>LR999960.1:32079932-34579932 GCA_905220385.1 Xylota sylvarum
TCTTCTACGATGAATGTTAGTAAGGGATATAGGACTAAACTTTGAGGACAACCTTTTGTAGTTTTACCGGAAATTTATAAGCTTGGCAGAAATAATTATAATTCTAAGGTTGTCTGTAAGATAAAGCCATCAGCAGCAGTTCTGATGGATTGAAGAAATTGTATTATTAGCTTCAGAGATGTTAATTACTTTGATTGAGACTTTTCAATTATGCTAACAAGATGATGTTAGCTGTCGATTTTTTTTGATTAATGATTTAAATTTCTAATTTCTAGGTCAATAATTTTTTTTATTACGTTTAGGGATACTGATGTGAGACTGATAAGTGTTAAAATCCTTTGGGTCATAGGTAGATCTGCTGCCAGCCTTTCATATGAACACTACAATAACTTGTCTCCATTCTATTGGGATGTAGCTCCATTTGAGAATAGAGACTTGATTTGTACGAGTACTTGACTTCCTCAGGACGAACATTGAACACCAAATTGCTGGCATATGTATCACCCGATTTATGCTTAAAAGTCATACAGAAGTGTAGGCGTTTCCATGAATGACATTTGAATGATGTTGTATTCCATAATTAATTGCAATCAATGACCCTTTAGCTAGGTGGGTAGAAGTGGTATCTTCAACAGTTCACGATGAGGCTTAATTCGAACTTGAATGCCATTTTAACACCACAACTCACGTGATCTGATTGGCAATGTGTTGTAAAAATATAGAAGGACGGAGCGGAAATCTTTTACAACCATCCTGTGGAATTTAGGAAACTGACTAGTTCCCTAATCTTTTCTTCGAGATTTCGTTAAGGTTGTCTAAGGAGGTTTCGCTTAGTATGCGATGTCTGGCCCTGCCTAGTGCCGGACGTCCACAGAGAAGATGAAATACTGATTCTTTCTCACTCTTATTGTTCC
This sequence comes from Xylota sylvarum, assembly GCA_905220385.1. Taxonomy (NCBI): domain Eukaryota; kingdom Metazoa; phylum Arthropoda; class Insecta; order Diptera; family Syrphidae; genus Xylota; species Xylota sylvarum. The sequence goes on from LR999960.1 coordinate 32,080,847, forward strand.
AGCTGCAACAATGTGCGAGGGTTCTTATGCGCCAGTGACCTGTCCTAATTGCTATGATCCTCTGTACGAGTCGCTTTTAGTAGATCTTGTTTTCTAGACTAGTTGTAGTTGGGCCACATCTGCCCTAATAGAACACAATTTCGCAATCCATACCACCTGGTGGTTAGCCTCTGATGGAGAGTGCGGTAGGATTCTTCCTTTGACAGGTCCCAACGTGATATGAACAAACTTCGTAAAGGGACCTATCGAGTGCTGAATCACGCCCCGCCATCACATCAGTCCTTTCAATCCCCTCCATGTTACTGTGCCACGGCATCCAGAGAAGACTGATCTTCCACTGTTCCATCAGCTTAGAAGATGCCATTTTCGAAGCTAAGGCCTTAATGGCAGCCTGGCTGGATTGTCTTTCAAAACGCGATACTCTTCGGGAATTGCCAGAAAGCAAAAAAAACGAGTCTGGGAGCCGGTACGACTCAGATATCATGAATATTTCAGATAAAAGTCCAGCAGTTACGCTGCAGTCCATTTTTTTCCATTTTTATAACTTCAACTATTTCCCAGTCCACCCTGGATGGGAAATATTTCCTAAAGTTCAACTCGAGAATGGTGTAGTTGGACCATTCAAAGCGCCAGGTCATGACGGCATTCTGCCAGCTATGCTTCAGTAAGGGAAATCTTCAGTCATTGTTCAATCATGTAGTTATTTTAGTTTAGGGAAAGTTTCTATGCTCATTAAGTGAAATGATGAAATCGGTCATTAACAGTTTCGATAAATGGGCTAGAGAGTGTGGACTTTACGTCAACAATAAGACAGATCTAGAACTCTTCAGTAAAAAGTACAAGATGCCTCCCTTCAAAATGCCGAAGCTAGCTGAGGTGGAGGTGTCTCTTTTGGATCGATCAAGACAGCGGGGAAAAAGCCAATGATGCACTGCCTATATATCATGATGGTCAAACCCGTTCTTACATAGGGGGCTTGTATCCCATCACCGGTGCCCTGCGCACTACGTCCACGGTTGCACTTAACATTTTCCTGTATCTTTTACCACTGGACCTACAAAAAAATTTCAAGCGGCTACCAGGTGCGCTTCGGCTGACTAACCTACTTTTAAATCAGAAATGTGGGACATTAGCTTCATTCTCAGCGAATCACTTCCCAATTTCCCTAATGAATCGGATAAATTACAATTATGTAATGTACATATATACATGTATGTATGTATGTATGTATCTATATTTAATGAAAGCCAGGATTGGAAAACGAAGACAGTCTAAATGCAAAATGAGTTTGCAATATACATACATACAGGTACAGATGGTCCCAAAACTAGTGAGAGCACGAGATCAGATATATAGTTCAGAGATATAAAGCTACAGGTGGCTGTAAGACTTCCAAACACATGCACTGTGCAGAGGTTCTACCTAAGCTCAAAACTACGGAGTCACTTGAGATGGTATCAATATTCGACAGGAATATGTATCGTCATCTACTTTGATAGCCGTTAGGTAAAGGCACTAGAATCCTATATCATAACTATCTGAAAATCGCGACAGGTTATGCTGGGTACCTAGGCACTGCGATATAGAAGTTAACGAAAGGGCCGACGTACTGGCCAGGAAAGGATCAGAACTTCCACAAAGCAATACAGTTAGAGGGGTAAAACCACTAATCTGCTTTGACAAGAAGATTATTCTCTATGAGATCATCAATATGACTGACCTAAGATTGTCCAACTTAGGAGGGCATAGGGTATCTAAGTGCTCAGTCGCCATTGTTAGATCGAAAAAAAAAATCTAAATTAAGTAAATCACGGTTAAGAATAGCGATAGGGACTCTCAGGTCATTGTTCTTTGAGGATGTTCTTTGGTGGGTTCTTTATCAAAAATTGTAGAATAATGGTATCATCTGATATCTGCCTAAAGACCAGTTTGCCCCTTATTAGTTTAGTCTACCTTTATTATTTGGTCAGTAGCTCTCACCAGTGAGTAATCTGACGAAAGATTCTCATTATTTTCTAAACGAATTTCGAATATTCCCCTTCCAACAAAAATATAAAATTAGATCAGCGATTTTATTTATATCCGTAGGCCAGAATGTCGCCATTCCACTTGAGTGGAAGTCACAAATTGTTCGTCCTGCTGCATACAGTTCTCTAGCTTTTGTATTAGTTAATCTTGAATCCCAAAAGGTATTTTTTGCATTAAAATCACATCTGACCCTGAAGTAGATAACTTTCCAATTCTTTGGAAGAAGCTGGTATAATCTTTTTGTTTTAAATTTTATCGTGGCTGGCAAAATAATGCTGATATTTTTATTTCCCCTTTTCTTGACAAGTGAACATTTTTTGTTCATTCAAAAAGATATTTCTCTTTAGTACGACATTTCAAGCATTTATACCTTCTCCCTATTGAATTATAAGGCATTCTCCTCCAACTTTTTCAGTAACACTACTGAGTCAACTGGGACAACGGACTTTTATCACATAGAATGCCATTGTAATTCACGAAACAGTTGCACGTTGAATGAAACCGAATTGAATGCATTCAACTCCAACAGATAGCCATGTTGGAAGAAAGGTATCCGCAACATACTAATGGTAATACGTACATCTGCCGGACCAGAGCGAATGAATAAAACTGCAAATCGACGACAGTAGGCAAATGCTGCAACTGCAATAGATTGCAATTGCAGCATCCAGATTGCAGAATAACAAAGAGAGAGATGAAAAGAGGTACACAACATGAACTAAATTCAAAACCACTTTGTTAGTGAAATTACGGAATGTAGATGTGCATCTAAGCATAAAAAATGAAAATACATTAAATCTTCCTAAGCACGTTTTCTGTTTCATCCAAAATTGTCTGTACATATTGTACATACATATGTACCTTGATAACAAAAAAGTATCCTTATGCATGTGACAAAAATTCTCTGAAAAACATAATATAATCAATAATAATTATTAACGAAAACCAGAGATTAAAATTTCATTCGCACCTATGGTGCTGTGGTATAAATTCGCATTCGCTAACTGAAGTTGGTTTACCTATCTGAAATGTGTACCTACCACAGCGATACCATTGAATTATTTTGCGGAAATGAATTCCAATTTGTAGGCAACCACCACCATATCGCCCAAGGGTTAGTGTTTTCCATCCAACAGCTCTGCCTGCTCCTGGCATTTTGACATAATCTCCCAATAAAACGAGAACACGGGTGCAGCGCACCACACAGCATTCCTTTTGCCAACTTCAAAGATACGATGTTTTATTGTTTCATCGGTATCCACTGTTTACAGAGATATCATTATGAATTCGTGTCTGCACAGTCACGTATGACTAAGGTTGCCACGTGCCCTACTTTAAGAAGTAGATACCTTTAATTCGAAATGTCATTCGTCCTAGATTGACGTTTAAGTGTCCTACTTTTCACATTAAAATCCGATGAAGAAGATAAATTAATGCGTTTTCCAATTTTCTCCTTGTCATTTTCAAAAATAATCGGAATGATAAACATAATAATAAAGAGTGTTGGACAGTCCAGAAATGATAAGGTTTGTCATTTGCTGTGTTTGCGATTATTAGTCGCTTTGATCGACAGCATTGACTCCTTCTCTAGAGTACAGCGAACATCGATTCGGCATCGTTCACAACACAGATATAATCAAGGCTTACAAGGCGCCATCAGTTCGTTAGTTGGGTCCTGACGAAACATTTAGTAGACTTAAGACATCCTTCTTTACGTTTGCGTCTACATTTACAACAGCTTTTCGTGACTCATACTCATACTTTTTTTAGTGTCCCATACCAATGTTGGATTTTCCTTTGAATGATCATACCGATTGATGTCCCTTTATAACTTGTATTTTTCTCTAAGTACTTAAAGCTAACACATATGTGGAAACAACTATTCTATTTTAACTAAAAATAAGGCGGAGTCCTTAAGTAGACTGATTGTCTCCTATCCATCTTTTCTGCACTTTCTCAGTCCCTATGATGTCGGGACTTGCCAAGCTGGTGCTACAGTCGGGAATGAACCCAGGCGTAAAAAAACATTTTTAAGTCCACACTCTCAGATTATCTACAGTTCATCTGTACATTATCTTTCCCCACGCCCACTTTTTGGGGGCGTTTTCAATAAAAAAAAACTATTTTGAGGAAATTTTTCATGTAACATCCTCAAACGTTCGAAGTTATCTTTGTAATTCGAGCAAAAACTGTAATTATTTATTATATTATATAATTAAGTGGGCGTGGTCATATATGGTGTTCAGGTGAATTATAGAGAACTTCAAGGCCTATTAATTTTGTGTTAACAAATTTTGTAAAATTTTTAGTAAAAACGTTGAAAAAAATACATTTTTAAAAGTGCTGGCAGCACTTTTGCTACGGCATTAAGGAAACAACAGAATCTGTTAGATTAAGAAAGATTCTCTCCAGACAAACTACGGCTATAGGATCAGTCAAAGATCCCGACGGAAATTGGACTGAACCTTGCTCAGATTTACAGAGGTTACTGATAAGTAAGCACATCTCAGGAAGTGTAACCCAATCTATCGACAACACCAGAGTTAGTACGAGAACGGAATGTGAATTACGAGTGGATTTCATCTCATAGGAGAGAATTGAGTGAGCAATTAGATCGTTTTCCCCATAAAAATCACCATGACTGGACGGTATCATCCCAATCATGCTACAGAGAACCGTGAGCATGATTAGTCCGGTACTTGAGGAACTTTTTACTAGTATTCTCGTACGAAGATATATCCCACCAATATGGAGAGAGGTCAAGGTTTTATTTATACCCAAGGCTGTTTAACAAGTCATTCCACCGCAAATGATTTCAGGTCAATCAGCCTTACCTCCTTTATAGTAAAAACTTTTGAGAGACTGGCCAACATTCACATTCGCAGTAAACTACGCGCGGAGGATATATTCACGGCCCAACATACCAAATGATAAAGTATTGAGACAGCTCTGCACTGCGTAATAATCACTAATAAGGAACTGAATTTAGCTGCACTCTTAGGCATTGAAGGAGCATTTAACAATGTCAGAACGGAGGCGGTACGTGGAACACTCACAAACCTATCCATAATACGCTGAACAATTGGACTGTGGAAATTCTTGAGGAAAGACACATTATAACGGAGCACGAGGGTACAAAGTTGGAAGCATACGCCTCTAGAGGTACCCCTCAAGGCGGAGTAAGCTCCCCACTACTATGGTTCATTATACTAAATGAAGTTCCCCTACAATTCAGATATAATGGTGTCAAGACGATCTCTTATGCGGACCAAAATCCAAATTAATCTATGGATTTATATGGCTAAAGTAAGATCTATTCTGACTTATGGCTCTCCTGTATGGTGGCAGTCTGGCAGGAAGACCACTAACTTATCGGCTCTCACGAGGATACAGAGACTGACTTGTATTAGCACGACTAATGCCGTGAGAATCACATCTACTGCAGGATTGGAGGCTATCCTCAATCTGATTCTGCTATATATCTTCGTTCAAGCCTCGGCAGCTATTAGTGCCCTGAGACTGACTCAGTCAAACAGTTGGAGACAAAATACAACGAGTCATTCCTAGATGATAAATTAGGAAATGTTTCCAACTCGGATTACCTGTACTCCGTATCTTGATTTCTAGAGTCATTTCACAAGCTCGTTCCCGAGCAGAAAAGAATGGGAAAGCGGTCAGCTTGTATACCATCTCTGTCTTCATAGATGGATCAAAGATGAATGTAGGTTCTTTTCTGAACCACTGGGTATAGCCAAATCAGTCCGCCACCCGAACCATAGCAGTGTTTTCCAAGCGGAGCTCCTAGCAGTGACAATAACCGCCCGGGATACTGCGTTGAAGGCAATAGCACAGAAAGATATCACTTGTTACATCGACAACCAGGCAAACCGATTTCTGCTATCGAAATAAAATCCAAGCTTGTGAAGAGCTTAAGTTTCTTGGAACACAGCACAAGTTTGCTCTATGCTGGGCCGAACAGGTCGACACCTCGGTGCTCATCCTCCCTAGAAACTTGTGTCATCACAAGAAGTATATGACCTTGTTTCAATAACAGTAGGACTGACATAATTATGCAAAAGGATAAGAAATCCCTTTCTACTCTGATAGGAGTCGTCGCGGGGCATAGTACTCTGCAGTACCACATGCAAAAACTAAGACTGACGAAAGAAAACTTATGTCGTGAATATGGAGATAAGGAAGTCAATGATGATGCAACCCACTTTCTCTGTGACTGTCTAGGTCTTATCCATCTTAGATTTAAATGTGTCGGGTGACACATTATCCAGCAGATCAGTCAATGATATCTTGAACTACATCAAATTAACTGGATGGTTTGCTAGTTCATTGGAACCATATTTATAGAAGAGGGATAACCAATGGGCAAGGGACATCTCTCCCCTATGGGTACACAATGGGCTGTATTGACCTCAATGTGGCGTTGGCGATTCTTCCATTCGTCTACCCTAAAAAAATCAAAGACGAAATCAAACACTACATGAGAACGTATACAGTCCTTCAAATTTTGGATGACAGAAATTTACTGCGCCATCTACAAAGAACTAAACTTTTGGACTTAGCGCGATAGTGAGTAACCGCATAAAAGCTACAGAGCCAGCAGGAACTTCCAATGGGAAGGTACCTGTCAAACGTCCTTATTTTTTAAAAAACTTCATACTTGATAAATAGAAAAATTTATTTGTAGTAAAAATAAACAAGATTGTTTAGAATGGAGGTCTATTTTAAGATTTTTATCTACCCTCGCCAAAAAAAACTCACAGTACTTAAAAACGGACAAATCCTAAATATAGTCAAACTCTGGCAACCCAGTATCAGAACTGCTTACACATATATGCACACATACACATGCACACATACACATGTACATACTTTAGCTTAGATAAATAAAAAGGCTCTAGGAATATCCATCTTCTAGAGAGCGGTACGAAAACTCCTTTCTCTGAAATACCAAACATCATCATCCATGAATTATACAGCATTTGAATTTGGCTAGGTCCTAACTCGCTAATCCCTCCCACTTCCTGTCTGTCCGTCTACTCTTATCAACTCGTAGATATTTATACCAACCGCACCGATTCCAAAATTGTGCATTACTCTCCACGTAATCCGATTATTATTGCAATCGTTGCTAGTACTCACACACATGTAGTTAAACATAAAGAACCGTAGAAATTTATTTTCCAATTAAGATGAATACATTTTACCTACCGCCGCCGACCGGCCTGATGAGCTGCAAATAGTATCATACAATTGAATTTTGTGTAAAAAATGTGAAACTTAGTGAAAATAATTAAAACACAAATCTATTCAATAATAGCAGACACAACGCTATGAACAAATGTATCTACGTATCCATATGTGTCAGTTTGATTGAATAATTTAGATACCGTGTACCTGATTTAGTGTAGTTTTCCTCAAAACATGAGCCACGTTTACCTGCATTGATGATGGATGCAACAGACAATAGATATGCAATCAACAATTTCACTGATTTCGTTCCAATTCAGTTGATTTGCACATATGCATCCAGATGGTATCTACATTTCACAGGTCAATTCGTGTTGCAAATACATATATACTACGGACTACGGAGTCATAAAATCGATACCAATTAGAGGTTAAAATCCTTCTTTAATGTCCAAGGCCACTCAGCCAAATGCCACATTCATTCTAATAGAAGTTCTTGCATTTATTGCACACTCTGTGAAAGACCGGATGTACACCAGCAGCAATAGAGTGTTCTTTATGGATAGCAAATAACAGTTTCCTTTTTTCGAAATCTAATCAAGGCACCTTTCGCTTGACACTTTTTCCTGGTAAATTCGATTTCGGACCCGTAACGCCATAATGCAATTTGTTCTGTTTTATCAACTGAAAGTGTTGTGCTTCAAGCAATCTTTTTGGGGGTGTTGGTGTGAAACAATTATTTCCTGTGATTGGAAGTTTAATTCGTTTTTCACTGCATAAATGTTTAACAAAATATCAAACTCAAAAAAGATACATACATACATAATTGAAAAACATTGATTTCTTGTCACTAAAATATCCCAAAGGGGTATTTGGGGTACCTACCCCTAATCCAATAAAACCGCTTTTTCTCTAAAAAAAAAAAGAGTTAGAAAAAAAATGTCACGGTTTGTTGAAAAAATAAATTTATCTACATTATATAGAAGGGAACACTGTCATGACATTTGTGTTTTTTTTTAATTTCCTAGAACACATTCATTTTGGATGAGTTTCAGGAGTGAAAAAAAATTCGCTTACGGCTTAATGCTATTAGCACGGAGCGTGAATATGTCAGGATTAGTTCCCTTAAAAAACCGCGATGAATTTTGCCTTTTTCAACATTGCATGTGCGGAGATGATTACAATTGGGTTTGGTTGAAATCCTAGTGGCTTTTTAGATGACAAACATAAAAGAAATGAAGGTGACGAAACCACAGAGGAAAAAAAATGTTTTTCGTTCTAATAAAAATTGCTGCAAATATTTATCAAACGAAGTGATACAGCGTGCCTTTGATAAAATGTAAGAACTAATCTCAATGGTGAAGCTCTACAAAAAGTAAAAAAATTAGGATGCATAGGGATACCTGTCACATTGACTACAGGCACAGGCTTTGACTCGATTAGGCCGTGTAAACGAAATTACATCCACGACTGGCCTAATAAAGTAGGCGTAGCATTCTGCATCTTTGATGGAATTGATAACCTTGAACTGATGCTATCTGAAAAATTGCACAAATTCTTTATTTTTTGTAAAAACGCCCTCAAAAAGTGGGCGTGAACAAATAAAGTGCTCTTACAGACAAATAAACGGAATTGGCGAACCCACTTTCTTGGACTTCTGCAACATAGTAATGTCAAGTTTGATTAAAATCTTAAGATCGAAATTTTTCAGGAAACCATATATACATACATATGTATATGTACTTAAGTAGGTGTACCTACATAAATACATATGTAGACGCAAGTAAAAATGCGGACACACAACGACCTTTTGAAAAATTTTCGACTAATGTTGTGGTCCGTCTTTATATTGTATTTCAAACGATCATTGGGTGTTTTCTCACTGAAGCACTTCCTCTTGCTCCAGGTGGCAGCGGACGTATTCCCTAGATACAACCAACGGTGGCATCTACAGTTCCAGTCAGGTTGAACTATCAGTGCTATCCCTGTACCAGCTGCTTCGATATATCTGATTACCAAGTCTATAGGGATATCCAATACTGAGCCAGGATGTTGGAAAAGGTTAGTGGATGAGTGCTTAATGAGCCCACAGCAGCGCTCATATCCCCAAAACGGATTGCTGACTCCGGAGAATCCGGCCTTTTGTCCTATGGTTATATAAGGGAACTGGTCCTCCAGGTTGCGGTTTGGTAACTTCCCTACCCCGGAAAAAAAATAGTAACGAAGCAACCAATGGCCTCGGAAAAGGATGATCGCACTATTGACGACCACGGCAAACAAAACAAGGACAACGACTTTCGGATCTGCCCATAGAATGTTTGAACCCTTAACAGACCGCATGCAGCCGAACAACACGCTATAGACTGCTTTAAATAATATATAGTAAATATCACCTCCATCCAGGAAGTGTAATTGGATGGGCCGCATAAGAGAAAGAGGAAAAGCTGCTACATTTACAATGGTGATTGCCATACAGAATAGAAGCAGCACTTATCCGGATGCGGATTTCTCATATGCGGCAGAATTAGGTAAGAAATCTTTAACTTTCGACACGTGAGCGAACGTCTACGTCGTCGAACAATACGGATCAAGGCTAAATTCGTCAACATAAGCTTTAAATGTGTGCTCATGCCCCCACAGAGGATAAGGATGACGCCACCAAAAAAGGTTTCTACGAGCTCCTCGACAAAACTTACAAGCAATGTCATACTAAATATGACGTTAAAATCGTATTGTCTGATTTTAATGCGACGATTGGAAAGGAGAACATCTTTGGTAGGACGATTGGCATGCACTGCCTACACGACACCACGTCCAGAAACGGACTTAGGCTTATTGACTTCGCTGCGGGGCGTAACTTTATTATAACAAGTACACTCTTTCCTTATCTCAATATCCACAAGGAGATATGGCGATCTCGTGAACATAAAACGATCAACCAAATCGATCACACTGCGATCGAAGCAAGGCATGTCTCCAGTATTCTCGATGTCCGAACCTACCGAGCAACTCCCATCGACTCGAATCACTACCTTGTTGCGGTTAAGGTAGAGTGCGGATATTCAAAACGCCACAACTAAGAAGCACTACTGTGAGAAGCTAATCGTAGACCAATGGCAACGCCGCCAACATGCCATCAAAAGTTTCGCTCGACCACCACAAAGAAACCCATGGTTTGACGACGAATAACGGCAAGCAAATGCAGCTAGACAAGAGGCATACAAAGCGGCACCGCAAAGAAGGACGAGAGTGCCTCGTGAGCTCTACGAGCAAAAGAGACGGAAAGAACACCGGAGAAGCCTGTAGAGATGAAGGAGGAAACGTCATAATAAAGTCACAGCCGGTGCTGAGAATATGGTAAAACTTCTTCTGCAGACTGTATAAGGGCGACGAAGACCAACATTGCGCTGTCTGGCAGAATGAACCATTCAATCTAGACGATGACAACCACAACTTCCGTCCGCCTGATCATAACTGTAGCAATATCCAAGCTTAAATCCAACAAGCCTGCCGGACCTGGCGGCCTACCAACCGATCTCTAAAATTTGGTCAGACTAATGTATGCCTGATGAATTGAATCTCAGCATGGTTTGCCCGATCCACATGAAAGGAGACCCCCTCAATTGCGTCAATTACAGATGTATCAACCTCCTCAACATCGCGTACAAGATCCTATCTATCGTCAACAACTGATTGGCCAGTGTGGTTTCAGACCAGGAAAGTCCACAATCGAGACAACCAAGAAGTCCAAATAGATATCCACCATCTTTTCATCGATTTTAAGGTCGCATATGACAGCATTTATAGAGACGAACTATACGAGCTGCCAAACTCATCAGATTGTGCAGAACATCGATGGAGAATTCTCGCTGTTCCATCACAGTCGGTAACGATCTCACCGAGATGATTTATATCAAAAAAGGATTTAGACAAAGTGACGTGCTGTCATTTGACTTCTTTAACATCGTACTTGAGAGAATTGTGCGAAACTCACAGAGTATTTCTAAGTTTAAAAATACTTCAATAATTTTTAATACTTAAGGGTGTTTAGAAGCTCACGGATACCAGAATTCACTGCAAATTGATTGCAAATCGTTTAGTACCTTCCATGACATGGGGTATTACATCCCCACTTCCCTATATATCATCTTCGCAGTCCTGTTTCTGCAGTTTGATCGAGTGTAGCATAGTGAAGTGTAGTGCAGGGTAGTGTAGTGTTGATCTTAGAGATCTAGTAGTCCCAATGCAGGCTTGAAAGTTAGACTTCAGGGATCTTGAATACTTTTATTTGGATTACCTGAGCTTAAAAACATACGAGTATCGTCTAAATTCAGCATCTTATTATAACCCTTCTGATTTAAAAATTGTTTTTATTATTATATATTTTAAAACACTATGAGCTCTAGAACCACCCAAGTCGCATTTGATAACCAGTGATTACTATCGTAAGACTAAGCTGTCATCGAAACGATTTTAAAGAACACACTGTATACCTACATATGTATGTAAGTCCTTGTTATTCCTGTGAAAAATATTGCAAGCACATGAACTTTGTGGGACTGTTGCTTAAATTGTTTCTTTGAGCATCAATTTTCAGTATGTATAGCTACCCGACTCCTGGGACTTACTATGTTCATGGAACGAGTAGACGGGAGTTGTGTAGAAACTGAATAAATTGAATAAAATGCTAGTCCCATTGAGATTTTTAAATTCAAATCGAAGTTTGCTGTGAGGCTTATTGTGGGTTTTCCATTTTCTTGCACAGGACAGACATGATGTTGAACTACGTGCCATTATCCTCTTTAAATATTTGTCCAACACGTTTCAATGCAGATAAAAATACTCGTTCGTACATATTGAGTAGAGTAGAGTACATAGTTACATTCAACTACTCACTACTTTACATAAACCAACTAAATGATCAAATTTAACGAGTAACTCTTATTTCACAAAAATATCATATATCAACAAACATACTTAGATATGTACATACACCCCTCAAAAATATAAACGATTCCACCACGTATCCACCTACAGACAATGTCACCAATCATTGAAATGTCTAACACATTAACTACTCGCTAATAACAGTACTAAACGGTTGACAGCTTTATGTCAGCCAATTGATTTCCGCTAAAGATAAAACATCCCCGAGACTACCATGTTAACAGTCATATCCACCAGTTCACCATCAAATAATGCATTAAACCGCTCGTTGGGACTTGGAGTGTTCAACTGAAAATGTTGCCGACTGAGTGTCACTGCTGCAGTCACTACCAAAGTCTGCAAAACTTCCTCCACACATAAGTTGACAGAGCGCCTTAAAAAGTGGAGACAGAGACTGCGTCAGAGAGAAAAACAGCAGGTTTTCAAAGAGAACCTGTGAATCTCAACTCTTGCATGATTCGATGGCAGTAAAACCCTCATGAAAGATTTTATGAAATAAAAATGTCTTGAGAAATTAGATGACATCAGTGATTCTAAAGAGAAGTACAAAGAGAGAAAATGATTAGTGTTACCAATGCAGTGAATGACAGTTTTGTGAAATTCATGAATTCACGCACGAGTGCACATGATTAATCCTAACAATTACCAAAGAAGTCACTGTCCTGGACATCATAAAAGCCCTTGATTAAATCTAGCCTAAGTCCCCAGTTGTGCCTTAGAAAGCAGCTTCTTATGAAACCATAGGTTTAGGTTTAGGTTTTGAAGGGCTGTGTGACGGAAAAACTCATCGCGTTGATTCGGAGATCCGAAGGTCCACTGTGACATCTGGAAGCTTACTAACTCTGCGGTGCTTGCGATTAAATCTGGACGCTAGAGCGCGTAGGCGTCGTTCTTGCAAAGCGGGGCAGTTGCAAAGCAGATGCTGGATTGACTTCACCTCTTCTTCGTCTTCGCAGCTTGTTCATAAGTCTTCTGCAAAGCAGATGTTGGATTAACTCCACTTCTTCCTCGTCTCCGCAGCTTTTTCATAAGTTTTCGGTTCATTGTTTTCTTTTTGTCTAATTTCGGCGGTAACGTATGAGAGGTGTCACAGTCCTCCCTAGATAACCAGAACGAATTGGCCTCTTTCTCTGTTATGCCGTCAATTATTCTATACAATATAGCAAACACAGTTACCAAACCAAATGAGAGAAAAGGTTAAAATCTATAAATTTCTCGAACCACTTGGTGGTTTTTTGTATCTAAAAAGGGAATCTGTACGAAAGTACAATGAATCAAATCGGAGTCTGAATGCTTCTGGGATTTGAATTTCTTTTGAAAAAAGTGAGGCATACCGCATACTGATAAATCTCCCTAATATCTCCCAAAAACCTTCTATCTTTACTGATAATCAAGTCGTAATCGAAGCTTTTCATTCGGCTGCCACATCCTTCAAACTACTAGAGCAATAACAGAAGGAACTCAGTCTATTGTATTCCCAATCAATAAAAACAATCATCCATGTCTCAAGACATAGAAATTTTGAGGAAAACGAACGAGCATACAAGTAGGATCTATCGGAAAGATGTCCGTTAGAAGTCGTTAAGTGCAATTTACACTTTTTCCACTGCTAACCAGATCAAGATAGGGCACTGGTCGATAGGAGACCATATAGACAATCTAGGTATCTCTCACAACACATTCTGCCATAGCTGCAGAGACAATAACGAATGGGCATAACCTCCGCTTGGAATACACAGCAATAGTCTGGTAGTTTAAAAGACATGCTTACGCCAAGAGAGACTGAAAACAGTCCCTCCTACACTCTCGTTTATTTTAGACAAATCAGTGTAAATTTCCAGTGCATACATACCTACATATATATAAAAGAAGGATATGCAGTATTTTTTCCAACGCCGCCTTGGGAGTTGTCAGGAGGGCACTGGGAACGGAGATGCAAGTCGATCGCTGAATCTTACTTATGAGAGATACAGCTAGTTTTATTTAATGCCAGACTAGGATGGCATACATGAGTACTGGTCTTACTAGCACTGTATAAAGCATTACTTGCGGACAGACAACATTGACCACCCTCGGAAGGGCTGTTTCCATGAGATCCCGTAGTGTTTCTGGATGTTTCCCACTAACTGCTATAGCTATGTGATGAACTATAACATTGAATCCTTCCTTTTCTAAGATAAGTAGTAATTCGTTCACGGTGAGGTGCCGCGTTGAACTGATCTTCTACATTTGTTATGGCCAAGTTGTGACATGATCACGCTGTTGGCTACCATCTGGTTGATCCAATGACTTATCGTAGTATTGATCCTCAGTTTTCTGAGAGCCTTCATAATGGCCTCTAGTTTTATGTTGTTGAATGTCCCTTCTATATCGAGGAAGGCTACCATTGTGCATTTTTTGTTGGTCAGCGATTTTTCAATGGTGCCGACAAGAGAATGTAATGCGGTCTCAACTGATTTACCTTTACTATGAGCATGGTGCGATCTCGAAAACATTCTTAAGTTGATGTTATTATGGATGTACATGTCCACAAGACATTCCAATGTCTTCAATAGAAAGGAGGATAGACTGATGGATCTGAAATCTTTCGGTGTGGTGTGCGTGGCTTTCCAAGCCTTTGGTATAAAGACCTCTTTCACTTCTCTTCAAAGCTGTGGTATGTAGGCGTAGACAGGATCGTAATAGTTTTATCAACAGCCATATCACTATTGCATTTCCGCTGGGATGATTCCATCCGGACCTGCTGTTTTGTATGAAAGGAAGCTATTAATTGCCCATTGAAACTGATTATCGTTTACTACGTCCTCTAAAATATGCGGGGTCTCCGAGTTGTGATACTCAATACTAAACACACACGGCGCAGTTTTTCCTGGAAAGTATACTTCTAGGAGCACATCTAAAGATTCTCGACTAAACATTGCCATTGTTCAATGAGGCCTCTTGATATAGCCGGGTACATTAGCTTCCTTAGACAGGATATTCCTAACTCTACTAGCATCATTTGTGTTTTCGATATTTGAGCAGAAGTGCTGCCAGATGCTTCTTTTCGCCTTTCTGATGACTGTGACTGACTGTCATCGTCATAAATCGATTAGTTTGTAACCTCCATGGTGCCAGCCTCTATCCCTAAATGATGGATTAGGCTTGGAAGGGTCCGTTTCGCAAAGAGAGAGGTGGCTGAGATTCGTTTCTGATTCATCTCTGGCAGAGAAGAGTTTAGCGAAATAAGGCACTAATTACGGCTAGCCTTGGCGAAGTACTTGCCGGAAGGAAGGAGGTTTGAAAAAATCATCATTTTACTGAACTCCATTGGTTTATTCTAATATCCTTATACAATCAGGTTAAACGAGTTGTGGTATCAAACCGGCGCTTCATGGCGCTAATTTGGCTTATCTTATATGGAAACCACCACTCCTAACTACCTACCTACCTACCTCGAAGTCGGATGACTAGCTTCTTAAGAGCTACTATATCAACCCTACGGTTTGACAAAATATTTTCTTTCTGTCAAATCAGTTTAAGTTACAGTCGATTGAACATATCACATAATCCCTTAGGTGGCGTAACTCAAGGTTCCATTCTTTCATGAATTCTATTTTATGCGAGAAAGTTACATCCTGAGAGATAAAATACAATCTTAATGTAAGAAATTGTTAAATATATGTATGTAGCTTCAAATGGTCAACTTAATTTCGCATTAATTTTCAACTGTCGAAACGATCTATAACTCAAATGAGATCCAATTATTAATGGACACCTTTAACTATTCAAAACATGAGGTCCAATCAAGCTTTTTTACCAAGCTATCTAATCTAAAATCGATTATGGCGCCCTTATTTTGTCAAGGCCTATCCGCAACTCAGTTGATGAGTAAAATTATATGTCTAACTATCAACTAAAGTGCTAAACACCGGTTGTTATATCAAATGAATTCACATACACAAATCCAGTGGATAGGGTTACACAAGTTGGTGGGATTAACTGCCGGCCAGTACATCATGCTGTAATAGCCTCTTCGCATGTTAACTGAGTAATTGAATGATTAGCCATTTGTCATAATGAGATAGCAACTTGTCGTGAAGGTGGCAGCGGTTATACGGGTGCGGTAAATCATTATGTGACCCTTAGCCGACTGACTGGGTAAATGGATAGTTAGGTTTTCATTCACGCGATCTTTGTTTCCACTTTTATGGAATGGAAGTTAATTGCAATATAACTTCAATCTGTAACTAGATAAACCAATGCTGCATGCTGTAGACAAACTAAAAAACGCAGAAACTCCTCATCATTTGCCTGATTATGTGACGTTTTGAAAATTAACTTAATTAAAACGGCTCTAGATATGTACCAAACGACCGATCTAATGGGAATTTATCATGTTCTGCAAAGTAACTCATACCCATTTTCATTGGTAATTATCTGTGGTGTCATCGAATAAACCCTTCCTCCTTTCAAAGTAATTCAATCTCTGTTGCACAGTATTGTATCAAACCCTTCACACATGATCTACTATTTATGCGGTACAAGATATTTTGCCAAGGATTTACGTAAATCTCGTTACACTCTCTGCATGTGTGTGGTGAATTGATTTTCTTGCCGAAAGCAAATGCGAAACATGATACTCTTGATTAGTTCACCAGGAGTCCTTTGCCATATGGCAAAGTCCCATATGTTTGCAGAACACAGGATTTTGCAGAACCCAACACACATCTACATAGATTCCCAGAAGGAAAAGATAGACGACACACGTTCAGATACCAGACGGAAGAATCATATCGAAAATCTAACTATTCAATTAGAATTTACTAATTGACTTTGTCTAGGATATAACACCCTACTGTGTTTCATATGGCGAGGCGACAGAAGGGGATGTTTTCAAATTCAAAGCTTATAGCGTTAATATGTAGAGTTATTTACACACTCCGACAAGTTCATGTGTTTGCCTAGATAAGTGCCAAGTTGTAGAGCAAGAACTCTTGTTGTTTATGGAAATTTTGAAACTTTGCTTGGAAATGTCTTCCAAATTGTTTGTGTTGGTTTAAAGTTGTATATCTACTCGGCATCTGAGGATGGATTCAAGCGAATTAAATTGTTGTGGTTTTATGATAGAGTTACTATCTGCTACTAAATGCTTAAAGTTTAACTTAAATATTTACTTAAGAAAAGTCACTGTATTGCTACTTTTTTTCGTAGTCTACTACCTGATCTGAAAATCAAGATTACTCGTAACTTTAATTTTATGACAAAATCATGGTCTCTACTTTAACGTATTTATTATACCAACTACCATGGCTGGCTCATTAAATTGAAAAGAAAAGCTATTTCCTGATTTAATTAGAGCAGAGTTATTAAAGCAAAAATTAGAACAGAAACCCCCTTTCGAATAGAGTAAGAACAGTAGAAGCACTTTCCCCACGTTGTGCACAAACAAATTTCTCTTTAATTAGTTTCTTGGGATTTCGTAATTAAATATTCTGACAAAACTCTTTGGAAAGCAAACGGGCTAAACGCCTCACCACTTGTTTTAACCTTGTCGCCAATGTGAGGACTTAAGTTAGTTTATACGGATTTCACAATAGTCGCTTCAGTTCGAGGGAAGTTTTCTTTTAACTCGAATTGGAAGCGAGAAACTCCCACAGTCCCACTTCCAAGAATACAATACGAAAAATGTATGTGTTACCTCCTGGAAAGAGTGTCAGAAACTCACTCCATTTTTCTCACACGGTATATGTACATATCCTAGTCAAAAGAAGTGCGCAGAAAATACAAGTTTGATAGATTTTTATTGTTGTTAACCGAAACTTTTAAACGAGGTGCTTTTTTTGAAGACCCTTGCCCATATGGCTGACACTGCGACCTGAAAGATCTACAATTGTATCATCAGTCTAATGAAGGACAGTACGTCCTTAGCAGTAGAGTTTCTCGACTCTGCTGACGAAAATACGTCGAGAGGGTAACTCTCAGGGCAGTGTATGATTCATCATTTTTCAAACAGAACCAACATTCTGTCTCCGGTCGTAGATTCAATTTGTTAAGGTAATATCTCAAGCCACAGTGGACAGTGAGAGAGCTCACCAGTTTTCTAATACTTTTCTTGTCAAAATTAAGGGATCCTTGTAGGAAAAGGGCGTGATTAATCGCGTTTAGATCTTCTCAGCCCCGAGACATTTTCCCAGTGGGCCAGACCAAATTTGTGTTCCCAATCGTTAGTCAGCACTGTGGCGGCAGCCCCGTAGTTGGTTTCAGGTCCTATGAATGCAGATTCTGAGCCAACCCTAGCTAGTTCATCTGCAGTTTTATTACCTTCAATTCCTTGAAGCCCAGGGACGCATCCGAGTTTCACCCTATTATGTATGGCAAGAGATTCTAGTTTATCGTGGCAGCATTTAATTGATATAGAGTCCAGTAATGGTTATCTGAGAAGATATATATTCTAGCGCCCTTAATACCTTTACGAAGGTTTAACCTAGAGCAGATCTCAACGGCATGGAATTCAGTCTGGAAAACCGTGAAACACATCCCCATAGGTATCGAGATTATCGTGTTGGGTCCGAAGACACCAACTCCAACTCCAGATTCATATTCGATCCGTCTGTGAACCAGACCATACCTCTACAATGCAATACTAAAACACCATTAGACCAGTTTGCACGGTCCAATATTTCTACCCCAAGTAACCTACGGAAACAGTACTCCCTGACCATTATGTCGGGAATAGTGCAAAATATGTCCCTTTGTGAATTTAGTCCAAAATTTTCAGGTGTCCCATATCGTCAACTGGTTTATACTTGTATTACAGCAGCTTAATAGCGCGTCATAGGAGTCATCCTAATGATGATTTGTAGGAGTTATAGCCCAACAACAGTCGCTAATCTTGCAATAGGGGAAAAGGGTATGACACCTGTAATACCAAGACAGGCAGTTCTTTGTAGCTTAGTGGCCGTTGTCCTTTCAAAACGAGATGATTGGTCTCAATATCATTACATACAACCAGAATATCATGGCCCAAATGGTTCTAGTTGCGCCCTCGATGGCGGACTTGATATAAGAATTCCAGCTAAGCCATTTGTCAAGGATGACGCCGAGATATTTAATCTCACCGGAATAAACAAAAGTAGTGTCGTGTAGTTGTAAAAGACTCTGGAACGGTTTTGTAAGAATTGATGGATAGTCCTATTACATGACACTAGAAATGGTCGTGGTGTGTTTACCCAGTAATAAAATTCGCCAAGTCAGCCTCATAAGAAATGGCGATGTAACCAGATCTCAATAGATCGACTAGAACATTGTCGATGACTAGTGACCGCAGAAGGGGAGAAAGGACTCCTCCTGAGGGACAACCCTTAACTGCGGTTAGAGACATTGGCACTTCTTGTTAGGAGGAAGTAATTACTCAACTTTCACGCATGGCCCTCATCCAGTAATTGGTCAATGGCTTTTTCTATTGAGGCGTTTCCAGTTGTATCGAATGTATTCTCGAAGGGCACACAGAGCTATTTCCCTGGAGCTAAGTGTTCCTTTTATCTTCCTCACAAAATAGTGAAGAGCACCTTCCGTCGATTTACCTTTCCTGTGTAGAAATTGACTAGTTTTGAGAACAAATGATGTTAGACTTACAGGTCTATAAGATTTTGGCAGCTCACTATATAGGCCTATTGCCTTGTTTGGGGATGAAGATTACATTTACCTGTCTTTAGGTAGTCTCGGGATGTAACCCCAATTGCAGTTGGCTTTAAATAAAACATTCATATCTGGTAGCAAGAGATCAATCGATCGATAATTACCTTCTCTGGAAGCGCTGGAAAAACCATCAGTAGACGAACCTAAGAAATAAACCTGAAGTAAGGTTATTAGTCTATCCATACTGTCCGACGAAGTGCCACCGGACTTTTTAGTAAACCTACACAATTTCTATAATCTTTAACTAGTGCCTTATGAATTTATACCGCTACTGGCATATCAGCAATGGAGACGTGGTACTAGTTTACGTTGCATAAAAATCCACACAATATGTCAGCCTTCACACAATATGGTCCATTCAGTTTGACCAATATCGGCAGCCAAATTCAGGGCCAATTTTAAAAGCTTCGAATCACTTCTAAAAACTGATGGTTGAATGCCATGCCAGGCATATTTCCTGGAGCTACCCAAGCACATGAGTGAGACACTCTGTACAGTGAATTCAACAATCGCAGGAACTTTAGTCCACAAGGTTTAAGAGGTACATAAGGTCCACGAGGCCCAAGTATATATTACATGAATGAATTACATTTATGTACAATGGTGCGACAATGGTTGACGGTTCTTGAAACGACGATTTAAATCGCTGACGAATTCTGACTGTGCTCTCTGACGAAACCCGCATAGTTGAATTGGACCATTGCCACTTCGCTTGTGCCATATTTCCTGTTCTATACCGATTTCAGCCCTAACAACACCTGAGGTTGAGGCAATGACACGTGAGTGCTGTTTTTAAAGCATGCTGCCATCTTTCTTTAAATCCATTCACCTTTGGACTTCAGGACTTCCTATGAACGTATTTTACGCTTAGCAGGGACGCACTTACACTAAAAGGGAGGTCCATTGTGATACCACTATGGAGAAACCGGACTACCAGCACCGGAGACCTACATGGAAACTTCCAAGATGGGACAGAAGGCAGGGCAACCATTTTCGGTGTAAACCCATGCCGAAGATGTGTGGTTCACTGCTTATTCATTAAGACATTTAAAGTCTAGTCTGGCTAGATCGTCTAGATCTTCGAAGGGCTCCCCTCAGTTTTCCTTCTCAAGACCGATAGAACAGGACAAATGCACAGAAGATGTGTCATGGTTTCCTCCTCTTCCTCGTCTCTACAGTTTCTACAGAAATCGTTGAAGGGGGCACCAAGCTTTCTAGCATGTCTGCCTATCAGACAGTGCCTTGTGAGGGCGCCTACTATCTTTCTAAGACTTATCCTATTGCTGGAAATAAGTCTACTAGTTTTCCTACAATCCAGCTCTTCCCATATTTGTTTAGAAGAGAGACATATGCTGATATTGTTCCACCTACTGTTTGCCATACTCATGGCTGCGGTATCCAATTGGAATTGCAGATTGACCATCTATATAGAAAACAATAACGCTGCACTCTATCGAGTTAATCAAAAGTCAGGTCGCGGCTTTACGGACTGCTGAGACTTCTGCTTGAAAAACACTACAGTGGTCCGGCAGTCAAGTGGCGATGCGAATGTTCAGTACACTGGAGTATACTCCCGCATCTATGCCAGATGCTGTCTTGGATCTGTCTGTGTAAATCTCTGTCGCAGATTCCTTTACAATTTCTTCCGATTCACAAGCAGTTCTGCTAAGAATCCTGGTTCTATATTTGACGGTAAAGTTCAGATAGGGAACAATGTAGTCCGAATTACTACGAATAGTATTATGGCCGTTTAGGATGCTTGTGTGTTGCCCATATTTCCACGAGTCAGTTGCAAGGATTTCCTAAGCCGTAGTGCTGCTCAGCCTTCCAAAGATATCAATAGGAAGAAGATGGAGCATAGTTTTTAGTCAGTCTGTCAGTCTCGAAGGTTCGAAAGTAGGAGTACTCTTCAAGGTGGAGTGCTGTCTTCTCTTCTGCGGAAGCAAGCGGTGAATTAACTGTTTCTGCTCTTTAAATGTATTAACGGATGTGGGCTGGGTCTATGGAGTCGCGAAAATATTTGACGGATAACAAGTCCCATGTACCTTTTGCCCGCATCGAGGCTTGTGTAGACTTCGCGGAATGAGAAGAAGTGGTGTGCTTTGCAGAGTCCATCTTTGTCCAGCTTTCAGAATTTTCAGAAACTTCCACACGCACTTTATTTGGTTAGACATAGAATTTGGTTGAACCCTGTCTGGACAAGGCATTAAATCTTGTGCTGTGACAAGATGCCAAATGAAAACAACGTTGCTCTTTGCAAGTTTGCACTTTTTTTTAAATAAAATAAATGTTTTGACCTGGCTTTCGAGACCAGAACGTCTTTCGGAAGCACAGAACGTTGGAATGTGTTTGAGTGTAACTCGTATAACTTAAAACTATTTAAGGTACTCTTACCATATCGGTGCTGACAAATGTTGTTCTAATGAGAAATGAACTCGGAACATTAATCCGAGGGTGATCACCACACGGTATTCAATTTACATTTTTTTTAGACCAAATCCAGCGGTGATGGCCAATGGTTGTTACTTTGTCAACATTTCCTAGTAAGAAGACGAGTTCAGCTTTAGCTATTCCTAGCTATTTACCTGATAGCCAACGTTTTTTGGGTGTAAACTACGCCTAATGGTTTAATTCGAAACGTGATCTACGATAAATGAAAGGAAATTGTTTCGTTAAGACACTATGTTCTTATGTCCTTGTCCTAAATACAGCAACAGGATGTTGCCAGTCGATTCGGTTCCTTATACCAAGAAATCAATACTTCTTCTAAAGCTCGTTCCCACTATGAGTTTATTTATGTCGATTATGAATCCTAAAAGAACCTATTACGAATGGTGATTCAGAGTTCTTAGTCAAGATATTCCGACGCTCAGTACGTCATAAAAGCATTTAAGACCACCATTACAAGAACTCTTTGAATTCAATCGCGAGATTAAATTCACTGAGTCATATTTGAGTACCAAGTCGTGTGAAATAAAATCTCCACTAAACTTATACTCCGAGAAGGACGTGCACCTGAACCAACTGTTGTGTTACGTCCATTGGCGATAAGATTTCGTGTGACCCATTACTTTCTATGGACCTCCAGGATACAAGTACACTAAGTCGATGAGTGCTTGTAAAAGATCCTGACTTACCGAATCCTACTTCTGGCAGACTTTTAGAGCAGATGTGGTGAGGACTGATATCACAAACTTCTCATAACGGATGAGTTTACTCGTCTTTATTAAAAGGATGAAACAATTTTACAAAAAATGGGTTGCTTCCTGGTAACACAATGGGCAAGAAGGGAGACTGAGTGCACCCTTCAAGCTTTTCCTTATAGAATACAAGAGAAAAAAAACCCTTATGTAATTTATCGCTTGTTGAACTGATTTCCACGTGCGTATACTACATATGATATCAAAAAAAAAATCTGCCCAAAAATATACCTCAACAAAAGACACACATGCGAAAAAATTTATCTCAAGCAAATGAGTTTGTATAATGGAATAGAGAATGATAAATTTACCGTAAAATTAAATTGGTTATTTACTGAAGGAAAATAAAATGGCAGGTAAAAGTTAGATCCTTGCAGAACCCGTGCGTGATAATTCGAAAACATATCATGGAAGTAGAGAATATCAATTCCGAATTCCAATTTTTTTTTTACTTTCTTTCTTAGGTGTTTCCTTAGTACTCGGGGCCGGAAGTCGTCTGTAATATGCAATATATGACATATATGTATGTATTTACAATCAAACCACAACCCTAAGTGTGCGAGAACCAAATCAAAGGAAGGTATTACATGCTTTAAATAGGATGTGTCCCGGAAAAAACCAAAGGAAGGTGTTAAGCCAAATGTAAGCTTAACAAACCCGAGTTGGACCTAAAAAAAACATTTTTTTTTTCCATCTCCTGCTGTGACCAAAAATGGAAACGCTTCCTGTGAATATTTCTGTTTACTTAGGCACTAATACTTACCTCCATCAAAATGTCTACACGCTTGTTGACAAACTTAATAGGTTTCTAAGAATGCTTGGTTGTTATTTCCGTTTGGAACCTTTCGGTTTTTTTGTTGGTATTTCTAACTGTAACATTAAAGTTGTATTTTTTGCTACCTTTGTCATGTCCTTCTATGGTATTGAATCGATGATGGTATAAATAAAAAGGTATCGGCAGAAAATGAAGAATGTACGGATGACAGTTATTGGTAACTGAGTAATGGATAGGCACAATGGAGGTATGTCCCTTTAACGACACTTGGCATTTGACATGGAGTTAGACTATTTTTTGTTTTGATTATTTGGTTGTAGTCAATATAATGTATTTTTAAACATTTCGGTTTATGTTAAATGGTTTCGGGTAAAATGTCAAGTTTGTTAGTCGTCTAGAAGGCGCGGACTGATTCGTCTTGCCCACCACTTGCTTTTTAGTGAGGGGTAATTTCTTTTTATCAATGACAGAGTTCTATTAGCTGTAAATCTTATGCTGGAGCTAATTTGATGATGCATTGAATCATGAGCCTCATAAAAAAATATAAATTAGCTGCGGTAACCTGAGGTTCTTGTGTCGGTACTGATTATGTCCTATCTTCCAAGCCGATGTTCATTGTTGACGAAATATAAAATTAAGCACAATTTATTAATTTTCGTTTTGCCAGGGTATACTTTGGTAGGTGTATGGGAGGTTATTGTTTTTTGATGCCCTGGAGGGGTGAAATCCTTTATGGATACAACAAAGCTCGTGCTACGAGCTATGCCAGAACTCCATGCTACTGCATATATATGTATGTGGCTAAAACACCCCCTTAGCCCTGTCTCAAAGCCCTGAGTGTCAAAATAACTAATATCCGAGAGATATTGTTAAAGAGCACACGTTTTACATCCTAGGGATATGTTGTATGTAACACAGATTGGAAAACATATTTTATGGATATCAACTTGTGTGTGAGTATGAGCGATTGAAATGAAAACACCAAGATAATATATGGAATCGAAAATTACTAATGAAAAATATCTTAGTTTCATAGAATTAGTCCTTCCTAACAGTAGAGGCAGTACAGTTTATTTCAATAATTCAATAAAATTCAAATAAACTGAATTAATTTAAAATAAATTAGATCAAAAATGCTACAAAAAATTCGCATAGGAGTGTGTACCCAGGAAAGGCCTTCCAATAAGAAGCAGATGATTCTTATCGTATCGATAGTTTCGAATCAGTTTTTCATTTCAGAATATTGACCATGCTTAAGATACAAAGACTAATGGCCAGCAAAAAATAAAGTTTCGTACAATATCTTCGAAAATCGAAAGCATGTCCTATATTAACATTTTTAAATTCCGTCCACAACCAGGACATGTGTATGTATGGAGACAAATATTCTTTTTTGCAATAATTTATACAATCATAAAAATTTATTTTCAATTCTTAATTAATTTTGATTAAAAAGGACAAATATTCCACTGCACAGCCGAATGCCTCATGAATTATGGAATACAGTGTAAAAGTCACTGAAAAAACATTGTATGTGCATCTCGTGAATCCTTTTATTTTGCATGTCATGAATGTTATCTGCAATAGTGGTGGTAAATCTGGTCAATTTATGTGACACAATTCTCTTTTTCACATTTTACTGCTGGATGGAATTTTTGAACGTAAGGAAGAAAATGTCCCTTGAATTGGGACTTGGAGCTGCTACTTTTTTTGCCAGTTTCTTATTGATTTATCATGAGAATTGCTTTTCTTGTTCGTAGGTTTTATAAACTTTTTTTTTTGTATACTTTTTGGAATCAAAAGGATACCCGCTAGCGAATGGTTGGTATGAGACAAGCGGCACAGCAAAAACTAGATCGCAAAAACCAGATAGTAAAAACTTTGCTTGAAAGATAGAAATTTAGTTTAAGGGTCCGGAGGTTTAAGTTTCTCCTCTTGGTGAAAGGTATGATGACTGTTTAAGTTGGATTAACTTTTAGTCCTTCTGATTGGCACCAGGTATTAATTATTGATTATTGAGGTCATTTTGCATTTCTCCAATAATACTGGATTCTTCTTTAGTTGACTTCTGTCATCTGCATAGACTTGAGTTAGAAATCTGGTATTGTTTAGGTCGTTAAGAAATATATCTACTACGAGGGATCATAGTACGGGGATAGAACTCCGCTTCAGGACAACCTTTAATAGTTTTAATGCAAATCAATAACTGTCCCAGCTTGTAAGAAATGGATCTTCTGCTAAGCTTGGAGCATATCCAATCCATCTAGCTGTCCGTGGCTTAGATGGATTGAATAGATGTAATACCAAAGGCTGTGGAGATGTCCAGAAAGACACATAGGGTGATTGTTTTCTCTGATAGAGGCTTTCCACTTGTGCTAACAAGTAGATGGAAGGCCGATGTGAGAGTGATAAGCCCTTTGAACCTGAGGGTGACATGCTGCCTGGCCAGCTTAGGTAAGAACACAGCATATACTTTTTTCCAAGCTATTGGGATGTAGCTGAATCTAAAAATACGCATTCATTAAGAGTGTCCATCACCACCGGGAGTTTTGTATGGCTTCTGTATGGATATGGCCCATCTGATAGAATCATAGAAAAAGATTCTCTTTGAAATGCTCCTTGTCTGCTTGTATGGTGGGTGTTGAATAAATTCATAGATAGGCGGTGTGAGTGGATCAGTATTCTGAGCATCAGGAAAATGAGTTTACAGTAGCAAAAATTACATTAGTCTGAAACTGCCATCAAGTTTTTGTATGAGATCCGCAACTGTTACTCTCGGAAATTAGCTGACATTTTGGGCCGTAATTATACATATATATGCCTGTGGTAGTGACAATTAACTAATAACCTAACCAATTGTCGAATGTCATCGAATTTCATCCCTGTAAATAGCGAGTATCGTGGCATTTTCAAACTTAGCAACTAACAAACATGATAGCTTGACAAGTGACCTTTTTAAATCTTAGTCAAGTCGGCCACAACTTGCAAATCACTTAAGAAATCAGGGAAACCCTACATTTTGAAAGAAAATCAATAAAATCAATGGAACTTACATCGATCTCAGTGACTTTATTAGCAAACAAAGTAAGCTTGTTTCGGGAAACAAAAACACACAATAGATACACGAGATACATTATGGATGAACGACTTGAACTTATCCCCATGAACTCAAGACTAAGCTACTTTTTTTTTAAATCAAGATAGGAAATGATCCAGTGGAATATTTATATTTGAATAATTTGCACGTATTAATGACTAACTTAAGTAGGTACTTCAAGATCTTAGCACATCAGCACCGAAGATCTATCATCTGATACGACCAAAGACAAGACAATCTCAAATAAAAAGTTCCGTCCGCTCTCCACAAGCATCGCAGACTGTAGTTTCTGTCGCCTTTTCTACTAAGTGATAGCTAGAATGACGCTGATTTCTTACGTACGTCTGAAAACATTCGTTATGTTCGTCTGGAGTTCAATGTCACATATAATTATGTTCAAAAAGAACGAGGAGAGCTTAATGCAGGTTTACGTCCTCAAAAATCATCCATCCATCTGAGCCTCGCCTAGTAATCTCACCGGAGATCTCATTCCCCAAGATGTCAATGTGTCATCGGACTCACAGAAAGGTCTAAGAGCTCGGCCTTGCGATCGGATACAGAGAATTCTTCCATTCATGAACTACTTTGGAATTGGTAAAGTGATTCATCAAGCCCTAAAGCG
Source organism: Xylota sylvarum (assembly GCA_905220385.1). Classification (NCBI taxonomy): domain Eukaryota; kingdom Metazoa; phylum Arthropoda; class Insecta; order Diptera; family Syrphidae; genus Xylota; species Xylota sylvarum. The sequence continues at coordinate 32,108,401 of LR999960.1, forward strand.
CAATCTGACTATGGCTACAGCACATATTCTTCAATCTCTTCCTTCTTTTTCGTATAATATAGTTCGTGCCCATTAGGATAGAATATAGATCGCCTAGAACATTTTCAATGACTAGTGACCCTAACAGGGGAGAGAGTACAGTCTTCGACTACAGATATAGATACTGACACTCCTCCGGAAATCATTCATTGGTCGAATTGGACCTCTGCTACTGATTACTTTGCTACAAAGTGGTAACCGGTTTTATCGAAAATATCTAGCAAGTTATCAAGCTGGTACCGGAATGCTCCTATCATTTTGATTAGATGGTGAAGAGCACCTTTCGTGTATTTAGCTTTTTTGAACTCGAGTGCGGATGGGTAGATACATCTTAACGGCTCCTCCACAGTTTTGAGGGCGAATGTTGATAGATTAGTAGACTTACAGGATTTAGGGAACTCATTGGAACTATTGTCCGGCTTATGTTGTCTACAAACTTGCCTAAGGAATAGCAACTCGTACTATCAGCGTGAAGATATCAGCATTGCGCCCTTGACTAATTTGGAGGTATCCCCGATATTCCTCGTTCATACTCAGGCGAATGCACCCATTTATTTTGGCTTAATACAAGCTAAAACTAAGACTTACAAGCTAGGGCCTAAGACTCATTCACGATGGGGAGAATGGTAAAGGAGATCGAGTTTAAGGCGGGAAGTGCTGCGGTTGAAGTCGAAAACGGAAAGCTTTAAATTAACCTTCCGCAACATTCGGGATTTTGGTGCATTGAGGCCACAAGAGGTACGGTGATTCGGTAAATAGAAAAGATGATGACGGCGTTATAAAGGGACGCCCAATCGACGGAACCTAAGAGGAGCCGATGAATGATGAAATTATCGACCAAGACTTTGCAATCCTCAAGGGTTTTTAATTTGATGCTGTAGAGGCAGTCGCAAGATAAGAGGATCGTACCAGCATAGACCTCGAAGGAGTATATCGTACAATATCCTCAATTCAGAACACATAAATTCGCTGAAAGGTGTACTAAGCTTGACTGGCATACTTAAGAAGTGGGCGAACGAGGCAATGTAGTGGACTTTGGTCATGTAAGGGTTGGAAAATTTTTTGGACCACCGTTTAACAAAACCAAGTGATGAGTTAGCTTTTAGATTTATCTCTTCAATGTGGAAACGGGAATGATTGAACTATGGATACACATAGGATGGCCGTGGAGAAGATAAAGTCGGGATGGGGTTACACTTACGTGAACAGGTAATGGATTGACATTTGACGATGTTGAGCTTTAAGCAATATTTGAAGCACCAGATCGGAAAACTATCGAGGTCTTGTTGAAGAAGACTGCAATCTTGTGGTGAAGAAATTTATTTGAAAAATTTGGTGTCATCAACGTAGTGGAAGACATAGGGGTTCAAGGATTGGCGCAGTGCAGGAAGTTATTGAGGAAGAGGATATGCTAGATGGTGGGTTGGAAGTAGGATTGAAAATGTGTTGAAAGTAGTCCTAGACGTGGAGTTGGGTGTGAGGATGGATGTGGGATTGGACGACGATGCGTCAACGACCAGGGTCGTTTAATTTTACCAAATACCGAAAGTCCCCCGTTTAAGACAATAGCTTGCTTTGTTAGTTCAGCTGATATAAGTATCAAGAAGAGGTTGACCTTACTATCTGCTTCAGGAATACTCAAAAAGACACCCTTACAAGCGTGACAGGTCGTGAATTTAAATTAAATTGAGGAGTTCATAGTTCATACCTATACTTATGTGAAAACACCCACCAACTAACAACCGATCCATAACCTAGGAACACAAGACATTTTTAGTTCTAAGGCCCATATCTTGCCAAATGACTTAACATTGATTTAAAATACATATGTGGGATAACTACTGAATATTTAGTTTAATTGGAAATCTGTGCAAAGCCTTTCAGAATTGGCTTAGTCAGTGTATTTTAGATCATCCTTATCGTAAAGAAAACAACGTAAGTTTTAAGAAGATTGACCGAAAGTCCATGGCGTGACCCTAACATCGTCTATAAAGTACTTAGACATTTGAACTGTTTAGAGTTACTTGTGTCTAGATCTAAAATCTAGAATCGGAAGTTCATGGTCTTCATCGTGGAGAGAATAGTAGCTACTAATTTATTATTTACCATATAAGTCCACTTGAACGGACATTCATTATACCGTGTTGAAAAGTTTCAATATGCAACTTTTCAACTTTTAGGCCCGCTATCCTGTTCGACAGAAGAGAAATTAAACCTATTCTCTCCTTCTGGTCCCTGTATGAATACTTAATGTTCTATTAATTTCTAGGGTATGCAACTCGCATAGCTCTTTCTCCTAAAATAAGCTTTAAAGTTTGTTATTTAACACTCCGTTACTTAATCACCCTCCACCGTTCTAACCTAAAGTAATGAAGTGAAAAACTCTTCATTTCAGTACATCAAAACTCTTTAGCCTTTACAGGAAAAGTTACATTAACTTTGTTGCACTTCATGGTGCATCTTAAATAAATACAAAACATTATCTATGTTCTTAATCCTCGCTATACATGTGCATACATACATGTACTACTGTTTCTTATTATGAATGTACACGTTAATAATGTCAACAACTCCACGAAGGACATACAAATCCTTTTAGCACAAACTTTCTTGGGAAACTTTTGCTCACGTTTTTTTAGGGTACGCATTTCTTATGCAGTAGTCAACCCAAAACCCTATAGGATTACGTCGGTATTAAATTCTTTGCACACCTTCGGAATTCATATGAAAAGAGGAAAGTGCAAAATTGTTTGACATACTTTCTAGAAAATATATACAGTTTCGTACGAGAAGCATGTTTTTGAAGTGCGTTTCGAAATTCATAATTCGTAGAGGGAGAAAGTTTGGGTGTAGATTCCACCACACAAGACTCGTTCGGTTTTTCTGACGTAAAAGATTTGTAATTTCAGAGTTTTCTGTTTTTGCTTTTCGAGTAAAAGCCACGAATAGTTTTCTTGGGAACTGAAACTCTGCCAAACTACGTGTTCATATGTTCTTCTTCTCATATACACCAGACCTTTGTATACCTTCCCTACGATTCAATGTACCCCTTTCCCACAAGAGAAAATTAATGCCTGCAAGAATAAAATGGAAGACTGTCAATCATGCAATCATGCACCCAGTCATCTAAACTTAACAAGGATATATAATTTGTTAGAATTTTATTGAGTAAGAAAGGAAGATGCAGCCTGAGTAAAAGAAAAGGACAAAACACCATGGTTAAGTAGAAACCAAGAGAAAGACTGAATACGAAATAAATACATAGTTGCAAGTAGAAAAAGTTGAAGAAAGGCCTACAAATAGAATCTCAGAAGACTGAAGACAAGACAAGATAATCTCCTGGGATCGAATTTCAAAAATCGGACTTACACATGCGTAACAAGACAGGGAAGATGGCAGAAAATCTGAAACGAACTAATAAGATCATGATGGAGCCGTCCTTAGACCTCATGAGCATCCTTCGTTTCACAAAGGCTTTGCTTGGTGTTATTAGCCCCTAAATAGCCAAAGTTGAAAGGTCCATAGATCTTAGTGTGTCTGTATCTTGGTGTAGTCAGCCACCCTTACGTAAAATCTAAAGCCTGTGGAAGTGGGCACTTTCATGAAGTTTTAAGTCAAAACATGTTTTCATAGGGTAACCATGACCAATCTATAATGACACAAACGTTTTTATATTATCCTACGTAGTACTGCTTTGAACGGTGATTGGTGGCAGCAAACGAGGAAGTGGAAGTGTTTCTCAGTAAAACACTTTCTTTATGATGCAGATGTCATGGGAAGGATTCTCTAGACGGGACGAACGATTGCACTACTTAATGATCATTTTATATGAACCAGTTGCAATAAGTCAGAATTTTAAAGAATGAAAGTGGCAGAGGAGCAGGTGTATCCCTATTGAGTATTCGTCGGAGATTCTTCAAACACGGATAACCTTACTTTTGACAACTCTAGCAAATGAACTAAGGACAACGATCTTCGAATCTGTTTGAGGAATTTTCAGACCCTTAATAGGTCGGATGCAGTCGAATAATTATCAATAACTCTGGACTACTAAGTCTGTGGCTGAAATAACTAGCAAACTCGATGAATAGGACAGATACAAATAAATATCACCGCTGGAAGCACTTAATCTGCCATTGCCACCCTTTCTTCTTACAAAACCGAAGCATCTTATGATGGATTCTTAGGTTAGGTTAGGTAAATGGGTGCATTGTGACAGTGTCACTGCTCACTTAGACCGGGTGCGGGTCCATTTTGCCCAATCATTTAACCCCGGAAACCTATAAAGTCCGCTATTGGAACCAACCAGATAATGACATGAATCTCAGGAAGTCCGTCAAGCTCTACGTTACCCAAGTCCTCGAAATCTAAGAAGAAGTAACTACCAAGGGTCCTCATTCTTCTGACGGATAGGGCAGGACAGTCGCACAGCACGTGACGAACTGACTCAATTTCTTCTTCGTGCCTGCAGCTTCTACAGAAGTCATTATGTAGTACACCGAGTCGCTCCGCGTGGACTTGGCGTCCACGCGGATTTTACAATGACCAGTAATTATCCCTGATAGAGAAGTTGATTTCTTCTTGCTGATGCCCCGCCATAGGGCCCTGGCTGTTGCGGCGCATGTTTCCAGATGAACCCAGCGACTATTTGCTCGACCGATGGCTTCATCCTCTATTTTCTTCTGTAAGGAATGATTGGGGTTACTAAAAAAGGGAGGGCCCGCGATAAGTGCAGCGCCGACCCTTTCCTAGCAAGTTCGTCAGCCCTTTCGTTTCCTGCGATATCCATATGCCCTGGCACCCAACAGATGATCACCGCATTAGCTCTAGATATCTCATTCAAGAGCGATTTGCAGATCTTCACAAGCCTTGATCTGATTATAGCGGAGTCCAGAGCCTTAACGGTTGCCTGGCTGTCTACATACAGTAATCGTTCTGCCAACGATATTGCTTTCGCTTATAATCTTAGCAGCCTGTATGATGGCTGTGACTTCGGCCTGAAAGACGCTGCAGTCATCGTTTATTCTAAAGGAGTTGTTTATTCCAAGGGCTTCACAATAAACTCCGGCTCCCGTGCCAACGTCCATCTTAGAACCATCGGTGTAGAACGCCAGCTCCTTCTTCTTCATGGTTCTTCGCCACTTTCAGTACATTCTGTCAGGAATTCTTATTGCGAATCTCCTGTAGTCTTTCGCTAAGATGTAGCCTGGTTCACCTGCTTTGAGTACAAGTACTACCCTCCCTTTAGACAATTTATAAAAATTGTCCTGTTTGTAAACTTTACTGGAGTCTTGTGCAGCATAGCTGGCAGATTGCCCATTGGTTATCGAAACCAGTGGTGTGCTGCTTCCTGGAAATGAGCTTCGATTAATGTTTCTAAAACTCCCTAACTACTTTCTTCACTAGTATCTGCAACCGATTCACAGAATAGCTTCCATGATTTCCTTCTAGGGATACCTTTTCTAGAACCCTCCCCCATTTCTCTTTTGCTGTAAGAGAATCAGTAGAAGAAGTTAAAGTGATCTCTAACACTTCCTGTCTGTTTTTCATCACAAAAACTGGTGCAGTAGTTGGAGATGGTGAGCTTTGTAGATAATATGAAATCAAAAACACTCGGAGCTCTAGTGTTAATATCACTGCTGACCCATGGTGTGCACTTGCGACGCAATCCACGATAAATAGCCAATTGCCCCTGGCCATCAGTTCCCTCAATCGACTTCCGTCGACTCGTCCGCAAAATAGGTCGATACCAGACACAAAACAAAGCCAACTCCACCACAGTCACGCACTTGAGTTAAAACCCGTTCCACACAGTACGATTTAAACAATGTTTTATCAAACTGGTTACAAATATGAAAACAAATAAATTTAAAAAAAAAGTACGGAATACATTTCACCCTCAATTCTATTTTCATGTCAAGGGCCCAGGACTGTATCTTCTCAAAATAAAACTATTTGCGCATACCTATGCACATATGAATAAATCCTTGCTACGACAGCTTACAATTGTTGCATTTTTCAATGATTAACGACTCACAGACCCTGATTACTTGGATTTTTACGTAAATTAACGGTAAGCTGCCACTAGCCAAATAAAGAGACAGCCCCCCTTGTGTTGGTTAGTAAAGTAAACCTCGATGGCACCATTTGGTTTGATAAATTTTTTATTTTGTTTCGGTTAGGGGTGGGAAAATATGGATGTTTTCCATATTGAATCTCTCCATGTCGAATGGATCCCTTGAGTTCGTAGAAAGTTCGATTGCAACAGATGTGTTTTGTGAATATTAAAATTTATGACATTGGGGATTGACCTATTTTTGGATGGTTATTTATTTATCGATTTTTTTAACTCGGTTTTATTTTTTTTTAAAATCAGTTAAAAGGATTTTGTTTTCTGAAATATATCCTGCAACTCACCAAGGACATTGCATTAATATCTTACGTACAGTACAAAAGATTACATACTACAGGATTACAAATAAACATTTGAGAAACTCCTTGCAGTGAATTCTCATACAAAAAACTGTAATGGTGCAATTCAAATTTTAGCAAATGCATGTGGTACGGGAACTCAAGCCAGCCGAATAGTCCAAACGACGAAGGACGACGTCCTTGGGAACTACATACATATGTACATCGCTAGACATAAGCACATTTTCACTTCTCCAATCTCGAAAGACAATTCTTGGAACACAAATCCCACGGAGATTCCATGAGTCAAAAATAGATTGTTTATTCAATTGTACAGCATTTTACACCTCCAAGAGAACATACTCCTTGTTAGCCAACTTTACGAGAAATTTACTTTTATTTTCCCAATGGTAAGACTAATGATATCGCCAACTTAAGAAAGGCCACACAGAACCTCTAACCCCGGTAACTTTATTTGAAAACTTTTGCAAAAATTTTCTTCACGTACGCTCTTTTATCCCATCCAATGCCAACAACACTCTTGGAGGAAACCAAGCGTTAAATGCTTTTTTCACGTTTCGCATTCGCCGACAAATCGCAAAATGTTCGCAAAGAACTTGTACAATCTTTTTCCTCCTCATGGAAACTAAAAATCTTTACAGGGAACGAATTCCATGGTGAATGGGATACGCAATGTTATTCCTACATATCGCCTTTTAAATATTTTCTGGTGGTGACAAAACTTTACGAAAAACTAAAATTCTGCTACTGTAATATAAAGTACATACACATACTTGTGTGCCTCGATGTCCTTGAACAGAATTATATTGAACTATCAGAAAAACGTGTTCATACACTTCTAAGTCATTAGTGATTTGAAAAGACTTCATTGATCAGATGGGTTTTTATGACCATACTTTCACCACTGCTATTTCTTTTGGTCCACAGTGACGATATACGTGCAGCACTGACGGAGGAAACCTAAAACATTTTGATTAGGCTGATGACCTACACCAATGGCTCACACGCCAATTTTTGATTGGGCGACAAGGTCTTCTGCTTGATCGAGTCGGTGGATTTCATTGTGTGTGACAAGTGATCCGAAACCGGGAGGCCTGCAGATATTTTTGGAGGTAAAATCGGCGAACCCCATAGGTGAAAGAAAAACGAAAAGGAAAATAGAAGCTTATATCCTATGGCTGCTTAGCCTGGCAGTTTGCAGTAAGTAAGGTCACGTACCTCAGGGAAGTGACCACGATCCAAAGATTAGCTTGCATATGCGGTACTAGTGCCGTTGGAACCACCCCAATTGCAGTCATTGAAACTATACACGCATTGATTCCACTAGTCTTGCATCTAAAGGATACAACTGCGAAGAGTGCACGAAATTTAAATTAAATCAAACTTTTAGAAAGAAGGCGAGACGATACAGATTATCTAATGCCTTCCCCTTCCAGCTCGCGCTGAATGCTTCACAGCGAACATGAAGGTTATCCAACTAAACCTCAACTATTGCGAGGTAGCTCAGCTCAGTTACTTACGCAGATGGTCCGAGAGTACGATGTGGATATCGCAAAACTCAGCGCGTCCTGCTAACAGCTTAATGAGAATGTATGGACAGGGGACACTTCAAACAAAGCCGCAATATGCATATGCGGTCAACGAACAAGCTTCATATTAGTACATATAATTCTTCAGCTGCTACACGCCTCCCAGCGTCACGCATTTGAGTGAATAGCTGGTAACATCGCAACCAACGCAAGAGGAAGAAACCTCGTTGTCATTGCAGGCAATTTCAATGCGTGGGCGGTATGGTGTTCACGTACCACAAATCCCAGAACAAGAAAGTTCCAGCTACGACCCAGCCCCATTGAAAATAGAAAACAGCCGAGAAGCTAACCGTTGAAAAGGGGATCCGTGGGGAAAAGCCTACCAAGTGGCCTACGTGCACAATCTTTCTCGAAAACGTGGTGATTATACTCTTTCCACTACAACAACAAAATGGAGAAACAGACGGATAGGGTGAATACGACGGGGGCGTTGCCAATTTCCCTCCTCACCGCAGAAGATCTCCTGGAAGAATTCGCAAAAATCAAGGACCAAAAGGCGCCTGTTGCCGATGGAACCCCCAACATTTCCTTAAAAGCAGCAATCAATGGGCGTCCATACATCTTCGCAGATAAATACAACACTTGGCTCAAAGGAGAGTGTAGTCGCCGAAACAAAGACTTGTACTTCTACAAAAAGTGGTAAACCACCGCAGGATCTCTCATCGTATAGGCCTCTATGTATGTTGGACACAATGGGCGGACACTGGAGCGCATCATAAGTGACAGATTAGAGAGTGCAATCGATAAGGTAGGAGCCCTTGCAGGTAGCCAGTATAGTTTCCGTAAAGAACGGTATACGATTGACGCTATCGACGAAGTCATGAATATGAGGAAAGAATCCATAGAAGGAAGACGATGGAAGGGCGGGATTAAACAGTACTGCACAATCATCACGTTGGATGTCAGGAACGTCTTCAACACCGCAAACTGGAGAATTAAACTTACCACCAAGAGGGTACCAGAAATGATGGACTATTTAAAAAAAAAGGATACTCCTCTACGACTCCGACGATGGAACGAGGCAATATAACATCACAGGCGGCGTTCGTCAAGGCTCCGTATTATTTCCGCTACTGGAGTCTAATGTATGACATGACAAAGCAATCATGAGCATGACTGCAATGAAGCTATCGGTATGTTCCAGACCTAGCTGGTCCTACAACTTGCAGAAGAAAAAACCGAAGTAGTGCTCATTAACAGCAGACGAGTTATGGAGATGGTTGGAATGCAAGGCTAATTTATAAGCAGCGCCTGCACCATTCAGCTGAAAAGGCAGCAGAGACAACGGCTGCACTGGCAAGGATTAAGACAAATATCGGTGTATCGAAATACAAAATGAGATTACTCTTAGCGAGAGTTGCTGCAACAATAATGCTCTATGGCTCTCAAATATGGGCTGGTGCCATGAAGACGAAATCATGCAGAAATAAGACTGAAGCAGCTTACAGAATCAACGAGTTGAGAGTATGCAGTGCGTTCTGAACAACTTCCTACGACGCGGCATGTGTCTTGCTAAAGAAGTGCAACAGAGGTACCGAGCCAGTAGGATAACTTGCAACAACAACGAGCGAAGTTATACTGAAGTACCACCAAGGACAAGTGTACAGATGGTGTCACTCTGATAAAGGCAGATGGACGCAGAGATTAATACCACATATAGATTAATAGGAAGCATGAGGAGCTGAATCTCTACTTCACCCAGATGGTTATTGGCCATGGATGCTTCAGAGCCTACTGCCCACGATATTACGTAGAACGGCACTTGCTGGTAAACCAACTAGGCGAGAACTTATCCCCAGACAACTTCACCAGCCAGATGATGAGAAACGAAGGGGTTTAGGAAACAGTTAACGACAATGTGACAAGAAAGAGCAGCGAAAACAGGAACGACAACGAAACTCAGCACAGCAGACTGCCACCACGAATGAGTCAAGTACTTAAGGCTTGATGGCAGTGCCGTGAAGACCATGGGTAGAAGGGGTTTAGTGAGTGGAAATTCAACACTGTTACTAAGTGCGTGCTCAATTTCATCTTTAACAGATTCCCACCTTCCTACGGAAAAAAAACCATCCCCTAACTTGCTGGGTGCCATAGACCATAGAGACATTAAGAGAAACTGAAAGGCTGACGACCTCGTCAGAAGGAGTCCGACTCCAAGGATCTTGCCTAGATGGTAAAACCTAGCTTTTATTTGAGCTAGACATTTTAAACAAAACCAACCATATGGGCTAGCAGTTCGACGAATTATAATTCTAGACAGATCTGACCGAAACTGGATTAAAAACATAGTGCCGGGTTAGTAATGCTACACTGTCTAATGGGTCAATATGCTAAAAGGTTGGGCCTCTTCTCAAATAATTTCTCCAGTAGCTTCTCGAACGAGGAGGAGGAACAAACAAATTCTGACCTTGAACTTAGAAGGAATTTAAAATGATTCCAGTTCTGATCTTTACCAAGAAAAACTCGCACAATGGAAGTCAAATAATTTCAGACAATTAAGAATTCCAGGCGATTTCAAAAATTGACGAATTGGCCAAAAATTCCTTCAACTTGTCAACTAAACGCTAAGCGCCGCTTTTTACAAAACACACCTCACCACCACGGCTACTTTCATTACATTCTTTCACGGCGACGTCTCCTTAATACTTAAAAACAACTTATTTTGCTATTACCAAGAACTGAGATGAGTTCTATAAGCATACGGTTGCAGACAACCTAATAACTCAAAATTAATACACTTGACATTGGCAATGACCTTCATTTGAACCACATTAACAAAGTAAAAATTTCATTATCCTACCAGCATGGATTTATAACCCACTGAATCAAAAACAACCACACACCCTTAAATGTAGACGCAGTTTCACAGAATGACGAAATTAATATACTTGACAATGCCATGTCCCTATTCAAAAAGTTGTTGTTTACGTGAATTAACAGAGGATAACAATACGCGATCCTGTTTCGGTAAATTACTCCGTCTTACGCAGGTGGGTGGTTAATTTTCTGTGCCCCATGAAGTGTGGGCCATTTACGTACAAGGCCGTGAACTGAATTAATTTCACAAACTTTTCAGACATATTCCCATTCATTCTCAATAGACATATGGATGGAGTTATAAATAACGTCAACTCCTCTCAACAACATTTAACATGACGTGAAGGGTGGCGTTATACTTATCAATATTAAAGGTAGAAGTGACACTTGTATCAGACATGAGTGGTGCTCACGAGTTTATATGGGTCTGTCAGTAATTTTGTCATCAATATTGCAATGAATTTCGTAGAATGTGTAAATCAATGGATGTGGTTATGTGCAGACATTTGGAGTAGATAAAGCGACTGACAGCCAGGGCATCGTAATGGGTTTTTTTTTGCCATTTTGGGAAGCCAGATGGCGATTTAAAATTTCGTTAGAGACCAGGGGCCTGTGCCACAAAACTGCAATTTAACAATTCTACAGGCGCTTGTTAACATTACAGATTTAACAAGTAACTATAATTTCTGTACCACAAAACAAAACTTCTTCGATTGTTAAATATGAAAATTTCCCTTTTTTGTACAAGTCAATTGTTACAAGTGTTCTCGTGTCGGCTAGACAATGCATAGACAAATAAGTGTTGTTGGCAAGGAATCGGTTTTAGTTAAGATCCACGGGAAAAAAAATATTATTTTAGGGCGTTTTTTGAAACGGTAAATACAAAAATAAAGCTTAGACATAAATATTTAGTCTATATAACCCCAAGCACAAAGATTTGGACATACATAGTACATACGTACATAGTACATACGTGTCTATAAGTATATGAGAAATTTAATTTGATGATGTGGGTAGTCAAAAAAAAAATTCATTTTAGATTTTAAAGTGCTTCATGCTTGATAAGATGGTGGCAAAAGTAATTATGGGGATGGTCATGGTCTTCATCTTCATGTCGTATTACGTTTACATAGACTTCAGGATAATTTTGTACAACCCGTAAGTAGTTAAGGCATTTACATATGTACATACATACATATATGTGAACTATTACACCATTACACTTGATGGAGCTGTAGGTGATAAAAGCGAAGCTAGTGCCTATCTAGATATAATGTCCCCTAAAATTATAGCTTCAGAAAACAGCCTCCATCAACTTTCGATTTTCTGCAACAGGATGCTATTGCACTATACCCTTCCATCATGAACACTCTCAGGCCAATTGGCACTCAAATAATTGAATGTGAGATCGGGTCCGTACACTTCTTTACAGTTTATACAATAGAATGTTTGTCATGAGAATCAACAAATACTGGTTCATTGACATATCTATATATGTATATTTAAAATTGGTGTTTCAATAAAACAAAAGTACATTTAAGTATGTCATATAATTACAAAAGTTTCAAATTTCTAATTGAAACCTCTTAAAATCCGACTTGTAACGCCTTAACAATTTTCAATTCGCACGTTAAGTTTTTCTAACTATTTAACAATGGTTTGTTAAATTTTGTATACACTTGTAGCTTTGTGGTACAGAATGTTGGGAAATTGCAAATTTCCCAATTATAAAAGCTTGCATGTACCCAGACCCCAGAAGTTTATAAACCTTTCCTCGGAAAGATTTCATATGTGTGAAGGTTGAAAATCCGTGCTCTGACCAGTTCATGAGCCTTGTTCAGGAATAAAGGGTAAGGAATAATAATCATTGTTGTATTCGTTAGGTTGGTTTATATATGTAACTCTTGATTATACTATACTAAAAGTTGACAGGACAACGTGAAGGAATAGGTTTAGATTAAGTGGCTATCCTTCGCTCATGGTAGGATACCAATATCGAAACATAAATCCAACAATACTGCTAGACCTGACGGCTAATTAGACGAGCTATTCAAAGCAGCTGGATGTGATGTAGTAGAGAGCATACACCACCTTATTTCTATAAATGGATGAATGGAATCTCAGCATCGTTTCCCCTATCCACAAAAAAAGAGACCGCTCAATTGCACCAACAGTCTCATCAACATCGCGTACAAGATCTTATCTGCCACCTTGCCTGAACGTCTGAAACCCTTGGTCAACAACCCGATTCGCCCCTATCAGTGTGGTTTCAGACCAGAAAAGTCCACAATCGAACATATTTTCACACTTCTGCAGATCCTGAAGAAAACTCAAGAAGTCCAAATCGATATCCACCGTATTTTTATCGATTTTAAGACCGCATATGACAGTATTTATAGAGACGAGCTATACAGAGCCATGTCTTGTTTTGACATCCCTTCCGAACTCATCCCTTTGTGGAGAATGACGAGGAATAAAGCTTGCTACTGAATCAAGGTCAGCAACAAAGGATCTCAAAGAGACATTTGATGTAAAAAAAGGATTTAAATAAGGCAACACGCTGTTAAGTGGTAAACGTGTGCACACATAAAAACTCTGTGGAACATAACTGTGGACTCTATCCTGAGAAGTCTTGAAGAGACTGGCATCCACACTGTGGGATGTACCCGCATCACAGCAAATACCATGAGAAATGTTCTCCAAGTGGTGGAGCGGTGGTGTCAAGAATAAGGGCTCTTCATTAATGTGGAAAAGACAGATCTAATCATCTTTACAAGGAAGAGGAGAGATCTGGAATTTCATGAACTACATGTGACCAGGAAGGTTAAGTATCTGGATGTATACCTAGATGCTGGACTAACTTGGAACTTCCATGTTGAATAGAAGATCAGTAAGACGAAAAGAGTGTTTCATCAGTGCAAATGGGTATGTGTACTAAGGTGGGGAATCTCGCCGAGGTCAGCATACTGGATGTACATATACGATGATAGTTAGACCAATTATCAAATATGCGTCAGTTGTATGGTGGCAAAAAGTCACCCAGAAAACTGTAACGAAGTAGTTAGATATGTAGGGTCCAACGTCTGATATGTTTAGAGATCGCCGGTGCAATATGAACGACACCAACATGCGCAATGGAAGTGATTGTAGGTATTCTGCCGCTAGACTGATTTATTAAGAAAGCGACGGCATCAACGGCACTTCGTCTGCACCGGGATGTCAACTGGCATTGGAGCGGTACTATCTATGGTCATAGGAACAACCTGGATATGGTGAAAAACGAGATTAGGGAGTTGAATATGCCAATGGATGGAATAAAGAGAATGTGTGTTACCGAAAAGTATCACAAAACTCTTATTGGAGATGGAACACTTCCGGAAAAGAAGATTAGTGATATAATTATCTTTACGGATGGGTCCATGATGGATGGCAGAGCGGGGGCAGGTATCTTCTCAGAAGAACTGGAACTAGCCTGTCATGTTAGTCTGGGTAAACAAACTTCAGTCTATCAAGTCGAGATGATTGCTCTGTTGCATGCGTTGCATCACCTGAAAGAAGGTCAGGTTGAGGGTAGAAACGTTACCATAGCACTGGACAATCAATCAGTGATTAGACGCATGGAGCAAACAGATATCAATACATCACTGGCATTGGAATGTGTTCATAAGCTCAATGAGTGCTCATCTCAAAATGAGATGACGCTGTTCTGGATGAAAGGGCACGTAGGGACTAAGGACAACGAAATGGCGTACTTTCAAAATCAAGTGTCAACCTCGGAGCTCTCTGGTCCGGAACCATTTGCTGCAATTGGCAGAGGGAAGGTAGAGCACCTAATTAGCAACTGGGCTGCGGCGAAACACCGGAGAAGGTGGTCAACCGTGGAACCCTGCAGGCAGGCGAAAATGGCTATTAAAATGCCGATTGACACCACTCACAGAGAAGTACTAAGCCTAAGGCGAAGAACACTGAAATGGGTGATAGCGTTATCTACAGGTCAAGGAAATTTAGTGTATCACATAAAGAAGATGGACCTTCTGGAGGATGACACCTGTGAACTATGCCTGGAGGAAGTCGGTACGGCAGCACATATATTGTGTCAATGTCCGGCGCTAACTAGCAGAAGAATGGTAGTCCTAGGGAGCCACTAGGTAGACACCCAGAGGATGAATCAGAATTCTGTTAAACAGATCCTAGGAATCAAAGCCAGAGAAGCTATTGCATCACGTGGTTAGCTATGGACATGCGAACTTTTCGAAATATGTGTCCACTCCACTGCCGTCATTCCATACTCCAATAAATCTGTTCGTTAAAGGTACGGTTTGGCCAGAAAATCCTTATGATATTATGTAGGCACCTGTTTTCGCACTGCTGCCTTTTTTAGAAAGCTTGACGATCATTCCTTTTTCCAGTTATTCGGAAAGGTCTCATCCTTCCAGGCTCTCCCAACAAGTAGGTGCAGTAGATCAGCCGATGCAGTTGGCGCTGCTCGAAATAGCTCCACGGGTATGCCGTCAAATTCTACCGCCTTGTTGTTTTTCAATGCTTTGATCCCGCTAATGATCTCATCCTTACTGGAGAATGTGGTGCGAATTCGGGTATTTCTTGCTTCGTACACCTCAGTTTGAGTTGGCTGCTAGCGAATACACAGTTTAAAATCGAAGACAAAATCCTCCTTCCGTCTCTTCAGTTGATCCTCATCGGACATATGTAAAGAGTCATCCAAAGAGCGACCACCTAACAGCTCTTTGGTGATTCTATAAACGGTTCTGCTGTCATACCTTCTTCCTTCTTCTTCTGCTTCAGTAGCCAATGATACGCTGCACTTCTCTCATCTTTATGCGATATAGTGACGCGCCGTTATGTGACAGTTTCAACATCATATTTACAAGGATTGTGCGAAACTCACAAGCCAGTACTGGAGGCACAATCTTTCAAAAGCCTGTGCAAGTAATAGCGTACGGCGACGACACGCCTGTTTATGGCGCTGAAGCATGAACTTTATCGAAAGCGGATGAAGATATCCTAGGTCGTTTCGAGACAAAAAGTATTGGTAAAATATTCGGTCTCGTTTGCGTTGATGTAGAGCGAATGGACACCAGTGCTCCGGCCCGTAGAGTCTTCGAATCAAACCCAGAGGGACAACGCAGTAGAGGAAGACCTCGCCTTAGGTGGCACGCACAAGTAGAAGGGGACCTCAGCCGACTTGGAGTGCGCAACAAGAGGCAGTTAGCTAAAGACCGGACTAACTGGAGAGGCTCGTTGGTTGAGACCCAAGTTCATACGTAATACGTTCATATAAGTAAATACGTAAGCTCGGGCCTCCCTGCTCCTGGAGTTCCTGCAATTCGAACCCTAAGTTGTTTTCGTTTGTCGATCTTTCCCCAGGTAACCGACAATTCTTTCTATACCTGCTATGAAAACCATTTTCGAAGCATAATAATGGTCTTGTAAGGTGTCTGATTGTTCCCACACACCATGACAGATGTTCCTTTAGTTCTTGGTGCACTGAGGGATCACTAAGTCGGTCGGTGTTGAATCTGGGCATTCTTTTGATTAAATTTCACGGTCCTGACTGTATCATCGAAGATTCTTGTTTATCTGCGTCCACTTCAAGCTAACTTGAATCGGGTCCCCACCAGAAGTTTCTTGAGCTCAAACTGAGCAAATGTCATATTCGCCAAAACGTCAGACGTGACGGGCCTCCCTTACTTTATTGCGTGAGTTGGGCACAACTCTGCGATCGGTTTTGTGAGACGCTGATCTAAGAAAATCTCGAACCCGTGTGTCACGAAATCTCTTTATCAATCTTTGAATATGCTCCCAAAATCTGGACGCCCTATCACAGAACCCATTCCCTTCGAATTGAAGCTCTTACCTCCTACAAGGATTGTAGTCAACTGAAAAACCTCTTTAGTTTCATAGTTCGATTATTAGCTAAGTTTCAGTATAAAAGTTTGAAGCGAAATGAAAGCTTGCTGAAAGTTCTTGATTAAGTTCAGTGAATGCAAGAACCTTCAATTTTCATAGAACTGTTTCCATTTTTCGCTAAGTATAAATTTTCTCAAATAGAAGGACACAAAAACACTAGAGGCATTATTAATTGTTATTTACATCAAAGTGCTAAAAGATTCATTCAAACGGAATCATAGGAAATTAAAAAAAATATTTTCATAAAATTATAAATGTATGAAATTTTTGTAGGTATTCTGGGTCAATATACAGATCTCATAAGAATGAACAACACACTTCAGCTGGAATTCTTGGTGCAGGCAATTGGATCAATATGTAAGGGATGGCTACATGGTTAGTTGCAACTTGCAAATAATAAATAAGCAATCGCCGATGAAAAGCAACGAAAAGTCAAATACAAAACTCCTCCACAGCAAAACATTGGATAATATAAACCGAAGTCGAACCAAAACCAACTCAGCAAACTATAGAAAGTAATCTACAAGACTGTACTGAGAATTGGTATCACTGGCTACTGCTAAGGAAAAGAAAAGTACAAAGTGCCATGTCAGCATGAAGCAGAGATTTCAGTACATCATTCCACAATGTGTTCATAAATTTGCTGATTTTATTGTGAATTTTTTATGCCATATACCAAACAATCTCTATCGAAAAGATGGAAATTAATGACGGGCCCATTCAGAAATACAAACTTTGCACAAATTATGCAAAGAAAAGCATTCCCAAATGAATATATGATAAAGCAAACAATT
Source organism: Xylota sylvarum (assembly GCA_905220385.1). Classification (NCBI taxonomy): domain Eukaryota; kingdom Metazoa; phylum Arthropoda; class Insecta; order Diptera; family Syrphidae; genus Xylota; species Xylota sylvarum. The sequence continues at coordinate 32,126,000 of LR999960.1, forward strand.
CTAAAACGTATTAGCGCCATTTTTTTGCCCAGTTTTGTGGTCAAAACTATGCAAATATCAAAATCGTGTTGCCTTTTTATTGCACCTACTTTGTTGCTCTTGCAAAGTTTACATGTCCGAATAGGCCCGACTTTTAACCCTTTATGAAAATGTCTCCAACAAATTCGTAACAAACCACTTTTCGTTTCAGTAAAAATATAGTATTCTGATAGAAATACGTGTACGTGTATTAGAGGAAAAATACCTTTTATTTTTCTTCTTCTGCGTCTAGTGCAAACTAATCTTTTTTACAGCCTACTAGTTTGTGAACACATCTTACACCACGATGACATTAAACCAACAAACCTATCTTTCCGATTACTCTCCGTATTCTCATTCCATTCCTCTCAACTCAAAATATCCATTTCCACATTTTCTAGTAGTAGTCTATCTCAAGGAACACCTCCGAAACGAAACTCTGTGTGAACGAGTTTAGCAAGTTGTTGAGTTGGTTGACATATTGCGATGTAGTGATTGATTTTCTTAAACATCCTCTTTTTCGAATTAAACCAAGTTCAATCCACCAGCAAAATACGAAGCGTCTAGGACTGCCAAAGTGCTCCACCACAAGTGCCCCCCCGAAAAAAGTGAGGTGTGTGTGCAAAAAGAAAAATAAAAAAGCAAAGAGAAAAAGGTTATCACCGTCTCCCGCGGCGGACGCAGTCATCGTCGTGCATTGCTTTCCAAGAAATCGAAATTTTACTCATCGGTGTAGGTCTCTGGTGCTAGACAAGTGAATTTATATCTTGTGTGGATTAAAAGTGCGTTTTCTATATTTAAACACAAACTAATCCCCAGTTCGGAAGAAAAACGAAAAAAAAAAATTATACAGGCTATCGGAAGGAACAAGGAAGAAAAAAAAATCGCATTCCTCTTTGCATGCAACACTTGTGCTTGGCGAATCCGCCCATTGGATCAAATTTGAAATTGAAATTTTGCTCTCCTCGCACAATCTTCCTGTGCCATCGCCTTTATCAGTGTTCGCGGTGTTCCACCACTGTTCTACCATAAAACCAAAACTCTCAACTCGAACCCGACTCCTTTCCTGGAGAAGTACACCGAAAAGCAGCAGGGATTTTTTTGTTGTTTTACAGCTTCCCTTATTGCGAGGAAAGAACAGAGTTGTCAATGACGTAAATACGGAAGATCTGATACATTTGGTGAGTACTTTTAGTTATCTTTGCGTTTGTGTTAAGGTTTGGTGGTAATTTAGTAGAAATGGATGATTTATTAACTGAAATTGTCGATACAATTAAAGTGCAAAGCGTTGTACAGTGTTGCGCAAGAGTTGCCTAACAGCCTGTGCCTCTAAGGTTGAGTTAGGCGTTGTAAATGCAAAGAGAAAAATCGAAATCTGAAGGAGTTTGCTAGGGAGAATAGCAAGTGCTTCACTTGGTTTTGTGGTGGTGATTGATGGTAGAAATACATTATCCGGAGTTATTTGCAGATCTTTGCGTTTATTGTTACCGATGTCTGGATTTGCGGCATAAATGCGTTTAAGCTCACGGCTCTTAGACAATTGATTGAGATTTAGATTTATTATCTACTTCTAACACTATAAGAATACAGTGAGAAATAAACAATTGGTATTATTTTGAATTTACTTTAGAGTTTAACAAATTAGATAAAGATTAAGTTTAATGAAGAAAATTAATGATTCAGATTCAGACTAATATTAACATTTACATTTTCTTAATTCCAATATTGATTGGGTGTGTTGTGTTGATTACAAAAATGGAATTCAAATGCCGGTCCCTTCTTCGCTTTACAAGTTCCAAGTTGTATAAGGTAGCTTTCTACATTTGCACTACACCAGATGCAATAGCTTCCTTTACTGCGTGGTCTCGCAAAAGGGGATCTAAAGGTTATTGGGTTTAAGTTGCCATCTAATCGATTGAATCGAAGATAGTTCAAATAAATTTTCTCTTAAACCGAAGGCTACCTCAGCCTGAGTTGTGTATAGTCACTTTTATTGTTCTAGAGACTTTGCTACTTGGTTATCTATAGAAACAGCACCTTGCAGGTGTTCATTGTTTTATCTCAACGCTTGGGTCATGATATAAAGGAGGTATAGATTTGAAGTTCCTGGGTTTTTTCCAAGATCTTCGGTATTGTAAGTCTTTAGTCAGTAGTGGACTTTACTGATTTAAAACACTTTCCTAGCTTTTTTGTTAATATTATTCATTTCTGGAATTTATGCAAGAAATCGAATCATCTCACCATATTCAGTCTTAGCGTTGGTTTCATGTCCATTTCTATCCACATTCTTAAAAAACTTTCTTTTTTAGTTTCGACAACGCCTGCGCGCCCGATTGCTTAAACGCATTTGATTCCAAGGGGTATTTGTCTCCGCATAGTGTGGCCAATCCACTGCTAACAATTGATTCCTAACCCATTCTTATACGAAGCTGTTCATTTGAGATGCGATTTAGCAAAATAATGCTAAGGATGATGTGAAAACATCTATTAGCAGTAGATATTGGTTCAACATTGGAGCGGGACAGGTGCATTTTGGTTTTGGCGGTGTTAATATTACACCTACAGCCTTGTATTTGTAATGTTTTCACGCTAAGGCACTTCCTCTTGATCTGGACGGCAGCGCACGAATTCTCTAGATGAAATCAATAGTGGCGTCCACAGTTACAGTTATGTAGTGTCATCCCAATAGGAGCTGTTTCGATATATTTGAATCCCTGGTCTATCTACAATACTGAGCCAGGGTGTTGGAAAAGAGTTGGTATCATATAAACCCTTCATAGGTCAACGTCAGCATATATCCACGAAGCGGGTTACTGGCTCCGGAAAATCCATCCCCTTGTCCTCCATATTGGGTGTTGTGCGTAGGGGTAACTTCCCTACCACGAGATAAGATAATTAGTTCCGAAAACAAAACAAGCCTCAGATAAGGATAACTTCACTGTTGACGAACCTAGCAACCGAAACACGGACAGCGACCTTCGGATTAACACGTGGAATGTTCGAACCCTTAATAGACCGCTCGCAGCCTAAGAATGAGAAGAGACCCTACACAACAGTAATCACCGGCATCCAGGAAGTGTGATGAAATGGGCCGGGCAGCATATACCATATTGGATATCAGCACAGACAGCAGTCGCTCTGCAAATAGTGCGTTCATACTAATGCCAAGTAGACTATGTAACGTATCAGAGCAAACGCTGTTTATCTGAGTTGGTATAGATTTTGATCACAGAGCACTCTGTAACAGCATATGTATGATTAGCTTCAGCTTTTTTTTTTTGAAAATTGAGACTATGGGTGTCTGTGCTCATATACAGTATACTAATACGCGGCCGGGGAAAAGAGGATACAAAACTGTGACATCTATTACGCTGAATGCCATAGATAGCAGAAACAGCGCTTATTCGGATGTGGATTTGTCATATGCGCAGACTTAGGCATGAAGTCTTAAGCTTTTAAAACCGTACAGGGTGATTTTAACGCCAAGATAGGAATATCTTCGTAGGACAATTGACAAGTCCGAAAATGGACTTAGGCTTATTGACTTTGCTGCGGGCGAAACTTCATTATAGCAAGCACACGGTATCCTCATCTCAATATTCACACGATGACACCGCGGTCTCCTGATTATCAAAAGGTCACCAAATTGATCATATTGCGATCGATGTAAGACTTGCCTCCAGTATACTGGGTGTCCGAATCTACCGAGCAGCCAACATCTACTAGGATCACTACCTTGTTGCAGTCGAGGTTCGAATTCGGATGTCCCAAACTTCACAACACAAAAGAAATACTGTGAGAAGATACAACGTCAAAAATCTGCTGTGTACATCAAGTTTGATGTCAGCTTTGGTCGCAGGCAAAGTCAGTTCCCAAGGCAGTTCCCAACATTCACGATCTTCCGTCCAACAATGTTTAATTGCTAAACATACGATATGATATGAGTGAACTACGTATTTGATACTATTTAATACAGATCCGAAATTGTGTGTGAGAGCAAACAAATGTCCTCATTGTCCATTGTATGCCGGTATTATTGGTTGTCAAGACTGCACAAGCACGGAGAACATCACTGAATAAAACCAAAACTAATGCTGGTGAAAGTATGCATCCTTGTCGGACTTCATAGCCACTAGACACCATACCATGGTGAAAAACGTGTTACCTAGCACTGTCATAGGTTCTCTTAATAGGACACTCCAATGGAATTCTCTCTTTATAATATAATTTTTCTTCTAATCAGTATAAGCTGATGAAACGGAGGTCTATATTCGACGCATTACTCTATGATAATCAGCACAAGCCATCTGGTTCGATCCATTTTTGATTTGCAAATAGCAGAAAGGATACGTATACCTCTCTAGTTTCCACACTCCGTTTAGATTCTCTTCTTTGGGTGTTTGGTGCCCATTCGCTTTTTGTCTCGACCGCGGACGCGGTCTGATGGGGTGGGGGTCACAATCCCGAAAATCCAAATCCTTTTCGGCGCAGGATGATAAGTCCACAATTCTATTTGAACATAAACAGTGGAATATGTATGAAACCCCCCTGCTTGGAGTCACTGTTGGATTTAGAGTAAGTGCGAGGTTGGGTATATCCAAAATTTCTTTAAATCCATACAAAAATTTTCATATTCGGGATTTTGGATTTTTCGGGATTTTCGCTTTTTGGGATTCTGTCCGACTCCCGGTCTGATGATCTACATATGTATGAACATGTACACCCCTCGCAAAAAACAAAAACGTAGATGGAAATTTTTAACAATGTGGTAGAAAACTAATAAATTATAACTAATCGCTCTGTAATCACATTTGCATTTTTTATGTTTATCATATTAATAGACACAGCACGAACACGCCCAGTTTTTGGGAGCGTTTTCATTAAAGAACCAATTTTGATGAACTTTTTCATGTAACATCCACAGACGTTCAGAGTTATTGTATTTCGAGAAAAAAATGCAGAAAGGAAGAGAGATAGGGTATCAAATAATCCAAATCTCATGCCTTTGACACTCTTCCTTTTTAAAAATTGTTAATACATGTGGTATATCAACATCTAGCATCCAAAGCTGTTCAACTGTACGAATTCTGTCCTCGATTCATTGCAACACACAACTCTTGGAAAAATTCAAATTGATGAGCTTTAAGCGTGCTAATTCTAGTCTGGTGTTTTATTTGTAAATCTAACGGAAAATAAAGAGAAAATTCGGAATGAAGCCGTGGGAGTTGTGCGTAATATTTCGAGTTGATGTTCGTAGAATCACAGAATTGACACAACAAAACATTGTACTGATGTTTACCTATTAAAACAAGGGAAAACACCAATAATCGAGTTTTCAAATTTCTCAAACAATTTTAAAGTTGTACATACCTATATGTCAAAAGAGGTTTTTGGTTTTCATTGCTTAGTTCTTGTACACGTTAAGAAACCGAAAATGATGAATAATATTCCTATATGTATATAGGTACAAGCACTTCTAACACACAATCTTCGGTTAGACAGATCTGTGTTTTATATGGTGTAATGTCATCTCACACTCGTTGGGAGTCTAAGTTCATAGTCAAGAATCAAACATCTCTGCCACCCAATTCTCAATTTATTAAGAACCTTCTACATATACACATACGTACATATGTATATGACACATCTTAGCGAACTTGCAACATATTCCACTGACTAATTGGATAGAAAATAAAATTGCCTGCGAGTTTAAATTTTTCAATTAAAAATAAATTTTCTAAAATAATCCCAGGACCTAAAAATGGATTACGCCACTACTTTTGGCTATCGACGCGCCGCCCTCTTTCTGATGTCAAGCCGTGTCATACTACACTCTATCCAAGACTTTGCAAATATGACCTTAATCATATGTAGTACATCATGGAAGTGGTCGCATTACATGTTCGGGTACAGTTTTCTCACACATGTCTCTTAAATACGCAGAACTCTTCTTATTTGTTAATAATTAATTAATTGCTAAATCTTATCTTTAGATATCTCCAAATGATATAAGCATATGTTCAGTACCTATTAAGTCATGATCGTACAATAATTGTGTATAACGATTTGCGACAGCAAATTTACCTTTGTTATCTTCTCTAACGTGATGACGAAAACAACACCCATCAGTGTTCCACTCATATTTACATTTTCAGTCATCTACTGCTTTTGGAATATATTGTCAGAAAATCTAGTAAATGTGTAATCACGTATCAACATCTACTCTAATCTAATCTCCAACTGATTGTCACCCGTAAAATATACAAACCCTGTTGTGTATTAAACTTATCTGCCAAGGCTAACAAGTAAGCGCCGCTTAGTGGAGACTTTGTGTCGTTAAGCCGTGATGTCTCATCAGCAAAAAATGACAAACACCCCAGTCACGTCAGTGTAAAAAACAATCGTTAATAATTTTATGTAGGAACTTTTTCATTGGAAAAATTATACACAAAAAAATTACTGAAAACGTGTTCTTTCATCTTTCAAACTATTGATTGACTTTGTTAAGAAACTAGAACTTTAATAATTGTTTTGGTTAAAACAATTGAATTATATTTGTTGGGCAAAGTGTAAAGTTGCCCATATGACGTAAATGGTATTTGATTATACATACTACAGTTCAAGTGAAAACGTGTATTGGAAGGGCATGATTAAAGTAAAACAGTAAACGTGCAAAATGTTTACTAAGCGTCGAGGTAAAAACTTTCTGACGAATTACTTGAAGTCTTAAACGAAGAACTTGTAAACCTTAGATAATCTTGTATCAGTTTAAATCTATATAAGATACAAAAGGGTTTTTAATCCTTCTAAAAAATAAGTCTGGAAATTATTCTGGACGGGTAACTATACGGATATCCATAGATAGTCCTCATGGTAGCAGAACTACATATGTATGTATATACATCCACAACAAAAATTGGTGTCTAAAACTCAAGTGATATACTGGCTCTAGGCTGTGTACCTGAACCTACTTGTATACCTAGATCCAAAGGACCAGTTTTCAGTTTCCGATAGGATATAATATTTTTTACATAGCGCATTTCGATGGCTATCAAAAAATGTTTTTATGGCGAGGAACGCACCCTCGATTGTGCGCACACTGGAGTATAAAAATCACCGCGGCAAAACGCACTCAATTGGGCGCATTTTTACTTAGCTTTACATACATATGTATGTATGTATGTACATATGTATATGCGCTCTGACCGTGGGGGAGCTTGTAGGAATGCCTTTTTTTATTATGTAGATACATATGTCTAGAATCCACACCTACATAGTATGTTTTGAAGGAGTTATCCCTACAGAACAGCAAAATTTTTAAGATGACACTAGTAAATAGCCATTAACTCAAGTTCTTGAACGAAGGAACTGCACAGGGGTAGAGATACGGTCAAGGTGGTCGTGTGTGCATATGATCTGGTGGTACTAGTGTTAGCTGATAGCTGTTTAATATTTGCATCTTTCTAGGCTCATCATGAGGTTTCTCAAGAAATTACCACTAGAAACAGTTCATTCTGGTGATCGGTAACGCAAAACGGATAGAAAATTCAGTAAAGTAATCCGTCGGGATACGTTTTGCTCCACATCCATTGTGGAAGACTTTGGACTAGTCATTGGTGTCAGCACTGTTCGTATGCATGCAAAGGAAGCCAACTTATAATCTTATAGGACTGTAAACAGCATTTGCTCGCTTTGCGACCTGCATCGTCAAAAAATTTAAAATTATTACACTCTCTCCGAATGTTTCCTACTTATCATATTTTAGAATTTCGCTCATACATATATGTATGTACGTACGTAATTTGATCACTTCTGCAATGAAAGATCGTGTTATTCAGCGATGAGAGCAAATGTAATGTTCTATCTTTGAACAGTATTGGCTACGTACGTACGACAAGAACCAGGTACTCGATAGAACCGGTAAAAAGTTTGGGTAACACTAAAGCATGGCGAATGATCTAGTATGGTCTGGGGCTGTTTTTCTGTTCATGAATACGGACCGCTGCATCAAATCAATGGTAGCGTGGATTATTTTGGTTGCTAGACTGTATTAGAAACAGTTATGCTTGATGAGGACCACAATGATCCACAACATACTTCAAAGTGTTTCAAGGAATTCCTATCATTCAATGAAATATTGATTTTGGATTGGACTCCCCAATCGTTTCTCCTCAGCAGAAGTTGTCTTTGAAACATTGACAACTGACAAGGTTCCTTATTACTTCTGTGCCCAAAAGATGTGCTGAAGGAATTAAAAACAAAGCCTATTACCACAACACCAAACATTTCAAATGTTTTGCACAGTAGCATCAACTGTTAACAATAAGCAAAAACAAAAAATATAATTTTTGTTGATGAATGTTTTTTTTATGAAAATCCTTTATAATGAACTAATCTATTAAACTAAAAAAGAAGTAAATTTTATTTACGTTTGGATTGTCGCTTGGAGTAAGCCAAGTACTGTTTTTATTGGCTATTTTAAATAATAATGAGAAGTGTTTTCCAATAAAAATACTAGTAAAACCCTATTTCATTCACTCTCTGTGGGCATCTGTTAGTTTCTAGGCAAAATATTGGCACTCGACTTGTAAATAAAATAGGTGTCAATATAATGGAAGAAACATTTGTCAATTTTTTGTATATCACATCCTAAGATTATAATGTTTAACACACACATGCGTGTACATAGAGAAATAGTGGAGATAGACCCCATGCAATATGTATGTAATTATTGACCACTGGCGTTTGTTTAAACATATTTTACTGCTTTTTGGGCCTTAAAATTGAACAATGAAGATGAAACCTTATATCCAAACAGATTGTAAGTTTTTGTTGATGATCCGAAGCAATACAAGTGCAATTATCAAATCCGCCGGCAAATATGTTTTCTGTTGCATACAGTGTTGCCTCGCATAAGTATTTTTCGCACTAAAAGAACAGCAGCTTCAGTGTTGATGAGAAGGTACACGACCAATTGTTAGATGGAGAATTCATTTAGTAACAAGTGTGTGCCGCTTTGATGAGAAAGACTGAGGCTTAGATCCGTCGTCTACTGAATAGGGATTTTCCTAGTGCAGGTTGCATCGTTGATTTCGACTTGATTCCGCGAGAAACACTTTTTTACAAATTACAGACAAAGCTATGGAATTTTGTCCAAGGTAATAAAAATGCTGCGAGCAGTCATATGTCGGAGGACTTCGATTCATCAGTGGGTGTTATCCAAGGTTGCGTCCTGAGTACTTAACTATTTATTTTGTACATAAATGGCATAACTGAGCATTTTAAAAGAGGAATAGAGCTGAGCGGAATTCGAATTCCAACACTATTGTTTGCTGACGATATCGCTTTGAGGACGGACAATTTTTGCAGTTTGAGGAAGTTGAATTAACAACAAAAACGTGAAGCATACCTCAAAACAAAAAATATTTCGTGCTTCGGCTACTTCCGTCCTTCTATACGCACAAGTTTAGGGTTTTGATATCCAAGCTTAGTGCTTCTGACTGGAAAAAGCTAGACGTGCAGCCGGCTATACTCAAACCGAAATTAAAAATCTTATTGGAAAATAAATCCGGACACAGAATATACGACAGTTTTGTAAGCGAAGCCCAGTCATCCCAACATACATAGATCATACTATAGCCAATTAGATCATTGTTTAGAAGATAAGACGTATTTTTTGATCAGCAACTCTACAGATAAGATTACCGCTATCTTCAAAATAAGAGTAGAACTGTTAAGTCTTAACTACATTCTACACCGCCAAGAGTTACCAATTCTATGTAGCCTATGTGACCTCAAGACACATGACTGACTTAAGATGATCCAACTTAGAACGTCATAGGGTGTCTAAGACCTTGTAGCCAGTGTTAGATCGAAAAAATCTAAGGAATAATAAAATTAAGTAGGTCACGGTTAAGAATAGCGATATCTATCTTCTAAGGAAGCGCGCTATAAGATTAGGATTATAAAAAGGGTATATGTCGATACTGCAGCGACCTACATGTCTCGGACGGCAGCACACATCTACTCTGTGAATGTCAAGTCATAGCCCGGAGTAGATTGAAATACCTTGGTAAATACTTCTTTGACAACCTAGATGAAGTTGAATCTTCGAACCAAATTAGTGAGATATCACAATTTTGTAGGGATATGAAATGCATGGGAGAAATGGTTTAGATGTAGGGTTGTCACCGTTACGGTTTTCTAGGGATTGGGAAGGTCCCATTATGGTGCCTAGTGTCTTATGGTGAACTTATAACCCTACACTACCTACCTACCTACCTAACCCCAAAGCACGAGAAGATGTGCAAAATTCCTATTCTTAAATATTTACCCCAAAATTTCTTTGGTGTGCAGGAGTTAGGTGGATCAATCCGTATCCTAAATGGTGGTAGTTAGGACATACAGAAGCCGAATAGATAATAGAAAAGATATTTAAAAAAATAATCATATAACCTACTTTTTAATTTATGTATACATGCATACATACTAGGACTAAGAATAAAACATTGTAAAAAAAATTATATTATGTACATACATATGTACATACATACATATACATATGTATACGAAATAAAGTAGTCAATTAAACTAACAATATTTCAACCCTATAGTGTTAGTGAAAGAACATACCTATTGTTCGCTTGTATATTGTATCAGATCTCTAAGCGACTCTTAGCCTCTTTCATGTTTCTACGCAATCCTTTTTGGTGGTACTTTCTCTGTACTTATGTAAATAAGTGGTCTATTTTTATGGTATGCCTTCAGAACCATTTATATAATCTGCTTCCAAAAACACCGCTATACAAGTTACCGAAAAATACAGTAGCCAAGGTATTTTCTTCTAATTTTCTACACAGCTAAACAAACTGTAACTTTAATGTTGAAAAAAAAAAAAATAATGACTCGTCTGTCGTTTTCCACATACAGCATCAAGTATATGTCACCATTATTGTACTGAAATATTATTCAACATTAACATTATATTTTAATTTTATATTATCATGTCCACTCAGCAACACTTAATTCGCTCCCCTTTTTTGGGGGGTCAATTCTATACTCCACAGAACAAAGACTGAAGTGACAGCGCCGGCGAGGAATGTATCTACCAACAAAATTTCTAGTTACACCTTAAAAACAGAAGAGAACACACGCAAAAATAAAAGAACACAACACAAAATTCTGTGCGTGCCGAAGAGAGTAAAGAGGTGGTGAAAGATAATACAAAAAGGGAAAAGCAAACAAAAAAGTAAAAATTTAACCAACCACTAAAGAGAATAAAAAGTAATATCATTGCAAAAATAAAATCCTTCCACAGCGAGATATTTTCGTACCGAGTCATATTATTATAAAAAAAAAATTTTCGCTGTTGCTTTTCTCATCGTTCGTTTCATCAGTTTCCGCCTTTTGTCTTTTCTTTTACCTCCAAGCACACACCGTGTGGAATAATTAAACGCAGTGAGGAATAAAACGCACAGAAGAAGACGACAGAAGGAAAAAATAAAAATCAAAGGTGCCATCAGCTCTTCACCACCACTACCACCCCCTCTCTCTTGCTCTCCTACTATTCGTATCTGTAGATATACAAAATAATCGAAAGAAGAAAGTGAAACGAAAGACGCGCCCCACACGATACACAGGACCTGTTGGTGCTCCACTGAAATTCTATCGTGTGCTTGATAGTGTGTTGTGTTCTTATCGTGCTTTTCACCTACTCATTTCAATTCATCACACACTCACACACCCTCTCCCCCAAACCAAATCGAGTGCAATTGCACTAGTAATCTAAAGAAAGAAGCGAAATAAAAAAAAAAAAAAAACAAACTATCATGGCAGAAGCATGTGCGACAGCAGCAGCGGCGGCGGCTAACAACACAAACAACAATGGTGTTGCCGCAACATCAAATCCAAACGCCGAAGTGATTAGAGGTCAAGTGTTTGAAGTCGGTCCTCGATATAAGGATCTGGCGTACATTGGCGAAGGAGCATACGGAATGGTGGTGTAAGTATCACATTGAAAAATGTTTTCCTTTCAATATATGTACATATACTAATAAAGGTTAGATGTTCATTTATATGTAAATAGATCTGCTCTGGACACTTTGACAAACACCAAGGTGGCAATTAAGAAAATCTCCCCATTCGAACATCAAACCTACTGTCAGAGGACATTGCGAGAGATAAAGATTTTAACACGTTTTAGGCATGAGAATGTAAGTTAACCCAAGAAATGTGGGTGTAAAATACACTCCCACCGGTCCAGCCTCCTAAGGGTGGATCTTTCTAAGAAAAGAATTATTTTTTCCGTTACAGATAATCGATATACGAGACATCCTGCGGGTAGATAGTATAGAACAAATGAAAGATGTATATATTGTACAGTGTTTAATGGAGACTGATCTATATAAACTACTCAAAACTCAGGTAAATGATTGTAATTTTATTTCTGGATATTGCCAGTCGGGAGAAGGTTATGGCCAATCTTGTATGTACTGAGCAGTGCTTTATCGTACGAGTTAAGTTAATTCATTTATTTTGGGTTTTATGTTTTAAATTGCAAATTTAACAAACGCTTTTGCGCAGATGGGAATGTATGAATTTGACTTTTACTGGGTGTTGTCCTAGGTTTGTCCTTTAATTGTTTGTCTTTAACATCAATGCATGATGTTAATAATGAATGAAATATTCCAGAGACATGTTTAACTGATTAATTGTTTCATGTTTTTGCTACCGAGCAGTGGAACTAATTTATGACTTCCTTCATATTGTCTCTTTGGCCTCGGAGAGCATTTTGTATTGTACTCAAATTTTGACTAGATGATGATGTATTCGTTGCAAGGACAATGAGACAAACATATTGTGATATTGAATAAAATTATCTAGAACATAATCGTTACTCCGGAAAAAGTTAGGAATTTTTATCAGACTAGAAGTCAACGGGGCAATCCGTTCAAATGATCTCTTCTTTCTATTCGCTTTCTAAGTCGAATGAGGAAAAGTATATGAAGTTGTTCAAGAATTTCTGCCGTTTTTAGGGCCAAATTAGTGTATTGAATCTCCAAAGTCCTCTTTTAGGCCCTACAGCCTCTACAAAGGTTTGCTGTATTTAAACGCACTTCATTTAGGTATATAGCAAGGAAGATGTGTTATGGTACGCCTATTCGTAGTGTTAAGTCTAGATTTCCAAACGCGAGCCCAAGTTTCAGCGTGCGTCTACAGGTTTCTTGAAATTAGAAATGAAAGAAATGCGCTTCATCTTTCGTCAGAAATTTTTTAAAAGGGTGTGCGTATTGAGTTTTTGCTACTATTCCTTGGCTAGCTAGTTAAACAGCCTTATCGTTTCTTAAGAAACCCTTGCATTACGTTGTCGCTTCAGGTGAACTTATCTAGTCGTAACAATGTCAATGCTTAGCCTCTGAAGGCCGGGTGTTGTTGTGAATCCCATCTTAGTTCTGAACGTGCTTCTCGTTCTGAATAGTCAACAGTTTGTCTTATGCAAATCTAGCTTTTGAAATGTATGTATTAAAGGGTTCCGTAATGACGGAGAGGGATGCAAAATGTTTTTCGCCTACTAGGTTTTCAGAACCAGTGTCAATTTTACAACGTACGGATCAGTTGAGTTTGATGGCAACTGATGCCCTCAATTCAGAAGGTAAATGGGAAGATTAAGTTTTGTTTGAATTATTAATCATTTATTATTAATGAGGCGAGATCATATGTACATGGTGAACTCTGATTCGGGGTGTGATACAGTAAATGTATTGTTCAGTGTTGTTTCGCTTGTGAACGTTGTCAAATATAGGAGATATCCTGAGATATTAATGCATTGCCAACGCAAATATTAAAGTCTTCTCAAACAATTAGACGGAAGAAATGACTATTCATATTTTCCAAGAAGACCACCTCCTTGTAATCCTTATTCGTCATTGAACAGTACGGCGGAATATAAATATAAATATGCCTCATAGGATCGATGGAATAAATAGCAACGTTAAGTATTTTCTGTGAGAACAGTTTGCAAGTTTACAGCTGGAACATTGAAAACAGGCCTCCATCCATCAGTGACCTTTCTCGGAACCCTTCTGTGTATTTACTTTCCCCATTAATTTTTTTCCATTTACTAACCTGTGTTTTGGTATATTTTTTTGTCTACACCCCACAATATTTCGTTAAATAGACATTTCGCAAGCAATATTTTCGCGGTAATCTTATCGTTGAAATTCTTCACAAAATATTCATTCGCTTCCATCTACTGGGTCTTATCTATAAGAATAGAGCGCCATGGGGCTTTAAAATAAACAAAAACCCACTTCTGCCCAAACACTCGCCTAGTTCAGATTGGCGGTTTTGGTCACAATGTAAACAACATCAGCAAGCATTTATACTTATCAGAACCTGCTATCTACACACATTTATATCTGTACGTTCCCTCCGTCGTATTGGGTATAGCCAATGGGTGCAGATACTAGGTATCAGTTTTGCTGTTATCACTATGTCGTTTCCCTCGTCATCGCGTAGGAAAAATATGATTATTTTTTTTTCATAATTACTAATTTAAAATATGACATCACACTGATTTTCGAATGTTACAAACCGGTGGAGCAGAGGACGAGGAGAGATAGGAGAGGACAGCGTGCGCCATATGCATGGTTCATTGGTTGTGATTCACGAAGAAATTTTTTTTCTTATTCATTCCGTTAGTGTTGTTGTTTTCTTTTTTTCGTACATTTTTTATTATTTATTTGTTTTTCATTTCTTTGGTATTGTCCAATGGGAGGCTGAACATGTTTACATACGTTTTCTATGAGGCGCGGAGAGCAGCGAACTCGTATTTATTATTTACAAATGGTTTAATTGACCAATTCCTGGGAAATTTGAATTTTTCATCTAGTTCCTAAATGTAATTGTGTAAGTAAATTTGAATGCAGAATGGCAGATTTATTAAGGGAAATCTTTTTATTTAAATTTATTTCACTGACTAAGGGTTTGTCATAATATCTGTGGTTTTCGTTGGGTTAAAACCATACTTGGGTAGTCATTTTTAAATATCATGACGTAAAGAAATTGTGATTTTATGACAAACTGTCTTGAAGTAAACAACAATAAATTATTATGAAAGGTGTCATCAGTGTTCCGGAAGTCGCATTAGTTTGACATCAACGTACTTCTTACGTTGTCATGATTAACTTCGTTAAGGCTTAAGTCGTACTCATTGCAGCTTCTACTTGCATGCGCTATCAAATGTAAACTCTGTTAACTTATTAAGATCACGGCTTGTGTTACCATAAGAATTTTCATGAACATTATCTGGACGTAGACTAGGATCTTTTTTCTGTGAGATAGTGCCAAATATTAGCACCCATCTGCCGACACTACATATTACTCTGTTTAGCGGTTGTATGTACTATACATCAAGACCTGACTAAAAAACTGCACTGACACCTGACATCAGCTGATTGTGGACTATTTTCTGCTTCTTATTAAACAGCTTTAAGTCAGAGATTGAGCCGTCGGTTTTGTGTATTAAATACTGTTATACCCATCATTGCATCAGAAATATATAGTTCTGAGCTACTTACTTACTGGTATTTGTGAGGTGCAAGGAGATGTTATTTAATCCTCGGTCTGGAAGCTAACCTTTCACATTTCCCACATCCATTTACATACATATATTAACATATACAGTATAACATTTATTTACAGCAAATTCTATTTGTTTATTCTACAGAGGCTAAGTAATGATCACATATGTTATTTTCTGTACCAAATTCTACGTGGCTTAAAATATATCCATTCGGCAAATGTCTTACATCGGGATTTGAAACCCAGCAATCTACTGCTAAACACAACGTGCGATCTTAAGGTAAGGCTACTGTGTAAATTATTTCATTCCCGAGATTGTTCCACTTACTCTCAATTTAGATTTGTGATTTTGGTTTGGCACGAGTAGCTGATCCTGAACATGATCATACAGGATTCTTAACAGAATATGTTGCTACACGATGGTATAGGGCACCAGAAATTATGCTGAACTCAAAAGTAAGTTTCAAATAATTCCTTACTTATTTGGATAAAGCTTACATTTTATGATTTTTTATAGGGTTATACGAAATCAATTGATATGTGGTCAGTTGGTTGTATATTGGCTGAAATGCTGAGTAATCGACCAATATTCCCTGGCAAACACTATCTCGATCAATTAAATCATATCCTAGGTGTACTAGGATCACCATCACAAGAGGATTTGGAATGTATTATCAATGACAAGGTATGTTTTATGTAAATTATGTATTTTTTTTTGTTTTACAGGGATTACAAAGCTTAAAGCAGCATAAGAAATTGAAATATTTATTTAAATAAACTAGGGCCAGAAAACGTTAACAGTAGGAATGGCTTATTCCTATCTTTTTGTCAAAGAATTTGTCGCGAATCTTCAAAATTGTTGTTCGTGTTCTATTGGGTAGAGAGAAGAGGTTAGAAATTCCACGACAATTCAACTGGAAGCAAAAGATATAGAGCGAGTTAAGAAATGATGCCAGTGTGTATAATCGTGTTTAATGGTTTCATTGGTTACAGAGTTACGACCATTTTCCGCAACCTTATCAGCCGCATGTCTATCACTTTGCTATTGCCAGCGGAACACTTAGTGATATCAAAATAATAGTACTATACGGATGGTCTTTACCTGGAGCGTATGCATCGCTCAATGATTTATCTTCAACTACTCCATCGTAGCCGTTAAAACTTATCTGAAAGATAAAACCATTCGTGAAATTCAAAGCCCATTAGGATCGGCGGGCAACTTTAACTTCAACTGATGTAGATCTCAGCGGATCCATTGTGTTCTCCGGTGTGGGACACCGAAAGAAGGTGAACATGACAATTAGTCCAATACTTAAACCATGACAAGAACGGTCCTCCTGAACCATCTCGTGTTTAATGAATTTTAGGGTGGTTTAATGTGGTGTGGTTGCTAGTTCGCTTAGGTCGTTGAAAGATACTTTTCCCAGGGCATTGGCAGAGAAAATGTGTTGTGTCTTTCTCTACCTCTGTATCGCCACAGCCTCTGCATATGTTTGTGGTGCTGATTCACATTCTTCTAAGAGGAGCCGCCATTGAGTTGTGGCCTGTGGGAATACCTATGAGGAGACTCAGCGGTGGTCTATTTAGCGATAGAAGTTCTCTAGTCCTTTTTTTGTCATAGTTTTCTAGAAACACGGCATGAGGCATGAGGCCTTACGTTGGCCATGTTGTGAAAGTCCGAAGTGATTTTGGACATGAGAAGACTGATGGGCGTGATCTGCTGTTATGTCGTTTGATTCTGATCCTTTTCTCGCTAGGTCATCAGCCATTTCATTCCTGTAGAAGTCCAAATGTGCCGGAATCCAGCAAAGCGTGATCCTGTGCCTCGAGCTAAAGTTTTTGAGTTCCTCTTTGCATCGCTTGAGTAGTTTTGACTTGGTTGTGATGGAAGTGATGGCTTTGATGACTGGTTGGTTGTCTATGAAGATGTCTATCGATGCTATTCAGAGTAGATGCATACATAGGTCCCGGAAGGCCTTGGTTATTCCGTATATTTCCCCTTGAAACACACTTGCTTGGTTTGCAAGTTTTATGGACCGGTCAATTGATGGTACCTCTGAGAATATTCCTGAGCCTGTAGAGGAGTAAGGTAGTCAGAAGGCGTGTTGACGTTTGACCACTTGGTGATGGTGCTGTGTCCGATTTGCTTTTCCACATCCAGGTTTATTGTAGACGTGGGCCGTTTGTGCCGCTCCTTCTTTGGTGAGGAGGTCCAGTAGGCTTAGCCCGAGCATGGCTTCAACTGCAGCAGTGGGTGCTATCTAAATTGCTCTGGTGGTACCCAAACATGCTAGAAGTTGGATACTGATGAGGGTGTTCAGGTTCGTGGCTTTTGCGGCATCAGGCCACCAGACCAGACAGCCGTACGTGAAGATAGGTCTAACGCGGGTGGTGTACATCCAGTGGATGGTGGCAGGTTTTGACCCCAATTTGTTACCGAAGACTCTGCTGCATGCGTAAAAAGCAATCGAGGCCTTCTTTGTTCGTTCAATTTTCGATCTAACATGCACCCTAAGCATCTTACCTTATCTGATATTTGGAGTTGGGCTCCATTCAGTGTAGGTGACTCGAACACGGGTATTTTCCTTTTATTTGTAAAGAGAACAAGTTCGGTTTTTTTGTACATTAAAACCAAGTCCTCAGCGTTAGGCCCAGTTGTGCAAGACGATCAACGCTGTTTGTAACAGGTCAACTATTGGGAGAAGGAATTTTCCAGTCACTAATATGACGACACCATTTCGTTGGTCACTAGGTTCCAGAGTAGTGGTGTAAGAAATGGTGGGGTTCTACGCGAGACCACAGCATGTGCTTAGATACTACCCAGTTCAGATTTAATGTTTCGTGTTTTGAGCATACATTCTATCCAATCTGCTAAGATAGGATTCACGTGCGACTGGTCTAGTGCTGTTCAGACTGGTTTCAAGTTTACATTATTGAATCCCTTCAATGTCCAGAAATGCTGCTAATATAAATTCTTTTTGGCGGAGCGATTTCTCGATGATTGTAATCATCTCTTGTAGCGTTGCCTCTACTGAACGACCCTTAATATATGTAAGTGTGTTGGGAAGATCCCTTGGGTTTAGGTTGGAGCGAATGTAGATGTCTAGTATTTCTTTTAGGGTGAACGGTTTAAAATCTTTTGCTGTGGTCATTCCCATTAAGTATTTTATTTAAACTCATCCTGTATTACTTGCTTTTTTTAACTCTACTAAAACCCACTTGTCACAAGAGTTTGTAATTTCGTAACATTTATGTTTTTTTGTTTTTTACTTTCAGGCTCGTAATTACTTGGAATCATTGCCATTCAAGCCAAAAGTACCCTGGTCACGGTTATTCCATAATGCCGACCAGCTAGCTCTAGATCTCTTAGGCAAAATGCTTACATTTAATCCCCACAATAGAATAACAGTAGAAGAAGCGCTCGCACATCCCTACTTGGAGCAATACTACGATCCTGGTGATGAGGTGAGTAATAAAAAAACCGAGTAGCCAAAGCAAACACAATTATCAAATTTATCACATTTTTCAGCCCGTTGCCGATGAACCATTCCGCATCGGCATGGAACTCGATGATCTTCCACGCGAAACACTAAAAACATTAATTTTCGAAGAAACCCTCAAGTTTAAAGAACAATTACCGGATCAAGCCGTGTAGACATTTCAATTTTGCTCGCTATTTCTTCAATTCCAAATCTTTTTTTCTTTTCTCTAATTTTATTCGTACAGAATTTTTCTATTTTTCTTTTTTTCTTTTAAATGTATTTAAGAACAAAAACATCAATACTGCTATCGTTTTACGTACAACAGAAATTAACTTAAACCGATAAACTTTATGTATTTATTATCCTTTTCATCAGTCAAAGGAGAGCCAAGCAAACATGAGAAAAAAAATAGCAATCAAAAGTCAAAAATGACAAAAATATGTTTTTATTTGATTTTTAATGTTGAAACGAAATATTAATTAGCTTCATTACGCCAACAAAAATACACACTATACTGAGATGATGGAGCATACGAGTATTTATGAATTTTGAAAAAAAAAAAAACAAAAAAAACAAAAAAACTTCTTTTTTTTAGAAATACATTTATATATCTCATATAATTGTTATCAATTTACCTGTTTCAATTTATTAAATGTGTACTAATTATTGAGAGAATAATGTGATTTACTTAAAAGAAAATAAATATACACACATATACATATATATATATACATATGTATATATTAAAGATATATCAAAAAGCAACAATAAAAAAAAAAAACAAACAAAAAGCATGAAAAAAGCAAAGCGCAAACAAAAAGCAAGGGAAAAAGTATTCCAATTTTATTTGTATGTCTGTGTGTGTGTCCTTCCACAATTTTTAAGTGTTTCAATGCAACAAAATGGTGTTTTAGAAAAATAATTGAAAAAAAAAAACAAAAAAAATTATATGAAAACAAGAACAAATAAATGGTTAATTATCTGAGATTCACTCAAAATTATTAAATTATATCAAAAAATTAATATTTTTCGTCAATCGTATTTCGAATCGCATTTTCTTCTATACATATACATACTTCTATTTGTAAATTTTCTTTCTAAATGTGTTTCAAAAACGATGGATGGTTATAATGTAAATTTTTGTCCTCCGAATAAGATGTTTAAATAATTTTTTATTTTTCTTTGAATATATTTCTCAGAAAGTTAATTCAGTATACGATTTGTTTTTCTTATCTTTTTTTTTTTAACATCATATAGTAGATTAAATTTATTTGTTTGACAAAAGAAAAAAAGACATAATATTGATGACGTGTTTCCCTGTTATTTTGATTTAAAAATACAATAATCATCATAAACCGCTTTGTCGTCTTTCGACGATTATCTAGACTACTATTACAAAAGTTTGTTGTAAATGAATTAAATGACACTCGTCGAGAAACGACAATCGGAATCATGGTGAATAATTTAAGTGGGTTCGGTGTATTTTAGAAAGAGAGACGCATGATTTATTTGTGTTAATCAGAGAATAAAACATTTCACTCTCCAAGATATGCTGTAATGTAAAGTGTACTTCTCTAGTTTGAATAATGCATTATTTTTCAGAGTAAATTACGAAATAAAAATACGTATGTAATAATTTCTTTTGGACTAATGGACTTAGACAGTTAAACGTAGATGGTCATTTCACACATATTTAGAGCGGTGTGGGTAAGTGCACATTAAAGACTATAATTTTAAATTTGTTTAGTTATGGCAATCATAAAACTATACTACCTCGACTAATTAACACTAAAACTATACTATAGATATTCACCTTACTGGATAGGAAAAAACACCAGATTCGATGGTATTTGTATTCAATAAATGGCACGTTGTGGTTTTTTGCCAAACAACTCATATAATAGATAAGGTTATCTCACTTGTGATAACAAGTTGTCTACCACTATTCCAACTCCCAAAAAAGCTAATTGAACTGAGCGATTCGTTTAACTTCACCAAGTCGTCCATGTTGTGGAAGAGCAGGGCCACTAGATGCAGTAAACTTTTAAATAGGGCTGGACAGCTACAAAGAAAATACATTATATTTGTTTCCTTCTTTTCGACCCTGCAACTCTTGAAAATGTTTGAAAACCTTTTAGTTTATAAAACTACGTCCTATAAGACCATCGTGAACAACCCATTAGAACATATTTTATTCAGGTTATGCTAAATTTGTCGACACACTGAACAAGTTGTGGTGTATAACATTTACCTTACCATCTGAGTGGTATTTGAGAAAGTTTTTCATGACAGTTATACTTGATGTTCGTGAGAGAAACCCCTCGCTCCGCAGTCCAATGCATTAACCACTTTAGCCACGGCGCGTACTGAGTATAAAATTTATTAATCACATTTATTTATGAATTTTGAAATATTTTTGAAAAGGTTTTAAATTTTGTTTTATTATTTCGCCGAAAAAGGAGTTGAATAAAAATTTAATAAAAAATTTAGTTCATATTTTTCTAAAAAAAAAAATATATACACATAACATAAGTACATAGTACATATATACATGCATATAATTTCTAATTAATCGTAGATGTTAATGTCGAAGAAACGCATCAGATTAAACTACTTCGGCATAAGGCTTATCTTTCTGATCAAACTCACGAAACAGAGAGATCCAACCTTTAGGATTTACGTCGTCTGCATTCCTACAGTTTCTATAAAAAACGAAAGTTTCATGCACGAAAAGAAGCAAGTGCCCAGACGCTCGTAAGTTTAGGACTTTAGGCGCACTGCGACATTTGTAAATTCGTTTTATTTGCACGATTGACACTAACCCATGAGATAATCAATATAGATCCCCTCCTCCAATCTAACTGAATTGGGGAGCGTGGGTATTGGTGTAAACAATGGTAGATCCTCCTCTTATGATCGATAGTCTCATAGGTAATCGATATCTCTACACATTCTACAATCACCGTTTTCTTCCATCCTCAATTTGTGATGTGCTTATTTACTTCCCTTGGTTGTGCTAGTAAATAAGCACAGTCTCAAAACCCTTCTCTGCTAGTTCATCAGCTACTCTATTTCTCATAGCTCCCACTGGGTTCAGCAGTATATCGTCTTTGTTATATTAGTCTCATGCAACACCAATCTGATTGATTATTGGACTATCGCTAAGCGCATTTTTTTATCATCACCGTGCTGGAGAAAAATCTCAGAGCTTCCAAGTTCTTAGCTCTGGGTTCTCCAGTTCCCTTAAATCAATTTCTCAATTCCGACTCGAATTAAAAAAGGAATCGTATTCCTATTTGAGAAGATTAAAGGTTAATTGAAGCTGTATACGACTTGATTAAAGTAGGAGATATACTCACCTTTTTTTGTTTTCAAACGAATTTTTAAAAGTTCATGTCAACTTACTGGTAATAATGTAGCCGTAAAAATCGGTACTCAGTTTAAATTCTAAGCGATAGTCCATACTCAAGCGAATTAAATTACAAATCGATTTCGAATCGATTCGAATTAGAGAATGGTGGATAACTTCATATACTCTGACAACTAACATTTTAGTTTTTTATTTATTAAAAATATTTGTTTTAGAATAAAAGCAGAATATACCTACATACCTGTGGCATTTTAGAATATTTACCCACATGTTTTTCTCTCACTGGCATGTGTACTTAATAAAAATTTATATATAAATTTAATTCATTAGAAAAATAAAACAAATTTAGCCAAATAAAATCTTGTTTAATTCTAAATGTTTTTGAAAGAAAATTTAATATCATTCAATTGGTTAATAATTATTGTGTATATGTATTAAATCTTTTCTGTTTTTCTCAAAAAAAAATGCATTTTAATTATAAATGAAAGCATGATAAATATAAAAATAGATTCAATTAAAAAAAAAACCGTGAGTGAGTGTGGAGAGTTTACGAACTATACAATACAAAATATAGCAAACTAAGAATGTAGCATAAAATGTTTGAAAATTCGAAATCGAAAGTGTACGAAGGAGGTTGAAAGAAGAAACGACATACGAAAAACCATTTAAAATGTTTTATTTTCCGACTTTTTGAACTCTTTAATAATAAAATAGAAAACATTTTTAAACAAATCTCCAAAACTTTTAACGAAAGAATTCTTTATTATTTAACAATATTAATTAGAAAAAAAGAAAAAAAAAACTAAAAGCAAAATAAAAAATATTATGAAAACGTAAAAAAACAGAACATAGACTGTTTTACAATTTTATTCTTTAATGATAAAACAAAGAAATGGAAACTTATATTATGAAAAGAACAAAATGTTTGAATGTTGTTTACAAACATTATTATTGTATTTTAATCTATATGTAATGTTATTTTATTCACATAAATAAAATACAAAGCATCCATAAATAGTTTGTTTAGTTTCTGAATCGATATCGATAGTTTTCTTTTTTCTGAAATTGAAAATGAATTTAGAAAATTACGAAAAGTGTTATGTTGTGTGAGTGTAACCAGTATAAAGGAAACTCAAATCTAGTTCCTGAGAAAAATACTAAGTCGATTTGGTGTAATCATTCTGATTGCGTTACCTTTTCCCTTTTTTCAAATTTTAGCGCTACATGGTGTTTTACTAAGGGGTTCCGTTTTTAAGAGTGGATCGTATGTGGAGTGTAGATATACATACAGTGCTGATCAAAATAATAGGTAATAGGCTGTAATAGTAATGGTAGCAATGAAATCGACTGTCTGTCAATGATTTTTGCAAACTTTAACGGTATTGTTAATTGAGCAGATACATTTCCTTTCTTTTGATGTATGTAAGGAAATTCATTTCTTGTGATTTGAACTAATGCAGCAGTTAGACTGAAAGGACGTCTTTTTGCACTTGATCAAAATAATAGGTAATTGGTCTTCATCAGGGATTTGCTGTCTTTTTTTATTTAGAAAAAAACGTTGTAGACGTTTCTTATTATATCGAGTATTGTTATTAAAACTGCATCAGTTTTTCATAATGAATGGGTCGTAGTAAGCATTGTACCCCTGAAGAACTTCGGATCCTGAAAACTTTCAGAAATGCTGGCAAATACTCTAAAATTAATTGCTAAATACTTGGATAGATCCACTATTTTATAGCAAATGTTTTGAAAAGAACGTCTACAGAAAATACATTAGGTAGACATGAGGTAAAACAGCCTCAAGGACGGATGCTCGAAACGTATTGCAAGCAAAAAAGTTCCATTCATGCACATCTAAAGCCAGCGCCGCGAAAATTATCAACTCATCACTCCACCAAAGGTCTGCAAAAGACTAGACAAAACCCATTACCAGGAAGAACTGTCAGAAAAGTTTCCTTACTGATCTGGAAAAATATTAAGAATAGGAGACAGTTCGCACTAGACTTGCAAATCCATACAGCAGAACGGTTTCGCAATATATTGTGGAGTGGTGAAACGAAAATTAATTTATTCGGCTCCGATTGCAAAAGAAATGTTCAAAAACCAAATGGAAAAGAATTTCACAACTGTTACAAGAAAAAAAAAAAGTTAAACATGGGGCGGTTCAATAATGCTATGAGAGTACTTTTGGTTCGGTGTGGGTCCAATTTTCCAGCTCCATAATGTCAAAATGAAAGAAGTTTACAGTGAAATATTAGAAAATATTATGTTGTCATATGTGGAGGACTACATGCCGGCACGGTGGCGTTTCTAACATGACATGATCGCAAGCATTCGTCAAAATTGCTGATATCTTGTTTGAGTCACCAACAAGTATCGGTGCCCCAATGAACTTCCCAATCCTCCGATCTCAACCCGAATGAGAATTTGTGGGGGGAACTTATGAGATCTTTCTGCAAGGATACATTCCAAAACAAAAAACAATTGTGGTCGGCCATATAAAGATCTTAGAACGTCAGTCCTGTTAAGACTTGACTTGACTCAATCCCTAGGCCAAAACAGATAGTCATAAAAAACAAAGGTGGTAATTCTGGGTATTAAACAGATATTTCTTCCACTCAGAAATTAATATGTAAGAAAACAAAAATTTTTCTTATTTTAATATCAATTTACCTATTTTTTTGATCAGCCGTTTTTATAAAATTAAATAAAAAAAATTAATAAATTGAAAAATTAAAAAAATATTGTGTTCTACGCATTTACTAAGTACAACTTAATATTCGTTTACAAAAAAAAAGTTATTTGTTCATTATTTTGATCAGCACCGGACATATGTACATACCTATTTACAGAAGAAAGCGTTTTGTGGCGTTCAATTTCTGAAATAACTCTTCAAAAACGAAACGCAACAGCAACAACATAGCAACATAGCCGCGGATAAGTGGAGGGAGTTAGCTAAGGACACCAGGCTAACTGGAGAGGCTTGTTGGTTGAGGCTTAGTTTCACCCCGAACTGTAGCGCCACCTAAGTAAGTAGATCACATCCACTTTACCCCCCGGACATCCCAAGGTGTAAAATTGCCAATTTTGTTCGACTGCGTTGGGACATGCGGAAACTAAAAAAGAGTAAAACCCGGTTATGCCCCACTTGGAACATAAACGTCGATATTCGCCACATCATTGAACGCTGTATATCAATTAAACACATTAAAGAAAAGTTTATTTAAAGATGTTCCTATTCACGACATTTTGAAAAATCCATCTTAGGTGGCGCTACAGTTCGGGGTGAACTTGGGCACCCAATAACAAACCTCTCTAATTAATTTTAGACGATTGATGCGTAATTTTTTTACTAGGTCGATGTCGCTGTACAGCTCGTATAGTTCGTCGTTGAATCTCTTCCTCCACTGCCCGTCAACGCAAACGGAACCGAACATAGTACGAAGAATCTTTTTCTCGAAGCGACCGAGAATATCTTCAACCACTTTAGATAGATTCCAAGCTTCAGTGTCATAAAGCAGGACTGTGATGATCAATGTCTTATACAGAGTCTCCTTATTTGTTCGCAATAGAGCTCTACTACTCAATTGCCTTCTCAGCTCAAAGAAACAGTGATTGCCAAGAGTTATTCTTCGTTTAATAATTATTATCAGAATTGATAGCAGAGCCGAGGTAGACAAAGTCTCTTACTACCTCAAAGTTATAGCTGTCGATTGTGACGGTCTGTCCAATTCGTCGATGTTGTGCGTCCACATGGCAGCGCATCACCTTGTCTAAAACCTTTTTCACATCAACGGTCTCGGTGAGATCGTTACCCACCTTGATGGCGCAGCGAGCGTTCTCCATCGTCAGCCTGCACAAGCGACCAAGTTTGGCAGGGACGCCAAAATTAGATATGGTACTATATAGTCTCTATTTTTGTTTACGTTGTTGACGAAGGGTTCCATTACGTTCCGAAATGCATTGTGAACGAATATACTTCGCCAACAAAAGCAAACAGCACATTGTGAACTAACACGATGCAAATGATATTTTTTATTGCTACCGTCTTTGGTTTAACTTTAAAAAATATTTCGTGAATATTAGGTTGTCTCCAGCACCACAATTGTTTAGGAAATGTTTATTTATATGAGTTGTAATTTATTACATATTATTTCAGATTAACAAAAAAGAAATTGCGCACATCCGATAACAGTCCAGAACCTCATGATTCACAACGCAACAGAATGCGCATCGCATCGTGAAAGCATCGTGTGTTTGCAGTACCGATGCAAGGAGCAGTCACAATGCGCATTTTGGTTGAATTTTGGAAAATAGACCTAAAATGAGTTTGCTTCCCCCACAAAAAGATTGTCTGAAGGTCTTCATTGAATTAATGAACTTAGTCGAGTCTATGAAGATGTAGTGTTAGATGCCACTGAATGCTGATGCCACTACTATAAAACTATTGCTATTGATTAAGGAGTAAAAATACAGTTGGTAAAAGCAACCTAATTCCGCGACACTCTGTCAACAATTTAGTTGATCACACCTGATGAATATTTTCCTGATCTGTTGCGACACCACCTGGAATGCTAGTTTGGTTCATAGAGCTCGACTCATTTTCAATCGGAATCACAGTTGTTTTCCAGTTTAACTGGGGCAAATTCGTAAACGAACCGCGTCAATGCAGATACATACATACATATGTTCATACGTGCTTAAAGTTAACAGACGAATTGCAGTGAAGACAAGTGTGATCTATGCGGTTTCCATTAATGTTAATGAATAGATTTCTCGGCCTACTTTATGTCGGAGAAAGATTAGCCGTCATCTCGAAATAAAAGAATACACCTTCAATTTTAAGTATCATAATTTTTATTTCTTTTTTATTCTCACTTATTTAGTACTTAAAATGAAACATATTCACATATTACATACACGGTAATACATATTCAGTAATAGAAAAGAAAAAAATCATTTTTTTTTTATTATTCTCAAAGAAGCTTTTGTTAAGAAATACTTCTGACTTTGCAGACAGATTGGCTTTGTTTTAATTACATATTCTCACATGTGTTACATTTGGTAATTTTTAAAATTACCACAAACAAAAACTAACACTTACACTGGTGCTCAGCTCACTTTTCATTACATCTACAGATACTAGAATAAATTCTTTTTGTCTATCCTAAAGTGTAGATCAATGGATTTGTTACAAAATAAAACGAAAAAACCGGTTTCTCTTCAGCAATATAAAACAAGAGTCGTGTACAAGTTGTGTGTTTGTTTTAATTAAATAGTTATAATAAAAATTAATTAAATTTTTTTTCTCTTTCGCATTCGGAATATATTACACAAAAATATCAATTTAAATTATATTTAATACAAGGAAGTTATAATTTAAATAATAAAAACAAGAAAAATAATAATATGTATATAGTTGTTTACTCTGACCAATGATCGGGTCCGTCCTCGTTTGCTTTAAATTTAAAATTCATTTTTAATTTGTTTAACGTAAGAAAAATACATCTATGTATATATATATATTTTTGTTTTTTTTATTATTATTATTTTGCTTTAGAATTATTTTAACTTATTGCGCGTTTGGGCGGGCAAGAATACTTAACGTATCCTTTTTAACCCACGGTTTAGTCAACCTTAACCACACTGTAGATTTTACG
This sequence comes from Xylota sylvarum, assembly GCA_905220385.1. Taxonomy (NCBI): domain Eukaryota; kingdom Metazoa; phylum Arthropoda; class Insecta; order Diptera; family Syrphidae; genus Xylota; species Xylota sylvarum. Next base: position 32,154,112 of record LR999960.1, read on the forward strand.
GATAAACCAGAAGCACGCAAAGAATCCAATTGTTCCTGTGAGGAGGAAGAACAGGAACACCATGATGGCGGTGTATCCAAAATACAAAAATGTCGATGCTCCATCTTTAATGGAGAGTTTTGTAGCAAAGTAATGACAGCAATAGATGAAGAGATAGGCAGCGGTGAAACCTGAAGTTAGGAATGATCGCCACCACCAATGGTAGTCCTCCGCACATAGGTGGAAATAGCAGAGAAGAATTGTTGTCTCTGAGCAGGTGATCACCAGGATGAGGAATACGAGGAAGAGAAAGCCGAACATGTAGTACATTTGATTGGACCAAATAGAGTTAAGGATAAAGAACAGCTGAATGAAGATACAGCCAAAGGGAAGAACACCGCCCATGATGATGCCGGGGATCGGTTGTGTGTAAATTGATTGATCGGGAATTTGTCGCGGTATTTGATTCGTTCGAACTGGGTGTTCCAAAGCCTGCAAGAGGAGAGAAACCATCTAAAGCGAAGATCCGTTTGGTAAAGTATAATCGTACTTACACGTTTTCTGAACCCAAAGTATGCTCCAACGAACGTGAGAGGAACCGAGACACCAAACCATAGTGCCAATAGGGCAACCAAAGTACTGAATGGTACAGCGCCTGAACTTCCTTCACCCCACAGAACGAGATTCATCACGAAGAACAAACAGAATACGACTCTGAAATTATAGAAAACCTGTGGGTTAGTAATTCCAATCACGACACTGACCAAACCTAGTCGAACAAAAATTAATCAACACTCACCCAGGGCACACTATCGACGTCAGCATAACATTGCTCTTCCATTTAATACCACCGAAGCTTTTGTAGATCCTTGCCGACACATATCCAGCTGGGGTGCCCAGCGATACGTACAAAACCATAGCACAAGTCATCAAAGCACCTCGATTAGCAGGCGATAAAAATCCCAAACATGCAAAAGCCAACGTTATCAACGTCATGCAAGTAACTTGTACTCCAGATCCCAAGAATACAGACAACAGCATACCCTTTCGTGGCGGTCTAAACACATCACCATGAACCAATTTCCAACCGAATTCTTCTTGGGCATCCTCGCCACTTTCCATTTGATTGTAACGTGCTATATCCTTGTGCAAGGTTCGCAACATAATCATAGCCACCATTCCCGAAAGGAAGAGAACAATCACCAGAGAATTTAATATACTGAACCATTGAATGTTAGTATGAGGCATTGATTCCAAAATGTAATCCCAACGTGATGACCACTTCACTGTGTTGTTCAAAACGAACTTAACAGAATACGTGTATGTGATTTGCAATTTTGAGTTACGTGGCAAGCTATTCGCTGGAATTTCAATTGGATCGCGAACACTACAATCGGGACTATCGGGATTCTTGTGATTTATTGAACTGGGTACAACTTTCACTGATATTATACGCCCTCCATTGGCACCGAAACCAACGCCCCACTCTTCTGTTGCACCACTGTGATAAGTTATTGTCAAGTCAACATGATTGAAAGGATAGTATACGCCTGGTTTGTTGTAGCTGGGATTGATTGGACAACTTTCATCGCCTTCGGATAGATGTCTGACAAGACAGCCCATGGGGAATCCTGTACTGCAGTACTGTTTGTCATTCTCCAGTGGATAACACCAAGTAACTGGCATATTATCCACAATCCAATGGTGTTGGTAATTCAGACTCATGCCCTTTTTAAGAACCATCATGCGGCGATCACTATCCGGATCGCCACCTGTGTACGTTTTCGTGCAGACCTGAAATGTTTCCATAAAAAGCTGTTAAGTGTTGAACTATACCAATGTCAGAATTCATACCTTCTCGCATTGAACATCCTTCAAAAACTCAATTTTATATGGTCCAGGACGTATTCTCTCTCCGAAGACAACTTGTCCAAGATTTTCAACCGGCGAATTTCGTTCATCAATGGTGCAAAAGTCAAAGTGATGATATTCATATGGAATAACTGATTCTTCTGTGTTCAAGCGGTTCACATACAGAACCACCTCAGACTGAAAATTTAAAGAACCACAGAAAACAAATTATAAAGCTGTTGCTAATGGATGGCTTAATCTGTCTTACAAATACAAATTTTTGGCGCGACAGGTCCATGGGACCCAGAGCCTAGCTTCTCACAACCATTCGTGTTGTGCGTGTTATATTGTTTATTTGAGAAGTTTTTTTTTTCATGACAGTGAAAGACATTTTAGGTGTTGTCTGGGGATTGAACATGGAACCCCTCGACCCGTAGTCCAATGCACTAACCGCTCAAGTGGGCCCCTTAAGCAAAGGAAATATTACTATGTTACACTTCCAACAATGATGTAACGTAGTTACGGATAATTAGACAAATCCACGTGATTTATTTAAGGCCAAAGCATGTACAAAACAAACCGTTTCTCAATAAAAATGGGTCAGGCTAAGTTCTGCTCTGTACATCAAGGCATTTAGAAATATTTTCAATAAAACAACTCTTGTTACAAAATAACGAAACATGTTAATGTGTACTTAATACAAACATATATTTATGAGTCAATGCTTATTGCATGACATGCACCTAATTAAACACATTGTGCACGGGGGTAACCTGACCTGATACGTACGAACAGAATATGTCATTAAAATTAAATCGTTTTACTTCTGCAATAGCGAACTTGAGTTTTATCAACACATGCCAGGAAATGATATTAGCGTAACAATGGCTTCAGCAGCTTATCACAAAATAACGCGTGTGTTTAGAAAAGTTAAAGTGCTATAAAAGTATAGCTTATGTACCCCGGCAAGTATTTATAGGAAGACCCGTTTTTTTTTTTCTTTTGTATTTGTCTGACTGACTATGCATTTGCCCTACTTTCAGGGGGTGTGAGAAATTCTCCTTGTTCCTAAGCTGACTTATACCCTTTATTGGGCTTTTGATTTCCGAAAGGATACTTAAAACTTTATTGGAAATGGATATTTGTTATTTCTGTTGCTTTGCATCAACTTAGCAAGATAAATGAGGAACAAGACTTTTGTACTCATGAAGGGCCAGATAAGAAAAAACAAAATAGCTACACCTATTATCGTTACTAATTTGCTTTGTAATCCTTCATTGATAATAAAGTAAACAATGCAATCAATAAAGTGTAAGTATTGTTATCAAAAGCATAAGCCATCATGCCCGGGGAACTAATCTAAACTAATGGAGTAGCAATCAAGTTGATAAAAATAATGTAAGATTTCCAACAGACTGGAATATATGTCACATTTAACAGTGTCCCTCTTCACATTATTTGCTCACTGCCTCAACAATTTGAGTGATTTAGGAAATGTAAAGTACAAGCAACTATATTTTCACTGAGTAGAGCTAGTATTCCACTGGTTAGTCTGTAGATACAGAGGAGCACTGCGATATGACGGTTTTTCAATGATAACTTTTGTGTGGGATTAATCGCAAACCATTTTTTATCTTAAAAAAAAAAAAACACTATAGTGTTTCGTAATCTTCTGGTTAAGAATTTTCATAGTACTAAAAAATACGCGGTAAAAAAAAATTATCAAAATAATAAATAAAGGGACAAATGCCTTTATTTTAAAAGAAGTTCTAGCATTGTATTGCTTTTTCATCTTACAGCAGCCTTTTCCGGAAGAGAAAAGCTTTTAAGGTCAAATATACGGTATAAAACAAAATACCTGGACACAAGCTTGGTACAATTTTTCACTCTCTGCAAGGACGTCAGACCAATAAGCCTGGCGGTACTTCTTATTAGAAAGTATTGAGAAAATAATTTCTACATCAAAACGCAGTAGATATGAACTTGCTATCCAGGTGGGAAAACACCTAACAAATCGGCAAATCCCGCAAGCAATTGCACACCGCATTAAAAAAATCACTCTCAATTAAAGACTTCATCCTGGTGATTTTCCTTGACATAGAAACGGTAAAACTTATACGTACAGAGGCTCCAGTCATATGTATATGCGAATCCATCAGCTGCATCAAATTATCTCGTTGGACAGCAGCTGTATTATGCAGAAAGTACATACTGGATCCACAAGAAATGAGATCCCCTCAATTGCGCCAATTACAGAGGTATCAGTCTATTCAACATCGCGTACAAGATCCTATCTGACATATTGTGTGAACGTCTGAAACCCTTCGTCAACAACCTAATTGGCCCGTATCAGTGTGGTTTCAGTCCAGGAAAGTCCACAATCGATCAAATCATCACACTTCCAAATCGATACCCACCATCTTTTTATCGATTTCAAGCCCATCTATGACAGCATTTACAGAGACGAGTTATACAGAGCCATGTCTAGTTTTGGCATCCCTGCCAAACTCGTCAGATTGTGCAGAATGACGATGGAGAATTCTCGCTGCTCCATCAAGGTCGGTAACGATCTCACCGAGACCTTCGATGTCGAAAAAGGATTTAGACAAGGTGACGCGCTGTGATGTCATTTTTTTAACATCGTTCTTGAAAGAATTGTGCGAAACTCACAAGCCAACACCTGTGCTTGTAGCGTACGCCGACGATATCGACATTATTGGAAGAACACAGCGGGTTGTCACCGGTGCGTTTGCAAGTATTGAAATGGAAGCTGCCAAAATGGATTTAGCGGTAAACGAGGGCAAAACCAAGTATATGCTGTCAACCAGAACGGACACGCAACATCGACGAATTGGACAGAACGTCACAATCGACAGCTATAACTTTGAGCTAGTAAGGGACTTTTTCTACCTCGGCTCTGATATCAATTCTGACAAGAACACCTCAGCAGAAATAAAACGAAGAATAACTCTTGCCAATCGCTGTTTCTTAGGGCTGAGAAGGCAGTTAAGTAGTAGAGTCCTATCTCGAACAACGAACGAGACTCATATAAGACCATGATCATCCCCGACCTTCTCTATGGCGCTGAAGCATGAAGCATGATGAAGATATCCTCGGTCGTTGCGAGAAAAATTTATCATAAAATATTCGGTCCCGTTTGCGTTGACGGACTTTGCAGAAGGAGATTCAATGGCGAACTATACGGGCTGTGCAGCGACATCGACCTAGTCAAAAAACTGCGCATTAGTCGTTTGATACGTATAGGGGCTCTCCAGACCAAATCTCCCTATTCAAATTCTCAGCAAATAACACTCTTAAACAACAAAGTGAAAGGAATGCAGGCACCACCTAGATCAATGCAACACCGCTATGAACGGTTATGAACGGTTACTGTGTATTAGGCAACCATGCCCAAAGGCTGAGTATTATGTACAACATTCAGAGATATAGGTAAAGCAAGAAGACACTATCGGTTTTTATGCGCATGCCACATTAGGATAGCTACAGAAGGTGAATACCTGTTCAATGAAGCAAATGATTACAAAACCAACTACGTCTACTTAGTTTCTGCACAATAGACCCCTTTTCAACTTAGTTGGTAGACCAACAATTTTTGTATAATAAGGTTAACTCTGCCACAGACAGGTTAAATCCACCGGGCTTTGCATCCTTATTATTAAAATGTACGACTACGTACAAAAAATTTAGAAAATATGATGTTTCGATAGTTAAATGAAGGAATCCGATGAAACGTACACTTCTTCATGAAGCCGTCTTATAAAACTGTCAACTGAAGGGCCATATTCAAATGCAGCACACACGGCTAGTTTATCTTTCTTGTTTGAATTAATTTCCCACAAAAAATTACATGTCTACGGCTCTGTTCAACTCACACCTGTTCAACAACCACAATATTTACTGACTCAGTAGATAGCAAGTTCTACTATAAGAAATACGACATTTTGGCTGCTCATTAGGAGTTTGAAAGTGTGATGTTTGTGCAGCAGAAAACCATATTTGATAGGTTGATCTAAAGCATCGATTACTATTTCTATGAAAACATGAGCTTTGAAAGCTGTTTTAGACAGAGTTGGTTTTTTTTATATTTCGATTCTCAGAACTTGCGTATATCGGATAAGAAAACAATTTATGTAGTTCCTTCCCCCGAAACATTTGTTGCTCTTACCGGCAAATAAAAGAATAAAATTGTTTCTGACTGATAACGAGAGCAACCGATTGATAACAATTCAACCATATCTTTGACACCAACAAACTTTCCAACTTCAAATAATGAATTAAACGAACCTCTTTCTGTAATTGGATTTAGAAATTATTTGGCATGATATCCGCCTCTTACGACCAAACGCCCGCTGAAAGATTTATTCAAATAAACTTAGCCAGCCTCTGTGCGCTAAAGCACTTCTTCGGGGCATTCGCCTCTATTTAAAGCGGTACACGCGCTTATGCCTAAAATTCATTCGTTTTTTTTTTTGTTACAAGTAGTGCTACTTGATTGATTACTTCATAGTCCACTCGACAAAGCAAATAGAAAATGTATTTATTTTATTTTTTATTTCCAAAATGTTCCTCTCGATCTAGATATTTGTTGGATGATATAAATACATAGACATGTACTTTAATGATGAAAATGATCCTTACCTTACAGGGGCCAGAGGATTCTGATTTCCGGCAATAATTAACCGGAGCCAGTCCAGGCAAATAAAATTGATGACTAAATCCGATGCGTTGGAGGAGGGCTATCAACAAAATGGAATACGACAGCGAATTCCATTTTGGTGTCATTTTGCGGAGGAAAAAGAATCGAAAAACACACGGTACCACCACAAATTGAAGAGTTGCGATTTATTTTCTCAGTGCGGCTATTAATATTTATATATGTAGGTGCAATTTAGTTGATTTTCACTAAATACGTGTAAACAAATTGTGAACTTTCGTATGAATTTCTATAAGCGACATGACAGAAACGTCACCACCTCGAGTTTTTGTTCGACGTTTTTTTCGTCTTTTTCAGTTTTTCTTTCGCACTGCGGACGACGTATCAAGTGCAGGTGAGTGTGTTCAGTGACGAATTGTTTATGTTATGATTTTGGCGATGAATCATTGGATTGTTTGATTTTGAAATTCGAACTAGTCACAATTTTTTAAGAATCAGAGAAGCGATTGAAAAGGCAAATTACGAAAGATTTTGCTGCCTTATTTCAAAAATTAGTTTTTTTCTTGAACCGAAATTTAATTTAGATTATTTTTTTCTTAGTGGTAAGACTACGTGCTTTGAATGGACTTCAAATTATACATCATTGTATGATACAAGACCCATCCAATGGATTTGGGTGACGGTTCTGATTGCAAACTGAATCCTGCTAATTACGCAAAGGACGGTCTTCATCTTTCAAAAACAAGTATTATTTTACATTAATTATTTTATTCTCTCTTATTTCGACCACTACAATTTTAACTCCGAATTAGGATGGACGCATAGTTGGTAAGGACAAACAGCATGAAAGCAAGTCCAGAATTAACCTTAAGTAGATGGATGGAGGTAAATAAGCATTTGCATCTGTTGCTAATGTTTGCTAATATTGACGAAAGTCTGGTACGAAGTGCATAAAAAACCAGAAGAAATCATTATGAACCTGTAGACGTGCATGTTTTTAGTTCAGAAATGATTCTTATTTTATATTTAAGAGTCCTGTCTTGGTTTTGAATTTATCAATGAATTTTGACAGCACTTCTTTGTGTTGTCAAAAATTATTTCGATAGGTGGCAACGTCAGGAAGAGAAAAGAATTGGAAGGTTTCTTTAGTCACCTATTTGTTTATATCTCTATTACTTACAGTCTCCAATCTTAGGAAGTAGTAGTAGTAGTAACATTTGTGATTTCAGTGTAATATTAAAATTTTCAGCCGGATAAAGGTGATATACAATTTATAGCACGATAATTTTGAAAATACGTTTAAAAATTTAATAATCACGCTAATTTTTTTGTCAATATACAAATTTAAGAAGGTCCATTTGCTGTCAATATTTTAGTGATGACTTTATGCACTTAGACACCATAGCACTGAACAATCAATCAGTGATTAAATACTGAATGAGTGCTCATCTCGAAATGAGATGACGTTGCTCTCGTGGAGAGGGCACGTAGGGACTGAGGGCAACGAAAAGCGGACTCACTAGCAAAGCAAGCTTCAACCTTGGAGTTCTCTGGTCCGAAACCATTCGCTGCAATTGGCTGAGGTATGGTTGAACGCCTAGTTAGCAACTGGGCCGCGACGGAACACCGGAGAAGGTGGTTAACCGTGGAAGGTTGCAGGCAGGCGAAAATAGCTACTAAAATGCCGATTGGCACCGCTCATAGGGAAGTTCTAAGCTTAGGGCGAAGAACACTGAAATGGGTGGTAGCGTTATCTACAGGTCATGGAAATTTTGGGTATCAGCGAAGAAGATGGGTCTTCTGGAGGCTATCACCTGTGAACTATGCCTGGAGGAAGTCGGGATGTCAGCGCATATATTGTGTCAATGTCCGGCGCTAATTTGCAGAAGAATGGAAGCCCTAGGGAGCCATTGGGTAGAAACCCAGAGGATGAACCAGATTTCTGTTAAACAGATGCCAGCGTTGACACGAGGAATCAAAGCCAGAGAGGAACAGTGTAGAAATCCAGAGAGAGTCTCGGGCTAAGATGGATTGTGGAAGAGAGGCGAAAAGGGACCCAACCCTGTAGTCTGGCTCGAAATCTCTCAAAAATTTATATATATAATGTATATGCACCTAGATATCGTGCTCCAATTTTTGCTTTCAGTTTCAAAGCTGATCCAGTAGCCCTTCATTTGTTGAAGATTTTAATAGCAAGGTAGAACAGCATGATTTGCTATACTGATGTTGGGAGACGTTGCAAGTACGTGAGTTTTCAACTTCTAATTGGGACTTGTTTGAGAAGTAGATTCTTCTTCTTTCTTCGTAAAATTAGTCTTTACGCGGTCTCACCCATTGCATTGTCTTTTCTTATATACGTTTCCGGATACAACTATTTATTTTAAATCCAAAAGTACTTCTAACCTCATCAATAATGCCTTCGAATAGTAACATCTATTTCTTTCTGACTCAATGATAACTATTTTTTTATTTTTCTTTTTCTTTCTTAAAAGATTCAAATTATTTACATTTCACCATACCACAAGCCTATCTAAGTGTCGCTGTGAAAGTTATATAATTTGCACAACTTGCGAATTTTCCCTGAACGTATTCATTCGCGAACGGAATTCCAATACCATCACTGACCGCAACAATCGGCTGCATGGAAATTTGCCCCAATCACAGAAATAGACGTTAAAAGGCGATCATCAAATTTGCTTCGAATTTTTTCTCTGTAGCTTCCATGTGGAAGTAGTATAGCCGGTCCTTACAAAAGAAAAACCACAAAAAATCCAATTTAAATCGACGTATCAAAACCAAAAGGATCTCTAAAGGCAACGCAACACCCGTGATTTATCATAAAACTACCAGTCGAGCAATAAATTTCCATTAATTAGTCATTTCGACGCCACCAAACCTTACACACGGAAAAATGAATATGCAAGTGAATCTGCAGCTCATACAAATATTGGAGAAGACTGTTTCGCCCGGTAAGTAATTTTTCTTTTCTAATAATTTATATTTGATCTGTGAGAAGAAAAATCCCCTAAACTATGGTGGACATAGTGGAAAAAAAAATATTTGCAAACTCTTTCCAATTGTAATATTCTTCGCCGTCCTCCCCGTTTGCACAACAATGACATTTCGAGTCAGGGTCGACATCACCACCATCACTAACGCCACCACCTTCTACTTTGTCGTGGCGCTGGGGGAAAAGTTCGAGATTTTAAATGGCCACCATCAAGTTGCAATCGCTGCTGGCCCCGTGGAGTTTGATAAACTTTTATGGAACTCGAAACTAATAGGTTAGCTAAGGCAATCGACAGATATAGAAAAAAGAAATTGTATCTTTGCTAAGAAATAGGGTGGGTATGCAAAATTTGCGATGCCAATCGAAGTCGGGCGCCAATATTGATAGCATTTGCGCTACCTATTATATAGCGTAGATCCCTGCAACTTGCGGACGAAGGTCTTATCGAATGTTATGTAAAAGCTCGTTTGCTATGTGGAAGTCCAAATGAGTCAACGACTGCCTTACAAGATAATCACGTTCTTTTGCCTTTTATGGATGAATTACTTATTGTTCTAAGTGTCTATGATACTAACTCGAGCATGCTTTTTCTATTGATTCATAATTTGCGAATATTTTGTTACGCAGGACGAGAGGAGTGCGTCGCATTCATTCTATCGAATGAGTTTTTATTGATAACGAAATGAAGAAATTTCTGCATGTTTGCGACAGTTTTAAGTTTTACAAAAATTATGCAAGCATCTCTTAAGGAAAAAAAATATTCAGTATTTCACAGAATCAGAATCAGCTAAGAAGTCGAAGATCTCGAAACCCAATTCGTCTCTCCTCCATATTTTGATAATTTCCTGAAAATGGGTTCTGTTCTCTTTCTCATTTTTTGTCTCAACATCGTTCCCGCTTGGAATATTTTAAAAGAGTACATGTTTTCACATTCAATAAAATAACACACAATCTTAGAGTGTCTTTCACTACCATTTTGCAGGACCACGGTTTTCTGCACTTACTCTTGATGTGGAACACTTGTGAAAAGCTTCAAATTGATTCTTTGAATGATGTGATGCATTGCTCCTCCAAATTAGAAAATTCATTGCAAAACTCTAAGGTAGCTTTTGTTAACGACGGCCAGGATTAGAAACAACACTCGTACATTGCATACGATGCTGTACTTTTTTGTTTCAATTTCTTTTTTCCTCTTCTGTAATACTTTTTGTCTCTTGAACAAACCTATTCAAATATTATTTGTTAATTGAGTAAAATGAATAATTGTGCATGAGCATACGCAAAACATTTATAACTTTGTATATCCAACATAAGAACTTTGACTTTAACACGTTGATTGCCCACGTGTAAATCAAAAGCATTACCAAAGTGTCACGTGTGTTTTTTTGTAAAACTTGTGAAGGAAATCCAGGTGCTTGGAATGCTTAAAAGACAAACATTAGATTTTAATTTGTTTCCACTTTTATATTAAGAAGAATTGAAAGTTTTAAGTAAAAATGATGAGTAACCGTTGTTATATTTATGTATACATATGTATGTAGTTTCTAAAATATGTCCCATATTTTTTGTAGATTAAATACAGACTTTAAACTAGATGCCAAGGAAGAAAAAGTCACTAGCAGGCCTCAAAGAAAATTCGAGTGTAAAAATTTATAGAGTATGACCCAAACAATGCTATGACCGACCGGTAGGTCATGTGGCAGTCGACGTTTTTGATTTTTATTTTAAACGTCAAACGTGCTTCTCCACGATTATTGCAAATTTGTTATCATTATTTAATTTGTGCAGCCGCATGATTGGATTTAGTCATTTTGCATCTGTTGAAGGGAAGAAATCCTGTAAATGACGTCTTATATCATCGTGAGTTTGACATTTTTGTAGCAGAATACATGTAGACAAGCCATGAATCCGCTATACTCTTCAATATTTGCGTCAATGTTTTTGACACCTTTCATTTCGTCTTCGATGCGACACTAATTGGGAAACACTTCAGCTTTTACCCGCTCGTCTCGGGAGATTTACTCAACACGTGACAGTAGCAATCGTGGTCGGTCCCTGAGCAACTGCGTGAACGAAAATATCACTGCTGTGGCTGCAGATGTCCAAGAGGACATTCAAATATCAGGCCACGCAATTGAGCATTAATAGCCAGTCTTTACAGCGAGTATTGATAAAAGACTTAAAATATTCCCGTACCAAGTCCAAACAGTGAATATGCTATTGCCTTGTGATCTTCAATCGCATGTTTATATTTAAACTAAAGCCAATTCCTCCTGAACCTCGACTAAGAACATAAAACACTTAAAGAATGTCACAAGACAAAAAGGCCAGACTTCTAAAAAATAAAGTGCACGACTAGGTCGTACGAAGTTCAAGTAGAATAGTTATAGTTAAATAGTCAAGTCAACAGTTTTAAATCTTCCTATAGATGAGTGTGTGCGTGGCATTACGTATTTTGAGGGAACCAAAATTAAAGCGATTAATTTTAAGGGACGTTAGCTGCGAAGTTTCAGTGAAAAAATATTTTTTTATGGAAAAAAACTCAAAAAATGTGGGTGTGGTCCTATTTAATGTATTTTTTTTTTTTTTTCAAATGTATTTCATCACTTAGGACTAAAGTTCTTTAAAGTTTTAAACCCAGTGATAAAGTGAAAGGAATGGGTAAAAGGAAGTTAACCCTATAATACATGATGATTTTTATGTATAGAATCGTTACAGTTTTTTAACAAAATTTATTAACATTCTAATAACTAAAATAGTCTGAATGAAAAACCGTTTTCTGTTTTTTAATCCTAGAACTATTTTCTTGAATGCATGGTTATTTGCAAATTCTGAACACACATACATACATACCTCTTTTCATTTTGTCGTAAATTTAGCGTCGCGCATGTGAAAAATAAAAAATCATGCACTGGAGGGTTAAAAGTTGGTAGGTAAAGGAAAAAGGTTAGGTAACGATGTCGTTGACTTTAAATTTTTGCAAATCATAATTTGAAGGAAATATTGAGAGCAAGCAAATACATACATATGTACGTGTTGAGTGGCTAAAGAACTAGCTTCTGAATTTCAATGTGCGATCGAAAATATGCTTTAAAAAATAAGGGTAAGCGAAAAAGGCCGCTCGTGTAGTTCGATTAAACCGGCGGACAAGCGGGACACAACTTTAGATTTCATCTGAAAAACTATGGTGGAAATATCGGTACAGAACCGAGAGGCATCGAACATTCCGACGATGCTCTAGCGAAGAGATTTGATCGCAAATTGAAAGGTCACTGATCAATCTACATGCCTGACGCTGGACACGATCTAATAAGCTCAAACAAGTTGCGGGAGCTCCCGCGAGTTGTATTCTAGTTTCGGGCGAATATAAAGTTTATAGATATTAGCCAAGTCTGCAGGACTGTAAAAACATTTGCACCTCTTGAGGAATCCGAGGTACCTAGCGTTCGTAGGAGTTCTGGGGTAACTTGCATGCCACGAATTGACAAGCCTTTAGATACCTCAATATACCGGTTCAGAGACAAAAGACAGCACTGGGTTTTTGATGAATTGAACTCAACTCGGTTTTTAGCACCCCAACCATGATTTCATCAATATCGGAATTGAGCTCGGTAGACTTTCGTTGCCGTATATAATTCTGTCTTACAGTCTTCTTCAATGAAGTTAATTTAATTCGGATGGTCCCGATGGCAAATAGTTTTACGTATCGGAAACTTGTTGAAGTCGAAAAATGTAGTATAACGTTTCTTTACGTTTGAAATGGGGTAAAGCGAAGGTAAACGCACATATTACGTTTACGCACATTTGCATATGACTAATGCTATGAATATAAACGTACCAGATGTCGGTAAATGTGGAGATTTTTGGTGAAATAGTAATGATTAAGAAAAATATGATTCATCGTTTACAAATTTGTACCAGATTGAATTGATTAAAAAATAGCTTGCTGATGTGTGTATGTATAACTGTCTCTACATGGAGGAAATGGTTTATTATATTTCTGATCTTGTGGTCACGCTACATCATTTATGTGTTGCTGATATTGACTAAGTTACTTGTATGTTATATCTCACTGTTTTTTTCACTACATTGGCTACTAGTTTTTTAATTAGGCACATTTGGCAAAATATCGCCAGACTGGATACAATTTTTACTAACTACATGAACATGATTTTCCTAACAATACTAGCCTAGTTTTTATTTTGACGCTTAAAGATTCGTCAAACAGAAAGCCGTGATCACGAAGAAAACGACCAATGCTGTAAATAAGAGACACTCATTCTCTTACGAAATGTTTAGCGGTTCGAAAAAAAAATGGAATGGTATTCAAAATTGTCATGCCATTTAAACATTAATAATTTTGGAAATATTCGATTAATTGTTTCATCATTTTATATACAAGTTTAAATGCCGTGTTTCTTTGAAAAATGTTTTCTGTTTACCATCGAATATAAATTGTCATACAATACAACCCGGCATTAAAATGCGGCGTATAATCGCTCTCTCTTTACCAGTTAATGTCCATTGTTCGGATTGGTGTCATTTATTAGGGACGCACCTGATACGCTTTTTGGCAAGCGATATTTTTCACAGACGAATTTGCTTTCAGATCATTTATCACTGTATTTAGATGGCACAAAGTTTCTGGACCTTGTGAAATCCAACACGAAAAGAACAGCAATTTTTTTTTCGATGTTAGTGAGTTTGAATTTTTTTAAGGTCAGTTGAGGACTGTACCACGATGGCTATATCGTCATTCGTTTGAGTCACTGAGGCATTTTATCGCTGGGAGCACTTGTGACATTGATATCTTTTTACACTTATCATAAAAGAAGAAAAGGTTGTCCGAAATTTCTTTGATAAAAACCGTTTTCTCTTATTAAATCCGACACATACATATGAATGGGCTGGAAATATTTGCCACAGTGCCCTTCCAACCGATCTGGTCAGCATTGGTGTCGTGGATTGAGCAATTAGAGATTCCGCAGGGCATGGTAGAAAAATACACAAGAAAAACAAAAAAAGTTAGATCGACGATTTAAGGGCGTAACATGGGAAATTGTTATTTTTCAGGTTCTTTTCTTCATCCATGATTCCATCGATAAGGATAAGATCGCCTACACCGGCGAAAGTGAAATTATAAATATTTAGTTATGCACATTAATATCGGCGGTCTGTTGGCGATTGGTCGATTGGTTTATATTCTGTCATGCGACTGACATTTGGTTTGGAAACTCAAGAATAAATACATAACACAAAAGATCTAAAAGAGAAGTTCTTGGAAGAATAAGCGCAAAAGCTTTATAACAACGTTTTGGAAAATTAAATTGTGTAAATCTCAGCAGATAGTAAACACACTGCCGTCCATAAGTTTCCGGATTGTATATTCTGTCAGAGAAATTCATATAAAACTTTGTTTTTTAATTTTAATAATCAAATCATCAATATTATGTAAAGGGTGGCCCATCTGTTGGTTTCTTTTTGAATCATATGTCATTTTGACACTGACTGCTCTTATGCGCTCAAAAATTGATAGAAACTCAGTATTATATTTTTGCGGTATAAAATGGAACGCTTGAACAGTGTTGAGAAATATTGCAAAGTTAAACACGTGTACGCAAATTTATGATGAAAGTTCGTGAGACTGGTTTGCATATTGATAACCGAACATATTCCAGTATTCGTCCTGTGCACTCAACGGAGAATATTGCAGCTGCTGCCGAAAGGCTGCTCCGTTTTTGGGGTGGCGGCATTAACGTTAAAGTGAATGGAGAGTGTATGGCCAGAAATTGAGGATTTGGTTTTGGGCGAGCTATGGTTCCAGCAAGATGGGGCTTGCCACACAAGCCGTCCAACAATCGACTTATTGCACACTACCGCCTAATATTCCATGATTAATCAGAAGGTCTACTCTTTTCAATAAAGCAACAATCGTTGAAAAATATAAGTGTTTTTTTATAGGACTTTTAAAAAGAAACCAACAGATAGCCCACCCTAATAAAATAGAGTTAGACCTCTTTTTCGTCGAAAAATCCACCTCGTACTTGCAACCTCGTTATAGTTTCCAATATTATTGATATCCAGGCTACTTGAAGGATCTCCCAATGCTCTCCAACAAGTTTGTCTCAAAGGAGCTCTATTGGGTTGAGGTCAGGTGATCTGCAGGGTATTTAATATTTTTCAGGTTCCTTCCTTCATTCATGATTCCATCGATAAGGATAAGATCTCCAACACCGACGGAAGTGAAATATTACCAGACCATTATTGAAATAACACACAGCTAGGAAGCCTCTTTTTCTTCAGCAGACCGCCGAACGGAAACTCTCATATTTTGTCCAAAAATTTCAAATTTCAACTCGTCCGTCCAAAAGACTTCCGACGAGTCGATTGATATCCAATCCTAGTGTTCTTTTCCCCAATCTAACCGTTTGACTTTGTTTTGAGGTCGTAACAAAAGGTAGCTAAACACATTTTTATCGTTGTAACTGATATATGTACATATGCTTTGAGTGCGAACGGTTTCTGGAGCTGTAAGACGTCGATCCCTTTTGATCATTAATTTTATAGTCTAGTCCTCCTGTTTTCATGTTAATTTGGACCTTCCGCTTCCCTTCAGGATCTTAAGAGTCGATGATTCTGAATCTGATTCGTGCAATGTTGACTTCGATATTTTAAGCTTATCTGCAATAGAACGCACTTTTTCCCATTCTTCATCCAAGGTTATTATGCCACAAATTTCAACTTCACTTTTTTCCTTGTTTTTTCGCATTTGAGGTGTTTTTATCTTCATCGGTTACCTTTAAATATTGAAGTTTTCAAGCTACATTTATAGTTAGAAAAAGAACTTAACTTTTTCAAAAAGTTTCTAAAGTGCATTTTTTGGGAAAATTAGGTACAAAATATCTAATTATTTTCGTTTTACGGTAGGTTTAATGGTAAGTTAATAACGTTCACAGTTTTGTTTTATTACTCCCTACATCGGTTTATGGCTTGATGTATGTCGCTCCTTTTTCGTATAACTCTTTCATTGTTTGGAGATGTAATAATGTCTTATATCGATCCTAACCGGATGTGAAAAAATTTTGTTCATTTAAATCCTACACAGATCACTAAACGTATAATTGTTTGTCCGGAAACTTTGGATGCCATGTATAAATATGTATAATATGTATTACACTCATTCAAAACATTGCTTATGCTAATAAAATTTACTTTAATTTTGTTCTTTCTGTAATATCTGGAATTGTGGTGGCCGAAACACAACATGAAATTTTATGTTTGAATGGCTACTTTTTGGACAATTGTGAATTCTTAAGCTTACATCTTTGCGTAAACATTATCTAATATTTCTTTAAAGGGATTGAAGTTTGCAAAGAGAGTCGTGAAAGACATTTACACAATTTCCGTAACCTCTCATCTTATTCATTTAAGGAAAAAAAAATCAGAAATAGTTGCTAGGTAAATTATATGCAGCGACTATAATCACACTAACATTCACGTGTTATTTTGTTTTTTCTCTTAATCCGAATGCATAAACGTGAAGTATATAATTGGCACCAAGGGGATTTCTGCATTATAAATTAGGTGTACAAACTTGATTATTTATTTAACACACCTCGACTAGACTAAATGCTATTGCAGATATAATAGTCGTAATTAATGCAATAAGTAATACTTAGTATTATATATTTAGAATTGCTATAACTGATTTAACATATGTAATGTGTACAAAATGAAAAATGTGTAATCGGTGATTCCCCACAAATTATTATTATTACTTCTCGTTAGATATAGCTATTCTAACTGAGACAAATGGTTTCTATCTTGAATATTTGTATGCGTAAATAGTTTTGTATGTTATATCATGGATCCATAATGAATGAATGGATGGATGTCATACATTTGTTCTGGCATTTGAGTCTGGGAAGAAGAATCTGAATGATCTCAAAGCTCAGGCACTTGGCTTGGATCACGTAAAACAAGACCAGGTGGCAGGATGAAACGGTGGTCTTTATAATTTATATATTATAGTCCGCTAAAAGATGATACCTAAAGACAAGTATAACTAGCATAACTAAATCTGCTCCTACTTGAGCATTGTACTGATAGGTCCGTTACAAAATATTGCATGCGCATTTCTAGCATGACGCTACATCTGTATATTTTAGAGATTGATATAGGACTACGTTCAATTCCTTAATTCCTTGTTCTTTACAAAACCACGTTTTTTAACAAAAAAAACTTGCTACTCTACTACTTTTAGACAAAAATGAACTGCTTTCGGCGAAAAACTTTCTGGAGCAGGCGGCTGAAACAAATCTTCCGGAATTCCTCAAGGCACTATCAGACATTCTCGCTACAGTCAGCAATAGTGCAGTAGCACGTATGGCAGCAGGTCTGCAGCTGAAGAATCATCTTACAAGCAAAGATGAAGGCATCAATGTGCAGTATCAAGAACGATGGCTTCAATTTCCTGAGGAGATCCGTGAATATATTAAGAAAAATGTAAGTGTTTTTACAGTTTATGCTCTTTAGTGTCTAGTATTTACCGATTTACGCCTTTCGATAGATTCTGGGTTCCTTGGGCACGGAAAATACCCGACCATCATGTGCGGCGCAGTGTGTTGCATACGTGGCCGTAACTGAGCTCGCTAATGGCCGATGGGGCATACTAATCAATACTCTAGTAACTAAAGTTGTCACCGAGGGATCAAACGAAATGGATCGTGAAGCAGCTCTTGAAGCAATTGGTAAGTATATAGTAAGATGAATAATTGTACACATAATTTAATTTATACCGTCAATCCCTTATAGGTTACATCTGTCAAGATATCCGCCCTGGAGTGCTCGAACATCAGGCCAATCAGATTCTCACCGCAATCATTCATGGAATGCGTAAACAGGAACCAAGTAATCACGTTCGTCTGGCTGCCACCACTGCACTCTTGAATTCACTGGAGTTCACGAAAGCGAACTTTGAAAAAGATACTGAGCGTAATTTCATCATGGAAGTGGTATGCGAGGCTACACAATCACAGGATACGCAAATCTGTGTTGCCGCACTACAATGTCTGGTGAAGATTCTGTCGCTGTACTATCAGTACATGGAACCATATATGGGTCAAGCACTATTCCCAATTACCTTGGAGGCTATGAAATCCGAGCACGATCAGATCGCATTGCAGGGCATTGAGTTCTGGTCGAACGTTTGTGACGAAGAAGTCGATTTGGCGATAGAGAATCAAGAAGCTAATGACGCTGGTCGAACACCAGCGCGTTCGTCAAAGCATTACGCTCGCGGCGCGTTGCAATATTTGACGCCGGTGTTGATGGAGAAACTGACGAAGCAAGATGAGTGTGATGATGAAGATAGTTGGAGTCCATCGAAGGCAGCGAGCGTTTGCTTGATGCTGTTAGCGACATGCTGTGAGGATGAAATTGTTCCTCATGTGCTTCCATTCATTAAGGACAATATTGAATCACCAAACTGGAGGCTGCGTGATGCCGCTGTAATGACATTCGGTTCGATATTGAGTGGTGTCGAGACGAACACTTTGAAGACGTTAGTGGAACAAGCTATGCCGACGTTAATTCGATTGATGTACGATTCGAGCGTTATTGTTAGGGATACCACAGCATGGACATTTGGACGGATTTGTGATGTGAGTTTTGCTTGTGGGTGAGTGTAATCTTCAATTTACGAGGGTGTTTCTTTTTTCACAGATAATCCCTGAAGCGGCTATCAATAAGACGTACTTGAACACCCTCCTGGAATGCTTCATCAAGGGTCTTAAAGCGGAACCACGAGTTGCAGCTAATGTTTGCTGGGCCTTCATTGGTCTATCAGATGCTGCTTATGAAGCAGCAGAAACAGCTGATGGGGAGACACCACAGACATACTGTTTGTCACCATACTTTGAGTACATCATCACTCAACTTTTAGAAACTACAGATCGACAGGACGGTGCCCAAGCGAACTTGCGTGCAGCTGCGTACGAGGCACTGATGGATATGATCAAAAACTCACCCGTCGATTGCTACTTAATCGTACAGAAAACGACCATCGTTATCTTGGATCGATTGAACCAAGTTCTGCAGATGGAAGCACATTTGTCCAATCACAATGACCGCAATCAATTCAACGACATACAATCTCTGCTTTGTGCCACTCTGCAATCAGTGTTAAGAAAAGTCCGCGAAGAGGATGCTCCAAAGATCTCTGATGCCATCATGACCGCTATTTTGACAATGTTCAGCTCGGCCTCGAGTAAAGTTGGCGGTGTTCAAGAGGATGCCTTCATCGCTGTCTCCACGCTGGCTGAATTATTGGGTTTGAGATTCATTAAGTACATGGATGCCTTCAAGCCATATTTGTTTATGGGCTTGAAGAACTATCAGGAGTATCAGGTTTGCTGTGCCGCAGTTGGTCTCACAGGTGATATCTGTCGTGCTCTGAAAGGTCACGTTATTCCCTTCTGTGACGAAATTATGGCCACACTCTGCGATAACCTAAGCCAACCATCATTACATCGTTCTGTTAAACCACAAATTCTCTCCGTTTTCGGCGATATGGCACTTAGCATCGGGACAGAATTTGTAAAGTACCTACCTGTTGTGTTGGAAATGTTGTTGCATGCCTCCCGCGTACAAGTCGATCAAAACAGCTACGATATGCTTGAGTATTTGAATGAGTTGCGTGAAAGTGTGCTTGAAGCGTACACTGGCATCCTGCAGGGTTTGAAAGGCGCCGAACAAAAACCAAATCCCGAAGTTCGTCACATGGAACCGCACATTGCTCATATAATAGCGTTTATCAAAGCCATAGCACAAGAGGGCGATATGTCCGATTCCATTGTGGCAATTTCTGCCGGTCTAATTGGGGATCTCTGTACAGCGTTTGGACCACAATTGTATCCTCTGCTTGAGGATATGACTATCAATCAATTCCTTGCCGAAGGCAAGCGTTGCAAGGCGCCACGCACAAAATCCCTCTGCAGTTGGGCCACCAAAGAAATTAAGAAACTGCGTGACAACCAAGTGGCCGAGTAATCGTTGTATGTTTATTGGTGAGTACAGCATTACTTTGTATTACTCGTTCATAGATAGGAGAGTAGTTTGTTAACTGTACACAGTCAGCTTGATGTTTTTAATTTGAGTTTTTTTTAAATATGCTTAGTTTTTATTAACGCTGCCTTAATTTAGTATTTACATAGTATGAAGGCATTTTTTTACGTATTTGGGTAAACACCAATCCACGAAAGTTTGAAACTTTGTAAAATCTGGAAAAGAGTTTACCTGGTGTCCTTTGCGGATAGCCAGAGTTCCATTACAAAAAGATTTGTTTTGGCTTGTATGCTTGGTAAGGATTAACAGTATTTAACATACTTTTGTCTGACTAAGCACAATTGAACTTTCGAGTAGGAAATGCCATTGCCTTATTATTTTTGTAAGGTCAATGTCGTCGGTCAGATTATGCACCTCACAATTATGTATATCGTTGCCTCCAAACACAATCGTAGTTGATTGGAACAAATTGGTACGACACTGATACGGGGAGTGTTCTGTACAGAGTCATATACATATCTCTTCTCAGAGTTTCGACTATAAGTGCGCCTGCTTAACCTAAAATAACACAGAATGGTATTTGCTGCTTTATGAATTGTACGAGCAAGGTATACAAACATCCTCATAGTTGTCTGCAGCATTATGTGTTTGGTCTTCGTTTAACCTTAATCTACTTGCTTTTTTGTTAATTGATATGGTAAATGCACTAAATTATCTTTGACGCTATACATCTCTACACAGTTTGCTTTTATTAACCCTTAATATATATATACATATATCTAGACCAAAACAATTTTTCTTTATAACAAAAAAATCTATACTTTTTTTCCAGATTTCTACTGATATTTATTTAAAAAAAAATAGATTGGATGCATTATAGACCTTACTACATGCATCTCTCAAACACACTGTTTACTTTCTACGAAACATCAGAAAAACTATTTAAAAAAAGGATAAAAGCTGGTTTGATCTTTTAGTTATGAATAAAAATACGATTATATTTAGATTTATTGTGCAACATCCCTCTCGTCATAAGATCGACGATTATCATTTTTTTTATATACATACATACTTATAGTAATTATTGTTTAATTTTTTATATATATTTTGTTCTTTTCATTCTGCAATTGTTGCAAGTATTTACAATGCTCTTAAAGATTTTTACTATTGCTACAAAACAAAACAAAAAAACAGAGAAAATGTTTATTTTTCGCCCCCACACAAAATAACTAAAAGAAAAAAATATCAAACAATTATATTTAAAGAACAACGTGTAATTTAACTGTCCTTTTAAAACGAAAAAAAAAACCGTAAATAATACCATAAAGCTTAAAAGCTTCACTATTTTTTTTTTTTTTATTTTCATTCATAATTAACAACCAAACAAAAACATATAGAAAAGAACGAAGAACAAAACAATTATATAAATCATAATTAAATATTTAAGCAAAGTTTTAAGAAAATAATAATTAATATTTAACACCTTTTGTGTGAATGTTATTATCGTGCGAATTTTATTTGATTTCCCTGAGCTGATGAGTGTTTGTGTGTGTTTTAAAAAGTTTTCACTCTGAAACAACACTGTTCTGAACGATTGGATTTCCTTCATTTTATGGTGTGTTTGAGGTTCTACTGTTTTCTATATTCAGATTCCATTAAAAAAAAAACAGTTACAAGAAATACTTATCATTTTCATAAAACAAAAAATTTATGTAAATGTGGTTTACAAAACTAATATATGAATGTGAGACTGATTCTTTACAATTTTTGTATGCATATTTATGAGTGTGTCTGTTGAGTGAATGCTTGTGTGAATGAATGTTTATGTATAAATGTGTGTGTGAGTATGATTGTAAGTATGAATGTGATTTGTGAGTAAATGTGTCTGAATGAAGGTATTAATAGTATAAGTTGTTTTGTTTGTATGATTGTTCATGACATGTAAGATGTGAGTGAGTTAAGTGAATCTGGGGATAGAACTTTATAAAATCAAATACAGTTAGTTAGGTTTTCTTTGTTGAATCATAAGTGCGACAAACAAGTTTTTTTCCAGTCCATATATGTATGGACGTGTAGTTTACTTATTTCAAAAGTTAGGGGTCTTTTTGCTCAAATAATAGGAATGCTCATGGAAAACATAAATATTTCACGTAATAAGATTAACACTTTCAAAATCCTTTAACGGTTAATATTAGGCAACTTAGTTTTTGCTTGAAAATGCTTTATTTTTCAACAATTTTACCCCAGGCATTCTTAACAACCCTCCAAAGCTGTTGGTTGTTTGCAGGTTTGGCATCTGCAACATATTTTTTGGCATCATATCACAAGTTCTGTATTGTATTCAGGTTGGGAGATTGTGGTTGTACCTCCACAACCAAAATTTCTTTGACCTGAAACCAATTTTTGCCTTTTTAGTAGTGTGTTTCAGGTCGTTATCTTACTGAAACACCCATTTTAGCGGTACGTATTTCATACTCAGCATACGGCAAACGGCAACCTTCGCAACACCATTTTTAACGGTTTTTACCGTGTACTGAAGCAAATATTCTATGTGTATAAGGCGGACGACGGGCATATCCACTACCACTACTTCTTAAGCCACTACTTCTGGTTATATTCATTTGTAACGATCTAATGAAAAAACGTACCTGTTTTCAAAAAAATTAAACTTACGCTAGCCATCTCGAAGGCTTCAATGCAAGCAAAAGGTATTTGGCTCGAATTTGCAAAAGTCTTACACGAATTGCGTGCTTGATTCAAAACAAAATACGCCTTAAAACTTCCGAGGAAAGTCCTGCAAGTAATAAACAAATTCGGTCCAAAAATTCAAAAGCAGTAACTGCTAATATATTCTTTCTAACTGAACCTTTCTGTGTGCGAAGAAGGGCACATTTAGGATCTTATTTCGTATTCGTTTGTAGGGAGTATAAAATAATTTTTATAATTCGTACTGATTCACGAGACAAACTTGATTTCCGTTGTCGTTATATTTGCCTTATCATCGTGCTGCAAGATTTCAGCAGCACAGTGATATTTGTTGTAATCGTATGTTACTTCAATATGACAAACGACAACGAAAATCGAAGCTAGAAAATTTGATTCAATAAATGGTTCAAATCTCCACGTGTGATTATTTTCAAATGCATCTCCTTACCATATGAATCTATGAATGAAGTGTGAATCTCTAAAATTATGCCTGCGATAGTGTTTAAGAAATAACGAAAAAATGTCCTCAAATTCATAAAATGAATGATTTTTGAATGTGATATGCATTTACATTTGCCTGTGAGTGCCTGTGAAAATGTTATAATTTGTTTGTATCTTTCGATTGGATTTGTTGTTAGTATTTGTAGTATCCTAAGTGTGAGAGTATATTTTTTTTTCATTTCAATTAAACGTTGATTGTTATTATGAATGTTCAAAGAAATGTTCAAACCAAATAACCAATAATAATTAGAAAGTGTTTAGAATAAAAGGAATATGTGCTGTGAATGTAGAACTGAAACTAGTATAAAAATAGTAGGTATGGGTGTAGTTTTTCAATTTTGAATAAATAACAATAATAAAAAAAAACGAAAACAAAACAAACTTAAAGATTTTAAACGGAATTGATTAATTCAGACAAACAAACACTTTAAACGAAACAGAAAGAAATTAACTTTTTTTTTTTGTGTTTACATACATATATTTATATATTCCAGTAAAATTAATACGCTTATAATGAATACCATTTAGGTAAGAGACAAATACAAAAACGAACACATATACAAAGTAAAATACAATAATAAGAAAAAATTACAATAAAACAAAACCAAACAAAAAATACAAAGTCATAGATGACCAAATTTCTTAGCCGTTTAAGATCTTTTTTTTAAAACTTCATGTGAGATATGAATTGAAATAGAGTTGGGTCATGTTTTAGTAGTCGTATTGAAGGTTTTATTGTAGAGGAAATGTTATATCAAGAAGATACCTTGCCTTCGTCTTGATGATAATCGAGGACTGAATTAGAAGTGTGGAGTGCGTTACTTACATCTAAGGATTAATTTTTCTGCAAATCAAACCAAATGTGGCTTAAGCTTAACAGCAAAATTTCTCATTAGCATAGCTAGATGATAGCCAGAATATTTTATACATGGCTGATCAATCTTTACTTTTTGACTTCAGTCTGTCTTTTTAAGATCGCTGAGGTGGCGTTATTTATCTACAGTTTCTCTACTGATTCTCACCGTTCATAGGGCTATTTTGAATTGCTGAGTTAGCTAAGTTGCGTACGACACTAAGTATTGGCCATACCAACATGAGTCTTACTTAGGATTGCGCTTGCCTCCGACCCTATAAAGCCTGTCTTAATTCTAGTTGATTCTGCAGTTCTTCTCATCTTCATTACTTTCACTATTCCACAAATTGAGCGACCCATAGTTTTAATAAAACTTTAGAGGTACTTCTTGTACGGAAAAGTGTTTGCAACGTATTCTTAATCGTTTGCCATTTTATTTTCCTTCCTTTCTTCGATGTCCTCCATTCAAGCTTTGTCGCTTTGCCTTCTGTTTCGAGATCAATAGCAATAAAGATCTCATTCTTAATTTACCGATTTGTGTCGGTTATTTTGTCAAAATAAAAAGCCCCAATACACTCAGCAGGTATGTAGAAGTCGCCCGATTAGTTATCTATTCTCATTAGTGCAGATAAGGGTTTTGCCTGAATAACATTACTCCTCCAGTTTTTGAAGGTATTTACTACGAAATTCAGTCACCTTAGGTCGGACAGTCGGATTATCGTTGGTTTACAAAGCGATGATTTTAGACAAAGAGAATGCAGCAAAAAACTGTAAGAATTTTTTTTAAAGCAATACAACTACTAAATCTGAACACTTATTGAAGTCTTAAGCTAGGCAATTGCATTCCATTTCTAGGAATTTTGTTTCAAGAGTAAAAACTTACACACCTTAACACAAGCTAAACTGAAAATCGCACGTGGCAGCCTGGCCTTAAGGTTTTAATACTTTTGGATAGCATTGTCACCGTCGGCAGACTGGCAACTAACTAAGGAAATTAGAGCCACGGTAACTGTGCTATCACTATTCATATCTCAATTTTGATTGCTGTTTTTGTTTCTGTTAATGTTAGTATTTAAGAAGACCTTAGATTGTTAGTTAATGAAGAGTGTATGATTTCTATTTACATTGTATCTCTATGAATTTTGTTTCCGAGTCAAGGGGTGTGTTTGTTATGAGATGATAACGAGGATGAATATTATTATGACGATGATTACGATAACGATGTTGAAGATATAACGATTACGACGTGGACTACACAACCGACAGACCGTGTGATATGATGGTGTAAATGTAAGTATTTATTGATTACATATTTCATCAGTTTTTCTTACATTCTTAAAAAGAAAAAACAAAAAATACCTAAAATTACCATTTACAACAAAATGATACTCATGAATTTTCAAAATTTTTTACAGGTGTTTTGTGGAATTGTGTTTGAAAGAAATAATAAAAAAAAAACATTAATTTAAGTAGCTGTGGTATCATTCCAAGTGTGACCAAACTCTGTGAGCGAAAGAAGTCGTTGTGAACGAATTTAGAATTACTTAGAATTAATGAAAATAGAAAAACTTCATTTGTTTTTAACTATTTTATTGAAATTAAAAAAAAAACAAAAACATTTATTCTAATTTCAATTCAATAGCTAAATGTAAATGTTAAAAAAAAAATATATAAGAAAAAAAATAGTACGATTGTTAAAATGAAATGTGTCTGTGATTACGAGAAAGTTTCTTGCAACATAAGTTTAAAGTTAACTAAAAGAATAAGTAAAACATTTTTTTTTCTTTTTTACAATTTACTAAAAAACAAAAACAACTACTATTAGGATATCCAATATTTTGTAATAAATAAACAAAAAAAAAATGCAAGGAACTTTTTCAAAACTCTAGTATGTATTTACGATAAAACAAAAACAAAACAAAAACAAAGCAATATTATGTTGCTTTGTGTGTGTGTATGTGTGTGCGCATGTTTATATCATGCTTCTCTGCGCGCGCGCGTATATTATGTGTGTGTGAGGGAGTGAATGTATTCTGTCTGAGAGCGCCAGGCATATATGGGCATAAAAAATTCAAAATAAGCACACAACATTAAACATAATAAAACTATGAAATTAATTAATCTTAAACATAAAAACACATAAACTTAAGGAAGTGTTTTGCATTTCAAGGAAAAACAAAATCCAATGGAGAATAAACATATTTTTCTTTGAATATAACAAACGGGAAAATAAACATTGAATTATTATTAATAAAAATATAATAATAAACGTGAACCGAAACACTGTATATTCCTTAATCACTATTTGAGATAAATTAATGAAAAACAATTTTGTATGACTGATAGTTTGTACGAATTTTGATGTGTGAATAAATTTTTTTTGAATGGCAAACTAAAAGCTTTGTATTTGTTTTATTTTTGAAGCTTGCTAGAAACCGAATGTAAGTATGTGTACTTGTTCTTATTTCCAAGGGCAAAAGACAGATTTTTGCCATTAGATTCGACTACTAGTCTAGAAATTGGGTAGGACGTCTGTGAGAATAGGCATGGTGTGTACGTTGTTTATTTGGAAAAGATCTGCAATAGAAGTTTAGTATTTATATGTATGTAGGTACAAATTTAAAATTAGGATTAAGCATTAATTCTTAGTAAAATTTGAAAATATAAACAAATAATTTTTTCACAAAGAAACTTGTTTTTTTATTGCGCTCATGTTTAAAACTGTGTTTGCATTGGATCTTAGGAAATTACTATCTGTTTTGTTTGTATACCTGGCTCAGTAAGCATTGTAGGAACATGTAAAATTGTGAATTTATGAAATAGTGGGAAAGGTACGAATGCGGATATCCTTAACGCCACAACAAAGAGAAGATATAACGCCGAAAGCCTGCAATCGCAAGAGACAGCCCTGCTGGGTTTCGCCCGATCTCCATCAAGAAACTCCTGGTTTAACGAAGAATGCCGACAAGCAAATGCAGATAAACAAGAGGCGGCGCTGTAAAGAAGGACGGGAGCTTCTCGCGAGCTCTACGAACAAAAGAAGACAGAAGAGCACAAGAAGCTGATGATCGAAAATATTGGAGGATTTATACTCCAGGAATAATGTACGGAAGTTTACCAACAGGTAAAAACAACGTGTCAGGTCAACAAGACCAGAAACCTGTAGAGATGTAGAAGGAAACCTCGTAGTAGTCACAGTCGGTACTAAGAATATCGAAACATTTTTTCTGCAAACTATAACAGCGAAAACCAACATCGCGCTGTCTGGCAGAATGAACCATACAACATAGACGATGATAGTCAAAACTTCCGTCCAACTGATCAAAACGCAGTTAGGATAACAATACCCAAGCTTAAATTCAACAAGGCTCCTGAACCTGATGGCCTACACGCCTAGTTGTTGAAAGCAGCTGGAGGTGACTTGGTAGAGAGCATACACCAACTCATCTCTAAAATTGGTTAGACGACTGTATGCCTAATGAATGGGATTACAGCACTGTTTGCCCGATCCACAAGAAAGGAGATGAATTGCGACAATTACAGAGTCTCGTCAACATCACCTATAGGATATACTGTGTGAACGCCTGAAACCCTTCGCCAACACCCTTATCGGCCCCTATTAGTGGTATCAGGCCACAGTCGATCAAATTTTCACCCTTCAACAGATCCTGGATAAAACAAAAGAAGTTCAAATCGATACCCACCATTTCATTTTTATTTGAAAACATACATATGTAGCTTTGAAGATATCTGAAAATTTCATCGTTTTTCTCGTGTTTTGTTCTTCCTCATACATGACTTTTCAGATGTGGGATGATTTTGTTGTTCGATGCGTTCCCTAACTTTCATGCAATTTTCATCATTTTCTGAGAGAATTATCCCCCACTCTTAAAAATTTGTGATTTTACGACTCTTAGTGCAGAAAGTAAAGGAACAGACCTATTATAGCATAGCAAACAACACAGCGAAGTTTGACATTGTTGGAACATTTTTCCTGGAGTGCACCGAAATATCAAGTGCTTTCAGGTTGGTACGACTGAAAATGTCTACGCAGCTAGTAGAAAGCATTGACATACTATATATGGACTGCTAGTAGTCAACTTTGCACCGGTTCCAACATTAGCACTAGCAGTCCGAATTCGGAGCGGAGAAATATCGAAGTTCACACTTTGTATGAGGTTGAACGTGAAAACTTTAAATTATTGTGATTATTGGCGCTAAAATTAAAAAATCTGAGAAAACTTGAAGTAAAAATGATGGAAAATTTAGCCGACATCTGTTCGAAGGGATGACCGTAACAATTTGAATTTAAACGGTTATACTCATTAAATCAATTCAGCGCCAATAGGTGCCTCTAGTCTTCTATAAAGAATTACAAGGTAGCGGGCATTTTTGTTTCGCATTTTTGCCGCTCTGAACTCCGACAACTAGTTATGTTGGCGACACTTTTTCTGCAGAGGTTGTATGAAAATAACATTTCACTAGCAGTCCATGTATAATAAATCAATGGTAGCAACACATTGACACAGCAACAGCAACTTTGACAGCCAGAGCAAAAATTTTAGAACCAATGCTTTTTAATGGAACAGACAACAGCAACGTTAGGCCTTATCCTAATTTGGCTGTTGCTGTCCAAATGTAGCCAACTTTGTGTAGAAATATTAGGCCTACCAACGTCAAAACATTTGATATTTCGGTGCAATCCAAGCAGAAATTCCCACAATGTCAAATTTCGCTGTGTGCTGTTTGCTGTGCAAATGCGTTTTATATCACAGCATCTGTTTATTTGCCCCTGCTGTTAAAGTCGCTGTTGGCTGTTGCTGTGTCAATGTGTTTCTACTATTAGCCCCGACAGAAACAGTGATAACAAACTTGAATTTTTCTTGTGTTATTGATAAACGTCAAAACTGACCTCATCCAAACCAAACATTTTTTATTACAAAAAAACGACGATATCTAATTGATTTTACTAGTTTTTCCTTTTATTGGTTGCAGTTAGAACACAGAATAATGTGGACTATTGCTTTATTGTTCAATTTTGTTGTGGCTTGCATTGAACATTTTTATTTTGTTTGTTTACCTTATAGCTGAAGAATTGGAATGTCAGTCCATACCCAGTACTGCCAAGTTTCTGTGATGACGTTGCTAAAATCCGATGTCGTATGGGCATGCATAAAAACGCGCCTCTTGTTAAAAACTATGTGTCTTAATATACCCTTAGGATAGGCTGTAAAAATCTACAATGAACTTTCCTAAAGATAAGATTCATCGTAAATTCCTCAACGAAATCATTACAAGGAAACCCAGTAGAAATCAGGAAAAGCTTCGCAAATGGAAGTTTAAGGACCCATTTATAAATGGAATATTGCTCAAGATTTTACATGGATTAGCATCACTGCTAAGAAGAGAATTCATAAATGTAGTTGGGCTGTAATTATTGCGCAATTTTGAGCGCAATTGTCCAGCTGCCAGAATCGTATTGCTTTGCAGCAAACCTAAGCTTGCATTTGCGCAGCTTTTCCCGCTTTTTAAAGATCGAATGAATGGGACGTATAGATATTTCATACATACGCATAATCGACGATCGACGAACAAGGGGTTCGAGGTTCGATTCCCAGACAACAACAAAATTTCTTTAACAAGCAAGAGCGTCTGACAAACATCCGAGAGTATAACTGTAATGAAAAAGATTCTCAAATAAAATTGACCTTCGGGCACGCCTTTAAACAGAAGGCCCCTGGTTGTGAGAAGCTAAGCACTGGGTTCCGTACGGACCTGTTGCGCCAAGTATTGCGAAACCTGCCTTTACGTCATCTATAGCTTTTACTCCATCGAAAACGGTCCTACTTCTTTTTTCCGCATTCCATAAGGCCACTTTTTTTTAAAGCTTGATCTTCATTACTCTTTGCCAATCCTCGGAGATCTGTTCATTATTTTCCAGTTTCTATAATCGTATAAACTGCTGAATATTGTTTATGAATCAGTTTGCGGTCTCCTTTAAGTACAGTTCTACAGTCGCATCAACCATTCTCACACTCCATCGGGTTCGGTTTTTTCCCAATTGCCATTGCCTTGGACGATCCGTTCTTCTTATCTGTTAAAAGAGTGATTCCGATTTAAAATAAAAATATAAATGAACTAAGGAAGTCAACATAAACAGTCCCATAGTTTAAAAAATGTATTTCAATCTTCTTACAATGAACAAAGAGTATAGTTACATATGTATGTACATGCATATGTATATTTTAAATGATTAAATAAATACTGACACATAAAACACTTGACCAAGTGAATTTTCTAAATTTCCACGTATTTTCGACCACCTAGAACCAATATGTCAACTGAATGCTACCATCGCGCATTTTCTGCGTATCCATCACACTCATCTGGCGCACAAGCCTCTTCATCGAGGGTCTCCTTGGTCGACTATAGTCTAGAGGTGTGCGCTCCGAAAGTCCAATGTCTGTTGACCGGCCCGGCGCATCGCTCATACTTGGGTCGTTCAAGTGGAGTGCTGCATCAGAGGCGTTCGATGTGATATCTAGATTTTCGTACGACGCGTTTTGAGATGATGGTGCTCTAAATAAATAACAGTATTAGTTTATAATTAAGACTTCTAAAGCGAACGCACCCACTTCTGTGGTAGACAATGCAGGCAATCATGCATCGTCCATTCCTTGCCAAATTCTTCGCCTTCTTCGAGAGTCTGTGGAAGACGATGGTGTAGAGTTTCGGGTAATCGTAAACCAGTCAAACCTCCCAACATTGAAACAAATCCCATGATAACGAGGGGTAACTTGAGGTTTTCTTTGCCCTGAGAGTTAGAAAATCAGTTTCAGAACTTCCTTTTCAATTTGGAGAAAGAATACCAAATAGGTAACAAATGGAATAACAATGAGTCCCAATCCTCCGATGTAACTGGAAGCACCAATACCTATACCACGCACTTGAGTTGGATACAGTTCGCCAGCAAATGGATAGATAATGAGAAAGGAGGCCGATAACAATGCTTTCGAGATTAAAAAGAGCACTAAGGTTTCAGTGACAGCATCATCTGGCACAAGGACTGTGAAGACACAAAAGACGCCGCCTAGGATCATGGATAAACTCAATGGCCATCGTCGACCCCATTTATCCATAAGAACCCAACAACAGAGATAGCTCGGAATCTCTACGACAGCTGAGAGTAAGAAGCTTAGATACTGATTGCTTCCTAACGATGGTCCGTAATAGCTGAGGCCCAAGTACACCGTTTCGTTGGCAAACCAACTTAGCGTTATTAGGATTGTCTTTAATCGCATGTTGGGTGTCCTAAGAATAAATACATTGTAGTCATTTGAGAATAACGATGGGTTCCTTCTTACTTGCAAAGATCGAATACTCCCACATTCACTTGTTTCTTTTTCGTTTTGGACTTCTCGCGTAATATCCTTGTTTCCAACTTCGTTTTGAACGCTTGAGGGAATTGTTTTTCATTAACTCGCGCCATCTCCTTTAGTATGGTCAAAGCTTCCTCCAAGCGCCCTCGCATAAGTAACCAACGTGGCGATTCCGGCATAACAAACAAATATAGGAAATACACTAGAAATGGCATGGATGTGTAGTAAGACAATTGCACCCAATCCCTGATCATGTAAGTCACACCGGCCAGCATCATAATACCGCAGGTGTAAAAGGTGCAGGTCATCACTGTCACAAACGATCTGTAATTCGGTCCGACAAGCTCGAGGGCTGTAAAAATAAAAAAACGCAACAAAACACAGAACAACTTCATCTGATTTTGCTCGCCAATTCGATACTCACATATGATGAATGGTATCTGGTACACAGCTGGAATGGTTAGTCCAACTATCACTCGACTGAAGGCCCACATCCAGAAGTCAGTGCTAAACGATGTAATCAAACTGCCCAGAAGCATTGTGCCGAGACACGTAAAATAGGATAACCTTCGACCGGCTCTGTCATTCAGCAGACCAAAGAGATAGACTCCAACGGGTCCACCAGTGTTCAGTGCAGCCAGACCAATTGTGGGATAAATATCTTGGTCGCACACTAGATCGAACTAAAGGAGATGTACATATCCGCTGCTAGTTGATGATGAAATGGTGATTTTTGTAATGAACGGAGCAAGCTAGTGGGATAAGGTAATGAGAATATTGATGAGTATGCATGTCATTAGCCACTAGGTACAGTATCTATGCGTGCGCGTGATAAGGAAATGGGATTTTTTTTTTGTTAAACGTACATCTATGACAATAGATGAGTTGACGGTTGTCATATTATATTCCCAGCCTTCAAGGCACTTCTCGACTGGCCATGAAGGATCTGGAACTAAGTTGCTTATATTTGAATCTTTGAGCACGTCATACCAATTCACAGCATAGCGGGTGCATTTGCTAAATGCTTTCACTCCCTCTTCCTAGAAAAAAAAAGGTTAGAAAGTCATTTCATAACGATGAAATGAAATTGATGTGATATTTATGAATGCGTTGCAAAAATTAAGAAGAAGTAGAATGTTATCAAAAAAGACAACAAAATTTAATCAATAACTTTAATCAAAGGCTATGTATTATACTGTATGTGTGGGCGCCGTGGCTTAAGTGGTTAGTGCGTTGGACTACGGAGCGAGGGGTTCCAGGTTCAATCCCCAGACAACACCTAAAATTTCTTTCACGGCCCCACCTCTCACGAGCGTCTGACAAACATCCGAGAGTAAAACTGTCATGAAAAAGCTTCTCAAAATTGCCGTTCGGAACCGGCAACAGTAGGCCCCTTCCATTCGTGTAAAGAATATAACACGTACAACTCGAATGGTTGTGAGAAGCTAGGCCCTGGGTCAAATGGACCTGTTGCGCCAAAAATTTGTATTTTTTTTTTGTATGTATTATACTATGTATGTATGTGGAAGACATTCGCCTCTTCCAAATTATATTATTCTAACTGGCACCATTACAGAAGGACTGAAATATAAGATGTTATCATGTCTACCAGAGGGCGCATAATAAGATACTATATACCGACCCTGTGAGGAGAATGAGCGTCATATTAGGTGCAGAGGACATCTTTATTGTGTCAAATGTACAACACGTCCCTACAGCACTGAATCAATAAGCCCAAACAATAGGCTCCAGATAGAGCACCCTGATACCTGGTTTATTGGTTTACCACGAAGTGTATAAGTGATAAGTGTAAAATCTACTATCTGATGATGATGACAAAAGAAGAGCAATCATAGACAAAGTGGGCCAAATATTCGTGTCAGACCCAGAACATTCAGACGCCTTGGAGAAATGTAGCGGTCAGCTATAAGTGCAGTCTTTTCTGCTGAGAGACAGTAAGAATGCCACTGATTTCTTATAAATGCCCGCTTCAAGAAAGAGATTTAATCTTTTCAGCTTTGTTTTACAATATCATAGGAGATTTCTTTCTACCTGATTTCAGTGTGACCTGAGATCATTGTTCTAGCATTCATGAACTATTTTAGAAGTTATTAATAGATTGAGAATGCCCTTAGAGCAACCTAGCTATCGCTACAGACCTGTACTCCGACTCTTCCATTTATTCCTTTCTACTTTCCGATTGGATGTTATATATATATATTGGACTAACGAGTAAAGAATTATTAAGTTGGTCTTCCACGAAGACACCAGATTTTTAGCTAACTTTGGAGCCATCCGTGTAAATTCATGAAAATTCTTCGGAGCCAGTCCTGATGGAAAGGAAAATCGAGTTGCTGGTGTCATTGAGGCAGACGACATATTAAAGATCACCGATCGTGCATAGCGCGAAAGTATGCAATCTAATCCGCATGAATCTGACTGTAAAGGTTGGAACTATTGTGCGCATTCTCAGGGAGTCAAGCAGAATACAGCATAGTAGCGAATACAGAACGCCATCTTGCTGACATCCCTCTTTATCCCTGTCAAAGGTTTACAGTCATGATCGGCGTCTTAAATGAATTATCTATTGACCCATAACGTTCAATGTTCGTCTGGAGTTGCACAGTGTTATCAGGTATACAGTCCCACATACATATGTATATTATTAAAAGCGTACATTCAGTTGTAATATACGGTTAGTAACACAGGATTTTCGACACTAGTATGCAGGCCGCATACGATTGATTGATATCCACTTACGCAACAGTAATGATAAAAAACTACTGTCAGCGGCCCAACATGCATACTGCAAAGGCAAGTCTGTGGAGACGGCATTACATTCACTAGTTGCCACGATGGTTGCGTTCCTGGATATAAAAGGCGATTTTAACAATCTCAACACATCAGCGATAGCATATCTGAAGGTCGACAGCTCACTTTGCGAATTGATCAATCTACTGCTAAATGCGCAGATTATTAATTCCACCAAAGTTGGGTGAGACGTCTACTAGAGGTACTCCGCAATTCTATCCCCTCTTCTTTGCAATTTGGTGGTTAATGAACTTTTGATAATTCTGGAAGACAAGGATAGATAGCGATCGCTTATGCAGATGATATTGCTTTATCGATCTCACGAAAGCACCCAAAAACTCTAAAATAACTTCCACAAAACACTTTAAATAAGCTAATCAGTTGGGCGGTTCTGTGTGGTTCACAGAAGAGCTAGTAGTACAGAACTAGTTTCTCTAGAAAATATAAAATTTCAATATCCGACCTCTCTCAGTGGTATGAGCTTAACTTTCTCAGTTACAAAATATTGGGTCTTATCCTGGATAGCTTAACCTAAGCTAGACACCTAACATTCAAGAGAGAGTCAAGAATGCCACAGTGGTAATTATGGCGATCAAAGAAGTCTTGTCTTGGCGTAAGGAAAACGTGACATATGCTAGGGATATCCTCATCTTTTCGGACAACCAAGCAGCTATCAAATCCTTGGAATCAATCTCTCTGGTTGGGCAGTTCAATATTCACCTTTGTTGGGTGCCGGAGCATAGTGATATTCTAGCGAACTGTAATGCCGATGAACTCGCCAGAATATGAACAACTTTACCCATTTTGGCGGACAAAGGCACATTTGGTATACCAATCGCTACTTGCAAACTAAAATTCAAGCTGGATGCTATCGAGAGTACAAATCTTAGGTGGACAAGTGGAGTAACATATCCAGCGACAAAACAAATTTGGCCAAAGCTGATTTTAAAACGCTTTAAGAATTTGACTTCTTTTAACAGGTTGCATATAGGTACTACTGTCTAATAGGCAAACCTGCTGGGCCTTTTTGCGAAGGACTTTTGTAGAAGCTGTGTGGATGAAGAAGAGGATGAAACCATTCCTCACCTCCTTTGTTTCTGCCCAGCTCTCTCTCACAGAAGGAAGCTTCACTTAGCAGCCTTCTATTATAGTGATTTAGGTGATTTGATAAACATAGCTATCAAGAGCCTCGTACGCATTATCAGAAGTACAAAATGGTTTAACGAGTAGGTAGAGAGAAACTTTCTCCTATGATCCTTGTGGTATCACAATGAACCTTTTGCTGATCTAAATGTGTTGGCGTTTCTAAGCTGACATCCACTTAAACCAAATCAAACAAAACCAATACAGGCCGCATATCCTACACAGGGTGCGTCCTTAGAGGAATTTTGCGCACCTGAATGCCAACCAGCGTTTCTATACTTTTTAACAAAAAAAAAAGGCCAAAGTTGTTGGTCCAAAATTCTTGTGAGTGTATTTTTGGTGAAACGTAGGGTTCTATCTCGGAATATATGTATGTATGTAGCTTGGACTTAATTCATTCTCTTGGCATCGAGGTATATGATGCGTAATCTCCTTCTTGAAAAAAAGTACGAAATCGAAAGAAAATATCCTCCTTTGAATACCCTTTCAAGACAAGACTCAGAAACAGCAAGTCCACAATGATTCCCAATCCAAGCCCCAAAAAATGCAATCTTTCATTCTACAACAAATTGTTTCGGCAGATTTTCGAATGCAACTTGGTTTGCTACTCCAAATAAGGTAAAAACTTGAAATTTAATATCGAAACAACAATTTCATGTGACCTCAATTTCAACAACAACAAATCCATGGAGACAAGACACAAAAAAAACCAAATCCCAGAAACGAAACAAAAACACCCATCACACTCCCAATCGATAATGTCTGAAAAATTACGCGAATATGGCTTCCCATTGCAAATTAATTAGAAATCCGTTTTAATGCAATTTCTTACCATAATCTGTGGTATCGCCAGAAATTTCCTTTGCTCCAATGGAAAATCCAATAATTCTGGAACCTTACACCAATAATCATCCGGGGCGTCTGACATAAATAATTGATTGAAGGCACAAAATCCGCAGGGAATACATGCTGGCAGGCATATTCCAAAAACCAAAAGCTTTTGATACTTTCCAAACTCTCCGATTGCCGGCAGGAACTCGTCGAGATCGAAAGGCTCCTGCGTTAAAAATATTTATCCTTTATACAAAATTTTAATCCAAGTTAGGGCTGATAAATTAAATTTACATCATCGTCTTCCGCACAATCAGAATAATCCGTTTCACAGTTGTGCCCGTTGTCTTGCATCGCGACGGATCACTGCGACAGCACTATTTCCCGACAGCGGTTTTTTCGCAACTAGTGCCGCATTCGGTCAATGGGTGGGAAGATGAAACCCTTCAGGTGTTTGCATGGTGGAGCATTTTGTGTGGTGCGTATTGTGTGGCTCAAGTTGCAACCCTTTTCGTTTTCGCCATTGATGAATGGGTGGCTAATTATTCAGGGTTGTGCTGTAAGTAGTTCGAATGATTTGCATTCCTTAGTGAGGGAAATTGTTTGGTGGTGGGTTATAGCATAGTAAGCTATTTCATTCATAGATTCTGAAGATATAGGGCATAGGCATATGTATGTATTGGTTAAAAATGGTATATCATTCTTATTCCTATAGGTACTGCTGTAGGAATGTGTAGCACTATCCATACAGTTCTGTACAGTTGTCTGTACAACCACGGTGTTGCGGTAAAAGCTCTCAAACCCCTAGACGAATCCTAATACATACTGAAAAAACCAGCAATTGAAGAACACAGTCGCAGAAATACGGCACACAAAGCCATTGAAGGAAATCGATGGAAGGGTATAAGTAAAAAGTATTGTACCAGCATAACGCTAGACACGCAAAAATGCGGCTTACAAGGTAGACGAAGCCGCAAAGGATTTGCTGCAATCGTGCCTAATATTGGTGATTCGAAGCCTAGTAGACGATACAGAAACTCATTAGTACAAAGTGGTTTTCAAAGATGAACGAAATTGAAACGAAAGTAGACTCGTTTTTAATACAGTCCATATTAAAATTATTATTGCCAGGTCCATCACCTCCATCATCTTACCCTTAATCCGGTCTTGCAATCTGCAATCTGCACCAGTGCTCGTAGATCCATCACTGTAAAATTTAGAACCAAACTGAGGAATGTAAGATGAAGCAATGATACTACTGCCATTGCCAACCAGAACGAGCTTCAAATAAAAGATATTTTTTCGTAAAGGGCCTGCGCGATAGGATGAAGGTTAAATAAAAAATTCCTTGCCTTTACCCCAAGCAGTTACAAGTAT
This sequence comes from Xylota sylvarum, assembly GCA_905220385.1. NCBI lineage: Eukaryota > Metazoa > Arthropoda > Insecta > Diptera > Syrphidae > Xylota > Xylota sylvarum. The sequence continues at coordinate 32,192,292 of LR999960.1, forward strand.
TTCTATATTATTGACTGGAAGCCCAACATGAAGCCATTTAAATTTCTTTCTACTTGAACCTAAAACAATATCGAGATCACCTCATCTTGCCACTTTCCATAATACGTAACAAACGGATCTCCACTTGGCAAGTGTTAATTACATTAATTCAGCGCCATTACCAATTTAATATCCAATGTATCGTTCTACATATAAAAACTTCTAACGTAAATGTCAACTCTCCATAACTGGATATTCTAGGAGTGCTGTCTGACAACTTAAAGGGACGCACACACATTCTAATTGAAGTTACCATATGCATGGCACCATTCTTTAAAGTAGCATTGCTCCACTTCTAGCACAAACGCAACATCTCCAATATAACCATTAGAACTGGAACACATATCTCAGAATGTGATTTGTGAGAATAAATTGGATCTGCCATCGGCAGACAACCACTTCAAAGCAAACTGAAAAAAACAACAGAAGACAAACTCCTGCGCACCTGATTTACAGCTCCGGTGGCAAGTTTTTTGAATACCGAAAGTCAAGCCATGCATCATCTCGGTCACCAGAGACAAAGAGCGCACTCACATTAACGTAAATGGCCATCTCATCATTAGAATGCAACTACATAGCTGGCTAACTAAATAGCATCAATCGTCAACATTGATCACAGATCGATTAAGCTTGATCGTGATTGGGGATACTTTACCTTAGTCGTTGCCGCCACCGATCAAGACGACCGACGACATAATTGATTAATTTATGACGCGGCACTATGCTGCCAATAAAGATCACCTATAGTCTCTCTCTAGTCAGCCAACCAGCCAAGCCAATTAGTCACAGTAAAGGTTGCCACTACTGAAAGTGTAGCAGCACGGTCAGTCAGTCAAGTTGGTAGCTGTGGTCGGTGCTATTGCCACGTCATCCAATCGGAAACCAATTAGACAAAAAATTTCAGTCCCCGAGGTTAGGCACAAATCTGTTTAAGGAAGTTACAAGGCCTGCCATTACAGTAGCCATTGCCATTGTCCCAGCATCACAATTGACATGTTAGCCACTGAGCTTGCTCTAGATGCGCTGCACTTGGCTTTGGTGTTAGTCACCGTATTTGCGGATTGTGTTTTGTGATCCGTCTAATTGTCCGCTTAGAAATGGTTGCACACTGTTCAGCACCTCTTCTCCACTTGGTTGCTTGTGTTTGGAATTCCGAACGTGTGGTAATTAAAATTTCAAATTTCAAATTCTTTTGTATGGTGTTTGGCATGCGGCTTCCTTAAATCATTTCGACGCGTTTAACGAATGTATGTTTGCAGGAAGTGTTGGTGATTGATTAATCATTCAACATAAACAACGCAATTATTGAATTGATCCATAATTTAGAACAAATGTAATTTGTTGCTAAATTTGATATTGCACATAATATGACAGCTTTCTTGAGCCTTGATGCATTTGATTCGAACTTGGAGGGAAAGTGACAACCTGAGGAAGTAGGAAATATGAGAAACTGATTATTTTGAAGTCTCCAATGCTATTGTTGAATTTAATTGTGGCTAATTTGTTGCAACAGTTTTTGTTAACGTTTGTATATTTTACTAGTTTTTGTAAGTAGATAAGTCCTTCCCCTGGCTGTCACCTTATTTTCACCTTAATTGGTTTTTAACTGAAGTGGTGTCAGCAAGATGTGCATACATATGTCAGCAATAGATCTTCAAGAAAATTTGACATTTGATCTGTCTGAATGAGGTTTTTGAATGCATTCATCAGGAAAAATGCGCCCATGATTTGTTATCTTCTTTCGAACACCATATGTACATTGGTTTCTACGAACAGTAATTGATCATTTTCCTATCGACATACCTTATTGCATCAACAGACTAAAGCAGAGAATCCCAATTTGACAAATCTTTACGTCAATCTTGATTGCTGTCGTTCAATACAAGCAATTAAATTTTTTCGAGCAGTTAACAATTCTGTTTACGAAAAGTGAAAGACACTTTAGAACTGCAAATAATACTATGCATATGTATCTCTAAGTTTTGAACTCGTTTTACCCCCATGATCATGCTGTGGCAAACTAACAATCGGAAATACATTGTGGTCAACAACTTGGACGCATTCTTTTCTAACATCGAACAACTTGTCTGTGGATCAATGTCATCCGATGGAACTGCATTAGACAAGATCATGATCTCGTTCATGCTCATAGTAGTACATATGTATGTATATAATTAAATTGAGAAACGGATTTACTTTTAATGATTATTATTGGCAGAGATAGAGATATTACCTAAGCACATAAGCATTTTGTTAGCTGATGGAAGGTGTAATAGTTAGGATCAAGACGAGTGGATTGGTATGAGTGCCTCGAACCGGCCTCTTGTGTCGTCTCTTGATCAATTCTATAACAGTGTCTGTAATGCTAATAAGTAGGATTGGGATGATCTGCGTCTTCTATAGAATCACTTTCATTATTCAGCTCCTTCCCCTCTTATACATATGTATCGCTGCATGAGCTTAGGTTGGTAGGTAGGCAGATAGGTGGGTTGGCTAAAATGAGAGATACTTTTTTTTACCACACTCAGTTCACTATACTCTAGTTGGGTTTCCCATAGGGGAAAAGGTGTATCCCTCCTAGGAATTTCTTTCTTAGATGGCAGAGGCTTGGACAATGAGGAAGTATCTTCTTAGACATCGTCATTATCGCATTCGCTACAAAGATCTTCATTGGTCAATCGTAGCTTCTTCATGTAGTACCGCAGAGTGTTGTCGAGTCGCGTCGACTTTATCACGTACGACCTTATTTCACGGCACCTCCTGGTATACATAGCTTCATGACCAGGAATCCAGCTGAGTTTTACCTTATGCTCTTCTCTGTAGCAGATACAGCTTTTATCACTGCCTGGCTGTCGATGAAAAAGGTGATATCCTCACGTGCTATTCCCTTTATCGTAGTCTCATGGGCATCCATTGGCACTATCTCCGCTTGAAAACCCTACTGGAATTTAGGCGTCTGACTAATTTAGTTATGCCATGCGCATCAGAAAATGTACCTGCTCCTATACCGATGTCTATTTCGGACCCATCAGTATACACTTCTCTAACTTCTGGGCTTGATATTTCTCTTTTTTCCATTATTCTCTACTTGGATAGAGGCTTGTAAAATGTCTTCTAAAGTCAAGATAGGGCACCATGTTGTCTGTTGTTGTTACATACTCCTGACGGATCTTAGCGTGGACTGATAAGTTCGGCCTCCAGCTGTCCATGTAGAAAGGTCTAGCGGGAGTAGGATGAGGATGACCTCGAGTCCTGCCATACTGTTGTTTGCATTGCACTGATATTACCAATATACGCTAGCCTTAGTACTTTCGTGATGGCCTTTAGGTTGGTACCTTTGTTGGCGGCTTGCAACCATATAAGGTTCCCATTGATAAGTATAGGCCTTACAGTAGATATCGACAGGATGATATTGGATCTTAGTTACCACATTTTGCCAATGCTGCTACATGAGTAGAAGACTATCGTGGGCTAATTAATTCGTTCTTCGATATTCAGTTTCCAATTTGGTTTTTTGTCGAGCACTAGTCCCAAATATATGGCGCTGTCAGAGATTCTGAGGGGAATTCCTCCAAAAGATGAGGATTTTAAAACTGCGGAATTTTCCTCTTGTTTGTGAACAGTACCAAATCTTTTTTTTAAGGATTTACAGAAAATTTGCTTTTTCTAGTCCAGTTGTCCAAGATCTTTAAGGCTCCCTTAATTTGTTCACTAAGAGTTGGAAGAAATTTTCTTGTTGCTAGCAGTACCACACCATCCGCGTAGGCTGTGACTTTGGTTCCAATACTACCTAAGTTTTTAAAGTGTTTCGTTGAGAACGAGAACACATAATAAAGGGGTTCCATATTGAGATGTGCTTCTGACGGCATATTGTATTGTAGGTGTCCTACACACCGCATCTGTTCTGACATTATTAAAGGCTTCTTCAATGACCAGGAAAGCTGCTAGATTCTATTCTTTGTCAGCGTTTTCTCAATTCAGTCAACGACACAGTGCAGCGCTGTCTCAACGCTTTTACCCTTCGTGTACGCATGATGTGGTGCAGACGGGTCTCCAGGACGAACCTTGCTACGAATGTATATGTCCTCTAATCGTTAGAAGGTGTTCAGGACGAAAGAGGTGATACTTATTAATTCAAAGTCTTTGTGTGGCTTGCCTTACCAGTCTTTGGTATGAAGATAATCTCAACCTCTCTCCATGTTCTTGGTATATATTCCCAACGAAGCGTGGAGTGATTGTAGTTACAGTTTTTTGTAACATGATCGGAAAAATACCATCCAATCCCGGTGATTTGAAGGGAGAAAACGATTTGATGACCCAGTCAATTCTCTTTTCTGGAATCTTTTCTCTTGGAGGTTCCATTATCCCAGTACTGGGTTGTTGTTTGTTTGATTTGTAGTACACCTCAGAAAATGCGTGTCAAGTAATAGTATTAAGGAGTGTGAGCAGGACTCAATCCAGTTTCCGTTGTAATTCTTGAGAGATCCTAGAGGTGTTGGCTCTCTAGAGAGGACTTTCCTCAATCTTGCAGATTCGGTTGTACCTGTGATTTCGTTACAGAAGTGTTGCCATGAACGATGTTTTGCTCTTTTTTTTTTTGTTTTTGAAATTCCTTTGACTGGTCTTGTATTGATATCAGGTATCATCGGAAAAGCTGTCTAGTTCTTTTCCTAATGCTAGATAGTTCTTTAGTCCACAAAAGGAGATGATAAATTAGTTTTGTCCTTAGTAACCGGACATGCCTTATCATACGCTCCTTTAAAAATGCATGTTATCATCTCAACTTTCCGATCAATATACATAAGTAACACAACACCTTTTCGTAAGGGTTTGCTCTTCATTGCTACCTCCCTGCCAAAGAAATCCCAATTAGCTTTCTTAGTGTGGGATAGTGGTTCTTCCGTTGCGTCGTAAGGTATATAAACGGCTGATAAAATCACTGAAGAAAGTCCCCTCCGTTCGCATCTTATCACGGTTTGGTGCATATTACAGGTAGGTAGAAGAAAAAGGTTAATCTGTCTTTCGATACAGGTTCTATTCTTACATTTCGCATTATGCGGTTTTGTTCTGTATAGCGTAAGGTCTTTGTGACTGTGTCCCCTTGTAACAGGGCTAAGTTTTCTTTCCTATCCCCAAATGAGATGGATAACATTGACGCTGGCGGCTTTGCTGTGGTGGAGGTTGATCTGGACTATCCTGATCATTGTTTAGCCGTGTCTAAACCCTTCAATAAATAGGTCTGACCTCGTATGTAGTGATCCCAATATGAACTTTAAAATTATATCGACGGATTAGTTAAGCAAGACAACAATCTCCGTACCCGCTTCTGGATGCTCTCCCTCTTCGCAGTACTCGCTTAAGGGCTCTGGATTGAGGTGTTGGAGATTTCTTTCTGTCCTCTCCCTGGATAAATGTGAGTCGGGTATCAAGATCAGTACTTTGGGCCTAGTAGGTATTTCTTTCCGACTAGTCGGAGGACGGCCAATATTTCTGGGGGGGATATGATCTTTGAAAAATATCTTTTTATTTTTAAGGTTGGGAGTGATTGTGGAAAATAATGTAATGTTAAATTTCAAATTTAATTTTTTTTACTGACTAGTAATTATAATAAAAGTAGGAATAGGTTAAAAAAAGTAACTATATTCAACATAACAAAGTAAAGAATTATTTTATAAAACTAAATTTAATCGCCTGGCCTTCTTTGCTGCAAATATGTACATCAATTACTTCGTCAGTATTTATTTTTATCTCCCGATGAATTAACATTAAGGCGGAACCAGTAAGTAGATCTTCACCGGCAGAGTTTCTTAAAAAAGTTTTTAAGCGTTTCATCGTCGAAAACGTTCTTTCTGGTGTATATGTCGATACTGGTAAGGTTGATAAAAATTTTTAAAAGTCGATGTATGTTGGGAAAAAGATCTTTAATGCAGTCTCCTAAAGCTGTTACGGCTTTCTTTGAACGCTGTGCCTCTGGTTGTTCATGACATTTTGTCTTCCGTAGTAGAAACTCAGCGTTCAATGTATCCCAATCCCAAAAATCTTTTATAAAAATTAAAATTTTCTTCGTTAAATTTTGTTTTGCTTTTGCCAAGTATTGACGGGATTAAAATATATAATGATGATAGAACGGTCTTATGGTCCTCGAACCGTGTTTCGAGCTGAGTTATGAAGTCGTCCAAAAGGGGAATCATAACAACTATCCTATAAAAGTTTTCAGGGTCAGACGTGTTTACATTGGCCCTATGCTGCTGCCTCGATACTGTTCGTGGAATTTTCAGGGTGTCAGTTTCATCCACAATACTTAAAAGGCCTTGCGCAGTCTCAAAAATATCTTTAAATTCTAAACTAACATTTTCTCGAATTTTCTCGAAAGGTATTTAAAACTAGCTTTACGTGGTCCAGAGCTGACACTAGGTCACAAGAAGCGGATTGCAAAATTTTAGACAATGGTAGTATGTACGAAAACAAAATGCTTAAACAGCACAAGCTTATCAAAAAATCACTGGCCAAAAATGATTTTAAAAAGAAGAAGCTTTAGATGAGGTCTCAGAGTCCTTATCAATACTCAACACATCGCTTAGGTACTTTTAATTGAAAAAAGTCAATACTATAGCTTGATTTGATTTGAATCTTTTTGCATTTAGGTAAATGAGAAATTACTGCACTGTGGCCGAATTGGCTCATTTTTGTTTAGATTTGCATGTTACTAGAAGTTTTGGGCACAAAATCGTGTTACCTACTTATTGCTCTGTTCTCGTTTTAAAAATAGTGCACTTGTTAAGAATTTCGGGCGGATCAAACCCCTGTAATCCCCCCGCTAGTTACGGCCTTGAGGACGGCGTTAGCCCATGGAGCCTGCGTGTTGTCCACAAAAGATTAAAGCAAGCTTAGTGGGGTCTCATTGCCGCACATAAAAATTTTAAAGCAAGAGCTTACTGGTATTACTTGTCGAATCAGGGGCATCTCAGCAAAAAAGGCTCTAATGATCTCTGGTTGCACTCGTCTGACTTTAAATTTCCTCACAGTATTTCCTTGTCTTTGCCATGTTTTGACGTCCATCATATTGGAGAAATACCTAGCACCGATCGAAATACCATTAATCTGGTCGACTGTTGGCAAGGTATTAGAGCTATCACTGATTCGTTAAGGAGGAATCTACTTCTATTTCTTTTTTTCAAAACCCTTGATTAGTCTTGCAAAATCTTTATTAATCTGAGCTCTGATTATGTCGAAGTTGCTTAAAGAAAGTCCTCAGCCGCAAGACCTTTATTAAATCAGTACTGCTCGAACTGCATCAGTACATGTCTCTGTGCTAAGCAAATCTAGCCAAAACCAGATTATAAAAAAATTAGAAGACTTTCTCCTTAAGTAGGAAAAATTAAAGAAACGTATTTAGTTGGAACACTCACGGGGCATTGTTAAGTAAAGATGCCAGAAGATTGGGTGCTATTTCTGTAGAAGCTGTACGGACAAAAAGTAGAAAAAGTATATACAAAGATTTAAAAGCACTAATCGATTGGTTATGTTAGTGTTCCAAAAATAACAATTTTCTTAACAGACAACATTATGTATACATCAGTTCGAAAGTTTGGAACTTATTATTTGGCCTTGGCAAGTAGAGTAGTGGTGCGTGCTTATGATTTACAACAGCGTGGACTGTCCTGACCACAAAAACGTTTAAATTACTTATTTTAATGAATATTGTAATGACCCCTGTAATTCAATTCCTGACAACCAAAATGCGTACAAAAGTGTTAAAAGCCCATATTTTTGAATAATTAAATTTTTAGTGTCCTCGTAATTTGTCGAATTTGAGAATCTAATTGGGAATTGGTGTTTCATCCTTCAATTAACGAAACATCAATCAGTGGGACAAGCAAAACATACATAAAACTGTTATACACAGTTTATGATTCAACTGCATAAATTAATCGAAAATAAATCCACAGGTGAACATCATTAACGACGCGCGGCGTCAAGCAACAGTTGTGTAGTTGTACCCCGGCACGGAGTCATCTCAATCGTCGACATTTGAATTTGTAATTCTCGCGCTCACGATTCACATCGACCACGTAATGTAGCCGGCAATCCATCGGATTCAATTGCATATGCCTCCTCCATCCTCCTATCGGACCTGTTTCATACTAAATTAAATCATAAACTTAGACCTTAAAGAATGAGATATTCTCGTTGTAGCCCGGCTAAGATAATCTTCTCCGCTTTGGTTAGTCCAAGATGTTGTGTGTGTGTTCATGCGATCATCCATTCTCGACCATCGATCTTCTTCGACGACGACGACAACGACGACACCGAGTACGACAAACAACGAAGATACAAAATGTTATTAGGTGCACATCTCATTTAATTGTCTCACATTGGTTGCAAGCATTTTGCAATAGTCCTAGGTTTAGGCGCAGCGGGGGCTTGAGGCAAGTTTGAGGCATGCAACATGCTCCGGATCATCGGAGGCATGTCAAGGTGTAAGGTGAGCGAGTGAGTGGCTTCTGGTTCTTGAAGTGGATACTTGTGTAGAGATTCTATTTTTTTTTTGTGGACTTGAGAATGGATCCGTGTTTGACCAGGTGCAGAGGTTGTGGGTGATGGGGACGCCAGTTGGCTTGTTGGCAGTGGTACTTCTTTTCTCGAATAACATGTTCATAAATAACTCAGGCTTGAGGCTTTTACAGATCGTAACAATAGATAATGCGAGAATCAATGCAGAGGTGCAGCTAATTTTCTTGTTTAGAATGAAATTGATTAAGGCACTTAATTTATGGCTGAATGGTTTGCAGAAAGGGAATCTTATTGCCTATTTAGTTTCTATGACAATTTTTTTATGCTTGGGGTAAGAAAATAATTGGGTCAAGGATGCAAAGTACATGTAATCTGAAAAAAGTTTGTCTTGTCTAATGCAATGCCTCAACCAACAAGCCTTTTTAGTCAGCCCGATTAGCTAACTGCCTCCAGTTGCGCACTCCAAGTTTGTTGAGGTCCCCTTCTACTTGTGTGTGCCATCTAAGGCGAGGTCTTCCTCTATTGCGTTGTCCGTCTGGGTAGGATTCGAAGATTTTACGTACGAGCATTTGGGTCCATCCGCTCTACATGTCCTAGCCATCTTAGACGATTGATGCGTAATTTCTTGACTAGGTCAATGTCGCCTTACAGCTGGTATAGTTCGTCGTTGAATCTCCTCCTCCAAAGTCCGTCAACGCAAATGGGACCGAGAATTTTACGAAGAATCTTTCTCTTAAACCGACCGAGGATATCTTCATCCGCTTTAGATAGAGTCCCAGCTTTGAGCGCCATAAGGCAGCACTGGGATGATCAAGGTCTTAAACAGAGTTTGTGATGTTCTGTCCAATTCGTCGATGTTGTGTGTCCTTGTTGATTGACAGCATATACTGAGCTTTGCCTCATTTGTCGCTAGACCCATTTTGGTAGCTTTCGTTTGAATACTAGCGAATGCGACAGCCCGCTGTGTTCTGCCAATAATGTCAATATCATCGGCATACGCTAGTAGTTGGACAGACTTTTGAAAGATTGTGCTTCCGGTGTTGGTTTGTGTGTTTCGCACAATTCTTTCAAGTATAATGTTGAAAAGATCATACGACAACTTGTCTCCTTGTCTAAATCCTTTTCTTATATCAAAGGTCTCGGTGAAGTCGTTACAGACCTGGATGGAGCAGCGAGAAGTCTCCATCGTCACTCTGCAGAATCTGACGAGTTTGGCAGGGATGCCATATTATCAGCACCGACTGTTACTCTACTATAAGGATTCTTTTTTTATCTCTGCAGGTTTTTGCACGGGTCTTGTTGCATTGACAGACAGGTTTGGTAAAATTTCCGTACATTATTCCTGGAGAATAATCTTTCAATATCTTCGATCGCGCTCTTCTCGGTCTCTTTTTTCTTCTTTCGGAAAAGCCGCGAGCTACTCTCGTCCTTTTTCGCAGCGCCACTTTGTACGCTTCTTGTTTTCCCGTTTTCGAGAAATTACCCCTAGGCACAACCCCCAACCTGGAACACCAGTTCCTTTTTTTTACGAGAGGGCCGGATTTTCTGTAGTCAGTAACCCGCTTCGGAGACCATTAAGGGTTTAACCGCCATGAACTCTTTTTCACCATCCTGGGTCAGTAGTGGAGATCTCTCTAGACCTGGTATTCGAATATGTCGAAGTACCTGATAGGGTTGACACTAGATAGTTCGGGCTGACTGGAACTGTGGAGGCCACCGTTGGTTCAAGTGCCCTAGCATGAAAACACTGTTCCCCACTCCCTCGTCTGCTACCACCAACGACCTTCCAAAGGATAAGGAGTAAGGAAGTACAGTTTTAGATATTCTCAATTCTAGAACTAGTTATCTTCAAATAACCCAACTACTGCCACGAGTCTCTCGAAATTTTTGATTCTTTTGAATCATTTATCAAAACTGGAGGATGATCTCTATACAAACATCCACCGTTCATTTAGCTCAGCTATCGTTTCTTGTTCTGGAACGTTGATATTGAACAATGAGTTCTTAGTCTTTTTCACACTCTTCCGTAAACGGGCTGCAGTGCACATCAAATTCAAGTTAAGATACAATACAATAGGTTGCATGCCTAAGCATCCGAAGGAAGTTTACCAACAATTGTTTCATAAATTGCATTTTCAAAGGTTGGTAGCATTCAGATACCTCAAGATGCCTCACGGCAACCGATGGTGATGCCTCTCCTGTATCAAATAACCACCGAAATTCCAAATCAATAGAATTTTTCTCCCCGGTGATCACTTGCATATCGGCATCACCTGTTACGGGGAGAGTCAAAAGCCAATACCTCCACGTACTTTCATTTTCAGTTATACATCTAAGTTGCGCCCATATTTTTTCTGCAGCTCCTTTGTTTTAATCCGTACGCCTCAATCTAAGAAACAATTCAATAATAAAAAAAAAAAAAAAAAAACAAAGTTATATAACAACATCCTCTGTACCCAACAGTGCGCGCTCCCTTCACCCAGTTCCGATGGACGAATATCTCTCTAATCCACAATCCACAATGAATTAGATACACGAAAATTGCATTGTAATTCATTTCACTCATGCAAACTTAGTATAGAGCGTGGTCGTCATCGACTACGTCGTCGTCGTCGTCGCGAAGGACGCGAATTGGAGGCGATACCATCACGCCTAAATTGTTTGAATTGTTTTCTTTAGATCTTTAGCTTGGTGAGGAGGGAGCCACCAGGCCAACAAAAGGCACAATGCCCCAAAAGCAGACAACTAAATCTAAGCCAAACAAAAGTGAAGACGATGTCGACGATGGCGATGGCAACGACGACGACGACAGAATCACCACCACCACATCCCACTATCAAAGTACTATCCCAGCTTTAGCGACGAACGACGAACGACCTGTAGTCCCATAATCTTGCTGAAGACCTGTTGATGTGCAAAAAATTCCTCATTTCAAACAGAAATTCGATATCTCTGCGGAGCATCTATCGAATCGCGATCTATTCATCCGCCTCATTCTCTTCTCTTTTTCTTTTTCTTCTCGATTTTCTGGTAAGATCACAAGTAAAAGTTTTGACAATCCCAAGAAGGTGAATATAACTGAAAAGTACGTGAATAGGTTTGAACAGGGTCGGAATGGATGTGTGAGTAGTCGCATTGGGCGACTGCGGAACTTTTCGGTACTTGGAGATCGGGTGACTACGAATACAGATCAGTGATCGATTTCAATTTTCTTTTAACTTATTAGGTTGAAATTAAACGGATAACGAACTCATGAGTAGGACATTTGAACAATTGTGGCCATAACCATTTAGCAAAGAAGAATTACCTGACAACGCGTCACCTTGTTTAAGTCCTCTTTAGACATCAAAGGTCTCGGTGAGATCGTTACAGATCTTGATGGAGCAGAATTCTTCATAACACTCTGCACAATCTGACGAGTTTGGCAGGGATGCCAAAATTAGATAAGGCTCTGTATAGCTGGTCTCTATAGATGGTGTCATATGCAGCCTTAAGATCGATGAAAAGATGCTGGGTGTCGATTTGGATTTCTTGGTTTTTTTCCAGTATCTGCAGACATTCGATTCGATCGATTGTGGACCTTCCTGGTCTGAAACCACACTGATAGGGGCCAATCAAGTTATTGACGAAGGGTTTCAGACGTTCACACAGGATGGCAGATAAGAGATAATTGGCGCAATTGAGGGGGTTTTCTTTCTTGTGGATCGGGCAAACGGTTCTGATATTTCATTCAGTCTTCGTTGCCGTTAAGCAGTCTGCAGAAGATGTTTTTCCATATTTTCAGTACCGACTGTGACTCTACTACGAGGTTTTTTTCTTCATCTCTACAGGCGTCTGTTCGGGTCATGTTCTTTTTATATGTCGGTATAACTTCCGCTCATTATACCTGGAGTATAACTTCTCAATATCTTCGATCGCGCGACCGTTGATTTGGTTGACCGTTTGGTGATGAGAAGACTGTGATGTCCCCTTGTGGATATTGAAATCAGGAAACCATGTGTTTGCTATAGTAACGTTTCGACTGGCATCAAAGTCAATAAGCCTAAGTCCATTGTCAGACGGGTGTCGTGTAGTCTATGCTTGCCACCTGTCCTACCAAAGACGTAGTCCTTTCCTATCTTGGCGTTTAAATCATTTAACACGACTTTAACATCATATTTAGGACATTCCTTGTAAGTTTTGTCGATGAGCTCGTAGAAACATTCTTTGGTGGCATCGTCCTTCTCCTCTGTGGGAAAATGAACACATATTAGGCTTATGTTGGCGAATTTAGCGCTAATGCGGATTGTCATTGGCCGCTCACTCACGTGTCGAAAGCTTAAGACTTTTTGCCTAATTCTGCCGCGTATAATGAATTCACATCCGAATGAGCGCTGTTTGTGCTCCCTTTAGCAATCACCATAGTATACGTCACAGTTATTCATCCTTTTTTGCCCGTTCCGGCATCTGCTAATTCTTCGGCTCCACGCGGTTTGTTAAGGGTTCGAACATTCCACGTGCAGATCCGAAAGTCGTTGTCCATTTCTCGATTGCTAGGGTCGTCAACAGTAGTATCAGCCTTATCCAAGACTTGTGTGGGTTTCGAAACTAAAGGCATTTTTACGTGGTCTGGAAGTTACCCTTACCCACAACCCCCAACCTGGAGGACCAGTTCACTTTTATACCCATAGGAGTCAGTAACCCACTTCGGGGATATGAGCGCTGCCGTTGGCCTGGTAAGGGTTCATCTGCCACCAACTATTTTCCAAAACCTTGGCTTAGTGTTGGAGATCCCTATAGACCTGGGATTGAAATATATCAAAGCAGCAACTACCACGAATGACACTAGGTAGTTCGGCCTAACTGGAACTGTGGACACCACCGTTGACTCCGTCTAGAGAACTCGCCCGCTACCGTCCGGATCAAGAGGAAGTGCCTTAGTGAGAAAACACTCCTCCCTCCTCTCTCGTTAGCTACCACCAACGATCTTCCAAAGGGATTACCCAATCTCCAGTCGAGGTACTATGCACCCAGGAGCCACCAACGTGGAGGTGTAGAGTAGGAGTTGATAGTGAGAGGCTAAGTTGAGAACGCTTGTGTTCAGAATCCTGCTGCAAAGTATTCATTGCGGTGCTAAGGATAGCAAGATTCCGCCAGCGTACCACAAGAAGCTGTACTGAGCCAGCTGTTTTCAATACAAAAAAAAAGAAAACATGCAAAACTCAAGTTCTTACACAAGTACATCACACCTGACACAAGGGTGGCAGGACGAAGCTGGAGAGATTTAAGTCAAACAAATATAGAATTACTCCTCAAATCAGGTTTCCGCACTGCAGTCTTCATCGCAGCAAGACTACTTTCAGTGAAAGCGGCAAGTAATTTAGGAAGCGAAAACCGACAAGGCTATGCGAACCTCTGTGGATTATGACATTGCGCCCAAGCACCTATTTGGAAGGCACCTATTCCCAGCCGCTCCTGATTTCAACTCAATATCTTCCATTCAAAAATATACTAAAAAATAAAAAAAAAAACTCATATTACGAGCACATTACCGGCATTTGCTTCATAATAATAATAATAACCAATTTGCCCGCCCCCAACGATGGTAAGGGGTGAGTTACCGATACTCAGCGCTGCCGGCTGTCTTGTCTCTCATTGCAATTACACCACTTCACTACCTCCTTACTATCCATTAACCAAACCCATAACCTGTAGCCCAGGCTATAACCAGCAAAACAACGACGACTATGACGATGACGGCGACGGCGACGACAGTAACAACGACAACACCACCATAGTCGACCGAACCCAAACCGAAAAGAAAAACAATTTTTATTAATAATTTTCCAACAGCATTGCGGCTCGTCGCGTATATTCTTCTGGCATCGTCGACGATTTTTCTTAAATAAGTTGTCACGATCTGTACAATTAAGTTAAATAACGATACGAAAACGATGTGTTTTAGACGTCAGTCCATGTCGTCGTCTTCGCATTTTTAGCCTCTCAGCGCCTCTTTGACAGACAGCGCCAAATTAGAGTGCGCGGCTCATAAGAACCCCACACAGCACATAACATCGATTGCACGAAGAAGACGAGCTCCCTGGCTACATATCTTCTGCTGCTCCAAGCTTAAATAATAGTTAATAGGTATCTCGTTTAATAGATGGTTTAGATTAACGATTTCCGAAATAATCATGTGAATCGGTACAAGGAGAGGCAGCGTGATGCGAGAGGTGATCCAGCCGCACCGCTTGAAGCCAGCCGAAGCAAAGAAGATTGTTATGTTGCGAAATCCGTTCGGCACAGAACTTGACCACTTCTGGTGGAGCGCGGACAAAAGAATTCCAAGAACTGAAACTTAATATTGAGCGATTCGAATCGGTCGGTGGTGGCGGTAAAACGTGCTGAAAGCATCATCTGTCGCTGGGAAGCGCGATGTGTGGTGTACGAGTACCTGTGCTCGCACTACATACAGAGGTTTTGACTTTGCAGCGGAGCGCACAGCGGACAACAAACCGTGAAATTGAAGCTTTATAAATTGCAATTTATACCGATTTATGATGAAACATTGGTGAACATGAGAGATCATGACAGACGGTGGCGGGTGAGCTTTTAAAGCCGACTGTGTCAGCAGACAAATGATTGTTTTGTCGTGGAATAAGGTGTTGGAATCATTGTTCTGTGTCGGATGGGGTGGACAGTGGAAGGGGGGGTGGATAGAAATTCCATAGGTTAAAGTGGAATTTTTCGATTTGTGTTCTGTGATGATGACCTTAAGAATTCCATTGTCCACCTGCTACCGTTGAGAAAATGAAGAACGATTCTAAGTGAATAGTTTAGGCTTCATGTATTATGGGTGCTCTTCAATGGCGAAGGTCTTTGCGGGCCGATTTTCATTGCTGCATGCAGCGGTTTTTTTTCACGAATTCTCTGTCGGGTTTTCAGTGAATGGAACTGAAATGAATGAAAGTTAGCGCTGAAGGCGACGTAAAGACGTGCTTGGCGCACAGAGCTAGTAATTGAGACTTCACTGAATTAATGATGGTACAGCCAGCCAAGCTGTATCGGCAATGACCTCATGACCTTATTCTATTTCTTCACTGAACGAGAATGCTGATTCTATCGGTGGACAAAGGAAGCATTCCTATATCATACTTACCCCAGTTCCAAATGGTTTTGCTTAAGGCAGCATGAAACGACGAATGAACCTTTCGTCCTGGACGAATAAATGTACATATGTATACACGGCCAAACTGGTCCTCCAGGTTGGAGGTTGTGCGTAGGGGCCACACAACATTAATTCCGAAACTCACACAAGTCTCGGATAAGAATTACTCCACTGTTGATGACCCTAATCAGACCGCGTTCAGACGAAGAATCACCGCCATCCAGGAAGTGCGATGGGATGAGCCGGCCAAAAGGAGGATGAAAAACTGTGACGTATACTATAATGATCGGTAAAAGGAGCAGAAGCAGCGTTTATTCGGATTTTGATTCGTTTTATGCGGCAGACTTAGGCAAAAAGTCTTGAGCTTTCGACACGTAAATGAGCATCTTATGACAATCCGCATCACGGCTAAATTCAACAAGCCTTACATGCGCCCACGCCCCCACACAGGACAAGGACGACGCCCCAAAGAATGTTTCTACGAGTTCCTTAACAAAATTTACTTGCAATGTCTTAAATATGACGTTAAAATTGGCGTTAGGCGATTTTAACGCCAAGATAGAAAAGGAGGACATCTTTGATCTTTGGTAGGACGATTGACAAGCACAGCCTCCACGATAGCCCACACGCCACAACAAAGAAAAGATGCAATCACAAGAGACCGCCAGAACCTGTAACCCGAACGCGTAACCCGAAATCTCTCAAAGACTTCTATGCCGCCAGCATCAAGTGCCGAAGACCAGTGGCAACGCTGGCAACATGCCATCAGAAACGCCGCAACTGACGAAGAATGCCAGCAAGAAAATGCAGCTAAACAGGGGGCATACAAGGGACGCTACAAAGAACGATGAGAGCGGCTCAAGAAGCGCGCGATCGAGCAAAAACGGGAATAATAATGTGTCAAAGCAACAAGACCCGTACAGAAGCCTGTATAGATAAAGAAGCAGACGTCGTAGTAGAATTACAGTTGGTGCTGAGAATATGGAAAAACTCTTTCGAAGACTCCCGCTGTCAGGCGGAATGAACCATTCAACCTAGATGATGATAGCCATAACTTCCGTCCACCTGACCAAAACGAAATTAAGATAGCAATATCCAAGCTTAAATCCAACAAGGTTGTTGGGCCTGACGGCTTACCAGCCGAGCTGTTCACATCAGAGAAATGACTTAGTAGAGAGCATACAACAACTCATTTCTGGGATTTGGTCAGATGAGTTTATGCCTGATAAATGGAATTTCAGCACCTTTGCCCGATTCACACGAAAGGAGAGCCCTTAAATTGCGCCAATTACAGAGATATCAGTCTCTTCAACATCGCGTACAAGGTCTTATCTGCCATCCTGTATAAACGTCTGAAACCTTTGGTCAACTACTTGATTGGCCCCTATCAGTGTGGTTTCGGACCAGGAAAGTCCACAGTTCATCAAATGGTGAACATTTCGACAGATCCTGGATGAAGAATGATGATGGAGACTTCTCGCTCCTCCATCAAGGTCTGCAACGATCTCTCAGAGACCTTTGATGTCAAAACAAGATTTAGACAAGGTGACGCGCTGTCATGTAATTTTTTCAACATCCTATTTGAAAGGATTGTACGAAACTCACAAACCAACACCGAGTGTATGCCGACGATATTGACAATAGTGGCAGAACACAGCGGGTTGTAGCGAACGCACCGCTAATATTGCAACGGAAGCTGCCAAAATGGGTTTAACGATAAATGAGGGCAAGTATATGCTGCTATTAAGAAGGGGCACACAAAATCGACATCTTGCACAGAACGTCACAATGGACAGCTATAACTTTAAGGTAGTAAGTGACTTTGTCTACCTTGGCTCTGCTGTAAATTCTGAAAACAACACCTAAGCAGAAATCAAACCAATCACTGTTTATTTGGGCTGAGCAGGTTTGAGTAGTAGAGCTTTATGCCGAACAACTAAGAAGTTTCTGTATAAGACCTTGATCATCCCAGTCCTCCTTTATAAGCATGGTCTCTATCGACAGCGGATGAACATATCCTCGGTCGTTTCGAGAGAAAAATTCTTCGTTAAATATTGGGTCCCGTTTCCTTTGACGACGAACTATTCGAGCTGTGTCATCGACTTAGTCAAAAAACTGCGCATCAGTCGTTTGAGATGGCTAGAACATGTAGAGTGAATGGACACCAGCGCTTCGGCCCGTAGAGTATTCGAATCAAACCCGGATGGACAACGCAGTAAAGGAAGACTTCGCCTTAAATGGCGAGCACAAGTAGAAGTACCTCAACCGACTTGGAGTGCGCAACTGAAGGCAGTTAGCTAAGGACCGGGCTAACTGGAGAGACTTGTTGGTTATGGCCCAGGTTCACCCCGAACTTTAGCGCTACGTAAGTAAGTCAGGAACTGCAGCATAATACTCATTGCGTTATGTACACTGAACGGTTTCAGATTGCTCTGGATAATTGAGGACTGTGACATAGAGAGCAGATGAACAGAGCCCCCACAAAGTGGCATAATTTTAGACACACGCCAATGTGCATCGCTGACCTAAGATGGTCAAACTTAAAAGGTCATAGTGTTTCGACAGATATTATAAAACTAAGCAGATCAAAGAAGGAGCGATTGGGATACTCTCAGCTCAGTGCCTTTTGAGAAAGGACGCTATGAGATTAGGATTATCGCATATGGATGTATGCATGAACTGCGACGAACTACACGTCTTAGAGGATGTTACACATCTATTCTATGAATGTCGAGATATTGCCCAGAGTAGACTAGAGCACGTCGGAAGATATTTCTTTATTAACTTAGAGGGGGTTTGAATTTAAGTCATACATTGGTAAAGGGTATATGAATCTTTACCATGAAGGTTCAATGGGGATCACGATAGGCTCTATGGTGATTAGTATTTTACGATAACCTCATAATCCTACTCAACCTATCATAATTTAACCTAGCTGTGCCTACACAATTGTGGAGAAGTTTGGAATTTCTCTTCCTGCTACTTACACAACAATCTCTTAAATCAGTCTCTTTTCTCCTACGAAGCTCAGTTAGTAGCTAGGACCTTCCACGAAGAACTAAGCTTCTCATAGAACATTTCTTGGAATGATCTTCAGTCCCATTAGAATGAAGGCATCTCAATAATTGAAATATACTCAATAGCCAATTTATCTATCAACTCTGGGCATAAAATGTGTTATTACTCACATTTTCCTTCCAAGAACTAAACACAGTCAAATGATTCGATCTACAACAGTTTACTGCAAGTACGAGTATGTATATGCCAAACCCCCGACCTAGAATAATAGTATTAATCTAGGCCAGGAAAATTGAAATTCCAATAAACAAATTAGTGGATTCGATTTCACACAAGTTAAAAGCACTCGCTATCCTTAATAGCAGAACTGACTAAATGAAGCAGAAAATACGAGCTTGACATAGACCATGGATTGCTTTTGGCTTTGTGGTCTGAAGCCAAACAAATAACAACAGATTAACTTGTCTATGAATTTTTCTACCCACGCAAACGGGACATCACACTAGCAGGCAATATAATGGAACATTAAAGCTCCAGCAATTAATATTTAACGATCTTGTAAGGTAACTTACCTGTATGCCTTGTGCAATTTGTAATTAAAGAGAAGTTATTTAAATACACATACTGGGTACCTGCAGGTATTCATTTACTCAACAAGAAGATGGCTTAAGAAGTGACAAAATCTGCAGATGGCTACGTAATTGTGATGTAAGCAAAGAAAAGGGTTTTTGGTTGACTACGTACACACATATGTAAGTACACAAGAATTCCCTTTAGTATAAGATACTCATATTTTTGTGTCATTTGTGACGCGATGATAAATTTAAATTATCTTCTAAGTAGGCGCGTTGAAAGGGTAATAAAGTTTAAAAATGGCCACGCAACATCGATCCTCTTGCGTCCATAGGGGTTTTTGTGTAGAGAGTTGGGAATTCATCAAATTGAAGAGAATCGTTGTAAGATACAGTGAATTTGTATCTAAATTTGTTAAAATTCAATAATCATTAATATAAAGCCAGTTTTGTAAAGATTAGTAACAACTGTTGTGGACGTTCGATTATGGATAGGTGGTAATTTTGGTAAGTGATTTAGCATAGGCTAAGAATTAAGATGAATACTATACTATTTTGGAAGTTATTATAGATCTACATAGCTATTCCTAAAATATAGCTCACAGTCATTAACAAGTCTTACATAAAACAAACCCTTGACTGTTCTAGAAACCATCTCTGCCTACAATTTATTTCTGGCTGAGATCTAGGCCAGAGCCGGTCCTAAATTCAATAACTGTCGAATTAATATCATTGTGTCGGATGGCATGGCCATGGGACCAGATTCACCAATGGAAAACACTTATCTAAAAAGGGGCCACCATCAAATCCACTACAGAACGAAGCAGAGCAAAAAAAGGATGCAAGCCTCGAAAAGTGTAATGTCACAAAACAGGCTAACAATTCCCAATGAAGCAGACCCATACCAAGAGGGAGCATACAAACCCTCTTCGGTTGAATCTGGAAGCAAGATGACTCATCCAAAAGAAAACGAGTCTGAAGAAGCAATCAAAAACAATCAGAAATGCGATGAAGTATCGACGGTTTCGGTACGAAATGAACGTAGACAGCAGAAGAATAAAGAAGCGATGAACGGAGACACAGACTCAAATCAAAGAGGAAAGGATAGGAAGGGACAACCTAAACCCCGAGCTGAAGCCCAGAGAAACGAAAACATATGCCGAAATTTTGAGAGAAACACGCAGGTCAATCCAGACGATACCTAGGTGGAGATAAAAGCGGTATACCAAACATGGGCTGGTAAATTTCTTCTCGAACTCGGAGTCAAATCAAAGAATAAGACAGCTCTGCTTGAAAAAAACATATTGGGGGGAGAAAGCAACAATCCCAAACCTGGAGCCGAAAACAACGCTGGAGATCAGAGATATGGACTACTTGACAACAGTAGAAGAAGTAAAGGAGGCGGTAAAGCGACCAATCAGCGATCCCGCAGAAGAATTTCAGGTCAGGTTTCTAAAGACAAACGGAACGGCGCAGAAAATGGCTATAATTCAACTAAACGCACGAGAAACAGACGAGCTGTTGAAAGCCGTGTGCATAAAAATCGGGTGGATATCATGTAGAGTCCGCCGAAGGGTTGCTGTCACATGTTGCTACAGATGGTTCGACTATGGTCATCAGCAACAAACTGTAAAGGATCTAACAGGAAGGGTTTGCTCCCATTGCGGCGGACAAGGTCATAAGAAAACGGACTGCAAAACAAACGCATTGCTGCTCATGCGATGAAAGGAAGTTCACACCAGATGTATTGGCTCACGTACCGGGGTCAGGCAAGTGTTCTGAAAGGCACTTGAGAAGGGAGAAGGCGAAGAAAATAGTAGTGCACAAGGATGAAAATTTTGCAAGCGTTGAAAGGGTAATAAAGTTTAAAAATGGCCACGCAACATCGATCCTCTTGCGTCCATAGGGGTTTTTGTGTAGAGAGTTGGGAATTCATCAAATTGAAGAGAATCGTTGTAAGATACAGTGAATTTGTATCTAAATTTGTTAAAATTCAATAATCATTAATATAAAGCCAGTTTTGTAAAGATTAGTAACAACTGTTGTGGACGTTCGATTATGGATAGGTGGTAATTTTGGTAAGTGATTTAGCATAGGCTAAGAATTAAGATGAATACTATACTATTTTGGAAGTTATTATAGATCTACATAGCTATTCCTAAAATATAGCTCACAGTCATTAACAAGTCTTACATAAAACAAACCCTTGACTGTTCTAGAAACCATCTCTGCCTACAATTTATTTCTGGCTGAGATCTAGGCCAGAGCCGGTCCTAAATTCAATAACTGTCGAATTAATATCATTGTGTCGGATGGCATGGCCATGGGACCAGATTCACCAATGGAAAACACTTATCTAAAAAGGGGCCACCATCAAATCCACTACAGAACGAAGCAGAGCAAAAAAAGGATGCAAGCCTCGAAAAGTGTAATGTCACAAAACAGGCTAACAATTCCCAATGAAGCAGACCCATACCAAGAGGGAGCATACAAACCCTCTTCGGTTGAATCTGGAAGCAAGATGACTCATCCAAAAGAAAACGAGTCTGAAGAAGCAATCAAAAACAATCAGAAATGCGATGAAGTATCGACGGTTTCGGTACGAAATGAACGTAGACAGCAGAAGAATAAAGAAGCGATGAACGGAGACACAGACTCAAATCAAAGAGGAAAGGATAGGAAGGGACAACCTAAACCCCGAGCTGAAGCCCAGAGAAACGAAAACATATGCCGAAATTTTGAGAGAAACACGCAGGTCAATCCAGACGATACCTAGGTGGAGATAAAAGCGGTATACCAAACATGGGCTGGTAAATTTCTTCTCGAACTCGGAGTCAAATCAAAGAATAAGACAGCTCTGCTTGAAAAAAACATATTGGGGGGAGAAAGCAACAATCCCAAACCTGGAGCCGAAAACAACGCTGGAGATCAGAGATATGGACTACTTGACAACAGTAGAAGAAGTAAAGGAGGCGGTAAAGCGACCAATCAGCGATCCCGCAGAAGAATTTCAGGTCAGGTTTCTAAAGACAAACGGAACGGCGCAGAAAATGGCTATAATTCAACTAAACGCACGAGAAACAGACGAGCTGTTGAAAGCCGTGTGCATAAAAATCGGGTGGATATCATGTAGAGTCCGCCGAAGGGTTGCTGTCACATGTTGCTACAGATGGTTCGACTATGGTCATCAGCAACAAACTGTAAAGGATCTAACAGGAAGGGTTTGCTCCCATTGCGGCGGACAAGGTCATAAGAAAACGGACTGCAAAACAAACGCATTGCTGCTCATGCGATGAAAGGAAGTTCACACCAGATGTATTGGCTCACGTACCGGGGTCAGGCAAGTGTTCTGAAAGGCACTTGAGAAGGGAGAAGGCGAAGAAAATAGTAGTGCACAAGGATGAAAATTTTGCAAGCAAATTTCCACAGGAATCGCATGACTGGGAACCTACTCTCACAACTGAGAGTTGACCTGGAAGCGGATATAGTAATCATAAGCGAGCGGTATAGAAACAAAGACGAACCTGGCTGGTACACAGATTCACTCGGCACAGCTGGTGGCGTAACTTATGGCGCAAAAAGAGGATTTGTTTGGGTGAAATGCGAAGGACAATATGAGTGATGTTAGAGGGAACCTAGGTGGCCTTGAGGACACTATGCGACACCTCGAGAGCGAGGTCGTAGTAATTTCAATGCCAAGGCCCTAGAGTGGGGAATGGCTACTACGAACTCATTAAGAGGGAAGCTAGACCACTGTGAGGATGCTATGCAAGACATCGAGGGCGAGGTAGTGGCAATTTCATCGCCAAGGCTCTAGAGTTCGGAATGCTTACTACGGACTCATGAGTAAGGTAGATACTTGAATTGAAATTACCTCTAGATTAAGGGGTTAAAAGTGGTAAACGAAGGCAGCACATCCACATTTAGGAGACTCAGATATGGGGAGACGATCCCAGATGTTACCTTTGCATCGGATCCCCTATCAGCAAGAATAAAAAACTAGAGAGCCATAGAAGAATGCACTTGTAGTGACCACATGTATATCGTATTTGACTCGGAAAGAGTCCAACGCGTTTCCAATGGAAACGGGAGGGGAGACATTCTAGAAATATCGGAGGATTCTGAATTAAAAGCAGAAGCGATGATTCAACTAATTCATCGAGTCTGCGACGCTTCGATGCCTCGAGCTGGCAACTTGAATGAAACCAGAAAGCCATTGCACTGGTGACGATGTCTACAGCACAGACGCAAAGCCACCAGGGAAAAAGAAAATATGCCACGGAAAGCGCACTAGCAGAATACAAAGCCACCAAATCCGAGTTCAAGAGGGCCATCAATTCGAGTATTAAACAAAAGTAGGAAAGCAGGATGTTCAAAATAGGAATCTTCTTAGGAACAAGAAGAAGTGGGTTCTATCGAAACAACGAAAAATGCGAGTACTTTAGTCAAGCATTTCATTGCTTATATTTCCAGGTACTTAGATCTGCAAAAATCGCATTTGCATCCCTAAAACTATAACTATCGATCCAGCGAGTGCTGTTCCACTTTTTGGTCTCAGCGCACTTGTCACCTAGTTACGAGCAGTAACTAATGTTTTTCTAATTGCCACAAATCAGTCTTCCAATTTTCGATGGCGATCATCTTCTTCTTGGGCTGGTGGACTATGATCTGTATATGATTTTATTTGACCAAATAATTATGTTCATTATGTTCTTAAGTTAGCGAAATTCCAGATCTCTCCTCTTCCTTGTGAAGATGATCAGATCTGTCTTTTCCGCATTAATGGAGAGCGCTTGTTCCTGACACCACCGCTTTACCACTCTGAGAGCATTTCTCATGGTATCTGCTGTGATGTTCATGAATTTACCTCTTGCCGTATATTCAAGTCTTCTCAGGAGAGAGTCCACAATTATATTCCACAGATTAGGTGGTAAAACACCTCCCTGAGGGCAACCTCTGCTAACCCTTCCACTAAGTCTTGAAGTTCCCGTCTGAATATTTATTGCCCTAGTTTTCAGCATATTGTCCACCCATCTCACCACCAATGCGTTCTTCTAAGGCTATTCTCAGACTTTCGAAGCATATCTTATCGAAGGAACCTTCAATGTCCATTATTATGGTCATTGCGATGCCTCCGGTATATATCTCTTCTTCCACAACGCGTAACAACTGGTGTACCGCTGTTTCCGTAGACCTGCCACCTTTGATGCATGTTGTCTACTATTCAATGGACACGCTTTCAGCGCCGTGCTCTCCATATGGTCCACCACAATTGTTTCCATTGTTTTCAACAGAAATGATGTTAGGCTGACCGGTCTGAAGGACTTCGGTTCAGTGTAGTCCTTTTTTCCCGATTTTGGAGGAGACACCACATTTGTTTCTCTCCATGTTACCGGTATGAAGCCTATCGCTAGGCATATAACGTATATACCCCTAAGCCTTGGTACAATAAGATCTGCATCCCATTGAATTAAAGCTGGGAATATACCAACCGGTCCCGCGGTCTTAAAAGGAGAAAAGCCCCACTAACCGCTTCTGGAGTTACTATCCGTTCCATTTCTGTCCTATCCATCCTGTTTGCTCCTTGTTTCCTCAGAGCCCAGGGCTGATCTTCTCGGAAAGTGTATTTCCATGGGGACCTCATTTGTACGATCCAGTGTCTCAACAATCTCCCCTGTTCTATCGCTAATGAGTCCGATTTTGGAAACTGAATCCCTCGACACAATTTGCTGAAGTCTATTGACCTCAGCTGTGCTTCTCATATTCGAGCAAAATTCCCTCCACGACTCCCTTTTACGTCTTCGCAGAGTTGCTCTTAGCTCTTTTTTCTTTGCCTTATACTCATCCCATGATTCAAGATCATTCCTTCTCATGGCATGATTAAAGGCTTTTCTCACCTCCTTCTTTAGATTTTCAAGTTCCCTACACCACCAAGGCGTGGGGTCCTTTTCATCTACACGCCTCTTGGTAAGCAGATTGTAAGTGATTCAGCTGTGACTCTACAGCGTAGTCGCTTTAGTAAGGATCGTACAAACCCATGTCAGATGCCAATTTGAATCCTAAATGCCGTCAACAACCTACCCCACAAAATGCCTTCCCAAAATGAATTGAGAACAAGTGTACATATGTATGTAGCCAATAAAAATATTTCCTCCAGGTTCACTAAAGTCACTAAAAATAATTCTCCACTCATAATGATTAAGGTAGTTATAAAACAATAAGTGAAAGCAATCCATTCCCACCCCTTCTCTTCTCAGGTCTTATATCTCACAACGAAGACTATGAACCCATGAATATCTTAACCAAGCTCGTTAACAAACAGTCAGTTTTATAGATTTGTAGACCATACAAGGATAGTAATAAGAAAGTAAAAACCGAACAAGTATCATTTTTCACGGACAACCCTTGCTGCAATCTACCCAAAGAAGTTAACAGCCATCCCGACAGTCTTTGGAGTGAGTAATTTCCTTTAGATACACAATTTGCCTCTTGATGAAGGTATAATGTCAAAGCTGCCCCCAAAAATAATGATGACTTCTTGGAAGCAATTCAAGGGATACCAATGTCATTGCCCCATTTCGTATTAATTCGCTTCCCTTGAGATTTCCAGGACGAATATAAACACCCCATTTACTCGACCATGGACTTGAACTTGAAGTATGTACACAGTGAAGGTTCTTATGTAACAACTTCTACTTTTCAATATTCAAACGTTCCTTCGTTCCCCTTTAAAAAATGTCAACC
Source organism: Xylota sylvarum (assembly GCA_905220385.1). Lineage (NCBI taxonomy): Eukaryota > Metazoa > Arthropoda > Insecta > Diptera > Syrphidae > Xylota > Xylota sylvarum. The sequence continues at coordinate 32,218,326 of LR999960.1, forward strand.
CAATGTAAGCATATCTCAATTTTAAACACACTACCCCAAGCCCGCTCACACAGGTAGCAATCAATTAAGGAAACCCGAAATCCATCCACGAAATCGCTGCAAACCAAATTCACATAAGCTTGTATAATTTTCCGTAAGCAAACAGGAAACTAAAAAAAAAAAAAAATACAACATGAAGTAGAAAATAGAGACCCACTCCCGCACTCCACTTTGTTCGCTATCTGTGGCATTCACCATCCCCCTTTGGAAACAAGGGTGGCATATTAAATGAATCGCTGCCGTGCCGATTAAATTCACTCCTAGCCTATCCGAATAAATATAACACCGTAAACAAAATTTCATGGCCGTCCGTCATTTAGGAGAAAATAATATCCACACACATGCACCCGCATACGTACTCGTATGTATCTTTGTATCTAATGTGGTAAAAACGCGCCTACTACAAAATTAGAGTGACATCTCAGCACAGGGGTGACCATAAAAGGAAAACCATTCCACCTTTCCAACCGAAAAACCAACTGAGTTGTGATGTAATGGATAAATTCCTGCTCCACGCTCCACGCTCAACGACGCCCATCCAAAGAGGGGTAGATGATAAAATTCAAATAAACTTCCTTTGATATTGTCGGCTCTTTCTGTATGACGTCATTGTTGCACTGCACCGAAAGTATAGCTCGGTATTGACGTCATTGCCACACGTGCTATATTTGGATACAATTCAAACGCGTTCCCCCACCCCAACTCCTGATTGCCATCTGCCGGAAAACAAATGCTCCCGCCTCCTGTTGCTGCGTTCAGTTGGGGGTATACTCATTCATTCATTCATTCATTCAGCTGCCGTAGTATTTCGAGAATTTTTTTTATGTTTGGGGGTGGAAGACAACCACGACGCGACCTTGACGCATGCGTGCTATGGCATTGGCATGGGGTTGCAAAAGAGAGAGTGTGATGTTTGCAGAGCTTTTGGTGTTGTGTATGGTGATGGTGCCCACGCTTATCATGTCACCCAAATCAATGACGTCATGGTTGGTGATTTGAAAATTGTATAACATCGCGAGAGTGTATGTGTGGCAATATGTCCCCTCCTAGTCTTAATCGACGGTATTAACGATGGCGTCATTGTTTTTGCAGTTGCGCGTTCCATCTGGTTTCATTTTCGAGTTGTAGGCAGATGGCTGCGAAGAGTGAGCGACCCCCTGCCATGCAGTAGGGTCTCTTACGGATGGCTGGGTTTTGATGTTGACAGGTTTGCTTGGGGGAAGGAGCGCTGACAAGGAGTTCCAACTCAGGTGTGCGATAAAATTGTATCTGTTCTAGCAACTACCATCTGTGGGTAGATTGAAATTATTGGAATTTTATTGAATAAAAAAAAAAAAAAAAACTTTCAGGAGATGATTCAAGTGCAGAATAATTTTTATAGTCAATTCCACAACCGATTCGTCAAAGCCTTCGACCAATCCAATCAAAAACAATTCGTTTTGCTGAGAATTATTCATTTGTTACTAGACAAGAGCACTATTTTTAGAGTCGCAATGCTGGAGGCCAGCTTATTTGATTGCTAATTGTTAAGTTTCTGTAACTATGTTCGTCTAGGTGTCTTTTTTTCTTTTCTTTTTTTTTTTGTTCCAAAGATATTGTCGTCTTCTAATTTTAATTAGAAAATAAGTATCTGCAGGCCTCTGAGCAATAGGTCGTTATCGGAAACGTGGTAAATTGAATTTTATTCGCTTATTTGATATGGCAAACACTAATCATATTGGTGCAGGTATGCCTAGTGAATTTGTAAAATATTCAAGCACAAACCGCAGGAGAACATTTTTTTTTGTATGGATAAATCATGCATGCAGATGCATAAATCATGAATCATTGAGGTGAACTAATTCTTTGAAATCAAAGAAAGTGAAAGGGTTGGAGTTTGAGTTGAAATTGAAAAATGGTGGTACAGTCTAACATGGTCGACGCTTAGACGCACTAATAGACACTATGAAGAAGGGATTGAATTCAACAAAGGAACCATGTGTCCTATGAGACTACAGTATAGTGGGATTAAGGATAAAGAATTAGTAAAACCAGGGCCTGTATTTTTGCCATAAACAACCTTAATCTGTTTCTTCTATCCAATTTCAGCGATCCTGACTTCATTTGCATTAGTTTGGAACACGGCAAGGAGAAACCAGTTAGATCACTGCGTATATGCAGTATGATGAAACGGGACCTCGACCCACAGATTGTATACATACGCAGAGTCATCAGTCAGGCAGAGAAGGAAAACCATCCTCTCGTCATAAGTAGTGACGCTAATGCTCATCATGTTGCATGGGGGAGCAGCGGTACTAATGTCCCCGTTGAGTATCTGTTTGATTATTCGATGGAAACTAACCTTGTTGTTTGTAATAAGGGATCAGATTCCACATTTATAAACTAACAATAGGCAGGAAGTAATTGATGTAACCTTTGTCTCGAATTCCCCTAAGATTAGCTTTAAGAACTGGATGGTATCTAGAGCTGAGACAACCGTTGTTGTGGTTTAGTCCAGTCGTATTCACCATCTAATGTAGCAATGTAGACACAAGAGTGGTGGAACTCCGAAATAAGTAAACTTCGACGTGAAGGTAGGAAGGTTTTAAATCAGAGAAGTGCTCTAGGGACTCACTTGACTGAGATCTCTATAAGAGCAATCTCAGGGAAATTCGACCTGTGAATCGAATTTAAGTTGGTGGTTAGGAATTCGCAAAGGGTGTCTTGGCATCTTTCTGTGAAAATATATAAAAGACTAGTGATTCATCTCGGATTAGAAAGATCTTATCAAAATCTCCAACTATTCCTAGTTACATTATAAAAACAGATGGTAACTGGACTAGGTCCAGCAAGAAAACCTTAGAGTGTCTTATAGAAACCTATTTTCTTGGCAGTAAAACAGAGACAGTACATTCTGTAGAAAACCATAAGAAACGCAATTTGTGCCAGAGGACGTTGTCACCCCCAAGAAAATACAGTGGGCAGTATATTACCAGTGAAATTACAGCAAGATTTAGCTACTTTTTTTAGTCCTTGAAAAAATCAGTAGAGACTGCCCTGCACTCGTTGGTAGGAATCATTGAGAAATATTTTGAGAACCAGAATTTCACTATGGTGTCCTTTCTTGATATTAAAGGAGCTTTCAACAATGTCAAAAGAGAAGTTATATCCGCTGCACTTCTTGACTTGATGGTTGACACCTACCTTTGCTATTGGATCGAATAAATGCTTAACAGCAGGCTTTTCCATGCTGAACTGGGTTGCTGTCTAACCAGAAGGATACCCCTCTCGATGTACAGGGGTATCCTTCAGGGCGGAATATTATCACCACTATTGTGGCTCATGGCCATGAATGAGATACTCCTAATCTTGGGTAAAGACGAGTTCAGTGTCATAGCCAATGCAGAAGACATTCCGATAGGGAAGTTCCTGAGTTAGTCTTACAGTTAGAGATCTGTTGGAGTCTGCTCTAAATAAACTCGCAAAGTGAATATCCTATCCGATCGGTCTTGCAGATAAACCGTCCAAGACTGAACTATCATAGTATTGTTTGCAAGAAGGTAAAAAGCACTATATATAACTCCTCCAAAACTGAAGGGTATTGAATTGCAATTTGTAGATCACGCCAGATACTTGGGGGTTATTCTCGTTAAAAACTCAGTTGGAACCCAAATATTGTAGACCGTGTGAGGAAACCCTCGATTGCCTTCCATTCATGTACGAAATCCTTAGGCCCACACTGGGGTCTCCAGCCCCGGATTGTTCTCTGGATATATACGGCAGTCGTCAGACCCATTCTTTTGTACGGAGTACTAATGTGGTGGGAGGCGCTAAACAAGACAAGCAACATTGCAATACTTGAGAAGCTTCAAAGGTCTGTATAGAAACTATCTTCCATATTCTTCCCGTTGATATCTTTGGGAAGTTGATGGCGGCTAAAGCAGCACTACGCTTTAGGTAATTCTTGCAACTGGCTCGCAGAAATATGGGTCACGCCATCATCCGAAACCGGTCATAACACTATTGCTAACAATTCGGACTGCATTATTTATTATCTGAACTTTAATGTCAAGTATGAAACCAGGATTTCTAGAAGAATCGGTCTGGAATAGGTGCTGGACTTTACTCCAGTGCACTGGATATTTGTATCATCGGACCACTGTAGTGTATTTCAAGCAGAAGTCACAGCAATCCGTGAAGCCGCGACCAGTCAAGCTGCGATAAAAAAGGCGAGGAAGAAAAGAAAACCATGCAGCTTTTTCTGCGAACCCTAGGCGAGTACTTTTTCAAAGATCTTAAGTGTCTATGTACATAGGTCTCCAGTACTGGTAATCCGGTTTTTCCATAATGGTATCACAATGGACCTTCTTTTTGGTCTAAGTGTGTCCCTGCTGAGCGGAGTCAATCACCCAACCCAACCCAATGCCTTATTATCACCCAATCATGCGCTCTATCCCCAAGATACATACATACCATCTGCTTATTGTTGCTCCCTTACAGCTTGTTCTACTCAAAGATTCACATGCAATACATTTTCTCTTTTTAACACCCTATAAATGGAACGAAGAACTGGGGATATTATTCTCCCTGTGTTCGAATCCTCTAAATTGTTTTGTAATGACGTTATGTTCCTTATTTTCCATATTCTACCCCACTGACCACCTTACAGTTGAGTAGTTTTATTAATAGTTTATCGGGCGATCAATTGGCTGCCGCGGCGGCACCACTGCACCGCATATAGTGGGACGAGTATGTTGACAAAATAGGAATTTATTTTTGAACTAACATAAATTTTGATACCATTATAATCCAACTAACCTGCAAAAGTACCTCCTCCAACCCCCCATCGTGTGCTGTAATTTATAGCGAATCTATTTTAAAACATAACATTACCCAAGCACAGCAGCTGGTAGAGAAACCGATGCCGTGGAACTCAAGAGGATAGGGGGAACTGCCAACTACACTCACACATGGGATTTACTATTTGTTTAAGGCTGCCTTCCACATTTTTATCCTTGAATAGAGTCACTGCTAACGGTGAGGGTTAAGGTCACAGCTGTGGTGTGCTTTTTATGTGTGCTTTTCCAATCTCCCCTCTTTGTTTCACCTCTTTTGGTGGCTTGTTTTTCTATCCCCTCACTGTGTTGTTCCATAGTTTCCTGCTTTGCGTGTTATGATGTCGGTATTTTCCCTTCAAGGACATACACACACTCAGAGAAAAAAAAAATGTAAAGGAATTCCCCCGTTGTGTATACCATTGAAATTCCGATCGATGGCACTATACTTGCGTTGGATATGTAGTCGATGTGGGTGGGTGATGGAAAAGTGTTCCTATGGAGCTGACCCACCCTAAGTTGCTACTCTCTCCAGAAGAAAAATAACGTCATCATTTTATCATCATCTTTATTGGTAGTATCCGCCGTATTCGTAATCGGCATTGGCATGGACAGGATTACCTGTACACGTACATTGTGTCTTTGACCGGTGATTGGGATGGATGCGTCAGATTCCCTCGAGATGTCAATATCTCAATCAAATTATTCGCGCAATTGTTTTAGTCTTTCTGACAGTTTCAGGCGGGCGGATTGGATCTCCCACAACAACAACAACAACAAAAAACCGATGTTTGTTATTATTTGCGGATAAGTGGTAGTTGTTGGTGTTATGTGAGTCCTGTCAGGATGTTGGATTTTTGGTTATTAACCTGCACTTCGTCCGCGTCCTTTGAGAATTTCGCACAGACGGGTAGGAGAAAACTTTTTTTTTGTTGTCTGTTTTATGATTTTGATTCTTCAAATTGATTGGGTTTCGTTATGGCGCCCACTTTATTGCTCGCCCTACGGTCTGTGGATGGAATACAATTGAATAGGAAACGTAGGCGGAGCAGGAGTTTGGTTTGGGCTCTTCGACTGCTAAAGTTTGTTTGGATTTATTAATAGTTCAGTTTTATTAGTTGTTCGTCATATGATACGAGTACGTATTTGCCAAATATCTTCCTAGGGATGGCAGAAGGAAACAATATTTTGAAACGCACTTCACAATTTTATTTATCACGTAAGAGCCGATGGATGACGTACATATGAGCGTGTCGTTGGTTGGTCACTTGTATATGTGTGTACATACGTATGTATTGTTTGTGATTGTTTTGGTTTTCCATTAAACGTGGGGTTGAGGAACGTGTACGCAAATAAATATTTATAACAACGCACAAATACTATTAGAAGGAAGGGGATGATGGCAGTGTTTACAATGTTGCGCCGTGATAAGGAATGTAATTTTTATTTAACGATATGAAGGGGTGGTTTTCTGCATTTCAATTGCATAGTGATGAGATATGGTTTATCTACGAACGTTAGGCGCTTTTTAAACACATACTTATGTACAACTATATAAATGGAATATCGTTTTTTTTCTAAATGTTAATTGCATTAAATTACTCAAACGAGCATGAGATGTACTTTCTGTTGTTGCAGCCATGAAGTTCATATGTCCATTTTTTACAATACCGAAAAGACATCCGAACAATTCTCAAGCACCTACAAAAATTCAGCCTATGCCTCAATTTAGTAAGTGTATGTATGTATGTATGTTCATAAATAGGTGCGCTATCTAGGCTACCTATACTATCAACTGCGAAGGAATTAAGCCGCCCCAGGAGGGAGTGAAGGCAATAGTCAACTTTGAAGGGCTCGAAACCATTGACAAACACTGAATATTTCCTTAGTGCCTGAAATTTTACCGGAGTTGCATCGCCAATGCGTTTCAAATTGAAGCTTGCTACGTAGATTTGACATCAGGAACAAAGAAAAGGGACAATCGACCAGTGAAGTGGATACCGAAGGGGGACCAGGCATTCGAGGAATGAAAATCGAAACTCAAGGCCACCTGAGGGCCAACATACCCCTTGTTATTCGTTGCAACGCATCAGAGGTGACGATTAGAGCTGCATTCACGATATATAAAGTGTACGATCGTAAACTGGTTGCTATACTTCAAGCACATCATTGAAGATCAAAAATTGGTCGTACTTACTGACTACAAGCCTCTTATTTACAGTTTTCAGGGATGTGCAGAGCATAGAATTTTCGAATGGAGGATGAAGGCTGTGAAAGATTTTAGTGGATTTGCTCGAAAAGGTTGTCGTTAAGAGTGAGCACCATTGAGCACAATTATAGGAAACGTAAAGATATGTAAGTTGGTGTTGGATTGAATAACCTTCAATATCCCTGGTTTAGTCTCCTGCATCACGAAGTTCAAGGGCCTCTTCTTTTACAAACTTAAAAACGGGAGGTGGTTACATTCATCCCACATTTCACCCAACTTGCAGGGTTGTGGGACTATTGGAAGACGTCTATCTATTGGTACCAGACACTGAAGAAGCTGCTGTCTCTGATTTATCTCATACAGATCTGTTAACTATTATGGTAGTTTTTTGCCAGTTGTTGAATCCACTATGTCTCTGGAAGAGGCACAGAGATAGTTTGACTGAAGATATAAAATAGCAGTTGGAAAAACAATGTCTGTGAATGGAAGACCAAGGGAGTATGGATACTGTCTACAACAAATAGTTGATATTGGTCGACAATTTAGTGGTTGAGGTAGCAGGTCAACCCCTTAAGAACCACAAGTCCTTTGTATCAGGTGAAACTCCTATTAACCGATTACTTAAGAGAAACACCCACTTTTCAAGAAAGTCTATAACCAAATCATTCAGAGGTTCAAATCAACAGATAATAATTTTTGTATTAACAAGATAAGTGCCTGACTGAAATTATCCTACTTATAGCTTAAAAAGAATATGAGGATACATTTGGTATATGACGTGGGAGGAGAAGAGTTTGCGCAGCTACTTGCAAAAACAGGTAACGAACATATAGAAGAAGAAACGGGGAATATACAATTTCTTAATAGTATGTGTCACATCACGAGGGATATAAAGACACTGGATGTAAAGAACTATACTATACTATACTATACTAAGTATTTGAATGCTATATTATCTCCAAACACGGCGCAAAGGCCAGCGATCAAGAATAAGTCCAAATTTCCAACGCTGGCTTGACGCTTTTAAACTGGCAGGACTGGGGTTCGGCATACAGAATGGTAATGATCCAGACTGAAGAACCACTCTAATAACATGTCCAATAATGCTGTGATCCATAGAGCACCTTTTTGCTCAAATACCATGTACTACGTGCAACATCATAAAAGAGTTCAGTCAAGCGGATATTCCAATAATTACTCTGGAGGAGCTGTTTAAGGCATGCATCAAGATAGGCAACACCAAGGTCCAAGGCAATAAAACTTGTGAAAAAAACCAGACCTCATCATAATGACGATGCAGAAGTGTCTTGAAGAAAAAAAGCAAAGGACCATGGGACCCAGGGCCCAACTTCTCACAACCATTTTTGTTGAAGAAGAAACCAGTGCCGAAACATGGAAAATGCTGCATTTGGTCTTTATACCAAAAGGAAAGAAGCCTCCAGGAGAACCATCATCCTATCACCCAATAAGCCTACTAAACACCATGGGAAAGATCCTCGAAAAGTTGACTGCAGTAGGTTACTCGCAGTAGCAGTCGAGAAAGGAGCTCTTTTAGGACACCAATTTGACTTCAAAAAAATGCGATTTACTACTGATGCCATACGAGCGGTAATTGATATCGCAAAAGGTACCATCGAAGGAGAAAGATGGCTCTAAGGCACAAAGGAGTACTGTGCAGTAGTAATGTTTGAAGTCAAAACCCCGTTTAAAATAGTCGTTCATTAGAAGGTCACTTGCCACGATGGATACGCCATATTATCTGTTGCGTATAGTGACAAAATATTTTAACAATAGGAAGTTTAGATACAATGCAGATGAAGGGATAAAGTACTACAACGTCACTGCGGTAGTTCCACACGGATCAATCCTAGGACCGTTATTGTGGAACATCATATACGACTGAGTCCCACGATTAGCGTTACCTGTGGGAGTAACGATAATTGGATTCGCCGATGACGTTGCCGTCGTAACAGTAGCTAAACAGATTCGTGCAATTGAATCAGTTACAAACGAAGCAATTGCTCGATTGGCTTACAGCCGCCCGACTAGAATTAGCCAACCATAAGGTAGAAGCTCACAAGTAGTCGAAAAACTGCAGAGTTTGGCAACTCCCAGGTGGGTAACCACACAATCAGGTCTAAAGAAGTGGTTAAATACCTTGGAGTAATGCTGGACAGTTTAAAGCACATCTGGACTACTTAATCAAGAAGCTTTGCAAATGCAGGGAGCTCTCTCCAGCTTACTGCCTAACATAAGTAGACCTGGATGCTCTAAAAGAGTCTCGAGAAGGGTTTCGAGAGTTTTCACATCAGTTCTCAGCATGTATTAAGAACGAAAGAAACCAAAAGGAGATTGTCGTCAACATACAGACTCTGCAAGCTACGAACAGCGGCTTTCAAATTATTTCAAACGAGGCCGCCTTTTTTATAGTTGAAATAGTCCCCATCGACATCCTTCCAGATGCAATGTTGAGGGTTTATAACAGAAGAGGCTGGAGCCAAACACGACTTCTTTTCTTATCAAGAGGATCGAAATTGACGAAAAGGCAGTGTCAGCAGCTATGTGGCAAGCTCGTTGGGAAAATACAACGAAAGACAGATTGACATACAAACTCATACCGACAATCCAAGCTTGGATAAGTTGTAAACATGGAGACTGCACTACAACCTCCTACGAATAAGTCGTAAACATGGAGACTCCAACTAAAACCTCACGCAGTTCCTGTATGGCCACGGTGGTTATCGCAAGTATCTCTACCGATTTGGACATGATAGCTCACCATCCAGCGCCGAATGTCCAAATGCATATGAAGATACGGAGCATGCAGTGTGTTATTGTAGATGCTTCACGGCATGGAGAATTACTCTGCCCAGTCCGTCGTTAATCCTCGACCACATGCTGCAGTCGGAAGACAATTGGACGGTAACATGTGTTTTCATAACAACTCTACAAAATAAGATGCAAAGAATAGAGAGGCTACGAAAAAAAGCAAAGGCAGCAGAAGTAGCAGAAGCTCAGAAAAAGATGACACAAGACGAATAGCTTGATTTGCTAACCAACCCCGCGAATTAATACCTAAAGGCAGTCCTGCGGGGTGAATTGTTGAAGTCTGTGTGGGGTAAGGTTTAGTACGTACACATACATATGTATATCGACTGACATTCAATGCCAGGACCAAATATATACATATACATACCTATGAATCGTGCATGCTCGCACATAAATCCTACTTCCTCGTTCTAGTTTCTAAAGGATTCTATTTCTATTTTCTTATTTCCGTACACCATCGGCAGATTTCACATTCGTCTTATATTTTTTCTAAAAGGCTGAGAGTATTGAATAGAACGTTAAGATGACACGTTCTATTCAAAACTCCTACGACCGATAAACATCAAATGAACCTGCTTATGATCATCGTCATTTAAAAGGCACTTTAAGACACTTAATGTTTTCTCCAATTTTCATACGTGCATACGTATGCATGTAATTAAATAATCCTCCTGCTCAAGTCTCCTTCTCCCCTACTAAATAAGTGTACGCCCGTTCAATTTTGTAAATCATATTTCCTTTCACCCAGTCAGTGCCTGAAATGGAGAAGAAAAACAACTTGCCCACGCACACAACCCACCCACCTACGTTGTAGATACTGACTCATCTTTCTTAGAACCACACCAAGTATACCCGAAATTCCTCCCGAAAAAGATGTGTTCCAATTTTATAAATCTTTCTTATCACGAATTCATAAATGTATCACTTCTAATAATTTTCACACGTACTACCTAAACTCGTCACAACCATAAACAGAATATACTCGTGCTAGTACTCGTACTCACCCTCAAATGAAAAAGAATCACGCCCGTCGTATACGTAACCATTTATCGTCATCAATTCACGTAAAGGAAATGTTTGTTCGTTATTTCCTCACACAATAAGCACACGCCGACAATTATGTATATTTGGTGTAACACGTATATTCGGTGTTCGGCGGAATAGGAGTTCTAGTAAACCCACGCCTTTTACGACTCGACTGCGTTCACCTGCAGCACACACAGGTTTACTTATACCAAAGAACAGATAGAATAACAAAATCTCTCGTTCTTCCGGAAAACACAAGAAATGCAAGCCACCCACCAAAAATGCATATCCAACAATCCCATCCCACACCCACAACATTCACTCTATCCACAAATCGATGATCTCTCTCGTGAGTTGTTGTAGGGTACCTGTGCCACCCTAACAAAAAACAAAACAAAAAAAAACTAGCTTTTCTACCCCACCATCATCATCGTGTGTTTCTCACCTGTAGGCTAACACGCGGCGCTTAACCCACAAAAAAAAAACAACGATTATATAGCTCCAAAATGTGCATCTCAGAGCCTGGCCTCCTCACCCCAATTCATCGGTAAAAACTGCACAACAAAATGAATGCTATACAAAAATTAGATTTTTTTTTTTCCTCTTTATGTTTGAATATAAACGTCGACTAGAAAAGGTGCCGCCACACCGTTATAGACTGCATACTCGTACGAGTATGTATCCACGAGGAGGCGGGTGGGTAAAAGAAAATCGCACGACAACGCGAAGCCAGAAGAATATAGGAGTGCCTCGTATGCCGCCGTGGGGAGGTCAAGTCGCTCAATTGTTTGTAACTAACGAAAAACAACAACAAGAAGAAGCAGAGGAAGAAGAAGTAGGAAACTCAAAAAAGTATTGTGGGAAAAACAATCGAAAGGAAGAGTAGTCTCACAATTCTAAGACAGACATACCACAGCGGTCTTGCACTAGCACACTATACTCAAACTTAAACGGCGATGTGGTGAGAAAAGGCAACGGCAATATTTTTACCGGTTTTTTCATTCTCTCTGTGTGTTTTCGTGGAGAAGAAGTCGAGAGCTTTTCTATGACGCAAGCGAATTTTTTTTTCTACTTGGTGGCTTATGGCATAATAATAGCAACAGCCGCTAACACCAATACGCTGAGAGTTGGCCAGCGATGTTGGCCCACAATATTGTGCGCCGACTCTCAATCGAAGACGTCATTGATTTTCTCCTCGCACCGCAATGGTGTTAGATACTGTGTCAAACGAGAGTGAGGCCGGAATGACGTAACCGTTGAAAAGCACCACTAACACATAGCCGTACTAGAGGGGTTGCGCTGTGTATATCGAATGCAGCCCCCAATCGTTTGAAGCCATCATCGCTATACCGTCACTCACATCGTGTGTGTCATAGTCGTAGTCGTTGTGTTCTGTGCTCTTTGGTGTGCTGTTAGCATCTCGCTTCGTCTTCAGTTATACCTATAGATACATTCATATACATACATGTGTAGATATAAAAAAAAGCACCAATGTATCGCAAACACAATATAGTCGCGTGAAACCGTAAAGATAAGTTCAGTCGCGTCACAGACGCCGCATTGTTAACGAATAAAATATTCGCAAGCAAGGAAGCTTTAAAGAATTAAAGGATAACACAACCGTTACAGGAAATTCCCAATTAATATTCGGTGAAATTCAGTTGTTCAATCTGTGAGAATCCATTCTAAGTGTATTGGTTGAATACAAGAATACAAGAAAAAAAAAAAAGAGAATAAAAATATATTAAAAATCCAAGTGCACTGTGACGTATACGTAATATTTTATTTTTCTTTGCTCTGCATTCGTGTTTGCGTGTGTCAGTGTGAATATCCTTCGTGAATTTAATGGCAAATATCGTGTTTTATCGTCTACCTAATCCTTCAATCGTTAGTTCAAAAAGAAAGGACTCTACGAGGAAGTAAAAAAGTTTTTGCAAACATTATTGTGTATAGTGCAGTGCATCCAAAGGATACCATCTACCCCCATTACAAGCTGATAGAAAACAAAAAGAACCTTTCAAAGTGAAACCCACAGTCGTGCTGGAGGATCAAACAAACCCGCACCAGAGGGTTTCAGAACCTTCCACAGGTGTTTATTAGGTGTTTTTTAAATATACATATTCAGTAAAAAAAAAAAAAAACAGTTTTTTTTTAGTTTCTTTACTTTGCTAATGTCCTTGCTGTGAAAAAATGTGTTATTCGCTGTTTTTTGAGTTTTTCTTTTTCGTTTTCCAAAGGATAACGCTTAGTTAATCCTTGCTGCACATATACATACATTATGTAACTTTTGTTGTTTTTTTTTTTGATTTTCTTCCTGTGTTTGCACACTATATCTATATACATATACATATATATCTCTTGTCGAAGGATCTGTATTATTGTGTTTTGTGCGAAATGCGAAATCGTCTTGCCTCGTTAATTATTGTTAAGCAAGAACCACAATCTAGTGATGAGTTAAGTGTAACAACAACTACCCATGAACACGAGGATAATAATAATAATAATAATAATAATAGCAATCTAACAACAACGGTTAGTTCTAGCTTGTTAGATGATAGTCTAACTTGTGGACACTTTGACAAGAATTTTAGTATTGAGCTGAGCAGTACCACAACAGTGGCTAATACAACACTAAACAGTTATGAACATTTTGTGCCATTTGTGGAATATAAGGCGAATAATAATCACAATACTGGTGGATGTGGTAGTTTTATAAATAGTTACAGTGTAATCAATCAGAGCCGGTTATTTAAGTGCGAGAACGATGATCATGATGTTCTTGATGATAATGATGATGATGGTCGTAATGATGATGATGATGATGGTGGTGATGAGTTAAATCAACAGGACATTAAGTGTATGTATTTGAAGAATTTATTTTTGGGGATGGTTTTCTTTCGCCTTTTTTTTTTCTGGTGTGGGCGTGGGTGGTGGCGGTTAAATTTAGTTTGATTTTGATGTGAACTAACATTGGTGTGTGGAGAGTGTTTTTCTTTTAAATATCTAGTCGCAGGTGTCCTGGTTTTATTTCTTTGTGATGTTAACATTAAATAGGCTTCAAAGCAGTTCTGTTGAGCTGATAATAGAAATACAAAATAAAGTGTTTAATTATGAAATGAGGAATTTTTGAAAGAGGAATATTGGGATTTTGTTTGTTATGTATGTGTGCACAGAAATTAATGTTGATAGGAATGTATCTTGTAATATAACATTTTACTTATAGGACTAGAATTACGGCAAATACTTGTCCGACTCAATGTATACTACAAGGGTAGGTTTGCAAGTAAGTAAGTTCAATAAATGGACAGAAAGAATAGTCAATGTGAATCGTATTAGGACTTATTTTTGGGGAATAGTTTTGCAACTTGTTGCATGAAATTATGCGAATGTATAAATTCAATTTCTTCTTTTCGTTTTAGTTGTTATAATACCTCCACATAACATTGACTTTGCTGTGGAATTGACTACAAATTAGGTTAGAGGAGAGAAACATTGTCGAAACTCGACCAAAAAGAAAATAATTCTGGAATGTGAAGGGTAGTCCTTATTGTTTTATTTTACGGAGGTTTACTCAATAGGTAAAGTTCTAGTTCTATTTATTCTTTCAACTGATAGGTCAATAGAGGAAATAGAATAGAATAGGAATAGATGAAATGTAACATGTACATACATGTTTGACGTCAATAATAAGCTGCATTAACTGATTGGTAAACCTACGGGTGTCCTTTTAACTGGTCTTACTTTTTAGGGTGAGATGGTTCTATTCGATTCATCTAAAGTACTTCATGAAAAGCATTTGTTTCAGAAAAGTTATTCGCTGTATTTTCTTCGACCTATTCTTCATGAAACTGTTTCGTATTGATGAGGGTTTAAAAGGCAATTCTTCGGATGTTTCGAATAAAGTGGCTACAAACAATACCATCAAAGTACATTTGTTTTGTTATTCTTAAAAATACAAGGATAATTTTGATGTTATGAGTCAAATAAGATGTTCACTTTCTGTCTTATGCAAATTGACATCAGTTGCTCTTGTGCAGGTTGAAAGTTTGTGACTTTTTGGTTAGTGACTCATTTAAAGAGCAAACAGACTTACAGCTCTTTATCAAAAGACTAGAATAGCGACGGATTACTCGTGGTAGTGACTTTTCTATCTGCTCATGAACGGACTTCTGGTGTAGCGAAAAGTATGCTGATATTATTATTATCTCATTATCAGGCTTATATTTGCAAACGCTTTCAGATGTTCTGTAATCTGCTTTTAGTCACATAGAGCAACAGTTGTGTGCTTAGGATAAATCCGACCATGACCAATTCTATCATTGCTCCCGGACTAATAGCATTTACTCTTAGAGAGTATTATGTCATATGTTACCTACACTTAAGCGGGAGAAGGTGAACCAATACTAGATGAACGAAGATCTAACAGACATCTAAAGACCAGAATGGTAACTCTTAAAAGCATTAGGTAAACATTTCTACTGAAGTGCTCTGTTCAAAATGCTACACATTCCTATATTCCTTCATAATTTGGAGCCCGCTATTTGTCATATAATACTGGATTGTTCTTTCTGGCAGTATAATGGACCAGTTGCGTCTGACTGTTCCAGGTAAGCGTTTATTAACCCGATTAAAAAAATTATTATCACCTTTTTTTATATGTTTGCCAGACGTTAAGCCAGACATAGAAATTTCATTAAAATAACTTCAATTCTCCCTGAAATTAGGGATCTAAGGATGCACAGAAGGACATACATATGGGGAACAAGCTGTGTTTATGTTTATCCCGCTCTTAAGCCATATTATCCATTTCCACCTAATAGTCCTCCTATTACAACACAAGATTTCTATTTACTCAAACCATTTTCAGCTGTTACTTGAAAAGTAGTTCAACTTTATCAACAATTGCGAAAGAGACTAAATTGCAGAAATATTCTCTAAAAACTTCGATAACTAGTCAACACTGAATCGGAAATCTGAAATAGATGATAGTATTGATTGTCGACTCGTTTTCGGTGTGGTAAATGCAGCACTTTTCTCAGGACGTTTCAGTCCATTGACAAGCCTGCGGCTTCTTTGTATGGTATCCTTTCAGATATCTGTAATAAAAGTTGTACTGTTCTATTGTCGGACGCCAATTAGTTATAGGAATAATTATATGTACGGAATCCCACTTAAAGCTACGTAGTTACGTAATGAAAAACTTAGGCTTTAGTCATATTGAAGTATTTGACTGTTCAAATTCATGATGGAAAACTCTCAATTTAGTAGTCGAGAGTCTTACGACAAGAACTAAGAACCAACCCTTCAATTTTTAACAGAACCAAAACTAATTCCATTTAGCAGACCAGCCTTGTTTTCTTTTTGGGTTCAAAATTATATTCCAATCCCTGCCAACTGTCGGCTGGCTAACATGCGGTCTTTTTTATTTCCTCCCTTAATCAACATCTTAGTGTAATTTCCTAGAAAACTGAATCAACTTTCTTTCACCCAATTACGTATCCTTCCCATGGGAATTATAAACAGATTACCACGCAAAACAGAAAAAAAAAAAACAAAAATAAACAAAAACTTAACCCCTTCGTTGTATCCTGTTCATAACTCATTCTTTACAAAAATAACAAAAATATAAACCTGAATATAATTAAAACAAACGTGCAATTCGCACACACACCTACAGATACATACATAGATACATATATACATTTATATAGTGGAACACTCTCACAAATGGTTCCAAAAGAAAGCAAAACGAGCGCAAAAATATAACAAAAAGACGACAAGTCTTTGACGTAAGAGAAGACCCCAACATCATGGCGGAGGGGAAAAGGTGCCAGCAAATGAGTATGAGGAATTAGGATATACAATAAACTGGGCCAAGAGAGGTGCAAGAGCAAGACCAACGGAAAGTGGAAGAAATAGGGGCAAAAATAAAACAACAAAAAAAACTAAACAAAACAAAGCCAACCCCGACCGATAGTCATATGAACTTGAACGTAATAACTCGGGCAAAGTGTCTGGCGAGTGCCAAAGATGACGAAAGCCCGAGCGCGCGTATCCAAGCCCCTAGCTCCTGCTTCATTATTCGCACAGTGCACATGAAACACGGGGTATATCTGGCTGGTGGTTCTGCAGCATCAACTCGCTGTATCTGCATCTATCGCGTTCCATCTGTCATATTTGCAATTGCACTTGGCAAAGGCTGAGATACATAGGTGGTGGTGGTGGTGTTGTTGATGGTGGTTTTGCGAATTATGGCGAGATGGCGATATGACGACGTCAGAATGCAGAATCCAAAAATAATAATAACCATCGTGATGATTTTTCTTTCCCATCATCTTCTTCTTTTTCATCTTCATCATCTTTTCTTGTGTCGTTGGTGGCTTTGTTTGGTGTGTTGGCTTTTATGTCACATTGGTCGTTTGCGGCGGCTTATGCATCTTCTTCCTGGTTAAATTTACATTTTCAAATTGATTAATAAATCGTATTTATAGATACAAACAGAACATCGGAGATAATTAGGCGTGTTGTTCGTTTGTCTGTGTTTTATTTTGGCAGACAAGGTGGTTATGCAATTTTGTAACCAGAAACAAAGAAAAAAAAAACAAAGTATCTGGGTGCATGCGCTACTGCAGCGCGCACATGAGTAGTGTTTATTACCACCAGATGTGTGTGGGATAGTGCAGGGCCGACATACATACCGCCTCACACAATGGCGCAATAAAACAGTCGATTAATCACACGAGATTTTCTCAAATTTATTGATTTTGATTAATTGTCAGTTTGTGGTTGGGTTTGGGATGGGATCTTTAGTTTGGTTTGGTTGCGGAGGTAATTGAAATCTTTTAGTGGAATTGTATGGAGATTCTGGCTCTTATCTTTTTTTTTTTTTGGTGTAAGGAATGAAACTGGTTACGATGATGTGTGACATTGAAATTGAAGAGATCGATTCCAGACTGTGAATCATAAACAAGCAGAGAACACACTTTTGATGGATTTTTGTTGAAAGGGATATCAGGTAACAGACGATTTGTTTGTCAGTGGGTCAATGTCGTCTTTAAAATACTTCTAGGGCTACTGACAGTCAATTTCACACTGACTACTTTTTGAGTGTGATATACGCTCCATTCTACTGAGCCTTACTTTGAGGTAGTTTGAGTATGGATTATTATTCACCATTGTCCCATTGAAGACTCTCTTAGTCATACACTTATGTGATGTGCCGCTTGCTTGCTTCTATAGTCCAGTTCTATTTGAACCTTACTGGTAAGCTATTGAGAGTATTCTAAGGACTTCTCCATCACTAGATTTCTATCATTATTTTGAATAGTCGGTCTGCTAGGTCTGTACAGAGTATGTTGTTTCGAACACAGGATATTTTGATTTCCTTAAGGTGAAAGGCAACATGGTTTGCACACTTAGTACATATTTTTATATGCATATACATATGTAGCTTGTTTAAGTTCGACAGCTCTGAAGAATTCTTCTACAGAGAAGCTTGGTGCTATTAAAGTTTGAATAAACCACTTGTTGCTCAATCAGTTTTATTATTGTTACTCATTTATCTGAAAACTGAACATAATCCTTTAGAGCAAGTAATCATAAACATAAACCAAAATAACCCATAACACAATCAATCGGGTCAATAGTTCCTGAGTTCACCGCAAGCATCATACCTAGCTGTTGGGAATTTCACCCTATAGACCTTTTCGCCTGTCTGTCAAAATTCTGACAGGCCCAGACTTCTGTAAGCCACACAAACGTTGTTTTTGCATGAGAAATCTATAAAATGCGAAAAGAATTATACAATGTGCGATAGATACAAATGTTATTAATCAGTTTGAGCAATAAAATGCCAGTTAAATTGTATTTATAGTACTAAGATAGTGTCGCGTGAGGCATTAGCTCTCCATGTGGTCTGCGAAACATTCACATAAACATGAAAGAAAGTTAAAAAAATATTGGTTATTAACTTTTTTTCATTAAATACACCACATGATAAACAAAGTCGATTGGAGAGCTAATGCTTCATGCGACGCTATAGACTATAAATACAACTTAACCTGCATTTTATTGCTAAAATTTAAAATTGTATTTCAAATATCGCGGATTATATAAGTTTGTATGGCCTACAGAAGTCTGTGACAGCTTAAACGTCAAACCGCGAAAAGGTCTATTTCCCTTACGTCAAAGAAATGACATTCTGTCAAAAATTACATCTAAAGCTTAAACCCCTTTTTGTCAGATCAATCCGCACTTAATTATCCCAATCAAATACTATTTTCTATCAATATATTGGAACGCATTTATAGAAAAAAAAAATTCATATCCCGGAAAATAGAACGAAAAACAAACTTTAATTAGACCTCCGCCCATCTTGTTTGCTTGTTGTTGTTTTAATGTGGCGACACCAATTAAATACCTCATCACCGTACTTGTTTATCCGAATTGGCACGAGACTTTTATAATTTATATTTATAGCCATGCCAGAGGAATCAACAAATATTTTTACCTCAACAAAGCCCTCTCCACCCCGTAAAATGCAACAACACAACCCGTTGCATCAGTGGCTGCAAATGCAGTACGAAATCGTCAAACGATTAAAAATATCCCCCCTAATCAAGGAGTCTAATTAAATCAAACAAAAATCCTCATACGAGGGGTATAGCGATCGACCTCTCAACTCCACTCAACCACACCGCTTATCCGTCAGCAATCCTTGATATGCGGAATCGATTGCCCGAAAAATAATTGCTAGCACATCGACATCGGCGGCGCATCGGTCCCGCGTTTAAATTTAGCCAAGAGTGCAATTCTCCTCTGATCGAATTGTTCGGTTGCGCGCTGCACCGACCGATACAATTAAATTTAGACCACGACGCGGTCATAGATTCATGAGAAGAAAAATTAGTATCATTGGTGGCCGCTATAAGCGGATCTCACATGACTGTCCCGCCGCTGCCGATTACTGCTGATGTTGATCATGATGATGACGATAATGACGGGGGCTCGCGCGCATTGCATTAATCAAATTGTTTATTATTTATATTGTGCCCGTACGGTTGGGGTTTATTTTGAACGTTAAAATCCCTTTCTGACGCCAACACCATGTGGACCTATGACAACGGTGACGTCGAAGGCAAACAGCCCTACCCACAAGTAGGGTCAGTGATGCCAAAAATACACACATTTTGCGCAACGATGAGCGAATCAATTACTCTCGAAATACGACAGAGAAAGTAAAAACCCCTAAGCACCTTAATTAAGATAAAAATAAACAGATAAACTCTGACAAACTGATAAACTGATGACGATGAAAGCCAACTCACAAAGTAGTGAGAGTGAAAATGAAGAATTTTCATTCACCTGACGCAGAACGGTATACATACATACAACAGTATGGGAAAACACCGAAAAGGGAAAGGAAATTCCACCAAAAGAGAAAACCTCTGTGTTTCATCCCTTAATCGATGGGTATAGTCCCACATACATAGAATATACCAACCCACACTCTCTCGCAACGGTAGCAAACAACGATTACAACGATGACGTGGTTTCACGTGGGCTCACTCCTAATTTCAATGAGGAAGATGAATTCCTTTACACGTCGTTGCTGTTGTTGGTCGGTCTTCCGTGTAGTGGAGTGAAAATTGAAATCCATTCCATGCTTTTTGTTGTGTATCCCCAGGATCGATAACCTCGCACTAACCTAGTGACGTCAAAAGTTTGCCAATCGATTGGCAAGACAGTGTGTGTGCGTAGGATGCGTGCATGATAGCTGAATCCATATTTAAATCATAAAAAGGAAAACCTTGTAGCCATCACAGTATCGCACGTGGAAGGGTCCTTTCATTCAGCACAGAGTTTTTTTTTTTCTTTTTTTTTTTGGCTCATTCTTGGGGATTCTTGTTCTATACGTATTGTCATGTAAATAGATGCGAGGAGTGGCGATGGAAGGAAGTGTGTGATTTGTTGGCACTTTGGAGAAAAAAAAAAAACAGGAATTAAGGAAATGTCGTGTATTGAAATGAATTGTCTTATGACAGTGACGTGTGAGGAGTGTTGCCAGAGAATTACATCCAAGGAAGGACTATAATTAGCCTTCTCAATGAGTATATGTACGTAATTAAATTGGTAAGAGGGCTTCAGTTCTATTTTGAAGTAGGAAACGAAAAATAAGATTGACAGTCGTATTAAGGCAAGGTACCTACATACATATATATATACATATATGTATACACTTTTAGAGTTAAGAGCCATTAAATCAAGTACTAACAGCGGTCTCATTTTAGTGGAAGAAATCTGAAGACAAATATAAAAATAATTTATAAATCGTAGAATTGCTGAATTGATGAAAATTATAAACAACGATTTGTTTATGCACAAACTATCTAGATACTTTAACGTTTGACGTACATAGTTTTTTTTATGTCATTGTTGAACGTTCTAGGCTGAACGAAAATAAAACATTCGGCTGTCAAAGTAATTTTTCTGCACTGCATTTCTAGTGTGTTTTTATGAATCATCTTTCAAGATGTTTGTTGTCTCTGATCTTGAAGAGTCTGCAGCTTCTGCACGAGTACATACATATATGCATGTACATGAGTATGTTTCCTTGTTTAGTAGTTTCTGAAATAACAATAATTTTGAATAGTGAAATATTCGAAAGTGGATGGTTATGAGCTCTAGTAGATTTCAATGATAGCAGCCAATAATGTGAAATTGAATATTAGAGCAGAGTGTGATATAAATTGAATTCTCTGTATACTTCCGAATAAATGTATGGAATAGCTGGCCCCCTTGTGCTTTGCACTGATGTCATGTACCTCTTTGCTCGAAACACTGGATATTTGTCATACTATTTTATACTGGAGTTGCCTGTGATGCCAAGATTTACGAGCTTCATGGTTCTAATTGTTCAAAGCATGTGATGAAGAAGACGTATTATAGTCGCTGTAAAGGCTGATTTTGTCTACTGCAGATTTTTTCCAGATCTTGGCCGTCCTGTGTTACTAACCGACGTGTATAAATAAATTTGTATCCCAACAAGTGCTGCCACTTTCTATTTCTACGCAAATCGGTCTGAATTTTTTTGTCATGGTATAAATGCATTTCAACATGGATGACAAAATAAGGCCGAACTTATGCATCTTCTACATACATTTAGATAGACTCATCAAAAATTAACTAAGAAGTCACAGAAGTTCATGAAATCCAAGTCCGCAGCAAATAAAATTCCAAAACGCGTGGAAAACTTTTAGTCACAATATGATAATCTGCATTTTTGTCAGTTTTCATCATGACCATGTATAAGAGATTATAAGAGTTTCCGCACAATAACAATTCTAAAGAACTTTAGAATCGTCTTCTATAAAAAAAAAATGGTTTTCCGTGGACTACTGGCAACACCCTATCACACTGCCCGACATAACCTACCACAGTGTGTTACACTTTGTTATAACTGTAACGGTATACAAATCAACACGACAACATCACGACTAAAATATGAAGTAATCGTCGGGCGGAGAATGTGGTATGCCCCAATACGGTAGAGTGGGTGGTTTTGAATTGGTGAGAGTATGTTGTTGATACTATACCTACATATATACATAATACTAACCACCTCACTCTCTGTTTCTCTGTGTATGTATCTTTCGTTCTTATTCCACCCATTTGGCAGTATACATGCACGTTGATATGGTATACTGTCCAAACGACCTTGAGCCATGGAAACACACAAAAATAAAGGAAAAGCCCACCATACACACTGCTGCTGTATTGCTGCTGTGTGAAATGAAAAGAGGAAACATGTATACTCGTAAAGAGAGCCAAACACTGAGAAGTGGAAGGAAGGAAACACAAAAGAAATTTTAGTATACCAGTAACCCACCAATGTCCATGACGTCATTTGAAAAAACAAAAAAAAAGTTGTTTATTGATTACCTCACACGTTCATACATATGTATGCATGCACGAGCATGTGTGTATATCGGATTCACCCTTTTCTTTCACCCTTTTTAAATAATAGTCGACAGCCGAACATGTGTACTTCATTGGAGGGGGTTGATCGTTATTAATATTATAAGGCAATTGAATCGGTGACGAACTCAGACGTACGGTCTGATGGACTTCAATTGAAGGGAAACTTTTGATTATTCGATTATTGACAATTTAATAGGGGGTGGTTGGATGGTTAATAATGAGTAGGAGGTTGGATGTAGAGTGACTTTGATCACACATCATCCTCCCGCCACCTACACATGAGTGGGTGATTGAGTGAAATTATTTTCGATTTTCCGGTAGTTAGTTCTAGTGGGGTTGCAATGACTAAAGCACGAAGCACGTACATAGTTTTCGGTAGCGGTAAGAGAGTGGGTGTGGGAAATAAGCGATACGTGGTTGTTACGTTACGCCATAAATTGAATTTATTGTTCGATGGATAATTAAAAATTTATTTCATTCCTATGACGACAAAAGGTTATAATGGTATTCTTTAAAGTTGTGTACGAGTATTTGCATATACACATCCTTTAGTCTGAGAAAATAGTAGTCTTCTATCCGGGTTTTGATTAAAATGAAAGTTATCGGGAGTGGTGCACACGAATATTTTATGAGTTGTGGTTTGGGGGCATGGTGTTGCGCCAGTATATATGTATGTACATAAATGGAAGAATGATTGCTGGAATATGGTAAGAAGTTTAGCTGGTTTTCCAGGTTCAATGGACGTGGTTTTGTATTATAGCTTAGTACGTGACACATAACAGCCACACTGTGTGTCTAACACTATTGCTTGCATTGCTTTCCTTTCCGGAGGTTTGTTAGAGTTCCCGTCTTTCAATATTATTGAACTCGGCTTCCATTTAAAATAATTTTTTTTTATTAGGAAACTGGAACTTGAGAGGATTTATCATATGCCGGTAGGTTTAGGTTAGAGAGGCTTACACACTTATACCAATAAAGGTCTATTGTGATGGCATGGATCGCACCATTTGGCTACCTGGCACTAATTAAAACCAATCAGAGCTGTTAATAAAGCGGAGGAGGCTCTTAATGACTACTGACGCTAGTTCGCCTAGGTTGTCAAAGAAGTGGGTTCCTAAACATAATAGTACTTTTTTGGGACAGAGCTGGGCACGTACATACATACATAGGAGGTGGAGAATGGTTTCTTCCTCGTTACAGCTTCTGCAGAAGTCGTGTGAAAAGAGGCCTTTTGGCATGTTACCCTATAAGACAGTGTCCTGTAAGAACACCGATACGTGTACTACGTTTCAGATCAAGCCTGGACCAGACCTGTTCCAAAATATTGCAAGAAGAGAGATTGTCTAATCTACAGTTGGTTTTGCTGAACGCGTTCAGTTTTAGTAAGAGTTTACAAGTAACGAGGGGTTCATACTCAGGTTTCGCCACTTTGGCAGTATCCTATGGGTCGTACCGTATCTGGCGAGCTCATAAACCTTGTAATTCCCTGCAGTGTGTCTGTGGTCTGGCACCCAGCAAAGGTGAATGTTGAATTGCTCAGTCATCGCCAGAAGAGACAAACGGCAGTTTAAAGCGGTCTTTGAAGTGAAGGAGCACGATTCCAGGGATTTGATTGCCGCTTGACTGTCAGTGAAAATACCCCTGATAGATTTTGCGTTACATTTCAGTCAGGACAAGGCTTGACCGCTATGATCGGAGGAGACACCACAACCCACCGCTGTCAATCTGTGGGTGAATGGGTTATGTGAAGCAGTGACCCATTCACTTTGGTCAGGGATACTCGTGCGGAAGTTTCGGTCAAATAACAGGGTGTAGTCGTTTTCTTCTGGGGTAAAATAGAGGAGATCAATAATCGAGCATTGGCCCTTATGATAGTTAGACCACTATGAAAAGGTTGTCAGTCGCATAGCCGAATTCTCAGCCAATTTCTTACTCAGAATATCTAATGTCCAACGCCGCTGAGATTACAGGAAATTGTATTAGGGTGTTTTCCGGAGCCGGCGATACCAATTTCATCCGCATAGGCAACGGCTCTGCATTCAGTTCTTTCTATGTTCAATAGCAGCCTGTTGACCACTAGATTCCACAGAAGAGGGGACAGGACGCCAACCTGAGGAGTTGCGCAAAAAACAAGTCTTCTAGCCGATGCACCGCTCAACTGTGAATTGATAATCCTTAGTGTGAGCAATTAATTGATCAATATTCCAAACGAAGAATCGCTTTTCAGGTTTACAATTGCATCTATTTATGATTGACGATGTTAAGGAATGCGACAATGGTAAATTCCTTGTGTTAAAAAAAGGATTACGCTTACAAGCCCGCCCTCAACACTTCTCATAGCCACTATAACCTAAAATATCGCGATGTACATACATATGTATACGTAGGAGGACCACTAATGTCGTATATATGTGTATGTATAACTGACCAAGCTTTGGATCAGAAAAGCAACGCTCGAAGTAATTTCCTTCAACTACTTGGGCAAATGGTCGAAACAGCGACTAAATAAATTTAATTAAAAAAGAAGGATAATCGGTAGAGTATTGGTTTATTCATTTTTAAGGTTTCTCATATATGTATTGTATTTAAAATATGTAGAAGCACTAAAAAGCAAATGATCTCTCTCCAAAGAATAGTGAGAAAAGAAGCGCTTCATTTGAGTCACTAGGACAGAGGACTTCTAGTTACGCATGAATCAAAATTCGATAAAACGTATTTCCTTGTCTCCTTTATCTTCATTCATCCAATTAAATTTATTTGCCACGCGTATCCCTAACAAATGAATGAAATATTTTCCAAATAAGTTGTAGTTACATTTTAAAAACCCACGCCATTGTTATTTGGCTTCAGTACCTTTTGTCCTTTTATTGAGCTAGGCATTTTCTTTTTAACTTACTTGGGATGACGTTTATACGTGACGTAATATTTGTCATCATTGTGATAATATTTTGTATTATACATTGCTGTTGAAAAAATTTGAAGAGGCGTTTCAAAAGATTTTTTTTTTATTAAAATATAAAAGCGTACAGCTGAGCCTTTGTTGAAGTATGACGTATTTTTTACTTTATTTAGAAATTTCCTCGTGGCACCCACACAGTGTCATGGGTTCTTTACACTCTTTTAAGCAGTCTGTTATTTCCATTAGAAGATAATCTTCGATTTATTCGAATGTTGGTATTCAATGCCATTACTTCATAAAGAGTTGAACACATAAGCTTTACAGGGAACGTGTTACGTCAAAATATTTGTCAATTAAAACTGAGGTGTCAATTTTTAGATAAATTTTTTTGCTCATAACTGTTAGTTGCTCGAAATGCTACTATTTGACAATTGGCATAAATGTTGTCATGTTTGTCAATTAAAACTGAGCTGTAAATTTTTAGATAAATTTTTTTGCTTGTAACTGTCAGTTGATAGTAATGTTTCTATTTGACAATTGGGATAAATGTTGTTAATATTAAATGGTTTGTGAATTTGCTATATTTCAATCGGGTAAGGGTGCAATATGGTTGTAGTAAAATGAGCTCAATTGGAATGTATATACACATAATATTTCAACTAACTACACCTAATAATGCAAACAGACCTTTTAAATTGAAAAATTCCTATCAATCCTCTCATTTGCGTCAGAAACGTTTCTCTTAATTCAATAAACGTAAACCAATCTTTTTTTTAAAACACTTAACAGCCCAAACAAAAGCAAAAAGGCAGCAGAGTTCATATGGTTTTTCTTAGAATTACCGCTCGTCAAAAGAAAAATTCGCATGCAACTGCTAATCAACTAAAGGAAAATACTATCTCCCTTCTCCTGTGCTCCTCATTTCTGCTAAAACTTCGAACATCAGGTTGTTCTAAACCAAAATAACGGCAATTAAGAAAAAAAAAAACCTGATATTTAATTATATCAGTTAAGATCAGAATTAAGTATGTATCTTTCTATTTAAACCTACAAATACGAATGACGATAAGAAATTTGCTCACACATACCGCCAATTAAAAACTCGATCAACCTTGCCCGTGAGAGCTTCCAACAACACCCAGACTAGATAGCTTTATAGGAAGTGAATATTGTGTTTCACATCAATAACTATCTACGTATCTATACTTATATTTAGCAACATGTGTCTAAAAATACGATGCTTATTATTAATACAAAGAAAACTTTCTAAACCTGTTTCAACGCAAAACAAATACAAAATAGAATCGTCCTTGTAAAATCAGAAATATTTTCTCTTTCCCTAATAGATACTTCTGTAGGTATCCACTTATTTATTTAATTTTTTTTTTTGGCGATGACATGAAAAATTTGCTCGTTAACAGGTAAATCAACTTGTGGAGGGAACATCTGCAACATTCACTGACGCAAATTAATCGAATATGCATAGTGAAGAGAAGAGGAGATGAATTCATATGCAAATATCCTTCAACCAGTTGCGGTAAATTACTGGATTTTATTAAGAGGAGACTTTATGCTATGCATATGTTGCATATAGTAGTTGAGAATAGAGGATCCATTAAGCTTAGAGTTGATGAAAAATTGTCATAACTTTATTATGAAATTTTACTTTTTTTTTTGTCGGCCTGTTTAATGGATGCGCATCCAAATGGATAGCAAATTACTTCACAAAGTTGTGAATTTTACAAGTACATACATTGATACTTGATAGGGACTAAATGTAAGTTACCTCATTTGGGAAAAGGGATGTTGACATTTGTCAAGATATAGAGAAAGGAACTGTTTGTTACAGAGAATAAAGTCTACGACAGAAGTCATTAGCCTGATGCTAATCAGAGAGCGTTTAATGATAATTAGCCCAACACTTCTCAAGGCGGTCAGGGTCAAACACAAGTAAGATTTCCATGATCTGAATTGCAATTCCGGTATACCATTTTATTATTAGACATCGATCAGACAATCTATCGAATGAACTTTTAACAAAAACCATTCAAAGTCACTATATTGCATTGACATATCGTCATTAGAATATGACTGATTATTCATTTGGAATGGCTATTTATTGAAGTATAAATGTAGCGCACTCAATCACTTACGTACATATGTATCCATCATCTGTATGCCTGTCTAAGCTGTGTACTGAATCTGCAGGATAAAACTCCATTCATATCATATTCATTGCTTCATTTATCAGTTAATTCCATTTGAAGAGAAAGACTGAATTGATTATTTAAATTGAATTGTTTACTTCTTCTTCAGTCAGACCTTTCTTTCTTATGTGAGATCTTTCTTCTTTTTAATTCGTTTCCCAGCAGCCTTCTTTAATAACGAACAAATTCTATCACACTCCATTTCTACCCTTTTAGTTTTTTAAAAATAAGAACATTAGAGTTAAACAACAAAAACTCCCTTTGTTGCTCAAAGCTACACTGTCACGCATTGCAAAGCTGAACTTCAGAAAAAGCATGTCTGCGAATTGTGGACTTTCAGTACATTTAAAACTAGGAAACATATTCCGTAATTTAAATTGAGAGCACCCTCTTTCTTTGAAAAAAAAATATTTATATGATGAGAGTGGTCATATAAATTTATTTCTTTGTATTCTAATAGAAAGGATAGTTGGTTCATAGTGTGAGCCATACCTACTATAGATTTGGTGATTGTGTCACAAAGTATTTTTCCTTTGATGGACCACTTTTAAATACACAAAGTCCTGCCCAGATTGCGAAAATAGTTTAGTGTGCGTCAACGAAAAACTTATTCGAAATAATTTCCTAAGTCCCTTAGGTAGAAAGTTACAGAAACCAGGCAGAGCGTAACTATTTTACTAATCATATGGAATTACTGAAGGGCTCCATAATTCTACCTTATATGATTCAAAAAGAAACCAACAGTTGACCCACCTTTTACATATGTATGTAGCTATTAGCAGATTAATTTATGCCAAAGACTGCCGAATTTCAGCCGTAATATGGTGTATCTGTTGTTACAATTTCTTAAGACTACGAGTACCTGTAGTATCTGATCTACATTGGTTTCTGTATACATACATACATACATTCGCCAAAGTCCCTCGTAGGGCGCCAAACATTTTACAGACAAAAACTGCTCACATACATATGTATGTATGTATTTACATCAATATCAATGACCTAAATCAATATTTTTAAGGTAATTAAGAGAAATCTGATGAGGTACCATTAGGAAGCAAAGCTCTTTTGTTTTTTACCATCAGGTAATCTTGCAAAACAAGGAGGCATTTTCAAAGCAATTACACAACTAATTGAAGTAATCCGTTTTCAACGAACCTAATCCTTTAATTTTTTTAATCTCCATGTCGTCTAAGTCATAAATTTCACGATGTCATCTTCCAATTTTAATTACAACTTTTCTCACTACAAATCTATTAATCCAAACTTATAAAAATATATAAGTATCCATAACCTCCAACAACATAGCGTTCCAATTATAATTCCATCACTCTATTTGCATACTTCAAAGTGCAAAATTCCAGAATCATGTCAATCCGGATGTAAATGCATAAATACAAAAACAAAAATAAAATCCAAACGAAACACTAACGCTAAAAACGGTAATTCCATGCATTCGATCATAAATATAAATCAACTAATCTCTAGACCCCGCGCACCTCAGATGCCACCCATCACAATACACCACACTTCCATAACAACACACTCCTCGATAACCTTGCAGGTGAAAAAGAAATGATGTTGATGTTACCGCTGCTGTGTTGATGAGCACACACCAAAGACGCGTTGCCGGTCAGTTTGCACCGTCAACCACATATACCACAAATACAAACCCCTATAAAACGGAGAGGAAAAAAAAAAGTATCTATCCGAACCCGCAGAAAAAAAAAAAAAGAATAATCAATAAAAAAATCTCACACACAAAAAATAAGTTGATGTACCCGGACTACACTTGTTACAATCTGTAGATAGTAAAAGTGAAATAACCGGTCCACGCTTTGTATGAGAATCTCCATCACAGAATCTCCAGAAGCTGGTTCCAGACAGACACATTCAGCAAGAATTGCTGCGATGACCATACCTGGTCGAGGCATTTGATTAGCTAATCACGATGAGTGCTTACTCTCACTCCTCAAGAATACGCGACTCGAAGATGTATCTCAAACAGCAAAGACGACTGTAGTCGGTGCCTGCAAAAAAAAAAAAAAGATTCCAACCACAAAAAAAGTAGAAGAAGAGAAAAAAAAAATTGTTTATAAAATAAAATCCGATAATTTATACATTTATCTGGCATCGATTTGCATTTATGTCCGCTTGACATAATTATACACAGACACACAGATACATCGGCACACACTCTGCCAAACCAACTTGCCCAAGGTCGTAGCAGCAACGGTGCTTTAATTTCACGCTTCCATCTGTCGACGGCGCCGGCCGCCTCATCTCATCGACACAACGACTAACCGCCGCGCCGCCGGCGGGTTCCAATCGTGACAAAGATGCTCCTTTGTGCAGTTTGCTGACTGACCAGCTAA
Source organism: Xylota sylvarum (assembly GCA_905220385.1). Classification (NCBI taxonomy): domain Eukaryota; kingdom Metazoa; phylum Arthropoda; class Insecta; order Diptera; family Syrphidae; genus Xylota; species Xylota sylvarum. The sequence continues at coordinate 32,248,703 of LR999960.1, forward strand.
GAAGCCGATCATCATCATCATCATCATCATCTCATCTCATCGTAATCAACGCCATCTTCAGGTTGTCGCACTTTTTTTTTCCGCGCCAACGATCGGGTGCTGGTGCTGCGATTACCGGTGATGCTAATGTCGATGCTACCTGCTATCACATACATATCTTGTTCTATCTCTGTGTGGTGTGTATCTTTAATGCCGGAGTCGGGGTAAATTGATTTCATGCGAATTAATTATTGGCGGTGAATTAATTAGCACATCTCGCCGCTGTACCTTCTGAAAATGCGTCTGGATTTTTGTTCTACAGAAACTGGATTTTTAGAAATTCTCGTTTAAGCCTTCTGCTTGTTAAAGTCTTACCAAAGTTACTATACCTTGTGGATTCTTAACCGAGTTTTAAAAAGTGTGGTTTTGGGTTACATTTTAATGTTCTGTTCATGTTGTGCCGGTTTATTGAACCGGTCTTGTATTTTTGGCAAATTAGAGGAAACTATTTTAAAAATCTCTCTGACGTAAGTAGGCTTAGATTAATAGGAGCTTTATTTAAATGATGCGCAGAGGAGTGGATATCTTACAGGCAGTTAGTGAATTGTAAATTGTTTTGATTTATGGATAATTAAGTTTAAAGACGGAGCTTGAAAGTGGATTAGTGACAATTTTGGAGAAATGTTTTACTGTTTGTTGTAAAAGTCAAAATGAATTAAAGAAGTCAATGATTTCTCCCAAATGCAATAAGTAAATTTTAAGCAGTAGTTAGTCCATCGAACTAATAACCGGAAAGTCGAAGTTTGAGTCCCAAAACTACAACAAAGTTGTTTTCTTTTTTCATTTTGGTTTTGAATGGTCGTAAGAGGCCCTTAATTGCAAATAACTTTAAAATACATCTTCGGGCATATGCCCACAACGGCTGGATCTGATGAATGTTATCCGAGGGACAAAGTTTTCGACCACTTTCTCAAGTATTTGTGACCGTATGTCCTCAATAACACAAATAAAGTTGGCTTCCAATGAGTCGATTGTTGTTGGTTTGTCAGCGTAGACCAGCGACCTTACGTATTCCCGAAGAAAATAATCAAGAAACGTCAAATCACAAAATCTTGGAGGCCAATTTACAGGTCCATTACACGAAATTATGCGTTCATCGAATCTTTCCTTCAATAAATCGATTGTTTGGGACGTAGCACCATCCTGTTGGAACAACGTACATATCTCCAACATACATACATGTCATTCAATCATGGACTGAATAGGTCATTAATCATGGCTCTGAAGCGAATACTATTAACTGTAACACGCTGATTACCCTCATTTTTGAAATAAATATGGTCCGATGACTCCACTAGCCCACAGACCGCACCAAACTGCATTTTTCGGAACGTAATGACGTTTCGATAATCTCATGTGGATTTGCTTATTAACATACCCCTTGAGCCAAAAATGAGGCTCATCGCTGAACACATTTGTTCGATACAGCGATCGATGGCAGTTGATTTTGGTCTTATTCACCGAAATTTCGAGGCAAACGATGATCATTCGGCTTCAATTCTTGCACAAGCTAGATCTTGTAAGACTTCAAATCAAGATCTTTGCATATAATCCTCCATAAAGTGAACGGACAAAGACCAAGTGAATGGCGACGAATCGATAAATTTGGATCTTCTTCAACACTCCTGAACGGATGCAATATTCTCTTCAGTACGCAATCTTCTTATGCATCTCGATGCCACTGCATCTTGCAAAGAAAATATTGTGCGAAAATGGTCAACAATACGGGGAATAGCGGTCTCAGATGGTCGATTATATTGGGTGTAATATGGTGCAAATGCTCTATAAGTTTGGTGCACAGAACCATAATTTTGGAATCAAAGAGTGTATTTCATGACGATAAATTGCAAAGACTACTGAATAAAAATGATACTGACAGTTCGCAACCTGACAATTGGTTTGACAGATACAACTGTCTGAAGTTATCATTAGAATCATATATGACCTTCATCTTAAAGTTGCAAACATAGTCCATTGGTATCCTGCACCGATGAATGAGTTTTGTACCTCTTTGCATATGTGTTATGTGTAAGAAGTCGATATCATCATTTTTGACTTCAAATACTTCAGCCTTGGAGCACCGAGTATTCTCCATCATCCCCCTGCTTAAGTGGACTAATTAAAACTAGACATATGACAATCAATAAATATGTAGATACATAGGTCGTATTTCGGTTTGAACAACCTGGATTTTTCCCAATATCTGCCAAAGTGTAAATACGTGATGGGTTGTAGACTTTCCTGATATAAAGCAAAAGTTTATATTCATCCACGAATAGTTATATCCAAAAGACTCATAAAGAGAGGCAGTTGAAGAGTTTACTTTCTTCTGGATATGGCAAGGAATCCTTTAATCAGACATACACTCGTCTGAATAAATCTTTGAGATGAGTTGATTTGTATACTATCGCAAGTCATCACCAGTTGCTTTGAGTAATTCTATATACTGCGAGGATCAACAAATTTGTTGGATTCTAGAAATTGCGAATCAACTACATATGTACATCTAAGGAAAGTAAAGGTCTCTAAGAATCAAACTTGAATTCGTACATAAATGCACATTGCTGTGTCCTTAACGTTTGTACAATGCTGATACTGTCCCCGAACAATGAAATGTCTGAGACAAATCGATAACACAGGAGTCAATGTACCTTTGCTCGGCGTTACGGCAATTTAAATTAACCTTGAGTTCCATTAAAGCCAGACAATTTCCCATAGTAATGCACTACACGATTGTGCACAAAAAAGCAGATTTATTTAGCAGTGATTTTACAAGCATTTCCACACCGCTGCTTGTCCATCAATTATACCCCAATTTACACCTAAAGGATATGTCCGATCGTTCAATCAATCATACTCTCTTGCATCGAAAAAAAAAAAAAAAAAAAAAAAAAAACAAGCTAAACCTTTCCAAAAAAGGAGAAGCCTAACAAATTGTTAAAACAAAAAGATTCGAAATTAGCACTGTTAGCAGTTCAAACATTAAAAAATTTACCAATAGATACAAATACACACTCAAGAAACCATATTAAATAACATGACAGTGATAGCAAGTAGCGAAGCTACTGTTTGCTGTCACCATTTTTGTACCGATGACCATCCTAAACCGCGCCGGCTTTGATTGATCACTTTGGATCGTCTGCAAAAAAAAAAAAAGAAAGAAAAAACTTTGTGATGAGCAATAAAGAAGATGCATGCATGTGAAGAAGATTTTCATCAAATGCCGGACCAACCAAGCCGCCCCAATCATCCTTGAAAGTGTGAATTAAATTTTTATACTTTTTTCTTTGCAAGAAATTAACCAACACAGCTGGTCTTTGATAGTATCCCGCAGAGACTAAGTGTACAATGTTGCGATAGTACCCAGATACTTGGTCCGCATTTACATGGGCATCATCATATTGATGCCAATGATCTTCCTATAAATCAGTCAATCATTCACTTGTGCGATGCACATCGATTGAATTCGTTTATGGTCGGACGTAATTATAGTGTACGTACCTGCATTTCGTATGGGGGCTAGTTTTTTTTTGTTCAGTTTGTGCCTTAATTAATCGGAGGTTTTTAGTGGCGCTCATTACCGAATTGAGCCGAACAAGATAATTACCCGCCAAATAAAGGTGACGCTGCGTTTGTTTTTTGTCGAGTCTTTGCGTCTCTTAATTAATGCGTGGAATCAGTTTTGGATTCTTGTGTGGTTTGCGGCAAAGATGGATTAATAGTTAGAAGATGATGTCTCGTACGAAGTCTTTTGACAGATAAACATGACCCCAAAGCATGTTGCAACATGGTTTTCTTGACATGAAGAAATTTAAAGTTTTTTCTTTTATTGTTTGTTAATGGTTGAGCACGCTTATGAGACTTTGGATGAATATGATCGGTTAGTATGTAGTTTTATGAAAGAATTTGTGGGAAGGTACGCAAATGTTAAGGTTAGCAATTGGTTCCCTAATATAAGTTCAATAAATTTTGAATGTTTGACTCAGGTATTCTAACAATGCAGCTTACAATTACAGTATGGTTTTCAGTGATTTAAAACCATTTACACATCCAGGATAGGATTCGGGATAAATACTACACAAACGTGATTCGAAATTCGAAGTGAAATATGTAGTTTAAGACGATAGTGTTCCGACAAAATTGGAGTAGCAACATTATGTGTTGAGGTTAAAGTGATATCTGTATCAAATCTACAGGCTTACGTCTGATTCAATATAACGTGTGGAAGTAGATAAAGTAGTTACGATGTTACTGGACACTGTCATAGATTACTTATTTTTGGCGGAAAAATTTACTTATTCGATTCAAAGCCTCCATTGGTAAAGTGGATATGAATTATACACAAACAATTTTTATTCTAATAATTTCAATGCATAGACGAAATAAATCCGCGCAGGGACGACATTGTTACCTTCAACCGAACCTTGTAACTTTGTCATTTAAAGCTACCACAAAAACACCTTCTCTATGCTTCCTACATTTTTGTCGTTATCAAACTATAACTTATAACTTTTCTGTTACATTGTGCTTTCCTTCCTTTTAAAATGACACTCTACTTTTTCAACAGCCTTGAAATAATCTTCAAAAATTGTCTGCACTGCTGAGAAAAGATTTATTGTGGTTCTCTTAGTAAATCGATTTCAATCTTCGAATATGTAAGCTACAACCTCTAGAAGTACGAACTCTGTATCTATAGACTATTTGATCTTGAGTTTGCTCCTTTCTTTGGTAAATCGTGAATGTGGAGACGGAACTTCTTTCTTAGACAGACGTAGAAACATTAAAGGACTATACGAGCAAAGACAACGCCCATATATATATATATATATATGTATATACATATATGTATATAAATCCAGGCTTATAATAAAATATTGAGAGGCTGCAATATTTTATTGCGTTTGTAGAGCTTACATTTTAGAAATCATTATTTTCAATGCATAATTATTCTACTTCCAAGGCATTACATTGCAACTTGTCTGTTGCGTTCCATGCTTAAATCATATCTTAGCTAATAGTTAGTTGCCTGACTAATTAAAATTTTGCAAGATTAAGACATAAATCTGCGCAAATATTTAATGTTCTTTCTGTCATGTCATCTGACGTTTTATGTCATCGCAATTTGTTTGGTGTTTCGTTTTCATACACACATCATTTTATAGCATAATCAATATTACACTAAATGATTACACAACTTTTAACACTCCAACCTGAAGACAACTCACCACATGCGCCAGCCCTGTGGCACTAAACCTGTAATTGAAAGGAACCTACACACTATAATTTTTTCATCCGCAAAAAACCTTTCAGTTTTTTTTTTTTTTGGCTAGAACCACTAATCTAGCTTGAGAGTGTGTTTCCACACTCTTGGTACATCCGTGCCACTCCACTCCAAATGCAAATCAAATACACGTACTTTAGTGCATGTCAAGCAGTTTGCATCTATTAGTGTAATAGTCATCGAATTAAAATACCTAGCTAATTACAAATTTGCAACTGGCTCTTTGCATAGCCCGCGGCGGCGTCGTCGTTGTCCATCCGATTTTTCAAATCTTCTATAACATCACGGCCAACATCTCTTTACAACAGTATGAAGTGGGTAATCCACCAACCGGCCCGCATGGTCGCAGTATCTTCTTTTGCATCTGATAACCTGAACGAGCAACTTTTATTTTCATTTTTATATCTGTAGCTTGGTGTATTCTTTTTTTTTCTTACAAGCTTATCCCGTTATATGCGATTAATGTCCACGCCGCACGACACCTTAACAAATAAACGAATGAAGATAAAAAAAAATCCTAAGAAATAAAATGATTAACAGAATGAAAGATACATTTTTTTGTGTGCCAACAACTTCATTGCAACAATTCACTTGAATTTCAAGATGGTTAAGAAGACGTGGGCGGAGGGTTGGGGGGACTTCAAAGAAAGACATATATGTAAATCTGGCTTCGTTGACGGTCAGCGCAGAAAGATGAAAAATTATTTAACTATTTACACTTAATCACTGGCAACAACATTGTTGCAGATATACGGAAGGTGGGGGTGGTAAAGGAAAAGAAGAAAGATTCATTAATGCCTTCTATTTGCATAATTTCAATTTATACAGTGAGGCGAGCAAGTTTTGATTCAACAGATAGTCCATAGAGTCTTTCTAAACTCATTTCTCAATAGACGGATAAACTCGAACAATGAGGCAGGATACAGAGACAGGAGAGTATAATATAATTTAATGGGAAAACAAAACTAGAATTAAACAAAAGTATAATTCTGTGACATTAGGCGTAAAATAATCGCGTAATTTGATTTGACTGGAGTCAAAAGTTTTTGTTGACATAAATATTATTATTTCATCAGACTTTGGTGAACATTTCGAAACCAAAAATTTCTGGTTTCATTTCATTGATGCTAAATATGTGTTCTATATATACAAACGTATCCATATCTAGTCACAAAACTGTGTCATCTGTCTTTATTAGCAAATAAGCAAGCATCTTCACAACAAAAAGTCTATGATGAATATTTCGAGATTTTGCTTTTTTATATGAAACTCAGAAAGACTCCACCGCAGACAGAAGAAGCAAGGAGCTTTGGGCTTCAACCATTCGAGAGTAAATCTGTCAGAACAAAAATTGCCCTTCGGATACTGCATAGAGTAGTTCTCTTCGATTTGTGTAAAGAATATAACACGCACAGCACGAATGGCTATGAGAAGCTTGGCTCTGAGTCCCATGGACTTATCGCGCCGAAAAAAATTGGATTTTGACATCCGAGAGTAAAACTGTCATGAAAAAGGTTTTCAAAACACAAATCTTACTTAGGACATAGCATTAAACAGTAGGCCCCTTCCATTCGTATGAAGCTATTATTATGATTAGAGTTATGTATTTCCCAAATATCAAGATCATAAAGGAAACTTTGTTTTTATAATTTCGTTCATCCTAGAAAGCTTTTTAATCATGTCTTCATTCTGTGGACGGTTTGGCATGCAACACTTTTATCTTAGGTTTTTCTGAAAGGACGTGTTTTTATATTTATCTATTTAGGATAAAGATCACACTGAAAATTAAAAACATTTCAAATCAGGACAAATATTTAAACCAAATGATTAAGACAACTATTATCCGAGACATACTACAACCTGTACCTTTGTTAATAGATCTTAGCAAAAGTAGTGAAATATGTGAAATTCTTAATCAAACCCTATTTAGGCTCAGGCCCCAAGTCGGGCGCCACTGTTTTGGCTTATTTAAGGGATTTTTCATAACATTCATAACTTATTACACACAACTGTTCATTGAATCATTCCGTAACCTGACCCATAACCATAAAATCCATAACTTTTGAACCTACGGATATTTTTAAAGAACGACTTTGTTTCATATCCAATGCACTAAGAAGTACAGTAATCAACATATAAGATCCTTAGTACTGTCGAGTATTATTTACAATTCTGTTACGGAAACATAGGTTCGGCTTAAGAAGTTTTTCAGGTGAGAGTATTGACTAGATAATGATGTCATCTTAAGAAGTTGGGACTCTTATTATTGTTTAAGTTTTTTTGTGGAATATGGTCAATAAATCTAGAATGGAATGCCAAACTTTATGGAGAATATGCTGACTTTAGTATGGAATCAAAAGAAGTCCTGATGAACGGTGAAATTAGGAACAATACTCGATAGAATTTACTGAATAAACTTTTCTTCTGATGTTTTCTTTACAATTTGGAACACCCCTCACTCTATCATTAAAATCAAGATGTATGCAATAAGTACCTACATATCTCCTAACTTTCCAAGCAAAATCTATTTGTCTGCATCCAAATCCAACCAATTAATTACATCAAATAATGTTCATGGAGTTCTTCTCAGAACCACTGGATAACTAACCTCCTCTTATGCAAATACGAATAAAGAATACATTTTTATACACATAACCACAAAAAAAAGTATAAATCCCACTGCAATAGCCATTCAATAAAACCATATGATTAATTTCCCATAAAAACAATCTTCAGCGGTCTTATCTCGACTAAAATACATAATCTCTGCTCACGTAGCTCACAATTCACCCAAAACACATCAGATAGTATTTTATATGCGTGATGCAAAATAAAAAATAGCCATGTTAGCCAAAAAGCGAAAAATCTTGTTCCATCTACCCCGAAGGCCATCTTTGACCAGAACAGCGCACACAACATCGCGCAGTCGCAACAGTCACCATATCGTCGTCGCAACATCATCTCATCGCAAGAGCGACAAGACCAGTTCGTTTTTTTTTTCTTTCTATTTTTTTTTTTTTTTTGTATAATTTAAGAATTATAATTTGAAAAATAAAAAAAAATAAAAATACATCCACATTATGGTGTGTGGAAAAGTACAACGAAAATCTCTAAAATATCCATAAAACTTGTTATGATGAGTCGCCCCCGGGGTAGGTGATGTTCTTAGGTGCAACCGTGTGGACAAGTTAGACAAATGGGTTACAAATCAAAATGTGGATACATGTTGCCAATTGATTCGTTAAAGAAAACTAATGATGCCGAGAAGTAACCAATAGATAATAAAAGAAAAATAAAATAAAAAAGAAGAAGTTGTAGCAAGATTTTTAAATTAATATTAGCTAAGGAATTTCAAGCTGATGCTAGTGATTTATGATCAGCACGGTACCTCGTAAAGTGTTGCTGATGGGATTATAGCTGACGATGGTGGTGGTGGTGGTGGTGGTCAGTGTGCATTTTCAGCATTTTCGGTTAATCAACAATCTTGTATTTGCCACACTCTAAAAGGGGAGGGAATAACCAACACTAACGGTAAACAAATGTATTGCACAATGAAATTTATTTTTTTTTTTTTTTAAATAAAAATAAATTTTCACTGATTGCAATGTTTCTTGTAGTAGTACTAATGCAGCATAAAACTGCTGCTGTTTGCTATTGCATACAATGGCTAATGGCTAGAATGGAGTTACTCCATCACCCACGAGATGAGATATTCGAGATATCGATGGCAAAAGAATTTATTAATAATAATAATTATTTCAATTAAACTTTAGTCATTAATTAGACGATATGCACACTTAGATATTGTCTTTACCGAGACGATGTGCTATGCAAAGGTGGTCAGCTAGCTTACATTGAATACCGAAATCCACAGCGTGACTGGGAAGAAAAGTCACATTTTAGGTTTTTATTGTACCTCGTAGGAGTATGAGTCTTATTGAGTACTTACCAGTATTATCTGATATTATCAAGAACTACAAATTAAAGGTTGATTATTAAATTAAACTTGCAAGATTTCCTAAAAAATTCGTCCAAACATTTGTTTGATAAAGCTTAGAATTTAATCCTTAAAACATCGACCAACAATGGAACATGGCTATATTGACATATTTAATGCCAATCGAATGAATTTAGATATTATTTTTAAATGCCTAACCTAAAAGTTAAACATTTATCATTTTTATGATAAATCAACTTAAACCTTGAAGTTATCTCATCATTAAAATGGTAATCACGCATATGTATGTATATGTAGGTATATTTTTGACATTTTCGTATATTTCAACTTGTCAAAGTGTCGTCTCCAACTTAAGTCTTTTGCTATGTCTCCACCAAAACTAAATTCGGGATTTAATGTCGTTAAATCCACCTAAATATTCACTTAATCCCGAGGATTTATAATACGATTCAACGTATATAAATCCCATCTAAATCCGAGATTTATAATAAATCGCACTTATTAAATTCTTATGCGACACAAATCAAATAATCCTTTTTTATGTCAGCACATATTAGTGTGCTGACAAAGAAAACAAATAAAAATTAGAATTAAAAACGTTATATGAAATGTCAATTGGGTTTTATTTCATTTTTGGCAGACATTTAGAAAGCAAAACATATACATATATAATTTGAATTGACTTCTTGAAATTATAAAAATTTTGCCAGCTGTGATAATCTCTTTGACACCAAACGTCAATATAAATTCTAAATCCCAATGGACGATCTCATTAACCTGTTCTATAGAGAAACGAGCTAAAGGTTCAATGAATTTAGATCTAATGTGCTAAAGGTTTGTTACTGTGCGGAGTATGTGTGGGCTAGTTTGTTACTTTAGATACTACGTTCTTCTGTTAGAATATTTCAACTGCAAACATATTAGTGCTCAGAGTTGACCGTAACTGCATTGACCTTAGCCTGTATAGGTGTCACCATCAGGAAAATAAATTTAAACTCGTGTCACTGAGATTACAGAGAAGTATATAGTGTTTGATATGTATCTCATCTGTCAATGACAGAACAAACGCTCACAAACTAACTAACTTATCTCTGTATACATAAGTATACATACATACATATATAGAATTTATGTCTTCTGCTTCCTTTTAAAATTGCAGGTAATGGGACATTTTGCTTTGTCGTATTATAAATATAATTTTTTACATAAAAACAAATCCCGCACTAATCCTGTTTACGTTCCTTCTCCGTGATAGTTATCATTCAAATATTCCCATACACTAACTAAATGAATAGCTTAACCTCATTAGCCAGCTACCAAACAATGTTAATTGGAAATTTCTAAACATCCCTGGCTGTCGTCGCCTAAATTGAAATCACAACATTTTGCACATTTCCCAACGTGCAATTCACCGTGATTACCGAGAAATTGGCTCTCCCAAACCGTCAATAACCATAGCACTCATTATCTCTCGCAGAGATGACAATAAATACACGTCTAATAGATGCACGACACCATAAATTCCCCCGCAATTAAGTGCAGCGAAAAACTCCATCTCACACCCAGCGCACCACCAAGCACCTCACCTTCTTTAAAAAGGAAAAATCGGTGGAACAAAAAACACAAAAAAATGCGATCACCTCTCAAGCGGTTCTGTGGTGGATTGGCAATCTTCTCCTACGTGCGCGGAGCACCCTCCTCTCAAAAGTTGAATGTGTGAAAAATTACAATAAATTAGTAAATAATCCTAGTTCCCACACGATTCGGACACAATATGCTCCGTCTGTCGATGAAGCCCTCTAACCATTTGGGCCTGGTTAGCATTGTATTCGCAGTATGCATCGAAATCAAATTGGGTTGGTGTACCGCTTGGAAGCAGAATCATCTTCTCCACCAAATCGAATGAGAATCAAATTATTTTACATAATTCACTCTCGTGCAAATGCGAACGCGAAGCCACCGAACTGTTACTCGATTAATCTTTTCCCAAAAATGGTGAAGTGGCTAGAGACAGGATTGGAGCAGCAACAGCAGCAGCCGCCGCAAACCAACATGGCGTGAAGAATGTGCAGTGAAAAATTCTATAAATCAATGCGCGATTGTTCGGGAGATGATGTTGCCAAAGAGTCAAAACGAATAGAAAAAAAAAAACTGAAATCGAAATTGTGACGATTAAATTGCACACTTTTAAGATACTTTAATGGGGAGAGACAACACACAATGAGCAGCAGTCACGTTGAGGGCGAAGCCTTCACCAAAGTGCCTTGAGAGCGTTAGGTTCGAGCTGAACTTTAATTGAGTTGAATTTTGGGGTGTGGACTCTATTCATACATTCCGTTGTTGGAAAATTTGGCTAGAATTAGTGAAACTGCCTGAATTGAATGTGGGACTGTGGGCAAACTCAAGGTTGTTGTAAGGTGAAATAAGTACATAGGTATGTATATGGAATCTTCTGGCCATAAATTTCAAAGATGGGGTATAGCAAATGAACGAAATAGTGGGCCTTGTGTCACTTGTGGTTTAAGCCATTGTAGTTCAAAGCTAAATAAAAGTTTAGAGAACAAGCAGAAAGTGGACACTCTAAAGGCTAAGATGGGAATATAAGATTAATCAGTAGCGTTTGGCTCGAGTCCCACTTCTAATACAGTGCCGCAAGTCAGATCATTATATTTGTTATCCTAGCTGTTAGAAACACGAGTTAGACAGGTGGATTCAGACCCAGTTTCATTTAACTGATTAACTGATTTCACTACAAATTCTATTTACCATTTATGTTAATAGTTTACATAGGATTCAAGTTCACTTCTGACACGATCGACAACTCTCTACTCACTACTAACTTATCGTATTATACAGTTTTTGCCCCCAAAATGTTTTCACTTAAAATTCGTTACTTACAAATCAACTGAACCTGAACCTGAATAAATTTTTTGTCAATTGTTCAAGATATGAGATGAGATAATGTTTGTGAAGTTAGATGCGTTCACCCGATCTGTCTGCTCATTCATGTCATGCTTGTGATTACCACCTAAACGTGGGTGAGTTCATTTCCTTTTCTCAGGACCCAAATTATACAAGCCCTATCTAAGGTGGTTCCGTTGAAATACTGCCCTATCAAACTAATGAAATTTACCTACATAGCTGGTAAACCGATTCGAGATGGATATTCATTGTGCGCATTTATTCAGACAGACAGACTAATTGGAAATTAATTTATGCATCGCCAAAGGGTTACAACTTTTAGTTCCAAAGGCTACATATAGTGTATGGTTTAAAAGAATATAAAATCATTCATAGTTTTACCATAAATCCTTCTCCCAACTAGATCGACTAATAAAAAATTCAAATGATGACCCACCTGTAACTTACACTATAAAATAAATCTCACATTCGATTAGAATACACCCTCGACAAGCGCATTCCAATACCTACATCCCAATGAAGCGCCTTAGGACACCAATACTTCAACCAATCCCACATAAAGCCAAAGTAACACCTCCAATTGCCAATTCCCATTAACAGCTATCAATGTCCAACTGAGAAGTGCAATTTCGATTTCCGAAGACCCCGAGATGAAACTATCGCACCTAGTTCACCCATATTTTCCAAAAAACCAAAAAAAAAAAAAACAAAAAAATATCGAAATGGAAATCACCAAGCAACATGTTACACTGCCTGAAACTATAGGGAACCATGCCGATCTGGGTGTACGTATAAGCTCATACCACCTCAATGAGGAGACACAAGAAAGAGGAGGCTCAGGGATTCTGAATAACATAAAAGAAACAAAAAAAAAAAAAAAAAACATCACCGGTGTCGGTTTTGTGCGCGCTCCAGCATTAATGTGGCTTATGGGTGCGTTCTGTGAACTCCACGATTATTATTAGCTCGGCATGCACCCAATCCCTCAGCCTTGTTGTCGATTTTTCTTCTCCATCTTGTTGTTTTTTTCTGAAGCCTCTGTGGGCCCACCGAACCCCGTCTCTAGCCGGGGGTTTTATTCTTCTTCTGTTTCGGAGTGTCTCTGCGCCAGCATTTCCATCTGAGTCTCGTTTTTGGCTCAAAGATGGTTACAGTTCAGATGATGGTGCTTTGCTTGGTATGCACCACCTCAATCTCTGTCTTGTATGTACCTGTTGCTACGTTGGATTAACACAAAAAACAAAAAGAAAAGAAAAATGAAACACAAATAATAGTAATAAAGTCGAAGAAGTCAGGTCGGAGTCTTTGATTGTAACATGGATTACCTTTTGGGGGGCTTGAATTCCCACTTTAGGAACATAGTGCACACCGGGCCAGAGATATTGATTAGCTCTAAAGATGCTCAAAGAGAGGGGTGTACCACGCTAGCAAAAAAAAAAAAAAAAACAACAAAACGAGGGTGAGGTATTCTTCCATACGACACAATGGCACTAACGACACAACGACATCGACTCTCTGAAGCTCTGACTTTAAGAAGAAGGCATGCCACTACACTAGGTATGTGACTTGAATTAGCATTGTTGAGGCTCCTCTGTTTATTGTGAATTCTTGAGTGAATTTCGGTTTTTTTTTTTATTTTTATTTTGGAGGGAGCGACAGAGCATACAAGGGTCACTTGTAATGCCGCGCGCTTGCCACATAATGAGGTGGGTTCTGTAATTTTTTTTTAGTTACTTCTCCTGTCCGGAGTCAATTTGAAACCGAACCGACACGGCGACTGCCAGCTAGATGGTTATGTGAAAACAAATGACGTCCATGTCATTGCAGAGAGGAAGGAAAGGCGGGAAAATTATTATGAATTCATAATTCATTTTCACAGGCACTGGCACAGGCACAGGCACACAGGAAGGCGAAAAGCACAAGTGCTAGCATGTTGCTAAGAGTAAAACTATGTTGCTTGGTGTGTTGCTAAGTGTTGCTAAGTGCATCTATCATGTTTGTGCCGAGGATCACTTTCGGTTTTTTTTTTTTTTTGCTTTTTTCAAATCAAAAAGCAGGAGGAAAGCAACGTCGAGGAGGAGGTTTGCCCATTTAATTGGCTTTTGGATTAATGGTATTAAAAGGGATTTGCATAAGCTAATGGTGGTTGACTTTTTCCCATAGATGATTGGTTCCACTATTACATAATGGATTCGAGGTGATGATCCTGATTGAGAAGATACATTCCGGCCAAAATTGGTCACAGACAACATTTATCATTCATTCGAGAGCTTGTCGTTTAAGAAGAGTTACTTTGCCTTCTTCTTCTTTTTGGTTTTTTTGGTATGTACACGAGAATGTGAGGTGACATGGAACGTGTGGTTTTCATGTTTTTATATTGCTTATATGGGCAATAAGCATCTTTATTTTCAACGTGATAGATAGAGATACTGTGGAATGTATGTAATTAATGTCGGTGCATTTATAGACCATGATTGTGAGGTTCTAGTATGCAGTTTCAGTAGATGAGATCATTCGAAAGAGGCTTTTACATTTATGTAAGTGATGGCAAGTTAGAAGTCTTACTTGATGTAAAATGAAAGGAGGGCCAATTTGCATACAATCAAGGTGGTGTCCGTATTCGAAAAGTATCCATGCTGGAATGGTGGTATGACATCTTGCTCAAAGTGAATCGTTTAACATTAGGGCTTTAGTGCTGACGCTACATTTTCCAATGTCGTTGCATTGGTCGCCTTGAGTCACCATATCTTCGAGGCTTTTGTTTAGTTTCGTCAAGTTTTAAATAATTTTATATAAACATTTCGTTGTATTTTTATTTTATTTTTGGCAACAGCATGACAGTATATGTGACGTGTAATGGTGTACAAGTAGAATCAACCTACGTATTACAAACAAAATGGTGCCAACACAAAATGGACGTTTCGAGAACACTTAGTGTCTTACTCTTACAAGTGCGGAAACTTACAAACACAATCAATAACCTTTCCCTTCTTTTTCATACCTCAATAGATACAGCAGTCGGTTGTGAAGGGTACCTTGCTTGCTGCATGGTCTCTAATTAGCCAATGGACTGTATTAATCGCCCCATATTTGGTCCCGTATACTCAAGTAAGTTTGACATATCATTCTCGACATCATAAAGCACTACATGCAAACAACCGAATTCTTAAGATATTGACTGTTTCTGTTAGTGAAATGTGAAAAGTTTTTCAAACTGATATATAATGATTCGGAACCCTCGATAGTCTGTTCGTGAAGTAAACACCTAAGGTAGCCAGACTCATTGCAATTTTGTTCTTCAAATTTGAAGTTGAGTTGAAGTCCTGGCAAAATCTATTTCAATACTTATTTATAGCCCCTTGATGCTATCTATGAATACGCAACATTTTTGAAAGTTCATCAAATTATTATTGATACCGTATCATGGTTTTTTGTATTTTCGAGCGGTAACTCCCACAACCACCAACACACGTAGTTCTTTAATTATTCAACATCGTTCTCAGCACTATAGAAAGTTCAATAGACACACTATTCTCAGTGGTCAAAAAGTTTCTGAGCAAGTCAACATTTTTCCATTTTCCATTTTCCATTAAAACAGTCTTCTGCGACATTGGAAATATCCCTGCCCGCTTTGTTCCACGTGCCGGTAAGACTTAGACTAATGCCTACCTCGAAATGTAAAATCGTCCACCACCATTTACATGCACCTCCTCCTCTTCATTTCAACACTGCTTCAGCTGTCCAATTAGGTCACTATGTTACTGCTTAAAAAGCCAAATCTGAAATTTCCCACTCTTCGAGCCTTTAATGGTGTAATTGGTCATGGTGGCGCTCCTGTATCTTCGTATCTCTTAACAGATGCATCCATTAGCAACTGGAATTCCCTTTTAGTTGATTATTCCACGATTAAAGGATTAGTTCATGCGTAACCATTGCGAAAGCCATAATGCGAAGTTTATGTCTCTCTGCAAAATGATTTATGTTTCTCTGCACCGATTTTGTGTTACAACACAGATTTGTTTTATGTTTTCCTTTTTTTTTTTGTAGTTTTTCTTATTGGGATAACTAAGAATGCATCATAAATATGCTTACAGTCGACACAACAAATGCAAAACATTCCGACAATTTGTACAATTGAAATAAATGTCCCGCTAAACATCATAAACACACACAGATACCCAAACACAAGCAGGGAATCTTTCTTGGAATTCTTTGATATATTCCGACCCCACTATGAGATGACTCCACCACGACGACGTCGACGGCGACGACGATGACGATAACGACAAAAACACAGAGCTTCCTATTTCGGATGCCTATGAATGTTTCGAAACCGAATTTCCATTTCTTCTCGCCTTAATGTATCTGCATTCGGTGGTATCTATGAGTAGGTATATGGCTTAAACCGAACCATCGAAACCATCGCACACAATATGAAAGAATTTAATTTATGAGCATTTTTTTTTGTTTTTTTCGGCTTAGAGGTACATATATTTATATGTATATAGTTAAGCTTCAAGCACCTAGTACACCAAGTAATGTTGCTTGGATGATACATGTCCACCGCTAATGTTGCTATGATGCTCATATAATTAAACATAAATCATAAAAATTACATCAAAACATGTCGGTCGGGTTGGAAATCCAAATCTCTGTGGTACAGCAGACTATCCAGAGACATAGAGGCCAAAAGGCTACACCAGCTTCATCCACCAGCGTATACCCTTTTGGCCTTTGTTCTTCTATTTTGTCTGATTAAAATGATGCATATAAAATATAACATTGGACTGTTGTGCGCCGTGGATGCACAATGACTCTCCTTGCGAGTGCATGATGTTATCGCAATGATTATGTGATCTGGTGGTAGCCAGACCGACTCCAAGAAGAAGATCTGCAGATGCAGATCTTGGGTGAACAATGAGTACTTCTTCTTGTGAACTCCCGAATATCCAAAACGATCATCAATCGACCGAGCAAGAGAGGCACTATAGATACGAGTACATCTACATAACATAGCTTCCTTGTGTATTCTGCGACTGTCGCAGGGGACACTAATTCGGGATTTTACGATTTGACTATTTGCTATAGGATTTTATGCTCGAGAGTTTGGTGAAGAGGATATGAATGAAAAGTACGTTATAGTGGAAATGGGGATCGATCATTAAATATTTATTGAAGATTTTTATATCCGTAGCTAATGCAAGTTATTTTTTATCACAGCTTTTTATTGAATTGAAAATTGAAAGTTGATTGCTAGAGATCGATGACTAAAGATATTAATAAACGAGACGTTTGCATATAAATCAGAAAGACCTAGGATGACATCTAAATGGGAAAAGCTTTGTTTGTTTGTCAGTTATTTGTCGCTATTCTACTTTTTTCCCGGTCTCTCATTTTTCATCTAGGCCTAACGCATGCCTTATATAAATCTTTGAATCCTAAATTTTCCTCTCTGTCATTAAATGTTTAGCGATGGATTGGAAATAAGGGAGTTTCCGCGTCTGCCTCAGAAGTCTTTCTATATCGATATATCCTTCGGCATCTGAATGGTGGAATTCATGCCAATAAAGGTACATAAATATATCGTTCTAGGCCAATATTTCAACTACTCGAATGGCTCTACCTGTCACAATAAGTTGATAGATTTGGAATAGAAACTACTGTATCCGTAGACTACTGACTGGAGGGTAGAAAGATCCAATGATACCGATCTTAACTGTCACAGAAAACATTTAGAACCAATGCTTTTCAGCAACAGTAACTTAAGTTTTGAATTCGATGTTGTTTTTCAAATGCAGCCAACTTTCCTACTTCCTTTTTTTACATTACTTCAGCTGTCTTATTTGTTGTGGCTGTCAAAATTAGTCGCTGCGTTAATCTATATCTACGAGTATCATAAAACGAATTTTTACAGTTTCACCTATGCCAAACGTCTGACAAATATCGGGGAGCATAATTGTAAAAAATCTTCCTAAGCTGATTGTCCCTTCCGTTTGTTTGAAAAGTATAACAGGTACATACATCCTGTGGCATTTTTATGATAATAAAAATGACCGAAATAACCCAAAAGTTCTCGCCCTACATTAGTAGGTAGGTATAGTATATTCATTATAAATTTAAACGAATATCAATAAATAGGCCAGCTGATGTAATTCCCTCTGCCTAGTTAAAGTTAAGCCAGCTGATGGACTATCTGTCCCTTAAGGGATCAATAAATATCACCCACTGCAAGCAGTATGCTTCATTAGCATACATATCCAAATATTTGTTTTCAACTTCACCAACATTTCATTGAAGCTGCCAATGAGTCTTCCAAACGATAGACAACCGACAGACAACTAAACATCATCGGGCATGACGACAAAAACAACAGCAATAACAACAACAGCAGTCCATCCAATAGAAAACGAAATTAAAATGACGTTGAGTCGAGATGATTCCCAGATAGCCTCTCAACGGAATGGAATAATCCCCTTTTTGCTGTGCGCTGTGTTTGTAGTTCTCTGTAGCTCCTCTAAGGAGAGTGAAAGTTTCGACCCAAGGCTTCTTCCTCGAATTAGATGCAACTTAAACGTGGGCAGCATGCGCTATGCGCGTACATATCCACCTAGATCTTAGCAAAGGCCGACCCGAAACGACCCAAACTCCTTTGACATCATCGTCTAGGCGCTAGTTTGAAGTTGGATTAGGTAGTTGGTGCTCTTCAAGACGTGGTTCACACGAATCGATGCAAATAGATGCTATAAGTTGCCCATCTATATGTACAAATTTGGCTTATAGCCCCGTACCAACGGTCGATAATAGTGTTGTGCGCCAGTGAGCCAGAGAGGCGCATCATCATCATCATCATCATCATCGTCAGCATCAGGGGGAAATAAAATAAAATAAAATAAAACCACCTTCGTCGTTGAACTTATGTAATTTGATTTGCTGCGAAGAAGAAACCCCAAGAAGTAAGGAGAAGTAAGTTGCTGCAGCTCGCTCAGATGAAGATGATCATCATTCTATGCACATGCACAGTTTCGATTCATTATAATAAATTCAAAATTTGTTTTATTGGCTTGAATTTTTCAATTCCAATAAATGAAAGGAGACGCAGAGATCATCTCTTACTGACACGAGGAAGAGATCCTCTCGAATTAGGCGCGCATTACGCCAGTAAATGTATATGTTTGTGTGGTTCGCTATATTTGGATGAGCACTTTGGAGACTAATTCGTTGATTGTTAGTTGATTAAAGAATTTAAATATAAAAAGGATGCGAAGTAATTGATTATGTAATCGATAGAGATACAAAAGTCCCAGGGAATACGTGTAATTGCTAGCAGCTTGGAATTACTTGTTCAGCCTTAATGGAATACGGCTGAAGTGTATTTCTGCATACATCTAATATTCTTTCACTTAACGACCAACGATGCCATCCATAAATTTGTTTCCAGCGAGAGGGTAAGAAAGCTCTTCGATATTTAAGGAGTCTTAGATGTGTTGTATTCCACTTATGGAAATGGTATTTACTATTCTGATACACACATGTGTTGTTGTCATGAATAAATAACTAATACTTCATACAAAATCCGGAAAATAAACAAAAGTGGATTTTAGATTTGTTATAGGTTTCGCGCCGAACTCCAGCCACAGCTACGACTGTATCGAAACAGCATTCGAAAGAGGATTTCCTCATAGTTCGTCCAACTTTTGGATCAGCTCCTTCACAGTTCTAGTAGGCTTTACCCTGCAATTTCTTGGTATACGATAGAAAGCTTGACTTGTAGCTGCACTAAGTGGATAGTTTGTCTACTGCATCTACATTTTTTTAATGTCTGGACAGGCTACAATAGGTCTCTGTTTGAAATGGATATCTTTAGATTCATCTTCCACATAAGACACAATTTTGAACTCCTGCTAAATTGAAAATGTGCAGCTTTCTGTTCGTCAAAATAAAAGATACTCCAGAATTTGTTTAGTTGTACGAAGAACCACTTTGTTAAATATTATTCCTGTCGAATTCCTACCCGAAGTCATTAAGTTACTTATGCATACCTGAGTACAAGACTATAACTTATGTTTGGCCAAGATGTCAAGCACGATCAGGAAAAGGATCGTTGAGAGAAGACACCATTTTGGTTCTCCAATCGGTGAGAGTTATGTACATGGTATGAATCAGTCGAACTTATTTTTAAAGAAGTGTATAACTTTCTTTGCATCACATCTAAAGCAAAATACTACGTATCCATCATTTTTTCATTGGTTGACTTTGCACTTTACCAATCTTGATTACCACCTCTAGAAACTGGCTACCTATCAAACTTAACCTTAACAAGCTTCCACTTAACATTTCAAAACAACCAATTTTCATCACAATAACCAATTGAATTTGCCACACTCAAAATGGCCACACACATACACCATTGTGACTAATAACACTAATTTGTCCATTTTGACAAATTCGAAATTGCACTGCGGTCTGCTAAATTACAAAATATTTAATGAAACAAACGTCCACACGGGTCCGTAACCTTACAGCCATCCATCCACCTACAACTATTCCATCTCGAATCGGACACTGGCTTCCACAGTCTGGCCCATTCACATCGATTCACTGGATCGAATGTCTTAATTAGATAGCCTGGGCACCACTGTGTGTATACAGTATCAGGCTATCTTCCGTACATCATCGCTATGACCGACCACCATCATTATCGTTATTATCATCATTACCACCGGGGCTCTTCGGGTAAATTAGGCGAATAATCGAAATAAATTGCTTTTTTGTCCGCGAGGGTATCAATTGGGCGCTGAGTTTGCGCACAGTCTTTGGTGCTGATGAATCAACTTATAGGACGCAGCGCATGTGGAGATTCCCTGGCATGTTAACGTGCTGCTAACGTGTCTTGTCTTCGATACAGACTCCGACTTCGTTTATAGTGGTATTTGTGTAAAAAAAAAAAAATAAAAACTAAATTGTGTCCGTCTCTCGAAACGACATGATTTCACCCAGTCGAGTCGGCTTAGAGACCTAGTCCAGGTCTTCCTTGTACTTACTTCCTCCCATGATTCTTCTTTCGGTTTTATGTTCGTTTATTTAATTTTATTTTTATAGCTTTGCTGTTGCATGTTGCATAACCAGCAAATCGGCCAAAATCGAAATTTACACAGATAGTCGTACACCGGCATAGGTATACACCGACCGCGTTGAGCATGCGGTGGTTATAGTGCAACAGATCATGTTGCATGTGCTGCACAAAAGGTTCCACTGGCCTAATCTCCCTCTTCCTTTAGTAGCTGTGTATACTCGTAGGTATTCCATGTCTGTCCGTGTCCATCCACGTCCAACGATCGTTACTTGACAATCAATGAAAAAAGGAAACAAGATGAGCGCGTGTTTTACTCATTTCTATGGCTATGGCGCGTCTTCTACATGACCATGCATACCATCCGCCGAAGACCGAAACACAACCAACCAGCTAGGTGTGCAACTCAATAAACTTAGCAATGGAATGAGAGATGCCTTTACGTAATCGACTCCCCATCATTACACACCTTTATAAATTATTTGTTTCAAAATTATTACCAAGAGGGGAGGAGGGGCGGCCTTACGGTCTCTATACAGTGTACCGGCGGCGGCGCGCGGTATGCCATTTTTTTTATAAGGAATCACAAATATTAACGGTTTTATTCGTGTTGTTGTTGTTGTTGTAATACAAAATTCATGTTGTATGGTGCAATGCAAAGAGTGCAAAATGTTCATCATATTCGATGTTGATTTGGGAGGCGATCACACTGACTTTACAGATAGAGATGCTGCGATACATTGTGTTGTTTAACACCATTGGACTCTGACTGTCGCGTGTGTGTATCGGTTTTATGAAATATGAAATATGTACGGGCTTGTGTGTTAATCTACGATAAAGTGAATAATTTGAGGTCTTCAGAGTTGGAGTTCGATACCAACGTTGACATGCTAACATGATGTATGGGCATTTCCTCGGCTGTTTTTCATGAATGGAAGTGGCATTAGTGTTAGTTTTTGGGTTTTTTTTTTACGATTATCTGGAGTTTTCAAGGTAGATCTTAGAAATTAGCATGGATTGTGGATACAATGGTTATCAGTTCGTCTGCCCGATGTCCATTCGGCTAAGGCTATTTATTCGTCTATTCTTTTTAACTCTATTCGAGTATCATAAATATAATGAAAAAATTACTTACTTGTGTATAGTAGCCATTATCTAGTGTAAAGTAATGAAATCTTTAGAAAATTGACGAAATTTACGAGGTAACGATAAAACTTCATCTACAGTAATGAGGTTAAATGAATTGACCCATGTTTATTATATATTTGCTGTGGCTTACTGGTTTTAAGGCATCAGTGATGGTATATTTGAAAAATTAATAGCCTTTAATATGTATGTAGGTATACCGAGAGTATTTCATAAACAAACAGTAATCTAAACATATCCGCTGTATTACTAATTCATCAGTAGCTACTTCACAGATACCCTTTTATTTTTAAGGCATAATGACCGTTACCCAGGAAATAACCGTAAACTTCCTCACAATACAAGAGTATTGTTCGTCAATACTTATGAACGTGATTTGAATCACCCTTACTAAAGTGTGAACGTTGCTTTCGAAATTTTGTGTAAATGGCAACTTTTCCTCTCCTGCTAAAATTAGGAAATGGTTAGAAAAACTAGTCTCAGTTTATGTCAAACTTCATTTCGGAAGCCCTTTTAAACCTTTCGTAGTTAACAGGTACAATATTGTTTTCCTTTAGTTGCTTGCTTCTATAGAGCCATTATTTCGACCGAAATTTCTTTTGAAAATTCACACTGCTTCGGCAACACAGCATCCTTTTTGGAAGTGACTTTGCAATATTTCCCAACATTGTTCAAGCGGTGTTCAAGAGTTTCTGTGAATTTGTTGAGCGCGCATAAGTGCTGTCAGTGTCAAAATAACTTGATTCTAAAAGAAACCAACAGATGGCCCAACTATATGTATTCCATGGTTTCACTTCAATTTGGAGACATTTTTATAAGTAAATTTTGTCACTTTTACTGGAGATAAATCATTTTCAAACACGCATCCAAGAAGGATCTTGATTGAAAAGGAAGACAAGTACGAATACTTCATCAATTGACATAATTTCTAACAAAAAAGTTTGTGAGACATTGAATGTCTAATCATCATATTTAAAATTACAATAAAATACAGATTTGTTCTTGAAACGTATGTACGTATGTACAAGCAAGGGATAATCTTGCATTTACCAGATATTGCTAGCAGTGATAAGTGCGTTGTGATACCACCTGGATTATATAATTCTCCATTCCTACTCGTAGAACATAGTGGAGCATCTAATAAATACCCTTATTTAGTAATTTCAGTTTTCATAAGATCACCAAGTAAGTTAGATCTTACTTCAATTAAAAGGAGGTTTAACTGTTTCAATTTACCGTGATCTTAAAAGGGTTCCATTGTGCAAATTGTTGCGACGACGCCTTACTATATTTTAGAAATGAAATACTCGATTGAGTGATAGTTTCGACTTTATACGCTGTCTTTATCTGCAGTAAAAAAAAAAAAAAAGTGGGTCCGTCTCTATTTTTTGTTGTTCAAATTTTGCATCAGCTGCCTGTTTATTAAGCTAATTTATCTTTTAATCTATGGGATGAACCAAGTTTGTGTTTCATCGCATTTAGAGGTCTATTTTGAAATTTCTTTATAACGCTAAAGGTGTTTATATTCAAGTTTGTTTATATTCAGTCATAACTCATTACGAAGGTTCAGAAACTCATGTTTTTGTATGTTTTGAGAAGTTTCCTTCAGAGAGACGGGACTTGTTTTTTGAGGCATCGAACTCGGTTTGATTTTAAGACCGTCGGTGAACTTGACGATCTTATATTTCAACATCTTAGCTGCTAATAAATCACAGTTCAATAGCTAATGAATGCCGGCCGTAATTGCAATATAAATTACAAAAACTTAATTTTAGTTTAACAGTGCTCGCAAACATTTGTCAGGACTGATTAAATACACCCATCTTTCTATTTGACGTTTTTCGTAAACATAGATGTAGACTTACCGTAATATATCACAAGCTGAATGCTGCCAAATTGTTAAAGCAAAAGTCAAACAACCTTGTGATTTTTAAAAACCATTTGACACGTTGTAATGGACTGATCGATTTCCTTAAAAATAACTATAATCTCAAGAATAAGTTCACAATAGCATACATGTGAAGCCAGCTAATATGAGTTTCATTACAATTTTCGGATTCGAAGTGGTTTCCTTCAATATAACTCAAAAAGTTATTGGTATACACCGTAATATCAATAACTATCACCATTGTATATAAGATTTATATACAATGCTATCACCAATTTAATAGAAAATTTATGAATTCAAACAATCGCCGCGGTGGTATGCTTACGGGAGTATAATAAGTATCATATTTCAGAAACGTGAATGAACTTTTGACAAATTCTTTAAATTTTTAATGTTGTGGTAGAAATTATTTATTTATTTACTAATTCTATTTACTTTTGTTAAAGAATTATTTCAAGTTTCAAGGCCATGAATGTTGTTTTCAAAAAAAAACTCACAGTTTGTTGTGAGTTTGTTGGGTTAAACTGGTATAATTCTAAATGAGAATGAGATATTCCAAAACACTATCTAGTGAATAAAACGTAGGGCTAAATGCGATTCTGCATCTTATTATTATAATAAGTGAAAGCATCATAACCTTTACATCTCAATTAAATGCGAAAATTTAAGAATAACCTGTGGATAGGTATGCTAACTTCTTGCAGGCAATAATTGTGATAGGTATAAAAAAAAAACTAATTATCTATTACCTGTCAGAAACTATGCAGCAAAAATCAGTATAAATGTTGCATGGAGTAATTTTCTCAATAAAAGAAATGTTTCCTTGACATCCAAATGGCAGTTGTTTCAATCAGTGTGCAGAGCAGTTCGATCATATTGCTCACAAGTTTGGGATCATACGCTTTTTAAAGAAGTGGACAAGCTACAAAAGGTATTTTGTCAAAAGGATATTAAGAATACCTAATTTTGATGTGATACTCACAACTTTATACATAATTTTTGTGAAAGTAAAAACTTACTATAGCTAGAAAGTAGGAATATACATGCCAACGCACATGATTATACTACCTTATAGATGCTCTAGCCGCATGGCGTTTACACCTTAAAACCTATCGGAAATCACTATTAATTAGTACTATCTCCACCGATATGTCACTATGGTCAATAGGAATACCTGTAACATTTCCTACAACATGATATTTCATATTTACAATACAATAAAGCACGATTTGTCGTGGTTATGTTCCACTTTGTGTCGCAAAAAAAAACAATTAACATCTTCAACACGTTGTCGTTGTCTCAGACAAAAGTCGAAGTCGTAGGCAAAAAAACAACAAAAAAAAACAGCGCAGGAGATAGTTAAACACTGCGCTTTGCGTGTAACCAATTCGCAGATACAAACCGATTCCCAATCGATTCTCATGTGTCTCATTTGCCTCCGAGGAAAAATTGGATGTTACACACCGAAACAGAATATTTATCCCGCACAATCAATTTAATTAGCATTGGATTTGGATTTCTTGTGTGTGCACACAACAGCAATTCGCGGCTCAAAAATCGATTGTAGTCCGCTCAAGTATTTAGTACACAAACCTACAGTTCATTAATATCCCGAAAACAAAGTGGAAGTCACGAAACACAACTAGACTTTGTCTATAGGTACGATTGTAGTGGTGCTCTGTTGTGGCACCTAATGTGGCATGAAGCTCGCATTTAAACTGCATGTTTATCCCATGAACCCGGCTTCACCTTCGGTTTTAATCACAGATCGAGATCGGTTTCGTCGTTGTCGTAGTCGCAGTCGGCTAGCTGGTTGGGTCTCGTCTTCGGCGCGCGAACGCTCCCACAAAAGGTACACGCTAGGTGCCGTTTCTATACGTAAAGCTATTTGCCATGGCACCTACAACAGAGCGCTCTTCTCTGACTTTATCATTCAATCAGTGCAGTGCAGTGCTGTGGTTAAATAATATTTTAAATGGTGTTTAATTTATTTCATTTGTGCATAAAATGTAGTCCGGGAGTTTGGTGAGGTGATGCGCTCATCTGCTTGGTGTAAATAGGGGTGATGATTAATATCGCATGGAGTTGGAGTAGGTGCCATTAGGGAGACAAAATGGTCCTGACGTAATGATCGTTGGTAGTAATTATTTGCTTATACGATAACATCTGCATTTATGTGTTTGTATTTTCTAATCCTTTCGAGTTATCGATTCAAAACAAAATATCGATTGGACTTTCCCTTTTGATTGAGGGGATTTGTGTGGATCGATGTTGGACCGCTAATGCTTCCGGGAGTGTTGGGCGGTGGTATTGGCATCGAATGACGTTCGATGACAACAAAAGGGTTATTAATGCTAGTATGTATATTCTTAGTAAATGTACTTAAGTAAACCGAAGCCTTTTGACAAAAAAGTATAGTGTTATCTGACTTAGGAAGAATATAAGATTAAATCTTTTCCGAGAAACTCGAGTGTACATATGTCACTAACTTCACACAGAATATTGCCAACTCAAGGTGGATAGCCATCTGATCAGAAATAAATGAAGAGTTGCTAACTATGGAGGATTGGACACCGTTTCGTTTTTCGAAAACGGAATGTCAAGAAGTTGTCAGTAAAATTTTGTAATTCTACGGGAGTAGTTTGAGAAATAGACTTTCAGAATTCTTCATTCAATTCAACCTCAATTATTTGACGAGTCACAGTCTTTACTGGAACACTAAGTTGTATTGGTAACTATTGGCCTAGCCGTTCTTAGTTTTTAGATTCATCCTAACCCCAAGCTTCGAAATGAAATCTTCTCTTCCATTTCTCCCTCGGGACGACCAGCATTCTTGGTCATGTGTGGACTCGTGATATAATGACCGGTGACAAATAGTGCATCCATCTTCTTTTCTTGGAATGTTCTCATGTCTACTACCACTTAGTCTTATATTCAGTCACCTTTCTTACTTTCTTTTAGACTTTACTTTGAGTTTTCGGACCTTTGGCATTATACATACATATATTACTTGTCCTTCGTTCACCAGATATTCACTGATATCGGTCTAGCGGTAATGTATGTGACATCGTTTGAGTGTTTAAAAAACTCTACATTTTCGTAGTCCGAAGCTTTTACTCGGGCTGCCTCGTCGCAGTATGATATTAGATATCTATTTAAGTTAATGACAGCTTTTGAAGTTATGCTATATACTGGAAGGAACGCATAATACGTTCATTGCAATGTCGCTATTGAATATCGATATGCATGTGTTTAATATCCATAAAGTTTAATCCTTAACCTTACAACCTTACGTTGACAGTAAAAAAGACTGATGAGTTTGAATTTTCTAGAAATAACTACAAATTTGTATGTAAATTCTAATAGTTGTATTCATTGACCGGGCTTAGTTCCATAAATAATTCTTAGATGCTGGTATGCATCTTTAGCAATCTGGTAAAAGTTTAATGAAATCAGTAGCGGTTCTTGACTTATCAATCTTCTTTGCTAAATCAAGCCTTTCGCTTATAATAGCACGCGCTCAGTATCATGAAACCAACTACATAATAGAATACAGTATACCATTCTTTATAATAGACGATCTCAATCGACTTGACAATAATACCATATGTGACAAACCGTATACTACTCGTAGCCGTTGGCATTTAATTAAATTATGTGAACTCGTATGTTAACACCTTTTATAAATATTAGCCAGCGTAACTTTTACTTATGTAATTAGAAGTCAATTTACCAAGCGTCTATATGAATTATTACTCCAACTCATAACCGTTAGCGCCATTTAATAGAAACGTATTCCGTTCAGTTTTATGTCAAACACCACTTAAGATGGTAACACAAGAAATGCATTTATAATAATAAATAATGCAAATTAAATACAACGATATTGCAATTGCAGTTCACGCCGAGATCAATTAGATATCGCCAGTAATTAAATTGTCTCTTACACAATTAAGATGGATGGCCCAAACTATCTATGTATGTACACATAGACCAAAAAAAAAAAACTAAAATTCGCGTGATTCCTCACTTGAGTAATAAATTAAACGATTTACGATGCGCATCGAAAACGGATATAACTACTATTATTAGACGACAAAACAAGTTCTGTTTCTTTAGTTGATTTTGACCAACTTTAATAGGTGCCAATGTATGAATGTGTGTGTCTATTGCAAACAAGAAAGCCAATTTCAATAAATCTGCAATCGATATAAACGCAAGAAGAAGCAACACCAACAGCAGGCAGCCACAGTCCCACAGAAGGCGAAATCCACAAAAATAGCAATCATTGGCCGAAATTGCATAAATTTAACCGAAACTATCGCATAATAGATTTTAGATTTTAGAATCACATAAACTGTAGATAGATGTTAGTGGATTTTGTTTTTTTTTTTTTTTTTTTTTAATGCCTAAGTGATGCTTAATTAACCGGCATTTCTCAAGGAGAACATGCACGCAGCTCCTTCTTACATAACACAAGACATCCAAATCTTGAAAGGGGTTTGCCATTGCCACTGCACTAAATTATATTCATTAATGAAGATGTTCTTCAAACTGATATACAATACTGAATCCATGTATAATGTGTGTATCATTAACAAAAAAAAAAATTATAAAAATTTGAAAATCTCACGATTGTTTTGTTTTGGACTGTGGTAGTGGCTACATTGGCAGCGCCGCGCGATGTAAATTCGTTAAATTCGTCACGTAAACGGCGCGCGGAATGCTGCAATTGGGAACTTTAGTGTCTGACTTTTGGCCCCATGGTGTGTTAGGTACAACAACGACAATCGGCGTCGTCGTTGCTTCGTCGGTTCAGATACAAAATAAGACGAAACAGCCTGTCTGTGCTTGTTAGCACGAAATATGCTAGTAGCGATATTGCAGGAGCGTCCTCTATACTTTGATGTTTGTCCGTGCTATGCTGTAATAGTTAAAGGAAGCCAGAGGAGTTGAGGCTAAATGGTGGCATATGGATGGCTAATGATGCAAAATACCGCTCGAATGAAGAAGATGATATTTAGTGCTCTTCTACTGGGGGTTTTCTTAATTGGCAGGTTATTGAAAGCGTGCGTTATTGTTGTTGAATGCCTTCAGTGGGAACTGTTTTTGAATGTAGGATAGTTTTGGATTTTTCAAGAAATTAGGAGCATAGTATTTGTATTTGGGGAGTGGAGCAATTCAAGGTAGTCTTAAAAAAACAATACATACATACATATACATATGATATTAAATCGATGTCATGTACATACATACATACATATGTACATATGTAAAAAATACATTAAAACCTAGGGTGTAATGCAAACATATTCAATTTAAATCGTCCTCAGCGAACGATGTAAGTATAAATATTATGTAAGAACTCATTATGCAAACATATGTGCCGTGAAAATTTGTAAATGTCAGTCTAAGCAATTTTTTTTTATTATTATTTTCCACTTGTAAATGCCAGTGATTTTAACATGTCCCTAAGGAGCTGGTTAATTGCATTTTTATTAATCCTTTGCTTGCTTGTTTTTGCATGCTTTGTTTTGTTTTTGTATGAGTTTTCTTAAGCATGACTATCCAAATAGAATAACTTTATATCATTTTTTTTGTCATTACAGGTGCTTCGAGGTCACAAAACACCACCTTTTTAACACGCTTCCCTTCAGAGGAAAATACTGAGGAAGTACAAAGAATTAAAACAAAAGCCGAATCGCCAAACAGCGATAGAATCAGTTCAAGAGTTTTAGCCTCATCAAGCATGTTACTTTTGCAACCAAATGTAAGAATATATTCAATTACTTTATTTTAACTTTGATTCCATAAGGGATACGTCTGAGATTGTATTCATAAATAGGTATACTTTTATGAGGTGCAAACTAGAGTAAAGGTATGCTTTGAGATGTTGATCTTCAGATCTTTAAAATATGCTGGTTTTCCGCAATGTCCTCGGGAGCTTCAAACGATGAATGTATATTTTCAAAGATTGATATCATTACTGAAAGATGTCACGGATGTGTTGTTCTGAGTGAAGGATGTTCTTGTCTTGTAGATAAATGTGCCCCAGAGATCATTCTAAAAAAAACAAATACTTTAGCCAATTACTCTTGGGAATGAAACGATCGTTTTTCCGGAGGTTATTTCTACTTTACACTAAATATTTGTAAGAGTTGTCTTGCAAAAATGGGTCAGTCAGGTATGCAATCAATGCACTCCACAGCTTTAGAGTCCAAACAAAAAATCGGCGCCTTAGGCATTATGTTTGTTTAACTGGATGCAGAATGATTAGTAATGAGGCAAAATGAGTTCGTACATTTGGTGGTATTCCTAAAATTACTGTAGTTTTTTTAATTAGATGTCCTGTAAAAGAAGATATATGTACATATAAGGACTGCAAGTCTATCTGTGTCTATCTTTAAGTTAATAGCAACCGCTATCACCTTATACTAAGAGATGTGGCAAACCTTAAGAACAGACATCCTTCTACATTATCTTATTTTTTGATATACACGATGATATGGAATATAAAAACGAATCTATGCGCAAATTCAAATTTAACCCGTTAAATTATTTTCTATATTGCAAAAGTTCCACTTCTGACACCACAATCGACCATAGGCAAACCTTCAGCAAATGTTCTTAGACAGTGCGTTAGGTTTGATTCAACAACATGGCAGATATCACTTCTCATGATGCTCTGTGATGCTTTCAAATGATACAACCTCTGATCCTTGTCAATCTTTTTGGGAAAACCCAAACTTCTGACTCCAAAGACAGAAGAAAAAGACTCCACAACCACTAATTAGCTAACATTAATCTGATGAAATTGCAACCACAGGTCATTTCGATACAATTTTTCACCAGCAATATTACTATGTACGTATGTATTTATCTCTCTTTGTCAAAAATAGATTTATCTTCTGACACCATAGCTAAATAGAAGTTCAACCAGCATTATTGCAGAAAGATTAAGTTGCAAACTCTGAGAATAATTATGACCTGTGCGTCCGGCTGAATTTCATTTAAAAATAAACTCCCCAACCATTATGTAGCCCCACACAATGGATGGCTTTAAAACATCCACCTGAAAAACAGTGTCTCAGGAATTATATTCTTCATTCTAACAACATACACCAAGCATGGGTATGTACATACATTGTTTCCACTCAATCAAACACGAAATTTACGTCAAACTCACTTTACGTCAGCATTTGTAATTCACCTTAAATAATAGAGCAGAGAAGGCAAAAAGAATTATAAAGAAAAACAAAAGAAAAACAACAACGACATGCGTTCAAATACCAATCAATAACCGTTCGAAATCCGAAAATATCATATTATGTTTGACGTATCTTTCAGTAACTACCAGTGCATCTGACTTCAGAAATAAATCGTCACCTCTAATAATCGCACACTAATTGCATTTGCATAGAACCACAAAAATTGATTTTTTACGGCAAATCAGAACTCAGAAGCATCTGCCTCCTCGATTTGGCACATTAATCTTTGCACTATTAGCAGCGCACCTCATTCATTGAAGTACCGTGACTAACTTCTTGAATCCCAAAACAGACTGAATGCCCGGGAACACTAGGTCTGACACAAGGGATGGGTACCTCGCTCACTCGTTCATATATGGGGTTGGTTTGGTGCATGCAACGCTATACTTCGCGTGATGGTGTACTCGTACAAGGGTTAGTTAGAGAGTTAGAGTAGCAACCGAGTGACTTTAAATAATCACGTCTTGGGATTGGTTCATTTTCGGCGCATGTTTTGATTCGATTCACACAACTTGTATGGAATACCTCCCTTCTTGGAATCGCTTGTGTTTAATTTTTCATCAAACGAACCGCCAATTCAATTGTCTTTCATTCGATAACTTTTGTCTTACCGTTACAGAGCTCTTTTAGTTCTCTCTCTCCCTTCGATAATTTCTCTACGCAACAATCGCATTTGTCGCCGAGCGATCACCACCATCATCATCAGCCTACGGAAGGACAACTGATCGATTCGACCTTTAATCAGCTCTCCGATCTATTCTTTCCGGCCGATTCCAATAATTCGTTGTTGTCGTCGTGCGTCGATACCCAGGCTAATTGTGAGGCTTTAGGCGGTTTTGGTGGAAGTCCCCATCTACAGGGACTACAGCATCAGCAGCCCCATCATTCATCATCGAGTGAAACACTCATCGGTAGTGGAGGAGAGGATATTTCGGATTCGATCGAGAATCTCGCGAAATTACCGTGTCCCACGCGTGAAAAGCGATTATCATCAATTCCGGAACAACAAGCTCTATCACCAGATCCTTTGTGCTTTGATCGGACAACACCACAGGAAATCGGCTTACTAACACTTCGATCGAGTAGTGATCCAGCGATCGCGTTACATAGTCTAGAGGAGCGTCAGGCTGCACTGCAAGGTAGTGAGAGCTTGGAGCCACTAGCATTGTTGTCAACCCCACCACCAGCACAACTTACATGTGGTAGCTCACTGCCTAGTTTTCAGGAAACCTACTCGCTAAAGTACAATCAAATGCCCAATCTGAGTCTTAAAATGGATGAGGACTGCTTTAACATCACCACCGCTGCATCACATCCGCCAACGCATCATCATCATCATCATCACCAACAGCACCAGCCGCAGCAACAACATCAACAACATTCGCAACAGCAACAGCAACAGCAACAGACGCACAATCCTGCAGGAATAGTAGCATCATCGATCTCAGCGTATTATCATGGACATTTTGCTAATGCGGCGAATATCCAGCATCAGTTGGGTGCATATGAGTATAGCGCACAACAGCAGCAACAGCAGCAACAACAGCAACAGCAGCAGCCAGGTTATCCAGAAGGATTCTATCATCAGTATCATCAGCAGCCAACAACACAGCAGGTAAGTGAGAAGTTTCGCAATGAAACAGTTTTTTTTTCTTCTTCGCGTTTAATCAACGCGTTCTACGTTTCGCTTTGACATTTAAAATTGTATTTACAAAAATATGGTGATGTTTTGTGATTTTTCGAACTTTGTAGTTTTTGTTTTGACATACAAGAACTTTGGCATTATTGTCAAGCTACCATTTTTTGAATAAAAATCGAGTGCATCTTTTTAGGAAACGACAAAAGTAAAAAGCTTAATAAAGGCTCTCGAAATATTAATAATTTCGGGTCTGAAATATATCTTTATTGATTCATCAGTTGTCGTAATTATGTTTACAGAGAGTAATTGATTGCGCTTACGATGATTTGAACAGTAAATTGATTGTTGCTTACGTGTTTACGTGCCACACGCCTAATTTAAAAACCACTAAAAACATGTATAAGTTTTTTTTCCAAAAAAAGTAAACTAGCTAAAATTTTCTTTTGCTGTGGAAAGCAATTTAAAGCCTGCTCGATTAAACTCCTCTAATAGTTGAGTCTCATGTACTCCGTCGTTTGCCATATTCGTCCTGGTTATTCAGAATACTTTCAAATTAATTTTGTTATAAATCGCTTCACCTAAAATGCACGATTAAATATACGTTCAAGGTCCATTTAGACCAAAAGGTGACTGAAATTGTTGCAGTAGATTTATAGTAAACCGTGGAGCCATTGTTCTTGTTCGAACCCGTCTTAATCTAATCGTCAAGAGTTCAGGATGATTTCAAAGCTATATTTGGTGGACAAGTTAAATATGTACACATGTACATAGTACTGAAACATTATCGAACGGCGCAATCTTTACCTTTGACTTTCTGTTTAAAGAAAGATAAAGGACAGTTTTTATTGATTGGCTTAAAATCATGTAGGCGTTTACCATTGCTTCTTTGAACAGGTGTGTGGTACTGGAATACTTTTTAGTTTGGTTTGGATTCTGCTCTTGAATAACTGGAGATAGAAATGAAATACTTATATCTCCTGGATGTATATTTCTCTATGTATGTATGTATATACATAGGTATTTGTGTGATATTTTCCTGTATTTTGAATACAGTCGAGAGCAGTTCATTTTCTTCAGAAACTTTGTTCAGACAAAATTATTGATATTAGAGCCGACATGTCTGTAGAGCACCAACATGTGAATTTTATCAATCTATATGTATATTTAACAACATTTATATTAATTAACTTCATTCTTCTTTTAATCCTTATATTACTACAAAACATTTTAAAAATAATTATCATTTGCTTTCTTACAGGGCTACACATCCACTCATGAGCGCTATTCACTTCCAACGTTTCCCACCATCTCTGAACTACAAGCCTCGGCGGCACCACTTCGACGCGCTTCCCTTCCCATGCAGCGTTCGGATTCCCCGGCGAGTAGTCACAGTCCGAAACTTCCGAAAATGGGCATTCTTAAGGCAATGGCCAGTGCTCCCAGTTCAGCGTCCAGTTCGCCCAGCTGCCAAAATAGCAGTAACTCCAGCAATGAAGTACTCAGTAGCCGTATAATGCATCCAACTACGTCACAATTGTGTGCAGTTTGTGGTGATACAGCCGCCTGTCAACACTATGGCGTTCGAACGTGTGAAGGTTGTAAGGGATTTTTCAAACGCACCGTACAAAA
The DNA here is from genome assembly GCA_905220385.1 of Xylota sylvarum. NCBI lineage: Eukaryota > Metazoa > Arthropoda > Insecta > Diptera > Syrphidae > Xylota > Xylota sylvarum. Next base: position 32,283,543 of record LR999960.1, read on the forward strand.
AGGTTCCAAATATGTCTGCCTAGCAGACAAAGCCTGTCCAGTAGATAAGCGACGACGCAATCGATGCCAATTCTGTAGATTCCAAAAATGTCTAGCGGTTGGTATGGTCAAGGAAGTGGTACGAACCGATTCCCTAAAAGGCAGACGTGGTCGGCTACCGTCCAAACCAAAGTCACCACAAGAATCACCACCGAGTCCACCTATATCTCTTATAACTGCCCTGGTTAGAGGTCATGTGGACACAACACCAGATCCCTCGTGTCTGGACTACACCCATTACAAGGAACCCGTGCTCAATGAACCTGTGATTGGAGAGGCTGAAAAAGTGCAACAATTCTATACCCTACTGACGACATCGGTCGATGTAATCAAGCAATTTGCCGATAAAATTCCCGGTTACTCAGATCTCTGTGCTGAAGATCAGGAATTACTTTTCCAATCGGCATCACTGGAACTTTTCGTCCTGCGGCTATCGTATCGAGCACGAATCGATGACACTAAAATGACATTCTGCAGTGGTGTTGTCCTCCATCGGACTCAGTGTCAGAGATCGTTTGGCGATTGGCTAAATGGCATTCTAGAGTTCAGCAAGAGTCTACACAGCCTGGAGATTGATATTTCAGCCTTTGCCTGTTTGTGTGCTCTCACGCTGATAACTGGTAAGATAATAAGAATTAGCAAGAAATTTAAGACATTAGTTCTAATTTTTCTTGTTTTTGTTTGTTTTTGCTTATGTTTTTAGAACGCCACGGCCTTCGCGAACCGAAAAAAGTCGAACAACTGCAGATGAAAATCATTGGCAGTTTGCGCGATCATGTTACCTATAATGCCGAAGCCCAAAAGAAACCACACTACTTTAGCCGACTACTGGGCAAATTACCCGAATTGCGCTCCCTCAGCGTTCAAGGACTACAGAGGATATTCTACCTAAAGCTAGAGGACCTAGTACCTGCCCCTGCACTTATAGAGAATATGTTTGTGGCAAGTTTACCATTTTAGATTAACATAAATATATAGGTGTCATAATATATATATTATATATTTTATTACACTACATAGAATATGCAAATTTATACATTTTATTGAATATACTATATGTTTTAACTTTTATCAAGACAAACCAGTGATTAAGTTCAATTTGAGTATAAAACATTAAAATAAAGAAAAGTGGAAAACAAAAAAGTGTACAATAGATTGTAAGTAAAACAAAAAACAAAAAATATAAGAAATACCAGAGACCTGCATAAAGATATACATACATACATACATACATATATTTAATATATAAAAACAAATATTTTTTCAAAGTTGTCAATTATTTCTAATTGTTTGTTTTATTTTTTCTTCGTTGTTTTTTTGTTCCCTCTTTTTATATACATATATCCCATTATGCATACATACATATATGAATAATGTATTCATAGATAATGTTTTAATTTATCCCTTTCATGTTAAAGAAAAAAAACTTTAAAGAAATTTATTTAGCGACCATGTCTGACTGTGGAATGTATAATGGTAGGTTGAAGAAAGAATGAATTTTGTTTTATTATTTTAAATTAAACAGTGTGGAATGCGAATTAAGAAATAAAACTGTGCTCAGTTCATTTTTAATTTATTATTGGATTTTCTTTTTATTTTGTTCTACTGCGCGGATGTGTATATATGTTTTCATATTTTTCGTTGAGTTTAGATACAAAAAAAAAAATAATGAACTAAAATTGGAAAACCTGCAGGAAATCTATTCATAACCATCGAGACTAATATTTATCCCCCTTTATGTACATATGTATATAGCTTCACTAGAATCGCAAATATATACAACATATCAATCATAGTTTATGACTCTGATAAAGATGCAGCTATACCTTTTCTAATTTTTATCGAATCTTTTAGCCCCTAGAGTCTAGATGATAAAGAGTCTTTTATTTTTGTGTTTCACAAACTAGTGCTTTCTGTCCATCGTTCCATAAGGATTTCATTACGACGATATATGTATGTATGTATCTCTACTCAAGAATTATTCCCTTGCTTCGTAACGAATGCAATGAGAAACTATTGTTTAGATATTTATATTAAAAATACGCAGGCTGCTTACAATATATTTCTGTATCACAACTGATCAATCAGGATCGGCCCTGATTTTTCTTATATTTTTTATATACATAAATTAGTTTCGACCACTTGAACGTGTTATCCCTTCAATCGGAAAAGTATATCAGGTATTATCTTCCTACATTTCATCGGGAGATAATTTAAACACCGTCACATGACAATATTGTGCGTGTCTGCTACAAACCAATTTACAAGCTAAAGTAAATTTAATTATTTTTATACAAGATTACACTATAGATGCCCACCTTAAACACACCACTGTCAATACTCCACAATCTAGTTTCTTCATTTGCAATCCTTCAATATATAGTCTTGCATTTTCAAATGATATCTTCTCTTGAATCCTGTCCATAATTTCTCATTTTCCTTCCGAAATGGATGAACTACTTAAGGTTAAGGGCGACAAATACCCCAAATTTTCTTCATTCTCTTCAAACTTCTGGATCAGTCTCTTTACAACTCTCGATTTCCTGATCGAAAAGTACATCATTGACATACGGATTCGAAACTCGTTTTCATCAATTGAACTTGGGCTTACAACTTTTTAAATTTGAATCTCATTACAGTGTCGTTTACTGTCTTCTCTTTTTGATAGAGAATAATATCGGTATGCAGACTATAACACCAACATCGTAAACGTGACTTCCTGTGCCATTCCTCTGAACTAGATGCAGGGTTAAGACTTACACAAAACTATTTCGATTGTGGAAAGTACTTTTTAATGGTCTAAACAGAAAGATACCGGACCTAAAAATCATCCTTATATTTTAATTCCATTCAGAAGCGCCCCTAAGAATATGAACAAATAGCTCCATCATTAGACAGTTACGCAACTAGCGAAGCAATCGTTCCAAAATCTATAATAATCGATTGCACTTTAACATTTCTTCGGCTCGCATCGGTATAACTATGTACATAGTTTCATACCTTAACGTTTGAAACCGATATACGCACCTGTGCCAACCAACCCCCATGAGGGACATGTTTTCAAACAACAAAACCACCCTCTTGCATGGAAATTTCATCACACTTCATGTGTCAAATCAGTGCATTTATCTTACCAAAGCCCACAACAAAGTAACGCATATCGAAAGCATTGATTTAAAAATTCATTCGAAAATTGGAAAATCGTCGTCACAACATCACACACAAACATCGTCAACAACGTCGTCGTCGCACCTTCGTGACTTGTCTGTGAGCCTACCTTACAAGTGGCTGCCCACCAGTCAATCAGGCATTTGTCAGGTAAATTGGACAATTTGTCCAGTATCGTAAAATTGATTTAATAAATATTTTACCGCAAAAAGAACAACCAAACACAGTTTTATTTCATGATTTGTAAGTATATACATATATACAATATATATGTACATATGATATGTAGGTATATCGTGAGGATTAGTAATTATTTTTTTTTCTTCGTTTGTCCTGAATCTCTTTGTCATGGTGTCTTATTTTCTTTTTTGTTTAAGGGATATCAAAGTGCTTATTGATTATTATGCATTTAGAATCTACTTAAATATTGGTCAGTGGAAGGAGGGTTCTTTTTTTTAAATAATTTACTAAGATCTTAAAACAAAACATTAGCTTTAAATATAAAATTCTAGTCGTTTTAGCTATTAAAGTTCTTTTTTTTTTTAAATAATGTAATACAGAAGTATATTTTATGTTTTATTAATTTTAATTTGTTTTTGTGATTATACAATGTTATACTGCCAGTTTTTGTCATAATTTAATTGGTTTAATATTAGTGTTGTCTTAAAATTTAAAATATACTTTAAAAATAAAAATCTATAGCTTAACCAAATTTAGATCTCAAAATTTTTCCATCTGCGGCCATTATAACTCAAACCTTTTAATTTATTTTTTTCTTTTGATTTTTGTTAAGTTTTTTATTTAAGTTTTATTTGCTAAAATTTTATTGTTTTCTTTATGGTTGGAGCGAATTTTTCAACAGGACATAGGTTGTACGAAATGAATTGTGATAGAAACAAAATAAGATAACAAAAAACTATTAAAAATAGTAACAGACAACTAATAAAGGCATAGCCTTAAATTTAAAGTTTTTTGGAAACACTTTCAAAAAAAAAAACAAAACAATATTTCCCATAATTTTGTTTTTATTATTTTTTTAGATTTTTTAGATCCAAAATTGAATAGAAGGAAATTTTAGTTATTTTACAAAAGAAAAAATATAAAACATTAGTAGATAGGATTATAATGAATCTATTTTAAATGTAAAACAAAAAGAAAAACCTTATACAAAAATATTTACTATTATTTATAGAAAGATATACAAATACTATTTGATGATAATACATAAATATATATATATATATTTATAGACTTATTGAAACTACAAAAAAAAATCTACTTAACTAAATGGTCGCCTTTAAAACCCATTTATTAAAGATATATAAAAAAAAAACAAATTTAAATAAAACTATACACACCTACGCCTTAACGTTACATTACAATAATCGTAGCACTAAACATTATTTATGTATGTTTCTTTTTAAAACTTTACTACTTTTTTTAAAAGATTTAACGAAAAATACAAAATTTCTCCACTAAAACATATCGTATCGAATCGGTCCTTTTAATAAATCATCAATTTAATATGTACTTCATTTGTAGTGTTTCAGTAAATTTAAATAAAACAGTGTAAACAACTTGAAAGATATATTTATGTGTGTTGTCAATGTTGTAAGTACCACATTAAACTATTTTGCACAGATACTTGTTTTCTTTACAATGAGGAATACAATATTTTTCCAAATATACATGTTTTAAAATAAATGTAAAAAAGGATGCTAAAAATTCTAAAAATAATAAACTCCAGACAATTAAAATAATGCTTCTTAAATGATTGTATTTTTCATTAAAAATATTAATTAAAATGTATCTTTATGTATACCTAACTCTTTATTTCTTTTTATATACAATGTGTAACTTATTCCCATTTATCCTTATTTAATTTCTCTACGCAAATAACTAAGATAGAACGAAAATAGAACCACATCCTATTTAATGTTAACTTAAAAAAAAAAAAGAAAAACAAAAATAATAATAAATATTTCTTTAAGACACACTCCTTTTATCCCTCGAAAAAAAAACAAAAAAGACAAAAAATTCATCGCTGTATTTCAAATTTTATCTGTCGATCCTTCGTATCTATGGACTATTTAATCATATTTGTTGTTATACAAATAGGATACCAGTACGGTTTTAAGAATACAAAAATTAAAGTGCAAATTCTGGTGTGCTCCTAAGAAAAAAAAAGAAAAACTATAAACTAAAAACAAGCAAATCAGCATAAAAAAATAGATATCCAACGAAATCCTTTAGATTTTAATTAAATTCATTATTATGATATTTACATATGTATGTATTAAGTATAAATTTAAATTTAGAATTTAATTAAAATTAAATTATGTATAATTCTTATTTTTGCTGTTGAATTTTTAATTCAATTTTACTTAACTCTTGTTGTATACAAAATGTGTAATATGTTTTAATTTTTATTGTTTTTTGTTTTTGTATACCTTTGTACTTATTGTTAGTTTTAAATTTATATTTATAGAATTTTTAATCATCTTTAGTATAAATTTTATTTAAATACTAAGATTCAAACAAAAGAAAAAAAAGCAAATTAAATCTAATGAAGAGAATATAATGTTACGTACGTATTTTGTTTCCTATTGAATTTGTTGTGTATTCTTTTTTAAAGACAAATAAATATATATTGATTTTGGATTCCAGTTAAATGAAGGTTTCTTTTTTAATAACAGGGTGTTAGTGTTTTACAGTTTGTGGGGAAGTTTTTCTGAAAAGGTTTATACATACTTCAAGCAAGAAGAAAAGCCTATATATATCTTACATAGTTTGTATCTACATAATCAAGTGTATGTAACCTTAAGCATACTAAAACCAAACTTACATACTTAAATCTAAAGTTACTTCGATATAAAAGATCATCTTAGAGACTTTTACGGGATTTGAAGAACAGACGAAACCAGTTGGCCTTGAAGTGAATGAGGACAAAACCAAGTTCATGTTGTCAAGAAACAAAGAAGATTCTGTCCACCGCCTAGGACAAAACCTCACTGTTGACAACAGTAACTTCGAAGTGGTTAAGAAGTTTACCTACCTCGGAGTAAATATCATCTACACGAAAGACACCTTAGTGGAGATTCGACGAAGAAAAAGCCTGGGAAACCGCTGCTACTTCGGTTTGGCGAAACAAATTCAAAACTACTAAAGCTCGGTCACATCGACCGGATGCTCCAGCAAAGAGGATCTTCGAATCACAGCCCCTAGGTTCAAGACGACAAGGCAGACCGCACCTCAGATTTAAGGATCAAGCTATCGCGGATGTCAGAACGCTTGGTCTACACAACTGGAATCAGCGATCCCGGAATCGAAGAGAGTGACAGACTACCGTGTCTCAGGCAAGTAAGTATATACATATATACATATATAGTATGTATATATTTTTAGAGAGATTACGAACCAGACCTCAGTGTTGGGTCCCTTTTCGTCCCACTTCCACCATCCATCTTAGCCTGAGGATCTCTCTGGATTTCGTCACAGTTCCTCTCTGGCTTTGATTCCCCGTGTCAATGCTAGCATCTGTTTAACAGAAATCTGGTTCAACCTCTGGGTATCTACCCAGTGACTCCCCAGGACCTCCACTCTTCTGCTAGCTAGCGCCGGATATTGACACAATGTATGCGCTGCCGTCCCGGCTCCCTTCAGGCATAGTTCACAGGTGTCATTCTTCAGAAGACGCATCATCTAGAGAACTCATTGAATTTATGAATACATTCCAATGCCAGTGATGTATTGATATCTGTTTGCTCCATGCGTCTAATCACTGATTGATTGTCCAGTGCTATGGTTACGTTTCTACCCTCAACTTGACCCTCTCTTAGGTAATCCAACGCATGCAACAGAGCAATCATCTCGGCTTGATGGACTGAAGTATATTTCCCCAGACTAATATGACTGGTTAGTTCCAGTTCTTCTGAGAAGATACCTACCCCCGCCACCAATCTTCTTTTCCAGAAGTGTTCCCTCCCCAATAAGAGTTTTGTGATTCCTTTCGGTAACACACATTCTCTTTATTCCATTCAACTCACTAATCTCGTTTTTCATGAAATCCAGGATTTTCCTATGACCATAGATTTGAATTGATGAAGCACACTTTTTGCCTCTTCCATATGGAAGTTCCAAGTTAGTCCAGCATCTAGGTATACACCCAAATACTTAACCCTCCTGGTCACCTGTAGCTTCGATCCAAAAAGTTTCAATGGCTGAAATTCCAGATCTCTCCTCTTCCTTGTGAAGATGATCAGATCTGTCTTTTCCGCATTAATGGAGAGCCCTTGTTCCTGACACCACTGCTCCACCACTCTGAGAGCATTGCTCATGGTATCTGCTGTGATGTTCATGAATTTATCTCTTGCCATTATTGCTTGGAAACTGGATCCCTCGAGACTATTTTCTGAAGTCTATTGACCTCAGCTGTGCTCCTAATATTCGAGCAAAATTCCCTCCACGACTCCCTTTTACGTCGTCGCAGCGTTGCTTTTAGCTCTTTCTTCTTTGCTTATATTCATCCCATGAGTCAGGATCATCCCTTCTCTTCGTTTCAATCCCTGCAGACATTCATCAGAGACTCTACCTCTTTTGTTGGGCGAGGCTCTAGGGAATCATGCGGCAGGTATGCAGATGCCATGACAAAACTGCCCGCACCTGCTCCTACTCGCACAGCGACAAGGTTAAGGACACATAGTTGCGACAGCATAAGTGCTTTAACTACGTCCCTCGCCAGTACACAAGATTTAGCTCTTTCGCCAGATCGCACATAGTGTAAATTGTCAATACTTTCAGGTAGAGCTCTAATTCTTCATTTAAAGATCCAAGTCTCCTGCAACATATCAATCAACTCCTCCACAAAACATCTGGTCAGCATTGCTGATATAGCTTTGCTGTGGTAAAGATTCAATTGAATCACCCTAAGTTTTTCCCTGCCTAAGAATGCGGCTAGTGAAAATTCCTTGTAATGTAGGTAAGTTCCAATCTTCCCTACAACCTCATGTAATGCAGTTTCCACTAATTTAACTTTAAGATATGCATGTTGTGCTTTGCATAAATTGTGTATATCTAGAAGCCTCTCTAGTGCTTTCAGAAGGAATGTTGAGAGACTAATGGGTCTGTAGTCTTTTGCTTGGGTTTGACTTGATTAACCTGCTTTAGGTATGTAGCCGTACCCTAAACATTGTACCTGACTTTTCCTGGGGCCTTTTGAAACATAGCTGGCAGAATGCCGTCAGGGCCTGGAGCTTTGAATGGTACGAATAACATAATAGCCCAACACAAGTTCTTCCATGTGACGAGACTCACTACCTCTTCCTCTATCAACAAACTAGTATTATCTAAGTACCCATTCGATATGGAAGCCACTGGTGTACCTGGAAAGTGAGTTTCGACTAACGCTTCCAATGCTTCCTCGCTGCTTTCCGTCCATGAACCATCACATTTCCTGATGTAGTTGGGAACTGGGTGGTCCTTGGTCAGTATCTTGCGGAGCCTAGTATCTGCGATCGACTCCTAGAATTGTTTTCAGGATCTTCTTTTAGATTGCTTAATTAAGTATTTCAACTCTATCTTACTTTCTCTATATTCACCCCACGTAATGTCATCCCCTACTAATTTTGGCCTATTCTAAAAGTGCTAAACTTGTTTCCTTTCAGAATTTATCTCCCTATTCTTCTACCATGGAAGGTTGGACCTTTTGGAATCCCTTCTGACAAAGGTTGCTGGCTTGTATATATCTTGGGGATTGCGAGTACGGAATGCCTTACTATTTCTTTGTATCTGACCCAGCCCGCTCTCCTACAATTCCTGTTGGTGTTACTGGCCGTGGGATGGTAGCTGAGCTCAAATGTCTTATGTGCTCATAATGCTTAAATAATCCTTGCAAGAAGCTAAAGTAATATCTATGCTTAGTGAGTTAGATATTTCACACTAAGTCTAGAGTATAGCCAACATGAAATATTTTGATAGCAAATATTTTGCAAACTCAGGTGTGACGACCAACACAAGCTGTAAAATTAAATGTAAAATACAAACAAAAAATGTATCTTTTGTGTCACTTGGCGACGTTTATTTCAATCGAATATTATTTTACAAACAAAGTGTTATTCACTGCGTCTACAAAAATCTACACTCATGGTGTAATGATTCTCTGCACACTTTTAATTAAATAAGAAAAAACTTTCTAGAAAAAAAAATAAAACTTCACCAAAAATGGAAACACTTTTGGTTAAATAAGTTTTATTTTTGTTTTATGTATATAGTTCCTAATATGTGTAATATATAGATTACAAATATTCCATATAATTCAAAAATGAAATGAAATCTCCTCTCAAGATCCCCTACGTCTAATATTAACTTCATTATTGCGATATTAAAAATGATAATTTAATTATTTAAACAAAAAAAAAAGTAAATACTTTGAAAGTATTTGCTCGAGAATGAATTTTTTTGTTTTGTAAAAAGAAGGAGTAAAGATTAAAGGACTCAGTGCTAGTTGAAAATTTCTTCCGGTGAGTACGCGGTGTGGCTGAAAAAGAGAGTCAAAAAGTTAGTAAATAGAATTTGTATCTTACCTTTGTTTTGTTTCGTGTTTTTCTTTTATTTTTGTAATTGTCTCCCCGCTATGTGTGATGGAATTTTTTTATGCTTAGCTTTCTTTTACGTTCATGTGAGCTTAATTAGTGTTGCACATATCTGCGTGCATGTAGTACGATACCACAGCATTCCGATTCCATTGAAAATAGTGAAAATTTCTTCTCTTTTCATCTTTTTTCGCTTAATCTGCGTTTAGTATTTTTTTTGTTTTAGTTTCTATTTCTTGTTTTTTCTCCTTCTAAGCTACACACACGTACACAATTGATGGTATTTAATACTTTTTGTATCCACGACGATTACTATTTCGGTAGCCACCCCCACCGCCTGATCCGTTGCGTGCTCTTGGTCGATTGGTGCCGTAGTTCTGGACTTTAGCTGAATACTTTCCTGATGGTGGAACGTATACCTTCTGATCGGAGCTTAAACGTGCTTTCTTCTCGTCTCCATTTCCGTTTTCATTTTTACCGTCGAATGTTATTGGGGCATGGCGCTTCGAGCTGAGTTTGTTCTGAAAGACGAAAAAAATTAAATTTGTTAAGACTAAACAAAGCACTTGAGAATATTTTTTAAAGAATCTAAATAACATCTGCGTTTGGTCTAGATAACTGCAGAGAGTGGAAATAACATTTGATATCTAATCAAAGATTGAATTTCAAGGATTTGCTAGATGCGGGATGAAAGCCCAGCAACATCTGCATCGTTGCTCTTGCTAAAATAAATTTTTAGCAAATTTTGATAAACAAAAATGTCGACTTGCCAAACTCTCCGAGAAAGCAAGGCAACAAAATAAGAAGAAGCGGAGGAAATGTGGTACATGGGCGAAAGTGAAAAATGAAATGAAATAAAATTTGTCAAAGGCAGTCAACTACAGAAGTAGAATCAAGTTACAAAATATATATGGGTTTTCGTTTGAACTTACATTTTTCCTTGTAACCCAGGAGAGTTGAATATCTGTCTTAAAGCTTGGCGGTGAATGGAAGAGATCACGAATCAATGCACTAATATTTGATGTTGTCTTCAATGCGGTAAGTTTCAGTTGATGTTCCTCTGATTTCAGTTCCTCTGATGGTTTTCCCTTTACTGATTCCTCCAATTTCTTAATATATCTATGGACAAGAAAATTCAAATAAAAATTTGTTGATTTTGCATTCATTTCCACAAGCTTACCCTTGAGTTCCTCGTGCCAAATACTGTAATCTTGATCGAAAATCTTTCAATTTTTCTGGATCATTAACAAAAGCCAAACTATCGGGGTTCTTCTTGCCCAATATATGTAGAGCATATAGAAGACATTCGGCATGTGAGAATTGGAATGAAGGCGGGGTGGCTAAATCATCATCGGTTAATGAAGGTAGAGGCATGTATTCCTAATAGAAAATTAAAAAAAAAAAACACTTTTAGACGCATTGAATAAAACAATTTGTTTTAAGGTACTTACCCGTAGAACGGTATACACGGCATCAATCCTGGTTGATGCATTCTCCAATGTATCGCAGTAGGCGCACATTTCAGCAAAGACTTTAAGAAGACGCAATTGGACCTGATCCTGCTGTACAGCTGTTGCAATCATATTCCAAGTGCTCAATGGTAGCAATTTGTCGCATACGAAAACAACAAATGGTGTCGATTTGATTTGTGACTAAAAGAAGGAATAATATAAAATTAAATGATTTGAATAGGAAAACATTTAATGTAACTTACGGAAAAATATGGCATTGCATGCGTTGCACATTGAATAAAACGTTCAACGATTTCATCTTCAATTGTAATGGCGTCGATATCGGCTCCCAATTCGGCTTGTTCTGTTGCTAGATTAACTAACTCTGTATGTCCTGTGATGGTTGAACCAAGTTTAGTTGATCCTAATATATTCATGCATAAATGGAATTCTTCAGCGCTAACATCCTGAAATTGAAGAATGCATTATTTGAATGTCTTTTTAATTCGTCAGAGGACGAACGAAGTTAGAGCAAGTTTTTGTATGTACATATCATAAAAGCCTGTTAAATCAAATAGAGACTAGGAACTCTGTACGCTGGATTTCGTAACTAAAATCAGTTTTTGAATAAGCAAGCTGCTTAAACTGTTGGAAAAGAGTCGGATAATCCACACATAGTCATAGTGAAGCCAACGCACCCTGAACGTGTGACTGTTTGGTGTGGTTTTTGGGGTGACGGCATTATAATCTTTTTTTTATTACAGTCAATGGAAAGCGCTACCGAGCCATAACCATCTAACAGGTGCACTGAGGTTTACGGTATATTGGACGAGATGTACATGTAAGCGTTATACTCGTGCTTGCAGCGTTATACGCCTTATATATTCACCGCCAAGTCAGAAGTAGTAAAGTATTTTTTGCACCGATTAGGGAATCCTAAACAATTTGCGCCATTCTCAGCTATATCATGGTAATTCCAACACACATACTGAGAATCTAGAGGATCTGATGACATTATCCCACATCTATGCGTAGATGTAATCAAAAACTTTGCTATGCAACCGGAGTTAGGGGAATATGAATCGTAGCGTGGAACACAAGCTAGAATTTGAGAAGGATTTCTCTAGAATTTTTACGAAACCCACAAACCTAGAGTTCAATGAATTTAACGGTGTATAACATTAATTAAGAACAACTGTCTGTAAAAGCAGAAACCTACAAATGAAATGCAATTAGCACGCATCTTTTGTTGATTCGCAGAAATCCCCTATATGTATGTATGTATCTGATGAAAATGATAAGAGAGTCAGGCTTACAAAAGCAAAATTAATTAACGCCCAATACTTTTTTTTTTGTTGTTAAGAAAATAAAAATCTATCCGTGGTGTGCTTGGAAATTTTCGGGAAACATTAGTTAACTTACTATCGTGTGGGAATAAAAGGATTGATCTGATCACAAGACATGTCTGTTTCCTAATGCTTGTTTTAATGGTTGTGACGCGATAATTGTTGTCCAATTACTACTAAAACTGTGTGAATAACCGTTTAAATGAGGTAATTAAGAGGCCGTTGTTTACCTCTAAAAATCTAAAATAAATAGTTGCTAACACTCGCAGAAATGTAGACTTTAACGAATTCACTGATTTTTTGAAAAGTTAGGGGAAATATATTGCAAAAGATGAGCTACAAAAATTGTGACGCTTCTATTTACGGTTCCATCTTTTGAAGAAAAAAATCCTACTTACATTCAAGGAGGAAAAAAAAAGCTTTGGACAAAATTCTGATCATAACACGCTCTACAAGAAACATAAACTTCCGAGCTTCGGCTCACTAACGTAGGGCTCTTCGAGTCCAACAATGATGGACATATGTATGTAGCTCCATTCTTAGGGAATCACTTCCCGATATCCCTGATGAATTGGATGACATCCTCACTATACTCGACTTCGATACATCGTACGAAGTATACCCGAAAAAGGAGGATCGGCATAGGAAATTCGACTCTCACAAAAGTGAGATTGCAATATACACAGATAGTTCTAAAACCAGTGACGGTACAAGCTAAGGTTCTAGCTGTGCTCAAAGCTTCGGAATTAATAGAGATGGGATCAATATCTGACTAGAATATTGCCATCAGGCTACGCGTTAAGGCTTCAGAATCCAACATATCATTTGAATTAGTCAGGAATTGCTGCACAATGCTCAGGGCATTATGTACGCAGTACCGTGTTAGGTACTGGATATAGAGCGGGACAAAAAGGACGTACTGGCCAAACCTCAGAGCTTCCAAAAAACGATACAGTTAGAGGATAGGATTTTCCATAGGATAATCAATATGGTAGACCTGAAATGGTCGAACCTAGGAAGACATACATAAGGTGTTTAACCCTTGTGGCCTATAGTAGATCGAAAAAAAAATCTGCGGAAATAATGAAACTAAGCAGGTAGCGGTAGGGATTCTCGCTGGTCATTGCCTTCTGAGGAGGCACGCCATGAGATTAGGTTTATCAAATACGGATATATGCACATACTGCAGTAACATTCTCGTTTCGGAGGTTTAGGTATATGTTTGTTACCGTAATCGTTCTTTAGGGATCGCGATGTGCCCACTATGGTCCCTAGTGTCCTATGAAAAACTCACAACACTACACTACTTATCTAAAACAACTAACAACTTCCGAGATCACACACAATGGGTATTACATAGATTATCATAAACTTTTAAACCAAATGTATAGTTATCAGTATCCCGGAAAACTGGATAACATAATTATCATAAACTACAACTCACCTGTAAAATTTTCTTGATCTCTTCGATAAGGTATTCCTCCAATTCGTTGGTGACAACAGTAGGTCCCATGGCGAACAATTTCGTAGCGATAAACTTGAAGCATCTCTCTCGTGTGGTTTCGTCTCCTGAGACGATTTGTGTAAAGATTCCCTGCAATGCTCCCTTAGCGTCGGTCTACAAAGAAACAAACACAATTTCATTTAAATCTCTAGATTCTCTCCTCAAATACTTTACAACACCAACCTTTAAAATGGTCTGGAGGGATGCATTAACGGTTTGCAACTCCAGTGGATCGTCTAGAATAAGTAATTGTGCGAGTGTATCGCCAATTTTTGCCGTAATTCCCACCGTATCTTGACATAGTTTCGGCAAATCCTTGATTGCTTGACGACGAATCTACATAGAACACATATTTATAGTTAAAAAAATTGCTCCACAAACACTTGCTTTTTTAAACAATTTACCTGCATATCATCATCCTCGCAAAGATCGAGTTGAGCATCTATAGCTGAGTCGGCTAGATCTGGGAAATGCTTGAAAAATTTCCCAATGAACTGCGATGCCAAACGCTTCTCCTTCGAAGTTCCTTTTACCGCCTTCAATATATCCTTATATTCATTTTCATGCTGAATGAAAACAAGACAAAAATTAAACTTTAATTTTATTTTATCTAAGCAACGAGAAAACACTCACCTCTTTGATTTTATCACCAGCCTCGGACAAAATGTCATAGCACTTGTATAGATGTTCGATATTATCCATGATTTAGTCTTTTATGTTTGATATTTACGACAAACTTTAACTGAATATCAATTATTTAATAAAATAGCACGAGATTTTCAATGTGAAAATTAATATTTATGCGCTCACGTTCAATTGTTTGCTAAACGAAATCACAAAAGCGAATGTGGTGAACTGATGACAAAATTTTCTTTTAATGATGGCTTCCGTTGATGCGGTGTGTGTTGGTGCGTTAATATGGTTGTCTCTTTTTGTTTCGAAGAAAAACTAGTTCCTTTCGTTAGGGATTAGGGTAATTAGTAAGTTTTCTTACGAATGTGGACGGAGGGTTGTTAAATGATGTGTAATTAATGAAGAAACATAATTAAAGATGAAATGTAATCAAAAATGAGATGCAATTAAAAAGGGAATTTTATGTTTCAGGTCAATGTTACTTGGCGGCCATTTTGAAAGAAAAAAAAGATCCTGTTGTTCATTAAGGAATTGTAAAAATTCAGGTAAAACTTTCTAACTAATATGGGGAAATACTGAGAATCAATTTTAGAGGATTTTACAAACAAAACATTCATGTTTGACTAAACAATGTAAAAAAAAACATTCTAAGGCTAACTAAAGTAAAGCGACATGTCGTAAAATAACAAAACAAAAATCGAACAAATCTGTTGAATCTCAGCGACTTTGCTCAGAGAGTTGCACCAACTTCAGAGGTGACAATTTCGTCAAGAACGCGATTTGGCCTTGTAAGTGTGGTTTTAAATTTGAAAAATCGAACGTTGGTTAATATTTGCAAGTCTCGACAAAAACTGATTGATGATTTTATTGATTTTTAAACCATTGACTTGCAGACTATTCCGAGTAATACAAATTAATTGATATTATTAAATATACGTATCCCATACAACCTAGTGCGATACCATGTGTGGTAAAACCAAATAGCATTAAACGCTACCATTCACCAAGTTTCATTCTGTTGTACCAAGTTTCATGACATTTCCCACAGTTTGAAAACTTAACCTCATAATTGTTGACCAAAGTATAAACACGAAACACAATTTGATTCAAATATTAAATTAAACGATGATTAATTTAAATAAATCGTGAAAAATATAAATAAAATGCCAAAAAGCACGTACAGACAAAGCTTATTTTATAGAAAATTTCCTTACAACTCTCTTTCCACAGGTAAAACAGCCAAAGATGCTTGCGATTCTGAATCCAGTTCTTGAGATTTTCAACCTCGTATCGAATGCTGCTCACTATCTTTTGGTTGTTAGCTACCTCATCGGAAAGGGAATATACTTTCTTCTCGCTCAAATATGCATTTGCATAAGTACCTTTTTTCAAGGTGTCGTCGTAGTTCTAGAAGAACTATGGCTATTCGTGCAGGAACTCCACACGAGCATAAACGATATGTTCACTTACATGGAGAACTCTGCTAATCGTGGTGTGGGCGGTGTCGTAGAGGGGTTTTCGTTATTTGGTTTGGAGATGGGAAGGTTCTTCACGAACGGAAAACTGCATTCAAAGCTCTTAGCATCCGCCGTGGCCAGGTATATTGTAAATTTCTTTGGCATTATACGTGGAGGGCTTCTACTGATTGCCGACTCGGTGTGGTTTCTGGTGACAATCATCCCAAAGACACTTCTGAACGCTGCCATCTATACGGGGGATGTTATTATATTCGGAATTGATGGCACCTGGAAAATTGCCTTGGTCTTTGCACAGAATATTATTGATGAGCTGTTTAGATACACCATAGCAGTAGTTATAATTTTCATAATCTTACGAAATAGAAGGCGCATCTATAGAACCACCAGACGCTGGACAATACGAATTGTCCGAACAACCATAAGGGTGAGTTGGCCGAATTTGCATGAATTGCTAATAGAAACTTTCGAATTCTTTTAGTGGATCATGAGAATCTTTCGATTCTGTTTCGTTCTCCAGTCAGCGCAACCCCCTGCACGTACTCGAGTTCAACAAAGGTCACCAAATTCTACCTCAGTACTGAACAAAAGCAATGAATCCAATTGCTGTGTTATTTGCCGTGATCGTCCCAAGTGTGTTCTCCTGTTGCCCTGTAAACATCTCTGTATGTGCGCGGAGTGTGCAGTGTATATTCCTACATTTTGTCCACTATGCCGGAGCACAGTCCACAAACAGCTGTCGGTTTATATTTAGCTGAGAGCAACTGCCTAAAGTCTGATCATACACTGTTGTCCGTATCCCGTTTTTTGTGTGTGTGTGCATTAGTGTAACTAGATATATAAGTAAGCAAATACAGATTTGTTTAATTTTTAAGAGAGAGTTAACGATTCCTTTATTAAAGGCACTTTTTAGATCTAATATTTAAATGAGGTTTGCAGGAAGGGGGATTCTTCGACTCAAACGGAACAGCGCAATAAAAAGTAGGTAGGTGGTAAAAGAACCTGAAATTTATAAAACCCATCAGTCTGTACAATAGGGAAGTCAATTTTCGCTACGACGCTAAAGGGGCGTCGATTTGATATATGGATTGATTTTGCAACGCAAGCGCAATAATCATGAAGACGCAGATGTCGAATACTGATGCTTTAACAAAATCGGAACTCGGTTGTAATAATTGTTACACCTAAAATCAAATGTTGATGGTAATTAGTTGTGGTGTAGTGAGTAAAATTTTAGCATCGTTTGTACAATACTCAACAAAGGAATTTCTTTAAACTTCATCACTTTCAGCAATATCAGTTTTCTAAGCCGCTGCTAAATGCTTTGTTAGAAGCTATTAAAGCCTATAAAGCCGCTTTCCAAAATGTCTAGAAATGTCTTTCGTGGCTTTGACAAAAAACAAACTTCTATTGATCTCTGATCCTATGTTTTCACGGTGAAATGAGGAGCTTCAATGACGAGCTGTATAAGCTATCCAGCGGCATCAACATGATCATAGTACATACAGAGCGAATCAATACCTGTACCTTTCTGGCTTACATAGGTAAGTAAATAAGCTATGGAAATCATAGAAGACACGGAGCATGTTATATTTCATTTCTATAAAGAATGGCCTTGCATCAAGGTGATAATTTGATTGGTCTCAACCAAGAAATCCTTCCTCGTCTACATAGGTCCTGCAATGGCATCCAAGAACAGAGTCTGCGTTCTGCGTTGTCGTAACAGAGCCATTCTCTTAATAAGGTTCAAAACTGAAGTCCAATGCCCAAGTATGTTAATGTGTCCATTTATGAAATTATCACGGAAAGGTAGTTCGGCACAAGAGAAAGTTGCCGTACATTCCACAAGGCTTTTGAATGTGCATCTCTTCATTCAACTATACCGGAAAGCTTTCGATTCTAATAGCATCCCTTACAATGGTAGTAAAATGTAATAGTTCGCTGACACATTTAATACTACTTAAAACGACTTTTACATCTATTTTACTAGGAGTACAAAAAAAAAATAAGTAAATTGGTACCATGGCTGTTAAAACAAATTGCTAAATAATAGCAACAAGCAAGTAACTTTTTCTCAATTGCATTTGCAGCTTAAAGCTAGACTGTAATACCTTTTAATGTGTGTATATATACCAAAACTGTTGTACCAGGAGCGTCGTTAATGTCCATTTTCGATATTGACACAAGCGCAAAGCATGCCACATATTAGGTTTGTTCACTGTCCATGAATTGAGTGGTCTGGAACACAAGCTTAAAGGGTTTCGCTTTCCATGTAAAATAATATTGTCCAAAGTAGTTTTTCATACATTCTTTTGTGTGTATCAGCACATGATTTCCGGACTTTCATTTGAGGTAACATAACATTGATGAAAAGTTTGCTGTTTTATGTTATGGGTTTAAGTATGTATTTGTTTTTTTTTTTATGGAAAATTGAAATATAATTTTATTTTGTTCTTATTTTGCAGTAATCTAAGGATGAAAAGTAAAATTATAAGTTAAGAAGCCGGTAAAAGACAAATGTTTTCTCCGAATAACTATAACTGATGTTATAACTTTTAACGATAATTAAGAAGAAGAATACCTTGAACTATGACTATGCTGATTATACTCCCGGTTTCGCCTCGCTTCAACAGCTTTTACAAACATTTACGGATTTCTAGCCGTTTAACAAAGTTATCATAATCCAACTCTGTAAACGAAACTCATTCAAACAAACCCAAGTACTACATACGTATGTATGTCGGAGGAAGATCTAGTACACAGAAATTCGTTAGGATTATTTCGCGACGTCAACAACAAAAAAAAATAATCAAACGCAGGTAAAAGAATTTAAAAATTTTCAAATTTCTTAACAAAACTTGTGCATTATTGCGGAATTAAATTAAAACGACTGTAACTATGTAAGTCTGTTTCAATTTGAGTATATAAAAATCTTTCTTTCCAATTGTAGATACAATAGATAAAAACAAAAACCAAGATGGAACCCTGGACACCCAGTGAAATCAAAATGTTCCAGGTGCTGGTGCAGCAACGCAAAGATATCATTGAGAATAAGAGCATCGAAACCGAAATGGTTAGAAAAAAGAACGCCGTATGGAATTCTATCCGGAATGATATGCGAGCGGCTGGATATATCCGTACCATTGTAGAACTGAAGAACTGTTGGGGGCAAATAAAACTGAGTATAGCTAACATCAGTAAAATCACAATCCCAGCTTCATGGGTGGACGATATTAATCGCAATCCTGTTCAGATTGGTGTTTCGTCAGATATGGAGGGACTTTATTTGTTCCATGCTAACGACACGGACGCCATTTTGCCATATTTAGAGACGCATGAACCTACCGAAGGTCCATCGAGCTCAGCAAATACAAACGGCGGTAAAAATCCGGCAGCTGCTGCTGTTTCACAAAATGCTGGTAATAAACCTAGTGCAGCCAGTGCAACTCAAAGTCCCCCTTCAAATCAAGGTCCCGCTGCAAATGGAGAACCTGCTGCAAATGAAGGTCCCGCTGCCAATCCAGGCGCCGCCAGTGCAGATGCAGCCGTTGCTCCCAATGAACCGGCAGCCAACCTACCTACAAGTGCAAATCAACGCCCAGTGAAACCGTTTGTTTCATGCGAAAAGGTCCCATTCCCTGCTGCTATAACAAACACTGTGGATAGCCCCATTGCTTCGGGTGTAGTTAGCACCAGTATTGATTCGCCAGAATTGCCATTAAACATCACTTACGTTCCCAACGTATCCGAAGCTGATGTATTTGCAACAAGCAAAACAAGAATTGAGCAGGAAATTGAACAAACTGCTGAACTTCATTGGCTTGAGGTTAGCCAGCGAAAAGAGTTGCACACTTTGCGTTGCCAACAATTAAAGGAAGAGATTGAGCAGCAGCGTGAGCTCTTTAAAGTGCAACTTAAAAAACTCATTGATCAATAAATTCGATGTTTTATTTCCTAATTCTTAAGTATTATTATATTTACTGTCTAGTTTAGCTTTGGCTCTTTTAAGAAATGCAAATATACATACATACATACATATGTACATCTGTAATTATGTTCGTGATTCAATGTGAATAAAAACTACAACCAATGCTACTTGTTTTATTTAGAAATGGTACCCTCATCTTTCTCCCTGTTTGTTGTCATCCGAGAGTAATTTTTCCATTCGTTGCTGTGTGGCTCTTTTTGAGCCTTCCATTTGATTTGATGTATTTCTAACTGGTATAATAAGACCAATTACAAATACAAATATGTATATGGCACGACAGGTCTATGGGACACAGGGCCTAGCTTCTCAAAACCATTCGTCTTGTGCGTGTTATATTCTTTATACGATTGGAAGCGACCGTATCCGAAGGTCAATTTTTTTGAGTAGCTTTTTTCATGACATTTATACTCACGGATGTTTGCCAGATGTTCGCGAGAAGGGGGGCGTAAAAAAGGTGTTGTTTGGGGATGAAACCTTCGAACTCCTCGCTCCGTAGTCCAACGCACTAACCACTTGAGTCGCGGCGCCCACAATAAAACCAATTGGTCAGACAAAAACATGACCCGTGAAAGTAGCTTCTGCATTGTATCAAATTAAACAAGTGTACAAATGTATATGTACGTAGAGTCTTATGCGATTCATCATGACGTGTTATTTATAGGTAGAAGAGTAAATTTTTCGGGATATATGGGACCATCTTTTGCTCCTGCAAAAGTGGTGCAAAGCTCTACTACAAATGGATTAATCTATCAAGCATACTTACCATTACCCACCTATGCCGATGGTTTTGAGAGTATTGCAGCAGATACCGCAAGCAGAGATACGTACAAGTTAATCTCTGACGGCAACAATGAATTGACCAGTAGTTGTGCACCAAAGCATCCTCCTAAACAACTGTGTACAAGATCTTAAGCATCATATCCAGTTCTATCATACAGATGCAAGGATCGTATGAAAAGTGCATGAGAATACCTCTGCTTGATTTGAGAGAAAAAAACTCTTCGAGTGACCTTTGCTTCCGTCTGCACAGATGTTAGTTTATGTTATAGTAGAAATCTCAGCAGAGTGTTGGTTCACAATTCAGGTGCCTCTACGTATGTATGTATCTACATGCCTGCACAATTTCTTACAGCGTTCGATACATTTTATGTGCATACGTTTATCCTTGGACATCATGCGAATCCGCCTAGGGGACAACGTACTGTGGAGACTTATCAGCTTGATAAGTGCAACTGAAGACTTATGTATGTTCACCGGAATCAAAAAAAAAGTTGTGAAGAAGTTTTTTTTTCTTCACTTCCATCAATCTATTTTGCCTACAGAGTTTTATGCCCCCAATTATGGAGAAGTACCCCTATTTTGCGTCCTTGCAGTTCTTGCTCAGAAAATCTCCTATTTTAATCGGTTCTCGTATAATATTGAAGCCTTCATTGACATGCAAATATTGTTTAAAGCCTTACGGGTGCATACTTCTTCAATATAGTTCCTATATTATATATAGAAGGAATTCATGTATTATGTGGTTTAGGCTTAGCACAGTGATTGTTCTGGGACCAGCAGAGGGCTTTGGTAATTCGTCTATTTTCTATTGGTATGCTGTCACGCTCATGCTTTCGAGAAAAATTCTTCGTAAAATGTTCGGCCCTATTGCGTTGACAGGAGATTCAACGACGAACTATACGAGCTGTACAGCAAAAAAATTACGCATTTGTCGTCTAAGATGGCTAGAACATGTAGAGCGGATGGATTTGTGTCCATGCTCCGGCCCGTAGTCTACGAATCCAAGCCGGAAGGAACACGCAGTAGATGAAGACCTCGTCTTAGGTAGCGCGCACAAGGAGAACGGGACCTTAACAAACTTGAAGTGCGCAACTTGAGGCAGTTAGCTAAGGACCTAACTAACGAGAGAGGCTTGTTGGTGGAGGCCAGGTTCACCTCCGAACTGTAGAGCCACCTACGTATGCTGTCATGCAAAAACCCCAAAATTTACATTTAGTGTTTATAGACAAGAATGTTTCGATTTCTCCCTGGCGTCGATCCCAAGCCACTTGGGGTTGCTCTTGCTGCAAAACGAAAGGACCAACCAAGATAGACACGACCTAATCTGAATCGCAGTTACGAAACTGTTTTTCGGCAAACTCCTTATGTATAATTAAAGTCGGCTGGAGAGACTTCTTAGTCGAGGCTCGTCTAAGTAGGAGTATAACCCTTCAACCGTCAAAAACAAATATGTACCAGTAGAAACAAACTATGCCAACACATGCCGTGAATTAAAACGACCTTAAGTTGTTGAATATCGTTATGTATAGTTATTTATTTGTATATAAGACTAAACGCAGATTGGAAACAATGTGTACATGCAAATGCATACAAAGATGAAAATCATAGGGAAATCAATTTTAATTATGTATAACCACTCCTCTAGTATAATTACCGTGTTAACAAATAGTTGACACGGTTTGACGACATGCTTTCTTAATTCAATCTTTAGACCTTTCTTAAACGGAACAAGTATCGTGAAAGTGATACCCTTTGCCCGCTTAAGGCTGTGGTGGTTGTCTGTTGGGATCTTCTCCGGCAGGCTGATTTCCTGCAACATTTGCAAATCCAGTGGCCACAGTTTGGAAGAGTTGTACCAGACCGTCTGCGTCAAATCCACCATCTGTTCCGGCACGGATCGATTCAAAAATATTCACTAAACGCGGATCGTTCCTCTGTGGGGGCCAATCGGTAAGTATATCTCTGTACGCCGGATTGGATAGAACTGAACCGATTGCATCGGCCAGCTGTGGAGCCAAATTATACCCTCCTGGCTGAGCAGTTCGTTGGTTCTTTGCAACCTCCAAATTCGTCCGATAGTCTTGGTTATCGGGTTCCAATTCAATCGCCTTTGTGTAGGCTGATTGGGCGTCATCGAATTTTCCCAAATTGGAGTATGCGATTCCCATACGTCCGTATGCTTTGCCATAGCTCGGGTTGTAGACCAGTGCCGAATTGCAATCTCTAACGGCTCGCTCGTTTTCGCCCAATCGAATGCAGGCTGCTGCCCGATTGCAGTAGAATATCGGATTTTTTGGATCGAATGTAAGCGCTCGATTGTATTGGATCAAAGCTTCGTGATATTTGCCTTCCTTCATTAGGCGATTACCCTCGTTTTTGATTTGCTCAGCAATCTCTAGCGACTTTGGATTTCGTTCGATGAAGAGCGACTGGAACATCTCGAATAAATCGATATTGTTCTCCGTTACTGGAGCAGATGCCATGGATTCACTTCCTCCCGCCACCGGTAGCTCTTCCTCATCACCCAAATCGAAAGCGGCTTGCAGACATTGCACGGCAACCTCCAAACTCTCGAGGGCGTCTGGAGCAAGAAGTTGACCCTCGGCTTGCTGCTTCAAATAGCCGATAAAAGATTTTACGAACAGCTTTTGGACTGGATCAGACATTTTTCTTTTTCTTTTTATTCTTTTTTCTTCTTTTTCTGATGCTTTGGGCAGAGACTAGCTTAGCAGGCGAACGCGTTTGACGATGACAAAAAATAAATTAAAAATTTTGACATTCCTTGTGTAGGAATATTTGCGTGGATTGTTCATTTCGTTTTTAGAGAACTGATAAGGGGATATTTTTAGGTACGTTTGCTTTGAAAAAAAAAAAATTTATGCAAATATTAAGTGCGGATAAACATTTCACTTAATATTTGCATGATTATTTGCCATCAGAGCCTTTGGCATAATTTGGCGCTTGTTCTTGCATACGCACTTAAGTTATGCTACAATCCACCTGGACCTGGTTCAATCAACAAACCACTCCAGCCAGCTCGATGGTTAACCAGAGCCAGAACATTGATGTCAACCTTTCTACATAATCGATAAATTTTAGTTGTTGTGTCTGTACTCTTCTGACTAGGAGGAGGTCGCTATACTAATCCCAGATGTATCTTCTTCTCCACTCAGCTTCTATGATACCAAAAATCACCCGATAAATTTTTATTTCAAAGCAACGGTAGAGTAGGACTGATCAATAAGTCCAGAAGAAACTTTGAAGTTAATTATTCCTCATTGTTCGACGTTTTATGATATAAAACATTTCTTGAAGTCTAAAAACACTAGAATCAGGCAAACACTATTTTGCCTATTTCCTATTTACTTAGTCGGCTTCTAGCTCTAATAGACTTATGTCTTTTGTTAATACCATGAAGGGTTTGAATTCGCATCAACGGGTTCAAAATTTGCTATCCTGCTTATCATCCGGCTGTAGGCCCCATGTAATAGAAATGGCAGTGTCAGCGTTCTATACATCATCGAACTGGTCTCTCGAGTTAGAAGTTTGAGTTCTATTGTTAAATCAATTCGAAGCATTTAGTTGCGTTTTCCTAGGATTTTTATTACTGAACTCTTTTACTTTGCTATTTTCTTCTAACAAAATGTTTTACTGTAACTTGTTTCGTCTTCAAACAATGTTGTCACACTAAAGTGCACTAATTAAACAGATCTTCGTACTAGTTTAACCCAACATGACACTTTGATAACCGGTTTAGATATACCTATCCGTAGAACAGTTTACCCTCACGCAATTTGTACATAACTATTATAATTGGTTCTTATCTCCACTACGGGATAAAAGAAAGAACAACAAAAATAAATAAAAACACCTTTCTTGTGCTTTGCTTTATGATTTTCTTCTTTGTATCCGCATTTTCTTTCAGTGTTCTTCTCGCGGATGTAGGGTGTAGGTGTGTGCAACAAATATGCTCAAGAATTCCCGAAAACATTCCACCACAGTGTCGCCCTAAGCATAAATCTCTAGATCTTAGTGAAAGTTTAAAGTATTCCCCATTAATCAATTACATAAACGAATAAGTCTGTAATAAGAGCCTACTGTGTGCGCGTTAGCCCGACATCTTGCTCCTGTCAGTAGTGTCGCGTTAAAGTCCAGCCATGGTCCGTCTAACCAGGAAAGAACGTCAAGATAAAGTCGAGCTTCTGTCCAGTATAAATAAAGTAAATCTCGGTGACGACAACGAGGCAACAGACAACGGTTGGTATTTTAATTGTTTTAAACATTTATGTAATCAATTATGGGGTCAGGTCCATCGTGAGTGGAGGTAATATGTACATATGTATGTACATATGTATATTCTGCCTCATACTTCACGCCCATCAGCTTGGTCATCTTCTTCATTTCGATGATGACACGGAAAATTCTTAAATTTCGCCAAAGTGACGTGCAACGTACTTTTTGTGGCTTAATGGTCTTTCTCTTGTGGTTTGCCCCTTTGCATGTCCAACTTGATTTATATTTGGGCATAAAAACAAAAAAAAAAAAAAAACAAAATTAAATAAAGAACAGCACTCCTTTCCTTACTTTGTGTATATCAAGACGCAAGTAACACATTTTTTCGCCTTTTCGTTGTGTATTTCCAGATGGCTACAGACACTGCGCAGATTTCAGTTCGGATTTCTCGGAGACGGACGAAATATTCTTGAAAGGTTTGCTGCTGAGTAATCCTGCGACACCACGCAAGGACACGGTGAGTTCAATTGATAGCTGAGGTTTAGTATTGTTCCCATCAGGGGCAGATAGGGATCTTATTGTTCAAATGAATGGGTTGTTAACAGCTGGAGGTGGTAGTTCAGGTAATTAGGTTATTAGTGTGTCACGAGCATAATGTTGTGGGATGGAGAGTTCATTGCACGGCATTGTGACCGTTGGTTATTATATACTCGCCCAATGTTCACTGGGGCGACAGCTACTGGGAAGGGAGGTGGTAGGTTTCGTGTTACCTACACATATCGTGGACATTGATGATGATGTAAAACATATGGTCGCCACTTGGACTGCCATGGAATCGAATTTCAGTAGAGAATATAGGTAACGGGGTGAGTGGATTTTCCACGGATATCATGGTAGTTGCCGAAGGCATTCAAGTGGAGTAAGATGAGGGGTGGTATGTTTATGTGTTTACACTGTTGAGTTTCTATATTACCGTTGAATGCGAGTTCTCATTGATTTTAGGCATGTAGATTTGTCATATACATACATACATTTATTCATACATATGTATATATGTACATATGTATGATATACTGTGTTGTAATCATGCATTTTACCATTCAGCGGCTATTGGAAAGTTCTGTATACTTTAATTGTTTTACTTCGAAAGAAAACTGGGAAGCACCATAGGTGATAGACTTAACAGTGCATCTAGAGCAGATAAAGATAAGACAAAAATTATTTTAGAGAAGAGACCAGTTCATGATTTCAAGTTTGACTAAGTTGGCACCGACACGACAAGATTTTCTCCGACTTGAAATGCTTTGACCAAACAATTTTTTTTTCTTTCCACGATCTCTAGATAATGAAGCCTGAACATTGGTCAAGTCAGTCTGAGTCAGGCCAAGATTCTTTTAGAAAGAACAATCTCCGTTTAAATAGAATGTTTGAGTATTTAGGTACATATCTATGAATCTATGTATCTAAAAGGTATAACTATTAAGATTATGCAACAGAGTCAACAACCAAGCACTATAGCAGTGGAGGCAGAGCATTACCTTGCAGACGTCACCTACTTACCACTGCCCATTTCATATGCAGTATTAATGGCTCATTTACACCGTTTCATCTGACAGAGGTATTAACAACTAAGTTTTGGAGATGTTGTATTTTAAGTAGGGGGTATATCCTCTGTCTATGCTTTTCAGTTGAATGGGCTGGCAAGGCTTTTTCGTCTGAAAGAAGGGAGATGTTATCTTTAACATAAAATGCAACCATTTCGCAAGGTAGGAAGTTACGTACATACATATGTCTGTATACAGCGCCAGCGCCAATCTAAAAATAATAATTTCACTTCAAAATTGACCAACTGGTTTATACGGTGTTGCACCTTTGCTGGGTATCAGACGATTTAAGACTATCAAAAAAATTGCCACATAATTCCGTAATGAATGTATTTTAAGGGGATAATTCACATAGGCGCAACTCTTAACAAGGCTAAGGCTTGAAAAGTCTTCCAGCCCAAAACAGCATCATCATCATCATATAGCCTGTCTTGTCCAAAGTCGGACGTAGGCTTTTTCTAAACGTTTCAACTCTTTCCCGTCTTGTGCTTTGCGTATCCATTTTTCTGCTACTACTCTCTTTCCGCCGTGACTCTAGCGCGATGGTGGTCTCTCTCTGTTTCAAAGGTCTTCCCTTAGTCTCCATTCAGTCAGTGAGTCTGTTTGTAAACCTGCTGTCTGAAATTCTCGCCACGTATCCTGTCCACCTCCAGTTTGCCTTCATGATTTGTGTGGTTATATCGAAGACACCAGTTCTTCTTACTTCATGACCGAGATATTTATATTCGAAAACCTACTCGGTACGGTATACAGATTTCAGATTCCCACTGGGGACTAGGTTGGTCATTAATTTTATTTTCCCGAAATTGATGTCTACGCCGATGTGTTTG
Organism: Xylota sylvarum; assembly: GCA_905220385.1. Lineage (NCBI taxonomy): Eukaryota > Metazoa > Arthropoda > Insecta > Diptera > Syrphidae > Xylota > Xylota sylvarum. The sequence continues at coordinate 32,311,184 of LR999960.1, forward strand.
GAAGGTGCTCCGAATTCTTCTAACATCTGTTAGCGTCGTTGAGTTTATCGATTATGATAACGATGTCATCCGCAAGCCGAAGGTGACTTAGATTTTCGCCGTCAATGTTGATGACTTTGTTGTCCCATTGCAGATTTTTGAAGGCGTATTTTAGGACTGCTGTAAAGAATTTTGGTGAAATAGTGTCTCCTTGTCGAATACATCTTCATACTCAATATTTGTTGGCTTTCTACTGTAGCATAACGCATCCGGTGGCCTAATCGTAAATGTGTCGGAGATATCTTCCGTCTATTCTACATGGCACGAATCCATAATGCTATGTATTTCAACGGTGTCGAAGGCTTTTTGAAAGTCCATGAAAATTAGGACTAGTGGTCTGTTGTACTCTATGGGTTTTTCAGTTAATTCTTTTACTGCATACTGAAGACACTTCTTAATCCAGCTTGTTCTCGAGATTAGTTTTGATGAAATTTTCTTTCCATTTTGTAAGGATCTTTGTCAGCATTTTGTACAGTTCCACACCTTATCGGTCTGTAATTATCCAGGTTTTTTATGGATTAGGTAGGTACACGAGTTTTGCCATAGCATTGGTACTTCTCCTTGTTCTAACCACATTTTATAGAGCTTTTTTTCATTTTCGCAGGAGTCTGTCGCCGCCTACTTATATACATAGCATATGTTACTATTTGGTCACATGCTTTTCAATTCTTTAATTCTTTTAGAGATTTTCGTACCTCCTCTTTCGTTATTTCTGGCAAGTTGTAGGTCGTGTCTGGTTGCCTCGGTTAAAGTTTTTGTGTTATTGAATTCTGGAAAGGGCATTATGCACCTATTTTTTTTTTGTTTTGTATGGCTCTATACAGTCTTAAAGTTCTTTTTACCCATTATTTATCTGGCTCTAAACACATTGTGCCATGGTTGCAATGAATATCTAATTATTATCCGTTTATTTACAGCACAAACGTGCATATAGTTAACTATTAATATTCATGGAACTATCCAAATCAGTAAGCACAGTACTAGCATAGTCACAACACGTTGCATGCGTTGTTTTTGATTGCAAATTTGATTTCCTGCGCATGCATTCATTAACTTCTGCTGGTGTTAATTTTTATTTACTCCTAGCACGATGTCTCTTCCTTCCGTACACCTGTAAGTGCAAGTAATTTGTGGTTTTGTGCATTATGCCATTCCAATGACTCAACAGAGAAACGTTTATATTTTAAATGATATGGTTGGGGTTCTAGCGACTATACTACATATAGCGATAACATACCATATCGATTACTGGTATAATTAAGAAATTTGCTATCATTTTAGTCTTTTGAAGATAAATACAACGTATTAGAAAACAATAATCGCTTGTTGGTAGAAAACTTGTTTTGCGTGAATAAGATTCGAGTCGCTAATTATGAAATTTAAAAAGCAAAAAATGAAGAAAAATTCATTCGCAGTAAATTATCAATATATGTACAAATAACACCTATACATATAACTTTGGCATGTATGTATTCGATTAGCACTTTTTATGTTATATTAAAGATGTGTATGGATTAATTTGAACTCTTAAAGTTTGTCCAGTCTATTGGATAAAAATATAATTTATGGGCCCATGACCTATTTTTCCGCATGTTTTTCGTTACCTACCGACGTTTTACAGCTTTTACGCGCCTACATATTATAAAGTAAGCAATAACATAAATTACTAGCAGGCCACAGAAACATTGAAGGGAGCCACAGAATGCAAATATAGAGGATGTCTATGGCTTTTTTTTGCATGTACATTCATATGTATATGCATTCGAATGTGGAATGTAATAAAAAAACCTGTTGAAAGGCTACTATACTACCGTCGGGAACGGATGGTATAATACCCTATCCTTTATCCATACCAAATTGGGTGTGCCATACTGCATTTTTTATGTGAATTACTACGGCAGCTTCGAACGTTTGAGGATGTTACATGGACGTTTTCGTTAAAATCATCGGTTTTCTGATGAAAACGCTTCCAAAATATATTTTTAAATGTATTTCATCACTTAAGACTAAAGTACTTTAAAGTTATAAACACAGTGACGGAGTGAAAGGATAGAGTATAGGAAAGTTAAAAGTTGGTTTTGAAAAGGAAAGAGATCTAGATGATGATACGCGTTGACTTTAAATCTTTGTAAATTATAATTTGTTGGAAATATGGAGGGCAAGTCATTCCACATACGTGTTGAGTGACTAAAGAACGAGCTTCTGAGTTTCACTGTCCGACTTAAAATAGGTTTCAAAAGATAAGGGTGTGCGGAAAAACCCGCTCGTGTAGTACGATTAAACTGACAGACAGGCGAGACACAACTCTACATTTCATCTGAACAATTGTGGTGAAAATATCGGTACAGGATCGATAAGCATCCAACATCACCGATCAATCTATGTACATGGCTGACGTTGGACACGATCACTAGTTGCGAGAGTTCCCGCCCAGAGATGTGAATTACTGGGAAAACAGGAGTGTGACGGATGCCATTGAGCATCTGCAAACACTGAAAAACGGTTCTAGCGATCAATGTCCAGCTACGTGCCATCACAAAGTTCAATTGATTGGGAAATTTCGAAATTGAGCTCGGTAAACATTCGTTGCCGGTGAGACTCCACTATTTGGGGCTTTAGCCGTGGAATCGCTAAAGAATAAACGAAGTCAAGAAATCCGCAAAAGAATGGATTGGATTACGAATGAAAGAGAGAAGGTCGTCAATAAATATTAAAAACAGGTTCGGGGAGATGACTGAACCCTGGGGTATACCACCCTTGGTTGAGAATGAGGTAAAAGTATATCCGTCCAATACAACTTATATTGACCGATCACTTAAAAAACTTGCAATCTATGATGATTAGATGCTACCGACACTGTAAGTTTGAATTTTGCTTAAGAGAGCACTGTTTTAGATCAATCAAAAGTTTTAGAGACTACTCAGCATTCACCGTAATGCTGAATACTATGGTTCCATTTTTCCGTTAGGTACGCCATAAAGTAATCTGTGGAACGTTGTTAACGGAAACCGTACTGACGGTCATTTAGAAGACGGTTTCTTTCAAGATACATATCTCATAAGATGGAAATTTACAATGCTTTCCACGACCTTAGAAAGCACTGTTGTTAGGACTATGGGTCGTTAGTTTGAAGGGGATCGGCAGGACACCTATCTGGAATGATACCTGTAGAGTATGGATGATCTGTAGACAATTCGTATATCTAAATATTTGGTCTTGGCATTAGATATGGCTCAATCGTTTTCGCTATGGATACTGATCACGGTTATATCTGATCACACATGTATTTGTTTTTTGTAAGAAAAGTGGGAAAACATCGAAAGTCTGTGCGTGGGACTTTAATCAACTTAGTCCACCTCCTGCTTCTGGTCCCTGCTTCCCACGGTACGACTGTAAGCATTCCGTCATGATTGGGGACTTCAGCCGTAGCTTTTCCTCATCTTCACACGCTTTGTGGATGTGTATGAAAATGTCGTGAAGGGTGTTTTTCGTTTATGTCTGTGTCATTGCGTATGGGTGTACTTCCAGTCTACAGTTCGTTAGTTTCGTTTGGTGTACGGGTTAGTTCGTGTGTAGGCATGTCATTCCGTTTTTGGTATACGTACAATGTTTGTAGGTCCTGCTGTGTGAGCTTTTGTTTGAACGGCATTTCCCCAGTGTAGCCTCAGTTTGCGTAGGGAGACTGCGCGCTTGATCACTTCGCGCTTTCTTGTTTCTCACTATAGTCTCTGTAATATCTTTGGCATAAGAGCTCACTGCGTTTCACCTGCTTTCCGATTCTAGCATGTGATGTACTAAATTCTCCGGAGTTAGTGTTTCTCTTCGTGCTAATTTGAATAACTTCTTCCAGTAGTTTTGCAGTTACAACTATAGCGATGTCAACCGCAAATCCCACGATTTTAGCCGCTGCTGATATTTCAACATGAAAGACGCCAGCGTACATGAGGTTCCATAGTACTGGTCCTAGGATCGAGCCCTGGGGGAGTCCTCCGGTGACTGTGTATTCCTTCACACCATCATCTGTTTCATAGAGCAACACTCTTTGCCGGAAATAGTTTTTCAAGATTTCCCTGATGCAAGTTGGTACTATTTCGAGGCGCTTCAAGGATGTGGCTCTAGTTCGCGGTGTTGAACGCGTTCTGAACGTCCAGTGTTATGATGCAACAGTACTGCTTTGTGCCTGTTCTCCATCGTCTTCTTTTTATGGCCCTTTTCGCTGTGTTACCCACTTCCTTAATGGCATCAACAGTCGAGCGCGCTTTTCGAAATCCATATTGATATATTGATAGTCCACCTAATTCTTCAATGGCTGCTTAAACTTGTTACCGATGATGCATTCCAGAATGTTTCCCGCCGTATCCAATATACAGAGCGAGCGGTAGGTTGATGGATCTCCTGCGGGTTTACCTCCCTTGGGTAGTACCACGAGTCGCTGTTTCTTTCTTTGTTCAGGAAAAACTCTTTCACTCAGGCAGGCGTTATAAATGCCCACAAATAGGTTCATTCTGGTTTTAATCACCACTTTCAGGGCTACATTTAGAATCCCATCCGGTTAATCCCAAATCTGTTGCATGCTTCAAGAATCTCTTCTGAAGTTATCCTAGGAATTTTTGAGCTGCTATAGATGACTCGTCCTCCAGTGGAATTTTCAGTTGCCTTGGATATAAGCCTTCGACTATTTGCTCCAATACATCTGTGCATGGGGGGATGGGATGTCATTTAGGGCGTAGCAGTGCGATATCTTTATTCCACCAATAAACTGATGGATAGCGTGTATTCGTCATTCTTCTTACCATAGATGCATCGCACTGCATCGGAATGTGGGTAATCTGTTGTACAGACTTCTCATTGGTGTAACCCGTCAACGTAGCATCCACGATCATAAGGCCATCGAATGCATTTGTCTTCCACCCTAATCCGTTGACTATTCGCTCTCTTTCTCTGTTGAGTTTTTCACACAATATTATGAAGCTTGGTGGTCGCTGTGAGTATAGTGGGGGCTAACCTTCCACGTTGTCCTCCGAGCAAGGTAGTTGCTTACAAAAGTAAGACCGATTATCGAACCCGCCCTATTGCTGTTAAGTGTGTGTTCATTAGCGCTGTTTAAGATGAAAAGTGATGCTCTTCAGAACATTAATCCTGTCATTCCTACTATATGTCGCCGAGTGCTGAACGATAAGTAGAAAAAACGGAGCAGATCTTGGGCTCCTGCAAAAGAAAAATACTTTATCGAATATTCGATCCCATATATGTACGAGGAGGACGAATGGAGGAGAAGATTTAACCAGTAACTCTATTAGCTGTACAAGATGTGGATGTAATCCAGAAGGCTAACATACCTCGACTACATTGGCTCGGTCATATCGAGCGAATAGGGTGTAAAACTCCAGCCAAGGGAATCTTCGAAACTCTGCCTTTAAGTTCGAGCTGACAAGGAAGACCGAACCTGCTTTAAAAAGATCATGATCATGGAGGTCGACAGCACGAATATCACATATGCACATATTTCTCCAGTTCGAGTGCGAAACATTTTATTTTTATAGGACCCATTGACTGTAACATTTCTTCACACACTTTCGGCAACAGCTGCAATATTCTCAGTTGAGCGTTCAGGATATACACGGGTATATGTTCGGTTATTATCAATCAGCAAACCAGTCTCACAAACTTTCATCACAAACTTGCGCACACCAGCTGCAGTTGGTGCATTATTTCCGAAAATTCTTTTCAAAATTCTGTTTCGACAACACAGCATGCACTTTGGAGGTAACCAACGTTGTTCAAGCGGAAATTCCATCTATTTCGTACCGCGAAAATATAATACCGCGTTTCTGTTAATTTAGTACAAGTGAGCTATCAGCTCACCCTATATATTGTTGTTATTTTTACGAGGCTAATATTAAGAGATATATGTATATGAGTATATATGAGTATGTGCATCCCCATATCTTCCATTCAAGAAAGTGAATAGACCCGTGATGGGAATATAATTTTACATATAAAAATGACACACGTGTGTGTACACTATTGTGTACAATATCAATATCGTTACAAATTCATGAATAAACATAATATTACCGACACCCCCAAACTATCGTAAAGTAAATCAATTCATTGGTAATTAAACATCACTTACCGCACACAACATTGTAAATGTTGATCTACTGATTGACCCCTTAGCCTTAAGATCACTGCTCGAATCAGAGAACTCAATTAAGTGACTCAAGATTCCTCCGGAATTAACTATGCTGACCTTTATACGCAACAATAATCCCAAATAGCAATTAAGCGAAATTGCCTTAACGATGACGGAGGAGTAGACACAACTTGTGAGACACTGTGTGCTTTGGTAATCGAGTTTGTCATAATTCTATTGTGCGATAAAGTCAGTACCCTGTAGAGGCGATTTAAAGTTCTTTCTGATGACTTACAATGGAATTCAATTTTAATGATGGCTAGTAAAGCGAAAACGAATGAGTCTTGTGCAATAGTAATTTGTAAATGTGAAAGCGTTTCGAAGAAAGTAAAATTTTGTGTTTAGAAATTAAAAGAGTATTATTGGGCAGTATTTTGGCATTACTGTTTGAAAGAATACCCACATGATTGCAAAAATGTGACAGCAATAAGAACCGATAAAAACTGTTTTGTTTTTAACCTATTGCCCTTTTTGGATCAAGGAATCAGGTCTGATGAAATTGGAAGAACAGAAGAACACTAAAAATTATGAAGGTATTGGTTTAGTTTGGTACAAACATCGTTGGTTACGGATACTTTCATCCATCAAGTATGTCGATAATTTCGAAACATTGACTTTAGTCAATTTAGTCAATAGAAATCGAATCTTTTAACCAATCAATGACTGCATTCATTGGCAATTAATTATGAATATACCAACAAAATTGAATTGTTTACCAGTTTTCTTGTACGAGTGTATCCATGTGGACATATACAAACTTATATACATATATGTATGTCTGGTTCCGGATAGTTGCTTTTAACATTTTAAACAAACTTGAGTTCCTTTTACAATATTCAACCACCCTTGAAAAAAAAAGAAAATATTTAATCGAATGACGTTCACCCCAATAAACGGTGCCTGAAGCCCAAGTGCAAACATAAAGTTCGAGGTAATTGTGATCTATATATGTACATAAGTATCTACAAGTATTTTTATCATCTACTGTGCGTGAAAAGTCGAAAATGTAAACAATCTTCTACTCCAGTGCTCTACATCACAAAGCAAAGCAACAACTATAGAAAGAGAGAGCGTGAGAGGCTTAACTTACCTGTAGAATGTGTTCTCTTGCTTGTGGATTCGTTACCTGTTTTAGATGTGACGTGTACACATCCAAAAATAGTTGATACTCGAAAAACCTGTTCTCCTGAAAATTCAATTATAAGCCGCTCTTTCTCTCTCTGTATTAACTTCCTTTACTGCTTTTTTATTTCGCTTGTCATGCACGAACTCACATCCCGCTGCTTTTCTTGATATGAATTAAAGCTTGGTTTAAAAAACAGGGTTGCCAGAGTCATTCAATTGTTATTCAACCAATTAAATTGACAATATATGTATCTACAAACTTTAATGATAAATAAAAACGTACATATGTATATGTACATATATTTAAAGTATTTCGGAGACAATCTATCGTTGGATTGGAGATTACTCATCTGTGTTGCTTACACTTAAGATTATAATGAAGGAGAATAACACACGGCTAGTTAACAAACTGACTGACTGACTGGAGTTATTTCAGACAATTGCTGGAAGAATGCATTGAACTATCCTCAACAATGGACACAAATGACCAATTAGATAGTGAAGTGCAGACTTTCATCTTAGATATACAGAAGGCTGCTTGGACTGCAACACCTGAAACTAAGAGTAAAATGAAAAGAAATGTATATATGTACATATGTATAGAGAAACGCTCGTAGACGCTGATACCTTACCAATCTGATAAAGGATGCTAGTACAGAACACTCACTGTAAAAGGCTACGAAAAAAATGAAAAAACCAAACGACATATATTCCGCCAGTTAAGAAAAAAAAACTGATTTATTCGCTGAATTTCTCGAAAACGTCTTCTTCTGAAGAAAAAATTAATAGAAAGGTATGAAAAAACTAACACAGGTAATAAATGCAGGATTTAGACTAAGTTCAGTCCCACGAATGTAGAAAGTCGCGGAAGGAATTATGGTACTATATAGTGGTCAGCTATAGTGAGTATCTGATCGGAAAACTTGACAATCCACGGCGACTCTACACATAGAATGAAATACTAGAAAATTTTAGTTTTAGCCTTTTGCTACGCTTGCTTAACTTTAACTCTTTAAAGGTGCTCGAAGAAGAGCAGGGACACTATATTTTATGTTACGTGTTTTTTGTTTAATGCTTTGAGTTATGTGTGTGATACTTTATCATGTATATTTCATCATTTATATTAGCGCAATTGTAAGTCCATTCATTTCATTCCTTTTTGCATAATATTTTCGTATGATGGCGTTATCCACTTAGATATTGGTTTTGAGTTTCAATAGTCTCGATGAAACTAGAACTGAATACTAATTTTATGCAATCTTGGAAGCCAAATCATTCATTCAGTAATTTCAAAAGTAATTTGTCCGGAAATATCATTCAATACCGCACCAAAAGTTTTTTGTGTAACTGTCGTGGAGTGTCGGCTCCCCAAACATATTGGCCCTTCATGGTGATTTTTGTTTTCAAAACTCAAGGTCATATTTAGTGACTCTTTTAACTAGCAGTTGGTATTATTACGACTCGGGTGCCTTACACCTGTCAACTTTAAACTGACAGGCAGCAAATTTGTATATACACTTTTTCGAACACCCTATACTTTTAATGGAATGGAGTGCGAGCTAATTTTATCCTAATGTAGTCTGGCAAGGCCGTTACTTTCGTATAATGCACTAATTGAGGCCAAATTTGAAAACCCAATTGCATTTAAATCACTACTATGCTCTTGCTTTTGTTCGTGTTTCATCGTAATATCCACACGATTCCGCACATTCCAAATATTCTAATTCATTTGCATAGTTTGTGTCCAATCGGTAACCCTAGTCACGAAGCTCTTACCAAATGACCATGCACGACCGCACGACCACTCTTGGGCACAAACGAAAGAGAGGGTGGAAGAGGGTCGACAAAACAACATTTCAGATACATTTAGTTACGAAACCGATTAATGACGGAGTCGGTCTCTGCCTTCGTGTTTCCATTTCATTTCAACCGTCGGTCGGTCGCTGGTTAGTTGTGGTCGTTAGTGTGTTTACTACTAGTTGCTGCTCTTCAGCATACAGGTTTTCTCTGTTAGCACAGTTAGCTGTGTGTTGTGAGGTGAGTGATGTCACTCTCTAGCGATTCAAATTCGAACTTCGAATCTTGAAGATACATTTTGTTGCTATTTTGTTTTATTATTTAACGAAAGAGGGCTAGCAGTCGAACTAGCAGCAAACTGACTGAATCTGGTTACTGAGGTGAGGCCACATTCGAGCTTTCGCAGTCTCAATTCCAGTTTTGAACCTCGCAGTTATCAACTCGAAGTGCGCATCGAAGTTTCAAATTTCTCGTCTCGTTCCGAGTGCATTAATTAATTAATTGAATTATACCTTGTGTGAAATACCTTTGCTGTGAAGTATTCCCTGTCGTCATCGTCATTTTCCAGGTGTTGATCGATATTCCGAATACGTTTTCATTTGTGTGCTACCTTGGTGACACGACTCCAACGATACGTTTATTGTTTGTCTCTGTTAAGAAAACAACGCGAAGCTTCAAGTTTATTCGTTCCAAGCTACCCAGTGGAACGTTGTGTAACTCAGTTTGGGTTATTTTTTGGGAGTGGCTCAGAAATCAAAGAAAATATAATTTTGTTCGAAAACCTTTTGTGCTGTTTATGGGTTATTTGCTTATTGGGGCGTTATCCAGAAATTCCTTCGTGAAAAGTTCAATATTTCTCAACAAAATTAGTGGAATTGTATTAACCTGATACTCGTGTAAGTGTGTCTTAAAATTCGAGCGAATTCAGTAAAAGTATCTATAGTGTAAGTGTAGTCTTAAAATATGGATTGTATATCAACATTACGACACGTTCTCCAATTCAAAAGGTGGTTTCGTGTTACCTTTACAAAAACAAAATGTTTTCTTTCTTCGTTTTTTTACCTTAAATGAGGCCAATGACCTATGTATGTATGTACCACCTTCCCTGGAGTGCATTTTTATGCACTTTCTTTGGCTTCTCTTGCAGTGGAAATGGAAACAGTTGAAAGTTCTATATTCGCATGCGTGCATACAAAAAAGGAAATCTCATTAGTAAAACAATAAAAAATGAAAGAAAATGTGATTAGTTTCCGTGGGCTTGTAGTCTGACGAACTAAATTACAGTATACTCGTAGTTGCAATTTGTTTGTTATTGCTAGGGGGGATGAGTAATACCTACATACTTCAGTGAACTACCACAGTGAGTAATTGTGTGGAGCTCTAGCGTCTGACGAAGTTGAAGGTTGTTTTGATAAATTTATCGTTCCTAAATTGAGTTTAAGTGCAATTAGATATAATTAGTAGATTAGAGGAATAGTATTTCAATGCCAAACGTACATATGTATGTATGTATGGAGGCATTGTCTTATGCCCGAATGTGGTAGCAAATTCGTCGTCCACCACTTAATTACCAAAACATATTTTTTTTGTTGAGACGGTTTACTTGTGTCGCTCACGTTTTATTACACCGCAGGTCAAAAGTTTTACGACACGATAAATTTTTTTTTAATGACTATGAGATTATGCTATGGTGTATATAAGAGAATGCAAAAATCTTTATAGTATGCTTTTTTTTCTGTGGACAATGGTCCACAAGTGGACAAGTAACATTCCTTGGTTTAATGCTAAAAAGTGTTTTGCTTTTACAAATCCTAAATTAATTTTAGGTAATTAATAATGAGATAGGCAGACAATTTAACCGTGAGGTGAAATTGGGTATTAAAATGTTCCATGCTGCACATTCTAATTTAATTCAAATCCTTTCACCTTTCACCAATCCTAGTTTACTTTCTAGTCATCCAAGTGCTATAAATTTCTTTGCATGCCATCTCATCTTTGGATGTATTCTGCGTTAATCATAGTATGTCCCAATATGAAACAATACTAGTGGAGAGGGAGACTGTAAAACTGCTGATGGAAACCAATTTCCCAGTCTATTTGGCCGATTCTCTTTGTGTATTGTACGTGGGAGTAGAGTCAGAGGAAGGTAGACTTGGGTAGTTGTCTAGCCTCTAACCCGATTAGTATTATTAGCGTGTTATACACACTACACACGCTATAGAAGGTAGGGATTTGTGTATGTCTGAATCCGATAAAACTTTAATTCTATAAGGTAAGACGGCCCATTCCTAGTCACTTTCTTTTGCGAAAACTTTGATGTGCGATAAATGTGTCAAAGAAAATGTATCCCCCTCCGAATTTTCAGAGAGTTAACTTTCCCATTATTTTTTAACAAAGTAGTAGGTGCTACCCACACTCAATACAGCTTTCATCATGTTCCATTCTGGCCGGTTGGCTAGTTGGTAAGTAGAACATTGTAATAATTTGTAGCTACAATGTGTCCTTTTGGTATAAACCGAAAAGTTTCATCTCTAGACTAGCGAGTGCTAAAAGCCACTGTGCGCCATCGAATATTATTGTCGGTCCAACAAAGTTGTTTTTTGTACCCTACCGCGACTGTTCTGACTTGTTTCATATTCTCTTTTAAAAAAAAAATGTAAATTCTAATGCAATACTTTTTAATATTTGTTTCAAGACACATGTTCCTGATTTTCCTCCTTCACTTCTAGAATGCAATTGTGTGTTAAGATCATTAAATGTTAATTTTGACAGTGGTCGATGCTTCCCAAACACAATTTATTCAGCTGTAATCAAAGTGAAACCTGAATCTTCAACCATTGTTCACAACTGGTTCTTTAATTGCTCCTACTTGAATACCAAACTCATATCTGGTCCGGTGTATTAAAACCCTAATTGAATTTACTAGATGGCGCTTACAACTGCCTATTAAAACTAATAGGAGGCACGAATATTGCAAATTTAATTAATCCGCTCGGACATTGTAGAAATGTGTCAGGTTCTTCACTATGTGTACGCTGAAATACAGAGGTTAGAGGTTAACGATTTATCAGTGGTTTATGTAGTTCTTCTCACACCCAGTATATCCCATAAAGGCTTATGTAGCTGTATTACAATATCGCATATGTGTTCAGATATAGTTTTAATTTTCAAAGGGAGGACAACATTTTTGGGATAGCTTGATCCGCCACGAACCCAGATGATCACAGACCGTGTGTTATTGAGTTAATTAGTATTAAGACTAAAAAGTAAGCTTCCAGAAGCAAAAACAAAAAAAAACAAATTTTTGGCGTGACAGGTCCATGGGACCCAGGGCCTAGCTTGTCACGACCATTCGTGTTGTGCGTGTTATATTTTTTACTCGAGTGGAAGGGGCCTACTGTTTAATGCCGGAACCGAACGGCAATATTTTGTTTTGAGAAGCTTTTTCATTACAGTTTTTACTCTCGGATGTTTGTCAGACGCTCGCGAGAGGTGGGGCCGTGAAAGAAAATTTAGGTGTTGGGATTGAATCTGGAACACCTCGCTTCGTAGTCCAACGCACTAACCACTTGAGCCACGGGGCCCAGAAGCACTTAGGTAGATTTGGTCAGGCTACATAAGTATGTACTTACTTTAAGATGTTAAACGTTTAATACATTTATATTTTTCGGTGCAATTTTACAACATTTATAAAATCCTTGAAGAGAACTTAGCTAATTTAAGTTTACAAACCATTGCGAGGTTAAGAGAATATGAAGTCGGATATTATTTTTGGTTTCACTTAAGTGCCGAAATGTCTTCGATGCCGAATATATGTAAATCTATTTCAAGACGCCGGTTTTTAGAGTATCCAAGTTATTCGTAAAACCGAATCTTTTGCCATTATATTTGTAATAAATGGTGGGCCATCTGTTGATTTCTTTTTGAATTACATATTATTTTGACACTGACAGCTCTAATGCGCTCAGAAAATTAACAGAAACTCAGTATTATATTTTTACAGTACGAAATAAATCGGGAAATATTACAAAGTAACTTCTAAAGTAGATGCTGTGTTGCCAAAACAATGCGAATTTTGAAATTTCGGTCGAAAAAATGCACCAACTGCAGCGGATGTACGCAAGTTTGTGATAAAAGTTTGTGAGACTGGTTTGCTGATTGATAGCCGTCCTGTGCGCTCAACGGAGAATATTGCAGCTGTTGCCGAAAATGTGCGCCTAAACCCGAGAACTTCAACGCGCCAAAGATCTCAGCAACTGAACATTAGTCGCACTAGCCTGAGGAGAATTTTGCGTTTACAAGGTCCAATTGACATAGGAATTGAGAAAAAAAGACCATCCGCTTGGGCTATAGGGCAGTTCGAAATTGAAGACAATTTTGCTCAAAAAAAAATATTTTCATATGAGGCGCATTTACATCTCGGCGGCTACGTTAGCAAGCGAAATTGCCGTATTTGGGACTCGGAAAATCCAGACGTAGTCATAAAGAAGCCAATGCATCCTGAACGTGTGACTGGTTTAGTTTTTGGAGTGCCAGAATTATTAACCCATTTGTCTTCCATTTGACGACAATGGAGTCAATCGAGGGCACTACCGCGGTATGATAACCTTTTTTTTTATGGGCAGAAATTGAGGATTTGGATTTGGGCGAGCTCTGGTTTCAATAAGATGGGACTATGTGCCACACAAGCCGTCCAACAATCGATTTATTGTACACTAAGTTCAATAATCGTCCCCGTGTTGCGAGCCTCGTGCCCCTGAGCTCTGATTTGACGCCGTTGGACTTTTTCATTAAAGATCGATGTAACACGAACATTCCAAAGACGCACTCAAGCACAATATTGGTCAAGCTATTCGTGAATTAGGGGCCGAAACCATTGAAAATGTATTGAAAAATTGGGTTGACAGGATGGACTACTGCCAACCAGCCGAGGCAGTCATGTGAATGAAATAATATTAATCGGAAGGTTTATTCTTTTCAATAAAGCAACAATGGCCAACAGAAGACTCTTTGTTGGCTTTATTAAGTTTATAATAGATACTATCCTTTTTAATAACTTTCTGTGCGGTTATATAATGTGCATGGAATAATGGGAAACTTTTGTCTTTTAAATTAAGAAAAAGAGACCACTTTAGGGTAAATTGATCTTAATATGACAGCAGTGATCTAAAGTCTAAGTTTCTGATAGGAAAACCGTTTTACTGAGGGTTTTCAGAACATGCATAACCGACCATAGAACTTTGCAGACGCTAATATCTATCTTATATCTTCACTGACAAAGGAGACTATCAAGTTAAATTATAAAGGCGACGATGATAGGCTTTATATGCTTGCAGGACTAAAATTCGTAAGCTTTCTCATTTTGTAATACAAAACATTTCAATTGTATCTCATATCAATAACTCCATACCAATATTGAGATTTATATACATACATACATCCTTTTAATTATTTCTACAATTTTTAGCCAGCATAATGTTTCAACGTTTAATGTCAAAGCACTTCCCTCAAATTTTCGAGAAGGTATAAAATAATTTCATCTTAACCTAAGCCCTGTCGTTCTCCTAGAAATGCTAGAAAAAACCAGAAATTATTTGAAACTCTTTAGCTACTTGTTAATATTTACTTGCTGAATAAATTTTAATATATACTTTTGTGTTCAGTTAAATTCTAGTATACCTCAGGAAGTTGAAATTCTTCGTCCCGCTCATCTCAATAATAAGGCGATTCTAGACGAAATAATCCGCAAGTATTCCACAAATCGAGGTAGAGACGCTCGGGAATTAGCAAAACTAGTCTCGCAGCCTCATTTTAAGGTAATTTGTTGCCGCGGACGTAGAGGCCAAACAAGTGACTCTACTCTTGATGATTTTCTCCTACAGGCACTGATCCGCGCCCATGATGAAATAGGTGAACTCTTAAAAAATCGAATATATAAAGAAGAAAACCGAAAAGGTGGATATCTCTTCCCTCCCGATATACTAAATAGCGATATGCCTGTGGAAACAATTAAAATGGTAGGCTTGCGGCGAAATCTCAACCAGCCGCTGGGCTTGACCGTAGAAGTTGATGAACACAAACAGCTGGTAGTGGCACGTATCTTAGCCGGTGGTGTTATTGATAAGCAAGGCCTCTTACATCCTGGTGATGTTATCCTCGAAGTAAATGGTGTTCCGGTTCACTCGCCCGAGGAACTACAAGTAGAAGTTTCTCGTGCAAAAGAAAATCTCACAATGAAAGTGGGTCCTAACGTTGAGGAGGAAATGAAATCAGCACGACTGGCAATGGCCGGTGGACAGGTAAAAAATGGAACAAATCTTGAGCCTGGGAAGAAACTCACGGTAAGTGGTGTTGTGTATAAGTCGAGCTTCTTTAAATTTTTCCTTTGATTATTGTTTGTGTTTTCTTAATCGAAATTATTTTGCAAAATTTTGTAAATATATGTGGCATGAATACGTAATTGTTTCATCTTATTGTCCTAAAGTTGATCTTACTCAAGTTAAAGTAAGTAGAAATGAAAAATTCAATAAAACACAGCAAAAAATCAAAGCTACACACAAGGGGATACTTTTCAGCAAAGATACTAATTTTATTAATTTTTTGTAGTGCTACATGCGAGCTTTGTTCGCCTATAATCCAGCGGAAGACTCTCTATTGCCATGCAAGGAGATTGGCCTTTCCTTTAAGCAGGGGGATATATTACAAGTAAGTTAATGTACCCATTATAAGTCGCATCGATCATTTTATTTTCTTCTCAAACAGATCATAAATGTTAAGGATCCGAACTGGTGGCAAGCAAAGAACATCACTGTCGGCACCGAACAAATTGGTTTGATTCCATCACAAGATCTAGAAGAACGGCGGAAGGCCTTTGTGGCCCCTGAAGCAGATTATGTGCACAAAATTGGAATTTGCGGAACCAGGGTATGTTTTGTGCTGTTTTATCTGACACTTAAAATCTGTGTTCTTATTTATGTATTCTTTCTGTTGTAGATCTCAAAAAGAAAGCGCAAGACTATGTACCGTTCTGTAGCGAATTGTGAGTTCGATAAGGCGGACTTGATGTTGTACGAAGAAGTCACTCGAATGCCACCTTTCCGTAGGAAAACTCTTGTTTTAATCGGAGTTCAAGGTGTTGGCCGACGTACGTTAAAGAATCGCTTAATCAATAGCGATCTAGATCGTTTTGGTGCCGTTATACCTCGTAAGGAAATATTCTTTTTCGAAACAAGGTTGTCTCTAAATATTGTTCTTAGATACATCCCGTCCAAAGCGAGCATTGGAAGAGAATGGTCTTACATACTGGTTCCTTGATAGAGAAGATATGGAAGAAGAGATCAAGCAAAACAATTTTCTAGAGTATGGAGAGCATAATGGTAATTTATACGGAACACATTTGCAGTCTATCAAGGATGTTATTAAAGCTGGTAAGTTAAGGAACTTTTAGCATTGTATTTGATTTATTTATTGTGTATTTAACTTAGGCAAAATGTGCGTTCTCGACTGTGCCCCAAATGCATTAAAAATCCTTCACAGTAGTCAAGAGTTAATGCCATTTGTTATATTTATTGCTGCACCCGGTATGGATCAGTTGAAGCAGATCTACAACGAACGAAGGGCAACGGGCTCAAACAAAAATTTAACTGTAAGTGCCTGGATTTGTTAATTGTTTTTATTATGTCGAGGGTATGTAAAGATTTCTAGAACATTTTTATTATTCATCGGTCATTGCATCCTTACTGGAATACCTTGAGAACCTCTAGAGTTCATTGTTCACCTATAATACGCAGATAATACGTATACGGAAAGTTAAAGAGGTTGATGCACCTATAACTGGTGCAGTTTTATCGCATTTCTAGTTGAATTGTTGTATTCTACGCATCAAATATTATATTAATCGGTAGACACGGTTGTCATTATTAATAATTCGCAGGATCTAGAGTAGAAGTATGTATAAGTGTAGCACATGTAACGCATAGCTAAATGCTTTTGCTAAGACCTTAAATGCACATACAATTTCTGTCATGCAATTATCTCTAATCAAAAATAGAATACACTGTTTCTATTGTGAGCGTGCACATATCAACTTTAGTTACTTTAGTCACACCGAAAGGCTACTAAGGATTTTTTAGTTCTTTACTAAATAACGCTTTAGGCCGCAGTACCAAGAACTGCGAGTCAAAGGGAAAAGAATTGCAATCGTTAAATGAGAACCTACAGTATATTATAATTAAGCCCTACCTCACCACAATTATTATTTCACGAATCATACTAATTTATTTTATTCTTTCCTCAGTTCGACCGTCAAAGTTCCATTCGATACAGCTCAAGGCGAGCTCGCACTTTGGAATCATTAGCATCGCTCTATGAAGTAAGTTGCCCTAACACACATTCAATCTGACTGTCCATATTAAATTACAATTTGTTTAGGATGACGATCTAATTGCTACAGTAGAGGAAAGTTCTTTTGTTCAAAGAAAGTACGAGAAGTACTTTGACATGGTTATTATAAATGAAGATTTTGATGAGACATTTAGGCAAGTTGTCGAGACTCTAGATCAAATGAGTCATGAACACCAATGGGTGCCAGTTAATTGGATTTATTAGATAGAAAAAATTGCGCAAATGAACTACTCTTCTTTGAATTAACCCGATAGATAAACAAATTAAACGAAAAACAGCCAGCGGCAGCGGAAATTAAGTGTCTTATTTTATTTAGTTAAAATCTACAAAGAATCAAACTACATAATAATAATTATAATGTACAAATACAACGGTAGTCTCGTTTTATTTCGCTAAAGTTGATTGCAAATTTAATTTAATTTTTTTTAGACAATGTCTTTTGTTAAAGTTAATATAAATTGTTTCGATGCAATTTAGTTGTATTCATGTGTTCTTGTTTATTTAAAAAAAAAAAATTATAATAAATTTAAACTAGATTTTTAAATATACAAACAAAAGAAGAAAAATCTATGTAGGTACATATTAAATATGTATTAAAACCCATGTTAGTTGTTGATAATATTTATATTTAAGTTTTGTTTTTATTTCTCCGTCCTGTATTTGTATTTTTATATTTTTTTTTTACTAAGAAACACATTTAATTCATCATCAAAGTCAGAGAGCAAAGAAAGGGAGAAAAGGAGAGGAAATCATTTTATAAAACGCATTTTCTTTTTAATTTAATTTCTAAGAAAATTTAATGAAATATTTAGAATCTCTATTTTTGAATTACTATTGTCGCTTGAAAAGAATCCTGCCTATGCAAACTATTGGATGTTGAATAGTTAAACAAACGAAGATTTAAATATAAAATATTTAAGCTCAAAATATATTCGCTTACTAAGTGTAAAATAAAACATGTTTAATTTTAGAACGATGAAAATTTTATTAAAGTTAGAGAATGCATCGAACAAGAAAACCTGCGCACTACTTACTGAAAGTTCATGTATGAGGAAGAACGAAACACGAGAAAGACGATGAAATTTTCAGAAATCTTCAGAAATAAAAATATGTTTCGAAATCAAATAAGAGGAAAAGATTTATCTGAACTAAAGCATAATGCTTTTCACATATCATACACCACTTACCAATATAAATTTGTTAGGTAAGAATTTATAACTTAGGTCACAGAGAAAATGTTTTTCTCTCTCGTGTCGTCGCTTTTTTTACGAATTTTTTGTGTTAGGGAACAGAGTTGGACAAGAATACGTAACAATTCGTACGAATTCGTTTTCTAAAAGAGGGTTAGGTAAACAAAATATTGCGAATATATTGCATCTCAAATGCGGGGAAAAATAAAATTACGTGATCGCTGCTTCTATTTAGGTTAGCACTTTGGGGAAATGGGTGCGAAATAGATTTGAAGCAAAGAGGCGAATGACCAATAATTTCCGCTCAATGTCCATCGGTGCGGTGATGAATCGATGAAACTTACTTACTTAGATGGCGTTTCAGTTCTGGGTGAACCTGGGCATCAACCAACCTGGGCCTCGAGTAGTGCACTCCAATTTTGTTGACTAGGTCGATGTCGTTGTACAGCTCGTATAGTTCGTCGTTAAATATCCTCCAAAGCCCGTCAACGCAAGCGGAACCGAAAATTTTACGAAGAATTTCTCTCTCGAAACGACCGAGGATATATTCACCCGCTTTCGATAAAGTCCATGCTTCAGCGCCATAAAGGAGAACTGGGATGATCAAGCTCCTATATAGAGTCTCATTAGTTGTTCGGGATAGGGCTTTACTACTCAATTGCCTTCTCAGCCCAAAGAAAGAGCCATTGGCAAGAGTTATTTTTCGTTTTATTTCTGCTAAGGTGTTGTTTTCAGAATTGAGCATAGCCAAGGCAGACAAAGTCCCTTACTACCTCAAAGTTATAGCTGTCGATTGTGACGTTCTGTCCAATTCGTCGATGTTGTACGTCCCTTCTTGTTGACAGCATATATGTACTTGATTTTTCCCTTGTTTACCGCTAAAACTATTATAGCTGCCAAAATAGTTTTAGCGGTAAACAAGGGAATATTACTTCATAAATACGTATACATATGTATCTAATAGATAACACTTAGCATAAATGCAACATTCCTCCACCAAAGGGTGATTGAACGATCTCATGAAAATCGAGAGCCATTGCGCAACGTAAACTCCCGGAAACGACAGCTGTTCTATCTAATGGGAAAGTAAATTAGAATTTTAAAGGCAAAAAATGCTGGAGTTACGGTGACAAAGGCGGGAACACCGTAGTAGGAAACGTAGTTACACTAACTTCCTTGGTCCAAAACAACATTTGTACCCATGTCTCACTAACACAGAACGTCACAATATGATATGTATATCAGGTACAGGAACACAAAGAAAAAAGAAAATACTGTTTATGTTCTAATAATTGATTTTGACTCCTGGTATTTTAATTACATTACACATCTACATATACTTTATCTCATTATTTGACCACACAACATCCTTGACCGGGTTTCTTGCTTCGCTTCTTTAGCCACCATTTAAAGCTATTCGAAATTCTTTTCGGCGTTTTCAATAAATTACGCTTTGCGACGAATTCATCACGTTCTTTAAGCCAAATTCTGCCGTATTCCCAGCCAATTAAAAGACTCATCACCGGTGGATCAGACTAATCAGTCATCAATTAAATAAAAAAAAAACAACAAAAATATTATGTAATCAAAAATGTTACCTCTTGTTCAAAAGACGCGCGGAATTTTTTTGATTTTGAAAATACATGCGATACTATATTTCCACGATGTAGGATAACGTATGCCTTTGACCATTCTTTTGGTGCACTCATTTTTTGAATTAAAATGGAGTATTAAATTGGCATATGTAAATAAAAAGCTAATAATAATATAAAACGTTTCTATGTGACAAGAAAAATAAAAATGAAAAAATTCGCACAGTAGAAATGGGATATGTTTTTGTATAAATTCTGCACAACTGCCAGTTCAGTTTTGTGAGGAATAAAGTCCAAATATAAATGTTGTTGCATATCTTATGAGCAGAAGAAGGGTATATTTTATTGTGAGATAGTAATTTTATCTGCATAATTACTCTGAAACATGTCCTGTCTAAAACTACAGCTGGTTGTTCCACTTTTATACTGCCTCACTTATAGATAGAGGATATGGCACTGCAGTCTTTCGGATATTCCCATTGTATTGCTGCTTTTCTAAATTATACCACAATGAGCATTGCGACTGCACATCGCATCCGTGCTGCAAACACACGATGCTTTCAGTATGCGATGCGCATTCTGTTGCGTTCTGAATCATGAGGTTTAGGAATGTTATGTGATGCGCACAATTTATTTTTTGGAAATCTGAAACAATGTGTAATAAATTAATTGCAACTCAGATAATTAATCATTTCCTAAACAATTGCGGTGCTGGTGACAATAGAATATTCACGAAGTATATTTTAAAACTAATCCGAAAAGGGTAGCAATAACAAATATCATTTGCATCGTGTTAGTTCACGATACGCTGTTTTTGTATTCGTTCACAATGCATTTCGGAACGTAATGCGATGTGTCATCATTTTGAGTTTGCATTTAGGAATGGTTGCTGATTCACAAAGCAGGCAGTACTGCATTTGGGAAAGCACCCTATATATCCGTAATTCTATAGAATACCGAATAGTTCTCAGGATGTATTGCAAGTAGGCGATTTATACAAATTCGATGCCTGCAGTTCACTTTCTTACACTTATAAGGGTAAGAACGTAACTTTATGTGAAGTCATACTCATATGAATAGCCTGGTGATAAAGCGAGATTCGAACCTTGACTGACTCCTTCCCAAATTCAGAAAAAGCTTAGATATATTACATAAGTGAAAGGCCAGAGTAAAAGTACTTATACATTTCTGTCCAGGACTGTTTTTCCGGATAAAATTCGACGTAATTTCGTTTTGATGCCTACTGTGGTTTACAAAAAGGCTTTTGTTTGTTTACTCCACATGCTCAGGTCCTGTGAGTGGGGTTGTTGTACCATTTCATTGCCCATATGGCCCTCTTGAGCACGGATCCTTTCTTTCTTCTTTCCTCCGAATGCGCACTCGTACTTTCGATTTACGGAATTTCAGACGCACTAGTTCTATTGCAATCGGGAGCGTTTAAGCACCAGTTTCCAACCATATCAACTATCTTGTCTATTGATAGAGAAGCTTACTTGAGCTTACTTCTTGAAATTGATTTGCATTCATTCATCAAAACTTGACTTTTAATAGATGAGTGCCTCGTGGCATTTCTTTGCTACCATCCTTTTTCTTTTGGTTTCTTTGGCAGGTTGCCTGGAGAAAGGCGACCTCCAGTTTTACAATCAAATTACAACACATGTTTCATTTTAAAATCACCTCATTTTTAATAATAAGCATATTGAAATATTTAAAGTAAAAAAAACTTTTGCCCAACATAATTACAAAATCCCAAGAGCCTTCTCGACAACGGCATGTGGTTGACGCATGAACTCATTGTTCTCTTGAACTCCGAGGAAGTCGCTGAATTCAATCATTTCGTCACGTCCCAGGAGTACATCTTCCATAATGTTGCTAAAAATCACCAAAGTAACTTATGAAAATTCTCTCCAGCAGTCATGCTTTTCTTACCTGGATTGTAAGAATGGCAATCGACCAATTTGACGAGCAGCATGCAATTCCATTCCCAGTTTTAGCGGCGCATGTAGTCCCTCGCGATTCCTAAGCATTCGCATGGACAAATCTAAGCGATGTTTGTTGTAATTCAGCTCAGAATCCTTCAAACGATGAATGTGGGCAATTTGCATTAGACAATTGGCATCAGACGGACCGGTCACCGATGGGGATGCCTTTAACACGGAGTGCTCGGTTGGGGGTACTTTAACTGATTGCTGAAAGTAAATTTGATATTTTTTTTTTACTCAAGAGGATGGATAATTTCAGAATTAGTTACCATTTTAAAGATTTTTGATTAATTTAGTCGGAGCACAAAAGAAATTCGTTCTCACAGTTCGTTGACGGATGACAAACAACTTTCATGACATGAAGTTGGACGTGGTTTAATTTGAAATGGAAGTGTCATTTTAATTTGGTTGTTGTCTTGGCTTAACGAAGTGGTACTAACAAAATGGATGTTGACATTTTGTAAAGTAATTAAAACATTTTATGAAAAAATTGTTTAAGTTTTAAAACAAAACCTCGATGCGCATCAGAAAAGCGCACGTGTATCTTTTTTAATTTGGTGATTTTGTTTAGTATATCCTTTCAAAATGTCGTTTGAAAAAGAGCAGGAACGCATTCAACGAACAACTGCAGTTTGTTGATACGGATGATGTTGAATCTGAAATTCATTTCTAAAATTAATACTAAACGCACTATTTTGGAACAACCGATTAAAAGTTCCGTCATGGGATCTCTATATTAGTTGTTTTAACATTATTCTTCAAAGATATTATAAAGACAAATTTTCCGTAAAACCCAATAAAAGCGGAAACCTATACGTAAGAAAGTAAAATCATAATCCGAGCAATGGCGGGCCATTCACATAAAATATGTTCGGCGGTTTCAGTGGCTGATTGGCTAATACCAATTTTCCTTAAGTGATATTTGAGAGAGTAATAACTACTGATTTTCTTGGCATGTCTTAGGCCAGTTTGTTAATAAAAGACCTTTTCGCTTTATTTCCACTGACTTAGATCTATCTCTATCTGGCTGACAGGTAGATCACAGAAGAGTTCAGAGACAATATATAGATATTCGAAAAAAAATTTACATGTAATCTTCGGAAATTTCATCTGATATAATCTCTGGTACAGAGCTCGACAGCGAAAACCACTCCTTGACAGATAGAGTGGAGTGCCCTATCCACGCAAACAATTTGTAGTTGAGGCCGAAAATTCCACCTCTTACTCCATTTGACATTTCTGAACCATCAGTGTACCATTCAGATTGAGGTATTAATTTCGGGATTAGATGATTATCCCGTATATTTCACGCAATTCAACAAAGGCACTCTCCAGATCAAAGCACCATAAACGACGTAGTATAGACTACTTATCTAGTGTGCCGAATTTTAGAACGTACTGTGGAAGCAATACTGATTTGGAAAACTACCTAGGTGTAAAGCCATTTTAAAAGAAGATTTCTCCGACACCACGTAGCTAACAACAGTCCGAAATAATTCCGCAGAAGAAATTAACGTCGAAGGACTGCAGCCGCAATAGCCATTCCATAAACTTTCAGCACCTAATATTTGGTTTTCCCACGACCAACTAGTTCGAACTCTCTAGTTCGATGAAGAATATGACTCGTGAGCTCTACGACCAGAATTGGAAGGAAGACAATCGACTTTAAGGAAAGACAGCATAAGCGCTCAATCGTGTGGAGCTACATTGAATGATGTTCGAAAGTCTTATCAAATGGTAAATGAAATGAAGCCTGCAAAGACAAAAAGAGAGATACATATTGTAACTGATACGTATTCAGTGATACTTTTGCAAAGTTCTTTTTTCGATGCGATGTCGACGATGTCGATCACTGTTAAGGAGAACAAATCATTCACCCAACTCCAAGATTTAGCTTCAAGTGACCGACAAGACAATTGCGATGAAATATGAAATACGATGAATTTATTAAACTGAAGTCCAATAGAACTGATAGTGCCGATAGATAGATAAAGCTGCTGAAGACAAATCGGTAGGGCACAACTCTAAAGTATGGTCTTACGAAAGTATAGCCGATGAATGAAATCTCCGTAAGTTATCTCAGTATTCCTCTAAGCCATATAGAAATAGGTCTTCTAAACTTCACAAGAATATCTGTTCTGTCATTTTGTATGAATGCCTTAAACTGTTCGTAACCAAATTGACTTGATCTTATCGGTACGGTTTTAGACCAGAAAATTGCACTATCGATCAAAAATTCTATTAATCAAATTAATACAGCAGATACATCACCTACCTATTTATTGGTTTCAAATGCGTCAATTGAATAGTGTTTAAGGAGACGATTTCTACAAATCTACATATGTTTAGCTCTTCTGTTAAGCTCGGCAATGACTGTTCCGGCTCTCTGAGTCTGAGTCTTCGACAAAAAACTTGCGGTACTTGGTGGCAATGATTTATTGAATAGTGTATGGAACCAGGTAGTGTAACCAACAATATAAGACGAATCTGATAAAATCTCAAGGCTTTGCATATTGAAAAATTAAAAACCAAGGAGGAGAGAAATATTTTCTCAAATAGGCAAGAGTTGGAAAATAATTAAGATTCTACGAGTATGTGGCGCGTTCTATAAGTGGTTGCAGATTAACCATTTGTCATAACAAAGTCATTTCCGAAGGGGTCTCGAAAAAAGTCGTACTTATGTACATACATGATTATAAAAATCAAATCAGATACCTTACTCAGGCTAGTGGTGTGGGCCAGGATTTTCCAATATTTTTCTAGCAGGCGTTTATCGAGATATCGCCATACTTTACAGATTCAGGCTGGTATGGGAGACTTCGAATAGATCGACAGATTACGCTAGGTAACGAAAATCACTCTTTACTGGGTACCAGGACTAGAGGGGATAGAGAAAATAAAAGTAACAAAGGACGACCCAGAAAGAAAATTCTTGGAAACTGAATCTTTCTGCGGGCTGAGAAGCGAAGAGCTGGAAAAAGAAGAAAATTGCAATTCTGTGATGACATCCTCCAACAGAGACGGGCTAAATAATTTCTGCGAAACTCCAATCGGAAAACCTGCTAAAGCTTGAAAAATCTTTTGCGAATTCTAATATCTCAGAAAACTGGGTATAAAAGACTATAGACGTTGCAGACGCATTTTAAATACTCAAATAGTTCGGAAGCACAATAGATCTATTTAGGTCGAACTGCTCTAGGACTCTGGATCAGCACCATCTTGGTTGAATATTTATACCTCATGAATCTTATGCTGAATTAATTGGAGCATACTGCATGTCACATTACAGCTGTTGGCTTTGATATAAAGGGTGGGCCATCTGTTGGTTTCTTTTTGAATCATATGTTATTTTAACACTGACAGCTCTTATGCGCTCAAACAATTTGACAGAAACTAAGTATTATATTTTCGCGGTACGAAATAGATCGATTTGCACTTGAATAACGTTAGGATATATTGCAAAACTACTTCCAAAGTGAAGTAAGTTCTTTTGAAAAGAAATCTCGGTCGAAATAATGCACCAGCTGCAGCTGCTTTCTGATGAAAGTTCTTGAGACTGATTTTTTGATTGATAACCGAACATATTGCCGTGTTCGTCCTGTGCGCTCAATGGAGAATATTGCAGTTTTATGTAGGTTTTAGGAGTGGCGGTATTATTGGCCCATTTTTTTTCCAAGACGACAATGGAAGAAACGTTACAGTCAATTAAGAGCACTACCGAGGCATGATAACCGATTTTTTATGGCCAGGAATTGAGAATTTCGACTTAAGTGAGCTTTGGTTCCAGCAAGATGGGGTCACGTGCTACATAAGCCGCCCAACAATCGATTTATTACACACTAAGTTCGTGTAATCAGCCGTTTTGGTGATGTTGCTTGACCGACATGGAGATACGGATTGACGTCGTAGGGCTTTTTTTGTGGAGTACCATTAAAGGTTGATGCTATAATAATCCAGAAACGATTCAGGCACTCAAGAACAATATTGGTCAAGCTATTCATGAAAAAGGCGCCGAAACCATCGAAAATGTATTGAAAAATTGGGTTTACAGGATGGCCTACTGCCAAGCCAGCCGACGCAGTCATTTAAATGAAATATTATTATGAACAGTTGAACAGTTTTTTTTATAGCCTTTTTAAAAAGAAACCAAGCAAATATCTTATTCACTCTTTTCGGATTGTTGATTGAAAATTTGTTAAGATAATATTTACCCAATATTTTACCCGTATTGAAAGGTTACAATTCAATGGAACGGATCACATGACGAAGTCGGTAGAGCAATAGGCAGGGTAGTTTGAAAATGGTTCCCGCCATGGAGATCTCTGAAAAAGTTTCAAAACTTGTAAATATTTGAAGATATTCATTTGAAAAGAAACACTCAGATGGAGTAGAAGCATAGAAACTATTAATTTGTTAATCTTTAGAAAGCAGCTGTTGCAAAGCCTCCACCCACATTATCTTGGCCAAAAGTCCGGACCAACACCCACCTACACCTCCTGTGATGCACATCTACGCCTTTTTATATTCATCTAATTAACCATCAACATCGAAGCTTATCTCTTTGTGTCTGCTGCCTAATTTGTTTCCTAATTTCGCGATCATGATTCTTCGGCTGACTCACTTTGTTCGCCCACAATCTGTTTCCCTTCCCAAAAGTAGAGCTATTTTCGAATTGACTCCATTAGTACGGCCCGACTAATTAAATTTAAAAGCTTCAGCAACTGCGTCTGAGGTGGCTGTGCGGCGCGCACTCAGAATTCCATTCATACAGTGGAAAAATGCCTCGAAAAGTATTTTGTTTGCTGTATTAAGTTGACCGCTAATGTGCTAATTAGTAAATGCTCCATGTACGGCCACCTCGGACCGCGGATGCAAAGTTTAATTAATTAATTAATTTACGGACTTACGTCAAGAACTCTTTCGATAGTGGACTGCATTCATTCACCATGGAAAGAGCTGCGAGCTGTTGCACTGTTGCGTTGATATAGGCCCCACTTGTTGTGTGGTTTTTACTTTCAAAAGTTCTAATTTTATGTTGGTAGACCCAACGGTGCTATGAGTTTGATAACCAAAAAAGCTGTAGATACAGTGGGGGAAGTTTTATTAGACAAAGGCAATGCTAATTGGTTTGAACACAGAACCGTGGTGTTTGACTGACAGAATGTCGGTACTTTGTGGCTATGTTGGTCCAATTTATGCATTTTAATGGCGGTAGGTCTAGGTACGTACGTTTGTTTACGATGCTTTTCCAACATTTAAGATACATTGATAGGTTCATCAGTTTTCTTGTTTTACTCCAACATGTCATACTTTTTCTTTGGCTTTTCTACTACCATAAAGGCATCTGATAATTAATAATCGGCATTGTTATTACAGTATTACCTTTAAAGGTTTACTTTTTTCAATATATCGGCCAATATTGAATGTGTTACTTGTTGGGACCTTTAAATGTCATTCACCTTTCACACATTTAAAATACTTAAGTTATATCGACGAAGAATGAAAAAATAAATCTAGAATCTAGAATTTATTTTTATCGTGCCGATGATTAAATGGAAATTAAAAATACATTAGGATCGATTATTATTCGTTACTTTATCTAAATTTTAAATGTAAACAAACTGAATCTGTAAATATTAATATCCGTGACATAAATTGATTCTAATTTCACTTTCTTTGGATCACGCTGTTATGAGAATTTAGTTGTAACAGTTGTACAATGCAAAGAAGCTTCGAGAAACTAGTAGTAAAAGTTAGTTTCTGGAAAGACAATGAATTTTTGATTAGATCTCCTAAATAATTATAAATAAGTTGAACAACTCTTACTCTTGTCTTTCAAGTCAGAAATTAGCCTAAAGTGCTTTGGAGCGGCGTTTGTAGGTCTTTAAACTGGAGATTCGGCCTTCTTTGCCGTCTGGAATCTGCGGGCTGGGACTCGAAGATCCTCTTATCTTGACTTTTTGAACAAACTACATCCACATCTTGGTCCACGGATGTACCTTCTCGTTCATTCGCCCTCCTCCCTCCTCAAATAGAACCAAATATTTGATGAAGAACTTTTCGTTTGAAACAACCCAATATTTGTTCTGTTGTCCTACTTATCGTCTAGCATTCGGTTATAGCAGAATTGGCAGGATTACAGTTCAGTATTGGCATGTCTGTTACCCTAGACCTTCGCTGGATTCATCTGATTTCTAGGGTTGCTAAGAGTGGCGGTAGGTACCTCGGATTCTTCAAGATGTGTAAACAATTATTCACTCCTGGAGTATTGGCTACTATGTACATATAAAGTTAATATTCTTACGAAGTTTGAAAAGAAGTTAGTTAGTTTCATTTTGTTAGTTTCATTTTGAATTATATGTTATTTTGACACAGACAGCTCTTATGCGGTCAAAATTGACAGAGTATCAGTATTATATTTTCGCGGTACGAAATGGATCGATTTACGCTTGAACAACGTTGGGAAATATTGCAAAGTTACTTCCAAAGTTAATGCTGTGTTGCCGAAACAGTGCGCATTTTGAAAAGAAATTTCGGTCGAAATAATGCACCAACTGAAGCTGGTGCATGCAAATTTCTAATGAAATTTCGTGAGACTGGTTTGCTGTTTGATAACCGAACATATTTCAGTGTTCGTCCTGTGCTCTCAACGGAGAATATTGCAGCTGTTGCCGAAAGAACCCGAGAGGATTTGGACTTGGGCAAGCTATGGTTTAGCAAGGGGCTACGTGCTGCACAGCCGCCCAACAATCGATTTATTACACACTAAGTTCCATAATCGTGTAATCAGTCGTTTTGATGATGTTGCTTGGCCGGCACAGAGATGTGATTTGACTCCGTTGGACTTTTTTTTGTAGTGTGCCATTAAATATCTGTGCTATGTGAACAATCCAGAGACGATTCAGGCACTCAAGATCAATATTGGTCCTGTAGTGATATTTCCAACACAATTGTTTTATAGTTGTGTCCCGCCTGTCCGTCAGTTTAATCGAACTACACGAGCGCACCCCTTATCTTTTAAAACCTTGTTTCAGTCGCATACTGAAATTTAGAACTTCGTTCTTTAGCCATTCAACGCGTACATACTGTATGTGGAATGACTTTCTTCTTCAGTATTTCAAACAAATTATAATCTCAAATTATTTAACTCTCTTTCATTTTCCTTTCAACTTTTAATTTCTCCAATACCCTCCATCGTTTCACTGCATCACTTGGTTTATAACGTTAAAGAACTAAAGTCCTAAATGATGAATAACATTAAAAAAAGCAGGAGACACATAATAGCGCATCTCCTTGCCAAAAACCGGTATATGTTTAGGATATAAAGTCGATGAAAAGGTTGTGAGCCTCGATTTGAAATTCATTTGTTTTTTCCAGGATTTGTCTTGCCTTTGCTGTGTGTCTGTCTTTGATTAGTGAGTCTCCTCCCACCACGACGATCTTATTCTCTTAGTCACTTAAGCCTCTGATTTTAAATTTATTGCAATGTGATAGCGAACAATTCTACCTAATATGATCCATAACCCAACCTATGAGCATTCTTACTTCAATAACAGTCAAAAGTAACAACATCATTGTCATTTCGCCCTTTGGAAAGATAAAACCTTTATCTAATTACATCGATCGAAGTATAAACTATCAGTTACTGATTGCCTAATCAACTTTCAGTTTTAGTAGTTTCATACGTGAAACTTAATTAAATAAAAACCCTCCATTGTGGCAACAACGGTTGGCCACTTGTAACCGGCCAATTCCTAGAATTCGCCATTGAAAGTGCAATTTGTCGAAATTTTGTCGGCACAAACAATTGTTATCATTCATACCACTTTCGTAACCTATATGCATACATACATGTGTATGTAGAAACGTATGTATCTCATAACACGTTCGTTGAAGGGATATCAATAAAATTGCAATCCAGCCAAGCGAGCAAAATGCGAGGTCAAAACAAAGTGCCGCATACCCCAGATACCCCGTATATCCGTTGGAACCGCTTCTCCTTCTTCCAAAAAAAAAAGAAATTACAGAAAAAAAAGAAAGACACCAACTTTTAACATATAAGTGTGAAAAGATACCAAAAAAGTAAATGTAGATACATCAGCATTCAAAAAGATATGAGCATTCCCAATCGATACATTGAATCATCGCTCTAAAGTGCATTCCATGCATATTTGATTTCAACCTCTATCTCGACACGAATCGTCAAAATATTTTCGTATCCTTTACCAGTGCTCTCGACAGGAGTAGCATCTCTAATGGCACTGGTGGTGGAAGATCCTTTTGTAATGTCTGTGTTTGGAAATACAATGGTCAGGGACCTTTTGTAATTTTCTTGAGTTTTCTACGAATTTATTTGCGTAGGACATGTGTTCGTCAAGGACCGGCAAAGTTCAAAGTAAACATTGTTTTGCATATCAGTTACAGTGGTGTATCCTCGCAGGCAGTTAGGTAATGAGATTGCAATTAAGAGTGAGGCAATGACCTCGACGCGTTAATTGTTGCAGGTAGCGAATTTGTTATAAGTAGATGGATTAGCCGCGATGGCAGTGACGTGTCCTTACTAAGGGATATTGCAATACATGTACATACATATGTATGTACATATATTTATATTTTGGGCAGATTATTTTTTTCTTGTCCTCCATTTTCTATGACTTCTTTGCATAAGATAATAAAATTCATGGAAATTTTTATTTAAATTCGCAAATGCAAATAACTCAACGGATTTTTTTTATAACTGTGAAATACAGGACGTATTTTTGAAAGGATTCGGAATGGGTAATAAATATTTTTTGTTTTGTTATTTTGTTGCAAATTTTAAGAGTCAATAAATGTAATAGGTGTACCTACTACACTACATTTTTGCTTCCTCTTTCTCCGTAATCTTTCTGGGCTGTGCTTGTTTTTTGGGATTTGGCGTTTGAACCTCATCCCTGACCATTGTGTGCACCCTTTGTTATGCTAGAGATGCGTAATACGGATTAAGATGCTTAAAGTGTTGCTAAGCTAGCTATTATGACGAATAAGATCTTTAGCACAAATTTTTCTACATTTTGTTGTGCACATAGATATTGTACCTATAACCAAGAAGTCAGAGTCAGAAACAGTGACATGGTGGCTCAATTTCACCATTAGATTAAGGTGCATATGTATGTTAAAACTAGACATTTTTCTGCAAATGTCAAGAAAGTTTATATATTTTATTTTAATTTATTTAGTACCTTGTTTAATTTAACTTTGGATTCGAATCATCATTGGGGAGATCATCATTGACAAATAGTAAACAAATATCTGCACTATCTTCCCTATTAACACCCTTGATTTAGATGGCAACAGAGGTATTTTACAGGTGGAATAATCCATGGAGTCGCTAACTCCACTCAGGCGCGGTATTGAAAAATAGATGGTGACATATGAATCCAATATGTCAAGCCTTCACATCCACGTCATTGGTCACCTCACTGGTTTACCTGGTTGGTCATATGGATTTAGTGTTACTCTACTAGAAACAGCTGAAACGAGTAACTAAAACTATTGAAGATATTTAAGTAGAAGAAAACGCTTTCCTGACCAGTCAGGCGATTGAAGCACCATGTGGAGTTTTTTTTTTTAAGATACAGTAGATGCTTTTAAACGGCATTTCCAGCAGGTGCTAAAAGAATCTAAATACAGTCAATGTCAAAGCAGTTCACAACTTGATACCGATGAGGCCAGCACAGCTACACAAAATAACAAACCCATCATCCCAAGAAAAGAAACCATCACCAGATCTGTTTAGTAAACAAAAACTGCACTCAAACTCCTGAATCAAAAACAAAGCTGTTGCTAAAGGGTGTTTTTTGACAGTTAATTTCTGGACCTATTTCAATGATTCCAAGACAGTTTGAAAACGTATTAACTGAATATGGAACATCAGTAATAAAGCTTTTAAAAAAGTACAAATTAGTAAAGTAATTACATTAGAAGAAACATTATTTCAATGTACGGGGTGATTGTTTCGTGGACATCCTTAAAAAAAACTAACTAAGGACCATTTAAGTAAGGTCCAGCGTACAGCTTGTCTGTGCATAAGGGGTGCTCTACGCACAACTCCTTCAGCGGCACTGGACATTATGTTTCATCTGATACCCCTGGACACATTTAGCAAGCAAGTGGCAGCAAGTCCAGCCGTTCGTCTAGAAGCTACCCTTCAGTGCTCAAGAAACGAATTTGGCCACGCCTTCATTTTGAAAAATTTAATTTTTTTTCTCGAAAACACGGACTGCACAACCCTGCGTCTAAATGTCGATAAGAACTTCGTCGTTACCATCCCTTCCAGATCACTCTGGAATAAAGAAGCATTTCTAGAAAATGAGTCGATTCACTTCTACACTGACGGCTCAAAAATCAAAGACGGAGTTGGTGGAGATGTTTTCTTCGACAGTCTTAGTCTCAAGTTCTCCTTCCGTCTTCCAAATCATTGTAGCGTGTTTCAAGCGGAAATTTTGGCGATCAAAGAAGTCTTATCTTGGCTTAGGAAAATGTGATATCTGCTTGGCATATCCGCATTTTTCGGACAGCCAAGCAACTATCAAATCCTTGGAATCGATCTCTATAAATTCTCTAGTAGCTCTAGACTGCCGATCGTCTCTCACGGAGATGGCTGAGCAGTTCAATATTTACCTTTGTTGGTTACCTGTGCATAGTGATATTCCAGGCAACTGTAAAACCGAAGACCTCCTCCGAATAGGAACAACTTTAACCATTTTGCCGGACAAAGCAACCTTAGGTATACCAATCGCCACTTGTAAACTAAAATTCAAGCTGTATGCTATCGAGAGTACATATCTTAGGTGAACAACTGGCCCAAGATGTCTAGGGACAGTATAATATGCGACCGGAGGCAGGGCAATCAGTTTCGGTGTAAACCCATGCCGAAGAAGTATGGTTCGCCGTTTAGTCATTAAACCAGTTTGACCCGGTGACGAAGCTTTTTACTTTACTTAAGTCAAGTCTAGCTAGATCGCTAAGATCTTCGAAAAAGTACTCTCCTAAGGTTTACCTCTTGCCGATATGGCAAGACAGGTACACAGAAGATGTGTCAGGGTTCCGCCGCTTTCTCGTCTCTACAGCTTCTACAGAAATCGTTGAAGGGAGCACCAAGCCTTATGACATGTCTGCCTACCAGAAAGTGCCCTGTGAGGGCGCCAACTATACTTCTCAGATTTATCCTATTGACAGAAATAACTCTCCTGGTTTCCCTACAGTTCACTTCTAGCCAGAATTGTTTAGAAGAGACACATGTGCTGATATTGTTGCACATACTGTTTGCCATTCTAATGGCTGTGGTACTTGCTTAAAATTTTATCGGCCCAGGGATAGTCCGGTATGCATCCTCCCTAGGTAGCTCGTCCGCTTTGCAATTGCTTGGAATATCCCTGTGGCTTGAAACCCATCACAGGAATACGTCGCACCTGACATCTGCGGCATTGCTATACCAACTTAGATCGAATCATTTTCGATTCCAAGGCTTTTATCGCAGCTTGACTATCTATGTAGAAAACACTATCGCTGCACTCTATCGAGTTAATTGAAAGTCAGGTCGCGGCTTCATGGACCACTGTGATTTCTGCTTGAAATACCCTACAGAGGTGCGGCATTCGTACGGTGATGCAAACATCCAGTGCATTGGAGTAAACTCCCGCACCTGTTCCAGACAGTGTCTTGGATCCGTCTGTGTAAATCTCTATCGCAGATTCGTTTAAAATTTCTCTCGATTCCCAAGCACTTCCACTAGGAACCCTGGTTTTCTACTTGTCGTTAAAGTCCAGATAGGGGACAATGTAGTCCATAGTGCATGGCAGTATACATAGTATTATGGCAGTTTAAGATGCTTGCGTGGCCCATATTTCCACGAGCCAGTTGCAAGGATAACCTAAGCTGTAATACTTTAGGCGCCATCAACTTCCCAAAGATATCAGTGGGAAGAAGATGGAGCATAGCTTCTAGTCCAGCTGTACGAGTGATTCCAAGGGCACCCGTTATACAGACGAAGAATAGCCTTTGAACCTTCGTAAGTATTGCAATGTTGCCTTTCTTCTCCAGTGCTGACTAGTACTCCGTACATAAGGATGGGTCTGACGACAGCCCTTTGTTAGAGACCCCTTTTTGGGCCTAAGGCCTTCATACATGAATTAACCGAGTTCTTTTTATCGAGAATAACCCCTAAGTATTTGGGGTAATCTGCAAGTAGCAATTAAATTTTTTGTATTGTATACTTTTATACATTTTATACCTTCTATTTGAACAATAC
The DNA here is from genome assembly GCA_905220385.1 of Xylota sylvarum. NCBI lineage: Eukaryota > Metazoa > Arthropoda > Insecta > Diptera > Syrphidae > Xylota > Xylota sylvarum. The sequence continues at coordinate 32,345,800 of LR999960.1, forward strand.
TAGTTCAGTCTTGGATGGAGTAACTCCAAGACCGTCCACTTTGCGAGTTTATTTAGAGCAGACCATATCAGACCTCTAACTGTAAGAAGAAACTTCACTGATGTCCCTATCGCAATGGCGTCCGCATGACACGGGTAGAATCCTTGCAGGTTCCAATTCGAGCCAAAAATATAACCCCAATGGTTGAGGGAAGATATGCATTGGGTCTTTCATACACATATGCTCCTACCTTCTGTGGCACTGTAATCTTTAAGGCCATGACAGTATCTATTATCTTTTTGAAACTTTCCATGCAAAGTGTACGCATCAATAAAATAGTTAATTCAAGGTAGTCACATAAAAAATGTACAGGTTTAGTGATAACATAAAACAACTATCCGTGTTTAAGTAACTGTTTTATTCTATGAGTTCGACAGATCTTAAAACAAAGAAAAAAAACTTTATAGACATAAATTAATTTATTGATCGTTCTAAAGCGTAAAGATTTAAGTAATAAAATGCGTTTTGTGTAATACCATACCACCTCCACACACCATACCATACCATACATCAAACTTACGCAAACAAGGTGTGGACAAATTTATTTTATATTTGAATTTTACTTTTATGCCTTTATTGCATTATACTCGTAAATTAACGAAATTGTGCGAATTTATATTTCCTATTTGCTTAAAGAAATAAGAAAATGATTTACTGATGTGTATAGGCGGCAACTATTGTTTTAAATGCAATAAAGTTGTTTCTTTGTTTTTGTAATTAATATTTTATGTGTCATTTTGGAAAAGTTGTTTTATGGAGAGGCGCTAATAAGTATGTACTACACATATTAAGTAAATTTGTTAAGGCTTTACTTGGATAAAAGAATTTATGTAATTTAATTTACGGATGTCTGGAGTTGGTGAATGGTGAGTACAATCTTGATACTATTTTTGTAGACCTCTTTGCGATTATGTTAAGGATGGACAGATGTTACCTAAACTGCCAAGGAGTTTGTAAAAAATTGTTTCAGAAGTAGGAATTAACGTTAGAATTTATCAAGAATGTTAAGACTTTACATATATGTACATAGAAGTGTATGTGACACTTCTAAGCTCATTTGGATTAAGGAGTGAAGCGTTCGAGGTTAGATCCCCAGACAACACCTAAATATTCTTTCACGGACCCACCACTCGCGAGCATCTGACAAACATACGAGGGTATAACTGTCATGAAAAAGATTCTTAAATAACAAATCGCACTTCGGATATGGCGTTAAACAGCTGCCATGCGTGTAAAGAATACGACACGCCCAACAGGTTGTGATAAGCTAGGGTCCCATGAACCTGACGCGGCAATTGTTTGTAGGTATTTTGTATAACTTTTGCTTAGAAAAACTTGTGGGTAATTGATATGTGGTTTAATTAACAGTCCATGAAATGAACAACGTTCTTAATAATTTTTGCAGAACAGAAGCGTGGCAATATAACCACAGAAAATTTAACATTTATTTCATGCATTGTGTCATTTCATTCAAAATGTTTGACATAATTTTGTAAATGTGCAACGCATAGCGGTGAAGCAAACAATTCTAAAACGTAGTATTTGGGTGAAACTCGGCCTCCACTAACAAGCCTCTCTAGTTAGCCCGGTCTTTAGCTAACTGCCTTCAAGTTTGTTGAGGTCCTCTTCTATTTGTGGGAACCACAGAACTAATTTCGCGTTTCTCACAATTCAAGTATGATGTTGAAAAAATCACATGAAAGTCTCTACCAAGTTACCTCCAGCTGCTTTGAACAACTCGGCCTTTAGGCCATCAGGTCCAGCAGCTTGGAAATTGCTATCCTAGCTTCGTTTAGATCAGGTGGACGGAAGTTTTGGCTATCATCGTCTAGATTGAATGGTTGATTCTGCCTGATTCTGCAGTGTTAGTCTTCGTCGCCGTTATACAGTCTGCCTTTGCTGGCCGGCAGTCTTAGTCAAACTAGCGGTTTCTTGATTGTGTTCGGGCGAAACACAGCACATCAGTTGCTGAATTTCTGATGCCATGTTGGAAGCGTTGCCATGTCTTCGGCATTTGATGCTGTCGGCTACGACTTTTATCGTACCGAGATTTCGGGATACGCGTTCGGCAAAGATTTTGGCAGTCTCTTGCGATTGCAGCTTTTCGACGTCATATCTTCTCACAGTATGGTTTCTTTGTTATGGGGTAAGGGATATCCGCATTCGAACCTTGGCTGCAATAAAATAGTGATTCGAGTCAATGTTGGCTGCTAGGAAGGTTCGGACATCCAGAATACTGGAGGCATGCTTTACGTCCATAGCATCATATTCTGACACTTGGTTGACCATTTGACGATCAGGAGATCGCCATGTCCCCTTGTTGATGTTGAGATGAGGAAACCGTGTGCTTGCTATAGTGACGTTTAGTACGTTTCCGGACGTAGTGCCGTGGAGGCTGTGCTTGCCAATCGTCCTACCGAAGATGACCTCCTTTTTTATCTTGACGTTAAAATCACTCAATACGACTTTAACGTAATATTAAGTAATCGTAAGTTTTGTCAAGGAGCTCGTAGAAACCTTCTTTAGTGGCGTCGTTTTTGTCGTCTGTGGGGGCATGAGCACATATAAGACGTTGGCGAATTTAGCCGTGTTACGGATTGTCATAAGATGCTCGCTCACGCTTTGAAAACTTAGACTTCGCACTCCAATAAACGCTGTTTCTGCTTTCTACAGTAATCATCAATAGCAGTGATGACTGATTTATAAAAGTCTAGTGACTCTGCTGATTCTTCGGCTGCACGCGGTCTATTAAGGGTTCGAACATTCCACGTGCAGATCCGAAGTTCGTTGTCCGTGTTTCGATTGCTAGGGTCGTCAACAGTAGAGTCATCCTTATCCGAGGCTCGTGTGGGTTTCAGAACTAAAGTTATTTTTCCGTGTTTGGGAAGTTACCCGTACGCACAACCCCACAGTTCCCTTTTATACTCCTAGAATAAGGGGGCGGATTTTCTGGTCAGTAGCCCACTTCGGGGATATGAGCGCTACCGTTGGCCTATTAAGGGTTCATCCGCCACCCACTCTTTTCCAACACCCTGGCTCAGTGTTGGAGATTTCTATAGACCTGGGATTCGAAAATGTCAAAGCAGCTCATATGTATATCTAGGTACGACACTAGATAGTTCGGCTTGACTGCAACTGTAGACGCCACCGTTGATTCCATCAAGAGAATTCGTCCGCTGCCGTCCGGATCAAGAGGAAGTGACTTCGTGAGAAAACACTTCTCCAACAAAGGGGATGGTTACCCAATCTTCAGCCGAGATACTAGGCACCCAGCAGCCACCAACGTAAAGGTGTAGAGTTGGAGTTGAGGGAGGGGATTGTCCATCTGGTGTACACCCTTAAGCCAATCTATAAATTACTTAGTGATATGAACAAAAATTATGTAACTATTTGAAGTTAACAATAAAGTTGTATTGCTACTACTACACTAGTCCTAGTCACCTTAGGTCAGCACACTTGTTCTACACTGCCCCCATCGATTATGGTCAAAACAAAATTTTAAGTTGTATACTGCCATGGAATGGCAACATCTTTCAACATCAACTTTTACTTTTAATTGTCAACAAGTATCGATCTCTCCAACTTTTATCTTATAATAATTACAATTATTATAATAATTGTATTGTAGTCAATTTAGATCTGCCTCAAGGAAGTCACCTAAGTCCCCTAGATTAGCAATATTGATAAATCCTAGCAAACAATAACAATTTTTAAATCATAACTGTTGATGTTAAATTATTTAAAGCTACGGATACTCTTAATGACTATCAATAGCTACCATCATTAGATCTTCATTTACATTTGCTCACACATAAATATATGAGGATCCGACTATAGGCTTTAGATGGAAATGAAATATAAGTAACAGCCAAGGCCTTATAAGTTTTGGTGGAACGATTGTTGAATTGGAAACCTTTCATACTGTAAACACCTGCCAAAGTAAAAACTGGTGCATAAAATGAATTAGTTCTGAAAGCAAGTAAAAGTTGTTCAAACCAAATACACCTTCCACACCATGAAAATCGATGTTCGCTCTATATTCATCAGTCTAATTCGAGCGCGTGAGCTACACTTTGCTTACTCGAATGCACATGATAATGTTGCGTTGCATTTAGCGACCGCAAAAGTCATAATTGCGATAAATGCCAAATCATGAAATAATAATTAGCTACACGCATTCATCGAATTAAAAATAAAATAAAAGTTAAGGTTTTCTCTAATTCTTATTTGGATATACTATATGTAGTTCGAATGAGAGCGTGTAACAGACATAATGTGCTAATTGCCAAAAATAAAACTGAAACCAAAACTTAGTCATTTAAAATGAACTTGAAAGTTGCTGATAAACTAATAAAAATTTTGTTTGTTACATTTTAAAGAAATATAGCAAACAATAATGTTTGCTTAATTTTATTGCTTCGTGCGACAATATATACGATAGGTCTAATCGATTTAGCTCACGCGAGATGGGCTTTTGCAAAATGCGTTAATTAGTTAAGTTTTTTTTTTTTTAAGGTTTAGTGAGATAAACATTTAAGAAGGTTTTTGTTTTATGTATACTCGATGGCATGGGGGAGACATGTATTGATATTAACACGTACTTAGGTATAATGAAGAGAGAAGGCCCCAAAGTTTACATAATTGTTATCAACGTCGAATGTTACGTCAATAGATTTGTACCAGTTCGTGGAGATTTTGGGAGTCTTTTTTTCTTTTTTGTTGCTGTGGAAGGGTAAACTCCGTCATTGTAGCCCGTGCTACGAGTTATGCCAGACTCCATGCTCCTGTGTGTTTACGTGACTAAAACACCCCTGTCCGTATAGTAAAACAGGGTTCTGTCTTCAAAGTAGCTTGTAATTATTTGCAGCAGGTAGCTAGGCACTCGCATATTCCTCTCATAATTAAGCTCCAATTGGCCGAGTTGAAGGTATTCCTGACGTTGAGCGTAGCAACAGCGCAGTACTGATTTTTTCCTCTTTTCCATCTGGTCCCAGATATCGCAAACTGCTTGCATCGCATGGGTGGTTAGAAAGCCCGTAATGTCCTTCGATATACTGGTCAAGTCTGTCGCAAATAATTCTTTCCAGCACTTTCCCTACTGTGTGGTAGCATCCACATCGGCCTTTATGACGACGGTTACTCTGGGGGCTTATCGCCTTTTTGGGATTAATACCACCCGATGTCATTTCCATTGCAGAACTTTCCTTTTGGCAGGCACGTTGTGTAGAGGTTTGCAAATGCCCCTCTTCTAGTTAAGTTTTAATAGCTTCTTTCATGACGAAGTTTGAGATCTCGTCCATTCCAGTAGCCTGTTCTTGTTCTTCATTAATTTTTCTAAATGAAAGCATGTCAAGCCGAAGCAATCCAAGGCGGGTCAGTTTGGCCAGACATGAAAGTATACAACAGTATCAGAAGATCTTTCCCAGCTAATGGAGGAAAGCGAAGCTAGCTGTGATTTCATTTTGCACCATTTCAAACTTATCTCAGTTGCACAAGAACTTTTACGAGTAAGATTGAATCTGCCTCAAGTTCACCACTGGCCCTAAGTCCTCTGGATAATATTCCATCACTGACGATTGAAGTTCTTACAAACATAATAATTGTGTTAGGCATGGCTTTCCAGGATATAGGCAGACTAAACAAGGGCATTTGTGTTGCATCACAATGTGTTAGGTTTAAGGAACAATGAGAATGACTTTCTTTCTGATTGGTCTATTATCTTCGGTGCTTAAGTGATTATATCGCAAGTTCATCACATAAATGGTTAATGGGCTTTTAAAAAACGTCCAAATGTTTCAAAAGATAAAAAAAAGAGCTACTTATTGAACTCTGTTTGCATAAAAATGAGAATTGAGTTCTCTGCAGCGATGGTAACCAAGGATAGAGCTACAATAAGGATGTGGTACTAAAATTATCGTCTATTTGTGTAAGTTTCCCATTTATTTCGAAAATTTCTAAGGTCTAAGGTCAGCTATTAGTGAAACCAAAAGGTTAGGTTGAGATTTGAAGGTTAACTGAATCTCTTCAAGGTTGTTAAAACAAGAGATAATTGGATTTGTTGCTTCAAAACACAGGATGCACATGTTTCTTTTTGATCATCAAGCTTCCAAAAAAGGGAAATCTGATGGATTGTGGAAACTGGAGAGGTATATGCGTTCTCCCGGCCGTAGCCAAGATAATAGCTAGAATCATACTAGAGCGAGTTAAAGAACATTTAGATTCAGCTCTCGACGTCGAGCAGGCTAGCTTTCGCGCTGGATCTTCCTGCATCGACCACATAAACACCTTGCGGATCATAATAGAGCAATGCGTCGAGTACAGGTCTCCGCTACATCTACTGTTTATCGACTTCGAGAAGGCTTTGGACAGCTTGAACCGATATGCTATCTGGTTGGCCTTGCGCAGGAGAGGCGTCCCACAGAAACTCAAAGCTATTATCAAGGCTACATACGAGGGTAGTAAGTGTCACGTCTTACATAATGGTATGGTGTCGGAGGATTTTGAAGTCCATAGTGGAGTACGTCAGGGGTGCATACTGTCACCGCTTTTGCTCTTGGTGGTCATCAGTGATGTACTCCGTGCAGCACTGACGGAAGGTAATCATGGGATTCGATGGGCTATGACATCTTATCTTAAACATCTCGAATACGCTGACGATGTTTGTCTACTCTCACATCGGATAATGGACCTATGTACATCTAATGGCCCAAAATCTAGAAGCTGAGGCAAACAAAGTGGGGCTTAAAATAAACACAGCCAAAACAAAAGCCCTGAGCACTTCTGACACCCACAAGAACCAAGCTGCGACTGTTCCGCTCCAACGTGGAATCAGTACTGCTATATGGGTGCAATACTTGGAAGGTGGATACCACTAATACACGCAAGCTGCAGACCTTCATAAATAAATGTCTAAGAATTATCTTGAGAATTTTTTGGCCCAATCGGATATCCAACGAACAACTTTATGAGAGAACGGGCCAAGAACCTATAGACATTACTATGACAGAACTGAGGGACGCCCTAGGCAGTCGTGGCACAGAACAGTTGAGGAGCAATCAAGCTCTTTGGGAATGAGTTGGAGGCAGTTCAAACACTTTGCAGAACTCCGAACAAGATGGCGCGCAGGCGTTGTTGGCCTATGCCCCTCGAGGAATGAAAGGTTTTAACTAACTAACTAACATAAACAGAATCGGGAGTACGAGGAGATGTCTTCTCCAACGATCTAAACATAAGTATCTCCTCCCGCCTTCCCAACCACTCCAGGGTCTTCCAGGCGTATAGTTTGATATCCAATCGGAATATCCTCATTTTTACAGACAGTCAGGCAGCGATCAAATCTCTGGATTCCTTCACATTTTACACAAAAACTGCCCTAAATTGTCGCTTGTCTCTTAATGAGATGAGTGAAGAATTCAACATTCACCTCATTTGGGTGCCGGTACACCGTGATATTCTAGGGAATTGTATGGCCGACAAACTCGCCAGGCAAGGTACAATCTTATTCATTTTATCCCACAAGGCTTACATCGGCATGCCTCTCGCAGAATTTAACAATCGTAGATGGCCAAACGGCACTACGTGTTTTATTACTAGACAGATCTGCCCCAAGCTGGATCAGAAACCCTCCAACTGTCTGATCAGACAGAAAAGTTCGATCATAAAAATCATAATAGGTGTCATTGCGGGACATTGCATTATTGGTAGGCACGCCATTAGGCTGTGCCTCTTCCCTAATGAATTTTGTAGAAGTTGCATGCAGAAGGAAGAAGATCAAACCATACTTCATCTTCGCTGTACATTCCAAGCTCTCTCCGCTCGTAGAAGATTGCACTTACACTCTTCGACAATTTAGGCGAAATGACCATCGCCAATATCAATAGCTTGCAGAACGTTGTATTAAAGTTGAGAGTTTCAGATCCTTTACTGGTCTAAAGACCCAACCCTAATGGACTTCAGCCTGATTAACCTTACATATGTCTAAACTGAACGAAAAGTCCACTGTCTCTCAAGTTCTACCAAACGCTCTAGTTACCTATAATGAACTTAGGCAAACTTTACAACCTGTGAAACTGTTTACATTCTGTTTGGTTTAAATGCAGAAAAAAAAAAGAAAATAAGCAAACCAAAAGGAAAATAATAAAATCATTGCATCATTGGAATTAGAATTTTCCCAAATCGTATTCTGAATTAATTTCTATTGCCATTGCTATGTCTTTCTTTTTGTATCAGCTGTCAAATTTCCGTACTGAATTTCCAATTTAATTGGAACTTTCCTTAAGCCCACATAAGTTAACGAAAACTTGACGAAATCGAGCATAATATTATTATGGTTGTGCTATACTATTATCTTGTTCACTATTATATAAGTCTATTGGCCCTTAAGTGTGGCCGTCTACGCCTCCCACTATAACCTATATACATATACATGTATATCTTTCAGGGGTTTACTCGGCCTTTAATAAAAGGAATTTTGCCACAAAGAATTTCGGCGGTTGCCAGTTGAGAATGAAGAGAGAATTCTCTGAAGTGTCTGCCGTAGTAATATATGTATGTATGTAGTAAACGCATAAGTTAGCCACGGTTTTTCGATATGTCAGTGCTTGGTGATTGAACGTAAACCATTGGGTTTGGTTTTTAGAAGAAGTAAACTTTTTTTTCCCGGAAAATATGATTGAATGTCTTTTCTTTGCATTAAAGTTCACCAGGTTGGCTTACACCCATTGTAAAATTGCAGATCTTCAAATGTACTACCGGGGATACTGTTCGAACAAGATGCTATTAGAGAACTGTCATCGGCAAACCAAAAAGAAATCCTACTTTTTGTTGATTTTAGTAGGTTCGTCATATGGAAAAAAAAGGTGAACGAACAAATCCCTGCGGATCACCAGCATTAATTAGAAATTTCGGCACAACTTGAATTGATCCATCCCGTAGAAAGGTTTCCATCCATATTAAGTTAACATGATCGTTGCCTATCGCTTATTAGTTCTTATTCCTTAAGTACCTAAGTATTTCATTACTCTAGCGTTGACGATTTTTGCCATGACCTAAGAAAGCATGGACACTATCTTTTTAAGGGAATAAGTCCTTTTTGTTGGTGACATTCTGTTCTACCCAGTTATTTCATGTGTCGACAATTTTAATAGTGCATCGAATACCAATGCCGGATTCATGTCCATAATAAGGTTCATACTCCTTTTGCGTAGCCATAATAATAATATTTTAAGAACTATTGAATCACCATCAACGCACGTTTTTATCACTGTATCAGACAAATTTGTTGCGTGGGATGATTTAACCCTTCAGAGTGGTGTTTCTATAGCAATAACGTCGTCTATTACAATTCCATCTCTTATCTTTGAACAAAATAACTTAATTCGCTTTCCCTGTTTCAAGATGTATATCTTCGAAATGTCAGAAACCAATCGTTGGGAAACTTCTTAATTAGAAACTCAAAAGAGTTATTGATTACGAAAAACCACAATCAATAGGCGCCGCTCGTATCAAAGGGAAACCATAAACGACAAAAAAAAAGAAAACAAACTGTCCAATTCGGTGAATTCGGCATCTCTATCTAACCGTTTTCCTATTACCGATCAGTTAATGCATAATTTATAACGATCTATCTAACTATCCATACCGAAACACCAACTCTAATAAATGCATAAATATCTGGTCAAAATCACTCGTCTTGTGTTACCTTAATTTTCATCTGCTAACTTTGACTTTTATGACCCGAAATTGACTTAATTGAATCTCGTTGCCATCGATCCATGTGAGATCCATCATCTCCGCTCCTTCGTTTATGGCTCTCCCCCAGACCCTTAGCTGCTGCTGCTGCTGCTGTTGCTATTGCCTTTTCTTTATCTTACCCAGTGATAATGCATTACGAAATGTGTCGTTTTTGCTCTTAAGCCGAACCAAAATAAAACTATCTACGTATATCTCTATTAGTGTCCAGTTTCAGAATTCCTTTCGTCGCTAAATAAAAAGCGAGAAAAATATAAAAAAAAAGTTTATTCATTTATTACCCCCGGACAGGAGAACAAAAAGACGAAGGGAAGTGGAAATCCTTTGAATAAAACCAAAGTGTATGATCAACCTGCTGCTGCTGGCAGCATCTGAGCCATTTGTTGCTGGTTCGGCTCCCGCGCTCTTCTCTGCCTCAATGGAGCCTCACCTCAGGGGCATCTTTTATGGTACCATCATAAATGGCTGACTGTCCTCTGATCCGTTGTAGCCGTCTCCGCTCAACCTCCGTCATCGTTTCGATTTCTTTTTATTGTATTCGCTTTTATGGAGATGTGTTTGAATAAAGAAAATAAAAAAGATATTCTGTATCTTTTCACAGTTGTGTTGTGACCGACAATGCCTATAACATGGCTGATCGACTCGTCCAGCGACGAGAACCAATTGGATGCCATCCGACCATCTTCTTCATCTTCTTTTATTTTGATTTTTTTTTTTCTCAAATACTCATGCATGAATGCCCGTTTTTGAACGGATGAATGCCTCCACATTCGTTCGTCCACCAATAGGCAAGGGAGGCCTCAATGGTATTTGAAAATTTTCTTTAATTGGCCGTCGCCTTTTGTTGCCTTCGTGCCAGCCTGATGGTCATCCTTTTTTTTCTACTTTGATGTCTATCGTAAAAAAATAGTCGTGCGTATGTGTGTTGGTATTAGATGACCATCTGCAAGAAAGATATATGACTATACGAGTTGTGTATTGTATCTAGATACTGGTTGTAGCACGAAGAGAGAGTATTTCCTGCCGCGCGTCGAAAAGGTAAGTATAAGCCGCTGGAAAATGGAAAAATATTGTATATGTGGGGGAAACAATTCGTAATTAACAAATGCACAGTGGATGAGGGTGCATGCAGGCAGGGATTAGAAGTAGCACTCGTTGAGTAGGAGCAAAGTAAAATGGTGGCGCGGTAGTTTTTTTTTTACATCTCTTTCCATTATGTAATGTTCGAGTTTTCATTTCGTGTATACTACTATACATCGTTGTGCTTTTATTAATATTTATGAATTAAACGTTGCGAGGAAGAAATAAAACGATAAAAAGGAATTAACATTTATAATCAGTACTCTGGCCTATGAGTCTGGTCTACTTAAGTTAATCAGGAAAGAAACAACAATAAAGTATGTAGAACTAGAAATATAGTGAAATATAACGACCATAAAATGGGAAAAGTTTTAATGTCTTCTCACATTTTATCGAAGGAAGAAAAACCATTAGAATGACAATAGTATCTGAACGGGTTTTTTTCGTTATTGTTGACGGACATTATGTAGACACCTAATTTGTTTTTTAATTTTCTTTTTAAGTGGATGTTCTTTAACTATTTTATATTTTTGCTTGGACGTTTGATCTTCCTTGTCGTCTCGAACCTGTGGGCTGAGATTCGAAGATCCTCTTAGTTGGAGCATTATTGTCCATTCCTTTGATGTGGCCGAGCCAGTATAGTCAACGTATTTTTGCTTTCTTTTGTTGACAACATGTACTTGGTTTTACTCTCAAAACCATCATGGCCGACACGTTTCGCCTGTTTTTTTTTTTGCCGTAAAGGTAAAAGTCTTTATGACGCCACGCTGGGAGCGACCGATGGTGTCGATGTCGTCTACATATCCCAGCCAGAAGCTGGACAGATTTGTAGAAGATAATGCTTTCCGTGTTAACACCTGCCCTACGCACTAACTGTTCCAGCACAAGATTGAAGAATGAACATGATAGCGCATCTCCTTGCCGAAATCCGGTACATGTTTGGAATAGTTCGGAGGAACTGGCTTTGAAGTCGATAAAGATGTTGTGAGTGTCGACTTGAAATTCGTTGGTCTTTTCCAGGACCTGCCTTAGTGTGAAAATTTGGTTGATCGTCGATCTTTCGGGACAGAAGCCGCACTGGTAATTGCCGATTAGTGTGCTCACAGTACGTTGGATAGGATCTTATATGCGATGCATTAAACAGGGATATGCATCACCAAAGCATCACCACCACGTTTGAAAAGCTCCGATGGCAGACCATCAGGGGACCAGTTACTTGCCCTATCAGTCTCTCTACCTGATACCCAATAAGTGGCTGCTGGAAGTGCTGCTTAAACACATCTACTATTTGTTACCTGTGTTTCGGTGACTAGGTTTTCTTCAGGTTTCGAAAAGCCTGCATTTCGGGTTTGAAGTCAACTACCAGTTGCTTGGCTTTCCGGATGTTAGTCCTATCGTGGGACTCTTCGATATCCTTGAGCTGGGAGACTACGTTTTTATACCCTATCCTAAGGGTATATTAAGTTTGACACATAGTTTGTAATATAGAGAAATAATCGAGATAGACCCTATAAAGTATATATATTCGTGATCAGCATCAATAGCGAAATCGATTGAGCGATGACCGTCCGTCCGAGCGTTCGTATGTCACCGCTTTTTGGGCCTTAAATTTTGAGCTAGGACGATGAAATTTCATATCTGGGCTTCTGAGAAAAAGATACAGTACAAGTGTAAACATTTTTGAAATCCGCCCACTGCCACGCCCACTTTTTCATAACTTCACTAAATTATATGAAACCGAAAAATTTTGTTAAGACCAAATATTTAGGCATTCAGATTCCCTACAATCCACCCATAGAACAGTTTTGGTCACGCCCACTTTTTGGGGGCGTTTTCATCAAAAAACCGATTTTGATAAAATTTTACATGTAACATCCTCACACGTTCGACATTATAGCTATATTTGAGTACAAAATGCAATTTGGCCACGCCCACTTTATAGAGAGGAGGATAGGGTATCAGACGATCCGTTCCAGACGGATTGTAGCTTTTCTGTATGTTTTTATACTCATTCACTATCAACTCCTAACCTACACCTCCACAATGCTGCCAGTTGGGTGCCTAGTACCTCGACTGGGGATTGGGTAACCAACCCCTTTGGAAGGTCGTTGGTGGCAGCAGACAAAAGAAGGTGTAGGAGTGCTTTTTGACTAAGGCACCTCCTCTTGTTCCAGGCGGCAGCGGATAAATTCCCTAGGTGGGAACATCAGCAACAACAACTACTGAAGACTAGTGGCTACACTGCCAAAAAGCCATCAGGGAACTACTGATCCGACAATGAATGCCGGCAGGCAAATGCAAAAAAAAAGATGGCATACAAAGCAGTGCTGCATAGAAGGACCACAGCTGTTCGCGACCTTTACGAGCAGAAGAGAAGAGATGAACACCGGCTTCTACCTGCAGGGACGAACAAGGAAACCTAGTACTACAATCGCAGTTAGTGTTGAGGATATGGAAATATCACTTCTGCGGCGACGATGGCCAAAATTCCGCTGTCAGGCAGAATGAACCATTCAATCTGGACGATGATAACCAACATTTTCGTCCACCCGATCTGGATGAAGTTAAAATAGCGATGTCTAAACTGAAATCTAATAAAGATGCTGGAGCTGATGGCCTAACTGCCGCGGGGGATGACTTGGTAAGGAGCATGCACCAACTCATTTGCAAAATATGGTCGAACGAAAGTATGCTCCTCAATGTCGTCTACAAGACCTTATCTGCTATTCTGTGTGAAAGTTTAAGACCTTTTGTCCGCAATCTGGTCGATCTATATCAGTGTGGTTTTTAGGTCAGAAAAGTCCATCATCGACCAAATTTTCATACTACGATAGATCTTGAAAAAAACTCCAGGAATTCCAAATCAAAACTCACCACCTTTTTATCGATTTTAAGGTCGCCTATGACAGCATCTATAGAGAAGAGCTGTATAGAGCTATGTCTAGTTTTAACATCCCTGTCAAACTCGAACTCACGCTCCTTCGTAAAGGTCGAGAAAGACCTCACCGAGACCTTTGATGTCAAAAAAGGATTCAGACAGGGCGACGTGCTGTCATGCGATTTCTTCAACATCGTTCTTGAAAGAATTGTGCAGAACTCACACGCCAATATCAGAGACACAAGCTTTCATAACTCCGTGCAACTGCTTGCATATACCGATGATATTGAGATAATCGGAAGAACAAAACGTGATGTTAGTAGTGATTTTGTGAGTATTGAGACGGATGGGTTTAACGGGTAATGAGGGCAAAATAAAGTATATGGTGTCAACAAAAAAGGACATACCTTCCTCACCCTCGAGCTCGACAGATATAACTTTGAGGTATCTAAGAACTTTATTTACCTAGGATCTGCTATAAATTCAGGCTATGATACCAGCGATGTGATGAATCGCCAATCGCTACTTCTTTGTGCTAAGAAGGCGATTGTGTAGCAAAGCCCTCTCTCGAAGAACTAAAGTAACCCTATATAAGACGCTGATCATTCTATTCTGCTCTACGGCGCAGAGGCATGGACTATAATGGATGAGGCCGCTCTCGGTTGTTATAAGTGAAAAATATTTCGGGTGATTTTTGGTCCCGTCTGTAGGAGCTATATAGCGACATTTACCTAGTCATAAGAGTTCGAAGCAATGACTAAGATGGTTGTGTCATGTAGAGCGGAAGGACAATAACACTCCGACCCGGAGAGTCTTCGAATACACCAGAGAGGGACGCCTAAGGTGGTGCCCTCAAGTGGAAAGGTACCTAAACCATCTTCGTGTGCAACACTGGAGGTAGCTGACTGAAGATCGACTGAGGAGGCCCAGGTCCACCACAGAATGTAGTGCTATATAAGTAAGTAAGTATATAAGCCAACCAATTAACGAATAAATGGAATTTTTGTGATAATTTGATATAATTTACATAATCAAAATTTGAACTTAACTGAATACATTTATCAATAAGGTCTGTTTTTAAGAACACTTTACTAACTTCATTGTAATTTTATTGACAATTTTATCAAGATTCGTATAATAATAAATAATCACCAAATCATTACGTTTTCGATCTCTTAACAAGGTTTTATTATTTTACTATGAATATATCCATCGTAATAGGACTGGTTTTAAATCATTTGTTGTGCTTGTAAACATGATACATTGATAATAAACTAGAAGTTATAAATAGTATACTATATAAATAAAGTGTTTTCAGCAAAAAATAATATGCAAATGTAAACCTGGAATAAATTAGACAACAAATATGGAAGTTCTCATACATTTTGTTTAAGTAGTATTAATTTGTTTTGGAATAAAGAAAAAACCTTTCACATTACGTAAATACATATGTACATATTTACATAAAGCGTCCAATTTCGAGTAAAGTGTCAGCGAGAAACTACTTTCTACAGGTTGGGTGCACGTACATACATATGAATATATAACATAAAACGTACAACACCAAGAAGCTTGGCCCTGGGTCCCGTACGGACCTGTCACCTGTCACTCCAAATAGTTTTACTTGTAGGCGCTATAAGGTCATGAACAAAACTGTCAAATACCTTTCTACCAGACTTGAGACTCAAACATAATAGACTTCAGTTGGATTAATGTGACGTAAAGTGGGCCCACTCAAATTCTACGAAACGCTCTAGTTATCCATTCCTAATGAACTTAAGCAAACTTCACAATTGTTCACATTCGGTTTGGTTCCAGTGCAGGAAAAAATAGAAAATAAGCAAAACATCAAAAATAATATAATTATTGCATCATTGAATTAAAATATTCCCAAAATTGTATTCTGAATTAATTTCTGTTGTTAATCTCTGTTTTTTTTTCTGTGTCAGCTGTTAAATTTCCGTACTGAATATCCCATTTGATTGGGACTTTCCGTAAGCTCACAGAAGTTAACGAAAACTTGACGAAACCGAGCATAATCCCATTATGGTTGTGCTATACTGTTTCCATGTAATAAGACATTTAGTTAAGCTGGCGTAAGCTCACTGAAGTCTATAATGGTTGGCCCTTTATACTTGCATATGCACGACAGTACTGCAGTTCAAGGCATCTATTCTATTGTGTATCTTATTTGGGAACTGGATTGCAACACTCTGATAACATAACATGATTCAGCAGTGAGACGTCAAATTATAGATTTGTTCGATTTAACAATATCAGTGCTCGAAAACATTCATCTATGTTCTATGTCCTTTGCTAGTACTAGACGCCAAAGGAAAGGCATTTTATCTTAAGTTAGATAAGGTAACCACACCAACATTGCATGTGCAAATAAATATGCAAAAGTCGATAGTCAACATCAGAGAAGTAATACAGCAAACCAACCATTTAATAAACCCTTCTCCTACTCCAGCCAACAGCTTTGAAAGCTTAAAATGCTAAGTTTCATCTCGTGGACGACAGTTACAAAAAAAATGCTCAAAATCTACATACATATGTAACTGTAGAACCATTTAATTCGTTTGAAAAGTATACTCGTATGCTTGCACAACACAAATTCTACAATTATTTATCTAAAAATCTCCAAAAATGTTTAAATAAGTTAAAAATTAAACATAATACTTTATGGTACTTTTAGTCATTCGGTACTTGTTCGGAAGTATATTGATAAAACTAATGCAAAGTATTCAGTACTCGCTTATGTACATAGGTATATACATACATATAATACATAAAAAAAAACTCCCATTCTCACTAATTCACAGTGCTACTCTAACAAATGGAAAATCCATAATGATTGAGTCGCAATGTGATGATAAATCCGAACGAATACTTTGCAGATCATAATGTTCGAAATTCTAAAGTGCTAAGATTCTCTGTTGTGATACTAGTACGAATTCGAAATATTAAAATGATATTCTAATAAGGAATACGTATATATGTACATATGTGTGTAAAGACTATAAATATTTGAGAATTTGAATATTTTTGGAATAAAAAAACAATACGAATGAGTACATGAAATAAACGGATACATTCTACTCGTTTTACAGGACTAACAATTTATATACCGACTGCTTTGAAATGGTTTCCCATGTAACATTTTAAGTGATGATTATCTATTTCTTTTGGTATATTAGTTTTATTTGATGATTACAAAACTACTTACAGAAAATCCTAATCAAGGGCGATAACATCGGCGCCAAATTAATTATTTATTGCACCATTCTCACGGACTTATCCACCAATGAAAAACTTGGAAAAATATTAAGGTTTTCATTGATTGAATACACTATTCAATCGGACTACTTAGATTAACTTGTAATCTAAAAATAATACTTTAAGATTTGGAGAACAAGTAAAGCAAATAGTTTGACACATTTTTATTGCTGAACATTACATTATTACAATTTCCTCAGATAAGATATTACTTAAGTCGTTTTTATACAAAACTTAGATTAATTATTAATCACAAATCAAAAGAAATCCTCATATAAAAGGCTTATGTAAATTTTGTTAATTTCTGCAAATGTACATATATATGTAATGTGTTCCGAGACCCCTAATAAACAGACGTAACAGAATTCTACAAAATCCAGTCTATAGAATGTGCTGTGACATCTAATACCAAAAACAAATTAAGGATACAACTCGGGATTTCAAAGATTGTTCGTAAAATGTTCTTGACAACGACTACAAGCAGTATCTACCTATCCCGAACACGACAATAGTGCTGAATTTCCTACCGTATAAATCGGCGTAGGTACTAGATGTCAAAATTTCAGATGTAGAAAGGTTGGTAATAAAGTTATACGGAAGGTATAAGCATAAATGTCAAATAATTCAGCATCTCTAGGGTATACCCAATGAAAGATTCTCAATGATAGACACATATTATATGTAGACTGAGAAAGGCTTACATCAACGCTCATTTTCACCAGTCTTTGATATGAACTTGTGATTTACTGAATAATTAACCATAATTGTTTGAAATACATATATTTATAAGGTTGGCCATCTGTTAGTTGGAGCTGCGATTTGACAACGTTGACTTTTTTTATAATTAACCATTGAATATCGATGAAGTGGCTACTACTTCACTTAGACCAGCAATAGCTCCATTGTGATACCACATGGATTATAGGAAAAAATTTCTTTCTACCTACTCGTTAAACCATTTTGAACTTCTGATCAAGCGTGAGAGGCTCTTGATAACTATGTTTATCAGATCGCCTTAATCATTATAATAGAAGGCTCCTAAGTGAAGCTTCCTTCTACGGGAGAGGGCTGGACAGAAACAAGGAGGATGAGGAATGGTTTCATTCTCTTCTTCATCCATGCAGCTTCTATAAAAGCCGTTCGCAACTCTTGATAGGATCCAGTTTGAGTTTTAGTTTGCAAGTGGCTATTGGTATACCTAAGGTGCCTTGTCCACCAAACTGGGTAAAGTTGCTCCTATTCTGGCAAGTTCATCAGCCTTACAGTTCCCTGGAGTATCACTTTCGCACTACTCAGCCATCTCCGTGAGAGACGATCGGTAGTCTAGAGCTACAGCGAATTTATAGAAATCTTTTCAAGAATTTGATAGCTGCTTGGCTGTCAAAAAAAAGCGGATATTCCTAGCAGATATCACATTTTCTTAAGCCAAGATAAGACTTCTTGATCGCCATAATTTCCGCTTGGAACACGCTACAATGATTTGGTAGACGAAAGGAGAGCTTAAGATTAAGACTGTCGGAGATAACACCGTCACCAACTCCGTCTTTGGTTTCTGAGCCATCAGTGTAGAAGCAAATCGAGTCATCTTCCATAAGTGCTTCTTCATTCCAGTGATCTGGAGGATGGTGACGACGAAGTTCTTATCAAAATTTAGACGTGGGGTGATGTCGGGGAAGTTGTTGAAATTAATCAAAATAGAGGCGTGGACAAATTCTTTTCTTGATCACTGTAGGGTAGCTTCAGGGCTAATGGCTAAATATATCCAATGGTAGCAGATGAAACATGATGTTCAGTGCCGTAGAGAGAGTTGTGCCTAGAGCACCGCTTATGCACAGACGTAAGGACGTAAGTAATAAGGATAGTCGCGGTTTATAGCTTTTTCTAAACCTGGAGAAGAGTACTACTACTAGCGTTTTGTAGAAGTTCTTTAAGACTCCTTACATCAGTGCTTTCCTGAGAAAGCTAAAGCAATATCGTCTGCATAAGCGATCTCTGTACATCCCTCGCCTTCCAGAATTATCAATAGTTCATTAACCACCAAATTCCAAAGAAGAGGGGATAAAATACCTGCTTGTGGAGTACCTCTACTGACAGATCTTCTAGTAGACGTCCCACCCACCTTGGAATTGATAGTCTGACCATTTAGCAGTAGATTAATCAATTCGCAAAGTAAGCTGTAGACCTTCAGATCTGACATTGCATCTGCTATCGCTGATGTATTGACATTGTTACAGGCGCCTTCTATATCCAGGAAGGCAATTATCGTGTACTCCTTATGAAACAGGGAATATTCGACATTACGCATTGAATATTGGCGTCTCCAATTGCCTTTGCAGTACGCATGTTGGACCGCTGACAGTAGTTTCTTATCAGTAAGTGGCTATCAATTAATCTTTCAGAGTTTTTAAGAGGAATGATGATAGACTTTTCCCGCTTTGGGGATGAATATAACATTAACTTTTCTCCGTATCTTTGGGATATACACCAGATTTAGACAACTTTTTAAGATTGTCTCGAGCCCCAGCAAGATTATGTCCGATGCCATTTGCAACCCGGCAGATTTGTATGGTATGCAGTTTATTTTGAGGCGATGGTTATACGTGCAGATAGATTATTAAAAACAATGTTGGTAGCTACTTGGGAACTTCCTGGGAAATGGGTGTCAAGGAGTAAATTTTGGGAATCATCGCTAGAAGTCGTCCAGGACCGATCAGCTTTCTTAAGGAAATTGGGTGTTATTGGAATTAAAGAGAGAATTTTCCTTAGCCCAGAAAGATCGATGCTATGAGAACAATCCAGAGACGATTCAGGCACTCAAGAACAATATTGGTCAACCTATTCGTAAAATGGGCGCCGTGGCTCAAACAACACCTAAAATTTCTTTCACGGCCCCACCTCTCGCGAGCGTCTGACAAACATCAGAGAGTAAAGGCCCTGGGTCCCATGGACCTGTCGCGCTAAAAATTTGTTTTTTTTTTATTCGTAAAATGGTATTGAAAAATTGGGTTGACAGGATGGCCTACTGCCACGATATAATAATATTAAAAAATATTGAACAGTGTTTTTTAATAGCCTTTTTATAAACAAACCAACAGATGCACACCCTTTATTAGGCGACGTTCAGCAATCTGATCCTTGGCAGTCATGACAGGAAAAGCAGTACTGATAAACACTTCGTATAAACTCTCTGTGCATTCTAAGAATCCCAACGTACAGGAAAGCTCATAAACCCTCCATACCCGGCCCATCATCAAATTTCCAATTACATAATTGTTATGTTTCTCCTCAATATCCAACTCAGTAGAACTATAAAACCTATAAAAGATAGTAAATCATTAAAACCACTTAAGCGATGCACAATTAATCTCTGTTGTCCAACTAAACCAATTGAACTTGACGAACCCAAAAATTTGTGGCACACTTTAAAGTACACACTTGCTTCACCATAAAGTGCTCAATTTTATTGGGATCATCATTATTCGTTTATTGTGATTGTGATTGTGACTAATTGTAATGACTATCGCCAAACTGCTCTCAATACCGAAAATTTTATTGCGTACTTTATCCGAGTTGAAAGACTTGAATGGCGGCCATAAATGTACAAAACGATTGAATTGTATTCTAATTTTCGTTTTACATTCATAATAAATGCTTGGTTTATCATTTGTTGACAGCAATATTTTAATAAAAATACCAACGGAGCTGCGCGTTCAATGGTGTATTTTCTTTTTTTTTATATTTAAACAAATAAATGTGTGCCCATATAACGAAATCAAATCACAAACTAAATTCACCACTAAGTCAATCATAAATCTCATGAATATCGGCGTTTTAAGCCCACAACATTGGATGGCTCACGACAGACAGACGGACATTGTATACCAATATACAACTTAGGGAACAAGTTACTTATTTAATTTCGAAACCCACTTGGGACTGATTTAATGATGGATGATGGAGGAACAGTGTTCGTGTGGCACATTGCGTTGGAGTGGTACGTATAGAGGTGGGATCAAGGTGTTTAAAGTGAGTGAGGAGGTCTGACCGCATAATCTCTTAGGACTCTGTTTACATGCGGTAATCCAGGAGTAAACACACCAAATTGTTGTTATCACTATGTGGTCTGGAAGTACCGTATACATGAAGACAACACATCGTTAGCAAATTCAAATAGAAGGGGATGCACTTTTACCGTGCGACTACGGCCAGTCACTTTGAAGTTAACTCATGGAAAATAAATGGAACAGCGTCAAAGGGTCTATGAGGAATTTTTCCATAGAGTACATGACCCTTTTTTTGTGGGAGAACAGGCATTTGGAGAAGTTGTGGCGTCGGTTTAGTTTAACTTTGATTTGCTTTCTAAATGAAAACTTTTTCCAGAGAACGCTGCGTTATGCCGACGGGTATTTAATACTTTACCAGATACTATAAGTGAAGCGCATTGTACCCAATGAAGTAGGTACATTATGAACCAGACTATACATGCATATATGAAAATAAAAGCAGTTTCATTACGATAATTGCATTGTTGGTGATGCTTGTACCTAAGTAGGTAGATAGCTTCTCACTATGCCAACCAAAGATTGAACATAAATGAAATGCTTACTTACTTGAAGAGTTTCTGGCTAAGACACGACAGCCTCTTCGACTCTCTTCGATCCCGGGCACGCTGTTTCCAGTTATCAATACCTAGCGCTTTAGCATCCGCGATTGCTTAATTGTTAAAATTCTTAAAACGGAAGTACGATCTTCCTTGTCGTGTCAAACTTGGGGGCTGTGATTCGAAGATCCTCTTTGCTGGAGTATTATTGTCCATTCGCTTAATGTGGGCGCACAATTTGAGTCGACGTTTTTTTTGGCTTTTTATACAATATCCACACCTTGGTACAGCTCATAGAGTTCATGGAAGTGTCTCATCCATTCACCCTCCTGGCAGGATCATTAGCTTGTATTTCATCTTCCGAGTTAGGAGCTTTCCACCCATTTGTTTCGCCAAACCGAAGCAGCAGTGGTTTCCTAGGGCAAGTCTTCACCAAATCTCTACTAGGATGTAATTCGTGGAGTTGATATTTACTCCGAGATATGTAAACTCCTTAAGAAATTCGGATGTACTATGGTTAACAGTGGACGTTTTACCCTAACTCATTTCTACCACTTCTGCCTTAGTATTTAATTGCTTTCGATTGACAGGCGACTACGTTCTTTTGATGCGTTTTTAGGTGGCGAATAGTGGAATGCTCCTCCGATTTAAATGGTAGCAGGAAAATGAAATAGTTTCTGCGGATCAAGTGGTAGAAGTATTAGTCCTAGTATTCGGGCTTGCGAATATTGCCTGCTCATGGTATTGCCAAAACCCAAGTTTGACCTACCAAATGTTTTTTGTACGCAGACGTCATTGCTTACAAATGCGCTAGGCAAGTAGGGAGAATACAAATACAAATATTTGCTCCATGCCGTGTCTGAGCATTTTTTGTTTTAAAAACTCTTTTATGGCATTTTCTGACTTTGGTGTCCCTTGGAGTCACACCTCGAACTTCCCTATCAGTAGTCCGACCCATTAACCACTGAATCACGGTGCCCATAGGGAGAAGCTCAGCAAAAAGCATCCACAACAACTGTAGTAAAAGAAATTTAAATTGTAATTTAAAACTGTTTACTACTTTTCAACAGAACTACGTACGTACATACATACATGTACATATATATATGAATGTACAACGCAATTGTAAGCAACTTGCGCATAGAATTCTAGACTTGCACCAAATGGCCCGTAGCTGGGCTAAAACTAAAATTCCTTGTCTCTGGAACACCAACGCTCAATTAAACATTGCTGGTCAGCAGGTCGAGAAAGTTAATAGCTTCTTTTATTTTGGAAATGTTTTCTCCGCCAACCTACGGCGGCTGCATCGAACTCGGTGTGGGCAGGAGAATTGAGAAAATGAAAGATCCGTTTGATATGGTATCCAAAATCTGGAAGAGCAATGATTCAGCTTAAGAACAAAGCCTTCACTGTTCTGCTTTAAGATAGAGTCAGTGGCTGCAGTACGGTGGTGATCTTTTGATCTTATAAACTTTAAACAGGTCGTTTAAGTTTTAGGAGTAGGTACTACCATAAGACTTTTTTGATCTACACAGATTCTTTGGAAATAATTAGAGGTTAATCTTCTGACAAGTATGTATATTAATCAAGCTTTATAGTAGAAACAGATTGACACAGCAACAGCCAATAGTAACATCAATAGCGGGGGCAAATAAACAGATGCCGTGATGTAAAACACATTAGCACAGCAAACAGTGAAATTTGACATTGTGGGAACATTTTTCCTGGAATGCACCGAAATATCAAACGCTTCCAGGTTGGAACGATTGAAAATTTCGACGCAAAGTTGGCTCATTTGACCAGCAACAGCCAATTTAGGACTTAGGCCTAACGTTGCTGTGATCAATGTATTATGTTTCATTGAAAAACATTGGTTCTCAATTGTTTGCTGTGGCTGTAAGTTACTGTTGCTGTTGCTGTGTAAATGTGTTTCTACTATTAACAATGCCCGATGGTAAACCAACATATTTTCTATTTCTTGAAAAAAGCGTTCCTTGTCATCAGTTAGGTTCTTGCTGGTGGAACCCACTATAGGGGCAAATTACATTCACCAACTTAGATCTAACAACTGAGAACCGTATTATAAATAGATTCTCCGGTTGACCATACCTTCCGAATAAAACGTGTTGCCGGAGTTCGGAAGGATAGTGACGATTTAATAATCAGCAGCGTTAAATAAAACTCCAGCCCACATGCAATTAGACGTCTTAGATTCTGCAATCACGAATGTACAATAGTACATTGTTGGAAATGATTAATGGTAACATAAAGTATGTTTTGTTGGTGGACCAGAAATAACCAATTACAAATTGCTTTTGGACAACATTGCAAACAATTCGAAGCAAAATACGTGATGCATTTCTCTTTAACATTTCCCGACGGCTACAGCAAAATATATTAATGATATCATGTACAGGTCAGATATATATTGTTGGTCAGATTGCGCGAGTGACTCAAATGTATTTTGACCTCCTGATGCTATTAGCTTAGCTTTAAAGTCATTCTAATTCAAATTCATACATATATATATATATATATGGAAATATGGAGGAATAAGCAATGATTAGAATCTTTTCTGAATGAATCCCATGCTGAAGGTCTTATCACAATTTTAGAGGAAAAGGTACTTTTATATACATATTTTTTTTTCAATTCAAATTTGATTTTTTTTTTGAATTCATTTAGTTTATAAAAGAACGAATACTCAGCCCTATCATGGGATAAATTCAGTAACGCATCACTGGCATCATGATGCTTTGTAGAACGTTCATTAATGCAAACAAATAGCATCACACTCAACGTCAAATGTTCATTCTTGCAAAATAACATAATAAAAAAAAGCATTACCAAAAAGCTTGATGCGTTGTTGATTTGACAGGCAAGTATGAATAAATATCGGAGGAGAAAGAAAAATTAGTAAAAACACATTTTCAAGAGTAGATTAGTAATTATTTGTTATTAAATATGTTTACAGGGACGGTTTAGCGCCATTGAATTGAAGTAAGCACAAGAACTTGCTTTTCAAAAATAAAATCATTTCTGTGGGTATGGATCCTTTTCGTTTAGTAAAAATCTATCGTTTTTATGATCATAACTTCATTAGCAAAACTTTCATATTGACGTAAAAAGTGTTTGATATAAACAATTCGTTGTAAAATGCCAACAAACTCACCCCTATCACCGAATCCGTCATAATAGGAATTTTGCTACGAACCCCGAAAATACTATCCCAGAATCTGTCGTAACAGGAATTTGGCTACGAATTTCGAAATTCATAGAAAGTGGCATCACAGAATCCGAATGAATCGGAAATTTGACATTAATACCTACGAACTGTAAGTCCCTTTGTAGCGAAAAAGAAACATTCGGAATACATATTTGAAAAAATATAACTCTTTATTTATTAAAGGTCGATTATTACAACATTAATAATTTGCGCAGTAAAACAGTGGGAATAATGTAGTTGATAAGCACCCAATATGCACGGGAATCGGTTTTTCAGAACACCCATAGTCCCCTCTACAATTGCGAGTTTTGCGATATCTCTTGTTAAAAAAAAACTTCTTTTTAATTTAATTTATAATAAGCCATGGCGCTGCAGCATATCCGCCTTCACCTGAAATATCAACAAAAAAAAACTTCGAGGTCTTCGAGATCAAAAGGACTGCATGCTTCCCTTAATCTCTTCCGGTGGAATTTTAGCACTCGCATTCGGCTGTCGTCCTGCTTTTCACTAACAATGATTGGAAATCTGAATACATACACTTTTAATTCATAAATTTGTAAATATTTTTGATTGTAAATGCATTCTTTAAAAGCAAAAACTATTTAGGTAGGTACTTGGATAATTTTGCATAACTAATAATAAGAATGTGCATTTTTAGTGAGGCAAAGCTGTTTTCGATTCCGTTTGGATTCTGTAATAATGTTTTTTCGTATTCGTAGTGTAGCTCAATTTCCATAGATTTGTTACTACGGATTCTGTAATAGATATCATTCAGTGAGGAGACAGATTTTGGATACTCTATTTCCCAGTTGTTCCAAAGTTGTACTTTATCTATCAATCAACACAATCACACCACTAACAAAAAGTCTCATATCAGAGACGAACTTCCTTTAGATTATACGTACATTCAAACTGCCTGATGAGATAATTCCTTTAGAAATACAGAAGTCCACACACATTATTGTTACCTCCCAACAGTTATCTTCAAGGGAAGTGTAGATTTAGGGAGGTGAAGGTGTCTCCATTCTCATTTCATGAGGAGACGAAAGAAGCAATTTTGCCCTACCTATTTGTTCAGTAATATTATATTTATTTATTTATTCATTCTTCCCGTCACCAAAAATTTAATTTTTAAATTATCACCACAGATTATTGACTACATAGTGACAAATATGTTTAAAACAAGTTGTCAAACGAACTAACAATACTCGTCGGTAAGAAAGCGTATCTGACGAGTTCCGCGATAGCTATGAGAGATTAACTTCAATCGAATGGGTGAAGTGAATCTCATATCGGTCGGGTTTCACGATTGGAGTATATTCTATCAAGAAAGCATCAGCTGTGCATCGCATCGGCATAGCAAATAAGCAGTGATGCCGCATCACTGCACAAATATTTGACGTTTCTGAATTTATGCATGACTCTGTTCACACAGGACTGTCGGACTGAATTTTTTTTAACGATTCCGTGTTCAGACTGATAGTTCTGTCTTATGCAGACTCATTTTGACATATTGGTTGTCAGCGCCTATTTAACTGATTTGATTTTCAACAAGAACTTCTTTTCTTTCATAACGAAACTTATACTTTGCACAATTAAATAAATTGGTTTGCTTTCTTTCTTTCTTGTGTTTGTTGCATGAATTTTTCAATTTAAAAAAAATTGTTCAACCTTTTGGCGAGTGACACCAATTGACACTTCCAAACGTCAATAAAAGCCAGATTGGCGTAACATGTCACCTCTCCGCTTCCCCCTCCCCTATAAGCGTCAAAAACAATCCAGTCCGTCAGTCTTGTGTGAACAGGATCCATGGTATCCTTTCCAAAAAAAGAATCCTTACAAAATTTCGATTGCAACGCGTGACACCATCATGGTATCCATTTTGAGACGTTGTACAGTACCTGGCCATATTATTAGACCCAAGCAAAAAATTTCAATATTTAGCTTTTAGAGGACGATTTCTTCGAATCCTTACCAAATTTGTTAGTTTTTTGGCCTTTGGCTATTCTAAAGACAATATATTATAGAGAAGAAAAAACAATTTCAATCATAGAAGTAAACTTTTGTTTAATAATTTCAAAAATGTTGCGTGCACCTTTAGCTGCGATAAGAGCCTTTATTCTTCGAGGCATGCTCTCTATACATGACTGAATGGTGTCCTGGAGGTGCGTGTTATGATGAAAAATCCTTATGGGAATATCACCTCACAATCACTCCCGAACGAATATAAACAGCAAATGACTCATAACAAATAGTTAGGAGCACAAAAATTACTGCAAATTGTTTCCCGCATAACAAAACAGTAATTTAAAGAAAACCACAAGTCTACTTTACAAATATTTTGAATTTTTTCAAATTTGAATTTCTTCGGAAAAATTTTTTTTTGGGTCTAATAATATGACCAGGTACTGTACATTATCCCCATCCGCAGATTGTCTCTGATATGAGGACTGAAATTCTATGATTTCGTACAAATCGGAGAAAATTCCGATCGGATACCATGATAACTAAAATCTAACTTTTAAGTGATATTTTTATATATGCATGTATGTACACATACATACATATTTCTCGATTTTAAATTAAAATGAATTTGGTTGTCGACCGTTCCCAACATTTTGAAAAAGTCTATTTCTTTTGTATCTCTAAAAACAAAAGTATGTTTTGCACTTATTACTCATTGCTGATCTGGCATGTGTTATTAGCGCTTTCTTTTCTCATAGTCGCTTAATTTTTTCCGTGATGACGTTAATGTCTGCTCTACAATAAAACAGGCTAATTGGATATACCAGCTTTCAATATTAATTAATATATCACACTTTACCATCGAAAATCAGTAAACACCATGTGATATGGAATGCTAAACGATCACTATCGTCATAGAGCAGATCTAATCTAGATCGCCTATTATTCTATTACGAAACCTTAAAATTTTTTTTTTATTACGTACTCTCGTATACATATGTATATTAATTTATTGCAAAAATGAACTTCAAAAATCAATAACTTGTTAATTAGAAAAATCAATATGCATCTCAAACACCTTCACGAACAGTCCTCAGAACGTGGGTTTGACTTTGAACCTACTACCGAGTAGAATGTAGGTGTTCCAAGAAAAATCTGTCAAAAATCCAAAATTATGATCTCACATCTGTTAATACCTATATACTAATAATGATCTAGAAATGTCAACAATTTGTCATGGCACCCTTTCAAGGGAAATAAATCGATTGTTGTTAACCAATGCCGAAATAATAAAGAAAACTACATTTATTTCCAATCATAATAATAATTATCAATTTCTTTTTATTGAATTAAGTAGATAATAATACTATACATAAAAACATAAATACAGGTGAACGCAAAATTCAAATTCACAAACTGGTCGTGTTCTTATGTTTTTTTTTGTTAATTTTTGAAATGTTTTCTATATTGCAGAAAATAAAAACAAACAAATTTCTAAATGACAAATAAAAGTAACTATAATTGTATTGTTAAGAATTTAACATTATACGCCATAATAATATTTAACTATGTATAAGTAGGCAAACATATTACAAAGTAATTATTGTTATACTTATAAGCAAATTAATATACATATAGGGGCTAGAGGGGAAAAAACAAATATAGTTAAAATATTTACATTTGTTGCTTATTTTGCATAAATTTAAACTTAATATTAAATAATGCTTTTGAAATCAAAACATAAAATTTACACATAATAGATTTTTACAAATGAAATTAATTTTTTGTTTTTTCGTTTTTAAGTACATAAATCGGTAGATTTGTACGCTCGGCGAACGTTACACTTAATTTTAAAGTTTTCCTTTTTCCAACTAGTTACATACATTCTTCTTTTAATTATTTGCTAAAATCGCTAAGGATTGCACATTACATTATATTGTTATTTTTTTACATAAATATTTTTAAGTGTTTACTTGGGACGGCTGTATTTGAATGACAGTTGCTTAGTTGGTACATGTACACATATTTTTAAATTATATAAACACAGTTTTTAAACGAATGCTGCGCAAAATCACGTTCATTTATCATTCGTATTAAAACGAAAAGAATTTAATAAAATAATTTAAGATTACATTATAATACACATTATTAAATAATAATATAATTAGGAAAAAGGAATGGGAATGCTTACTTAGTAGTGACCTGCAAGTGGGAAAAAACCAAATCTGTGCATACATCAGACGGAATCTCATGTGAACTGTGATTTTAAGACAGCTAAAGGTGAGTGTGTGCAGAGACTTTATTGTGAAATCAGGTTTAGTCCTTTTAAGATTGTCACATTGGCAGCGCTCCAACGGAGGCGGCTGCTGCAGCTGACATTTGCGAGTGCGTCTGATGTAGGTGCTGTGGTGGCGGTGGCACCGCCAATGGGTGATGGCCATGGTGTAGCACGGAGTGATGATGATGAAGGCTCATTGGCATGTTCATTGCCATCGAGGTCATTGGGTGCAGTGGATGTTGAAGATGATGAAGACCAGGCTCGAGTTTTGGTTTAGTGTCCATGTAGCTAGCTAGATCAGAGTGCTGGACAACTGAAGACATGGGGTCATCGCGTTTTTTATTTTGCTTTCGTTCCTTAGCACGACGATTTTGGAACCAGATTTTAACTTGCCGCTCTGATAGTTGTAAGGTTTGGGCAAGTTCGGTCTTCCGGCGGATGGTTATATAGCGGGAGGTGCAGTATTCCTTTTCGAGTTCTAAGCGCTGGAAGTCGGTGTAGACCACACGATATTTATCCTTTGTGCGAGTCTTACCTGGAAATAAAAAAAAAAGTTTGAAGTTATTTTTTTTATAGAAATTCATTCAAAACTAAGCAGAATTACTACATCAAGAAGAAATATCAAGCAGGTGAGTCTTGTTGTGACAGATATCATCAAAGAAATATATTATTTAAGAAACTCTTGTCAGAGAAAGAGGTGTTAAGTTCTTATATAAATATTTAACTACAGTCGAGAATCTTCGAAGCACTCGATTTTTGCTTCTAAAAGGTGTCCCATTAGGAGCTCACCTTAAACTTCATATGTACATCACACTTTTCAATTTTTTGTTTTTGCGATGTTGGCGATTCCTGATTTATGACATTTGTCCACTTATGTTGTTACAAGTAATTGTTATGAAACGCTAGACAAAGGATCAAAGACTTACAATTGTAAAAACAGAAATTATGCGAAGGCGAATTCCAATGAAATGCACCAAATCGGATGTTTTATTACATTACAATGACGAAGACGAAGCTGAATTCGAAAAATGACTATTAATAAAGGTTTACATACATATATGTATGTAAGTACTCGTATCTTGCTAGAATCATGTCCCCACGCGATATTCTTGGCTTCAGTAGATAACAGCATTATTTCATGGAGAGGGTTTTTCAAACGGGTCACATTTTCCAAGACGACATACTGAGAGTCAATTGACCTAAAAGCACGACTACTAACTACCCCGTACCATTACTTTTCAAGTCTGCATATCTATTAATAAAGTCGGGTGGTAAAACATTGTGCTTTTCTTCTGTTTTTTTTTTTTTTCTGATAATGAACTTATCACAACAGTTCACTCTATTGAGCAAGAAAACAAAAACTGCTATACTTGCGTCACTGAAGAATTTATGGCGCATTGGAGTACAACACACCCCAAATATGTCAACTCATCTGTAGAAACTGACAGTTGACAACACCTCTGCACGACGACGACGGAACAACAAATATCTCGCATCAACGAGAAATAATTGGATCTTACAAACACATAAAAATGATTAAGAATGTGCAAATATTTGGCAAAAATCACAATGGAAAAGATTATAAAATCGTCGGCAAAGATCAAAATTTGCAACAAAATTTACTGCGCAATTCGTCAATCATTTGTCAACAGTCAAATCAATGTCAGTGAAATGTCATTTCTTCCTCCTTGTTTTTATCAGTCAAATGTAATGTGAAAGTCCAGATTAAGTTTTTTTCGCAATCCTTCTAATGGAGGTTGATCAAATAGATCATAAACAGGGTCGTTACAAAACAAAAAACAAAATAACACAAAATGTAAAATCTTAGAATATTTACTCTCCATTAGTCTGTTGTGGGTGTAAGGTAATACCTATACGTGTGAGTGGATTAGGTGACATGTGGGTTTCCCGCGAGCGTTATCAACCGAGAGATAGATTTCGGGAAGTAAATAAATACGTCAAACCATGATAAAAATATACAACTTCTCACCCTCATCCTTATGTACGTTCTGGTATAGTCTGTGTTTGTATTCTGTGCGGTATAGCTCACCCAACAACAACCAGAAAGGAGAATCTCGTCTTATGGTGGAAATTCAAATATGATTAGTGTTTTACAATGTTTTTAACACTAAATAAATAATTTACAATGTACACATACAAGGAGAGCAACCAAGACGACTCCGACCACAGACGATTTTTTGATAAGACACGAGTTAATTTTCAAAAGAAAATAAAAAGAGAACGCGCGGGAAGAGAAATTAGGTGCTCTTCTTATTTTAAATTCATAGAACGAACGACGTAACCTCCTTAGAGGGTTTTATCTGGGTACATAAATTTTGTATGTCATTTGGCAAATAATAGTGTTAAACAATTAAAAAAAGCTTATCGTATACGGTGTTCTTTTATTACACCCCGTAAAGGGGTAAACTGGCACAAGTTGAGGGTGTGAAATAATTATTATTTTTTATTTTATTATGTCAGTCAGTCAGTCAGTCAGTCAAAATCAGTGTGATGTATTTTGCAATTATTCAGTTAAAAATAAGATATATGATAACTGGAGTGATGTGCTGTCAAAAAAGAAATTAGATAGGTAACTAAGTTTCGATGATAAGTCTTAGTTTGTAAGTCTCCATTTGTTTGGAGATATTACCTCTACCATGTTTTATTTATTGAATGAGTACTGAGTCACTTAATTGATTTAGATGAATCACTGTGATGTCATACTCCATTTAATAGGGATAATGTTATTTAGTTTTGAACACTTTAAGTACTTTCATTTTCAACGTCTTATTGTTAAAACCGAGCGTTGTAGCAATAGGACATTCGGATGACATTTAAGGACAAGACCATATTCAGTAATCCAGTGTTCGATACATCTGGAGCGTATTTAGATCATCTTTGTTGATGTCCGATTTTTTACGTTTAATAGTTCATTACATCTGATAGAACCTATCAACAATATAAAACATATTGCAGCAGATAATGTTAAACGCACGTGAAACACACACTTTTTCAACACAATCCTTGAAGCTCGCTATTTAAATCGTCGGTATCAGACCTAATGGCGCTACTCCCAAAAAAAAAACCCATTGACCTGTCAACCCACTGAAAGAACTGCACTCCATACGATGATCGATATCCAACCAGTCAATGACAATGATGTATCGTATTGACTTGAAACACAGATCAAAGCGCCGCCCTATAAACTAAACTCTAATCCCACTTGATATAAAAATCAACAAATGTGCAGCATTTTCAATATTAATAAAAGTGCAGCGAAGAGATAACACACATACTCGCTGTACACTGAACTGTCAACAACAATCGGTGCATTAAAAATTGGGTTCACGCTTCTAGCAAAGAAAGAAGTTTTTACGGAAATAAGAAAAAACAGCTGCAGCACCGCTCCATATAATTTTTTATTTTTTTTTGCAAAAAACCCTCAAAGAGGCTTCCAAGTGGACCGACAAAGGGATAGAGGGCTTATGCTTGCATTTATAAAGGATTTTCTTTATTTTTGCAAGCAATAAAACTGTTCACGATAATCATTGAAATGGCAATAAATTGAACGCGATTACGATGTGTTTCTGTCACATTTGAAGTGTTTTCTGCTGCAGTTTGCAGTTTGCACTTTGCACTTTTCGACATTTCAATGTGTTAGTGTGAGTTTTGATTTTTATATAAACTGTCAAGTGTCTAAATTAGATCTTATCAGTTTAACGATTCGATAGTATTGGTGTGGGGAAGTTTGAACATTGTTACAATGGAAAATAAGTCAAGTTGAACAATTAAAACAGGTAAACATGCGTCAAAATTCATAAATTTCATGCTACATACTAAGTATGCATTTGTCATTCTTAAAGAGTTTTGTTGAGTTTACTCGATTTTAGATGGGTATTATATTTTGCATTCAGTAAAGACAAGTAACAACTTTGAGGTAGTAAGAGACTTTGTCTACCTCGGCTCTGCTTTAAACTCGGACAACAATATCTCAGTAGAAATTAAACGAAGAATAACCTCTTGCCAATCGCTGTTTCTTTGGGCTGAGAAGGCAATTGAGTTGTAGTGCCCTATCCCGAATAAATAAAGAGATTCTGTATAAGACCTAATAAAGTCCTGTTTTATGGCTCTGAAGCTTAGATTCTGTCTAAACCGAATGAAGATATCCTCCGTCGCTTCGAGAGAAAGATTCTTCGTAAAATGTTCGGTCCCATTTGCGTTGACGAACTTTGGAGGAGGAGATTCAACGACGAACTACACGAGCTGTACAGCGACATCGATCTAGTCAAAAAATTGCGCATCAGTCGTCTAAGATGGTCTATATAGAAAACATGTAGACCGGATGGACTCAAATGCTCCGGCCCGTAGAGTCTTCGAATCTAACTCCGAGGGACAACGCAGTAGAGGAAGACTTCGCCTTAGGTGGCGCACACAAGCAAAAGGCAGTTAGCTAAGGACCGGGCTAACTGGACAGGCTTGTTAGTGGAGGCCTAGGTTCACCCCGAACTGTAGCCCCATCTAAGTAATTAAGTAAACGAAAGTAGTGACGGGAACTCTTCCTTGCTGCAGAGCCGCTGGATTAGTACAAGTGTATGTAGCAGTAACATTTTTGGTGTTCGCAACGGAGAGTAGTTTATAAAAGGACCATTGGTATCATTTATGTATTTATGTACATATGAATGTACATACCAGAAAAAATAAGGAATTTATACAGAACCTTGAGGTGCAGCACCAATAGTCGGAGTATCGATTCCTATGCAGAAATGAATCCTATATTTCCTAGAATCCCCTTATACAGTGAAATCTGTAAAGTTGTATCACGAAGGATAAGTTGGCATAAACTCTCAAGTGAACTAACATTAAAAACAGGCTTTTCTCAAACACATTTTCAACACAAGATTAACCTTAAGATTAGGTATGTCACAGTGTCAGCTGTTTTAAATTAAACGCAATGACGTTTTGCCGACGGTAAAACTATTTACCAGTTGTACAATCCCAAACCAGCCAGAAAGTAACCGAATGCAGATCTTCAAAGAATCACAACGAAACCAATTAAATTTAACGCCAGATGCAATAACAATAAAGAAAAAAATACGTACTCACTTCCTAAAACAAGGACACCACCAGCCCTACTCAAAAACAAAACAACAAACAAGCCCACAAATTAAAAGAAATCATAACCGTTCAGCACCAAAATCCCCGGGGACAAATGACAATGCTGCTGTCACCATTTATTGTTATCTCTTTCCCGACTGGTGGTTGATATAGAAATCTTGTTGACATAATATTGCACTCCGTCTGTCATTTTCAACCAAAAAATGTACTACTTGAAAAATACACCAAAAAGGATAATTTGCCACTTAACGCTTTAAAGCGACATCCCGCTGTCTTGCTGGTGGTCTTGGTGGTGATCCCATACAAAACAAATCCTCACCTTAAGTCCTCCTACCTAAATGTCTTCTGTCATTCTCGTACAAGATGAGCGCACGTTAAGTGTCCTGGGAAACATTTTTCACCACGAAACTCGTTCTGCTTTCTCCGCTCATCCGCAATTCAAAACACGATACAGTTGTATAATTGAGACTTCATGGTTATGCTGATTTAAAGAGATACTCTTTGGTTAGACTTGGTGCGCTTTAAGTGCCAGTACCAGCACGTGAAAATGTCTGCTCTTCTTTGAGAAGGGAGTGAAGCAGGATAATCCTTGGGGACTGTAGACAGACAAAAACCCATCCTTATACCAAGCAGATAAACATGTGTATAACTACCCTTAAATCAGAAGTCGTAATTTCGAAAATTGCACCCCAGAGATGTTTTTTCGCACTCAACAATTTGTTTCTTCTTGTTGTTGCTACTGTTTGACTTTGACTTCTTCTTGGAACGAGAATAGTTTCTTTTCTGGGGCAACAACTCTGCGACAAGAAAACTTTTGGCATGTGTACGTCGCTGGCGTCTTATAGTATCATAAAATCACTCGTATGTGGTGTTGTTATATCGTAAATATTAGGGACAAATGACGTCATAAATGTGATTTTTATTTGCGATTTAAGGTTTATTTCTTTATTTTGCAGTGCTTAATTTTATTCTTTTATAGAAATTGTCCCACTGGGGGCATAGTCTTCGTCTTAAATGAATCTAGTTGACATTTGTTTTAATTTTGACATCTGTCACATGGGCGTGGCAATTTATCTTTGATCTGTAAATGCAGCCATGCCCTGGTCTGGCTCACTTTTTATGTCAATTGCTAAATGGAATTTTATGTTTATATGCGCATTTTCTACCAATTAAACATAAGGCTCATATTTCTGATATATGTACATACACACATAAAATAAAAGTCATAAAACACAACACAAAGTTGGAAAAGAAACCAAAAACAAAAACGAACTAAAATGGCCACTCCACATGTCAGAAAGATATCAATCTGATCGCGTGTGACTGCAGGAAAATTCAAAACTAGAAATTCCAACCGTCATTGGTTGGTCGGTTGGTTTATTTTTCTAGATTAAAAAGCAGAAGAGGGGCAAAAAGAAAATATAACCTCAAAACAGACATGCAATGTCGGAAACTACAAAAAGTTTTGCCATAATTATTTTCGTTCCAAATGCGAGGGGGAGGTAGAGCAGGCTGGAAGAAATCATAAATAACCAACCAAACACGCAATGCTCCAACAAGACCAAAGCTAAAAGCTAATTTCATGCAAAAGCCAGAGAGCAATAAAAAATAATAAAAACGAAAAAAAGGAAGAAAATAGCATCGAATAAAATGTTTTTCTCTTCGGTTATTTAATTGGTAGCGTGCAAAAGAAGAAAAACAGAAATAAAAGTAGGTATATATTATGTGAAACCGCCAAAAAAAACATGTCAAAGTTCTAGTTGAGTTTTGTTTTTTGGAAGAATGAAAAAAAGCTAAAGTAATCTTTACATTGTGCCTACCGCTTGCCTCCAAAATTGTGGTGAAATCTTGCAAACATGGTGCTGAGGTGCAAATATCATCGTCTATGGGTCCTAAATTGTTTTCGAAAAAAAATACAAAATCGTTATATACTGTGTTATATTATATTTGAATGTTTAAAGAAACCAAAAAACCAAACGGGGATGGGGTGGGGATGAAATATGAAAAAACTGAAAAATTATAGAGAATAGGAATTAAAATGGTTTCGCTATAAATAAACCCAATTTTTCTAATTGTCAAATGTTTTGAATCGAATTTTTTCCACAAAGAAAAACCTATTTAGTAGGTACTCGTTATATCAAATCAGACATATTAAGAATAAGATAAACGGACTAAACTCGTCCATTGACGGTCAATAATAAAACAGACAACAACGGTACGATACAAGTGAAGTAAAACCTAAAATTCTCTGCAAGTCGAAAGCCAAGTGCAAAAGAAAATATACATTGCATTATTACCTAGAAGGATTTCAATAGAGTTTTTACTAATCAGTCTATTTATTTCAGACTAAGTAGGTGCGAATGTTGAATTCTTGGATCAAAATGCAACAAAATCCTTACTATACACTTAAAAATCTACGCTTATCTACTTATATGTAGCCGCAGGTAGCTGTTTAAATTGATCTGCCGCATCTGTCAGTGTAAAACGATATCATTCGAAAAGTTAAACGAATGAATCTACAATAGTTTGCATTCATGACACTGGCCGCGTTTATCCAGTGCCAGTCTGGTGTTTTTTCCGAAATAGTTACGATATAAACTCTAATTTGTTTTGGCGCTGCTACATTTCTGGAGTCGACAGCGTAGCAACGTCGGTCTAGCAGTTTACCGCTGTTTAGTTAAAAAAAAAGATTTTGTGTCAAGGGACGGCTCTTTCAATAACAACGTTACTGGGCTAGGGTCAAATCACAAAGCAAATCTACGCCACTTGAATGAATGTATTTATACCTTGTTTTAAGTCTAACAAAGCAAGTCATTTACATATGCTACATACATATACCTATAGCAAGTCGTACGAGATTGCTGTCCAACTTTTTCACTGTAATGGGTTATTATTGTACAGATAGCTTCCAGTCAGTTTAGAGTTCGGATAACCATGAAACTGAATTTTATTCGTCAGTAGCCAATAATTTAACTAATCTTTGCCAAAGTAACACTCTTAGGAGTGACCCTCCAATTTATAGACATTGTAGCAACCAACAGAAGGAATCAAATATTTTGATCGGGTTCTTGATGTTTTCCATTGTAACCTATGTATACATTTGTTTATACATATGTACATCTTTAAATCGATAGCTGCTAAATTTAAAGCCTGTCAAATAAAGACCATACTGTATCTACAACAAAAGAAAATCGAAAATTGGCTATAAATTATGTATTTCATAATTTATTTGATCACAATCAGTTGATTCGCATTCTTTGGATCCAGTTTAGTTTGGTTTCATTCTGGTGAATATGTATGTATGTATTTACATAGTATTTGGTATTGTGAAAACTTTGTAAAACTTAATGACCATTAAAAAATTTTGTCTAGACTTTTTTTTCGAGTTCCAGAAATGGCGTTGAAATATTCAATTTCAATGTACACGGACGAACTGATATCAGCGATCCTCGCAAAGTCGCCATCTCATTGCAAAAGAACAATGCAATAAACAAAGACACCTTGATTTTAAACCACTTGTTGTGTAAAATACACTTGAAACTCGCTTAGGTGTTTCAACTCACGCAAAGGCACATTGCCATACGTATGATAGTACTTTTCTTAAATAATGTCTCTCCGACTTACATACAAATGAAACAAGTTCTTATAAACTTTGCATTTTTAAAAGCCCTTGTTATAAAAAAGAAGGCCAATCCAAACAAGTCAAAAAACGAAAAATTGAAAAAAGGCTTGTGTTCAAATTACCAAAATGCTCTTATAATCACTACTCTTTGATACCATAAATATGATATTGAAGGGAAAAGCTAAGTAAAAACCCTTGTGTGTTTCAAAGTACATCAAATACAATTAACGAGATCTAGACAACGTAAAACAGGAACGCTTTTATGTAGTTCCGGATCTTTGATGATAAGTACTATCAACTAGGAATACAATACGAAATTCGTCAAACTTCTAAATGTTTGTCTACAAATTCTTGCAAATCACTTTAGGATCGCTTCAAAACGTCATGGCATTCCGTTAAAATCCCCACTACAACAACCTGAAATCTCTATTTATTGCACCATTGCTGGTCTAGTCATAATATAACCCAAAGCTTCATTCCTTTTGATAAACTCTGAAGTGCTCAAGTGAAAGAATCAAAATGTTTACCCAGCAAATACTAGAATTTCACCAAAATTAGATATCTCCCCGAGATCCCACCTTAAGCCATTACTTGACAAAACAAAAGACCTCAAGACGAAAGGAAAAAAAAACGAAGAAAAGTACAAAATCCCCCCAAACATTAGACTAAAATAAACAATTATCACCTAAGAGATCATGAGTTTGCCCGTTTGTGATGTTTAACCAGCGATTACACTAGTCTCATAAGAAAACACCAACCAACTCCTCTGGCGACACACGGTACGAAAAATTATAAAGCCTTAGTGTATGCACACGCAAATAAATTTTGTGGCATTCCTTATCTCTGCTGAATGATTTTTTTAAAAAAAGTTTAATCAAAGTTAAAAATAAACACATGTATGTACCTATAAGGTATCTATAAGTGTGGGGTGAAAAAATCGCCAATAAAATGAGAGAAAGAAAAAAAAACAATTTGTTTGAGGTAATCCTAATTAATTTAATGTCCATCAATAAAATCACAAAAATATAAATATCATATATTGTGTATTTTGACAGTCTAATAGTTGACATTATGTTTGTGAATTTATTACACGACAATTGCTTAATTGTTTTATATTTATTATTTGCAATAACCAGAGACAAATCACATCGCCGTATTGTATATTTATTTTTTTACAGTTTAACAATTATTATTATTATTGCTACTTTGTTTTATATGGCCAGCTACTTCAATTTTGTAAGCATTATGGGCCATGATTTCTTCGGCCATTAAGCAATCTATTTTTATGCGCCCTCTCCTCTGTTAACGGTGTGTATTTCACGTGCCAAATAAATTAATTTGTTGATAAAGGAGGTCGATTTGTTCAGTTTAACTATTCCACCACTATCAGGAGTCGCGTCGTGGGGAAATCCAACGTCGAAATGCTATCGAACGTCACTTAATTCGGTTGACAGCTTTTGAACAGAAATACGTTTCACAACCACCTCCGCGCACCCTTCTTTCCCAAATATTACTAACTACGGTTATCACACATCCGCTGGTCGTCCATTTTTGGAGAATGTGCGCATTAATCCATCGGCTCTACAGGCAGATCGAAATGAGGTGAATTTAACGATAAAGCTAGTGTTATCAATACCACAGCCACCACCACGATCCTGAACAAATAAATTTTATACTACCAGGGTGAAATGATTTACACTATAATTTTGTACATTTTCGATTGATGACATATTAAATCTTAATATGTCAAATCGCTTGACAGGTTTAATGTAAATGTGTGGGGGCTTTCAACTGTCGAAATGGTGTTTCAGTGTGATTTTCTGAGCTTATTTTTGGGGCCATTTTGATTGCTGTTACATGCAAGTTGGGGTTTTAGCTTCGCATTTTTGAAATCCTTTGATCTGCAATATTAATTTTGATTGCAGAAGAGAAAAAAAAATATGTATGTTTGTAGGGTACATGGAACAGCAACGCCATTGTCGCTGATGATTGTTTTATTGGAGACTTTTATTTGTTTATTAGTTCCAATGACTTTTTATTGATACCATTGTAATTAATGGATAGATAATGGAATATATAGCCATTTCATTTATATTTGTTTCTATTAAATCGACTAATCTAATCTAAACCATTTCTAATTGCCACACCTTTATGGAGGAACAGTCTACATCTACAGGGATAGTCGATAGACGAAATGCCACAGATCTGACGAACGCGATACGTCGCGATATGTCGTTCGTAGGTACTCGAATGAAAATGATTTTCAGCTCGATGTATAGCGTTGTAGGAAGGTTATAAAACGTAAATAGAAACATTTTGTACATAATTGAATGTTGAGGGCGGGTGTGCTAAGAGGGAAGTCGTTGTGCGCAGGAAGGGGTTGTATGAGTATAGATTAAGGCGTTCACCAAAATGGCATTCGATTAATTACGAGATAGAAAAAGTAGAGTGAATGTTTTCGCTGTTATGTTGTTTGGGGTTGACGCGTTGACTTAATAAAATGATTGTGATACGTGAGTTCATGAAAGCAGATTATGAAAGATGGGAAATTCCAATTTTGGTCGATAATTTATTTTTTTTTTTCTCATGTATTTGTCAAGGTAGTGAGTATTTTTGTAAAAGGTGTGTGAACGATAAAAATTCATTAAGTGGGGATAGAGTGCGGCAAAGTTTGTAAAGGACCTTATCACAATAAAGTCACCGTGACAAGTCTGCACTTTCTAAGTACCTACTTTTTATTGAGTTCAAAACAAGAATACATATGTACATATGTACACATGTACGTATTGGTATGCATACATATATGGAACATATAGGAACAGAAAATAAAACGATAATATACATATACATACATATACATATATAAAAAGCCGAAAAGGTGCAAGCTGTCACTTGGACTTTCGAACAATATCACCAACATTTTAAGCAAACTTCAAGTTTGGTCAAGCAAGGATACATGCTCTAGAGTCTATACCATTTAATTTGACTGGTGCTTCATTTAAATACATTGGTACCTATAAGTTAAATTTATTCCATTAATAGCCACTAAAAATCCTATGACCAATGAGTGTCCTTACCACATATATACACATCTGCGATCCATATTTGTAAAAAAAAAACAAACGTAGCGGATACAAAATAACTATCTTAAATTGTGACGTGAATGCAAAACTTACGAAATCAGTCTGCCAGCGTTTACGTCACGTATTTAATATTTTGACAGTAGCTCTAAGCCATAAACAGAATAAGCCGTAAAAGAAAAGACACTGACAAATCGGATATAAAGCAGTATGACACTTTGTTTTAGAAATGTTCAAAACCAATCAACTTGACACTGCTGCAACAGTTTATTCTCCATATTGCGTTTGGCAGGGTTGTGGGCCTTAAAATCTTAGAATTTTTCAACTGTCATGAGGTTTATTTGTTAATTCTGTTCTTTTATTGTGTCTTAAAGCATCGCCAACTTTTTTTTGTCGAGAATCTTGTCAGTGGATTATAATGTTTTGTTGGGTTTTTATTTTGAGTTTCTACAAATGTATGTACATCTAGCAAGTGATAGATACAGTATATTTTAATATTGGAGTCAAAGGGTCGTTTAAAAAATAAAGCTTCGTAACTAACGCATACGAAGCCATGTATGGTTTTCCATTTTCTATAATATTTACTGTCGCATTTTTTTTTCGATAAATACATTGTATTAACAGTTTATCTTATAACTTACAAGGATACAGACAGAACTCCTTTAACTGTCTGCTAGAAAAATTAAAACATTTTGGAGAATGAATAATTTGCTTTTCCTAAGTAGCTTCTTCAATTTTTTAACTGTTAAATCTTTCCAATACGTATGTACCTACCTAAATATTTAAGGAACTACATACAAATATCTTTCCGATGACTAACAATGGAATGTCCAAGCAATCCTTTATTTTGTTAAATGCCGTCAAATTCCTCACTTCCTTGTCTGACACATAATTAAACCAAAGTCTACAACACACCTTAGTCGATAATTTTCAATTAAATACCACAACATTAAACCCTTTTCGTAAATTAAATGGGAATTCTAAATATTTGGAACGACTCCCTAATTGGGGAAACCTCTGTCTGTGGCGCATCAATTCTTCCATCCCCATAACAATTTCAATCCGAAGATAAACATTCGAAAAAAACACAGGAGGACACACGACAAATAACTCTACTACTGGTGCAATGCTTCAGTTAACACAAATATACTATATACCGATACTAAGATGTGATCTGAGCCTTGGAGATGCTAATTGATGTGAGAAATAATTTCAAAAAATTCTTTAGTCAGACAAATAATGTCCAATATGAAGACATAAAGTTCCTAAAATATTTCTCTCTGACAAGTAGCGCAGCGACTGCATCTCCTGATTGATTTATGAATCAAACTCAACTGACATTGATTAGTCTCCAGTTTTCTTTTGACATGTCTATGTGTCTTCTTTTTTTGTGTGTAGGTTTATTTTGACTCCTATTTGATTTATTGACAACTCCTCGTATTGCGATCCACATGGGTCTACACCGTAGGTAAGTAAAAAAAAAATTGGAAAATAAAAAAAATAAAAAATAACGAACGACCATTCCAAACAATTTTTGACACCTTTAATTGAGGTACTATTTGATGGACACCATAGTTTGTGGGGTGCAGTTTGTATGGGTCTTCTCTTGTTTTGTTGGAATCCATAAAAATGAAATCCTTTTAAAATGTTGTCTGATTTTGCGTTGCTATAAAATGTGTCACGGATGAATCTGACTAAACCGGATTGTGATGTTTTCAGTCGAATTGAAAGCTTGTAAGCGTGTGCTATAGTAAATTTATTCGACGACACTAACATGTGAAAACCAAAAAGAAAAAAACGGAAATGGTGTTTTTAACGATTTTAACTTCAGAAGGAATAAAGTTTTGTGGTTTCAATTAAGCTCGTTTCAGCCCTTTAGCTAAGTTTTGAGCACTTGACGAACGATAAATCATCTATCAGAGAAAGGATGAAGGACATAAGATTACTTCGGGTAAACGTCTGTGAAAG
The DNA here is from genome assembly GCA_905220385.1 of Xylota sylvarum. Classification (NCBI taxonomy): domain Eukaryota; kingdom Metazoa; phylum Arthropoda; class Insecta; order Diptera; family Syrphidae; genus Xylota; species Xylota sylvarum. The sequence goes on from LR999960.1 coordinate 32,388,680, forward strand.
CTGTAAGATAATGATGTACAGTGGCGACAAAATAAACAGCATACCCAGGTTCCATTTTTTTTTTTTCCAACTTAAAATTTTTGTATTTATGTAGTGTAAAAATAAATCCTGTTTAATGGAACAAAATAAAATTAAAGACAGAACTTAAGAAAATAAAAACTATACACATTTCATTCGTATTTTACAAAAAAAAAAAACAATGACACTATTCTTTGGTTCAATTTTCTGTTGTCAAAATAAATAGCATACTTTAAGAAAATCATTGAAATTAATAGAATAGTAAAGAGAACAAAATAAGTATAGAGAAAGAGATATCCTCAATACTTAGCCTTTATTTTTGATAACTGCAGTACACCGACGGCACATTGATGTTACTAGGGACTTATATAATTCTACCGGTATTGCATTCTAAGCGCGCTGAATATCCACCCAAAGTTGATCCAAATTTATTGCCGAATCTCTGTCGATTGATGCGTCTACATCGCTCCACAAGTTTTCAATCAGATTGAGATCGGGGGACTGGGCTAGCCAACTTAAAACGTCGATTTTTTGACTCAATAACCACTGCTTCAAAGACTTAGCTGTGTGCTTCGGGTCATTGTTGTACTAAAATTTCCATTTCAGTGGTATTTCTTCCTCAGCATAGGGAATCATAACATTGCTCGAAATGACTTTGTACTTCATAATGCCCTCAATCCGCTAAATAGGACCAATACCACGTTGCCTCCAACATGTTTCACCGTTTTTATGGTGTATTTAGAATTTGGGAGCTGTCAAAATTGGATCGAGTTTGCTTAAACACTCAATGGTCGAATCGGTTCTAGAGGAGGTCTTTCGCGTTCGATCCTTACGCACTTTATTTTGGAACGACTTCATTTCTTCGCAATGTTCGATGACATTAATTACCATCTTTTTCGAGCACTTCAGTTTTCGCGCTATATCTGAATTTGAGTGTCCTTCACTCTTATAGGCAAGAACACACCGCCTACAATCCTTTGTGGTGTGCTATTTAAATTGTCCTCACTAAATCCGCCACTCGTCACAAACTTATGTTTACTTTTAAAAGCCAGGGATGATTTAAGCAGCAACATGTACCGTTAGTTTACAGGGAAGTTACATATTATAAAACCTAACACTATATTATGCTTAATCGATTAAACATCTGATTTGGAGCATAACTAGTGGATACCATGTGACCGTGCTATTTATTTTCTGACCAATTGAGCAAAATAAACTTTTATGGCAAGGACGCCTTACGTCTACATAGGTATGTTCTTTTAAGTCAGATCCTGTGGCAAGAGAGAACTGTTGCATAAGTACCCTAAATCTAACGAATAATACGATATACGTACAAAAGTGTAGCGCAGTGGAAAACTGTGCCACCATTTATTGGGAAACAGCAGTCAATTAGGATAACATATGTAATTCGGGTCACCACAAAGAAAATTCTTTCCACAATCGAGGGCTGAAAGAAGTACTAATTAGTCGCTGTCAGAATGAATCAATATATGAATATATGATTTCTAACACCAAACGTCGTCATCAACTCAGTTTTTAAGTAGAATATGACAGTACATCCTTTCTTAAGGAAACATCTGTTTGTGACTTAACACGTAAACCATGTAACTCAGTCCTTAAGCATATGCATATGTATGTAAGCAGAATAAATATTCGGATTATCGGTGTTATAGTTTTGGTTTTTCCAAGAGATGTTAATTTAAAATAAAAATCCTTTAGTTTGTCATGTATCATGAAATTTTATGAAATAGGCTGCATGATTGTCAAACTAACAGTTACCAAGCTCTTTTTGTGCATCGGGCAACACCATTTTATCACTTGTATAATACTCTGCTACCGTCAAAGACGCTTATAAATAGTCTTCGTTGAGCAAAATTGCCACAGAACATGATTAAAAATTTTTTTTATTAAAATTTTGCCTATACATATGTCTGACATTGCGACCTGATAAATCAACATATTGTATCAAGGGTAAAGTTATCCAAAGGTTATTATGTCCATAATAACACAGTTTTTCTAATGAATGTATTTGAATATTTTGATTTGATATTTTGCTTATAAAAGTTAAAAATATCCTTATAAGAAAATGACTTCATTAATCTTGTGAATGGTCGAAGTCTCGGGACATTTTCTTGTTCAGACGATTGTCAGATGTGACAATATTATCAGCTCTACCAATGAAAAATCTCTGAACTACCAATTTGTACCTGACAATATTGCAAGAAAAGCATTGTCAGACAATTCCGAGACAGCCATCTGACAATGAAATTCTCAGGCATGTATCTGCCAATCGTGTGAAAACATGTATCGTTGTCAGACCATTGTCAGACATGTCGGTTTCTATATGAATAGTGTAACTTAGTGAGTTATCAGGAAGCCTTAGAATTCATTTAAGAAAATACCAATTTAGTTTATCAATCTCATCAAAATGTTTATACCCTCAATACATATGCCTGTATTGGTCTACAGATTGCTTGGAATAGTTTCCGTTATGCTTTAAGGGCTATTCGATTTCTAGTAAGGACATTTTCCATGTGGCATTAATAGTATTTTTTTGAATTATTTCTGGTGTCGACGTGCGTGTCATATGATATTCAGGGTTCACAGGGAACCTCATTAAATTTAACCTTTGTTAAGTCTGTCTCATCTCTTCTATGATTTGGATTGTGTAATTCGCTACAATATTGGGTTGCCTTATAGTAGAGGCTTCGATAACGTCACCTAGGTCTTTCAATTCAATAATTTCCTGTCTGTTTTTTAGAACGTCCAGATTTTCATTCAATTTTGCTCGATATTTCCAGGAATATTTATATTTTTTTTGGAAATAACCTTCCAATACACTATTCTATGTCCCTTCTCCGAATTGAGTTATGTATTACCAAGTGACCCACTCGATCGCCTAGTTAGTACATATATGTAGGTACATACATATACTTGTACTTGTATTCTAGCTGCCAAACAATTTAGTTATTTTTAACCAACTTCTACGCAGCATCTTTGAAATTAGGTCCTTTATCGATTTAAAAAAAAAACCCTAGTGACCTTAGAAACACATGCATTTTTTGTCCACTCTTTTCTACTACTACAAGCCTGCGTGGTGACAGATTGTAGTCAATATAAAGCGACAAAACTATAGCTATTATCTTGGTTCTAAGGTTGGTTTATATGCTTAGTTAGCTTTCAATTTAAAGAAAGTTTTATGGAAATTCGCGAGGTCAAACCGTTGAAATTTTCAGTTTTATACACCAGCTACACTACATGGACTCTAAAAAATCTGCACAAAGATTCGAAAGGGAATTACGCTAGAAAGCGATTCCTATATTATAGCTCATTTGAAATTGAAACTCATTTGCTTTTTTTCAGGATCCAAGGTTTTGGCTTTAACTTAGGCAAGTGTTACGCCTTTTTCTGGTTGTAGTTTCCTTAGCCTTTTTTTGTTAAGGAATATCAACCCAAAGTTTGTCCCAGTTAAATGAGGTTTCCGAGCCGTTCCTTGCTATTTGGTCAGCCGCTTCAATTCATTCTATTCCTACATGTCCTCAGACCCAATAAAGAGTGACTATGTTAATATGGCCTTGTCTGTTGATTTTGTTCAGGCGCTCATGGACCACCCGTAATCTGATTCACTCAGCGGCTTGATTGTGGCCTGACGCAAGATTTAGTTTTACCTATTTTACTGGAATTTTCTTCAATTGGACTGCCTACATTTTGAAAAGCTGTGCCATACTCAATTGTGTTCGTAGGAAAACCAATCGTCAGTTCTAACCGATGACGCAGGAAAACCCAACGCATTTTCAGAAATCATCCTCTGATTCTTGTGTGACAATCTTATCGGAGATCTCATTCCCCGCAATTTCAATATGACCTGGGACCCAGACAAGAGTCTATGGAGCTCTTGAGAGTTCTGGAATTGGTTTAAGGATTGAGGAAAATCTTAAGTGAAGCCTGGCTATAGACCGAGATACTCCACCTGTTTTTTTTACAATATAGTTCATGGCAATAAAAAACAATATTTGTCTAACGAGTATTGAAGTCTTGTATCGTCTTTCATGACAAAGATATCACCGGCCACATGACTAGTTTTTTGAGGCATCCACGGAAATTAAACAAGAAACTACTGCTGAATACAAGAAAATTCGACTTCCTGTCAGTATCCCTTAGTTTCGTGATATTTCCTATTTAGGTTGAATTGAACAAGATGCGTTTGTAACCGATTGTGTAACCCTCTGCTTGGAAAATGTTGAAGCAAGTTCCCGGACCTCTTAAAAAGTTCAAAAGGATCGATAGATCCTTTGGTCCAACGAAACTACAAATTAATGGAGTGGACATATGTACAGGAATTTAATGCTTGGTAGGCGAACTATCCCAAAACTTTGCTGGAATATCAGCAAATCTCAGTCCTTAAGAGATTTATTTTCAATTGTACAGACTTTGTTGCAATCTATGCTTGAGTTTATTGGAGCATCGACGATATGTTTGGATGCTTGGCGCTTTTGTACCGATACTTCCCCCATACTTTAGTGTGTGTTAACATCTCGTATTAAATATTCAGACGATAGTCTTAGTTGTGAAAAGCTTCAAATATTTGGGCCCATTCATAAATGCAAACTTTCCAAAGCAAACGCAATGCAAAACAGGAAAATCGAGGCAAATGCAAGCTTAAGTCTACTGCAAAGCAAGTTGACAGCTGCACGTTTGCGCTCAAAATTGCGCAATGAATAAAGCTCAACTACATTAATGAATGAATTTCATGCAATTGTGAATTCTCTGCTTAGCACATCTTGCGTAATATTGGATTTATGTATGGGCATAGTTTCTCGACTTCTTAAATTATATACAACAAATGGCTGCGAAGAAGTGCTCTCAATCCTTACTCCATTTGTGTTTTAGGGTTCTTAAACTATAGCTGTTTCAATTGAGCTTTCTTCGTTTCTACATTTCGTTTTTAAGTTTTAATCAGTCAGTCAATCAAGTCACTTCGCTCAGATAGTTTAAGACTTTTTGGGCATCTTCTGCACCTAACTGCATGCGTAAGTGCTTAATAGAGCTATTTAAATAAAACATTGAGAAAATCGATTACCTATACAAATCTAAAGATAACCATGACGACTATCTAAAAGGTATCATATTCGGTAACCAGTTTTGAAGTGACGCCACTCTGAAAACGATACCAAACCTATACCACCACTGGTATACCACTTTTATGAGGCTACGACATTTATTACAGCGCACCGACATTTTGAAATTGTCATATAAAACTAGGATAGGCATACGATATCATTTCGCAAGGTTGTGACATTAATAATTTTGATAAAATCTACAAAGTCGATTCTTAATCAGCGAATGAAAGTTTCTTTATCCGCAATCGGAAAAGTTGACTCATTTCTCTATGGGTCACATGACATTTTTGTAATTCTTTTCTTTTAAAGTTCCACGAAGGTTGATCGAAGGATCGGGCGATTGTACAACATGTTTGTTTCGAAAAAGATCATTTTTAAACAATGAACGAAAGTCAAAAGAATGAACAAAAAAAAGTTAACAAAAAAATATTGTGTACCCTTAATCGATCAAGTAATAAGACGTTTAAATAGGAAACGAAGCCTTTTATAAATTTGTTTTATATTCTTTGAAATGTCCATAAGTAGTTGTAAAACATCACAATTCCTTGATGCAAATAAAAAATTTGACAGACTAGATAGAGGTAAGTAAGTAATAACGTTATATTTCCGCCATTAAGCTGACAAATTATAACATGAAGATTAAGTTCTTTGATTTTTTTTTCGTGAAAATTATTATTATGTAAACATTTTTTCAGGTTGAAAAACCTTCAGATTATCATTGTCATACTATAAAAAAATTTAATCTCCATTTCTATAATTCAACGTTTGATAATTACTTTATATAAATTGTACGCGAATTGAGGTTATGTCAGCTCAACGAGTCAGGCTGCCAGACGCACATACGGTGCGTGAAGACTTTCAATATTTAGGGGGGATGCTCATTAGAAATAAATTTGACATTCCAAAAACTTTCAATTTAATTTACATGTTAAAATGAATAAAAGTTGTCGGGATTAAACAAAAAAAACTATAAAAACAAATAAAACAAAAAAAAATATTTAAACTTTTACTAACCTGGTGTTGGTTGCGCCGAATACGACTGCTTTTTCATCCAATCATAGTAGGGACTCTTCACCGGTGAGGATCTGTTGGTATTGCTGTTCAGCGTAGTATTGTTGCTATTGCTGCTACTGTTATTGTTGTTTGTAGTATTAGTACTATTGTTATTATTGCTACTTGTACTCAAATTAGCATGTGGCGATGATGATGATGCTGGTGCTCCAGGGCTAGAGATCTCACTACCGGAAACAGTAATCGGAGGTGAAGGCAATCCATCTGCAATTTGTGGCTCTCCAGCACTACTGGCCGAGTCGTTAAGTTGCGTTCCACCAGCTTGATGTGGATGCTGTTGTTGGTGTTGTTGATGCTGTTGCTGTTGCTGGTGATGCTGCTGCTGCAACAAGTGCGATTGGGTGGCATTTTGGAAATTTTCTGCCGAATGCCAATCTGTCGATGGATGATTGCCAAACATATGATTGTAGTATTGTATCGGATGATGTCCAACCGTATGTGGGGAGTCTACATCGCCCAGGAATTGATGATTAGGCGGCGGGTGATAATTTGATTGCCATGCCCATGGTTGACCGGCGGGATATGGCAAATTTGCAGCACTGTGCTTTTGGGAATATGACAGTGAGTTGTAGTACGAAACCATACTGGATTTTAGATCAATTTTGAAATTTCACGTAGGAAGGTATGTTGGTATGTATTGTTACGAGAGAAATACAATCACTTTTTGTACAGCGAGGAAAATAAGTCACTATTAAGGTGACACGGGTTAGAGGCACAAATTTCACTTGACAGATTAATTGAAAATTTATTTTGTTTAAATATGCACTACATGCTAGTTGTAGTCAATTTTTTTTCTTAAAAACGATTATCACTTTTAAAACAAATTACATACCAAAATCGAAAGCGTGTTGTATTGTAAATATTGTATTTTAATTTCATTCATATAAGCCTTCACTCACTGATGATTGATTGATAATGCATTGTAAAATTTACAATTGTTCTTAAGCTCATTCCTTTTTTATAAGCAAAAAAAAAAAAACCCGTAAAAAATAATAAATTTTTTCTCTCGCGGTAAGAATGTGCTTATAACCGATAACCGTACAGCGAAATTGTTTGTCTGTAACTGATTAACGCCAGACTCTCAACTACCGCTGTTCCACTTTGCTGTCGTTCGTTTAATTGCTCGTGTGCGCGGGAATAAAATGAAAATAAACAATTCAAGGCACAAAACCTGTGGTGCGAAAGAGAAAGATGCTAAAAATTTCACCGAAATGTTGAGGGAGAATGAAAACCAAAATGGCTTTTACGTTTCGTTTGTTTATCCATTCCTTTCCTTGGCAGAGCGAGTACACATAATAAGTTATGCGACAAGGGTGTGCTGGACACGCCTTTCTGCTTAGGGGTTGGTTGAATTATACGTCTTGTCGTTTTTCTATTTACTTAGCGGAGAGAAGGAGATGTACAGATATAGTGACAGGTAATTAAAGTAGAGTGGGATTTTTTTATCAACATTTACCTGGATTAGATGATTTTTTATGGGCTGTTCTTTTCGGGTTATTTCTCCCTTTCTTTCGATTGTTTTGACGGGTGACATCTCTGTCGTACTGCTGTGATTAATTGAAGGAGCTAATGGCTGCTTGGGTGTTTTTGTGCGGCCCCCATTTCTTGGAAATTGATAATTATTAAATCGATTAAGTGACATCTACCATTTTTCTTCAATATCGTTCATTAGGCGAACCTGAAGTTTTGGCGTTTGATTTTTGAAAAAGAAGTTTAAGAGAATATATACATATTGTCTTTATTGTTTCAGCAAAGAAATTGTTTATTATAAATGATTACAATTAAGAAAAGTTCATAAATAACCAACATATAGTATGGATTATATAGTAGAATCTCTTTAATGATACATATTGTGTTTGGGACAGTTACCTTAACCCTGTTTACAAAATTTTAAATTCTTTTACTGCTATTCACACATTTTTATTTTCTCAGGTAGGTACATATGTACATACATTCATACATATGTGTAAGTAAGTACATGTATAATCCTTAGATAAAAGGTGATTCAATAAATTTCCTGTGATGAGTTGCTGTTTTCTTGTACTGACTATTTTATTCAATAATTCTAACTGAGCAGAATTTTATTGATGCATCTATTTATTTTTCCATTATTCTTTCAAAACTTCCGCCGGTATTGTTATATCAACTTCTTCTGACCGCAAACATGGCGACGACGTTCTGCGATAGCAACACTTAAGAAGCGTTTCTGCCTTGCCAGAACTACATTCAAATATACATATATACATGTAATTATGGTATAGGTATAGGTTTTTTGATGTAAGCCAGCGTTGAGAGTTCTTTATGAAGAATAATTGACTTACTATGTTTTCACGTCAAAAATCAGCGATTTTTGGAGCTAAATATTTTATTTTTCTTTGATTTCATATGTCTTTTAATCCTTCGTATGTAGACACATACATATGTATGTACATTAAATATTTTATACATACGAGTATATGGCTAAGTACTTCAATACTTTAGCAAAGGTCATTCGCGTTGTTAATGAAATTAGTGTCAACCTAAGACGTGGGACTTCAAAAGGATAACTCTTGGCCCACTAGTTTTGCACCAAGTGTGAACTTAGTTTTAAAAGACATAACTGATAATTTCTTTACTAAAACTGAAATACCGAATTCCAACAACTATTCTTGATCTAAAGCTAAACTGAAAAACAATCTTATCACTCACGTTTTGTAATTTCATTTTCGAGATTACAGTCATAAGAATCGTTATTTTCATTGATTTGGGATTATTTCCCTTTACATTTGCACTTACCAAATTAAAATTAGTTTTTGGGTTTATTTCGTTGGGAGTTTAGTTTATTTTATTTCACGATACCTTCTCTTTCTGTTATTAACCAAATTAACATTTGGACAATCCAAATGTGTTTCTCACCTTTAGTGGAATCCCTCTCTCCTACGTCATCTTTCTGAAATATAGGGTGGGCCGTCTGTTGGTTTCTTTTTTAAATAGGCTATAAAACAAAATACTGTTCGATATTTTCTAACGATTGTTGCTTTATTGAAAAGAGTAAACCTTCGGACTAATTATGGAATATCATTTCATTCAACTCCACTGCTTTGGCAGTACGCCATTCTGTCAACCTAATTTTTCAATACATGTTCGATGGTTTCGGCTTCTATTTCACCATAGCTTGACCAATATTGTTCTGGAGTGCCTGAATCGTCTCTGGATTGTTTGGATGGTATTGATCTTTAATGGCACCACACAGAAAAAAAATCCAACGGCGTCAGATCGCAGGTCTGTTCTGGCCAAGCATTATTGAACTTAGTGTGCAATAAATTGATTGTTGGGCGACTTGTGTGACACGTAATTTAGCTCCACCTTGCTGGAACCATAGTTCCCCAAGTCCAAATCCTCAATTTCTAGACATATAAGATCGCTTATCATACCTCGGTAGCGCTCTCCATTGACTGTAACGTTTCTTACAATGTCGTCTTGGATGAAAAATACCTGCAAAAATACCTCCAAAAACCTGCAAAAAGCTGCAATATTCTCCGTTGAGCGGATGAACACGGAAATGTGTTCGGATATCAATCATTAAACCAGTCTCACGAACTTTCATCATAAACTTTCGTACACCAGCTGCAGTTGGTACATTATTTGATCGAAATTTCTTTGCAAAAATTCGCATTATTTCGGTAACACAACATGCACTTTAGAAGTAAATTTACAAAATGTGCGAAAATATAATACTGAGTTTCTGTCAATTTTTTTGAGTGCATGAAAGCTGTCACTGTCAAAATAACATATGGTTCAAAAAGAAACCAAGTGATATCGATGCTCAAAATGCCACTGACGAAAGAACATAAAATATTACATAATACAGGGAGGATTTTTTAAATGATTCTAAGGAGAGTCATGCCACTGCAGTAAGCGCAGTTCATAAGTTTTCCTTTCTAGGGACTAAGTTTCTGAAAACAGGCCTTCGAGATGCTTGCAAGTGCTTGGGGCTTCTGGTCTTGCATAGTTAAAGGTCGTTAAGTTCTGGAATTGGACCTGTAGGCCATATACATACATACCTATACATATCTACATATGTACATACTTACTTACTTAACGGGCTCCCGACCCGTAAAGAGTCTCTGCCTGAGACACGGCAGCCTTCCACACTCTTCGATCCCGGGCACACTGCTTCCAGTTGTCTAGACCAAGCGCTCTGGCATCCGCGATAGCTTGGTCCTTAAAACGGAGGTTCGGTCTTCCTTGTCGTCTCGAACCTGGGGGCTGTGATTCGAAGATCCTCTTTGCTGGAGCATTATTGTCCATTCGCTCGATGTGGCCGAGCCAGTGTTTTGGCTTTTTGGACTACATCCACATCTTGGTATAGCTCATAGAGTTCGCGGTTGTATCTTCTCCTCCATTCGCCCTCCTCGCATACGGGACCGAATATCCGACGAAGAATTTTTCTTTCGAAAGTGTTCAGTATTTGCTCTGCTTTCCTGCTTATCGTCCAGCACTCGGCTCCATACAGCAGAACTGGCAGGACCAAAGTTTTGTAGAGCATACATTTCGTCGTCCGAGTTAGGAGTTTTGACCCCATTTGTTTCGCCAAACCGAAGTAGCAACGGTTTCCTAAGTTAAGTCTTCGTCGAGCCTCCACTAAGGTGTCATTCGTGGAGTTGATATTTACTCCGAGGTAGGTAAACTCCTTAACCACTTCGAAGTTACTGTTGCCAACAGTGACGTTCTGTCCTATGCGGTGGACAGATGCTTCTTTGTTTGTTGACAACATGTACTTCGTTTTGTCCTCATTTACTTCAAGGCCAACTCGTTTCGCCTCTTCTTCAATTGCCGTAAAAGCCTCTAACACGGCGCGCTGGGAGCGACCGATGATGTCGATGTCGTCTGCGTATCCCAGCAACTGGACAGATTTGTTGAAGATAGTGCCTTCCGTGTTCACACCTGCCCTGCGCACTATCTGTTCCAGCACAAGATTGAAGAAGTCACATGATAGCGCATCCCCTTTCCGAAATCCGGTGCATGTTTGGAATAGTTCAGAGGCACTGTTGCCGAATTGCACGTTGCACCGCGTGTTATCCAGCGTCACCCGGCACAGCTGGATCAGTTTAGCCGGGATCCCGAATTCGGCCATCGCCTTGTAGAGCTCAAGACGATGAATGCTATCATATGCGGCTTTAAAGTCGATGAAGAGATGGTGAGTCTCGACTTGAAATTCGTTGGTCTTCTCCAGGATTTGCCTTAGTGTGAAAATTTGGTCGATATTTAGATTTGGACATAGGTACATACGTATGCATATAATATGGACGTCTCTTGACTGTACATTTAAAGTTTATTCATGCTGCAACAAGAAAAACTTGTGATAACCCCTAGATGACTGACCCAAAACCCAAAGTGTCGCTTTTCTGTTGATCATTCTATTGAGTTATTCGGGGCATCAGCCGTGGTAGTGTCTTTTAATGCTAATTTCTGTACTCCAAACATGAAAAATAAAAAAGTATGTACATATGTAAGTAGGTACCTAAGTATTCATATTAAGAGTCGATGTAAAGTATTCAATTCAAAGTTTATTTAAGATACTGACAATGGCTGGCAATCAAACTGAATCAGACCGTCTGGCAAGAAGTTACAGATTATAATAAGAAGAGCAATCGTATTTGGTTAGCCTACCAATTATTGCTTCTGTACGACTGATTCATGTTTTTAATTCAATTTTGCAGTGATTACAACATACATATGTATGTACATTCCATTGTAAAATCTACGAAAATTAAGTAAAATAAAATCAAGATTTAAAAATAACAACCACCCTTTAGACTCTTTATTAAATTACATTGCGTTAAGTACGAGTATGAGCAAACAGGAAAAAAAAAATTAAACAAATGAATTGCGAAATTTCCCAAAGCTTAATGACAGCCAACAAAGTAAATTAATTCATTCTCTAAATTAAACACGACATAAAATGTCACCTCTTTTCATTCATCCACAAGTCTATGAGATGTGTACCTAGTACCTACACCATGCAATGACATCTTTAGTGCCAATTCATGTTCTAATACGCGCGCAAACATACAATTATTGCCGCAATCCAATTTAAATGACTTTTATATGACTTTCAAAAATTCCTTCAAAATTAAAGAAAATATATATGTACATAGGTATAAGAGGTAATAATAATAAAAGATTGCGGGACAATAAAAAAAATCTCTCGTGTAATTGTTCAAACAATTTTAATTTCTCTGGCTTTATATCATAATTACAAATGGAGGAAGGAGAGAGACAGGGAAAAAATGACAGCTGTTTCATGAAGGTAGGGCTGTCAAAAAAGTACCTATCGTCACATTTAGAACGAAAAAAATTGGAACAAAAATTATTGAGACATGAAAACGAGTTATTAGCAAAATTATATACGAAAAACAAAAAGGAAATAATATAAAAATGAACCATGATAGGCTTCGACTCTCGTTGACGAAAGTCTCCTAGCCATGTTTTATAGCCCGTTATACTATAGACAAATAATAAATTTATTGCATCTCATATAAACCACGGCATGATAACACTTTGGGGCGCACAAACACAGAGTTGTGTTTCGTTTCCTCCACTCCGCATCGCAATTATAAAGTAGATATTATTTGTTTTTTTTTTTCTCCACTTTTATCAAAAGCGTTGATGACAAATGCATGCAACACTTTGACAAATGCCGGTTGACACGTTTTACTTTGCGTATGATGGGAACGAAGCCTCTGCAAAGTAAACCAAGAAGTCGGTCAAGCAGGGGCGGTCAATCGGAAAGGGCTGGGCTAAAGGTTAAAGAAAAAAGAAAACATCCCGATAATTATTTCTTTTCATATTGTTGTTTCAAGTTAAAAAATGGTACCTAGTATCTCGTAGAACCTTTACATCTGGCCTCGTTAGAAATATTGAAAAGAAAATGCGCTGTGAGGAAGTGCCTACTTCAGACATATTGGAGTTACTTTCTCCGAGACACAACTGAATATGATAATGAAACCTCAGTCATACATACATATGTACTCATATTTCTTAACTCTGTTGAAATAAAAGGAAGTCATGTTTGAAAGAGCGTGTCGGATAAAAGCGGCGTTAACCATTTGTTTTGTAAACTATTCAACACGATTTTACAAATTTCAACTTGAAATTTTCAAATTTCTAACTCCAATGCACTAATCTTTAAACTAAAATTTTGTAGCTTCACTAAAAAGACCGATAGCACCATATTCTTAGAACCTTACTATAGGTTCATTTCCCAAGTTCGTCTACTCGTGTACACGTACTCGAACACATCTGACCATAGGATCTGCATTGCTAGTAGAGTATATAGTTTATCTGGTAAAATTTTCAGTCCGGATAAAGTTAAATGGGCTGTAGGCTTCTTCAGAGTATGCTAAGACCCTAGCGGTAATAGCATATTTCCGGCGCATTTACAGAAGGTAATTGACTTCTTCCTGCGGGGTATGATTGCTTTATTTAGAACCAGCTATCTGGAGACTGGTAAAACTTAATCTCCAAATAATAGGCATAGTGAGTTGCTTATACATAGGCCTATAAGTCTAACATTATTTGTTCTCAAAACAATGGGAAGACTCATTGACGTTCATATTAGAGGTCGGCTAAATTTGTCTACCCCTCTGCACTCAAGTTAATTTGCATACAGAAAAGGAAAGTCAACAGAAGGTGCTCTTCACTATCTTGTGAACAAGATAGAAGGAACTTTTCGTTCCAAGGAAATAGCTCTGTGTGCATTCCTTGACATTGACGGTGCATTCGATAACACTGGCTACTACTCAACAGCAAGACCAATTAGTAGCAAAAGTATCAAGGATTCGATCAACCAATGGATAAGGGCCATGCTTGAAAATCGAATTATTACCTCCTCAGGGACCACAATTAAGGGCTCTTCCAGCGAGAAGTACTTTTTCCCCTTCTGTGGTCACTAGTCATCGACAATTTTCTAGTAGATCTACAGAGATCAGACTAGGTCGCCTTTGGTTATGCGGATGACTTAGGGATTTTAATTAGTGATAAACACAGCAGGATCATTTCTAGTGTCATGCAAGATGCTTTACAATACGTGTTATAATGGTACAGCAGAGAAGGACTATCCATCAATCCTTGCCTAATCCATCCATTCTAATGCCTTTTACAAAAAGAAGTCTGCTCAATCTAGGACCCATAACCATCAAAGGCACCACTTTATTGTATTCGAGTTACACTAAATATCTCGATGCTATCCTTGACAAACAGCTTAAGTGGAATTCTCATATCAAGTCCGCCATCGAGCGTGCCACTGGGGCCATGTGGGCCAGTAGACGCCTTTTCGGCAGAACGTGGGAGCTAAATCCAAAAATGATACATTGGATATATACAATGATGTTGAGGCCCATTAACACGTACGCGGGCATCGCTTGGTGGCCGAAAGTTCTTGAACGGAATTGCCTGTCTCTGTGTTACAGGTGCCATGCGTACCTGCCCTAGGGCAGCATTAGAAGCTGATGTTGAGCTTTCTTCCCTACAAATCTTCATTAGGAAGACCACCGTTAGATGCGCTATTAAGCTGTAGCTAGAATACAGGTATCAGGTGATCATGTGGAACACCTGAAAATTCTTCACTCAATTTCAAAAGGTCTAATGGTGTTCCAGCACTGGATCCTACAAGTCTGGTCTGGATCATAGACGGATCGAAGATAGAATCTGGGGTTGGAGCTGGCGTCACCAAACTCTCGATACCTATGGGAATGTGTCCCACGGTTCTCCAGGCTGAACACCATGCCATTGAGATCTGCGGTTGGACAAACCTTAGTAAAGGTATTAAGAGCGCTGGGATATATATCTTCTCAGATAGCCAGACAAAACTTAAAGCGCTGTAGTCCAATTTAATGAACTCTAAAAAAATACAAATACATATTTTTGGCGCAACAGGTCCATTGGACCCAGGGCCTAGCTTCTCACAACCATTCGTGTTGTGCGTGTTATATTATTTACACGAATGGAAGGGGCCTACTGTTTAATGCCTTATTCGAAGGGCAATTGTATTTTGGAGAAGCTTTTTCATGACAGTTTTACTCTCGGATGTTTATCAGATGGGGCTGTGAAAGAAATTTTAGGTGTTATCTGGGGATTGAACCTGGAATCCCTCGCTCGAGGTTTGGGAAGTTCAATCTGTGCCCAGAAACGGAATGTACATAGGTTCTGGCACATTCTCAATTGTCGTACTATGTACTAAGACTACGAACATTTTTTTAACAGTTTTCAATTCAGGTTCATAGGTTCTTTAGTTCACTAGTAGCAATATACAATTTTATTACGTAACCATTTCCTCCAATATCTACCAATTTTTCTCAGGCTGACTATCACTGTTGTACATACAGTTTCCATGTTCCAACGCAATTTCAGAAGCTTGCAACTGTAATAGCATTATAGGCTTAATTGTTTGCAAAAAGGTCATAAGTATGTACATAGGTCCAAGAGACTGGAAATTCAATTTTACAAAATGTCCTTTATTTGGTCCCTTTTTGAAAGCACTTTCTATTTTAAACTAAATACATAGATAATAGATGCACATAGATAAATACATATGCACTCTGAGTATACATTTCGACGAAGTGTGGGGTTTCATGCTAGTTAATTATTTATATAAGATTGCAATCAGTGGAGGCCCAGGTTCACCCCAAAGTGTAGCGCCACCTAAGTAAGTAAATAAGATTGCAATCAACATTTACTGTTTTTTTTCATTACGTTTTTTACTTATTTCCTTGGCAAAGTGGCGAAAAAGCAAGCGAAGGAAATTACTCATATCCGAGGGAAGGAGGGGGAAAGATTCCTACAAAGAAGGTGCTGTTTTTGCCCTGATAATATGTATAGGGAAAGCTGACGATGATCATAAGATGACAGATATGGAGTGCGAACATTACAAATGTCATCTACGGGAGCTAGTGGGAGCAGCAGATGCTTGCATTTAAGTGGATGGCTGTGAATTGGTGCTGAAAATTGCATCATTCCAAGGCTGCTGCAGTTCTTCTATGTAGTAGACTTTCTATGGTGCGTACAAAACCCCATATAACAGTGCGGAATAAGTGCATTTGTACTCTGTGACGAGCGAACTGAAAGACCGAGAACTTGTCTAATTGTACAACTCATAGCAAATGCAATGTACGAGGAAACCATCTCCTAGACTATCTACTATTGTCTGAAAGAAGAAAGGAGCTGATTAACTTGACGTTATCTAACCGGTGCTTCAAGTCAATGACAAAGTGGAGAGTTCTATCGGAAATGTCCCTGTTAAATCATAGGAACATCGCCTTCCAAATCAAATGCGAAACCATTACTTTGCGGGAAAGGAGGAATCCGCGAAAAACTAACTGGATACGCTTTAGAGAAGAGCTAGACAAGTCTGTATCCTCCTATACTCAGAACGAGACGAAGATCGAAGATGCTGTTCAAAATCTGACTAGTATCGTCACCAGATGTTTCGAACTGACGTGCCCGGCTTTGAAAACCTCTTGTAGATCGCCAGTTCCCTGGTGGGACACAGAACTAAAGAGACTAAAAAAGGAAGCGAGAACACTTCTAAATCGGTCACTCAAGACAAATTTAGATGGAGACTAGAACCTTTTCCGATCCAAAACAAAAAGATTATATGAAGTTAATTCGCCTGTCAAAAAGTGCTTCCTATAAAGATTTTTGTGAAAAGATTGAGATTCTAGGTGAAACCAGTAGTTTGGTTAAAATTCTCAAAAGAGCCAAACCAATCAAACCGGAGTCGCTTAGAAAACCTGACGGTACCTACCCTGAGTTGAGACTCTTTAGTATTCTGCTGGAAACTCACTTTCCGGGTAACCAGATAACGATTGGGTTACAGTTTAGCCCGCCTGTGCAGGTTGAGCTTAACTAAGTCGCAAAACTCGGCGTAACTGGTACATATAATTATCCTTCCTTTTGTTGCTGAAAAGGTTGGAGAAACTAGTGCGCAGGCATGCACTGAGGATGCACCCTTTATCTGAGATGCAACATGCATACCAGCGTTTATACTGCGTTTCAAAATCTAGTTGCTAGAATTGAATGTGCATTTTCATCGACACAGAGAGCGTTTCGACAATGCGAATTTTGATTGCATTTTGACTCTGCTAGACACCACGGGGTAGATCACACATTAGTTTAGTGGTTCAAGCCAATGCTGATGAATAGAACTTTGGTAGTAGATGCGGACTGTGGCCGCCATGATATGGCAGGTATTAACCGATGCTGCCCGCAAGGTGGCGGTCTGTCTCCACTTCTATGGTGCATGGTAGTTGACTCTCTATTCCATATTCTCAGTAGCTTAAACGTCTACGCTCAAGCATACGCGGATGATGTTGCCATACTTTCTGTCAGGTCCTTACTGCAGACTGTCTGTGCTAACGCGCAGGCAACTTGAGACAGGTTCGATGAATGGTGCACTAGGAATAGGCTCTCGGACAATTATTTGAAACCTGAGGTTGTTCTTTTCACGAGAAGGAGGATTGTGATCGGTCTGACTCTGCGAGTGGTAAAAGGCAACTCCTAATATCTGTGAGTGATCCTGGATAAGAAACATCTTTAAGTTAAGACATGCAAGGTGCTCTCAATTTTCTGACAGTGTAAGGGTGATTTTGGCAAGACATTGGGCTTATCACCAAAAAAAGTCCTCTGGATCTTCTGCACGAAATTCCAAATAACGGCCTATCTCGGCTGCACTGTCATGGACCCCGACAGCACTAGACTTTACTACTTGTTAGGCAACATGCCTCTGTTTTTCAAGATTGATCTAAAGATCTATGCTATACCAATGACTGCCGATTATATTGTTAAGAATAGGTAGGGGGGTAAAACATTTTGCGTCTGTAGCGACAATCAGGCTGCGCTTAAAGCCTTGCTCAACCCTGTAACCAGTTCCAAAATAGTTCGAGAATGCAAGTACTCTTTGAATTCGGTCGCAAGGCTAAACTCTTGTACTCTTGTCTGGGTTCCAGGTCACACTGTGATTGCGAAAAATGAGATCTCCGATGAGATTGCTAAGTAAGACTCGGAGGATGATTTCGCAGGACCTAAACCTGCCGTTGGTCTTCCCGCTTCCTCGGTCAGGGCATCCATTGACGATTGGAGTTCCTACGAACACAATTGTGTGTAGCACGCAGATGCAGGCAGACTAAACGTATGCTCCCAAACGTCTCTAAGAAATCAGTGGCATTCTTGTTATTCTGCGACGCTTGTGGAGAGGGCGACGATACCTCGAATCGTTTCCTTTGTTATTGTCCTGCCTTTGCTCGAATAAAGTGGCAGATCTTCGGTGCTGATGTGGTGAGTGTTGATACTGTAAGCTCCTCATCGCTGAAGTGCATTCTTGGCTTTCTCCGAAAGTCAAAAATATTCCAGTAAAATGGATAATACCGGATTTTGCTTCCTGGTAGTACAATGAACCAATTGCGTCTGAGCGCTCCAGGTGAGTGTTTTCTAACCCGCAAAAAAAAAATGTCCATATATGAACGAGTCCATTGATTAATTAATAACCGCAATTATAACTCGTACGAAATTTGAATTTATTTTTCTAAACAGAACATTTTGGATCATACATCTTTATGGCCATAAATAAAGAGATCATTCGTAGAATGATAGGTTGCTGGTTATTAAAACAGCACTTTTGCCAGTTCTGCAAGATACATATGTTCATCATGATGTTATGTCCGGGATTTTATTATTCGCTAGGTCATCATAAAACCTTTGCGCCTCATAAAAATCCCTTTTTCGGTTTCCTTTCATGTTTGGTATTTGATTTTTTTGCAAAATATTTTCTCGACAGAATTTAGTTAAAATTTGCATTTGGTTCCTCCCTCTAATCCTGGATTAATCCGATTTACTTAGCCTAGTGTGCATAGTTTTATTTTAGAATCTTTAGATATTTTTACAATTCTCTTTAATTTTATGACTCAAACTTGAAATTCGAAAAGCGAGTTGCAATATAAAAAAAAATAATGCACATATTATATAGAATAGGTATTGTTGGAAACAAATTGTTTCGTCTCGCATTTGTAAAACAAAAAGGACACAGGGACTCGCGCTTTTGTGCTCGTCGATGTAGATTATTGGCGGTTCTGTTTGATCAGACTAGACTGAGTCAGGCGTATGTCCTTGGAATAGGATTATCAAATGCACTAGGAATATGATTTTTTTACCTGTCGCGTAAAAATTACCCGCTAGAATAATATTAGACCGCTAAGCCCTTTTGGAAGACGACACACGGGGATCTAAGGCGAGCAAAGGTTTCCTTGGTGTTTTGGGTTTTTTTGTTTTTTTCTTGTCGTAATTATTTCTGCGAAAGCGGATTCTCGCGTACAGGCTCGAAATAAGTGATATTTTGTCTTTCTTTGGACATTGATGACCTTGCACATGGTGGATGCAGCAATTGTTGTTTATTGTCCTTCTGCATTTTATGGCGGTCTTTGCTTGCTAATTCCCTCTCTAATTACAAATATGGTGGCTCTGTTGAACGGCCTTCGAGTTTGATTGTGTTGATAAACAAAATATTGTATCCTTTTGTATACAGTTTTTGTTCCCATCTACTTACGGTTGATGGATTTGATTATTTGAGAATAATAAAATATTCATTGAGCACTTTCATGTTGAATTTTTGTTTCATTTGTTTGATTCATAGCTGCCACTGTGTGTTGTTTGTGTTGCTAGAATGTATTGTTCTGAATTTCATTAAAGGACACTGTGGTGGTTTTCCACTGCTGAGTTTTTGTTTTCCTTCCAGAATCAGTGTTATTGTATGAACTATTGAATGGGTACATACTTAATAATAAAGGGTTGTTGGAGGTCTCGCAGTTACAAAAGGGATTATTTATTATGGCAATCCATTTTAAATTCATCTTTTTTACACGTAGATCGAGAGCTTTCACATGTACGGGCTTAATCACTATGGTATGATATTATGATTAGGAAAGGATGTCTCAAGCCTATGGTTGTAGGCATAATATTCAGAACGGCTATTACCAGATTGTCAAGAAGTGATAGAATTAGATTTGAATTCGAGAATGGTCTATTTAAGTTAAGTGTTTTTAAGACCAGCCAACGCAGCGTTAGATTTAGACCATTTACCGTTGATAGTTGTGATCAGTGATCGAGACATCGTCTAAAATCATTCGAATGATGAAATCAATTTACTAGACCTACCTATGTAGGTACTTCTGGCGAAGCAGCGAGAACGAGAACAAAGGACGAGGGCAGAGAGTAAGCACAAATACTCGTGTCTCATGTCTCATGTCGCATATCTCATACCTCATGTCTAATGTCTCATTTCTCATATCTTATGTCTCAGTTCTCAGTACTGAGTTCTCGGATTCGTATTATGTACTCAGCATAAACATGTCATGTATCCTCGGTTGGAGCATAGAGCTCCAACAAATCTTCTCTATCCTTCACGATCTGCAGCAAGATATTTCAACTGTGCGCACGTTTTCCTCTGGGAGACATCTCCTTATTAAAGTGTTAATTTCCACGTTGTTCTTGGAGACAAAGTCCCGAATGCAGCTCGAGCTTTATTTTTATTCTGCTTTTAACGTTCAGATCTGTACCACTATCAGCAGATACAATAATTCCGAGGTAATTAAACTGTCCCACCTCTTCAATTGGCGTTTGCTGCAGAATTATACGCTTATATCTATAGCCCCCTGTAGACATTATTATTGTCTTTCTGCCGTTTATTCTTAGACCGATCGACTCTGCTTTCACCTGCAGTGATTGACACATCACGTCTTAACTCTCGACTTTCTGTGCACAGTTTTGAACCTAACTTCCATAAAAATACTTTTTATTTCACCCCACATAATGGCTGAATTACTAATTTCATTTAATGACGAAGCTCTTTTAAGGGTGGAAATAAAATTACGACAAATGTTGGGATCATTTAAGGCAATAGTATTGAACCTTGTACTCTTGTGTGCATCATGTGAATGCCGTTGAATAGCTGCGGTTTCTAGCTTGAGACTCATAAGAACCAAGTTGTAGTCACTTCCAACTTATTGACTCCCGCCATCGTTGCTGTATCATGATATGATCAATTTGGCTTTCAGTTTGACCTTACAAAGGTCGACAAGCAAATCACCATTTCCGTTGCGTGACCTCAAGACATTTTTTCCTATAACGCGTTCCAGAATCCAGACCACAATTGTCTGATCCGACTTGAGCACTGAAGTTGCCCATGACGCTTCAGATCTGTTGCCGTAGTTTCTGCACCAAAATTCACAGCTTGTCAAATTTCAAAGAGTGGGGGTAAAAAGTCTCAGAGAAAGCCAAATGAACAAAAAAATAAAGAAACACGTTGAGCAAAAAAATGCTCACTTTTTAAACATCAGAAACAAAAGTGAGAAGTAAATTCCATTTTTATGATTTCGTTCCTGTATTCCTCCTCATCTTCAAAATATTTTTTTACTATTTTAATATTATTTAATGCCTTGGAATAGTTATCAGTTTGTATACTATTAGTATGTAGATATGTACATATATTATTAGGGGAACGTCCTGTGCATACATTTGTATAGCTTTCATCCAATGTTTTGTTTCAATTTACTTCTTTGACAACCAACAAAAATAAAGTGCACGACTGCTTCGTACGTACTTGTACCTTTACGCTGAAGGTTTATAAATTATACAGAATTGAAGTTCAAATAAAAGTGTTGAAGTCAATTGTCTGAAACGATGTTCTTATATTCTCCATATAAATACTTACATATTTATTTTAGGCCCAAACGCCGAAGAAATAGCCGAAAAATAACCAATAGCTTTTATATGTATTTTTCGGGCAGCACTTGGTATGCCATCTAACATAGTTTTGTGAAATCAGTCTTAAGTAAAGTATCCTTAATTTATAGATTACAATGTAAAATCCCACAGAACTTATATATTGGTCCAAATCCGTCCACCCGTTCAAGCTGTATCCTCGTGCACAGACAGTCACACAGTCAGAGAGACAATCAGATAGACAGACGGGCGGAGATACAGGCAGACAGACGGCATTGCCTTCTTCTTCAATGGTAATATCCAAATTCATCAAAATCTCGGGATCGGAAATCTGCACGAATCCAATACTTGCCCTATGTTATAGGTGCAACTAAAAAATATTGTTTTATTTCATATGGTACCGTGAGTTGCAAATTGATGAGCTGGTGTATGTTCTCTACCAACTCATCACCAGCTGCTTTGAACAATTCGGCCTGTAGGCCATCAGGTCCAGCAGGCTTGTTAGACTTAAGTTTACATATCGCTATCCTAACTTTTTGATCAGGTGCACGTTCATTTTGACTATCATCCTTTATGTTGAATGGTTCATTCTGCCTGACAGAAACCTATACAGGTTTTTGTACGGGTCTTGTTGGCCTGACACGTTCTTTTTAACCGTAGGTGAAACTTCCGTACATTATTCCTGGAGTATAATCTCTCAATATCTTTTTTGTAGTGCCGTTTTGTATGCTTCTTGTTTAGCTGCATTTGCTTGATGGCATTCGTCGTCAAATCATGTGTTTTTTGGTGGTGGTCGGGCGAAACCAAGCACATCAGTTGCGGCGTTTCTGGTGGCATGTAGACATCGTTGCCATTGGTCTTCGGCATTTGGTGCTGGCGGTATAGGAGTCGTAGCAAGATTTCGGGATACGCGTTCGGAAAAAGTTTTAGCGGTCTCTTGTGATTCTGAGCTTTTCAACGTTATATCTTCTCATAGTATTTCATTTTTGTTGTGACATTCAGAATACTGGAGGCATGTCTTACGTCGATCGCAATGTGATCAATTTGGTTGATCGTTTGATGATCAGAAGACCGCCATGTCCCCTTGTGGATATTGAGTCCGCAACGAAGTCAATTAGCTTATGTCCGTTTCCGGACATTGTGTCGTGAAGACGTGCTTGCCAATAGTCCCACCAAAGATGTACTCCTTTTCTATCTTGGCGGTAAAATTACATAATACGATTTAAACGTCATATTTAGGACATTGCTCGGATTTACACTAATCAATTATTTGCTCATGACCTTAAGAATTAAGGACGTCAGAGGTCTAAACGATTTCGAAATCTGAAAATTCCATCACGTTTCTGAACTCATCAACGAAATTATATGTAGGAGCCAACTGAGAATTTCACTGTAGTTAGTTACGAAACCATCATCATGCTATGACCACAGTTTTACTCTTCTCTCCAATATATATAGATGTTTCAATCATGCATCGAATTAAAGCTAGGGCTAAGCACATCTAGCTTTATATATAAATATGTATGTACATATGTACCAACGAAATGAAAGGCTATTATACTTTTTCTTTCAATTGGAATTTTATTCCTTCTCTTAATTCGAACTTATAAACAATATAAAAAATATTTTATTTCCTTTTACATGGTCTTCTACAACGTATTGGTATTCTTTTTCTTTTTAATTTAAAATTTTATACTTTTTCTTAAAAAAAAAAAATGTTCTTTAGTTATTTACACAAAAATATAAAAAACAGAACTAAAATGAATAAAATAAAAATCAATTTATAAAATCATTGTGAAATGTTATCCTCTTTTTACAACTTTTAAAAAACATTGCTTATCGATGCATGACGTATGTATGTATGTTTATCTGATCCAATAATTATACTGCACAATTTATTTCATTGCAAATTGTTTACGGAAAGGAGAGGCATTCTAATCTACTTCCTTTGTAAAGGACATGATTGTGCGGGGTTGTGGTGTGGGAGCTACTGGTTGGTGTACAACTTACTGTACACCGTGTGCATTCTGTCTCTTCTCTCCCAGTTTTATTTATTTTATTTACTTTTTTATTTTTTTTTGTTTTTTTTTTTTTCAATTTCGATTTATGTTTCGTATAAAAAATAGTATCATATTTAAAATATATATGTAAAGGTAAAGACATATATCAAATTATGTACAGACTTTTAAGCTTTGTATTTGATTTCAAACCCCTCAAGCCGACCCAAGCAACGTTTCGTTTGATAACATCTCTCTCGTGACTAAAGCGCCGGGAGCCATTCTGGTTCGAGAACGACTTCTACTCAACTGTGCCCTTCGTTCCGCTCCAGCCGGCCTTTGTCGTCGTTTTTGCCGCTGATCGCGGTTTCCAAACGCCGAGCCTGTTTGCAGGGCTTCCAATAAGCTGTCCATGACACCTTCTTGAGTCTGTGCCGCATCCATATCGACAAGGGCGAGTTTACGCTGTTGCCGCTCGAGAAGATCACGTTGTGATTGTTCGCGGGCCTCTTGCATCCGTCGTTTCTTTTCTTCTTCTTCGCGTATTCTTACGTTTTCTTGATGCGCTTGCATGAAGGCATCCTTGAAGGTTTTTATGTCGGTGAAAAACTCCTCCATTGTGTACTTGTTTGGCTCGAAAGCGTAGTATTCTCCGAGTTCCTTGAACAGTTTTTCCATTTGGACCTGCATTTTACCCAAGACATCGACCTGTTGCCGGCAGTCAGTCGCGAATTTGCCCATCACCTCGGCGAACTTATCATCGTCGCATTGAGGGACTTTGTTATTGCTGAGGTCAGCCTCGAGGTTCTTCACTGCGGCATTCATTTGACGCATAGCCTTCTGGATATTGTCCAGATTGACGCGAGATGCTTTGTCTACGTGCGAGAGGTCGTTGTAGAAGTTCAAAGCGTCGGGGAATTTGGTCTCCACTAGAGAGGCGAGGTAGTGTAATAGTGTTTGCTTGTTGTCCGCATCTTTGGTGTTGGACAACTTAGTCAAGTAAGAAAATTCAAAGCCGAAAGCTTGCTCGTTCTTTGTACCAGAATTCATGTAGTTACCAAGGAGTAGAATGAGTTCAAGAATTTTTGCGAATTTCTTGCTCGTACGCACTTCGTCACAGGCAGCTGTTCCCGCCACAATGTCTGGCTTGATGTCTTGGATCATATCGCTGTAGTTGAGCTTGAAATTTAAGCTATGCAAACGAGGTCCCAGGCGTTTCACCTCTCCTATTGTTGCTGCGAATTGCTCCACTCCTGAAAGAGGTTCACCCTTTGCCTTGATTTCTTGTAGTCGCTTCAGTTGTTCTGGCGGGGGCATATACTGTATCAGCTGCTGAAGAATATTAGAAGACAAGATGTCCGTATCACAGCGCAAGAGGCAAATTTTAATTTGCTCATAGGATAAATGCTTGAGCGAGCCACCCAAGAGAATTGAAATATTTTGAGCAGCCTTGCCATCCAACACTTTCAGATCGATGTTCTTCTTACCGAGCGTTGTGGGTTTGTCCACAGTATCCTTATTATCTTTTTTGACCGGTTTTGAGGAGAACTTAACTGAGAGCTCTGTAAGGAAATCGTCTGAAGCTAACGAATCCTCATGACACTTCACCCAGAAGGCCTTCTCAGACATTTTCTGGGGGACAATTGGTTTCCAGTTGGCACGCTTCATTGGGTTCTTGATTTCCCATTTCTTCTTCGGCTTCAACCCATAAGGAAGAACATTTACGATAGGCATGAACGGCGGCGGCCCTCGTGGGCCACCCATCATTCCAGGTATTGGAGGTGGTGGCGGACCCATTCCTGGCATTGGTGGTGGTGGTGGTGGCCTTGGTCCGCCACCCATTCCCGGCATCGGTGGTGGTGGGGGAGGTGGTGGACCACCTCGTGGTGCACCCGGCATTGGTGGAGGTGGAGGTGGAGCGCCGCCTGCTCCTGGCATCGGTGGTGGCATCGGAATATTCACTTTCGGCAGCGTACTAGGAGATCTCACAACACCGCTAGCTTCAATTAATTTTATTTTCTCCTCCAAATGTGCTGCCTTTGCCTCTGCTTCTTGCTTAGCAATCTCAAGCTCCTCAATCTTCTTCTCATACTCCTCCGTTTGCTTCGTTTCTTTTGCCTTTACCTTCTCGACTATATCGTCCAGCAGAAGTGACGTGTCAATGTTAAAGTTACGATTATCGAAATTCGGATCACAATAACCCTTATGGAAGACAATTTGTGATGTGCATTCTTCTATTAACTGATAGTATGCTGGCCGGAAGTAGTAGTCATCTCGGATGAACAACAAGTGTTGCAGAATCGATAGAAAGTATTGCTCAGAAGATGTGTCCACCACCAGATTCTTAAGTACATCGAAGCAGTCATTTACGTCGTCCATATCGAAACGAACATTGTCGAACCGCTGTATAAACTCTTCAAAATCATCCTCGCGGATTTCATTGAATATTTTATAATGCTTCTTTAAATCGTCATTATTGCTTGTATTCACGATTTCGGTGAATTCGTTTAACTTTTCGTACAGTCCCATTCGCATGATCTCGCATCGTAAGTGCAATCGGAAGTTCATTTCGCTCGGTGTATTCGTAATAGTATTTATGAAAATCAAACTGTGACACGCCAGGTCTCGCTTTGTGTCATTCTTTTCCTGGACGAACAGTCCATCGACAATTGGTCGAAAGCGTTCGCTGCTCTTGTATGTCGTTGATGCGGCTGAGGTTATGGCACGTAAAACTTTTTCATAGCCATTTCGTTCTGAAACGAGACAGAAACTGGCCAATAGTTTGAGGGCTTCACACATTGTGTTCGGCTTTCGTGGATCGAGACTTTGGGCTAGTAGTAGGACGACAGTGTGCTGTTCAGGTGTTAAAACGAGATTTAAGCCCCAAGTATTGTTCATGATGGCCTTTAGGCAGCGGATACATTCGAATTCGATGCGATCAAAGTTACGTTCTTTTTTGCACCGCCTTAAGAGATTAACTATTTCATTGATGCCATTTTCTCCGAATTCCTTGATCCAACTAATGGGATTGCTGGTGAGTGCAACACGTAGACTCTCAACACATTGGTAGATTTTGTTTTCAGTGTGTTCCCCATTCTGGAGGTATTCGATGTAATCATTAGGCTTTTCGAAACGAGAATTTGAACGGTGTTCCAAAGAGTTTTTACCTAAAATAGACAATAAAAGCAAGTACAATTAAAATGATGAGTAAAACAGAAAGAAAAAATAATGTTCTCTTCTACATAACTTGAACTGAATTTGTTGCTTCGATCTCAAAGGCCCTATACCATCCATTTTGAAAAGACTAGCTTGTTGTGATAGTTGACATATTTACATATGTAGGTACGATACGATTCTATGGTGCTTCTCCTAGCTTAGATACAGAAGTTGATTTCACAGTCCTTACAGGACGATTTCTAAGACCCATGTATTAGCAATAAGCCGAGAAACACAGCCAGAGGCTGGAGTGAGGTGCAACTAAATTAAAACTTATTCTATCCAGATTCTTTACTAGACAGATGAACAATTTTCTTGACGACAGATCGACTCGTTTTTTTCGGCTATGTATTCTTCGATTTTGTAATTAAAAGCCGTATGGAATAGGGTGTCTGTTCTTTGATTATTTCTTTAAAGTTAGATGATGGCACTACCTGTAGCTAACTCGATTATTGGTCAACATTTCCTCTCTCCGGTGGCGATATATTTTCTTGAAATAATCAAGGACAAATGCCACCATTTTGAGAAATTATATGCCTATGCTTTATATAAAAGGACGGGACGCGCCAAGCAAAATAAAGACCATGCAAATAAGAGTTAGAGGCTTAAGAAGCATGTTATGCTTAATGTTGGTAATTTTGTATGCATACCGCCCCTTTGTGAACAAATTCCTATTAAATATGACAAACTCAGTCATGAAGAATTTGCAATCCTCTTTTCCTATCAGAACATTAATGCATAAACAATGAGGGAGCAGGTGAAATCCCTTCGACAAATCAGGAATTACATGTTAATTTAACTGAAAGTGCATCATTGACTCAGCCATGTGATCATCGGAAATAATACGATTTTGACTTCAACAGAACTGAGTAGGCGAAAGTAATAAAAAAAATAATAACAAATTAAATTCTTTCATGAAGACAACGATGTCATACTTTAAAATACACACTAACATCGCCTAACACTAGATATGTACTGTGTTTTATCGACAAGCACGATAGCTAAACAAAGCCATATTTTATCAGTACAGAAATTTCATAACGTTCGCGGTTCCATCTTTTACAGAAGGAAATGAAAACAAAACCAAAATTCAATGTCATCGTATAGCAATTACATGATAATCCACATCTGGAAGCCGATGCATACAGCGATCGTTCATTTTCACCTAACCAGCAACCGTGGGTGTAAATGTCACACTTTCCCCGGTTCTATAAATAAAAGTTAAACACTTGTGCAAAAGCACAACAAATCAAAGCGCGCTAATACTTTAAGAAGCACAAAAAAGGCGAACGAAATTTTTGCTCTGCGCGTGATTCATACCTTTGTATTATCTTTGACACTGTTTGCCTGTATCTTATCATGTGAAGCGTGAAAGTAAATGCTCATCAATAACGAATAATGATCTAACCTTTCAAATGCATATAAATCATTTTCCTCCGGTCCAGAATGGACTTCGATAACAGGGGTTCTCGCTTGTCCTTGGGTATGTTCATGTCCTCCAAGATCTCCATGAATTTTGTCTCTACCTCGGACTCGGTGAGACTACGAATCATTTTCTCCAGATCCTGTAATTCGGGCGCATCGCCGTCTGTTGATATTGGTCGCCCCGATGGTGTATTGTAGCCACTGCCTTTTGTCTTAGGTCGACCAAACCAACTCTCCAAGAGACCGCCGGATTTATTCTTCTCGTGTTTGGACATTCTAAAATTAAAGTTTTTCATTATTTACAACCAGAAAGAGGATGTTTGACGTTTTTTTTTTTGTTTTTTTCTTTTCAAAAGGAACTATTATTTTCAACAAACACGAGCCAACAACACACTGCGTTGATGACGGTCACATCACATGGGGGTACATTGTAAGCACCCAAACTCCAGATGCTAGGCTACTGTGCGCACTGCAATATCCCGCTGTCTCTACCTCCACGGTTTCGGGATGAAAATAGGAAGAAGCGAACAAAATGGGGAAACGGGTTTTTGTTTACATTTTGTAAATCACCCCACGCCCATTCTTTTGTACAAGAGTCAATCAATTGCAACACACTTGAATTACTAACAGGCTGCCACTTGGGGAGATGATTTAATCGTTTGTTGATTTGTGGAATTTTTTTCATTTTAAGCCGCAGCATTTTTGTGGAAATACTAAAACAATGAGATATTACCTTGCCCGGTTTACGTCATAGACGATTATAATACAAGGTAAAATGTTCACAGCGCAGCAACTCCACTGAAAACCACTTGTTGATACTTCTAGTAAACTTTTCCAATTGTATGGAGGGATTTTAGAACGGTTTTGTTAACTTCTTGGTGTATTGAAATGGTACGATTTAATTGTGCGCAAAATATTTCAAAATATTCGAAGGATTTTTGTTCATTTATAGAATTTTCAAAAAACATTGAAAAACACTCAGCGCAATTTCTTGTTCCGTTTTCGTTCGTTTGGACGTTTTTTTTTGTTCTTTCTTTTCTTCTCATTTCTTTTCTTTTATGCTGTGTGTAGTGTGGTGCTTATGTCATGCAAATGTCAGTGTCAGAACTTGTTAAACATTCATTCACAATAAACGTGAATGGAAATATTTGATGCATTATAACAGATTAGATACATTTTATGTATGTGAAATTAAATTCTACCGTAATAGATACCATTCAGGGAAAAAATTCATATTTATTACAATTAGAGGTATTCCCGTTTTGCTTTCAGATTTTTTTTAACAAAAGTGAACGTAATAATTTGCATCTCCCGTTTGACTTTGGATAAAGTACGTACTATAGTTTTCAAATCTTAGTGATAAATTTATTTTTATGGAAATTAAACTGTAAAGAAACCATAAGTACGAAAAATGGACAACGAAATAGAGGTTTCTTTATTTTATGAAATAAATTCGACTTCACTTAAAACCTTAAGTACGAAATATACGAACAACCGTCGTACCAAACGGTCGGATAGATATGATGTTGTACACGACAATTGTATCGTGTGTATACTCTCAATGGACAGCTGTACCGATATTTTACGGTCGCATGCTCTTGAGGATACAACCTGTGTTGTATGCGATAGTGTATGGAAATTGTATTGTGTTTCCGCGTATGAAACCGTTATACAGATTTTACATAGTTGTATTTTAGCTTTTCTGATGGGAGAGTACAGAAAAATTATTAAACTATTTAACGAAAAAATATTAAGGTTTAAGATAAGGTGGATTCACCGGGATTTAGAATGCATATTGTCGTTTGCTATCAAGTAGATTGTCACATTTGAAAATATCTTTATAATTTATTAGAACCGAATACAAATTGTATTGCTTGTTGTACTTAATGAGAGGCCAGAATTACTTAAATGATTACCAAAAATAAAATAAATCCAAATTGCTCAATGTATTTTAAATTCATTTGACGTTTTAATTTTAATTTTATTTTTTATTTTATTTTTATGTGCTGACATAAAAAAGGATATAGGTGGGATTTATTATAAATCTCGGATTTAGATGGGATTTGTAGATGTCAAATCATATTGTAAATCCTCGAGATTTAGTGAAGATTGAGTTGGATCTATTTCACATTCCTATTTGTGTACTTACTGTGAAGTAGGCTGCACGTCTACAAAAAGTGTAAGTGTTTTACAACTTGCCTGCCACAACTTGCTCGTGTGGTCTCCGACAAGAATCTGCCTCTCCGGAATTTGGGTTTCCTTAAATAAAAACATCCCATTCTTATATAAAACAATAACGAAACATTATATATAAGGTATAAGGGGACCTTTATGAAAAATTATCGGTCCCAGGCCCTTGCGAAACGCTCTGGAGTTTACTTTGAAAAACGCAATAATTGTCATGCCTTCGCTTCATCCACAAGTAATGCGTGGCCAAAATATGTATAGTGAATCGATAGTGGATTAGAGCTGCATTACTCACCCGCTAATCTAGACTTAACAAGATCGCCGGAATATATATCTATTTCTATGCGGTAGACCTTGTTGAATAAGACAGTGGTAATAACTTTACCCTTTAAGCGAATCAACTTAACATTGTTGTATCTTTTACACTTTGGTCATATTTATTTTAACGATTGTAAGTAAAGTAAAATTTATAAAGCCATTGTTAATAGCAGCGGTACGTTTGG
This sequence comes from Xylota sylvarum, assembly GCA_905220385.1. NCBI lineage: Eukaryota > Metazoa > Arthropoda > Insecta > Diptera > Syrphidae > Xylota > Xylota sylvarum. The sequence continues at coordinate 32,419,970 of LR999960.1, forward strand.
GCAGTGCGCATGAACATCCATCCTGTAGTTTCGCATGTCTGCTTCCATCTGACATTTCTCGCGACGTTTGGAAACAAAAAAGGGAAAAGCAAGTTCTGTTTTTTGTAAATATCTGTCGGTATTTGATAATAAATAATTAAATTAATATATTAACATTTTGTGGTATATGTAATGAGTTCAAACAGAAATCATCCCCGTCATCCTCCAGGACTTAAAGGCCGTGACATTGGCTTCTTCTATAGAGATCTAAAAAAAAAAGGCAACGCCGTAGAAAAGCGAGTTGACAATGTAATTATTTCCAGCATTAGTTTAAACTAATTGCCATAGTAATGTTTTTGTTTAGGGTCCGTCGATTTGTTTACCAGAACGCACAATATCTGAGATCAACAAATTACTGCAAAAATACCACTCCGAATCCGATAATACCGAAGTTTCGAGTGAATTCGAACAGCGTTTTCATGATTTACTTCGAAACGATTTCCATGAATTTGTTAAAAGTAAAAATTGTGAGGATACGAAATTTCACAATAATCAGTTTCTTAACCAACAATACAAAAATGATTTAAACGCTCAAATGCATACAGAGGAATACTGTAGGCGTTTGGAATCTAGAAATGATCTACCTGCAACACAACAAAAAGAAAGTATTCTTGAAGCTATACACAGGAATCAAATAGTCCTTGTTGTGGGTAGTACTGGTTGTGGAAAAACTACCCAAATACCGCAGTTTATTTTAGATCATTATATTCAGTCGGATATGGGGTCAATGTGTCAAATTGTGTGCACCCAGCCGAGGAGAATATCGGCCATCACAGTGGCGGAGAGAGTAGCATATGAAAGAAATGAAAATTTGGGCAAATCGGTGGGATATCAAATACGGCTACAAAGGTAAGTAAACGATGTTCTTATGATGCCGGGGTTCAATACGCGATTGCAATTTTTTAGCGTGAGTCCGCGATCTAATGGTTCAATTCTATACTGCACAACTGGGACACTCCTGAGACGTATGGAGACAGATCCTCTCATACATGGCTTAACACACATCATTCTCGATGAGATCCATGAAAGAAGTGTGGAGACTGACATGTTAATGGGTCTTTTGAAGCAGGTTTGATGGTGTGCTCATCTCCAACGTCCGATTTTCTTTACTCTCTTTCGAAGATTCTTCCTTACAGAGACGACTTAAAAGTGGTTCTGATGAGTGCGACCGTGTCACAAAGTCATTTTCAACAATACTTTGACCGCTGTTATACCATAGAGATACGGGGAACACTGTTCGATGTTGAAGTAAAGTACTTGGAGGATGTTCTTCAAGAAACCGGCTTTCGCAACTTCGAAACTCCTGGAAGATCCAATCGTCACGGTAGACCGATAGTGAGTAATCTATTGACATCCCTTCAATTTACGATAACATGCACCGCTTATTATAGAAAATAGATAAAAAAGCATTAGAATTTCAAACCATGATAGAACAGTACGCCCGCAATATAAGATATGAGTATGCTTCGCATGTTCTTGATTCCATTCGGAATCCACTTTCAGAAGATATAAATATCGATCTGATAGAGGACTTAATATTCTATATCTGTGAAAAGAAACCGCCAGGTGCTATTTTAGTTTTCCTTCCTGGTTACGATAAAATCTCCAAACTAAACAGTGCTCTGTTGAAGTCGAAGCATTTTCGCAGAAGTAGCCATAATATATATACTCTCCATTCAATGATGCCAACGACGGATCAGAAAACCGTATTTATGCGACCTCCACGAGGTGTGCGCAAGATTATTCTCTCAACGAATATAGCAGAGAGTTCGGTTACTATTGATGATGTTGTCTATGTTATAAACTCGGGCAAAATGAAGTGCAATGACTATGATGTGGAACAGAATTTGCAGACGCTGGAAGAAAAGTGGATTTCTGTTGCAAATGCACATCAGCGCCGTGGTAGGGCAGGCAGAGTTCAACCAGGAATTTGTTATAATTTATACACCAGGTATGCGTTTCTTCTGTCAACCCTTTTCGAGCTATTGTAATTAATTTGACATGTAACACATTACAGAGCTCGTGAATACGTGATGGATCCTGTTCCTTCCCCGGAGATTATTCGTTCAAAGCTGGAGGGTGTCTTACTTAATCTTAAACTTCTGCATATTAATGATGTTGCTGGTTTCATGAGAACTCTTTTGGATTGTCCCGCAGAAAAAGCAATAGAAAATGGAATACAATTGCTCAAGAGGTAAGAAGCCACCATATTACTTTTACCTTTTACATTATATACATATATGTATGTATGTACATATTATACCCATTGTACCTATACTAAATAAATCAAATACATAATTTCTCTTACACGAATGATTTTGTTTGCTTTGTAGAATCAACGCTTTGGATGAAAACGAAGTCATCACACCGCTTGGAATGCATTTAGCACGATTACCAATTGATCCACAAATGGGAAAAATGATTCTCATGGGCGCATTGTTTCGTTGCTTGGATCCAATCACATCAGTTGCATCGGCCATCGCATTTAAAGATCCATTCTATAAACCTTTGGGTTTGTAATTACAACCAGTCAGGATTATTATTAACTTTTCTTCTTTGTAGGTAAAGAGCAACTTGTAGACGCGGCAAAGAAACGTCTTTCAAATAACAATAAAAGCGATCACTTGCTGGTAAGGAACATAATTAATAAATATCGCTGCGCACAAGAGATCCATGCGGAAAGAGATTTTTGTTATCAGAATTTTCTCTCTCAATCAGTTATCTCACAATTAGAGAGAATGAAAAAACAATTTTGTGAGCTACTTGAATCTGCAAGGTACTGCGAACTGAATTTCCAATGAATGTTCAATCTTTAACAATTTACTTAGGTTTACAGAATCAGCCAATCCATGCGGGGAGTTGTCGAATATTAATTCCAGTAATACAACATTAATTCGAGCAGTTATTGCAGCTGGATTGTATCCAAATATGGCACACTTAAAGTATGTCGAACGACAGTTGAATGAAATGTAATGCAAGTCGTGAATGCATTACTTTTTATTTAACCACCGATTAAAAGAACTTTACTGTAAATTCAATTTCTTAGGAAAATAAGACAAATTAAAAATCGTGTTCAACCGATACATAGCATGTGGACACCCACAGATCGCAGAGTAAAGTTCCATCCATCGTCTGTGAACTCCAGCGAAAGGTCATTTGATTCACAGTGAGTGTTGTGTTATTAAAAAAAATGCGACAATGCATAAATATTTATATTTTTAGTTACTTTGCGTATTTCTTAAAACAAAAGTCCAATGAAGTCTATCTAATGGACACCACCATGATCTTCCCAATGGCATTGATTATTTTCGGTGACGGAATTAATTGTGATGTCGATCGACATGGAAAAGAGTTTCTATCAGTCGCAGATTTCTTTTTGTAAGTATTCTCCAAGCTTAAGTTTTTATATACTATGTGTAGGCTCATCTAATATCTTTCAACTTTACATTTTTGATTTTTAATACTTGGTGTCAACGAAATTTTGTCTTCGTTTAACCACAAATTATAAAACTAACAATGCGAATCTCTCTGCTTTTCCTTCTAGCTTCAAAAGCGATTCAGTCACAAACGAGCTTATAATGAAACTCCGTTACTTGCTTCGACTACTGTTGCAAAAGAAGGCCCTGTACCCGTCGCCAATCGATTTCAATAGCAAGGATGAAAATTTGATCAAGTAAAGAAAACAAAAATTAAGAATTAACCAACAACTTCCTTTTTCGATTACACATTTTGTATATTGCAGCGCGATAAAAATATTGCTCTCTCATGATGAAGCTATCGCTTTTGAGGATGACGACAATTTTGATGATGACTAATACAATGAGACTAAACTACATTCGCTTAGGTGAATTCTCTCCTTTAATGATCAATAATAGAAAATAAAAGGATAAATAAATTATTTGGAATGAAGAGTAACATTTTTTCTTATGTTCGGCTTTTATATGCAGTCCTCTTCTAGGAGAGAAAATGCATTGCTGTTCTGTTTGGATGTTGTGCCTGGACCTGATTCTATATCGGCATTCATACCATCTTCTGAACTGCTCTCATTGTCACTGTCTTCACCTGCTGTGTTTATTTAAATTCATAGAAATAAATCTGAAATCAAAATGAGAGGCAACATACCATCGCTGCATTTATCCGAGGAGTGTACGCTTAACGTCTCTTCGTTCAGTTCCTTGTCACCTTGATATTTTTTTACCTCTTCAATGTCAGGATGTTGTTTCCAGTTTTCTAAAAATCAATATGATTCAAAGATTTTATTTTCACTGTTATTGCATTTGAAATACGCACCTCTCTCTGAAATAAAATTTGGCGGGTAAAACTCCAAGAGGATCTGTCCACCTAAGCACATTCGCAATAATTCATTTCCAGCGCGGTAGCGATCTGGTCGAGCCGCTTTAGCTGTGAAATAGCCCCGTTTTTGGGCCCACGCTTCACATATAGCCACCGATGACCACTCGTCATAGTCCTCGGGAAGTTGCAATTTAAGCAATTCCGGCAAGTTGACATTTTCGGCCAGAAACTTTACCGGATAAATTTGCTTTAGCTGAGCGATAGGAAAACTGCCGATAAGAACTTGCAGGTATTTTGGTGTGGAGGACGGAAATACTAAACCAGGACAATCGCACAAGCGTACTTTGTTGGTGAGGAATATCGTTTGAAAGTGCTTCGTATGACCGGGGGTTCGGCTTACACTAACCACTTTCTTGCCCTTCATGGCATTAATGAATGAAGACTTACCCACATTGGGGAAACCAACACAACCGATGGTAAGTATGCCGTCTTTGAACATGACATGTTTTTCAAAATTAAAATCAGTTGTTGTAGCGTCAGATTGAACGCTATCTTGAGCTCCGAAACGTTCATCTTCGTAGCAAAAATCTTCTCGCATGTCTTCGAGGATTTTTTGCTCCCAACTCGAGAGATCGACATTAGATTCAACTATTCTTTGACATTCTTTGTGGATGTTGTAAACTCCTTCAATACTGCGCTTATGTGCCATGCGGCCTTTTGTGGAACCTGATGTAAAATAAACAAATCATTAATTAATATAATTTTTCACTCCTTTCTTGAATTGAAATACAATACAAAATTGAATACAAGTACAATTTAAGTAGACTAGAATGCTTTAACCAATATTGACCAACAGGAACAAGTTTTCGTCTCAATGACCGGTTTCTTTTGAAATTTGGTGCTTAAAACAGGAATTGAACTTCAAATAGATGACCACGGTATATTGATTTAGTCCTTTGTGTTGGGATAGAAACTATCCCAGCACTAACCGGAACGATTATATCAGCCATGTTGCCGCTAAATCTGGAAATCATATCACGTGATACGAATTCTACTGATTTACATGTTTACCAATTATTATCTTCAAATAAGATTATATTAGGTAGATCAGTACAATGGGACATAACAAGCGGACCTTCCACCACTAGACAGCTGAACAAGGGACGTAGACAGTTCCGATAAAAAAGTGAAAAGGGAAGCTATTTTAAGTAGAATTAGTAGAAAAATAATCCCGTGATTTAAAGAGGTAATGTCCTCTGTTTAACTTAAAACCGAGAGCACTACGCTCGCAAACTATTCTCGAAAGTACAATTTAAATTTTAAGAGTACTAGGGAGATTAGTAGTATACCTTTAAGTGTTTTCGCTGGATAAGAGGCAAACAGTACAACTTTTATTCCAGGACATGTTTTCTCAAAATAACTCCTCCAAGCGACAATTACTTCAGGCGACACCAAATCAACTTTATTCAATACGAGAATAGCGTGTTTTTTTAGGCTATCTACAATATACTTGTACAGAAACGGTTGAAACATCAGCGTCTGTAAATGAAAAACAAAACAATGAACATACTTCAAACTTGAATCACATTACCCTCTTACAGCGTATCTAGTGTCAACAATGATCAACAGTACATCGGACATCTCCAACACTCGCCACAACTGTCGCCAAGTTTCCAAATTCAATTCGAACAAACTAAGACGATCGTCATCCTCTGTATGGGTTTTACGTTGGTTCTCCACATATTTCTTAAACAAGAATTCATTGTTAAATACACTTTACATAAGCTTTACAAAACTTCAGCGTACCCGAAAGTAACTATTCTCATTCATATCCAATGTTTCTTTTGACATCTGATGGTTCCACTCAGGTCGTATGGGGAAGTCATAGTTAGCAAAGTAAGTATCATCAACTTCCCTATCCTCGGGTCTAGCGTATTCAAGTGGTTTGAACAGCTCCTGCATCATCTCCTTCAGTTCTTTTTCGGTCTCGTGATAAAACTTCAAATTGTATCGATTGACATTTTTATTTCGACTTCGAGACGGTTGTGCATTTATCTCTTGCACTGTCTCAGTGTCCTCTGTAGTTTCATCATCGTCATACGAGTCATAGGCGGTCTTTAGAAGTTTTTGTTGCGAGCCTTTTGTGGGAAAACAAAACACAATTGGAACAAACAACCCGGAGAAAATGCACTTGTTTTTACAAACCTTTGAGTTGCCGCTTCATTTGGATTTGATCTCTCTTCTTTTTACCACTAAAGGGTATTTTTCGACGATTTTGTGGCATCGTGTTGAGATATGTTTTACAAAAAAAATACTGCAATGTACAAACTACAAACTTTCCAAAATAAACTCGGGGATTACAGAATTGCCCGTCAGCTGCAAATTTAGAATTTTTGACATATTGCTGGTGTGTCGGTAGGGTAGTTTTAGCTTCCACGAAATAAGTGATACCAGAACTCCGACTGCAACAGTTAGGTAGCTCTCATTCCACAAATATGTTAATTGATTTCATAAAAATATTTGTTGTTTGAAAATGCGGCAATATTCTTCATACAATGACCTTGTTTCTGGAAAATTAATTTTACAGCGACAAACTGATCGACATTTAAGAAAGTGCATTCAAAGATGATCAAGGGCCGTGGTTCAAGCGTTAGTGCGTTGCACTAAGGCGTGAAGGGTTGGAGGTTTGATACCCAGACAATATGTACCTAAAATTTATTTCGCCGCCCCACGTCTCGCAAACATCTGAGAAACATGCAAGAGTATAACTGTCATGAAAAAGTTTCTCAAATAGAGAAATTGTCCGGACACGGCATTAAACAGTGGGCCCCATCCATTCGTGTAAAGAACATAACACGCACAACACAAATGATTTTGGTCCAATAAATAACACAGTCATAACGAAATTTGGGAAACTGGCAGCACTTACATGTCATGTAACTCAGTTCACAATTGCAAATTCTGTAAATGTCATCTTTAACTACTCACATGTGTATTTCCTAAATTGTTATTTACTTCATTTGTTGCATCCAAAAACATTTCCGAAAATGAAAATAAATAGATTTAAAAAATCACAAAAGATCTTAACGTTCTTCACAACTAATTTCAACTATCACGAACCATATCAAGTGTTAATCGACGCAACATTTTGCCAGGCTGCTCTACAAGTACTCATCTTTCCCTTGAGTTTTGAAACAAAAATAATTTTCTTGTTTATTTCCAGAATAAAGTTATTATCGAAGAACAACTAAAGAAATACTTTCAGTCTGAGTTGAAACTCCTTACAACACAATGCATTATTTTGGAGGCAGAAAGTCTTGGTGGTCCACTCACTGGTGCCACTATGATAGTGAAAAGGTTTTACGTCCATAAGTGCGGCCACGAAGGAAAGCCAATTTCAGCTGCTGACTGCATCAAGTCAATGGTAAGTATCTACATACAAACATTTTTTAGTGTAACTCTTGCATTATATTAATTTCAGACCAAGTCAAGCCGGTATGTTATAGCTACTCAAGACAGAAATTTGCAGGCGAATTTACGGAAGGTACCTGGTCGTGCATTGCTATACTTGCACAAAGCCACACCTGTTTTGGAGGGTCCTTCAGATGCATCTAAGAAGTTTGTTCATAAAAAAAGCAACGATCTGTTGCCTCAAACTACGGAAAAACACATTGTCAGCCTGAAGAGGACCCATGGAATACCTTTGCCCGATGAAGATGCTAATAATGTCAAAAAGAGGAGAGGACCGAAGAATCCAAATCCCTTATCGTGTAAAAAGAAGAAAAACCGTCCCGCAGCGGAGACCAAAGGTTCTATAAAAAAAGTTGAAAGTACTGGCATTAAACCGAAGCGAAAAAGAGTTAAAATTCCAAGCCATGTCAAAGAAGTAATCAAAAAAATTGTTCATAGTTAGGGTTCAAGAAATAAAGGCGTATCTGATTTAAGTAAAATGTGTTTTTCAGTCTATAGTAGTTTCCATTTCCAAAAATGTACTACATTTATCGGAAGTATGTGTAGAGGGTATAGGAAACATCTCAGTAGAAATTAAACGAAGAATAACTCTTGCCAATTGTTGCTTTGGGTTGATAAGGCAATTGGGTAGTAAAGCCCTATCCCTAACAACTAAGGAGAAGTACTGGTTTATCTAAAGTGTATAAAGATATTCTCAGTCGCTTCGAGATAAAGATTCTTCGTAAAATGTTCGGTCCCGTTTGGGTTGACGTGCTATGGAGGAGGAGATTCAACGACGAACTATACGAGCTGTACAGCGACATCGACATAGTAAAAAAAACTGCGCATTAGTCGTTTGAAATGACTAGAATGGACACCAGTGATCCGACCGGCAGAGTCTTCGAATTACACCCGGAGGGACAACGCAGTAGGGGAAGACCTCGCCTTAGATGGCGCACACAAGTAGAAAGCGAACTTGGACTTGGAGTGCGCAACTGTATGCAAGATGCTAACAAGCTTTTCCTTGTTATGCTAACTGGAGAAGCTTGTTAGTGTAGGCCCAGGTTAACCCCGAACAGTAGCGCTACCTAAGTAAGTACCGAAGCTTTTTTAGTACCAAATTTTAATCTTCAAAATAACCAATTGTATACGGTATACGGTATTTACTATTTTTTTTTTCATTTTTATTTAAATGTTTATAAATATTCCTTAATCATTAATTTTGATTACATGGTAATTATTGTATAATTTATTTTTGTTTCCTAGTTATATTGGTTAACAAAAATTGCATTTATCTTGTATTATATAATGACTATTTCGGCGAACTTGAAAAATAAACGTTATATGTATTTATTAAAACTTTATCGGTTACTAAAGAAAAATTTAACAAATGTATTTTTCTTTTATTAAATTGTTGGTTAACTTTGGTTACTTCGTTATTTGTAGATCTTAATTATTACTGCTTTCTTATACACTTTAAAATACTCTTATTTTCGAATACGTTGACTACTCACTTTTACGTTTTTTTTTTTATATAGAAACACAGAACCGTTTTACGATTGCAATAAAATAATTTTACTTATACAATTCAACTGAAAATATATTAAGTTAAGATATAGATTTTTTTTTTATTTAAATAAAGTTTATTTTTCTCACTAAAACAATATCACATTTCTAAAAAGAATTTAAGGTCAAGGAAATATATAATAGAGAACACACCAAAAATACATCATAGACTACAACTATATTTACATTTAACTAATTTTATTTATTTTTTGTGATTGTAAATAACATTTTACTAATTGAACTAAGGATAATTTTTGAAAATAGTTGAGTATATTTGGTCATTTTAGATAATGTGTTTTGTTAAATATATTTATATAGTTTCGTGTGTGTGTATTTTTTTTAAACAGGGGTAGATAAAGATAGCAATTCCAAATTAATAGGAATGTACATAACTACTGAAGGAAGTTTTATCTAAAGAAATACGTACATACAATAATTTTAATATTAGAAGAGACGTGTGTTTAAATTGTCAATGCAAAATTTAATAAGATCTTAGTTGCGATAAAGATACGTACATATGTATGTATGTATATATGTATGTACATACATATGTACAAAAAATATAAATGGTGTATGTACATACATATGTATGCCAGTAAAGAGTAAAGAGATTGCGTCTCCGAAACTAAGCCGAGTAAGGATGGTTAGAAAATTGGGGTCTACTAGTGGACTGTGCATAACATTTTTGAACAGGATAGAGAGGAAACTGGGATTTATACATAGTGTATTTAATAAGCGTGTTTTTTTAGCACCTTTGCAAATGGTAACCAGGTGATCACACATAATCTCAAATCTAAAGGCTAGTCTCTTGAGCATACTTTGAATTATTTTAAACATCAAGGCAGAAAAACATTGGTAGGGAAAATAAAAAAGTTTAATGCCAATTGGCTTCGCATGGTTCGAAACATGCAGTTTCGGGACTAACTCGACACAGTATAGTTGTTAGAAGATTACAAATATAAGACGCAAGTTACTGCGTGTAAAAAAAAAACTATCGTATTCCCATTAGCTCAGAATTTCAGGTCCCATCATCTGAATACATTACAAATAAAGTTTGATCGTACAAATGGCAAAGATCATCTATAGCATTAATTAGTAATACCCAATGGCGAATATAACCAGTATTTTTCTGATCTAAATACAAGGAAGGACAAAATGATGATAGCAATGTCGCTTAGGCCTTTTTCTTTCAAGTTAAAGAAGCAAATAAATAGTAACAGATTTCGAAAATTTGTTATAGAAAGTATGGAGATGGGATTTCAAAGCAATTGCTAAAAACTTACATACATATGTACATAGGTAAATAAATTATGAGTATCTAAACCAACTAAGTTACTGAATTAACTTTTGACAATTTTTTCAGTTAACCGAACCATACCATGGCATGCACTTCGATTCGACACACTTATCTTAAAATTTAACAACACTGCTGTACCACATCACCTGTGTACTCTATCTGTGACAATAGCAAAACATTTTCAATGTGTAGTCATCTATGCAGTAACTCTGACTGCCATACATGTTGATGCGACTGATGGTCCCCGTTAAGTGTGTTGTATACGAAGACATTCGGACGGTCGACTCGAATTCACCAAGACCTGGTTTGGTCTGTACTCGAACTGTAATATCGATCAGATAATCCGTGGTTATCTCTTTTAAAATCTTTTGATTTGACGTTCCAATGATCGCCTCTGCAATTGAATTAAGATAAAGCATTCGACATTGTCGATAGGATCGTAGTTTGTCGTTGATCAGTTTGACGATATAACGCGCTGCCCGTTGTACTCGAGCATCATTTGTAAGTAATGTTTGCTTCTGATGACATGTACACCAATGTGATGCAACACCCGCATTTTCACATGACCTCGTGATGGGCACCGGAAGGAACAAACTAATGCCCCTTGGAATTGTGTCAGCTTCTTGGAGTTCCGATGCTCGTACTTGCAATCGATCAGATTCCAAAGTCGATAAATCTAGTAGGTCGACAAAGGTCGCGTGCAAGTCGTAGTGCGTTGTTAACTTCTTGGCGTTGTCTCGTAGATTGGCAACTGCTTCGGGGTATCTCTGCCCAAACCAATCCGGAAAGATACTCACTAACAAGGGTTGACGTTCCTCCATCATTCCTTGATATGTCTTTCGAAATGATCCCCACCGTAAGCCGTGATCACTCATCAGGAAGACAATTGTGCGATCAAGCACACCTGACAGGCGTAGTGCGTCGAAAAGTTCCGCTATATCCTCATCTAATAAGCACGGCATATTGAAGAAATCATGGGTCAGCGAAGCCATCCAGAAAAACGAAAAAAACATGTCCCGCTTAAAGAAGGGAATAAGTTTCCTAATAAATTCTAGCACTACGTCAACTGCACGTCTGCCACCCAAACACAAGCGCATGTTGGCTTTTTTCTTGTATGCGATGTACTTTTCCATCTCAATTAACACCGGCCGGAGGTAGTAATCGGTTGGCTGTTCTGTAAAACCGGTTCGAAAGTAATTGAAAAGTCCCAAGTTTGCTACATCTTCAGCAAAAACTGTCTTATAGCCGGCCTCCTTGTATCGTTTCCAGACAAACGGGCAGTTATCGTAGCTAGCATTTCTCCCATGAATCGGAGAAAGACAAGCCAAATTAAGTTCATTTTCATCCAACCCACTCAAAGCTGGTACCAAATTCGGATATGTATTGTCCCCGACCTTATTGTAACCAATCAGTTCAACAGAATTGAGATTGTCTCTGACCATTCCCGCTGTTCGGTTCATTTGCCGCAGGAAGTTCAATCGCGACACACTATCGATTCCTATCACCATCACGGATATTTTTCGTTTTAAGTCCGAACGGGGATTGGAGCTTGTTCGATGACTTGTTCGCAAACTATCATCACGTTCATAGTTATGGACGTCATTCACAGTCGTTGTAGAGCTATGTTCTTCGCCGTCTTTTGGAAGAGCAAAAAAGTGAAAATCCTTATAGAACGGTTTAGCATCGTTGTGTTGACAAACCACTTTGACGAACTCGGCCCCGGTGACTTTTGTCACCTCGTTAGGCTTCAAATTCAACTCATATCGATGCTGCGCATAGTCATTTTTGGTATCAGTCTTTCGCTGAAACTCCTGGTAATAACATGATACCTTATCTGGATCACTTATATTAAATAGTTCCTGAAATTCACTCTTTTGGACGTTTAGAATTATACCTTCGTTGCCAACAGTTCGTGTGAGTGGTTTGTTGCAAGTGAATTTTGGAATTTTAAACATGTACTGTAGAATGGTATCGTCTACAATGTTAAAGCTTGGCATTCGACAGCCAGGCGTATCGACGAAATACGCCTGACTAATGTTTTCCGGTTGAGCCTCGACCTTTGGCGAGAAGTCAAAGCGATCTTTTAGTCGATTAATTTTCGTCTTAAGATTAAAATCTATGAACACATAGGAGAAGAAGCAAATAAATGCGAATATCGCGATGAGTTTTTTAAGTTGCGCCCGATTCTTTGGTGCATTGTGATGATGATAGTGATAGTAGTCACGTTTGCTGGTTACGTAATGTGTGTCAAGTAGGTACTTCCTCCTGTAATGAGAAGGAAGGTTAAATTAAATTAGATAAGGTAAATACCATTTTTACCACAAAACAGACTACCTAACGATAGAAGGAGTTAACCAAACAAAGAATTTTACAACCAATCAACGAAAAATCAGCCAATTAATCCAGCTTACCACTTCATTTCCTATACGATCTTTATAAGTAAAGTATTAACAAGAGTGATCATTAATCGGGTCTTAAGAAGTTTGAAAACGAAAGGTCAGAGCATGGAAAGTCTGTTCCCCCTATATAAATTAGTTTCGTCTCCTCTCATTCTATACAGAAGTATGTAATACTATTATTATCCACAGCACCAATTGCGATATCGATCTCTTCGTTTATTGGTAAACTGAAAGAAGGTGGGCAATGTAGATACTCTATCACAGTTAATGCTTTGGACAGAGGACTTCCTAAACGATTAAGTAATGTTCGATCTAAGCACAATCTACTCTACTCTCAACTTATGTTGGCGAACTTGTCTTTAAAAGACTTAGTGATATACTTCTAACTGTGGAACCTTTTAAGATATGTATATCTATGTTCCAAGTGAAGTACAGCATAAGACAATAAGTACTTTCAGGAAATGTAATCGTTAACATTATGACAAGTTGCATCCAATTCTCTTCCATCAAAACACGCACCTATATCGAAGAGTTTGCTAATCTAAATCTTAAAGTTTATTTTAATATTCAATATTTCAAAACATCAACCAATTCCTTCTTTGAATGCAACATAAAATTTCCTAGTCCTAGCGTCAGTTATAGTTACATTTTCGGTTAACTCCTCCCATTCTATTTTTAACACACAATCTTGCTGCCAACATCATAAAAAATTATTGAACTGAAAATTGCACAAATATCGACTATCGACACATCCATTGTGTTGTGTGTATTAACGTCACGAGATGAACGCCCCTTCAAATGCAATTAAGCAAAACTAAACAAGTAAAAAAAAGGTAAGTAAGCCTACTCTACCATCCCCAGACGAATTTGATTTCCATAAATTACACGACCTCAAGTGTAAAATATCTGTACACTGAATGTGACTTACTCATAATTCATCTCCGGAAATGGGGATACTTTCTTTCAGCTTTCCACAAAAATTACTCTGGACTTGAAAACACTATTTTCAACAATATTACCGCAACATATTTACAAAAACTGATTTTTCGGATTTAATTTTTTTTTGAGAAAAATTTAAGTAACGAATGTCAGGAGTTAACAACAAAAACGCACTAAATCACTACCGTCCTCCACCCAGAGAGCATCGGAATTTTGTTTTGACATACAGAAAGTCGAAACAAAAAGGAACTCTCAAATGTCCTTACATCCTGCGTTTGCGCCTCAGCAATGATGCTAAAAGATGTGTGAGATAAATCGTCCGTGGTCCTGTAGCAGCAAGAAGTTTTAATGAACTTTCGTCATCTGTGCCAATTGGAGCGTTTGGATTTCGTTGTTTTGTTATGCGATGCCATGCCAATAAATAGGTTAAGGGTAGCAGCGGCTGCAATAATCCTATGGAAATTATGATGGTTTATTGTAATTGAATGGAGGAATAAATGTTGTCGGCAGATTATAATCAATTTAAAGCCGGTGGAAATAATTTGAAATTTTTGTAGTGTGTATTAATGTGTAGTAACGTCCATCGAAATTCTAATGAGGACTGTCGCTGCTTGGTCGAGTCTGAAATTTTGTGATTTACATTAACATTCCGAGCTTAGTGGTACACATGTTCAAATCCGAAATGGCAGCAGCAGGTGTGAAGCACTGCTGGTATGTGCAATGGCATGGAATATAGCGATCTTCACTTGGTTGACAGTAAAATGGAGCTGATGGGTCCTGGGTGGGCACCCAACGTATTGAATACTTTTGATTCAAACACTATACGCTCTACATGTGCTAGCCATCTTAAACAACGGATGCTCAACTTTTTGACTAGGTTGATGTCACTGTACAGCTCGTATAGTTCCTCCAAAGTCCGTCAACGCAAACGGAACCGAACATTTTACGAAGAATTTTTCTCTTGAAGCGACCGAGGATATCTTCATCCGGTTTAGATAGAGTCCAAGCTTTAGCGTCATAAAGCAGGACTGGAATGATCGAGGTCTTATGCAGAATCTCATTAGTTGTTCGCGATAGGGCCTTACTACTGAATTGCCTTCCCAGCCTACAGAAACAGCGATTGGCATCAGTTAATCTGCGTTTAATTTGTGCTAAAATGTTATGTTATTATTAGAATTTATAGCATAACTGAGGTGGGCACAGTCCCTTACTACCTCAAAATTATAGCTATCGATTGTTGTGTGCCAGAGCACAGTCTGGAATGATTGATTTAGATTGATGTCGACGAAAAACGCTGCTTGTTTGCAAAGTTCTTTTAGAAGTTATTGTAGATTTTTGATTATCGCCTTTAGTTCCTGCCACCCTTTGAGGTGCATAGTTTGTCAACAACAGCTTGGATGTCCTTATTTTGCTTTATTTTCTCCTGGATCCTGGATCCTGGATGAAATGTAGATTTTTACTCCTTAAGTGTTTATTATATGGTTAGCTTCCTTAAGACATGTAAACTAAGACCTCGCATAAAAGGACGAGGAGTCTGATTTGGGCAAACGGCCCCCCATCCTTCGCACCCGACTCCTGCATCCAATGTCCCCAAGCCATCCATCAACTTTCCATTTTTGGAGAGTTATGACTCCCAAAGCGTCATTCTTTGCGCTGAATCCGTCTCTAGTCGATGAAGACAAATTGTCGGACATGGAGACGGACGACAACTTCGACAAATTACTGCCGATTTTGAGAGAGGACGAAATGTTGGAATCGGTTTCCCTTCCTAATTGTAGCACCAATGCTGCAGTTAGTTTAGGATAATCTGCACCACTTTATTACGGCATCCGCCGACCTTCTACTCCGTCTTTTAGACCAAGAACCGTGGGTTGCGAACAACTTGGCATGAGTGATCAAGACTCCGAAAGTGTATGCTTTCGGATTAGGTAAGAACAGATCGTGTATACTGGTAAAAAGTAAGCTAAAATTAATCAACTGTGGCAAAAATATTATAGAAACACCTGGTAGCTCCTACTACAAGGTATTGGCAAAACTCGCCGATGATAACATGGACTCTGTTTTTTGGGATAACTTAGAAAGATTGATCGCAGATGCAGGGAGGTAGAAAACTAGCCCTTATTATAGCCTGTGACGAACCATATCTTGACATCAACAAAAGGGGTGAGCTACTTTTTGACTTCATTCTAAGCACAAACCCCATTCTGTGCAAAATACATAGGTAACGAGCCTACTTTCGTTTCAGAAATAAAGTAGTAATGGAAAGTATTGATGGACATCACCCTTGCCCCCGATAACATCTTTCAGTGCATTAGGAACTGGAAGGTATCAAGCGAACCCTCTTTCTCGAATCACAGGTATCTCTAATTTTCTTTAAATTTAGATTCTATTAGCCCGCCAGTTTTCAGAAATTATCGTAAAACTGACTGCAACCCCCAAGAACTTGATAGCTTAGTTGATGACCTAACCTAACCCGCCATCAATAAAGCGGTGGCTTCATCCTGCCCTTTGATTCAACCCCGAATCAAGCAAAAGCCACATTGGTGGTCTGCAGGTTTAGGTCCTCTAAGAAATAATTGTAGGAAACTGTTCAATAATGCCAAAAGGAAAAATTTCTCTTTAAATCCAATAAAGAAAGCTGATGGATCTTGGACGACTTCCAGCAATGACTTGCTAAATTTACTGCTTGACACTCATTTCTCGGCTAGTTCCCAATTAGTTAGCAATATGCACATATAACTATCCCCTCAAACCTGATTACACAGACCAAACTGCATTGGGCAATTCATAGTTTTAAACCATGTTGCAGAAGGCACCGGACACAATCGTACTGGTCCTCGATACAATTTTAAAAAGTTGTCTAGATCTGATGTGTATCCCAAAGATATGGAGAGAAGTTAAAGTTGTCTTCATCTCCAAAGCGGACAAATGTACTCACATAAATCCAAAAGATTTCAGACCAATTAGTCCATCACTCCTAATAAAAACTGTAGAACGATTGATTGATATCCACTTGCGATATCCACTTATTGATAAGAAACTACTATCAGCGGCCCTTTATGCGCACTGCAAAGCACACGATGGTTGCCTTCCTGGATATAGGTGGCCAGCTCACTTTGCGAATTAATTCTACCAAGCTGGGTGGGACGTCTACTAAAAGATCTGTCAGTAAAGGCACTCCACAAGGAAGTGTTCTATCCCTTCTTCTTTGTAATTTGGTGGTTAATAAACTATAAATAATCCTGGAAGGAGATGGATGCACAGCGATGCAAATGATGCTGCTTGAGCTTTATAAAAAAAGCACCTACATACTCTAAAAGAACCTCTACAAACCGAACAAAGAACTTCTACAAACAAGCCAGTCAGTTGGGCGGTTCGGTGTACTTTGGGTGTAAGCTCCCACAACCAACTGAACCAGTACGCAAATATAAAATTCCATCCCTCTCTCAATGGTATCAGTTTAACTTTCTGACAAAGTGAAATATTTGGGTCTTGGTCTTGGAAACCTAACATTCAAGAAAGAGTCAAGAAAGCCACAGTAGCACTTTTCTCTTATAAAAAAGCTATACTCACATACGGAGTGATTGTTTGGTGGACAGTCTCAGAAAAAGCTATAAACTGTGACTATCTATGTACGCAAGGCCCAACGTGCAGCTTATCTGTACATAAGCGGTGCTCTACGCACAACTACCCTTGTGGCACTGGAGATTGTGTTTAATATGATACCCGTGGATATATTTAGTAAACAAATTGCAGCAACTGCAGCCATTCACTTTGAAGCTACCCTACAGTGGTCGAGAAAAGAATTCCGTGAATGATTCTGAATAGAATAATTGCATTCATTCAGAATAATTTTAAAATCTTTACCGAAAATGGAATACACCACTCCACGTCTAAATTTTGATTAAAACTTTGTCGAAGAAACATTTTTGGAAAACGAGTCGATTCACTTCTACACTGATGGCTCAAAAACCAAAGACGGAGTTGATGGATGTGTTTTCACCGACACTCTTAATCTTAAGCATAATGTTATTCCAGGGAACTGTAAGGCCAATGAACTCGCCAGAATAGCAACAACTTTACCCAGTTTGCCGGACAAAGGCACCTTAGGTATACCAATCATAACTTGCAAAATAAAACTCAAACTGGATACTATCGAGAGTTACGAACGACTTTTGTAGAAGCTGCATGGATGAAGAAGAGGATGAAACCATTCCTCACCTTCTTTTTTTCCGCCCAGCTCTCTCTCGCAGAAGCAAGCTTCACTTAGGAACCTTCTATTATAATGATTTTGGCGATCTGATAAACATAGCCTCTTACGCTTTACCAGAAGTTCAAAATGGTTCAGCGAGTAGGTAGAGAGAAACTTTTTCCTATCACAATGGACCTGGTCCTGGTCCTGGTCTAAGTGTGTTGGCGCTTCTGAGCTGGCAGCCACTTCAATCAACCCAAACCAAACGAAATCAAGATTTTGCATCAACTTTCCAAATCTCAGCTGTCCATCCGGTGATTTTAAAATATATCATCCCTTTTGAAAGTTACCAACCGGATACTGTAACTCCTCCCAAGTCCCATTCTTTTCAACGTTACGTTACGATTTTTGAAAAACTTTATTGCATATACTCAGGATGGAGAAAACTTCTTTACAGTCGCTTACAAATCCTACCACTTGACAGTTGCTATCATCACAGCTGTTTTTGTTTGGTGATGCTGCTGTTGTGTTATCAATAATACTGTTGTTTCCAATTGATACGAAGAAATTAAATTTTTTTCTTTGCGTTTTACTATTAATTTTAAGTGCGAAATAAAAAATGTCCCCGTCGGATACGATGCGTGAGCAATCCTTTATTGTTCGTCAAAGTAGCAAGGCCTATGAGCATCGTGAATCCCTGGCCACCGCCATGTCAGTGGACTACTCTGGACAATGGGTTCTACTGGCAGGAAGGTATGTTTGATGATTATATTTTTCTTTGCGATTTAATGATTTCAACTTATCTAGACGGTATCTGGCGCTACAACGATTGGGCCAAGATGACAGCACATTAAGAAAATACCACAGAAACTCTAAATATGAAGTCTCGTCAGCAGAATTTGCTATTTGCCCAAATAGGCAGGAGTATTGTGCGATTGCTGTAAGTTTTATGCGAAAATCTTGATTCTCTAAGGCATGTCACTTTACCTTATTATACTACAATGGTATGAAGGCAGGATTTCTCTGCAAATATGTTGAAAGTAATGTTTTTCCACAGACAAGTCAACTCATCGAAGTGGTTACTTGGGGCTCGGCTGAACCACAGCTCATTCATTCTTTACGTGGTCACACTCGTATGGTCACCGATATCGACTGGCATTCGAAAAATCCAAATTTACTTGTAAGTTGTTCAATTGATACGTTCTCTCATATTTGGGATCTGCGAGACGCTCGAAAACCTCATTTATCACTGAGTGCTGTCTGCATGTGTAAGCTTTATCAAAAGCCTTATACTTCAAGTGTTTTAGATCTGTTCTTGATTTTTCAGCTGGAGCCACTCAAGTAGGATTCAATAGAGTTTCAGGAAATCTACTTGCAGCTGCCCACGATGGTGATTTGAGAATTTGGGACATACGAAAGGGAACTTGTCCCATGCATTACATAACGGCTCATTTAAATAGGTACTTTTAAATGTCCAAAAATAAGAGTAAAACTACTTATCTTTTTTCTCACTAGGGTCCATGGAATTAACTGGAGTCATATGAGAGAAACTTGCTTAGCCACTGCTAGCCAAGATGGTACTGTGAAATATTTTGATGTTAATAATCCAAGAAGAGCGGAGAAAATTATAACAACATCGTCGCCTGTTTGGAGAGCTAGATATACGGTAAGGTACATACATAGCTACCTACCACAACTATTTAATGTGTTATTTAAAATTTTTTTCAGCCGGTGGGAAATGGTTTGGTCAGCATTGTAGTACCGCACCTTGGCAGAGGTGAAAATAGTTTATTACTCTGGAGTAACAGTAAGCAAACGGATCCTGTTTGCTCATTTGTTGGACATACCGATGTCATTTTGGACTTTGATTGGAGGCCTAATCATGAAAACTCTTCGGAAATTGTAAGTAGTCACACCGATTGGCATTATAATGTTTCTGAATCAACATTCGAATTGGTTTTTTAATAATAATAATTCTTTTATCACCAAGGAACTGGTAACATGGTCTCGCGATAGAACCCTACGTGTATGGAAAATAGACGACACATTGTTGAAGCTATGTGAATCGATCACCTCAGATGCTGAAGAAGAGGGTACATTTCAACATTATTTGTAAGTTTATCTGATTCTTATACTCTCATTTTCTTTCCAGTCGAAGCAATGGACGCACTTCAAATTGCTCGTTCTCCTGTAAATAGTGAATCCATCGCTAGATCGTTAACAGATCAACCAACATGTTCACTCCATCATGAGTTTTCTTTATTCAATACGAATATACCTCATGTTGAAGTGGACATTCTAGACGCTATTAAACGATACGCGATCTTTAAAATATCCGCAGCCGGGCATGTTGTTGTTCTAAGAGTAAACCATATCTCTATATAAGCAACCTGTATGTCTCTTATTGCTATTTCTTTGATTAGGTAAATTTTCCAATGGATTATCCGAGTCCAAACAATGGACCAGAGTTCCAATTTTGTCAAGGCACAACACTTACAGAGAGCCTTACTTTAGGATTGCTGAAAATTTTAAAGACGAATGCGCTACAGAGAGTGAAAAAATCGCGAACTTGCTTGGAACAGTGTGTTCGTGCATTGGTTACGGCTTTGAAAAAGGTAAGACTTGAAATAGAGAATACGATAAATACTACAAGTCTCTCTTAACAGTCTATTGGAGGAAGTGACAAATCACAAATGCGTCTGCAGTCACCACGTCTGGAAGGTGCTCTCAGTGGTGCTATTCACGATGCATGTATACCCTTTCCTCGCACATCGGGGGCGAAGTTCAACGCAACCGGAATGCTGGTAACATTCGCACAAACATTCAGCACCAAAAGATTAACGCTGCACAATCAAAATGTTACTCCACGCACGCTGTCCGCTATAAGTGGTGGGTGTCTACTGGGCAATGTTATGGGCCCTCAACCCGTGCTCTATGCACACCGCGAAAGCAATGCCTCATTCTATTTACAAGAACGACTGGCTAAGTCATCAAAAAACCGTAGTCTACAAAAGGCCACAACAAATGCCGTGGTGCACATATACGACGCACACAAACTGCTCAACATCAGCAAGGAAATGGCACAGGAGTACAAGCTCAGCAAGACAGACGTTATCGGTGCATGTCAACACAACAAGCAGGTTGCGGAAAACCACGGTCGTTCAGACCTAGCACCAATTTGGAAACTTGCAGAAATGATTGCCACTCCAAATATACCGAATGAAGCCAACTGCGAAATGCTTTTTCTGCAAGATCCATTCAAAAAATTCCTCTTGGAATCACTGATAACACATTATTCAACCAAAGGAGACCTACAGACAGCTGTTATGCTTTGCTGTGTCTTCCACAAGTGCGCCCCAGAGACTGAGCCGCCACTTTTCGGTGGCAAAATCAACTTAACGCCAACCAGTTCGCCATATCACACCGTATTGCCTGTAGATAAGCACTCCTCCTCGAATCGAATGTGTATGCTTCCCAAGCAGATGCGCAGCAATTCGTGGTCCGATCCAATGGGTTGTGTAGATTCGAATGTGATCAACTCAGATAACTATTCGTGTTCTCTGCTAAGGAAGTCAAAAATGCCATTGTTTGACAGTCTAAAGAAGGTCTATGGAGATGTACTGTTCGGTTGGCAGCTGCTTACCGAAAGAGCTTTGGTTAGTATGAAAAAGGTTTGTTTTTATTTATTCTGCTGAGAAGATATGGTTTCAGATACTGAAACATACAATGTATCAAAAGCCTCCAGCGCATGACGTTGATTTTGTAACCGAATGTTCAGGGTGCAATAAAACGAAACGTACTGCTGCTTGTGGGCTATGCCAAAAGCTGGTGTTGTTTTGCACATTGTGTCGTCTCCCAGTTAAAGGTGCAGCGAATGCCTGTTTGGCCTGTGGTCATGGAGGTCATGTGGAACATATGCAGCAGTGGTTTGAAGTGAGTTTTCTGTGTCCATTCTGATTTATCGTTTAATTTGATTTTTTTTTACAGAAACACGATGTTTGCGCCTCGGGTTGTGGATGTTATTGCCTTAAGGAAACTTTCCTGCTGTTAGATCATTTAGATTAGAAACCTGTAGATAGTTGTGCCTCTCGTTTTCTTAATTAATATGTTATCTTTTCTATGAAAAAAATATATATATGAACAATATTTTTTCTTGACGTACTCTATGCGTTCCTTGTTTGTTACAATGCTGCATATCGCACATACATATATTTCAAAAGTAACACAAATCAAGAAACCTAATATTTCAGCTATCACCAAGAAAAGCTGACACCACCCAACGTATTTATCAAAATTGCTTTAACTTAGTTTCATTATTAGTCCTGGAGATGACTATTCTCTTATCAACATTTGCTGGTAGTTCCCAAAACAGTTTTTCTCCTTTTTTGAAAAAAAAAACTCTGAAATTGTTTGAGTTGTGTCACTTTGGTAATACATGTGCGATATATCGTATCATGCAGCTCTACACTACACAGTTGACTGGATGACACTCTAGTTATACTTCTTAGAGAATAAGGGATGAATTTAGTATAACCTGTACTGCACTGCACTTAAGTCAAGAGTAAAGGCATATCCGGTCCGGGGGTTAGTCCAAATCACACAACTTTGACAATTCTGGTACATAGCGACAAAAGACAAAAATCTGGCAAATCCTATTTCCCACTACAATAAATAAAAACAAGTTATAAATATTTTTGATCGTTTCAATTTACTTATGCTGTTTTCTTTCTTACATTTTACAAAGTTTAACTTTTTTCCTGTCGCTTAAATTAGCTTAAATATAAAACTTTTATTTGCAACTTATTTCTTTTTTTGATTTCGCACGACATACGCTCAAAATTGGTTTATTTTTCAGACGATACGTCTTATGTTCAAAAATGTAAAAAAAAATATTGGAAACTAAACTTCAATTCGACAATTAAAAAAAAACAATAACGCACACTAATTAGACAGTAAACAAGGATAGGTCATGTGTGAAAAAATAAGCGAATTAAAAAAAAAAAAAAGAAATACAACTTAAAACGCGATTTACGAATTCTATGGAAAATGATTTCTTGTCGATATTAACAACAAAAACAATAAAAGTAAAAATAAAATTTTCTTTTCTATAAAAACTTGTCATTTTTGTATTAATTTCGTTAAAGCATCCTGCTATCAGTATAATTTGTCTGCGCTTAGTCCTTGAATGGCTTTCATGAGCATACGAACGTTACTGGATTGTGGGTTCTTGGTTTGTGTGAGCAGGAAGGTTTGGCAATTGCGAAACAGCTCTTGCATCACTTTAGGTGCATGTTCTCGTGTAATTGGATCGTTTGGATTTATACTCAGAATTGCATCCGCTAGATAGCTGTAAGAAGGAGGACATAGATATGTGGGTTGTGATTTTTTTTTTATAGAGGCAGACTTACTTTTGCTTAACTTCATTATGGTTGCTCATGTCAGCTGAAATTTGTTGTATGAGGGAAAGCAAAACCTTTTGCTCGAGGCAACAAGGATGAAATACTGCATTGTGATCAGCCCTTTGGAGTGTAAACTCAACCAGGGTTAAATCATTGGCTAGAAGGGCTTGATGGAAAGCTTTATTTATTTGGCCATTGGTAAGGAGGTGTTTGATTTGATCTTTTATGTCATATATCGATGGAGCGGGTGTGGTAGTCTGCGATCGTAGTGCTACCGTTTGAGATTCGAACCCTTTGCGTACCTGTAGAATAATATCAGTGAAACAAGTTAGTAAAAAAAAATAAGGTTTTTTTTCTAGTAATGAGATCCTTCAAAGATCAAGAGTTAGGTACGTACATACATACATATGTATGTATACCAGAAAATTGTGTATGATAAGCAAGGAAACTGAACCGATACTTAATGAAGGAGTATATATGTTAGCAATCTCTTCATTTACATAAAGATTCTTAACATAAAACAAAAGCGACTTACTTCAGTTCTAACGACTTCGGCTATTTGCCTAGTCAGTGTCAACTCCATGTGTTTAATGTCCTTTTTCGTGTCCAACATAGATTCTTGTACAGTGTTTCTGTGTTTTATCAGGATCGAATCCAAGTGCTGTCTAAAACCAGAGAATTTATTAAGAATCTCTTCGGTGGAGTCCTGCATTGGTTGTAGGTGTGACAAATAGTTATCAAACTGTTCCATAACTGTAAAAAAATATAGAGCCATAAAACAACAGGAAAATTGCATTCAAATTTAATTCAAAACTCACACTCTTTAATACCCACAGAGAAAGCCTCGTGTAATTGTTTGAACATATTTTGCGATGACTTCTCGTAGGCTGGTATCAGTGTACTCGACATGGATTCAATAAATGCTGCTTGTAAGCTACCCTGGACTCCAACTAATACAGATTTTCCAAATGCATCGATAATACTCTGTCGATTTTATTAGAAAAGTAAATAAAGAATGTCCTTCGTTTGATTAATGTTTACAGTACTTACCTTACTCTTGCATACATGTGCTATATTATCCTTCAACATCATATCAAAGGCAGCCAACTTATTGCTCACGTCCATTTGAATTTGCTGCTGTAGGCCATCGATTTTAGCTGCCAACATTGGCATAATTTGTCTCTGAATTTCAATGCTGATGACCTTCGAAATGACATCCGTCAGGCGTGTAAGAGTGAACTGATTTATTAGCTGCACAAATGTATCACGGAGTTCACGATTTTGTGTTTCCCTAAATGCGAGGAATAACTTTACGTTGTATATATGACATAATTAAAAAATTTACTTACCTTCCAGCTAAAAATGCACTGAGCTTCTTCTTGTGTTCATTCTCATACCGTTTCAAATATTGTTCCATTAGCTTGGATAATTGCATTTCGACTTTGAATGAGAAATCTTTCATATCCTTATATGTGCTGTACGCATTACCGGCCTTCAATTCGTTGATTTCATTTTGCAGCGTGTTGATTTGAAGGGACTGCTTTTGAACCAAATCTATTGAAGATGAAGACAGACATTCTAAAAACGACCTGCTTGATGTTTAACGAATCTTCGTATCTTACCTAAGATTTGACTCATTTTCATGTTAATATCACTCAAATCGTTGCTTGGTTGTGTTATAAGGTTTTCGGAATTCTGAAGTTCAGTTGAATGCTTAGTAACTGTCCGTACATCTGGCACCTTTGGCCAGCTGGTGGTGCTGCTTGGCGGGGGTTTCTTTTCAGCCTCTGGAATGACAAAACAACATGTAAGCATTGTGGCGAGGCTAGAATATGCACGCTAAATTTACCGATTTCTTTTTCTGGTAATTTGTTAAGGGCTATTGTTGAGGGACCATTCTCGGGTTTTCCCTGATCTATCTCGTCGCCACTGTACGAACTCTTTCGACAGTCATAGTCCTGAAGGGACATGATTTCTTGAACCTCACGACTGGGACTGGAATTTCCGCTGGTTAAATTTTCTACATTATTGCGATTGGTACTGTTCTCAATTGCTGGAAGGGATATCAAATCATATCAACGGACCAAACATTTAGTTAATCTAAAACCACCTACCCATAAATTTCTTCTGAGTTTCTATAGATTGCTTAATTTTCTGCTGTTCTTGATCTTCGATAATTTTATTATTGACTAAATTCAGTAAGCTCATATTATCAGGCTTGTTCGCCGATGAATTAGATCCTGTAACACTCGCCAGCATGAGAATTGTGTTCAAAACTTCAGAGCTTACTATTTCTGGACTTTTCTTTCCTGTAAATACACAATGTTGAGATGAACAAATTGGTTAAACAATCAAGCAAACAAAACAAACTATATATAACCTACCAGTTGATGAACTAAATGCATCTGGTGTCATCAAATTGACCTGGGTAAAGCTCTTATGGCTACTGGTGGTGGACATTTGCGGCGATGGGTTTGGAGAGTCAGTCTTGTCAGATGCAGCTGCCTGCATATTCGACACACGTTCAAAAAGCGCCTCCAGAGGGCCCTTCTCACTGGTTGTAATCGCTTGGGCAACCACATTTTCTACTTCCTTATCATTTGATTTTTCGCTCACATTTTCTATAAAATCATTTGTACTACTATCAATGGAAATGCTACTCTTCACATCGGTATTCTCATCGACTGTGGGCTGATACAGTATGTGACACTCTTGCACACTCTTCGGTTGTACAATGAACATTCGTACGACAACACAATAAATTGAATTCGTCTCCTCATCGTAGTCATCCATTTCATCTACTAAGTAATTGTCATTTGCACATTTATACCGGCGAACTGCCGCATCCACAATGGAGAAACTTAAAATCGGTGACGATAGTGGAAATTCTGAGACGCTCTTCACATACACACCAACAGTCTTCTTCTTCACTTCATTATCTGTAGCTTTTACTGAATTATTGGAATTATTTGTAACTAAACCACTGGCGGTTCCATTATTTTGATGATTCAACGATGGAGCACCATCTGGTGCTGTTATAATCTGCAGGACATACATTACCCGAGTCTCTAAATTCGATATAACTAAATAAGATGAAGTTCTATCGATTTCGGCAATAAACTTCAATTTTTTATCTTCAATTGTCTTAAGAGTGATGGTTTGGAGACACTCCCATGTGCCGCAATCCCATATTTTAAACTCTGTATTATCATCGGCCCCGGTAAGGGCATATTTCCAATATGAGCTGTAAATTTAAGTTATTTACTAAATAAAGAGCCAAGCAAGAAACTCTAATAATGTTTCCTTACTCTGCTGATGTCTTGGTTAAGTTGTCTAAAAAGAAAAAGGAAGACACTGGTCTACCGTCGTGCGGTTTCCATTGATGTAGGCACCGTGGTTCTTTTTCATGGAAATATACCTGTGACCAAATCCGAATCGATTAAGAGTGTTAAAAGAAATAATGCAGTGATCTACCTGATAAAATCTAATAATACCATCCTCGCCGCCAACTCCAAGTGTTGTACCATCCGGGGAAAGTGTTACCCAAGTAATAACTAAAGTCGGTTCATAAAACTTTAGGTAGCCCGTGGCGACGTCTGGTGGACAAAATTTCCCATACTGGTACATGGAAAGTAATTAGTCAAAATGAGAATATTTGTAGCTAAATAAGAAAAACACAACTTCACCTTATATTAATAAATTTTGATTTTCTGAGTTTTTTTCTTCGCATAAAATTACATATTATCTTATTAAAAGGTAAATTCTTCTACACTTAATTTTGGGACGTAACACTTTAAACTATCACACGCAGGTGCAGAGGTATGAAAGTCGACAATGCGTGAGGAAACATGGTACTCGTGGCTGTTGCTTTTATAAAACAGACTCTTAAGATCAACATAAGTAAAGGGTGGGTGGTTATTTTGATACTGACAGCTCTTATGCGCTCAAAAAATTGACAGGAACACAGAATTATATTTTCGGGGTACAAAATAGATCAATTTACGATTGAGAAACGTTGGGAAATATTGCAAAGTTACTTCCAAAGTAGATGCTGTTTTGCCGAAACAGTGCCAATTTTGAAAATAAATTTGGGTCGAAATAAATGCACCAATTACAGCTGGTGTACGCAAGATTGTGATAAAAGCTCCTGAAACTAATTTGTTGTTTGATAACCGAACATATTTTCGTGTTCGTCCTGTATGCTCAACGGAGAATATTACAGCTGTTGTCGAAAGTGTGGGCCGTGAAGCACATCTCTTTGTTGGAATTTTTGTAACAATACGAGACCTTCATCTAACAGAGAAACTATAAAAATCGTTTGGTTTCCTGGGCACAACGGTATTAGAGGGAACGAGGCAGCAGATACAGCAGCCAGGTCAGCGATAAAAGAACCTTTAATGTAATAATGTTCTACCAATATAACAAAAAAGACATTAAAAACCTCCTCTTCGATAACTTGAAATACAAAAGGAAAAACGCTTGGACAAATTATAACCGCATACAAAAATTTTTAACCCTAACGGTGTCTCAGCAATCTACCCCAAAAATGTCCCTCAAAAGAAATTTAAGATATATATACATATGTATGTACATCAGACTTCGCCTTGGCCACTCATACATCATGCATACAAATCTATTCAAAAAGGAAGCACCTGCATTATGCCATCTTTGCGAAGAAAACCCACGCTTACCATGTCTTTCCTACTTTCGTGCAAAAAAGTACTTTCAACCTGCAAAACCATATCTGACCATAGGCTCACCTATCTCATCTCAAACATTATCCATGTATTTAACATTCTACCTGCTATTAATCTTGAATACTCTATTCAACTCGGCGAGAGTGTGGTGACAAAATGTAAGATTGAGTATGTGGATGGGTATGACATACCCACATACAAAATTACCTGTAAATATTGTTATAATAAATATTAACATTTAAAAATGGTATTTTATTATAAAGGATATATAATAATTAGTTGCAAATGAAAAAATACCGTTATGTAAATAACATTGTGGGTATGTCATACCATGCCACACTCTCGCCGAGTTAACCAACACATTTCTTTACATTTTTTTCTTTTAACATAAATAGTTGAATGCCCTGGCAGCTAACTCTAGTCTAAGCTCTTATTGATTTTGTAATTTATTTATACTTTAATAAATTTATAATAATAATAATAATAATTCAATTGTTCTTGCCAACAGACAAGTCTAAGTCTTTTTCCATGTCTGCTCGTAGTATTAAAATCTTACAAATAGAGGAACGAACAATTCGATAATACCTGCAGGTCCAGAAGTCGAAAAGAAGCCCAGACACTTTCAACACATCATCAAAAATTGCAATCAACCAGTAAAACTTTGCTCTGATTATTTTCCCGAATTCTAAGTTTTTGGTAAAAAAAAAGGTGGGTTAAAACCTTTTTTTTAACCTTTTCTTTTTTATCCTTTATTTACTTTGAGATACTTGTTTTGTGCAGAAATGCCGATGTTTACGATTTCGCCCGTGCCTTATTCTTTTTTATAGAATCGTCAATAGTAGTCATCTATTATCAATAATAGAAGCAGAATAGAGAAACACCTATGTAACAACCGTCGAACAATTTAAAACACATCGAAAATGGACACAAAGTTATACAAAAAAGAAAAAGGCTATCAAAATGTATCCATTTTTCTGGGGTTTTCCTGTTTTGTTTGTACAAGGTTTTCTGTTAAATGTTATGACTGACAATTATAAAACCTTTATTTTATTCCGCACCTAAACAATATCATAGATTTATATGAAACTGGATCGAAAATAAGCGAGCGGACATCGGAAATTTGCGCATATCATATCATTCGGAAATAAATATACGATAAAGTAAACAATGCTAAAACGTAGTAACGCAAATTATAATATAATCGTACAAACGAAAATATGATCTTGTAGTCTTTGAAAGGTATAAGGCAAAAAAATAAGGATATTTATACCTACAAAACCCATATAAGATTGTCCAATTCAAAATTTCAAATATTTTTAAAATCCATCGTTTGCTATTGTTAAATGTACATATGTCCTTCCGAGCTCTGGAATAAAAAGTGACTCATCACATTGAATAACTCACTGTTCCTTGTATGCATAATTTCAGCTTAAGTAAACTCTATTTGTATAATTATCGGGACTCAACTTACTGCAGAAACTTGCCACTCCCCTTTCAAAATATAATATCGAAAGACATTTTCTTACAATATTTTAACTACGATATTTGGAAATCCGAGCATTTTATTACTTCAAACAATAATAAGTAGAAACCGATAAAAATGATAATAAAATCTTGCTCGTTACGTAGAAAAAATAAAGAACCCTATTACAGATGCACAACACTAATTTTACTCACTCCGTAATTAACATTTATTGTGTTCACATTGAAGCACTGGTAAATACTGCCTCGAGCCCATACAATCAAATGATTGCTGTCCTCATCGTCATCGCTGGAACAATCCACATACGGACACCACGATATCTTGTCATACTTTGGAGTGTAATTCGTCAAAGGATCCTCGATCTTGATCACCAGATTACAGACCAAAGTTTCGCCAATCATATCGATTTTATGTACGTACAATGAACTGGCGTCAATCGATGCCAATATCCTTTCGTCCTCAATATGTGCAAATTGAAGGTCCAACACCTCGCCAGACATTCCCTTAATCAATGCTCGCAGACCAGTGATGGCGTTTACTACCCGCACCATCCCTTCAGTTCGAGAGATCTTGTTATTCACTGGAAATCAATACAAAAATCTATTGTATGTACTGTTCGCTTATCACAATCTTTCCCTCCTTCCCTTACCGTTTATAACGTAGGCTATGTGCTTTCCGTCAATATGAACCGCAATCAGGTGGCCGGGATAGTTCTTGGTCTCCCATTTGTAGTCTACGATGTTTTTGAGTTTCACTTTGGAACTACCATGGTCATGATTTCCGGCACTTCCGACAATTGTTACATTTTGATCGTTGATCTCATAGCAATGTTGTTTCTCGCCAGACTTAAAAATACTAAAAAAAAAAAAAAACAAAAAGTAGAATGGCTACTCAAAGCATGGAGGGGTGGAGAAGCCACCACCCGGCCTTTTATACTCACATAACATTTGACGACGTCGGATAGTCGCTGGATTTTGTTAGGAAGTTGCTCATTTTATCGCCTTGCTTATTTTTTGGACTTGTAGACGAACTTTTCACACAATCTTCTTGTTTGAAATAAAAACTAAAAGTATTTTTTAATAATAGTAAAACAGATAAAAACGCTATTAACATAACACATTTGGCGAGTACCAAATCCTTTTTCAAATCGAATTGGATCTCCTTGGGAGATTTTTGCGAATTCTAAGAGCTTTTGCAAACTCCGTTTCCGAAAGGTGGACTTTTTAGGACAAAACTACTGATGTATAAAATGAGTCTTTCTGCGTCTTTATTGCAAAAAAAAATATTTCAACGTACAGGCAAGCGCCCCGTTTTGGATTCTTTTTCTTTTTTGTCTTTTTGAGTTTTCTTTTCCTCAACTCGGCTGATGGATTTTGACAGTTGGCAAAAATTTCCTTTGCACGAAGAAAGGCCGCAAAAAATTAGGGAGGTGGCTACACTTTATGCGACTTCACGGTGTTATGTGTAAGGATATTTTAATTTCCCAAGGAGCTTTATTTTGCTCGATGCGTTTAAAGTTTTGGTTTCATTAAATGATGAATGATGAACAAATTGGCCTTTTATTTTGTTTACTTTTGCATATATATTAATCTTTTATTACGTTCTAACTAACCAAAAACGAAGTCAGCGCCTTGATTCAAGTGGTTAGTGCGTTGGACTACGGAGCAATGGGTTACAGGTTCGATCTCCAGACAAAACGTAATATGCCTTACATGGTCACACATGGCCACATCTGTCGCGAGCGTCTAACAAATATATGATACGAGAGTATAATTGTCATGAAAAAGTTTCTCAAATCAAAAAAAAAAAAATATTGCCCTTTGGAAACAGCATTTGTGTAAAAATTATAACACGCAGAACACGAACGGTTGTGAGAAGCTAGGCCCTGAGTCCCATGGACTATTTACTAAGCTAAAGGATATGAGAAAGGCAAGAGAAGCATTTTACGAAAAATATCAATTTTTGTTTTATAAATTTTGTACGATACTATACCGTGTAAAATCGTCTAAAAGCGATATAACAATCAAGTAGTAAGTAGTTTTAAATTTTTGGAAAATTCATCACTTAGAAGGGAGCCATGTTTGAAACTTGTACTCAAAGCCAAAATATTGACTATGTAAACTCGTATCCTTTTCAGACACTGTAGGAGCTTGCAGTATTGTACAATAGTGCATACCGTATTGGAAAGATATATGACAAGCTTGTTTGCCGTCATTTAAAAAAAAGGGAATTTCGTAATACTTCTCCAGTAAGCGAATCACAAAAAATCGTCTTCAAATTGGACTTTATGAATTCTTATAAGAATAAAAATTTCGGTAAATATTTACAAAAGGGACCTCACCCCAGATTTTTCTGAGGTCGCAAACGAATACTTTTCATTATCCAACCACTCTTGAAAGTAATACTTCAGAAAACCACCACTGTCGTGTCATTTTGGAAAAGAGCAATCGTGTCATTTTTGACAGTTGTTTTAGCCAATCAGCGCGGACCACGCATAGACAGATTCGATCTAAATCTTCAGAAATGAATTAAAACTGATAGCGTAAACATTTTTTCTCTAGTTAATCCCATTTGTAATAAGTCACATTAAATTAGTTAATAAATAAACCTCACAACAATGCGTGCGATATTACTCTGTGTTGCTATTCAAATGCTGTTCTGTGTGCTTAGCACTGCAGCCGGCCGAGATTTCTATCGAATTCTCAATGTGAAAAAATCTGCCTCGACAAATGAAATTAAGAAAGCCTACAGGAAACTTGCCAAAGAGTTGCATCCGGATAAGAATAAAGATGACCCGGACGCATCAACTAAATTCCAAGATCTCGGCGCAGCCTATGAGGTGCTATCGGATGCTGATAAGCGGAAAACATACGATCGATGTGGCGAAGAGTGCCTGAAGAAGGACGGCATGATGGACAGCTCTGATCCATTTGCCAGTTTTTTTGGTGATTTTGGCTTCCATTTTGGCAATGGAGATTCGCAACAACATGACACGCCTCGCGGGGCAAATATCATTATGAATATGTACGTAACACTGGAGGAGTTGTACTCAGGTAACTTTGTGGAAATTGTTCGGAACAAGCCCGTCCTTAAGCCGGCATCGGGTACGAGAAAATGTAACTGCCGACAGGAAATGGTCACAAGGAATATGGGTCCTGGTCGATTTCAGATGATTCAACAGACAGTTTGCGATGAGTGTCCGAACGTTAAGCTGGTCAACGAAGAACGAACACTGGAAATTGAAGTCGAGCCGGGTATGGTGGATGGGCAGGAGACACGATTTGTTGCGGAAGGTGAACCTCATTTGGATGGTGAACCTGGGGACTTAGTCATTGTTGTCCAACAAATGCCACATGCAAGTTTCCAGAGGAAAGGCGATGATTTGTATACAAACGTCACCATTAGCTTACAGGTTAGAAATTCGAAGATTTCGAGTTAGATTCTTATTATATTGTTTGCCTTTGTAGGACGCTTTGATTGGATTTAATCTTAATATTATACACTTGGACGGGCATAAAGTTCCAGTATCGCGGGAAAAGATCACCTGGCCAGGTGCTCGCATCCGTAAGAAGGGTGAGGGTATGCCCAACTATGAGAATAATAACCTGAGTGGCAACTTGTACATAACATTTGATGTAGAATTCCCAAAGAAAGACTTGGAAGACAGTGATAAAGAATGTGAGTTCGATGGCATTTGTGGGCGTATCAATGAAGAAATACTTATATCCTTATTTTCTTTGTCGTTACAGCCATTAAAAAAATTTTGGAACAATCCTCGATTAACCGAATATACAATGGACTTTAGATTGGAGAGTTTTTAGAGCTTAAGTCATAGACATTAATAAATTGAATGAAAGGTTATTTATACGCACGTGTGTTGTGTTTAATCAAAGTCTTCTAAAGCAAAAAATAGATTGCACAAATCCGTAACCTGTTTTCAAATGAATGGCTAACAGTGGCGTTATTTTCAGCATTTCCTCTAAGCCTTCTGTATTGTTACGAGTTACAAAGTCGGGTAGACAGGGAACTCTGATTAGAACTTTGAATTATATGAAATATTTGGAACATTACCTAAGATAACCGGGTGAATAAATAAAAGAACAAGCCACACAAATGGTAAATAGCTTTAAACGGTCAACGCACGTATTCCATATTATTGTTATTCAGAAATGACTATAAGAGAGTCATGTGGGAGGTCGCAATATCATTTTCTTTCCATATTCCAGATGTACACCGCGCTTGAACTAGCTACAAAATAAAACGGTACGGCGAAAAACTAACTCTACAACTCTTCCTAGATATTAACGGAACCAATCAAGTCTGTGAAAATAATTCCACCCCTATCTAACTGCATATTCAGAATTAGCGATAATCTAAATTGGTGCCGCCACTGACATATTTTCAACGCAAAATACTGAATCGAAAGACTGGAGCAAATCCTATCCACCATGAACTGATTCATTAAATTTTTTTTTACAAAAGATACGAGCCCAAATGCACTACATTCCACTAGGTCTTGATAGAATCTAGCTATTGTTTGCATACCCAAAGCCTCCCATTGATGACTAAAAGAAAAACACAAGGACATCATCACAGAATAGGCCAGGTCTTACTAGTAGACTTCCTACAATAAAGTACGCTTAAGTTAATAAAAGTAACACTCGCAGAGCAGAACTCAATTGATCAACTGTGGAGCTGTGCTACATGCTATAGATATCTCTGTCGGTTGAGTCCCGCTTTTACTTGTGAGGCCACCTAAGGCGAGATCTTCCTCTACTGCGTTGTCTCTCCGGGTTTGATTCGAAGACTACGGGGCGGATCGCTGGTGTCTATTCACTCTACATGACCTAACCATCTCAAACGACTGATGCGCAGTTTTTGACTAGGTCGATGTCGTTGTACAGCTCGTTCGTCGTTGAATCTTCTCCTCGAAAGCCCGTCAACACAAACGATTTTTTACGAACAATTTTTTTCGACCGAGGATATCTTTATCCGCTTTAAGGAGGCCTGGGATGATAAAGGTCTTATAATATAGAGTCTACTTAGTTCGGGATAGGGCCTTACTACTCAATTGCCTTCCCAACTCAAAAAAAACCGCAATTGGAAAGGGTTATTCTTCGTTTTATTTCTGCTGAGGTGTTGTTTTGAGAATTGATAGCAGATCCAAGGTAAACAAAGTCCCTTACTACCTCGAAGTTGTTTCTCACCAATTTGATAAATAAGACATGAAATCATACAACAAATATGTGGACGTCTCTTGCATAGAAACTCGCGATTTCCTGTTTGCGTATTAATAAACCAACATCCACATCCTTTTCCGGTTACCAAAGACATTCGATGTGGAACGTAACGTATATTCGATATCAACACCAAAATAATAATTCATTCAACTAAATTTCCCTCTCAGTAGGAAAATAAAAATCACAACTCTCAAGGATAAAGAGGACTTTAGCTTTCTCTCTTTCTATTCCACCCTCTCTAACGTCGCTACAAAAGGACCGTACTACAATCTCCTTCGAATTTGACAAATCTTCGCATGCATTCCCAACCCCGGTGTCAAGTGTGAAAAGTGTCCCGTTCACTCCAAACTGTTCTCATACTGTGTTCATATCCCGTGTTTTTAATCAGCGTATTAAAATTCATTTTTTAAATTGAGATATCTTTCAAAATTTATTAAACCTTTAAGCGCACGTTTTTTCGGGACGAAATTATATTTTTTTTGCATAGTCCCTGGAAAAACAAAACTTTGTGGATATTGGAAGATTTCAAAAAACAAGTGTTCTCCAGTTGTATTATGAATGTCGCCCAAATTTCTGAATTTTGAGGTAAGTTATGTGGACCTAAAGTCATGGCAGGAAAGAATGCGAGGACAGAAAATCCTCAAGAGTCTCACATATTGATTTTTCAATTCACGAATTGACCCAAAAATATTTGGTTGTCTTGTTGCCTCCCTCTCTTCATGATTTTCAAAACGGGTATTAAAAATGTGCTGGGAATTGGAGTACATTTTGACATACAAATTTTTTTTTGATAAGTGTCATTTAGTTGAATGGTTGAATGAGAGCGGGCCAAGGGGTACATTAAAGTTATAAATAATTCGTTTAATTAACGGACTGTTAAGAGGTGTTATTAAAATGAAATTACTTCTGGAATCTTTAGGCTGTGGCAACATTGCATGTTTTTAATAAGTTGACTTTTAGTCCCACATTATCCCTTTTCCTTTCACTTTCAGATAACCCTAATTTACGTTTTATTGCTGATACCATGGCCTCATTCGAATGTGATAAAGTTACTTTGCTCGAAAGATAACAGTCGGTTAGTGCGTAAGATAATACGCTCGAAATGGACACCAATCCTGGATAAATATCAGGTGAGTTACAGTTTTACTTATTTTTGAGGTGAGTCTCTGAATTTTACATGTTTTCAGGTGAAATTGCCTTTAGAGTGTCCTCTGCATCCATTTCGGGATGTATTCGGACCACGACAGGACGCAAAGAAACGTGACCGACCGACACAGTGGACGTGTCGGCTGTGTGGCAAAAGTTTCTATCAAGAACGATACGTGGATATACACTTTGAAACACGGCACCGATCCGTCCTTAATGAGGTGAGTTTCGGTTAATATATGTATAAAGGGATATGTTTTGCACTAGCCTAAGGTATCCAAAACTTTTTGATTTTAACTAGTTTGTTTATTATTTTAATCAACGGTTGGGCAAAGGCATCCATCGTGTGAAATAACAAACCTTTGGCCTAGTTAAGAAAATTTTCAATCACTAAATTACCTCTAGTATAAATAGTGAGCACCGCAGAGTATGCACGTATAACAGCTTCGGTGATCGTCGCTTTTCATTATTAATACTTGCATAGTTATAAGAGTTTTCAACCAGTGATTTTGTGAAAGTATGGACTATTTTGTTACTACATACTTTTATTAAATCTTTTCTCATTCTTTATTATAAGTATTTAATGGGTTTTGAATATTCAATATTATAATTATTAAGTGAAAATAAAAAAAATAATACGATTTATCTATCAAAAATGAAATAATTTTAATGGGATGAATAAACCTTAATTGTACATAAGTGTTTTAAAATACATATTTCTTTTTCGATGTTGTAAAGCACACCCGTCTTGGTTAACAAAGTTGTTATAGAGTCTGTCATAGAGTTGTTTCTAGCAATCCTCCGTAAAGTTGTGTACTTTTTTGACGGATCTGTTTACATTCATCATAGCTTGATGTTGACTATTGGAGCGGATCTTTAACACTTATGAGTACAAAACATAAGAAAAAAACAATTTCCTTTTTTTGATTTTAGGCCGAAGATGCTGTGTGTTTTGCCGACTTCTGTGACATAATGCGTTGCGAAGTATTCCAATCAGAGGAAGCCAGTCTAACAGGTGGTGATACCCATATTGTTACCGACATTGAAGTCTGGGGCAATTCCTTGGGACAAAGCTCAGCTTTGGCTAAGGCCAATGCTGCTTACCTTAGCTTAATTCCATTGAGGTAATTGCAATTTCACGCTATATTAACTTCAACACTTGACGACTAACTTGTCGATTAGGTTTTATATTTTATTTATCAGTAAACCTAAACCATATCTGCTATATTTATATTTTCCCAGATCGTCAGCACTGGGGGCATCTAGAGCTTCAAAAGTTCAAAATCGCCAATTGTGTCAGGACAAAAGTAGCCAAAGTAAATTTAAAGATATTAGTAAGGAGTCCGTTAAAAGTAAGATCTGTTAAATGAATTCACTAAAGTATTGATAAACCTTAAACTAATTTATTATTATTTTTAGGTAAAATTCCCAATGAAAATTCAGATAAATCAAAAAAATCTTCATCATCATCATCCGCAAACCATTCATCAATGAAAATTGATACTGTAGTACAATCGAATGTATCCGAGGAGACCAATAACAAAACCAATAATGGAAGCTCGCTTAACATTCAAAAAGTTAGGGCCAACTGTCGCACAGAAGAGCTCAATAAACTAAAATCGAAATGTGAATATCTGGTGAGGAGTTGTATAGCTGGGCTGTTGCTGCAAATGACTGATCATGCGTTCAAAGAAATGGAAGGTAAGGTTAAGCGTGTTTAAATTTTATATTTGGAAAAGTTGTAGTGATCAGAGCCAATAAGTTCTTTGGACAACCTTTTCAAGTTAAATAAAGCTATTTCAAGTACTCTGATTCCTCACTCATTAGTGTACATTTTTTACTCATTAGTGTACAATTCTGCCATACTAATCATTGACACGCTTTCAAAAAATGCCAGATCTCAAACCACGCGCAAAATATTTTTTTATTATTTGTTTAGACACCAGCCAGAAAAATGATAAATACATGGATTTCAAAATAGAAAAACACGCAGAAAAGCTACAATCCATTTGGAAGAGATGGTATAGTACCCCATCTTTCTTCCTTTGTATCAGCCCTACTTAAGTAAGTGTGGGATATTGTACTTTTTTGTTGGATTACACAATAACTTCGAACGTTTGAGGTTGTTAAATGCAAAATTTCATCAAAATCGGTTTTTAATGAAAACGCCCCTAAAAAGTGGGCGTAGCCATTTGAATTGTGTGAATTTGACAATATTGTCTGTGTGAATTATGGACAATTTGAATATTTAAATATTTTGCCTCAATAAAAATTTTCCATTTCATGTAAAATAGTGAAGTTATGAAAAAGTGGGCATAATCGTGAGCAGATTTTAAACATTTTCACACTTGTACAATTTCTTCTTCTCTAACGCCCAACTATGAATTTCATCCTCCTAGCTCAAAATTTTAAGATCGAAAACTGATGACATATGGATGCACTGACGGACGGATGGCTCTCAATCGTCTTTGCTATTGATGCTGATCAGAAATATATACACTTTATGGGGTCCATCTCAATTATTTCTCTATGCTACAAACTACATACATACATACATATGTATCAGACTTAATATACCCATAGGATGAGGTATAAGCATCGACGAATGGATTGATACAATCATCGATTGGCTATGATAGACTGTAAACTAGTGACAAAGGAGTACTAATGAAAACTGACTATCAAGGACCAGGGAATATCAACAACTGACTGACGACTACAATAGGTAACTGACTAGCCCAGATCACCATTCACGATGGAGTAACATTGCCGACTGACTACCAGAGAGAGAGTTCGTGTAGCTCTCACGATGGAGTACTGATAACCAGGCGAATAAGACAGATAAAACAACCTTGTTTGAATATAATACTAACAGCTATTTAAAGTGAAGTCCCATCCACAACTGACTACTGACATTTAGAAAAATTAGCTAAGGATTTTCTCTCTATTAAGCATTGTCCTGTAGATTTATTACAAGATGAAAGTATTAATTTTTTTTACTATGTACCACTGGCAAACCAATCTCACTATTACCAATAAAAACAATCGAAACGCTAAACCTTGCAAAATATTTGGTTAAGCTTATTACCTCTCATTGTCTTATTGCAGAGGAAATGAACAAAGCTGTTTGCTGGTACCTTTCCTGTGACCGGTACTGGGAGGATGGACCACTCGAACCGAGAGCATTCCCTTGGGGACTTATCCTTATACTTGTTATGGTCCTCTCGTTGGGTATTTGTTTTTGTTATTACATCATATGGATACTTTTCGAGTAATTAACTCACCTCTTCAATTCATTTCCAGCTTCTAATAGAATTATTTATTTTCAGCTCCGAAGAGACGACAATCAGCAACAATGTGCATCGCTACGACTACCATCACTATCCGCTCCAACATCATAGCAGTCCACGTTATATTGCCGGTCCTCCACCACCAGTTGCACATCACTTAACTCATCATCCGCAACAGGAAATTTACGAACGTCGAGAAGTAACCACTCGACTTCCGTCGACGGCAGTAACAATGGGTGACTGTGACACGACAATTGGTGGAAAATATTCCTCGGCGGGAACAGTAATTGATGCTGCGACGGCAATGCGACCGCCCTCATCAACAGACATCCAAAATGACTTGGCACATAATGAACACTATATCTATGTGACCTATCCGCCGGACTTAAAGAAGAGATTATTCGAGAAATATGAATGAAATGGATGGGTACGCCTAATTGGGGGAGAATTTAATAAACAATTTTTGACGAGTAACTTTTAAATTTAGTATTTTTTTCGTAATAATAAAATCCATTACAAAAATAAAAATGATGTAACTTAGTGCACTATGTAAATGGTGTTAGTCTACGGGAGTATCCTGACCACGAGAATTTGCTTTAAAATTAAAAGAAAAATATGACAGATAAAAAGCTTACGAAGTTGTTTTGCCAATGTGAAACAACTATGAGTGTGTTACCATCCTGACCAGTGGATTTGGTACGTTGAGATCTTTAGTTACTCTTCTACTGTATGCAAATCGATGTCCCAAGAGAACTCGAAGTGCACATACATACAAACAACACAAATATGTATACTTACCTTTACGTACGTTATAACCTAGAAAACACTCACAACCGCTTTCGAATTGGTGCAGTAGTTTGCAAGATCAGCGCGAATAAAACCACAGTAAGAACTTTAAGCGAAATGCAACTACATATGTGTATTTTATAATTTTATTGTGTGATTTAGCGTTATCATTGCTCAAGAGCTTTAATAGTTTAGTATATCAAAATGTACATACATATGTACATATGTGCAGTCAAAACCAAAGACAATGTTGACTTATAGATAGATATTATAGCAATTTAGAAAATCTCCCTGTCCCCTTCAGTCGTTGTCCCAACAAATAATCAATAAAATCAAATCAATTTAATTTAATATCACTCCACTTATCCACATTTCATATCAGCAGATATGATAGGGCAGAAATTACTTTCCACAAAACGGAAATTGCGCAAACAATAACGTGGTTTGCAAAAATCAACGAACGCACTCTCTGCCACATCATTAGATTGATTCTCTGGCATGATCACATTCTCTGTGAGTTCAATAATTATTTGTAGAAACCCACTCTCAGCAAATTCTCGAGTCAAAGAGACACGTCTGCAGATATTCGTACTTACATACACAGGCATTCAAAAAATATTTTTTTTATTGATATTTCCTCAGACTATCTAGAAATCAGTTTTCTCCCCTTTTTACTATACAACTACACAATGGCTTATCATCGACGCA
Organism: Xylota sylvarum; assembly: GCA_905220385.1. Taxonomy (NCBI): domain Eukaryota; kingdom Metazoa; phylum Arthropoda; class Insecta; order Diptera; family Syrphidae; genus Xylota; species Xylota sylvarum. The sequence goes on from LR999960.1 coordinate 32,460,894, forward strand.
CCACCTCTCATTGGATAATCAATTAAAAAAAATTATAAAGCTCAATAAAACTAAATTTCTTTGATAAGAGTTAACAGTAGCCCCAGTGATTGAATTTAAAAAAAATCGACTGTTATTGTTCAATTAGTTTGGGTACTGCAATTATGATTGAGGTATGTTTGATTAGGAATCCTTTTCAATCAATTTTTTAACGCCAAACGATGACACATTGACGTATAAATAAGTACTTACAAAACTAATAATAATAAACACTTTTATAGCCAATGAATTTGGAATTTCTAAGCTTTAGTTAAGTCATACACATTATTATTTAGAGATAACACGTTATCTTGGTAAATTTTGATACTAGGCTGCATCTGCGAAGATTCACGCCTTCGGTATGAGATCATAGAACAAAGTTTTTTTTAAGTACCACTGTAGACAATTAAGTGCGAAAATAACTTAAGCCAAACGAACAAACTCTTATCAATGCATATCTCGAGGGACAGTTTCTATTCACCTGGCTTAAGTAATTTGCTACTTAATGATACAAACATTGTTCTTATCTTTCCACACTATAGGTTTCGGATAGAAATAAAATTAACAGAGCGGCACTCCAACAGACTTCAATATTCACCTGTCGCGTATTAAAATAGAACTGAATCGAACTAATATTCAGTTTAGGTTAAAAAGTTATGAAAACAAAAAATTCAAACTTCGGAGACATTCAAATGTTTGTTATCAGAGCCTCTCTATCAAGAGGCAGGTAAGTACATACATATGTATGTACATATATAAATTTTCATATATATGTACATACATATGTACATATATACACATGTAGCACAGGAGTAAATGAAGGTGGTGTACGTATTCCGACGTATCATGTCTTTAGATGACGTATATCTCCTAACAGCGATTGTACACGTCGACGGCACTGACATGCTTCGGTTTTATTCTTACTTATTGTCAATATTTTCTCACCTGGTTCGATTGTTCTTCGATCGTCGCTGTGGTTGGAGAATATCACTTACTGATAGTAAGTATGTATTGAGTTCGAGTTGTCTATTTTTACTGGAAGCGACTATACTCACATAGGTACAAGAGGTTGGGCGGAAAAAGTGCTTTCCTGGAAAAAACAAAAAACAAAAATTACAAATTGCAGGAAACGGCAGTACACTGTTAAAGATAACTTAAATTGACAGTTTATGATGAACATAAAAATCGTCGAATAAGTTTGAATTTGGTTCGTTTTCTTATCAGCTGAATACTGTGAGATACTTTGTATAAATATGTGTACTTAAAAAATGCCAGATTCGAGCTTCAAAGGTGTTGTGAAAATAAATAAATAATTTCGATAAAAGAGAAATGTATATACATATTTGGGTCATTGCGAGATAAAAGAATTTATCATTAACAAGAGAAATGATACAATGATTGCATGACAACGTTTTTCAATCATGAAGATTGGTAACACTCTCCGCAATAGGTCTGATATGTACATATACATATATGTATGTTGAATCTTCACTACACCACCTGCAGGGGTAACATTCTTATGTATTTTCTTGGCTGGGAGCTTTCACGGTGCAGGGGTCTAGTAACCGTACTAAGTAACTACTTATATACTGCGGATCTCTTTACAGGTGGACATCTTTAGTCCGTTACACGTGAGCTCTGCTATGAATCATCTAAAACTAAAAGCAAAACAAACTAAAAAATCTCCGGGTTTACACAAAGGATGAGGAGGACCTGGACAGGGTAGTGTCGGTAGAAATACATTTTTAGGTATTATCTGGAGATTGAACTCGAACCCCTTGCTCCGTCGTCCAACGCACAAACCACTTGAGCCTCGGCGCCCACTAGCCACAGACAGGCAGTTTTAAACAGAACGCTAGTCTCTAGCAGTATATTGCATAGGATCAGGGACTGGATAGTATCTTGCGAGCACTCCTTCTCTAATAATAGGTATATTCAAATTGGTCTTACTGATCACCTTCCCAACCAATCAGTTTTTTGGAATTTTAGGAAGACCAATTGGTCCAAGTGCAGGAACAGTGTAGGAAATTCTAAACTCTGCATATCCCCTGATCCTCCCAATAAGGAATTGGGAATTACGCAATGTCAATCTCCTGCCCTTCCACCAAACCTAGATGTGAACTCTGACCTCCCTGACATCGGAAACTGGAGAAATCTCCTGCGAGGGCTTACTGCCAAGAAAGTACCAGAATACCTGCAGAAGACGGAATATTTCAGAAATAGGATACTGTGATCTGTTCCTGTGCAATCTAATTCATGATGACGTCCTCAGACTTAGAATTCAGAGTTCTTCGAAAATAATTGGCTTCGCTGATGACATAGCAATCGTTGTAGTGAACAAACTCCTTGAAGAGTTGGAGCATGACTACAATGAGCCTATCGGGATGGTTCAGGACTAGCTCTACGTACATATGTATGTGCTTACAACGTGCTGAAGAAAAAACCGAAGTAGATCTCATCAGCAGCAGGCGAGTCATGGAGACATCCAACCCAGAGCTCAAGTACCTTGGCATTACAAGAGATGGAAGGATAACTTATAAGCAGTACCTGCAGCATGCAGCTGAAAATGCAGCAAATGCAACGGATCCACTGAAATATAAGAAACGATTACTCTTAGCGAGAGTTGCCATATCAATAATGCTCTACGACTCCCAAATATGGGCTGGTGCCATGAATACGAAATCGTACAGAAAGAAGACAGACAGCTTACAGAACTAATGCATTGAGAGTGACTGGCATGCTACCAATAGGCCTTCTTGCTAAAGAAACGGAACAGAAATAATAAGCCAGTAGGACAACGGCAACAGCGACGAATAGAAGTAATACTGAAGTACCACCAAGGACTGGCCATGGATGGTTCAGAGCCTACCTGCATAGGTTTGAACTCGCAGACAACCCCTATTGTCCAATGTGCACGGATGCTGTGGAGGATACGGAACACATCATGTTCCACTGCCCACGATATTACGTAGAACGGCAGCGTAACAAACATTATAAAGGAGCAGCGAAGGCAGGAGCGACAACGAAAAGGAACGTGGCAGGCAGCAGGCTGCCAGCACGATTGAACCGAGTATCTAAGGCGAAAGTCCCCCCTCGTGAGCGATGAAGTGCTTAACAGCAGTGGCGCCAAGACAAGAGGTAGAAGGGGAGGAAGGTTTAGTGGGTTAAAATCCCACACTGTTACTGTGTATGAGCTCAGTTTTGTCTTTAAAATATTCCCACCTTCCTCAGACAAAAAAAGAACTCCCTGATAAAGTCAGGACATAAGAACCCTTCGGAGTGACTGCAGTTAACTCTTCAATCGTCCCAAACAGTCTTGAAGCTCTCAAAGAGTAAAAAGAGGCCGTCAAAGTTTACAAAACTAACCTAAAAAATGTCGAACGTAAATCTTAGAGACTCTTTTGTGAAAAAATGGAAAAATTGTTGTAACTTCCTTCCCTATGTCAATTTTTGTACCGAATAACTTGAGCTGTTATGGTGTATCCTTTAGAAATACATGTAGTATCCGTGGGATGCAGCTTATTACTAAGAGCAAGATTTTTTGGTAATATTCAAAATTAAATTCAAGCCATTTAAATCGGCAGGACTAAATGTTATAATCCTCGCTGAAATTCAGCACGTTGTGAATCTTGTCCTCCAATGGCTGTTTGTAATCTTCAGGATTTGCTTGGATCTGCTTCATATTCCAAAATTCTGGACGGAAGTCAACGTCAAAAAGCTCGAATTCTAATCTCAGTCTAGCATCACTTCTTCTGAAAACTCTGGAGAAACTGATAGACATCCTTTTAGCCTCCCAGCATGCGTATAGCAAAGGGAAGAAACGGCACTGCACTCGCTGGTGCGCATAATTGAGAAATGTTCCCAAAAAAATCAAAGGCTGATTATTTTTTTAATCGTAATCTTCTCCACATCTGCTGTGAAGGTCTATAGCTCTGTGAAGGAGTACGCAACGCATACATCGTCAGCGGTCAAGATGTTTCCTCAGTTTCTCATCGACAAGACAGCATGGAATCACCAATAGAAACAATATTGGTGGAAACATTCAGTTTTGTATTATGTACATTATTCCACTTTTGATATTGAATTCCTCAGACAATTTTAGTCTGTGAAAAACGTGAAGTTTGGAGCCATCGTATGTAACCTTAATAAATACATACAAGCGACGTGGGAGATCATCCCGTTAGCTAGAACGCGTAAAATCTAGAATGAAAAAAGTCTCGAAATCAATTTTATGAATCTCGAATGGGACGAAATCTAAAAAGTACAAACATTTCTTTCGAGATTGTTAAGACCCCTCCAATTAACTGTGAAAATAATGAAAACAGCTCTGAAATTTAAACTCTGTGAATTTTTATTGAAAATAATAAAGGTGGCCCTATGTTATGCCTAACCAATGTACATAGGCGAGCAGCGAAGCGGAACGAGCCGTGAAGTAATTTTGCTTGATTATCTTTAAAAAAATTGTGTACTTATGTTCCATCTTAGATGAAGAAAAGTTCTGGACTCATGTCTCGATAGGTGGAACATATGTAAGTCCACAACTCAGTTGTAGTACATATATGTATGTATGTATGTCCCTGCGGCCGAATTGTTACCATTGTCTCAAAAATTGATATTAAGTATAGATTTTTGTCATTCGAGATTTTTTTTTTCTAGATTTTGTACTATTTGAGATTTTGGTTTCGAGATTTCTGCTTTCTATATTTCATTTTTCTAGATTTCGGGGTAGACCCGCTTGAGAAGATGCTACTCTCATCATAGATTGCGAGCTTTTTGAGTAATCCGTCAATACAAGTTGTATTCGACGAATATACTTCAACCTCATTCTCAACCAATGCTGGTATACCCTAGGGCTCAGTACTCTCTCTGACTCTGTTTTTAATATTCATTAGCGACCTTCTCTCTCTTACTCGTAATCCAAACCATCCCATGTAGAATGCATGGAGCTTGATCGGTGACCTATCAATTTCCAACCAAATTCCTTCTTATGATGCTTATTGGTTCTGTACCGATAATTCCACCACAGTTGTTCGGATGAAATCTATAGCTGTGTCTCGCCTATCCATCAATTACTACACGAACAGCCTCTTGCGCGCACTTATCTCTTAAAACCTATTTACGGTTGCACAGTGAAATTCAGAAGCTCGTTCTTTAGCCACTCAATATGAATGTACATACATATGTATGTGGAATGACTTGCCCTTTACTTTGCAAAGATGTAAAGTCAACGCGCATCGTCACCTTACTCTCTTTCCTTTTCCTTCCAACCTCTAACTTCCCTATACCCCTTCCTTTCACTCCATCACTGGGTTTATAACTTTAAAGAACTTTAGTCCAAAGTGATGAAGAACATTAAAAAAAAATTATTGAATGTTCCGGGCAACCAAGCCACTGGCCCGGCCTTGGATTTTAGAAGCTTGTGTGCTGCTGATTGCGAAAGATCGATAAATGGTCCCCTTCATTTTTAGGTCTTTAGGACTTAGTCTGTCCATGATGGACGTAGGCATTCTTGTGTTGTCGTGGCAGGATCTTTGTAGCTTAGCTACCATAAGATGATGATGTCGTACTATTCCCATATCTGTTCTTCATCTGTTTTGGCTGCTAATGTTAATCGGATTAGCTGTCGCACCTAGGCCGTATCTGAATAGTTTATGGATTTTTTTACTATAGAACTTGACACAATTTTTATAATGTGCGCCTAGGTACTGTTTAGTTAATCAATCAAATTTCACAAAAAAAGATAAAAAAGAAAAAAAGGGAATACATAGATGACTACAAGTTACGCAAACACGTTTACTTTGGGGTCAGAAGCATCTTTCTTGAATTCAAGAGAAGAAGAATAACATCATCACTTCTTTGATGAGTTTAAGTTTAAGTTATACGTCGGAGGTAGATGATTCCTCGTACGGGAAAATTTAAGAAAGAAGCTCAGTTATGAATATCTCCGTAGGATGTTCCAGAAAGCTGAAGCTATAATGGTCTGGACATATTGTTCTGGCGATGAAATACCTACATAGATCAAATATGCTGTCTACACGCAATCCTTAGTAGTGCAGCCGTGCAAACTCAGTTTTCAACGAAATAATTCTTTATGCCACACTGAAAGACGTACAAAAGTAACAACTGATTTTAAATTTAAGATAATACTCTTGAATATTGTTGTTTGTTATTGAAGCATTAGACGCTGAACTGCCTAAGTTTACTAACTATCTATAAGTACAATAATATATGTACAGCATTTTAACTGTAATTTGAGCACCTACTACACAATTTTTACTTGATTTCAGTTTTAGTAATGTCAAGTGTTTAACATGCGTTTTGGATTCAACATTTTTTTTGTATCATGAGGCAGACGTAAAAAAAAATTCCTTGGGCCTGTTATTTGAAAAATTGATATTTGCATTACAATAATAGGTACATATGTATATACTCGTACATCCGACATCGTCACAAACTCACAACTTAAAAATCAAATATATGAATATACATACATACATATGTATGGTATACACGTTTGTCTGTTCTGTTATACAAGACAGATAGCAGGTATTGTCTAATAAAATGAAAAAAGGAGAAGAAAACTGGATATGTCAATATAAGGTAAAAATTGGGGCAAAGTCAAACATACATACATGTATGAAGGTACATACATACATATGTACATACATATATACATTCGCATGTGGTGCTTTATTGGCATTCAACAAACATAAAACATACTTCACGTATATTTCTCAGTATCTCACTGGAAAATTCAATTCAATTTAAATTAAAATCAATCGAACGTAGCACTAGATCAAGATAATGTTTCATCAGTTAAGGTCTGATAAGACTCGAACTGCTAGCTGGTGCAGTATGTCGGCTTGATGACTGAAACTGTGGGACGAGTGCAGGTTTTTTCCGGTAATTGTCGATTGCCTGTTGAAGAATTTGCTCGACTGGTGAGAAAGTTGATCTGGATCGTAAGCGTGCCTTTGATATCTCTAGAGACTATAAGAAATAGAATTCATCAGAACAAGTGTAGTTTCAATTAAAGTGATTGCTCAAATTACCTTCAATAAATTTGTATTACGCAGCTTGGCTTCTTCTAAGTTAAGTAGCTTACATGGTTCCGATGAAGAACTTGAGCTCTTTTCCTCTGCATTTTTAGACTTTATCTCATCCTGGTTGCTGAAAAATATTAAATGATTTGGTTAGGTAAAAGAAGACTAATGATTGAACAAATTGTGCTGGGAAACCAAATACAAACTGGAACGATGTGTTAACAAAGCTGACTACTCAATTGTCTTCTCAGTGCAAAGAACCATTGTTGTTGATTTATGTATAACGTGACGTTATTTTCAGAGTCAATATGTTACTGCTATACTCGTATGTATGTATGCACATAATGTCCCTTTTAGTTAACAACATTAACTTGGTTTAGCTCTCGTTTTCTGTCAAACCCAGTTCGTAGCTATGTAATGCCTATGTTTTCGTTGTACGCCAGCAGTTACATAAACTTTTGAAAGATTATGGCTTCAGTGTCGGTTCAAGTATAAGGAGCTCCCAACATTGATGCAGCAGCTAACAATCTCCATGGCGATTCTGTCTACACAGGCAGGCAGACAGACAGACAAAGACTGGCTGAAATACAAAAACTAGACAAGTCACTGTATTGCTCATCTCTTTAAACACTGTCATAGGCAACCTTTAAATATATAAAAAGATTGGAAGTTTCGATTTGGACTTCTTGGGAGAATCCCAAAGTGTGAATATTTGATTGATTGCGAACTTTTCCGGCCTTAAGCCGTTTACGATTTTGGGGAGGCATTCGCGCAATATCTTGTAAATGTTGGAAGCTTCTGTAATTGATCCAGGTCTCATAGACAGACTTTTGAGCTTGAGACAAGCCTAGTATTAAACAAATAATATCTAAATCCCTAGCGGTAATAAATATGATAGGCATACTCTGCACTTCTAGTGCCAGAGAATGTTGTAATGTAACCACTTAGAAGCTACAGTGCGCAGTGCACAGCTTCCTTCCGCACAAATAATATGTTCTAGGTATCCTACCAGTCGATGTATTAAGACCCTGGTTCCAGACCATCTTTAGGAACTATCTAAAGTTTGGCTGCATCCCTGGATCCTAGAGGATGGTCATAGTAGTCTTCACACCGAAAGAAAGAAAAAAGTGCTCAATTGGTTGGTTCAAACCGGCGCTCGATGAGGATGCACTTAGAAGATGACATTCTTCTCCAGAGCGGGCCACCAAACCTGCACTCTGTACATGTGGATTTGTTTTATTACCGAAGTGTGTAGCCATTGAATAATATTTGGTTATAGGCCCCAAGTGGAACCTACTGCCTTTTCGCATATACATATATACATATATGTATATAAGGTAGCCAGAGATTTCCTGGCTCGTTCGACTATATTTTCTCTCCAAAGAAGCCTGCGGTTAAGCTTCAGGCCTAGGCACTATTTGAGAGGATAAGGGGGTTCCTCTTAGCTTTGGGGGATTAAAGTCAGGGAGTTTATGTTTTCTTGTGAACAGGACCAGCACAGTCTTCGTCGGATTAACGACAAATTATTGAGAGCAGTCTGTATGACATCGGCCGGTAGCTGCGGGTATTTTCCTGTTACTAGATAACGACGTCATCTACATTTTTTTTATTTTCAGAAGTGTTTCGTTGAGATCTAGATTCTAAAGTAGTGGAGGCAATACTCCTCGTTGGAGAGTATCTCGGTGTGTATGTCGTTTGACAAGGCTGCTACCTTCATAGGGCATTGGTTTCAACGTCCTTCAATGACACTAATGTGAATTCCTTGATTGAGAGGGATTTTTCGATGCGCATGTTGTGACGTAGATACTAGGGTGCTATCAATAGTGGCCTTGATGTGGAGAACTACAATTCTTTCCAGATTCTTGAGAAGAAAAGACGTTAGGCAATGTTTTTCCTGCTTTGGGTATAAAAAACACTCTTACATCGGTCCTGGTGGCCGGTATTGTTCTTAGTTCCAAGCAACCCTTCAGAATACAAGACAGGTTGAAAATGCCTTCCGGCCCCGGGGACTTAAAAGGCTCGAAACTGGTCACCTCCCATTTCAGTTTATCCTCTCTGATAAGTTCAGGATTTGGTGGTGAGCGTACAATAGGGATATGCGTACAGCCGCGGAATTGAGTGTCCATAAGCAGTTTAAGCGTTGCTTCATCAGATTGCGCCCATGATCCATTGGAATTCATGAGGACACTCGGTACGGTTGGTGCTTTTGAAGAGACTTTGCGTACTTTAGAGGATTGAGACGTATTGTCAATACTTTGACAATTTGCTTTTTATTTTGCTTTTTAGTTTTTCAGGCTTTCTTTGTAGATTTGTAAGTCCGTGAGTACCCTCGTTGATTTGGCTTTGTTAAAATTCTTCCTGCTAACGCAGCATATTTTGCTGAGCTCTGCATTCCACCACGGCTGATGATTGCCTACCTTTCTTGCTGTGATGGAACAAGATTCATTGAATGCTGAGTTTACAGTGAATGTTAGAACAGTGTTACGCTTATCTAATTCCAATTGTGTGGTTGGTATTATTTGACTATTGGATAGTTTAAACGAGAGTATGTCAATTGTCCGTCGACAGCTTGTTTCTAGTTCCTATTCCAGATAACTGTGATCGGAAAATGAGTGACTGTCGGATGCAGGCCACTTAGAAATCGCATAGTCTAAAGCGCTTGCGAATCTTCAATAATTTTGAAGAGTCTGAGATAGATGTGATAGAAATATACACAAATGGATTCAAGACAACGTTTGGTACAGGTGTTTGATACTTCTTCGGTGCACTGGACATTTGTATCATCACAAGACTGCCGGAACATTGTAGTGTATGTACGAGTATATTAGGCAGAGATTACGGCATTTCGTGCATCTACGACCTGACTTGCAATTAATGCAATAAATTACGTACATATTTAAATAGTGCCAGCGATAAAAGCATTAGGAGTCGCCAACAATACGATCCAAGTTTCTCAAGCAATGCCGCGAATCTCTCTACGAGATTGCTATCAAATGCGACGTGTTGGGTTCCACGATACAGTCAATGAGCCTTTTACTTATGTACATATGTATGTAATAGAGGAATGCTTTATATTTCATTGCATACTTTAAATGCTAGCATTTTAGTAAAACCTGAAAGTATGCCATTAAATTTTATGTCTAGTCCAGTGACCTCCAAACTAAATTAAATCCTTCTGCCAAGACCGATAAATACTCTTCCAATTTTAAAACGAAACCATTACATATTTAAATCTTTCTGTTTAAAGGGCGTGCCGTGCTATATAATAAAATACTATGAAAAACTTTTAAATATTATAGAAAACAAGTTCGATGATGCAATCAGGATTTTTTGCTGACTCGAGTACCTAGTTAACAAAACATTTACTAGTTTCAAATTACGTGAATAACACAGTCACAATGCATAACTCCTCGGTTCTCAGTTTTTTTTTTGTCAACTTTAAACAATGGTTGACTCGATGTGATTCTTTCAGTTTTATTAGTTTACACATATGATTTTCAGTTTAGTTGGATAAACGTCTGTGTCTCATGCGGCCGGTTCGTTTTGTTAAGTAAGCGCAAAAATTTATTTATTTTTAATCTAATTCGCTAATCTAACGGAATGAAATATGTACATACATACATATATACTAATACATAAATGTGTTCCGGTAAAGTAAAATTTTATTAAAAATAAAAAATGGGAGTTGCATTAAGTACCTATCAGTGACTTTAACTGAAGAATCAGCTGAATCCCTAGCCCGGTGCGTAGATACAATTTGTACTTAAAGTAATTTATGTGATAAAATCTCGTTCTCGCTGCTATGTACATACATACATATATATGTATGTGTACGTATTTTCCGTCATTTAATTTTCTTAGAAAAAATACTTAAGAGTGTGAATGGTAACCCTAATATTTGACAATATCTTATCAGGTCAGTAGATCACGTTTCACGTTATCTATAATTTCTAATAGATAGTAGTTCAATGTCGTGTAGCGGAAACTCTGATTCAAAGTCTAAAGAAACCATTACCAATCACCAGTATGAAAATACAAATTATGTACATATGTATGTATGTAATAATCGGTAACTTTCCCTGTACAGTTTTACATATCATTTCAAAATTTCATTAAAAATATTTTTGGTGAAAGCAACCATTTTTATCGGTTTTTCTAATGGAGCATATCAATAAGCTACCTATTTAATATTATTGTACATATGTACAATCATCATCATCGACTTCCTTTGTATTTGGCTGTAGAAATAAATCGATTTAAACCAAAATTAAATGCACTCACAGTTTTTCTAATTTTTTATCAAGCTGCTGCTCAGCGGCCGCATACTTCAAAAGAATTTCTTTAATGCAATCGTTTTTGTCCATTTTGTTTAATTCTAGGTCATTGTTTCGCATTTTCATTAGTCACCACCACTAACAATATAGGTAAACACAAAAACGATAAGCAAGACAAAAAAACACACACAAGCATTAAAAATGACAGCATAATAAAAATCAAACTGATAATGAAATTCACTGATTGCTGATTTTGAGAGTCTAGGACACGAAGCAAGCTAAATAAAAACAGACTTTGCACCCGACCATTTTAATTAGCGTGCTATACACGACGATTTCATCGTTGCTACGAAACGAAAAGACAAAACAAGAAATACGTTCCTTTGTGCTTTTTTTTTGTTTTTTATTCCCAAAATCATATTTATTTTTTAAATCTACTTTTTGTACAAAATTAAACTCTGAACAACCATACCCATACGTCTAAATTTCTACTACTTACTTCGTATCCTACATAACATACAATATAATACAGAGCCTAACAGTTATTTATTGTTTTAGGAAATCATTTATTTCCTCAGACACCGCTTCCGGCGTGACCAAATGTATATGATGTGTTCCAGGTACTTTTCGGAATATCACCTGCTTTGCATTCTGCCGCATAGCCTCTATCACTCGTTCGTACATCAGAGGATTTTCAAATGTCATTCCAGGTTCAGCGCGAATATTCAACACACTGCACTTAATACGCGACGCGTAAGTTAATACTTGATCTACATTAAACATAGCCAGCAAACTGATTTTGAGTCGAAGATCTCTGGCGAAATGGTACCCGTTCTTATGGAGATGCAGTGGAGCTGGTGACATGCCCCGCTTCATGAGTACCTTTACCGACGGTTCATCAACAGATCCGTCATAGGCGTCTAGAACCAGCTTTATCATTTCATTGTAGTTATAGCAGGGCATTTTAGAGTCTGGCAATACCTCGTATTCTAGGAATTTGTCTATGGCCCAGCCAGTTTTTGCAGCCGCCTTTGAAATGTCACGCACAGGTGGCCCCGCAATGTCGATATTTATCAATTTGCTTACATCATCAGGATAAGCAGATGCATACATGAATGTTAGAGCCCCACCCAATGAGTGTCCCATCAGTACCATGTTGCTCCAACCAAACTTTTTAACTATTCTTCGTATCAGCGTTATCCCATCCCAAAAAAGATAGTACTGCATACCCACAGGATAGTGTGATGATTTTCCATGCCCTGGCAGATCAATGCACAATATGGAGAAGGATGGATCTAGCAAGGGGCATAACCGGTCAAAACTTCCTGCATTATCCTGCCATCCATGCAGCGCCAGTATGGGCTGTTTTTCTTTGGAACCCCACCATTTTCCTAGCAAATTTATAATTATTTAATTAGGTTCATCACGCTATTAAGTTATTTATCAGATAAGACATGGAGTATCACACCACACTTGCTATACAATAGGTCGAAAGCCAGCCAACTTATTCGCATGCGGTGGCCTTTGACCTACATATACATATGTATAAGTCGGTGTGGTGCATAATTTAAAACAAAAAGTCTATGTAGTAGACGTTGAACTTACCCTGTACAGTTCCCCATGGCACCTCTATGGCCACTTCCTCCCAGGAATACTCATTTCTTGGACCGTGATCGAAGCCGTCTGTAAATGAGATATTGTCGTTAAAAAAATCATTACATCATGATTGTGAAATCTGTATCTGGCCGCGATTTATTGCGGAAGAAATGCACGCATTCGAGCGGCTGTTGAACTTGACACATAATTACAATTCTTGTTTTCTTACTTTTTTCACAATCTTGTATGTTGGTATTGCTAGCCATGTGTAATACAATTATTTGAGTCGGATGTCAATGAAAAAATATAATCATTAATTGGTTAATTAATCGAGGGGATTAAAGTGATTGGCGGATCAACATGCTCCAAGAAATGACTTTCCAAAAGTAAAGAATTCAACTGCAAACGGTAGTCAGAAAATCATTAGAAAATTATTTTTTGTTTGACGTTTTGTTTTGGCCAATTTTTTTACGAAGGTGACTGTCAAGAGAAATTATTAGGTCTGTTTGTAAATTTATTGAAGACTTTTTTCTTAAAAGCTTTGGTACGTAAGCTTTCTATTTGATGAAAGTTTGAAAGTGCATTTCAAAAGATACCTTTTGAATTCAAGTTGAACGAATTATTAAAGAAAAGTGCATACCACAATTCAAGAACAATCACTCAATTTGTTTCTTGATATACCCTATCCTAAGGGTATGTTAAGTTTGACACATTGTACAGAGATAGACCCTATAAAGTAAATACATACATACATTCGCGATCAGTATCAATAGCGAAAACGATTGAGCCATATCCGTTCAATAAATTATATGAAACCGAAAATTTCTGTTAAGACAAAATATTTAGATATTCTATTAGATAGTTTTGGACACGCCTAATTTTAGGGGGCGTTTTCTTCAAAACACCGATTTTGATGAAATTTTAGGTGTAGTTCGGAGTTATCTTCGTAGTTCAGTAAAAAAAAATGGAATACGGCCACACCCACTTTATAAGCGCTGCATAGGAAGGAGGATAGGATATTATGCGATCTGTTCCAGACGGATTGTAGCTTTTCTGATGTTTCGCAATTGATAAATCAAATTTAGTTGCTTTCTTCTTCCAACAATGCCAATATAATAGAGCGTCTCATTAATCATTTTTTCACCTAGCATCCTTTCTTTCAGATCCCTGCAGACCAATTTTCGAAATTTGTTAAAGTATTCCAGATAAGGCGTAAACGGTAAACGAAAAGAATGTAAATGCCACCATTGGAAAGATAAAAGGCCTATTCACTACTCGATACATAAATCAAATTTATACCTTTACAACAGTTGTTCACATTCACCAAAAGAATGATGGAAATAAAGTTTATCACAGAACTTGGAAAAATGGAAAGCTCGTCAAATACGGCAAACCCGGACAGACATTTATTTAAGATTTGGTAACACTCAATATATCCGTCAATTTTGACACACTTCTAGCATTTTCGGTAATTTCTTTCGATTGGATAGGTAATCCTAAATATTCTATAAATTAAAAAAAGCATTAAATTTAAATACGAATATTTATTTATTTTCGTCTTATAAAGGTACGTAAGTTTACTTTGCTTTTGTAAACTATAATAAAAAATTGAAACTGAGTAGTGTACCTTTCGAATTTCGACAACTATCTAAATTATTTCATCATTGCTTTGTAATATTAGAATTTTTATTGCAGAAAATTTTATCGATAACTTGCGATGCTACGACTGGCGTTATCCGTGCCAATAAGGCCGGTACTTCATGTAAAATCTACGGTTAAAAATGTAAACTTTGTTAAAAAGCAATTTGTAAGAGAATTTAACCGGGACTCCCGTCCGGGTGTTAGCAGGAGCAAACTCCGAGACACTCCAACACTCAAGGAAAAACTGATGGGACCACCAACTGAAAATGGTAAGTATCAAGCTGATTCCTATTTTTTGTTTCTAAAAAAACAATTTCTTTTTAGCTTATGCTATGGGAAAGGGTGCTGCTGCTGGAGCTGCAGCCATTGGTATGGGTGCACTATGCTACTATGGTCTAGGCTTGAGCAAATCCCCAAGCATCCAGAACAATGCCTTGTAAGAATTTAGGCATTGTTCGCATTTATTTTACAGATTAAAATATTGATTTATTTTAAGGTTGTGGCCGGAATATGTCAAGGAAAGGATTCATTCAACATATGGATATTTTGGTGCATCTGTGGCTTTGACTGCCATAAGCGCAGCAGCAGTTTTTCGTACACCTAGACTTCTAGAGTTGGTTACTAGAAATGGATGGATGGTAACATGAAATGTGCGTGTTTGAGCTAGCGTTTATTAATTATAGCAATTTTCATAAAAGTCTATGATGGGTACATTTGCTGCAATGATTGGGTCGGGTGTATTAACTCAATCTATTCCGTATTCACCTGGTTTTGGGGCAAAACAAATGGCTTGGGCAGCACACTGCGCCATAATTGGTGCCGTTGTTGCACCGCTTTGTTTTCTGGGAGGACCGTTATTAACAAGGGCTGCATTGTATACCGGTGGTATTGTTGGAGGGCTTTCGACAGTGGCAGTTTGCGCACCAAGCGATAAATTTTTATACATGTCGGGTCCATTGGGCATTGGGCTAGGATTCGTTTTTGCTTCATCTTTGGCATCTATGTGGCTTCCACCGACAACAATGCTTGGAGCTGGTATGCACATACATATATAATAAGAATTTCTTTATTGTTGCTGCTAATTGTATTCTTTCAGGGCTGGCTTCCATTTCACTTTACGGAGGACTAGTTTTATTCAGTGGATTTCTCCTATATGACACTCAGCGAATTGTACGGGAGGCTGAAACTTATCCGGCAATGTTTACTCAGCGACCATTTGACCCCGTAAATCAGTGAGTTTTTATTTTTATTTTTATTCTCAACTTTTACAGTTAAACACTTTGTATACGTATACAGCTCGTTGGCAATATATATGGATACCCTAAACATATTTATTCGAATTGCAACGATTTTGGCCGGCGGCGGTGGTAACCGACGAAAATAAACACTTCATAAGATTGTGATATTCAATAAGTAATGTATGTATGTAGTTGAAATGAGATGGAAAAAATTGCTTAGTTGAAGATATTAATATAAACAAATAAATTTATCCTATAAATGGCTGCATATGTACCTATATTTTTATTGTTTTATTGGAGGGCAGTTGTTTTTTGTTAGTTGTCGGCGGTGGCACAAGATTCGGTTGGTTATCATAGAGATATCTATCCTTGAACCTAGCAGAGGGTGGATAAAAAAAAAACAGCACGGTCTTAATAGAGAATCTTACTGCCAATTGAACCAGTTTTTATATTCTATACACCTACTATAGACAAATATTTTTGAATGTACAACGCACGTGTAAGTGAACAAAGAAATTTTATTTGTTTAGTTTACAGTTTTTAAAATTAAATGACATCGTTTTAGTCTAAAAAAAAGTTATCCTACGTAAAGAGGATATTTCCTATGTTTTCACAAATTTTACAAATATCCTCATTTGTTGAATGCTCCGCTGCTAGTATCGCATTTCCTAATGCTATAGTTTCTTTTGTTGACTTCGCTTTGATCCAGATGCGTCCATTTAAGCCGACAGCGATTTCAAACGGCATTTCTTTTGTAAGCGCCCGCAACAATGGACAATCTTCTCGCAATATAGTGCGTGCTAAATTTAGACTGCAATTAAAAACGAATCCCTCCGATAAAACACCTAACTTTCCTTTTTTTCCTACTGAATTCACGCACACCAATTCGGGTTCAAGATCTCTACTTGCCACGATGAGACGAGCATAAAGGAGATCTCCAGGATTAACGTCTGGTCTATTTTTTTTAGTGGCAGATTCAAATGCTAAATATGAAAGTGAAGCTTGTTCGTGAGCTCCAATATCTACGCGAAATATATCGCCTGCTTTCGAAGTTACAACACCAATTACGGCTTCGCCACGTACTGGAACGTAGCGCTTTTGATAGCTATCAACCCAGAACATATTCGTGTCTTTCTTAACAAGTGTTCCAGCTTTGCACGCTACTACTCTGTCGTCTATCCGCCGAAGACCTGGTCCAAGGACGACCTTTTTTGTTTTAGCCAATTCTTCGGCTTCTATGACACGATCACCTGGCATCACAATTAAAGTCATTTTACAGGAAATTATTGTTTTTATTATATTTAATATTCAACTGAAAATATATAAATATTTCCACACGTGAAAAATCAAAACAAAACAACTTTAACCAAAACGTCAGTAGCAGTTAGGGTGTGTTCTAAAAATGTCATTTACTTTACATTTCAATGACTAGAAGATATCAAAACAGAGTTTAGATTTCTCTTGTTTGGCTCGAAAATGAGATTTAACAACTAAATATTATTGAGAAAAGTATACATATGAATGAAACTACGATTATAGTTTAGTTTTGTCTTATTTTATAAACTTTATAGTCATTATTTAATACATACTTTAAAGAATGAGAGACAATTTGTAAAGGCGTTTTGGACTATTCGTACATGATATACTTTTCAAGTGATTAAGTGTCAAAATCAGATGTTTTGCCTGGGCTGTTTAACCTTTACAAGTATTGTTTGTTTGCCAATATGATGTAGGTAATAATTCTATTTTGTTTTGTGCAAAAAAAATGAGGAAAAATGATTGAAATAGAAAATAAGTAATCGGATGTGGGGTGTCACTCGAAAAAAAGTAGAAACTTCATTGCAAATCGATGAGATTAGCACTTCAAAATGACAGCTGTATACTTTTGTATTTAAATTTGGTTTCGTTTATATGTGCGGATCTGTTCTGTTCTGTAGTGCTTATTACTTTAAGTAATACTAATTAGTTTTCTAGTTTAAACTAAGCACGCATATCTTAGTACAATTCAAGATCTAACAATTCTCTATGACCCTGTTCTTCAATTTTATTTTAAATGACAAAACATTGTGTCTCCCGCTTCAGGTAAGCTTAAAAGAAAAATTATTCTGTGGGACGCATGTGGATGGTAAAGCGTCTGCCGGTTGTCACCTTGTGGAAGGTCATCGCATCTGTTCGTACAAGTGAAGGCGAAAATGGAATATTTGCTGTACAAAACTTCGAAAACGGAGACAGTCGTTCGCCGTTGGTACTCGAGAATTCCGGTTGGGAAAATTTAAGACAGAATTTTTTGGAAAAAATAATTAGATATTTTCATTTGTTGAAACAATATCATTAATCGTCTAACGTAAGTTTATCTATCAAATTACTGTGCTTTTATCCACTTTGAAAATATCCGCTATTTTTGCAATTGGAATCCATTTTCGTTTTTTTCTCGTGCAGTGCACTTGGCAACTTTAGTTACTTATTGTGCAATACATTTTTGTATATTTTGCTAATTTGTTGTCCATTGGCATTGTACCAATGCGGATAGATAAACTTTTGAAGTATACTTGCATCTTTTTTAACGGAAATAATCCCCGGCTAATCGTCTTTCTGTTTGACCTTTATCATTGGTTAGAGGTCAAACAGTCACGACATTTTCTGATGGTTTTTCCGGATTATCTTTTTGGATTTTGAGCAGAGATATTAATCATGAATAAATGTTTTTTGTCTTTTCCAGCAAAATGCCAATCAAATCAATTTTAGCTCGTCAGATCTTTGACTCGCGTGGCAATCCCACCGTCGAAGTTGATCTCACCACCGAATTGGGACTTTTCCGTGCTGCCGTACCATCTGGTGCATCCACTGGTGTGCATGAGGCTCTTGAACTCCGTGATGAAGAGAAAAACAACTACCATGGCAAGGGTGTTAAGAAAGCCGTCGATAATATTAACAAATCTCTGGCACCAGAGGTGTTGAAGTCTGGTTTGGAAGTTACCCAGCAGGAGGAGATCGATAACTTCATGATTAAGCTCGATGGTACCGAGAACAAGTCAAAGTTCGGCGCGAATGCTATCTTGGGCATTTCCCTCGCTGTTGCCAAGGCTGGAGCAGCCAAAAAGGGTGTTCCATTGTACAAACATATTGCTGATTTG
Source organism: Xylota sylvarum (assembly GCA_905220385.1). Taxonomy (NCBI): domain Eukaryota; kingdom Metazoa; phylum Arthropoda; class Insecta; order Diptera; family Syrphidae; genus Xylota; species Xylota sylvarum. Next base: position 32,479,838 of record LR999960.1, read on the forward strand.
GCTGGAAACAAGGATATTATTCTACCAGTTCCTGCATTCAATGTGATCAATGGTGGCAGTCACGCTGGCAATAAGTTGGCTATGCAGGAGTTCATGATTCTGCCAACAGGAGCAACTTCATTCACTGAAGCTATGAAGATTGGCTCTGAAGTATACCATCACTTGAAGAAGGTCATCAAGGATAAGTTCGGTTTAGATGCTACCGCTGTTGGTGATGAGGGTGGTTTTGCTCCCAATATTCAAAACAACAAGGAAGCTCTGATCCTGATCCAAGATGCCATCGCTAAGGGTGGATACACAGGCAAGGTTGAGATTGGTATGGACGTAGCCGCATCTGAATTCCACAAAGATGGAGTCTACGATTTGGACTTCAAGAACCCCAACAGCGACAAGGCTCTGTGGTTGTCACCAGAAAAGTTGACCAACTTGTATCTAGAGTTCGTTAAGGAGTTCCCCATCGTAAGCATTGAGGATCCCTTTGACCAGGACCATTGGGATGCTTGGAGCAACATGACTGCCAGTACACCTATCCAGATTGTCGGCGACGACTTGACTGTAACCAATCCGAAGCGCATCACCACCGCTGTCGAGAAGAAGGCTTGCAATTGCTTGTTGTTGAAGGTCAATCAAATTGGTACCGTCACCGAATCCATTAAAGCTCATTTGCTCGCCAAGAGCAACGGCTGGGGCACCATGGTGTCACACAGGTCCGGCGAAACTGAGGATACTTTCATTGCTGACTTGGTCGTCGGTCTGAGCACTGGACAAATCAAGACTGGAGCTCCATGCCGTTCCGAGCGTTTGGCTAAGTACAACCAAATTCTTCGTATCGAAGAGGAGCTGGGCGCTGGTGCCAAATACGCTGGCAAATCTTTCCGCAAGCCACAGTAAGGGAGGAGAGGTAACAAATCACCAACACAACGCATCTCTCTCTTTAAGTTTTATTATTTTATTAATACACGTATGTTAATCTATTATACGCGTACATATATTTGTATTGTAATTCCATCAATTGGTGCTTGCACCACATTTCAATGTTAAAAGAAAAAAACAAGCAGCATGCAGGAAATATTTGCTTTGGAAATAAATATCGTTTATCGTTGTTGCTGTTAGACTTAAGCCTTTGAATCCACAAATAAAAACTAAACAAAACTTAAATAATATATCTTTCTTTTCAAAACATTGATGTTTTTCTACATTACAGATATATAGATACATATAATTTTCATGTACTTTGGTTCATTACCCTCCCTTTCGTGTAAGAAAAGTGGTATGTACCTACTATTATGTATGGATGTATGGTTAACAGTCCTGCGCAATGGGCCTGTGTATATATTGTAAGGAACTCTACCAAGGTCAAAGTCACAGTGATAAGGAATGATTTTTGTTTTGATTACATAATTTTGGATGAAAGTGAAAGCTTTCGGGTATACATATAGCTTTAAGTACATATGTATGTATGTGTATATACATAGTGTAAGTATGTAACTGGTAGCTGTTGGGGGTGTGTATCCAAAAATAAATTGTTTGTTTTGGACATGCCTATGTATATACATATGTGTCGGAAAGTCAGGGGAAATGATAATGGAATGACATTGTTCAATTGATATACGACAGATTATCTCTCATTGTGTTGAACCATTAAACTTTAGAGCGGATTATCTGTAAATTGCACATACATATGTACATATAGCAAACGTGTGATATGTGATGTATGTAGGCTCAGCTATTGCCATAGTATGAGCCATCTAGTTAATTAAATTTAATTTCTAGATTAACAGAGTTTATTCTATTTCAGTTGATTCACGTCTTGCGCAGATGAGATAATAAATATGTACTTATGTATGTACATACATTTCTATAGTAAGGTAGTTGGTTTATATTTTATAGTAACTAGCTTGTCATCGGCTTTATGTACATACATATGTACATAGCTTCATTTTCAAACAGGTTTATTCGAAAGTCCCCTGACTATTTACTATAAACTTATATTCGCGGAAAATTATATTAATCATCTTTTTTGTCGAAATTTCATAATAATGGTTGGATAATTCAAAGACTGTTGTGTGTCATCAAATTGTTTAAATGAATCTGCATGTATGTATGTAAATACGCAGAATACGAAAATCCAATTAAGATTTATTCTAGAAAAAATATTATGCCTAGCACTTTCTTAAAGAAAAGTGAAAAATATTAGTAAGGAAAATTCGAGGACTCAAATATATGTAACATTCGCGTTTGATTTAATAATGTTCGCCTTGAACTTCCAAACTTGTTTACGATGGTAGGCAAATATGCATCAACGATACAGCTTTGAGTGTTTTATACCCTATCCTAAAGGTACACATATTAAGTTTGACATATAGTTTGTAACAGAGAAATAATCGAGATAGACCCTATAAAGTATATACATATGTATGTACATATATTCGTAGTCAGTATCAATAGTAAAATCGATTGAGCCATGATCGTCCGTCCGTATGTCACCGCTTTCTGGGCCTAAAATTTTGAGCTAGGAGGATGAAATATCTGGGCTTTTGAGAAAAAATACAGTACAAGTGTAAATATTTTTGCATTCCGTCCACTGCCATGTCAATTTTTTCATATCTCCACTATTTTACATGAAATCGAAAAATTTTGTTAAGACCAAATATTTAGATATTCAAAATCTCTACAATTCACAGATAAATCGTAAGTCACGTCCACCTCTTGGGGGCGTTTTTTGATGAAATTTTACAACCACAAACGTTCGAAGTTATCCTCGTAGTTCAATAAAAGAATTGCAATACAGCCACTCCCACTTTATAAGGGCTAGATAGGAAGGAGGGTACGGTATCATATGATCCGTTTCAGACGGATTGTAACATTTCTGTATGATTTTTTAATATTTTGGGAATCATGCTTTCGGACAATGGCACAACTTAAACAAACACGCAATCCGGTCATGAAGAAGAAATGAAATGAAATGAAACCTAGGCCAACATATTGACATACATATGTATGTACATATGTATATAACAGACATTCATATATACATTCATTCCTCGCTCTTGGTAGTATCCTTCCAAGTTAAGTATTTGGGCTTGGGTATTTCTCTGCAAGTCAAGTTACCTTTTTACACACAGTTTTGGGACCATTATAGGTTATAGGTTGTATAGAGTTATGAGTTCATCATAAAAACACTAAGCACCATAGTGGGTCTATCGCGATCCCTAGGGAACCTTCACGGTAAGAAACCGTTAACCAATTCGCCCATACATTTAATTTCCCTACAGAATTCAATTATGTCCTCAATTTTGGTCAGTGAATCAACTTCATCCAGATTGTTGAAAAAGTATTTTCCGAAATACTTTACTCTACTCCGAACATTGGCTTGACATTCACATAGTATATGAGTAATATCCTCTGCGACATGTAGGTCATCAATGGCCAGAGAGTATCACTACTCTTCTTAACTTTGATCTGCTTAGTTTCATTAATTCTTCAGATTTTTATCGATTTAACTTAGGCCACAAGGCCTTGAATACCCTGTGCCCTTTTAAGTTTGACCATCTTGGTCGGACATATTGATGATTTTATCGAGAATAATTCTCTTAGCCACGCCCATTGGTGGTCTAATGCCTTCAAGTATATCACTTTTAGCCAGTACATCGGCATTTTCGTTACCCTTTATATCATAGTGTCCAGGAACCCAACATAATCTGAATCGGCTCTGCGAACTCCTGACTATTTCAGATTGAATGATGTGGGACCCTAGCGCTTTTAGCGCAGCCTGACCAACAATGAAGATGGCGATATTATTGTTGGATATTGATCCAATCTTAAGTAGTTCCGCAGCTTTAAGTACGCCAAGAAAGTCAGCCTGGACACACTGCATGTGTCCGGAAGTTTCAGAGCCACATGCAGGTTTATATCTCTCGAATATACCCTCGTTCATTTTGGAACCGTTCGTATAAATTGAGATTTCGTTTTTCCATAGAAACTTTTTTCCTTTGCCAATCCTCCCTATCAGGGTACATTACTTTGTAGGGTGAATCGAATTCGAGTGTACCAAGACTTTGATCCGTTTCGTCAGGGATGTTGGGGAATGATCCCTTTGATTTTGTAATTCCAGCTAAACAGTACTAGTTCTGTTTTTTCCGGATGCACATGGAGTCCGCACTTTTCAGCCCATCTTCCGAGCCTGTTAAGGTTGATTTCATCATATCGCTCAATGTACCTAAGAATTTACCCTGAACTAAGAATTTACCCTGAACATCGTCCGTGTAAGCAGTGACGTTAAACCCTGCGTTTAAACCCCTCCCTTGGTTTACGTACTTTGGCTACATAAATACCACCCAAACTTCCCTTCATACCATAGGTACGTAACCTAACGTTAGACAATTTATGAAAATTTCCCTGATCCTTCGCTAGAGCATCCTGCAGCATAGCTGGCAGAATGCCGTCAGGGCCTGGCGCTTTGAGAGGAGTGAAACACATTATAACCCATCGTAGTTTCTTCCATGTGATGAGATGATTTAACTCTTCCTCTATTGACAACCTGACGTTATCAGAATGCACATTATGAGTCGAAACAGTTGGTGTGCCACTTCCTGTGAAATGAGCTTCGGCTAATGTTTCTAAAACTTCGTCACTACACTCTGCCCACGATGCGTTAGATTTTCTAATGAAACTGAGAATTGCTGCGGCTTTTGCCATCATTTTGCGAAGTCTAGAAGTCTCAGTAGTGTCATAAGTTAGGCTGATACCAGACACACCGTTTTTTTCCCCACCTCTGCACCCTTGGTCATGCTATATCGCACCATTCCTTTGTTCTTCTGAGGAATGGAAGCGATTCCCTATTTGGGCTCATCAAGAAGTAATGGCCGAACTACCTTCTGGACCTTGTATTTAACACTCTCCAAGTGCTCGCCTTCATCTCCTTGTTTTGCATGTAATGGAGACCGGATAACTTCGCAGGGTACGTGTATGGAAGCGGAACCCAGACCCAAGCTTTAGATGGAGTGTACTTAGCCAACACCACCACACTCACACATTTATGTAGAGAACTGCTTCAAACTTCACTCACCCCCGAAATGAACTCTCTGAGGAGGTCAACAGAGGCTATATTCCCACATGCAATAACCTTGAAGCCTCCATTTCAGCCATCACCATCGAATTGAGGGTCAATATCCTTTGTGGTTGACAACTTCTTTCACAGAGCATCTTGAAATTTCTACTCGATGGTTATCCACTGGTCCATAGTAAAGCGACCGCAGGGCTCCTGCTCGTTGACTATAGCAACAAGGAGCACGTCCTTTGGGTCGTGGGTCGATTGCACCGGAGGCGAAATACCAGCCTTCAGCTTTTTCGATGCACTCGGCTCGATGACGTCATCGGATCTGCTCCTTTTGCTCTGGAAAGCCTCTTTGACTGGGCATTGCGTCCACGAGGCGTCCACGAGGAGGATTAGAGAACAGGATATTTGCCTATCTTTGGGACGATTACTTTTTTCACAATTGTATTTGAAGTGAACTTTGATCAAAACCTAGGGCAGTGCTGCCTCGAGTTCACTTAAGCACCCTCTACATGTGAGAAAGAGTTCTTACCTTCTATTTCTATCTGTCAAAGTCATCTGGAGTGTGCAAAGTGCAAGAGTTTATATTTACATATACGTTTCTAAACATAATTCGTTTTATTAATAAAGTTTGTTGTGAAATTACAATAAAATGGTTGAAGAGCCTGAGGACTGTCCTGGTGTGGAAAGCGCCAACGCAGGTTTTGGTAATGCATGTCAAGGATGTCCTAATCAACGAATTTGCAGTGATCCTAACAAAAAGATGGAAGATCCTGGTAAAGCTCTCGTCGCCGAACGTTTACAAGATGTAAAAAACAAACTGTTGATACTCTCCGGCAAGGGAGGTGTCGGCAAGAGCACTGTCGTCATGCTCTTATCTCGATTCCTTGGCAAGGCATACCCCAATCAAAATTTCGGAGTACTAGACATAGATATTTGTGGACCATCGCAACCACGTATTTTAGGAGTTGAAAACGAAAATGTTCATCAATCCGGTTCAGGATGGTCACCGGTTAGCGTAGAAGATAATATTTGCCTCATGTCGATAGGGTTCCTTTTAGCGTCACCAGATGATGCTATCATTTGGCGTGGACCAAAGAAAAACGGAATGATTCGGCAGTTTCTCAGTGAAGTTGATTGGGGGGCACTGGATCTACTGCTACTAGATACACCACCAGGCACTTCAGATGAACATCTGTCGGTTGTCAGCTACTTGAAAGACGACAAATCATCCACGCTAAAAGCATTGATAATCACCACACCTCAAGAAGTTTCGCTGCTTGATGTTCGTAAAGAAATTTCCTTCTGCAAAAAACAAAAAATTCCCATAATTGGTGTTATTGAGAATATGAGCTCATTCGTTTGCGGTCATTGCGGCAACGCATCAGAGATTTTCCCAGCGAAAACAGGCGGCGCTGCTGCAATGTGTGAAGAGATGTCTGTAAAGTTTTTGGGTTCACTACCATTAGATCCGGCAATTGCAAAAGCGTGTGATGGTGGGGAAGACATCAACGGGCTTAAAGGACCAACAATTGAATCGCTTAATAAGATTTGTAGTTCCATTGTTGAAGGTTTATAATTTTCTTTAACGTACAAATAAAAAAGTTTGTTTACAATTATTGGTTTCTTGTTTCGTCACAATACTAAAAATTAGCAAAGAAAATCTGGTATGGTAAGAACAAAGAGTAAAGTAAGCATTAGCACAAGCGGTGTAGTGACATTGCTCGTGTTCAGCTTAGCCATAGTTAGGGGCTAAAATGAGATACTGCATGTCGGTCAATCTGCTCAGGTACAAAACAACAATCGACTTTGACGAAAGTTGTACTTGCTATTTTTGTTCCAGCTAAAGTTTTTCCTCTTAACGGATTCACTATTGGTCTTTAAGATTCATGGGATTTCAATGTCAGACAGGTTAAAGTTGTTTTATTTTGAAATATACATATTTGTACAAACTCGTACCTACCTAAGTCTGTTCAAATACTCTCGATGCGTTACAGTACCTTAAGGTACATCAGTCAAGGTACACAAGGATCACGAGTAACTTTTTTAGGTACGTGTATCGAAGCGGAATCCAGACCCAGGCTTTACACGGAGTGTACTTAGGCAACTCTGCCACAGTCACGCACTTGAGTAGAGTAGATAACCCGTTCCACGCTTCGCCTACCCCGAAATTAACTTAAGGCTTTATTCCCACATGCAATAACTTGTCGGCCTCCATCCTAGCCAGCGCCATCGAATTAAAGATCACTAAGATCAGGCGACCGCAGGGCTCCTGCTCCTTGACTATAGCAACAAGGAGCTCGTCGTTTGGGTCGTAGATCAGGTGCACCGAAGGCAAAATACCAGTCTTCACCTTCTCGCTGCACTCGACTCGACGACGTCATCGGATCTGCTCCTTTTGCTGTGGAAAGTTTCTTTAATCTCCCCAGCTGAAGTCTCCTCTCCACCCATCGATTCCTGACTTTTCTTCGTAGGCCCTGATCTACTCGATTCCGATTTTTTGACAGCCTCAAGGCCCAAGTCTTCTTCGGCCTGTTCAAGCTGCGTTCTGTCACACGCGCTAAGTGAATTTACGTCACAAAGCCTGAACTGCTCAACTTTGCGCTTTGCATTATCGGCTTTAAGTCGGTCATTGCGTATGAGCAACTTGCTCAGCTGGTGTGCGTTCCTACTACGCTGCCTATGCAACTGCGGAGGACCCGGCAGCAGGAGTCCTTGACAACTGCGCATTCGATCTGCTTGGTCGGTATCTTACCCTTTATCCAATTACTGAGCGTATTAGCCAACTCACTACTGCGCTTAACTATCGAAGTGAGAGTGCGTGCCAATTCACTATTACCCTTATCTAATGTAGTGCGAGTCCGAGTTTCTATTGTCTGTTTTTTACGGTCCTACCCCTCATCTACTTAGTCCAGAGTAATATGATGAGTAAAAGCTACTGCTGTTACAAAAAATAGATAGTTCACTCTTTTTCGCTACAAATACATTAGTTAAAAACGTAGCTATATATTTGTATTGTGTTATTGGCGTATGGTATATGATCAAAATTATTATTTATAACGAATAAACGATAAATAGAAAGATATATTGTATATCAATTTTCACAGTTTTAAGTCATATTCATCATATCATCTGTTTGCTCTGGATCTGGCACAGCAGGTGCCAAAAAACCCAGTCGAGCATACGGTAAGGGAATTCCGGGCTTAATAGGTTTAAAAACCATTAAAGTTCCGAAGTATACGTGTTGCATGACTGGAAATTTTGACAAAATCTAATGGAAAACAAAAGAAATTATTTTTTTTTAAATATTGTAATAGGAGTTAAAGTGGGATTTAAAGCTTTATCATTCTCACCTCTTTCTGATACATCTTTACCAGTCCCGCGTTTATTTTTGGCCAAGATGGTACCGCAGAAATACTCCATAATTGATTTGAATGCTCGGCAAAGTGTCCGGTTTTTACCTTAATACGTGCATAGGTTTTAAAATATTTTTTGTTTTATTTGCATTACAGTTTCTACCTGAGAAATGTAGTCAATACAACTGATAAACATATATGCATCCTTGTAGTCATCAATTATGTTTTGGTCGAGAAATTTCGATGGATCAAACGGGCTACGAACTAGAAATGCCATTCACAACATTCAATAATTATGTTCATTATAAATGCTTTAAAAAAACTTACATGCCAACTGGGCACTGCCCCAAATGAATGGTACAAATTGGTAATCGTCTAAGCTCCATACACCTTGACTACCAGCCGGTTCCATACGATAGGTTTTTTGTAATCGTCTCACGAATAACAAATATGAATTGAAAAGTTTCAAAGCGCACGCCACATTGTCTACTTCGTGGAGAACTTGTGTTTTAAACAAGCAACACAGGAACATAACGAAAGCCAGCTCGTGGCCAGTTCCGTAGTCTATACGTGTTTGGTTTCCAAATGACTCGGTGAAGTAAACATTTAATTCATTTAATGATGTGCAATGCTCCGTGGCGATTATATCTCCAAGATATCCCTTTGCATTCTAAGAAAAAGACAATGTTTAAAGTATGAAAAGTATTATTATCGGTAGATGATTCATTCGAATAAAACCATGGAATGCAGTTCTAATAAGCCTGACTTTTATACAGGATTAAAATAAAGCGCTGCTTTTACATGTTCCTCGATAAAACTCATTTGCTCTAGGCGCTCCGAATGGGTACTTTTACTTTACTCTTATAATTGTGAAGAATGCCACAATGGAAAGGGAAGAATGGGGCGCAATCTCTTAAAACTTGGTTCAACTATTTAGTATACCGGTTAAATTAATGTAAATAACTGAATGAATATTGGCTGTGTAATTTATGCATTCGTGAGTATTTAAAGCACGTTTGTTCCTATGTTATAGAATAACACCTGCTTCCAAAGAGCTGACATGACCTGACCTACCATTCCCTGTTAAAATGTAGAATAAAAGATCGATGCCATACTGTCTGAGTAAGAATATTGCAAAAGTAAAACACCACCGGACAATAATTGCTCATTAAACAAATAAATGACTGCGCACTCAAATTGTTCTGTGTCATAGAAAGTTCTAAATTAAATTACCTCTTCCATTTTTTTAAACCACGAGCGATATGCCCGATTGCCGAAGCGTTGTGGCTGTTCAAGAGGTGGTGTTTCATCGACAAGTCCGTTCAATTTGACGAATAGGTCCAAAAGTTTCTGCATAGTTTTCGAGATGTGCATGTCATCGGTAATTTTTTTCCCTTGAATAGCTGTGCTTATGCCATTTATAAAGCCAATTAAGTCGTAATATGCCTCCGATCTTTGCCAAGTAGACATGTCGGTCATTGTCTTTATGCTCTTCGTCGGCTCGATAAGACCATCCGAAGGAACCTCTTCGACTAAAGAAGTAAACATTATTTTATTATGTTGCCAATGAAGAAACCTATGTATTTTTATACTTCTTTTGTCTTTGCTTATAACCGATAAAGTGTCCTGTTCCATTTTTAGTTCTATTAAATAGTTAAATGTAAACAAGAATTTGGAATTACAGTAACTGAGATCTTCTTTGACGTTAAGTAGCGACCTTGAAATGTCAAAATTGAAAAAGTAGTATTCTTGAGTTCTAGCCTAAACAGATGTTGATTTGTGCTCATAGTTACAGTTATTGGCAACGAGATGGCTATGTTAACGTTTTGTTTCAATCCGAAATTTAATCTTTGGAATCCAGAATGTTGACGAAACTCGTTAACGACGGTTTGGAGGTTCTGATGATGATTCCGCTTTTGGAACTGATATATAAAGGTCGTTTGTTAAAAGCCTGATTCAATTTAGATATAGATGTAGATGTTCACATTTAGGCTACGGCGACACTGCCCTAGATCTCAGGAGATCTAAAGTCGTTCTGTGGCAGCATAGAGACAGGTTATCTAAATTAAGTCATATCATTCATCATTGGACACTGAGTCATTGACAAACATGCTCAGCGACTAGGTATTGTTAGCAAAGACTTCTGCAGAAGCTTTAGAGATAAAGAGGAAGAAGGAACCGTTGTTCATTTTCTCTGCTGTGGACTCACCTCGTATTGCTACTTTAATGTCAAATATTTAAAATTTGCGAATTTAGTTTCGAGTATCGAAAGTTGAAGTCATTTTGAAATGTAAAGCGACTATTGTTTCAGAATTTTTGTGTTTTATTTATTTATACTTGAAAAAAAAAAGTGAAATACATATGTATTATAAAAATGCAATTGGATTTGGGTCATCTAATAGGTTACATGAAGATGACACAAAAGGAAAACGAATTGACCGCAGGCTAATCAAACACAAGTCGAATAGAATCCTTTCTATTTTATTACACTTTCCTTCAAAACTTGTTCTTCTTACGCCCTTTGTGTGAACTTTGGCCCATGCCTTAGGGAGTAAATACTCAATAATTGAACATCAGAATCGAACATTAGATTCTGCAATCGTTCACCTTATTCCGATTCCATTGCGCATAAGGGATCGTTCAGCATTTAATTCCTTGGTTATATTTTCCCAGAGACTAATACATACACATAAATTCACAAAACTTTGTTATATTACCCCATCAATTGTATTAAAAGAAAAAAGTGAACTGAAATGCCAGCAGGGGCAGCCGACGTTTCTACTGTCTTTAACGGCCGCTTATGCCTTACGCCCGTTTGGTTGTGCTCAGGATCATAAAATATTTAAATTTCTAAAAAATACAATTCATTATCTCACAATCCGCAAACAAAATAGCAATAGAACAAAATTGTGTGAATTCGAATGACTTTGACGTTAATCTTAGCAATACAGAGTGCCAGAGAGAATTAAGTTGGAAATGTAAGATAAGTAGTTCGATTCCCGCAAATTTGGATTTGCTATTCGAATTACAGATTGGCAATTTTGCAAATTCGAATGATTAGAGATTAGAGTCGCTATACAGAGTAAGGCCCCTGATGTCGTTCATCTGTCCATATTAGAAAGGTCACTCTAGAAAGCTACTTCTTCAACGATCTAAACGATTTTTTTCTTATTAGAAAGAGTACAGTTTATAAGGATTAAAATCACTGCTTCATAGTGGTATCACAAAAGACCTTTGGTATCTCATCAAGAAGCAATAAAACATTATTCTAGTTATTCTACTTATTACTTTCACAATTTCAGGAATACATGTTATCACCTTTGTATAGAAGAAATTGACGATTTATTGAATTTACAATTTCCTGTTATCCTCCTCTTGATACCTTCAGTCGTTCAAGCGGTGACCGCGACGGCAAAAAAAAACTCTTACCTACAGAAAAACGCAATTAATCGAATTAACGAGTTTCAGCTCGTTCACTTCATTTTATTTAATTTATGCAAAATGTTTATACATTAATAATAATTTTTTTTCTTTACATACTCAACAAAACATTACATAATTGAAATTTATCTTTTGTTTCCTTTTTAAATATTTAAATAGTTAATAATTATCAATTAAAAAATATATGTATATCTACTCTCTTAGATGTTGAAATCCATAAACTTAAAAAATATAAAAAAGCCACATTTATATTAATTTTATCAAAAGAACTAACATTAAACCAATTAAATGCGGTTACACCTGATTTTGTGTGTAACAGTTGCAGTGGTTATCCTTTTGTTATCAGGTCCGTTTTGCATTCTTTAAAAGAAAACTTTGTTAGATGTGCAATTGACTGGTGGATTTTGCGAAAAGGGATACAAATTGTTTTTTGTTAGATATGTTACTAATGTATATATATATATATATATATATATTTATATTTTGTTTTTCATTTTCGTAAAAAAGAAACAAACATTTTAAGCGCAAATTTAACGCATTCCCTGCTTTGGGGATTCTCTACTTATGTCCTTAGACTACAAAATATCTTTTATCTCTGCCTCTAGATCAGTTAAACTTATTTTTTTCCTTCGTATAAATTAAATCTTGTAAATTATAAAATATCCTTAATCACATATATTTGTCGTAGGGGGAAGGATGTGGGGAGCACGATTAGCATGAGAGGGAGGTTGATGCTCATAGAGTTATTTCGTTATGGGAATGGGAATATGTATGGAGCGTGAATGTTGGGAATAATTGGAATGTAGACTCTCCGCCGCATAATAGTCCTTCGATAGTCAATTTGAGGTCTCTTGCTACAGTATATTTTTCTTACTATTGCCGCTGAGACCCTTGTGTCCAACCGAGGGTTTATTTTGGCGGTTCAAAATTGAACCGGACGGGTAGGGCCTTTGGTGTTATGATTTCATCCTCGATTTCCTCATCATGCATAGGAAAGTCACCGGTGCCACTTTGTTCGGTAAAGAACTCATTAGGCACTATTTCCACATCACTAGGTGGTGCTAGTGATGACGTTCGAAGGTTAACTCCATGTCCGGATGCTTCAAAGTTATTATTGATGCCCGAGTGTGATTTTATTGACACATATTCTCGGAGGATATCTGAGTATAGGACATCACTCAAGTAGAACATTGTGCCCAAGTTATAGACAAACACTTCGCTTTCGGTGATTTTCGCATTGTTAACGGTTACATTGCTACCTGGTCTTCTTGTAATCTTAATAGAGCCCCCACCAATTGTTTCGAATACTTCGCCGTCTTTTAAATCACGATCGTAGAGTCTTCCGCGTATAAAATGATTCAGTAGCATCTTGACTCCGCGGGATGAAGCCTAAGAAAAGTATTTATTATTGATTGGTTGAAAAATGTTTTTTGAAATAATGAACGCTTACCAATACATCATCGGGCAGGAGGTCAAAACCGAGTCTTTCAAAGGCCTCATCATCTGGCACGAAGAAGGTGTAATTTGCTCCCGATACGTGTGGTGCAATTTCGGCGTTGTTGAGGTATCTGCAGAGTGAGTTATGTAATTAAAACATGAACATGGAATGGTGGCATGGTTGTTCTAGAGCTAAGGTTGGTGTTAACAAGTGGATTTTCTCGAAATCTTCAAACGCGATTCGTGCAGCATCGCATAGACACTCAAATCAACTAGTTTCTCATGAAAGCGTGAGAATGGTTCAGTTGTTTCAGGGTTCTTTCTATCGAATTGGGTTATTTTTCACAAAGAGCAGAAAAGACTTAATTTGATATTTGCTTATGATCTTTGTTCTTGAATTGAAGATTAGCTCAGTTTTCTTGGAGTCCTCACCACCGTCTTGTGAAAGTCTAATTGACGGAGAGTATGACTAAATTCTACTTGAAGTCTAATATTCGAAGACTGTGACAAGGATCGAAGTGTAAAACGTAGAAGCTTCATAAAAGCATATGGATGGGGCTTAGCCTGTTCTTGCTATTGTCGACAATCCTATATTTTTAGATCCGCACCTGTGGTCAAATGAAAGCCAAATTGAGTGTTTTGGAGTACTTACTATCACATTGGATTTTGTATCTAACGTAGACCACTACTAACCAATTTATTACTGTGTTTTCAAAAAAACTAGATAAATTTTAGTTATTGGTTTCGGCTAGATTGGTTAGTACAATGATCTGATAGGATGACAGACATCATTTGATTATAGTCTTCGATTGTTCTTCGTTTACTATTCTGTTTCATAAATTAACTATACATAGTTAATATAGTTAATTTATGTTCTGTTTGCTAAAGGTATACTGAAGACACAGCAATTGGAGTTGTCACACTAATTACGGAGAGAAGACTTGTAAAGAAGCTATAAGGACTGTCAAACACTGGCTTAAATATGTTACACTCAACATGGCCGAGAAGATTAACAAAGCTTTATTAATTACTGTTGCCAAAAAATGTCAACTTTACAATCAATGAAGATTCTAGGATAATGATGGATCTCTCTGGGATTATACTCCACAAATATGATACAAAAAAAAAAACCAACCTTGTAATTTGTGTAAATCTGGGATCTCGTTCAAGTGCCAAAAATGAATGCGAGAGGAATTGTGCGCCGAACCATGGAAAAGCCAGTAGCGGAGGGGTTTCTTTATCCTTGTGCATCTGCAAACAAATGAGTAATAACTAGAATCAAATTATTTATACGTGCTTCTCCTGACTTACCTGATGTAGTTTGGACACGACTGCCTCCGATACAAAAAGAACTTCGGATATGATGAAGACCTGGTTCCCATTGGATAGCGTATAATCAGCCATTATGGACACATTATTAACGGATGGCGATGCTGTAACACCAAAATGTATTCATTAAAATATCACTCTTACGTCCGTAGGGATACTTACGAAAACCTCGAAACACAACATTCTCGCCACCCATTGTTCGCATTGTCATGCGATCCGCATTTTTAACATCTGCCATACGAATTGGCTTTTGTGTGGGTAGAAAATGATTCCGCAGGACACTTTCGGTGAACTCTTGCACGCTGAACGGATAGAAACCCCAGTCTATGGGGTGCCACCGCTGAAAGGCATTATCGGCCGGAATGAGTATCGTATACGGACCATCGTCCATTATCTGGGTGAGATTGCTTTTGCTGAGGAAATGCTGGAAAACTTTCGTTCCGGTTTTCATACTTATCAGGAAGGACATGAGAGGACTTGATTTCGATTCCTTCGGCACTGGTTCGTTCTTGGTTGTGGCATTTCGCATTTCTAATCGCTGTGGTTCGTTATACCGACTTTATTATGGGAATTGAATAGATATCACAGATGTTATATGTATGTTTACGCTCAAGTGGTAGTTTTTATGAATAACTTACCTATTCGTTTCCTGAATATTTCTCTTAGAGTATGGGGACTTCCTGTCACCCAAGTAGCCATCGATTGAGATTGCAATTAAATTATCACTCAGTCGTTGCTTGTGCACTATTTGAAAGCCATTGAGTAGCCACTGATTGGTGTGGGATTTCTCTAGCTTTCGGAATGTGATTTTATGGCCATTTCCATTGCCGTAGTGGTCTTCGTCGGTGAATGTGTCGAACGCCTTCCCGGGCACAATATGCTCCAGCATGAACTCCTTCAGTCTTGGTTTATCAATAGTTCGTACATCGATTTTCGGTATAATCAATGTGAATGGGATCTCTGAAATGGAAATGAAAGTATGCTGTTGAACTCTGGAATTACATAATTTTAAAAAAATTTTTTTTAAATAAATCGTAAACAAACAAAGTGTGTGTCAGCATAATGAACCAATTTTACGCACACCTATGAAACACGGAAAATGCATTCCAGTGCTTTATGACTGTACGTTGAAATTCTTGAATCGAAATTAATTAGTATACCATCCAAGGGAGTGCTGGGAAATTCTATTTACTCAAATGACTGGACGACACGACGCGGCATAAGAGTGTGTCATTCAGTTATTAATAAAACCTATTTCAGCAGACAGTACGCTTTCGGAATATGTAATGCAAATTCCCGGTAATAGGCACGAAGACAGTAACTGAAAATGTATTGGATGGTGCTGGCTATAATATCAACTCCGGAGAGCAGACTATCTTGGGCTAATCGAAGTGATTTTATTGATGCATAGGTGTAGTAAGATGTAAACATGTAGAAACGATTAAGCAGGGTCAATGTGTACTTTTCATTGCTGTGACGGGATATGACGAGTATATGTATAAAGGAACATCGCGTCGAAGAGCATACGAGGATATTATTGATATATCTTGAGTCTTAAGACGTCATTCAGAATTTGTTTATTGTTTACCTATTAAATGCCGAGTGGATTACATACATATGTAATAGTGATACACTGAAATTTTTATTTTACATACGAAATTTTATGATCATTAAATATTTATGTATAATAAGAGTTGAAGAGTGGACTGTAGCTAACTATTAAAAGTTATTGAAAATATTTAGTCATGAAGGTTAGGTTAGGTTAGGATAAGCTTCATACTCAATGCGATAATATTAAGGATGATTTGTAAATTATTGCACATATTTAAGTATCTACTTACGTAAGGATGAGAATAAGAATTAATGCTAAACTTTTCCTGGCATAATTTTTGAATTGTGTATGGTACCGAGATGGTTTGTACCATGAGCAAATTATGAGCAAATTTTTGTTTCATAAGCACACCAGGCTTACAGCCACAAGTGAACTTACAACTGAGGCTAACTTTTCTGTTTCAAAAAAATATCTGCGCAAAAAGTTATTAATGACGGACTTGTAACTATAAGCAAATCTTCACAAGAGCAGACAGACTAATATTTACAATCAAGTAATGGGAATATTTGACTTATTTGCAGATAGAATTTTAATTTAAAGACAACTATGTTGATCGACATGGAAACAATTCAATTAATTGTATGCTTCTATGTGACCCGGACTTAAGATTTTATTATGTTAGCGCCAGATGGACAGGAAAAGTTCATGATACAAAGAAGCCGTATAGAGGTATGTTCGTATAAATCTACAAGGCGGGTAATCGAAAATGTAATTGGTATTGAAAGAGTTGATTCCATTATGATTTGAAATCCAACCACATACTTTTAATGGTAATGAATATGAAAATCAAGATGAAGAAGACCACTAATGTAAGAGAAGACATTGTATTTAACACACAAGGTGGAATTACACGTATACAAGAAATAATAAACTCATTTGGGCAATAATTTTGAAAAAATAAAAATCTTTTTACTTTTATTGGTATTGTTTCATTCACTCTTCGTCCACTAAATTACTATAAAATTATTTACTTTCCAATTTGAATATCTGCAGACTTATAGTTCTTCGCAAATAATTTTATATTTGTACATAGAGACTTGTAAACTTGTAGCACTTTATTTGCTGCACTTATAATTTGAATCTGCCGCACTACAAGTGCTGAAAAATGTTTGCGGACTAGACTACTACGACTACATATTTTATTTGTGATTGTTCGTTTACAAGAAAAACACTTGTAGTATTATGAATTAGGCCAGGTTGGGTTCAAAATATGTATTTTTCGGAACTTGAGTTAAATATTTTGGGATGTCCCATAAATCGACTGGTATCACAGTTGCAATTTAATAGCACATCTGGTAGTCTTGATGTAAAAGGAGTAAAAAGTGCTTTATTTTTCCTAGACTATCACTCCATTAATTTTGTTCAAAACTAATCGATAGACTTTAGTCCTTCTCTGCACAGGTGAATGATATTACACAAAAGGTTAAATTCGAAGTCCAAACACTGGAGGTGTTTTGAAGTCTAAATCATTACAAATTGGTAAATATGTGCGAGAACTTGAATAAATTATACTGAAATGATTTTTATAATCTGACATAATCTGATATAGTAAATGCTATCCCTTAGTTTGCCTATACTCCTTACTAAACATTTGAGGTATTTGACATATGTATGCAAGTACAAAACTACCATGTTTCAAAAATGTTTTGTTTCTAAGAATTTTCTGAATCTGTAACAATTGTTAAAGAAATTTTGGTTAGTTTATCAAATTCTAAGAGCTTTAGATTAGCTTAGAGTTTGGAGGCTGATGACAATGTAGTCATACCAGCCATAAACAGTAACATTGCCATTAACATAAACATTCGTCGCAGAGTTCATTAATAAATATGCTGATTTTATTCTTATGGACAACAATCTAGGATATGATTAGTCACAGAAAGACTATCTCATCAAAGTCAGCATTCTAAGAATGCAACTTAATCGCACGGGATGAGTTTTCAATGCAGTTGCTTCTAGTATTATACCTATAAAATGTGTTCTGAACATAGAATGGCTTAGAGTTCAGGTTGGTTGGTTGGATTAGGTGTCTGTTGCCACTCAAGCAAAGACCAAAAGGAAGGGCAGTTAGTATAAAAGAAAAACTGGATTCCCAGTACCTGGATCTACATTGCAGATAGGGACATAATAATTTTGTATTTTAATATAAACGCACCCTAAAGCTTTTTTTTTATGATTATGTCAAAACGTCAGTCAAGATTTTTATTTTTATCATGGTGAAGTTCACAAAAGAGCAACGTTTGAAGATTGAAAAAGAGCGCTTAGTTCAATTTTCGGTTGTAATAATCATACCACAATCATACATAAATGTGTCAGTGAGACAACGCACCGGTTGAAGTACCGAAAATATCGCAGCCTTAAGTGCTTATGTTCAAAATGAGCCAAATCAGTCGATTCTACGCCATTCACAGGCATTGGGAATCTCTCAGTCCACATAGTGGCGAATTTTGCATTAAGATCTTGGCCTACACTCTTACAAGATCAAGACTCTTACTCTTGATCATTACATACAACTAAAGAAACAATCAACTTATTGAAGGAAACATTCGATGAACGCATAATTTCGCGCAATGGACCTGTCTTGTGATTTGACGCCTCTTGATTATTTTTTTGGCGGATACGTAAAGTTGCTAGTCTACGCTGACAAACAATAATAGACTCATTGGAAGCCAACATTATTCGTGTTATTGAGGACGTACGGCCACAAATGCTTGAAAAAGTAGGCGAAAACTTTGTTTTTTTGGATGACATTCATCAGATCCAGCCGAAGTTGTACTTAAAAATTAATTGTATAATGTATTCTCTCGATAAACACAAGTAAATGGCTGTTTAAAGAAATTTCATGGGTTTTGTTCGAAATGAAAGTTAGTACTGGCTTTAAAAAACACCTTTTACATATATGAATGTATTTAGACAAACGATTTTCTTTTACAGTGTTATCCGATTTGATTCTATTATTGCATGCATTTATATGTATGATTTAGCTATTTCAAAGGAATTAATCCCTTAAAATCCAGTTGCAAAAGTGGGAAAGTTAGGCTCCTTGAAATGCAGTTCAATAAACTCCTTATAGTACATCTAAATACAACCATTGTGTGCCTATGTATTAGAATGTGGAAACCCCTATAATTTTATGCGTTTTTGATTATCTTTTCAAAATAAAGGATTTTGAGCTTTGCTTTATCAATTTTATTTTCGAAACATACATATGCTAAAGATCTTTATTTGTTTATAGATTGATTAAATATTCTCTTCACGTTTGGTATATAATTATATAAACAAAGCTAATTCAAACATATTGCTAGCAGTGCAGATTATAAGGAACATTTATCTTTTCTTTGCTCCGGTTTAGATGAAATCAAAATTGAAAGCAGCAGACTACTTGATGACGACTAATAAAATCGCAATAAAAAGAGTTTCAAATGTGACCAACATTTTCAATGCCCAACGAAAAGGCTGCGAAGAAATAGACACAAAAAAAAAATGGATAAGTGGATAAATAATCCACTAGACAACGTCAATAGAATAATCTGGTCACGTGCCTAGAGCGGTTCATTAAATTTTTCGGCCTTGGCATCCAATGAGATTTAGCCAGTTGCGAACCAAACCAACAACGCAACGCAAAAGAAATAAAGGCACAAGTGTCCCCGCCATTATACTGTGCAGTAATAAACTAAATTAAGTAATTTACTTGCGTGCAACTCACCTTTTCTAGATTTGTATCCGTAAACATCCAGGACGGGTAGGCCGTCCTCCATGAAACGTCTGGTATGCTCCCACTTATCATCGCGAGCGTTATCCTTATCCTTCAGAACACTGCTAACCTCGGGAATGATCTTACTCTCAATTAATTTTTGATTCTTGTAATTGTGTTCGATTTGATGCACCAGTTTCACGTCACTCGCGATCTCACTTCCGTTAACCACCACCACAGCCATAAATAGGGCCGCAATGGCTGCCACAAGGAATCTACTACGTTCCGTAGATTTTATCATTTTCAAAAGATTCAGCTCGATAAATTACGAATTATTTAGAAATTAATTTTGTTTTTTATTGGCGTTTGAACGGTTTTTGTTGACACTTTTACTTTATTTTTATTATTATTTATTTATTTATTTATTTTTTTTTAATTTTTCACTTTTCAGTCTCACAGTGGAAGGGAAGTGGAAACTTTTCTTTACATCTCTCAATTGGTCAGTGTATCTATTTGCGAGTTATCATTTCGAAATACCCGTACTCATCCGTTTACATTTTTCCACTTGCACTTGTTGATGATGGAGACGATTGTATCCAAATGGCACTTGCTGGGCATCTGAATAGGAATAAGCTACTCGGGCTGAGCGAACCGCAGTTCACAGTCGTCGATTGGGGTTGGGGTTGGGGTTCCTTTCTGTCAGAGGAGGTAATTTCACTGATTGTTGTCGGTTGTTGTGCTCTGTAGTAGATATTTCGCAATGCGCACAACACAAACCGTTGCCGGATTAAGAGTGGAATAAAAGTGGAAAAAAAAGAAAAAAAGAGAAAAAGAATGAAATTGATTGCGGAGAAGTTAAGTCAATCATTAGGGGAGAGGGATTGCATGGGGGTTGCTTGGGGAGACGAGGGAGTGGTAAAACGGATAATGTGCGCATTTTGATTTTTCATGCTGCATAGTGGGTGAAAGTTGATGCTGATGCAGACGATATTGAATGTTTCATTAAAATGACGGATCAGTTTATTTTTGTGAATAAGGGTCGGTAAGGATGTGTGTATGGTATTCTTTATAGATTAAGTTCCATATGGGAGAGCTGATGACTAACAGGAAAAAGTCGTAATATTATACATACATATGTACATACGTATGTCTGATGCATGGAATCTCAGCATCGTTTGATCGATCCACATGGATCCAAAGGAGATCTCTTACAGTGGTATTAGTCAACATAGCGTACAATATTTTCTCTGTCATATTGTGCGAACGTCGGAAACCCTTCGTCAACAACCTGATTGACAATCGATCAAATTTTCATACTTCGTCAAATTCTGGAGAATACTCAAACTCACCATTTTTCATCGATTTTAAGGACGCATATGACAGAATTTAAAGACGCGAGCTATACAGAGCCATGTTTCCTTCTAAACTGGTCCGCTTGTGTAGAATGACGATGGAGCTGAGTAACGACATTATCGAGTCCAATGTCAAAAACTGATTTAATAAAGGTGACCTGCTTCATGTGATCTTGTTAGCATCATACTTGAAAGAATTGTGAGAAACCGACAAACCAACACCGGAAGTACAATATTTCGAAAGTCTGTGCATCTACAAGTATACGGCGAAAATATTCACATAATGAGCAGAACTTAGTAAGATGTCATTAGCGCGTTTGTTAGTATAGAACATAGGGTCTAGCGGTAAATGAAAAACTACGCAATAGTTATCTGAGATGGCTAGGACATGTACAGCTAATGGACATTAGCGCTCCGGCCCACAGAGTCTTCGAATCTATTCTAGGGGGACAAAGTAGTAAAGGCAGATCTCGTCTTAGGTAGCTCGCACAAGTAGAAGGGTATCTCAACCAATCTGGAGTGTGCAACTAAAGTTAGCAGTTAGCTAAAGGTCGGGCTAACTGGAGAGGCTTGTTGCTTGAGGCACAGACCGCGAACTGTAGCTCAGTGGTTTGGGCATCAAACTACTAAGCGAAAATTGGAGTTCCCCAAAAATTTCAAAAAGTTTGTTACAGTTTCATTTCTTGCGAAAGTCTGTCAAAAAATGCACGACTAAAACTGTCATAAGAAAGTTTCTCAACACTGTTAAATACAGTATTATTTTAGAGTAAGGTATAATACATCCAAAGGAGCTACACTGTGTCCATTTTGCCAAATATGTATCTATCAGAGCATGATGCTCTCCACATTGGTAAGTTGTGGAGAGTATAAACAATCCCATATAGTCTACTCAAAGGAAGGCATTATTCATTTCAATCCGTCATCGTTTTGCATGCATACAAATTCTAATTAACTCAACCACTTAAGTTGTTGAACTATTGGATCATCATTGAGTGCTGGAAATAGGTGACGATATTTCGTTGAAAATCATTTTCATCATGGCGGTTTCGGAAACAACTAAAATTGTTTAATTTGGAACTCGTGACTCAGAAGTAACCAGTGCATCCACTCAATGACATTATTGTCGTAAATTCCAAGATATATTTGTATTGACTAATTTAAATAAAAATGATCACATCTGGTTTCCAAAATACCAATATTCCTTATAAGTCATTTTATTTGTTTCATTCGATGGTGGCATAATTTCCAAGAATAGCGAGGTAAGAAAGCAAGAAGCAATAAACGCGAGTTGCAGACATGTATCCGTAATCAGGCCTATAATAAAGCTATAGAAAGCCTCATACTTATCTTAGCTGGTTAAAAGCTGGGTTTGGGCTTGCCTATGCATCAGTGGAGCACTAAGAACCACACCAACAGTGACTCTGGATATTTTGTGTCACTTTATACCTTTACACATCTATAAGCAACTTGCGCAGCCACTGGTCTAA
The DNA here is from genome assembly GCA_905220385.1 of Xylota sylvarum. Lineage (NCBI taxonomy): Eukaryota > Metazoa > Arthropoda > Insecta > Diptera > Syrphidae > Xylota > Xylota sylvarum. The sequence goes on from LR999960.1 coordinate 32,502,599, forward strand.
TCTAAGTACTGGTTGCTCATCTATTCTTAAAATTCTTGAATTTCTTCCGCAAGACACCGACTACCTACTTCCACAATTTCTATTTGATAAAAACTTTGAAGCACATATCCACTCCAGAGTTGATTAGGAGGAGTATTTGTGTTAACAAAACATAGGATTCATAATATTTCTACACGGATAGAAAATCGGGATCGGGAGTTCGAGGAGGGGTCTTCTCCAATGATGTAAATATAAGTATTCCTTTACGCCTTCCTAATCACTGCAGCGTGCATTACATCTAAGCAATTCAATGCACTACTTAAAAAACTCAACATTATAACGTTCAACTTTAAAACTTTACTACCAAGCTCTGCAACAAAAAAATTGGAATAAAGAATCCACAATCTATAAACTGAGCAATCACACACCAATGTGGTACACAGATGGGTCAAGAACTGACGAAGTAACTGGAGTCTGAGTATTCGGGCTTAGAACCAAATACTATCCATGGGCAAAAGTACTAGCATCTTTCAGGCTGAACTCTATTCCATAGATAGATGTGTCTAAATCAATATTGACAGAAACCACGCCAACTGTGATGTAGCAATAATTTCAGATAGCCACGCTGCTATTATGGCACTTGATTCCTATGTCATTAAGTCTAAAGTTTCGCAAGTCTATGCCTGCAAAAGCTTAATGAACTTGGTAGAAGACACAAGATAACCCTCTGTTGGATACGTGAACATGTGGATTGTAAGAAATGGCCGACTCCCTATCAAGAAATTGATTATACCCTCAAAGAAGAATTAAGGAAAGTAAAGAGGGAAAATAGTGCAAGAATCTGGAACAACGCTCAGGGCATGAGGCAAGCCAAGAAACTTCCAGGGCAACATAACCGACAAAAATTCAAAGCATTTATCAGCATGAGCAAGAATAGCCTTCGTATTTCAACATTCTTCCTAACGAGGCATTGTAAACTCAAGGAACACCTAGTTTCCTTAGGTATATCTGAAGAAGGTCTCTGCGGATACATATATGTGCTGGGATCTTGCATTGACCCACAAAAGACTGCAATAGTAGTCAAGGGGAGTACAAGGGCAAGTACCAATTATCAAATGAGACTATACCCTCACTAGAGCCAACTCTCATCCTTAGATTCTTAAAGGCAACTGGGTTAGAGATAGTGTTCTAGGACAGATTTCTTTCGCCAAGGCGAAGTAAGAGTACATGATTCTCAAAATGATTCCGAAAGGAATCTTAATACGAGTTGAACTCTAATGAGAGCACGTACTTCTCCAAGGGGTTAGGTGGGGGTAGAATAGATCAAAAGGTCGCAACATACCCCTTCTTCAAATAATAAATAATGGTGGGTCTGATACAAAGGAAGGCTCGTGGTCGTATTACTTTTATTTGGATGAAGTTATTATTCTCATTTTTCAATTACAAATGTATCGATACCAGATTAAGATCTAAATATGTGCTATAAGTCGCAGCACATTATTATAAAACGATAATACTTTTGTGTGTGAGTGTACGTCCTCTATTTACAGTTTTAAAACCCTGAACTTTCCGACAGTCATAATCTGCAATTACGTAATATGTCAGCATGGCCGCATACTTTTATGCTAAGAGTTGCTCATAATTAAAATGTAGAGTCATCATAAATTACCCAAAGGTTGATCTACTGTGAGAGTCATAACTCGTGACAAACAAAATTCATCATTACTCTTAACGCTGCAAGTATATACATATGTATGTATGTACATACTTCTTATAAAAAAAAAAGAAAAAAATCAACGAAAACTTTTAAATTTATCTCTCTACGGTTCTGCATGGCTTACAAAACAAAAAAAAAAAATATCCAAAGCTATATTTACTTTTTGATATTGGATTCTTCAACGTTCCTACAGGAAATTCAATTAACTCGGCTAAACTTGAGGATACCAGGGGGCGGCGGCGTCGACATATAGCTTAGAGCAGCTTACTTTACAATCCATGGCTTTATTACCATAATCAATGAATAACGAGGTTGCTTCTCGCTTTCTTCCGCACAATCTTTGTCACCGTTCGCTCTCATCCTCATCATCGTCGTCGAGTCCGTCAACATGCTACAACTGAAAGTCTGAAGATAAACATTTCTCTTGCTCTCCCTCTCTGTGCGCGCTGACTTAAATTTAAGCGACCACAAAAATAAATATCTAACTAAAAGTGAAGTAACCAATCTGACCAAATTGGTCTCGAGAGTAAACAAAAAAAAAAAAAAAAAACAAACCACATACCTACAAGTACATGCGATGTTTATATAGTGGGTCGATGAATTCGTGCAGCGAGATACTTTTCCGCATACATCTGAGATACAAAGATACACAGAGTTGCAGAACGAAGAGAAAAAAGAAGAAAAAAACGTTCAAAATTATAATTTGTTTGCATTTTTCATTTGCCAACAGAAAGTAAGCTAATTGCAGATTGTTATGCGAGTTTGTGTACCGTATGTGGTCCGGGTTATGCAATAACCACCGCATACTCGTACACCGTTCAAGATAGATTTTTCATTTCGAGCCGGTTTTCCATAGCTTGAAGTTTTCTTGTGTCACACCGACCGATTGCATCATTAGCCATTTTTGTTGTTGTTGTTGTTTTAGGTTTAGTCAACAACAACGCATGACGGACTACGACAGGCGATGAGAATCATTTTAATATGTGGAGTTGAGGCTTAGTCGCTCGGTCAGAATACCAATTAATTGATTAGAATAAAATTGGAAAGTATGCGGAGATATGTCAGTTTGCGGAGTGGTATCTAAGTGGACTCAGTACCTACGCTAAATATTTTGATGTGCATACATACTCGTACATTGGATACTTGAAATGGAGATCGTGTATCGATGACAGGATGAATGATTCAGCTCAGTGATTGATGTGATCTTGGTATGTGTCAGTGATGATGATGAGCTCTCGGGATTTTTTTTAAGGTCTACGAGTATCAACGCTTGACAAGAGGGAAACAGTTCTGCCGTTTTGAAGAAAGATACCTACTTTGTTTTGTATTTTCTCGAACAAACGTAAGTTAACGATTTGTATTTTTTGGCAGATGACGACAGTTAAACGGATGTGAGCTGAATAAGAAAATAAAGTTAGTTCATAGCATAAGAGGCAAAAAAAAAACAGCTACAGCTACTAAAGACCGGATTAGGAATAAAAAAAATTTGCTGATTTGTGTTTGTGCTTTTAGTATACATTTAAGTACTACACTAAAAAAGACACATGACACATTAAACAGTTAACAAAAGGAAGTTGGCAGCAAATAATTCAGTAATGTACATACATACAGTTATGGACAAAACAATAAGACCAGTAGGGAAAACAACCATTTGGTTGGATATTTGTCATCTTTGGTAACGGTATAATAAGTAAATATAATCGTATAAGAAAAATGTAAGGAAACGTGAAGGACCTAGCACGACCGATGCGACATGCGGACAAAACAAAAAGACCACGTTACTTGCGTAAAATTTTTGTTTTCAAGTAAAGGGTTTTTCAATAGGGCCATAACAATTTTGTATTTTAATACAAACTCTTTAGCTTTTTTATGATCTGTTAAGCTCAAAATGTCAGTCAAGGTTTACATTATTATCATGGTGAAGTTCACGAACGAGTAACGTTTGGAAATTATAAAAAATTATTTTTATAAATTTTTTACCAATTTTCGTTGGTAATAATCGTCCCACCAGACAGGCTTTGCGTGTAATAGTGGATAAATTCAAGTCAACATATTCACTAAATGTTCCTGTTCCCATGAGACAACGTATCAAGTGAAGTACCAAACATATCGCAGTCGTAGGTGATTAAGTTCAGTCGATTCCACGCCGTTCCACATTGTCCACATTGTCGCGAATTTTGCATAAAGATCTTGGCCTTACACACTTACAAGATCAAATTAACTCAATAACTAGAGCCTTTTGTAAAAATTTGAAGACAATCCTGAATTTCATCTCAAAATCATTTTCAAAGAAGAAGTACATTTTTGGTTTAATGGCAAAATATGCGTTATTGGACAGCAACAAACCCCGCAGAGGGAATTGTCCGGGGTCATTGAGAGATCAAAAACGTTTGTTTTTAATGGTTTACAATCACTAAAATCCCAAAAACAAACAGGTAAACCACGAAAACTATCAATGAAACATGACACCCAAGTCAAATGCGTGTCCAAGAAAAACCCGTACCATTTCTTACCAAAAACCACCGGAAGAATCGTATCCATTTCGGCAACAAACATCTGGAATAGATACGTACGCAAAAACGAAGAAAAAGTGATGAAATATTCTTTGGTCCGATGAAACAAAAATAAATTTGGTGGGATCGGATGGCAACAGATGGGTCAGACGTCCGGAGAATGCAGCATTCCAAAAGTGTCAAACATGGAGGCGGAAGTAATCTAATGAAATTTTTCTCAGTATGGTGTAGATTTAATATTTTGGATAGAACCATAGGCTATTTGCATACCAAAATATTAGAGGAGGTCATGCTTTCGTATTTTGAGTGGGTGTTTATGTACGACAATGACCTGAACCATACGGCGGCCAAATGAAAAAGGTAGCGGGAAGAGCATTACATCGATCTCGTGCGCTAGTCCTGCGAATCCTAACCCTTAAACCCCTGAAAAAAAAGTCTCTTGGTGTTATATTATGGATGCGCTGATTAATATGAATACACTGGGATATATTCTGCGAATAATCGATGGGTACCTCCATAAAAGATACGGATATGGGGACAAAGGAGTACTCAGGAACTGCCGGCTTTCCATAGGGCTCTGTCCTCGGACCACTGCTATGGATTATAATAGTCCCCGACGAAGTACGCATTATTTGTTTCGCTGACGTCGTAGTGATAGTGGTTACGGTGAAAAATATAGATAAGTTATAACTGAACACAAACGAGACCATCGCATCAGTTAAACAATGGCTAGAGTCGAAGAGTCTAGCTTTGGCAGAACACAAAGCGGAGGAAGTTCTTATTAGTAAACGTAAAATAAGATAGTGGATGTCATGGCTCGAGTGGTTAGTGCATTGGACTACGGTGTGACTGGTTCAAGGTTCAATCCCCAGACAGCACCTAGAAATTTCTTTTATGTCTCCACCTCTCGCGAGCATCTGATAATCTGACATCCGAGAGTATAACTGTAATAAAAAAGCTTCTCAACTTGCCCTTCGGAAAGGGTATTAATTAGTAGGTCCCTTCTATTCGTGTAAAAAATGGTTGTTAGAAAATAGACCTGGGTCCCATAGACCTGTCGCGCCAAATATTTTTTTTTGTTTTGAATAAGATAGACCATGAAAGTTATGGTGGGGAGTTATACGCTCCAGAAAATGCATTACATACATTTGAAGTACATATCAAAGAAAGCATTAAAGCAGCTGGAAATGACCTACTAGAGAGCATATGTACATCGCGACGGACTGTCATGTGACTTCTTTAACATCACACTTGAAAGAATTGTGCGAAACTCACAATCCATCACCAGCACAATCTTTAAAACGATATTGACATTATTGGCAGAATACAGCGGGCTGTCTTCGGTGTGTTCGCCAGTATTAAAACGGTAGCTACCAAAATGGGTTAGCGGTGACGGGCTTTGGAGGAGAAGATTCAACGACGAACTATACGAGCTGTACAGCGACATCGACCTAGTAAAAAAAACCGCGCATTAATCGTTTGAAATGACTAGGATATATCGAGAGAATTGACACCAATGTTTCCGAATCAAACCGGGAGGAGCAACCCAGTTCCTCTTAGGTGGCGCGCGCAAGTAGAAGGGGACCGCAACCGACTTGGAGTGCGCGGCTGGGGGCAATTAGCTAAGATCCGGGCTAACGGGAGAGGTTAAGTTGGTTAAGACCCAGGTTAACCCCGAACTATAACTAAGTAAGAGCAGGTACATATGTAGATAATTGAATCGACATAAATAGACGTATTCTTTATTTTTTTTAATAAGCAGCAATATCCTAGTATAATATCATACGTTAATTCTATGTATGCATCAAACTTATTCATTTTAAGGGCTATACCTAAGGTAGTTAATTACTTCTTAAGGTGTGTATTGAGTCTTAACTCTTTCTATATACATATAGCCAACGTATGGTTCAAATATTTAAAGTTTCATTATAGAGTTAGTGCATAGTTTAAGATTATTTTATACAATTCTGACCTAGATGCGATCTGTTTCTTGATGGAATTATTAAAGTTCCCCAAGCTGACCAAAATTCTCTTGAGAACTTTACCAATTATTGTACTTAGAAGCGCTGATTACCTAAGTGCCAACTTAGTTCATAAGATTCCTGAAGTAAATTAATGACTTAATTGGAAATAATTTGTTCGATATATCCTGTCATTAAATTATAAATTTAATTTTGCCTAGGATGTGTACAAGGTGTGTGTGTGTGTTTTTTTTCTTCAATTGTCTTATTGCGCAATAATATCTAAAAATAAATCAAACTATTTGGATTGCACCTTAATTTAAAATTCCACAGTAGAATTCCACTTTTAAAATGCAATTAATCTCCAACACAATCTTCAACTAACAATTAAGTCTATAAAATATAATCGCTACGATTTGTATACAAAACACGTACAAAAGCGGTTTTCCCAGAGAACACAATTGGATTTGTATCTGGCAACAAAGTTACTTTATTGATTGCTTAATTAATAAATAAGTTCATCTATCACTCAGCACGTTTCACGAAAAGATAAATTTTATATGATAAAAAAAAAAAAAACAACAATTATGCATTGCGCACAGTGCGAAGGGTGACCGCGTTAAACTCAACTTCACGAATTCCCGCTTTGAACTGGAGGCCCGATATAAGCCTACCCAGCTCCAGACACATCAAGCTGAGTGCTGGATTACTTTTTTTTTCATTTCATTTCATTCACTTGGGTATCCATTAAGTCAAGTTTGTAGTTTGGCGAATATTTTTCATACACGTTGTGTTGGTATTCACTTCTTGTTATCATATTAGTAAGTCATTCTTTTATTTCCTTCTTTTTTTTTTTGTTCAGGTTTTCTTGTGGCTTTTCTTTGGCCGAATAGATTCACGCTCGAAAAGTAACGTGTAGGGTGCACGGGCTATATTATATGCGGCGGACGAGGAGGACACCGGGAACAAAGCCTGACAGTACATATACGTTTTTCTGATTTCAATGAGATCTGATTGAATTCACTTTGCACACTTAAATCTGTGCACTTAAGCGTTTAATGCTTGTTTGTCAACGTTGTTTCGACAGAAGCGAGACGGGGAACTGCCTTTTTATAGGAAATTTAGTAAGTTGCTTGGGCAACGAGATTCTCTGGAATAGCCTAAGTAAATAAGTAGAGAACATTTTAATTAGGTGGGATAATTTTGTTATTGTGTCAATTTTCTTATGGTAGAGAACTATCGAGGTTGCGAAGTGGCAAAGAAGCTCCAAAAAGGCGCTATACATATGTATAAATATATTTTACGTCAGAACGAAAAGTCAATTAAAGAAAGACGTGAATCCGTTGACCCTTTCAGTAAAAATGAATGAATTGCAATTGAAGGATTGAAAAGTTTTTTCTCCAAAAATCAGAAAATCAATAATTTGTTTTTTCAATATAATTTTTTACCATGATTAAAATAAAACATGAAGCAATCCTTTTGTTAGTTGGAAGCCATGTATGAACAGTGCACTTTCACATTCATATCTAGCAATCCTTGCTTTTGCCACTTGATCTATAGTGAAATTTATAGTAAAGTTTATAGAAAGAATGTGAAGAAGGAATAGAGTCAGGTGTAAAATGAAAAAATTTGCTGATGGTTTTCTCCATTTCCTGAGGCCTTCAATTTCAGCCAAGATACCACTGGCAATCCATTTTAGAAATGCAAGACAACACATTTTTTTTTATGAATTTACAGTACTTTCCAATTTCATATTCCAGTCATACTTTGCATACATCTGCCACAATCATATGGTCTAAAAAACATGTTGTCCACTATCTGCTTTTGTTGGAAGTCATATAGTGGGATACTTCTTTACCGATTAGAAGGTCATGTGATTCCGTACCTACTTTATGAGTATGAATTCCTGACTCATAAATAGATATATGTTTTCATTACCGTGCCAACATTTTTGGACGATTTAACATTATGGCTGATTGACCAAAAAAAATGTCAATCCGAAAATACCAACAATCATCAAACATTTATTATAACACAATTTTTTCAACGGCTGTGCGAAATTAGGCCCCTTATGTCCGAACTAACCTATTTATAGTACCTTCTTATGGCGAATGCCGATCGTTAAGTCCCGAGTATTCAGATCCACATGTGTAGTCAGAATCAGCATACGCTCATGTTTAGTTCACTATCAGATAGCTATCTAGGAGACACCACAAGAAGGTGCTGATGATAAGGCGATTTTGTCTCCAGTGCCCAACTGGGGACAGTTAGCTGAGGATCGAGCTAACTGGAGAGGCTTGCTGGCTTGCCATAATCTCATAGTTTAAAATACTTGCATGAAAGTTAAACCAAGATTTCAAATGATAATGCAAATAAAAAAGTGTTACCATATGGCAACAAATGACTAGGTTAAGGAAAAGGTTACGACCGAAATTAAAGTAAAGACGAAGGGGGAAACAAGTAATATCCCTCTGTCAAAAAGTAATGAAAAGCCGGAATTTTCAGTAGTGCAAACATATGCTCAAAATGTTTCACAACCAAACAAACAGAGCGGTGCTACGGCAGAATCAATATCCCAAGCGTTCGCTATTATTCTCGCGAAACTTGAGGAGCAAACCATAATAATCAACATCATATTGGACAAATTGAGGAAGCTTGAGCTAAAATCTCGCAAAAAGAACTCACATATGAATATGAATCGGTTGCTAAAAACTTTAACATGGAACGCAAACGGCTCCGAACAAAAATCAGCTAACTAGAGGTGTTCTTGCGGAACGACAAGATTGAAATATGCTTGATCTCTGAAACCCATTTGACAAAGGAATCTCAAGTAAAAATAAGAGGATTTTTTGCATATCACGCATACCATCGAATGCAAAACACACCTTTCGGGGTTGAAGATACAATTCTATTAGATTATATTATGCTCCCACCAAACCGAAACTTAGAGATTTCGATGAGCTTTTACCGAAACTTCGAAAGCCGTTCACATCAGTTTGAAATGATTTCAAATGTCAATACGAGACAAGCGGAGGTCCTAGCAGTGACAATAACCGTGAATGAAGACCACAAGAAGGTATCACATTTTTCATCTACATCCAGGCAGCAATGATAGCGTGTTTTGCTATCGAAATAAAATCTAAGATTGTGTAGTTCTGTCGCGTAGACCTCTAATGGGACATGAAGATATCCCAGGTAATGAGAAGGCTGATGAATTGGCTAGATGGGGTTCGGAAGCTAGATCAGAATAAGTCGAAACTTTGATAAACATCCCGCCTTGTACACTGAAGCACGAAGCTGGGTTTTAAGATCCAAAAGGTAAACAATAAATGCTCTTTCACACTTGTGTGACTTTTCGACAAGACAATAAAGGACAGAATTTTGCCAAAGGATAGGAAATCCCTTTCTACTCTAATAAGAGTCATCACGCGGCATAATACTTTGCGGAATTACATGAAAAAACTAAGACAAACATCCGAGAGAATAACTGTCATAAAAAAGCTTCTCAAATAACAAATTGCCTTGCGGACACGACATTAAACTATAGGCCATTTTCATTCGTAAAGAATATAACATACACAACACAAATGGTTGTGAGAAGCTAGGCCCTGGGTTCCACTGACCTGACGTGCCATATATTTATTTATAGCGGAAGAAGACCTATTATGAGGATATAGAGATGCGGAAGTCAAAGAGGGCACGACACACTTTCTCTGTCAATGACTAGATCTCGTCCACCTCAGGTATACATTTCTCAGGCGACACTTCTACGATCTAGAAGACCTGTGAATGACACCTTGAACTACATCAAATCAACTGGATGGTTTGCAAATTCAACACTAAGAAACCACATCTATAGAATAAGTTTAACCAATGATAGTAAAATGGATCTGTATTGACCTAGGTGTGGCGTTGTGGATCACTTCCACTTCGCGTACCCACGTAACATAACTTAAGATGTTACGTGGGAAGCACGACGGATATGACCGTAGTTAGTGATTATTATTACAAACGGACCATTTGCAATTCTTCCAATTCATGCGAAGATGATACAAGGTGGACTAAAATGTATCGCCCTATCGGAAGATGCTATAGCTTTTGCAAATGACGGCAACTGTCAATATTAGTATACTAGTACTCGTAACTAATTTTTTACGGAATAATTCATCAGTGGCCATTACACGTTCGTCCCTGCAGCGCATTCGAGTGAAAGATTTGAAGATGTTTTCTTACAAAGTAAGACCGCCAATCACCCTTAAACTGCCTATGCTCACGCTTTAGTGATCCTCAATGACGCAGAGGTCGATTTTCGGTCGAAATTCATCATCAGCGACGAGGCCCATTTCCATCTGAAGGGATTAAACAAACAAAATTTGAGCTTCTGGGGCACTGAGAATTCACGTATCATTCACGAAGAGCTGTTACTACAAAAACAAATTGTTGGGACCCAGGGCCTAAGCTATTCACAACCATTCGTGTTGTGCGTGTTATATTCTTTACACGATTGGAAGGGGCCTACTGTTTAATGCCATATCCAAATGGCAATTTTTGTTTTCAGAAGCTTTTTTCATGACAGTTTTACTCTCGGATGTTTGGAGAGCGATACAGAACCATGATTAATGAGTTTTTATTGTCGCAAATTGTTGAATTGAGACTGAAGGACATGTGGCTCCTACAGGACGGTGCAACTGCACACAAGGATTTTGGCGATTTGCTAAGACCTGTAAGAACGCCCGATTTGACTGCTCCAGAGTTCTTTCTTTGGAGTTTTTTTTTAAGTCATGAATCTATAAGAACAAGCCATTGACTCTGGAAGCTTTGAAAAAGAATATCCGACAAGAGTGCGAACACTTATCGCACAAAGGTGTCAAATTTTTGCCAAAACGATTGAAAATGCAGTAAAAGAGCCCAAATGGTCATCAACAATTGTGACGCTCACTTGAGTAACAACAACAAAAAAATGATCAAATTGGGGTGATATTTGATATTTTTGTTGTCTTTTTTATTTCAAGGTGATTTTTTATTATGAAAAAACACAATTTTTCATTGCAGGTATATTTCTCACTTCAAGGTACAAGAATTTACTATATACATACACATGTATGTATGTATACATTTGTGATGTCAACTTTATGCTTCTAGACCTCAGGACTAATCCGAAAGAGAATTATTGAGTCTGGGTAATGAAATTGCTCGATTTTTTATTATTGTCTATTGCAGACGGACTATAATAATGAAAGAATTATTAACTATTAAAAACTTTTCGGAGATTCTTTGAGTTTAGAATAATCAACTCAGATAATGACTTCGAAAATAAATTCAATTTAAGACAATGTCGTCATTTTAATTGACCACTAACCTATGAGTAACAAGAGTCACTCCAAGCCATACAAACCATAACACCACGCACACTTCCTTCCTCTAAATGAGCACTACTATCAAAACATCATCGTACCGGGAATTGGATGTATACATATACATATGTACATATGTATACATCGTGTGTCGGCTTTTTTTTGCGATAATGTCACCCAGTTTAATTAAATTAATTATTCAACTACGTACACTTCGTACACAAGGAAGAGAAGAATAACTTTTACCAGCAATGATGGTCAATTATTTAATCAGTTTGAATTATTCCGAACTATGCTGTTGGTATGTTTTTTTTTTACTTCACTTCCAATGAAAGCAAAGGACGATTACGGAAATATGGAAAATGGGAAAGGATACTCGAATTTTTGTAACGAACCAATGGTGCTTAATTTATTTACTCTTATACACTGTTCTTAGATTATTATTTTACTCACAGAATTATGTTTTACTTTATCTGGAAGATAAATAGAAAAAAACGAGACTACTTGTTTTACCGGAAAATAGAGTAACAATGATAAAAGGAGCTTTGACTGTGTAGTTCTGGCTCACTCTACGGCGTATTAGTAATTTTATTGTGTTACCGCGCAAGCTTCATCGATCCATATGAGTCCCATTCAAGAGAATCATCAGTTTTGTTTTTTGTGGAATGTAAGCACAGGGTAGGAATTTAAGCTTTAAAGTTCGTTTTGCAACCAATGAGTTAGTGTCGCAACCATTAACTTGCTTTGCTTTGGGGGTGTTGTCTGAGATACATACCTAAAAAGTTAATGTACATCTGAAGAAACTAATGTTTTCGTAGAGTAACATCCGAAAACTTTGTCCCACAAAACTAGGTTTAAAGTTTAATGAAGAGATGGTTTAAATTAAATTAATAACATCGGTTGTCTACCAAAACTACCTATATTATAGCAAATTCTTTCTTGCCAGATATTGTTTTTTTACTACCACCACCATTACTGAATCCGAACTCGCTCATAAGCTCGAGTACTAAAAAATCTCAATAGTAACAAATCTCCAGGTCTAGATGGGATCTGTCCCTTTGTTTTAAAGAGGTTTTCTTCTATCCTGACTGAAGCTCTACGTAAGCTCTTCCACCTGTCATAATCTACAGGCAACTTTCCCGATAGGTGGAAACTCGCGCAATTTCAATGCTGGTGTACTCCAAGGCTTAGTCCTCTGTCCGACTCTGTTTTTGTTATTTATTAACGCCCTTCTTTTTTACTTGCAATTCAATTCATTCCTTTGCGGATGACAGTACTCTGGACTTATTCTTTAGCGACTCCACAGCTATAACCCCAAGCTGTGGAGTCTCACCGGTAACGAATGCCTACCGAGCTCAACTCCAATATTGATGCAATCATCAACTGGAGTGCAAAAACCCGAGACGAACTCAATTCGTCAAAAACCCAATGCTGTTTCCTGTCTCTGAAGCGGTATATTAATGAAGCCCAACTAAATATGAATGGAGCAGATATTGAGGAATCTAAGGGTTTGTCAACGCTTGGCATGCAAATTACCCCGAAGCTGTGAAAAGTGGCGCTAGGTGCCTCCGATTTCTTAAGAGGTGTAAACGTATTTCCAATCCTACAGACTTGGCTACTATTTATAAAGCTTTTATTTGTCTGAAACTCGAATACAACTCACATGTTCGGACGGGAGATCCTGTAACTTGTCTCAGTTTAAGATCATGTAACTATCAAGCATGTAAATTAATCGGTGACCTATATCAACTTGGAACCAAATTCCTTCGCTATGTTGGATGCTTATCAGTTCTGCAACACTTTTGTGGAATGACTTGCCCTCCTCAATATTTCCAACACATTTTGTGTTGCAAAGACTCGCAAAAGTCAACGTCATCTTCCTCTAATATTGATTATTATTATATAATAGTGATTATTTTTTTTAAAAGAAACCATCAGATGGTCCACTCTTTTTACTATCTTCAAGATTCAATACTATTGTCGTGCACAGTTTCGCAAGGTCAATACCTTTGAATGCATTTCTAATGTTCTGTGTTATTCCATTCCATTCCACTTCCTCGTATGGCTCTTAGATTCTACATAATATCTCTTAAATCTTATTTGTTGGAAAAATAATTATGTTGACCTGAATATTCTTTAAGAATGGCTTTAAAGGATATTTTTGTTGATTATGCAAACCAATCATAACCTACATTCCAGTAAACTGGTTTTCAATAAGATTTAACCAATAGACCAGAAGATGACATCATGTTTGTATTCTCTTTCGACTGTCGGTAAAATTATTTGCAATGTTGTCAATTGTTCGAGATGTCAATATATTTACTAAACATTTCATAATAAAAACGGATTAATGATCCATTTGGACATAGAATATACAATATTATATCCTTTTTTTGTTGCCTTCTATGAGAAGGAGAGGCAGACACTAGAAGAGAATTTGTACACAAAATCATTCATATTGAAGGGAATGACCAATTTACTTGAACATCACAATGGCAAACATCGAATAAAAGCAAAATCGGAAAATATCAAAATTATCAACAATATGTCGAGAAAAAAAAAGAGTGGAGTACCCACTCCTTGAGGGTAGTTTTTCAATGAATCTAACAATGTTGTCGAATTGATATTTTTCTCATAATCAGAGAATCAACAATAAACGAAATAAAGTGGTCTATACGCTGACTCAAATCTGTGGCAACATGCACAAGGCTAATATGTAGGAGAATTTCAAATGAAAAAGGATTCCGCAGGATATTTGTGTGGGTACTATGAAAAATCAATTTTTGTTTACAGAGATTAGAATTGCAGAGTTTTGTGAACTAACATGAGAATATTACAGATTTACAATTTGGCTTTGGTTGGACTTGTAATTAGTTTTTTTCTTCTGAGTACTGGGAGAAAAGGTCATATTGTATGGTAATATCTGATTAAGAGGATTAGGGGAGATCTTCTATAATGTACTTATCATTATCGAAAATGTATCTCAATTTAGAATTCGAATATTGAATAAAAGAACCGGCAATTGGATTGAAATAAGAATTTGAGTATTAGCTAGACATTGTTTGAGAATCCTTCCTTACAATAATCCAAACATAGAATAAGCTTTTCAGTCTTATGACACTCGTCTTTCTCTCAAAACTTGAGTTAATTAGATAAAGAAACTAATTCTATGAGACAGTGAGCAGACTACGCAGTTAATATGTTTGCTTCATAAACGCTTCTTTTCTACAATCAGCGGACTAATGGAATCTGGGGTGAGTAGGACTTATGATCGAATGATCGAGCAACCTCATTGGGATGATGGCACTGTAAAGCTCACGTATCGAATAAAAATATAATTGTACTAGAGAAATTCTTCTACGATATATGTATGTCAACTGCTGCACCCGCTGCATTCCCGTCAGCTGCTGACATAGTCGTCGCGATGTTGGCTGAATTCCAAAACGCAGTACTGCCACAGTACTGCAAAGTCAAACGTTCCAAAATGCAAACAAATGTAGTGTTGCAAAGCATCACGCTTCAAAACGCATCATGAATGAATCTATTGCACAAATGGGGCGTTATGAATTCCTGTGATGCAAATGATTTTTCTGTTGTTGTTCTGTTATTGATTGGGAAATGGAAGTTTTTGCAACTTATTTAACGAATTATACTTAATAAATTGTAGCGTTCAATTTAGTGGAATTATTGACATGTAGTTGTTTCCAATTAACAAAAGTATCGTGTTGTGTTCCAAAAAGTCAAAAATATAAAAAGCATCATCAATGCATAGCAGTGTCAAAGCATCAAGATTATGGAACATCAAAGCAGTATTGCGTATTTTTGCTCAAACTCTGATGGATTCCCGGAGATAACAATATAGAAGGTAACGAAAACGCGGATGCTTTGACAAGAATAGGGTCGGAAATGAACATCCGTAATGCCACCGATTGGTAAATTGTATAGCATAAGTGATGACATAATGGGCCTACTCTTCTTGGTTATCTAGGCAGGAATTGTACTTAATGGCTTTATTAGACAAAAGGAAATTCGCATCTTAAGTGGAGTAATCACAGGACACTGCACCATTGAAGTCTTGCCTTATTTATGCAGAACCTGCGGAGATAACGAAGAGGTAGAGTCAATCCGATATCTGCTTTGCCACGCCAGATCCTACCCACCCTTGGATATAGGCTCTTTCCAAGCACAGCAGAAGTAATAGGCTATCAGATACCTTATCTTCTCCACTTCATTACTAACTGGTTCCCGATTAGGTGAGTAACATGACAGGTTTGGTGTTCTTTTTTTTTGAAGTCTTTCTCTCTTTATTTTTAAATGGGGATTCATAGTGAATCTCTAGGAACCCTATTGAAAGTGGTGTGTCCATATCCTTCGTCATAACCTAACCTAATCTCCATAAAGGTTTGACAAATCGGAGGGAATTATCATAGATTTGTTAATAGCAATAGCAATTAAAAGTAGTCCCACTTAGTAACTTAAATCCTTTCACTCCTCGAAAGTTATAAGGTGTTAACAACGCCTGTGCACCATCCTGTGAGGAACACTGCAACATGTTTGAGCTGCCTCCAAATTATTTCCAAAAGCTTGATTCCTCCTCAACAATTCTGCGCCACTTTTACGTAGGACGTCCTGTAGGTCTGCCTGCCTGGGTGAGGGTATTCCACTGCATTTTGGAATGGAGTTGTCTTTTCGCTGTTGCGTGTATCCAATTCACTCTCATTTTTCCATTGCTTAGTAATTTCTGCAGATTCTTGATGCCCGATCTCAAGTAAAGTTGTTCGATTCTAAGATTTTCATTTACAAAGGCCTAAGGCTTGTGTTTGTTAATGGTATCCACCTTCCAAGAACTGTACCCAAATATCTTGGTTTTTGTGTTGAGAACCTTGCTTCTCCAGACTGAGGATAGCATTCCTAATAAAGCTTTTGGTTTCCCTATTTTGCAACACACATCCAATTCTGATTCTCCTGCACACATCCATTTTGGTATAACCGCGGAAAGACGAGACCATCCTTCCTAGATATAGAAAGTTGTTTACTCTTTCGGCTTCCTGTTTGCCAATGTTGAGTTGATTAGAAGTGATTATTTTAAGCTCCATTTGTTTGCCTTAATTTCTAGATTTTGGGCCATCAGATGGAGGTCCATTATGTGATGTGCTAGTAGGGAAACTTCGTCAGGTTTTTAAGGTAAGATTTCGTAGTGTATCGAATTTTTTGGTTACTTTCGATGGTGACCACCAGAAACAACAGCGGTAACAGTGTGTACCCCTGACGTACTCCACTTTGTACTATAAAACCCTACGACACCTTACTATTATTTAATTAGTGTTACTTATCATATATAGCCTAAATAATAGCTATGAGTTTTTCTAGGATGCCTATCCTGCGATAGGTCAACCAGACAGTATCTCGATTCGAGTAATCGAAAGCCTTCTTAGAGTAGATAAACAGTCCTGTATCAGAGACCTGTAATGGACGCATTAATCTATTATGTGCCGTAAGCTGTTTACGTGGTCTATGCGAAAGACTGCCTGTTCGATAGCGAGAGAGATCGAATATGATTCTAGCTATTATCACGGCTAAGGCCGGGAGAATGTTTATACCACTACAGTTTCCATAATTCATCAAATTTTCATTTTTCGCAGGCTTAATGATAATCGCTCTTTCCATTCCTGGGGAAAGTGCTCATTTTCTCTGGTTCTACGTATGAGCGGGTGTAGTAGTTCTTCAGTTTTTATCCCGATCCAAAAGCAAAAGATTACCATCTAAACTCTTCATTGTTCCGACCACCAATGATCTCCTGGGTGATGTTATAATCAGTCCTCACTGTCACACCTGGTGGCTGCTTCTTCTGCTTTGAGTCGATACACTGACGTCTGTCACATCTCACATAATGCTGGACTTTCTTTCTTTTCACGCGATATTGGGACTCTAGCTCTACTGCTGAGGTCGCTGTAATCCGAGTTTGCACTTCTGTATGCTCATCGATCTGTCTCCAGTTGTCTGCCAACAGCCATGTGCACTGAATTTTCTGTTCTTTGCCGACCTAGGATTCATGGATTCCAATGGTAATCCACGCTCTTCTGCAATATGCTTCGAAGATGGTCCCTGAATTGTTGGCGCACTTGTGGAATCCTAAACATGTCGGTATTGAACCTGCTAATGTTGATCAAGTTTGAGCGGTTGCTGTCGAATTAAGCCTTTCGCAGAGTGTTTGTTTATTTTCTACTTCATATTTGAGAGCAATGTTGAAAATTTGAATTACCTATCTTTCCTAAATCAGAATTGATGAACTTAGATTTGATTGAAAATATGTCACTTCAGAAATTGCCTCAGTTAGATTTACCATTGAGATTCTTTAGAATGCCATAGAAAAAGTTCTCCTCCCAACCACTAAACGTAACAGAGGACTCATGGAATAGTATGGGTACATGAATGTAAATTCTGAAATTGATTTGAGTCGTGGAATTTATCGTGCAAATGCAAAATCAAAGTCAAATAATGAACTCTATACAGGAAATCCAGACAATAGTATCTCTACTGAACAGAGATTTCTTTACTAATCATCATAAACTTGGGTTATCCACTTCATACTCTCATTATATTCAAGATACTTCAAGTTTCTCGATACAATCTCCCTATTTTGACTCTATCTCCAGCAAATCTGTTCTATGAGAAATCAATTTTCATAAATTGAACTAGCCTATATGTATATATATGTAGGTACGAGTATAGATGCTTCCAAAGTGTATTAAAATATTCAGGATACTCGTAGATGAACAATATTTATAAGTAAAAAAAGAAAAACAACTGCAAGCATAGTTAACGTCAATCTTTTGTATCTAGAACTATTTCAACCGAAACACAAATACTTCTCGAAATGGTCCAATTGATTCAATTTATTTTGCTCATGATTGTATCCTGCGGAAATTGAAATCCTCTGGAATTAAATTTTTATCTTTTCAATAATTCCACTGTAAGTAGTAGTTGCTCCAATAAAAGAATGAATGCCTGTAGCCGTAGCTAAAAGAGAAAATGTATGGATCACTGTGAGGGGTGGAATGTACTATGTACATACCTTACATTTCTACTCATACTACTATCGACATGAAGGAAACCATGCGAAATTGCTACGAGTGAGCGGTGTGTGCTCCATTATGAAGTTTTATGGATTTTCCTTGTTCTCGGAAAAGATATCCAAGAATATGGCAAATTTTTGAGGTGAAACCCAGGATAACCGTTTGAACGGAAATCCAATAAAATGATGTACTTTGATCCTTTTAGTTTCGGCAGTAATGTTACCATTTTATATGTGAGTTAAATTATCCTCTTATGTTATGAACAATGTTGTTAGGAAGCGATTATGATGCCATAGTGTTTTATCCATTAAAAATGTTGATGGACTATTACAGTGTACAGTTTTCTATGTAATGTGAAACAAATTGAATTTCTTTTCATCATCCTTTTTGTTGTCACTCCTCCTTTGAGAGAAATTTCCTTAGTTCGATTTAAAGGAAATAATATTATAAAAAACAGAACATATATTAAAAAAAATTTATGTTCTGACACTTGTAAATTGTTCCCTGAATGCGTATTGATATGCAATAAAGATACTATATGAACAGGTGGTTATAGCAACTTATTGGCAACTTGGTGTGAAAGTTTAAGAAACCATTAAATTTAAACAAAATGATTTGGCTAGTAGGTAGCATTAAACTTGTGTTTCAGGATTTAATGAGTAAATATTTTTTGAAGTTGATACAATTTCCCCAAGCAAAATTGTTCAGAACTCCTATTTTCACGAAGTTTTTTTCGATAGTATTCTTATACCTTGTCAGGGGACAGCTGAATGTGTTCCGCCTGAACTAATGTTACACATACGCCTAAGTGTACGAGGATCCTTAGAAATCAGACGAGAAAATTCCAGACTTCGTTCTTTATAGTTTTCGAAACCTCATTAAGAATTGCAATTTAACTTTATTGGACTCTTTCTGAAAATAAATTTTTCAGGATTGGTATATCATTTAGTCATCATTTTAACCGTTTACATTGTCTCTAAATTCTCTAGGTATTCGGTTTCAGGTGAGGGATGCTCATGACATCTAAAGACGCTAGTTCACTGAAGTCATTTAAGAATAGAGACACCGATCATGTAGCTTATCTGCGTCCGCTTTAGCATAATCAAAGCGACACTATGTTTCTGATCGAGCTCAAGCTAAATCTCTTTTGATATACAACGCAGCCATTTTCCCATCTGTGGTTGATCCTACTGGAATCGTCTAGCTTTAGTAGATGTTTATATGAAATGAGGGGGATACCCAAGTTTTGCCATTAAGTCATAATCCTTAGAGTCGTACTCTTTCTGTTGAGCTCGTCAAGATGAATGTTGAACTGCTCTGATATCTTCTTTGGCCTGTAAAGGCACGATTCCAGGAAATGGACGCTTGAATGCCAGTAATGCTAATATCCCTGACAGATATCGCATTACATTTCAATCAGGACAAGTCTTCCTTGATCGGAAGAAGATGCTCAGATTGTTTTTTTTTTAAAGAAGACAACATAACGCATTCCGTTTTAGGTCTTGGAGCCGTCTAGAACCAAACTATCATCCAAGTTGGTATTCAATGCGGGCAGGGATGCTCATTCGAAACTTATAGTCAAATATCAGTTTTTACGTGTTGTAGTTGATATTTTCTTGCGTCAGAGTGATAACTAGACTATTGCGAGATAGTCTTAAGGATGGTTGCACTGTGCACTGGCAGAGGTCAGCAACTGCCTGTAAACAAGGACACATGCTCATGAAAGTCAATATTAAGCAACCGTTGTCGACCACAACCACTGCTAAATTGATTGTCGAAAGGACAAAAGAAAAGAGCAATCAATTTCAAGTAGAGCCACTTGCTCCAACCCACGTCAGTCAAAATCGACTAACAGAACGCCATTGCTTCCAGCCATAACAATACCAGCAGGATCCAATTCAGTCTTATCCTTTAAACAACTTGTTTCCATTAGTAAACACACCGATAAAAGGATAAAGTCTGAAGAGGAAACGTAGAAACTGAAGCCTTCAGTTATAATGGTAGGCAGCCATTATCGACAGTTCCGACCCAGATGCGAGGATAATAAGCGATAGGTGCAGGCAATCATTGAGAATGAGGTTGGGGATGATGAGGTCGTCTTTGACGGGGCTAAATGGCAAAACGGTGTCAATGTGGTAGGATGCAGCAACAGGAAATTCCTGGATTTGGATTTGACTCTAGTTACAGATACTAACACCAATATTGTTGAAGAATGGAGAGTCTCTACTATCTGCTCCTTTTCTGATCACAACCGTAAAATTTGCAAATCTAGTCGCAAAGAAGCTAACCCCGCCGTCAGCCACACCTCCTTTAAATACGACTAAGATTGAGAATGCGGTAGACAACTTGATATATACTCTGAAAGAATAGTTTATTAATTTGTGTCCTATCAGTCGACCTTGAAGGAAAACCAATGCGGTCTGATGGACCATAGAGCTTTGACAACTTAGAATAAAAACTAGGAAGCTTTCAATAAGGCCACAACTATTAAGAACACTGAAGATTAGAATTTATACAGATCCAGTTTAAATGAATATATACATATATACGGTATATCAGATCAGTTAAATTAAGATCATGGCAAAAATTCTGCGGATTTATAGAGGCCGAAGACGAGGCGGCAAGACTCCGCATGGTATTATCCAAAGACTCCCCACGTCCATGGATATATCCAGAGGACTGACGGCACATGGACAAAATCCAGTCAGGAATCTCTAGAACTACTAATGGAAACTCATTTCCCCGGCTGTATAAAACTTAAACGTCCAACCTTTCCACCAGGACTTCAGTTCCTTTAGAGCATCCAACATTATAAATGAAGACAAAGCGGCATGGGCTATAAATTCGTTTAAACCCTTCAAATCTAAAGGACCTGACGAAATTATATCAGCAACGCTGCAATAGACTCTAATCAGGGTTGTACTCCACCTTGTATACATCTTTTTAAACTGTATGGTGTACATATATACCTAGTATATGGAGAGTGGTAGAATTGGTTTTCATTCCCAAATCAGGAAAAGTCAACCACACTACCGCTTAAGACTGTAGGCCCATTAGACTCTCACCGTTTTTGGAAAAAAAACTGTAGAGCGATTCATTGACCTTTATATTGGAGGAATAGTCAACTAAAAAAATCTATGTGAAGTGTAACACGCCTACCTTAAATGTGAATCGGTGGAAAACGCCCTCCATAGTGTGGCCATGGAAATTGAGCATTCTCTAGATTCGAAGGAACACACTACGGCACTACGGAATACGCTTTCAATAATCTGACAACGGATTCAATAGTGAAAGGTCTGGAAAATTTGACAATAAACAGGCCCATCATAAACTGGATCGAAAACATGCTTAACTGCAGTATCATTAACTCAGCATCGGGAATGGTTCTGTAAGGGGAATAACAACAAGAGGCACGCCACAAGAAGGGGACCTTTCTCCACTGTAAATAAAGTATATCCATCATACTTTTTATTACAGATTGAACCATCGGAGTCACGCTTCGTAAATGGAGGGTAGAATCCAACGATTTATGCGGAAGCTACGGAGACGAGGAATAGGTGGAGTCAATCCTGCATCTGCTTTGCCACTGCAGCGCTTCACTACGACGCCTACGAAATCCAGGATCCAGGTTCTTCGCAAGCACCGGAGAGTTAGCAGGCTTCCGGATATCGGATTTTTTTCACTTCATTAAGAGGACCAACAGGTTCCCAAGCCAGCCAGTATAGGCGATAGGTTTCGGTTTATTTTTATTTCCGAATTTCATTCTACTTTTTGAAAGGAGATTCACAATGGACCTTTAGGTCTCCGAGTGGAAGTGATAAGTTTTTCCGTCACACACCCCTTCAAAACCTGTTCTACCCTTAGTAAAAATCATAGCATTTTTGTAACACCTTCCAATGGAAATCGAAAAGTACTCAAATTGCATAATACCTGAAGGACCGCATGACTGCATCTAAGACTTTATATGAGTAATGACTGTAATATACAAAATGTTAGAGGTTTTGACAGAGACATACAGCACCATATTAGTCGTCAAAACAAAATTGCAAAAGATACCAGGTCTTCTAAGAGCTAAGAGAATAGATGATCCCTTTGTTTTCGCTTACTCCTGCCTAATATCACTTTATTTCAACATCAATAAATTTGTGCTGAAAAATCATAACGAAAATAAAGTCAAGTAGGTTAAATGGATAAACAAATTTAACTCCATTGTACACTGTCTAGGTGTACTTATCTAATTTACACGAGTATGGATAGCTTTTAAATTATCAGTTACATTTACGTTTAATCCGATACATCCATTTCCATTATCTAAACATGTTACGAAAAGCAGATTAAACCAAATATACCCTGCAAAGCAGCAGCATATAAAACAGATAACCTTTCAGAGTACATTTCAAAACTGCACAAAAGTTCATTTATGAAGCAAAATTTGGTTAAATTGAATCAAGGATAATAAAATTTCGTGTGACAGCAGTCTGCACACAGTGCTAGTATAGTAGCAGGCATAAAGGACACTATGGTTTGCGGTGTACTGCAGAGTGAATATAGTACAAAAGAAGTCAATCCGACGATATGGAGTAAGTTAACGTAAAATGCAATGTGAATCAAGTGAAATATGTACATATATATGGATGTATGTATGTTGTGTATATAGTATAAAAAAAATCTACTTCCATTAAAACTGACATCAGCCTTAACCCTGCGTCATTAAACTTGAAGAATGGAATGTAAAGGCGCTGCTAGAGAAACAATATCATTTACTCTCACACAATGGAGTTTGGTAAATTATGTTCATTAACTTTATAATGGTGGGTGTTACAATTTCGGTAAATATTTTACCAACCTCAAACTAATTAAAAGTTGACGTTTGGGTTGTAAAATACGAATACAAACGGAATTGGAATGAATTTATATTGCAAAAAGTGTTGGCTGGTTCGGAATAATAAAATGTTTCACTGGTTAAATGTTGTTAAACATATTGAAACACTTAGAGAACTTTTAATGTCCATCATATTTTATTTACAGATTCTACAGATCCCGTATGTCACGAGACTGCTCTTTACATCCGGTCTCTAGGTGCCTTTAATGCGGTCTTAAAATGGAGACCACATATGTACATATAGCAAGACATAATGAATGACTAGACATTTACATATGTAAGAACATTTCGCTTGTCATTTATGTCTTGCTACAAGTTTGTCATGAGCTGTCAGTTTAGTAAAATTTTCCACTAGACGATCTTAGGTTTGACCGTGATTTTAATGTTTTGGTTCTTTCTTTGTTTTTTAGCTCCTTTAGAGTTTTTATTCCAAAAATATAGTTTGATTGCGTGTTATCTGGTTCCATTTTCAATGAAATGGTTAGACATAAAATGGCATCTGTTTTGACTTTGTATGACGGATGGCTGACATATGTTAAGACATCATTGATGGCATGTGGAGACGTGGTGAAAGAACACTACCTTACAAGATACCAAAACAGAGCAATTTTTCAGTTGTATCTAACATGTGCTCAAGAAGTAAGCGTGGCCATCGACATTTGAAAACATAAATTCATGATTTCTCCTGAAACAATGTATAGCTTTGATGTTTAAAAATAGTCTCAACACGTGAGCAGAATTTTAATGTACGAATGAATTATAGGTAGGTGGGTAGAAGTGGTTGTATCAGCAAGCCGTGCTGTACCACAACTCAAGTGACATATCGGATGTAAAAAGGGTGTTAACTAATAAGGATAAGGAAAAAAAATGATTATTCAAATCGACCCCGTTACGTTGAGGATAATGTCACCAATGCTAAACTGCGTTAACTCTTTTAGGTTGTCAAAAAAGGGTTTACCTAATGTAGGCTATTTGGCCCTGCCTAGTGCCGGACACTTGCAAAGGAAGTGAAGAATTGTTTCTTTCTCTTTAGCAATATTGCAGCTGTGACAATGTGCATTAAACGGAATGCCTGTTCTGGCCGCATAAACCCCGATGGGTCAGTGGCCAGTACTAATTGCCAGAACTCTTGCAATATCTAAACGGTTTCTGTTTATTAGTTCTTGTGGGCGCCGTGGCTCAAGTGGTTAGTGCGTTGGACTACGGAGCGAGGGGTTCCAAGTTCAATCCCCAAACAACACCAAAAATTTCTTTCACGGTCCCACCTCTCGCGAGCGTCTGACAAACATCCGAGAGTAAAACTGTCATGAAAAAAGCTTCTCAAAACTGCCGTTTGGATCCGGCATTAAAACAGTAGGCCCCTTCCATTCGTGTGAAGAATATAACACGCACAACACGAGTGGTTGTGAGAAGCTAGGCCCTGGGTCTCATGGACCTGCTGCGCCAAAAATTTGTATTTTTTTTTGTGTTCTTTTCAAGTATTATTTGGGCTACATCTGCTTGGATATGACAGAGTTCCGCACCCCCTGCCATCTACTATCAGCTTTTCCTGGTGCGCAAAGATTCTGCTTTTAAGGGCTAGGGAAGTTCACCATGGGTAGATCCCTGTCTTGCTAGTTGATCAGCTCGCTCATTCTTCTTAGTGTTACTGTGACCCAGCACCCAAAGGAGACTGATCCTGATCCGATGACCCTGCGAGTCAAATTTCTATTAGCTTCGAGGATGCATGGTGTTAAGGGGTGTGATGGTTTGCTTGAGTAGCCGGCAATCATCACATACAACAAGAACTTCCCCATGGAAGACGATGTACGAGTCAGGAAGCCGGTAAGTCTTGGAACTGTTCAGAGAATCAGAGAATATCTCCGGAATGCGGGGTAGATTCCATTTTTGAACCGTCGCCGTCGGTGAAAATTATTATTTCGAATTCATTTGTCACTACGCCTATTTTCCACTCCGCCCTGGTTGGGAGCGTGATGTCATTTTTGAAATTCACTCTGGGAGTTACATAGTCGGTTATATTAGCTAGCAGCTCTCGTGAAAACAGATTCAGGATGCTGTTGTGACCTTTAAGGTTTGGTACATCCGCATCCTATATCTCTTAGACTGATCGCACTGCATGATGATAGAAACATAATATGAAGGTTGACTGGTAAAAGGTGCAATATTACGTTTGAAACGTTCGGTTGGGCATCTTCTTTGCACTTTGTTGATAAGTTTAATGTTGTATTCTTTCCTTAATTCAGGCCACCAGAGTTGCGATTCATAGAAAAGAATAGGACGTGAAAATCTATATGAAACTCTTCTGGAAAGTCTCCACTTCTTTCCGAAGTTTTTGATGTAAGCATAGAAAGCCATGAAGGATTTCTTTACCCGCTACTCAATGTTGAGTTTCCAGCATAGTTTTGAATCAAGTATCACACCTATTTACATGGCACTGGGGGATAAGGAGAGTAATTGGTTGTTTAGCTATGGAGGCGTTAAGGTCGGTATTTTGGATTTCGTGGTAAAGAGCATCAGTTCAGTTTTGCTTCATGTCCGCGCTTCACGGCTTTCGGAATAAACACAACACGAACACGTCTCCAGTTCAGAGGAACATGGTTTAGGAGAATACAGCTTCTATAGATCGATACTAGCCACATGATCCCATGCAGTATGACCAGAAGTATGGTATGTAGGCCAGCCGATTGATAGTGAGAGAAGCTGTTAATAGTGCAGGAGGTGTTAACTTCTGTAATATTTGTTTTAATATCATTCCTGGGTGAAGATTGCGCGGCATGAAGAACTGGTGCATGAGCAATCACATTTTTTTCATCCTGGAAAGTGTGAATCCATCCAAGTCCCATTCGGCCATTTAATAAAGGACGGGCTGAAGTGTTCCTTAGATAGGATCTTGCTTAATCTGTCAGTGTCCTTTATGGTTTCAATGGACTGACAGTACTCCATCCAAGCCAGAGATTCGGCCCTTTACTTCCCAAGAGATAATACACGATCATCTCCGATAATCTGGCCTCAATACTACCTCTGGCCACCTCGGAAAAATGACGCGTCGTCTGGGCCGAGGTCATTCTCGGTTGTTGTTGTGTTGAAGTTAGGGTCTTGGCGAACGAGGTAGCGAGCACTGGAACTAGGCTATTGGTCGATTTCAAAAAAAGCTTTATAATGTATATTCACCTGTTTCTAGATTTTGAAATCAAAAGCTATTACTCTTTTGAAATAATAGATAAGATTTGTGCATCCATGCGAAGACTGCCTCCTAGAGAAAATTCGAAATAAAGTCCTCCAAAGACGTAGCTAGTTTTGGAAGATCTTGTCAACGGTGTCCACAGTTACAGGTTTTATAAGACAACACAATTTTTAAGACAATTTTTAGATATTACAGCAAAAACAACCCCCTTCCTGTAGAACCATGACGATACAGAGCTACAAGGACCAACAAAGCGTAGACCTAGTAATCTTCGACTTCGCATATCAATTCAGAACTATAAGACATCCAAATAGATGTACGCCATATGGGGTTCTATCCCTTCTACTATGGGTTCTGGTCGCGAACGAAGTTTTAAAGAAATTAAAACACAATGAAGTCAAAGTTGTTGCATAGATAGATAGATATTGAACCTGGAACCCCTTGCTCCGTAGTCCAACGCACTAACCACTTGAGCCACGGCGCCCACGATTGATAGATACAGATTTGAATTAAACGTTAACCACTGAAAACCGAAGATTCAATATTATCAAGCATACAGACTATTAGCGCTGATTCCATTAGACCTGCACCTAGAGCAAATAGCTGAAAAGAGTGTCCTACGTTTGAAAACAAGGGCAACATGGAGAAGAGTGGGAAAATGGTAAAGGCATCAACCCAAATAGAATGAAGGAGTGGGATCTGGCATTTATATATTCACTAAGTCTTCCAAGCCACGGTAGTGTGTTGTAAGCCGAAGTCAGTAATCTCAAAAGTGCCACGAGACAACCAAGTCGCTCTACAAGCTATCATCCACGATGCCGCGAAGAGCTCATAACACTCACAACAAATCACGACCTTGCACTTTGGTGGGATACAGGATATAAAGGTATCCAAGGGAATGAACTGGCGGACGAATTAGCATGAAACTGGTCAGAACAGGACCTGACAATGATTGTTACCTTTGTTTTACCTAACATAGCACTTGATAGATCCGACATAGAACAAAATTTCCTGAGACTACCTAATAAGAGATGGAATGCATTCTCATCTTGTCGTGTCTCCGGAAAACTCTTGACCAAATGGTCAACGATAAACAAACTGTTAGATCGAAGAAATGAAAGGCCAGAAACTCGACTTCATATAATGATAGCGTTTATTCAACTGAACTTAGAAAAGTAGGTATAAAGAAGAATTGGTGATGATCTCGTTAAGCGATATGTAACTGTTACTATTTACATATGAGAACTAATATAAAGAAAATAGAATTAGGGTTGCCAAGAGTAATAAATCTTACAATCTTCTCCTCAAACCAAATTCACAAAACTAATTATTATTGAACAATTCATTACAAAAATTTATATGTTTACTCTTACTTAAACATTTTGTGAAAATATCTGCTATGTTATCATGACTTGGTATATAAGTAATTGAAATTTCATTATGTGTACATTTTTCTTTTAAATAGTGATATTTAATATCAATATGTTTACTTCTTTTATGTGTTATGTCATTTTTAGCAAGAAAACTAGCTCCCTGGTTGTCGCAATACATGATAGTTGCTTCGTTTATATGTTGCACAAAACCCAGCTCCGAAAGCAGACTTCGCTGGAATACGACTTCCTTCGTGCCCTGACACATGGCAATGTATTCGGCTTCCATCGTGCTAAGTGCAATAACGTTTTGTTTTTTGGATTCCCAAGCCACAGGACCACCGCCAAAGTAGATAACAAGGCCACTGTAGGATTTACGATCGGTTGCATCCGAACCCCAATCAGCATCTGTGTAACAAATTAAACTATTATTATTTTTGTAAGCCAAACAAACCCCAGAGTCATTTCTCAAATATCGAAGAACATGCTTGGCTGCCGTAAAATGTTCCTTATGTGGATGAGAACTAAACTGCGATAGCTTTGATACGGTGTGAGTGATGTCAGGTCGCGATATAGTTGCCAAATAGTTCAGTCCACCCATTAGTGATTGGTATTCCCTAACATTCGTTGGAGAACAGTCCTCGTCGGTACACTTTTCTAATATGGTTCCACTGGGAAGTGGTGTAAACGCAGGTTTGGAAATTTCCATGCCCCAGTGGGATAATAATTCTTCAATGTATCGATTCTGGTGTATAGTTATTTCGCCTCTCTTTCCGTTTCTTTCAATTTCCATGCCAAGATAAAATTGTATTGGTCCACGGTCAACAGCCTCTACATGCCTATTAAGATTCTGCATAATGCTGTGCATAGTAGTTTCTGAAGAACATGCTATTATCATATCGTCCACATACAACCCGATAATGTTTATTTCATTTCCGCTTCGCCCGACATACACACAATTATCGGTTTTGCACCTGTTAAAACCAATGCTTAACAATACTTCATTAATTTTCTTGTTCCAGTCTCTTCCAGCTTGTTTCAGCCCATACAAGGATTTTTTTAAACTGCAAACTTTCTCTGGTTGTCTTTCGTCTACAAACATCTCTGGCTGACGCATATAGACCTCCTCTTCCAACCTTCCGTTAAGATAAGCGGCCGCAATATCAACATGGTTTACTAGGAGTTTATTCTGCACAGCCAGAGCCAAAATTAATCGAATTGTTGGATGCCTTACAACCGGTGCATATGTCTCAAAATAATCCACGTTGTGTTTCTGAAAACATCCTTGGGCTACTAAGCGCGCCTTGTACTTCTCAATACTTCCATCTGCCTTACGTTTGGTTGTAAAGACCCATCTACATCCGATGACGTTTTTTCCTTTCGGTTCATTGACAAGATCCCACGTATTGTTTTCGACTAACGAATTATATTCCCGTCGCATAGCCTCTCTCCATTTGGGTGCATTATCACTCTGCAGAGCCTTTTTGACAGAAACTGGATCACGGTCCAACGATAAGAGTTTATTCGCAACTTCTAGAGCTGCGGTAGAAGCAGAAACTTTCCTCTGTCGTCCGGGTATGCCTGATCGTAAAACTCTCTGACTTTCACTTGCTTCCCTTTCGGCATTCGCTGTGACCGAGACGTGCATGTCAATAGATTTTTTGTCAGCATTGTAAATTTCACTTTCTTGGAGACATGTTGAATCTTCAGAGACTACGTCTTCAGCAAAAGTATCTTCAGGAAATACATCTCTTGACTCATTAGGACCAAAAAAATAAGTTGGTGCTTTATCGCGTAAAGTCAGCATCACACATCGCCCCTCCGAACTTATTTTCAAAAAATATAACATCACGAGATATAACGATTGTTTTCCGATGCTTATCGTATAACCTGTAGCCCTTCGTGTGCTGAGAATAACCAACTAGAGATAATATTTCACCCTTTGGTTGCAGTTTAGACCGACCAGGTTGCTTCTTTAATGCAATAGCATCACACCCAAATGCTCTCAAATGGTATACAGACGGTCTTCTTCCGAACCAACGTTCATAGGGTGTTTTGTCTATTAAAACTTTCGTTGGTGACCGATTTCTTATGTATGTGGCAGTATTTATAGCTTCTGACCATAAGGATTGAGGTAGCTTCGATTCCTCCAACATGCACCGTGTCATCTCGACGAGTGTTCTGTTTACTCTTTCGGCAACGCCGTTTTGCTGTGGTGTGTAACAAACTGATTTTTGATGTATAATTCCACTCGATTTTAAAAATTCATCAAATTTGCTGCTAGTATACTCTCGTCCATTGTCACTCCGAATACATCTCACCTTTTTTCCGGTTTGTTTTTCTGCGTTAGCTACATATTCTTTAAATACCTTAAGCGCATCGGATTTTTGCTTTAGGAAGTACGTGGTTATGTATCTAGAAAAATCATCTATAAACGTAATGAAGTAAATGGATCCACTTTGAGATGAAACTCGCATTGGGCCACAAATATCGGTGTGGACTACATCGAGTACATTAGAAGTAAAGCATGCATTATAATTATTGAATGGCTTAGTAGATATCTTGCATAAAGCACACGTGATGCATGCAAAATCACTTGGCTTATTAACCGTCATGCCGACAACCATAGTTTTTTGTGATAACTTGCATAAATCGCCCAAGTTGATGTGTCCAAAACGTTTATGCCACACCATGGGTGCCGCTTCTTCAGTAGCACTTAAAATTAACTCCTTACCTGCCTCAATCTTTGTAAAAAATATTCCATCTTGCAAGTCAGCAACGAAAATTAATTGGTTTTCATTTGTCCTTACTAAAGCCTTACCATCGGTGAACTGCACACTACATCCGTTCTTAATTATTTTACTCACGGATAAAAAATTTGAATTTAGTTCTGGTACATATAGTACGTTACTCAAAGTAATGTCAGCATAATCTGATTTTAAAGTTACATTACCTCTGCCATGCGCTTCTACACTATCACCTGATGCCAAAAAAACCTTTTGTATGCATGTTTCTAATGACGAAAACATATTTTTTGCACAACACATATGTGAAGAGGCACCGCTATCCAATATCCAATGATTGTTCTTATCATTATTTACTTGGGTACGTGCACTGAGAACAACGGCATGCGCCTTTCCATTTTTGTTTTTGCACTGAGACCTTATATGCCCCCTCTTTCCACAACCGTAGCACTTGACATTTCGCCGCTCGCCACTCTCCCACATACGATGACCACCTTGCGGTTTTTTGTTTCTGTGTTCCCTATTCTTAACTGCAAATACCCGTTCGTTTGATTCTTTGTCCCCACGACGATGTTCTTCCTCCAAGATCTTGACCTTCAATTGACTTAGTGTTGGCAGTTTATCGCGACTCTCAATGGCAACAACGAAATTTTCCATTTCGTCTGGCAAACTACACAACAACAAAATGCTTACCAGATCGTCAGGCATCGTAACATCGATTTCTTTTAGAGTCTCTACGATAGAGCAAAATTCGTTTATTTGTCCAGTGAACTTTTGCCCCAATTCGAACTGGAATTTCACCAACTGTCTAAATAAATGTACTTTCCGTGCAGGTCCATTTGCATTATGTGTTTCACTTAGTTTTTCCCACGCCGCCTTTGAAGTTTTACAGCACTTAATATGTATTAGTTCCGATGGTTTCACACACAGTGTTATCATCGCCAACGCCTGCCGATCCGTCTTGTTCCATGCAGTCTTTTGTCCCGCCGATGGTTCTTGAGGCAACGAGGTTTCTATCACGTTCCAATAATCCAACGTAATCAGCAAGCTCCTCATCTGGACCGACCAAGACGCGTAATTGTCACCGTCGAGTTTATCGATTTGCATCGCCGAACCAGACATATTTCCTTTTCAATTAAATTAGTTTTCCGAACCGACGTACTTCTTAAGATATTGAACAAAAAAAAAATATTCGCGTGCAAACTAAACTGGGAAGTTAACTAAATTTAATCGCGTGGCTCTGGGCCCATAACCTTTGTTAGATCGAAGAAATGAAAGGCCAGAAACTCGACTTCATATAATGATAGCGTTTATTCAACTGAACTTAGAAAAGTAGGTATAAAGAAGAATTGGTGATGATCTCGTTAAGCGATATGTAACTGTTACTATTTACATATGAGAACTAATATAAAGAAAATAGAATTAGGGTTGCCAAGAGTAATAAATCTTACACAAACCCCTAGAAGGCTACCAAAAAAGAAGTTGTGACGATACAGACGGAGAAGGAACTGGTTAATCTAAGCAGAACCAGGAAAGGGGCCACATCGAATACCACTTCGGAGACGAGAGCAACCTATCAGGAAACCCACCATTAGCCATTATAGAATTTATAACAATCTCAGGTTGGTTTAGGGAGGCTTCATAGTTAACTCAAAGGTCACGGCAGAGGTCCATTAGTGAGACTGTAGTGTATGTAGTTACCTACGTAACTAAACCCAAACGAGTCTGCGATAAAATATTGTTAAAGTCGCTAATATTATATTAGGGGTGAGACCCTCAGCACTTACATATTTTCGTATTTGCATATCCATATCGCTTATATGAATAACATACCCTCGGAATGTATTCACAAACACTTACATACAAATCCGTATCCTTAAATAAATTAACCTCATAATCATAATCCACGCTGAATAGGCCATAATTCAACCACTGCTGTATCCGTCTGCAGCCAGTGCACAGCATGACTGTAAACCTACTACACACAATCATTCGTCCTGTCCCGATTTTCACAATGCTATTGATCATCCTTCGGCCAGTTAGACGGGAGAGGAGGCCAAAGCAATATTTCAATTATCTTTACATTGAACATTCGGTATAATTACACTTAATGTAAATTATAACGACATATTATCCGGAACCACACTGTTGTGTGGCGCCGATACGACGACGCCTGGTCGATGAGTAAAATTATGCTTACCACGATGAAGCGAGCGGTTCGACCAGCCATCCCGATAATTACCCAAGCGCTGCGCTGGTAATTTTGAGTCATTGTCGGGATATCATTCATTTCGTTGGGAATTATCGAAACCGCATTTTGTGAAGATTACAAGTGTGCAACTAGAACCCTAGCAGACGGCAAGGGTATTCGATTGTGCTCCCTGTGCAACAACAGGAGTCTCATTGAACTTCTAGACTACTCCATAGAAGAGGGAAAAAAAAAGAAAAAGGGAGCTGGATGAATCCCCCCCCCATCAGGAACGTACTCGAGCATCGAGCAGTATCCACTCACTGTATGATAATGGGAAACGAATTATCCTTGGAATATTTCCATTTCCATTTCCATTCTGTTCGATTCATTTATTGCGGTGATGATGATGGTGGGATTGTGTTCTGGAATGCACTGTGGAGTTCTGGTGGATGCAGCCGATTCTAGATATTGCCTCAAATTCCTGCCAATAACATTATGCGGTGTGGCAATGGTGATTGCATGGCAGTGAGGTTGCCGAGCAGGTCTACCCGTAGTGTATCACTTTCCGCACAATCGAGTGAAGGTGGCGAAGTGTGTAATGCAGTGTGGATAACCGATTGATGAAGAAGCTGTATTGTAGTAATTTCACTTGAGACCAATTCTTGGGCATAAGCCCAATGGGATACGAGAATTCCCTGAATGAAGGAGGGCAGTGGATAAGCTTTCTCTTTGGGAATCATTAATTTTGTATTCTTGTGCATAACAGGTAGGAATTATATTTTGGTGCAGGTAATTAAATGTTGGTATGTACGGTTGGTAAGATTGTTTGTGTTGAGGAGTAAGGGATTCCTTTCATTTGAGGTCAGTGAGGATACAGAAATTGGTGTGGTTTTTGTGGCGAGTTTTAAGTATAAACTGCAGTGGCTGAGTCGATTGTTTGTGGAAATGAAATCCTTGGGAAGTACATTTGTGCATTTTTCGAGATGATAGATATTCCTGCAGAAATACGGAAGTGAGGAGATCGATATAGCAGTTAGGTTTTTTTTTCCAGAGCAAGGTGGTACTCAGTTGTACTCAATACGACTCAGGTACTCAGTCACAGTGTGAGATTTCCACCCATTGAACACTTCTATTCCTGGTCCTAGCGGCACTGACGTCAAGCATTTCATTGTGAGGGGGCACTTCAGCATTAGGTATTCGGTACTTTGCTGCTCATCATCTGTCTGGTGAACATGATGTGTTCCACATCCTCCACTGATTCCGTACACATTGGACAATAGGGGTTGTCGTCGTGTGCAAACTTATGGGGGTAGGCTCTGAAGCAACCATGGTCAGTAAGCATCTGTGTCAGATAGAAATTCAGCTCCTCATGCTTCCTGGCTTTATCAGAGTGACACCATCTCTCCTGCCATTCTGTTGCGTTCCTTTATGAAGAAGGTCTTTATACCCAAAGCAGGCAAAAAATCAGATACCCTCCCGAAAGACCTTGGACTAATCTGTCTAAAGTCTTTTCTTCTCAAGATTCTGGAAAGAATTCTAGATCTTCACATCAAGGTCACTATTAACAACGCCCTACTATACACGTCATAACATGCCTATCATAAAAGTAAATCTGTTGAAACTGCCCTTCACTCTATCGTCGTACTCCTCTTAATCAAGGAATATACATTAGTGTCTTCCCTAGATATTAAAGGAGCTTCGAAAGCAGTATTATCAAACGACGTGCACGCCGAGGTAACCCCAAGAGGGTGTATTGTCTCCACTACTATGGAATCCAGTGCTTAACGAAGCCCTTCTGTAAACAGAAAAAAATGGGAAACAAACTTATCGCCTATGCAAATTTCGTCGCTATACTAGTAACTGAAAAATAATCACAGACACTGGGCGATGTCATGAAGTCTACTCTCAATAAACTAACAAGCTGGACTGAGCTGGTTCTGATCACAAGAAAACATAAACTCCCTGATTGTAATTCCCCTGCCATTCGTCAAACAGCTAACTGGCTGGCGCTTAATGTAGTATTGGCTATCGTCATATGTACATCGACAGTCAGACACACATCAAATGCCTTGCATCCAGCACAACGAGTTCTAAGACTGTGAAAGACTGCCGCGTATTTCTCAACGAGATAGTTGTTCAGTACAATTTCACACTTTGCTGGGTCACTATATAGCATACCAGGGAATTGTGAGGCTGACGAACTGCCGAAGCTCCTCTGGCGCCAACGTTTTATGCCAAATACCTTATCAACACCCATGCAGAGACTGAGGTTAATCATCGA
This sequence comes from Xylota sylvarum, assembly GCA_905220385.1. Lineage (NCBI taxonomy): Eukaryota > Metazoa > Arthropoda > Insecta > Diptera > Syrphidae > Xylota > Xylota sylvarum. The sequence goes on from LR999960.1 coordinate 32,537,851, forward strand.
TGGCACCAACTCGATCAATGCGATTTCGCTAGGTTGCTCTGGCAGACTTCAAATAAAGCTCGGTCTATCGGACTCGTACATCATAAGAGAGGAACTCTTTCCAAGATAGTTAATACCCTCACCGGATACTGTGCTATACGAAGACATACTCAAAGATTGGGCATTCTCTGGAATTTCTATAGAATCTGTGCCCTGTTGAATTATAGCGCAATGGAACAAATCTCTCCAATAAACTAGCAGAAGGTACTATAGACTACGAGTTCACAGTATAAAATATCCTTTGACATGCAATATGTTGAATCTAAGGATGAGTACACTCTACAATACCAACATCGACATTGGTTTCTTCAAAGAAGCCTCCCATCATTTACCACATACATATTTCCATGACACGAATATAATTTCAAGCCATTGAGAACCTAGACACCACAATAATGTCTGATAGACTGCATAAATCAAAGGAAAATAAATTTTTTTTGGGAGTTGTTATTGCTCACAGCTATTTGACAGTCAACCTTGACGCGATGGTACTTTGAACCAAGTTAATGCCATGGAAATCTTGTTTTTCCAAATAGTAACGAGTCATCCATTTCTTCACACTAATACCACTTTTTGTTTTTTTACTAACGACCTTGATTTCAATGGCAAAATACATTGTCTATAAAAAGTGCAAAGCAAGACTAAAAATATCTAATATCCTCACAGACACCGACTTCATAAATAAAAGCGTTCAAGTGCTGTCGGAAATTATACAAAAAAACAACGCGCCATCAAAAGGATTATGTATGTATATTTGGTTCGCTGTTCAACTGTACATTTGATTCTGATTACCATTACCCTTAACGCATTTTGATCCTGTTTCCATTTTTTAATGAAACGGGAGGGTAAGAAACATTTTGATAAAGCGGCTTCCAGACGATGACTTTCTCCGACATACACCCAAAGTTATAAGCCCCTAGCAGATAAGGGCGCAAAAAAACATCCTAAATTTTAATGAGTTGGGCCAAACGAATTTCCTTTTTTGACTAATGCTCAAAGAGATATACTTGTAGCTGGGAATTAATTTGACTTTTTATTTAGGGAATTAGCGAGTAATCACTTTGTAACGCGACAATTACTTAGGTCTAATACGTTATAAGTTGGTTACCTTTTACCCACGTCGTCATCCCGAAAAAAATTCATGACTACGTGGCTTGTGTTGGGAGGGAAGTTAAGTACAGGGATGATAAAAAAAAAATGACGAAACATGGATGTACCTATTTTATGAGTTTTTCATAAAAATTTGTGTGTGGCAAAGTAAAAATAGCTCAATAAAACAATCAGATAGCTTTATTCTAGAAAGTTGGAATCTATGTCACAAAACTTATTGAGGTTGTTCACAAAGTGTGATCGCAATGGAGGAAAAAAGTTGTTTTAGGATGCTTCTATTTTCGTCCATTTAATTTTGTGGCGAAAATTGAAAATTTTATGTACTAAAGTTTATATAACGTAACTGTAGTAAAAGTGTATGGATTTCTGTCGAAATTTCATCGGTAACTTTGGAGGTAAAGATGAAGAAGTTGATGCTACTAATCCATCAACTGTCATCCCTCACGTAGAATATTCGGAGCCTTAAATGCCACTTAACAATTAGCAGAGCCCTTAGACTTCTACAATGGGAACATCATCGCCATCCAAGAAGTGCAATGGGATGGGGCGGGATGATGATTGATATAGGCAGCAGAAGCAGAGGCTTATTCGGTTCGAGATTTGCAAAACACGGCGAACTTAGGCAAGAAGTCTTGGACTTCAAGCATCAAGAGTAAATTCTTAAATAGAAGTCCAAAACATGAAGTTAAAACTGTGTTAGGCGATTTTAACACCAAGATAGAAAAGGACGACTTCGTTGGTAGGACAGTTGGTAAGCACAGCCTAGCCTAGACACTACGTCTGGCAACGCACTTAGCTTTATTGATGTTCCGTGCAAGCTTGTTCGCTGTTTCATTCCCTTCCATATGCTGGGACTATGTCCGGGGTCCCAGCAGAGAGTGGCTTCATGTATATTATTTACATGTTTTGTTTATAGTTAGTCGGAGACTGCTTTTGATCTAATCAGCACTCTGTCAAGGGCCTTGAGTGCGGCGTGACTGTCCACGAAGATTGTGACCCTAGATCGGTTTAGTTTTTTGTGTGTAAAGTCTCTGCTGCTTTTTTAATGACGAAGACTTCAGCTTGAAGGATGCCACAGTCCTCTGGGAGTTTGTATGAATCATAGATATTGAGTGATTCACAAAAAAACTCTAGTTCCTATGTCCATTTTTGACCCGACATGACAGTGTAGACCTCGAAGGCCTGTGCATTGGTTAATGCATTGAATTCCGATTCCTATCTGTCGGGATAAATAATGGAATATTTCTTGTGAAAGTCTATGTAAGATACGACATAGTCAGTTGTTCTGTCGAGATTAATTGATTTATACCTTTGGAGTATAGATTCGTGTCGCATGAACTCATCCAGGGGAGGAAGATTAAGAATCATCTCCAGCACTGCCTGAGGGCTCTCTCTCTGTCCGCCCGTTATGGTAGCATATACTAAATGGTGTACTTTCATAATAGCAGAATAGCAATATTTAAGCTTTAGTCGAACAAGGCTGCTGGACCTGACTACTTTTCAGCCGAGCTATTCAAAGCAGGTGGAAATGACCTGGTCGAGAGCACATACCAACTCATTTCTAAGATTTGGTCAGCATTGGGTGCCCGATCCACAAGAAAGGAGACCATCTAAATTGAGCCAATTACAGAGGTAAAGGGTTTTTCAATAGGGACATAAATATTTTGTATGTTAATTCAAACGCACTCATAAATTGTGCGTCAAGAGACTCCATTGTATACACAATGTGATTGGACCTTATTATTTCGTTGCCATGTAAAAACGTTTTCCCCTTACAAGACCGCAGGACCGGATGGTATATTCCCAGCTTTAATTCAATGGGGTGCAGATCTCATTGTACCAAGGCTTAGGGGTATATACGTTACATGCCTAGCGATATGCTACATACCGATAACATGGAGAGAAACAAATCCAAAACCGGGTAAAAAAGGACTACACCGAAGCAAAGTCCTTCAGACTGGTCAGCCTAACATCATTTCTGTTGAAAACAATGGAAAGAATTGTGGTGGACCATATGAAGAGCATGGTGCTGAAAGCGTACTCTGAACTTAAAGAAATACAAGCAGGTGTTCCACAAGGGAGTGTTCAACACTGTATTTATTATATATGTACTAGCGATATACCAAATAGCATTGACACAATGATAGCCACATTCGCAGATGACACTGGTAGATATATGATTGCATCAAGAAGGGACACAGCAACGAACGACGAACGTCATATTCGAGAGCTATAACTTGGAGCTAGAAAGAAACTTTGTGTACCTACCTTAATAAAACGAAAAATAACTCTTGCCAATCGCTGTTTCTTTAGGTTGAGATGGCAATGGAGTAGTAAGGCCCTCTCTCAAACATTTAAGAAGATTATACTCTATGGCGCTGAACAATGGGCTCTATAGAAAGCAGCCATTTTAAAAGAAAACCAGTAGACTTATTACGGTCAATAAGAAAAACTGAGAAATACAGTTGGCGCCATTACAGGCCACTGTCTGGTAGGCAAACATACCAGAAGGCTTGGTGCTTCACATCTTCTGTGTACCTGTCCTGCTCTATCGATCTTTAGAAGGAAAACCCTTGGCGAGTACTTATTCGAGGATCTTATCGATTTACCTAGACTAGACAAAATAAAAAGCTTAGTCACCGGGTCAAACTGCCTTAATGTCTAAACGGCGAACCATACTTCTTCGGCGTGGATTTACACCGAAACTAGTTGCCCTCTCTTCTGTCCCATTTGGGAAGTCTCCATGTATGTAGGTCTTTGGTGCTGGTAATTCGGTTTTTTCCACAGTGGTATAACAACGGACCTTTTTAGTCTAAGTGTGTCCCTGCTGAGCGCGGACAACCACCCAACCCAACCCAGCCAACCTAGGTACACGTATAGCAAGTTTCGGATGTAGGCATCTATAAGAGGCCATCGCAACTAAAATATGTTATCTTATGCAGATATATATATATGTACAGACATTGATGATTGGTGGAATATGCCATAACTGCTTCGAGAACTGCAAAAACGATGCAAAAAAGTCAAATTTGTGCTTTATAAGAGTGTACTGCAATTTTTTAGGAACCATATACATAGTAACGTTCTTTTATCAAAATCATTACTCGAACACTTCAATTTACTACGTCACCCTAACTGTTGTGACAAAGTGGGAGGGCGAAACTCCTCAAGGTTTCATCACCTTTGTTCACGCTACTACATACTTATCTCTCAGGTGTGTTCTAATTTTCAAAGTTTTCTTTATTGTAGTCATTTCTTATCTCCCGGAATAAACGAGATTCACACCTTTTTCTCTCCAACGCAACGACGTGGAAAACGATTTCAAAAAGAAAATCCCGAAAAGTTGAAAGACAAAAAACAAAACAAAAACTTTGTGAATAATTGTTTCTCTAGACAGACTTTTGTACGCGAATTTATGTGGAACGTAAACAAAGCCATTCATAACACAAAATGAACGAAAGGATTCAAGATTTTCGTAAAAATGCGAATGAACAGAAAAGAACAAAATAATTATCTCTGGAACGTTATCAAAGCGCACAGCGAGTTTGAGCTTGCAGATATTAGTATCTGACTTGCTTATTAGAATGTGTATTGCTACAAACGTATCTATGGCTATATGTACAATCATAGATGTTCTTTGGGAGTCGAACATTATATTCTAGACTGTCCTGTTGCCTGTAGTTCGAATCTTGTCGCAACGACAATAGCCATACTACTCCTCTGGAGGCAGATAATTTATGTTTTGCCCGATTTTCCCTTCTTTTTCAGTTCAATGGTACATTTGGGTAGGTACTCAACAATTTTGGCTTTGCTTTACCTTCCACTATCCTTAGCAAAAAAAAAAGAGAAGAAGAAAACCCAAAGGTATAAATTAGCAATCCGAATTATATCCACCAATAGCAGAGGCACCATTAGGTACGAACAAAATAGTATCGTATGTCTGTGCGGAACCATTGTGACAGTCTGTGTAGGAAGAAAGGAATTGACAAATTATTTCAGACAAAAGATAAGTCTGGTGACAAATGGCGAATTTCCACCCATGGTTTAGGCCAAAATATCAAATTAAAAGAAATATAACTCTACCTAATCATAGGCAGGCCAAAGGATAGTGACGAGAATACATGAGTGCATAAGTGCTTCTACATTAGCCTCTCACTCGTACTCTACACCTCCACGTTGGTGGCTGTTGGAGTATCTCAGCTGGAGTACCTCGACTGGAGATGGGGTAACCAATTCCTTTGGAAGGTCGTTGGTGGTAGCAAACGAGAGAGGGGGAGAAGTGTTTTCTCAAGGTACTTCCTCTTGATCCGGACTTCAGAATTCTCTAGATGGAATCAACGGTGGCGTCCATAGTTCCAGTAAGGTCGAACTACCTAATGTCATCCCTATATGAGCTGCTTTGACATATTTGAATCTCAGATCTATAGGGATTTTCAACACTGAGCCAGGGTGTTGAAAAAGAGTTGGTGGCGGATGAAACCTTAAACGGTCCAATGGCAGCGCTCATATTCCTGGAGTGGGTTACTGACTCTGGAAAATCCGGACCTCGTTCTAGGGTTATAAAAGGGAACCAATCCTCCAGGTTGAGGGTTGTGCGTAGGGGTAACTTCCCGACCATGGAAAACGCATTTAGTTCCAAAACTCACACAAGCCTCGGATATGGATGACTCCATTGTTGATTCTATTTTTGACTCTCGAACAACAGACGTATCCTTATATACATAAGACCCTGATCATGCCAGTTTTGCTCTACGGCGCACAAGCGACTATGTCAAAAATAGATGAGGCCGCTCTTGGTTGTTATAAGAAACAAAAATTTCGGGTGTATTTTGGTCCCGTCTGCATAGACGGAGTGTGGAAAAGAAGATACAATCATGAGCTGTATGAGCTATATAGGATATCGTCCTAGTCAGAACAGTTCGAATACAACGACTAAGATGGTTGGGTCATGTAGAGCGGATGGACAACAATTTTTCGGCCGGAGAGTCTTTAAATCCACCCCAGGGGGATGACACAGTAAAGGAAAACCCTGCCTAAGGTGGCGCGGACAAGTGGAAAGGGACCTCAACCAATTTGGTGTGTGAAACTGGATGCAGCTGGCTAAAGGTCGAGCTGGCTGGAGAGGCTTGTTGATTGAGGCTCAGCTTCGCATTGAACTGTAGTGTAGTCCTTCGTCCTTTCTATTGGTAGATAATTAAAAATTCACAAGAAATTTGTTTGATTTTATGTATAGTACACATTTAAACGTAGTACATTTATTTGATTAGATACAAGTTGCTCTTTAGTTTATACTAGTTGCAGTGTGGTGAAATGTTCACAGCTTATAATAAAAGGAAGAAAGTAATACAGAGCACTGGTCTATCCTTTTAAAATTCAATTTATCACTATCCTCGATTTTCCCTTTTACAGCTAAAAATGTAACTTTCAATCGTGTGCTTTGTACGTAGCTTGCACTTTTGCTCCTTTATTCCAGTAACTACATCCAATCGATTGATACTGGAGATCTTCAAAGAACTTATATCCTTTCTCTAATCACACTTAAAAAATATAGTTTTCTACTTACATACTTTGGTGGTTTGGGTTACGAGACTTTTACTGTTTTACCACTATAAGGAATCCAGAAACTTTAAAAAGTATTCCGTTCATTTAAAGTTGCAATCTTCTCTGAGGGTGTCAAAATAACTATACAACTACTACTACACACACATATGTACCTTGTCGGTTGATAACGTGATAATAAGTACGATAGAAATTTCTAACAACCCAATCTGGGACGTGCTCTAACAAAGTTATTTCAAGTAAAAGAAAGTTTCCAGCGAGTGAAAATGAAAACACGAAAGTTGCAAGATATAATGGAATGCAATGAACTCATCTACGGTTGTATTGTTGGATTTGTTCATTAATCTTACTGTTGTACTGTGTTTTATACAAAAAAAAAGAAAAAAAAATAATCCTTTAGAAAATTAACTTTGTAAGGATGTTGGATTCCAATGAAATCGATTTTTTAAGGTGAAAGTGTTGAAAGAATTTAATAACTATTTAAGATATGGACAATCATTATTGACGCTCTATGAATCCATGGAAATGAAAGGACTTGAAGAAATAGATGTCACCTGAAGGATCGCTTTAATAAACTTCCAGATCACAAACAATAAAAAAAACTTGGGCACGTACATACATATTTGACTTAAATAAAGAAGTGATGGTAAGCACTAGGCTTTTAAATGAGTCCTGAAAACTAGTACTCAATAAAATGGGATCTTCGAGAACAACACCTGTTCCGTTTTTAAGCATCCTTTCAATTATCTAACATTGGCATTAGTAATTTCTAGGAAAAGATACTAAATACGAATCTTTTCGATTTGATCAATTATTTTGCATTTATGGGATAGTGGTGGGTTGATGAGGGGAGATAGATTCCACCTCATCCCACTTAAGTCCGTGTGAATGCATTGTGATCCCAGTTCCTGTACTGGGTTTCTTTCCTAATGCTTCCCTACTAATCGTTGGTGAATCATTGTGATGTCCTGATAATCCTGGACAGATTGTACAGTGAGACGTTCATTAGCTCTTGTTTTTTTGACTTTGTCGTGTATGCCCTTCCTTGATATATCACAAATTGTAAGCAAGTTCCACCTATTGTGGGCTGTCATTAGGATGCTACATTTGACTCGCTTTCTGAGGTTACAGAATTGAGGTTTAATCCATTGAAATGCTTGGTCCATTGTGCTCTATCTAGTGGTATTGCCATCGTTGATACCGCATTGGCTGTCTTAGTCACTGTCAGGATCTCTGTTTCGAAGATACTGCTGTAGTGGGAAAGTTTGATTGGGCTGTGTATATTTAGTTCCTTGGAGAATAATCGGCCCCCGTTCCTGTATCCGTTTCCGACCCGTTTGTATAGATAGATACAGACTTGTCTTTTGTTAGTTCCTTAGTTTCCCTATCTTCTCTACTTGGAATGTGATTCCACTAAAAATTTCTGACAAGTACCTGGAAGTTGTCCTAGATAGAAAATTAAACTGGAATCTCAACATAAAGGTAAGAGCAAAGAAATCAATGATAGCCTTGCATGCTTGTAACAAGATATTCGGCAAGACGTGGGGTCGTAGTCCTAAAATCATATGGCTCTACAACGCGGTATTAACGTACTAAATATGTAGTTTAATCAGACTTGCAGACACTATAGGAGCGTTAGGTAGCGGCAGTGACAACAGTTGCTAAACAGGTTGCAATGATGGCACTGGCACAAGCTGGTATTTCCTTTCTCATTGACAGTCAACCAGCAATAAAAGGGACTTTCTACCATTGAAATAAAATTGAAGTTTGTAAGTCAACGTAAGACTTGGATTGGACATAACTTGCTAACATACAACGAAAGTGAAGCTTAGCTCAAATTAGCTTTGCGAACGATGTTGTGATAAAGATGTGTATGAGGATAATCCACAAAGGATCTCTGAACTAGTAGCCTATCGTACCACCTAGGTTAGAGCATCGGCCCATCTATGCTCTCACGAGTCCCAACGTGCTTAATACTACTACTAATCATAGATCCACTTGCAAGCCTGAAAGTCGATTCTTCGCTTGGAGTATTGAGCAATCAATTGCTCACACGCAGGATTATAAATTTGCAGCTAGGCGGCGCATCGGCTAGAAGACTTGTTAGTTGCGGAACTCTTCAGGATGGCAATCTGTCCGCTCTTCTGTGGAGTTTGGTGGTCAACGGGCTGCTATTGGACATAGAAAGGATTGGATGCAGAGAATTTGCCTATATACATGACATTGCTATCGCTGCTTCCGTAAAAACCGAGATACTGACAGGGAAATTCTCCAATGTGCTTACTACGACTTATCAGATGAGCCTCAAAATGCGAACCCCCTCAAAGCAGAACTGGTCATCTTTACGAGGAAATATAAGAATCCCCTTATTAGCCCTCCTACGACGATCACTTCAACAAGAACAACTCGACACAACGTTTCAGATCAATCCGGGCCAGATCTATCTTGAAATGTTGCAAGTAGAGAGATTTTTTCCATCTACAGTTGGTTTTGCTGAAAGCGTCCAGCTTTAGTAAGAGTTTACAAATAGCGAAGGGCATTCACAGGTACCGTCATATCGGAAGAATCCTATGGATCGTACCCTGTCTGGCGAGCTTGTCAGCTTTGCAATTCCCTGCAATGTCTTTGTGGCCTGGCAAAAGTGAATGTTGAACTGCTCAGTAATCTCCAGAAGAGACAAATGCAAGTTTAAAGCGGCCTTTGAAGTGAAGAAGAACGATTCCAGGGAATCGAGGTAATCATGCCGCTTGACTGTTAGTGAAAATGCTAATATCTCTGACAGATATTGCATTACATTTCAGCCAGGATAAGGCTGGATCGCCATGATTTCATCCTGAAAACGCTACAATGATCTGTGTGATAACCCAAATTTGCAATTGTTTAAGTCTAGCATAAGCAACTTTTATGGGATATTGCCCAATATTACTGCGATGTATAGGCAATAATATTTGTATAAACAGTAGGGCTTTTTAGCCAATAAATTCAGATCTTATTGAATATCCAAAGATCCAAGTTTTATTTAAACGAGTAGTTATCCCCCTACCCAAGGTAAGGTGACTACTCGCAACAAAGAGAGAAACTAGAAAAAAAGTAAATAAATAGATACAAAGTGTAAATTCATTTAAACAATCTGAGAGGCGGAAAGAGATGCGCAGGAGACGACACCACAACCCACCCCTCGTCAGTCTTGGAGCTGTCCGTATAGAATAAGACTGAACTGTCCTCAGAAGAGGGAGCAGCGACACATTCATTTCAGTTAGGGATGCTCGTGCGGAAGTTTCGGTCAAATAACAGAGAGAAGTGTGGTTGGTATCTTCTGGGGTAAAATTGAGGAGATCAGTGATCGAGGAGTGGCCTTTATGATAGCTAGACCAATGTGTGGATGCTTTGAGATAGATAGCCGCATTCGTAGCCAATTGCTTGCAAAGAATATCTAGGGGGAGCAGGTGAAGCATAATATCCCGCGCCGTTGAAGGAGAAGTTCTAAGTGCACCACGGATGCATATACATATACATATATGCAGATCTTTGCACCTTAGATAGGAGATTGTTGTGTTGTAAGGACAAGGAATAGGAAGAAACCGTTCTACAACTTTCTATGTACGTGCCTAGCCCTGTTACAAAACAGACTACTCCATTTAGAAACCCACTTCTTTGACAACCGAAGCAAACTGGCATCAGTAGGAGTCACGAGTCTCCTTCGCTTTATCAATAGCTCCAGTTGGTTTTTAATTAGTTACCGGTAGCCAAATGGTGCACTTCATGGCATCACAATGAAATTTTATTGGTCTAAGTGTGTCTGCAGACTGGTGTAAAAAAAAACTTAATCCACACTTTCTTTCACATAATGTCCTTGGAGGGCATTTTTACCATGACTTTGAAGAACTTTCTGGCAATTTTGTACATAACTTCCACAAATTCGGAAACATTTTGGGTTGCCTTAAAGATCCATAGGTTTTCATGAGTTCAATAGTACGTGAGTCATAGGACCTCATAATGTATCTACATATACATTGACCTAAGTATGACGGGTTCAAGATTCTTTTGTAAAAAAACCCATTAACTTATTATAACCTAATCTTAAAACTTGCTTCCTTCAATAACTAAGTCAGCATTTTTCGCTTTAGCCCGACTTATTCTACTACTTAGTACTTCGTTTCCTAACCTGTAATTCGAAGATTTTTGGAGAGTGTGCTTCCGAGACTACATCTGTCACGAAGAAAAAGTTCCTTAAATACAAATTCAGAAACTGCATCAAACAACAGGTTGCTTCCATTCGTGTGAAGAATGAAAGGGATTGTATGTATAATTCAACACAAATGGTTGTAAGCAGCTAGACCCTTATACTTCGATGTCAATGGCAGTGCTTTGGCTTCCAGACATATTTCTGATTTCAAGAAAAAAGCTTGGAGTAATTAGTCAGATGTACCATGTGCCATCTATTCGTACTATATGCAGCATTTGTATGTGCATCATTAAATTTTCAACCTCGAATTGTAAACCAACTAACGAAGTCAATTTTCAAAAATAGTATGGGTTACAGAATTATTTAAAAAGAAATTGAATTTGTGGCTGTAAAAAAAATTGCTATGCCCTTGTATTCTATTTCGAGTTTATTTTATAAGTCTGTATTGAATAACTAAAGATTACATATTGTCTGTAGCTATGCAGCATTGTCATGGATATAACGTGGGTTATTTATTTAGTTATTTTTCCATCCAAACATTGGACAGAAAAACCACTTAATTTGGAGTAAAATTGAAAAATATGTACTACCTCGGCTTACAATTCACTATTCCAACACTATAGGCTAGTCCTTGCAAATTGGGTAATAGAAAACTGGGACCATACTGGCTGAATATTCTCTAAAATTCAAACCACCATGCATAAATGAAACTGTCCTGACCACATACAGCAACACAGGACACACTGCACCATGTGTTGTCTACTGTTGGAGTAAAAAGTGAATTTTTGGACAAACAAATTCGGGCTAGAATGTTCTTTTGTAGTTTTATACTTCGTTTTTATAAATTCGTATGCATAGCATACCTACTCTATTATTTGCCTTCTGTTAGTATCCAGTGATGCGATTTTTTTTCAAAAAAAAAAAAAAAAGTCTTAAATTAACTCTGCTGGAAGTTTAGTTTATTTGTTTCTGGTAAATTAAAAAGTAAATAAGAGATGGAGAGAGGTAGTAAGTTCAGGTGCGCACTTGGAGTTCTGTAGGGCCTTAAGGATTTAAAATCTCACTGTAACAACTCACATGTGGTTTGGTATTACGCAATAGGCTATCGCCACGTTTACTGAAATCAGTCGTTGGATTGGATCTATGTACATATAATTTCGATTACATCATTAGTGATAGTAATGCCAGATATGAACTGAACACTTAGGACTAGTGTCCTTTCAAATTATAAACCAAGTGATGGAGTGAAATGAAAGAATATAGAGATGTTAGAAATTGGGAGGATACGGAAATAGATTTAGAAGACGATGCGAGTTGAATTTAAATCTCTGCAAATCATAATATATTGGAAATATTGAGAGTGGCAAGTCATTTCACATAGGTATCTACATACGTGTTAGGTGGCCAAAGAGTGAGCTTCCGAATTTCACTGTACGACCGAAGAAAATACATAACTGTACGAAAGTATAGATTTCATCCGAAGAACTGTTGTAGAAATATTTGTATAGAACCTATAAGTATCCAATATTCCAACGATGCTCTAGAGAAAGAATTTGGTTGCCAATTGACTAGTTCCGATTAATCTACATGCCTGACACTGAACACGATTTAATATACTAAAACAAATTGCGGAAGCTCATAACCATCCTAACCATCTCAAACGATAGTTCGCCATTGAATTTCCCTCTTCAAAGGCCGTCAACCCAAATGGGACCAACAATTTTACGAAGAATCCTTCGCTCGAAACGACCGAGAATATCTTCATCTGCTTTCGATAACGCTTCAGCGCCATAAAGGAGGACTGTGATGATCAAGGTCTTATATAGAGTCTCTTTAGTTGTTCGGGATAGGTCCTTACTACTCAATTGCCTTCTTAGCCCAAAGAAACAGCGATTGGCAAGACTTATTTTTCGTTTCTGATGAGGTGTTGTTTTCAGAATTGATAGCAGAGCCAAGGTAGACAAAGTCCATTACTATTTCAAAGTTTTAGCAATCGATTGTGACGTCCTGTCCAATTCGTCCGTCAAGGTGTAGTGTTCTCCCAATAATGTAGATATCGTCGGCGTACGCTAAAAGTTGCACAGACTTTTGAAAGATTGTGCCTCCAATGTTGGCTTGTGAGTTTCGCACAATTATTTCAAGTACGATGTTAAAAAAATCACATGACAACGCGTCACCTTGTCTAAATCCTTTTTTGACATCAAAGGTCTCGGAAACATAGTTACCGACCTTGATGGAGCAGCGAAAATTCTTCGTCGTCATTCTGCACAATCTGACGAGTTTGGCAGGGATGCCAAAACTAGACATGGCTCTGTATAGCTCGTCTCTATAGATGCTGCCATATGCGGCTTTAAAATCGATGATAAGATGGTGGGTATTTAATTGGACGTCTTGAGTTTTTTCCAGGATCTGCCGAAGTGTGTAGATTTGATCGACTGTGGACTTTCCTGGTCTGAAACCACACTGATAAGCACCTATCACGTTGTTGACGAAGGGTTTCAGACGTTCACATAATATAGCAGATAGGACCTTGTGTGCGGTATGGAGGAGACTGATGCCTCTGTAGTGGGCGCAATTGAGGGAGTCTCCCTTCTTGTAGATCAGGCAAACGATGCTGAGATTTCATTAATCAGGCATACTCTCGTCTGACCAAATTTTAGAAATGAGTTGGTGTTTGCTCTGTACCAATCATCTACACCTGCTTTGAATACTTGGGTTGGTAAGTCATATCTTCTTAAAGTATTTCTTCTGAGTTGTAGCATTTGAGGCATGCCTTACGTCGATCGGTTGACCATTTGATGATCAGGTCATTCGCTATGTCACCTTGTGGATACTGAGATGAGGAAATCGTGTGCTTGCTATAGTGAGGTTTCGCCCCGCAACGAAGTTAACAAGCTTGAGTACGTTTTCGGACGTGGTGTTGTGTAGACTGTGCTTACGAACTGTCCTACCAAAGACGTCTTTATTTCCTATCTTGGAATTAAAAGCACCTAGCACGATTTATCGTCACACAACATCATCCTGGTTCTCTAGGGGGCATGAGCGCATATTAGGCGTATGCTCGCAAATTTAGCTTCGATGCAGTTTGTCATAAGACATATACCAAATGGAGCACAACATAGGATCTATTATATGCAATGTATCTTTTGCGTGCTTTCATTCACAAAATATTTAATAGAAAGGAAGGTGCATTTTATTTAATATGTTTTACATTCAGACGTCAATCTTTCGTTTGACAAAATCGCATAATACTACGAAAATTGGACAACCTAATAAATTTCCCATAGAATATGGATCATAATTCAGATTTCAAACTCATATACGCATCATATAATATTTTACAACGATAAGGGTCATATCCAAATGGCATCCGCTATTTAGCCTTCGGCCATAAATAGTTCAAGTTCATTTGTGGCCTAGACGACAGTGTCTCGAATTTACGAGGGCTTTATTCCTTTCGAATATGGTAGTAATTTTCCCTCCATATATTTGGGTTTATGGTAGAAAACCAACACACAAACAGCATTCAGCTCCACCACTAAAGCATAAATATTAATATTTCCACAAATTGATCTATGGCGGTGTTCACATCGTTGAGCCAACACTGAAGTTGATGCTCTAATAAAATGCGTCCCATTTATCAATACCACAGTCCACAATAGTATTGGATGCTCAGCGATGTGTTGCAATGCATTGTGCATCATCTGTGTGTATAGTGGTTCCGATACACGCTGGGAGATAGGGTTTAATTAACAAACCACAAAAGCCTCCAACACTGTGAATATTAATTCATGCATGTACATAGTGTCTCACATGTATATACATGTTCTAAATTAACTTTCGATTTATAATTAATCCTTTTGACTTTCAAGGAATGTGGATGAGCTGCTGCAAAAGCCTTACCTATCTAAATACATACATATGTATAGTAGATGCCAGGATTCTGTGCGTGCAAAGCCGCAGCCAGTTCAAAGTTAATGAGCATTAATCAAAGTTTGTCTAAGTTACCGGCTGTGTCGTCCTCGTCGGTGACGGTGACGACGGATAATCACAGCACATTATTATGCCATTGTGATGGATGTTATCACAATCACAAACATGTAATATTAATTATGTTGTGGAAATAGTTTAACGGGATTAAGTAACCGTAATAATTACAAGGCATTATCCCTTTGCCCACACTGAAAAGGGCTTAGCAGCAGGTTTCCGCAAACTTTATCCTTAGACTTTGGTTAAGTTTGATGTGCGACAGTGCGGAACGTTCATTATCATAAAATTTCTTAGGGAGAAGTTGTGTGAATAATGTTTAATTGTAGTTTTAGATTTCTTTTCTCGTTTTATTTTTGTTTTTCTTTTCTTCATTTGGTGATTGAAGAAAGAGATAATCGTAGGACAGTGTCATTAGAAGTTGACACATTTTAGATGGCTTCGGTCTTAGGAGGACGTGAATTTGGGCGTAATTAATGTTTATAGATTCCTTGCGAATGGAATAAGGTAATCGTAATATGTTGCAGTTTGGGGAGGATTACTTGAAACACGAATTTGGTGAGCAGACATACCACATCCAACAGTCCAAGTCGATGCATTTAGTGTAGAACTTCCAAGAGGGTGAATTGCATAATTACGAGTATAGATGATGGCATTGATTATATTGTACGGGTTTCTTTTAATATCGGGATTGTGATGATCCACAAATTTCTTAATTACTTACTTAACAGGCTCCCGAAACGTGAAGAGTCTCTGTCTAAAACAAACAGTCTTCCACTTTCTCCGAACCCGTGCACCCCATTTGTCTAGACAAAGCCCTCTGACATCCGCGATAGCCTGAGCCTTCAAACGGAAGTTCGATCTTCCTCGTCGTCTCGAACCTGGGGATTGTGATTCGAAGATCCCCTTTGGTGGATCATTATTGTCCATTTACTCGATGTGGCCGAGTCAGTGTAGACGACGTGTTTTGACTTTTTGCACTACATCCACATTTTGGCACAGCTCATAGAGTTTGCAGTTGTATCTTGTCCTCCATTCGCCCTCCTCGCATATGGGACCGAATATTCGACGAAGAATTTTTCTCTCGAAAGTGTTCATTATCTGCTCTGCTTTCTTGTTTATCGTCACGCACTCGGCTCCATACACCAGAACTGACAGAATCAGAGTTTTGTAGAACATGTATTTCTTTTTCCGAGTTAAGAGTTTTCAACTTATTTGTTTCGCCAAAACGAGGTAGCAGCGATTTTCTAGGGTAAGTCTTCGTTGAATCTCCACTAAGGTGTCATTCGTGGAGTTGATATTTACTTCGAGGTAGATAAACTCTTAACCACTTTGAAGTTACTGTTGACAACAGTAACGGATTGTCCTGACAGTGGACATATGCTTCTTTGTTTCTTGACAACAAGTACTTGGTTTTGTCCTCATTGACTTAATGGCCAACTTCTTTCGCTTGTTCATCAATTGAAGTAAAAGACCGATGATGTAGATGTCGTCTGCATATCCCAGCAGCTGGACAGATTTGTTAAAGGTAGTGCCTTCGTGTTAATACCTGTCCTGCGCACCTTCTGTTCCTTCACAAGATTGAAGAAGTCACATGATAGCGCATCTCCTTGCCGTCTTTTCAAGGATCTCCCTTAGTGTGAAAATTTGGTCGATCGTCGATTTTCCGGGCCGTAAGCCACACTGGTACGTGCCAATTAATGTGCTGCAGAAAGTCGTTCATACAGTACTTTGGATAGGATCTTATATGCGACATTAAGCAGGGATATGCCTCGATAGTTCTAACAAGACATAGGATCACATTTCTTAAAGATGGGGCATACAGAGCTGATAGTCTAGTCATCTGGCATGGCTTCGTCCACTCATACTTGGTTGATGATTTGATGCATGCATCCTAACAAAGCATTACCAACATGTTTTAAAAGCTCCGCTGGTAGAACATCAGAGTCGGCGGCCTTGCTGTTCTTTAGCTTTTTGATAGGTGAGCCAATTTTTTTTTAAACTGGGAGGGGGGATGGCTTCTTCATTGACTGGATGCGAGTTATCTTCTTACCCTTGTAGTTTCTTCTCGTTGAGCTCTGAATTTGGCTGCAACAAGAAAATGATCAGAGTCGACACTTAACCCTCTAAAAGTTTGGACATTCAGAATATTGGATGCGTGCCTCGCATCTTTTAGCGTTACGAACTGCTGCAAAATGGATTAGCCGGAAGCCGTTGTCTGTTGTCTGGTGTCTTGGAGGCTGTGCTTTCCGACTTATCCGCCGAAGATGTTTTCCTCATCGATTTTGGCATTGAAAACCCCGAATATAATTTTGATATCATACTTCGAACAGGTTCCGCAGGCTCCGTCCAGGAAATAATAAAACTACTCCTTGATAAAGTCGTCGGTAGAGGCGTATGCACATATTATGCCGATGTTTTGGTATGTTGTTTTGACGAGGATCACAGCCAGGTGATCGCTGATCGGCTTAAAGTCAATTATCATTGAGCGTAGCCGATTTCACACTACGAATCCGCACTCTAACTTGTACAGTCTTCCGTTTTTCAGTACCTGATTCCATTCATCGCATATTCTGGATCGCGGTAATATCTGCCTTGTACTGCATGAGAACAGATTCAAGTTTTTGTGTAGCACCAAGATTGTACTGTGTACGTATGTACGTTCCAGGACTAGATGCTAGTGTCTTTGGACTTAACCAAAAAATTCAAAAAATCATCATCATCTGAATAGTGTATGAGGAGTCTTAAAGCGCGTCAAGAAGCTATCAGCTTGTGTAATATTGGAGATATGACGTGATCCTCTAGAGAAAGAAACCATCTAGTACATGGATCGATTAGCATACTCATAAATGGAGCTCTCGGAAACAGCACCTTTGTAGTTTGTGACATTTTATTTTGCCAACAACTGCTAAATCACGTTAGCAAGCAGTTGGCTGCTGGAGCAGCATACGGCCTATTTCTTATGGAATACTACACTCCTTCAGGTCAAATGGATTTCTTTCTTAAAAAATATCAAAAACCACGATTTCTCGTAGTCAAGATATGGAAAGTCAACTGATCTAACAAAACCCATTCGTCTGCTACATGAATGGTTCTAAAAGCAAAGTCTGACAGGATCATGGGTATATCGCCTTCCAAATCAAATGCGAAGCCATTACTTTGCAGGACAGGAGAAACCCACGAAAAACTGACTTGATGCGCTTTAGAGTAGAGTTAGACAAGTGTGTCAAAAGCCCTCCTAAAATCAGCACGAGACGGAAGGTCGAGGATACTGCTCAAAACCGAACTAACGTGTCTGGTTATGAAAACTTCTTGTAGATCGCCTGTTCCCTGGTGGAACCCAGAACTAAAGAGACTAAGAAAGAAAGCCAGAAAACTTCTAAATCGGTCAAAAAGACCAAAATAGAAAGAATATAACAAGTTAATTCACCTGTCAAAAAGTGCTTTGTAAAAGATTTTTGTGAAAAGATCGAGACTCTAAGTGAAACCAGTAGGTTGGGTAATGTTCTCAAAATATACAATCAAACCAGAGTCACTCAGAAAACCAGACCGTACCTACACTGAGATGAAAGCGGAGACTTTTGGTCTTCTGCTGGAAGCTCATTTTACTGGTAACCACCGTGTTAACAGATGAGGCTATCAAATATGCTGTAGCATCTACACACCCTTACTACAACAGGGCTTAAACCAGTTGCTGCTAACTCTGAAGAGATTCTTCATTGCATGTCTGGCAGCGTACCTTGAGGTACGGTTCCAGTGACTTTTATACCAAAAATTGGTAGAGATGACTACTCCCTCGCTAAGAGTTTCAGAAATATAAGTCTGTCTTCCTTCTTGATGAAAAGCTTGGAGAGACTAGCTGAGATTCACGTGCGCAGGTTTGCACTGAGGATGCATATTCTCTTCGAGATGCAACATGCATACCAGCGTAGAAAATCCTGCGAGATTGCGTTTCAAAACCTAATTGCTAGAATTGAATGCGGGCTTGGAAAGAACAGGCCGTGGGAATTATTATTGACATAGAATGACTGTGGACCACCATGACATGGCAGGTGTAAACAGAGGCTCCCAGCAAGGTGGCCTTCTGCCTCCACTTCTATTGTGCATAGTAGTTGAAACTTTGTTGCATACTCTCAATAGTCATACTTTCTGTCGAGTCATTCCCACAGACTGTCTGTGCTAATACGCAGATAGCCTTAGACATAGTCAATGAATAGTCCCTTGAAAATTGAGGTTGTACTCTTCACGAGAAGGAGAATTGTGACCCGATTGACCAGTGCTAAAAGGCGTCAGTATCCAAATCTCCGATGAAGCAAAATATCTGGGAGTGATGCTGGTTGCATGTCAAGTCGAAGACATCTAAGGTGCTCTTAGTTTTCTGGTAGTGTAAGGCTGCTTTTGGCAAGACATGGGGCTTATCTTTGAAAAAGATCCTCTGAATCTATACGGCTATGATAAGACATTTTCCAGCTTATGCGTCAATTGTTTGGTGGAGGAGGTTTTCACTTACGCGTGACTGCCTTTTGCACGGAACTCCAAAGCATGGCCCGTGTCGGTGGCAAGGGAGCTTTCCCGGTCGGGAGCTCTGCTCGATTTCTTGATTCTTTCATGGTGGGGTGTACTATCAAATCAATCTACCGTCTTAGATGGGGTATCATCCGTACTGGAGTTTCGATGACCCTGTGCCACACTTATCCTACGACCCTGGTTCCATGAATATCCCGTCTGAAGCATTGACATCTGAACTTCGGCTGATGTGCAAATTTGGAGTCGACTTTCCTTGGCAGAAAATTCCGCATCGCTGAAATGGATTCTCGGCTTTCTCTGAAAGTCGAAAAAATTGCTGTAAAATGGTAATACTGAAGTTTGCTACTTGGTAGTACAATTGACCAGTTGCATCTGAGTGCTCCAGGTCAGTGTTTCCTAACTCGACAAAAAAAAGTCACATGACATATTTTCCTAACTGGAAAATTAATGTTATTACTGGCCGATTTTACGAAAAGATTGCATATGTATAAAAATAACTGTAGATGTCATTACAGGAAACTGTTTCATTAATAGACTTGTTGACGGATGTCAAAAGGAGCGGAACGTATGTATGTAGATTTATTACTTTCTCCTTAAATGGAAAAAAGCTTTTTTTCAACAATATCGTAAGTATTAAGATCTTAAGGCTAGGAAAATATTTCAAAAACGTTTCGAAAACATTTAGGAAATGGTTTGAAAACTATAATAAATGTTTTCCGATTGTTTTCTTTGTAAACCAATTTTTCTGTTTGCTACTTGAAAAAAAAAATAAACATTTTTATTGCAATATTCCAATTCGCAAAAAACAACAATTTAAATAATCACAACACGGATCGCATCCAACCACATCACCGTAATGGTTTTATAATAAATTTAGATGGAAAGCGAACAGATTCTCGGAATAAATTTCCACTTGAATGGGCCTCTGAATGCGTTTGTAATTTTTTTCTCCATCCCCATAGTTTTACCGCAAAAACATCCCTCAGGTGCTATAGTGCTATACTCGGTAAAGTCAAATCGCTAGCAGCAATCCCACACAAATTTAACTAATTGACATTCGATTTTTTTATTCATGGCCGATCTCGCGTGTAAAATACGAGCTGGATGCATTCATGTATAACGTTTCAAAATGTTTTCCTGCGAGGGATTTACAAAAAAGGAAAAACAAAACACCGTCTCTGTACCGTCCCTTAGGGATCCAATCATCGTTGGAAATTTCTTTTTATTAAATCACACCAATGTTTATGCGATGCTACTTTAATCAGGGTGTCAGGATACACGCACCGGAAAGAATGGAAGTTAACGCGTTTGTTTTTTTTCGGTGCGTGGTGAATCGTACTCAATTCGCACTTTTCATAAAAGCAGAGGGTGGTTTGAATGCGTTCGATCATGCTCTGGTTGGGGTTGTGAAAGATGCCTTCTTTTGGAAGGAAGTCAGAGGGGTTTATGATGATGAGAAAGGAACATTTCATTTGCATTTTCCTTTGCTCTTTGAAGCAATTTTTTTGTTTCTCCAGCGAATTAGCGAAAATTGTGTATCCTAATAAAATCCACTTCACAGTTATAAGATTTTTATTTCGAATTTTCCTTAGATGATTGGGATAAGACGATAATGGAAGGTAAGATGTTTAGCAAATTAATATGAGGATGTATGATGGGATGATTTTTTGTTTTCCTGAGGGAAATGTGCTATATTTAACATATCGAACAAATAAGTTGCACAAGTTAGAAACTCTAAATTTGAGCGAAGTCTAAGAAACGCGAATCGAGGGAGATTTAATTTTTCTTCTTAGTTTTTGCTGTTACTGTTTATATTGTCTCCTACTCAAGTTGCATTATTCTATTCGAGTTCTGATGATGTATCACAGTTTTCTCCAACAAATTTCTAGGATTTGGTTAAGCGAGTGTATGCCTGATGAATGAATTATGAATAGCATTTGCCCGATCCAAAATAGAGACCCCCTCAATTACGCCAATTGAAGAGGTATCCTGTACCAAAGAAGAAATCTGTAAGGACTTATTGAGCAACTGCAAAATTTGTACCGAATAGAACCAGCGGTAATCAAATTCTTACGCAAAGCCTAGGGTGGTACACAGACGTTAACGGTGAGCGTACCGGGAAGAGTAGCAAACAAACTCATCGTAATAGGCGAAATTTGGCGCCACTTTCACGAGAAAATAACGCCAGTATAATGCTACAAGTGTTTGGACTTCAGGCATATAAGAATAATGTGTAAAAGCTTTTACAATTGGTCCAAGCACTGCATGAGATGCGGGCAGGAAGGCTACATAGTAAAGACATGTTCCCAAGAGCCCCAATGCATATTTGGCAGAAACAAGGAAAATGTGGACAGGAATCCCAGTACGGGAAGTAGAAGATAGCCATTCTACAAAAAGGCGATGGTCGAACTGCAAACCATATGAAAGTACTCTAGCTTAACGTAAACCACTTTCAAGCTGCAAGGCAAAGACACTATCACAATCCGTATGTGAACAAGGAATTTAGGTATCGATACTAAGTAAACCGTAAAGAAAACTCAGTGAAAGTAAATTGATAATGGTAAAGCAGCGATCTGGACTTGTGGTAAGCGCCTTTTTCAAAAAATAGATGGAGATACACCTACTTCGTCAAAGCTAAAATAAATCGAAGCCACTTATACAGCTATTATGCATCTGTATCGAAGACTTTGAGCTCTTTTCGGATAGACTTACCACCTGTAGTAATAGCGTGGAATGGGGGATCCAAAGAACAAACAGAGAGAGTAACTTTTTGGAGGCTTTTGCAATGTAGTTTTAGTTAACCGTAGGGTCGAGAATACTTTCAAAAGAAACGATGCGATATACTTAACCTTTGTTAAGTGCCTCTATAGTGCAGAAAATGGAAAATTAGTCCGGACACCACTACGGAAACACAATCCAAAATAATGGTTGGAAATCTTGTTCTCACTTGTGTTGACAGACATAACGCTATCGGTCTCAGCAATCAACTAAGCTGAACAGATGATGACGGCAAATATAAGTGCATGTGATGTTTTAATGTCATGAAGGAGCCCCAACTGTGGTCATTCCTCGGTTTACAGGTGGAGTGAGGAAATTGCTAAGCTGTACCAACGCTCCAGGGGAAGTTAACGCACCGTTCAATAGCTTCCACCTGCCCAAGGTTGCTGGAAAACATCGTCAATGAGCTGTTCTCAAGACAACGCGAAAGTCCAGTTGAAATTCAGCTATTGGAACCAGCACAGCCAAGCCCTACTAAGCTAACAGCGGAAAAAGTATTAACAGCAAGCAGCAGATTAGGTGATAAGATAGATGGATAAAGATGGATACCTTACCTAGCTCTTAAAACCGCAATCAAAAGCCGACCAGAAATGTTTGCTGACATATACAACTCATGATTGAACGAAAAAGTATTCCCAGATCGATGAAAAAACCAAAATCTAGTGCTACTCCCCTCGTTGTATCGTCCGCCCTGAATGTTGGACACTGCTGGTAAAGTCCTCGAACTTATCATCTGTAATCGGTTGGAAGCAGTTATTGAAGATGCAGGAGGGTTGGCCGAACATATCAATTCGGCGTTCGGAAATCGCGATCAACAACGGACGGGATCCAGATTGTTGACTCAACAAAAAAGCCATATAAGCAGAAGATGAAGGGTGCAATACTGTTCGGTCATCACGCTGGATGTCCAAAACGCATTCAACTCGGCTAATTGGATGCATATTCTGAACGCTCTGCAAAGAATGGGGATGCCAATATACATAATTAAGATAGTGAGGGACTATTTTCGAAGAAGAACCCTAACCTATGTATAACACGAATGAGGGTGCGAAGGAGAACAATGTCACGGGAGGAGTACCCCAAGGTTCGGTTTTGGACCCGCAGCTGTGGAACAATATGTATGATGGCAATCTCCGACTTTACATACCAGAAAAAGCTAAGATAATAAGTTTTGCCGACAATATTGCAATTGTTGTGGTTGCTAACATTTTACAAAAAAAGGAGTCTTATTTACTTACTTAGGTGGCGCTGCAGTTCGGGGTGAACCTGGGCCTCAACTAATCAGCCTATCCAGTTAGCTCGGTCCTTAGCTAACTGCCTCCAGTTGCGCACTCCAAGCTTGTTCAGGTCCCCTTCAACTTGTGCGCGCCACCTAAGGAGAGGTCTTCCTCTGCTGCGTTGTCCCTCTGTGATGTGATTCGAAGACTCTTCGGGCCGGAGCACTGGTGTCCATTCGCTCTACATGTCCTAGCCATCTCAAACGACTAATGCGCAGACTAGGTCGATGTCGCTGTACAGCTCGTTAAGTTAGTCGTTGAATCTTCTCCTCCAAAGTCCGTCAACGCAAACGGGACCGAATATTTTACGAAGAATTTTTCTCTCGAAACGACCGAGGATATCTTCATCCGTTTTTGATAAAGTCCAAGCTTCAGCGCCATAAAGCAGGACTGGGATGATCAAGGTCTTATATAGAGTCTCCTTAGTTGTTCGGGATAGAGCCTTACTACTCAATTGCCTTCTCAGCCCAAAGAAACAGCGATTGGCAAGAGTTATTCTTCGTTTTATTTCTGCTGAGGTGTTATTTTCAGAATTGATAGCAGAGCCGAGGTAGACAAAGTCCCTTACTACCTCAAAGTTATAGTTGTCGATTGTGACGTTCTGTCCAATTCGTCGATGTTGCGCGTCCCTTCTGGTTGACAGCATATACTTGGTTTTGCCCTCGTTTACCGTTAAACCCATTTTGGCAGCTTCTGTTTCAATACTAGCGAACGCTCCGGTGACAGCCCGCTGTGTTCTTCCAATAATGTCGATATCGTCGGCATGCGCTAGTAGACTTTTGAAAGATTGTGCAGGTGAAAGGTGTTGGCTTGTGAGTTTCGCACAATTCTTTCAAGAACTATGTTAAAAAAAATCACATGACAGCGCGTCACCTGGTCTAAATTCTTTTTTGACATCAAAGGTCTCGGTGAGATCGTTACCGACCTTGATGGAGCAGCGAGAATTCTCTATCGTCATTCTGCACAATCTGACGAGTTTGGCAGGGATTCCAAAACTAGACATGGCTCTGTATAACTCGTCTCTATAAATGTTGTCATATGCGGCCTTGAAATCGATAAAAAGATGGTGGGTATCGATTTGGACTTCTTGGGTTTTTTCCAGGATCTGCCGAAGTGTGACTTTCCTGGTCTGAAACCACACTGATAGGGCCCAATCAGGTTGTTGACGAAGGGTTTCAGACGTTCACACAATATGGCAGATAGGATCTTGTACGCGATGTTGAGGAGACTGATACCTCTGTAATTGGCGCAATTGAGGGGATCTCCTTTCTTGTGGATCGGGCAAACCGTGCTGAGATTCCATTCATCTGGCATACACTCATCTGACCAAATTTTAGAAATGAGTTGGTGTATGCTCTCTACCAGGTCATTTCCAGCTGCTTTGAACAGCTCGGCTGGTAAGCCGTCAGGTCCAGCAGCCTTGTTGGACTTAAGTTTGGATATTGCTATCCTTACTTCGTTTTGGTCAGGTGGACGGAAGTTTTGACTATCATCGTCTATGTTGAATAATGAATGACTAAAAAGGAGTCATCAACGGATTTAAACCGCAGTCATGGCTCCTTAGAAAGAGGCATCATAGTATTCCATTTTACACACCATAATTTAGCAACCAATCGGCCAATGGGCGAAACTTTCAAGTCAAATCTTTCAAAAGATCATGTGCAACTATTATTAGCAACAATATGGGCTGTCACCGGTTCGCCCGCTAGTACTGAAATGGAGGCTGCTAAAATATTTTTAGCGGTAAAAGAGGACAAAACCATGTATCTATTATCAATCATAGAAGGGACACACACAATCGAAGAATTGGACAGAATGTGACAGTCGATCACTGATTACACAGATAGTCAACTTTTCCTGCCCGCTAACATCCGTAAATGGCCCTAAACCTACTGAGCTACTGGCATATATAATTAAAGCACACCCTTCTTCCAAATTAAAATAACTAAGAACAACCTTGACTGGTACTAAATGGGGTATCTTTTAGGCTATAGTATACCTAACCCCACCGTAATCCATTCATTCATTCATGAGGGCTTTAATTCTGAGACACTCTCTATCTCCAACCTTAGCCTAATTACGCGTTCTCTAAATTTATATTATTTCTGAATATTTAATTTAACATCGAGAAAACATATAATCGCGATGTTCATACGAATAATATGCGTGCTGTTATGCTTGCCATCACACCCTTCCACATCATCTTTGCCCAGAATGTTCCGTCTAAATTATGACACAAAATTCACAGGAGAAGTATGCTTTCCCAAATGTGTGAGCGAACCATGCCACAGGATTTTCCTTCTATCGTACACTTTCTAGGACTGAGTCATGTCTCACGTAGCACATATAAAACGTATCCTCCATATTCCGTCTTAACGGAATTAATTAAACATTTATGTGGTTTACGA
This sequence comes from Xylota sylvarum, assembly GCA_905220385.1. NCBI lineage: Eukaryota > Metazoa > Arthropoda > Insecta > Diptera > Syrphidae > Xylota > Xylota sylvarum. The sequence continues at coordinate 32,563,722 of LR999960.1, forward strand.
GATTCATGGCAATGCTTAGTTGATGCTGCTGCTTACCACATAAATGTTATGCTCACCATGGTAGAGGTGTTCCCAGGTGTACAGGGTGCCGCTGCATTTGCTTGAAAATTGTTTTCCTTGCACACCTCAATTTCTATAATACTGAAACCATATACATACATACATAAGGATTGTGTGATGAAGCCGAGTGTATTCAACGCGTTAGGATTTAAAGTGCCTATTTAATCAAGAGGATGACTTATGGTATCCACAAGTTGCATAGAATAGTGATATGTATAAACAAATATGAACTGTGTAGAAAGATTAAATAGTTCCATTAAGTTTAAATGTTACTTACAGTCTCATAATACTGTTTAGTTTAAATAATTCTTCACCCACCCTGTATGTAAGAAAAGTAGGCCACTGAAATATAATGTTTCTATAGTTTCTCCAACTGAAAGTGGATGCGATGCGATGAGTATTTTGAGCAGGTGTTGGCTTAACTATTCTAAATAGCGCCATTTTGTAATCCTTTAATCAAAATTGCCAGGGAGTAGAAGTTAATCTCTACACTTTGCTTGCTTATCATGTTCAAGTTAGAAAGTTATAAATTATCTTCTCTTCTCAATTACCGTCTACGAAGTGAAGTTGATGCCACAGCACTGTGTCAATGAGTAGCTTGACTTAGGCAAGGATATTCCATGTAAACATTATTAATGTTAATAATGCGGATTCACTACAACAAATAAGAGTGTGGAGCTTCATTTGGTTCTGTGTATAACGGTTTTATATTGTGTTGTATTGTTGTATGTTGGTATGGCTTAAAGGTTTTGTGAAACTTTAAATGGAATAAGAAATAGTACTGTGTTCAGTTCTGCAGGGGACGCATAATAAAACAAAAAAGTGTACACGATATCCCTTGCCATTCAGTATTAACTCAAACAGACAAGGGGCACTAGATGTCACCATATCTAACTCATCTCTTTCTGATTCAATTACCTATTGGAACGTCATACTTATTGTCGGATCATACGTAATTTAAACTCTGTCAATAGAATGCCTAAATGCACCAACTGGAATCTGTACATAGAGACTATAAGACGCGAATTCAATCCATCCTGTACAAATATAGACTGTCGATACTTACTCGATGAAGAAGTCTCAAAGCTAAGCTCTCACATCACTACTGAATGTAAATCTAGCTGTAAGGCCAATAGGAAAGCTACAATCACCAATCAGATTGAAAACTTAAAGTGAAAGGTTAGTGCTTTAATTCTTGGACTAGCGCTACCTAAGTAAGTAAGTAAGTAAGTCCTAAGTAAACTGATAGTAACAGCCTTACATCATCTTGTTAGGACGATCGGAAATCGCCATCAAATAAAGCTATTACCTATGATAGCACCTTTGATAACACATCTTTTCAACCCATCAGAATTGATGCTAATTTCAAAAGGCATTGAGTCACAGACAACTAAATGAATATGCTCCATGCTTACCAGCAGAATTATTTCTCAATCTTCTTTTAAAGTACTAAAGGTTGTACTCAAGGTGGAGTTCTATCCTCCTACTATGATCCATCGTAGTAAATACACTTTTAAATGACCTAAACAATTTCTGATTTCTATGCAGATGACTGTCATACTAGTAAGAAGAATCCAGTGTTACTAGACAAATGAAAAATCCTTTAAAAAAAATGATGAATCAGTCGTCAGACTGTTATAGTTGGGTTAACTTATAGCCTTTCTGATCATACCATTCACTTAGGGAAGAAGCTTGGTCTCCAGATGGTAACACTAAAAGGTGCACAACTCGATTTCTCAAAAGAAGCAAAATATCTCAAGGCAATTCTACACAATTGAAGACCTCATCTAGACAAAACCACTGACAATGCGAATAAAGCCTTCTGGATCTGCTGTAAGCTTTTTACAATAGAATGCGGATTAAAACCAAAGACTTACCTCACCATCATCACTCCACTAATAACCCACGCATCGCTCGTATGGTAGAAACTGCTTTCAAAGTAGTGACTCCAAATATTGTTACAGTTATTGGGATAATAATCAAATACTCAATTGATAGCTCAATCCGGATGGTACATTGACAGTTCAAAAATGTCAAATCGGATAAAAGTCGGAATTTTCGGCCACAACTACAAATTGTCTGTGCCATTAGAATACTCTACTTCTATTTTCTCGGCTGTGGTTCTTGCCATCGAGAGTTTATCAAAAGAAAACTCCGAAGATCAGGTATAAACATTTTATCAGATAGCCAAGCTTCTCAAGTCCTTTGACTTTGCCTCTAAGATGGTTTGGAACTATTCTTTAGACCCTCTAATAGCTACTTGTACACAATAAAATTCTCGGCATTGAAGCTGCTGACAAATTTGCCAGATCCGGTGGCCAGCCATTTATTGGCTCCGAAACCTTCTATGACCTGTTAACCCGATAAAGATATACCTACATCACTTGCAATGAAAAGAAAAGCTCTCACACTCGAATTCGCAAACTGGCTTAAGACATGCTAATAAATTTATCAATTTTCCAAAAGGACGAAAGTGATTCCAGGAATGCGCAAATATAAAACTAAGCCCTAGACGGGTCTCCTAACTGGCCAATGCTCTGAAAAAAAAACACTTCTAAAATATTGTTAATCGTCTATCGAACATGTGCCGACATATTGTATGTTCCGATTAGGTTAAAACACTTCCTAAAGGCTTTTCTTCGCATTCTGTTGGCACCTCCTCTTCAGCTCAAACAATAATACGCTCCATCCATGAATTTGATTTCAGCTAGTAAGCAAGCCCACATAACATCTTTGAGGGGAAAGCACAAAAGATCTTTATGAGGTTGCACCGCTTTTAGAGGCTATTTCAAAGCCCATCAATTCAATTATGTTTTAAAACAATCCGAGATGTCAAGATAATACTCTTAGTTTAAGGGTTGTTTGTAGTTAAACCGAGGATTTTGAATCAAGTATTCGCCGTTGAACTACTGAGTTTAGGTTCGAATTTCAGACAAAACTAAATAGTATTTCACGGCCCCACCTCTCTGTCGCGCCAAATATTGTAATTGTATTTGCATTTGAATCCACTTTCAAAATTTTAGGTTCACAGCATTTCTACCTTCAAGATGGGCATCTCCGTTTGGTCATCTTAAACCATTCTACGTTCTCCATATCATATCCACAAAAAAAGATGACTGCCTAGACTGGCCAAGGTTTGTACATCATTTCCATGTAAAAACAGATTCTACCCTTGCAGATATGCATTAAAGAATTACCTGATTGTCTCTGGACTAAATGAAACTCAGTCTATACCCTTATGGGTTAGCATAATAGGACTCTAATATTAGATACTAGCACAAGGGCCACATTTTGTTTGCGTACCATCGTAATCATTGTCTAAGAAAACTTAAAGGTCAAAGAGAGCTAATTAAAATCTTTGGCATTTGTTTGTGCGTCGTTTGATTCAAAAATTCAAAATTCCTCACATATCTCAAGCTTGTAATGTCACACTAAATCGATCCTATTGACAATGGACCAATTGGTCGGAACGATGACAAACTGAATGACACAAATCAAATCATATTTGTTTTGTTAATTAATCCAATCAAAATGTCCGATCCTTCAATCAGTGCAATCAACCTACCCATTCATTCTCACCCTTCTATCCGTTCTGTCACTATGTTGCTGTGATAAGTATGTGCCAAGGAATAATGGACATTCGAAGATGGTAAATCAATCTGTCCGGAGATTTTAATCCTTTTCGAGTTAATGTCTATGCCTGTTCTTTAGCTTTGAACGATGTCACTCCGGTAGTGACATCCACACTGGAAGGATTTTCAGAAAGGATGTCCGAAATGATGTGTGATTATGATTTGGGGATGTTCAGTGTCATTGATGTATTAATGCGGTTAGAGTTTCTTGATTTGAATTTGATACCACTCTGGCGATTATGTGTATAGAGATGGTTATGCATATGCAGATGAGTCTACTTGACATCGAATTTAAATCACATGCAAACCCTAAGGTTTTTTTTTTTTAAAGTCAATGCCACACTATAGCTATTATTAAAACTTAAATAGCAAATATCGCCAGAATGTTGTTCTCCACAGCTGCATTAGTCGCCTGCAAGAGCCCTCGATTGTGCACCACAATTTTTAATATGAAATTCAACAAACCATCTGCGTTTTATAGTTACATCGAGTGGAACTATTGACAAGTTTTCGAAAACTATTTTCAATAGTTTATATTGGTCGCTTTTTGTCGTCCTTTTCCTCCTTATAATGGTGCTAAACCGAATAGTGTAACATACTGAGGGTTGATTGTTCCTGTAACTAGTGCATGTAACAGGAAAATGACACGTTTCGCCACTTCCTCCTCAATTTGAAAATATTTGCGGAATCCAGGAATTTATATTGGCCATTTTATCATATGTGGGTGCACGTTTGCATATGTGTGTGGAATTTAATCATGTTAGTCGTACTTTTAGTTCAAATCACATTCCACAAATTAGTGCGGCAATACCGCAGACGTACACAATAGCTCAGGAAATATTATTTAAAATTTTTTATTAATTATGTAGATAGATTAGAGCGGCATTATATATTTATATTGCATTCTTTAAATTTTTTGTATTGCACGTATGTAGATACGGCTGAATTGTTACTATAGATGCATAAGGAAATAGGGTGGGTTTTGCTGACTTTTTTTTGTTGATTTTTAGTTTTCTTTTAAAAATTATTACCTTATGTACATATGCATTTATTGAATAGTGGGAATTAGACTAGGGTGCTATTTCAACTAATACCTGTTTTTATGTAATGTCTACTTTGATGACTAAGAACATTGCTTACTCAGGTGCTATACTCGTGTTGTAAAAATGTCTATTAGAGGGATGATATTTAGACTTTAAATTTGCCTTAACTGCCCTACAACTCTAAACAAGTGTTTTATTGGCTTTAACTAATTATAATAAGTACCCCGTGGCTCAAGTTTCTTTAACAGTCCCACCTCTCGCAACCATCTGACAAACATCAGAGAGTATACCTGTCATGAAAAACCTTCTTAAATAAAAAATTGACCTTTGAACATGGCATTCAGGTCCCTTCCATTCGTGTAAAGAATATAACACGCACAATATAAATGTTTGTGAGAAGCTATGGGCCTGGGTCCTATGGACCTATTGCGATAATTTTTTTGGTTTTTAGCTTAACATAGAAGGATAGGAAACATTCTACTGAGAATTAAGATTTGATTTGATTTATTTTAACTTTATTAAGCTTAGTACAAGCCGTACTTAAACAGTCTAAACTTAAAAACTAAAGCAAACTTACAAACTATCGAGAGACGGAAGAGAGAGGGTAGGGTTAGAAGGGGGGAGATGTGGGACAGTGGTCAGGTAGAATTGGAGCGATGATGAAGAATGTTTCGAAGGGTGGCCCTGCTGCAGTGAAAGTCAAATGAGTTTTCCATATTGTGCGATATAACCATAATTGGTGTGGTGAGTACTGACACGAAAAAGGGGGTCTATTCCCCCTACGGGGATTGGAATTAAATGAGACCGATGCAAGAAGCGCTGGGCAATCAATGTGACCAGTTATTAAATGATGTAGGAATATAAGGCCGATATTTTCGCGGCGGTTTTCGAGAGACTGAAAACTGATCAGTTTCAGGCGTTCAGAGTAGGGAGGCCGATTGAAACTATCAACCCAAGAGAGACTGCGGAGGGCGAAACGTATAAACCTGCGTTGGACAGCTTTAATATGTCGGAGGTAGACAAGCTTTGCTGGCATATTCGAGGATGGGTCTGACGAAGGTGATATAGAGTGATTTGGTAACGTAGGGGTCTGAAAATTCCTAGACCAACGTTTCACAAAGCCAAGCGCAGAGTTGGGTCTACTTCTAATGTTGTCAATATGTGAACGGAAGTTAAGCTCCCTATCACAGATGACACCTAAATCGTGCAACGATGAGCTTGAAGGCACAGGTTCGTTACGGAGAAAATAATTCCTATGGGGTGGTAGAAGGCGTTTGCGGGAGTATGCCATGCAGTTCGGGATGAATTTTCTGACATCAGAAAAAAAATCTGTTTAGGTCATCTAGGAGAAAGCGAGAATCGGTGGTGAAAGATTGAATTTAAAGATTTTCATGTCATCGGCATAGATGGAGGGATAGGAGTCTTTGATAATGCGGTCGACATCGTTGGTGGTAAGGACGAAAATTAAGGGACCTACATAGGTGACAGCCTTGAGGGACGCCTGATGTGGAAGATCTAAATATAAACTCGTACTGCCGATTTTCAACCGGGTTGAAAACCGAGAGCTTTCAACTTGAGAGTAATAATTGGGTGAGAGATTTTATCAAATGCTATACTAAAGTCAGTGGGTATTACACCAATTTCGCAACCATCTTCAAACGCACACAGCCGCCTGAGAAACAAATTCTGTTAGGTTGGTGATTGTCGATCTACCTTTGAAGAAACCATGTTGCTTAGTAGAGAATGACGATTTACAGTGAAAGAACATTGTGTCGTATACAATGCTCTCAAAGAATTTGGGCATGGATGACAGTTTGGCGATAGGTCGATAGTTGGTTATATCGTTTTTTGGGCTTTTCTTATGAATGGGTATGATAAATGATTTCTTCCAAGGCAGGGGGAAATATTCTTGCGAAATGGACATGAGAGAAAGTTAAGTCAAGGGTTGCGTCAAGTATGTAACGCATTTTTTTTAAGACAATAGCGGGCAATCCGTAGGGACTTACTTACGTGGGGACTACTACTTAAGTTTGTTAATCTTCTCTGTGACAAGTTGCGATGTGATATTGGCTGAGATTAAGGATGTTTGAGTGCAGTTATCCATGTAAGAGAAGTAGTCGAGGTCAGGTTCAAGAATGCGGTCAGTAAATTACTGGCTAGCAAATAGGTTTGCAACAATTTTGGGGTCCGACGAGGAGGTGTTGGCAAGTTTCAGGGTAGATGGATAGCTATCAGATTTACGTTTTGCATTTATGAAATGATAAAAACGCTTAGTGTCAGTAATTAGATTGGATTGCATACGGACAAGGGAATCTTGGTACAGAGCCTCACTTAGTTCAGTGAAGTGTGTATGTGTGTACTGATAAAGGAAGTAGTCAGAGTCATATCAAGATGTAAGGTATGCCCTCCTACTTATGGTTTCTTTTTAAAGCGCCCTACACACAATCAATGTTACTTTTCAATATCATTTGAATAAGTCATTATTCAAGTGACATTGATCGTTGTGTGCTCTTCAATGTTCTTGTTAAGTAACCTTGCTATATTGATGAAAACCAAAACTGATTTCATTTTCGTCCATTTTCATTATCATTCTCCATGAAATTTCCTTTTCAGCAACTACTTTTCTTTTATCCACGCTATAGATTTTTTTTCGTTTATATAGGTTATAGGTTGTATAGGATTATGAGTTCATCATAAAATACTAGGTACCATAGTGGGCCCATCGCGATCCCTAGTGAAACTTTACGGTAGGAAACCTTAAACGAATTCGCCCATGTATTTAATTTCCATACAAAACCTAATTACATATGACCTCAATTTAAGTTTGGTCAGTGAACCAATCTCATCCAGATTGTTGAAAAAGTATGTTCCGAGGTACTTTACTCTAACCCGCGTAATGACTTGACATTCACATAGTATATGAGTAATATTTTGTATTTCCTGCTGAACAGTACAAGTTCTATTTTTTCCGGATGGATTTCAGCCCATCTTCCGAGCCTGTTAAGGGCTGATTCCATCATATCGGTCAATGTATCTAAGAATTTACCCTCAACATCATTCGCGTTAGCAGTGACGTTAAATCCTGCCTTGCATAGATCCTTAAGTATATCGTATATGACAAAAATCCAGTGGAGGGGAGAGATAACTGATACGTGTGGTGGCGATTCTTCATCAATGTTACTTGACAAAAAAACACGTCAATAATACTTCTTAAGTAACATTGACCGTGCGTAGGGCTATAGTGTTTTTAAAGGACTATAAAAAAACACTATTCAATATTTTTCAATGATTGTTGCTTTATTGAAAAGAGTAAACCTTCCGATTAATTATGGAATATTATTTCATTCAAATGACTACCTCGGCTGGCTTGGCAATAAGCCATCCTGTCCGCCCAATTTTTGAATACATTTTTGATGATTTCGGCCCCTATTCCACTAATAGCTTGACGAATATTGTTCTTCAGTGCCTGAATCATCTCTGGATTGTTCACATAGCATGAATCTTTAATGGGACTCTACAAAAAAAAAAAAAATTCAACGGCGTTAAGCCCCAGATCCGTGTCGGTTAAGCAACATAACCAAAACGACTTATTACATGATTATTTAACTTATTGTCCAATAAATCGATTGTTGGACGGCTTGTGTCGCATGTAGCCCCATCTTGCTGGAATCATAGTAGCCCCAATTTGCTCGCCTATATGTGACCATAAAAATTCGGTTATCATTCTTTGGTAGCGCTCTTCATTACCTACAACGTTTCTTCAATTATCGTCTTGGAAGAAAAATGGGTTAATAATGCCGCCACTAATAATTTGCTTGTTTACGTAGCTGTCGGAATGGAAAGGCGCCTTATCTTAAAGGATGATTTTTTGAGCAAAATTGTCGTCAATTTCGAGCTGCTCTAAAGCCCAAACGGAGACAACAAATCGGGTGGTCATTTTGTTTCAATTCCTGAGTCAATTGGACCTTGTAATCGAATAATCCAAGATCTCTAGGCAATTTTTTTTCTCAGGCTAGTACGACTGATGTTGTTGAGATCTTTGTCAATATTCTCCATTGACCGCACAGGACGAACACGGGAATCTGTTTGGTTGTCAATCAGCAAATAGTATAAATAAACAGATATTATTAAATAAACAGAGATTATTAAGTCAATAAAGCGATTCGATTCATATTTTTTTTTATTGTGAAGCTAAAACTCCGATTTTCAATAGTATGTATTCACGTCTACAATTAGGTTGATCTATGCAGTACAATTTTCCATTGTTTTCCGAATACATTTTCGGATTGGAAAGAAATAAATAAATACAATATCCCCATTTAAATCAAATTGAATTATGTGGTAGTTATTATACTAATTTAAATGTGCGATGGAATCACTTAGAGTGCAATTAATTGGAGCCAAAACATGATTGTAATATTGTTTATTTTCATTCTAGTTATTGGACTCAATATTTATACCGCTTGAGGTATTGTATTTAAACATCTACTATTCAATTTACTTTTTTAATTGTTGTTACAAAGTACCAAACAAATATAAACTCAAAAATATTCCCAATAGCATAATTAAACATATTAGCAGATAGTTGGTATATCTATAACAACTTTGGTAGTATCTACATTTATTAAAACAATGCCCACTTAAAATATTCCACATCCACATGATTCATTTAAGTCGACTGAATGAAATAGACAACGCATGCACAATTGTAGTATTTTCGCTAGTTACTGAGAAGAATTTAATATGAAAAGAGAAATGCTAGACAATAAGATAAAAACGAAAAAGTCCTGGGATACAAAATAATAAAAATATATCTGGCAATTATGTTAATGTTGGTATTCCACTTAGGTTTTTTTTTTATTTCACATAATCGTGAATAATTCTATAAAACAATTCATGAAACTCTTGGCGAATGTGATGTGGTATTTTACTTAGTTAGGAGGAAAGATAATTTAATTTGAATATACCTGTACATACATATGTTGTAGTTAAAAGTACCTACATATATGCAAATAATATAAAAGTCCATCATCATCAGTAGTACTTGGATGATATTGTTTTGCTGTCTGTCATTGCATGTCTAGAGACTGTCTGTGCACAGATAACCTTACACATGATGGATGAATGGTCCCCTAGGTGTGGTCTTTCGGTCAATTCTATGAAATTGAGGTTGTTCTCTTCACGAGAAGAAGGATTGTAACTAGTCTGCCTCTGCCAGTGCTAAAAGGTATCACTATCCAGATCTCCAATGAAGCGAACTATCTTGGAGTGATTCTGAATAAGAAACTTCTTTAGACAAAGCATGCCAAGTCGAGGACTTCCAAGGCATTCTTGGTTTTATGACAGTGAAAGGGTGGCAAGACGTGGAGCTTATTACCGACAAAGGTCCTCTGAATAAGTGCGGCTATGTCTTTTCTATATTATACTTCAGTTGTTTGGAAGACAAAGCTTTCGTCTAAGTATGTGACTGCCTTTTGGAATAAATTTAAAAAAAAACGGGGGTCAGCTCTAGATGCTCTGCTTGATTTATCTCCCCTTCATACATTTATCATGGGCTGCACCATTAAAGCAATCTACTACATTAGTGTTAGCACCAGCACTAGAGTTTTGACGACCTTGCGCTACATTTATACTACGATCTTGGTTCCATGGATATGCTTTTGATAAAATGACGTGGCTACTGGGCAAATTCGGAGTCGATTTTCCTTGCGTACGGGATTGGCCTCGGCTTTTGAGCCTGGACTGGGCTGTATTCGAATCTTTAGGTATGGCTCCAAAAGTAGTGAAAGGTCCGGTGTTAGTGACTTCATGAACCCCGAAAATACGAGACTTCAGTACTCTTTTTTTCTGTTTTTTTCAGTGCCTCGGTTTTTCAAGCGGAAATCTATGCTATTCTAATAGCGACCGACTACATAGTAAAGAATCCCCTTTACGGGCTTGCTTAATCCATTTCTTAGAACTCTTTGAATTAAGTCGCAAGACTGTACTCTTTGCCTCTTGTCTCAGTCCCAGGTTATACTAGGATTGAGATTTCCAATAAGATTGCTAACCAAAGTTTAGAGAGAATCCAGAGTTAGACGATAGTGTTTCGAGTGCTGTCTGACTATTTGAGAGAATATACATTCTAGCGCCCTTGATACTTTTGTTAATGTTTTAATCAATGACATCGACTTCAGGCTGTCTTACAGTGGTATCGAGACTTCGGTGTTGGATCCAAGGATGCCAGATTTAACTCCAGATTAAAGATCAAACTTAACAGGTGTCAATGTGGTTAGTGCGTTGGACTACGGAGTAAAGGATTGGTGAATCGATCCCCAAATCGAAAATTTCTTTCACGGCCCCACCTCTAGCGAGCATGTGACAAACATTCCACTCTCATGAAAAAGCTTTTCAAATAACAAATTGCCTTCCTTAGGGTAAAGAATTTAACACGCCCAACACAAATGGTTGTGAAAATCTATGCCTGGGTCCAATGGACCAATCGTTTTAAATATTTGTATTTTTTTTAGTACTCTATTAGACCTGAATTAAGGATCCAATATTTCTGCTATAAATAAAATCTCAAAACAGTACTATCTGATCATAATGACGAGGAGCGCAATAGCAGTTTCTGGTGGTAGGTAGACAATTCCGGCAATCCAAGGCATTATGGCCGTAAGGTGTGACCAAACCATTGCTACTTTTTCTTCCGAATGGTTACCCGCTCTTAGATAGAGCTGTTTGTTGGAGATGCAGTTCGGCCAAAAATCCTAAAGATGTTACGTAGACATCTATTTAACAATGTTGGTAACCTTCCAAGTACTACACACGTATAGTAGTACTGATTCTACATTGGATCTGAACATTCTCAGCTTGGTTTTTATACTGAGAACATAGCGTTTTCAGTTTTTTGACTGCATTTCTAACACAGCTTAAGCTGTCCCGATTCTGCTGTCCACATCAAGTTCGATGCCACCGTCAACCGAGACAATCTTTCTAAATGTAGAAAGTTTTCGACTCTCTCGGCCTGTTGTCCGGCAATGTTCAGTTGAGCGTCGGAGTTTGAAGTCATTTTCCACCTCAATCCTTGGCTTCTTTCAGTTACTGCTGCCTGAAGTACATCGAGGACGATGACCAGGAATAACAACGATGAAAGTATACAGCCCTGACGCAATCCATTATGGACTTCAAAGTCATCTGGCATCTTACCATTGTGCAGAACGAACCTTACCAGCTTCGTAAGTAGACTTCAAAATAGCTATAAGCTTTCCCGGGATACCTTTCGTGCGTAAGGCAATCTTGATAGCATCTGTGTTCCAACTGTCGAAAGTCTTTTCAAAGTCAATGAACAGTAGATGTAGCAGAACCCGGAACTCGATGCATTGCTCAATGATGATTAGCAAGATGTTGATGTGATCTACTCTGAAATTCCGCCTGTTCGGTATCGAGTATTGAGTCTAGATGCTCTCTTATCCGTTCTAGAATTATCTTAGCTATTATCTTGGTTTCAGCTGGGAGAACGCATATTCTTCTCCAGTTCACACATTCCATTAAATTGTCCTTCTTTGGAAGCTTGATGATCATCCCTCTTTTCCACTCCTAAGTTGAAGTAACTCTGCCGATGTAGTTGGCGCTGCTTACAAAAGGTCACTGGCGGAACCATCAACGCCTATCGCTTTATTTCTTTGAAGGATCTGATAGTGGCTATACAGTATCTGTATTCGGGAATTTGTTGTTGCGGCAGGCTTGTTGGAATTTTGAACTATGACGTTGTCGTTAAATCATTTACCATCTAAACCTTTCACTGAATGTTGTTTAGAACTCCGACCAGCAGGAAGTTCTTTTGTGATGGTCGTGCTGTCACACGTGCTAGCTGCTTTTTCAATCTTCGAGACCAGTGCATTGATGTTAGGAACGCTTGTAATGTCTGGCACTACGCTGCTCTTCCTTTCTTTTCATACGATATTGGGCTTCTAACTCGCGTCTCTATACTGCTGATGCCACTGCAATCCAATCCTTAAGTAAAATATGCTCAACAATTCGTCTCCAGGTAGCTGGTGATAGCCATATGATGTGGCTTTTCTGTCTTAAACCGAAGTAGGCAACTGCTCCAGATACAAAAACATTTGGTCATCCATCCCTTCGTTGAGGTGCTGATTGTTTCTGTTTCTGTGGCAAAACGGTTCGTGAATTGATGGCGCAAGTCTGTCGGTATTGTACCTGGTAACTCTAAGCGGTTTCTGTTGACGAATGCAGTACGAAGGCGTATAGTGGCTAACATAAGATGATGGTGGCGCGATATTCCGATATCGGTACCATATTTGTTTCGGACGTCGTCGATATGGTTTGACGTTCACTGCCTGTCAGATGAGATCCAACTGATCTTGTAGCAGGCCTTGTGGTTGAACAGAGTGTCTCCAATGACTAGCCGATTGGTATTGCGGAAATCTACTCACTCCGAGGACGTGAACACCCATCACGTGTTCGAGTGCTGTGTTGTCATTGCCTACCTTAGCGTTGAAATCTCCCATTACGACTAACATTCCATTGTCCGTAGTCGATAGCCAAAGGTCGTCAACAAAATATCAGTCCGTATCCGAGGCTTGTGGCGTTTTTTGGAGAAATACATTTTTTTAACAGTTTCGGCTTGCGGCCACAGACCAAGTGATATTCATCCTGTTTTGTGGCGTATGAAACTCGAAACTTGTCCCCTGAACTTTGCAATTTTCGAAGGGCTTACTAACAGAGCTACAAGATGTTCGACTGCAGAGGCTTTTATCTCATTATTTGGCGAACACGCATCTATCGGAAGATGCTACTTCTACGAGGCCTTATGTTAGTCGTTGCCATACATCGGATCTAGTGTGGAGAACATCTTGAATGTAATGGCTGTTTATAACCTGATCTCCTAAAACTATCGTTTACCATCCTATATATACGAAGATATGAATGAAAGTAAGGAAAAAGGTTCTTAATCACGACCAGGATTTAATTCTCGTTAACAAACATAATTCCTTCTTCTTCCCATTAAAAATAAACTCACCATACTCATACCCAGATATTACAGAAAATTAATTAGTAACTTAATGACTATGTATGCAGAAGATATACTTATTCAATCATAATCTAAGCATACATAGTATCATTTATACCCTGTTGATGTTTTCTTTTCTGCTCTTGTTTGTCCATACATATGTATGTGTGTATATTATACTCTGCAATCCCTACATCTCAATACATTTAGATACACCATAGCGCAATGAAAATATTTTTGTTACATCAGCAATTTCGTACAACAACGACAGAGATACAGAAGATACAGTAGCATTCACATTCGAAGTCGAAGATACGCCAACAATGGACAGATCTTGAGTTTCAGTTGTAACCAAACATTTAACCGATCTCGAGTAAACATTTTTGATTTGCACATCATGAACGGTAAACATTTGAAATATAATAATAATTAATATGTGAGTGGGTTTATGTTGATTAATTCATAGAAATGCACATAATATTGGTAGAGGAGGGTGTCCCAAATGCAAATGGAGATCTTCGGCATGGACAGGAACATCTATGGGAATGCAGTGATCGTTCTAGAAACGCTGCAGTTCTTCTTTGTGGTTTATTCAATTTGTGTATTGCTGTCATTTTAATAGTGAGCGCCTTGAATCATAAATAAAATAAATTGAGTAAAATGTTTACGAATATGATGTGAAATGTTCATAGAAAATAATTAAGTTAAATATATCGGCACATACTTACTGTGTAAGGAAAATAGTTCTGATTTAATTACTTCGATTGTGGGACAGAATTTTGCTGTATTTCTAAAGTAAGTTTATAAGCATTCATATTGTTATTTTCCAGATTCCATTTGTATGATTTTGTTTCGCAATTGTTGAAATTCATTCCAACTGTAAAGGTTACACAAAACGTTTAATGCAGACGAAGAAGAATTTAGATCTTCTTCATTCTACCTGAACTGAAAGTCAATTCATTACGAACAATTGCTCACATTTCCAAGGAAAGTCCGGACGATTCTACGTTAGGTTTTATGATATATTTTGGTCAGTAGTAGTGGGATTGAAGATTCGACTTAGAAATAATCAAAGGCTTTAGTGGGCATCCTTATCCGAGGCTTTAGTGGGTTTCGGAACTAGTGTTGTTTTTCTGTGGTCGGGAAGTTACCCCTACGCACTACCCCTAACCTGGAGGACCAGTATTCTTTTATACCAACAGGACGAGGGGCAGGTTCTTCCGGAGTCAGTAACCCACTTCGAGGATATGAACGCTGCAGCTGGCTGGCGCATTAAGGGTTCATGGGCCACCAACTTCTTTCCAAAACCCTGGTTCAGTGTTAGAGATTCCTATATACCTGTGATTCGAGTATGCCAAAGCAGCTCATACAGGGATGATAC
This sequence comes from Xylota sylvarum, assembly GCA_905220385.1. Lineage (NCBI taxonomy): Eukaryota > Metazoa > Arthropoda > Insecta > Diptera > Syrphidae > Xylota > Xylota sylvarum. The sequence continues at coordinate 32,578,851 of LR999960.1, forward strand.
TAATAATCAATTCTATGTGTATACATAAAGTATATGAAAGAAATCTTTGGGAAAAAGGAATGTCGAAACTGAAACTCTTAGAAATTTGTTGTGCAAGAACTGGTAAGATTTTCAATGGAGCGGAATTGTTTTGCTTAGTGTTGTGTCTTTCTTTTTTGAGGTTCTTGCGTTAGGAAATGGATTTGGATTAGAATTTGCAAAAATTGTTACAAATTCGTGTACAGTTTCAAATTAAGGAGCAAATTAATTTGAAACTCTTCGGTATTATTTATGAGTGAAGAAAATGTGAAATTTCTTCTTACTTCTATATTATCCGAACGGTCACACTGGAGAGAGGACAAAGGAAATTATCTTTTTCGCCAGATATAACACAAATAAAAGCACTATACATATAGGTATATAGAACTTGTTGGTTCTCGCCACGCATATGAGTTTTGTTATTTTGAAAATGGATATACATACATACATAAGTCTACAATTGAGTTATGGACTCATGTCTTACCCCATCGAGTCCACAATATTTGGGAAGATAGCTATAGAGATTTTTTTTATTTTAGATTTTACTTGTTCAAGCTAACGTCGTGATCCCTTCTAGCATTAGGCAAGCTAATGCATTAGGAAGTCAATGGTTCATTTCGGTTTAAGATGCCATATGCATGTCTGAAAAGGCAGGAAACATCAATGCTAAATTCTTCTTAATGTCTAGCATTATACTGGTTAAGACGACACATATCACACAATGAAGTTAATACAAAAGAAAAATTGTGATAGATGCTTCCGATGTAAATACATATGTATGTCTCGTCTGATAATTACGTAAACAAAGTCTAATTTGTATCGCTAACATACTTAAAAAGAAAATCCTATCTACTATCAGTATTAAAAATCAAAACAAAGATTTTTATCTAAGGCAAATAATGGCAATTAAATTTAAAATCAAGTACATATACTAATTATGTAAATAAGAAAAGATAATCAAATCAATCAAAAAATAGTTAAGTATCTTACTAGTTTCAGTTTGAACTGAACACGGCTGGTGTTAACATTACAAAAAACTAACAGATCATGTCTGAGGAAAGGAAATGTCAAAGGAATGAAAGCGGGGTGTTTATTCCGCCACGTGAAGAAGATACATTTGAAGGACCACAGAAGGATATACGAGAATATACCATTCGCTTTACCATGGTAAACGAAAAAGCCAATATTCATGTTTGCATTTCTGATTGCGGTCCTGCAATTGGTAATTATATTCCTAACAAGATTGATCTTTACGAAAGATCCGTGGGTGATTTGTGTGATAACAAATGGATATTTGGCTATGGCTACTAGTGCAATTCTTCTTAAACCTAGTTTCTCAAAACTGTGTTGGCATTAAATGTAAATGTACTTGATGTATGTATGCATTGATAATGTAGTTTTATATGTATGAAATATATATGTACACTGAGTTACAAAAAAATTGGCGCACCTTGATATTTCGCAATTACTTCAAGTAAGTTGGAAAAAAAAGGTTTTTTTTTTAATACAGTCTTGTTTAATAATATAAAAATAAGTAATTTATGTCAAAAAAAATTAAAAAAGGAAGACCTTAGAAATAAAACATATATTAAGGAAAATGGACAAAAACTTCATAAATTACCATTTTACATTTTTATTATTATTTTTTTTTTTAACGAGTCCTTGTTCCTTTAATAGTGTGTATTGTCTCCCCGAACATCTAACACACCAGATATTTGCCGAGGCATACATTGGATTAAAGTTTTTGCGATGGTATCCTCCAAATTGTCCCATTCCTCGATCAGAGCAGATCTCAGGCCGCTGAGTGTCTCTGGAAGGGCAGGTCGTATCCCAATCTTTTTCTCCAGCAGGTCCCAAACGTGTTCAATGGGATTCATGTCCGAGCTCATTGCAGCCCAAGCCATCACGTCGATTTTCACTTCTTGCAAATATTCGGTAACGCACATGGCGACGTGTTGTCTAGCATTGTCTTGCATCAGCAAGAAGTTTTCCTCAATAAATGGTGCGAATAGAACCACATATTCCTCCACATTGTTGCTGATATAATACGTAGAGGTCACTGATCCTTCCATGATGCATGAAAATTTCTGTACACACAATGACGGAACCGCTCCAGAAATTTTCCCGATGGGCAACTATGGCCGAAGAGTATCTCTCATCTTATCATCCCCACACTCTGCTACGTCCATCTGTTGAGCGGAGACGAAACCTGGAGTCATCAGTGGAAAGGACTCTACCCCAGTCGGCCTCTGTCCAATCCTGGTGAAGATTAGCAAATTCAAATCGACATCGCTTATGTTGTACCGTGAGTCTCGGTAAACGAGCAGTTCTTCTTGCTCTCAGGCCACTTGCTACTAATCGCCTCTTCACCGTTTAAGCATTCACAGCTGTGCCTCTATCAGTTCGAAGTCTGTGAGCCAGCTCAACTGCTGTTTAGAAACGATTCCGAAGACTTTGAATCACCAAATATCGGTCATCCTTGCAGTTGTTACTCCGGGGCGACCTGATCCTAGACGACGTTTGTAGGAGTTGGTCTCCCTGTACCTTTAATGGCTTTTTTGAACGTCTTCTCTGGTTTTCTTATCATAATATCGGCATAGCGCACGCTTCGGCCACCCTCAATTAAAGCCAGCGCACAGTTATCATAACAAAATGATAACAACATACGAAAAAGTATCACTGCGCCACTTTTTTTGTAACTCAGTGTATATACATATGTATGACTATGACAAAGGTTGTGTGTTTTTTTTACTTACTTTTTTTTTTAACTTTAACTTACACATTTATCTACATACATATATCTATACTATGCAGTTGTGTTCAAATAATTCTGAAATGCGGATTATGAAAACACAAAAAAAAAAAAACACGAATCTTTCCAAAATAGCATGTTCAGTTAAGAAGAAAGACTTTACAACCTTCGAACTTGACTGTTCACGTAAATAGCACAGTAAGACAAATCTCATAAAAGATCAAGAAATTAATGAGAAAACAAAAATTTAAAATACAATTTTATTCAATATTTTGTTGGATATCTTTTGCTCCTTAACTACATAAGTGCCTACATCTATGCAAAGGGATAGTATCCTACACTGATTATATGATCTAAGTTCATCAAATTTTTTTGGATTTGAATCCTTAACTATGAACTCCACATCGTTCCAAAGGTTTAGAATTGGATTTAGATCGGGACCTTGCGCTGGCCAATCAAGCATATGATTTGGTGCTTCGAAAGAAAAGAATGCTTTGAGTCATTATCATGCATAAAGGTCCATGATACGGGCATAGATTCGGCAGTGTATGGGTCAATGTGGTTCTCTAGAGTGGTCTTATATTTATACTAATCCAGCGCCATGCCATTACTTCACGATTCATTCCATTATGGTTGCACGTTCATGTTTCAAGGTCTTAATAGTTTACTTGGGATTGTGTTACTGGTTTGCTGATCTCCTCACATACTTCTTGCCTTCCGATTCCAGCCAATTAACCTTACCCTCGTTCCTCAATAATTTTTTTTTCAATGGCCTAGAAATTTGTCGTCGTAAGCCTTTCCAAAAGAAAGTCTTCTTTTGCGTTTTTTTTTGGGACACGAGAGGTTTCTTCCTGGCTACGCGTATTCATGACTGATATTTGTATACCATGCTGATCAGCTAATAGCTGTTTAATTTCCATGAGATGTTAAAAAGGGTCACCGCTGTCAATCTCGTGTATAATCTTGTCATTCTTTTCTGATGTTTTTCGATTATCATTTTTCCTAACAGGATTAACTGATGATTGCGTGTCCTGTATGACCTCCATGACATTCTGGACAATCTTCCTGGAACATTTTAATGTTCTTGCCACAGTTTTTCGGTCTTGTATCATGGTACCAATTAGTGCATTTTGCTTGTTGGAGTTAAACAGTAGGCCCATTAAATTCGTGTAAAGAATATCACACGCACAACGTGAATGATTGTGAGAAGCTAGGCTCTGGGTCCCATAGACCTGTTGCGCCAAATATTTATTTTTTAATTAATATCACCAAATCAGTCTCACGAACTTTCATCAAAAACTTGCGTACACCAGCTTCAGTTGGTGCATTATTTCGACCAAAATTTCTTTTTAAAATTCGCATTGTTTCGGCAACACAGCATCCACTTTAGAAGTAATTTTGCCATATTTCCCAACGACTTAACGTAACCTCATAAAAAAATCCAACGGAGTTAGATCGCATAGAAGATTAGCGAACTTCCCCTTCAGCTATGTGGCATGTGGCACCATTTTGTTGGAACCACCACAAAATAGTCTTCCAACATGGCACGATATTGAACTCTATTGACCGTAACATGGAGATCATTTCCATTGACGAAAAAATTCGGTCCAATTACAACTCCGACATGAAATCCACGCTACACGGTCACTTTTTGTGGACGCAATGGAGTCTCTTGAACACATGTGAGTTTGTTGATTGAAGATGATTTTTCGATTAAATTCAGGATTTTCTTCAAACTTTTGTAGACCCTAATCGGAGAAATTTCGGTGCTTCAAATAAACAATGGCCTTCAGTTCTTGAGCTAATTTGACTTGTAAGGATGTAGGCCAAGATCGCCACAATAATGTGGACTGAGAGATTCCCAATTCCTGTGAATGGGATGGAATCAGCTAATTTGGCTCATTTCGAAATGAAGCCCTTACGGCTGCAATATTTTCGGTACTTCGACCGGTGCGTTGTCTCACTAGCACAGAAACATTCAATACTGAATTTGTTGACTCAAATTCATCCACTATAGCACGCACAGCCTGTCTGGTGGGACGATTATAACGACCGAAAATTGGAGTTAGCGCACTTAAAGTTGCGACCACTGACTCAGAATTTCGGTAGTAATTTTTAATAATTTCCAAACGTTGCTCGTTCGTGAACTTTACCATGATAAAAACGTAAACTACGACTGCTGTTTTGGCATAAAAAGTTTAAGTGCATTTGTATTAAAATACAAAATTATTATGTTCCAATTGAAAAGCCATTCACTAACATGTATAGTAGTAAGGACCAGGTACTAAGATTTAAAAAAGATAAATTGTGATAGGAACTACACCGGAAAGCTTCATAAATACCTACTTGTGAACGTTTCGTTTAATAACTGGTAAACAAAGTATAATTTTATTACTATCAAGTCTAGAAATCGAAACATAGCCGGCTAAGAACATTTGAACTCAATCGTTAATCAGCTGTTTTAGTACATAAGATTGTTACTATCTACATACATCAAATAAAATTTATTACAAAAGGCTTATAGATACTAATTGTGACTGATATCATGGTAAATATAACAACGATAAGCAAATCAATCAAAGATTAATTTTTTAGCCGGTTTCAGTTTCAACGGAACACTTCTGGTGTCAACATTACAAAAAAAAGAAATAACATAAGCAGTTCATGGCTACAGAATCGGAAGGTCAAAGGAATGAAAGCGGGGTCTTAATTTCGCCACATGAAGAAGATACATTTGATGGCCCAAGGACATACGAGTACAAACCGTTCGCTTCACCATGGTACACGGATTGCAATTCAATACTAATGCTTGCATTTCTGACTGCGGTCCTGCTAATGGGAACTATATTCCTAACAAACTTGGCATTTACGAAAGATCCGTGGCTGATTGTTGGGATAACAGCTGGATATTTGATTTTGAGTTTTGGTCTAATTGTTCTTATCACTTGCTTGTCAAAATTACGTCATTAAATTTATGTGTATAATGCACATGTGTTATTACCGAGCTATATTTTTTTTAAAAGTGGTGACCTTTCTATTAAGAGAAATTATGAAATTGATTTCTACGTTTATATTCGTATATAGTGATAATGTAGTCTTTTATGTATGAAATATATGTATGTGACAAAAGATTGTAATGTTTTTTTTTACGTAAGCAACTCACGCATTCATATGTCTTAGAAGACGTTTATGTCCTTAAAACAACGCCTTAATTTTCTTATGGTCTTGCTGGTAAAATTGTGGTAATACTGTATTGTTTCTTAAAAAAACTTTTAATGGCAATTTGTTTGTTTCTAGATAACAATATTTGTCAAAGAGCTGGAAGACAAGAACTGTCAGTTATTAAACGGAATCGTCGGTTGATACGTCAATTGCGAAGGTATGGTCTTCGTAGGGCATATGAAAATGTGTGTTCAATGATATGCACATCACTATAATTATAATCACATCGATTATTGAATCCGGCGGATTGATTGCACATGCTCCGAATGTATCGCAGTTCAGTTCTCACCAGCTATTCGAAGTAATATCGTTTATGGCCCAATCACAAACCGATAATAGAGGGCCTTTTTTGTTTTTGCCGTTTTGTGCTCGCCGCGTTTTTTTGCACTCTATAAAGTACACCCAATTTGGTACGATCGGGTACAATCGATTAGGTACACTCAATGTCGGTCAGTTTTTTTCTGGGAAGCTATCGATTTGATACAAGGGATAGCGAGCTGGTAAAAATGGAAAAACTTCGAAACAACGAGCACTGGTTTTACTGAAATTCCAGATAAAACTTTTGATGAGGGCAAGTAAAGTGTGGGATGTTGCAACTGGTGTTGTAGTAGATGCCGATGATTTGGTGAAATGGACAAAGCTAGACCACATAGCTCAGAAAAGTGTTTTGCCGACTCTTGGTCAGGAACCGCCTATGTTACATATCATGAAGTTTGACACGTTGTCGGCTGAAATGTTGACAAATCAGAGAGCGTATATGTATGAGAAGAACTTCGAGACAAACATACATTTACTGCAGCAGCAATTTTTCAATCATTCGAAGGAGGCAGAGAATCCATTGTAGTTCATATTTCCAAATAGCAACGGCTAAAGGATATTGGGCAGAAAATCTCAGATAATGTAAAATATTTTTGTTAGATAGCTTCATTAATTTTTTCACGTCTTCTTTAAAAAATTTCATGGCAAGATTATTCATGAAAGAATCGAGATTAGGTGTACAAATAGTGTATCAGGGGAATTTCTGACTAAGAAAGTGAAATCACATTGTGGTGGATGGGCAAGCAGCATTAACAAACAAGACAAATGTTTCATTTGCAATAAGGACGGTCATTGGAAGAATAAATGTTCGAGAAGGAACGGTAAAGGTGGTACTGGCAGACAGGGCGACGCTTTTGTCATTCAGAAGAATCCTTTGGATAAATGATAATTGATTCTTGGACTCTGGGGCTACTGACCATATGTGTTTTCGAAAGGATTCCACAGTTTTTGGTGCAAAGAATGCGAGCTTTTTATTAGCTTCATATTTTTGCATTCCCCACTCAAAAAAACAATTCAGTTGGTGATTGAATGACTGGAAGTAAAGTTTGTGACCATTTTGATCTGACAAGCACATTGCGCCCGTTCTTGAAATTTTACTACTTATGGATCTGTCAGGCACATTGCGCCCGTTCATGTCCATATTACTATTGCGCCCGACGGAAGGTTAAAGTCGAAGCTTTCAATGGTAAATTATGATGTGAAAGGTTCTTATTGAATTCTTTCCTCGTTCCAGATAAAAAACCAACCAAAGATTATCGTATTTGGCTGACTGAGTGCAGAAAAGTGGATGTTTTGAAAGACGTATAACGATAGCCTTACCAATTAACCAGCAAGATGAAGTTATGGAAGGATCAAAGAAAAAAGAGGTGATTGTGAAAGAGCGTGCAATTTCAGTGGAAGCAGTAAAGGACGAAAAAGACAAAGAGCCAGAACAGGTACCTGCTGATGCTGAACAAGCACAAGAGCAACAGTCAACCTTGAAGATGTCGAAAAATCTCCATTGGATTAGGAGATAACGTCACTGCAGAAGAACCATACCTGGGAACTTTTAGATCTATCTCTCGACAAAAAAGGGATTACAAATAGGTGGGTGAAACATAGATCAGATGGCGGAATTAAGCGATACATAGCTCGTCTTGTGGTCAGGGTTTTCACACAACAACATGGCATCTTTAGTCCCGTCGTTAACTTTTACTTCTATCGGAATGATGTTACTAATGTACTTACTTAATTACTTATTTATTGTTCGCACTGTACTTATTGTTGGTACTGTACTTAGTATTCGTACTGTACTTATTATTCGTGGTATACTTATATATTGTTCGTACTGTACTCGTCGTTAATGTTCTTACGCCACATTTTGTTGTTACTGTACCATTGTTCGTACTGTATACTTATAAAAATAAATAGGTAAGTAAGTACAGTACCGAAGACCAATGGGAACGATGCCAACTTGCCGTAAGAAACATTTCTAGGCATGAACTTGATTTTGACTACTATAGTTTTAATTCAGTAGACATCGTCGATATTGTCTGATCAGGAAAGTCCGTGATCGATCATATCGATCGATCGATCTATATAGTCCCAGAACGTAGTTTCATTGTGAAGTTTATAGTTTTGGGAACTTTCCTATTTACATGACATTAATTCCTCTTTGATGTCTAGACAGCATGAATGTTGGTGTTCAAATATTGATTTTTAAATTTTTGGCACCATTTATGTAAAAGAATTTCGACTGGTTCCTTATTCTGATTTAAGAATCCTACTAATTACTTCACCGAACATTATACTGTAAATTCTCATTATCTATCTCTATTCAACACTCTCACCCAATTTAATCAAGTCAACTGAATATAACGATAATTTTGAACCAAATACACATTCTCCATGGAAACAAAACTTCCGTAAAAGTCCACCCTGTGGACTCGTATTCAAAATGTGGCCTCAAAGCTTTTAATCCATCTCATTATAATAAAATGAAAACTCTCTTGCACATTAAGCAACTGTGAAACTCATTCCGTGCCAATGTGCACGAAATATCATTAACTTAGAGGCCATAGAAAGAGTTACTGAAATGTGTGCCTAACCAATAGCCAGCTTCAATTATATTTTTTCCATGCACTCAGCAAACATTTTGTGAAGTTTGCTGAAAATCGCGCGAAATCCAAATGGTTATTTGAAAATCATTTGGGGTCGAAATGTTAATTACATTCTGGGCAGTGGTGCGTGTTTTTGGTTACAATTTTGTTCCCTTGGTGATAATTGGATTCATATTAGAAAGGCAAAATCAGAGGAGCACTGCTCGATTAATTCAACTGTCAAGCTGTGAAATTCATCGAATCGATTTGGAGTCAATTGGAATTTGTTATAGCTTAAAAAAGATTTAAATACTGATACGTTAGGATATCATGGTTTTTTTTTTTTTAGTTTGCTCAATATAATGAAATACTTTGCAGCTACAGATACTTACTTACTTACTTACTTAGGTGGCACTACAGTTTGAGGCTTTCACCTTTACTAACAAGCTTCTCCAGTTAGCCCGGTCCTTAGATAACTGCCTTCAGCAGCGCATTCCAAATTGGTTGAGGTCCCCTTCTGCTTTTGCACGCAACCTAAGATGAAGTCTTCCTCTAATGCGGTTTTCTTCCGGGTTTGATTCGGAGACTTTACAGGCCGGATGGGATTCAGCTCCCTATTTGTACATAAGCTACGACAAAAGACATTGGCCGGAGTTCCAAGCCTTAAGGCGTGCCTGACTAGTATACAATGACCAGTTAATAATCCAACTATAGCACCAATAGTAAGTAGCACACTTCATGTCTGTAGCCAGATCTAACTCGCACCATCTTATATTTGGTTGGGTATCACCCAACTAAACTAAATCTGGATGCTTTGAAATCACAGGTGGACAAGTGGCAAAACAGATTGTGCCAAAGCTGGATCTGAATCCCTCTAAGATTTTGATCTCTCTTAAGATATTGCATATAAGCACTCCAATAGGTGTCATCACTGCACAGTATCTAATGGAAAAGCACACAACTAGAGGAGTAGATATGGAGGATTACATGATCCAGGTAGTATCGGACCTATTACTGGTCTAAAGGTAGGACCCACTTTAACCTCACTTTACCTATATTTGCCTGATGCAGTATTCCTGAACTCTTTCCACGAGTTCTGTTAGTGTTTCAGGATAATTACCACAGTCTGCTATGGTAATGTCATCTGCAAAAGCTTTAATTTTATAGCCTTCTTTCAAACGGGAGGAGTAATTCATTTACGGTAAGAAGCCACAGCACCCCACCTCGTGGTCTCCTGCAATGAACTGATTTTCTGGATTTTCAATGGGCAAGTTCTGAATTAGTGTCCTGCTTGATCCCCAATTTTCTGAGAGCATTCACTATGGTTTCTGGTTTTATGTTGTTGAAAATCCTTTTTATTTCCAGGAAGGCTACCGTCATAGATTCTTTGTTGGGCAGTGAACTTTCGATAGTGCCTGCAATAGAATGTAAGGCGGTATCAAAAGATCTACCTTTACTGTAAGCAAGCTGCAATCTCGAAAGCATTCTTATGTTTATATTATTGCGGCTGTAGAAATCCAAGAACTTGAATAATATAGAAGATACATACATAGGTCGATGGGTCTAAAGTCTGTTGGTGTAATGTGTGAGGTTTTCCTGGTGGTTGGTGTAAAAAATCACTTCTTTCACCTCTCTCCAAGCTCGGAGAATACCATAAAAACGTTGCAATTCCTTTGAGATGATTTCACCAAGCCTTGTCGATTTTTGGTTTGCTCAACGGAAACGAAACAGGAACTATAAGGGGAAAGCAGAAGAATTATCAAGATTTTAGCATATTACCTGACAGTAGGGTATTAGTCGAGATCACCTACAAGAGTGGTTCTTGCAAATAATCAACATCAACTGCGAGTCCATTACTGATCAGGATCAGTCCAGAAGATAGAAGTTCCATTTAGCTATGGCTTTCAGTCCCTTGGATCAGAAACAAAGAAGCTTTGAGCAAACGGCGACTGCTTCAGTACTTCAAACCAAATTTGCATCCAAAATTGCAAAAAAAGTTACCAAACGAAAAAAAAGACCAAAAACGTCTTGAATGAATCGTAATATGCCTACACTCTACCCTCAATGTTGCCTCTTCACTGGTTTGCGAGCTTAATATGAATAAAGTGCTCGACTGGGTCGTACGTACAGGGTGGCTCAAAAACATTCAGCCGATATTGCGGTGCTATATGTATCTTTAAAATCAAACGACATACTTTCATAGTTATGTTGTTAAATGTGTATTTGGACCTTTAAGTTTTTTTCCATTAATATTTGAAAGCGATATCGGTCAAGTGGGCGCCGCGATTGTTGACGACCATTCGGGCTATTTTTATAGCATTTTCAAAGGTTTTGGTGAGAAATTCAGGCGATAAGTTCTCGCACTCTTGTCGGATATTCTCTTTGAGTGCTTTCAGAGTGTGTTGCTTGTTCTTATAGATCCGTGACTTCAAATACCCCAAACGCCGGCCATTGCAAACGCATCCTTCAAAATTTTCACCATCCTGTTGGAAACACATGTCCCTCAATCCCAATTTATCAATTTGCGACAATAAATCGTTCACCGGTCACAGTAACCATGTTACCCATGTCGTCCTCGAAAAAATGAGTCCCGATGTCACCTCCGGCGTAAATGGCGCACCATGTAGCGACTTTGCGTGAATGCAATGACTCTTCGAGAATAATAAGGAGATTCTCAGTACCCTAGAAGCGCAAGTTTAAACGTATCTATGACCGCATGGCTCAGAGTCAGTTTTACTTTAACTTATAGCTCAAAAGCAAGTTTAAGCGTATCTATAACCACATAACTCAGATGCAATTTTAAGCTTGTCTAAGTTCTTATTGCTCAATCTATGGCGTGTCTATAGACGTCTTGAAGCGTGGTTAAGTTAATACTTGCTTAGAAGCAAGTTTATGCGTTGATATGACCTCACAGCTTAAAGGCAAGTTTAAGCGTAGTTAAGTTTTTATAGGTCAGAAGCAAGTTTAAACGTGAAAATGTATACCGCATAGCAAGTAACAAGACGTAGCAGTGGGATAATTTCCAAATGTCTTCAAAGTCTTCAAAGAAATTAAGGATTCAGTATTTTTTAAATAGACCATGTTCCATTGGTAGTGCACTGGTTTTTTCGCTCTTGTTCTTGTTCAAAAAATTTACTAAATTGAGATAAAAATTACCAAATTACCACAAATTGCCAAGTCGACAAAAAATTAGCAAAATGGCATAACCCTGAACTGGCTCTGACGTTTGTGGAGACTTGGAACATTTCCTTTCAGAGTTCTTGTGAGTTTTGGTAGTTTCAAACGGTTCTGTGCATATTACTAATAAATAATATCGTAATAATAAATAATTAATCCATCAGATGAATTGGTGCCAGTTTTGGAGGTATCTTGCCCCACTGTGCGGCGGTCCATCTAAGTGTATTAAACCAGACAGTTTTACCTGCAACTGGTCCTAGTGGTGTATTTGGTGTATTGATGATATTAATTACTTGCCATGTCAATGACTCTTAATTCAATGGTTTGACGGGGCCTTTTTAGAATAGATTCCCTAAAGATTTAGTAACTTGAAACGCCTTCAAAACTATCCGTAAATCGGTGAACGTTACGATCCATTTAAACGTCAAATACTCTTAACGATCTTAATGGGATATTCACGCAAATAAATCTCTTCTATTTACATGCAAATTATAAAGTTATAAAATCGAAATGAAAGTTATAAATTTGAATGTAAATTTGATTTATATCAACAGCTGACAGTATGACCCGGAAAATTCAATGAAACCGCCCCATTTGGACACTCCGACAACGTAGACAGGGCATTACGAACCCGGACAAGGACCACTCCCAGTTGTATATAAATCATGTCATCATCAATTCAGCATTTCAATTACAGCCGCAAAATTTCATCTGAATTCCATTGAAAACACTGAAATAAATTTCAACAGCCAGAGTGCATTGCATTTATTTTAAAATAGGAAAATAAATTATATTTGAAAATTAATTCAAATTTGCCAGACGCGTCATTGGTGCAGGGGACTGGCTGTCTGTAATGTACTTTGTTTTATATTAAACATTATAAATCGTTGCCTCCTCACTTGCATCGAGTTTGCCGCCCCGCTCGCCCACATTTAATCAACATCATAAATTGCATTCCATTGGGTACTGGTTGGGGATGCGTGCATGGTGCATATGAATGTGGAATACGAACCCAATTTTCTCTCTTTGGGGACAAAGGGTCACAATTTCAACGAATAGACAAAAAGGGAAATTTTCCTTGTGACATTGCTGTAATTGTAAATCTTTGTGTCGTTCTGCGGACTAAATTGTAAAATTTATGTCGCACACCAAATGCAGTTCATTATGAACCAAACTAACCAAACTGAATGAATGTCCTTGTTATACATAGCCATGTGAGTTGAAGGTCATGAAGGGAGCGCATTAAGCGCGTATGACACTAAGGATGGTGTTACATGAATGTGACATAATGTAAAGTAGGGTTTATCGCACAATGCTTTGGAATGGTGATTGTTAATTGTGGTGGGCATTTACCAAGGAAGTGTTATGGTGCGCGAAGTTGTAATATTATCTAGGACATAGCGTTTAACTGACTATGAGAACAAGAAACATGCACAGTAGTACCAAGGGCGTTTGAGGAAAAGCACCCCATTGTTCCATTAAGTGGGTGAAAATGAATGACATCGGGATATGTATTAAGTATTGACATATGTATTTAAACGGATGAAAAGGAAGAGGAATTACCATCTGCTATGCAACTTTGCAGCAGTAACCTTAACAAGAAAACAGTTTTTGGATGAATAACTATTTGGTTGGATGGTTGGGTTGGGTTGGATGGTTGTCCCCGCTCAACAGGGACACACTTAGACCAAAAAGAATGTCCATTGTGATACCACTTTGGAAAAGCGAATTACCAGCACTGGAGACCTACATGGAGAGTTCCCAAATGGAACAGAAGGAAAGAAAAACAGTTTCGGTGTTAACCCGTTCCGAAGAAGTACGGTACGCCGTTTAGGCATTGAACCATTTGGCTTAAGTCTAGTCTAGCTAGATCGTTAAGGTATTCGAAGAAGTATTCGCCTAGGATTTTCCCTTTTAAAACCGATAGGACAGGATATGTACACAGAAGATGTGTCATGATTTCCTCCTCTTCCTTTGCTCTACAGCTTCTACAGAAATCGTTGAAGGGACCACCAAGCCTGCTGGCATGTCTGTCTACAAAACAGGGAATAGTGCGGGCGCGAATTTCCTTTCTCAAATTTGACCTATTAACGGAAATAAGTCTACTGGTTTGTCTAGCCAGATTTGTTTCGAAGAGATACATGTGCTGATATTGTTCCACCTACTGTTTGCCATTTTAATGGCTGCAGTGTAGTGGAATTTTATCGATTTAATAGGCACTGATGGTTCCCCACTATTGTGAGGTTCCGGTCTGAGCCTTCCTTAGGTAGGTCGTCCGCTTTGCTATTGTTTGGAATATCTACGAGCCAATAGGAAGGATTCCCTAAGCCGTAATTCTGCTTTAGATATGAACATGCTGAAGAACAGGAATAAAATGGAGCATAGTTCAGCTGTAGTAGTGGCTCTAAGAGCGCCGGTTATACAGACGCAGGATACCCTTTGAACTTTCTCAAGTATTGCAATGTTGCTTTTCTTGTCCAGTGCGGTCCACCAGACTAGTATTAGTATACGTAAGGATGGGTCTGATGACTGTCGTGTATATCCAGTGGACAATCCGGGCGGGAGACTCCAGTTTGGTCCTAAGGCCTTTCTAGCACGGTCTTGAATATTTAATTTCCAACTGTTGTCAACCTTCAAGTCAAGAAGTGCAGCAGGTATAGCTTTTGTTTTGACATTGTTGGAAGCTCCTTCAATAACAAGGAAGGACACCATAGTGAAATCCTTGTTTTCAAAATTTTTTCCAATGATTCCTACCAACGAGTACAGGGCAGTCATTAGGAGAGTACTATCTGAATTTGTCTATGACAAACATTATGAAGGAGCAGCGAAGTCAGGACCGACAACGAAACTTGCTAACATGAATGAGGCGAGTACGTACGGCTGAAGTCCTTCCTCGTGATGAAATGCTTGACGGCATTGCCGCGAGTACCAGGTGTAGAAGGCATTTCATCTTTAAAAGATTCCTACCTTCACACGCAAGAACAAAAAAAGGATGATTTCAACAGACAATCAAGTGCTCTAGATAAAGCCGTAAATTGCGATAATCTAAGCAAAGTTCAGAGAATAGTTTGTTTGTGCATTAGAGGGGCACTTTGGAGTACAAGACCCCCTTCTGCAGTACTGAACATTCTGCTTCATATGACTCCAGTGGTTCAGGAAAGAATTTGACCAACGTTACATTCTGAATAAATCTACCACATCATACACCATACCTATGCGACATTTTGTGATATTCCAAATTACTATCTCTTCCAGGTCATTTTGGGAGGAGGAACTACCGCCATGGTTCTCATGTATGGAAGGGGCCTACTGTGCCGATGCCGTTTCATAAGGGAATTTTTGTTTAAAAAGCTTTTTCATGACACTTTCTCCTGGCTTGCAAGAGGTGGGATAATGTGATTAACATTGATGTGATCTAGTAACATCAGGCTCAGTCTGATGTGCTAAACACTGAGCCACTGCGCCAAACCAAGACCTATGGTGTAGGTGGAGGCGTTTTCTTTCTCTCTGTCTTCCAAATCATTATTTGCAGGCGGAATCAATGGCGAACTATCAAATCATTTATCAATACATTGATTATTTATTATTCCGATGGGAAAATGACCTTCAAAAGGCAAAACAATTAAAGATATTTGACGAAAATCAACAATGGAAAGGAAAGCTCATTGTGGTATTTAGTGCAAAGGCGTTCATAAGCATTGCGCACATAAAAGCTTAACTTGTTTTAGTTCTATGGCATCCTGAACAGGAATGCGTCATTGTTCATTCTTATTGTATTCATCATATCACTATTTCACGGCACTATTTTACATGACTTTATTTTCATCCCCTTAGAGACATGACATAGACCTAAGCTTCTTCTACAGACACACAGGTTTGCAAAATTGACTCTACGTAACGTAAATTCAACGTACGATTCGTCTGGCTGGTTAGAGGAACATCTTGACGAAGTCGTTGGTAAAAGTAAACAATGTCAATGTCAATGTCAACGCTGCGCGGTGTGTCGGTAGACAAGCTATCGTAACATTCTGGTTGACATTTTGGTGGAAAGAAAATATTTTTAAATATGGCTTCCGATTAGATTTTTTAAATCCTGCAAGTGTTCTTAGTTCTTAGCTGAGCACAATTTTCTCAGCAAAATTATTTTTCTCCCCTTGGTCTTCCAACATCCGACTCAGGCTAGTCTACGGATTTGCGTTCCTACGTCAATAGAATTTGCAAGCATGGGATTATAGGTTTTTTGCCTTTTTCATTCACTGCGACGATATTTTTTATTCACCAGACGGGGCGAATACAAATTGCTATTTACACTGATAGCTTGGCAGCGATCATATGTATCTCTAGCAGCGGACTCAGTAACTAGCCACTATTGATAGTAGTGGTTTTTTGATAGATCCCTTAGATTCTCGAAAAGATATTTGCCGAGGGCAGTCTCATTGGACATATTGACTATTATTCATTCTTGTGCATTTCTACTTTTGACAGGACGTACGACCGCGACTATGACTACGACAGCGACATCACTATGTTCCAGCAGTTAACGACCATTGTTCAGGATTCAGACGAGTAGTAAACTCCTACATCGGTTGTTGACCCATACGTGTGGTTCGAAACTCTACTCGGGAGCAACTGTTTGCCCAATCCTCTCTTAAGGAGAAGATTGTTTAAAGTTTAGGAGATACTTACATAGGTGGCGCTACAGTTCGGGATGAACCTTGGAATCCACCAAAAAGCCTCTCCAGTTAGCCCGGTGCTTAGCTACTACTGCGCTATCTCTCCGGGTTAGATAAGTAGACTCTATGGGCCCGAGCGCTTGTGTCTATCCGGACTACATGTCCTAGCTATATCAAACGACTAATATGCAGTTTTTGAACCAGGTGGATGTCTGGGTTCAGTTCGTCGTTGAATCTCCTCCTCCAAAGCCCAGCAACTCAAATGGGATCAAAAATTTTACAAAGTATCTTTCTCTCCAAGCAGCCGAGGATATTTTCATACACTTTAGATAGAGTCCAAGCTTCAGCGCCATACAGCAGGACTGGGATTATTAAGGTCTTACAAATATAGAATCTTCTTTGTTGTTCAAGATAGGGCTCTACCAGCAATTGCCAAAGAAACAGCAATTGGCAAGTATAATTTTTCGTTTAGTTTCTGCCGAGATGATATTATTAGAATTTATAGCAGAGTTGAGGTAGACAAAGTCCCTTACTACTTTGAAGTTATAGCCGTCGATTGTGACGTTCTGTCCAATTCGTTGATAGTGTGTGACACTTCTCGTTGATTGCATATACTTGGTTTTGTCCTCGTTTACTGCTAAACCGTTTTAATACTAGCGAACGCACCAGTGACAGCCCGCTGTGTTCTGCCAATAAGGGCTGTAAAAGAATACAATCATTGTGGACTACATTCCTTGAAGTCATATTAAGAATTCAATTTAAAAAATATAAATCACCTTTCAGAGATGTTGCTTTCAAGCAACAATTTTCAGCAATCAAAGTATTGAAATCAAAATGAAATGAAGTCGATAGCATTTACTGAATGCATTCAATCCATTGAAGTAATTTGAAGTCAGTGAACGCTTTCATTTTGTTTTCAGCATCAAAGGAGCTGGATTTTTCGAAGTCGGTAACCCGCTTCGGGGATACGATACCAACTTTTGTTCAATATTCTGGCTCAGTATTTGAGATCCCTATGGACCTAAAACAAAAAAAAAAACACATTTTTGGCGCGAGAAATTTAGTGAGAAAACGCTCCTCCCTCTAGTCTCTAGTCCACTACCATCAACGACGTTCCAAAGGGGTTAGTTACCGATCTTCAGTCGAGGTACTAGGCACATTGTAGCAACCAACTTGGAGGTGTAGAGTTGACAGTGAGAGGTAATCGTTAGATCGTTTGTGCTCTCAAATGGAGATGGCGTTTGATAATCTGTGTCGGTACCCAGGTATGTTTATTTTTCAATAGTGCAAAGGGTCATGTCGCATTCTTTCCAAAGGGTGGATTGCTCTAAACGTAGGGCACTTTTCGCAGCTGTTTTCTTTAGATGCAAATTAATTGAAATCAGTGCGAGTACAGTCTCAAGGGCTGCAGTTGACGTGTGGCTAAGCTAATCTTTGCTTCTTGGTCAGTTCCCTGAGGTAGGTATCCATACGTTACGATGGGTCTGACGACGACCCCCATTTTATTACCAAAGAATTTACTGCTTAAATTATTGGCATTGTACATAGATATTCTCCCCACATGCAACTCTTGCGGTGTGGGGAAGTAACCCACGGCAATTAACTTCACTATGCAATTTAGTTCACATTTTCATAGAATTAATTTCACATTTGGAAGTTGTGAAATAACGTGAATAATGTATTCCACTTCTGTGTGAGAAATAACTTCACTTGCATGAAAGGTATTCGAGATGAAAAATTACACATGAATTCCTTTATGGATTAAATGTACACTCAAATTACAGCAGCACTTCTCTCCGCTGCTAGATTCCACTTAATACCAAGAGTGAAACTATTAGTTTGGATATTTGACTAATACATATGTAGATGTTCGAGGTTCAATTCCCAGAAAACATCTAAAATTTCTTTCACGACCCCACCTTTTGCGAGCGTTCGACAAACATCCGAGAGTATAACTGTCATGAAAAGACACATAAACAATTGCCCTTCGGACACGTCATTAAACAGTAGGACTCTTCTATTCGTTTAAAGGATATAATACGCTCAACACGAATGGTTGCCTTGGGTCTCATGGACCTGTTGCGCCAAATATTTGTTTTTGTAATTTTTTGAAACCAGCAGCAAAATGAACCAGAATTTTAAATATCTGTACCGTGAAGACAAATCTACCTCTGATTTTAGTGAAATATTAACTCACTATCAGCAACTAAGATGGATCTTGGAAGAGAGACGAAAAGGGACCCAATACAGTGGTCTGGTTCGTAATCTCTCGAACAATATATATATATACTCACTATCAGTGGGAAATTATTTCACTCTAAAAGGTCCACCAAATATGAACTGTGAGCGTTGTAGCTCATCGCTTAGTACCTCGGACTGCTAAGCGGGAGTACGAGACCCGGTTCCTTCCATTCGTCCGAATAATAAAACATGACAAAACGAATGTTGTTAAATGCTAAACCCTGGATGAATTACTAGTACAGTCGGCACATCCAAAATGAATGTCCTAATCAAAAGAAATATAGGTGAACTGGAATCCGTACTTACAAATGGTATGAAATTGAACCTATTTCGGTCTATGTGCAGAAGTGTCATAGAGTGCTTTGAATTGCAGCCAATAATGGATCAACTTTAATTGTCAACTAAACCAACCTTTACACAAAGCCAGCCAGCACTAACCTTTCGTCACTTTCAATGCATTAGGGTGTTTGCACACCACCTTCGTGCATGGAGAGAATTGCCTTCCTCCAGCAAAACCAGAAACTATCCACTCAATGACATAAACAAAAAAAAAAAAACATTTTCAACCCCCATAAATTGTCTCTTACACCAAATCATTACAAACTTTGTACTATCCACAGCAAAAAATTTAATCATGTAGAAGCCATACAAGTCAATAACAACGCACCAGCCCACTTATTCAATTAGGGCCAGGTATAAAGACTAAGACTCGTTTGTAGAAACACGCAAAGTATTTCGCGACACGAACCCGACCGAACGACCACTCACTAACAAAAATAAAAAATTTAAATAAAATTTCAAAGTTTATTCAAAAGAAAATATAATAGAATATTTGAAACATACATATAAATTAATTAAAAACAAAACTTTAAAGCGTATCATTCCCCAAGTGAAGTGTGACATCCACAATCACCGAAAGCAATAGAAAGGAAATCAATTTAATTGTTCAGCAAGGAGACAGGAAGCCTTAAAAAAAAAAAAACTCAATCATGGTGGTGAATTTCAAAGTTTTCAAAAAATGTTCACCAAACTCAAAGGTCACCCTGTACATGGGACGACGTGAATTCGTCGACTCTGTGACCGTTGTGGAACCTGTTGGTATGTATTAGCAACATATTTATTTTCTTAATGCAAAATTATAACGTTTGATTGATGTATCTGCAACCCAATTGAATCACTTCCACACGAGCTGTTTTACTTTACCTGTGTTGACCTTCGAAATAAATTGAAAGGGATAACAAATTAAATTAGCTTTGGAAATTTCAAAAAAGAAAATCGATTGAACCCTTCACAATTATTGGATTTATTTGCTTTTTTAAACTAACGAGTGCATCCTATTTTTATTGCCAAAAAAATAAGTCTCAGACAACGAAGTTAAGTACAAAAGTAAATAGAAAGTTTTGATAGATGTATTAAGTAAAGTTTTAAAGTTTTAATTTATTTCGAATTTTATTAAAGAATTCTATAGGAAATAGAAAAAATTTACTAATTTTGAACTACTGTTTATCGGCCTCTTAAGTCTGCATTAGAGTATCTACTTGTAATTCTCTCAAATTTTCTATAAATTTCTGAGACTGAACTGTGCTGTGTGAGCAGTGTGAAATTAATGGATATTGGTTTCTTTATATATATTTATATTTTGCAGATAAAATATACACTTATGTTCCATAATATATGCATGTACATAAGTGAATGTGAATCCTTAGCATGCTTTCGCAGGAAAGAGTTTCTAGGCAGTACTAATTTAGTCTTTAGTTTTCTTCTGATTAAGATACTCTTTGCTCTCTGGCCATCTTTGCTTTACCACCCATTCAAATAAATTTTCGTCCTTAGCTTTGTCTTGTGATAATTCTTTTAAATTTTTCGCTCGTTGATCCCAATATGAAGAAAAATAAAATCTAGAAGATAAAAATCAAAAAAAAAAACTAGAACAAGAAAAACTCTCGAAACCAAAATCTCGAATGACAAAAATTTACAATTAATAGTAATTTTTGAGACATTGGTAACGATTCAGCCGCAGGAACACAAGTCCCAGTTCAGTGGGATATACATAAGTTCACAACTTTTCTTTTTTGTCGAAGTTGGAACATATGTAAGTACGTAATTTTTGGATAGAAAGTGGAAGTGGAGGCTGCAAGTGGATGGAGAATAATAAATGTTTTGTTGTATTTCTGACAAAGTGTTCCTTCGTGAGTAAGTCATTTACTCCTCTATTACCAGTGAAACAACTATAAAGACCGATCTATTGGAGGTTGACGGTTCTAGACTTAGCTAAGATAGTGCCTGAGTGAAGTGCTTGACAGTTCGGCCGGAATATGGATGAAAGTTTGATTAGTCTGAAGGAAAAGTTCACGCCAGGTGAAATGCCTGTGCCAATTTCGGAAGGTCCTTTTGTATTGAACAGAGTTTGTGTATCGTCAGCTTCTTTTTGGGGGTGTAACTACTAAGAAGTATTAGAAGTATTTGTGCACCAAAGAATTTTGCGTTCAAAACGACCAAGGATATTTTCATCGTCCATGCCTCTGCGCCATATAGCAGGACTGGGACAATGAGAGTCTTATATAGAGTCTCCTTAGTGTTTTTTGATAAAGTCTTGTCAATGTTGTGTGTCCCTTTTTGTTGACAAAATATACTTCACTTCCTTTCTTGTGGATCGGGCAAACGATGCTGAGGTTCTTTCCTCCGATCAAATCTGAGTTGTGTTGGTGTATACTCTCCACCAAGTCATCCCCTGCTGCCTTAAAAAGCTCGGCTGGTAGGCCATCCTGTCCAGCAGCTTTGTTGGGTTTGAGTTTAGATATTGCTATCCTTACTTCATTCTGGTCGGGTGGACGGAAGTCTTGGTTTTCATCGTCCAGGTTGATTCATTATGCCCGACAGCGGAATTTGGGTCGTGCGTCGTCGCCGTTTAACAGTCTGCGGAGGTGATTTTTCCATATCCTCAGCACCGACTGTGACTCAACTACAAGATCACCTTGTTCATTTCTACGGGTGTCTGTTCAGGTCTTGTTGCCTTGACACGTTCTTTTTACCTTTTGGTAAAATTTACGAACATTGTTCCTGGAGTAGAACCTCTCTAATTCCTCGATCGCGTGCTTCTCGTGCTCTTTCTTTTTCCGATGGTCTTCCCTCCTCTTTTCTTCAAAGAGCTCAGGAGCCGATCTCGTCATCATATGCAGCGTCGCTTCCTAGGCGAAATGTTTTGCTTCATGTGCTTGCAGTTGTCATTCCTGGGTAGGGCTGTCCATTGACTGTAACTTTTCTTCCATTTTCGTCTTAGAAGAAAAATGTGCCAATAATGCTCCAAAACCACATCAAACAGTCACAGCTCACGAACTTTCATCCCAAACTTGCGTACATCAGCTGCTGTAGGTGCATTATTTATTTTCACTATTTCGGCATCACAGAAACCACTTTGGAAGTAGCTTTGCAATATTTCCTAACGTTGTTCAAGCATAAATCGATCCATTTCGTACTGCGAAAATATAATATTGGGTTTCTGTCAATATTTTGAGCGCATTAGAGCTGTCAGTGTCGAAATAACATATGATTCAAACAGAAACCAACAGATGGCCCACCTTTAAGAATGTAGAATTTGCAAAACAGCCTAATCAGTACACTACCTTAAAGAATTTCCAAAAGAGAAACGTCTACCTAGGTGCCTGTCAAACGTCAAGAAAGATCTATCAGCACTAAATTTATTGCATCATCAGTACATGAGGTTTTTCGGTTTTTTCAACTTTTCGGGACGGAAAGATTGGATCCAGCTATCCCTGGTCTACATGACCTTGACCTTGTTAGTGGGCGTTGTGCCTCAAGTGGTTATTGTGTTTTGGCAACCGAGCGAGGGGTTCGAGGTTCAATCCCTAGACAACACCTAAAATTTTTTTCACGGCTCCACCTCTTGTGAGCGTCTGGCACACATCCACATCCAACTCTTCGTAAACGGCATTAAGCAGTAGGTCCCTTCCATTCATGTGAAGAATATAACACGCACAACACGAGTGGTTGTGAGAAGCTAGGCCCTGGGTCCCATGGACCTGTTGCGCCAAAAATTTGTTTTTGTTGTATATCGCAGTGCCCAGGTACCCAGCATAATCTGCCACTATAATACAGATATATAACACGCACGACATGAATGATTGTGAGAATCTAGCCTTTGGGTTCCATAGACTTGTCGCGCCAAATATTTGTTTTTTTTCTTGACCTTATTAAACTTAGACATGAGTGTGCGCAGGTTGATCTATTAAAAAGGCGCAGATATTCTATGGTATATATGAGTATAAGTACTATTTCATTTTTTTTTTTTATTTCAGATGGTATTGTCGTCCTTGACGATGAGTATATTAAGCAAAACCGCAAGGTTTTCGTCCAACTTTTATGCAATTTCCGCTATGGACGTGAAGAGGACGAAATGATGGGCCTTAATTTCCAAAAGGAACTAACGTTAGCCTCAATGCAAGTCTATCCACAACAAAAGGTAGACATGAATCTTACCAAGCTGCAGGATCGTCTCTTGCCCAAGTTAGGTTCGAATGCCTTTCCGTTTGTGTTGGCTTTACCACCGAGTTCACCGGCATCGGTAGTATTGCAGCAAAAGGCCAGCGAAGAGGGTCAACCTTGTGGAGTGCAGTACTTTGTCAAGGTATTCACCGGTGACACCGAAGTTGATCGTTCACATCGTCGTAGTACGGTTAATTTGGGTATACGTAAGGTGCAGTATGCCCCCACTAAGCCAGGAATTCAACCCTGCACAGTGGTTCGTAAGGATTTCCTTCTATCACCGGGAGAACTAGAATTGGAGGTGACATTAGATAAGCAGTTGTATCATCATGGAGAGAAAATGTCCATCAATGTTTGCGTTAGAAATAATTCAAACAAGGTGAGATATAGAAGTGTGGGTGTTGGTAGCAATCCATTGATCAATAAGTTTCTTCTTTTAGGTGGTCAAGAAAATCAAAGCTATGGTACAACAAGGTGTGGATGTAGTGCTCTTCCAAAACGGGCAGTTTAGAAATACCATCGCATTCGTTGAGACCAGCGAAGGTTGCCCAATCCAACCGGGTTCCAGCCTTCAAAAGGTGATGTACATGGTTCCCAATCTGGCTGCAAACATTGACCGATCGGGAATAGCTATTGAGGGTGATGTTAAGCGCAAGGAGACTGTCTTAGCTTCAACAACATTGTAAGTAGTGCTTATAATATCGTTAGATTCTCGTCGATAAAATATGATTTGTCTATCCAGAATGGCTATGCAAGATAGTCGAGATGCATTTGGAATAATTGTCTCGTATGCGGTCAAGGTTAAATTATTCCTTGGGGCGTTGGGCGGTGAACTTTGCGCTGAATTGCCATTCATTCTCATGCATCCTAAGGTAAATGAAAGTCAGTTTTTCAAAATTTTTATTCAAAATCCATTCGAACTTCTTGCAGCCAAGCCGCAAACAGGAAGCTATCGGTGATGCGCCACCTGAGAAGACAATCGTTGACTAAACAAATATTAATGGAGGACTAACAAAGGATACCGGACCTGAGCTAATAATCTAATGACAATGCTAGCCAAAGATATCGGATAAAACGTTTTCAGTTATAAATTTAAAGTTTTATTAGTTTTTTTAGTTTGAAGTCTTGAGTTTCATTATAGCATGTTAAGTATTGATGTCAATGCAAATCGATCACATCGGTTATAATATAAAACAATTACAGAGTAAGAATGATGACGTTACATAGCAACCAATTATATTTTAGATGTTACAAGTACCTACATATTCTTATACATATATCTTTAATATTAAAATAAATGGAGGAATACCATGCTATACTAAGAATGCAATAAATCGAGTCCAATTAGGGCGGCAATGATGATTATTTTTCGAATTATTGTAGTTTTTTCTGTGACAATGTGTTTGTGATAAATCTGTGAGATGAAATAAAGTCTACATACCTAAATGAATAACGAAGTTTTAGTTGTTTTTATTTAGATACATTTTTCTGGTTAAGTTTTGACCAGCAAGATATAATCAACAAGAATCCACTAGAAACACCCTTGGGTTTATTTAGTTTTTAGTTAATATTTCGAACTTTATGTAGTAACTACGTATTTTCCTTATTTGTCAACCTGTATGAATTGTTAACCTCTTGGTTGCTTCGCCGAAAATTGCTCGTAATTTCTCGAATAAAATGTAAATGTACAATTGCCGTGTACATCATGTAAAATGGAAAAATGACGGGCATTTTATTTGTAAGAAATGACTGCGATAACACGTTTACTAACTTATTTCAAAAGCAATAAAATGTTACATAAAAAAAGAATACAAGTGGAGTAGTAAAAATTAGAATATTATATGAGAGATGTGTTATATTAGCATCACAAATTATGAGAATAAAACCCAAATCCCATTACGTTCGACATAAATGGATAATAGGAATAGGTCATAACCCTTCATGTAATGGTGAATGTCATGCACATAGCATGCTGTAAATCAGCTGTAATGGCTTGGATGGCTTAATGCTCCATTATGTAACATAACACAGTGCCTGGGTGGTGATAAAGTGTACTTTAAGTAACTTACTTATGTTCTATGCAATGAGTAACTTAGATATTCCATACGAATTACCAAAGCCCATATGTATCTGGATACTGGCAGATGATGGTATTTTTTTTTTTGTTATTTTTATATGCATACATAGTTTCATGAATAATGAGCCTATACTGGGTAGATGTTCTTAACTGAATATAGCGGGATGAGGTCATACAATCTAGAATGTAGTGTGCTATATAGCAATATTTGATCAATTTTGGATATATTATTAGCTGAGAGAAAATACATACGTATACGATCCATACTTCTCCAAGGACATTCAAAAGAATTACTATTACAACTGAGTTCTTCGGCAATGAGGCAATGTTAACAACCTTCAAACTATGTATATGAATCCGCGGGGCCTGACTGAATAATACCTGTCGAGTTGCAGAAGTCATTGGACATAATCTTGCCGGTCTAGTCCTAGTTTATATCCCAACTATATGGAGAAAAGTTAAAGTTGTCTTCATACCCAAAGCGTAGGAGCAGGTATATTCTTTTTTTTACTCTAGGCATATCTAAATCAGTCAGACTCCCGAACTACAGTAACGTATTCCAAGCAGAGGTTCTAGCAGCAACATTAGCTGCCCGTGAGATTACGATGAAGCCGATACCACGTATAGACATCACCTTTTTCAGCCAGGCTGCGATTAAATCGATATCTGATACAGAAAGTGCTGTCGAGAAGAGCTTAATGGTTTCTGGTTTAAGGATTATGCTGGATTCCTGGTCATAAAACTATACCAGGGAATAAAAAGGCAGATAAAGTGGCTAGGAAAGCCTCGGCACTTGACCGAACGGTGGACATCTCGTCTTGCACACTTGGCCACGAAGCGGGAAATAAAGCTCTAATGAAAGCAAATAATAGATGGAGTTCTCTTAGTATATGTTCTACAACGAAAGAAATGTGGACTCTATTTAATAAAGATAGAACAGACAGACTGAGACAAAATGAAAGAAAATCCCTATCTACGCACTTAGGAGTGATTACGGGGCACAACACTCTGCGGTACCACATGGGGATTACGATTGACCTATGAAGATCTTGGTTGAGGCGGCGGTGATTAGGATGTCCAAGAGGATGATACTCACTTCCTGTGTCATTGCCCAAGCCTCTGCCACGTAAGAAAGAAATTCGTGGGATAATACTTTTTCCTAAATATCGAAGAATTGTCGGACAAACCGATGTACGACATCTACAGCTATATTAAATCGACAGGATGGTTTGTATACCAGACTCAGTACGTAGCATACATTCCATCTTAAGATTTTATTGGTTATGTAATGCTGAGTAAGTAAAGGAGTACACATTTTTCTCCTATGGGCAATACAACGGATTTATACTGACCTGAGTCGTAAAGAGGGGTTTCTCTCCTATCTACCTACTGTCAGCGGCCCAACATCCATACTGCAAAGGTAAACCAGTGGAGATGGTTTAGCGTTTTTTACGAATATTCCCTAAGGAGTACACGATGGTTGTATGGAAAGCCGCATTCAACACATTAGCGATAACAGATGCACTTTCAGAAATGAAGGTCGACA
The DNA here is from genome assembly GCA_905220385.1 of Xylota sylvarum. Classification (NCBI taxonomy): domain Eukaryota; kingdom Metazoa; phylum Arthropoda; class Insecta; order Diptera; family Syrphidae; genus Xylota; species Xylota sylvarum. The sequence continues at coordinate 32,605,957 of LR999960.1, forward strand.
ACTCCTTTTGAGAATTAATTAATCCACTGCTTAATAGTCAGATTATCGATTCCAAGTTGGGTGGAATGTGTACAAGAAGATCTCTTAGTAGAGGCACTCCACAAGGAGGTGTTCTTTATTTACCTTCCTTTTTTGGAATTCGGTGATCAATGAATTATTGATAATCCTGGAAGGCAATGAATGCACGGCAACCGTTTATGCACATGACGTTGCTCTAGTTGACTTGGGAAAGCACCTAAATTGCTAGCTGAGCGATTCAGTGTGGTTTAACCACCACAAAACTGAAATAGTACTTTTCTCAAGGAAATATAAGATCCTGTAAGTCACTTCTCCCTCTCACGGTATCAGCTTAACTTTCCTTTACAAAGAAAAATACTTGGGTCTTATCCTGGATAGGAAACTAAGCTGAAAATCTAACATTCAAGAAAGAGTCAAGAAAGTTACTGTGGAACTTTTCTCTTGCAAAAAACGCTATTGGAAATAGATGGAGTCTACAACATCGAATAACTCACTGCCTCTACATCACGGTCATTAGACAGATACTCGCATACTACTCCCTGTCCGGCACTGGACATTAATTTTCATCTGATACCCCTGGATATAATTAGCAAGCAAATGGTAGCAAGTGCAGCCGTCTGCCTCGAAGCTACCCTAGAGTGGTCAAGAAAAGAATTTCGTCACGCCTCCATTCTGAATAAAATTTAAAATATCTCCCTAAAACAAGGATTACACCATCCCACGTATAAATTTGAACTTCCTTGTCATCATCCCTTCCAGATCACTGTGGAATGAAGATACATTTTTAGAAGATGAGTCGATTCACTTCTACACTGACGGCTCAAAAATCGTGGACAGAGTTGGTGGAGGTGTCTTCTCCGATAGTCTTAAATCTCTGTTTCCGTTCACTTTATCATTGTTCCAGGCAGATTAAAGAAGTCTTATCTTGGGTTAGGAAAAACCTGATATCTATTAGAGATAACTTTTTAGATAGCCAAGAAGCTTGGAATCCACCTCTATGAATTTTTAAGAAGCTCTAGACTGCCGATCGTCTCTCAAGGAGATCAGTTCAATAGTTCAATATTTACCTGTGTGGGGTGCCGTGGCATAGTGATATTCCAGGGAATTGCTAGGCCGATTGGTGGATATAAAATGCTGTAAGAAATTGATTTCTCTTAACAGATCGCATATCGGCACTACAATAGGTGTCATCACTGTACACTGCCAAATGGGGAGCATGCTGCAAGGCTGGATCTTTTTGTCAAACAATTTTGTAGCAGTTAGAAGGGACTATTCCTCACCTACTTTGTTTCTGCTTTCTCTATTATACTGATTTAAGCGATCTGATAAACATAGATATCAAGAGCATATTACGCTTCATCAGAAGTTCACGGTTTAACGAGTAGGTAGAAAGAAACTTTCTCCTATGATTATATGATATGGTATCACGATGGACCTATTGCTGATCTAAGTGACGTTTCTCAGCTGGCAGCCACCTCAACCAAACCAAACCAACCCAATATTAGTAACCACGTGTAGCCTTGTATGCTATCTACAATTAATCAAATGTCTCTGAAGTATTAAAGACAGATTCGTCAGTCTAAAGACAAGCATTTGGCTAAGAGCGGTCAGAGATCAACCGAAAATCTTAAACGAGTTACACATAAACAACTACAAGCTCTCCATAGAATGATCAATGAGGCTGTAGGTAAGACTTATATTAATAAAGGCAAATAAAAGTATTCTTGGCTGGGTTCATATGAGAAGTTCTTCGAGCGATTTTCGGTATTGTTAGGTAGGTAGATTACGAGTTTTTCATAAGGCCATCGCGATCCATAAAAAATCATTACAGTAACAAACCTAAACCTAAACCATCTCTTCCATGCATTTGATATCCCTACAAAATTTTCCTATCTCATAAATTTGGTTCGTGGACTCAACTTCCTCTAAGCAATCAAAGAAGTACTATCCTAGCTGTTTAAGTTTACTTCGAGCTAACACTCGGCATTTACAGACAAGATGTGTAATATCCTCCGAAACGTGAAGATCACTACACTATCTGCATATATGTATCTGTACTTGATAATCATAAACACATGGCATGCTTCCTCAGAAAGTAATGACCAGAGAGAATCCCTACCACTATTCTTACCCGCGACCTGCTTAATTTCTCTAAGCATATGCCACAAGGCCTTAGACACGCCATCTCCTCCTAGGTTTGACCATTTTAGGTCAGCAATATTGATGATGGATGACAGATGGAATATTATAAATTAGTTTTGGGGATAAAAATATATTTAATTCTTTTCGTATCCAACATACATACATATGATCAAAAGTTTTTTTTATTGAGCTTTCAGTATTATTGTATATATATGCCTTACTTTAAAGTTATATGAAAATTTAACGTATTTTAAAAGGACACTGCAATAATTTGTTCACCATTAAGGCTTCTTTTTTAGCCTTAATGTTAAACACTCGTATTTTTCTTAAGAAAAGTTTTCCTAACCCTGTCACAAAAACCTTATAAATAATGTAAAACTATATTTTACTAATAAAAATCACGATTTCTCTGGATAATTGTCTTCATTTTGATTTTGACCTCTCCAATTTCTTGTTATGGTCAAATAAGTTCCAATTATTATCAAAATTCCACCAAGTGTTGCGAAAGCTATTCCCACGTATAACCCAATAAAAGGGAGATTTAGAGCAAACTAAAAAAAAAAGAAGAAATAGATAGATGACTGAGCTTTAGAAAGACGAAATAAAGGACAATACTTACCCTGACCTCTTTAGCTAATGCTTCGTCTATTTTCGCTCGCTGGGAAATAGTGAAGAATGGAGCGTAAAAATTATCGCGTATTCCTTTGAGAATTCTGAAAAAAAGAACAATATTCTTATCAATATTTGAATCCTTGTTTATAGAGGATGAACTTAAAATGCTTAAAACCAAACTTATCCATGCTGAACTATGGTGCTGTTTATTTAAAAGATCAGTGTATAGGGGTACTCTCAGGACGGACTACCATCGCAGCTACTGTGGCTCATGGTAGTGATTGAGGTATTCCTAACCTTCGGCAAAAAGAGGTTTAGTGTCATAGCCTATGTAGTGATAGCGATATCAGGAAAGTTTCTTCTTACAGTGAGAGATTGGATAATTTTAGTCTCAGAGTATATCCATCCAATAATGAATTCATATTTTTCACAAGAAGGTACAAAATACAATGTGTTTAAGCGAATATCGGTCTAAACTTTTAAAGGACGACGACATCGACGTATCTGTCATCCAAGAGATATACTCTGCAATATATATGATTCCTAACTCCCATGGTAATATCTAACTTTCTGGTTGGCGCAACATATTACCATATACGGGACAGCCACATTGAATAATGATTACCTAGTGGGTGAGAACTCTGAAGATAACATCCATACGGTCACCATCAACGTAGCTGGTCTAAACATCGTTAACATACTGACATATGTATATGCCCCTCCAGCTTCACTATGGACGAATAATGTTCTCCACACAACCAACCCACTGTGTATATTGGCGATGTTATCAGCCATCATAAACTCTGGAAATGTACAGTGAATGACAGAAACGGTGAAGCATTAGCTGACTGGGCAGATTCCAATAATATCCAATCTCCCATGCTAGGGACCGAAGGAACATTCCACTCCGGAAGATGACAGAGAGAATACAACCTTGACCTGTGATTTGTATCTTGTGACCTTACAAACCACCCGATCCTAGACCTCAGTGGAACTTCAACAAAGTTGCTTGGGAACAGTTTTCTAAGCATTTAGACAGCTGTACCAGTTTTATCCCTCCTAAGGTATACAACTATGAACGCTTCGTTGGGGAAAGTGATGACCCCGAAATTACGGATGAACTTCTCTGTTCACTTGATCAATGTCGCCTGGATAAGTGGCAAACTACGATGGAAGGCTTTGACTTTATTTTCTCAAGCAGAAAAGTATGGAGAGGAAATATAACCAGCATTGGAAAACTACCAATAAATCCTATCGATATTGCCAACCATATTAAAGAAATGTTCAGAACACTATCAGACAAACGGCACACGATTGAAATCAAGCGGGAACTAAAGAGGTTAAGAACAAGGTGCCCAGAAACATCTCAGTATTCCAACTTAATCACAATCGATGAAATGGAATTAGTCTTGGCCTCTGTGAAGATGGACAAAGCAGGTGGACTTGACCACATATATCCAGAATTTCTGAAGCAATCAGGGTAATACCCGCCGATGGCTGGCGTCCTTATTCTCAAAAGTATTAGAGGCGGGAGAACTTTCAAAAATGTTTAAGAAAACAAATAAACCCGAAAGCGAATCGTGAAGGCATCAGTTGCATTTACCACAGAAGCTTATGATACGGTGTGGAGACACGGCATTCTCTATAACTCAGCTGGTGAGCAACATGCTGTCAAACCGGAAGCACCAAGTCTTCCTAAATGATGCCAAAAGTGATACAAAAAAGATTACCAACGGATTTCCACAAAGATCGGTATTGGCACCAACTCTGTTCAATCTGTATACCCACGACATACCTCCAACCATGTCATCATATGCCGATGACATCGCCATAGCCACCCAACACCGAAATATCACAGTATCCAAAAGCACTCTGTACAACGACCTTAAAGGTATAAATACAGATGAAGATGGGAATGGCGTCGGTGTCCAAGCATGACGAAGACTGAGGTTTTCTGTTTCCATCTGAACAGTAAGTTGGCATCTTGCAAACTATGGGTAAATTTCAATAGCACGCTTTTATCTCACAACCCACATTCAGAGTATCTTGGAGTGACGCTGGATAGAGCAATCTGTTACCGAGTTATAAATAACATCATTCAATAACTAGCTGGAACATCATGGAGAACTGGTTCTTCATCACTTCGTTCTGCCGCAATCGGATTCATGTATATGACTTCAGTGTAGATGAATGGTTCACATACCCCAAAAGTAGATGTTCAACTTAACAGCACCATGTGGATCATAACAGCCTTAAACCTACACCAACACATTGGCTATCAGTGCTAAGTCACATAGCCTCACCAAATATTCGTCGATCTCAAGCACTAATCCAAAATAGTAAACAACAACCTGCTGCCGATTCACAACGATATCCCCATTCTGGACCAACCCTCGAATCTCAAATCCAGAAGACCAACATTACGCATCGATGCCGCCTTAGTCTCAGCCGAATTTGACGTAAGCAGCGAATGGACGAATTATCATACAACTGGATTAATCCAAATTGTATACCCTACGATATCTTTCGCTGGCTTTACCTAACTGGTACCACGTACTGGTCTACTTCCTCCTTTTGATATCTTTGGGGATTACGGCTTAGGAAATCCTTGTAATTTGCTCTTACTATGACGACTACTATGCTTTTCCTAGTAATTCGGACTGTATTGTCCATTATTTAGACTTCAATGTGAAGTATAAAATCAGAACTCCCAGCACAAGAGCTTGTGTATCTAGAGAAATCCAAAATAGCATTTGGTACAGGTACGGGAGTCTACTCTAGTGGATTAGACATTTGTATCATTACACGATTGCTTGACCACTGTTGTATATTTCAAGCAGAAAGCACAGCAGTCCGAGTAGCCACCCACTAATTTTCAAATAACTCAGTATATTGAAGCGGTGTTGTTCTTTATGTAGACAGTCAAACAGAGATGAAAGCCTTGGAATTGCCAATAAAAGGATCCATTTGATGAGTTGTATTGGGTGCTGATCTTCTTCGACTACCTACCTTCCCGTAGGGGAGAGGCTCAGTCAGGAGAGGGCGTGAGCGTGCTTAAGGATCTAAGGCTGAGGGTTAAAACAGTTTCTAATGAACTCCTTCAAGTACTTTGGCTATATCACAGGAAAACCGCCTATGCTGAGGATGGACCACTTCTTACCAGCTTACTTGTGGGATTACCATTAAATTTTCAAAAATAAACCAAACAAAACAAGACAACACAACGTTTTTCGAGGGTAGTCTTCAACCGACTACAACAGACGCAACGACAACATTGACATCAGCGACGGAACGAACGATAAACGTGACACAAGGACGATGGAGACACAGCTTCATCGTCCTCACTGACATGGATTCCGATTCGGTGGCGACTTCTGTTTCAGAAGAAGACGTTCTAGGGCTAATAAGAAGCACAATCCCAGGGCGAAGGCGTTCAAAAAACGCAGATCGGCAAAGTACGTTCTAGAGCGTCTCGTGAAGGAGGAAGAAGCTAACTAGGGTTTGGATGTACGGAAGTCTGCCAGTTGGGTGAGAGCTTTTATCGACGACAAGAGTTGTCAACCTGTTTCGGGAGGGTACTTTTGTGAGAGCTCCACTCCTACCAGGCCACTGTTCGAGGCGAAGGAGCCTACTCGAAACGGAACGGCCGGAACTGGTTAAGGGTCCAAGAGACTGATTATAAGAGGACCTCAAAAAAGCCAAAACCATCCCGTTTTCTAGGCTCAAATATATCCAAAATGCTGACCTTCTGACGTAAAATTGAAAGGTCTGATTCGGAGGATTGCAACGCCACAGTACTGTACCAACTAACACTTATGCTTCAGGTGATACAAATTAATCTTCGCCTAAAAGTAGGTGGGGAAGTTATTGCCCTCATCCATGAACCGTGGATATTAGGGGAAAACAGTATAGCGGGATTAAGGGTAAATACAGCTTCCTATCAACTTTGATACTTTAAGTCATTGCCGCCACATTATCTTTAGGAGTTGCTTAAACTTCGGCTACATGCTTAGATCCTGGAGGAGGGCCAAACCAGTCTTCATATCGAAAGCCGGTAAGACCTGCCACGTATCCCCTAAAAACTTACGTTCGATCAGCCTATGCTCCTTTCAATTATAGACTTTTGAAAGGCTGATCCGCGTCCACATTACAACAAATTTAGATAGTAATCTCCTATCAGTATCCCAACATGCGTATCGCAAGAAAAAATCGGTAGAGACTGCCCTGCTTGTTGGTAAGAATCATTGAGAAATATTTTGAGAACAAGGATATCACTATGGTGTCCTTCGTTGATATTAAATGAGCTTTCAACAATTTCAAAACAGAAGCTATATCTATATCAGCTACAACAGTATCAGCATAGAACTATCGTTGCTAATGTATTGAGTAAATGTTTAAAAGCAAGCTTAGCAAACATGCTGAGCTGGGTTGCTGACTAACGAGAAGGTCTGTGTATAGGGATACCCCCCAGGGCGGAGTATTATCACCACTAATGTCTAATCTAATCGGCTTTTTTGTTTTTGGAACTCTTAACACGAATACGAAGTAGTATGTCCTGAATATACTAATCCTTCTATTTGTACTTATGTATAGCGCAGATATCTAGACTTTAAGAGGATCATATACTTTTTGTCATTTAAAGAAAGATACTTTAACGGATTGGTCGCGTGTGTGATGATGACGAATGGGTTCGTGAGCTGCATAAGGATGTGAATGTCCTAATTTTAAAAAATCAAAATAATTTTGTAATCCCAGTTCGGAGCTTAAGGCGACAAGCTTCAATGACCAGTCAATTACGGCTGCCAGAAAACTTTATGCAGCAGATTGAAAATAAGTCCCGATCCCAGGATAGGTGAGAAATTGATGTAAGTTTGTTGCATGGATCGAAAGCTAAATGCCAAATACATAAAACAAAGATCCAGGCTAATTCTTTTTGTAAAGATATTTACAATCAAAGTGGAGAACTTCTATCCAAAATCAAGCAAACCCCTAGGAAGAACCATACAAATACAAATACAAATTTTTGGCGCAACAGGTCCATGGGACCCAGGGCCTAGCTTCTCACAACCATTCGTGTTGTGCGTGTTATATTCTTCACATGAATGGAAGGGGCCTACTGTTTAATGCCGGATCCGAACGGCAATTTTGAGAAGCTTTTTCATGACAGTTTTACTCTCGGATGTTTGTCAGACGCTCGCGAGAGGTGGGGCCGTGAAAGAAATTTTAGGTGTTATCTGGGGATTGAACCTGGAACCCCTTGCTCCGTAGTCCAACGCACTAACCACTTGAGCCACGGCGCCACGGAAGAACCATACTAAAGAAAATATTCTTTTAGATAATTATTGCCGTTTACTGCTTTAATTCAATCAGAGTTTATAATGGCTGTATCCTAAAGATCATTACCAGTTTTGCGGTACAAAAATACAGTCCGAGGATACCGGAGTAACTCAGTAATCAGCTTTTAAAGAAGAGACTGAGAAAAGCTATTAGTGGGACTTATATAGCCAATTGATTGACGTCAGTCACTTCCACAATGCCTCTAATAACTATCACCTAAGGATGCTAATAAAGAGACAAAGAACAATAATAATCATATACATATGTATGTAGGTGTTGACCAGAGCGATAGACCTTATGTATGTATTTCATCGCAATGCAATGCAAAAGCAATGACTGACATTCGTTGCGAACGTTTTAGTTCAAAATAATAAAAGCGTACTACTTACGTGAAATCGTCATCCCTTCGAACTCGCAAGCTAACCATCACATCAGCATTGACCAGCAGTGGAACACCCAAAGTCGGCTCCATAATAATATAATATGTGTGCTCTGCAGGATCGGGTGCCATGCCAGTTATATTCTCTGTATAGCTTGGATCAGCTAGATAAAAGTGAGTGTGTGACAAATACATTGGTGCACCTTCGGCGCACGGTGCTATATCGATTACACCGGTCTTTGCACATTCTTCACTTTCCGGCGGACAGAAGCACTTCATATTTGGATACACATCTCCGCTGTCAAATGTCATCTCATTGGTTCCATACTTTATGGCATCGATGCCAAAGATACGTGTTCTTTCCCCAGGGAACATATTAATGAATCGACAAGTGTCAGGAATGAACATTGTGATTGCTTCATGTTCTGGTCGATTCGGTACCCATAGGTCGCCAGTACTTCCATTCACTTTGCCGCATTCACCTTCATAGTAACCGGTATGTGAGCTGCCATTCCAATGCGTCAGCTCACCCATTTGAGTGAGATCGCCTTGGCCTGTGTGAACTGTGTATGTTCCATCGTATTCCTTCGATCCATTGCGATCCAGAAATAATCCGAAGTAAGGCGAGTCTATTGGAACATCTGGATTATTCAGCTTCATTGCGAAATCCAAGTACCTATCAAAGTAACCCGTGAAAAGCCATTCGTCAGCGGTTTTGGTCACTGCCAGCATACCACCCTCATTATTGAGCATAGCATTGATGAGTATCTTCTTCGCTTTGTTGTCATTCCGAACCATGTTAGTCGTGGCCTGTAGCAGAAAGACAGGTGGAAATATTTCAATTTCTCTTAAATTCATACAACTTACCAATGTCGGCAAATGTGGACATGTAACTAAATCCTCTAATGTTCCATTTGTCATTTCCGGTTCAAAATACCAAGTACGTGTGCCAAAATATGTGACTGTTTTGTTTGGATGCCACATGATGTCCTCTTTGATTTTATGTTCACGAAAAACATACGGACCCATGGGAACAAAGTTGGGTTTTACATTGGGATCGGTAGCTTCATTTGGATTTGTCCAATTCCAGAGATACATGTGCATGTATATTGGTATCGGAGTTATATGCCATTTGTCATATGTTTGGGATCCTTCTGATAGAGGCAGTTCCTGTTAGATCGCAAGGATTAATTGTTGTGGATTTTTCTCTATTATTATTTTGCACTTACATTGTAGATAATATTTTGTATCATTCCGGGCCAGATGCAAATAGTCACAGCTCCAGAAACTAGAAATAGGATTCCCGTCGTGAATACCCATATTTTTTGTTGGCGAACACTACAGCACTTGCAACACATTTTGAGTCCAAGAGGCCTTACAGCAGAACTAAGACTGCAATCGGGTTCGAGTAGTAGGGAACTAGTTTCGATTGTGCATTCGATTTTTTTTTAAATATTCGCACCTAATCCAGATACAGATTAGGATACTATGCAACTTAATTGATATGAATAAGAGTTGCTTTAGCTGAGCACCTTATCAAGCGATAAGTTGGAGGTGGATAGAGGTTGAGTGCTGATATGGTACCATACATCTACAGAGTGGTAGAGTATCCGATTTTAGGGTAGGCGTATTTGCACGTAACTACAACACACACCACCCGCATAGTTTGACTTTGACTTAGTTGATTATCTGACGGGAATTGGCTAATAATATTATGTGAACAACTTAAAGAATTTTATTATACATCTTGAGAATGACATAGATACTGTTATATTAAACAATCGGTAAGATTGACTATTTTTGACCTAGACCAGTTGCTGATAGCAAAAATAGAATTTAATAGTACTTACTTACTTAGGTAGCGCTACAGTTCGGGTGAACCTGGATCGCAACTAACAAGCCTCTACAGTTAGTTCGATCCTTAACCAATTGCCTCCAGTTTCATACACTAAGTTGGTTGAGGTACCTTTCCATTAGAGCGGACCATCTACGATGAGGTCTTGCTCTAGTGCGCTGTGCCACTGAAGTGAATTCGAAGATATTCCAGGCCGGAGCATTGTTATCGATTTGCTCTGCGTGACCCAACCATTTTAGACATTATATTTGAACTCTTCTGACTGGGTCGACTTGGCTCATGGTTTTATTTTCTTCTCCACTCAACGGCTATGCAGACGGGACCAAAAATTAAATAGAATATTTTTCTCTCATAACAACGAAGAGCGGTCTCATCCATTCTTGATTTGGGTTACTTTAGTTGCTCGAGAGAGGGCTTTGCTACGCAATTGATTTCTTATTCCAAAGAAGCAGGGACCTCCTCTAAATTTAAGCTCCTGGTTAAGTCCCACATTATATAAAATTAAACCAAATCAAATTTTATTATAAACCAAAAGATAAGAACAACTGCACCTGGTTAAAGAATTTATTTTGAAGACTAGTGATTGCAATCATACAATCAAATTGATTACTTTGATCGACTACTTGCACTAATGTATTTATAATCTCTTATTGATTGCGGTCTCTGTACTGACAGAGTAGGTATACTATAACTCTATTGTTAGCAATTATACAGTGGTAACTCATTGTAAAACGCAGTAAATTGATTAAATGGCTTCTGCACTTGTATGTATTTGAATTGTAGATGGCGTCCAAATAATGATAACATCAGTTTGACAAGAAAATGGCAACTCGAAATTTTTGCAACAACCCAATGTTTTATTGGGCAATCCGTGATAAGAAATAACGAAAAAAAAACAAAGCCATAGACTTAAATTAATAATTTTCGTTATTGAATTGCATTTGCAGGTGGTCAAAGGGTAGTGATGCGGAACATATGGGAACACAAGCGTTCTCGCTTTAGCCTCTCACTATCAACTCCTACTCTACACCTCCACGATGGTGGCTGCTGGGTGCCTAGTACCTCAACTGGAGATTGGGTAACCAACCCCTTTGGAAGGTTGTTGGTGGCAGCGAACGAGAGAGGGGGGAGGAGTGTCTTCTCACTAAGGCACCTTCTCTTGCTTCAGGCGGCGGCGGACGAATTCCCTAGATGGAATCAACGGTGGCGTCAACCAGTTCCAGTTAGGTCGAACTATTAGTGTTATCCCTATATGAGCTGCTTCGACATATTCGAATCCCAGGTCTATAAGGATTTTCAATACTGAGTCAGGGTGTTGGAATAGAGTTGGTGGCGGATGAACCCTTAATGGGCCAACGGCAGCGCTCACATCCCCGAAGCGGGGTACTGACTCCGGAATATCCGGCCCCTTGTCCTAGGGGTAAAAAAAGGAACTGGTCCTCCAGGTTGGGGGTTGTGCGTCGGGGTAACTTCCCTACCACGTAAAAAAGGCAATAGTTACGACACAACGACAAGCCTCGGATAAGGATGATCCCACTGTTGACGACCCCAGCAAACGAAATAAGGACAACGATCTTCGGATCTGCACGTGGAATGTTCGGACCCTTAACAGGCCGCGTGCAGCCGAACAATTAGCAGAGGCCCTAGACTGCTACAACGCAGATATCACCGCCATCCAGGAAGTGCGATGGGATGGCCCGGGCAAAAAGAGGATGAAAAACTGTGACGTATACTACGGTGATTGCTATAGGGAACAGAAACAGCGCTTATTTGGATGTGGGTTCGTCATACGCGGCAGACTTAGGCAAGAAGTCTTGAGCTTTCGACACGTGAGCGAGCGTCTTATGACAATCCGCATCAAGGCTAAATTCGCGAACATAAGCCTAATATGCGCTCATGCCCCCACAGAGGACAAGGATGACGCCACCAAAGAAAGTTTCTACGAGCTCCTCGACAAAACATATGAGCAATGTCCTAAGTATGACGTTAAAATCGTCCTAGGCGATTTTAACGCCAAGATAGGAAAGGAGGACATCTTTGGTAGGACGATTGGAAAGCACAGCCTACACGACACCACGTCTGGCAACGGACTTAGGCTTATTGACTTTGCGGCGGGGCGAAATGTCAGTATAGCAAGCACACGGTTTCCTCATCTCAATATCCACAAGGGAACATGGCGATCTCCTGATCATCAAACGGTCAATCAAATTGACCACATTGCGATCGACGCAAGGCATGCCTCCAGTATTCTGGATGTCCGAACCTTCCGAGCAGCCAACATGGACTCGGATCATTTCCTTGTTGCAGCCAAGGTACGAATGCGGATATCCCAAACGCCACAACTAAGAAGAACTACTGTGAGAAGATTTGACGTCGAAAAGCTGCAATCGCAAGAGATCGCCAGAACCTTCACCGAACGCGTATCCCGAAACCTCTCAACTACTCCTATGCCGCCAGCATCAAGCGCCGAAGACCAGTGGCAACGCTGCCAGCAAGCCATCAGAAGTGCCGCAACTGATGTGCTGGGTTTCACCCGACCATCACCTAGAAACCCCTGGTTTGACGATGAGTGCCGGCAAGCACATGCAGCTAAACAGCAAGCATACAAAGCGGCGCTGCAAAAAAGGACGAGAGCTGCTCGTGAGCTCTACGAGCAGAAGAGACGGGAAGAACATCGGCTTCTCCGAAAGAAGAAAAAAGAGCACGAGAAGCGCGCGATCGAAGATATTGAGAGATTATACTCCAGGAATAATGTACGGAAGTTTTACCAACAGGTAAAAAGAACGTGTCAGGCCAACAAGACCCGTACAGAAGCCTGTAGAGATGAAGAAGGAAACCTCGTAGTAGAGTCACAGTCGGTGCTGAGAATATGGAAAAACTTCTTCTGCAGACTGTATAACGGCGACGAAGACCAACATCCCGCTGTCAGGCAGAATGAACCATTCAACATAGACGATGATAGCCAAAACTTCCGTCCACCTGACCAAAACGAAGTAAGGATAGCAATATCCAAACTTAAGTCCAACAAGGCTGCTGGACCTGACGGCTTACCAGCCGAGCTGTTCAAAGCAGCTGGAAATGACCTGGTAGAGAGCATACACCAACTCATTTCTAAAATTTGGTCAGATGAGTGTATGCCTGATGAATGGAATCTCAGCACCGTTTGCCCAATCCACAAGAAAGGAGATCCCCTCAATTGCGCCAATTACAGAGGTATCAGTCTCCTCAACATCGCGTATAAGATCCTATCTGCCATATTGTGTGAACGTCTGAAACCCTTCGTCAACAACCTGATTGGGCCCTATCAGTGTGGTTTCAGACCAGGAAAGTCCACAATCGATCAAATCTTCACACTTCGACAGATCCTGGAAAAAACCCAAGAAGTCCAAATCGATACCCACCATCTTTTTATCGATTTCAAGGCCGCATATGACAGCATTTATAGAGACGAGTTATACAGAGCCATGTCTAGTTTTGGCATCCCTGCCAAACTCGTCAGATTGTGCAGAATGACGATGGAGAATTCTCGCTGCTCCATCAAGGTCGGTAACGATCTCACCGAGACCTTTGATGTCAAAAAAGGTTTCATGTGATTTTTTTAACATCGTTCTTGAAAGAATTGTGCGAAACTCACAAGCCAACACCGGAGGCACAATCTTTCAAAAGTCTGTGCAACTACTAGCGTATGCCGACGATATTGACATTATTGGAAGAACACAGCGGGCTGTCACCGGTGCGTTCGCTAGTATTGAAACAGAAGCGGCCAAAATGGGTTTAACGGTAAACGAGGGCAAAACCAAGTATATGCTGTCAACCAAAAGGGACACGCAACATCGACGAATTGGACAGAACGTCACAATCGACAGCTATAACTTTGAGGTAGTAAGGGACTTTGTCTACCTCGGCTCTGCTATCAATTCTGAAAATAACACCTCAGCAGAAATAAAACGAAGAATAACTCTTGCCAATCGCTGTTTCTTTGGGCTGAGAAGGCAATTGAGTAGTAAGGCCCTATCCCGAACAACTAAGGAGACTCTATATAAGACCTTGATCATCCCAGTCCTGCTTTATGGCGCTGAAGCTTGGACTTTATCAAAAGCGGATGAAGATATCCTCGGTCGTTTCGAGAGAAAAATTCTTCGCAAAATATTCGGTCCCGTTTGCGTTGACGGGCTTTGGAGGAGAAGATTCAACGACGAACTATACGAGCTGTACAGCGACATCGACCTAGTCAAAAAACTGCGCATTAGTCGTTTGAGATGGCTAGGACATGTAGAGCGAATGGACACCAGTGCTCCGGCCCGAAGAGTCTTCGAATCACACCCGGAGGGACAACGCAGCAGAGGAAGACCTCGCCTTAGGTGGCGCGCACAAGTTGAAGGGGACCTGAACAAGCTTGGAGTGCGCAACTGGAGGCAGTTAGCTAAGGACCGAGCTAACTGGAGAGGCTTGTTAGTTGAGGCCCAGGTTCACCCCGAACTGTAGCGCCACCTAAGTAAGTAAGTAAGAATTGCATTTACTGTCCAATTTATTTATTGTATTATTTTAAATTAAGATATTTATCTTTTTAATCTTACTTCTACGAGTAAGTAGATTGCCTTCGAGTGAGTCATCTAAATATCAGAAATGTTTCATTTCATGCACACTAATAAATTTTAGATACAATAAGTAAAAGTGTAAGTTAGGTACATACATATGTAGGTAGGTAGTGTGGGATTATGAATTTTTCATAAGCCACTAGGCACCATAGTGGGCTCATCGCGATCCATAGAGAGCCATTACGGTAACAAAACTAAATCTAAACTATCTCATCCATGCATTTGATCTCTCTACAAAATTTTACTATCACATAAATTTGGTTTGAGAACCCAACTTTCTCTAAGTTGTAAAAGAAGTACTTTCCTAGCTGTTTAAGTCTACTCCGAGCTATGCTTTGCCGTTCACAGACTAGATGTGTGATGTCTTCCGAAACATGAAGGTCACTGTACTATTTAGATATATCTGTATTTTATAATCTTAATATCATGGCATTCCTCTTCAGAAGGCAAGGAACAGAGTGAATCCCTACCGCTATTCTTAACCGCGACCTGCTTAGTTTCTGGAGATTTTTTTTTGATTTAACATAGGCCACAAGGCCTTAGGTAACCTATGTCGTCCCCGAGAATAATCTTCTTAGCCACACATATTGGTGGTTTTACTTCTCTAACTGTATCGCTTTGTGGAAGTTTTGATCCTTTCTTGGCCAGTACGTCGGCCCTTTCGTTCCCCTCTATATCGCAGTGTCCAGATACAAAGCATAATTTGACACGGTTCTGGGTACATAATGCCTTGTGGATTGTGGGGTAATTCCTGACTAATTGAGATTTTATGATGTTGAATTCTAAAGAGCAGCCTAACTATGATTGTAGATGCGACATTCTTGTCAGCTATCAGTCAGTCTGTACTCTGGTTTTGGAACCATCATGTGTGTTAGTTAGTTCCCTAAGTAAGATAACGCCACACTGAGGCGTTCCTATAGTATCGTATTTCCTAATTGAACTATTACCGAGAGTGGAATTGATGTTTCTTGAGATGAGCATTTTGCAAATCCAGTTGGTAATACTATTCTCGCCGTTAAGACTTTCCAGGGCGCTTTTAAAGGTCTCCCCCTTTACATTATTGGGAGGGCATTTTATGTCTAAGAACGCAGCTAGTGTAAATTCTTTGTAATGAAGGAAAGTTTCAATCTTCCCTACAACCTCATGTAATGCAGTTTCTACTGATTTACTCTTGAGATATGCATGTTAAGCTTTGCATAAAGCGCCGATGCGACAATTGTCTCTGATGTGTATACCTAGAAGACTCTCTAGTGTCTTTAGAAGGAATGACGAGAGACTAATGGGTGTGTAGTAATAGATTTATCTACTTTAGGTACGAAGAGGACCCTCCAGGCTGCTGGTATGATCCTAAACATTGTTTAAAGATTTCCTTAAGTCTGTATCTGACTTTTGCTACGGCAAAAAAACGCAAGTTCTTTGATGTGACGAGGTTTAATACTTACTATTATCTGAGGACCCATTCGGTATAGAAACCGCTGACGTTCTACTCACTGGAAAGTGAGTTTCAACTAACGTTTCTTGATGCAGCTGCCAGATCCTTGGCCAGCATCTTGCGGAACCCGGAAGTCTTGCTAGTATCTGTGATCGACTCTAAGAATTGTTTCCAGGATTTTTTTTTTGGATTTCCTGTTTAAAGCCTCTCTTACGATCTATGTATTCATCGCATGTAATGTCATCTTACTATTTTTGCTCTAACTTCTGCATAACTTATTTCCTATTAGAGTTTAGTTCGCCATTCCACCATGGAGGCTAGCACCTCTTGGTCTCCCTTCTGACTGGGCATACCTTCTGTCACATGCCATGTTCATTACCTTACAAAAGTTGCCTACTGCCTTGTCCATATCTTGGGGATTGCCATTGCCTTATCTCTAAGATGTTGACTTATTTTTTGTTTCTATTTAACCCAGTCCGCTCTCTATGCTTGGTTTTATAAAATGGAATAATAAAGTGCTTACGGATCCATTATGCATCAAAATCCCTTTAAATTTCACTATTAGGTACGATCTGTCCTAGAGTATTGTAATGCATTTTGAAATTCATTTTATATTAATTCAACCTGCCTTTTTATGAAACTAGATGCTATTCGCTCAAACTATGGCCGAAATGAGCCCATTTCGGGTTGCATTAGAGAAACTAGATTAGTTTATAATACTATAGACTTATCTGTTAATTGTACAAGAGATACGTTTACCCACATACTCATATATAAGAAGAAAAACAATTAAATGAAACTCCTCCTACTTTTATATTTTGTTAGGTGACTTAAATCAGTTCGAGTACATGCACCAAAAGAATAGAAATGTTATTAAATAATAGGACCATTCATGAGCTAACAAATTTTTTGGTTTAACATGCCTTAAGTATCAGCGGTCTTTACTATTAAAAATACAATTTCAGATGATAAAAAACCAAAATAAAAGCATTTTGTCAACAATTTTAAGAACTCAGCGCAATCACCACCATCATCAGAGATCTTTTTGCGGATAAAACTTAAAAAAGAACCTTCTTATGCAGGGTGATCCAAGATATTTTCGAAAAGGTACACATCGTTAAATGTTTCCATGTCTTACAAACCAGTCTAATACCCCGTTTCACAGGGCGCAGGAACATACATAAGTCCATCGGGACATAAGTCCCAAATCAAATTAGGGACTTACGACCAATTGCATCGGGACATAAGTCCCATCAAAAAATGTTGGGTCTTATGCCCCACCTAATATATTTGTTTTTACATAAGCTTAGAGAATTCAAATACCCAGAAGAGCATGGAACAAGTAAGTACATGGCAAAGCTACATTAGGCAAATTTTGTTTATGTCACTTATATGCATAAACAGTGGAATATCTATGGTGGGGGGGGGGCATGTTGCCCCCTGCAACCGCCTTGCTTGGGGTCACTGTTGGATTTGGGGTAGGTGCCAAAAGATCGACCTCAGAGTCGAACATACACGTAGCTTAGAGAACAACCATTGGGTTAAAATATATAATTAATTAATTTTTTTTTTTTTTGAATATAAAGTGTTTGAGAATATTCTATTCAAAAATATTTTTTAGTATTTGATCTTGTCGCAAACTGACTGGTCATAGCAGAGAGGGATGTAGCTCTAAGTTTAATTTTTGTTTATATTGGCGTTACTGGGAAACAATATAAAAGAAGTAGTGTTGTAAGACTGTATAGATACCTTTTCTTGATAGTATTAATGAGATTTTAATTTTGCCTCACAAGTCACAGCAAAACATGAAAAATTTAATTTCCGTATTTTTATGAATAACTAGCTGCCCCGGCGAGCTTTGTACCGCCTCAGAATCAATAAATGTTGTCTTAACTTATGAGCTGAATTAAATTCAGTTTTTTATTAAGGTAAAATGAATACTCAAAATGAATTAAGTTCATAAATGTACAAAAATCAAAATGATATCTATTTTAATTACGTTGAAATTATTTATTTTATAGTAGAAACACATTGGCACAGCAACAGCCAACAGCAACTTCAACAGCAGGGGCAAATAAACAGACGCTGTGATGTAAAACACATCAGCACAGCAAACAATACACATCGAAATTTGACTTTGTGGGAATATTTGCCTGGATTGCGCCGAAATATCAAATGTTTTCAGGTTGGTACGACTGAATATTTCGATTTAAAGATGGCTGCATTCGGACAGAAACGGCCAATTTAGGATTAGGCCTAACGTTGAAGTTGCTGTTGCTGTTGCTGTTGCTGTTGCTGTTGCTGTTGCTGTTGCTGTGTCAATGTGTTTCTACTATTATAATTGTATGTAAAGGACCGCGCAACTGAATCAACTGTCAAAGGTTAATTTTTTTTTTTTTGGTTGCCTGGAGGTGAGGAATCTTCAAAAGATACCAATGGTCCGTACCATTGGTGATGCCCGATTCATATAGCTGACCTGTCAATGTCATTAGTGTCAGTCAGTATATACCGCACCCCTCAGAGAGGCACTATGAGCCGCGCGTGCTCATAGTAGTACAGCTTCAATCCTCTCATTTCTTCATTGTTTGATGACTACGACTAAGTTCCCTTAACAAGTAGTTTACGCTTCTGGAGTGTTAATCTCGTTCGGTAGGTAGCCTTCCAGCGAAGGCACCTACTAATACCGTCATTAAATGCGGTTTTTCCTTACGGCGCTAGATCGAATGGTCTTGTTCTTTGTAGTCGGCGCTCGATGTTTGTCACGTCCATAGTACGGATTATTTCATTATTGCAATGAGCATAAAGACGAGTACGAAGTTTGCGAGCAAAGTTCATTACTTCGTCATTCACAGTAGCAATTTCTAGATCTCTGTGAATATCACTATTCTTTATATACCATGGAGCATTCACGATTGCTCGTAGGGCTTTGTTTTGGAATGTTTGCAATATAGCCATATTGCTTGGTTTCGTACAACCCCAAAGTTGTATTCCATATGTCCAAGACGGTTTTAGCACTTGCTTATACAGAAGCAGTTTGTTATATACGCTTAGCTTCGAGTATCTTCCGAGTAGCCAATGTATTTCTCTTAGTCTGATTTCTAGCTCGCCGCGCTTTTTTTTAACGTGTGACTTCCACTTAAGTTTTGCGTCTAGGGTCATTCCTAGATATTTTGCCTCATTTGCGTATGGTATTTGTACCGAGTTAATGGAAATAGGTAAGTGGTTTACCTTTTTGTACGTAAAATTGACATGGGTTGACTTGGTCTCGTTAAGGACGATTCGCCAGGTCTTTGTCCATTCGCATACTTTGTTTAGAGCCCGTTGTAGTTTACCCGTTGATGCTTCGACTGACTCGTCCGTTGCGAGGATAGCCGTATCATCTGCGAACGTTGCTACGACGGTCCCTTCATCTTTTGGCATATCTCTTATGTAGAGCAGGAACAGCATTGGACCGAGTACGCTTCCTTGCGGAACGCCGGCATGGATTTCCTTGAATTGTGAGTATTCGGTCCCGTGTCTAACACGAAAGAGCCTGTTTTCAAGGTAAGATCCCAGTATTCTACACAATTTTTTCGGTAGAATTAGCCTTAGCTTTTACCTTAGACCTTCGTGCCATACCTTATCGAAGGCTTGCTATACGTCGAGGAAAGCGCTAGAACATATCTTTTTCGCTTCTAGAGCTTCTTCAATTTCATTCGTTATACGATACACCTGATCGATTGTGGAATGTTTGACCCGAAAGCCGAACTGATGATCCGGGATCAAGTGTCTTTCTTCAATTACTGGTTGTAATCGTTTAATCAAAAGTTTCTCGAAGACCTTAGATGTTATCGGCAGAAGCGAAATGGGTCTATATGATTTCTTATCGTTTGCACATTTCCCCGGTTTCTGAACCATAATGACTTCGGCGACTTTCCATTGCCTTGGAACATATAAAAGTCTCAAAGAAGCGTTTATAATGTAGAGCAGCTTAACTAACGCCTTTGTTGGTAGCTCCTTCAAAATTTCGCCAGTGATTAAATCATATCCTGGAGCCTTGTTATTTTTCAACCTTCCTATTGTCATTCGAAGTTCGGACAAGGATACGGTTTGTACTTTAAAGTTGTCGGGTGCCGTGTTAACATTCGGGTTTTCGATCAATGGTTGTCCATCGAACGGCTTGAACGTTTCTTCTAAATGCTCGGCAAATAATTCCGCTTTCTCCTTGTCTTCTTTTGCCCATTCGCCGTTAACTTTCCTTATTGGTGGCGAGTGCATTACGGGTTTCCTTACGGACTTCAAAGCTTTCCATAGTGAATAGTTTGAGCTCTTTTCAGCAGTCAAGCCCTCGAGGTAAGTAGAAGTCTCGCGATTTCTTAAATCATGCAGCACATTTTTTAATTTGTTGCAAAGATAGTTCAGATAAGTTTTATCTGGGGGCGTGCGGGATTGTTGCCATCTCTTGCGCGCTCTCCTCTTTTCTCGTATGAGGTTTTCAATTTCGGGTTGGAATTTAACTTTATTGTTCTGTGTTACTGTCTTCCGGAAAGGAGTTTTTTTCCACGCTGCACTCTGAATGGCTTCCACAAGTTTGTCAATTTCGTCTTCTATTTCGATCGGTGTCTTTAGCGGCACATTTAAAGCAACATTTTCCGTGCAGTCTTTTCTAAAGGCGTCCCAGTTAGTTTTGTTACTAGTTAACCTGGTCCTTCTTTCGTATCTAGATTTCCACCTATTTTTAAAGTGACTGCTGAGTGATCTGAGCATAGATCATAGCATTCTTCGACTTTCGTCAGATCTTTAGCTAGCCCTTTTGCGATAAAGAAGTCGACGAGGTCAGGGATTTTATTTTTGTCAGTTGGCCAATACGTTGGCTTTCCCTTCGAAAAAAATTTCACACCACGCTTCATGCTGACTTTGTACAATAGCCTGCCTTTCGTTGAATTACATCTTGAACCCCAGAAGGTGTGTTTCGCGTTAAAGTCACCACCGATGATAAAATTAGGCCCGAGTGATTCAAAGAGGCGAACGAGGTCGTCGTCTACTAGCCTATATCCCGGAGGAAAGTAACTAGATCCAATGTGGTAGTCTAAGTGGTTTATTTTTACGGAGACTGAACTTATTTGCATAGAGTCGAGTTCTATTTTCATGTCTTCGGAGTGCTTGATGCAGTCTTTGATGTAAAGAGAAGATCCGCCTCTCGCATTTTCCGAAGGATGATGTGCGTGATAATCACTGTATCCTTTTATTTTGGATCCAGGTCCCTTTTTTAGGTGGGTTTCTGATATCAGGCATATATCAATACTGTTTTTCCGTAGAAATACTTCTAGTTCGTCGATTTTTTTCAGAAGGCCGTTTGCGTTCTATGTTAGTATCTTGAGCAACTGTTTCATATTCATGTTTTGTCGTTTGTCTTGCGAGGTTTGGTCTCGAGCTTGCTCAATTTGACAAATATGACTTGATTAATCTTGGTTTGCTCCTCAAGTTTTTCCAATATCACGGATAATAGTTGACATACCGGATCTATTGTGGCTGATCTTGAATTGGGTTCGTGTGACGCGACTTGCGCGTACGATCTCGCGCCAACCAGTGGCGGTTTTTCCATTGTACTTTGACCAGCACCACTTTCTTTGGCAATTTTTATATTGTCCTTTATCGGTCTCGTCTTTAATGCACATAATGTTATCTACTGGCATTACCGGAACCAGCATACAACGCCATGTTCAGTTTTGCTTTTGTCATGTATCAGAGATGGTGTTGTATACGGATTTAGTTTTTTGTTTTAGTTTTGGATTAGTTTGGTTTTGCTCTTTTTTCTTACATCAAATTACCTTTTTACCTATCATAGAAAAAATGTTGAAAAGTAATTTTCTGAAATGTGTTAAAAAAAAAAGTAAAAAATAAATACAAGTAAGGAAAAGCAGAATAGTGTACACGTTTTTGATATCAGTCCACTCACACACTCATTTTGTCAAACCTTCACTATTTTACATGAAAATTTGATTAAGTTAAACTATAAGTCTACAATTCACCCATACATACGTGTGGTTTTTTTTGGGGAATTTTCATTAAAAACCGATTTTGACGAAATGTTGCATGTAACATTCTCAAATATTCGACATTATTGGAAGAATTAAAAAAAGATACACTAAGAATATTTTTGTTAATAAGACCGTCCAGAGATACTCCCAGAAAATAAGTATCCTGTCCTGTTCTATGAAGATACCACAACCTGAAGTAGTTCTCCCCAACTGATATTGAAGCTGCACTCTTGCAATATCAGCGTTCTCAGCGTTCATCTTTCCGTGAATTATGGTAGCCGAAAAAATTTCAGTCCGATGAGCTAGCCTTTTCACATGCCCCTCAAACTTTTTAGACTTGCACACTAGGCCAAAAATAGCTGCAGTCAAACATATTTTTGCAAATTACCATCCACTTTATGTTGTTTGATTGTCCTATAGTCTGGTTTTCTATAATTTGTCGATTTGACTGATTTAGTGATTTCTTAAAGGCCTCTTAAAGTTTAACGAAACTAAGTTTAAATCACTCGCACTTACAGCATAAATTTAAACTTCAGTTTCATTAAATTGAATTTATCGCGTTATTCTAAATGAAATATGAAATTGGATTGTCAAAGAAATTGAAATCTCAATTCAAAATCTATTTTCGCCTGCTGTGCAAATAAATTAATGAAACATGAAGTGTTTTTGCGCCTTGGTAGTTGGTTAAGGGGGTGACTGCACCTACAGAAGTGCAGCCTCACTCGGATCTCAACGGAACCATTGTATTCTCCGCTGTGGGAAAGCTATGAAACAATGAAATATATTAATAATCCAACAGTGAGTATAAGACAGGAGTGGACTCCTGAACCATCCTGTTTTCTTTGTGAATTGTAGAATGGTTTTAGGTGACTTGACAACAGTATAATATGTGTATGTGGCTGTTGCCTTGCTACTGCTCTGTTACTGTTGGTCTGCACAATTTTTTTTGACATTTATGAGGGCTTGTGTTGTAGCCTACAAAAAATAGAAAAAAATGTAGAACACAACAAAAAGTTTTGTTTTTTTTCACATGATGGATAAACATCACAGGGTAAACTAATTAAACAATAATAGCTAACATCCGTAGGTAATAAACTAAAACTTATCTAAACCAAACCAAAGCAACGAGTAACGCCCACTTTTTCGGGGTTTTTTACAAAAAAAAATGATGAAATTTTTCATGTACCATCCTCAGACGTGCGAAGTTATTGTTGTTATTCGAAAAAAATGCAGTATTCCAAGACCAATTTATTAGGGCTCAAAGGAAAGGAAGATAGGGTATTATACTATGAGTTGGTTGGGTGGGGTGATTGTCCCTGTATAGGAAGGACACACTCAGACCAAAAAAAAGTCCATTGTGATACCACTATAAAAAACCGGATTACCAGCACCGGAGACCTACATGGAGACTTCCCAGATGGGACAGGAGGCAGGGTAACCAGTTTCGGTGTACTATAAACCCATGCCGAAGACGTATGGTTCGCTGTTTATGTTATGTTTCCACCAAACCGAAACCTCGAGGTTTAGATGAATTTTTACCGAAACCTCGAAAGCCCTTCCAACCAATTTGAAATCATTTCAAATGTCAATGACATGTCATGACAAAACAATTGCCAACAATCTCCGTTTTTTATATTTTTTCTTTTCCATTTACTGACAAATTAGAATATTTCTTTTAAAAATATTGCCTCGTTGTCCGATTTAAAATGAAAATAAAAATTAAAAATTGTGACATTTGCCATTGACAATGTGTGACCAAACATTCAGAGGATCCCGCTGACTGGGAGAGCTATAAGGAAAGCGAAGGTATTTTCAAAAAAAAAAGAAATGGTGACATCTACAATTTATAAAATATAAATGAACACCAGAATAAACCAAAGTTCACGCTGTAGGTTTGTTCGATTTGGTAACCTCTCACAGATGGATGAACTTAAAAGGTTTTGAACTAAGTTTCACTGAAATCATGAAATTTCGAAACCCCGAATATGTATGGGAAGTTCTCAGAGATTTGGACGAATGGGAACATGGTATTAGACATTAAACCAGTTTAAAATGGTGATAAAATTTTTTATTTTGTCTAAGTATAGATCGTTGAGATCCTCTAAGAAGTATTCGCCTAGAGTTTTCTTTTTCCAGGCCGAAAGAACAGGAGGGGTATACGGAAGATTTGTCATGGTTTCTGCCTACTAAATAGTCAGTGTCCTGTGAGAGCGCCAACTATCTTTGTCAGATTTGTCCTATTGCCGGAAATAAGTCTACTGGTTTTCCTACAATCCAGCTCTGGCCAGATTTGTTTAGAAGAGAGGCATGTGCTGATATTATTCCATCTACTATTGCTGCGTCATCTAATTTGAATTTTATCGAATTAATATGTGCTGACGGATATCTATCTATGTATGTAGAAAAATATATGCTTGAAAAACACCAAAGTGGGCCGGCATTCCAGTGGTGATACAAATATTCAGTGCACCGGAGTAAACTCCAGCACCTGTTCCAGACGCTGTCTTGGATCCGTCTGTGTAAATTCTGTCGCAGATTCGTTTAGAATTTTTCCCGATTCCCAAGCACTTCTGCTAGGAATCCTGGTTTTATACTTGTCGTTAAAGTTCAGAATACCGCGCCATCGTGTGCGGTTTCTGGCAATGTGCCTCAGCTCTCCGAAACTCTTTCCCAATTGCCTGTTCTGCGCCATGTACTTCTGTGACCGCCGCGTATTCTGCCATCCTGAGTAAGCGGGTTCCATTGCATCGCGTGGTTAGCTATGGGTCTGTCACCTTTTCGGAGAGTGTGACCAATCCACTACCACTTTCGTCGTTGTTTGGTTGTGCTTAGAGGTTCATGACTCGTTCTCTGATAAAGGTGTTCGTTAGAGATACGGTGTGGCCAGAATATCCTTAAGATGTTGCGTAGGCACTTATTAACGAACGTTTGCCGCTTTCTCGTGATAGTAGCGGTCACTCTTCAGGTACCACATCCATATAGCAGTACGGATTCAACATTGGAAGGGAACAGTCGTAGCTTGGTTTTCAAGCTAATTGCATTACTACGCCAAATTGTGGATAGCATCCAAAACGCAGATTTTGCTTTCCCTATTTGGTTGGCTATATCCAGTCCGGTTCCGCCATCAGTTGAGACAAGGTATTGGAAACACTCTACTCTCTTAACCGTTTGTCCAGCAAGGCATATATGAGTTGATGAGTTCGGTCCTAGGCTGATCATTTTTGTTTTTGCCGAGTTAATTTTCAGCCCAACGATGTCAGCTTCCCTCTCCACATTTGCTGTCATTTGGTGAAGGTCCATTATTCTGTGAGTCAGTAGGCATACATCGTCGGCGTAGTCGAGGTGTTTGAGTTCGGATGTAAGATTCCATCGAATTCCTCCATTACCCGTTGATAAAGCCGCATTTAGCACATCGCTTATCACCAATAGAAACAATATTGGTGAAAGAATGCAGCCTTGCTGAACCCCACTTTGGATTTCGGATTCTTTCGAATTCCTCAGATAATCTTTGAACCTTCTCAAGTATTGCAATGTTGATTTTCTTGTCTAATGAATTTTCTTAGAATGCAGATGGAATTCGTGAAAAAAGTCCTTAAATAAATTCTCTGTAATCAGTTGAAATTGGGGCCTCTTTTACCAGGATGAAGGTGAAATTTTCCCTCTTTTAGGGGTTCTTACTCTTGCAAATATCTATTTTTTCGATTCGGATTTTCAAAATATTAAACATTTAGAAATTTATTTACTAAGTGGAATTATTATTTTATTTAAGTTTCTACAAAAATAATTTTGCTAAATATCACAAGTGGACTGTTAAACATAAAAAAACTAATCGCTACTGTCATATTTTTTACTGCCATCGATAGCGGTTATATGACTTTCTTCTTTAGGTCTTTAAAAATCGAAATAAATTCAAGTACATAAACGAGAACACCAATTAAGAAATCGTATAGCCGCTTTGTTTGTTTTAATATCATTTTCAATGGTTTGGTGCAATATATGTACTTGAGTGTAAGCAGTAGATAAGTCTTAAATACAATTTATGATTTATTCCAGATAATCCTTCTGACCTCTCCAGTTTTTCGTGTAAGTTAAGTAGATTGCGATTATCAAGAGAATTACTCCGATAACGAGTAAAGCTATTGCAACTCCAACGCCTATTCCGCACGCTTTTAGGGCAAACTAGAATAGTATAAATAAAATTTAAATCACTAGTTAAACAAATTAAATGTAGACTAAATAAGATTTTAAAAAAGAACTCATCTCTAATGGAGTAAATTGTATAAATAAGTATTTTGATGCTTTACAAATACGTCATATATACATAAGTATGAGAAGTCATGATAAGGCAGCGTGGCACCGTATCTGCACGTGCCATCGCTGATCTCCAAACATATAACAGGCCTGGAAAATCTGATGAAACCCAATCGTTCCTCGAAAGAGTTCGATAGAGAATTATTTAAATTTTTATATTGACAATATGTATTTAAATCTTAGCGAATTCTTTGCCCGTTTCTGAGCATTGACATACTTATTTGAAATTGTTTGCTTGGCATCTACAAAAGTCCGCACAAAGTACCATATGTTGAGTTTCTACTTTGCGTCATTCTCCGAAGACGGATGATTTATGATTGATAGTTGTTCACCCTTATTAGGACTGATATGTAAGTTCAACGAATCTTGTCGATGACGTTAGACGTGATAGTTTAGTGGTGTTTTAATAAGCGTTTTTCTTTTTTAGTTCAGAACAGAGCTCTGAACAGAGCCTGAGCACGCTCTGAACGCTCTGATTTATTTAAGAAACACGATTGAGCAGTACCTGTCATATGACTGCAAAGTTGATTGAAGATTCATGTTTTTTGTCTTCTTAAACACTGAAATAGCGTTTATACACAAATAAAGTTTTCATTTAATTATTAACTGCTAATAATTAATTAAAAAGACAGCCTCGAACTCCATTTCAATGGTTTTCGATTTTGTTTTCCCATTGCTTTACCCCCTGTTAAACGTCAGATTCACTGTACTCGGGTTTTGCTCAGGATGCTCAATCAATTCATGCTGAGCTGATAGAGCGCGCTCTGAGCACGCTCTAAACGAAAAAAGAAACACGAATTGAGTGCTGTAAGCACTCTGAACTAAAAAAGAAACACAAACATTTTTTTTGACAACTCAGGCTCTGCTCTGAACTAAAAAAGAAAAACGCCTAATGTCGGAATTACGAGTCGTTTCGCTTATGTTCCACATACGTTCCACAGAAAACACTGACAGCAACAAACTGTTTATACATATTATTTATTACTTTCTTGTATTTGAGTATTTCGATGTTTATATCGCGGAGTAGTGAGGATGATGAAAAAGGGGAACAATTAATTAATTTAATGTTTCTGTTTTGCTGCGGATAATGTTAATGAAAGTGTTGTTGGCATTTAACTAGCGTTTTGCCTCGCCAGAATGATGAAAGACACAAAAGTCAACTGTCGAACTAGAATTACGAAGATAGGCCCTATTATTCGTGATATGCAATTTGGTCCCGTTTACATTATCAGGCTCTGGAGGATCTTCTGCACAATTAAAGGATTTTTCAATAGGGAGATAGCAATTTTGTATTTTAATATCTACAAATGCACCCTTAAACTTTTTTCTATAATCATCAGTCAAGCTTTACGTTTTTGTCATGGTGAAGTTCACGAACGAGCAACGTTTGGAAATTATTAAACATTTTGAGTCGGTGGTCGCAAGTTTAAGTGCACTTTCTCCAATTTTCGGTCGTCATAATCGTCCCACCAGACGATAGTGCTATAGTGGATACAATTCACTATTGAATGTTCCTTTGCCAGTTAGACAACGCACCGGTCGAAGTACCGAAAATCCCGCAGCCGTTTCATGCTTCAACTTCAAAATAAACTAAATCAGTCGATTCCACGTCGTTCACAGGAATTGGGAATCTCTCAGTCCAGATTGTGGTGAATTTTGCTTAAGACTCTTGGCCTACATCCTTACAAAAGCAAATTAACTCAAAAACTGAAGCCTCTTGGATCACTTGAAACACCGAACCTTCTCCGATTGGGCTTTGCAAAAGTTTGAAGAAAATCCCGAGTTTCATCAAGAAATCATCTTCAGAGATGAAGCTAATTTTTGACTTAATGGCTTTGTCAATAAGCAAAATATGCGTTATTGTTGCGTTACAGCAACAAACCCACAAGTGCTTTAAGAGACTCCATTGCATCCACAAAAGTCACCGTGTGGTGCGAATTTCATGACGGAGTTGTGATTGGACCGAATTTTTTCGTCGATGAAAATGATCGCCATGTTGGGGTCAATGGAGTTTGCTATCTCCCGTCTCCTATCACCGTCTTTGCTTCCAGGTCATGTAATTAAAACTTAGCATTTTTCCAAATCAATGCCTCTATACTTAAAAAAAAATAAAAAAATTAATTCATCACTTACCCGCACAATTTTAGCCATACCCTCATCCAAGTCTGCGCGTTCGGATATTATCACAAGAGGCGCATAGAACTCATTAATGTTCTTAAAAATCCTATAAAAAACCCAAGTTTATTCACATGTTGTCTAGAAATATCTCTAACACTTACTCAACAATATCGTCATCTCTAAGGAGCATACTAACTTGAAGGTTCACTTTCACTTTTACGGGAACACCCAATTTGGGTTCTATATCCAAATCGAACGAGTGTTCCTCAGGTTCGGGATTCATTCCTGTCACAGTTTCCGCGTATTGCGGATCAGCATTCATAAAATGAGGAAGCGATAGATATAGAGGAGCTCCGAATAGGCAAGGTCCTAAATCCATGGCGCCCGTTGGTGCACACGTTTCCGTTTTCTGCGAACAGAAACACTTCCTATTCGGATACAAATCTCCGCTGTCAAATGACATGCTATTCGGTGAATATTTCACTGTATCCATGCCGCGAATACGCTTTCTCTCGTTGGGATACAAATTAATTGGACCACACACATCGGAAAAGAACAATGATTGTGGTTCATAAGGACCACGTGCCGGTGCGAATATATCACCAGTGCTTCCATTGATACGACCGCACTCACCCCTATAGGCGTAGGACTGATTGCTACCGCGCCAATGGGTAACTTCGCCCAACATTGATAAATCCTTTTGTCCAGTGTTAATGGTGTATGTTCCCTCGTATTCCTTGGACGCGTTTCGTCCAACAAAATAGCCGAATTCTTTATAACGCCATGGAATCAACTCAGATTCCAATAGCATTGCAAATTCAGCCAACGGATCATAGAAACCCTGGAATAGCCATTCTTCTACGGTTTTGTTGACGGCCAAACATCCACCCTCGGTCTTTAGGGCGAAGTTAATTATCTTCTTTATGTAGCGATTCCAGTTGCGCACTTGATTCGCGGCGATCTGTTTTAAAACACCACATAGAGAAATATTGGTCAAACTTTAAACGTAATCACAGGCAGTGACCCTTACCACACTAGGTGTATGAGGCATGGTGATTAAATCGTTCAACGAGCCAATGGACATGTCCTGCTCGAAGAACCACGTCCGACGAGCATAGAATGTCAGTGTGTCATTGTCGTGCCAGGTGATGTCCTCTTTGTTCTTTTCGTCCCGGAAAACATATGGTCCCATTTGGACAAAGTTGGGCTTCACATTGAGGTTGGTCACATCGTACATATTCGTCCAGTTAAAGAGATACAAAAACATGTAGGTAGTGGCTGGCGGATGTAACCAATATTTATACCTCCATGATGTCGGGGTGAGTGTTAGTATCTAAAGGAATAAATGATTTTGTTTTATACTCCTGTCGGTACATTATAGTACAATGTATATCACACATTATTGATGATGTTCTCCAATAATCCTGGCCAAATTATAATCAAAACTATTCCGATTATGGTACAAACGATTCCAATGGTAATCACCCAAATCTTTTGTTGACGGACACTGCAACATTTGCAACACATTCTCTTAGCACTTCGCGTCAACACTGAGGGCGATACTAGGGTGTATGAAGGCATATTCCTCGGTTTTATTGTTTACACAGAGTGATCGATTAAATTTTTTCGGATATATCGTACATATGTACATAGGGTGTGACTTCGCATTAATACAAAAAAAAAAAAAAACAAATATAGTGAAATATCTTCAATGGCTTGCTTATCTGATTGTAGATAAGGAGTTGAAAATTTAATCGGTTTGAGGTTGCGTACTATGAAAACAAGTTGTTTGGGATTTATTTTCGGATATCAAAGGCAGTTGCAGGTTAACGCTGTAAGATAAGCACTCGTAGGTGTAAATACAAATGTTAATATTGATTAATCTAGTTTAATGTCATAGAGATTATGATTGAGCAGCAAAATCCGATTGAAATGTTTTAGTAAAAATGTGGTTAACAACGCCATTTCCAAATAAATCTACTACCCACTGGTTCTTTTATTTTTATTTAATTAGTCACTGGTTCTCAGTGCCATTAAGGATCTAGGACGCAATTGAAAAACATGGATCGGTCATTGTTTTATTTTAAATCTGATGCTATGTAAATTTATTTCATTAGAATCATGTGTTTGAAATGGAATGTCCTGAGCTTGATGCACCTTCTTGGACAATCCTCCTCGATAGTGATTTGTTACTTACTTGTAGCCTAACGTTATAGATCTGAAAAGAATGATTGAGCTCCTTATTGATATAATTTAAGAGTTATCAGGGAAGTCTATCTGTTCAGCCACATTCTACCATTATCAGATACATTTCTGAGAGAAGACCTTAAAACCATTATGATCTGGTTGGTGAAGGAATGTATTTTTTTTTTTGTTTCTTTAGTCCATAATTCTCTTAGTCACGTGGTCTGATGACTTCAGTGATATCATTTGGTGGGAAATCTGCTCCTTTTTTGGTCAGTATGTCGTCTCTCTCGTTACCCTCTATATAATAGCGTCCAGGTACCCACCATAATAGGACTCGGTTCTGCGAACATAATACCCTGAGTAATATGCGGCAGCTCCTGACTAGTTCAGATTTATTAACATAGGACTCTAGCGCCATTAGCGCAGCCGTACTATTAATGTAGATGGCGATATTCTTGTTGAATATTGATCCCATCTCAAGTAGGTCCGCAGATTTGAGTACGGCCAGAACCTCTGACTGGAACACATTTCATGTGTCCAGAAGTCTGAGAGCCACATGCAGGTCTATATCTCTTGATGCGTGATCCCGTACGCTCACTAGTTTTGGAACCATCCGAAATTTCGTTTTCGATCGAGACTTTTTTCATTGCAAATCCTATTAGGATGTCTCGAAGTCGAGTGCACTTTCATACGTTTCGTCAGGGATGTTCGGGAATGATCCCTTAAGAATAGAGCTATATATGTCCCATATAGCTGATTTTGAAGAGCCATGCGTTAGTGAGATGAAATCCAATGTTACCACTACCTGTAATTTTATTTGTACGCGTAGATCCAGTGGCAAATGATACATACAGTACAGCCGGGGGCATAGTGCGTATAGCACCAGTGATGGCAATGCAGGCTGTTCTTTCCGGGGCCCGATTAATTGCCCCCCCCCTCTTACGTTATTAAAAGTCGCTTCAATATCTAAAAACGCAGCTAGTGCGAGATTCTTATGGTGAAGGCTGCAAATGGCTGCCAATTAATCGGATAATGCTGCCAAATTGCATGATAGTTCAGTCCACTTCTACACTGGCGGTTTGTGGTTTCTTCTCTGAAAACCTTAATTCGACCATCTCTTTTACAGATCCCTTTACTGTTTTCAGGCGGAAATCACAGTAGAAGTCTTGTCCTGGTGGAAATAGCAGCAATCAAGTCCCTGGACTACTTTAAATTGTTGTTTGTCTCTCACGGATATGACGGAGCAGTTCAACAGTCACCCATGCTCTGTGCTAAACTATACAGATATTTTGGGTAACTGCAAGGCTGACGTGGTCTCAAGAGAGTATAATTATGCCGCGGTTTACTAAGGGTTAAAGGTCTTTAGCTACATCTAACCATATACAAAAGCAGGACAAACAACAGATAGGAAATGCCTCGACGTGTTATAAATCTGGCAAGAGATCTGGAATAAGCTGGATCAGAAACGTAGTCCTTGATTGGTAATGCTAAAGCGTCAACAATTCAGGTATCTAATGGGTGTGCTCATTGGACACTGACGGATAAATGGTTGAGCCTTCTCTCAAATGACTTGTACACGAACTATAGAGACGTAGAATAGGAGTAAAAAATTTTTTATGAACCTGTCCAGCCATGTCCCATAGAAGACTGCTGCATCTATGGGCTCGTTTCTTCAACAATCTCCGGGATCAGGCGACCATAGTAGTCATGAGCGTCCCTTACTTTAATAAAATTTCCAGTTGGTTTTAATTAGTCCCTGTGTAGGCTTAATGGAAAGATGGACCGTATCACAAAGGACGTCTTGTGGTTTCTTTCGGCTAGGACACAGTTTGACTGGCACTATTATCGATCTTTAAATCATGTCTCAACACTACGGCTAGATCTAAAAGTGGCGTTGTAACATTTTTTCCTTGACTTCGCCTTTCTAATCTCATGGCATACGCCACCTTTCTGGCTTTAAGTGTATCTGATCGCTGTCTTAACAATAAATTATAGCTTATAAGACTCTTAGCAGAAGTAGGTATGAACCAGAAAATTATTAGAAAATGTCATCTTTAGCCATTTAGCTACATTCTTACCAACAGCAAATATGTAAGTTTGAAAGTCAGTTCTTACCAGCTCTTTCATTCCTCAGTTTCGTGTTAATCTGATTTCTATTTGTTCGTAAAATATTCTAATTCATTTCCTCATTGCAGCATATACCACTAAAATAATTGACATTTCTACAGATGCTACATATGCCATGACATATGTATGTATTGTCATACAGCTTCCTTTATTGTTTCACTTTAAACGAAAACAAACAAATAACTCGAAACTTCACCCTTAACACAGTACAGTGAATTGCCATTGTGACCACCAAGCCAATTGTTTTCTTATATCAACATCTCTGCACCCAGCACTTAATCCAAAGGATCCTTTTACATACCCTTTGCTTGAGAAGTCAATAAAAACTAAAATTGCAACTCCAAAAAAAAAAAAAAAAAACCGAAAAAATCTGCTCAAAAGAGTTTGTACACCCCAGTCTATTATTGAGACACATAGCAGTAAGTTAACTTAACCGAAAACCATGTCCTCAAATGAACACAAAAGTTCCTTCAACAAAACCCGATCACGTCTCGTGAGTAGCATTTCAATGGAACTACTGGTCTGCTGTGGCGGCACTCTCCAAGTGTGACCGAGTGGTCAGAGGACATAAATTAAACTCTCCCATGGGTGCCAGGACACAAAAATTGACCACAGTAGAACTGCAAAATAGAATAGCCACTGACCTGCTTCTTTGGTCAACAATGCAATTCGAGAATAAAAGCGTAGATACACCGACACTGAGTTGGGTGAGATGGAAGAATTCATTTACCAAACCAGTGATGTCGTTTCTGTAAATTTTAAGGTAGTACAAATGACAAAAATGATGGAATACGTATCTACATATTTTAAAAGAGTTGCCAGGCTTTGAATGTGATGTTCTGACACCCTATCTTCCTTTTGTTTTATATCGAGTCAAGGTTTTAATTTGCAGGCGTATCCTTGATGTACAACGGAATCAAAATGATTGGTCTTGTACACGATATCATCTAACGTAGTAGAAGCAAATACATAGTTTTTTTTCGAATAATTCTATTATTACTATTTTTAAGTCAATGTTGCAATCTCACTATTCCTGCATTACAAATCCCAGCGGTATAAAAAGTTTGGAACTTTTGACCCGTATGGCCATAAGATCTGATACCGTACAGGAACAGTTTTTACTCATAATGATGTGAGTTACAGACTGAGAACAAGGTTCCAAAATGGACTTGCAAAATCAAAATGTTGTCTGACAGTTGCAACATTTTCTACAGACGACATCACTTGTACAAACATATTCGAAGAATTCGAACTAGTTGCCCACTAGAGGTGGAGGAAATTCTCGTAGTTACTCTACGAGATCTTACACTAAATATTGATTCAGCCGAAGGACAGATGCACCCAACGATTTCTTTGGCTTGACAGCGACGATGCAAGATTACCTGACGTTTATTAAATGGTGGTTATGACTTTCGAGGCTGTGAGTTGGCCTTGCACAGCTCAATATGTAAAGACGACCAACGCTCTGGAGCATAAAAACCATCATCAACGACCCATAAAGTCCATCCTGAAATGGCACTTCGTAGTTGACTTTGTGGATAGCTTTGAATTCATAGAAGAAGCCTTCGAAATATCGCAGCAGGTACGAGAGAACCATAAGCACACCGGATCGATCGAGCTAAGGGGCTACTTATTGCATTGGAAGGTGATGAGCCAGTGATGAGTTCTGCTATAAGTTGCGGATTCACCTCGTCGAGAAAGCCATTATCACCGGAGAAAGGAGCACTAAAAAAGAGAACTTCTATTCGTAATAATGTCAGTGTTCGACCATTGGGGTTGCTGAATTATTATTTCTGCCACGTTCCTAATAGGTGAAGTATGGCGACGCGATGTGCGATGGGACCAACCATTATCCGAAGAAGCACTACTAACATGGAATAGATGGCGTTTACAGCTCCGCAAGGTAGTCAACTTTAAAGTTCCACGTTTTTATTTTCGAACTGGTTCACCGCAACAGCTTCAGCTCCACGTTTTCGTCAACTGTAGTGAGTACGCTCTTGCCATTTTGGAGTATTGGAAAAACATGAGTGCAAAAGGAGAAATGGTTACCGCTTTCATATGTTCAAAAACAAAGTGCGCTCCTCTGAAGTCACTGACTATCCCACGCCTCGAACTTCAAGCAGCCATCTTAGGAGCACGCCTAATGAAAACCATAATCGATGAACATTCTGTAAGCGTTGCTCGTACTATTCTCTGATGTGATCGAACAACTGTTATTAAATGGACTAATAAAAAGCATCGTTGATACAAATTATTTGTGACGCATAGCATCGCGAGCACTATGGAGCCATCTAATTGGAAATGGATACCCAGTCATCGAAACTCCACTGATGACTGTACAAGTAGCCGTGTCGACTTCAGCCCCTCACATGTTCGTCACATGTTCGTTTAGAGCAATTTGGAAGGCGAAAATAACGCTATAATTAAACCAAACCATTTTTAGCGTAAAGCCATTCAGTTCCCAAAGTACCTACTCTGATAAACAGAAAATCGAATTTTCAAACGTCGGTCGCTGTATTTGTTCTTATTCTGCACATCACCCTGCCCGAGCTCAGTAGTAAAATAAATATAAAGCGACAAGGCTTACTTAACTTGTCATCTATATTGTTAGGTTCTTCACAGAAACTGTTTACCACAACCGACGACAATTTTATGTCCAAGGGGTTGTTGGGCAAACATTATAACCCTCTAGAAATCAATAAAACCACAATTTCTCACAAACAAGCATCCTTTCATCTACAGATCCACCTGAGGTAAGATGTCTTCTTTTGAAATTTTCTCACTTTGGTGAAATAAAATTGTCTTGAAGTTTTCAAAGTTTTCAAAAACACATTTAACTAGCAAAAAACATCTTCAAAATGGTCTATGGAACCAAAGACCAGTGTTGTCCTGTTTTTTTTTTATCCTTGCTAGCATCCAATGTATGTTGTTTAAAAGTTTTCTTTATTACCGGAAACACATTCGACGCTAACCCAATATACTGGTGACATGTTACGGGAAATGCCTGGATAAAGAAAACTTTCCAGATACACTTTTATAAGATTAAGTGCAAAAAAGAATAAAATGCATTTAACTAATAACACAGCAACAGTACCCTGTTGGCGAATGCCAAAGTCACTCTGCACGTACCTAGCTCCTAGATAGGTGAGTTTTATTTGTTCGCCAAAAAAAAAAGAGGAAAGAAAAGTCTTTGACATCCGTACTGCTTCCCACAAAAAGGACATTAATATGCCAAATTTGGAATCAGATATTCAAGAAGAATCACTGATGCCTGAAGATGAGTAATGAATTTTGGCAGTCCTTGAATTGGATGGATGGATAGATGGGCTCAAAACACAATCCTTAAATGACTTTAACCACTACCGCCAGCAGAATTACCATTTGATGGTAGAGGTCTCATTGAAATGGCTTAAAGGAATAGCTATCAAATTATGGAGGTTGAAAGCTTCCATCTATTACGAAAGTCCTTTTCGGCAATGGATATGCATGCATGAATCTTCCGACTGTGATATACGAGTGGGAGGAAGTTTTTCCATTTAAAAAGTTGAATCCGCACTTAATCGATGTCTTTTGAGTTCCTGTGGGGTGTGGTGGGCAGCGGAGTGGATTTCGTTCCACAGCAGTGGTTGCAGTCTAAAATATACGTAAGTCCATCAGTTTGCTATGGAAGAAGATTTAGCACTGATGATGCGGCTATTGGAATTTGGTTAGAATTGAAGGGTTTTAATAAATTGATGGTAATTAATAGTGCAGAAGTGTGCGGTTCACATTGATCTAGGGTTTGGCTATTAGATTAAAAGTGATTTAAAAGGCAGTAGTAGCATTTGGGAGGTTGACAGTAAAAGCTTCAATGGCTTGTTGGTTAGTCATTTCTGATAATGGAACCTGATTTGATTGCTATATTCAAAAGAGGTCGACTGGAAGATTAAAAAAATGTAAAATGGGTGTAAACTATAGTTATTGAAGTTTATAAAAAACAATTTTAATGTTATTTCGCATGTAACATCTTCATACCATTGAAGTTATCATAGTAATTTAAAAAAAAAATAAAAATAAAATGCAGTATGCCACGCTCATTTTACTAGGGCTATATAGAAATGAACGATAGGGTATACGACGATCCATTCCAAAAGGATTGTAGCTTTTCTGTTTGTTTTGTTTTTTATTTTATCTAAAACATGGAATGTACATACATATTTATCGAAACAAATAAAATTGCTTTCATTTATCATCATAACAGACACTATCGGTATACCGATAAAGTAATAAGCATTCAACATTAAATGGCAGCATACTAACTCCAATAAATCTGACCAGAAAATCTAATTAGATTGTTATTCTCCATTCTATCATAATTGGGAACATGAAGACTCAAGATAACACCGTATTGTAGATTGTATGCAATCTTACACAGTCGATAACATTCTATTTTGGTTCCTATCGTCTATATACACTTCTTTTCGAAAAAAATGCAAATTATTCATAAATAATTTAATTAAACAAATATAACAATTTAAAATGTGAAGATTTATAATTGGGGTGTCAAGATTATAATGTCCATTATAATGTAATGTATAGAATCAAAATTGCGTGACACTTTGCTGGGGTAAGGTTGGCGACCCTGAATCCTTGACACTTGTCGTCAGCGACAACTGTTAATCGTTTCGATATTTAACTATGTTGCTTAAAGTCTAGTGTCTTGCGCGCCCAATTATCCACTTCTTACTTGTACCTATACCTTCAGGGAAAGTATTGGTTTCGTTACTTGAGATTTTGATCAAACTAGTCCAAAAAAGTGGGTCCGCCAATTCTGTCTGACTGACATATCCGGGGTCTAAGGAATGGTCCATAGTTTAAGTTGATAAGGTTGATAGGGGTTGATAGTGAGGCAAGCGATGTTGAATATTCTCAATTCTTGACACATGAACTCACTGATAGGGGGATAAAACTGGACTGGCATGTTCGAAGAGGTTTCGAACAATGGCAATGTAGAGGGTTGGTCCCTTAAGGGTTGAAGAATTCTTTGGATAACCGTTTGACAAAACGAAGGGATGAGTTAGCTGTAAGAATTATCTCATCAATGTCGGAACGGAAATTCAAGTCCCTGTCATACAATATGCCAAGGTAACGAAGAGATCGAACTATGGATATTAGTTAGTGGTGATGAAGATAAAGTCGGGAGGGGGACTGGTTACACTTACCCGAAATAGTAATAGATTGGCATTTGGCGATGTTGAGCTCTAAGCAATTTTTGAGGCACCAGATTGAAAAACTATCGAAGTCTTGTTGAAGGAGACTATAGCCTTGTGGTGAAGAAATAAACGTGAAAAATTTGGTGTTATCAGCGTAGAGGGAGACGTGTGAGTGTTTAATGATTCTCTCAAGGTACTTTATAGCTAGAATAAAAGGGGGTCCTAGATGTCTGCCTTGTGGAATACCAGAGGTAGCTAGACAGGTAAGAAGATATCTATTTTAACAATATGGGTTCGAAGCCGAGGGTGGATAATTTGAAGAGGATTACTGGGTGAGATATCTTGTCGAAGGCTTTACTAAAATCGTTTGTAATGACATCGAATTTGTTTCCATTTTCTAAAGATGGAAGGGCAAAGGACACAAATTCGACGAGATTTGAGAGTTCGTTCCAGGAAGCGAGGTTGGCTGGGGAAAATAAAAGATTTCCACTGAAAACTTAGGGCCGTATATAAAATACGTTCAAAGATTTTTGGGTATATGAACAAGTTTGGGATTGCGGCGGTAATTAGTAAATTCATTTTTAAATCCCTTTTTATATATCGGTGTTATAAATGAAGTTTTCCAAACTTGAGGAAATTCTTCTTGTGACAGGAATAGACGAAAGAGTTTGGGGAGGGAGAGGTTGGTGGAATTATTTTTATTTTCAGGACCGAATAAGAATTCTATTAAGATTCTTTGACTTGTTGTCAATTAGAAATATATATGTCGATAATTTTGCAGAGAAAGAAGCCAGTGAAGAAGTTATGTAGATAACTGAGGTAGAATGGGCCCAGTACAATTAAATTGTCTGCTAAAGATTGTTTAAAACATACAGAAAAGCTACAATCCGTCTGGAACGGATCGTATGATACCCTATCCTCCTCTCTATAAAGTGGGCATGGCCAAATTGCATATTGTACTCAAATATAGCTATAATGTCGAACGTTTGAGGATGTTACATGTAAAATTTTATCAAAAAAGGTTTTTTTATGATAACGCCCCCAAAAAGTGGGCGTGGCCAAAACGTTTGTATGGGTGGATTGTAGGGAATCTGAATGCCTAAATATTTGGTCTTAACAAAATTTTTCGGTTTCATATAATTTAGTGAAGTTATAAAAAAGTAGGCGTGGCAGTGGGCGGATGTAAAAAAATTTTGCACTTGTACTGTATCTTTTTCTTGGAAGCCCAGATATGAAATTTCAGCGTCCTAGTTAAAAATTTAAGGCCCAAAAATCGGTTTTCTGTTGTTTCGTAAGAAGTGAAGTCTACTATTATATCAAGGAGGGGAGGTGGGTGATATTTTATGTTGCAAAAAAAGACATTGAGAGAGATTGCATTAAATATTGATCTGTCAAAAATGAATAGGCCATCATCTCTTAGAATCAATTAAATTCGACGACAGCGCTGTAAGTGCTGCTTAGCTATCTGAAAAGATATATTTCTTAGTGCCCTTAATACCTTTATTAAGGTTTATCCAGGTGCAGATCTCAGTGTCATGGAGTTCAGCCTGGAAAATCGTGGGATACATTCCCTTAGGTATCGAGACTTTGGTGTTGGCCAGCTTCAACTCCAGTTTCCACATTCAATCCGTCTGTGAACTAGACCAGACTTCAACGATCCAGTGCCGGAACACCATTAGAACAGTTTGCACGGTCCAATATTTCTACCTCCAATAACCTACGGACACAACTGGGGAATTAAGTCAAGAATTTTCAGATGTCCCACATGGA
Source organism: Xylota sylvarum (assembly GCA_905220385.1). NCBI lineage: Eukaryota > Metazoa > Arthropoda > Insecta > Diptera > Syrphidae > Xylota > Xylota sylvarum. Next base: position 32,646,055 of record LR999960.1, read on the forward strand.
TGGCGGACTCGATAAGAGAATTCCACCTAAGCCGTTTGTCAAGGATGACGTCGAGATATTTAACCTCACTGGAAAGAAATAAAATGGTGCCTTTGATGGCGATAGGTCCTAGATCTTTTTTGTAAAAGGCACCAGAACGGTTTTGCAAGGATTGGTGGATACTCCTTCTCTGCTGCAACATTCTAACATGTGTAGTAAGGCACTTTGCTAGAAATGGTATTGCTGTATTTACAACTTATAAAAATTGACAAGTCATCGGAATAACCAGCGATGATGTAGCCTGATCTCTGTAGATAGACTTAAAGATTGTCGATGACTAGTGACTACAGAAGGGGAAAATGACTCTTTCCTAGGGACAGCCCTTATCCGGGATCAGAGACAATGACACTTCTCCAGTGGAGTATGTAATAATTTGACTTTCAAGCATGGTCCTTATCCATTGGTTGGTCGAATCGTCGATATCTCTGCTACTAATTGCTCTTGCTATTGAGTTGTAGCCAGTGTTATCGAATGGACCCTCAATGTAAGGGAATGCATACATTGCCATTGAACGAAAAGTTCCTTCTATCTTCTTCCTAAGATAGTGAAGAGCATCTTCTGTGGATTTACCTTTCCTATATGTAAACTGGTATGAGTGCAGAGGGATAGATAGTTTTACTCTCGGATGTTTGTCAGATATTCGCGAGACTTGGGGCTGTAAAAGAAATTTTAGGTATTATCTGGGGATCGAACCTTGAATCTCTCGTTTCGTAGTCCATCGCACTAACCACTTAAACCACGGCGCCCTCTTGTACAATATCTGCAAGACAAAAAGAAAATTAAATGGAGCCGCCGACTAAGATTGGTAAAATCATTTTCGATTGAATAAAAACGGCCTGTCCTCAGGACTCCCCAAAGCCTTATTCCCATAGGATATAAACAGTAAAATTCTCCAACAAAATTGTGGGAAAAGGTTATGCAAAAAAAAAGTATTTGAATCCCACTATTAAATGAATTTGATATGAAATAGAATTGCAATCACCTGCAGGCACTGTCTATTTCATTTTGATTTTTAAATTGAAAATAAATTAGTTTCCGTTTTTGTCAATTATCTTTGTCGATGAATTGGCGGGCAGTTCCTGCTTCGTCTAACATCACTAGCAGAGGTATTAATATACCTCTGTATGCACATGTATAGGCCGACGTGTATTGTTTTTGGCTTCACGATAAAAAAAATATTGATGAATTATGGGTGAAGCGATTAAAAATTCTTTCCTCTAGGGATATAGGTGCACACATACAAGCATATATTGTTTATTCTGTCGCTTGAGAGTATGAAACTCATCGTGTGTTTGTATTCTAACTTTTTATGGCCTCAATGTACATATGTAGGATAGCATATTCAATTCCACTAAGTGCCTTATGTGGCCTCTTGTTAAAATGTAAACACCTTCTTGTAAAAAAAAACTAGCAAATATATCATACTGTCTGCTTTACGATTAAATTTTATTTTATGTTTAAGTATTCAAATCTCAGCCTTTCAATAATCGAAAACCCGGATAAGAACTAACTAAACCTTGTACGATATCATCAACAGAATGTATGTAGTGTAGGTACTGTGACAAATCCATTTAATCTAAAATCGTGCTTTCCATTTGCATTTCCCACTTTAAATAGATTTGCCTTCGTAATCCGCTATCCGGATTTGGATTCATCTCTTCTTACTTTACATCAAAGGTAGTCAGATAATACTCCATACATAGAAACAAGAAACAAAAAAAAAACAAAATCAACATTAAAACGAAAACGCTAAGTATTAGCCGAAAATCTCTACAACAAAACCCATCATAGATATCTCCTGAATTATCCTTCTAAATCCTTCAGTAAACCACACGCCTAGATAAAATTCAATCACCGTAACGTTTTTATTTTACTTTTTCAATGTTTTTCGCTTCAGGTTTTTGTTTTTCCTCTTCCCATGGATCTACTTAACTCGTCGGTGGATATGGTGGGCGATATACACAAATAGACAATTTTTTTTTCTCTGCAACGTTTTCCATTCACTTGAAGTACCTACTTGTGTAGAGGTATGATTATCTGTTTTCCATATACATGAACAGTATGTTGAGAAAGAAAACTAACAAGGAGTGTGAAAATAACTAACTGAAAAATGTAGTGCTTAAGGATTGTAGGGCTACATTTCATGAGTTGCCATAGCATTGCAAAATGTTAAGGAGTTATACATGAATTGCCAGGAAACGCGTCTGTCAACATTACGAGTGATACGCTCATGTACAACTGTGGGTTTGAAAGTATCTCAAGATACTTAAGATTCTGTACATTGTTATAGCCCTAGGAAGGAAATCAAATGCTTCATGTAGCTGGCTGACCATCAACGGGCCATCATTGCTCATAACGGTGTACTAAGTGGGCTGAGGATGCAGCAAAGGAACACTGGGAATTAACAGTCTATAATAAACATTTTGTATTGGTTTATTCAATATGTTTACAAGGATCTTTCAACCGGATTGTAAATCAAACTGTAAATAATCCGAAAACAACATTGTCTCCAGAAGTTGGTAAATGGTATCCGTTTCATTCAGCCAGTAACCTTAATTTTTTAAATGTCTTATGAGTAAAGGTATAGGTTGTTGTGAACAGCCACACTAAGATCACTAGAACTACATGGACCTAAAATCTTCATAGAGGCTACCCTAGGAACCAGCAGAAGTTTAATGTCTATAAAGCACTTCGTTTAAATTGTGAGCGAATTAGACACATATGTGCAATATTTTGCGAGCTGAAATCATTGTTGCAGAAATCATTACCTAGGATGTAATGACACCTACTATGATTGCTAAGAGCGACCTTTTCTGTCTAATCAGACAGTTGAAGAGTTTCTGATTCAGTTTGTACCAGATCTGTCTAGTAATGGGGCAGGTAACAGTTAAGTAGTAGTCTAACTGCAGCATACCAATATTCATTTTATCCGATAATATCGATAAGATGGCGATCATCAGATCGGCACTCAAATTAGGTGAATATTGAATTGTTTATCCATCTCGTTAAAGAACAGGTGGCAATTACGAACAATTTTCAAGTTAAATGTGATAGATTTCAGAGATTTGATCGCTGCTTAACAGTCCATACATGATGATGGATGTACAGAACCAAAATATGTAAGACGTGGCTGTAAGGACCATTTATATCTTATTGCTTTCCAATAGCAGTATAGGCTTTTCTAGAAAATTGAGTTTTCACCCAAGTTTCTTATCAGGCATGATACGTAAATATTTTGCTTATACATACTATACGTATGTATGTATATGTTAAAGTAAAAAGCTCGGATATGAATGGCCTTATTGAAGAAAATCCTGAAGATGATAAGGTTAAGAACTGTTGTAGGATTAGTGTGAGGGACGCATCCAACATTTTGGATGTTGCACATGTTTAGATGACTCAAAGTTGACTTTGACTACTATCTTATTGCGAAAGGTTCAACTGTCCAAAGAGGAAACGATGCAAATCATCATCATCATCGCATGTCTAAAGGCACTGGAAATGGTAGAATACCGGTGTACTGGTGGATCGACTGCGTCACTAAGCTGAGAGCAAACTGTCTGAAACTACGAAGGTGCAAGCAAGGCAAAGACGAACAGATGACTTCGAAGAGATACGGAAAGATTTCCTAAGGAAAAGATAAAAACTTCGGACACCCAAAATAGTAAAGCCAAATCTTTCGAATCGTTAAGAGAAGGCCTCCAATACAACCAGTTGGGAAGCGCCTTCAAATAGTAATGGACAAACTTAAAAGCAGTGCGGCAGCTGCACCCACATGCCCTATCAGGATGAATATCACAGTTAGCGGACTGTTCCCAATGAATACTAGCGTGCACCTCTGCCGCAAAATAGTACAGGCTACGGAAAGAATACCACCCACACAACTGCAGAAGTCCTGTAAACAGCGGGCTGAATAAAGAGCATTCTGTCCCGGAATTGACGAAATCCCAAACTTCGTCCTGAAAGAAGCTATTAAAACTAAGTCAGAGGCTTTTGCAAACCTCTACACAACATTCTAAGGAATATCTTCATCTCGGCCAATTGGGGTTTCATTATGAGAGCGCTGAGGAATATGGGAGTGCCAAGCTATCTGCTCCAAATAATTACAAGTTATTTTGAAGACAGAATCCTCTTCTACGATACAGAATGAGTCCCACTGGGATCAGTTCTAAGTCCTACCCTGTGAAACATTATGTACGATGGAGTACTTCGTATGTTGAAACAAAGAGGAGTGGACATAGTCGAATAAGCCGATGATATCGCGGTGGTGGTAGTGGCTAAAATCCTAGAGGAAGTGACACATAACTGCAACAACACCATCAAAAACGTGAACATATGGCTTCGCTCATTAGGTCTAGAATTAAAGGAACAAAAATGGTTCATTATCAGTCGCAAGAAAGACGAGCATCTGAACAGGTAGGAGAACATAATATTGATTCGAAGTCCTTCATAAAGTACCTAGGGGTATTACTTGATCATAGGCTCAGCTTTGGAGAGCATCTAAACTTGACCGGCAGTAACGTAGGAGGAAACACGACAGAGTTAGGGGGTGTTTTAGTCACGTAAACATGCAGGAGTATCGAGTCTTGTATAACTCGTATAACGGACTGTAATGTTGTACGTAAGGGTCTGTCAGATTCTACTTTCGAGAAGTGGGGCTAAAAGACACATAAGTGAGAACACGTTTGGTTCGGAGCCAAAAGTGATTCTTCTTTTATTCAAAAATTTCAGAGGCTTATATACTAATTCCCTTTAGCATTTTCAATAGTCATCGGTATGTATGATGCACTAGAAGTATGTCACAAAAGCAAGACACTTGATCTACCCCATGACGCATACGTTGTATGGTGTCCGCCGGAATTCAGGAAATCCAATCGACTGGCAAAATTCAAGTACAAATATTTGACACGACAAGTCTATTGGATCCAGGGCCTAGTTTCTCGCAACCATTGGCATTGTGCGCATTATATTCCTCACACGAGGGACCTACCTGGATGGGACCTACTGTTTAATGCCGTGTCCGAAGGGAAATTTTTGTTTTCAGAACCCTTTTCATGGCAGTTTTACTCTTGGATGTTTGTCATACACTTGCAAGAGGTGTAGCCGTGAATAAACTTGTCAAGGTTGTCTGGAGTTTGAACTTCAAACCTCCAGCTCAGTAGTCTGAAGTGCTAACCACGGCAGCTGGCTTTAAATTCAGATCACAGCCTCTAGCAAATAGAGAATGAAATCTAGTCACCAAGATGTAAGGACTTGTATTCCAGCAGCGTCTAGTTAGGTGTCCGTTAATGAAGAGAACATTATATCAGCAAGTACACAGGGTAGTTGCGAATATGAAAGGCACAATTTATTACAAATTATGTACGTAGTTCGGGGTTTGAGAAGTGTGCATTCGATATTGGAAGCTTTCAGCTGGAATGAGATACTCGGACAAGATAAAGTCAAAAGTCATCTTGAATATTTCTGTTGATAACTGCAACTTTGATGTAGTAGTACTAGTAGTAGAAAGGAATTAGACTCCGATTTGATGTAGTGGGCTACCTGACATCTGCCCTGTTTTGGTACAGCAATTGGACACCTTAGTTTTAAAACTAGTCTGATTAGAAAATATCACAAAATGTATTAATATCCTATACGGATGGTGTTTCAACTTGCAACGTTGCCTGTATGCTACATGTTTGCTTACACCTCCACTTCCTACACCCATATGCACGTATGTATATATAAATACGTTTATAATAAAGGGCAAGTATTGGTTCAGTGAACATTTTGATTCTTGAATTTTGATTGCAAAAACTGGGTTTCACAATTCTGTGTGTCGGTGTTTTGTCGGAGTGCAAGATTGTTCATTTACATACAATGAATGGTAAAATCAAAATTTATATTTTTCCAAAATGAATTGTTTACCTATACGAACAAGTACATGCAACCAGGAGATAACTTTATCTGTATATACTACATGTGTTTATATAAACATCCAAGTCCATGGAATAGGCCTCATCTATGTATGTCCCACACAATTCCTACTGCTTAACACCTTTCCTTCTGCACAGGATGCCACCGAATTATTACACTCATACACGACAGTATAGTGTGTTGTAAGAGCCTAAATAAATCTCGCATTAAGGCTATTACAGTGATTCTGTTTATTTGCTGATATGTATTCCACTGGGTAAAGACGATGTCCTCATCCCCTTCAATAAAACCCAAATCCTCGACGAAATCATTGAGGATGTGACTACAAAAATGATGTGTTCTTGGAGTGTTTGTCTTTTTCTTCGGTTGTATCTGTATCTTCTGGCAGGTTTAGTGGATTTTCGGTTTTATGTGAGAATACAATTATGATCCTCTTATGTTCTATGACGGCATCATGCATACGAGTGTACGCTCTATGATGACTGATGATGAGTATTTCATTTCTATTTTTATCGAATGTTTTATTGCCTTCGATTCGGAAAGGGAAGTCAATCCAATTCGATTGAGTGCCTTTTTGGAGGAAGAAATGTCTATTTTATTATGGATGTCAGGATGACTTTGAGTACCTGTCGTATTGTTAATTTCTTACTCTAAATTTTTGGAAATTCATGGTTTTGTAGCTTAAGTAAACTCAATGAATGAGAAAACTGTTAAATCGAACTGTTGTACATTTAAGATGAGTTAACTTACAGTATATATCGTATGTGGAATGGTCGGTTAAGTTGGATTCAAGTTTCAATAGTTTCAGTCAAAAATGCAGGGATATTCTTGTTCTAATGGAATAAACGGTTTGTGCTTTCATTTACTTTCAATATGGCATCTAGTCTATTCAATATAACAGTTTACTTCGAAATCCTTTGGACAATAGATTTAATTGAAGGATTTCTATTCTTATATTAGATACTTACATCGGACCATATTTACCGAATTGTTCTTCGGTCTTGTGCAGCCTTCGGAAGACTTGGGTACTCCTTGTTCAAACCAAACGGAAAACCATCACGAGGGTGAGTTACCTTAAATTCGAGCAACTTGTACTGCAGCATATTGTATTTGGTAATAGAATCCACAACTTAATACTAATATAATACTGAAAGCATTTCTCCCTTTTTAATTCCTTGAACTTAGTCAACATCACAACAATATTGCAGACTTATGTTACCTCAGCATTCGCCAAAATCGTCCTTCGGATCGTTCATCGGGATTTGGTTGGCCATATAAGTCGATCTACATATAGATCTACATACATATGTATGTATATCGATAGCCTTCGATAAAACTTGCGTTAATATGTCTAATAACTTCTATCGATTCCCTGAAGCTCTGTTACGTTTACCCGACTGGACTCGTACAGAGGAGAGTACACCAAGCGATTCTTATACTTTTTGCGCAGCGAATTCGCGGTATTGAAATTCGACGAGTCAACCTTAACTTTGGATAGCTTTTGAATTCGATTTCCATGCTTGTGAAGTTTTCACCAGGTTCGGTGAGAGAGTGAATGTGTAAATTCCTAGCCGGTACCTAGGTATTGCCACAGATAACGGCTTCGAGAACTGCATCATGAATGAATATATACTGATTTTGGTTTGTACCATGTAGTTAAGTGGTGCTGTCAATAGTGGACTAAATGTGGAGATCTAGAATTCTTTCCAGAATCTTCAGAAGAAGACGTTAGGCTGATTGTTCTAAGTTCTTTCGGGAAGGTATGCAATATTTTGCCTGCTTTGGTTATAAAGATCATTCTTACCTCGATCCAGGCGGCCGGCATTGTTTCTATTTCCAGGCAACCCTTCAGAATGAAACACCGTTTATGCACTATTATGCTGAACACCGTCTGGATTTGTGCTAAAAAATGCCGTTCGGCCCCGGGGATTTAAATGGCTCGAAACTGGTCACCACCAGTTGGGCGTGCAATATTTACCAGCGTAGGGCCGTCGCTAGGGATAGACGTACAGCCGGAAAGTAAGTATTCATTAGGCGATTAATCGATGCGTCATCAGATTCTGCCCATGATCCATTGGGATTCATGACGACATTGGGCACAGTTGGTGCTTTGGAAAGCACTTTGCGTAGTCTAGAGGATTGAAACGTATTGTCAATACTCTGGATCTACGTTTGGCTTTCCGAACGTCTGCTTCGAAATTGATAGAACCTCGGCTTGAATAACACTGCTGGTCAGGAAGTCCATGTACTAAACGTTATAATGTGTTTGACCAGAAGAGTTCGCGGAATAGAAAATTTAGTATGCCGAAAATAATCTGGGTAGCAAGATAGATTTAGTCATTCTATTGAGAGTATCCTATATCAGATCTACAATCCTAGCCTGGCTCACAGTGTTCAAATTGATTTTTAATAACATCTCTGCGAACGGAGTGATCTGTAACCCAAATACTATAATATAAGAATTAGTGATGGTTATCCTTAATTTATTTATTTTAAGGATAACCATAAAATTGGCAAATATTTGATTATGACATTTTATCCTTCAAGTTGAAAGTTCCTAAACTATTAGTTGTGATACTAATTAGACCCACTTTATGGATTCACATCGGATTTGCACAATCTTGACATGAGAATCAGACGACAAATTTTGGTTGCCTGACAGATTTCCTCCTATCTCTTTGAGATTCATCAAAATCAGTGTTCCTATTCCCTCTTCCCGAAATAAGCCAAAATGATATCTATGCTGTAAGAGTTAGAAGTTTAATTACCAAGTTTCTTTTAACTTAAACGGAAATCAGTATCCAGTTATGGGTTGTTTGTGTATTTTGCTATCTACGATTATATATTTCAAAAATAATAAAAAAAACAGGATACAAACATCAAAGTCCTGAAAATACTACAAATGCACACCTGTTCTGGTTCAATGTTTATATTCTTAATATCATAATTATTTAAGTCCAACCGGATGTACAGAGTAATTAAAAACAAATCCAATTCGTGTCAAAACGAATCGGAGCAATAAGTCAAAACATATGACACAGCAAATACGTGTCAATCGAATGATCGCCTGATTAAAGACAAAATGCAAATGCAAACAACCAAATAATTGTCATATGTATGTATCTGTATACCTTGTTTTTAATATTTTAGCAATTTACAGATTAAATTTTTGTTTCGTGTGAAATGAATGATTTTCAGCGTTATTGATGCACGAAGAGTGACTTTATTAACTCGGATTTGCTGACGCCATTTGCTGGTACAAATATATTAACAGTTCACTGAGTATGTATTTTTTTTTTTTAAATTAATAGAAAATGCATAAATATGATGAAATAAAAAATGTTTTTATTATTAGCGGTTTGTGGGTAATGAAATTCGAATACAAGCAATGGTTTTGGTGATTACCTTTAATTTGTTTATTTAGTAGGTGACCGGAGATATATTGGCTTTGGATCTATGACTTCGTACATACTTATGCATGAATGTACTTATAGAGGCTTATAGGATGAGGTCCTGGTTCACTATAGCGCCATTATAAGTGAGTAAGTATTTAGAGCCATTGCGATATGATTTTTTTATGAGTTCTTTGAAAAGCCTAGATGCGAGAAGATCAATTTTTTCTAACATATATGTAAGTGGTGATGTTCTTAGCGCCACCAATTCTTATTGGTGAAGGTGAGAAACTATATGTAGCTCTACAACAAGAGGTTTAAAGGCTTGATGTTGCATAATCTTAGGGCCAATTGATACTTCCGTTTGGTACAATTATAGAGCCTTAAAAAAGTTTTTGTTAGGAAGTTGGTAATGGGACTACGAACACGGCAACTTTGTTCACAATTGTCTTTCTTAACAGAAAAGTGGGCTTGCATCATAGATGAATTTCATCCGGATTCAGTGGGAACTCAGAGATTTTTCTTGAATGCTTTTGCGAAATGTGTATACATATGTATGTACACTAACTCCCGGTGCCGTTCGTGTGTTTTGAAAGTAATGTGAATTATTAGACATGAGCGTACTTAGCGCCAATTCTTATTATTGGATTTCTTGCGCATAATTTTTTGGTGTTAATATAGTCCTCTTACCTAACCTTATGTTCTAAGAGAGAGCACACCCTGAAATTCAAAATATTATCTTGTTACGCTCCTAACTACTACACATATACACAGCCTATGGCATTGTTAGCCACTGCTATACGACTACTGGCTACAGACTCCACTGTTTCGAGGAATGCATAACTTCGGGACAACGCAGAACGATGATTTATAACTGAAATAAACAATCGAACAACTTTTTTTAATCTTAAGTCCGAAAAGCCATTATTGTGCTAGGACAGTGTAATTATCTTTTAATGACGAAAAATAGATACGTATCTGATCAGACCTCGAATTTCAAGAAATCCTATCTTATCTTTCATCCAGAGACAATAAGGAATCCCTGACCAAGTTGATTACAACCATTTGCTGTAACTAAGCGTTTTGGATTTTATAGTCTTTAAGATAATTATCTATAGTACTAAGGCATAGTAGAACTCTGTCGATTCTATGGGAGAGTGGGAATCTCAATATGCTTCTTGGTACTTGCAAACTCTTAATCAAAGAAACTGCATCACGTGCTCTATCACAAAACAGATCTGACCCAAGCTTGAGCTAAGTGCGGCTGCACTTCCTACAACCTGCCAATGGAACCTAACCTAACCTAGGATAAGCGCCCTATCACAATTTCGCTTGTTTTCGATGCGATTTAATTCAAATAGCACTTGAAATATGTTTACAATGATTTTTTAAGCTAAATCTGGTTCAATTTCGTAAAGGCAGTCAGTTTTTAAACGAGGTCTCGTTGTTCATGATGGTATTAGTGGTCGATGTTGCACTTAGGATACTAGATACGTTTCGTTGATAGTTATGTGGTGTTCTTCATCGATTGTGTTCGAGCTACAGCAGAGTAATGTCATTGAATAGGAATTCAGTCTGACCGGATATCGTATCATTCATAGTACCTTTATTTGGAGACGTAATGTTGCACTCAATGTGTAGCTTAACAGAAACTTCTTAATCCTAACACTGTAATGATATGCCATGGTATGTTGTAGATAGCTCTGTTGGCACCTCCATATTATTGGAAAACAGTAATCGATAATATACAGTAGGTAGTTGCTACTGATGGTTGCTCTTGATGGTCAGAGATACTCAGTCTAGTTATAATTGAGTCCCAAACCTTTTGTCTGTTCAGTGTTGATGTTTTCAATTTTAACTCAAAAAAAGTGCATCGGCTAATAAACTGTGAATATCTTTCTGTGATTCTTTTTTTTTTGTCGACTGGCATATTCAGACGTGACTGGTCTGTTGTACTATCATAAAGCAAATCTCTAGACCTATTGGATATTTCTCACCTTTTTAAAAAAAATTGAGTAAGCTCTTCAAGTTCTTCAAGTTCTTCTCTTGCTTCAGAACAAGTTTCGAAGTATTGATGCTCTTTTCGTAAGCGTCTCAGACTACCGAGTCATTTGCGCTTGGTACAATAAGTTAGTTGCAGTTGTTTTGCTTTATTACTACCAGACGGTCAGACCCATTCTCAATGCTGGATAGCCGCGTTACATGCATATTGTGTGCCTTGTCTAGTGATCTTATTTCCTGCGATCCTCCGCAAACTTAGAAGTGGTTATTCTTTGCATTATAGTTTATATCGGATACAATAGTTCCTTTCTTGGAAGACAGATGCATGTTTGCCTTAGTAGTGTATAGTCTTGAATAGTAGTCAAGTCTTATGTTGGCATCTTTCATGAAGATACCAGTACGAGAGTCTTAATTAGCTTTACATTCATTTTACATACAGCTTTGAATTTAATCATTTTCTTGATCAGCCTTTAGCGAAATGTAATTCTGATTTTAAAGCAAATTTTATCTGCTCTGCTTTAGAGGGAGTTCGTTGAAGTTTGGTTCAATATTTATTTTCAACAAAGAATTCATTTATTAATTCAATTAACTTAAATATAATAGAAACAAAAACTGTAAAGTAGTAACTATCGAATTCGTAGATACGTGCGGATTGGCGTGGGAGTTCTCGTACCAGAGGTCGAAGAAAGAAAAAGGAGAAGAAAACTTGGCAGGCCATTTAGACGACAACCGGAAATGCACAACACTTAGCGACTGTCAAATACAAAAGGTGGTACCAAATACAAGAAGTCCCTTCCAGAAAACTAAGATTAATTGTCCTTAATTCGAGATGTTTTAACTAGAAAAGGTTAATAATTTAGGATCAGTGCTATTTTGAATTTTATAATAATATGGATTTTGGAACAGTATGCGTAAAATCTTATTCATCTACATACATCTGTCAAGAATGGGATCAAACAAGTTTCAGACATGATCGCTATCACTATATCTGTAATTACACTCCTTTTTGTCTAAATACTATAACCAGGCTTCGCAATAATTTAAACATTATTCTACCTGTTCAAGGTCATCAGTTTATACGGTGTGCAACCTCTTTCGATTTTACTTAACTGAGTGCCTTAAAGGGGAATGAGATTTGCTTCACAGCTATACCCAATACGAACAATCCTATGGGAAATTAAGTAACATCTTAAAGGTCTTTTATTTTCGGAAATATTCATGTGATTGATTGGTTACCCAGTGATTTTGTCTGAAAGTTTTTGCATTATTTGTATATAAATTGTATTCATAAGCTATGGAAGGAAATTTTGTAGATTGGCTTTCTACTCTTCATAAAATTTTCACAAACAAAGAGTCATACATCTCCTTTCAAAGTTAGTACATAAATCGTTCTCCAGTGCATTCTATTCGACATACCACGTAACCATAAGAATATTTCAAATTTATAAATAAACACCTACACGTATCACCAAACAGATACATTGAAGTATGAAACCTATTCATCTTCTTATCACTCAACTTCATGTGAGACTTGTATGAGTTGATGGAATTCCCATCAAAAGAAAAATCCCCTCAAAATCCCAAGAAGAAGCAAGTCCAAATATTAATATTCACCTCACATTCATGATGGATACGTAAACTGGTCATCATGTGACCCAGTCAGGCATTAGCATTGCACGCCACATCATCAAATTGTCATTTTGCCCATCCTTTTCTCCTTCAATGCTGGCACATTTTTTACGGATCATGACTAGTATACTCTACTTAGTGCTATAGGTGTTGTGGTAGCGAAGAACTACTCGTATCATCGCCATCACTATTCTATGGGTCAACAAATGGATTTACTGAAAGACAGCTTCGTGACATTGGCACGGTCAACAAGTCCGGCCAACGAAAGGATAAGCGAAACGTTTTAATATTCAAAACAAACGAATTCATCCGGGATAAGGGATGTAATCCAACGTAAAGTAGCACTCTGCCAACCTTACACGACCTTAGACTTAACCAGAGAAATTCCGTAGAAGGCTTTACGCCCTGGTGTGTCGCCATCGCCATCGCCATCGCCATCGCCATCGCCATCCTTTCGTTTGTATTTAGTTCCATTCGATTGAGTTGGTCGGTAGGTACGTGTATATATTAATGTGTTTGTTCGTTTAAGTATCACTTTCTTCTTCATTTCTCTGTGCTTTCTATTATTCTTTCTCTTCTGTTGTTGGATGGAATTCAGGAGAAATTTTCTTTTTCCTTTGCCAAGGATTAAGTTATTTACTATTTTCATGTATTTGAGTGCAAACGTGATGGGACGAACGAATTGTAGTCTTTCCGTTGGTTTTGCATAAAGTCCTTTCCGTTGTTGCTTTAAGTATGCTTTAAATGAAATTCCATTTGGAGAATAAATTTTGTACACAGATGGTAATCTGAATGGCAAACAAAAGGCCTACGACTTTGCACCTTTGCCAGCGGACATTGTTGAGCTCATTAGTGAGGCATTGTAAACACTGTTCAGAATGCTTTATTTTTTTCAATTAATTTTTTCAATCCTAATTAATTCAACGATTTTTTCGCGTGACATTTTTTTTTACGTTAATGATTGGCTGTGGCGGCTTTAACGAGTTTTTCTTCTCTTTGTTTTTGGTTTTTCTTTAGTATGAAATTTTACATTTCATCAATAATTTGAAATGTAATAAATAGCAGTATTTTTTGGTTGGGCGCCACATTTTCATTAATTGGTGCGGTTACAATGTACATAGGTATGCATGTATGGGAAGTGAAAAAACGAAGTGCGAACAGGCAAAAATAAAAATAAATTAGTAAAAACAGAAAATCTTTTTTTTTACTTAAATTTAAACTTATTTTTACAATGTTTTGTAACTTTTATATGCATATGTATAGTATGTGTATATCAACAGTCATGTCATGATCCAAATCTATACAAATCTTAGCAATATACATTTGTATGTGTATTACTTAAAACAAAAGACGATTTGCTTTGAATTGGCAACTAATTGTCATCCCCTATATCTTGAACTTTCAATCGACAGCTTATTTTATAGAGATCTAGGACGGAAAGACAGAATTGTTTGATACATTTCGACTGATAATAAAATTACATATTGTACAATCTATTCGAATACTAATATCATACATACTACATACTTGTACTTAACGGGCGACCGACCCGTAAAGTGTCTCTGCCTAAGATACGGTAGCCTTCCACTCTCTTTGATCCCATGCTCCTTCCAGTTGTCTAGACCAAGCACTGTGGCATCGATGACATCTTGATTCTTAAATCGGATGTTCGGTCTTCCTTGTCGTCTCGAACCTGGATACTCCAAGGCAGGTAAACTCCTTAACCACTTCGAAGTAACTGTTGCCAACAGTGACGTTTTGTCCTAGGCGGTGGATAGATGTTTCTTTGATTATTAACTACACCTATTTGATTTTATTCTCATTCACTTCAAGGTCAACTTATTTCATCTGTTCTTCAATTGCCGTAAACGTCTCTAAGATGGCACACTAGGAGCGACTGTTGATGTTGATGTCGTCTGCGTAGCATCTGGACAGATTTGTTAAAGGTACTGCCTTCCATATTAACACTTGGTCAGTGTAGTATCTGCTCCAACACGAGATTGATTACACCTCGTGATTTCCAGCGTCACGCGGCACAGCTGGATCAGTTTGCCTGGGATGCCAAATTCGGTCATTGCCTTGTAGAGCTCAAGATGATGAATGTTATCATCTGTGCCTTTGAAGTCGATGAAGAGATGTTGAGCCTCGACTTGAAATTCGTTGGTCTTTTCTAAGATCTACCTTATTGTGAAAATTTGGTCGATCGTCGATCTGCCGGGCCAGAAGCCACACTGGTAAGTGCTGATTAGTGTGCTGCAGAAAAGTTTCAGACGATCACACAGTACGTTGGATAGGATCTTATATGCGACATTAAGTAGGGATATACTTCGATAGTTCTTACAAAACATAGGATCGCTTTTTTTGAAGATGGGGCATACAGAGCTGATAGTTTAATCATCTGACATATCTTCATCTACCCATACTTGATTGATGATTTGGTGCATCCTACCAAAGAATCACCATCATGTTTGAAAAAGTCCACTAGTAGGCCATCAGAAACGGCGACCTTGTTGTTCTTCAGCTGTTTGATAGCTGAGCCAACCTCTTCAAGACTTTGGCTTTGACTGAATGCGAGTTCTCTTCCTACCCTATCACTCTCTTTAACTGATGTCCATTAAGTCGCTGCTGAAAATGCGGCTTAAACACATCTACTCTCTGCGTTTCGGTTTCCTTCTCTGTTGCGAAGAGCCTGCTTTCCTGACTTGAAGCCAGCTGGCTGTTCTTTGGCTTTTCTAAGCGATTTTTTCATATCGCAGGACTCCTATTCTTGAGCTGGGAGTAGCGTGGCCCTTTCCTTTTACGCAGGGTCTTCCTCTTCTCCCTTTTTCTGGCTCGATACTTTTCCCTCACTGCCCCTGTTTTGCACTGTAGCGCTTTATATGCAAGAAATGCATACATTCTTGTCACCTTTAAGCGGTGCACGCATTCATCATCATACAAACAGCTCTTTTGGATGATGGCTGGTTACCTATGGTGGTCTCTGCTACCCCTTTGACGATGTCGCGATACAGGATTCAAAGCTTGTTGGCGTTTGTGAATGGTGAATACACATCGGAGAGTCTCTCGCTTAGGGGCTCTTTGTAGGCCCTGAGTACACCGGTTATGCTAAGTCTTCCAACGTTGAATTTCTTCTTCTGTGCGGCTTGAATCTTCTTCTCGTTCGATAGTCGTGTTTAAAATTTGGTTTCAATAAGAAAATGGTCAGAGTCGACGTTCCCTCTGAAAGTTCAGAATGTGCCTCGCATCTACTAGTGTTACGAGCTGCTGCAAAATAGATTAGCCGGAAGCCGTTGTCTGCTGTCGTGTCGTGGAGATTGTCCTTTCCGACTAATCTGCCGAAGATGTTTTCCTTACCAATTTTGGCATTGAAGTCCCTGAGTATGATCACTCCTCGAAGAGGCTTCGTAGGCTTCGTCCAAGAAATCATAAAACTTCTCCTTGATAGAGTCTTCAGCTTCTACCATAGGGGCGTGCGCTGATGTTTTGGAATGTTGCCTTAATGCGGATCACAGTCAGACGATCGCCGATCGGCTTAAAGTCAATTGTTATTGAGCGGAGCTGTGCAGTCTATTGTCACAACTGCTATAAATGATACAGAATAGAGTCACACTTGGTGCTGAGTATACGGAAACATTTTTTCTGCAGACTATATAACGGCGACGAAGACCAACATCGCGCTGTCAGGTAGAATTAACCATTTAACATAGGCAATGTTAGTTAAAACTGTCCACTGAGCAAACCGAAGTGAGGATAGCAATATCCAAGCTTAAGTCCAACAAGGTTGCTGGGCCTGATGGCTTACTAGCCGAGGGTTTGGTCAGACGGGTGTATGCCTGATGAATGAAATCTCAGCATCGTTTGCCCGATCCACAAGAAAGGAGACCCCCTCAATTGCACCAACTACTTAATATCGCGTACACGATTTTATCTGCCATCCTGTGTGAACGTCTGAAATCATTTGTCAACAACCTGATGGGGACCTATCAGTGTGGTTTCAGATCATGGAAGTCCACAATCGATCAAATTTTCGCACTTCGGCAGATCCTGGAGAAAACCCAAGAAGTCCAAATCGATACCCACCATCGTTTATCGATTTAAAGCCTGCATATGATAGTATCTATAGAGACGAGCTATACAGATCCATGTCTAATTTTGCCATCCCTGCCAAATTCTTCAGATTGTGCAGAATGACGATGGAGAATTCTCGCTGCTCCATTAAGGTCGGTAACGATAGCACCGAGACTCTTGATGTCAAAAAAGGATTTAGACAAGATGACGCGCTGTAATGTGACTTCTTTAACATTATACTTGAAAGAATTGTGCGAAATTCACAGACCAACACTGTAGGCACAATCTTTCAAAAGGTTGTGCAACAACTAGCACTAACTAGGTAGAACTCAGCGGGAGATCAGAGAGATTTCGGGATACTGGTTCGGCGAAGATTCTGGTTATTTCTTGCGATTGCAGCTTTTCGACGTCAATTGTTCTCACAGCAGTTCTTCTCAGTTGTGGCATTTGAAATATCCGCATTCGTACCTTGGCTACAATAAAGTAGTGATCCGAGTCGATCTTGGCTGCCCGGAAGGTTCGGACATACAGAATACTTGAGGCATGCCTTGCAGCGCTCGCAGTGTGATCAATTTGGTTGCCAGTTTGATGATCAGGAAACCGCCATGTCCCATTGTGGATATTGAGATACGGAATCCGTGTGCTTGCTATAGTGACGTTTCGTTTCAGTCCGTTTCTGGACGTGTTCCGGACGTCCTACCAAAGATGTCTTCCTTTGCTATTTTGGCGTTAAAATCGCCTAGCACGACATTAACTGACTACTTTTGGAATAAACTGAAAGAGCATGACCTGGATTGTATGTAGTTTCGAGTAAGTAAAGTTGAAGTTAGGTGACCTTGTTAGCTTCAGAAATGGAGCAGTGAATTGGTTACCTCATTCATGTGATTTAACGACTCTGGGCTTTTTTCTTTGAGCTAGGACTGTCTGAAGTTTATACAAAAAAGTAAGTCTTTAGAAGACCTCGTGACCAAAATGCCAAATTCCCGGCATGCCACGGAAAAATTGGTTCAACTCATTTATTCGTTAAGTCATTACCGGGGAGGGCATTTGAATGATGTATACTTATATTCTAAACATAAGTAATTATTTTTTGATATCCCAAACACAAGTTGTTTTATTCAAAAACAAAATGGAGTGATCTTAAGGTCTCACAGGAACTGCACAGAAAAGGCAATCTTCATTATTACATAATAGTGTACAGAAGGACGTTAAGTCTATATGGCAACTGATGGTATAAATAATGAACTCCATAGGTCCTACTTTGTTAATACTACCAACCTGAGTAGAAAGGTTACTCAAAGACAGATAACATGATGCTTATGTGTATATAAACCCATTTACACATTACAACTGAGCATCATAAGGCTCAGATGAATTTTATTTGAAATTAATAAAGCGAGCATGCTTTCAAAAAGAAAAAAAAAAAAAACTTTGTCGCATCGTGGATTCCTTTTCTTTTCATTTATTTCCTCGTGAAATATCAATTTGCTGCTCTCACAGCACAGGTGCGGAAGATACCAAGAAAACGTTAATTAACGAGAAGAACCTGAACAAGTCAAAACGAAAGGAAGTAAAAAAAATAAAAAGAAAGAAAACTGCACTTAACTCACATGTACGATAGGGTCTTCTAGGAGAACATACACTTGTACTTCTTAGGGTGTTAATATCCTTTAATCTCACATGGCTGTCATGAAATGTCGTATTCAGCAGAAAATGTTTTTTTTTTCACGTTCAAATCAGTGGCAATACAGCACGTACGGTTGTCTGCACTCGCTTGAGTTTCACTCAGAGGAAAACTCTCATACCGCTGTCAACCCAGTGCCATTGCCACCCTATCAAAATCGATTCGCACATCCTTGAGAGGTATACAATTATCACCATTATTATTATCCTCATCATCACTTTATGCTCGCTGCTGCTGCCCATACTCCAATCTCCCAGAGTAAGTATCTGTGGGTTTTTTCTTCGTACTTTTATGACTTGCCTCGAAGTGGTGAATAGCTAGGCGAGTCGTATATGTATCTCTGAACAGTTTTATCTTTAATTTTTTGTGCTGAGAATCGAATGCGTGACTGTGCTGTAGAAATTGGTGTCCTGTATATTTTTTTCTCCAAAGTTCCAAATATATTCGTTCCCTTAAAAGTGCTTCGGTCGTTGAGAAACCGAAAATCAAGGAGCTCTTCAAACTTTCACAGAATATCCTTGACTTCAGCATTAAAGTAATCATCGAGCGAAAAAAGTTTACACGGTCTTTGGTCGTTTTCTTTTCCCTTTACAGAGTTGGCAATTAATATGAATTATTGTCGCTCTAGGATTTATATCCCGCAGATTATTCACAAGTTGAAGGAAATTATCAGAGTCATTATTCGTTTTTCGACTGCAGACAATTCAACTGTACGAAGTTTGATTTATCATCATCGTCGAAGAGGAAGGGGGCTGGTTGAACGGTTTTTGGGGAACTTATTCCTGGTCGTTAATTAGGTAAAGTTCTGGTCTGATAGCATTACTTTTGTGGTTAAGTTCGATGGATGATTTAATTAAGAAGAGAATCTATGAGTCAGCGGCCATGTATTTGTGTAACTTGTGGCAAGTTTTGTGCAAATTATTGACCCAGGATCAAACAGATCAATTTACTATGATAGCAAAAGATTTACGATCTAACAAGAGTACGGTGGCGTATACGTAATATTTTGCGAGGACCAAACTTCCTTGTGGGCTATTGAACTTTTTTTTTTTCATAACAACTAGTAAATAAACTATGTCCAGCGAACTGTGAATTGGGTGATTTAGAAGGAAGATATGGCCATAGATAAAGTATACTATACATCATATTTTTAGCACAGTTTTGGCTTCTTCTCTTTGAAAGAATGCAGATCCAAAGGATGTTTAACTATCAACAGATCTTCGGTCAAAATTTTAAACACATAGTGTAAATGTAGAGTAGTAGCAGATTGAGTAATAAAGTGGCCAAAGGGAAGTGATGCGAATATATGTCAGCACAAGCGCTCTCACACTAGCCTCTCCCTATCAACTCCTACTCTACACCTCCAAGATGATGGTTGCTGGGTGTCGAGTACCTACACTAGAGATAGGGTAACCAACCCCTTTGGAAGGTTGTTGGTGGCAGCGAACGAGAGAGGCGAGACGAGTGTCTTCTCACTAAGGGACTTCCTCTTGCCTCAGGCGGCGGCGGACGAATTCCCTTGATGGAATCAACTCTGGCATCTACCAGTTTCAGTTAGGCCGAACTATTAGTGTTATCCCTATATGAGCTACTTCGACATATTCGAATCTCTGGATATAAGGATCTACAATAATGAGCCAGTGTGTTGCAAGAGAGTTGGTGGTGGATGAACCCTTAATGGGTCAACGGCAGCGCTCCTATCCCCGAATCGTTATAACCCGACCCCTCGTCCTAGGTGTATAAAAGCGAACTGGTCATCCAGGTTGGGGGTTGTGCGCCGGGGTAACTTCCTTACCCTTACAAAAAAGTGTTAGTTACGAAGCAACAATAAGGCTCGGATAAGGATGACCCTACTGCTAACGACCGTAGCAAATGAAACAAGGACAACGACCTTCGGATCTGCTTTGGATCCTTAAAAGGCCGCATGCAGCCGAACAATTAGCAGAGACCCTAGACTGCTACAATACACATACGACCGCCATCCTGGAAGTGCGATGGGATGGCCCATGCAAAAACAGAATAAAAAACTGTGACATGTACTACGCTGATTGCTATAGGGAACAGAAATAGCGCTTAATCGGATGTGAAGAAGTTTTGAGCTTCTGACACTATAGCAAGTACACGGTTTCCTCATCTCAATATCCACAAGGGGACATGGCGGCCTCCTGATCACCAAATTGTCAACTAAATTGATCACATTGCGATCGGCGCAAGGCATGTCTCTATCATTCTGGATGTTCGAACCTTCCCATCCGCCAACATCGACTCGGATCACTACCTTGTTGGTGCCAAGGTACGAATGCGGATATCCCAAACGCCACAACTGAGAAGAACTACTGTCGCAAAACTGCAATAGCAAGTGATCGCCAGAATCTCCGCCGAACGAGTTTCCCGAAATCTTTCAGTATGCCGCCAGCATGAAGTGCCGAAGACCAGTGGTAACGCTGCCAATATGCCATCAGAAGTGCCGCAACTGATGTGCTGGGTTTCACCCGAGAACCACTAAGAATCGCCTGGTTTGACGAAGAGTGCCGGGAAGCAAACAAGAGACTTACAAAGCCGCGCTGCAAAAAGGACGAGGGCTTCTCGTGAGCTGTACGAGCAGAAGAGACGAGAAGAAATCTTCTCCAAAAGAAGAAAAAGAGCACGAGAAGCACGCGATCGAAGGCATTGAGAGATTATGCTCGAGGAATGAGGTATGGAAGTTTTACCAACAGGTAAGCCAACAAGACAGAAGCCTATAGAGATGAGGAAGGAAACCTCGTAGTGGAGTCACATGCAAGAACTTGTTTTGCAGACTGTATAACGGCGCACGGAGACCAACATCCCGCTGTCAGGCAAAATGAACCATTCAAGATAGACGATGATAGCCAAAACTTTCGTCCACCTGACCAAAATGAAGTGAGGACAGTAGTATCTCCAGCCGAGCTGTTCAAAGCAGCTGGAAATGACATGGTAGAGAGCATACATCAACTCATTTCGAACATTTGGTCAGATGAGTGTATGCCTGATGAATGGATTTTCAGCACCGTTTGCCCGATACACAAGAAAGGAGACCCCCTCAATTATCTACAGAGGCATCAGTCTCCTTAACATTGCATACAAGATCCCGACCGTATTGTGTGAACGACTGAAACCATTTGTCAACGAGCTGATTGGCCCCTATCAGTGCAGTTTTAGGCCCGATAAGCTACAATCGACCAAATATTCACAATACAGCAAAACCTGGAAAAAACCCAAAAAGTCCAGATCAATACTCACCATCTTTTTATTGATTTCAAGGCCGCATATGACACCATTTATAGAGATGAGCTATACAGAGCAATGTCCAGTTTTGGCATCCCTGCCAAACTCGTCAGATTGCGCTGCTTCATAAAGGTTGGACACAATCTCACCAAGACCTTTGATGTCAATAAAGGATTCGGAGAAGGTGATGCACTGTCATGTGACTTTTTCAACATTATACAAATACAAATTTTTGGCACAACAGGTCCATGGGACCCAGGGCCTAGCTTCTCACAACCATTCGAGTTGTGCGTGTTATATTCTTTACACGAATGGAAGGGGCCTACTGTTTAATGCCGGATCCGAACGGCAATTTTGAGAAGCTTTTTCATGACAGTTTTACTCTCGGATGTTTGTCAGACGCTCGCGAGAGGTGGCGCCGTGAAAGAAATTTTAGGTGTTGTCTGGGGATTGAACCTGGAACCCCTTGCTCCGTAGTCCAACGCACTAACCACTTGAGCCACGGCGCCCTTTTCAACATTATACTTGAGAAAATTGTACGAAACTCACAGGCCAACACCAGAGGCACATTTTTCCAAAAGCCTGTGTAACTACTTGCATACGCTGATGACATTGACATTATCGGCAGAACACAGCGAGTTGTCACTGGTGCATTTGCAAGTATTGGAACAGAAGCGGAAAAAAAGTATATGCTGTCAACAAGAAGGCACAAACAACATCAATGAATCGGACAGACCGTCACAATAGATAGCAATAACTTTGAGTTAGAGATTTTGTCTACCTCGACTCGGCTGTAAACTCTGACAACAACATCTCAGCAAAAATCAAACGAAGAGTTACAGATGCCAATCGCTGCTTCTTTGGTCTAAGAAAGCAATTGAGTACCAAGGCCTTGTCAAGAAACACAATCCTATTGTATGACGCAGAGGCATGGACGCAAAATTATTTGGACGATTTTCGGTCCCGTTTGCGTTGAATGGATTTGGAGGAGGAGATTTAACAGCAAACTCTACGAGCTGTGCGACATAGACCTGGTCAGAAAAGTACGCATATAGAAGGAATGGACATGAATGCTGGGCCCGTAATTATCAATGAAAACAAAAAGAGGTTACAATCATCGACTTTTAGTCCTGAAATATGTTTGTTCTTTTGGTTTTGGCACAGTTTAATAAAAAAAAATTATAAAAACTGTAGTGAAACACTTATAAACTTTTGTGTCTGTATGAAGTGCCGATTCACAATATTAACAGATTTCTTGAGGACCAAACATTCTTACTAAATCATTTCGTCCTTTGATAAGGACACATGTGGTTATGGTGGCACCTGTAGTTGTTTAAGTGGGTAGCATGGTATTTTATAGTGAATTTTGTGATTGAATAACATCTTGCTCGATTTATTGTCAAACGACAAACGGCAAGACAAATTATAATTTATGGTGTCGCAGGAACATAAATCATAATTGTTATGACAAAGGCATATGAAAGGGTTATTCCCACCATTCGATAATTCGGTATCACCATGTGCCTTCGTTTACCTGTCTTAACATTAGTGTGACTTGTTTTGGATATATTGTTATATTACATAGATACTTATGTACGTATATATAAAATAAATACACTTCTGAACATATTTGCTCCCCAATTTTTCGTAAAGCCACTGAAGTATGTACATATATCAATAGATACATCTTTCATGATATCTCTGTATGACACTCATATTTTTGAAATGTGTTCTTAGAGAATCCTGTTTTTGCTAATTCCTTAGATGTATCTGCGATGACATCACACTTACAATACATACAAATAACAACCCTCTAAGAGTTACAATTTTTTTTACCTCTGATAGCGCCATCTCCAAGACTACCCACAACTCTTTAGACGAACAAAACATCAAAAGAATTTAAATTTCATCTACGATATTACATTCCGAAATGCTAATGAAGTGCTTCATTGAAGCTAATAAACTATGTCTCGTCTTCTCATTATGGCCAAACTTTCTACAGATACCCAGAAACACCCTTGAATTCATTTTACCTAATTAAGTAGTTTAGTTATAATTTTCGACGCCCGCCAGTAGGAGATATAATCTAAACAGCAGCAACATTGCCTCGGCTCTTCAGCATGGCACATGTTTCGCATAAATTGCGACCAGGAACTAACATAAAAAAAAAAAATACAAACGAATAAAGGAGTGAAAATGAAGGAAATCCCTTAAGCAAAATATCCACTTTAACAATTTTCAAAAAGACATTAAAACTTAATCCGTTTAGTCTGGTTCCGCTCTTGCTAAAGAATGCCATCAACTGTCTCGACCACGTTTTGGGTAACTGCAAGTGCAAGAGAATATGTGCTCTCTGCTGAGTTCTATGCACGACTTGAATTTTAAGGACTTGGACAAGCTATGAGCTCTTTATGCAAAGTTAATTGTAATTTAAGCAAAAACTATTTATTTATCGTAACATGAAATTAGTCTTGTCGTTGCCAATGGTTGGGTTTTATCCTTCTACTGCCATACTGGTTGGCGAAAAATTTGTCTATATGAGAGCTCGTAAAGTGGGATGGAGTGGAGTATACATACCTATGTTCAAGGACTAGGGATAAAATGAATTATTTTATCTGAGTAACTTTGATGAGATATTGAGGTACTGGTCGGATTTTTCACCGGTGACTTGTGATCACCGGTGATCACATTAAAAATCTTTCGCCAGGTACCAATGCAGATATACAGACATATGTTAGGATGATTTGTATCCACTAACTATGTTGTTTTTTTTTAGTGTGCCATCTCGCAATAATGTCACCCTACTTCCACAGGTTGCATTGCTTCAAGCAAAAGGCAGTCTTTACAGCTGTTTCTTGTCACCCAGTTCTGAGTTGATGTGTCTCACTTTGAGCTTGCATTCAACCCACTCTGATATTACTGGGTCTATGTTTTTTGATCCAATGCTAGTCGTATAGATTCAAATCTTTGAAGGGGCGATTAATACCTTCCTTCCGCCGTTATACCCTATGCAATAGTCCTATATACTAAAGAAAGGTGCCAGGTGAAATTTCAAATAGGATTGCAATGAAGTTGAATCCGTCCATTACCATTCAATGAATCTGCTCATACTCTGTTATCCACACTTAATGCAAATGACAGACAATTAAATTTTCCATTTACCCGAAAGGATATTTCGCCATCAAACAGTTTTACCAAACATCATTCGATTCAATCCAGACAACGATAACAGTGCAGATACAATGCAAATCACGTCTCAAAATTATTGTCGTCCTAAAGTGTACACTCTCACGTGGAATTACCATTGAAAGTCCATTCAATTGATTGAATGAGAGTCATGCAGTGCTAGGTTATTCCTAAGAGTGCCTAAGCATCACGAAGTCCATTGTGTCTAAGAGTTAATCAGAAAGTTCACGTTACGCGCAACAAACGAAACACGAAGGCAAGGTGGATTTGCCCAATGAATTCCTAGAATTGATTGTTTCCTATCTTTGAAAACGGAGAATCTATGCCATCCATAGAACTATCAGGCTTTTGATGACTGTTTTCCTTTTGTTCAACGGTTTTGCGTGGCTGATGTAGATTTCGATTTGCGATGAAAATGAATAATGAATGCATGTGATGTCTGACAGTTTGGCATCTTTCGAATGTAAATGGTGTTTTGCAAGTCGTGTGTGGGAGAAACGAAACGAACGTGTGCGTTCAGATGTATTATTACTAATAAATGAAAGTATTTCCAATTCGTACTCGTATCAGATAAATTAATTTTCTAATTGAAATTATTTCAGAGTATCTAGATATATAATTTCATGTGAACAGAAGTGAATGAAAGTGCATTACTTTGATTGAATTCTTTACTGAATTTTTCAAGTTGATTGGAGAAGAACTATTTATATCGATAGATATCGAATGATGGGATGGTAGATCCGAAATTTAAAAAATGATAGTCGATTACTTGAAGTTTCTTTCCTTTTTTGTTTTGTTATACTTCGAGCTTCACTGTGTAAGGCGGAATGAGTACCGAGGGGTCGACCTGTAGATTCTGAACCTCTTCTGACCAATTTCATATCGAAGGACAACGCAACTTTGTGCTGCATTTCAAGATCCTTAAAATCTGTACAAGTTTGTATGTTATGTCGATAACAGAAATCGCTTTTATTGCTGTCGGGCTGTTAATGAAAAGAGGGATACCTTCCTGTGATATTGCCTTCACCGCAGTCTCATGGGTGGCTTTTGTCACAGCTAGGACCTCTGCTATGGTTCGGGAGATGAACTGATTTGGGTATACCCAGTGCTTCAGAAAAGATACCTGAGCCTATGATACGAGATGGTACGTGTATTTGTAAGCTGACCGCTTTTCCATTCTTCTCTACTTGTGAAAGGAGTCTTGAAATCTTGGTACGGAGTAAGGTACTCCGTAGGAGGTATATTTTCTAGATATTTTTCCAGGATCATGGAATGACCCATTGTATTTTGTCTCCAACTATCTGACTGACGGTACTAATAGCTATCTAGGCTTGAACGAAGATATCCAGTGGATTGAGGATAGCCTCCAGTCCACTGGATACACTGGATGGTTCACTTGTGGTGGCAATACAAGTCAATCTCTGTATCTTCGTGAGAGCCGTCACCATACAAGACAGCCATAAGTCAGAATATGTCTTACTATAGCTGTAGGTATACATCTATAATATAATTTTGAGTTTTGGTCCTCAGGTTTTTCCAAACATTCAACTGCATGAAGCAATAGTGGCTTTCTTGATTCTTTCATTAATGTTAGGCCTCCAGTTTAGTTTCTTGTCAAGTACTAGGCCTAGATATCTGGCTTTGTCCGGGATTTTAAGGGCACTATCGCCTGTGGAAGGTAATTTAAACTCCTTTTAGTCCACATTTCTTATTCCAGGTGTCTAGGCTCTCCAGGGCACCTTCCAATTGTTCACTAGGGGTAGAATGGAATTTGCCCGTAGCTATCAATATCACGTCATCCGCATAAGCGGTGGTCTCACTATACCTGAGTTGTCTGAGTACTTCATTTAGTACAATGACCCACAGTAGTATGGATATTACTCTGCCTTGAGGGATACTTCTATAGTATGCTTTCAACTTCATATCCTAGTACGCCGTTATAATGTGTCTTTCCTCAATAATATCCACAATCCATTTCGTCAGGTTATTGTAGATATTGAGGGTGTATGAGGGTGTTCTACGCACCGTATCCGTTCTGACATTGTTAATTGCTCCTTCAATGTCTAAGAATGCAGCTAAGACGTATTTTTTATCTTTGAAGGATTTCTCGATTCAGCTAACCCCATAGTCCAGAGACGTCTCTACACTTTTTCCGTTAGTGTAGGCGTGTTGGGCCGTGGATATATCCTCGGGGCGTAGTTTCGGCTAGTCTCTCAAAAGTTTTTAGTATAAAAAAAGTGTGGCTGATTTGCCTGATGTCTTTGCGGTGGAATGGCTTGCTTTCCTAGCCTTGGGTATAAATCACCACCTTTACTTCTCTCCATACTTGGAGGATATGACTTGGTATGAGACTATTAATAAATATGTAGTTCCTTGAGTACTGGAATAATCGTGTGCTCTCTAGCATAATTAGAATGATTCCATCCAGTCCTAGCGATTTGTGAGTGGAAAAAGATCTAATTGCCTACTTAATTCTCTCCTCTGAGATCAATTCATTTGGTAATTCAAATTCTGTGCTCGTACTAACTCTGGCTTATCAGTAATCTCAGTGAAGATTCAGTCAAATTTCCATCGGGATCTTTGAATGATCATACAGCCGTAGTTTGTCTGTTAACTGTGCATATATCTGTAACTTCTTACCTATTTCTAACTACTAAAGTAGATTTGCTACCCCTGTTAGCTAAAATAATATATATCGCTGCTTCCCATTGCGTGTGGTATGTATTTGCGTCTCATCCCATCAGCAGATCCCATCCTTCTTGTTTAGCCTTTTTACTAGAGGGCAGGTTATTGTGGATGGCGGTCTAACACTGGGTTCGTAAAGCATATAGATGGCTGATAAAATCAATGGGGAAAACCGCCTTCGCTCAAGCCTTACCAACGTGTGATACATGTTGCTGTAGATAAACAGTAGAAATACGTTAATATATTTCCATTCTCCGAAACATACGATAATATTAACTTTCACTTCAGCTGTAGGAGAATTCTTAAATTCGAAACGGATAGTAAACATGTTGCGTATTATCCCCACATCTCCCACATCTAGCTCTTCCTATAGTCTGGACTTAAATTGGCGCTAATTATAAATTGTGGACCCCGCGATTAAAAGGCGTCAAATGTTGTCACCCTAATACAGATGTTTTCCGCAGCCAATGCTTCCCAAAGTATAACGTTGATAGCCACTAACAACAAGAATTGTGGTGAGAGTATACAATCCTGCTGTACACTATACTGATTTTCAAAATTCTATTAAACGCACACACTTATCCAATTTTTTGGAGAAGAGATTTTACACAAGGTCACCCAAATAGCTAGTAAAAACCTTCTTCCCTACTATGATGATCAGTGAGGCTTTTATGTGGTCTACGTCAGATGATCTCACGGACAGTTACGTGTACCTCTCTAGCGTTAGGTTATGATCATACCTCTCTCTGTATTAATTTTCTGGGAATCCCTAATGTTTTGCGTATGAATGAGTGCCAATTCTTTTGGCGCCACTTGAAATAGACCAGAAGGATGTCGCCGACGCTGACATCTACATTCTTCTTGAGGGATTATGAGCTTTTATCTAGGTTCCAACGCTATCGCGTAAGTGTTGTATTCAAAATCAGGAGGTTGCAATCTAAAGTCTTTAATGGATCTTGCTTCCTACACCTACTTGCTGCATTTCCAGCCCTTGCACTTAGTACATTTATGATTGAGCGCTTGTTTTGCCTTAAACCACGCATTTAGTGTGATACTGAGACTCAAGCTGCAATATCAGATTTGAGTTTACTTAGCTCATTAGTCGATTTTATTGTTTCTGGTATCTCAACAATTATAGTGGGTATTGTTACACTTTCAACCCTTTCCAGACTGATTGTACTAACGATTTCTTTCAGTATATGTATGAACATAAAAATGACAGAAATATTTAGTATAACACCACACACACAGATTGCGTGAATTCCAGTAATTTTGATTTCCTAAATGAAATCAATAAACACTTACAGACTACAGTACTGCTGTTCACATGTGCGTTATGGCTAACCCATTCAACCAAGCTCTACAAGTCAGCTAAGTGCTTCGACATGCTAGCTACACATATAAATGGCTTATTTATATGTAAATATGTATATGTGTATCCTGAAAAACTATCGTACAAAGTTCATAAAGCTCCTTTCTTACATTTCGTACATCAGTAAAACCAGTCCATTAATATGCATTCCACATCCAGATCCCCTTTCACCATATAAACTACATTGTGGTTTCAGTGGTCGAAGCTTTACTCAAATACATTCCATGCATATCGCATTGCCGACAATATACAAAGTGTTTGCTAAAGCCTTGATAAACTTAGAGCTATTCACTCGGAATAAAACATCAGATCTCAACCCTTTTTGCATCATTTTTTCCCACACTCACTGGTTGCCCTTTTGCCTGGCTCTGTATCCTCCTTGCCGGAGAGTTAACCATAAAGTTGTCTCCTACAATTGAGTTATTTTTATGCCAAAGAGCATGAGGGAAAAACTTTGCCCCATCACAAGGATAATATAGATTGGGAAAACTGATTTGTACAACATCCTTCAACAACTCAAAACTATGACATAACCACAAATCTTAACTTTTCTTAATGAACATGCAACACCAACACGATGCATAAAGTGAGATTGTAAATAGAGTAGAGCTTCTAGGAAAGAGCAACAAAAAGTGTTTCTTATTTATATCCATGAGGTTTTCATAAGTGTTATACGGACGTACTTGGTACTTGTATGTGTGTTCAAGTTGTAGTAGTTTAGTCAATGGGATTGGGTACACTTGCAAGGCATCTCTGTGCCATTGGTTACCAGTCATTTTATGTTTTCTCTAGACGTACATATATAACTATATAGATACGTATGTATGTATCAAAGACACAAATAAGTTCTAAGGATATCACGCACCTTCGCTATTCCCAACAACAAAATCTAGTTGGGAAAAGTTAAACGAAAAACAGGTGTGGGTAGCAACTGAAATAGGGACTAACGTAGAGTGCAAGTAAATTTTCAATTCACCCTCATCCTGTCCGAAAGCTACCACAACAATTAATTTAATCAAGACACAAGGATAATCTCTGAATCTGTGTAAAGCAATTTGCTTATCCTCGCAGAATGGCACCAAGGCAGATACAGAGAATGTATTTTAAATTGCTGTGCACGTTGTCCAGTAGGTGTTTCATTGTAGACTGGGTTCTTAAGTCTAATGCAAATTCAGCTGCTTCTTTAAATATTAAAATAGATGTCCTTAAAAGTTTCATCAATTATGGAGATCGTCATGAAGTCACACAGCATTCTGTGTCACATTGTATGCCAAGGAACAGTGAAAGTTTGTCAAGGTCATTCGATAATTAGCAAACCCTTGTCAAATATGGCTATTTTTTTTTGTTATCCTTTACCACAGGCAGTGAACCCTCCTATTACCATTGACCAAAAGACTTTAACTAATGACGTAAACTAAGGTGACTTCTAGGCTTACAAACCGTTAATTACCTACTCAGGAGTCAAGTGGATAATGACGGGGGATGTGACTGGTCCAAACAAATTATTCTTATCCACGTATAGATAGGTTCAAAGGAAATAAATCTTGTGTTTAATTAAAAAAGGATTACCTTTTTCCTTTATGCCGAAGGATAGATTGTTTTTGTTCAAATTTAGTGTAGGTTTCAGATTATTATTCTTGCGAGCTTTTGCTTTCGCACGTGCAAATAAGTGGGCCTGATGAAGGTCATAAAGTAATGTATTATTTATTCATACTTGGATGGTATTAAGAGGCAAGTGGCAAGGCTCTTACATCAAACAAAGATCCAATCCCAATACGTAACTTAAGTAGGTACTACAGAATACAAAACACAAAGAACATTTGTAAAGGTGGAATTTGTTATAACCATTTGGCATACATCACAAACTATGTGCTGAGATTGTATTCAACCTTAATGCAGGAAATAGCCAAAACCAATTATGGCTAATATGAAGGATTATTAGGATGGAGTTCAGGTTCAGGTTCAGTTTTTCTTGTCGTCTCGAATTCGGGGGCTGGGACACGAAGATCCTTTCGGCTGGAGAATTATTGTCTATTCGTCGATTGGTCTAGTTGCCATTTGAGAGGGATTTCTTGTTCGCAGCTGGTACCTCTCATATCCAAAGTTCTTTTACATGAAATGAAAGTTACCCTGATGAAACAATCGCGAACAAGGAGGATCAAGATAATTTTATTCATTCTAGGACTGGTGGCAGCATCCATAAGCCACTTCCAGCACTTTATAATAAGCTCCTGTTAGTTCAACGGAAAGATTAAGGACACTAAATTCTGTTATATCACAATGAGCCTATTCTAGCCTAAGTGTGGCTGACTGGCATGACAATCGAACTTAGGACCAAGGTAACACATGGTAAGGTGGACAAGGACTAGTCACGCGAATGCATGAGAGCACAAGCGCTTCCACACCTCCACGTTGGTGGCTGCTGAGTACCTAGTATATCGGCTAGAGATTGAGTAACCAACCCCTTTGAAAGGATCTTAGTGGTAGCAGACAAGAGAGGGTGGAGGAGTGTTTTCTCATTAAGGCACTTCCTTTTGATTCGGATGGCAGCGGACGAACTCTCTTGATGGAATTAGCGGTGGCGTGTACAGTTTCAGTCAGGCCAAAGTAGCTAGTGTCATTCGTATATGAGCTGTCTGGACATATTCGAATTTCAGGTATATAGAGAACTCCAATACTGAGATAGAGTGTTGGAAAAGATTTGGTAGCGGATGAGCCCTTAATAGGCCAATCCCCGCTCATATCTCCGAAATGGGTTACTAGACCCACACAAGCCGCGAATAAGGATGACTCTACTGCTGACGACCCCAGTAATAGAAATACGGACAACGACCTTCCGATCTACACTTGGAATGTTCGAACCACAGATCACATGCCGCCGAAGACTTAGGAGAGGCCCTAGGCTGCTGCAATGCATCGCCGCCATCCAGTAATTGCGATGGGACGGGTCGGGTAAAAAAGGATAAAAAACTGCAACGTTTTCTATGGTGATAGGTATAGAGAGCAGAAATAGCGCTTAATCGGATGTGGATTTATCTTACGCGTCAGACTTAGGTAAGAAGTCTTAAGCTTCCGACATGTGAGAGAGCCCATCCGCTGAATTCACCAATATAACCTTATTATGTGCTCATGCCACCACAGAAGATAAGGACGACACCATCAATGAATGTTTCTACGAGGTACTCGACAAAATATACGAGGAATGTCCTTAATATGATGTTAAAACGTACTGGGTAATTTTAACGCCAAGTTAGGAAAGGAGGACATCTCTCCTAGGACGATTGGCAATCATACACCACATACACCGAAAACAGACTTAGGCTTATTGACTTCGCTGGCAACCGAAACTTCACTATAGCAAGCACACGGCCTCCTCATCTCTATATCTACACCCACAAGGAGTGATTTTTCAATCATTGTAACCACATCGCATAGCTCTGTCTCTACTGATCGGCCCTTCATATGGGCATGTTGGGCAGGTGAGATGTCCCTTGGGGAAAGTTTGGAGCGAATGTAGATGTCCAGTATTCTTTCTAGGGTTTTGAGTAGAAAAGATGTTAGACGGATCGGTTTAAAATCCTTTGCTGTGGTGTGGCTAACTTTCCCCAACTTTGGTATAAAAATAACGTTGACTTCTCTCCATGATTGGGGTACATCGATACGTATACCATCCGTACAAATCCGTGTTAGTCATGGAATGCCTTTGAGCTTTATAGCATAATGGGGATAGCTTTTGGTAACAAAAGTGGGTTCAGACCATCTATTTACTACACATAGATTGTACGCAATAATAAACTCTAGCAAAGACTCACCTCGAGTTTTGGTGTTAATGCTGCCCCATTGGTTCGAGTCACAACCGAAAAGGAATGGAAAAGAGGTTAATATGTTTTTTTTTTGCCAGGATGCAGGGCCGATGCTTAGTGCTGATGTTAGGCCCTTTTCAAAAAACAATTTATAATCTTTAGAGTTGATACCGCAGATCTTGTTGCTTGAGATTCACGCTTCCTGGATGAGGGCAATGTCGATGTTGTTGTCCATTACAAATAATACGAGGTTGGCGCTGGCCAGCTTGCTGTGTTGAAGGTTGATTTGGATTAACTTCATCATCAGAGTAGATTGTTGGCGTAGGCGCTACCCCCAGTTTGTCGGGAAACGACTTCACTTTAACAATGTTAAGTCCAACGCGTACCTTGAATCCTGTCGATGGAAGCTACAGAATTATCTCTCTGTTGAGCATGACAATAGCATCTTGACTCATCTCAGAGGGCTTTTCCATCGACAGAACTTTCCTCTCTGTCTGTATGTAACTCAGGGTTAAGACCTTTTAGGAACTGTTCCAGTCTTTCCTTGGACACGATTGCCCCCGAAATATGTATCCTGTATTTTCACTACAACTCGCTACTATGATTAGGAAGACGGAAATAAAGGCTTATATTAAAAAAAAAATGTCCATTTACTAGTTCGAACCTGAACAGAGCGGGTCACAAACAAGTCTACTATCCACTTCACCATTACCTCTTCTGAAAATTATCCTACACATCTTCTTCATTATTACTTCGATTATACAAGTACATATATCCTGACAAATGTATTAAAAATATCCTTTAAATGCGACCACAATTATTTTTTGTGTCTCCCTTAAATTGAGGAAAATGAACAGAAGAAGTGCCACGATTGCAGATCTGTGTTTCAAAATTACTTCATATAATTACTGAGGACGAGTATTAAACTGGGACATAGTGACCAGTTTGATTTGTATCCGTGAATAGTTGATATACAAGTATCACACTAGAACAGGACTACAAAATACAAAAAAAAAAAGAAAGTCAATTTGTCTGCTGCTATTGCATATAATACATCAAGTGTATTTTTAACGACACCTCTTGCAATGTTTTAATGAACAAGCAGTCGTCCTGTAGAAGTGCCAAGTCCTTTAAAAATTCCATAAAAACTACAAGTAGTTGATAACAAAAAATTTCTTTCGTGTTCGACACTCCTTAAGCAAGTTGTAAAGCAGTTGTTGATTTCAATAAACATTAAATTTTCCATTTCAATAATATAAACCCCCTCATGTTCTTAGCATCAAGTTGTTTTCCAAAGAATACAAGCAAACAACAACTAAGAATTCGAAAGCCAAAAATACTAGTAAGAAAAGTCGACGAATAATATTTTATGAGGAAACTTCCAGCTGGGGCCGAGATATGAAGCAGGATATGTCTTTTGTATTTATGTACGTACACTTTCGTCGAGGCAGACAATGATGATGACAATGATGCCGTCTTCCTGAAGTGAATGATGACAATGACAAGAGAAATTTCACCACAAGCAGATGAAGAGCTTTTGGACAATGTATATATAGAAATAGACATTTAGTTCGCCTTAAGGACACAGATGTGTATGCACGAATGGTGCACTAATGTCAAGAAAAGGACTCCACATGGATCGTTTAATTAATAATAATTCAAATGAGCAGCAATGTAATTGTCCAACAGTATGATAGGTTTAAGAATAGGGGATGGTGGTGTACTATGCATACATAGAATGCTTTAAAGTGCACTTAATACAGAAGCAGACACAACTTAAAAATCCTTGCTTACTGTTGTGTAAAATTAATTTGCAATTAAATTTCGAGCTTGCAATGAATGGCTTTCATGTGAATAACAGCAAATACGCTAAGGCAAAGTTTATTATTGCGGTTTATTTTAGCTTCTGGAGAATTATCTTCAGTCTGCGGAAGGAGTGGGTGGGCATTTCCTGAAATATCATTAAATATGGTCTAGAGTTTGGTATAGGAGTTTTAATTAAAATATGTATATGTATATATGGTCATGTATTGTTTTAATGTAATGTATCCTGGCAGCGCAATAAATAAGAAAAATGTTTGGCTTTGTTAAAGTTTGCAGCAATGCGGCAACGTATAAGTATTTTTCGTAAAACTGAAATTCAAGCGGAAATAATACCATTTAAGGACACTTTTTCTTGGCGGATGTATACTGCAAAATCTTATTGTAATTTATAATTGGGGTAAGTCTCTGGAATGGGAGCTGTAGGGTATAACTTTTATCAAACCAATTTTTTAAATTTCTAGTCGGGGATAAGGTTTCCAGGTCAAGAGAACCAGAGCGATAGTTCAGTCCTCAGCCACAAGCACACGAAGGATAAGTCAATCGGACACCTGGAGGCCGAATGCATCAGACCACGCTAAGATCCTTCAAGATTATGTGGGAAATGTAACAATAACAGACTATATTATCTTGATTTTACAAGACCTTTTTATAACAGCCTATCCAAGTAGAGAGGAATGGAAAAACAAGGAAATACCAAGCCCAAAAGTGAGCTTCGATGAAGGCTATACCACGTGAGAATATCGCATTCTTCATCGACAGTAAGGCAACAATTAAAGCGATATCTGATACAGAAATAAAATCGAAACTTGTGAAGAGCTATAGGTTCTTGTAATAGTCATGAAGGTAGACCAGCGAATGAAAGGGCTAATTAACTGGCTAGGAAAGGCTCGGCACTTTTTTTTTTCTCGGTTGCACCAACGGATGTGTAATTTTCTGAAGATACCAGTAACCCGGGTTCCTGGCACGCACGATTCGCAGACCTGATTACTCGACTCCAGGAATATGCTTACGTACTAAACACACACCCCACACACTTCAACAACTCTCCCCGCAGAACCACCGTTAGGTATTACTTCGCGGGGCTGGTTAGCAATTTAAGCTCTTCTTTCCCCGTTTGATGATTCAACATTGTGTTCAGCGTTTGCTGTTCGTTGCTGCATCGGGGGACGATTTTCGTTGATGCTCTCCCTGACTCTTTTTAACCGCAACCTGCTTCGACGCGTGCCATATTTCGCTCGATGTCAGCATATGATCCACTAAGTTCTCGGGAGTTGGTCTTTCTCAGATTTTTTCCTCTAGTAGTCTGCGTTCTACACTGAAGAGAGGGCACTGAAAAAATACGTGGTATACATCTTCGGTGGACTCGCCGCAGTTTAAACAATTTGGAGACCCTTTTATACCAAGCCTATTCAGGTACGCTCGAAAGCAGCCATGTCCGGTTAGGAGCTGGCTTAAGTGGAAATCTACTTCCCCGTAGTCTCGGTCCATCCATTTGTGGACATCTGGTATGAGTCGATGGGTCTACCTTCCCTTTGTAGAGTGGGCCCATCTCACTTGCCATGCTCTCATACTTCGTTGTTTCTCTTCTAGCTGGATATCTCTGACTGAAGCATTGGGATCCTGAATTTTGGCATCGTAGGTCCTCTGTACGTCAATTCACACAGTCGGTTGACTGAGTTTATTCTTTTTGGGTACGAATTGACTGTCATAGCCTTGGCCCATATTGGTGCGGCATATATTATGATGGACTGCACCACTCTTGACAGGACTAGTCTTCTTTGTTATCTAGGTCCTCCAATATTAGTCATTATTTTGGACAGGGCAGCACTCACCTTTCCACCTTTATTGCACGTTCTTTCAAGGTGCTCCTTGTAAGCGAGTCTAGCATCGATCATCACACCTAGGTATCTGCTAACCGGTTTTGACATTATATCATGATCACCTACTTTGATTGTGATTGCCTCTCTTTTCTTGCGACTGCCTACTAGTACAACTTCTGTTGTGTGCTCTGCGAGTTCTAGGCCAGCTGTTGACATCCATCGCTTTACTTGACGAAGCATTCATTAGCAATGTCCTCTATCTCTTCCAGGTGTTTCGCTAATACCACTATTGCTATGTCATCGGCAAAGCCTATGATTTTCGCCTCATTAGGAATTCCAAGTCTTAGAACCTTATCGTACATAATGTTCCATGGAATGGAAGCCGTTTCCCGAAGTAGCTGAGCATAATCTTTATTTATGGCCATGGCACCATCCTTGACCTGAGTGAGTGCACTATGAGACCCCAGTTTGAAGAGTTGAACGCATTTTTGACCAGCGTTACTACGGCTCCATATTTCTTTGCACCTCCTCTCTATCTCCTACCCTGGATAGCTTCCTCCAAGGTTGAAGTCACCTTCCATATAGCAGGTACTGTACTGAACGACCCTTTCTAAAGCCATACTGCTGGTTCGAGAGTCCTCCGACTTCTTCAATTGCCACCTCCAGTCGGTTGGATATGAGCCGCTCTAGTATTTTACCCAATATGGCATATGGAAAGATACGATGAGGGCTCATCTGGTGGTTTTCTCCTTTAGACAGCAGTACCAGACGTTGCTTTTTCCATTGGTCTGGAAAAACTTCTTCATTTAAGTACCTGTTGTACATTTCCACAAATGCCTCGGCACTGGACCTAGAGCAAGACGAGTGCACACTTAGGCACGTAGCCGGACACTAGGCTCTAATGTAAGCAAATAACAGATGGAGTTCTCTCAGCACATGTGCCTCTATTTAATAATTGAAGAACCGACAAACTGACATAAAAAGATAGGAAATCTCCATCTACCCTCATAAGAGTGATCATGGGCCACAAAACCCTGCGGTACTACATGAAAGAACTACGATTAAACAGTGAAGATCTTTGTACATGATGTGGTGATGAGGCTGTTCAAGAAGATACTATCCACTTCATGTGTCATTGCCCAAGCCTCTGCCACCTAAGAAAGAAATTCCTGGGAGAATACCTACTTCTTCTAGGACATCGAAGAACTGTCCGACACATTCTCCAAAAGGGGATGATGTACTAAATCGTACCAGAGGTATCTGCGATGCATTGCATTTTTTCTGTCAGTTATTCAACCCTATCATCACAGATAAAAAACTATATATATGTAGGTAGTTTTTATAAATATCAATTTTTCAATCTGGAAAGTTCCGAATCGTAAGAGTATCTATTGCGACTGTAACGCATGGTACATATCAGTTTTTGTATAAAAAATTCCAACGCGAATATCTCCGATATGATTGTCAGAACGGATGATGACATGACATTTAACGAATTCGTACAAATTGAAGAAATTTCCGTTCCGGTTGGATATTTTCTCCGCAAAGATTATTTGCCGGAGAACTTCGGAGAAAAAATCGTAACCGACAGGAAAAAGCGCATTACATCGCAGGTAGCCTAGTTGTACATTACTCCCTTTCGGAGAATTTCTCCAATATGAGTGTCGGAATGGATACCATGATGACATGACATTTTACGAATTCGTACAAATCCGTTCCGGTCGGATACCATCATAGGGCTGTTATGATTTTTTCTCCGAAGTTCTCCAACAGATCTGTGGTCGCAAACCATAACCGCTCAAGTAGGTTTTTTTTTTACTCTTCAGGAGAACGAAATAAATTTTCAAATCGTTTCTGGAAATCGAGGAAATATCATAGCGCTTGAAAATTTCAAAAGAATTAAAGAGATTTTACTTAAGCCCTACGATATCTACTTCCCTCTCAACATTCGTTTTCATTTGGTGAAGGTCCATTATTTTGTGAGAGAGTAGGCATACATACATCGTCAGCATAGTCGAGGTGTTTGAGTTCGGATGTAAACTCTTACATCGAATTCCTCCATTTCACGTTGATGAAGCAACATTTTGTATATCGGTAATCCTCAATATTAACAATATTGATAAAAGGATACAGCCTTGCTGAACCATTGATCTTTGAACTCAGCTTTCCTCTATGCAAAACGTAACACGTAGACACGATATGTAGTCTCGATAATTGCTTTGGCTTATATGGAATACCTCTCCCCAAATAAATTCCCGATTGACAGAATCAAACGCCTTTTCGAAATCGTTGAAAAGCTGGTGAACGATATTCGATGCACTGCTGGATGATGATCGGAATGATGTTGTTGGCACAGGCACCTAGTGTATCTTCGAAGTGTTCTTTGATTAGCTCAGTCCTCCCTGCTGCTGGAGTTGCTGCAATTCGAACTCTAGATTGTTTTCGTTTGCCGATCTTTCTCCAAGAAACCTCGGAAAGATACGACATATGTATTCCCTGCGATCGACTGACAGTTCTTTCTCCATCTGATGTGAGAACCGATTTCACAGCATACCAATGGTTTTTATGGTGGCTGGCAGTGAGCTGCTGATTGTTTCCACCTCACGTGAGAAATGTTCCTTTAGTTCTTGGAGCACTGAGGGATAACTACGTCGGTCGGTGTTGAATCTGAACATCCTTATGTCGTTTGATCAGTCCGTAATTGGACAGTCATTGTTGATGATTATAGAAGTTCTCCTTTCCTTCCTCAGACGAGTCATCTGTTGGGACGTAACACTGTATAATGGTGACGCAACGTACTCTAGTCCGAAATGTGGTCCTTAAAGTCCTGTTACCATGCGGCTGCCAGGAAATCAGGCTTTTACTTACTGTGAGTGTTAGGAACAGTCCAACTCCATATCCACGGAGGATTCCGAATAGTCTTCCGGAGTAGAGCAGTGTAGTGTTACGTGTTGGGTATCTAACCATCTTATCTCGCCAATTTGTCCGGTCTATAAAGCATGAGCTCACGTTCCAGTTCCTCTGTGAGTCGATAGCCAAATGTCATCAACCTATATTCATTCCTTATCAGAGGCATTACAATTGATGATATGGACCATTTATTTTTGAAGCAATTTGTTTTAATTTTGGTGCAATCAGATGTATTCGTTCGTGCGGCAACGATTAAATTTTTGTAAATACATACACGCGTATGTATGTACATCAAAAAGCACTTAAAATATTTTCAGTTGGGTGGAGTACTTGACATTATTTTAAATATAACTACAAACTAAAGTTAAAAGTCTCCTCTCAGTTGGGTGCTCTTCATGAAATGCAAAGGATATTATTTTTATAATTTTGTGTACGACAAAATGTTGATTAAATTTGTAGTAGGACCGTGGTATAAATATGGCTTATGACGTGTTCACCATATTGGTATGGACATTGTAACCGTAAATTTGTATGGAATTCATTATTGCCAGTAACACGCCAATTTTACTAGCTTCAATCGTGATTAATTCCTTGCAGTAA
Organism: Xylota sylvarum; assembly: GCA_905220385.1. Lineage (NCBI taxonomy): Eukaryota > Metazoa > Arthropoda > Insecta > Diptera > Syrphidae > Xylota > Xylota sylvarum. The sequence goes on from LR999960.1 coordinate 32,686,230, forward strand.
AGTGAAATTATGTAAGGGACATTATACGTATGTGACCATAAAACTATTCATCCGCTTCCTAGATCCATGCACCTCCATGTTCACTTATTTATGTATTGTTATATAACTGAAAGTATCTTATATATGCGATCGAACGATATCACAGTTTTTATATACATAAAGTTATAACTCTAATATGTACTTATCGTAGGAGTATTTAAAAATGTAAAATTGATGGTCAGAACAGTTCAAATAAAGCCTTGAGAAAATAAACATCGTGTTCGTCTTTTAATGGTCTCTCAGTCTGTACATCTTACAATTATAATCTATGTAGTCCCATTAAAATCTAAACAAACCAAATTATGTGCGTGACCTTATAAAAGAGTACGAGTTCCCTGAGAGTATTTAATTTACATGTTTCATAATCTATCCCGATCATATCACATTTTCCAATAATACCCACAAATCCAGATAATAATAAATTGGTCTTAATTATTTCCAGGCTGTGTGGTATCGGTGCTGGTATCGATGTTGAAGTCAGAGCATAATTTTGCTAACTGATGTGGGCATCGATTTTGTTTCGATGAAGAGGTACATGAGACTGCTTTTACTGGGTCTTCTCATATACGAGTACATACCTACATATGTATGTACATGCTGGGGAATAGGGAGTGAAATGAACATACTTTTGGGCAGACATTGATGCGTTGGTATAAGAAGAACCTGTGGAGATATTTATGTGTATCTGCTCAGATTTCTCCTCAGATTTTAAGTTAATAGTCCTTAATGCTTTCGAACATAGGATGATGTTAGGCTACCTTTAAGGGAAACATGTTTTCGAAGGCAATATTGAAGATTTTAATCAAATCAAATTGGGGAATATCTTGTGCTCTTAGATGTAGGATATAAGGATTACAGGGATTAGGTTTCTAAATCTCGACAGCACTATTAGTCGATTGATCAATTGAATTTGCTTTGGTTCAAAAAAGCTATATGTATGCTCATATCTCTTATGTGGAACGTAAGATATGTTTGAAAATGGTGATGCAATGAGTATCATACAAGATTACGTAGACCTGCCAAACTAATCCTCGTATAGTTGCCAAATTTGTGATTCTTTATTTTGTTAGTACAATTCATTTAGTCTTTCTACAAAGGGAATCATTTATTGAGTTCCTCTGTAGAGATATTTACTCAATATTTACTTCTATTATATTTTTATTATACAATAAAAAGGTACTGCGTGATAAGGGTAAATATTGGGGCTGGACCCAAATTTGTGAAAGCGGAAGATTTTTGCCAGACATTTCGCTTAGTTTATTGTAATAGTATGTATATATTGTTCGAGAGATTACGAACCAGACCACAGTTTTGGGTCCCTTTTCGTCTCTTTTCCACGATCCATCTTAGCCGGAGGGTCTCTCTGGATTTCTCCACAGTTCCTCTCTGGTTTTGATTCCTCGTGTCAACGCTAGCATCTGTTTAATAGAAATTCCTCCAGGCATAGTTCACAGGTGTCGTCATCCAGAAAACCCATCTTCTTAAGGTGATACCTGAAGTTCCCATGATAACGCTACCGCCCATTTCAGTGTTCTTCGCCCTAAGCTTAGAACCTTTTTGTAAATGGTGCCAATCGGCACCAATAGCCATTTTCGCCTGCCTGCAACCTTTCACGGTTGACCACCTTCTCTGGTGTTCCGCCGCAGCCCAGTTGCTAATTAGGTGTTCTACCATTCTTCTGCCAATTGCAGCGAATGGTTCCGGACCAGAGAGCTCCGAGGTTGACCCTTGCTTTGCCAGAGAGTCCGCCTTTTCGTTCCCCTCAGTCCCTACGTGCCATCTCACCCAGAGCAGAGTCATCTCATTTCGAGATGAGCACTCATTAAGCTTATAAGCACATTCCAATGCCAGTGATATATTGATATCTGTCTGGTCCATGCCTTTAATCACTGATTGATTGTCCAGTGCTATAGTAACGTTTCTACCCTCGACCTGACCCTCTTTCAGGTGATCCAATGCATGCAACAGAGCAATCATCTCGGCTTGATAGACTGAGGTATAATTCCCCAGACTAATATGACAGACTAGTTCCAGTTCTTCTGAAAAGATACCTGCCCCCGCTCTGCCATCCGTCATGAACCCATCCCTAAAGATGATTATATCACCAATCTTCTTTTCCGGAAGTGTTCCATCCCCAATAAGAGTTTTGTGATACCTTTCGGTAACACGCACTCTCTTTATTCCATCCATGGGCATATTCAACTCTCTCAGGATTTTCCTATGACCGTAGATAGTCCCGCGCCAGTACCAGTTGGCATCCCGGTGCATACTAAGCCGCCGCTTTCTTAATAAATAAGTCCAGCTGTAGAATATCTATGATCACTACGCATGTTGGTGTCGTCCATATTGCACCCGCGATCCCTAAACATGCCAGATGTTGGACCCCATCTAAATGCTTTTTTACAGTTTTTGGGTGGCCTTTCTGCCACCAAACAACTTACGCATATGTGATAATCGGTCTAACTATCATCGTGTACATCCAGTATGCTGACCTCGGCGAGATTCCCCACCTTAGTCCACATACCCATTTGCACTGGTGAAGCACCCTCTTCGTCTTTTTGATCTTCTCTTCCACATGGAAGTTCCAAGTTAGTCCAGCATCTAGGTATACGCCAAGATACTTAACCTTCCTGGTCACCTACAGCTCTGATCTGAAAAGCGTCAAGGGCTGAAATTCCAGATCTCTATTCTTCCTTGTGAAGATGATTAGATCTGTCTTTTCCGCAGCTCTTGTTCCTGACACCACCTCTCCAGCACTCTAAGAGCATTTCTCATGGTATCTGCTGTAATGCTCATGAATTTACCTCTTGCCATTATTGCTATATCGTCGGCATATCCCACAGTGTGGATGGGTCAGGAGAGAGTTCACAGTTATATTCCACAGAGTAGGTGACAAAACTCCTCCTTGCGGGCAACCTCTGCTAACCCTTCTCCTAAGTCTTGAAGTTCCCGTCTGAACATTTAACTTCCTATTTTTCAGGATATTGCGCACCCATCTCACCACCAATGGGTTAACCCTGCGGTATTCTAAGGCTACTCTCAGACTTTCGAAGCATATCTTATAGAAGGCATCTTCAATGTTCATTATTATGGTCGTTGCAATGCCTCCGGTACGCAACGCGTACCACCTGGTGTAGCGCTGTTTCCGTAGACCTGCCAGCTCTGTATACATGTTGTCTACTACTCAAAGGACACGCTTTTAGCGCCGTGCTCTCCATATGGTCTGGTCTAGCACAATTCTTTCCATTGTTTTCAACAGAAATGATGTTAATCTGACCGGTCTGAAGGTCTTCGCTTCGGTGTAGTCCTTTTTTCCCGGTTTTGGAAGAAACATCACATTTGTTTCTGTTCATGTTACTGGTATGTAGCTATCGCTAGGCATGTGACGTATATACCCCTAAGCCTTGGTACTATGAGGTCTGCACCCTATTGCATTAAAGCTGGGAAAATAACATCCGGTGCCGCGGTCTTGTAAGGAGAAAACGTTTTTCTCGCCCCACCGACCGCTTCTGGAGTTACTATTTGTTCCGCTTCTGTCCTACCCACCCTGAATTTCATCTCTTCATCTTTTCATCTACCAAAGTCGGTGTACACGCCTCTTGGTATGCGTTTTCAACAGCTGATTGTAAATGCTTCAGCTGCAATTTTACATCCCAAGTGGTTTTTGGTATTTTGAGTACCGTCCCATTCAGTCTATCCCATAACACCTCCTGGTATTTTACTATGTCCGTGTTTCTGGGAATCCGGATATATTTTCGATCTTTCTTCCTTTCCATATCGAATATCAAATGAGATGGATCTGTGGTCTGACATCTTTGTCTCATCCATTACCTTCCAATTTGATATTCTATCAAGCATTCTATTACTATACAGAGTCACGTCAATAACTTCCCTTCTTCTTGCATCCACAGAGGCCGGTTTTGTTCCTGTGTTGACAATAGTTAGCCCTTTGTACACTACAAACTCGAATAAAACTTCTCCTCTGTAGTTATCGTTGGTGCTTCTCCACACTGTACAGTGTGCATTAGCATCACAACCAATCCTTAGATCTTCACTCCTATCCGTGCAGACATTCACCAGAGACTCTACCTCTTGTGTTGGGGGAGGCTCTACGGAGTCATATGGCATGTATGCCGATGCCATGACAAAACTGCCCGCACCTGCTCCTACACGCACAGCAACAAGGTAAACATAACCGCTTTAACTCCGTGGCTCACCAGTACACAAAATCTAATCTTTCGCCAGATCGCACATAGTGTAAAGTGGCAATACTTTAAGGTAGACCTCTAATCCTTCCTTTGTAGATCCAAGGCTCCTGCAACAAGGCAATATCAATCGACTTCTCCACAAAAGATCTGGACAGCATTGCTGATGCAGCTTTGCCATGGTGAAGGTTCAATTGAATCACCCTAAGTTTTTCCTGGTGCGGTTCGGGTTGACTGACCTTCTGTTTCCTGGTTTGTTCATCAGCCTTTCGATTTTCATGGGTTCTTGATTGATTAACAATCCCGGACACAGGTTGTCAATCATCTTCTTTACTTTCCGCCTCCATCACCCTGGCTTTAGCTGAACTGAAGGTCTCGGTATCATTTCTGAACCATTCCCTAGGTCCTGCCTCTTCTGGGGTGGTAACTATTTCCCGAAACAGATCCTGCCAATGGCAACCTCTGTCTCCCTTTCATCTTTTGCTTAAGCTGCTTTCGCAGCCTCCGCTCAGAATCAGGGTCTAGACCGTCATCTTTGGATACGGCTTCCACGACGTCGATTAACCTCTTGGCGCCTTGCAGCACCGCATTGTCCATTGACATCGACCATTGTTCAACTGAATCTTTTGGTTTCCCTCCGGACTCTATTGTCCTCATGACCTCTTCCGCTGTCGATCCCGATCCCGATCCCTTCCGGTACTTTTTCGACCTCTTCGGAACCACATCACCAAGACAAGGTATCCAACATCCGGGATGGTCCCTTGAACAATAGGTAAAGATGTATCGTAACTTGAGGTTCGTTACCCCAATTGCTGCCCTTAACAACTGGATAATGGAATCACCACTTTATCATCTTTAAACAGTGATATGCCTATGTACATATGGACATAAGTATATAGACAAGTATGCACATTAATTTTACTTCGAAAAGGAGTAATGAGGAGGCCTTTTTCACCTTCAGTATTGTAGACTTAAAATTTGGTTGGTACAAGCAGATGGGAAAATTCCTCTTTTAACCAACAACCTTCTACTTGCCGGAAATTAAGTGACAATGTTTACACAGTCCCAAAAAAATAATTAATTTCCAATTCGAAGAAAAATGATCCTCATCACGTACATGAAACACTTTCAACTAAATTCAAAATGTAATTAGTCCCTCTTCCCGTATGTCTATAAAAGGACTTCGACCGTAAGGATACTAGCTGTCCTTTGCTTAAGCCTTCCATTCAGTTTGTTGAAAATATTGCAGCTACACTGCCTCGAATACAATACGTACATACATACGTATGTCCATATGTATGTATCTTCGCTTTGATCACGATTGCAAACAACAAAATTGTTTGTCATTGATACTTGTACAAAAATCCAACTATTGACATTGAGAATAAGAAAAATGAAGATATTATGGGTTAAACCAGAGCAGAAAAGTTGTAGAAAATTGAACGTATCCTTGTTGTATGGCATTGGGTATTTTATAGGTTTTATCGAACAACGAATCTCCACCAAAGGAAAACGTGCAGAAAGGACATAACCAGGGACAATACATATGTACAAGTGCACAGTTTGTTTACCCCAACTTGAGCAATATTCTAGACATGGAATACTGAACGATAATATTGTTAGTTGTTGTTTCCTTCTTGTTTTGCCTTAGTTCTTGGAGTCATCTTAAACTGGACTCGGAATGGACTTCACATTTTAACTCGAATGTCGAATGGATGTTAAGTTGGTTTTGTTTTTTTCTTTTGGATGTTTTTTCTGGTAACAATTTCAATTTTCTTGGTACTTTGTAACGTAAGGACGAAATGTAGGAGGTGGAAGAAAGAATTGCAAAAAATCCTTAATGCGAAACTTATCGGATTGTGTTTTACGTACGTTTGCGTGAAGCAGAAAAATATCACATCTGGGACGTGTGACAACAGAAAATCATTGAAAGTTTATTTTTTCTATTTTTAGTTTTGAGGATACTTACAATCACTTAAGAGGGAGTATGAAAGTGAGAACAGATGGTAGGAGCTTAAATGGTTTTCGGTTGCAAGAAGAGACAGATTGGAGTACTTGTTTCGAGAAGACATACATGTTAACTACGCCGTCCTTACTTCAAACCAGTTCCTTTCTATTGGTATTTACTTTCCTAAAATGCTCGCATAGTTCGATCATAAGCACAGTAAACTTGTATGGGCTAGGCATAGTAAAGAACTAGACAACTCCTTAAGTTTAAGCATGGAAAATTCTGTTCATTAATTTTAACTTAGATTTGCATAAGTATAACCATTAACGACTTAACCTCAGGAATAGATACGGCTATCATATGTGGTGGCAACATTCTATAGCATCAAAGCTACTGATACCTATGGAGTCTTGCTGAATTAAGATATAAGCCTGTTGCTTCCAAATCTAAAGATAATCGTGCGGTTTTGGCACTTGCTTATGTACATATGTACATACATATATTCTGTATAGTCCTACATCCTGGCAAACGCACAGAGAAGCTTTTATACAAAAAAAAAATGGAAAAGACTACTAAGTTTAGGTGAAAGTGGCTGCCTGCACAAAGGAGGATAATTAGAAGAGGATGACTATCAATCCTGCATGAGTTCTAACTGCGATTTACGTCGGCACACCAAGAAGGGCCACTTGCAAAGAACTAACCACCTCCATGCTACCTGTTAATATGCAAATAACGAACGGTAGTTCTAATCAGAGGCCCACTACGAACCTAGATTCGGGTTCTTTAGCAACAAGGGCGAGCGTGACTTTAGGTGAGCAGAGGTAGAAAAAATTAACATTTAGAAGTCAGTTGTCGAAAAATGGAAAAAGGTCAGATAATGCTAGGCGAACCATTCGTAGAATGAACAAGGCTGATCCAGAAAGACTTAACGCTAGGGACCGAACACACCTGCAAAGGGCCCAAAAGCTTCTATACCTCGTAGGTAAGAAACATCACTACTGCAACAAAGCTAACAAAACTCCTAAGATACCCACGCATCCCAAGGCAAACTGTAAGTATCGCACTTGCATTCTAGCTGAGCGACACATTAACCTATTTCTCCAAATTTCATATACATACATATGTAGCAACGCAGATCAAACGTCAGTCCGACTTGAACGAGCCCTTGGCATTTTTATCGAACTACTTGCCCTACGATGAACTGAATTCCTCACCTACTGAGGCGTACTCAAAGGTGCGGGCAACACTAGGGAAGTAGCGATATTAACACAAGAGGTGAGTCGTTGTTAGAATTTAAAATTGCAAAAAATTAACATATTGAAAATATTGAGTCAGAATCCACTTTCATTACAAGAAATACATAAGACCTCTTGTCGTCTTGGATGTAACTTTGACACTAAACTCTGGGCCTATGGTAGTCATAGACTGGAAAATGTCCAATACTGTTACATTCTCTGACCATAGAATGATTTGTTTCACCGTATCCAAAAACCCTAAAGATGAAAGACCTTTCAGGAGCGTTCTAGACGGTGCGAGGAGTCTTCAACCTCACACAAAAACCACCTACTCTGAGATTGACCATAAGGTGAAAACACTTACCTCAGCTTTACATTCAGTCTTTTTTAGGTTCTGACCCATTGTTAGGTGCAAGGAGAAGTCCAACCCTGTATAGTGGTCACCAGAACTTGCGGAAAAATGCCCGGAAGTTATTCAACGTGGCCAAGCTCACCAAAAATTTCGCTGGAAGAAAAATACAAATTACTTTAAGATAGCCTCCTGAAACAAGTTCTGCAGTGAAATAGAATCCACTGAAGACGCAATTAGATTCCGGAAAATACTGTCAAATGTACCCAAAGTCCAAGGCTTCATCAGAAAACCAGATAGATCCTGGACAGAACCATGCATTTCTGTGGTGCAAATTCTTAACATCTAACACTACGGAAAACTCTTATGACAGAACAGCCAACACAAACCACCTCCTGGCCAACAAGATTGTAGACGGCGTATGGCCCTGACGATATTTTCCCTATGATGCAGATACAGGTTTACACAGTCGCTCCAAACTAAGTTCGATAAATTTGTCCACAGCTCAACACCCCTATACTAAAGGCCGGCCTCTTGAGACAGATCTGCATGGCATGTAGCAAGGATCGATAAAATCTGAATTTATACCACTTGCACTGAACCAGCAAAACATAGACCCAGTAATCTCAGACTGGTTTGGAAGCATGCTCAAAACGGGACGCATCAACTCAGAATTAGGTGACTGCCAAGTTCTATAGAGGCACCGTGCAAGGTCGGTCATATCCCCACTACTATGGATACTAGTAGTGAGCAGAATTTTAAAGGAATTAGAACGAAGTGGGGTCAAAGTTATTACATATGCGGATGATGTTATCATAATGGCGACAGGTATCACCGAAATACTTCAAATGTTAACCTCTTGAAAACAGAGGTGGTCCCCTTTACTAAGAGACGAGAGAACAATCCCACAAACTGGGCCCTTGAACCTCAACGACACACCCCTCTAAATCTCAGATAAGGCGAGTTACTTGGACTGTATACGCGATCGTAAGTTGACTTGGAAAGAAAACACGTCAGAAAGGATAAGGATAGCCTTCTATAATACAGCAAAATCTTTGGTAAAAAATGGAGGCCCAAACCTGCCGTCATCCACTGGATGTACATAGCCATCATCAGACAAATTCTATCCTATGGGTGGCTAGTATTGTCGCCCACAACATATACATAAGACCATGTACCTCAGAGCACTGTCTAGGATATTAAAATTAGCGTGTATAGGGACTATCAGCGGCAGAATCACACCAACTTCAACCCTTGAAACCATACTAGCACTGATTCCATTAGACCTACACCTAAAGGAAACAGGTGTGGAAAGAGTGCCCTTCGCTTGAAGCAATCCAACGTTTCGAAAGAGGGCGACATGTGATATTGCGCTATTGCGAGTTGGGCACACTTGAGTACCGAGACCGATTATATATGTATCACCTTCCTACGACTTCAGCCTAAACGTTGAAAGAATCTTCCCCTCAAGAGAGGATTTTATTAACGGTAGGGCCATTAATCCGAATTATATCTCAACTTTCACGGACGAGTCAAAACTGACGAACCCGAAACTGCTCGCTCTCTGAGACTTTCAAATCACCGCAGTGTGTTTTAAGTAGAAGTATTAGCAATCGCAGAAGGGGCACGAGAACTATTCACGAAACTGCACTCAAGGAAGGTGATCGATATATACATCGACAGTCAAGTCGCTATGAAGGCCATCTCATCCACAGTCGTCACATCCAAACTTGTGAAACGATGCCATGAAGAACGCACGTCATTCATATCAAACCACGAAGTTGCACTCCTTTGGGTTCCTGTACATAGCGGCATTCAGGGAAATGAACGGGCGGACGATTTGGCAAGAAAGGGGTCCGGACAGGTCCTGACAATAATCGCTACCTCTGTTCTACCCCTAGCTCTTGTTAAATCCAATAGAGAGCAAGCCTTCGCAAGACTAGATAATGAGAGATGAAGCGCACTCTCATCTTGCTGTTTCTCCGAAACCCAAGATAATTTGGATGACTGAGGTTGCGACGACACGGTCGCAGAAAAGAGCACATCTTACTTCCTATGCGAATACACAAAGTCTGTCCAGAACTAGGAAAACAGATCTCGGTGAATACCACTTCGAAGATTTGGGTGTCGTATCAGAAAAGCCACCATTAACCATCCTGAAATTTTTAACAATATCTGGTTGGTTCAGGGAGGACGCTTAGGTATGCCAAAGCTACATACCACCTTTTGTATTGGATTTTAGGTTAACCACGGTACGTTTTCACAATGGATCCATTGGTGATTCGAGTGATAACTTACCTAACGATCTACCGGAGCTTTTAATAAAGCGCAGGAGGCTCGTGAAGCCTAATGTAGTCAGTTCGCCTAGGTTGTCAAAGAAGTAAGCTCCTACGATCGCTTCAACAGAACCAACTAGACTACATATCAGTTCAAGTGTAGGCCAGATCTGTCTTGAAATGTTGCAAGTATTTAGAAAAATTCTCCCACCTACAAGTAGAGAGGTTCATACCCAGGCATCGCCATTTCTGGATGATCTCGTTAGTCTTGCAATTTCCTGCAATGTCTCTCAGGACTGGCACCCAGCATAGATGAATGTTGAATTGCTCAGTCATCTTCAAAAGAGACAAACGGCAAGTTAAAGTGGCCTTTGAAGTGAAGGACCATGACTCCAGAGATTTGATTGCCGCTTAACTGACTAGATATTGTAACAAAAAGTAGCTGAGGCTATAACAACGTGGACATGCCGTTCAGGAAATAGGTCACACAACAAGACCTGCAAATACGAACTGCAAACACATGAACGTGTACCAAGCATGGAATGACTTACAGACGAACTAACCCATACGAAACTGACGATAACAACACTGGAAGTACACATCGACAAGCGCACCTGAAGAAGAGGAAGAGCTACGACTGAAGTCCGCTCCCTAAAACGAAATACTTACAGTGCCAGCGTGCCAGCGTGCCAGAGACTAGAATCAGGAGGTGGTTGTAGAGGATTAAAACCCACTCACAAGCTTTCGACGCTTTCTACCTTTTTTCCAGAAAAAAAAAAATTTTTCCGCCTTCACTGTCATGGTGCATTGTGGTTGGCCCTGTTGCATCCAAGTAGTGTTAAAGTCATTGTTGAGACTTATGCAGTTGATGTTGTCATACAATTTGCCAGTCATGTCTGTTCTAACGCTAGGAATGGGTTTTCGATAAATCCTCCAAATCCTGGGAAGGAATTGACCGGTCTGACTCAGTCCATCCAGATCTCCGATGAAGCCAACTATCTAAGAGTAATCCTGTAAAAACTTCTTTGGTTAACGTATGTTCAGTCGAAGGCATCCAATGCACTCTCGGTTTTCTGTTGGCTTATAGAAGCTTTTGGTGGCATTTGAAGCCACCGAAAAAGCCATTTAGCCATTAGCCATGACTATATGGAGAACTTTTTGTGATTGTGCCACTGAAGACAAGATCTTCAAAAGATACTAGTAGTCCAAGGATGTGCGATTTGCATCTGACTAATCAATTCACTAATATGCCTACGTAAAGTTTGCAGTTCTTTGGGTGAAGTCTTGAAGAGTTGTCTAAAATCGTCAGGGATTGCATTTGCTCTAGAGCGTGTATAAAGTATCCTCGCTATGTGACATTTGGGGCGCAGCTCATGTATCTCCACACTCCACCGGTAGACATGGACGCGTCACAGGCTCTATTGCTTTCGTTTATGACTTGTACTGACTTATACTTCGGGTTTCCTATGCACAATGTGTATGTATACTTATTCCCAGTAATCATGAGCGCGATGACTATGGTGCGCACTTCCTGCTCCATTCATCAGTCGTGTAGATCTGGGTATATTGTAAGGAATTGGTGGAAGGGACCTATCATCTGTAGTGATAGCTAGCCTTGCTCTACATATTAATCAGTAGGAATACACTAAGGCAACCTAAGAGATCTTCTGTTTTTACATACAAAGCATGTTCCGCTTTAGAATATTTTTTTAATGTCGGACAAGCTAGCCGAATACTAGGAAGGGGAGCAATAGGTGCTCCTTCGGTGCTTCCAATATTTAAACTCCGTTCATAAACTTATATATTTTTTTCAAATTACGAAATCAACGAAATGAAATTTAACCTACCAAGTCAGCAACAGGAACAAATTAGTCGTCCTTTGGCTCCACTATATTGACCCAGTATCCACACCAATATTGACTCAAGCCTATAATTTGGTTCACGTTACAGGATTAAATTTAGAAATAACATTTTATCCAGGTGCTACACAAAGTTTACCACGGCCATCCTCATCAGTGACAGTATCATCCAATAAGCACGCTTACTTAAACAAATCAACAACTTTTTTTTGTTTTAGCTAAATCTACTTTAATACTTTGTGCACACTTGTGTGTCGTTGGATGTTCTACATAAACATGACACGACGACGAACCAAACAAAAAATAAAAAAGAAGAAAAACGGTGAAACGAAATTAATCCTCCAGCCATGATCTGGAAATTTTATTCAACAATGCGACGACGGTTACAGCGCTAATAATCCCCCACTTATCCTAAGTTAATATAATTTGCATTCAAACGATTGTTCTCGCCGCGTTCTTCAGCAACAACCAACTAAACCACTACCCCTACCCTTGGTATCCTTATATCTATCCGCTATCTGCACTATACCCAATGGGGGTGGCGACGAGCGCCTAATAAAATCCCATGGCTTTAAGATAACACAAAACTTTACTCGCCGCCTCGGCACAACGGCACAAGGCACTATACATACTCGTACATATAGAATAGGCTTTACGTGTATCGCAAGGACGTTGATGCGATGTCCTGGCAGATTGTCTATCTGGCTGTCTGTCTGTTTGCCTGGCTTTTGATTTGATCCAACCGACGATGGTGGTGATGGTGGCGCTTCATGTGGTAGATATTTGAATAAGCACACAGAGGCTGCTGAATGAATGGAAATCAGTTGAATTGATTCAAAGAAGGACACACGCTGAATTGTCGAGTATAGAACTCGGTCTTCTAGTCTGTTGGTTAAATTCCCCGCGTAATACTCAATCCCGGGAATAACAAGAACGATGATTGGATACTTCCACTGCTATCGTTCCTCATTAGGAACGCCGCTCTAGGCCCACCATCTCGGCCACTTCGGCAAATAATCAGAGCAATGATCATTAGCATAAATAGTCAGTAAAGTGTCCGGGTATCTAATTGAATAGGAGTGGTTCATCTTATTCTTCTTCTTCTTCTTCCTCGTCTTCTTCGTCTTGTCTCTTGAAGTCAACACGAAAAGGAATTTAAGGATAATTTACTCGCTCAATGACACTCACCCCTATTTGGTGTTGAAGATTAGTATGCGCGACAATTGTGAGACACTCTCTATCTCCCCCGCTCTGAAGTACTCATCAAAGGAGTTAATGTAGGGATTCGAATACACATCCTCTTGATGTACTTGAACTCACTTAACGACGCAAATGGAAGGGTTAAGTGTGCCAATGAAAATAGATTGCGGAGCGTGGAATGGTACGAAATTACAGCAGCATCATGATTAGACTTGAAATTTTGTTAATTTTGGGTAATCGCGATAGAATTACACTTGAAATTGGTTTTCTTGTCAAAAGTCGATGTAGGAGGGTAGTAGATACAGCCATGTTAATGGCTGGGCTGCATGGGGTTGGAAGTGTAAATTTCCGCTAATTGTGTCGATTTTTATGGGGGCGTTTAATTACGTGTTTGTTTTATGAGTACCATGGTATTGGATAAATTAGCGATACGTGTCAATGAATTTATTGTCACTGTGTGGGAAGTAATTTTTAATGACTGACACTTATGCCGGAAAAGATACATTAAGAGATATCTGCCGGAAAACGTGCGACTTTGAATGAAACCATCTATCAAATCAGAATAATGAAATTTAAGTATCCTGTTTAATGGTATGTTAACTACAAAAGGAAGTCGTTGAATTATCTTGCTATTGCGCTTAAGTGTTATTAGGTTGGTTTTATTGTAAGTGGAACGTATCTTGTCCTACGAGTAGGGATTTCAAGCCTTATAAATGACTTTGATATGTCTTATATCTGTGTGCGTACATACATATGTATGTAGCTTGAGTTTAAAGACACTACCTTCAAATCCATTCAAAGAATTCTCCACTGAGATTTCTAAATTATGGGTTTTTTTTTTCACGGTGTTAGCTCCCGTGAATGTTTGACGAAAAAAAATTTAAAAGATATGAAAAAATTTCTCAAAAAATGTTGTCCTTCAGAAATGGCATCATGTTGGCAGAAATCCTCTTCTGAACCCTCTTAGTGGATGCCTCCCGGTAATAATCACCACATTTGCCTGTCTTGTACAATGTCAGGACGGTGATTAGGTGAGATAAGGGCGCATTAGTTAAATTGTTCTTCACAATTCAATTTTCACTACATGCGTTTTTATCATAGGACACAGGTCCTGTGGTGGAGTGAGCGCAAAGAGTTCAAGAATCCGTGTCAAGGAATGAAAGGCTAGGAGTATATCTATCCACTAACGAGCTTCTTCCTATGAAGTGACTATGAAGTCACTCTATGCTAGGTCTTCGGACATAGTAATATAGAAGGAAATGAAACAGCGGAAGCTGAAACTATCAAACACCTACTGTGTGACTGTCCCAACCCCCAAATTCGACGCTTCCGCTACATGGGAAATAGATTTTTCGGAGAACTGGAGGACCTGGTACAAGTCCCACTCGGGAACATGATACATTTCATCGAGAGCACAGGTTGGTTTGACTCAAGTAAACCGAAATGCAACCAAACTAGATATGGTACCACAATCAATAGGTGTCTAGGTAGGAAGTCAATTCTGTGATGGGATTATCCCAGTTCTGCTTTAGGAACTCCGGGCCATGCCACCATAATTTGTTGCTCACTATCATTGACATTTTGATTCCGCTAAGTCTGCCGGTTTTCAGCGCTGATGGTATGTGCTCCAAATTTTGCAGTTCGTCAGTTTTTGGATTTGAGAAACTCTGTTACAGATGAACGTCTTCCATCTCGACGGACGGAGATGCCAGTATGCAGCGCATTGTGATGACAGAGTCTATCCGCGGCCACATCGCAGCCATCTCTAAATTTAAAGTTCAGGACGTCTCATACAGGAATTTTGCTACAGAACTACTCCACATAATCTGGGCAACATTGCAGAAGCTAATGGGGTTACTTTTGTTTTGGAGAACAGCAGCTGGACATGAACTTCGTCGTTTTCGTTTCACACCGCTGCTTCATACATCTTTCCGGAAGCACCATTGAAACCGTAAATTTCTATCTTCTTTATTCTCCGTGTAGTGTTGATCCACATTTGAATCTGGATCATTTTAAAGGATGGAAGATCATCGTGAAAGACTAGCCAATCTTGACCTCTGATGTGCTACCTAAAATAAGAAAACTTCGGGGATTGGTAGCCACCTTATCCCATAGGTTTTGACGTAAGACGTCTCTTCAGAACGTACCAGGTGGTGGAACCTGCTGCACCTCCTCGGAGCTACTGACGAATTTGCGTAAATGAACTCCAGCAGTGCTTAATAAACCGCTGACTGCACTTTTGTTGGGTTTCCTCTTTGCTGTCCGCACCTGTGATGACATCTTCGACGTAGGTTTCTCCTGTGATGATGAAAGTGGCCAAAGGAAAACGCAAGGCTTCATCATCCGCAAGCTTCAACAATGTCCTTATCGCTAAGTACAGTTTTGATGCAGTTCCAAACGTCACTGTTTGCAGCTGGAATGTCTTCAACTCTTGACTCAGATTCTATCTCCAAAAGATCTATTGGTAATCAGCATCAGGAACGTTGACGCGGATCTGACGGTACATATCTGTATTTGCGACATCTCATGATGATGTTGATGCCATTTCTCTGTACTTTAGGTCCCATCATGAATGTGTCATTTTAGGAAGAGCCAAAAATGGGTTTGAAGGTTGCGTCGAAAATCACCCCCACCTTCGTGGTGGTACTCGATGCTTTTTTGACAGCTTGATGTGGGATATAGTAATGAAAGGGTGTGCTCAGTACCTAATAATTGTCGTCAATTGGGATGATATGTAGTTTTTGTATAAAGAGGTGTAAAAGTCTATTGTAAATCAGAATGAGAGTGTTCGGAATTATGTGGACCATCATGCAATAGTGTGTGGTGGCGCTGCCTACAGAAATAGCAGCACTTCGAACTGAGACACCTCTGCTTAAAATGGATGTAAGCTAAGCAGTCCTCACAAACAGCGCGACTTATGTCCATCTGCAAAAACTTCTTACACTCTCTAAGTGAATGTGGACCCTAATTGTGACTGACAAACCCTACAACTAGTTTTAACTTTATTGCCTGTTGTGTGTGAAACATCTGATGCGACATTGATCTACTATGACCAAACTTGCTGGTAAGTGTTGACTGTTGATCAAGCACCTCAAGTGAGCGGCAACAAAATTCTAAAAATTCGAAGAATTCATTTATAGAAGGCAACTCCTTTTCAGTACCTAACTTTTCTTCTCACAAATGCTACGTTGCCGTGGATTACTTTTGGACCATTATGTAGATGAGAATTGCATCCCAATGTGTGGTTGGAAGACCTAAATTTTCCAGGGAGTGAATGATTTCCCTCGAGGTATCTAACAGACATTTAACGAATCCTTGGTAATTGTCACCTGCCCAAATAATAATTTAAATTGCGTATCCCTACACAGATGTAGATGAATAACTGTTGCACGAACTTCTTGTTGGGTGCAAGTAGTAATGAAAGGCTATATCGGAGCACCTAGACTTGGAAGGTGTTGACAAAACAACCTTCCTGTCTAGACATCCAACAAAAAGCTTGTGCAACAGTAGGGAATCCCAATAGGCCCCCGGGAAAGCACCCTACACGTTGCACTATCCCTCGTACCATACCATACCATAGGTGCATCCTAATTATGCGAAAAACATAACATACACAACATCCGGCCCTTGGCCATATGCTTTATATGTTTCGCTACATTTTAGTTTTTGTAGGAACTCATCCAATTGGAATGCATTTTTAATGATTCTCTATTTAGTCAGAATTTTTTTCTCAGAAAAGATGATACAGGATTTTATTTAAGAGATCGGTAGTAATAAGGGATACCGCTTGATTTATTTCAATCATCCGAGAACATGTCAATCACAAAACTATAACACAACTCCTTTAACATTACACACTCACTCAGATGGATGTATCTTACTGCAGTCAATATATGTATGTATACCTACGTTAATCCTCAGTAAGCCGTGTATATCCCTGCCAATCTGCCACCATCAAAGTCCTTAAAACTCTTTCACTTTTTTTCTTGTTTTGATTCAAATGCAACTTACTCGTCTGCATCAAATTCCAAACTGTCTTTATGTCTGTTGGAAATTGCCACTCTAAAATGTTAAATCTCTGCTGGTAGAATAAGTGGCCAAAGCAGTACTCAAGAATGTGGTAAAGCAATGACAACACCCATTCGACGATGGAAGGACGTATCGCTCTGCTTCGTTAGACACCGTTCCATAATTTTACGTCATGTAATAAATCTTTCGATGTTCCTCTTCCTCAGGCGAGAAATATATGAATTATACTCGAAAAGGAATAATATTGCATATTTCCATGTTTGTCAGCAGTACCACCGGCCCTCCACCCACACATCATCATCTCAATGTATCCTACATCCGATGAGAACACATATGTTCTTGTCATTTATATTTGCATTAAGCAAATGTAGGTCATTCGTTTCGAAGCGAATGTAAATTATTTCCATAATTCAGGATACTCTCAGGACATAGCCCGTATAGCCCCCTCACCGGCATACAAAGAGTGACATATGGACGATTTAAAGCATGAATTCCGTTAATTGTCTAATATCCCCATGGGATAGACACAACGGAAATGTGTAAATCACACAGAATCCAGCTATTATAATTTAATGATTAATGTAAATTATCATATGTCCTTTGAAAAAGGATTTTTTTTTTTCGCCCGACAACCATAAATCCTCTAAAAATGCAGAAAATTTCAGTAATACACATATAAGGCACACCTCGTAGCTAGGTAATTCGATAGAAAATGAGAAATGTATCGAATGGCAGGACAACCGAGTGAATCTACGCTAACAATGTGTCACCGTATGATAAAACCATGACAAATGGCTAACTAATCCTTGTATCGGAAAGGTGCAGTCGTGTAGAAACCATTAATCCTGGCATAAGTCATCATTTGTTGTCATTTGGACGGGCTGAGTGCACGTTCACTTAAGTGTACACCTTTCGGGCGACACACTCATATGGATGATATTCTAATCATAGATGCAATGGCTCTAACAGCTTACCATGCATGGATGCATCGTCGAGAGACAAAAAAAAAAAAAATGTACTGCGACAATTTTTGTGTATTCGAAATACGATTAAATTTTATCTTACCTATATGTCATTGGATAGAGCTCCTCTGGCTGGTAGCTTGAACAGCAGAGACATGGAACTGAAATAAAATTTGTAGGTGGAATAAATTTGAAATAAATTTGATATAAAGTTTCGCAAACGGTCGTTTGGACTTTTTTACACGTTTTCTGTTTTTTTGTTATATGAATTGAAGCATTATAAAGAAACTGTCTGGGTATAGATAGATAAGTAAGGATAAGTTAAGTGTTAGTACTGCGTTTTCAAGTATAGATAAATGTTACGTAATTTATTGACAGGATTCTAGCAGTAGAGTAGCAGGATAGACTCCTTACAATATGAACATTTTAGAACCCTACAACCCGGCCAATTCTATTGATTTAGAATTAAAATTAGGATTAGATTTAATTAGGCTTCTTACATGATTAACTAGCTCCCAATCCGTATTGGACTCCAATCTGAGATACAGGAGTTTCCCTTACTCATTGATCTCGGATACATTACTTTCAGTTTTTCTTCACCTAGGGTCAAGGCAACTGAAATATGATTTTTGTACTAAAGGTTCAATCATTGAACAGGTTCAATCATTGAACATCTTCTTGGCTGAGTTCAATCGATGTGCGCAAGGCAATCTTATTTCCATACTTAACGGGCTCCCGACCCGTGCAGAGTCTCTTCACTTTCTTCGATCCCGGATACGCTGCGTCCAGTTGTCTAGACCAAGCGCTCTGGCATCCGCGATAGCTTGATCCTTAAAACGGGGGTTCGGTCTTTCTTGCCGTCTCGAACATAGGGGCTGAATATATCCTTTGCAGGAGCATTAGTATCTTCTCCTGCATTCGTCTTCCTCGCATAGGGGACCGAATATTTGCCGAACAATTTTTCTCAATTCAATATCTGCTCTGACTGCTGCTTCCTGCTTATCGTCCAACACTCGGCTCCATACTGCATTTCATCTTCCGAGTTAGGAGTCTTGAGCTCATTTGTTTAGCCAATCCGGAGTAGCAACGGTTTCCTAGGGTAAGACTTCGTCGAATCTTCACCAATGTGTCATTCGTGGAGTTGATATTTGCTCCGAAGTAGGTAAGCTCCTTAACCATTTCGCAGTTACTGTTCCCAACAGTGATATTTTCTTCTAGGCGGTGGACAGATGTTTCTTTGTTTGTTGACAACATGTACTTGGTTTTGTCCTCATTCACTTCACGGACAACTCGTTTCGACTGTTCTTCAATTGCCGTAAAAGCCTCTAAAACGGTGCCTCGGATCGACGATGATGTCGATGTCGTTTGCATCATCCATAAATGCTATCATATGCGGCTTTGAAGTCGATGAAGAGATGGTGAGTCTCGACTTGAAATTCGCTAGTCTGTTCCAGGATCTACCTTAGTGTAAAAATTTGGTCGATCGTTGATCCGGCAGGACAGAAACCGCACTGGTACCTGCCGATTAGTGTGTTGCAGAAAGGCTCCAGACGTTCACACAGTACCTTGGATAGGATCTTATATTCGACATTAAGCAGGGATATGGCTCGATAGTTCTTACAAGACATATGATCCGATCGTCATCGGGCATGACTTCATCCACCCATACTTGGTTGATAATTTGATGCATCAACTTATAAGTTGAAAGCATCACACAACATGGTGATCCATGTTTGAAAAGACCATCCGCTGGTAGACCATCTGAGCTGGAAAAGTAACAATCTGGTTGAAGAGATACTCGAGTATTGGCTGCGTAACATGGAAACTCTCTGGGACACAGCTGAAGAACAAGCCAAACGAGTGATAACTTCCGTCACCCCAGTATACGATGGATCCATGCTATGCAAAGGCAATGGGAATGGGCGAACTCTGGTTTACTGGTTGAACGATTCCATCGCAAAGCTGAGAATAGACTGCTTTAAGATGCGAAAGTAGCCAGCAACGAGCAAGATAAAGACAAAGATAAGATTCAAGAAGAATTCTTAAGAAAAAGAAAAGAACTTTGGAAACTCATTAAAAAGAGTAAAACCCAATCTTTCCAATCTTGCGTGGGAAGCGTCTACAAAATAGTTATGGACAAACTTAAAAGTTGCGTGGCAGTTGCAAAGATATGGTCAACCATGATGGGGAGTATTCCTAAGGAATACTAGAGTGAACCTTTCCCGCATAATAATAGAGGCTACGGAAACAATACCACACGTCACAACTGCAGAAGTCCTGGAAGCAGCGGGCTCAATAAAGAGCAATAAGCCTCCCGGATCCCAAACTTAGTTCTGAAGGAAGCGATTAAAACTATACCAGAGGTATTTGCAAACCTCCACACAACGTGCCTGAAAGAAAAAAAGAGTTCTCTCTGTAATGGAATTGACAGAACAACCTAGAACAACCTAGAACAACCGTCGTCATACAGACCACGGTGTATACTAGCTTGGTAGGGAAAGTGCTGGAAAGAGTTATCCGCGACAGACTTCACCAGTAAGCCAAAGGGGACAATGTGCTTTCCAACCGACAACACGGGTTCAGGAAGAAATAGAACACCACCCATGACATACAAGCAGTTTGCGATATTGTACGCGAAGCCAGATGGAAAGGAGGCAAAACGCAGTACAGCGCCGTGGTGACGCTAGACGTCAAGAATGCCTTCAACTCGGCCAATTGGAGTACAATTATGAGAGTGCTGAGACATATGCATGTGCCAAGCTACCTGCTCCAAATAATTTCAAGAAATTTTGAAGACAGAACCCTCTTCTACGATACTGACGAAAGACAATTACAGGAGGAGTTCCACAGGGATGGGTTCTATGTCCTGCCTGTGGAACATTATGTATGACGCAGTAATACATATGGGGAGGCGAAGAGGTGTGGACATAATCGGATACGTCGATGACATCGCGGTGGTGGTAGTAGCTAAAATCCTAAAGAAAGTGACGCGGAACTGCAACAACGCCGTTTAAGACGTGAAGATATGGCTTCGCAAAGCTGAAGCTGTCCTCATAAGCTTCAGGTAGGAGAACACTCTATCTGAACTTTAGAGGGCACATAACATACACAAGCATGAAAGCTAACCGGGCTATTGCCGCCATGTCCATACCAATAAGGAATTTGCTTGCAACAGTGAGCAAGTCAATCCGCATGTACGTAGCCCTTATATGGCCATCGGCAACAGCGATGAGTTCGTACTAATAATTATAAACCTTGTGTTTGGCACATACATAGCTCCATCTTCCAAATCCTCAATTTACCGCATAAAAATTCGGTTATCGTAACGGCCTCTGTAACGCTCTCCGTTGATTGTAACGTTTCTTTCACTGTCGTCTTAGAAGAAAAATGCCGCCATTCTAAAAATCCTGCAAAAAGTTGCAATATTCTCCGTTGAGTGCACAGGATCAACACAGGAATATGTTCAGTTATCAATCAGTAAATCAGTCCCACGAACTTTCATCACACAATTGCGTACACCAGCTGCAGTTGGTGCATTATTTACAAAATTTGCACTATTTCGGCAACACAGCATCTACTTACTTTTTAAGTAACTTTGCAATATTTCCCAACGTTGTTCAAGCGTTCCATTTCTCCATCCATTTTGTACCGCGAAAATATAATACTAAGTGGCTGTCAGTGTCAAAATGACATATGATTCAAAAAGAAACCAACAGATGACCTTTTACATATGAGTTACCATATGTCATTATGGTATCTTCTACGCAATGTTTACATAATTCATAAAAGCGTTTTGTTCTGTATAATAAAAATTGACAGTGTGCTTCCAATTTGCAATACTAAAATTCAGTAGATACTATGTACTTAAATAATTCAAAAGAAAAGCACTTGAGATGGCACCATTGAGGCGAATATAAATTCAATAAAACCCCAGTGCATCGCCATAATCAAACAAGATGAATATAAAAAAATTTTAAAGACTGTCTGGAGAACTGACGCAAGTTGCTCACAATCATAGCAAAGCTACTTTTAATTAAAATATTATGATGAAATATGTATTTACTCATAAAAAGTTTGTGATCATACTTCTGCTTACAGTAAAAAAACAAAAAAAAAACTCTTAAGTTGAAAGATAAAAGTGTAATCCACTAGCTGACGAATGACAAACTCGAAATTAATTATTTAATGGAAACCATCAGTCATTCTCTCCTTCAGCTCATACTCATCTCCAAGTAGTGAAGCATTAGCAAATACGTTCTGTTATCTTTGGGAAAACTTTACATTTGCAGGAGTATCTGACAACCATTTTCTGTTGAATTGTACTACTGATCAGTCGTACGACTATAATAAAAGAAAACAAGATGTCTGCTCTTAAAATGTTTAATTTATTAAAGCTTTTCCTATCGTTGTGGAGTATTATTCTATCGCACACTCAAAATGGTTTTTATCAAAACAAACTAAGGAAAACACTTTCACTCCCTCAAGGGGATACCTTCTATCCTCTCATACAGAGTAGCACTTTAAAATAAATTTTCTAACTTTAGCGTTACTTTGGCCCAAATCGAAATCGCATTGCAGCAGCACACTTTTTCTAAAGTATCTGGGAATTGAATTAAAGCCGCATAGGCGAGAAACTCAACAACCTAGCCGAGTAACCTCCTAAATGTGCATATAATAGAATTACAAACAGAATTCACTCCGTGTTGGCATTGCTCCATGTGCTCATACTTCCCACCATAAATGCTTTCGCCGTCGTTTTCCAAATACACAACGAAAACGTTAATTTATCGATGTCCCTACGTTGAGTGAGGGTCGCGTTTGCACACCATCATACCAATTACAACAGGATAGCGCTGGCAACTTCCTTGATCGAGTGCCAAAGGCGTGCCACCCTGGGAGACACTTAGGCTCACTCAGAAACTTCGTACGAGTTGTGTGCTCGAAGACCACAAAATTTAATTTCGCCGGCAAAAGTACCATACGGCACTTCTGGCGCTTGATGGGGCCTATTCGTTCGAAGATGTAGAAGAGGATGGTGTATCTATTCTGAGGTTTGAAGCGCCCAATTAAAGGCAATCATCAGCCAAAATTCAGTGGCACACTCGGGTCAATAGGAAATTAAATTGCCAAAGGGAACATACAAATTGTATTAAATGGGCCGAACAATCGGGATGGTATAAAAAGCAACATCCCGTGAGACGTTATTGTTGGGATATCGTCTTTAGTATTTTGAACGGAAGGTTTTCCGTTCGAAGAAGGGGTAAGGTATTTAAAAAGATACGATTATGTTATACGAATTTACCCTATTGTTTTGGGAAATTTATGATTGCCGGAGAAGACTTATCCGAGGGTTTCTCGACTTGGGAGGATTTTCTGTAGAAATCATCGTTTCGATGTTAAGCTGTTAGGGTGTTCAAGCGAAAGGGTTAAGCCTTTTTGGGTAATTGGAGGTGAATTTTGGCCTTTTGATACAATTCAGATTATTCGATTTTAAACCTTTTGGTAAGTAGTATCAATATACATATGTACATATATTTTTATTAAACTTTTGCGCAAGACATCTTTGTTTTCTGTTCTGATAATTATCCTGCCATAGATTTATTTGTATTTAGGTATATCAAACTCTTTGACCTTAACTTAGTTCTTTAACATCATAATTGAAAGAATTGTGCGAAACTCACAAGCCAACACTGGAGGCACAATCTTTCAAAAGTCTGTGCAACTACATACTTGCATATGGTGATGACATTGACATTATCGGCAGAATACAGCGAGTTGTCACTTGTGCGTTTGTAAGTATTGGAACAGAAGCGACAAAAATGGGTTTAGTTGAGAGATCTTGATCATCCCAGTCCTGCTTTATGGCGCTAAAGCTTGGACTCTGTCTAAAGCGGATGAAGATATCCTCTATATCCTTATTGGCGGATCTTAATTGCAGGCTATGCTTAGAGAGTGATGAAATTCTCTGCCCTCATACACTTAAGAAAGAGCACGTAACGCAGCAAATTTGTTTTACTATCGTCCCTTGCTGCAGTATCCCTGAATGGCTATTGATCCTGATAGCCTTTGGGCTAAATGACTTTCTCATGACATTACTTTACATTACATTACAATTCTCCAATCTTTGACATAAAACCATGTTACCGTCAACCATTGAATAGCATGCGTGTTGGGAATCAAGTATCCTGATAACATTATTGTTCCATCAACTCTACTAAGTGGAGCAATTTCTTTCATCCTTAACAAGCACCAATTCACAGAAACACTACACAAAGGTGTATTTTCCATTTTAAATATCCATCCCTTTCGTAATATCCTTTCAAATATACCACAAAGGTATTTTCTAAATAAAGAGGAAAAATTTAAATAGAAACCACATTTGAGTTTACACCATACGCTCCACCAAGTCACAGCAATCCACAATCGTCATTACGAAATTCGAAACCTTGATATTGAATTTCCAACTTGATTCCAAGGATTTTATTTCGATGATATCCTTGATGTGAATGTTATTTTCGTTTCGTCGAATGCGAAAAAGATTTTTTTTTTTTTTGCCTTCATTGAGTATTTTGATTTCATTATTTGTCCCAAGACGATGTTTAAAATTAGATCGTATTGGTTGTGTTACAACGTTCAATTGGAGGATAGAGCCTTGTGCGCAATCATCCTTGAAAATTGTAGCAAAGCTGTGAGGTAAGGGGAAGGACATAACAAAAAAAACAATATTTTTATTAAAAGCAGTCAAGGATGTAATTTAATTACGATTTTTAATTGATTTAGTGATTTTGCACTTTTTTTTTTTTGCTCGGAAGGTATACAAGAACTGGGCAATAAAATTAATAAATTCAATGAACACAAGTCCTTGGCGTGTTAGATACTTTTTTAATTAGGAATGAGAATTAATTGAAAGGAAATGTGAAGGGAAAATTGCAATGCCAGTGGGAAACTTGAGTTTTGTAAGTTAAGAACGAAAAACAACAAGCAGTCTATATATAGATTTTTGAAACGAGGAATTATGTAGGTACCACCTGTTCGTCGTGACTGCTGAATAATTATTTTATGGAGAAGACTTTGAAAATCGTTTTCAGTTATTCGCCCACCAAGGCACGTGTAGGAAGTTGTCTCCATCACTTTATAGCAAGATACATTCCACAAGAAGCTCAGCATTTGAGCATGTTTCTTAGAATGCGGCTTTGATGACAGTTCAGAGTTTAGAGGGGATTTATTTAAAAGTAATTCTTTGCAAATTTCGGGCTAAAATTTTGCCTATAGTAGCCTTGAAATAAATCCGATTAACTTTCTTGTATTAGAAAAGAGGTAGAAATCAAAATCTGTGTCAGTGAGCAGAAGATTGTGGGAAGATGATGGTGCTTTGACCGAAGTAGAGAAGGCAAATAATCTGCAGGTAGTAATCTGCAAAATCCCTAAAAATAAATGTCCTATTGTACATATTGCCTAAATATTGATTTCAATTCAAATCGATAATGGAATAACAAGATTTAAAAAATTAGACCATCGTAGTAAGTCAGAAACCCTTCTTTTGGTGTAACTTATGTATGTACTTACTCAACGGGCTACCGACCCGTGAAGAGTCTCCTTCCCTTTCTTCGATGCCAGTCACTCTGCGTCCAGTTGTCTAGACCAAGCGATCTGGCATCCGTGATAGCTTGAACCTAAAACCGGAGGTTCGATCTTCCTTGTCGTCTCGAACCTGGGGCTGTGATTCGAGGATTCTCTTTGCAGGCGCATTATTGTTTATTTGCTCGATGTGGCCGAGCCAGTATAGACGATGTGGTTTGGCTTTTTGAAATAAATCCTCAACAGCTCATAGAGTTCGCTTTTGTATATTACCCTCCATTCGTCCTCCTCGCACACGGGACAGAATATTCGGCAAAGTATTTTTCTGCTTATCGTCCAGCACTCGACTGAACTGGCAGTCTTCATGGGATCTCCACTAAGGAGTCATTCGTGGAGTTGATATTTACTCCGAGGTAGGTAGACTCCTTAACCACTTCCACAAGCGATGGACAGATGCTTCTTTGTTCGTTGACAATATTTATTTGGTTTTGTCCTCATTCATTTCAAGGCCAACTCGTTTCGCCTGTTTTTCCATTGCTCCGGGCTGGGAGCAACCGATGAAGTCGATACCGTCTACGTATTCCATCAGCTGGACAGATTTGTTAAAGATAGTGCCTTCCATGTTAACACCTGCCCTGCGCACTATATGTCACACCACGACATTGAAGAAATCAGAAATCAGAATGAAGAATTCATTCACTCTTTCGAAGAGCCTTCATTCCGGGCTTGAAACGAGCTGCCAGTCGCTTCGCTTTCTTTAAAAAAAAAATATCCAGATGTTGTTCCTATCAAGGAACTCTTCGACATCCTTGAGCAGGGAGACTGCAATGAACCTTTTCTTTTTACGCAGGTTCTTCTTCTCCTCCCTTCTTCTGGATCAATACTCTTCTTTTGCTGCCCTTGTTTTGCGTTGCAGCGCTTGCATGTGTGCATTTTCAGTCACCTTTTTTCGGAGCACGCAATCATCATCATACGAAGGGCTCAACAGATTGTTGGCGTTTATGGATGGTGAATGCACAGTAGAGAGTTTCTCCCCCAGGCGCTCTCTGTAGGCTCTGGCTACTCCTGTCGTGCTAAGGTTTTCAACGTTGAATTCATATTTCTGGGCAGTTTGCAGCTTCTGCTCGTTGGATAGTCAAACTCTGAATTTGGTTACAAAAAGAAAATGGTCAGAGTCGACTTTTGCCCCTCTGAAAGCTTGTACATTCAGAATATTGGATGCGTGCTTAGTATCTATTAGAACGTGGTCGTCGATTTGGTTGTTGTGTGGATTTGTAGTCTTGTAAACCTAGTGCTACTTATCATCGTATTTCGAGCTGCTGTAAAATCGGTTAGCCTTTGTCCGTACTCCATTATCGTGTCGTGGAGGCCGTGTTTTCGATTTCGTCATTGAATTCCCCGAGTGTGATTTTGACATCATACTCAGGACAGGCTCCGTAGCATTTTACATGGTAAGGAAGTTATGCCAACGGCGCAACACCCAACCTAGAGGGCCAGTTCCATTTTATTGAAATCTCTACGAAGAGGGGCCGGTTTAAACTGATGTCAGTAACCTGATTCCGAGATGTGTCCTCAGCTTTTCTATCGCTGCTAGACTGATCGGTCTGTAGGCCTTTGGTAAACTTGGGTGCTTCTTCTCCATTCTCAGAATCAAACTAACTTCGCCCGTCTCCATTGGTTTGGTATATCTTTGGCAGATGTTGAAGTAATTTACCATGCCCGTTTTGTAGGATTGGTGTAATTCCATACACACGTGGTAACTTGAAAGACTGAAAGGAGCCAATTTTACGTTCTATGCACCCTCTGGGAAAGATTTCTCTTGCTATTTGCCGGTCCTATCTCAGAAATCTTGGGTATGCTCACTAGTCCTGTACTAATGTCTGGGTGTTTTTAATTACATAAAAAAAGTGAACTTAAGTGCAAATTAAATTAAATTGAAAAGCTTCTACAAATACAATCAGCGAGGATCTCAAACTAAGCGGAATATATTCCAGATTAGATATACAACCGGAGTTATTAGCTCTTAGACTAAAATACTGGATTTTAATATTTCGATATACAGAGTAATAGAAAGAATAGATAAAGAATTTAGATAGAATTTCAATTTACATTCAATTTCCTGTATCCAGGACATACACTTCCACTGAGCCCTGTCAAGTTGCAAATTAGAAATACATATGTACATATGTAGGTATCTAGCCTTCTAAGGTGCAGGATTTCGCAAAGTATATTTTTCATCTCAGTCATCACCGGGGTAATCTATATACTATCCTAACGTTTATCCAACTCAGCAGATGTATTAGGTACGACAATGCATTTCAGATGCGAAGGTAAACAAAGCCAATGCCAATCATACCATGTCCAACCAATGAGATTATGTCAGTTGCCAAGCCATAAGCGCACTTTAGATACTAACACTAGATACCTTTAAATACAAGTATCCCCTAAGGGTAGTCAGAGGATATTGCTTTATATTCTTTCCTGCTATAGAATATTTCCACTCGTAAAAAGTATCCAATTGGTATGGTTATGACAGCTGTCAGAAGCAATTAATTAGCAAATATGCATTGAGTTTACAAAAAACCAACACCTCTGCAATGAGACATAATTAGTCCAGCTAACTTTATATTTTTAACACAATGCTTTTCCAATTAAAAACTAAACACACCGCAAACTGCAAACTCAAAACATTGTTTTGAAAAACGTCACAGGAACAGTATTAACTTTATGGCATCGGCGCCAGATCGAGTTAGCAAGCTGTTGCCACGTACCGTGTCGTAGCTGATTTCATTACTCGATTCCTGTGAATTGATTGCATTTTATGTTCTCATAAAAACTAAATTTAACTTCGTTCCCCATTCAATGAAACTTCCTACTTAGCTTTTTACACTCGCCATCAGAGTCATTGAAACCTAGCACAATGCGGGCCGTTCGCCCGGACCTGACTGCAGGATTGTTAGTTCATACCACACACCATGTGGTTAATAATAATTTGCATAGCGATGGAAAATGGCGAAAGCATGTTCGTTACTTACAAAGTAAAAACGAGAAAGGAGTTTTTTTTTTCCTGTTCTGCATTTCATGCCACGGCACTGCGACGGATGGAAATATTTAAGTCCTCCTTCCTCGATATAGGAAGTGGGATGAGTTTTCGTCCTGTTCACATCATAAATAACACAAAAAGCCGCTATAAATAACAAAATTTATTCCATTCGATTGGAGACTGGCAGCAGCACGAGATCCAAAATATAATATGTATATTTTATACTACACACTACAGAAGTGCAGTAAAGGGATTGGCTTTGTTTGGTACTTGTGTCCACAATAGACGCTCCAGCTGAAGGGTAGCTGGTTTAGAAGGTTTTGGCATGCAAGTAATGAGAGAATTCAAATTTGATAAACCGATTATATCAAAGAGTAATCACGTTGAGAAGTGGTTTTGATTTTCAAATTTCGGGCAAAATATTAAAGTAAATAGATTTTAATGGAAACTCACTGTTGTTCTTGAAAACGGTTGGAAATAGGAGAAAAAAAATCAATATTTTCGGTACGGTACACGTTCATATAAATAGGCCGATCTATAATCTCTGTTTAAGTGGAAAGGATATTCATGACCGGGATAACTGAATTTCATTTTCAATAGTGATGATGGCTAGGACATGTACATAGAGCGGATGGACACAAATGCTCCGACCCGTAGAGTCTTCTAATCCAACCCGAAGGGACAACGCAGTAGTCAAAGACCTCACCTTAGGTGGCGCGCACTAGTGAAAGTGTACCTCAACAAACTTGAATTGCGCAACTGGAGGCAACTACCTACGGACCGGGCTAACTGGAGAGGCTTCTGAGTGGAAGTCCAGATTCACCCCGAACGGTAGCGCCACCTAAGTGAGTAAGTAAGTATAGTGATGACAGATTAGTCACTCTAAGATCCATAGCCTGATGGCCGTTTCACACTGAACTACCGCGAGATAAAAAATTCCAAAGGTCGCCAAGACCCTCACCTCGCCACACTACCCAGAGGACGCGACACTTTTTCGAGGTGGCTAGAGACCATCTGCAAGACGGTCAGTGAAGTGTATCGAGTAGTATTGAGGCTAGACTATCGTAGATGGTCATGGACTACATGTTGGAAAATTCTGGGGGAACTTTGCCATGTTTCAACTCTACCGAGTTGGTCAGGGATTAGCGGGTAATCAGATGCGATGGCCAGTTTTCCAAGAATTTTCTCAGAGAGTGTGTCACTAAGGACGCTTGGAAGGGCTTGAACCTCTGGCTTATCACCGTATCCCCAGGAGACCTAGGGCCTGCGTCTGATTACCCAATATGTAGATTAGTGGGAGGAAGGTTTGTACATCACTTTAAAAACCAATAACGACAACCTTACGGTAGAAAACTGTCGGGTATCCGATCGTTCGTTTTTTCCGACCATAGACAGATCCTATACAATGTGCGCCTGGAAGTCGATGCTTCTAAGCCGTTTAGAAACTTTAAGAGAATTGACTGAAAGACATATGGACAGGTGGTTAAATCGAAACTACGTAGTATACCCGATTTGAAAATTGAATCAGTTGAGGAACTAGACGCCAAAATTAGGACCCTCGAAAATGGCCATGGGTACGGCTTTTTAATGTTTCGTGTCTTATTAAATATAGCAAGGAATTCCCACCTTATTGGAATGAAGATCTATCCAATCTTTAGAAGATTACTAGAGATATCTACAATATCTCCTTTAAACAAAAATTATGGCAACCATATAAGGATTGTCTTAAATAATACAAGAAATCCATTGAAATAGCCAAATCTCTAGCTTGGATGGATTACTGTCAGTCCATTGAAATCATAAGGAACTCTAGCAGATTGAGTGAGGAACACTTCAGCTCATCATTCCGAACACTTCGTGGAACTTTGCAAACACACTTTCTAGGATGTAAAAATGAGATTGTTTATGCACCGGTTCTTCAGGCCGCGCAATTCTCATCTTGGAATAATATTAAGACAAAAATTTCAGAAGTTAATACCTCCTGGACTATTAACAGCTTCTCTGCCTGTAAATCGGCTGGAGCTGGAGACATGTTCTTGTTGTGTGTACTCCGAAAGTACGGAAACGTGAACATGAATCCACAAAGGAATTCAGACCCTACAGATTATCCTCTTTCCTTTTAAACACGCATACACACATACGAAATACCCTAGATCAATCCTTCCTATCCAAGTCTCAGCAAGTGTATACTAAAGGGCGATCGACAGAGATGGCACTTCACGAAGTTGTGCGAACGATAGGAAAGACAATTCACTACAAATAATATATTCTAGCTACCTTCAATAACATCAGCACTGAATCGATTCAGGAAGTTTTGATCCAACTAGGTGTGGAAGAATTTATTACCAAACGGATAGTGACTATGTTATAAACTAGAATCATTCAATCGACCATAGGTAACAGCAGTTCTATCATATCTGTCTTAAGAGGTACTCATCAGGGTAAGGTCATATCACCTCTTCTTTGTCTTATGGTAACCAACTTATGGTTTACAACTAAAACCAAAATACCGACTTTCACGCCTCCACGGCTAAATAATCCATAACTGTCCTCATCCTTTAATTCCAATTACCTAGGTGTGGTACTTGATCCAAAACTAAGCGGGAAACTCAATATTGTGCAGCGTATAACGGTAAAAAGTAGTGACTTTGCCCGAATATCTTCCTATACTTTCCTATGGATAGCTTGTCTGGTGGTTAATGCCGTATTCATACTCAAGCTGGCAGTAGATCTCCCTCTATTTTATTATCAGAAATCCTGCCTTAATTGAACACTCCTTAAACGACCATCAATTCTGTTCACTAGGAGAAGAAAGATACCTGACTTTACACTACCAAAGCTAGATGGCACCATAATAGATCTTTCACCTGAGGGAAAACATCTCGGCGTCATTATAGAGTTCAAGTTATCCTGAAAAGAAATGTTGAAGAAAGGACAAAGAACGAAATGAATGCTCTCTATGTCTGTCTTTCATTCACTGGATGTACCAAGCAATTATCAGACCCATCATCTCCTATGGGTCTTTAGTCTGGTGGACAGCAATGGGTATAAGGAGCTATATGAAAGAAATTTACAAAATGCAAAGGCTCGTAGCCCTCTGCACAACGGAAGTTGTAAGAAATGCGCCTTAAGCAGGGTTGGATATGATTCTTCATGGGTAGGAAATATAACTCCAAATGCTTCACATCCACATCGGATTGTATAGTTTTCTCTACAACGACTTTAACTTTGATATCCCATTCCTATTCCTAAGTCGAGCAGAGTTTGAGTCTAACAGCATAGACAACGATCTAGGGATCACAGTCTACTCGGGTGGCTCACAAATGGAAATAGGTACGGGAGTAGAATTTTACTCGGAAGCACCGCAAAAGCAGGAATCTTTTAGATGACCAGAAGCGGGTAGTGTATTCTAAGCTAAAATCCTGTCAGTAAAAAAAGCTGCTAGGTTCATAGAAGACAGTCACCTTCCACAGTCAGATATTACCAACTTTGTTGACAGGCAACCAGCTCTAAAATCGATTAAATCGAATACAATCAAATCAAAGACAGTCAGAAAATGCCGTGATGCACGGATCAGCATTCGGTCAAACTCTGCTGGGTTCGCGGACATAGCAGTAATGAAAGAAACGAGAAGGCGGCTGCTCTGGCAAGAATAGGGTCAGAAGTGAACATCAGTGAAGCAGACATATCCATTCTGCCACCGATTGAAAAATTGCATAATTAACAGCATAATAGAGAAAGAGGCCAACTCGTCCTGGTAGAGTAGAGGCCATTGGTTGAAGTCACCCTCCACTTACATACGTACGCCGCGGTAGATTTGGACGTCCTCTTCTACGTGCTCTCTCCGGGTTGGATTGAAGGATTTTTCGGGCCGGAGCATCGCTGTAATTCGCTTTGCATGTCCAACCATCTATCCTTTTGTATACCTCGAATATGCAGTTCGTCGTTGAATTTTGTCCTCCATGTATCGTCAATGTAGATGGACTACAGATGTTCGTTAAGGTAAAAAGAACACGATTGATGAATGTTGTTCTTTGCTTGATTTCCGTGCTTTTATCGTTGGTGGAATTAAAAGCAGAGCCTAAGTAGACAAATTCATTTACTACTTCATTGCTGTAGCTGACCATGAAAACATTTTGGCATAGGAATGTCGTTGCACGTAGACAGCATGTACTTTGTTTGTATTCGTTTATAACTAGACCCATTTTCACAGATCTTGGTTCGATGTTCGTGAAAGAGCTAGACACTTGATGGTCTACCGATGATGACAATATAAAACTGCCTAATAAAGAAATTGTGCTGAATTGTCGAAGATACTGATGATGAGATTAGGCATTGGAAAATATTGTGAATTTGAAGACTTGAAGACTTGAAGATGTGATAAATCAATCATAGAATTCCTATTCAATATCCAGTATCTCTGTCCGTGTCTATTGTCGGTCTATCAAATATTGAATTTACTTGTCCATTCCACATAAGATTCCATAGTTTGCTCTGAACACATTATCAGGCTATTTGTCAGAGATATGAATGAGCCCGAAAATCACACTATGATCCTTAAACAATCTGAGCAACAATTTGAAGATGATGACCGCTAGCTCTGTTGTCTAAATACACACTCACTACACACTGAGAATTGAAATTACTTGTTCAAATCAACTCGAAGTAATCTGTACTTATCCACATCATAAGTTAAACTGTAATGGAAAACACAAAGTCCACATCAAACAGATGCGTTACCAAAATCTACAGTATCTACCTGGATTCAACTGTATTCAACATTTCCCTACAATATTCAAATTAATTCACCCTAACATGATGCCCACGTTTGCCAACCTCCAATTCTCCCTCAACCCCAAGTGCTTACTTAAGCCCGCCAAATGTAATTAATCGGAAATTTCATTAACGTGAATTATGATTATTATTAAATGCACACTGCAAATTGAATTCCATTCTACTACACTGTTATGACTATACATACATACATACACATAAAGGGAGTAGACAATGCAATAGACCAACTGCAGCATGAAGCAAATAGCATCATCCAAGTTAGTGGTTACTTAGAGCCAAGGGCGTAGATAAAAGTTCAGTTTGGAAGGGGTTTGTGGGCATTAGATGTTAAAATGTTTGAAATGCAATATTACTAGTCGTATCCTTCTTCTTCGATGGCGCTTCAGTTCGGGGTGAACCTGGGCCTCAGAAGAAGTCTCTCCAGTTAGCCCGGCCCTTCTACTTCCGCACGCCACCTAAGGCAAGGTATTCCTCTACTGCGTTATCCCTCCAAGCTTGATTTGGTCGGAACGCTGGTGTCCATTCCATCTACATGTGCTAGCTATATCTTAAACGATTGATGCACTGTTTTCTGACTGGTCGATGTCGCTGTACAGCTCATATATTTAGTTCGTCGTTCAATCTCCTGCTCCATAGCCCATCAACAAAAGCGGGACGGAAAATTTTACGAAAAATTTTTCTCTCGAAGCGACCGAGGATATCTTCATCGACTTTAGATAGAATCCTTGCTTCAGCGTCATAAAGCAGGATTGGGATGATCAAGGTCTTATACAAAGTCTCCTCAGTTGTTCGGGATTGGACCCTACTATTCAATTGCCTTTTCAGCCCACAGAAAGAGCGATTGGCTGGAGTAAAATCTTCGTTTAATTTATGCTGAGATGTTGTTTGTCATAATTTTTAAAAAATCACATGACAGCGCGTCACCTTCTAAAAAATCCTATTTTGACATCAAATGTCTTGATGACGTCGTTACCGGCCTTAATGCACAAATGGACGAAATTGACAAGGACGCCAAAACTAGACATGGCTCTGTACATCGTGTTTCTATAAATGCTGTCATATGTGGCCTTACATGAGTGTAACATGGACCCCTCCCAATCTCTTTTGTCTACGTCCTTGCCTAAAATACGTGCACATGTAAGCATGGAATGAATTTTACTGCACCCGAAAAAGTAGGGCATAATCCCGCGGATTGCCGTTGCTCCATGTCGAAATAGGAGTGGGTAATGCCAAAAGCAAATAATTCTCGTTGATCCGCTTTGAAGGTAACGCTCCACATTGTGTGTGGGCACCATCCTTTGGGAAATATTTTCTTGTACGTCCACTGAATGGAAATTACATATTGCAGTATGCACCAGTACAGTACCAGGTCGGTCTATGGGAGACAGTTAGGGTGATGCTTTTTGTTTTTATAAACCACTTGGAAGTCAACTAGTACTATGTCCAAGGATATAATCCTATGAAATGGCAGGAATAAGGCACAAAAAATGCTCCAGAGGCATGTAAAAGGTTTAAGATTTTTGTAAGTTGATAGGATTTGCTAATTGTAGCTTTGGTTTTAATGGATGTTAGTCAGTGCAACATGTATGTAATCGCATTTGTAGATATTAGCGATGACTTATTGGAGTGTTTACTCAGTTTAGTACACCAAGTTATTCTGAGTGCGTCACCTAAGATTAGGTTCCAATAGTTTCTGGTGCGGAGCGATGGTGAGCATCCCAATCTTCGATGAGCATTAGACTGCTTCCTTCTGTTACTGACAGTATGCTATGCTACTCCGACTATGTAAATATCATAGACGCTTTGACACGGATTTCTAAAAGTTTGTCTATCATATCTTGGCACGTGCACAGTACAGCGGTTTTTAACATCAAAAGACTCAGAGATATCTTTACTTGCAGGATTGATTTAGGGGATATCCCGACAGGACTTCTTTTCGAACATGAAGAACCTTTAAGACAAAATTCAAACTATGTTAACCGAATTCATGTATTGAAGGCAGGTAAGTCAACATGACTGTCATTTGAAACTGACTAAACAAATCTCGATATACCACTTACATGAAGTACTAAAGTAAAAAAAAATCTCAGCTATTAAGTATGTTCTTGATGACTTCTGTGTGTGTTTTTTTTTTTTTTTTGTAATAAATCCATCCTTTCAAAGACACTCTGTGCAAAGAAAGGGAAAGCAATTACGTACAATCCGTCAACAGTGCAATAAAGAAACGTACCAACATCATCACAATTTCGCACACTTGTGCATTCAAAAATAAATAAAAACATTTTTAAAATGGCAACTGGAATCTCATCCTGCGCACTCAGCTGTCATAATGTTTTCCGTTTCCCGCATTTTTTAGCTGTAAAACCGCCAAACGAAATAAAAGGAATTACACCAGCAACACTGCGAAGAATAAACCGCCCGCAACATAGTATCTTACGAAAGGGCGAATGTTAAGATTATTGCAATGTGATTTTTATTTTTGTATTTTTTGTTTGTTGTTGTTTCACGTTTATCTGAAAATTTATAGCTCACCACAGCATACTGTGTATCCATTGTTTTACGCTCAACCAGGATCCCGGTTGAGTTTCGCTACTGTGAGAGGAACGCTACATCTGCATGTGGAGTATCAAACGGATGGAATGTGTGGTACATAAACTCCCCGCAGATGCTTGAATGCAGGATAAACAATAATGGATCCCCGTACAGGCACATTTCGTTGAGGATATAAAAGAAATAAAGTGCACGACTGGGTCGTACGTACTTGCACCTTAATGCTATAAGTTTATAAGCGTGTAGGCACTGAAATTCAAGTTTTTTGTAAAAACGCCATCCTAAAGTGGGTGTGGCCATATATTATGTTAAGGTGAATTATACAGATTTTCAAAGCCTATGAACTATGTCCTAACAATTTTTTTTAATTTCTAGTAAAAATTTTGAAAAAGTAAAATTTTTGGAAAATGGGCTTGGTAGTTTCAAAACTTGGTACGTTATGTCTTTGCATTTGTCATACCCACCTCAAATATTAATTTAAGCCCAATTGCCGAAGAAATGGCCGATATACACCCAATTCGTAAAATTACCGTTATACGCATTTTTCGCGCAAAACATGGTATGCCAACTAGTAGCATATGCCCAAGCTAACTCACATATGAAATTTTATCAAAATCGTCAGAGCCGTTTTCGAGAAAATCCATTTTAAAATCGGCCTTAAGTAAAGTACCCTTAATTTTGAGGTTAGAACGAAAATTCAAATTTCGCCTCTAGGGATCATCCCACAGACCCCAGATATGAAGTTTGAAGCAAATCCGACCACCCGTTTAGGCTCCAATCGAATATACAGACAGACAGACAGACAGACAGACAGACAGACAGACAGACAGACAGACAGACAGACAGACAGACGGACAGACAGACGGAATTGGCGGACCCACTTTTTTGGACTTCTACATCATAGTAATGTCAAGTTTGATTAAAATCTCGAGCTCGAAATTTTTCACGAAACCAATACTTGCCCTATAGGTATAGGTGCAAGTAAAAAACAAAACTCTGTAAGGAAGGGTAAAAAATATTTCCGCTCATGAAAACACAATCAAAATCTTCATTGTTTTAATAATATTGGGAGAAGCTATGAGTGCACATCTATGTATATTCTCACAACTATTCGTCCATATCCTTTATCGACTGTCAGCATGCTGAAAAAGCTAATCAAAGTCGTTGGAACTAGCAGGAGAACGGAACGTTTCATTTCACAATGGATTTGTGAAACGAGCAAATCGTGGTTTTATGATCAAAATCAAAAGGGAAAACAATGACAGGAATTCATCGAATTCTCGTTATGTTTTGCATACCCATTTCTTGACTAGCATGACGTAGCCAAAATGAATTAAGCCGCGGTATCAAATTACTAAAGCGACAAAGTCATAGTCACATGCCCATCGACGTCTTTCTGTTTTCAAGTGAGACTATCGAATCTAGCTGTCATTTGTTTCAGATTTATTCCATTCGACAAAAGATGTATACATACACGATGACTCGCACTTTGATACTTTTAAATCGGTGACTGTTTAAGTCAACTCGATAAACTTTTCTCTTTCTAGAAGATAAACCTTGGTTTAGCTTGAGGTAGTCTGCGCCTAATGTCAGAAAGCCTGCAGTTCCTGTCTATTAAAAGCGAATTTTTGTCTAACTAACCCTATGACACCATCTATAAACACCCTGAGTAACTGGGCAAAATATTGGGCTAAGCACAAAAAATCGATCCTGGTATTTTTACCGATGCCATCATTCTATCCAGTCTTTTTACCCTTGTGTACAATAGGTAGCTTGGACTCTATCTAAAATGTATGAAGATGTCCTCGGCCGCTTCGAGAGAAAGATTCTTCATAAAACTGTTGATCCCGTTTGCGTTTACGGGATTTGGCTGTACGGCGACAGGGAACATTAACCGATTTGGAAGGCGCAACTAAAAGCAGTTATGTAAGGACCGGGCTAATTAAAGGAGAAACTTGTTAGTGGAGATCAGGTGGTGGTGGTTTTATTTCAGTTCTCCTTACGATGACGTCGAGAAATTAAACAAATTTCTCTACCACCTACTTCACTTGAAATTCTCGATAAAAGCAGTATTAGCACTCCTTCTAGGAACTTATCTACTATTTTTGCAATCGGACTTTTGGAAAGTCTTGCCATGAAGCTTTATGAAAGTTCATTATCGGTGGCAAAATGAAATATTCCAGTAGAATGTTTATGCATACCAGCTTTAAGGCCAATTGAAGGACTCTGGCTTCGGAGGAAGTTAGGTAAGACTCGTCGGTATACTTGCTACTGACACACATCGTTTTTGGAAAAGGCTGCCCACCCCTTATATGGAAGGTTGCTCTATATTTAGCGTCGAAAATTAGTAACCGGTGATTTATGTCAGCCCAGTGAGCCAGTTTTACTAAATTATCGTCATTCGTTTGGTATCCCCAGAGAGTGGATAGCATCTGGGCCAGGAATTGATAGGTGGTTTGTTGATGTTAGCGATTTTTAGAGCTTCTGTCGATATCGGTACAAGAAACACACATGGCTGAGAATCTTGCATGTGTTGCAATACCGTAGGCATTCTAGCCGAAAGAATTGATTTTTCTGCGCAGTGAGTTTCTTAGAGGAGTACGACGACGCCGATGCCATTTTTCTCTAATGTCCTTCATTCATACTTTAATCTACTGGAGCCTTCAATATTCAGTTGACAGATACAAAAAGAGAGTCATCTTATAAGTGCCGTTTGCGTGGCGATTGTATGCGAGAGTATGAATAAACTGACTTAGGTGGCACTACAGTTCGGGGTGAACCTGGGCCTCAACCAACAAGCCTATCCAGTTAGCTCTGTCCTTAGCTAGATGCCTCCAGTTGCACCCTCCAAGTCGGTTGAGGTCCCTTTCTACTAGTGCCTGGCACCTAACGCGAGGTCGTCCTCTACTGTGTTGTCTCTCCGGGTGTGACTCGAAGACTATTTGCGTTGGAGCGCTGGTGTCCATTCGCTCTACATACCCTAGTCATCTCAAACGACTAGATCGATGTCATTCTACAGCTCATGTAGTTCGTTGTTCA
Organism: Xylota sylvarum; assembly: GCA_905220385.1. Classification (NCBI taxonomy): domain Eukaryota; kingdom Metazoa; phylum Arthropoda; class Insecta; order Diptera; family Syrphidae; genus Xylota; species Xylota sylvarum. The sequence goes on from LR999960.1 coordinate 32,725,336, forward strand.
ATCTTCTCTCGTTGTTTAACTTCTTTAACCACTTGATGCTGGCGAAATAGTAGCCAAGGATTTCGGAATAAGCGTTCGGCGAAGATACTGGCGATCTCTTGCGATTGCAGGGTTTCCACGTTAAATCTTCTCACAATAGTTGTTCTTAGTTCTAGTGTTTGGGATGTTCACATTCGTACCTTGACTGCAACAAGGTGGTAATCTGAATCGATGTTGCCTGATCGGATGGATCGATCATCTAGATTGCTATAGGCATACCTTGCATTGAGCGCAATGCAATGTGATCACTTTGGTTGACCGTTTCGTGATCAGGAGATCGCTATGTCCCCTTGTGAATATTGAGATGAAGAAACCGAGTACTTGCTATAGTGATGTTTCGCTTATACATACGTCTTATCGAGGAGCTCGTAGAAAAATTCTTTTGTGGCGTCGTCCTTGTTTTCTTCGGGGGCATATTAAGCTTTTGTTGGCGAATTCAGCCTTGATGTGGATTATCATAAGATGCTCCGAAGTCAGTAGTTCGCTTCGAGGATATGAGCCCTGCCGTTAGCCCATTAAGGGCTCTTCGGCCACCAACTCATTTCCAATACCCAGGCTCAGTATTGGAGATCCCTATAGACCTGGGATTCAAATATGTTATAGCAGCTGAAATAGGGACAACGCTGACTGGAACTGTATACGCCGCAAACGAAAAGGCTGAAGAGCTAAAAGCATAGGCATAAGCTTGCTATATGAAAGGACAAGTTCTTGTGTCTTAAGTGTCCTTTTTAAAGTAATATCAGATTTTCTAAGATCACTTTTTCTCAAATAATTTACCCGTTATCGCCTGTTTCGAAAAAGTGTGTAGATAGATTTATCTAGTAGGAATACTTGGTGTTATCCTTTCTGAATCCTTTCAGGAACAGAATAAATAACATTGTAATAATAACGTTTTTCGAAGCACATTTCGAAGTCATTCGCTGGAAAACACACCGTAATATTCCCGCCATTGAAGAATATATCCAATTTCTCAACTACTCACACTTTACCCTATTCCCATGGTCCATATTTTAGAGTCATAAAATATGCATTTGTGAAATTTGCAACATTTTGAAACCATACTTTATTTCCAAACTCAACGCATCATCAATGTTTTTATAAGCAAACATGGGGGTAGCTGCCAAAAACCGTGTTAGTAACAAGGTTTTTGTGCAGCCCTATCCGACTAGGGCACTTTGTAAAATGAAAACTGTAGACTCATGTGTCTTCTATGAAAAAGGCCAAAACATTTGGTTCATAATAATAGCAACATTTTTCGAGAAGAGGGTGGGTGTACACCCGAAAGAAAGATTCTAGCCACGTTTTTGTTACAACAACCAGAGTTGAACAAATGGTGGTAATACTAGAAAAAATATTATGATTGATGAAGGAAATTTTTTTGTGTTACAGATAAATCTATGAATAGCGATTGCGGGTTGATGAATGAAGTTTACTGTCCTGTCCTGAACAGAAAAGGTACCAAGTGGATGTTGTTTTTTTTTGAAAATGTTAACGCTCTTATAGAAATGCGTTTTGTTAATACAAAATCATTACGATTTGTCACATTTTGTCACGTTTCTTTCGAGAATTATAATTCAATTTATCAACGATTTTGAGTGATGGAAAACAGATGTATACAGGTGATGAATACAATGCGTTCGATAAAAGAGTTACATGAAGTGGGTAATGGAAATATAAGTTATTTCTGAATGTGATGTAGGACATGTTTAGATGAAGAATCGTTGTGCATTATATTATGATTAAGGTTGCGTCTATTTGTGGGATGAAAAGGGTTGTAGGATAATTCCGTGACTGCTTGAGTCCATGCATAATCGTTTACAACTGCCTTCACAGTATCTGTACTAGAATCTTAACTTGTTCCATACATTTAAACTTGATATTCAAGATCTCTATCATATAACACAATAGGACTCTTTGATGATTTTATATAAGATTGTGAGTCTAAGTCCAGACCCCAAGAATGTGCCGAGACACTTTCGAAAGGATTCATTTTCTGAAAAAAAAATAACATGTCTGCTTAACAAAAGATAAAATGTTTTTTATAATATCTCTGTGTAAAAGAGCTTCTTAAAATCAGAATTTTACCTTTTTTTTAAGTTCCTTTAGACTGTAAGAAGAAGATTTGCATATTTCAATCCTTTTTTTTGAGACTTTCAACCCTCTTAGCGTAACAAAATTATCCCATTTCAAATTAAGAATGTACAAGCATATATTAAAAAGAGATTATTTCACGTCTGTCAGGTTCTCAAATTTATTCATAATTCAGATTTATAAATAAATATACTCGTACTTGGTTTATGTGAAATTATATGTGCTTCACAAAATACTTTAATTCATGCGAAAAAAAGAATCGCTATGTCTCTGTTTATTCGAGTGCTTCTACCTCAAAAACCACATTCGTGTGGTATACACTGCTATTCGGCGGGAGCTCATCTTCTGTCAAACAAGAGGTAGTCACCCAAACTCCAGCGGGGTACTAGGCGCACTTCTTGCTTGTCTGTTTAAGATTTCGCAAAAATGGAAGAGCACCAGGACAATAAAGGAAGCTGTTTACAACACATATCTTTCTTATTTTTGAAGTAAAGAAAATAATTCTCTGGCTTCTAAATTGAATTATCATTTAGTTTTCTTAAGGTTTGAGTTAATAAGTAAAATCAAGTCCAAGTCCTCAAAGTGAAGTCCATGGAAAAAGCTCTCACCAACATACACAGTTCACACCACCGAAGATGACCTCATGTACAAAGATGTGGGTCTCGGCCTCATCATGGATATAGAGGGAGCATTTAACAATATCAAGCTACAGAGCATTATGAAAGCCCCTTTCCAGATACTGTAAGAGGAAGGTAATAAATAACTTCATTGAACACATGCTATCCAACCGGTTTATAACAGCTAATCTACTTACGTTACTTATGTATATCCTATATTCCCTTGCGGGTCCTAAGGCCTCCTTAGCCTGTCATCCTAAGTTAGCGAGTTCCATTGCATCGTGGGATTAGCTATGGACCTGTCACCTTTTCGGAAAGAGTATCCAATCCACTGCCACTTCCGTCATTGTATAGTTGTGCCTATTGGTTCATGGCCCGTTATCCGATAAAACTGTTTGTTATAGATACGGTTTGGCCAAAAAATCCTTAAGATATTGCGAAGATACGTATTTAAGAACGTTTGCAGCTTTTTCGTGATAGTAGCGGTTATTCCCCACGTACCACATCCATATAGCAATACGGACTCAACGTTGGAACAGTCGTAGGTTGGTGTTTAACCTAATGGAATTACTTCGCCAAATTTTTGTTAGAATCCCAAACGTAGACTTTGCTTTGCCGATTTGGGTGGCTATATCCAGTTTGGTTCCATCATTGGTTGAGACAAGTCATTGGAAATTTTCTACTTACCGTTTGTCCACCAATGCATATATGAGCTGAGGATTTCGATCCCAGGCTGATCATTTTTGTTTTTACCGAATTTTCAGCCCAACGACATCTGCTTCCCTCTCAACAATGGTAATTATTTGGTGAATATCCATGAGAGAGTAGTCATACATCGTCAGCGTAGCCGAGATGTTTGAGTTTGGATGTAAGAGTCCATCGAAATCCTTCGTTTCTCGTTGACAAAGCAGCATTTACCACATCGCTAATCAGCAATAAAAACAAATTGATGAGAGGACATAGCCTTGGCGAACCCCACCTTGAACTTCGAATTCCTCAGATAGCATTCCTCTATGCAAAACGTGACATGCAGACCCATCGGTGTGTAGCCTCGATAATTGCTTCTAGCTTATTTGGAATACCTCTCCTACGCAAGGCACCGCAAATAAATTCCCGATTGACAGTATAAAACGCATTTTCAAAATCGACGAATAGCAGCTGAAGTGGTAAATAGTGCGAAGGGTTTTGATGTGGTCGACGCAGAAGGACCCAGAACGGAAACTTACTTGTTCGGCATCTAGTGTATCTTCGAGGTGTTCTTTGATTCCCTCAAGGATAATTCTAGTTATTTTCTTAGCCACAGCAAGAAGTTCGCGGATACCTCGCCAGTTTTCGCACTACATTAGGTTCCTATTTTTACTGAGCTTGACCATCATTCCCTTTTTCCAGTCATCCGCAAAGTTCTCTGTCCCCAAAAAGTGGGTGCGGTAGATGAGTCGATGGAGTTGGCGCTGCTCGAAATAATTCCGAGAATATGCTGTCAAGTCCTACCGCCTTGTTGTTTTTCAGTATATTGATCGCAGTAATGATCTCATGCTTACTGGGGGGATGCGGTCAAATTCAGCTATTTCTTCCTTCGGACACTTCAGTTTAACTCGGGTGCAGAAATTCCTCCTTCCATTTCTTCAGTTGATCTTCAGCAAAGAACCATCTAAGCTTTTCACTGTGTGTTGGGTAGAGCTGCGACCACCTATCAGCTCCTTGGTAATTCTGTAAATGGTTCTGCTGTCGCACCTTCTTGTTGCTTCTTCTACCTCAGTAGCCAACGCATTGATGTAATTGCGCTTGTCACGCCGCATGCTACGCTACACTTTTATCATCTCCAGGCGATATAATGACTCCAGCTCGGTCTCCTTCCTGCTGGAGTTGCTGCAATTCGAACTCTAAGTTGTTCTCGTTCGTCGATCTTTCTTCAGCTAACCTAAGAGAGGCACGCCCTATGTATTCCGTGCGATCGAATACACATTTCTTCTGCACCCAATGTGAGAACCGTTTCCACAGTATACCAATGATCTTGCATGATGGCGGGTAGTGAGCTGCTGATTGCTTCCACACCACTTGAGAAATGTTCCTTTAGTTCTTGGCATATTAGGGGATCACTAAGTCAGTCGGTGTTGAACCTGGGAATCCTTGTGTCGTTTGATATTCGAACGGCAACAGTCCGTAATTGGACAGTCGCTATCTAAAGATGGTGATCGCTTACCTATCCTATGTCTGCTCCTTGTCTATTCCAGACGTTTAGGAAACTATTTCTAAAACAGCAACTGATGGCAAAATTGTCAATTTGGTTGATTTGATAGTTGACACTTGGTATGGTGCCACCTATGACAAGGAGATTTATGTTGCAAAAATCAGCGAATCTTTCAATGTAAGGTTTGAAACCGAAGCAAGCCAACTAGATTTACACTTGCATCGTCAAACCTATCCTACTCTATAAAGTTTGTGTATGCTGGCCTATAGTAGAGATGAAATACGCCCTTTTACTAGGTAATACTGAATATCCAGCATATGGCTTACCTAGAAATTCCCGAAACCAAATTAGCAACAGAAATCATGAAGACAATCTTGAACTCAATTCCTGTAAGACTAGAGGTTAAAACATCCGCTAGACTGACCGCTGTTAGGCTCAAGACCTTACGATATTTTAATGAACGGACCGCATTGGGACAAAGGGCTAGCAAAGAGGAAGTATAGGCGGCTTCTGAACTCGTAAGGCATCCGAACGACCTATTGAGTAAGGACTACCATTTCGATAGAAGGTATACTATTCGATTCCAAAAATACGGGGTATGGCAGAAGGGCCAAGGTACAAAAATCCTGGAGATCGTCAGAAATTTGGGACGTGTCTCGAAACATTGAACCCCACCCTACTTTCCCTAATTTCCAAAAATCGAATTCAAAACTTTGCGATTGACTCAGTTTTCTACTAAGCAACCAATTTAAAGAAAAACAATTATTTAATACATTCCCAAGAGTCGTCTTGAGTTCTTAAATCTTTTAATGTGCCATGGTATACCATCTACCAGTTTTGAAAATTGCTGAAAATAATTTTAAGACTAAAAACTAAAATATGACTGGAAAAACCTGCTTAAACCTATGTAATCCTCTGCTAAAAGTGAAAATTAGAAATTCACCGATTCAAGTTGAATAAGCTTTAAAACTTATTTACAACACATGGCTGCACAGTACTCTTATCAGTACAAGTTATGCCAGGCCTTCAGATGGAAACATTATCTAAAAATACAAGATCTCAAAGAATACAGGAACTCAGTTGGGGAACGCACGCTTCCTTAATTTTTTTTTTTTTTTTTGGAAATAACGCAATTTTCCACGTTGACTGCACATTAAATTCGTTGCTACTCCATCCGTTAAATTAGAATTAAACGAAAAGCAACGAAATTTTTATCATGGAACCGTGGCTCCCTATGAATGGGAAAAATAATTCCACATTATAATTGGAAAGTATCCTTTTCAAGTGAACTATAGTTCAGATGATACGTAACATTTGTAGTCATTTACAATACAAAGCATATCGCTGCAGGATAAAATGAATAACGAGGAATCCTAAAGCAGATAAAGGGGGTATGTCAAAGGATATGAAAAAAGGACAATGTCTCAATTGTCCTCTCAATTTGATGTCCTGTAGCGTTACTTTTTTTTATGTCAGATGTCAGCATATTTTTGGGATGACATCATTTCCCAACTTTGCTGGAAAGGACACAAGGACAGAAAAAAGAAAATGGACGACGAAGAGGTAAAAACATTTTAATTTACGCGAATTAGGTTCGCTTTGTTCGTGTCGGTAAGTTTCAGTTGAATGTTGAAGTTGTCCTTATAGATGGTCGGGTATGTAGCGAGCAGTTTTTTTTTGGGGTGGATGTACGCTGAAAGATTGTGTTTACGAGTATTGTACTAGAAGGACTGGTGAGAACGGAATGAATGGTAATTTTCGGTGGGACAATTAACACTCTTAGCGCCAGCATGCTTATCTTGTACTTTTTGAAGTTTAGTCCATGAGTAGTCGCTGTCCGTTGTTTGGTATTGGAGTTTCAGGTGATGCGTGTTACGTACGGTTGAAAGTTTTATTGTACCTATGGGTATGATTTCGCTTAGAGAACAATCGGGATCCTAGTGCTTGGGACTGATCATAAAGCTTCGAAGAAGAATACAATGAATGAAAAGAAAGAAATACTTCGTGGTCAAAATTTGAGTCTAAAATGATGGCTTTTCCAAAAGAATAATTTAAGCTTAGGACTAACGTCCTTTAAATTTATGAACTCTGTGATAGAGTGAAAGAATAGGGAATAGGAAAGTTAGAAGTTAGAATGGAAAGGAAAGATAGTTAGGTAACGATGTGCGATGGCTATCTTTGCAAATATAATTTGTTGGAAATATTGAAGAGGTCAAGTCATTCCACAAACGTGTTGAGTGGCTTAAGAACGAGCTTCTAAATTTCACTGTTCGACCAAAAATAGGTCTTTAAAGTAGAGGTCGCTCGTATGTACTGTACAAACTGGCAAACAGGTGGAACACAACGCAAGATTTCATCTCAACAACTGTGTGAAAATATTGGTACAAGACAGATAAGCATCCAACTTTCCGACGAAGCTCTAGTGTATGAATTTGTTTGCAAATTGACAGGTCACCGATCAATCTACATACCTGACGCTGAACATGATCTAGTAAACTCAAACAAGTTATAGGAGCTCAAACTCAAACATGTGAGTCGTATTTGAGTTTTGGACGAATTTAAACTTTATAGATAGTAGCCAAGTCTTCTGGAGTAAGAAACGTTTAAGACTCTTGAGGAATCTGAAGCCCCTAGCGCCACTTTCTATATGTCTCGGAAAACTGATAAGACTGATAAGACTGATAGACATCTCATGAGATGGAAATTTACAATGACAAGCAAATCAATCAAACAATTGGCGCAATAAATTCAGACAGGACGCAGGAAATAGCTTCTCTCAAATACAAGCGTTTGCAGGTCATGTTCTTCACACAAATAGTAGTGGTACTGCAGTCTGAAGCCATGTTTTTTTTAAAAAAAAAAAGCTTTTCATGACATTTCGGATGGGTGTTAGATTTTTGCGACAGATGAAAAATAAATGTATCTTCTTCGGTGGCGTATACGTAACTTTTTTTTCAAACATCTTCTGGTTTCAAAATTTCCTTTGAAACCCTATACCTAACGATCCAGTACCTTAGCAAATTAGTGCTAAAGATAACCACGATTTGTATGATTCTCTTAACTGAATTCAATTCTTCCACCATATCGTAGAACTAAGAAGTATACATGTACATATGTACCTTGTTCGGTGGCGTATACGTATCTTTTTTTTAAACGTCTTCTGGTTTCTAAATTTCTGTTTTTCCTATACCTAACAATCCAGTACCTTAGCAAATTAGTGCTAAAGATGACCAGACTTTGAAGGATTATCCTGAATAATACGAATTGTCTCACCAGATGGTAGAACTACTAAGAAAGTGTATACCTTCTTCGGTGGCGTATACGTATCCTTTTTTCAAACATCTTCTGGTTTCCAAATTTCTGTTTTCCCTATACCTAACGATCCATTACCTTAGCAAGTTTGTGCAAAAGATGATCAGAATTTAATTGATTCTCTTGACTGAATTGAATTGTCTCACCAGATGGTAGAACTAAGAAGAAAGTGTACATCTTCTTCGGTGGCGTAGACGTATCTTTTTTCAAACATTTCTAAATTTCTGTTTTTCCTATATCTGATGATACAGAACCTTAGCAAATTGGTGTTACAGATGACCAGGATTTGAATGATTCTCTTGGCAGAATTGAATTTTTTATCTATCTCATTCCGATCAATTAAAAACAATAACCCGTTTATGACATTGATAAAATTAGTTAGTCGAGATCACTCGGTAAGAGTAGCAGGATGCGTCCGCAAATCGAAAAAAATTCTTCAATTTATACTTGACGATAGTAATTTCCTTTATGTCCAATCTACTCAGACTCTAAAGCATGCCACGGATAAAGAAGAAAAGTTGATCGAATATTATGCCTTTCTCATTCCTCTATAAAGGGAAATCGAAACTTTTGATGGGAAAAGTTTATCCTCCTCCTTCCCGGTCGTCGCTAACTAGAAGAGTGTGAATTTATGCTGCTCCTCCTGGAACATAACAAAATGCAAGCCATAGTGGCTTAATCGAAGTTCGTCGAAAAAAAAAATGAGAAAGAATGGTGTTGGTATTCCGAATAGAACCGCCCCAACTAGATGCTTTGCATAGAAAATGTTTAACCAGAAAATAGAAAAATCTCTCTACTAATGATGACATGCAAAGCGATCATTAGTCGGTGTTCTTGTGCAAATTTCACTTCCGAATGGAACATTCAAGGTACCTACCCATGGGATGTCGGTTGTCGGTTTTTCGGTTTTTCGGTTTTCGTTTGTTGGTAGTAGACAACCTGAAAAGCAATAAATAAGAGACGAACCAACGAAGACATCGGAGAGGAAGAAAGTTTGTCATTAAAAAATCTCCCACGCCCCCATCCCCAAATGCAAAACTTTTCCGGAATACATTCCGAATGCGAATTTTCCTCGTTTTATTCATTTTACGAAAATCGAAAGTGGGACAAACAATGGCAGACGACGGCGCATTTGGTTTTCGATTCCAAGTCAGCTTCATACAAATATAATACAATGTCCTATCGTTTTATTTTGCTCCTTTTTCGTGGATACGAATATTTTTAGATTTTGATTTATTATTTATTAAGTTCACATTAAAATGTAAAAATGTTATCTTATGTGACAGAGGCGTAGAACAAATTTATGTGGCACTTATGAATAATGCATTAGTTTTTCACTCGTGATTCAGATTTAAAGAGCTGGAAAAGCGAACTGCTCGCAGCGGAGGGATGATACAATCTCTGGAGTGCGCTAGGCCTTGCGATCTGAAATTCATAGAGAAGTGTGTTACTTGAGGCGAACTTTGTGGGCGGTTAATTTAAATTAGGCAAATAAATCAAATTAAGGTTAGCTTGACAAAACGCGGAGGAGTATGTGGTACCATGAGAGTTTATTAAGGTGTTCCTGTTACACACGTACATACATAATTTAAGTAGCTTCCTTTAAGCAATCATGTCGTGATTGTCTCAAACACTGATTATATGCTTTGGACATTGGTAAGACACATTCAACAGCCACAGTCAAGTCGATTTCAGTAGTAAACATCTTTGACGTGTGAATTGGACATATTTGGGGTGTATATGAAATATAGAAACAGAGTTAGGACTTTTAAAAATCTTTAACACATCGTCTGCTACAAACCGATAAACTGTGTTAGTCTAATCAATATACACTTTAGATGCATGTTTGAATGCAGATTTCCTTTTGGAAAATCGGGTACTGCCAGCGGTTTTTCATAATAAGTGGATAAGCGATACTCTAATACCAATACCAGCAAAAAAAACTTACATTTAGAGAAATCCTAAAATCTGAAATTCTGAATACGGTTCCCTTAAAAATGGACAACACTGCCTGCTTTAAGATGACCCTTGCCTAGTTTGATCTCATCATATTGAGTAATATATCTCATTACACTTTGGATCGAATTCATTGGAACTAACTGGCATTAGACTAAGCTATAAGAATGATGAGCTCTTAATACTGAAAATGTCAAAACCTTGTCCATATATCATCAGGTCTCTACAAAACATCGTTGTATTGCAGGCAGAGTCAATGAGTTACCAAATCTCTCATATCCAGATCCATACGATCACGGCAGTGGTCATATTCGTAGCATAGCCCTTTATGGAAAAGGTCGGTAGTAGATTCATCCTTATTATGAATGCTTTATTCATGTCATGTGGCATTCTCCATACCTGGTGAACAAAACTATTCGGATCCGGACTGGACAACGTCTTAATACCAAAGCTTTGGAGAAAAGTGAAAGTGGTCTTTATACCGAAAACCGGGAAATCTACGAACACTACACCAAAAGATATCAGTCCCATCATCCTATCCTCCTTTCTATTAAAGACATCGGAAACGCTGGTGGACATCTACATCCATAGTAACAGCAACTTAAGAATGCTTTCGAGATCCCAGCATGCTTACGGTAAGGTAAGGTAAATCAGTTGAAGACGCACTACATTCCCTTGCCGGCATCATTGAAAAATACTGGCAACAATGAATTCACAACGGTAGCCGTCCTTGACATAGAAGTGGCATTAAACAACATAAAGCCAGAACCCAATGTGAAGGTTCTCAGAAAATTCAGGATCAACACTAGATCAACCAGATGCTAGTCAATTCAGAACTTGGCCATTGCAAATTTAGAAGATCAGTTTAACGTGGTACATCACAAGGACAGATACTATTACTACAACTGTGGCTCCTTACCATGAACTGAAAATGTACACTGCTGGGTTTAATGTATGTAGGTACAAGCGAGGGTATAGAAGCTAGACTGCTTTCAGTATCTATAGGCGCAGCCATGTCTTTTAGACTACCAGACTATTGAAGTGTATTTCAAGAAGGGGTTATTGCTATTTGTGAAGCCGCTGAGTGCCTGTCGATGAGATCGGTAACGAATGCGGACATCGTCATTTACACCGACAGCCAGGCCGTTATTAAAGCACTCAAATCAACAATGGTTTGGTTGGTTTGGTTGAAGTGGCTGCCCGCACAGAACTGCCAAAACACACTTAGACCAGCTATAGGTCCATTGTGATACCCATGGATCATATGAGAAAGTTTCTCTATACCTACTCGTTAAACCATTTTGAACTTCTGATGTAGCGTGAAAGGCTCTTTATATCTATGGTTATCAGATCACCTAAACTATTACGAAGAAGTCTCCTGATTGAATCTTCTTTCTGCTGTAGAGAGTTGGGCAGAAACAAAGGAGATGGGGAATGGCTTCGTCCTCTTCTTTATCCATGCCGATTCCACAAAAATCGATCGCAAAAAACTCCGGCTTTCTAGCATGCTTGCCTATTAGACAGTGTCCAGTGATGATACCTATTGCAGTGCCGATATGCAACCTGTTGAGAGAAATAAAATTCTCAGAGCGTTTTAGGTCTCGTTTTATCCAAATTTGTTTTGTCGCTAGACATGTTGATCAACTTGTCCACCTAAGATTTGTACTCTCGATAACATTCAGCTTGAATTTTAGTTTTCAAGTAGCGATTGGTATGCTTAAGAAGTCTTCGTCCGGCAGAATGGGCAAAGTTATTCCTATTTCTATTGTGAGCGCCGTGGCTCAAGAGGTTAGTACGTTGGAATACGGAGCGAGGGTTTCCAGGTAACACCTAAAACATTTCACCTTAAATTTCTTTAACGGCCAAATTCCTACAAAAACCTACTCGACTTCTACGCTGACTTCGGGAAAGGTTTCAGTTATTTAATTATTCGTTTTAGTTTGGAAACTCATCCTACTGCATGTCAATCCGAAGTGTATGGGGTTGTATATACCTACGTAAACAAAAATAAAGGTTCTACTAAAACTCTACTCGATGTCAACACAAGGGGTGTGCTGTGTATGTAGATACATTTTCAAATATACGTATACATTTCCGAGTCAGTGGTTGCAACGATGTTATATCTCCTCAATTTAAAAAATAAAATAAATACAAATTTTTACCAAAAATGGCTCTATCCAAGCAGGATTGGAAACAATTCCTTGAGAGAGTGAGTCCAACAGCTCAATAGACTTAGGGTCGCCAGTGCATTTCGAACGACGCTATTCTAGTTGTATCTTCAATACTACCCATAGACTTACGCGCTTCAAAAATAAAAAGGCTTCGAAGTGAGCGAGTTCGAAACGGTCAGATAAACGACGAAAACAGAAAATATGAAAGGAATCACAGTATCGCAACAACAGTGGAACGAATCCGTAAAGGGAAGATGGACACATCGTCTTATACCAGTAACTATACTTAGCTTTTCACGGGACACGGTTGCTTCAGAGAATATCTCTTCAAATGTAAATACAAAATTGTCACATACTGTCCACATTGTGAACATGTTCTGCGAAGTGTGAAACACGTGTGCTTTCATTGCCCACGATATATAAATGAGAGGATCGCCCCTCTGAACCAGTTTGGAGGGTGGAGCACTTCTGAGAATGTTGTAAATTACATGCTCCAGTGGCGGTACGCATAATGAGCGATCAGAGGCATTCAAACAACCGCATCTCAAATGCCTAATAACACATAATAGCGCATAGGAGAATATTGTCTAACAGGATATCCAGCCCCGCGAAGTAGTAGCTAATGGCAAATCCGCAGGGAGAGTGGTTAGAAGTGTACAGGGTGTGGTTTAACCAGTAGGCGTATTCCTGTCATTAGACAGGTCTGAGAATTGTGCATGTCAGTAGCCCGGTATGAAAATTACACATCCTTTGGTGTAACAATAAAAAAACCTAACAAGCGCGATTGGTAAAGGAATGTAGTCGCTTTCCAAAATGAAAATGTAATATACACAGGTGGTTTCAAAGCCACAGCGGGTATTGGGTCAGATATTCAATGGGCTCACTATGGTGGTAAGTGTCTTACGATAACCGTACTGATTCAACCGGTATGTGTGGGATAGCCGATCCACAAGAAAGGAGACCCCCTTAATTGCGCCAATTACAGGGGTATCAGTCTCCTCAACATCGCTTTCAAGATCCTATCTGCCATATTGTGTAAACGTCTGAAACCCTTCGTCAACAACCTGATTGGAAGTATATGCTGTCAACCAGAAGGGACACACAACATCGACGAATTGGACAGAATGTCAATATCGACAGCTATAACTTAAGGTAGTAAGGCACTTCGTTTACCTCGGCTCTGCTAAAAACTTTGACAACATCTCAGCAGAAATTAAACGAAGAATAACTCTTGCCAATCGCTGTTTCTTTGAGTTGAGAAGACAATTGAGTAGTAGAGCCCTATCCCGAACAACTAAGGAGATTCTGTATAAGACCTTGATCATCCCAGTCCTGTCTTATGGCGCTAAAGCTTGGACTCCATCTAAAGTGGATGAAGATATCCTCGGTCGCTTCGAGAGGAAGATTCTTCGTAAAATTTTATTGTAAATTTTTGGGACCGTTTGCGTTTGCGGGCTTTGAAGGAGGGGATTCAACGACGAACTATACGAACTATACAGTGACGTCGACCTAAAGAAAAAATTGCACATCAGTCGTTTAAGATGGCTAGGACATGTAGAGCGGATGGACGCTAGTGCTCCGGCCCGTAGAGTCTTCGAAACTAACCCGAAGGGACAACGAAGTAGAGGACGATCTCACCTTGGGTGGTGCGCACAAATAGAAGGGGACCTCAAAAAACTTGGAGTGCGTAACTGAAGGTAGTTAGCTAAGGACTGGGCTCAGTGAAAAGACTGCTTAGTTGAGGACCAGGTTCACCCAAAACTGTAGCGCCACCTAAGTAAGTAAGTAAGTAAGTAATGTATGAGATTTGAACACACTACCTTCGGTTCATTACCTATCATATGTTCTTTTTCAACAAGTCTTCCTAAAACTACTGATAGACTTAGGTTCACTAAACTAAAAACTTCCTTTTGAATTCAAATAGTTCAATATCAAACCTTTCAAAGTGCCTAACAAAAGTCTTTTTCAGTTGAAAACCAATAAAAAATTCCCACTCTCAGTTTTCCTAACATCCGTCGTACCCTCATATTTCCGATTCACTTCCTTCAGTCTACGATAACGTCATATTTATTCAAAGCAACACAATCTCTTTGTGTACTCACACCTCCTTTCCATTCCAATGCATGACTGTGTGTGTAGGTCCTGCCTTTCGTTGCGGTTTTGTGAGCTGTCAAATTTGCAAATCCGCTTTGTAGGGAATATTACACCTCCGTCACTGCTCTCGAAACCCCATATATTCAACAAAGCATATCACGTGCCCCGTCCCCGACCTCGTGACTTAGTTAGGTACCTACAGAGGAATATGCATTCAAATAGGCTTTTAGCACTTTGTGTCTTCACTCTCTCTATGATGTACATAGATACATAAATATTCTGGAGGATTTGGTGTTCTCGGTTCTATAAACAATTTTTATAATTTTTTTCTTTGTGTTTATTTTGTCCTGCTTTCATTCATAGGCATCAGAGAAGCTTTTTCCATCCTGTGACAATTCTTTTGAGAAGTTTTACACCCTCTAGGGCATAGTCACTTTAAACTTTACCTCCTGCGCTGCCTAAATAGTCATGTTAAAGTAATTAGAAGGGGTCGTGCCTAAAATCTTTGGGAAATTCACTTCATAACTTAGTTATACGTGAGCGTGGGGTTCATATGAAAAGTTCTTCCACAGAAAACGGAACATAAATTAACATTATAAAAATGCTAAAATGGCGGGGGAGGGGATTTAACTTTCATTTTGGGTGAATGAATTTTTTAAGTTAATTCGCATGGATGCCGACTTGAAAATTCAGTGATGAAAAATGTTACTGGAGAAATTTTTGTGTTTTTTTTTTTTTCGAGGAGTATAACAATTATGGCTGGAAGGATGTTGGTGGAGAAGATTTATGTTTACTTCGAAATTAAGTTTAGCTCAAGTGGGCTTAGTGTGCGAAAACAAACTGGAGGTAGAGGCAGAGTTAAATGATTATGTGAAGGTTAATTTAATGGCACTTTCAGTTGCTTGGTTTTTGGGGATTTATTATTATTTTGAAATAACTTCAAACTTCTGGTTTCAAGAAGATTTTTTACACATGGGTAACGAAAACCATTCTCAGCCCTTCCTAATACATTCTATCCTCTCCGATCCTGATTCTACATATGTGATTTATTGTGGGTTTGTGGGGAGTGAGACTTAAACAAAGGCTTTAAAAAGTGTTGGAGGTGTAATTCAATCTGGTAATATGTAACATGGGTTTCCAAAAGGTATTAATGCGAATATATGAGAGCAAAAGCGTTCTGCCGATAGCCTCTCACTATCCAGTCATATTCGTACCTAGATGGAATCAACGGTGGCGTCTACAAGTTCCAGTTCGGTCGAACTATTAGTGTTATCCCCATATGAGCTGCTTCGATATATCGATATATCCTGTAGGGATCTCCAATACTGAGCCAGGGTGTTCGAAAAGAATTGGTGACGACTGACCCCTTAATAGGCCAACGACAGCGGTCGTCTCCGTGAAGTGGGTTATTGAATTCGAAAAATCCGGACTAGGGGTATAAAAAGGAACTGGTCCTCCAAGTTGGGATTTGTGCGTCAGGGTAACTTCCCGCCTACGAAAAAAAAAAGTTTCGAAAACAAAACAAGCCTGGTATATGGATGACTTCACCCTTGACGACCATAGCAATCGAAACACCGACAACGACCTTCGGATCTGTTCGTAATGTAATGTTCCAACTTAACAGACAGCGTGCAGTCGAAGAATTAGCAGACAGAAGTAGGTATCACCGCCATCCAGGATGGGATGGACAGGGCAAAAGGAGGATGAAAAACTGCAACATCTACTATGGAGATTGCTATAGAGAACAAAATCAGCGTTTATTCGGATGCAGATTTGACATGCGTGGCAGACTCAGGCAAAATTCTTGAACTTTCAACACGTGAGCGAGGATTAAAGCTAAATTCTCGAACGTTAGCCTAATATGCTCTCATGCCACCACAGAGGACAAGGACGATGCCACCAAATAATGTTATATTATATAATAGATATTGTATTACAAGATATTGTAAGAAAAAGTAGCTGAGGCTATAACAGCGTTGATATGCCGTTCAGGGAGAAACTCACACAATAAGACCTGCAAACAAGAAGTTCAAGAGAGACCTGCAAATAAGAGTTCCAAGAATGGAATGACTTATATACGAACTAACCCATGCACGAAATGAAACAAACGATAACAAGACTGGAAGTACACATCGACAAACGCATCTGAAGAAAAGAAAAGTAACTTACAGCGCCACCGTGGGTATCAAAGACCAGAATCAGGAAGTGGTTTTAGAGGATTAAAATCCCACTCACAGGCTTTCGATGTTTTACACCTTTTCTACAAAAAAAAAAGTATTTCCTCAACATAGCACTCTTCTTTCATTGTCATGGTGAATTGTGGTTGGCCCTGTTAAAGTTAAAGTCATTGTTGAAGCGAGTCCTGTCTGTTCTAAAGCGTTGAATTGTGCAGTAGGAATGGGTTTCCGATAAATCCTTCAAATTCTGAGAAGGATTCGACCGGTCTGACTCAGTCAATGTTAAGAGCGTCAATATCCAAATCAACTATCTAAGAGTAATCCTGTAAAAACTTCTTTGGTTAAAGTATGTTCAGTCTAAGGCATCCAAGGCACTCTCGGTTTTCTGTCACCTTATACGAGCTTTTTACAAGACATGGGACTTGTTACCGAAGAAGTCATTTATCCTTTAGCCATGACTATACGGAGAACTTTTTTTTTGTGATTGTGCCACTGAAGGCAAGATCTTCGAAAGAAGACAAGCCAGACAAGGATGTGCGATTTGCATCTGACTAATCAACTCAGGAATATGGATATATACATAAGTTTGAATTTCCTTGCGTGCAGAAGAGTTGTCTAAAATCGCCAGAGATTACATTTGCTCTAGAGCGTGCTTAAAGCATCCTCGCTCTGTGGCATTTGGAGCACAGATCATGTATCTCCACACTCCACCGGAAGATATGCATGCATCACAGGCTCTATTGCTTCGCATTTCCTATGCACAATGCGTATATATGTATACTTGTCCCCGGTATTCATGAGCACGATGACTAGGGTGTGCACTTCCTGTTCCATTCGTCAGTCATGTAGATCTGTGTTATCCTGATGGCTATGGACTAGGTATATAGTAAGGAATAGGTGGAAGGGACGGATCATCTTCATCTGTAGTGATAGTTAGGCTTGTTCTACATATTAATCAGTAGGAATTGATTAAGCTGCTTAGGAGGCAACCTAAGAGATCTTCTGTTTTTACATACAAAGCATGTTCCTCTTTAGAATGTGTTTTAAATATATGTACATATGTGCATGTGCTTCCAATAATTAAACGGTAAAAGAATAGACTCCGTTCAACCAACGTTACATGAAATGAAATTTAATCTACCAAGTCAGCAACAGGAATAAATTAGTCGTCCTTTGACCCCACCACCCAAACTTTACCTCGTACCACGGCCATCCTCATCAGCGACAGTATCATCCAATACATCGATGGCACCGAATGACTGGCTGCTATGCCAGCTCACATCACATCTTATGCTGAAGTAGTGCAGTGAAATAGGGTCCACTAAAGACGCAATTAGACTCCGGAAAATACTTTTAAACGTACCCACAGTCCCAAGCTTCATTAGAAAACCTGACAGATCCTGGACAGAATCATGTATTTCTAGGGTGCAAATTCCTAACATTTAACACTGCGGAAAGGTCTTATGACAGAACAGCTAACACAAACCACATCCTTGCCACACAGATGGTAGACGGAAAAAATCAACTGGGCAATTGACTCTTTCGCCCCCTTCAAAGTATCCGGCCCTGACGATATTTTCCCTATGATGCTACAAGGCCACAGTAGTATATTAGTAAGCGGCTAGCGAATATTTTTCGCAGATGTCTTAATTAAATTAATTTAAAGTTATTTTCATACCCAAAGCGGGTAAAACCTCACATACTAGTCCAAAAGATTTTAGACTGATTGAAAGATTAATAGATTTACACAGTCGCTCCAAACTAAGTCCAAAGGATTTGTCCACAGCTCAACACGCCTAAACTAAAGTCCGGCCTCTTAAGACAGACCTGCATGACATGTAACAAGGATCGATTGCCACAAAAAATTCACGTTAGCGGCCTATCTGGATGTAGAAGGAGCCTTTAACAATGTAAAATCTGAGTTCATACGACTAGCACTGAACCAGCAGAACATAGACCCAGTAATCTCAGAATGCGTTAAATGCATGCTCAAAACGAGATACATCAACTCAGAATTAGGTAACTGCCAAGTACATGCATTGTTCTATAGAAGCACCACGCAAGGTGGGGTCATATCCCCTCTACTATGGATACTAGTAGCGAGCGAGCGGAATCTTAAAGAAATTAGAACGAAGTGGGGTCTAAGTTGTCACATATACGGATGATGTAATCATAAAGGCGACAGGTATCACCGAAATAATTCAAACGTTAACCTCATGAAAACAGAGGTGGTCCTCTTTACTAAGAAACAAGAGAACAGTCCCACAGATCGGGCACTTGAAACTCAACGATTCCTCCAAATCTAAAATAAAGAAAGCATCAATAGCCATTTGTATATGCAGCAAAATCTTTAGTAAAAAATGAAGGCCAAGCCCACCGTCATCTGCACAGCTATCGTCAGACCCATTCTATCCTATAGGTACCTAGTCTGGTGGCCCTCAGCAGATAAGACCACGTACCTTAAGGCACTGACCAGGATATAAAGATTAGCATGTATAGGGACTACCAGCGCTATCAGAACCATGCCGACTGTAGTCCTTGAAACCGTATTACCACTGATCTCATTTGACCTACACCTAAAGCAAACAGCTGTAAAGAGTGCCCTTCGCTTGAAGTAATCCAACGTTTCGAAAGAGGGGCACACGGGCCACCCCACTACTGCGAGATGCGCACACTTGGGAACCGGTAAATTATATATCACCATCCCATGACTTCAGCCTGATCTTTAAAACAATCTTCCCCTCAAGGGAGGATAGGATTAATGGTAGGGCCATCAACCTGATTAATATTTCGATTTTCATAGATTGGTCAAAAATTGGCAAAGAAGTAGGTTCTGGCATATACTTATCTGAACCCGAAATTGCTCGCTCTTTGAGACTTCCAAACTACGGCAGTGTGTTCCAAGCGGAAGTATTAGCAATCGCAGAGGCGGCAAGAGAACAATCCACGAAACCGCATTCAAGAAAGAGTATCGACATATGCAGAAAGAGTATCAAGCAGCTATGAAGGCCATTTCATCAACAGTCATCAAATCCAAACTTGTGAAACGATGCCATGAAGAACTCACAGCACTCACACCAAACCATCAAGTTACACTCCTTTGGGTTCCAGGACACAGCAGCATTTAGGGAAACGAACGCGTGGATGATTTAACAAGAAAGGGTCCCGGACAGGTCCTAACAATGGTCGTTACCTCTGTTCTACCGCAATAGCTCCTGTTGAATCTAATATAGAGCAAGTCTTCGAGAAACGATTTAATAAGAAATGAAGCGCACTCTCATCTTGTCGTGACTCTGGACTCAGCATGATAATGCCAGGCAAATTTTAGCGCTTAATAGATTGAACTTAACGCTCGTCATGGAGATTATTCTCGGCCACAACCTCCTAGCCCACCGGAGAATACTTCTGTGTCCCGCACATCTCACTTCCTATGCGAATACCCAAACCTGTGTAGAACTAGGAAAACAACCATCGGTGAATTCAACTTCGAAGATTTCGCAGTAAAGCCACCATTCTAAAATTTATAACAAAATCGGGTTGGTACAGGGAGGCCATTTAGCTAACACAAAACTACAGACTACCTATTGTCTTCGTTTTAGGTTATCCACGACAGGGGTTCACAATGGATCCATTGGTGATCCGAGTTCTGTTGCAGGGCAGCCACCACTTCTACCTATGTAGAACGCCTTGCCAGTATAATAATCCAGTATCGTTTTAAATTGAAAGAAATGCTGTCAGATAGCGTAGGAAGCTTTTAACAAAAGAAGCTAACTTGTGAGGATGATAACTGGCTATCAAGTCGGGTCTTATTATAATTTTCCTGCAGACTGTAGCTTAAAGAACGGACTTACTTCAAGGATGCTTTATTTTGACGCGACTCTAACAAGAATCTTATTCTATTATCTGAATCTACAAGATCTGTTTCTACTGTTTATGTCTAGCATGAAGTCCATTATCCTGGAGCCAGTAACTAATTGAATTTATCAGTGTCTGTTATTGAGATATATGAATATTATTAAGGACTGAATCTTAATCAGAATCTGGAGTGTCCGTTCTTATATACTTATAGGTACACACACTTATAAAAGTAAACATTTACTTTCTTTTTTCGTGAATTTAATTTTTTAACATAGGCAGTTCTTGAAGCTTTTTGGTTGCTGCTAAACAATACCAAAAACATTCTTAAGGACAATAGTATTATCAATGACAAATCGCTTATTGAATTCAAGCACTATTGTCCTTTGGTGCAAATAAGTTTGTAGTTATAAATATTACTCTCGCTGACACACATATTGCTATAAAGCACACAACTTACGAAATCTCTTTCACAGAATCATTTTCAATGAGCTAGAGTCTTGCAGCTCAAAATGAGGATTTTCCCGTTGAGTATCTAAATAAATACATACCTAGCTGATATCCTTGCATATTCCTAATATAATGTGGCAACTACAGTCAATATTCCCAATTTCCAAGCACTTTACCAGTTCTACGAAATTAGGTACCTATGTGTGCATATTTTGATTTCGTTTAATGTCCTTGTGCACACATAATTGAGGCACGTAAATGGAATCATATGTAAACTACAGCTGTCGTTACGTATTCTGCATACACATTTGCAAGTACATATCCTTTTCTAGCAAATGCAGTTTGGTGAAATTTCATTATATAGTCACTTTCTAGTTTCTTTGATTTGATACGGCATATCTCCATTAAGGTTGCATTCATAATAAAATCTGTCAAGGAATACTCTCTCTGTCAACACACACACAGAGGTGCTTGGAGCAAGTTGAAGAATTTTAATAAAAACAGGAAATGTATCTATGATGAGTATGAATTCAATTACTTACTTATTACTTCATAGCTACCAATTAAATTAAATATATTCAGGCAGTGATTGAAGTTCCTAGGGGCATTTTGTGATTGCTCTAGAGGCAATAATTTAGACCGTAACAGTTGGATATGAAGATAGAAAATGATTGACACATTTATGTACTCCATGGAATGTTAAGAGATTCTGGATATTACTGGCACAAGGACGAGAAGCATGGGCCATAGTTTGGGCATATTGAAACTGAATGAAGTTAAGATGTTAGGGATAGAAAAACACTATAGCTAACATCAATAATTTTTTGCAAAAAAAAAAAAAAAATAAACAAATCTATGTTCCGATTTACAAACGCTAGTGTAGAGTACATTTTGTTCGGTTACATGCAACTCAACTTTATAACCTTAAAATATAATTGCACCGTTTCTAACTATTTTGTTGTCATCACCAGGGAAGCTCACGCACATATCGTGTCCAAAGTAACTTTATCAAAATTAACATATATTTATTTTTTTTTTAAGTTAAGCACAGTCGCGAATACATAATTAAAATTACCATTTCTATGCCACACAAGTTTGACCATCTACTCTCGGCTCACGTTCACATATCCACGTTTCGCTTGCGTGAGATCTCCCAGTTAGGGTAACCCACTACACTGCATATCGTCACTGGTACACTTGCGAGTAATTTAATAACATTTTTACTATTTGCAACGAAGTTTTGCGTGCATAATATTCTTTAGAAAAATTTTGAAAAAAGAAATGAAAAATGATTGGGATTTCAACATCAAATTTAATTTACCCTATTTGTATCATATAAAAAAATATTGTTTGTAGATTAATCCATTTTATGAGATCCTTTCAAAATTTATCCTTGGGCTCTGTGAAGCTTTAGCCAAACTAACCTATGGTTAGATCTGTCTGAAGATTTGTGTTTTGATTACATTCTACTATACCAACTTACTTACAATACGCTACAGTTCGGAGTGAATCTAGACCCCAACCAACGAATGTCCTTAGTTAGCCAGGTCCGCCTGTTTTTCTTGCGTTGGAAGGTGGGAATTTTTTAAAGACGACACTCAGCCCGTACACTAAACTTACCTCCCCACCTACTTCTGGTTCTCGCGGTACTTCATCGCGTAGGTACCTACCTCATTCATACTCGGTTCATTCGTTGGAAGCCTATTGCGCTGGGTTTCATTGTCGCTCCTGCCTTCGCTGCTCCTTCATAATGTTTGTCACAGTGTCGCTAACTGCTTCCCAAGCCTCTTGACTGCTCATCATCTATCCCAGGGTTATGTTCTCATCTAGTTTATTCACCAGCAGCTGCCGTTCTTCGTGTTATCGTGGACAATGGAACACAATGTGTTTCACATCTTCCACTGCTTCCGTGCACGTTAGGCAATATCGGTCGTCTTCGTGTCCAAACAGGTAGGCTCTGAAGAATCCATAATCTTATCTCTGTTCTCTGATGAATCCATCCACCATCCATCCATCTTGCGTCTAAAGTAATGCCAAGGTACTTCAACTTTGGTTTGGAAACTATAAAGTAATCTCCGGTTACTCTTGTAGTCGCCATGACTCGCATGCTGCTGATGAGCACTACTCCTGTCTTTTGTTCTACAAGTTATAGACCCATGCATACGAGCCACTCTTGGACCATTCCGATAGCTTCATTGCGGTCATGCGCCAACTTCTCAAAAAGTTTGGTCACTACAACGATTCGTCAGCGAAGCCCATTATATTGAATGATCTCGGAATTCCAAGTCTGAGAACATCATCATATATTAGATTCCATAGTAGCGAATCAAGTACGGATGCGTGTTTGCTGTTTTCTGTTACATGGATGTATCACAGGGTCTTGTCAATCTTCTTGTGAGATGATTCGCTTGATCGGTAGGATATATCTTCTATCATTAGCTGGAGTACTTCAAAGTCCAGAGTGTGGGGTTTCTATCCCCTTTTCTGAGGCTGCCTTCCCAGCTCTATTCTATTTTCAATGGGACTGAGGCGTAGCTGATATTTGTTTGTCTAGTGGTCGCTGTGCGTATACATGGTGCATACTTTCCATGCAGTATTTCTTGCCAAACACGTGCTCACAAAAATGATGTCTCTTATTGACCCTCTTCCGTTTTTTGTAAAAAGTGAACTCGCTCCAGGAATTCACGACAACTATGTCTAACGATGCAAGCGCCTCTAGGATTGTTCTTCCTCTGTCGTTTGTAGAACGTGAATCCTTCCCTCCACGCGTTGAAATTGCATGCAATGACGACGGGATTTCTTTCTCTTGCAGTCATTGTGATGTTGACAACTATGTACTTGAAGTTTTCCTGTGTGATGCTGGGAGGCACGTAGCACTTCTGAAGAATTGGCCATATCGCTCCTTGGCCAGAAGTAACCACTGGTCACACACCCTCATTTAGCTGATATTAGGGCTCGCTGAGTATTACGATATCCGAGTCGTACTCTCGGACATTCTGTGTAAGTAGGTCCTGAACTGCCTCGCAATGGTTGTAGTTTAGTTGGATAACCTTCATGTTCGCTGCTGAAAAGCGTTCAGCGCAAGCTGGAATCCATGGCATCTTATGCTTCCAGTACTGTACTTGGGGCTATGCTCACTTCCTTTACAGAGCATGCATTCCGGCTCTGAGAGCTACCTGCCTGTGTTTGCAAACTTTAGGTAGATTGGCAAAGTGGTGGTTTAAAAAGAACCCGATTTGCTGTAGGGTGTGCCTTTTTGTTACCATAAACTTGTAAAAGAAACCTGTATCTTAGTGGGTGTCATGATTGTATAAAAAAGGTGATGCAGTTAAATCGAGCGAACGGAACTCAGATGCAGGATCAGTTTTCCAATCCTATATTTTGCTATCTTTCTAAGTTTGTCAAAGAAGGATCTACCTAAAGTGAATAATCTGGTCTCCGTTAGGTAAAGAGATTCATTCTGGTAAATGACCTTGAACCTTATACAGAAGGAGTAGTAAGGGATACTAAGCTTGGCCAGTGAAAATAGCTTGTGATTCTCTACGTAACTCGTTTGACTTAGCATTATTGTAACTAGGCCAAGTCTTTCTTGAAATGGCACAGCTAGTAAGACTGCTACACCCACGATTTGCTGCCGGAGCCGAAGGAAGTGCAGGTGTATAAAGCATTTCACAGTACCTAGTAGAATAGCGACTGCTCCCACTAGAGCACTGTTAAGGTCCGATCTTCCCCTGTCTAGCTCGTCAGCACTCTCATTACCCTCATATTTGCTATGCTCTGCGACCAAGATGAGTATAATAAGCAAATGAACACCTATTTGGTTTATTTCACACCGGCATTACTCTATCAGTCTTAAGGACATGGTAACCGCATCAATGCCCTTAATGGCGGCTTGACTAACCGCAAAGAAAGCGATATTGTGGTTAGATGCTGGAAGATTCTTCAGAAGGCAGCAGGCTACAATAATTGTGAGAAACTGCGCTTAGAAGACACTAGCAGAGACAGGGAGACGAAAAGACTTTGAATTATTTAGTTATACGGAGAAGATGCCTGTCCCGAACCCACACTCCATCTTCGAATAGTCCGTGTAAATACCTCCAATATATGATTGACTTTTCTGTTAGGGAATTTTGTTTAGAAAAGTTTCTTAAATTCGAGTGTCAGGATCTTGTAATCGGTCGAAAATCCAAACAATTCGCTTGATATCGTTTCCAGGATCCTACAGTGACCATACCAGTCTCTCTGACAGGAGCTGCACTGCATACAGCCGTATGTTTGATGTGAAGTTTTAGGCGGATCAGGTGCAGTTTCACACTTAGGCATCTATTGGACAAGACTTCAAGGCTCCTGTGACGCCTTCATTCAGCAGTCAATCTTTGCATTTTCTTGTCAATGTTGTATGTCTTTGAGTAAAGCGGGCCACTAAATGATAGCGCCATAAGTAAAAACTGGTCGCACAATAGCTGTGCACATCCATACGGTCTGCTTTGGCTGGAATCCCCATTTTATACTGGAGGCATAGAAAGCTACGATTGTTTTTTTTTTCTATGTTAAGCTTTCAACTAAACTTTGGGTCTAGAACAGTCTAAACTGTGAACCTTGTACCACACAAGTAAGTAGATACATGAATTTTTGCATCCCCTGTCCAAGTTACCGCGGTTCCACTGGCTTGTTGGAGTTTACGTTATACATAGTCATCACAGTTCAATTGAATAATTTGATCTGATTGGCAGCAGGATGCTAACCAAATGTCAGTTTCCGTATCCCAACCATCGACCACAGGTCTACCAATAGGTTTGCTTGTTTGGTTTGTTCTTTTTTCCTTTATAAGAGTTCAAACTTTCATTCCTTCGATAGCATCTCTGTATTTTAAACTCCTGCTTCTTACAATTCAACTTTCTCTTTTAAGAAGAGGGTATTCATAGTAAACCTTATCCTTCTGTGCAGCGCTTATTTGTTTGCTGTATGTGTTAATTGGCATCCTTAATCCAACCAGGGGTTTGTTGTGAAGCGGAAAAAAATCCTTCCAGTACTTTTCTATTCAATGGATACCAATACATACCGTATATTGGATATGAACTACACCCTAACTGGTTCTACACAAATGCGGTTGCAGTGAAATTTTGGAAAAACGAAAAAAAAAGTTAAGTTCATTACGTCCTAACTTGTGAAATTGAAATGGTGCACCCTATGTACCAGAGTTATAAAAAACTTTATTTATCATAAACATGTTTCCTTTTAGGACCTGATGCATGCTATGCCATTGTTGTCACAGCAAAATACTTTTATGTTGGTAAGTCATAAATTGTTCAAAAATCGTCACGGAAGGATGGTATTTCTTCTAGCACAGCACTCAGGCATGCTGAATGAACAATGTCGTTTCTCTGTTGTGTAGCATAGTGGCAAAGGACCTTTTGTTTGTGGCGAATAGTTACAAGCACGCACTCAACATTGGAAAAAGTTGCGTGATGTCTATTTTCATACGAAACAAGTTCGAGGGTACAGAAACACTGGGATACAATGTGGTAACATTTTAATTATCGTTCTTCCTCGTGCACTCCATTATTCCTTTTGGCTTAAAAAAAAAACAAAAGTGTGTGGTAGTGCACTTAGAAAGGAGCTTAAAATTTGAAGAAATTGGGTGGACGGATTTTAATTAATTGAAGAGTCCTTTTCTTGCACGCCATTGATTAAATCTCGATGGAACTGCTGATGTGTGGAATGATGGGAAATACCTCCAATTGAGTTAATTTTCAGTTGAAGTTGAATTTTACAAAAAAAAAAAACGCTATTTCCTCGTTTCTAGTGATTGGTCGATTTGGCGTGGAGGAGGTTACTTCGTGGCACGCTATAATTCGAGTGAGTCTTAACCGTGCATGTTTCAATTAGATGGTGTTGGCCGCTTGATTACTGTAGAAGTATTTTTAAATTATACATCTGGGTTTATGGAATATGAAATTAACTTGTTTATGCTTCTCATTCATTTCAATATAGTAGGTACTTAATTATTTGTACCATTTAGCGATAAGTTTGCTATAAACTTATATTCTGAACTATTAGAGAAAAATGTTCTTTACTTTAATATCCGAAAACTCCGTATTAAAGGTTTGAAGAACCAAAGTTTCAGTCAAACGATGAAAGCATGCAAGACCATCAATAGGAACAAGCATTATACCAAATATCAGAGCTGGATTCGAAGACCGATCTTTCGAACATAAGAAGGAAAAGGACATAATCTCGAAATCTTCCCATTACGAATGCATGCCCTGACAGGCTTTTCTCTCGGATACTACAGGACATAGACTGAGGTTTGAGATACATACCTTAACAGGCATAAACATGGAGTCAGTTCATAGCACGGCGACAGAGTATCCATAACAGATATGTATCTCCCTCGAATGATAAGAAACCATTTCCTATTTCCTATAGGATATACCCTCTTCTCCGTTTTTAATAAATCCACTTGAGTTTTCAGAGATATTTAACAACCACCCTCTTGGTTCTAGCCCAAAAAAATAATGCAGAATCTGTTAATGCTAAAGAACTCCTACGAAACTCGCCAAACATGGAACAACTATACCAATCTTATATATATATAAACCTTAGTTATACCAATCCCTGATTGCAAACTGGAATTAAAGCTGTATGCTTTCGAGAGAGCAAATCTCTGTGTCTCTAGATAAAAAAGAGATTTGGCCAAAACTGAAGCTGAAACGCTCCAAAAATTTGATATCTCCTAACAGATTTCATATTACCATCCAAATGACATTTGTAGTAGCACTAGGTATGAAGAAGAGGATAAAACCTTTATCCGGGTTCTTTTGACCTGCCCTGCTGTATCTCAGAAAAGAAAACTTAACTTGGAAGCTTTTTAATTTAATGATACTTTAGTGATCTTATTAAAACTAATATTAGGGTCTACTATGCTTCATTAGAAGCTCCAACTGGTTCTGCAAGTAGATATAGAGAATTATATGATCCACGTCGTACGTACATTTAAATATTACAGGCGGTACTTCAATGGCAGTCTCTAAGTATGCTGGCGTTAGTTTCAACTTAACCTAACCTAGGGCTAAGGCTTTGTGAGCCAGACGATGATTGTTTGGCGTCGAGGTAAAGTTTCCAAATTTTGGCAATAGTCCTTTTCAAAATACCATTTGGCGTCTTAACATTGACCACTCGAACAAAGCTATCAACACCAAGGAAGACTTCGATCACTCTGCCCAATGGCCACCTCAACGGAGGCATATTATCGTCCTTCAAAATAACTTCATTTCCAACAGAGACATTAGCTTCTCTTTTCCCCCATTTGCATTTATTGATGACTTTCCTTATAGTTCGTTTACCTCCAATTGCATTCTTAGGGAGACTAGTAAAGACTAAGACCCGGCATGCATATTTTTAATAAAGAAATGATTAATAACCATGGAAGTAAAAGGATGTGTCTTTGAAAGAATAATCGGATGCTTGCTGGCAAAACACTAAAAGGAATTGTATTAGACGTTCTCGAACTCCCATAACCCCAAACAAAAGGTTTCAACGACTTCAAACTGCTCATTAAACCTATTTCACGAATAGATACTAACTGCTTGTATTCATCAGGAAACTCCCTTTGTTGTATCATGCGTCAAAAGGCTTGTTTACAATTTTACTCTTTGGAGCTAGCGTGTTACCAAGCATTCTTATCATTTCAAGCTTACAGATAGATCCTCATTTCTGATTTTAGCAAGCAAACTGATGGGTTAAGTTTTTCGTCCTTCTGAAAGATTTTCTTCAGTTTTCCACAGTGGTGGCCAGTTCAGCTCACAATCTAGCAAAAAAACCTGGACTAGAAAACGAAAGGGCAATCCCCAGAAATTCTTTAGGATGAGCACCACTAGACAGAAGATAAGGAGGATTGAAATTTGTAGAATCGTGACGCCAAACATTTTTAAAGTCTCTGCAGATTCTGCGATGATGAGTCCAGCGAAATTCCAGAACATGTACTGGGATCTTGTGGGGCATTGACCCACAAAAAACTGAAATACTTGGGCAAGTACCAATTGTCAGATGAGATAATACCGTGACTAGATCCAGCTCTCCCTTAGATTCTTAAAGGAAACTGGATTAGAAAGAGGACAGATTTCTTCCATCAAGGCGTAGTAAAAGTACATAAAACTCACAATCCAAATGCGAAGGGAACTCTAATGAGAGCATGTACCTCTCTAAGGAGTTAGCAGGGGGCACAATAGATCAACAGGTTTCAGTGCAACATACCCCGTCTTCAAATAATAATAATCCTTTGAAATTTGTTATAAGTATAAGTAGCACTAGGTTTCCAAGACTACGAATCCACACAGCAACCTGGCGCTCACGGCACCACGTGCTAATAGATGCGAGGCACGCATCCAACATTCTGAATGTGCAAGCGTTCAGAGGGGCAAACGTCGACTCTGACCATTTTCTTGTTGCAGCTAAGTTCAGAGCTCGACTATCCAATGAGAAGAAGCTGCAGACCGCCCAGAAAAAGAAATTCAACGTTGGAAGCCTTAGCACGTCTGGAGTAGTCAGAGCCTACAGGGAGAGCCTGAGTGAGAGACTCTCCGCTGTGCATTCACCATCCACAAACGCCAACAATCTGTGGAACCAGTATCGCGACATCATCAAAGGGGTAGCAGGGACCACCATAGGCTACCAGCCACCACCCAAAAAGAGCCCTTGGTATGATGATGAATGCGTACGCCGGAAAAAGGTGACAGAAAATGCACACTTGCAAGCGCTGCAACGCAAAACAAGGGCAGCGAGAGAAGAGTATCGAACCAGAAGAAGGGAGGAGAAGAAGATACTGCGTAAGAAGAAAAGGGCCCACGCAGCCTCCCAGCTCAAGGATATCGAAGAGTCCCGCGATAGGAACAACATCCGGATGTTTTTCAGGAAAGCCAAGCAACTGGCAGCTGGCTTCAAGCCCGGAACGCAGGCTCTTCGAAACAGTGAAGGAAACCTAGTCACCGAAGCACAGGGAATAGTAGATGTATTTAAGCAGCATTTCCAGCAGCTACTTAATGGGCAGGTAGAGAGAGTGATAGGGCAAGAAGAGAACCCGCATCCAGTCAATGAAGAATCCATTCCCCCTCCTAGTTTTGAAGAGGTTGGCTCAGCTATCAAAAAGCTGAAGAACAACAAGGCCGCCGGCTCTGATGGTCTACCAGCAGAGCTTTTCAAACATGGTGGTGATGCTTTGGTAGGGTGCATGCACCAAGTCATCAACCAAGTATGGGTGGATGAAGTCATGCCCGATGACTGGACTATCAGCTCTATATGCCCCATCTTCAAGAAAGGCTGGATCCTATGTCTTGTAAGAACTACCGAGGCATATCCCTGCTTAATGTCGCATATAAGATCCTATCCAACGTACTGTGTGAACGTCTGAAGCCCTTCTGCAGCACACTAATCGGCACGTACCAGTGTGGCTTCCGGCCCGGCAGATCGACGATCGACCAAATTTTCACACTAAGGCAAATCCTGGAAAAGACCAACGAATTTCAAGTCGAGACTCACCATCTCTTCATCGACTTTAAAGCCGCATATGATAGCATTCATCGTCTTGAGCTCTACAAGGCGATGGCCGAATTCGGGATCCCGGCTAAACTGATCCAGCTGTGCCGCGTGACGCTGGATAACACGCGGTGCAACGTGCAATTCGGCAACAGTTCCTCTGAACTATTCCAAACATGCACCGGATTTCGGCAAGGGGATGCGCTATCATTTGACTTCTTCAATCTTGTGCTGGAACAGATAGTGCGCAGGGCAGGTGTGAACACGGAAGGCACTATCTTCAACAAATCTGTCCTGTTGCTGGGATACGCAGACGACATCGACATCATCGGTCGCTCCCAGCGCGCCGTGTTAGAGGCTTTTACGGCAATTGAAGAAGAGGCGAAACGAGTTGGCCTTGAAGTGAATGAGGACAAAACCAAGTACATGTTGTCAACAAACACTGTTGGCAACGTCACTGTTGGCAACAGTAACTTCGAAGTGGATAAGGAGTTTACCTACCTCGGAGTAAACATCAACTCCACGAATGACAACTTAGTGGAGATTCGACGAAGACTTACCTTAGGAAACCGTTGCTACTTCGGTTTGGCGAAACAAATGAGGTCAAAACTCCTAACTCGGAAGACGAAATGTATGCTCTACAAAACTTTTATCCTGCCAGTTCTGCTGTATGGAGCCGAGTGTTGGACGATAAGCAGGAAAGCAGAGCAGATATTGAACACTTTCGAAAGAAAAATTCTTCGTCGGATATTCGGTCCCGTATGCGAGGAGGGCGAATGGAGGAGAAGATATAACCGCGAACTCTATGAGCTGTACCAGGATGTGGATGTAGTCCAAAAAGCCAAAACACGTCGACTACACTGGCTCGGCCACATCGAGCGAATGGACAATAATGCTCCAGCAAAGAGGATCTTTGAATCACGGCCCCCAGGTTCGAGACGACAAGGAAGACCGAACCTCCGTTTTAAGGATCAAGCTATCGCGGATGATAGAGCGCTTGGTCTAGATAACTGGAAGCAGCGTGCCCGGGATCGAAGAGAGTAGAAGGCTGCTGTGTCTCAGGCAGAGACTCTTCAAGGGTCGGGAGCCCGTTAAGTAAGTAAGTGAAATTTGTTAAAATATGGGTCTGCTCGCTCGAGTTTGATACTCTGCTCGAGCTGGTTATAGCTGATCTGATAAATGCTAAAACTTGAGTCTGTGTACTCATTTAAACGTGATCTCATGAATATATTCACCTTAAACTTAGACACTGTACTTGTTTCTCCAATGCCACCAATGGAGTTTGTTGCTTTGATGAGCTGCTTAACTATCCGATCTGTAGCAAAGTAAGCTCATGAGCATGAGTCCATTAAGGCTCTACAAGGTACATGAGACTCGTACCATTCTAGCACAAGGACTGAAGCCGTTGCAATGAATACAAGTAGTTTACACTCGCGTTGATTGGATCTGAAATTTGATGAGTAAATTTAATAATAACGACAATGCTTGCTTTATCAATTGGTTTCGTGGGTCTACAGTTTTTTGATTTGATACCGGCACTACCGGCACTTCATTAAGCTTAATACAAGTCGTACTTAAACAATCTAAACTTAAAAACTAAAGATAAACTTACAAACTCTCGGGAGAAGGAAGAGGGAGGGTAGGGTTAGAAGAGGGGAGATGTGTTACAGCGGTTAGGAGGAATTGGAGCGATGATAAAGGATGTTGCGAAGGGTAGCTCTGATGCAGTGAAAGTCAAACGAGTTTTCCATATTGCTAGCCAAACGAAGCATTCTAGATAGTGGTGCGTTATAACCATAATTGGTGCAGTGAGTACTTAGACGGAAAAGGGGAATAGACCTAAGGCTACGGGGATTGGTATTAAATGAGATCGATGCAAGAAGCGCTGGGCAATCAATGTGACCAGTTATTAAATGATGTAGACTGAAGATTGATCAGTTTCAGGCGCTCAGTGTAGAGAGGCAAATTAAACCTATCAACCCAAGGAAGACCACGGAGAGCGAAACGTATCTGCGTTGGACAGATTTGAAACATATTGAGGGAAACAAGCTGCACTAGCGTATTCGAGGTGATATATAGTGATATGGTTTGAAAATTCCTTAGACCAACGTTTCACAAAGCTAAGCGCAGAGTTGGCTCTACTTATAATGTTGTCACTAGGCGAACGGAAGTTCAGCTACTTATCGCAGATGACACCTAAATCCCGCAACGATGAGACTGAAGTGACAGGTTCGTTACAGAGAAAGTAATTCCTATGGGGTGGTGGAAGGAGTCTACGTCATGTATTGAAATTTGCTAGTTTAAAAAAAATTTAAGATAAAAAATTTGTTTAGCTCGTCGTCGACAAAGCAAGAGTCGGTAGTGGAAGACATGAATTTAAAAATTTTCATGTCATCGGCATAGATGGAGAGACAGGAGTCCCTGATAACGCAGTCGACATCGTTGGTGGTAAGGACAAACATTAAAGGACCCAGGTTTTTTTTTCTACTTCGTTAGTTGTCCAAAAACCGAAGACCTTTTCGTTTTATATGATGATAACAATGCGGCTTCAGATTCAGCTATCTCCAACTATCTAGAGATTGGACTAGGTACTCCTATGTATGTACAATGTTATTTAACATAATTTTAACAGGATAAGAATTAATAATTTGAATAACGTGTGAACTAATATAATGAAATTACAATTTCAGAGTCGATATAACTTAAAGAATTCTAAACATGGACTTTTGCTTTTGCTGTTGGTCCTAGAACTACCATTATTTAAGTTTTGACTTCCGCTAGCTGATGAACAGACTTGGGAAGCTTTTCTTGATAGTTGATTGACCATTACATCCTATGAGACGAGGACTTGAAACAGTTCCATAGTAGCTTGGAGTCAAAAAATGAGAGTTTGCAGACTGTGAAGGTTGCGATTATGTGGGACAAAGGTCTGCTGCTTGAAAGACATAATGTTGGTTGATAGTCTGAAGGGAAGTTCTATTTTTAAAACTGGACCAGGAATACAAGCGGACATCTCACATATAATTTTGAACTTATCGGTGTGCTACTTATTGTAAGAGTTTCTGCAGAACGAAGTCGTTTGTTCAAGCACAGACTGGAATATAAAGATAGAGTTAACTATTTTTTGGGGCACAAAGATGGATGACAACAGTAATGAGCTGAATGTCGTTACACTAACGAATACTTGTTGGAAAAGTTCCGATAGATAGTTGGTTAATCGTTTCATAACAAGTTTTGACTCAGAAAGCATTTAAGCAGTATATAATATATGTATATAAATATCATCAATTTTTTTGAAATTTGGAAACTCTTTTCCTTCATAGGCATATGTAACTTTTTATTAATAAAAAAAATTAATAAACAACACCACATGCAAGCTAGTTCTTACGACACAGTCTGATACTTTATTTCTTTTCTAATGAAGCGAATTTTCAAATTCACCAGCACCGAGGCAACAATTTATGGACTCACCTCGAAAAATCCTACACCTTCGCCTTCACCTTAACCAGTATATCACTTTTATTTTATGTGGGGGAAATAACAAATCCGCCTGGAAGCACAAATCACAGACCAAAAACTTCCACGACAACCTGTGTACACATACATATATGTACGTAGGTACCCATTTTAGTAAAACATAACCCTTTGCCTTGGCAAATGGCACAATGGTGTATGTGGCACACACATCATGGCAATGAACATAAATAAGATTGTGTGCAAGGATGAAATAAAATTACCGTTGTCATAAAAAATTGTCCACACACACGCACACGTAAAATGTATAAGAAACAAAAAAAAAAAACCCAAAACATTAAATTTACAATGGGAAAAGTTTCGGCAATGGTTATGTTAGGTCTGGGGGCGATACGGCGACTGTACATGTAGGTCTGCAGTAAATGCTATCATCACGTTCAGCTCCACAGGTAGTTAAAAGTTATTACTATGTGATCACAAAACTTACTTTTCTTTTCGAAAGAAGAAAATCGTTCCTAGATGGGTGGTGGGCGCTCCAAGAAAACGACAGATCATCCTTGTATTCTCCCAACAGCGCCAAAAGCAATTCCCATAGCTTTGGGTTTTCTTCGGAATTCGGCAGCACATGAATCCTTCCGAAACCTCACAATATACTGACAAACAGGACTACCAGAGTTTAATGTTACCTCCTAGCCGGAGCTGGGTGCTATGTATGTTCCTGCCATAGACGATGGCAGTGCTACCTCCTCCGTCAACGTCATCTCGGTGGTAGCTACACAACGGAAATTTTCGAGAACAATGTTGGCAAATAATAACTGCAGCAAGCAGCCAAAATTTCAGAACAACTCTCAAGTCATAAATAATAATCGTGCCACTCTGTGGGAAAATAAAGTGGTATGGAAGAGTTCTTCGTTCTGCTAAAGGCATAGAAGTCTCAATAGAATGAAAGTTACTCTTGAAGGAGAAGTTGAAAATTAAGCTTTAGTCTGAAGGATGATTCTTTTTTTTTTATTTTCCACAAAATTTCCATTGACTTGATCTATAAAACGAAACGCGTAGACGAAGGTGCATAATGCAAAATGACTGAGAAAAGTTGAGTTTGTTGAAAAAGATTTGAAATCTCCATAATACGGTTACCAAGAGCAATTTCTTTAGATTGCTCTATAGACGCTCTACTGCACCCAATTACAGGTTTCCTGTAACTTTTAATACAAGCACTTAGGTGGAATACAATTACTTAGAATCAAAAAAAAAATTGATTATCCTAAAAATCCTGTAATAGAAGGTAATTGTATTGAAGATATTTTCTTTGGAATCTAACGACGACAAACTTTTCGCATAACAAATACACATACAGTTGATCAGCAAGTAGTTTTCAAGGTATTACCCACGAATTTTAATGAAAGTCCTTATAAATTCTCAGGACCCAATTGCTGTATCCGCTATGCATTGAATGGTTCAAATTTTTTGAGATATTTGTGTTGTGAGTGTCATATTAGTCGCACGATACTAATAGTTTTTTTTCTTTGATGCGCGATGTTCAAGAAAGCCAATCCTATGTCTCTACATGGCGCTGCAGTTTGGGGTGAACCTGGGATTCAACCTAGAAGCCTCTCCATTTAGCCCGGTCCTTAGCTTCTTGTAATAACTACATATTTCCTGTGAGGCTTGTAAGAAGGATTTAAGTCTATTAAGCAACTATTGTATCCAATATAAACCACTGAAACGTATTCAATCTCTAATACAAAATTCGTTCATGTATCATGTACTTTTCCCTCATGAAACATCTGTCACAGACAACTGTAAGGACGGAAAGGTTCCCTCAATTTGCTGGAAGGTCCTTAATTGGCACTAATCTTGCTTCAGTATCTGAAAATTGAATGCAAAATCGATTGAATGAGTGATAGTTTTCAGAGGCGTCTTTTCATCCTATAGATATACTCCCTCTATTCCCCGTTCGTATCAGCTTATTCTACTAGGAACAAAGACCCCAACGCCCAAATGATGATTTATTGTCGCACAAAGAAAATTTCCATGTCTCATATACATACCTTTGTCAGAAACAGTAGACTGTAACAGCAACAATCGTGCATCAAGATAAAATCTCGTG
The DNA here is from genome assembly GCA_905220385.1 of Xylota sylvarum. Taxonomy (NCBI): domain Eukaryota; kingdom Metazoa; phylum Arthropoda; class Insecta; order Diptera; family Syrphidae; genus Xylota; species Xylota sylvarum. Next base: position 32,761,407 of record LR999960.1, read on the forward strand.
GGAAATTAGCATCCTACAACGAGAGAATCTGTCACACCCACCACCTGATCTGGCCACGTTCACAGTCCACAACAGCGTTAAACACGTAAAGGGCTTATGTGGGCCGTCCTCCTGTGTGCATTTGCCCGAGAGATGAAGGCGAAAATGAACCTCTCTCCTACCAACAAAAAGAGGAAAACCATAGGCCGACAAGTGTTTTTAAGGCGAATATTTGCCGGATTCGACAATTCCCAATGACTGTGTTAACAATGCTCCTTGCATCATGTATCTACATATTCGTACATACGAACAAGGATAAGGTTGGTGGACTCGTGTGGCAAAAACAAAAAAAAAGAAATACATACAGAAATGCTACACTCCGTCTAGAATGAATGGTATAAAACCGTATTCTTCTTCTCTTACATTAGCCCTATAAAATGGGCGTGGCATACTGCATATTTTGAATTACTACTGTAACTTTGAACGTTTGAGGATGTTACAAGCAAAATATTATCAAAATCGTTTTTTTTTAACGGAAACGCCCCCAAAAAGTGGGCGTGGTAATATATAACGTATGGGTGAATTGTAGATAATCTAAATATCTAAATATTTGGTTTTAATAAAATTTTTCGATTTCATGTAAAATAGTGAAGTTATGCATGAAAATGTGGGCGTGGCAGCGAAATGTATTTCAAAAATTTTAGATTTCACAAGCCCACATCTGACAAAGTGGTAACATACTGACGAACATGGTTAAATAGTACATATATACTTTATAGGATCTAGATATTATGATTTTTTCTGTATGTCCCAAACTATGTATCAAACTTAATATACCCTATGGATAAATTGTAAATATATACTGCAATAAAGGATATTGGAAAAAGGCGCACATGTTGTCCTTCGTTTTGTTCTTGTTTGCCTATAAACGGCGACCTGTCAAGGTGGGAAATTTATTGTCAATATTTTCGATTCGTTTCGAGACTGGGAACTAGGGTATAACGTAGCGCTTGATGAAGGTACGAAAGATTGCAATTCTAACCTTTATTTATGAATTTCCGATGGTGTGTTGTTTTGTGTGTAAGTTCCTCAGTTAAGGAAGCGATTTAATCTCATAGGACTGACGTTGGGATTTCTTATCTTGACTTTGGAGCTCATGATTTCTAGGCAGATAAATTCAACTTGTGATGGGTACTGAAGAGTGGTACGTGATTTTGTGATTTTGGGATTTGAGTTAATTTCAAGATTTGAAATATGCTATGGGCTAAGAAGATTAAAAGTAAATGGTAAACATATGTATAAACTAGTTATGAATTGTCCTCTTCAGTTATGAGTAGTTTACATGAAAAGATATAGAATTGGGTACCAAGAGAAGAAATACCAGCAATTACAACGGAGGAGCTATTCCAAGCATTTAGAAGAATAGGCGACAGAAAAGCGCCGGGACCCGATGGCATACCAAATATCACACTTAAAACAGCTGTTCAAAAGAGACCAGACATTTTCAAAGCAACATAGCTTTAAAAGAAGAAGGAGTCTTCCCCGAGCCTTAGAAAGTGCAACACCTGGTTCTACTACCTAAAGGAAACAACCCACCCGGAGAACCGTCCCGATATCGCCCAATATGCTTCCTGGATACAATAGGAAAAATCCTGGAATGCATTATTTACGAGAGACTTCTTGCAGTAGCAGAGGAGAAAGGTACACTGGCCGCTCTCCAGTTCGCCATTAAGATGGAAGTTGACATAGCAGCCGAAGCGATACAGGCCGAAAGATGGCGTTCAGGAACCAAGGGATATTGCGCAGTAGTGACGCTGGACATTAAAAATGCATTCAACTCGGTAGACTAGTCGTTTATTAGAAGAACACTAGTCAGGATAGGCACCCCATACTACCTGCGAAAAAAAGTGGCAAGCTATCTAGCTAACAGAAAGCTAAGGTATAAAACCGACGACGGCTCGAAATATTACAACAATATTATGAGTGGGGAAGTACTACAAGGTTCCGTACTCGGCCCCCTCCTGTTCTGTGACTAACTGAGCCGCAAGGAGTAAAAATTATTGGATTTGCTGATGATATCGCTGTGGTTGCCGTTGCAAAACATATCCACGAGATAGAGGCAGGTACAAGTGAAGTAATATCCTGCATTAAATAACAACAGGTTTGGAACTAGCTGACCACAAAACGGAGGCCGTCCTTATAACCAGTCGCAAAGTTTCACAATACGTCAACATTCAAGTTGGAACCAGCAAAATAAAGTCCAAAGACGCCATCAAATAACTTGGCGTGATGCTAGACAACAGGTTGAACTTTAGGAGTCATGTGGAATTCATGAGTAAAAAGCGTCGGAATTCCAAAATTCTCCCAAATATCGGTGGACCTGTTTACGTCAGGCGAATTCTACTTTCAAGAGTAGTCAGCTCAGTGTTCCTTTATGCGGCCCCGATGTGGGCGAAGCCATTGACGACAAAGGTGATACGGAGTAAACTCAACTCGGTATATAGACTTTGCGCTCTAAGGTCCAGGTCCACCCCGGACTGTAGCGCCACCTAAAGTACTAAAAAGTTCTAAGAACCATAAGTGGATTCAGAATAATCTCAGATGAAGGAGCATTTGTCATAGCCGGAATGATTGACATTCTTGCTGATGTGATTTTGCGAATCTATATAAGGAGACTCCCCCATTAACAAGTTGCGGCTGGCAGAGCAGATGGGACAGTGCTAAAAAAGGCAGATGGACCTACAAACTTATACCAAGAATTGAGATCTGGACAAGTCGCAATCACGGAGACTGTAACTATCACCTAACACAGTTTTTTTTCCGGTTATGGAGAATATCGCAAGTACCAGTACAGATTTGGACACGATACCTCACCACTTTGCCCTAAATGCCCAGAAGAAGAGGAAACTACGGAGCACGCAATTTTTCACTGCGGACGGTTCTCACACTTGAGAACAGCATTACATAGTCCATCGTCTATAATCGATTACATGCTGTGATCACAAGTGAATTGAAAAGAGATTGGCGCATTCATAACGAATATCCAAACCGCGGGGAGAGTGGTTGAAGTGTGCTGGGTGTGGATTAGTGGATTAGTACGTAGGCGCATTCCTGTCATCGAGTTTGCGAAGATATGCGAATCGTGCATGCTGATAACCCGGGATACTAGTATCTTGAGAAGATTACCGCATCCAAAAAAAAAAAGAAAGGACCGAGCTGCTCTTGAGCTCTACGAGCAGAATAGAAGGGATAAAGGGTTGTTATAAGAGCAAAATACTTCGGGTGATTTTTGGTCCCGTCTGCATAGCCGGAGAGTGGAGAAGAAGATATGTATAATCATCAGTTGTACGAGCTATATAGCGACATTGACCTAGTCAGAGGAGTTCGAATACAACAACTAAGATGGTTGGGTTATGTAGAGCAGATGGACAACAAAGCTCCTCCCCGGAAAGTCTTCGAATTCACCCCAGAAGGTCGATGTATGTAGTATAGGAATACCTCGCTTAAGGTGGCGCGCTCAAGTGGAAAAGGACCTCAATCAAATTGATGTGCGAAACTAGAAGCAGATGGCTGAAGATCGAGCTGGCTGAAGAGGCTTGTTGGTTGAGGCCCAGGTCCACAAGAACTGTAGCGCCACCTAAGTAAGTAAGTACAGGCAGCTTCTAATCCCTCATAGCATGGAATCGCCATATCACCCAGTTTTCATTGTAGGAAGCTGAACAATACTACCCTATTATATTATACCTAATACCCAATGTTATACTGTTGACTCAATTTGCATATTTAGCTCTTCTGTGAAACATACTCCAATGTTCAACAATTCCGTGAAAGTACAACTTCATTTAGAGTTAATCCTGCGGATCTACATTCATCCATGCCTATAAGTCAATAAAAATTTCCACATCCAATCAAACAGGACTTCTTTTTACAGTTTTCCACCCCTCCTTAAACCTTTATAAAATGCAAACACTTCATTTGCACTCCAGATCAAAATGTCCTTTGACTAAAGAATCTTTTCAAATATTGCAGACCAGATGCATATGCAAGTACATATTCTCATCGGAGAGACTCATTTAACCAAGTCTCCTTCCATTTCCACCAACTACGTGATAAACACTATTGCAACTAATTAGAATTCCGGTGCGTCCATTTACACCTACACATGAGAGATCTCAAATCTTATTGCCTCCGTACCACAATCAATGTGAAAGTACCAACTAATACTTATCCATCACGAACACCACTAATGTCTGTGACATTATTCGTATGACAGAACAGAACAAAAGACTAAGGGATGGAGTCAAAGTCAGGTGAAAATCATCAGGCAACGACAACTCTCATCGTTAGATGACTTTCTATGGTATCTTCATCATTCGTGGGCTATTAGTGAGAGCCTCCTTTATACTTATGGCTCGCTATTAGAGCACCCACCTAATGGAAATCCTTATTATCTACAGCCTCGTTTTCGGATATCTTCTTTCTCTACATGCTTGTGTGCTTGGTGCGTATGATGACAATTATAAATACTAAGGGCGTTACCGTAACCACAATGCCTTTCGGTATGTAAAGACTTTCATATACTCGTACACAGTCGGTGAAGCTTCATCTGGCAAAAGGGATTCTCAACTTCCTGAATGCGGAGACTATTTCATCACAAGCCTATGGAAAAATTCAATTTATATGGTATTGGATGAGAGTAGAAAAGCAAACTTTATTCAGTAATGGAAATGAATCATGATAATTCTCTGACATAATGATTGGGAGTGAATTTAAAGGCATTACTGGGGAGTTGAACGAATCAAGTCAATGGATTGACATCTGCTGAATATTTTTTGTATCTATTGTTATAGACAATTCCTATTTGCAAATATAGAAATCGCTGTGTTCTCATTACAGAAATAGAAAAGGGCGGTCAACATGAAATATGACCTCAGTACATAAAGAAACAACAAGATAGAGTTGTATAAGTGCTTAGGATTGGGTAATGGTCAACATACGATGTTTGGAATTTATGAGTACAAATAATAGGGCATGTGCTTGTCGAATACATGTTTGGAATAGTTCGGAGGAACTGTTTCCAAATTGAATATTGCACCGCGTGTTTTCCAGCATCACGCTTCCGCATCACGATTCCGAATTCGGCCATCACCTTGTAGAGCTCAAGACAATGAATGCTATCATATGCGGCTTTGAAGTCGATGAAGAGATGGTGAGTCTCGACCTGAAATTCGTTGGTCTTTTCCAGAATCTGGCTACGTGTATAAATTTGGTCGATCGTCTATCTGCCGGGCTGCAAACCATAGTGGTACGTGCCGATTAGTGTGCTGCAGAAAGGCTTCAGACGTACGTCGGATAGGATCTTATATGCGACATTAAGCATGGATATGCCTAGATAGTTCTTACAAACCATATGATAACCTTTCTTGAAGATGGAGCATATAGAGCTGATAGTCCAGTCATCGGGCATGGCTTCATCCACCCATACTTGGTTGATAATTTGGTATATGCAACCTACCAAAGCATCACCACCGGCTGGTGGCATTGTTGCCAAGTATGTACTGGATTTCGACAAGGAGATGAGCTATTATGCGACTTCTTCAAACTCATGTTGGAATAGATTTTGCGCAGGGTAGGTGTTAGCTCGGAAAGCAGTATCTTCAACAAATCAGTCGAGCTGCTGGGAGACGCAGATGACATCGGCATCATACGTCGCTCTCAGCGCGCTGTCTTAGAGGTTTTTACGGCAATTCAAGAACAGGCGAAACGAGTTGGCCTTGAAGTGGATGAGGACTAAACCAAGTACATATTGTCAACGAACAAAGAAGCATCTGTCCACCGCCTGCGACAAAACGTCGCTGCTGACTAACTTCGAAGTGGTTAATGAGTTTATCTACCTTGGAGTTTATCTCAGCTCCACGAATGATTCCTTAGTTCGACGAAGACGTACCCTAAGAAACCGCTGTTACTTCGGTTTGGCGAAACAAGGGCGAATTAATTAGAAGATACAACTGCGGACTCTATGAACTGTACCAAGATGTGGATGTAGTAAAGAAAGCCAAAACACGTCGACTATACTGGTTTGGCCACATTTAGTGAATGGGAATCCAGAAAAGAGGATCTTGGAATCACAGCCCCCAGGTTTGAGGTGATAAATAAGACCGGACCGTCGTTTTATGGATCATTTTATCGCGGATGCCAGAGCGCTTGGTCTAGATAACTCGAAGCAGCGTGCCCAGGATCAAAGAGAGTGGAAGGCTGTCGTATCTCAGGCAGCAACTCTTCACGGGTCGGGAGCCTGTTAAGTAAGTAAGTAAGTAAGACTTGCCAAGAGTAGGATGGAACCTCGCTAAAGAGGGGGACGTCGAGTGGTCCACTTTTAAAACAAGCGTAAAGCTCCTCAAGAAAGGGATTAGGTTCGTAAAGAGGAACTCTTGGAGATCCTTATCCGCATCTATAGAATCAACGAGCGAAGCGTCCCGCCTACGGAAGATCCTGGCCAAGACACCAACACCGGCATCCAATATGAGGAAAAGTGATGGTACCTGGGCAGAGTCACATAAGGAAACGCTGGATATACTTCTGAGCACCCACTTTCCTGGATGTACATCAATCTCCAGAGATGCTATACCCATTCCAGAGATGACATCGGGAATAAGCGCGGAAGAGGTGGGTAATATAATAGACGAAGACAAGATAGCTTGGGTAATTAAGTCATTTGCTCCATATAAGGTTCCAGGAATGGATAACATTCGACCTGTGATGTTGCAACAGTCAGTGGATATTGCTATTCCATGGCTCAAGCGCATCTTCACGCAATGCCTTAAGCTAGGCGGGTTGTGCGTGTTGTATTTATTCCCAAAGCGGAAATAAGAAACGTGATTGGTGATAACTATCTATCTGAATCACAACAGCATACATCCGCGGTAGGTCGGTAGATGCAGCGCTCCACAGGGTCGTATCAAGCATAAAAAGATCCCTGCACTTCAAGGAATTCACTCTTGGGGCGTTCCTAGATATTGAAGGAGCGTTTAACAACGTAAGTACCGATGCGATCCTGGGCAGTTTACACAGAGCTCGGCTGAGCATCGGTCTCTCCAACTGGATTGCTCATGTGCTTCAATTGAGAGTTATATCTTCATCGCAAGGAGATGTAACTATCAGGAGAAGCGTCTGCAGAGAAACCCCCCAAGGAGGAGTCTTATCCCCTCTAATATGGCTCCTTGTAGTGGATGAAATCTTGGTAATATTGAAGGAAAACGGCTTCAACGTGACGGCCTATGCCGACGACGTGATTATCCTGGTCTCGTGGAAATTCCCTTCAGTCCTAAGCAAAAGACTCAATCTCGCACTACAACTAGTGGAGAATTGGGCTAGCAGCAAAGGGCTAGGAGTGAACCCTTCAAAGACGGAGGTAGTTCTCTTCACTAGGAAGAGATCAATTTCTGCCTACAGACCCCCAAGTATAAGTAGTACTGAACTAAGTATCTCAGGTTCTGCCCGATACCTGGGTGTTATTCTAGATTCCAGACTAAATTGGAAGGATAACGCTGCTGAATGAGTCAAAAAAGCAAGCGTGTTCTTGCAAAAGGCATTGCAAAAAGGCATTCAGTAACACGTGGGGTTTTAAGCCAGCTGCGGTGTACTAGATATACCCGGCGGTCGTAAGACCCATTCTTACATATGGTTCACTGGAATGGTGGACGGTACTGGAGAAGTAATACCAGCTTTATAACCTCACCAAAATCCAGAGGGCAGATTGCATCGAAATCATGGGATCAATGAAGGCAACACCAACAGCGGCAATGGAAACCATGCTTAGTTTCATTCCGCTCGACATATACTGTGGCAGTCTGGCGGCTAAAACCGCTGTAAGACTGAGAGAAGGCCGAATGTGGTCATCGAGCCTGTACGGCCATGCCTCAATTTTGTCCCGAGGAAAACTACCAGCTGTTTGTCAGAAACTATCACATGACCCCCACGCTAGCATTTGAAAGGAGATTCGCTATAAGAATTCCTTACGGAATGTACTGGAAGTGCTGAAGAAGGAGCTGGCATTCTATACCGACGATTCTAAGATGGACGTTGGCACGGGAGCCGAAGTTTATTGTGAAGCCCTAGGAATAAATAACTCCTTTAGAATAAACGATGTATGCAGCGTCTTTCAGGCCGAAGTCACAGCCATCATACAGGTTGCTAAGATTATAAGCGAGAGCAATATCGTGGGCAGAACGATTACTGTGTATGTAGACAGCCAGGCAGCCGCTAAGGCTCTGGACTCCGCTATAATCAGATCAAGGCTTGTGAAGATATGCAAATCGCTCTTGAATGAGATATCTAGGGCTAATGCGCGGACCATCTGTTGCGTGCCAGGGCATATGGATATCGTAGGAAACGAAAGGGCTGACGAACTTGCTAGGAAAGGGTCGGCGCTGCACTTATCGCGGGCCCTGCCTTTTGTAATAACCCCAATCAGTTCCTTACGGAAGAAAATAGAGGATGAAGCCATCGGTCGAGCAAATAGTCGCTGGGTTCATCTGGAAACATGCCCAACAGCCAGGGCCCTATGGCCGGGCACCAGCAAGGAGAGCTCAACTTCTCTGGTGAAACTGAGTTGTTATAAAGCACGGGTCGTTTCAGGGATAATTACTGGTCATTGTGGCATTGGCGTCCACACGGAGCGACTCGGTGACGGAGAAGAAATTGAGTCAGTTCGTCATCTGCTGTGCGATTGTCCTGCCCTATCCGTCAGAAGAATGAGGACTCTTGGCAGTTACTTCTTCTCAGATTTTGAGGACTTGGGTAACGTAGAGCTGACGGACCTCCTGAGATTCATACCATTATCTGTGTGGTTCCAATAGCGGACTTTATAGGTTTCCAGGGTTAAATGATTGGGCACAAAGGACCCGAACTGTGGTCTAAGTGAGCAGTGACACTGTCACAAGGCATCCATTTTCCTAACCTAACCTAAGTAAGACTTCCGTTGAAAGCGCCTGATAGTCCCTTATCAAAAATGTATGAAAATATTATTCTAGTGTCTGGTGTTCTTTTTGTAGTTCTTCTCATCTATATTGCTTGGGAGTGGAGATATAATGACGATCTATTTCAAATACAAAGGTTAAAGGAGTTACAGCATGTATTTAGTATAATTGACCAAAGGACACTGATGGATGTAATCAGGCTTTAAAGGAGAACTCTGCTACAGCCTTAATGAAATAATTGCGATTTTGAAATACGTTTAAAAAAAAATCCAATTGAGAGCCATTTCCTTATGGCATACAAGTCTGGATTCTGATTGTGATTCAATTACTGACGATAGTCATCCTAGCAGTTGGCAAGTGTATCCACAAGTGTTCCCGGCGATAGAAAAAAAAATATATGTTTCATATCATATTCGCCCTTCAGTCTGACGAACGTCAAAGTTTTAATTTTCGAAATTCAAAAAAGAAAAAAAAAAAAACCCAGAAAAGATACACCATCACTCAGTAGTTGTGTCCAAACCATTCTGCATTGACTTCATGTCCAGGAGCACCATAGACTACAACTTAAATTTTGACAATCAATTTAAATATTCAACAGTTTCACGTTGTACCAGGATAAAACCTAAAGCCACGGTGTCTGTCAATGTGGTGGTCCAAGTGGAAATTTCTCCATAAACTTTGACTTCTGAGTCATTCATATCGGTTTGTGCGGGAAAAAAGCCGGCCGTCCTTTGAATGATTGACAGGATTTCGCGTTGGTTCATATTTTTTTTTTGTATTCGCACGTATGGTGAAAATTCTGCTGGGATGTGGTGTAAATTAACAAAAGCGCAGTCTCATACAATAGGCAAGGAACTCCCGGAAAAAAAGGAATGTGTAGAGATCGTAAATTTTATTTTATAATTGAAATTTGTCGTGCGGATGTGAGTGCCTGACGGCAGTAAGTATTTACATATCGGACGTACATACGTATCCTTACGTGAATGCAATGTGAACGACTGGTTTTGAGTGCTCTGACATTTTTTCGAAATGATTTATTCCATTTGCGTGGGACGTAGAGTTTATTGTCGACCGGAAACTGTTTATCAGTTTGTTTCGATATTACATTCTACTCATCTATGGTTGCTTGAATTTTGTAGCTAAGTGATGGATGGACTCGACAAATGTGCATTTCAGGAAATTGTAGTAAAACTAAAATCATGAGGACCACTTGTCATGTAAAGTTCACAAAAAATGCCTTGACACGACTTTAAATATTAAAATAAGTAAAGACGGTAACAAACAAATTAATCGCTAATGGTGTACCACAAGGCTATATGCTGAACTCTATACTGTAGAATATTGTGTATGATGACGTTTTATGCATTACAATACACGAAGAAAAGATTTCTTTTCATTAGAGTAGAGTTATATCAATGATCCTTTAAGTCATCCCAATCCGCTTTGGAGATATGAGGACTATATTACGCTCATGGAAGAGTGTTGATATTGTGAGTATTGCACTCTGCGTACTTTTAACGATGCTTTCTACTCATCTAATGTGCGCCTTTGTGTGTAAAATATTTTGAAATATCCTTATCCTTTAGATAAATGTGTCCATTTCAAATATCCATCATCTAAAGTGCATCTAAACAAAATTCAAAATCTAATTAATGTCCCGCATGGTGGATTTCGTCATCATGCAGCAGAAGGAATATACTTACTTTAGTCACCACGGAAGGATGTGCTTCGTTACATACCAAATTGAGTTTTGCTCACATTGTGCAACTTTATAGATACTGTAGGGCCACAGGGAACTTAGTTTAAAGAAAACATCACACATATGTACGTACTGATAATGGATTCGAAAACAATTTCTCGTTCGCAAACATGAAGGAGTATGAGTACTTATGTACGTGTGTATATTATATTTCATGCAGTAGCTTTTGATACGCCAAACAGTAGAATAATGTGAATATATGGCTCCGTATAACTCGTCTTTATAAATGCTGTCATATGCGACCTTGAAATCGATGGAAAGATGGTGGGTATCGATTTGGACGGCTTGAGTTTTTTTCCAGGATATGCCGAAGTGTGAAGATTTGATCGATTGTGGACTTTCCTGGTCTGAAACCACACTGATAGGGCCCAATCAGGTTGTTGACGCGATGTTGAGGAGACTGATACCTCTGTAATTGGCGGAGTTGTGTAGGCTGTGCTTACGAAATATCCTACCAAAGATGTCGTTCTTTCTTATTTTGGCTTTAAAATCGCCTATCACGATTTGGACGTCATACTTAGGACATTGCTCGTAAGTTTTGTCCAGGACCTCATAAAAACATTCTCTGGTGGCATAGTCCTTGTCCTCTGTAGGGACATGAGCGCATATTACATATGTTAGTGAATTTAGCCTTGTTGCGGATTGTCATAAGACGCTCGCTCACGTGTCGAAAGCTCAAGCCTTCTTGACTAAGTCTGCCGCGTATGACGAATCCACATCCAACCCACTTTCAATTCATTCATGAAATCACCATCAACTATCAAACAATCATCTCGCTGCAGATTGACATTGCACACTTGTCATCCCTGACCCCAATTCCTGAAACGATTATCACTCGTAGAATGTTCACTCTGCATCGCTATCCAATCTAAGCTCCATCTTCATCACATCACCATCGGCATCATAATCTTTGTGTGTTGTTCGGACATTGTGTTCGCCAGCAGTTTGCCTTATGAATTATTGTCTTTAGGATAAAATTTATCCGTACTGTCAATGATTTATTAGTCATGTCCATAGCAGGACATGCGCCGCTCATGCATCTTACACCATATCATTCACCCACCTAAATTTAGGGACATCTCGTACATCCATTCGCTTTGAAATGTTCCGGTACGCGAATGTTGTATGTGCACATCATGTCCGCATGCATAATAAATGGACACGTGTGTGCGCTTGAATCATATATGCTTTGCATGATACAAGTTCACTGTAAAGTGAATTAAGTTCTACTGTGTGTGTACTATGTACAGTTCATGCTTTTTATATGACAATCTTGTTTAAAAGGAATAAGATGCAGTCGTGGTAATGTAATACTTTTGTAGGAATTTAAATGTCCTTCGAAGCCAAAGGACTAAACATTTTAGTTCTTGAATGGGAAATTTGAGACATGCACGACTACAAAAACATGACATGCATGAAGTTACAATAATATTGTAGATTTTAATATTTTAGTGTTGACCAACTTAATGTCCTTTGACAGTACTTACCGGTCAGGTCAACTAGCTGCAACCACAAAAATGCAACCTGCATTGAATTCCTGTGACCCAATTTTGAATGAATACAAGCCTTGTAGAGGGAGACTATGGATTAGTAGACCAAAGTCAGTACTACGTAGGGGTTTGGTACTCAATTACCTTTTGTCATGAGATATTCTTATCTTATTGATTTTCTTTATTCATCATCTAAGTCTTAGTGCGTTCCTAACATCACGAATATCAGTGAAGTCCTTACCAACTTTAATATAGCTGTAGGATACCCGGTTTAGCGACCGTAAACCTTTTATTTTAATTAATCACAGACCGAGATATAGTTCACTTTGTTTTATTACAGTACATACATATGTATGTATGTATGTTATTTGTATGATTAATTTGGTAGCTGTTGGCGACTACTTTACTTGCTGGTGTTTCAAAATCAACTGAATACAAATGGCAAAACTCTCTGTTCGTCTCCTTTGTCTGTCCCTTCGTATGTGCGTTCATCCCTTCTATTTCTTGTCTCGTCGATCGTCAGTGATTGTGTGTACTGGTCCGTTCGGTTTGTCATTCGATCGTCTGGCAGTGCGTTGTTGTTTGTGTATTCTAGTTAGTTCAGTAACAGTAGACAATACTGTTTACGTACCGTTTGGTCGCCTGATTTAACATAGTTGTTTGTCATGTCATGTCATCTGTACCGTTCTGTTCTGTCGTCTGACTCCAATCCTACATAGATGCATCTATATCTTACACAATCGCATGTTTTAAGCAGGTCTTCCAAACCTGAACAATATTCTATTAAGCTGTCATAGGTTGTTCTCAAATCAATATGAAGATTATGACTTTATATCACACCGACTACTTAACTTTTTATTGACCAACTTAAGTAGCAGACTACAATTTAACTGTCATCAAACAATTTAACTAAAGGCAGCAAGAAAAAAAAACCTCCTCATATCAGATACCGATGAAACCACCTATTTCATGCATAGCACATCAACAAATCGAAAAACAACAAATGACATATACATACGTATGTACATAGATGTATGGATGTACTTAAATGTGTGGTACTACCGCTTGGTGTAGCCACTAGTAGGACGTAATGAAATTGTGTCCCATACTCATAAAAATGCCATTGACTGCGTCGTAAAAATTTATCCACATACAATGTTAGCCGAGCTCACGTCTACCGGTATATCCTGGCTACACAGCTCATCTAAGGATGAATATTACCCGGGGACATTAATAAAATTGTGAATCAATTTTCGTATTTTTATTAGATCCTGTACGAGCCATTATCCCCCATACAGCCATCCGGGCGCTCACACTCGCACAACGAATTCCAATGCTACCGCAACAAAAAAGGACGTCTTATCGTGGTTGTGTATCTATGTGTGTGTGTGTATAAGAAGAGTCCACATTGGACAGGTGAACGGAATGGCGACTACGCTTTCATCATAGGTACTAACAATTTTCTCCCTTCCTTTTTCAAAACATTCGTTCGTAAAAAGTATTAAGGCTAAGCAAATACAAATGCAATCGATGTTATTTTCATCTGGCACTGGATGTGGATCCTTCCTCTGAAATTGGATCATCAATTTGCTGCTACATACCCACAGTCATAGCCCTACGTCGTACTCGTACAAAACGAAGGATAAAATATTGAATGCAGTCAAGAGGTGCAGCGATTCTGTGTCACAGGACTACGCCATTGAGAATTCCGCTGAGCACATATTGCTGCATAAACCAGCGAAAGACAGTGGAAAATGTAGCAAAGTTGCATCAAGTAAAAGCTTGTCGAATCGAATCCTTAACCAGAAATGACAGTGCATGCATGTACTCGTAGACTGAGCAAGCTTGAGACACATGCCAATGTAATTCGAATCTCGAATGCTTTATTCGTGAATAGTACCTGGAACAGCGGTTTTTTCGGCTTGGGGACTATGGTGACCGAATTCTGATGTAGACGTGATTTTTGCAGGATTTTTTTTCACTCAAAATTTGGGTATTTCCCTTCAGAGGATATTGAGAGGAAATATCCACCTGCTTGGAGCAGTTTGAGAAACTACGCACATACACACTCGATATCCTTGTTGGATTTAGCAGGGTACATGGATGAAGTTTTTTTTTGGTTTTGTCAGAGGACTGCAATGCCCCGTGCAGTATTTTGCACGTGCTTGGGAGTTCGGGCGTGTGGGGTGGTCTTTTTTTTTTTAGAAAGGGGAATAAGAGTCAGCCGGTGTGTTTTTTTTTTTATTATTTTGTTCGAATTCATCGGTTTCCGTTCTTCTTTTCGTATGTCCTGTGGGAAGGTGACAAAGCCGAATGCAATTGGAAATACGTTTTCTGTGAAAGATTGCTTGGATTAAACCGTCGAGAATTGGAGTAAGCAGAATTCATGCGAATGGTTTTCCTGGATGTAGGGTAAAGGCACCATCAGCTAGTTGGAAGGATGTCAAATTACAAGCCCATTCGATAGATTGACATCTAATCGAAGTGTAATCCTCTACTCCAAACAGTGAGGATGTGCACGTTTTAGGTATTTCTTTGGTCATTTATTTTTGAGTGGGATCTAGTTTTTATAGATTTCCAGATTTGAAATGTATCTTTATTGCTTTCGGTTTAACGGAAATGACCGGTATTCAGAAATGGATATAGTTTTAGGTAGACGACGATATTGCCAAAATTAAGTCATTGGGGTATCGAAATATGAGGCTAAAGACTATGTTGCAGTTGCAGAGCAAATCTCTGATCCTTTGCGATTACGATACAATATGGTGTTTCGTTTGATTAATTAGCTAGTCCCCAAGGTTCTATGGGTAGGAGAGTCCTGCATTTACAGGTCTAGGAAAAGCATGTTGTGAATTGTTTGTGATTTCTTTCCTTTTCTTTTGTTGTTACACTATTTTTTCCAACAGGCTAAGTTTATTGTATTAGCTAAATATGTAGCAGTGATGATCTATATAAAAGGTCTCTCATGCTTGTGGAATCCTGTATGCACCGATAGTGCATTTCTCTATCTACTCGTGGGAATAAAATAGTTACGAAACAAAATAAAATATCCCGAATGGCATAGCATCAAACTCCCATTTGGCACCAGCTAAAACATCAAGTACATATCTAGTCAATTCAATAGGATGCAATAGTAATAGAATGTTTGATAGAATATCAAATTGGAAGGTAATGGAACAAACAATGATGTCGGACCATAGAGCCGTTTCATTTGATGTTCGATACCGATCTAAAAAGAAAAAAGATCGAAAATATGTCAGGACTCCCAGGAACACGGATATAGTAAAATACCAGGAAGTCTTGCGGGTTATCTTAATGCAAGGGTACCCAAAATACCGAAATCCACTTGGGATGTAGAGTCGCAGTTGAAGCATTTACAATCAGCTGCTGAAAATGCATACCAAGAGACGTGTACACCGACTTTGGTAGATGAAAAGTACCCCACGCCTTGGTGGTGTAGGGAACTTGAAATTCTAAAGAAGGAGGTGAGAAAATCCTTTAACCATGCCAAGAGAGGGAATGATCCTGAATCATGGGATGAGTACAAGGCAAAGAAGAAAGAGCTGCGGCGACGTAAAAGGGAGACGTGGAGGGAATTTGAAAATGAGAAGACTTCAGAAAATTGTCTCGAGGGATCCAGTGTGCAAAGTCGGACTCATTCGCGATAGAACGGGGGAGATTGTTGAGACACTGGATTGTACAAATGAGGTCCTCATGGAAATACACTTTCCGGGAAGTCTTAAGTCAGATCAGCCCTGGGCTCTGAGGAAACAAGGAGCACACAGGATGAATAGGGCAGAAGCGGAACGGATAGTAACGCCAGAAGCCGTCAGTGGGACGACAAAAACGTTTTCGCCTTACAAGAGCGCGGAACCGGATGGTATATTCCCAGTATACGTCACATGCTTAGCAATAGGCTACATACCGGTAACATAGAGGGAAACAAATGTGGTCTTTCTTCCAAAACCGGGAAAAAAAGGACTACAGCGAAGCGAAGTCCTTCAGACCGGTCATCCTAACATCATTTCTGTTGAAAACAATGGAAAGAATTGCGGTGGACCATATGGAGAACACGGCGCTGAAAGCGTATCCTTTGAGTAGTAGACAACATGCATACACAGCTGGCAGGTCAACGAAAATAGCGCTATACCAGATGGTATGCGTTGCGTAAGAGGAGATGAATACCGGAGCCATCGCAATGACAATAATAATGAACATTGAAGGTGCCTTCGATAAGATATGCTTCGACAGTCTGAGAGCAGCCTTAGAAGAACGCAGGTTCAACCCATTGGTGGTGAGATGGGTGGACAATATGCTGAAAAATAGGGCAATAAATATTCAGACGGGAACTTCAAGACTTAGTGGAAAGGTTAGCAGAGGTTGCCCGCAGAGAGGTGTTTTATCAACTACTCTGTTGAATATAACTGTGGACTCTCTCCTGAGAAGACTTGAAGAGACTGACATCCACACTGTGGGATATGTCGATGATATAGCAATAATGGCAAGAGGTAAATTCATGAACATCACAGCAGATACCATGAGAAATGCTTTTAGAGTGGTGGAGAGATGGTGTCAGGAACAAGAGCTCGCCATTAATGCGGAAAAGACAGATCTGATCATCTTCACAAGGAAGAGGAGAGATCTAGAATTTCAGCCCTTGACGCTTTTCAGATCAGAGCTGTAGGTGACCAGGAAGGTTAAGTATCTTGGCGTATACCTAGATGCTGGACTAACTTGGAACTTCCATGTGGAAGAGAAAATTAGAAAGGCGAAAAGGGTGCATCATCAGTGCAAACGAGTATGTGGACTAAGGTGGAGAATCTCGCCGAGGTCAGCATACTGGATGTATACGATGATAGTTAGACCGATTATCACATATGCGTCAGTTGTTTGGTGGCAGAAAGCCAACCAGAAAACTGTAAAAAAGCAATTAGATAGGGTCCAACGTCTGGCATGTTTAGGGTGCAATACCACTGACACCAACATACGCAATGGAAGTGATCCTAGGTATTCCGGCGCTGGAATTATTTATTAAGAAAGCAGCGGCTTCGACGGCATTTCGTCTGCATCGGGATGCCAGCTGGCACTGGCGCGGTACTATCTATGGTCATGGGAAAATCCTGAATCTCGTGAAAAACGAGATTAGGGAGTTGAATATGCCCATGGATGGAATAAAGAGAGTGCGTGTTACCGAAAGGTATCACAAAACTCTTATTGGGGATGGAACACTTCCGGAAAAGAAGATTGGTGATATAATCATCTTTAGGGATGGGTTCATGACGGATGGCAAAGCGGGAGCAGGTATCTTTTCAGAAGAACTAGAACTAGACTGTCATATTAGTTTGGGGAAATATTCCTCAGTCTGTCAAGCCAAGATAATTGCTCTGTTGCATGCGTTGGATCACCTGAAAGAAGGTCGAGTTGCGGGTAAAAATATTATTATAGCACTGGACAATCAATCAGTGATTAGACGCATGAAACAAACAGTTATCAATACACCAGGGAAGGTGTTCAACCGTGAAAGGTTGCAGGCACACGAAAATGGTTATTAAAATGCCGATTGACACCACTCATAGAGAAGTTCTAAGCTTCGAGCGATGAGAACTGAAATGAGTAGCAGCGTTATCTACAGGTCATGGAAATTTCTTGTATCAACTAAAGCAGATGGGTTTTCTGAAGGATGAGACCTTGGAACTATGCCTGGAGAAAATCGGAAGGGAAGAACATAAATTGTGTTAATATCTGCTCTACGATTTTTCATCAAAAATCTGGTCGATGACGGCATCGCGCGAATTTAATATTTTTCATCAAAAATTTTATAGATGCCGGCATCATTTTTTTACAATGTTTCATCAAAAAATTTAGTCAATGTCGGAATTTATTTTTTTACTATTTTTCATCAAAAAATTTGTCAATGCCGGCATCGCGCGAATTTAATTTTTTTTACGATTTTCATCAAAAATTTGATCGATGACATTGCGCGAATTTCATTTTTTTCACCATTTTTCATCAAAAATTTCATCGATGCCGACATCGCGCGAATTTCATTTTTTTACAATGTTTCATCAAAAAATTTAGTCAATTTCGGAATTAATTTTTTTACGATTTTTCATCAAAAAATTTGGTCGATTTTTTTTACGATTTTTCATCAAAAATTTGGTCGAATCGCGCGAATTTCATTTTTTTACGATTTTTCATCAAAAATTTGATCGATGACATTGCGTGAATTTAATTTTTTTCACCATTTTTCATTAAAAATTTCATCGATGCCGACATTGCGCGAATTTATTTTTTTTACGATTTTCATCGAAAAATTTGGTCAATGCCGGCATCGCCCGAATTTAATATTTTTCATCAAAAATTTTATAGATGCCGGCATCGCGCGAATTTCATTTTTTTACAATGTTTCATCAAAAAATTTAGTCAATTTCGGAATTTATTTTTTACGATTTTTCATCAAAAAATTTGGTCGATTTTTTTTACGATTTTTCATCAAAAATTTGGTCGAATCGCGCGAATTTCATTTTTTTTACGATTTTTCATCAAAATTTGGTCGATGCCGGAATTTAATTTTTTTTACGATTTTTCATCAAAAATTTGATCGATTACATTGCGCGAATTTAATTTTTTTCACCATTTTTCATCAAAAATTTCATCGATGCCGACATTGCGCGAATTTATTTTTTTTAAGATTTTTCATCAAAAATTTGGTCGCGCGAATTTAATTTTTTTTACGGTTTTTCATCAAAAAATTTGGTCGATGCCGGAATTTAATGTTTTTACGATTTTTCATCAAAAATTTGGTCGATGCCGGAATTTAATTTTTTACGATTTTTCATCAAAAAATTTGGTTGATGCCGGAATTTAATTTTTTTTACGATTTTTCATCAAAAATTTGGTCGAATCGCGCGAATTTCATTTTTTTCATCAAAAATTTTATCGATACCGGCGTCGCCCGAATTTCATTTTTTTACGATGTTTCATCAAAAAATTTGGTCGATGCCGGAATTTAATTTTTTTTACGATTTTTCATTAAAAATTTGGTCAATGCCGGCATCGCGCGAATTTAACATTTTTCATCAAAAATTTTACCGATGCCGGCGTCGCCCGAATTTCAGTTTTTTTACGATTATTCATCCAAAATTAGGTCGAATTTAATTTTTTTTACGATTTTTCATCAAAAAATTTGCTCGGTGCCGGAATTTAATTTTTTTTCGATTTTTCATCAAAAATCGCGCGAAGTTAATTTTTTTACAATTTTCATTAAAAATTTAGTCGATGCCAGCATCGCGCGAATTTCTTCTTTTTTACGGTTTTTCATCAAAAATTAAGTCGAATCGCGATTCGAATTTCATTTTTTTTTACGATTTTTCATCAAAAATTTGGTCGATGCCGGCATCGCGCAAATTTAATTTTTTCACGATTTTTCATGAAAAATTTTATAGCTCTAGCTAGCAGAAGAAAGGAGGCCTTGGGAAGCCACTAAGCGGAAACCCTAATTAAGAACCAGATTTCTGTTAAACAGATGCTAGCGTTGACACGAGGACTGAAAGCCAGAGAGGAACAGTAGAGAAATTCAAAAATACTCTCGGGCTAAGATGGATCGTGGAAGATAGACGAAAAGGGACCCAACACTGTGGTCTGGTTCGAAATCTCTCTAAAAATATATATGTATATATGTTATATATGTTCCGTTTGCCACATGTTCAATGATGCCACTAGATTTCACTTGGACGCAAGACGTCTTGCTTCCTGATTCATTGGGTTTGAACCATTCATGTCGATATGGTCGTTGAAGGACCCTCGTGCGACCTCGTGGACCCAGTTCGTTCGGCGATAATGCGAAGACCGTTCGAAACGTTTGAGAGAATTTAAATCCGCAAATTAGTTACTTTCTAATACAACTGCACCTATAAAAACATGATTCTATTTTTTTTTAACGAAGAATGTCCTTAGATTTCTTTGTTTTGGTTTACGGAATTACGGTACCTGTAACGGTTTATTAAAAATAAAATATAATTTACCTATACCCAGACTATTCTGTATTTTTTAACCTCGACAGGTATAAAAAGTTACATAAACATCTCTCTCTCTCTCTCTCTCTCTATCTCTTTCTCTCTTGCTTAACAAAGGGTCAGTGCACCGTTTTGCTCCTAATGACTTTTTTACGACTTCAATCGAGAAAGGATTCATACACTTGATTGTAATTAAAAAATCGTAGCAATGGTGTTTTTTTTTTACAAATTATAGGTTTTATGATCGATGGGCGTTTTGAAGTCTAATACGTAGGTACACAAATTCATATGGTATCCCTTCGCCGATACCTATAAATTCCGCTCATTCAGTGACATGGAATCATTCGCAATTCACCTCTTGTTTGCTAGCCATCTATCTTAACATTTCTGTGCTTAAAGTTTTCGAATTTTAAAATCTCAAAAATGGAACAAACTTGCTCTGTAGAAATGATCCACAGCGGAAAATCAACGCACATCACCTGTCCATCGACTGCTAAATATGAAGACTTTATTCAAATTGGTAAGTCACAAAACTTTTTAAATTCTTTCGACCATAAATCTAACTCAATACGATTTTTTTTTGTTATTTCTTCCAACAGCTATGGAACGTTTTTCTATCCCCATCGAATTCAAAGATTTCATCCGACTTTACGCTGGCCATAGATACATCATTGCTAAGAAGGCTTTTGATAAGTATTTGATGCACCACCCCGATCCGAAAATGATATTCGAACTTCGTGTTGCATACCTTGAAATTCTGGATAAGTTACATTTGCACGACCAAACACCGACAGTTCAAAAACGTCCTAGGGATGACCCGGTTGCAACACCGAGACGGAAGTTGTTTGTCGAATATTCGGAAGACTGCGATGTCCATCAACCAAGTGTCAAGAAAATGAGAACTGATTTCTCTAAGGTTTCAGAGTTGATGGAGTTTTAATTACAAAAAAAAAAAAACAATTTCACTTGACGAATTGGCTACGACGTTACATTAAGTAACGCAGTTGTTCAATAAGCTATACATATGTAAGATTAGATTTAAGTGTACAGAATAAAAAAATAAATAAATATTATAAGCTCTATAAATATCGTGTTTAAACATGTAGTACCTGAAAACTTGTTGGTATCAATAACTTATGGCATATTTTCCGACAAAAATCGCCACTCTTTTTTTTTTTTTTTTAAATGTTCTACATCACTTAGGACTAAAGTCCTTTAAAGTTATAAACCCAGTGATGGAGTGAAAGGAAAAGGTATAGGAAAGTTAGAAGTTGGTAGGAAAAGGAAAGAGAGTTAGGTGACGATGCGCGTTGACTTTAAATCTTTGTAAATCATAATTTGATGGAAATATTGAGGACGGCAAGTCATTCCACATACGTGTTGAGTGGCTAAAGAACGTGCTTCTGAATTTAACTGTGCGACCGAAAATAGGATTCAAGAGATAAGGGTGTGCGGAAAAGGCCGCTCGTGTAGTACGATTAAACTGCCAAGCATTGACAAGCCGTTAGAATCCTCAATATCAGCTCCATTCATTTTTAGTTTGGTTACATTGATATCCCGCTTTAGAGACAGGAGACAGCACTAGGTTTTTGACGAATTGAATTCAACTCGGTTTTTAGCACCCCAATTGATGATTGCATCAATATCGGAGTTGAGCTCGGTTGACATTCGCTGCCGGTTAGACTCTACAGCTTGGGGTCTCAGCCGTGGAGTCGCCAAAGAGTAAGTGAAGTCAAGAGTACTGTCATCCGCAAAGGAATGGATTGGATTGCGAGTAAGAGAGAGAAGGTCATTAATAAATATTAAAAACAGGGTCGGAGAGAGGACTGAGCCCTGCGGTACACCAGCATTGGTTGAGAATGGGGTAGAAGTATATCCGTCCAATACAACTTGTATTGACCGATTACTCAAAAAACTTGCAATCCATGAAGAGAAGATGCTGCCGACACCATAAGCTAGGATTTTGCTTAAGAGGGCACTGTGCCACACTCTATCGAAAGCTTTAGAGATATCAAGGGCAACTACTCGGCATTCGCCGTGATGGTGAATACTTTGGTTCCATTTTTCTGTTAGGTACACCATAAGGTCACCTGTAGAACGTTGTTGACGGAAACCGTACTGACGGTCATTGAGAAGACGGTTTCTTTCGAGATATCTCATGAGATGGAAGTTAACAATGCTTTCCATGACCTTGGAGAGCACTGATGTTAAGGCAATGGGTAGGTAGTTCGAAGGGGAGGTTTTATCGCCCTTTTTAGGGATCGGCTGGACGTGCGCGAGTTTCCACCTATCCGGAAAGATGCCTGTGGAATATGACAAGTGGAAGAGCTTACGTAGAGGTTTAGCCAGGGAAGAAGAACACCTCTGCAAGACAAGGGGAGGGATCCCATCTGGACCTGAAGATTTGTTACTTTTAAGATCTTTGAGGACTCGAGCTACTGAGCGGGTTCGGAAAAATATTTGTCCTAGTGAATATTGAACCGGATTCAGTAATGGTGGTGGAAGAGAAGTATCTGGCAAGGTGGAATTTGCAGCGAACATAGCTGCTAGCAGATTGGCTTTCTCTTGGGAGTCAGTGATACTTTGATCATTGTGGACAAGAGCTGGGATAGATGTTGAGGCGGAGCCTTTAATTCTTTTAACGAAAGACCAAAAAGATTTACTGCCTTTAGGACATTGCAGTATTTTTTGCCTCACTTTTTGGTCTCGTAGAAATTTCGCACGCTTTAAAATTGAGTTGCAGTCATTTCTAGCCCGTTTATAGAGACTACGGTTTTCCTCAGAAGGTGTTTGGCGCATTCCAAGTAAAACCAGGTCTGTGATTATGTCAGTAGCGGCATTTACATCTCTATCGAGGAAGCATAGAGACCAGTTAAAAGCCCTGAAGAACGAATTAAGACCACTCCAATCGGCATTCTCGTATTGCCAGATTGTTCTTCTAGGGTATCTTCTGTTAACTGAATGCTGATGGGAGTGCGAGAATTTTGCTGACACCAGACAATGATCCGATCTCCCCAGGGGAGCAGAAACTGCGATTGAATATTTGTCGGGAAGAGAGGTTAAAAACAGGTCTAGAGTGTGTTGGCCGTGACCGTCAACATCAGGAATGTGCGTGGTCCACAAGCTGAGTAAGGTGGTTAAACTCAGCGAAGATCTCTGTGTAACGACCTTCAGGTGTTGTTGGTCCAGAGTGGCGAAGCCAACTAGTATTGTGGACGTTGAAATCACCCGCAATAACTATTTCAGTTTTGGGATAGCGGGATAAAATACTAGTTATTGATTCAGAAATCATATCGAGGTGTTGAAATGTCAATTCTTTTCCTGAACCGGGGCTTCGATAAAGAAGACAGAAGTGAATTGAATGCTTCCCGATGGAAAATTTGATCCAGAAAAACTGAAAAAGTGGATCATCTGAGCTACCGAATTGGGGCTGCAGTTGGAAGCTCACTTCATTATTTACGTAGAACGCGATACCTCTACGTGGCACAAATAACGGCACCAGTGTATATCCTGCTATTGCGAATTCACTGGGATCAGTGTCATCGTTAAGCTGGGTTTCACTTAGTGCCATTACCGCTGGTTTGTGCGTGAAGATATGGGTTGCAACAGCAAAGAAGTTGCCTCTTAGCCCACGAATATTAGTGTACGCAACCTCGAAGATTTCCATCAAAAAATAATTTAAAACTATTTAAAATGCTACACTCCACTATGAATGAGAGAACGCTAGTTTATTAAAAAAGAAAGAGGTGGCAACCCTGCTGGTAGTAACTATGCCTTATCAGTGGGGTTGACACGTAATGCTCTCAGTTAAAAAACAAGCGGACACTCATTCAATCGCATGCAATCGAAAGACAATGACAAACATGCACATGCACAGAGAGCTTGCCGCCGTTTCCATTATGCGTGGGGGAAGGGTAAGGTGGATGGACTCACTGTGTTTTTTCTTGTTTTGTTTATGGCTTTGGTTTTTGTTTTTAGTATTGGTGGTGTATTTTTTTTTTATTTTGTTTTTATTTTATTTAATTTTTTTTTTTTTTTTTGTGATATGTAAGCACTTGGTCACTGCACTATGTATTTTATTGTTTGTTTGTGGTTTTTATATGCGTTTATTGTTTAAATGAATTGCTGCGTGTAGGAGGAAGTGCGCGCATGGTGGTGGGTCAAACCAAACTCCAGTTGTTTGTTTGTTTTACTACACGTCCCAGCGATCTTTGAACTTTTCTGACTAGGACAATGGAATTGCATATGTAGCTCGTACAACCTGCATCCGCTTATCGTCTATGCTCTTGCTAAGTGTATCTTAAAGGGTCACTTTGCATATTCGGCCCTAAGAAGCCGCATTAGGTAAAAGTTATTCTTTCTATGATATCGTACCTGCATGGTCTAAGTAAGAGCGACCATTTTTTTACTTCCCTTAACTTTACTTCTCATTCAACCCTACAGCGGTGTGTTAATAATAATTGTTACCATCCGCAGAAATGGCCTTAGTATGTACAGTGGTTCTATTAATAGGTTTCCTTGTTCGTCGCTGCATATTTCGTTTTGACTCTGTAGCCATGATCATTTGGGAAAACTTCCAAAACCTCATTCTTGCTATAGCATCTCTCTGTAGCCTCGTTCATGTCGCAATTTCTTATCAA
This sequence comes from Xylota sylvarum, assembly GCA_905220385.1. Lineage (NCBI taxonomy): Eukaryota > Metazoa > Arthropoda > Insecta > Diptera > Syrphidae > Xylota > Xylota sylvarum. The sequence continues at coordinate 32,786,268 of LR999960.1, forward strand.
GTCTTCTTACGAAGTCTATGAAGGATAGTAGTCGAACCTCAGAAGTAGCCAAACCTTTGCCTCATTAGTTTCGGTGCCGTCTTGGATCCTATACAAAGTTGATGTCACCTGAAGTCCAGTGTTGAAGTCCTCCAATTTCTTCTCCAGTTGAGGGCAGTCGATGAAATTTTTTTGTTCGGTTATACCACTTTACAGTGCCAGAGAATCGAGGGAAATTGGGGTGTTGTTCGATTTCTTCAGAATTGCGCTTGTCGAGCGACCGATTTCGGACATTTAGGGCCAAACATGTGTGCTCTGTGAGTATCGACCCTTGCAACTCGACGTGCAGTTTGAATAGTCATTCCACTGGATTCCATTTTCAAGGCGATTTCTAGAGCATCATGAAGGGTTGCAGGTTCACGTTCTCGCACTCTACATTGTGCATCTGTATCGGTTTTCCAAAGAAACTGTCGAAAATGTCACTTTTCCATTTTGGTTATGCTAACCGTGCCAATCGCTGCACTTCGTTTGCAAATTTAACCAATTTTTCACCGTGTCCTTACATCCTGAATCGATAGAGACCATACGCGTTGTTGGGATGATTCATTGGACGTCTTAAAGCACTACTTGGTATGCTTGAGATCGATTTTATAGTATAATTCGGTAAGCATCATATTGCGTCTTGGGAACAGTTTCCAGACGTAATATAAGTAGCACTGTCTGAATTTTTGGGAACCGACTAATTAACGATTCTCATGAGTTCTGTAGAGTGCGTGAGCTACCAAATTATGCTTGCCTTGGATTTTGGCAAGCGAAGCTAAATAAATATGCTACAGAGAAGTTGACAGTCGGTGATTGACTTTTATAAACAATTGACGAGTTTTTATATTACAATTTTGCCGATGATCCCGAAAGGGAATTGCCGTCCCGTCCGTGTGTGCATGAACAATTGAAAAGTCCGTGCACTGAAGGTTGCATCTTCCAGAACCGATACACGTCTGTTAATGGTGTCATCCATGCGGTTTCGACCTGCGCGTAGAAGTGTTATTGTTGGTCTGTGGGTCATTCATTTTCATGAAATAGGTGAACCCCACATCTGACACCAAATGTTACAAATTCAATTTATTCTGTACTTAAAGAAAATTAACAAAAAGTTAAATGCAAATTGCGAAGATGCAAGTATTAGGTAAGACTTGCGGCAACTGCTAGTCCAGAGCTACTTAACAGAAAAATGTGCGCCGATTCCATGAGCCCAGTTGCCAATAGCTGTCATTTGTCATCGGTTATGTTGTACCATGACCGAAAGCTGTATACCTTATCCCTGCACTTCCACATAAAAAATTCCATCTAATAACCCTGGTCGATGGCATTAGAGTACTTCTGCAAAGTTACTTTATCACTACCTGTATATGTCCTAGAAGAAGGTCTCTCTTCATATTTTCACAGAATATTCCGCTTATCGCAAGAAGCAAACTTATTGCTGTTTCTTAGACGTATTGAGAAATTAGGAAAATTACTGGCAGATTATGGGGTAATACTATAATCATATGGTTTCTTTGAGATACTGCGGTGCCTAAATGGATCAACCAGTATAATGACACTAGTAAGAAACCCTTTTGCAGTGAATTCAGAGATCTTGGATATCTAAACACCTCCAAAACTAACAAAATTCTTCGAAACACCAGAAACACCCAATTTCCAAATGAATCAAGACCGTAACCCACATAACCACTTATTCGAATCCTATTGCGAATGCTTTACAAGAAACAAATAAACACCTGCATATATCATACTTATGTAGTACACGTGTACATTTTGCGGTCTGCCCACACATAAATAACACCCTCTCCATTGAACTGAAGTATGTACATACATACATTATTTTCCTTTGTAGCAGCTCATGATGTATAGAATTTTAAAATCAATAATTTTACATCAAGGAAGCCAAAGCCATCCTGATGAAGGCCTCTATTTGCAATAAACAATCACAATTAATTAGCAACAACCATTAAAGCGATAATTACAGCATGTTCCGCTAAACATCCAGGACAAATATTTGATTTTCGCATAAAAGGATCCTGTTCTATTGTAGCCCACACTAGTGCCATTAGTTGGCAGATAAATGACCCTGTTCTCGTCATTACTTTTCCGCTGTCATAATTCAGTCCCTCGGACCGGCGAACATAAACGGGATGACAAGTAGCTAGCTGTGTAAAGTTTCTATTATCCTGGAGGTCATCGGGGAACTGAGCTGTGTAGAACAAGTTAAACATTTTCGAGGTTTTTGTTTCTGTTCCTGTCACCGGATCTCGTTCCGATTGCAATGGCCTTCGAATCACCCCCTGGATGGTTGTTAATACATTTTTAAAAGTCGATAAGCCAGCTTCTTTATGACGTTTTGTTTCTCTTTTCTTCATGGGAAAACTTTGTACGCTTAATGTTCACTTGAGTGTACAATAAAATAAATTGCAATAAATTACGATATAAAAGTTACGAAATAAAAGAAAGTATAGCATATTATCCGCTCGCGGGGGTGAATAGGTGGTGGGCTGGCAGGAGATTAACTTTGCTAAGGGATGTGCGAGACGGTTAGCCACGAACGGCGGCGCAGCTATTTGAGTGGAACTCGGTGTTAAGTGGGCGTAGTGATAATAACATGAGTTATTGCAAATTGGTTTTGACGGCATTATGAAGTCGAGACAGTTGCCTTATCGAAACTTTATTGTATAGCAAATTCCACAATGGATAGATGCGTTCGTATTGAAACTTGTGTATGTGGGTGTGTGTGTGTGCCTAAAAGTTTTTCGCATAAACTGTTTTATGGTTGGAAATGGATCTTAATGTGAACACACATAATCGACCACAATTTCTTGGACGACTTAACTTAACTTGTTTGTACGGTTCGGCAATGAAGCTGATGGACTTTGTTGATTTTATCACTTAGCCATGATATATGTATGTATTTACCTGATGTTGGTGTATTTACCTTGCTAATAGCGTATTCTGAAAAATGTTTTGTGGCGCCTAGAAGTTGGTGTTTTCATTGAAAGGATTTAACGACTGGGAATCTCTCTAGGATCTGCATGATTCCAATAATATTAACGAAGCTAAATCTATTCAAATTCCAATTGAGTGCATAAAAGTAAGCAAAATACTAATTCTTTCGATGGAATCAATGGAATCCAGTTAGGCCGAACTATCTAGTGTCATTCCTATATGAGCTGCTTAAACGTTTACGAATACCAGGTGTATAGGAATATCCATTACTGAGCCGGAATGTTAGAAAAGAGTTGGTGGAGGCTGAACCCTTAATGAGCCAACGGCAGAACTCATACCAATGAAGCGGGTTACTGTCTCCGGAGAATCCGGTCCCTTGTCCTCACTATTGACGACCCTAGCAATCGAAGCACGGACAACGACCTACGGATCTGCACGCGGAATGTTAGAACTCTTAACAGACTGCGTGGAGCTGAAGAATTAACGGAGGCTCTAGACTGCCATAGAGCAGACATAAGCGCCATCCACGAAGTGCGATGGGATGTGCCGGGCAAAAAGAGGATGAAAAACTGTGCCATCTATACGGTGATTGCTATAAAAAGCAGAAACAGCGCTTATTCGGATGAGGATTTTTCATTTGCGGCAGATTTCGGCAAGAAGTCTTAAGCTTTCGACACGTGAACAAGCGTTTTATGACAATCCGCATCAAGGCTAAATTCGCCAACAAAAGCCTTACATACGTCCATGCCCCCACAAAAAACAAGGACGACGCCACCAAAGAATGCTTCTACGAGCAATGTCCTAAATATCACGTTAAAATCACCAAAAAAAGACGGAAAAATGGGGTCATCTTGGTAGGACAATTGGCAAGCGTAGCCTACATGACACCACGTCTGGCAAAGGACTTAGGCTTATTGACTTTGCGGCGGGGCGTAACGTCACTATAGCAAGTACAAGGTTTGCTTGATGGTATTGCGATCGACGTAAGACATGCCTCCATTATTCTGGATGTCCGAACTTTCTAAGCAGCCAACATTGACTCGGATCCCTACCTTGTTGCAGCCAAGGTACGAATGTGGATATCCCAAACGCCACAACAAACAATGAATACTATGAGAAGATACAATGATGAAAAGCTGCAATCGGAAGAGACCGAGAGAACCTTTCCTGAACGCGTATCCCAAAATGTCGTTACGACTCTTATGCCGCCAGCATTAAACACAGAAGCTCAGTGGCAGCAACCCGACTGCCACCAAGAAAAGCCCTGGGGTCGAATCGCGTCCTCCGTGAACGGATCGGTAATCGTACGAATACAAATTCTGTCACACGTCATACGAATGAACGTATTGGGATTATGTCCTGCGAAAGCAAACGGAACGTAATTTCCAATTTGTCATACCGGTTGTACCAGATTAAAAGTTAGAATCGTAATAGTTTAAATTTCAAATATACATATGTCATTTGAGAATGAAATTCGGCAAAATAAAATAATTTTCTTTGAAAAATGGATCCGGTGCTATTCTTTTATCTTAGTTCATCAGATGAGAGTTAAATCGATGATAAAATAGTTCGAAGACAACTAAGAGATACTAGCAATCCACTGTACTTATCAAATAAAGTGTAAGAACAATTTGAAGTACTTTTCAAAACTCATTGCGTAAATATAATTTTTATTTACAGATTTATTAAAAGGTTCAGTCTGAGTAAGGACGCTTTCCAATACGTACATATTTTCAATGCTTCAATTCAGTGCCCAATTGCCCACTGCAGTGCCCCCTGTGTTGCAATTAGCAGCAACACTTTTAGCAAGTGGAGGGTATCAACACTACCTAATTGGGATATGTCAAAGCAGTAACTCAAAACAAACGTCCTACGTGCTTGAGGAGATAGAAGAAAAATTATGCCCTCTTCATGTCTTATTTAGGCCAGCTGATTCAGCCGGATGCAAAGAATACTTTATGGATGTGGCTTTCCCTTGGCAAATGTTTGGGAACAAATTTTTTGCCAAATTTGGGTGCTCAATCATGTACTCCGCCTTAATAATTTTTTGCGCAGGATTTATTTTATTCACGTTTGTCATAAAAATATGTTTATAATATATAATTCTTACAATTCTTCTTTATTTATGATTTAACTTACATTTTTTTAATTATTCTCCCAATATACATACATATGTATACGATCAGTGGCAAGCAATCGAATAACAATTCGCTTTACGACTTTACGGAAGTCGTGATGCCAAATTACGTTAATTCGCATACGTTCACGGAAGTCATGATCCCAAATACACACATTCCGTTCACACGTTATTCGTTAACGGAGGACGCGATTCGACCCCTGGTTTGACGAGGAGTGCCGGGAAGCACATGCAGCTAAAAAAGTGGCATACAAAACGGCGCTGAAAGAAGAATGAGGGCTGCTCATGAGCTCTACGAGCAGAAGAGACGGGAGGAACATCGGGTTGTCCAAAAGAAGAAAAAAGAGCATTAGAAGCACCCGATCGAAGATGTTGAGAGATTATTCTCCAGGAATAATGTACGGAAGTTTTACCAACAGGTATAAAGAACGTGTCAGGCCTACAAACCCGTACCTGTAGGCTGTAGAAATGTCATGGCATTACCTTAGATGAAAGGCTAACTTATAAGCAGCACCTGCAACATGCAGCTGAAAAGGCAGCAAAGGCAACGGCTGCTCTATCAAGGATAATGCCGAATATCGGGGGACCGAAACATAAGAAGAGATTAATCTTAGCAAGAGTTGCCGCATCAATAATGCTCTTCGGCTCCAAAATATGGGCTGGTGCCATGAAAACAAAATCATACAGAAAGAAGACTGAGAAGCAATGCGTTGAGAGTATGCAGCGCCTTCCGAACAACTTCCTACGATGCGGCATGTGTAGTGACTGGCATGGTATCAATAGACCTTCTTGCCAAAGAAGCGCAACAGAAATACCGTGCCAGCAGGACAACGGCAACAGTAATGATTCGAAGTAGTACTGAAGTACCACCAAGGACAAGTCTGGAAGACTGGCAGGAGAGATGGTGTCACTCTGACAAAGGCAGGTGGACGCATACATTGATACCCAATATAGACGCCTGGATTAATAGGAAGCATGGGGAGCTGTGTTTCTACCTGACCCAGATGCTTTTTTTTTTTTTTATAATTATTACTTGCGCTCAAGGGTTTATGACTACCCTTATGATGCGAAGACACACAGCGCGAGCGGTAGACGTTGACTTCACGCCATACAGTAAACACTGCACGGCGTGGGTCGGAAATGAAGAGAGAGGGGATAGGAAAGATTTTTGTGTGGTGTAGTGGTTTTGAAACTCAGGTGACATTAGGTTTCAGTAATTTTCTCCATGGGTGGGGTCCACACTGGGTGAGGAGGTATTGCGATTTTTTGCATTGGCTTATAATTCACAGTTTTTTTCTCGAGTATACGTGAAGTTACTCTAGGTGGAATTTTCGGGGCATTAATTCAACAACTATGAAGATTGAAAGGATATGGCTGGGATTGAACGCACAACCTTCCATTCAATAGCCGAATGCATTACCACTACTGGCCATGTATACTTCAGAGCCTACCTGCACAGATTTGGACACGACGACAAGCCCTTTTGTCCAACGTGCACAGAAGCAGTGGAGGATGCAGAACACATCATGTTTCACTGCCCACGATATTACGTAGAACGGCACCTGCTGGTAAACCAATTGGGCGAGGATTTAACCCCAGACAACTTCACCAGACAGATGATGAGCAGTGAAGAATCTTGGGGCGCAGTTAGCGACACTGTGACTACAATTATGAAAGAGCAGCGCAGCAGACTGCCAACTTGAATGAGCCCTCGCGATGAAATGCTTGACGGCACTGCCGCGAGGACCAGGGGTAGAAGGGGAGGTGGGTTTAGTGGGTGGAAATCCCACACTGTTACTGAGTACGGGCTCAGTTTCGTCTTTAAAAGATTCCCCCCTTCCTACATAACAAAAGCCTGTAGAGATGAAGAAGGAAACCTTGTAGTAGAGTCACAGTCTGTGTTGAGAATATGGAACAATGTACAATGGCAACGAAGACCAAGATCCCGCTGTCAGGAAGAAGGAACCACTCTATCTAGACGATGTTAGCCACCTGACCAAAACGAACTGCGGCTAGCAATATTCAAGCTCAAGTCCAATAAGGCTGTTGGACCTGACGGCTTACCAGCAAAACGGTTCAAAAGACTATACACCAACTCATTTCTAAGATTTGGTCAGACGGGTGCCTGATGAATGGAATGCCAGCATTGCCTGCCCGATTCATAAGGAAGGAGACTCCTTCAATTGCGCCAACTACAAAGGTATCAGTGTCTTCAACATCGGGTATAATATCCTATCTTCTATATTGTGTGAACGTCAGCAAGCTGATTAGCTCCTGTCACTGCGGTTTCAGACCAGGAAAGTTAGTAAACTCAAAAAGGCCAAATCAGTACCCACCATCTTTTCATAGATTTTAAGACCGCATATAAGAGCATCTATAGAGGCGAGATATACAGAACCATGTCTAGTTTTGCCATATCTGCCAAACTCATTTGCCTGTGCAGGATGACGATGGAGAACGTTTGTAGCTCCATCAAGATCGACAACGACGTCAGTAAGATTTTTGATGGCAAAAAAGAATTTAGACGCACTGTCATGTGATTTTTTTAAAATCATACTTGAAAGAATTGTGTGAAACTCGCAAGGCAACACCGGAGGCACAGTCTTGGAAAAGTCTGTGCAACTACTGGTGTATGCCGTCGATATCGACAGAATTGGTAGAACTCAGCGGGCTGTCACAGGTGCGTTCGGTAGTATTGAAACGGATGCTGTCAAAATGGTTTCAGCGGTAAATGAAGGTAAAAGCAAGAATATGATTTCAACAAGAAGGGACATCGAGGAATTGGACAGGTGGTCCGAATCGACAGTTACAGCTTTGAGGTAGTAAGGGACTTTGTCGATAAAATCTGAAAATAACATCTCACCAGAAATTAAACGAAGAATAACTCTTCCCAATTTGGACTGTAAATGCAATTAAGGGGAGTAGAGCCATATCCCGAAGAACTAAGAAGACTCCGTATAAGACCTTGATCATACCAGTCCTCCTTTATGGCGCTGAGGCTTAGACTATATCTAAAGAGGATGCAGATATCTTCAGTCGCTTCGAGACAAAAATTCTTCGTAGGTTATACGGTTCCGTTTGCGTTGACGTTGACAGTAGCAGTACGCCGTTCATCAGCACCTTACTTACTATACTTTACTCTTGTGCATATTAAAATATTAGTTAGTCTTACAATAATTAATTTATTTTATAAATGAACACTTTAAACATTTTTTCTTTTTCGAAAGTGCTACAATCTGAATTATGGTATTATTGCTTAAATATGAACTGAACTTTTAATAGACTGAGACCATTTCCTTTTTAGGGAACTAATTCCACAGCGTATAATAAAATATATACAAATCAATAAGCACGATCCGTATAGAATAGAATTCTTAATTAAAAAGTTTCTTTCGGTAACTGAAAAAACGGCCGGTGTCCTTCTGCCTGCATTATATACAAAGAATATTATTATCCATGAAAACACATCAAGTATCCATTCGAATGTGCCGTTTCGATCCATTACCAAACCAAACTTTATCACCGTGCGTAAATCCTCCCATTGCACCTGTCGCATTACTGTACCAATCTGTAAAGAGAAATCCTTAACATTTATATCTATGGTCAGGAGAGAGCATAAATTATACCATCTTCTCAATTTCCGGTGTCATAATGTATCTGCACACATTCATGAGTACATTCCTATGAAAATAATTTGCATTTTCTATAAGATTCTCTGCAGCAATACCCAACACTGCCATATCAAGTATCGGTGATGTACCAGAGACTAGCATCCAAATAAAAAAGTTTAAAAGCAAAAATAATAAGCCAACTCGAGCAATACCACTGGTGAATAAGGCCGAAAAGCCTTCTTGATAGAAAGCAATCGATCTTATTAAACTCATATATGCTATCATAGCAAACTGTGCATAGTATCTGTTAGAAGCCTGTTTGACTTTCGATATTTGTGTACAAATTTTCGATATTGCTAAGTAATCCTTTGTGTCTAGATCACTGTTCTTCATTATTACGTACTCACTAAGGTTTTCATAGGCCGTCCCCAATATGGTTTGAATAAGATGCCACTCTAAAAATGTAGCGCCCAAGATGAGTTTGTTAAAGATGACCATTGTTTTCATTTCATAGGTTATCATGTAAAATTCAAAAGGTCGCCTTATTATAAAATAAATATCCGCCACTGCTGTATACATTCTAATCCTCAAGGCAAGGCTATACCTTCTATTTGGAAAGAGATCCTTATTTGTTAATTTCATCAAACTTCGGTTACACTTTAGAATACCGTTCAATATGTACACAAGCGAGGATTGATTCGCCGCGTGATTGGAATACGTAAGTAAAATCCCAAAGTACAATTGTACAAAGTTTAAAAACCACAAGGACCGGTGCTGAATGTGTGCTGTATCTGTCCAAGTCGTGACATTAGGAATAATAAATAAGTAAGCACCATAAAGAGATACGACTGCAGTACTGCAGACAATTAGGACACACCGGTTGTAGACAGAAAGGCACCAGCTTTTAGTAAACTTATTTGTGTCGTCATCAAAGTAATAGTTGAAGAAACCCAACAGTCTGGCCAGACGAAATGGGCCTTGGATGTAATTGATAAATCCCTCCGACGGCGTGTAGAGGTTTTTCTTTCGATTTTTCGTCATTTTAATGTACACAGTAGGAGTGTCGTGTTTGGACTAACCAATGAATTCCTGAATTCAACAAAAAACTTTGTAAACAGATTTTTGTAATTACTATGCACCTAATGGCCGGAAACACTATTCGATACACGTGTGGTTCTAAGCACGTACTTTCGCCAGTTAAGTATCCATTACAATTACGTACAGATATGCGCTCATTTTAACACCATAGTAGTCGAACAGGCAGTGTAAGAGTGTAATCGAAATCCACTACAGCGGATTGGTATTAAATTAAATTAAATTAATTATTTATCGATGAGTATTGAATTGTTCGAGTTAGACTACGAGTATATTAGATATCTATTACCAGTGCGACTTCTATTTGATTTTAAAAAAATTATGTAGGACGTGACTGTTTGGTTTGGTTCCTATTGACAGAGTTTTAGGTTCCCCGCATCTATGTGTCTTTGTGGTTAGATACAGTTATATTCATTTACGGCAGACTTAGGCAAGAAGTATTAAGCATTCGACACGTGAGGGAACGACTTATAAAAATTTGCATTAAAGCGCTGCAAAGAAGGACGAGAGACAAGCAAAACAGACGGACTTCTTCGAATGAAGAAAAAGTATACGAGGAGCGCGCTCGAAGATATCCAGAGATTATTCTCCAGGAATAATTTGTGAAGTTTTACCAACAAGGAAAAGAATGTGTCAGGTCAACAAGACCCGCACAGAAGCCTGTAGAGATGAAGAAGGAAACCTCGTAGTGGAATTACAGTTGGTGCTGAGAATATGGAAAACTTATTCTGTAGACTGTATAACGGTGACGAAGACCAACATCCCGCTGTCAGGCAGGATGAAATCTTCCGACCACGTGACCAAAATGAAGTGAGAATAGCAATATCCAAGCTTAAATCCAACAAGGCTGCTGAAGAACATACACCAACTCATCTATAAAATTTGGTCAGACGAGTGTTTGCCTGATGAATGGAATCTCAGCATCGTTTACCCGATCCTCAAGAAAAGAAATCCTCTAAATTGAGCCAATTACAGAGGTATAAGTCTCCTTAGCATCGCGTACAAGATCTTATTCGCCATACTGTGTGAACGCCTGAAACCCTTCGTCAACACCCTGAACCGTCCCTATCAGTGTGATCTCAGCCCAGGAAAGTCCAAAATCGACCAAATTTTCACACTTCGACAGATCCTGGATAAAACTCAAGAAGTTCAAATCGATACTCAACATCTTTTTATCGATTTCAAGGCCGCATTGACAGCCTTTATAGAGACGAGCTATACACAGCCATGTCTAATTTTGGCGAATGCTAGCTGCTGCATCAATATAGGTAACGATCTCACCGAGACCTTTGATATCAAAAAAAAATTTACACAAGATAGCGCGTTTTTATGTGAATTTTGCAACATCTTACTTGAAAGGATTGTGCGAAAGTCACACGCAACATTGGAGGTACAATCTTTCAAAAGTCTGTGGAACTACTAGCGTACGCTGACGGTATCGACATAATTGGGAGAACTCAGCGGGCTATCTCCGGTATGTTCGCTAGTATTGAAACGGAAGCTGCCAAAATTGGTTTAGTGGTAAACGAGGGCAAAACCAAGTATATGCTGTCAACTAGAAGGGACACACAACATAGACGAATTGGACGTCACAACCGACAACTATAACTGAGGAAGTAAGGAACTTTGTCTACCTCGGCTCTGCTATAAATTCTGATAATAACACCTCGGCAGAAATTAACGAAGCATAACACTTGCCAATTACTGTTTCTTTGAGCTGGATCTTAGGATCGCCATCCTAAATCGGATGAAGATATTCTCGGACGCTTCGAGAGAAAGATTCTTTGTAAAATTTTCAATCCCGTTTGCATTCACGGGCTGTGGAGGAGTAGATTCAATGACGGACTATACGAGGTGGACTATGCTCATACGCTCAATGAGCGCTCATCTCGAAATGAGATAACGCTGCTCTGGGTGAGAGGGCACGTAGGGATTGAGGGGAACGAAAAGATGGACTCTCTAGCAAAGCAAAAGTCAACCTCAGAGCTCTCTGATCCAGAACCATTCCCTCCGGACCATGTCTTCAAACCATTATAAGAGTCTTTATAGGGGGTTCCCCTTTGAGTTCGTTCCTTATGTATTCACTGCTTTTGATTTAATTCGTCTTATTCCAAGCACTCATCTCAGGCATTTAATTTCCATGTCTTTGATTATTTTTGTTTTAACTGATAATATTAAATGCTTTCTTTATGTGTTTCTAGAATATATCGCAACATAAAAATGTGGTCCCGCATTCAATGTGCTGGTCTGAATCCGCTTTAGATATCTGCCTTTCAGAGCCTACTCTCTAAATATCATCACTTCAACTTTTAGAGCCGTGAGGAGCAGTACAACAAACTATTTTTGTGTCTCCTTTTAAGAATATAGCTCCATATTTTCAATTTTCTGGAAGCTCCATTCTGGCTCGTGCCGCATTTGGTATTTCTTCAGTCCACCAATCCATATAAAATATATACATATATTCTGGCACAATCCCATCGATGCTACCTTAATCCTCTTGAGCACTGTGCTTGGTTCTTTAATGATGATAGTGTTTTCTCGATTTCGATCTTTCCTTCTGTTTCTTTTATCCTCAAGATTATATTTTGAAACCGGGTCCCCACTCCTTTTTGTTGTTTTTAATTAGCATTTCAAAATATTCTTTCCATCCATGCATTTAAAATTTTTTTTCTTCTCTACTCGTTGATAGCATTCCATCTTTTGCTTTTATTAATTGCGATAAATCCTGTAGAAAATCTTTGTGCTTTTCTTTAGTTTTCTAAAGTTTTCCATGATTCATGTTTGGCTTCCAGAACTCTTCTTTTTACTATTTTTCTCGATGTTTGTACTTTGTGTTACTTCTAGCTTAGTATTATTTTGCAGTATTTCTACAGCTTTTCTTGGTGTTAATCTGACTTCGAACACTTTCATTCAACCAAAAAAAAAAAAAATTTAAGTTCGAAACCCTAGGCTGCAAGCTTTAATCCAAACTTTTTATTTTTTTGTAAATATCTAACTCTGATATAAATGGTCGTTTGCATATTTTGTTGAAAATGGACTACCTATGTAGTTCTCCGTACTATACATGTATGAGAATGGTGGCTCTTTAAAGTACAAACAACCTCAAAATTGGCAAACGATTTGTTTTTACTTTGAATTTGAATAGAATGGGATTGAATTTGAATGTAAGTAAACTACCATAACCTGCTTTTAGTAGCTTTTAGTCTATTCTTTAAGTGTTTGTGCTTATCCCCCAAAGGAAGAAAAAATAGTACCGACACAACAGAGCTGAATGATCGAACTCGGATGCCATAACAATACGTGGGATTTTTTTAAAAGTGTTTTGTAGTATTTGGAAACTGCATACAAAGCAACATAAGGCATCATTTTGAATCAATAGAAAAATGCAACTGGTCATATTTTTATTTTTATCTAAAGTACCAACTCTGAGGTTAGTAGTGGAATACAATATCTGTCAATTGTTCGCCTTTGTTTTGCCTACAAATTGTCAATCTTTTGATGAAATTTTTCATCACGTTTTAACATAGCCCCAAAGAAAAAAAGTCTAATGGTCTCTATTTCGAGAAATTACATGTCTAGTGCTCCCATTATGTGAATTTTAAGACGATCGTAATCTAAACGATGGTTGCGGATAGGCGCAATTCCTGTGATCGTCTCGAAATGGACACACCTGGGTTTTCAGTCACACACTTAGCTACAGCGGTGATATTTTGAGCTGATCTTCCTGGACGAACACGAGTTCTTTAAACGAATAGAAAGGATCTACTGTTTAATACCGTATCCGAAGGGCAATTTGAGAAGCTTATGCATGACAGTTATACTCTCGGATGTTTGTCAGATGCTTGCGAGAGGTGGGACCGTGAAAAAAATTTTAGGTGTTGTCTTGAACCCCTCATAATCACTGAGCCACGGTGCCCACATATGAGTTCGTGCCAAATAAAATGTTCGTCTATGATAACTCCCAGATATTTGATATTTTTGACGACTTCGATAGCTTCACTCGTTGTTGTAGTTGGGCAATGTTAATTTTTGCGGTAAACGCGTATCGCAGCTATCGGTTTGTTTGGTGTGGGTTTGTGCATTATTTTTGTTTTCTCAAAGTTCAGCTGTGATCATGGCATCATTGCAAAACCCTATCAAACTCCTTCTGCATTATTGCTGACACTTTGCCAAGGCATATGTGCTTCACAACCATAGTAATATCGATCTGTTTTTTTTTTTTGAATAAAATAAACAATATTGGTTCCAATTTAGATCCTTGTGGTACACCATAGAGGCTCTGTTTTTCACTGCTAATTATATTGGAGACATTTATCCTCACTGTTCTTCCTTTCAAGTAATTCTTTATCCATTTTGCCACATTTTCTAGTAGTTTATCATATGTAAGTGTATGAAAACCTTACTGAAATCTACAAACATCACTAGTATGCAATCGCTCTTATTTATACCTCTGGTTACTAGATTGGAGAATTCTCCCAGCTGTTTCACAGTTCTCTTTTTCTTTTGGAAACCATACCCTATTGATTGCAGCATTTTTTGTTTCGCCATGAAATTGGTTAAACTTTTAACAACAACTTCCTCCATACACCATTCGATTATAGGTAAAATTGATATGATGCTTATAGTTTTCCCCCTTTATGAATTGACCGAATTGTCGATGTTTTTGGCACCCTGTTGGATGACACTTTACCCTTCAGAATATCGGTAAAAGTGTCGACAAGATACAGCAAACTAGAGTCTTGAATAGTATTTGCATCGAATGATATACTAGATTATTAATGATTGATTTAGTTCAACCCGAAGCCAAGGATAGTTTAAAATTACAACCTACTCCAAAAGCTTGATCAGTGCACAGTTCATATATACATAGTACTTAAGACATAAAAATCGAAAAATACTTCAAAATATTTGGAGCTCATACATAGAGGTCTTTCAGGCTATGCTAAAGATACTGAAAAAAGAAGTCCTCAATCAATCAGTAGGATCGCTCTCTCCCGTGATGTGTGTTGATTCCTATTGGACTGTAATCATAATTTTCGAAGGCATATGAATTAACCCTTGATGATCCTATCTAAAGAAAAATGATATTGGGAAAGTAAAGCTTACATGACAAACTCTGAAAATTGTATCAGTCTAATGAATTACCGAAGGTAACTCCATAGGTAGCCTAAGATTCTATATCTCAACATTCCCTACGAAACTCGGGGTTCTTCTAATGAATTAACATTCAAATGTTGTACCAGTCCACTCATTGAAAGATTGAATGTCCAAACCTCTGAGCATCAGATATCCAATCTTATTGGGCCTAAGGAAGGATTGTGTATATCTCAAATACTATCTAATCAAGGAGTTATATATTATCAGAAAGTTTAGAAGTATATGACTGGAATACCAAAACCCTGCTGAACTACAGCTAGCTTGAAGTGGAGAAAATTATTGAAGGCCTGGAGGAACTCTACCTCTTATGAGTTAAACAGGGTAAAGGGATTACAAAGAAGGGGGCCAGTTACCAGAGAGCTCTGTAAGAAGAGATTTTGATCGAATTCCTCTATAGAGGGTTACAAGAACATGTTAAGACTACAAAGCCAAACTGAAGCTTATAGAGATGAGAAAAAATCCTTATAGTGGTATCACAGTTACAAATACAAATACAAATTTTTGGCGCGACAGGTCCATGGGACCCAGGGCCTAGCTTCTCACAACCACCCATGCTGTGCGTGTTATATTCTTCACACGAATGGAAGGGGCCTTTAAATGATACTCTCAGATCTGTGTACATCTTGTTTAGATTAAAAATCACCATTTAGCATAATAAAGTTATACAGAATCATGGCTAGTTCGCCATCTCTGGCAAACTAGTCTGTCGAAATGACGATGGATGACGATGACGAAGGAGAACACAAGTTGGTGCTATTTCGTACTAATGATCTCAGTAAGACTTTCAACATTAGAACCGGCTCTACATAAGACGATCAGATTATTTCAACATTATGCATAAAGGATTCAGGATTAAAAAAGGATTCAAACAAGGTGATGCGCTGTCATGTGACTTTTTCAACATCAGCCTTGAACAAATTGTGCTAAATTCTCAGGCCAACACCAGAGGCATAATTTGCCAAAAGTCTGTCCAATTACTTGCATAAGGTGATAACTTTGACATAATTGGCAAAAGATAGTGAGCTGTCACAGGCTTGTTTGTAAATATTGCAACAGAAGCGGCAAAAATGGGTTTAGTTATGAATGAGCGCAAAACCAAGTAATGGGTGTTTTTTTAGAGACGGCACATTTGACAGTTCCCGGCTGTTTTGAGGTTAGTTTGGTTTGGTAAAATCATGAATAGACTCATGCCGGAGCAACTTTTGCAAATTATTCCAATTTATTTTGAAAAACATGGTTCAATTCGAGAAACTCGTCGGGCATTACTTGCATTTTGCTCATAATCGTCCATCAGAGCGTTTAATTCAAGATATTATGGATCTTTTTCGCAATACATTTACCCTATACGATGATACGCATCCAGTAAGATGTCGTACTGGTAAAACGTCATCGTGGTCAACAATTAAACTTATGTTCATCCACTTTATGGAAAATTTTGCATAAAAAAAGAAAGACATTAATGTTACAGACATGTGATTTCAGTAGGACGGTGCCACATTCCACACAGACCGCGATAAAATTAATTTACTGAAAGACACATTTGACGAACGATTAATTTCACGAAATGAACCTGTTAACTGGCCACCTCGTTCGCGCGATTTGACGCCATTATATTATTTTCTCTAGGGATATGTGAAGTCGCATGTCTATGCCGATAAATCAGAAACAATTGAGCACTTGGAAACCAACATTCGACGCGTTATTACTGAAATACAGCCTGAAGTACTGCGAAGAGTGTGTTAAAATTGAACCTCCAGATTACGGAGGCCGCGGCGATCACATGCCCAAAATATTATATTTAAGCATTAATGCCATAAAATTATCTATAAAAAAAAACTAATTTCATGGACATTGAAAACATTTTTTTGTAGTATATTTTAATTTAAAGTTCTCTCGGAATGAAACGATTTACGCTTGAACAACGTTGAGTAATATTGCAAAGTTACTTCCAAAGTGGATGCTGTGTTGCCGAAACGGTGCGAATTTTGAAAAGTAATTTCGGTCAAAATAATGCAGCTAGTTTGTTATGAAAGTTCGTAAGAATGGTTTGCTGATTGATATTTTCGTGTTAGCCCTGTGCGCACTCTACGGAGAATATTGCAACTGTTACTGAAAGTGTGCGCCAAAACCCGAGAACCTCACTTTTCTTCCAAGACGACAATGGAAGAAACGTCACAGTCAATGGAGAGCGTTACCGAGGCACGATAACCGATTTTTTATGGCCAGAAATTGAGGATTTGACCTTGTGCGAGATATGGTTCCAGCAAGATAGGGAAGATTCAGGCACTCAAGAACAGTATTAGTCAAGCTATTCGTGAAATAAGGGCGGAAATCATCGAAAATGTGTTAAAAAATTGGGTAGACAGGATGGCCAAGCCAGTTGGGGAATGAATGAAATAATATTCCGGAACCAACAGATGGCTCAATTTAGATTTAAAATAATGTTTAGAAATTTTGAATCTATGTTTTATGTTTTTAAATATTTACGTAATAGCTTCTAAAAGATGTATATTTGTTAAAAACTTAGTGTGAATCAGAGCAGAGCCTCCACGCGCAATCATCTTTGCTAACTATCATTGACCATCGCACCCATCCCCGCCCGCATACGCACTTTCGCAGCGTTGAAGTTTATCTTCGCGAGCGTAGCCGGTGCTTAACGTAGATTTTGCGGGTGTATGTGTATCTCGCGTTTGGCAGAGGGTTGGTGATAGTTAGCAATCGGGATTTGCTTTTTTTTCCAATTTGGACGCGCACGGATGTGGACTGGTAATATTAAAATAAACTAAACCCCCAACATTGTTAAATTTATTGTTTATCGAATTTATTGTTAATCGAATATTATACAATGTCCTTTTAGTCATTTTTTCTTACGTTTAAATGATTTACATTTCGTAAACTCTAAGGAAGGCTGTTCAGGATACTAGTAATGGTGTAACATCAGTTGCCGCTTTTCGTAGATGTTGATGAAATTTGGAAGTTGGTAAACTCCATCTGCCGTCTTCTCGTATTAAATTAATGGCTTATTGGTACTCAGAAACTAAGTTGCCAAAATACTCCAATGCAGAACTCTTTGAAGAGATTTGATTTAGTCTAATGGCCCGATCTTGTAAGGCTTGCAACTTCTCGATGTGCGTTTCAGACGCATCTCCCCACGCCAGGACTCCATACCGCCACCTAGACTCCACAAGAGCGTGATGCTGCGGGCTGAGAATATGCATACGTCCGGTTTCAACCCATTGATAACAAAGAGATTGTCATGACACCATTTCCTTGATTCTCCAAATTCACCCTGCATCATCCTTGTTGCCTCTTCTATGGACTTTTGACATACCACTATTGCTATGTCACATGCATATGCGAATGGATTACTCTTTTTGAACCAATTAAGCATTGTATTGGTATGGTATATAGAATTAACAGTAGAGGGCCTAGTTTAGCGCACTGTGGAACACCGTTTTCATTAGTGTAAGAATTTATTGTTTTGTTATTTTTGCACGAAATGTCCTGTGTCTTAGATAGTCTATCATCCATTTTGCAGCTTTCCTCTAATTGTACAGATGATTGTTGAAAAATATAGCTTACTATATTCACCATATTTAAATTTAAGAGCATATGTATCTAAATGCCCGTTCGACGAAGAGGACAATTTTAGACAGACAACCAAAGTAAGTGTATCTTTCGTGGACGACTAAAACGCAGTTGCTCTTATCAACCCCAAAAGTACAACAAGTCCAATCCTCGTAAAAGAAAACTCAATTACTTCACTTCAAATATATGTTCTTAAATGTTTATTTCTTTTTTTTTTATATATAATTTCTTTTCTCTTAAATAAATATCAATTCGTTTTTTTTTTTATATTCGATTTACTTAAATTAAATCTATGATTATGCTTAATATCTACTTGGATTCTCCTATATAAAGTCATTTTCATTTAAATATATCTTTTCACTTAATCTATTGAAATACAAAATTAACTTAAAGTGAAACACTTTTTTTTTTATTTAATTCAAAAATAATATTATAATAGAGTTTGTTGTATTCTTTAACTTCGAATAAATTTTTTAGAAGATTCTTAACGAAAAGATAAATTTTATTTGGTTTTTCTTTAACAATTTCGGGAAGTTTTGTTTTATATTCTTTTGGGGATAATTTCTTACAGTTTTATCCATTTTATATTTATTTACAAAATTTATTTATATCACAATTACCTACGATTTATGGAATATACGTTCAATTTAGATTTCTGCATTTTTCGATTTAGGTTTTAATTACATTTGCTTTGCAAGATTTTTTTTTTTGTGTTTTTATATACAAAATTATTTTTTAATTTAAAATGAAAACCAAATTGTTACAATATTTAAATGTACTTGTCAGTTTTACATTTATTGGAAATGTTGAGTATGTACTTCAAACTGTTATAATAAAAATTAAAATAAAAACCGTTTAAATCGAAAGGATAAAAAAATAATATTAATTAAAAGTTTGACCATAACATACGTTTACAAGGTTGAACCCCGGTAACAGTTTATTTTACGTGCTGTATGGAGTGGTGTTGCAATGGAAACAAAGAGAGAAAAAAAGAAGAAAGGAACGAAGGATAACAAAGTAAAAACTCTAAGAAACCAATGAATACTGCTCCACTGGCCAAAGTAATTACACTCTCGTTCTCGACCCGAAGACATATGGATGCTGTTTGCGTACGGTTGTAGGTGTGCTCTGGACATGGCGGAATCTGGAAAGCAATTAATTTTTACCACCAGCACTCGATGGAGGTCAGTTGCCACCAACCCCTCCTAAGATGGAGTTAGTTGTTGTTAACGTTGTTGGGGCAGTGAGTTGCAGTTGGTCGGCGGCATTTTCTGAAACGTTTGCTCGGATTTCGCTTACTGGAGCCATCCCTGTGGGTTGCGAATGACGCTGAGAGAAACCGGGCGATGGTGTAGCTGGTGGTAACAGTCCAACAACTGCTGCCGTTGTGTGTACGGTTGGAGTTTGTGATGTTATTGCTGTTGCATTTGCAGCCGATGGCATTTGTATGCTAGTGTGAGCTTGAGACGCTACTGTCTGTTGGTTTTGGGTTTGCAATGCCGGTGGCGATTTAGTTGGCGGAGGTGGTGCGGGTGGTAGTACCAACTCATCAATCGTACATACTCGATCATCAATTGGAAACTTGAAGTTGATTTCGTTACCCGTAATTGCGGGTGATGTATCGGAATTCTTTTCCAAACATTTACTATCGCCTGAAAGGAGAAAAGAAACAAATAACATAAATTAGTTCGGTTCAGGCGATGAAAGTTTACTTTTATTTCAGCGAGAATCTGCTGAACTTAATTCCAACTGAAGTGGTAAAATTAAGGACGAGTGTTAGAGATATGGCGTTAAAGCAGGGGTGTAGAGCACCCACTCTGTCGAATGAAGTAATTAGTAAGTTGTTCACCTTCGGGGAATCGAAGAAATGTTTATAAAAACACATACAATCGGAGACCTTCACCCAGATTACTTACCCCAAACCATAAGTTTTGTTAAGAGGGAAACATGAAATACTGGCGAGAAATATGCTTGAAGCGAATTTACACCTTTCACTTGAGATGTGCATCTTTGATGAGTCATCCGAGGTGAAATAGAAAAGTGAAAGATGAAACAATTAACACCTTCAATTGGATGAATATATCTAAAATATGGCCTTATGTCATGGTATCCTTTGTCCTTTGTGTTAGGAGTTTTGAACTCGGTCGTTTGACCAAACCGAGGTGGCTACGGTGATTCTCCCGCCGGATCTCCACACCGTACCAATTATAGACTTAACATTGAGTTGGGTGAACTCCTTAGGTTAGGTTAGGTACGTGTATAGGCAAGTGGAGGAATCCACACACAACGCCACACTCAGGTCAATACAGACCCATTGTAATACCCATGGGGGAGAGATGTCCTTTGCCCATTTATTAACCCTAGTACTACAAATATGGCTCCTATGAAGTGACAAACCATCCAGTTGATTTGATGAAGTTCAAAATGTCATTGACTGGTCTACTGGATAATTTTTTTAGGTCACGGGAGAAGTGTCGCCCGAGAAATTTAAAACTAAGGTGGTTAAGAGCTAAATAGTGACAGAGAAAGTGGGATGTATCCTCATTGACTTCCTAATCACCACATACACGACATATATCTTCTTCTGTTAGTCTTAGTTTTTTTCATGTGATACCGCAGAGTGTTATGACCCGTGATAACTCCTATCAGGGTAGAAAGAGATTTCCTATCCTTTTGTATAATTTTGTGGGTCCTACACTTATCGAAGCATATTACGAAACATATTAGCATATACCAATCGCGATGACACAAGTGTCTAGGGAGGACCATCTAATGTCAGCCTCCCTCCGGGCCCTAATCCCTACTTCGTGCTTCAGTGAGCTCGAAACTGAGCTGTCGACCTATTCTGATGTAGATTCTGAACCTCTTCTGGCCAGCTCGTCGGCCTTTTCATTACCTGAGTGCAACCTTGCGCTGTGTTGCAAGAACCTCAAGCTCTTCACGACAGCACTTCACAACCTTGGAATTTATTTCAAGGGCAGAAATTACTTTTATTGCTGCCTTGCTGTCGATGAAAAAGGTGATACCTTCCAGTGGTATTGCTTTCAACGCAGTCTCACGGGCGGCTATTGCCACTGCTAGGACCTCCGCTTGGAAAACATGTTTCGGATTCGGGAGACAGACTGACTTGGATATGCCCAGTCATTCAGAAAAGGAACCTGAGCCTACGCCTACATCCATCTTTGATCCATCGGTGAAGACAGAGATGCAACGTGTATTGGTAGGCCGACAGCTTTTCCATTCTTCTCTGCTCGGGAACAAGCTTGTGAAGGGTTCCTTGAAATTTAGGTACGAAGCCAGATAATCTATGGTGGGAACATTTTCTAGATATTCATTCAGAATCATAGAATGACTGGTTGTATTTTGTACCTATCGCTTATAAATAGTATCCGAAGCTTGAACGAAGATATCCAGCGGAGGTAAATTGAGGATAGCCTCCAGTCCTGCAGTAGGTGTGGTTCTCATGGTGCTCATGATGCCAATACAAGCCAATCTCTGCAACTTCGTACGAGCCGCTAAGTTGGCGGTCTTGCCTAAGTCAGAATAGGTCTTACTATAGCCGTATACATCTATAGTATAATTTTGGATTTTAATCCCCAGGTTTTCCAATAGTGGCTTTCTTGATTTTTTCATAAAACGCAATAGTGGCTTTCTTGATTTTTTCATTAATATTAGGTCTCCAGTTTAGTTTCTTATCAAGTATGAGGCCTAGGTGTTTGGTGCTTTACGAGATTCTAAGGAGATTTCCTTTTGTTAGTAAATAATACCAGCTCGGTTTTTTGTGGATTGACCGCTAGAACTCATTTCTTGGTCTAGTCGTCTAGAATCCTCAGCGCACCTTCCAATTGTTCACTAAGGGTAGAGAGGAGTTTGCCGTAGCCATCAATATGACGTTATCCGCATAAGCTATGGTCTTGACCCCACTATACCTGAGTTTTCGGAGTACTTCATTTAGTACAATGGCCCATAGTAATGGGGAGATTACTCCGCCTTGAGGAGTACCTCTAGAGGTATAAGCTTCCAACTTTGTACCCTCGTGCTCCGTTATGATATGTCTTTCCTTGAGGATTTCCACAATCCAATGGATCAGGGAATTGTAGATATTGAGGTTTGTGAGTGTTCTACTCACCGCGTTCGTTCTGACATTGTTAAATGCTCCTTCA
Organism: Xylota sylvarum; assembly: GCA_905220385.1. Taxonomy (NCBI): domain Eukaryota; kingdom Metazoa; phylum Arthropoda; class Insecta; order Diptera; family Syrphidae; genus Xylota; species Xylota sylvarum. The sequence goes on from LR999960.1 coordinate 32,808,995, forward strand.
ATGTCCAAGAATGCATCTAAAGTGTATTCCTTATCCTTTAACGATTTCTTGGTTGAGCTAACCATAGAGTGCAGAGTCATTTCCACACTTCTTCCTTTGGTGTAGGCATCTTGGACTGTGGATATATCCTCGGGACGTAGCTTACTGCGAATTTGAATGTCAGCTAGTCTCTCAAAAGTTTTTAGTATAAAGGAGGTAAGGCTGAATGGCCTGAAGTCTTTTGCGATGGAATGACTTGGTTTACCAGCCTTGAGTATAAATACCACCTTGATCTCTCTCCAAGTTCGTGGGACATGTATAAGACTAGTAAATAGTTCCTTGAGTGAACTCCTTAACTACCTCAAAGTTCTAGCTCCCGATAGAGAGGTTTAGTCCTAAACGGTGGACAGATGAAGATTTGTTCGTTGATAGCAGATATTTGGTTTTGTTCTTCCGATGATGTCGATTATGTCTGCGTAGCCCAGGGCATTCTGAATGTGATTTTTTAATCTTTAGCCTTAGATGAGCCTTATCCCATTATTGCAAATGACTCAAAACTCGAAGAAAGCCTACTTGATGTTTAAATAAAAAGTAAGTGCGGAATATGCTAATGAAACTCACGTGCTTTTAAGGGAATCTATCACAGGATGCACCTTACCTACTACAATGCGATAAACTGTACGCAACAATGAACTGTATCGGAAAGTAATAAAAAATCAGAGCTATTGTAAAAATCTGCATTTAAGCAGCGGTGTCTTCAAGTTTGTTGGTTTGTTGGTTGAAACCGGACCTCAATGAGGATGCACTTAGACCAGAAGAAGATCCAGTGTGCTGCCGAGGTGTAAGGATCACCCTCTTATTCTGGGAATTATTTACTCTTTTGTATGAAGGAGCTAATCCTAGCCATGCAGGCGTTGTTGAGATCATTTACACCATTGAAGATATATTCACCTAGTATACCCTTTCTGAAGTTAGCAAGTACAGGGCACATGCATAGGAGGTGACTAATGATCTCCTCTTCCTCTTCGTTCCTCAAGCGTCTACAGATGTCATTGCAGGGAATGTCCAATTTTTGAGCATGTCTTCCTATAGCATAGTATCCGGTGCGGGTATAACTAGATAGTTATACCCGCACCGGAGAAGGTTTCTCTCTTATGTTTTAGGAGTCCAGTGGACCTGGTTTGAGTACGAATCGACCAGAGCAGCCTAGATCGAGCTAATGCCATCAATAACTGGCCTCATTCACCGCATCGGCGTTGATAAGGTAAGGTAAAACGTTAGTACCTCGATGTCAGTGACGCTTATATGATACTAGCCTCGCCTAGCCAGTTCGTCAGCTTCACCATTCCCTGGTATGTTACAGTGACCTGGTATTGCACTGTCCAACTATCTCGTTAAGAGATACGCGGCAGTCTTTCACTGCCTTGGATCTGGATGCAAGGGATTTGATGACTGCGTGACTGTCCATGTATACATATGACAATATCCGATGTTAATACTCCATTAACCGCCAGCCAGTCAGCTGTTTGACGAATGGCGGTGACTTCGTCTTAAAAACTTTCCAATAGTTTGAAAGGTTAAAGAAGAGGCAGATATCCAGGTCTTTTGAGCAAACTCCTACTCCATCCTCGGTTTTGGACCCGTCTATACAGGACATCCCGTTCTGTCCATTCAGTTCTGTTTCGTATTTCGTATTTGTAACCTATATTGAAGTTGTGTTCAGTGGGCAGGTGGTCGGTGATCTGGGAAGATGAGGATGCATCGATAGTGTTCTGGCATGCTCCGTGTGTTGCTCCTTCCATTGTTTCGAGCTTTTCAGCCTTATTGCAGAGCAGGCAGTCAGTTTTTTTCTGACGATGTCAATTGGAAGTAAGTGGAGCATGGTTTGTAGCGCTGAAGTGAGAGTGGTTTTCATTGTACCAGTAATACTGAGACAATCAACTCGTTTAGTTTTTTTCATTGCAGTTAGGTTTGAATTTGTCTCTAATACAAACCAGTACTCCATACATGAGGATCGGTTTTATTACCGAATTGTATATTGCAGGCCTCAAGTGGAGACTACTGCCTTTTGCATATACATACATATGCCTTTTTGTATGTATAGGGCAGACATGTGTTTCCTGGCACGTTCGACTATGTTTTCTCTCTAAAAAAGTTGGCAGTCAACCTTTAGGCCTAGGTAGCTGGCTCTATTTAAGAGGATAAGGGGGTGCCTCTTAGTTTTGGGGATTAAAGTCAGGGAGTTTGTGTTTCCTAGTGAACAGGACCAGCTCAGTCTTCGTCAGAGGCCACAGCTTTCAGTACAGCTTGTTAGTTTTTTGAGAGCAAACTGCATAACATCGGCCAGTATCTGCGGATATTTTCCTGTTACTAGTATAGCGACGTAATTTTTTTTTCATCCCGTTCTTTTCATTTTCAGAAGGGCTTCGTTGAGCACTAGATTCCATAGTAGTCGAAACAATACGTCTCTACAGTACTGTGGGTAACACGTCGTTTGACAGTGCTCTACGTGCCTTGAACTTACTCTACGAAGCAAAATCTGAAAGTATCTGTAAAGCTCTGGACACTTGTATGGTTCAAGGTGTTCTTAAAGTTGCAAAATTATCAGAGAAAACATATAAAAAGGAGTTCATCACACATGCAGTAGCTATGAGTGCATAATGCTTACGGAAATGTATACACAAAGCCGAGAGATACCACAAAAAAACTCCTTCCAGGAACTATGGTCAGATGTTTTATCGCATAAGATTATTGACACCTTTTAATTCTATGTCACAAACTATGCATGCAAATAAATATGGACATGCTGAGTACATCACAAGCTGTTTTATACTTTTTACGAATAAGAAATCCCTTCTAAGAATTAACAGCCTTTGGAGTACTCTGATGTACATAGGTTAGCATATCATTTACTCAGGTCTTCTCAGTTACCTCATTTTAAACAGTCTTTATGTTTTTGTGTTCAATAAAGTGCTTCATTTTCTATACAGCCTGCAAGTTTTTCAACACTTCGCTTCTAAGAAGCATTTTAAAATAATGTAGTCTCCGGACTAGCCTTGCTTTATTCCGACAGTTTTCACTCTAATTCCTTAATTCCTATTTTCTCTTGCTTTGTCTATGCAAACACTTGTGTGCAAAATTTGTTCAACATGATTTAGATTCCGAGAATAAAGCAAAAGAAAAAGAGTTATTGCATTCCTGGAAACGCTCCCACATATGCCGTGTATTTCTTGTTTAAATACCAACTAGAGCAGAAGAAAAATTATAAAAGAATCACGCCGTTAACTACATACTCTCGGTCCGAAACCATATGCTTCTCTGTCTGGAATTAGCATAGAGTTGAGCACAATGTTTGTGCAAGGATAACATGTGTGTGTATCCAGTACCATTCTAACGTTGGAGGAGGAGAAAATTCCATCACAAAAGCTAGCAGATAAACAGACGCAATGTTTCCTCACATCCCGCATGGAGCAATAGACAAGAAGCACCCCCAACAAAGGCAGACTCATAAACACCTTGAACGGCAGTCGTACACCCTCTGGTATTTCTGCATATAGCTTTTAATTGAATTCAAACAAAACGAGTCTTTAGGCAGAGTATTTCGAAACGTCTGCACAAAGCCCTGCACCCCCTGTGTGGTTGATCGAATTGAGAAGTCTGGTAATTTTCATTACTTGATAGCAGAACCCAGCGGTGTATCCTGGCGTTGACTGATTTTCTGTTGTCCTTTCTTTGGATTGTATCCTTGTTGCCTGAAATGGAATGCACTGAAAATTTTTGATAACTGAAATAACCTCATCTCCGAAATAGTTCGGTCGTTGTAATCTTATTGCGGGAAGCAGCAACTTCGACATGATGTGCCTCTACTTCAATCAATCAACGTCATGGCGAGCTGACGCAACATCCCACTTTACAGGTTGTGGAATGGTGATGCATCAACGACGACAACGTCAACGGTGATGACGATGTACTAAACAATCGAAAATCGTGTTCGGAAATTGAGAGGGCAGACTCGAAGCTTCTGCTGCAGTAGGAGAACTGCAGTTTTAACAGGCATTGGGTAGGGTAGGGGGTGTAAATGGGTATTCTAATGCGATGAGTATAGTAAAAGGTTATCCTACCTCAAGCAGCTTTACGTGTGGTTCTATGCATACCTCTGCATGTAGTATGCACGTGTTGTGACAAAACGTGTCACAAGTGGATTGAAATTAAGGAAATTAACTATTATACAGGATAAGGCTGTACTCGTAGAGATATTTAGATAATTAATTTGAAAGATGGAATTCAAAACACCCGGATAGTGACACAGTTTGAAAAAAAAAACTTCATAATAAAGCTGTGTAAGAGAGGTTCTTTCAATCCACAAGAGTGAAAGTGGGTTTATACACGCTGAAAACTAAAAAGCAATGTTGTTGGTTACTAGATTGCCATTAAAACATTGCAGTCTCATGAAGTTCTGTCCAAATTGATGAGAGAGCGCTTTGCTAAGATTAGCTGGCTATGATATAGTCAGTACAGACGCAGATAATTTGATTAAAAAACAGAGTCATGGTCATGCCTAACAAGTGGTAAAGTCTAGTGTAGTCGGTCTCCGTGAAGATACCAGTATCGTATCCTTGACGAGTTTTGGAGCCAACGGTGAAAATGCAACCACAGCCCAGTTCTGAACGGAAGAAAAGGTGGCTCTCAACTTGCACAGCAGCCGAAGCTCAAGTGTAATAGCATCAGACAGCTAATCTATGGTACCAGGATCATGGTAAAATTTTCGGGCAAGGTCATCAAAATCCCAGTGCGGATAGTATAGCCCATAATTAAAAAGTTTGATCAAGCAGAACATCTAGCGCAGAGCCAGGCGTACTCGTACTTGTACATTGTACTTACACTTGTATTTACACTTGTACTTGTATATACATTGTACTTGTACTTGTACATTGTACTTGTACCGACGGATAAGCTGGAAAAGAAATTATCATAACTGCATATGTAGATCCAAAGGACCCTTACCCGTGATAAGCTCCATGTCTTGCCAAATGCACATTTACACAGCCAGTTAACTGGGAACCGCTTGGTTGTCGTTTATTGGCATACTGTGCCCACAGAAGTTTCTTATCCAGCATCACTACCAAATACATTCCTAGTGCACCATTCATCGATCATGTCTAAGCCTATCTGCATATTGGCAGAGACTCGAGGCATCATCCGTGTATAGACGTTAAAACTATTGAGAATGAAGCACTACCATAGCACCATAACCGTGGAGATAGAATGCCACCTCGCAGCCTCTGTTTATCCTCCGCCCTAACGTAGCGGAAACAGTAACCATCTATAACCAACGTTCTATTTATGACCAGTGCCCTGATCTACAATACCAATGTCTCATCTACCCCATGTTGTATAGCATGAAAACACCTTCTACATTACTTGATAGCATATTCTCTTATAAGAGCACAAGTGGTCTTACTATAGCCTCTCACTATCAACTCCCACGATAGTGACTGGTAGGTGCCTCGACTGGAGATTAGGTAACCAACCCCTTTCGAAATTCGTTGGTGGCAGCAGACGAGAGAGAAGGGAGGAGTACTTTTTCACTAAAGCACCTCCTTTTGTTCCAGGCGGCATCGAACAAATTCCCTGGAATCCACGGTGGCGTCTACCAGTTTCAGTTAGGCCGAACTATTAGTGTTTATCCCTATATGAGCGGCTTTGACATATTACAATCCCAGGTTTATGCATATGGATCTCCAATACTAAGCCTGGGTGTTGGATACCTCGTATCAGGGGTATAAAATGGAACTGGTCCTCCAGGATGGAAGTTGTGCGCCGGGGTAAGTTCCCTACCATGGAAAAAACTAATAGTTGCGAATGCACTTGCCGCCTCGGATAAGGATGATTAAACTGTTGACGACCTCAGCAAACGTGATAAGGACAACGACTTTTGGATTTACACGTGGAATGTAAGGTGCCTTCACAGACCTACATAGGTGCCTTAGAGGAGTCCCTGGATTGCTGCAAAGTAGAACTTACCGCCATTCAAGAAGAAGTAGAAGGACCAAAGCTCCTCGTTAGCTCTAGGAACAGAACAGAAGGGATGAACACCGGCTTCTGAGAAGGAAACAGAAGAAGCATGAAAAGCACGCGATTGAAGAGTTAGACAGACGCTATTGCAGGAATGAGGTTCAGAAGTTTTATCAGAATGTAAAAAGAACATGTCAAGACTATAAAGCCAAAACCGAAGCTGCAGGGACGAACAAAAAAACTTAATAGTAGAATCGATGTCGATGTTGAGGATATAGAAATATCACTTGTGCAGATTGTATACCGGCGACGATGACCAAAATTCCGCTGTTAGGCAGACTGAGTCATTCAATCTGGACGATGATAACCAACATTTCCGTCCACCCGACCTGGATGAAGGTAATATAGCGATATCTAAGCTAAAATCCAATAAAGCTGTAGGAGCTGATGGCCTGACTGCTGAGTTAATCAAAATAACGGGGGAAGACGTTGAAAATATGGTCGGACGAAAGTATGCCCGATGAATGGAACCTCAGCATTGTTTGCCCAATCCTCAAGAAAGGAAAGGTCTAAACTGCGCACGAATATAGAGGAACAGGTATCTTCAACGTTGCCTACAAGATCTTATCTGCTATCTATCTGCTTCTTATCTGTGTGAACACTTAAAACTTATTGTCAGCAACCTGATTGGTCCATATTAGTCTGGTTTTAGGCCATGAAAGTCCACCATCGACAAAATTTTCACACTACGGTAGATCTAGGAAAAAACCCAGGAATTTCAAGTCGTACGTAGAGGGGAGAAGAAGCTTTACGCTATTAGCTATACGAGCTATGTATATAGCGACATCTATATAATCCCACCCCTGAGGGACGACGCACTAGAGAAAGAGCTCACCTAAGGTGGCGCGTGGAAAGAGACCTCAACCAACTTGGTGTGCGAAAGATCAAGCTGACTGAAGAATCTTGTTGGTTCAGAACGAGATTCTAAGGAAGTTAGTAAAGCCTAGATTAATATTTTTATCATTGCTTGACTGTCCCTTTACTTACTTACTTCACTTATTTAGGTGGCGCTATAGTTCTGGGTGAACCTGTGCCTCAACTAACAAGCCTCTCCAGTTAGTCCGGTCTTTAGATTACTGCCAAAACCAGTCAACGCAAACTGGACCTAATATCTTCCAAAAAAATCTCTATCGAAGAATCTATTCCTTCTGGTGGTTTAATTTCATTTCTTGGTATTTGATGACTCATTTGAACGTTGAGTTAAGATTCCCTACTTTGACTGTCAGTAGGAACATACCTGCCCCATTTGTCTCTTTGTAGACGATTACCACCACTTTAATTTTATTTTCAAGTCAAACTTAACCCATAATCAATATCTAACTTCTAACTTCATTTGAATAGTTCGTTCCAGATATCCTCAACTATGTATTTTCAGGAATTTTGTGGCTAAGACAATGTTGATGTCGGTGACGAAATGAATATTTATGGCTCCGCTGCAGATTTTATCTCTCAGGATGGCATATGTATATTACGTTAAATAAAATTTACCGCAGATATTTATCGTAGGTACACCTCTAGATACTAGCTACTGAAAGAACTTTTTAAATACTTTTTTTCCGATATCCATATCCACATCCTTAAACTTTTTCCACAAGTAAATCGTTGTAGTTTGCAGGTCGGATGGTAAATACAACAACTTTAAGGATTCCAATTCTATATTGCTGATTAATTTGAAGACCTCTGTATGTATCCTTATGCTATGAAATTCACCAACATCTAACATTATTTAATAACACAACTTTCTGCAACCATATATCTGTAACTAAACGTACGCATAGTTATGAATTTCAACTTTAATTTATTCGAAAGGCCCTAGAGTGGATTCATTACACTAATTGTAAAAACACACTACACAGGCAAATTTCCTGTATCCTGTGAAAAAAAAACAAAAAAAAACAAAGAAAATGAAAGTAAAATTAATTTACCACATACCTCCAGCACGTCGGTCTTCTCGCGTGTAGTAACGTGCACGATGCCTTGAGAAGCAAACAGCCATAGCCAGGATAATTATGGCAATTAGTACGAATATAATACCGCCCAGAATTGCAAGTGTATTAAGGCCACCTGAAAACAAAAAAATTAACAAAGAGACAGGTAAACAAAAAGACCATACAACAGAAGCACTTAGTAAATTTTAAGCTATTTGTCAGCATTTTAAGAAAATACAAAACAATTTGTAACCGTCCAATGCAATTACCACTCTTTAAAGACAAAAAAAGGCTACCCAAGCAGTTAGGACAATTAAAACGATTAATGGCCATACCAAAACGCTTAGACTGGTGGCTAAGAAAAATGAGTATGGTTTTGTCAGAGCTTACTAGAGATACCAGTAGATCGACTCTATTACCACGAACAGAATTTGTTCGTATCCGAGGACTTGTGCATCATTAGTCAGTGAAAAAGGAATGAACTAGGTTCATGCAGGTGTGGTAATGTGGTATTTTAAATCCATCGTTATGTATAGAGAACCTGATATATTGTTTAGTTCAGACAAGCATATGGAACGTGACCGGTTTTTTCCAACAGACTGAAATATATAGAAGCACGAAAGGCAATCTATTTATATGTGTTTGTTGAGATGCACTAATCTAGGGACAGTAAGCGAGGTTAATAAATACATTCTGACCTTTCTGCTACCATAGAGTGGCAAATGCTTTAAAGGATATGAGTCCTTGCTTGATTCACCCCCTGATTAGGTATAGTTTTTTATTTAGGGCAGTCAAATGAATGATTATACCACTGTCTTGTTAAAGCTTTTAAAAGTTTCACCAAATTTTCAACGGAACAGACGAGGAAATTTCCCAAACAGTGAGGGTTAACAGTTCATATTGGGTCTACATTTTAAGATGGAAAACCGAATTTCTCCTACTATTTTCTGAATCTTCTCTCATAAATGTTGTGGAGATTGTATTTGTTTAAAGCACAGCCAAGTAAAGCCAAAAATTTGGTGCATATTTCCGCATTCATCGATTGATAATAAAATATTCATCATCAACTATAACCTATAGCTACTACTACTTTCAGGAATTTAGAACTTAGAATTCGGTCTATTGAAGTAGATTGTGGAATTTGGTAACTCCATTCCTCGCAAATTTAGACTAACCTTACTAACCTTATGTGTAATCTCAACCATATTACGACCATGATAAATGTTTTGCAGTATCTACTCGCAGATAAGATAGATCTGGAGTGAGATTGTAGGGATGCATTCTTTTCGGAAGCAATATTTGTAGCAATGTTGTGGCCACTATTGTGAAATACATCGGGGACATGATTTGGTACAACGATCTGCCTAAATGACAGTGTGCATATACATATGAATGGTAAATCAGTATATACGGCTCTTCAGAAAATAGTACCAACGTCCGAAAAATCACAAGAAGTCCACTCTGTATGTATTTGTCGATTCTGAGGGAGCCTTTAATAATATGAATACCAATTCTATTATAAGCAGCTTGCAATGAGCTGAACTCTATGCCATTGGATTGATGCTAATATCGCGTATGTATTACTCAACGTTGGGAGCCATTAGTAGGTTAAAGTTATCTTCATACCAAATGCTGGTAACGCAAGTCATGCAGCCGCGGAAGACTTTTAACCAATACTTGTAAGTCTCATCTCCTTCGTCCTGAAAACCTTCGAACGGTTAGTAGACATATATTCGTAGCAAGCTCCATCCTGGAGACCTATCTTCTGCACAACATGCTTACGCGAAAGGTAAAAGCGTGGACATAGTTCTTGGCTTGATAATACCTTTTACAATCCTCTATCCAAGTAGAGAGGAATGGAAAAATAGAAAAATGTCCAGAAGTTACAGAAGTTACAGAAGTTGCGCTAGGCTTATCTAAATCAGTCAGACTCCCGAACTACAGTAGCGTTTTCCAAGTGGAGGTGCTAGCAATGGCAATAACTGCCATAAGACAGCGATTAACGCAATATCACGTGAAGATATCACTTTTTCATCGACAGTCAAGCAGCGATAAAAGCGATATCTGCTACAGTAATAAAATCGAAGCTTGTGAGGTGCTGTCTCTAAGAGCTTAAGGTACTTGAAATACAGCCTCTTCTGTAGGGGAGATGAACTAGCTAGGAAAGGCTCGGGACTAGACCTGAAGCAAACCGACCGCACGATGAACAACCTGCCTTATACACTTAGGCACGAAGCGGGAAATGAAGCTCTAATAAAAGCAAATAACAAATGAAGTTCTCTCATCACATGTTCAACAACAAGAAAAATGTGGCCTCTAGTTAATAAAGGAAGAACCGACAGACTGACACAAAAAGAAAGGAATTCTCTATATACTCTTATAGGAGAGATCACGGGGTACGACACTTTACGGTACCACAGGAAGAAACTACCATTGACAAATGAAGATCTTTGTAAAGAATTCGGTGATGAGAATGTCCAAGACTACTCACTTCATGTCATTGCCCAAGAAACAAATTCCTGAGAGGATACTCCTTCTAGGACAACAAAAAACTGTTCGACAAACCGATGAACCACATCAGTAGCTGTATTAAATAGACAGAATGTAAGTAGATGCAGTAAGTAGCATACATTCAATGTTAAGTTATTATTGGTTAGGTAATGCTTCACGAGCTAAAGGATACACCTTTTCCCCCCATTGGAAACATAATGGGTCTATACTGATCTGACTGCGGTAAGAGGAGTTCCTCTTCTCTTAACCAATCCACCTACCTACCTACCAACCTAGATATGTACTATGGGTGCATAGTGTGATGAAAAGAGCTTGCGAAGAAATACCAATCAAGACGACGATCCAAAGATCGGCACCTGCAGTGATAATGGCGATAATGCTAATTCAACAGTTCGACGGCTGAAATATAGCACGGTCAGCACCGTTCGGCAATCCGAAACCGAATATATGGTCGCGATGATTATAAGGAGCATTACTACCACATTTCCTGACAGCCGTGATTAGCTCAATCGTCAGGTTACAAATGAAAGAAATCGTGTATTCGACCCAAAATGACCATCACGTCGGTACGGAACATGGAACCACTATTTTAGAATGTACATACAGTGACTGCAGTGTTTTTCAAACTGGGATCACATCTAGCCAACAAGCTGCAAAAATCATATACGAAATCAACATCGTTGGGTGAGCAATTCTGTTGATTAAATTAATTAAATAAATTAAGGATAGTGAGGATCTAAAGGCGATATCTTTATGAGATTGCTAGACATATAATATCTTAAGCAACAAAAGAGTAGATGAACTCGTAAGGAAAGGGTCGGCATAACATACATATGTACTTCACAGACTTTCTTCTTTGTAAAGACAACGAGGCCATCGGGAAAACTATAAGTCACTGGCCCTCTTGGACACATGCACATCGGCTGGTTAAACTTAGTCGCAGTGACGCTTGAACCATCTTCGGCATTACTACCGAGTAATGTGTCATAGGGAATCATGCTGCAGAGACGAGGAAGAAATAAAGGCTTATCACTATGCTTCTTTATTCCGGAAAGCTATCCAGAAGCCCAAGAATGGTTTTGCGAGATATGATTTCGGGTCCAAAACTCAGATTAGGATGGGATGAATCAGACGAATATAGTATAACGCCCTAATTGAGGTTGTAGAGATTTACAAGGACAACTTCCATAACCAGTTAGGTGCGGCTTATAATGAATTTAATTTGGAAATCTTATCAAAGCGATGTTAAATACGACAGCAGGCAACGATAATGACTTGAATCACTGATTTGTGGTGTCAAGAAGGCCAACAGCCCATTTAAGTGATCATGTGAAAAAATAGACAAGGAGCCGATAGAAAGATGGTATGGGACCATCGCCTTATGGTACAAAGTTTCAATTCAACGCACCATATGCGGCCATTCGCATGAACGCAATTCTTTTGTGGACCAGTCTCGGAAAGTGGCCATTCGTCTATTATAAATAAAAGAGAATGCGTCCCAAAAGCCACTGATTACTATTCAACAAAAATTTCGAAGACTATGTACCCTCTAAGATTGACTGGGACGATAGAGACTCTTGCAGTCGATCCGTTTGCTTCTATACAGACAGGACCAAATCGGAAACAGGTGTGGGGGAGGTGTTTTCTCCCAAGATCGTAATTGCAAAATCTCCTTCCACCTTCCTAATCTCTGTAGTATGTTACAGGCGGAGATCATGGCGATCAAGAAAGTCCTGTCGTGTCTAACGTACAATGTTATATCCGCGAGGGATATGACCATTTTTAACGATTCGATTACAAAGCTGCCCTTAATTGCCGCTTATCTCTCAACGAGACGACGGAACAATTTAAAATTCACTTCATTTGGGACATTCAATATGGCCAGGTTCCATAGGGACGTTCCAGGAAATTGTACGGCCGATGAACTCACCAGATATAACACAACTCTATAGATTCTACCGGAAGCGTGTAAATTTTTAATTAAGCAAAACTACACTACATGCTCTACAACGAAACAGATCTGGCCCAAGCTGGATTTTAAGCGCTGCAATAGTCTAATAACACTAAAGAAATCCTTCATCAGCACAATAGTAGGTGAACCGCATCATTGAAAGGCATGCCCTCAGCCTTGGTCTCCCGGCAAACCATTTTTGCAGAAGATGCAAGGATGAGGAAGAGGAGAAGACTAGTCTTCATCTCCTACGCACCTGCAAAGATCTCTCAACTGTAAGAAAACTGTATCTGGCAGAGTACTTCTTTGACAACCTTCGGCGAACTAGCTAATATACGCATAAGGCTCTTGCAACGCTTTATAATAAGCTCAAGTTGGTTCAACGAGTAGATTGAGGACACTAGATCCTGTGGTATCACAATGGTCCTATTCTGGCCTAAGAGTGATGGAACTTACTGCAACCTGCCAATCGAACTTAACCTAACCTACATAGATAGTCGTAGCCTTGAAAAAAGGATCACCCGTTCAAAATGAAACTGTTATATGAAAGCAAATCTGGTCTAAAATGCTATAAGCCTACAGCCCTATAAGTTTTCCTTCTTTCCATGTAAGTAATTTAAAATTCAACTATAAGATGCAATCTGAAACCAGCCCCCCAATGTCGTAACACGACTTTCAAGTTCTCCAGACTCGTACAACATTCATCAATTTCAACTCATACATCAGATTACATTCGAACGACAACTGAAATGACTTCTCCACTCACGAGTACATATGTATGTATCTTAACATCCTTAAATCACTTACCCCTTTCGAGAAAATTATGCGATGTGCTTGCCGCATCCTTCTCTTCGTCGGTGATAAATTCCAGACACGTATCCAATCCAGCGACATCAAGATCTGTAATTTCGGCACCACGCAAACTCTTTGGCAGAAAACAAATAGGATATGTGTCCCACTTCCATTGCAGCTAAAAAAAAGAACAGTAGAAGAGATTTCATTAATAACTCTACAAATCCTTGGCAATTTATTTTTATCTTCTTGTATCTGTCCTTAAATTTTTCCCCCACACACTTAACGCGTCAAAAAAGATACATTCAGTTTTGTTAACGTTTTACAAAGACTATCCACATGCAAATGCACAGGACTCTGGTTACGGCCCAGCAAACAAATTACGGTCCCAATCACATACCACCACCAACACACACAAACACATTATTCACTCATATATAGCATACATATGTACATATGTGGTAAGAAACACTTACATGTCTAACGATATTAATTAATTTTCCCATGTGACATTCGTCACAAATTAGTGGATTGTTGTCCAGTCGCACATTGCGAATGCTTTGTATCCTTAGTGCAGTGTCCTCGTTTATGCCGTACAATTGATTTCGTGACAAATCCAAAAACTACAATCCATTTGGTCCAGATGGAGAGTTGCGTGTTATGGGTTTGTGCCAGAGAAAGGGGATATAATTAAAATTTAATTTATTTGCTGTGAAAAATGTTGCTCCTTCTAGTCGGATTCTTGGCTTAGCAATACTTTTTGGCACATGCCATGTGAGTGCTGGTCACCCAGCCATATGGGCAAGCCAGGCGGCACAACTACTACTTCTCGTGTTGTAGGTACATAGAGATTTTAAATTTCAAAATGTTCACAAACATACATTTGTATGTACATGTACATTTGAATGTAGTTGTCGGTTGTGCCATAGCATATTGCAAGGCCAGGAGTCCGATAGTGGGAGTGTTGAAGTTCTTGCGGCGCACTATAGAATGTTGTTACAAAAACACATTTGTGTTATACATACCTCAAGCTCCCGGCAAGGATCGATGACTTGTAGGGACATATTGTCCAAATGATTTCCAGATATGTTCAAATAGCGCAACTGTTTGAAAGGCACTAACAGTCCCATTGGCAGTACTCCCATGTCGGCAATAGCTAACGACGTCAGTTGTGGAATCAACTAAAAATAAATTGAAGTGAGATGTGAGTAAGTGCTTTGTGGTTTGATAAATTAAACTTTAAAAGGAACCTAAAATGTGGCAAATGGATGTGGTAATAATTTCTTTGCTCTGTTTTTATTGGAGTGAGTACCGGTAGGCAAGATAGATGAAGTTTTTTAACCTCCCAAAACGCAGGGGATTTCTAAAACAAGCTAATGAATAGTGAATAGATGTTCAATTTCACAAACCACACCATAAGTTTATCTAAATGGTAGAGTGATACATAGAGCTGGTAAGATTTATGAGGTAGCAGAGAGGATCTTTTTATGTACGAAACTATTCAGTAATATCAAGAAAATTATTCACAGGATAAAAATAATATCTTTCCATCTATTTCGGTAAAGGAAAGGCATATAGGCATGTTTTAAAATCTATCAAAATGTTGGATGTGTCGGTTGTATTCGGAAATTGAATCAACATCGCCTTTTAACAGTCTGCAAAAGTGTTTTTTTTTGTATATCCTCGGCACAGACTGTGACTCAACTACAAGGTTTCCTGGCTCATCTCTACAAGTCTCTGTTCGGGTATTCTTGCCTTGACACGTCGTTGAACATACATAGTTCCTAGAGTATAACCTTTCTAATTCCTCGATCGGAAGCCGAAGTTCTTCCCTCCTCTTTTGCTCGTAGACAACGCACTGTTGCCACTCTGATAATTTTTTACCAAATTTGGTATTTTTTTATCGGTTTGACAATTTTTGGTAACATGGTAAGTTTTATATCGATTTGGTAACTTTTTTGCACAAGAGCACCAAAAAACTTTAGTCAATGATTTAGTGAATTTCATTATTTGAATATGCCTGCTTAAGTGATTGAATACGAATGTAATCTGCTCATGGAAATGTTGACTAAATAGTTTTATTTGAGTGAAATGTTCTATTCCAAAAGTTACTGAAAGCTTAGTTTCCTTGAACTAAACATTTGGAAATTATCCCACTGCTACACCTATGTACATATACAACAATAAGTACAGTACGAACATTCCATAAGTACAGTACGAATAATTAAGTACAGTACGAATAATGAGTACAGTACGAACAAAAACTTAAAGCTTAAACTTGCTGAGAACTTAGACACGCTTAAAACTGCCTTTGATCTATGGGATCGTACATATACACGCCTAAACGTTATTGTTACAAGCTCGCAAAGTGAAGTCGTATACGATTCGTTCAAGGGGAACTGTATCTTTATGTTTTTAGCTTTAATATTTTTCAATTTTGGTTTCAAATTTTTTCTTTAAGTGAAAACCATGCTCACAATCCGTTCTCGTCCTTCTGTGTAGTACCGGTTACTAGGCGAGCTGTTTTGCTGCATGCGCTTGTCGGCATTCTTCATCAAACCGTTGGCTTCGTGGTGGTGGTCGGGTGAAACCCGTCACATCAGTTGCGGCGTTTCTAATGGCTTCTTGGCAACGATCCCACTGGTCACACTTGATGCTGTGTGCATAGGTCTTCTCGAGAGGTTGAGGGATACGCGATCGGTAAGGATTCTGGCGGTCTGTGCTAAATGATGAATTTGGTTGACGGTTTGATGATTTGGTGAGCGCCACATTCCCTTATGAATGTTAAGGTGAGGGAACCGTGTGCTAGCTATAGTAACATTGCGTCCCGCAACAAAGTCAATTAGCGTAAGTCCATGTCGTGTAGGCTATGTTTTAAAAATGGTGCTACTAACTGGTGGTAGTTATTGTTAGGTTTCCTAACTGGTGCAAAAATTACTTAGGACGATTTTAACTTCGTACTTAGAACATACATAGAAACACTTTTTGGCGTATTTAACCTTGATGCGGATTTTTATAAGGCATTCACTGACGTCTCGAAATCCTCAAGACTACATGGTTCCTTTTCGGAACCATTATGTACATATCTAGATACCTATTGTTAAATTGTCAATAGAAAAATTGAAAACCACGTAAAAAACCATCGGATAAAGATACTAAAATCATCTTTATGTAACAGTGGGTGATAAAACGAACTATTAAATCTATCAACAGTAAAAGTTTTTAAACGACTAATAAAGCAGGACATTTAATTTCTAGGTCATGCCAACGAATGTAGGATAACAGGAAATTAATATATTACATCTTTTAGACAAAGAATAGTATAGATATCTCGCTGAATACAAAAGATATTCAATACCCCGTAGTGTGGTCGTATACATATAAGTAAGATAATAGCAGTGCAGTGTACTCGTATCTAACCGAATCTGTTGTTCATATATATGTAGGTAGGTACACATTTGCCAAGTGATGTAGAAAGCCATCGTATTGTATCTTCTTTATTTTAAAGTGAAGTAGATAGCAAATTCTACTTAAACAGAAATAACAGCAGTTCCATATCGACCATTTCCAAATATCCAGTTCCAAGGGAATACGTATAGATAAACAACATACATACTACCAAATGCACTGAACTTACCTCAAATGTTTCTCGAATTTCATGTAAATCCATCTGAATATTTCCACTTATATTCAGGGTTTGTAAATTGCTCAACCGGCGTACCGATTGTGGTTCTAACCGCACCAACTTGTTGTACGATAGATCTAGATATGTGAGATTCATTAAGCTCTGGAATGCATCGTTGGGTACCTTTGCTAAACGGTTGTATGAGAGATCTGTTTAAAAAGAAATTATAGAAGCAAATGAAATATGTATGAAATTGTAAATAGAAAACAGGTAATTCATGTACATAAGTTATTAGATCAAGTAGAATTACTAAAAGTGATGATAATGATGATGATAATGACATCAATTTGCCATCCAGATTTATGTGTATCTAGATGAACTAAAATAGGATGAACTGACTTTTCCCCATAATTGGACAATTCAACACATTTAATTCGAACTCAGTTCCCAAATATATGTATTTTCTAATCATTAAGGATTTCACTAGAAAAGAACAAAATGCCAAACCATAGTATCTGATGGAAACAAATTGAGTACATCAACAGGGGTTGGGATAGTGAGTAACAACAAGGATACTCATCCACTAGTAAATTCCATTTTCAATAGAAAACCTTTAATTAGATCAGGAATCAACTTAGTTCTAATTAGTAAATCAAATGAAAGTGAACAAATTGAGCGGAAGTGTACTTTTTGACCAAATGATTGGTCGTGTCATAATCATACGTATCCGCCAACACGGCAGTGACTTCAAGTGCTAAATGTGTGAGTCCCTGCGTTAAGTACTGTTTCCTACTGCAGATAACTTATACATAGCTATTCATACAAATTTGTATCTATACCTATGCCACTAGCATTCGCTATCCGTGTTCATTGAATACCCTGCTGCTGTGGCAATATTATGTTCATAAAAATCTTCCAACGCTGCCGATGCACTTTGCAAATGCAAACAATTGGAAATGGTAACAAAATTATGAATAGGTAGATTGGATAGTCTTAAGTGGAAAAGGTCCTGGAAAAAAAACCGAAGTCAAAACCATGAAAACGAGGTTACAATACAGGTGAAGGATCTTGATGAAATCACCACCAAAGAAGAAGCCGCTCTAGCCCTCTAGGAGCAGTTCGAAACAATTCGATATCGGAAACTGCAATGGTGTCTATGAGGAAAACCTATGCCGGGACGTAGGCAGCAGTAGTAAGTCTGCCAGCAAGCATCGCCAAGAAAGCGCCATCAGCAGGAAAAGTCAGAATTGGTTGTGTAAATTACCGCTCTGAACGCTTCAAAGAAGCGAACATGAAGGTTTTCCAATTAAACCTCAACCAATCAGAGACAGCTCAGGACCTACTTACACAGATGACCTGAAAGTACGATGCGGATATCGGAATACTCAGCGAGTCGTACACGCAGCTTTATGAGAGTGTATGGACAGCGGACACTTCAGGCAAAGTAGCGATATGGTTATGTGGTCAACGAGTATTCGAAGAGCAAATGACGATGTGCCAGGCAGGCTTCGTGTTGACCTCAGTAAATGGCATAAGTACAGCTGCTACACGACTCGCATCACGCAAGAAGAATTTAAGCGAATAGTTGACAACATCGCAACCACTGCAGGAGGAAGAACCCCGTCGTGATTGCAGGTGATTTCAATGCGTGGGCGGTAGAATGGGGTTCACGAAACACACCCGCCAGAGGAAGAACACTACTGGAGGCATTCGCATAATTGGACACAGTTTTCGCGAATTTCGGAAGCGAGCTGACTTTTAGCAAAAACGGAAGAGGGTTGTTGGAACAGAATCTTCGTCATCATCATTGTCAACGTTATCATTCGTCATCATCCTCATCGTTAACCATTTGCCCAAACTTAAGCTTCCACGATTCAGTGCGTAGTATTCGCACTATAAGAATTTTGTCCATTCTTTCACAGCAATGGTGGATAATGACCCAAGTTTAACAAAAACTGAAAAATTTAATCACTTGGTGACGTGTCAAAGTGATCACGCACTCGGTACAGTCAAAGCGTTTCAAGTTACGGAAGAAAACTATCCGAAGGCAATAGCCCGACTTAAGGGACGTTATGACAACGACACAGTGATATTTTTAGAATACGTATCTGAATTATTTGAACTATCTAAGGTGATTAAGGCTTCCGTTGTCTCTCTAAGGAGTTTGGTTGGATATTTTAAATCATTGCAGTCACTTGTATCCTTCGAAAAAATATGTAATGCTATTATAATATACATTGCTATCTCTAAGGATTACAAAGTACTTCCTGAATGGAAGGAATGCGCGGAGGTCCTCAGCAAACGTTGCCAATATCTGGAAGTGAGGGATAGTAAGCAACTCAGATCGGAGTCAAGGCTACTAAGGTAAAGGCTTCGTACTCAACACAACGTACTTACACGTCTCTAGGGGTTACTCAACGTTCTTGCGTCTTTTGTCGGGACAACACCCATTCTATTTCGAGTTGTACTGGTTCTAATGGACTTACAGTTATTGATCGTTTCTCAAATGCGAAGAAGTTAGGTCTTTGCTTAAATTGTTTTTGGAAAGGGTCATGGAGTATCGAAATGTCTATCGTCGTATGGTACAGGACATAGTCTTCTGCGGTTTGAGAGTGCTTCTGGAAGTAGAGAAGCGTTAACATCGGCAGCGGTCAATGTTACAGTGGAGAGGGAGCAAACTCCTGATGCTCAGGTCATACTAGCAACAGCACTTGTTTTAGTGAAGGACTCTTTAGGCGGATTTCAAATAGGAAGAGTTCTTCTTGATTCTGTGTCCCAAGTTCATTTTGTTAAAGAAAAATTTACAAAAGCGCTGCAGCTACAACAACACAGAAAAAATGTCGAAACCAAGATTAGTTTTCAAACACAAACAACGATTCGCCGCTTTAGGTACAACAACTTTGAGGTACCCTTGGAATTCCTTATTGCTCCATTAATAACGGGATGTCAGCCGAAATCAGCGCTAAGTATTAGAAACTGGAATGTTCCCAGCAACCTCGAACTCGCCGATGAATATTTCCATCAACCATCAAGGATGGACTTGTTTCTAGATGCAGAAGCTTTCTTCGATCTCCTCCAAGTAGGTCAAATCAAACTAGGTCAGGAACTTCCATCTCTAATGTCGTTAGGCTGGATCGTTTCAGGAAGGTACAAAAGTCATCCAAACACAGCGAGGAATTCTGCTGTCTTATTTCGAAAGAAGATTCACACGATCGATATGTGAAAAAATTCCTAGAAATAAACGGAACGGTTGTGAGGCTATATAAAGTCTTGTTCCTCAAGGCTCCGTATCAGGTCCGCTACTGTGAAATCGAATGTATAATGAAAAACGTCCTCAGATTTTGAATCTCGAGGTCTTAGAAAATAATTGGCTTCGCCGATGACATAGCACTAGTTGAAGTGAACTCCCCGAGTGGTTAGTGCATAGTTGCAATGAAGCTATCGGTATGGTCTAGGACTGGCTAGTACGCAAGGGCCTACAACTTGCAGAAGAAAAGTCTGAAGTAGTGCTCATCAGTAGCTGACGAGTTATAGAGACCATAAAAGTAACCGTGGTCGATCACGTTGTAGCTTCCAAATCAGATCTGAAACAGCTTAGCATTTCATAGATGCAAGGCTAACTTATAAGCAGCACCTGCATCCTACAGCTGAAAAAGAAGCAAAAGCAACAGCTTTACTGGCAAGGATTATGCCAAATATCGGAGGACCCTGTGTCCAACGTGAATGCGATGCGTCAGATGCAAGCGATGCGATGAGTAACTGCGTATAACTTTGCCGATAAAACTGATGGTAACAAATGAAGATGTCCAATGTTATGCTCTTAACTGATAGTGTTCAACTCAGGCAAGAATACAAGGTTAGTTCGAATAACCTGCTGGTATGATTCGTATTAGCCTTCTCCGCTCAGAAGGACTACCTATGTTTTCTATTAAAAAGTACAAACAAAGGGGATAAGCCTTACTTAAAATTTGACCATTAACAGCAAGTTTGAGAGCTGTTACAAAAATAGATGTCTTTTTAAATAATTTGGCTTTCGCTTAAATTTCACCGCATTTTACTATCCTTCTCCTCAATCTATCTTCCACTAAATATTTGCATTTCAAATAGGGTAAGCCCTTTTCGAATGACAGCTGAGCAATATTTCATTCTTCATATCAATCTTGATCATCTACTTACTTGCACAACATCAATACTCTTATGAAACTTACCTAAATGCTCCAAGCTCTTTTGCATTCGAAAAAGTTCATCGACAACCACTGACAACTGATTGCCATCCAGCAGTACTTTCGTCAATCGTTTCACGTCTCTGAATTCGTCTTTATCCAAAAACTTAAACTGCAAAGAAAATTCAAAATTAGTACACACTTCAAGAACAGTAATCCATTTCACATCCCCAATTCCTCGACCTTACCTCGTTTCGCCCGAAATCCAATTCACTTAGATGTGGCAGGAAATCGTACAGATGCGGATTAATCTTTTTCAACTGACAATTCCGACACTTGAGTACCTTGAGCTCCTGTCAAAAATCCACAAAAAAAAAAACGAAACGAAACAAGGAAAACATTTAAATGAAATTACCAAAATGAGATGTATCCTTCCTTGTGCCACTGCCCATAAGACAATGGTGGAATATATACTTACGGGCACATCACGGAATACATCCGGTTGAAGATCCTGCAAAGGATTTCCACTCAAGTCAAGGTACTTGAGTTTGTTTAGCATAAAAAAATTCCTATGAACTAATTCTTCGATGGAATTGTCCGCCAAATTGAGTCGCCTTAAATCCTGTGAAATAAATGAGCATAAGGATAAATGAATTTCCCCGAAGGACAAACATATAAGAAAAAAAAAACTTCCCTCCACCCTATCGTCGATAGTTGAAAAAGAAATGTCAAGAGGGGAAAAAAATAACATTTGCCTGATGGAAAAAGTTTGTAAATAAACTAAAAAAAAAAAAACGTCGAAAGGATCTGCGCTTGGAGAAGCGCGCATTCATGACTTCGATAAAAATGTACGGCAGAAAAAAAGGGGCAAAAAAATATCTAAATAAAAATAAAAACTCAATAGAATGATAAAAAAGATAGAAAGCGATGAAAGTAATGAAATTTATTACGAAAGTGATGAATCGCAAAGAAATGAAGAATAAATCCACAAATAGCAATGGAGACTATTTCATCCTTGTAAAATGGATTCCACCGACACGATACGCTCATGCTAGTAGCAAGTACGATGGAATATAAACCTTCGCCGTCAGAGGGCAAGAAGGAATATTTAATTTTTTTTTCTGTTTTAAATAGGAAACATGATTGAATAAATCAAATTTGTTGTGATTACACTGAGCTTTCGTTCGTTTTGCTTTTGTAATATCCTTCGCCTCGCAGCTGAAGACGGCTGATGAGTTTTCTCAGGAGCCCTAGTAATTTCCCTTCCATCAGATGAAATATACATTATTAATGCTTAAGAAGGCGGCTAGATTTCAGTTTTACTGCGAGTGGAAAAACGTAATTATTTTAAGAGGCTTAAAATTAATCCAAAGGTATTTCAAAAAGCACTTGCAAGGATATATTTGTCCTTTACATGTGAATGGAAGTGGAATCTGAGTGAAAAGATAGTTATGGAAGGAAAGATGTCATTTGGATATAACTTAAGGTTGTCAAAGGCTTCTCAAATTAATTCAAATAGGATAATTGAAGGTAATTTGAATATTTGAGTATTGACGTCTAATCAGGAATCATTAGGTGTAGCGTTATGAGTTAACCATAAGACGCCAAGCACCATAGTGGACCCATCGTAATCCCAAGCGAGCCTTAATGTTGACAAACTTACTTACTTACTTAATAGGCTCACGACCCATGAAGAGTTTATACTGAGTCATGGTAGCCTCCCAAGCGCTCTGGCATCCGCGATAACTTGATCCTTATAACGGAGGTTCGGTCTGACTTGTCGTCTCGAATCTGAGGGCTGTGATTCGAAGATCCTCTTTGCTGGACCATTACTGTCCATTCGCTCGATATGGCCGAGCCAGTGTAGTCGACGAGTTTTGGCTTTTGGAGTATATCCACTTATAGAGTTCGCAGTTGCATCTTTTCCATCATTCACCTTCCTCGCATACAGGGACGAACAATTCTTCTCTTCAAAGTGTTCAATATCAGCTCTGTTTTCCTTCTTATCGTCCAGCACTCGTCTCCATATAGCTAAACTGGCAGGATCAAAGTTTTGTAGGACATTCTAAATTAGGAGTTTTGAATCCATTTGTTTCGACAAACCGAAATAGTAGCAGTTTCCTAGGATAAGTCTTCAACGAATCTCCACTAAGGTGTCGCTCGTGGAGTTGATATTTACTCCGAAATAGGTAAACTCCTTAACCACTTTGAAGTTACTGTCGCCAACAGGGACGTTTTGTCGTGGGCAGTGGACAGATGCTTCTTTGTTTGTTAACAACATGTTCTGAGTTTTGTCCTCATTCACTTCAAAGTCAACTCGTTTCACCAGTTCTTCAATTGCAGTAAAAGCCTCGAAAACGGCACGCCGGGGACGACCGATGATGCTGATGTGGTCTGTGTATCCCAGCAGTTGAACAGATTTATTGAAGATAGTGCCTTCCGTGTTAACACCTGCCCTTCGTACTATATGTTCCAGCACGAGATTGAAGAAGTCACATGATAGCGTATCTCCTTGTCGAAATCCGGTCCGGTACATGTGTGGAATAGTTCAGAGGAACTGTTTTCGAATTGCACATTGCACCGCGTGCTTTCCAGAATCACGCGGCACACCTGGATCAGTATAGGCGGAATCCCGAATTCGGCCATCGCCTTGTAGAGCTCAAGACGATAAATGCTATCATATGCGGCTTTAAAGTCGATGAAGAGATTGTGTGTCTTGACTTGAAATTCGTTGGTCTTTTCCAGGATTTGCCTTAGTGTGAAAATTTGGTCGATCGTCAATATGCCGGGCCGGAAGCGACATTGGTACGTGCCGATTAGTGTGCTGCAGAAAGGCTTCAGACGTTCACACAGTACGTTGGATAGGATCTTGTATGCGGCATTAAGAAGGTATATGCTTCGAAAGTTCTTACAAAACATAGGATAGTCTTTCTTGAAGATGGGGCATGGATGGTTGGTTGGTTAAGACCGGCCATCGATGGGAAAATGCACTTAGACTAGAGAAGGTCCATTGTGCTGGCTATGTGTAAGATGGGTGGATCACCCTTTTACTCTGGAGACCATCCACTCCTTTGTATGAAGGAGCTAATCTTAGCCGTGCAGGCTTTGTTGAGATCGTTTAGATAATTGAAAAGGTATGTGTCTTATTTAACCTTTCTAGTGTTGGCGAGTGCAGGGCATGTGCACAGAAAGTGACTGATGGTCTCCTCTTCCTCTTTGTCCATACAGCTTCTACAGAGGTCGTTGTAGGGGATGCCCAATCTTTGAGCATGTCTTCCTATAGCACAGTGAGGGTGTTAATTATCTTGGAGAAGGTTCCACTCTTATGTTTTAGGAGTCCAATGGAGCTGGTTTTATTTAAAGTTGGGCACAGTAGCTTAGCGGTGTGACATTGGTCGAGTTGATGCCTGGTGCTGGTTGGTCTCCTTCTCCGCGTCAGCGTTGATGAGGTATTTAACATAAGACGTGGGCGCCTTGATGTCGGTGACGTTTATGCTGTTAAGACCAGAGGAGCCTCGCCTGGCTAGTTCGTCAGCCTCACAGTTCTCTGGTATATCACAGTGACCTGGTACCCAGCAAAGGGTGAGGTTATACTATCCAGATATCTCGTTAAGAGATACGCGGCAGTCTTTCAGTGCTTTGGATCTCGTTGTGCTGGATGCTATGGATTTGATGGCTGCCTGACTGTCGATGTATATGACAATATCCTACGCTTATACTGCACTAACTTGCCAACCAGTCAACTGCTTGACCAATGGCAGTGACTTCAGCTTGAAAAACGCTGCAATAGTTTGGAAGGTTAAAAGAGAGGTAAATATCCACGTCTTCGGAGGGGACTTCAGCACCGACTCCGTCTTCGGTTTTGGACACATCCGTGAAAATTGACAGCGATTCGTGGTATAGGACATCCCGTTGTGTCCATTCAGATGAGGCTTACAGAGCTAATAGTGCAGTCATTGGGCATGGCTTCATCCACCCGTACTTGGTTGATGATTTTGTATCCTACCAAAGCATCACCACCATGTTTAAAAAGCTCCGCTGATAGACCATCAGAGCCGGCGGCTTTGTTGTTCTTCGGTTTTTTGTTTGCTGACTCAACCTCAAAATTGAAAGGGAGTATGGCTTCTTCATTGATTGTATGCGAGTTCTCTTCGTGTCTTCTCAATCTCTCTACCTGATGTCCAGTAGCTGCTGGAAATGTTGCTTAAACACATCTACTATTCACTGTGCTTTAGTGACTAGGTTTCCTTCACTATTTCGAAGATCCTGCTTTCAGGACTTGAAGCCAGCTGCCAGTTGTTTCGCTTTCCTAAAAAAAACATCCAGATGTTGTTCCTATTGTGGGACTCTTCGATATACTTGAGCTGGAAGACTGCGTTAACCATATGACATCGAGGGCATCGATCTGCATGGATTCCACTTTATGACAAGCTAAATCAGACCCAGTAAATGAACAAAGACCCCTATTAGGGTGAAAGCAAATGTTTTGTTCGGAAGCAGGGCAACTAAATCGCAAGTCTCTAATATGTATAACAAAAGTTCCTTAGAAAAGTGTTATTCGTCCCCACTGCTTGTCCGTTTTAAAGTTCCTGTAAGTGCAGAACATAGAACTGCTTAAGACTCGAGAGGACTTTACAACCACACTAGGGTTTTAAAAATGATTTCTTAAACAATTTGATAAAATAATGTATATTTTGAAATCTCTCCTAGTAGACGCAATTGGTCTCAACAATAGTGATTTATGCAACCCAATGGCTAATGAGGATTCAAGTAATTTCGTCTTGTAGAGAATTAAAAGCTTATTATTGTTTTCCACAGTAATCTACTCGTACTTTGTGCTACCAAAATTAAGGATACCATATAATAATCCTAAAGCTAATTTTGAACATGGCATGCATGTACAGCACTTCCAACCGAATTACTCCGTAGTGATGATTCATAAAGACTTCTAATGCCATGTACTATTCCTCTCCCATTCATTATGATTTCAAAATTTCCCTCTAACAATCCATAGAGTTTCGTATAAGTCGTTAACTACGTTAGAAGCCCCAGTGATTTGATAGAATTCAATCCATTCATGGATCTACAAATCGCTATCCAATACATTAGTGAAAGTATTTAAGTAGTATGTGCTGCAGGATCCACACAGGGATAATGAATAATAAATGGTAGTAAGCCGCACTAGTTGAAAGGATATATACAAATCCATTCTATTGATGTAATCCCTTTAACGCATTACATGCATATTTTGAAATAATTAAAAAGAAAAGTGTTTATCATTACTCACCGTTAAATGTCGAAACGTTTGCGTTGCCATACTGAAGATTTTGTTTTTCGACAAATCCAAGTCATGTAGGTTATCCTGTCCGCGGAAGTTGTTCTCCGAAATGTTGGTGATGTTATTCTTCGAAAGGTCTAATATTGTGAATGGATGAGGACACGAAGTCAGGATATTCGTTATTATGCACGTGCGGAAGTAATCGTAGAGTTTTACCCAAGACCGGATTTATGGTTGCCAAGCACATAGGAGATGAAATAATGATGATAAGATTGTAAATAATTGATGTATGGTCCAGGAGCAATTCATGAAATAAAAGAAAGAAATGAGAAATACGTTTATTAAAGTAAATTCACTATCCTAGCAATAATAGCTGTGTATTCAAATCAGTCTTAGGTTTATAAATATCAATATTGTAAACGAATCTAGAACTATTCAGATTTGATTGCTTCAAGGAAGGGCAGTGTATCTTTAACATTTTCAAATCCTTACTTGGAGTGGATCACAATCTGATTTGAATATTTCTTAAATCGAAAATTCATTTTAAGAAGAGGTTAAACTATCTACATATGTTTTGCTATATATCTAGGACATCAAGTGCATTCATTTACCATTCTCTAGGCTAGTTTCAGAGTCTTTCACAACTTTGCCCATCTATTCTATATACAACAATAGGTGGTGCTACAATTCGGGGTGAGTCTGAGCCTCCACTAACTAAGGTGAGGTTTTCGTCTACAGCGTTGTCACTCCGGGTTTGATTCGAAGACTCTAAGGTCCGGAGCATAGGCATCTATTTGCTCCACATGTCCTAGCCATCTCAAACGACTAATGCAGAGTTTTCTGACAGTGGGCAAGACGGAGTTTGTGTTCACAAGTATTAATCAGCGCTGTAGCGGTAGCCCAGTTGAGGTTCCGGTCCTATGAGCGCAGATTCTGAGCCAGCCCTAGCTAGTTCATCTGCAAATTCGTTGCCTACAATACCTTGATGACCAGAGACCAAACCAATTTTCACCCTATTGTGTTTGGCAAGAGATTGTAGTGCATCGTAGCAGCATTTGACTGATATAGAGTCCATTAAATTGGACGACAGCGCTTTAAGTGCTGCCTGGCTATCTGAAAAGATATATATCCTAGCGCCCTTAATACCTTTATCAAGGTTTATATTAGCGCAGATCTCAATGGACCCCATGCCATGGAAAACCGTGGAACACATTCCCATAGGTATTGAGACCTTGGTGTTGGGTCCAAAACGCCAGCTCCAACTCCAGTTTCCATCTTTGATCCATCTGTGTACCAGATCAGACCTCTAGGGTCCAGTGTCGGAACACCATTAGACCATTTTACACGGTCCAATATTTTTACCACCAATAACTTAGAAATTTATCGGTATCCCAAGGTTACACACCACCAAAAACTAGACTTATGTTAGCAAAATCCCTTCTCGTGCCCATCATAGCTTATGGTTGTGAAATCTGCTGCTGCGTCCAAGCAATTATCAAGAGAAGACTTAATGTTGCGTTCAATAACATTGTTCGATATGTCTATGCCTTAAAACGCTATGATCACGTTTCTGCTTATACCAAAAGTATTCTCGGATGCTCATTAGACCAGTATCTGAAGTTTTGTACTGTTAAATGTCTTCACAGGATTATAACCTCCAAACAACCTTCATATCTGTTCGATAAACTAATTTTTGCACAGTCTAATCGGTCTTTAACTTTAGTTCTTCCGCGCTGTTACTATCTTTGCACCGAGCGTCAATTTTTCGTTTATGCCATTCGCATTTGGAATGGACTTCCTCTTAGCATAAGAAGATCTTGTTATGCAAATTCCTTTGATCAGACTCTCTTCAGGATGATGGCGCTTAATTAAATAAGTAATTGAATTGACTTTAAAATAGTAAATCTAGTTTAAATAAAAAACGAATTGTGTTTTTCAATTATTTGTCGTGAATTTTACATCTAAGTTATCACTTCACAGGTAAATTAAATTAAATTACATTATTGTTTCAATCTCTTTTCCGAATTGCATCTTCATTTATAACTTAAAGATTACACTAGTCTATTGTAAATGATGTTGATATTAATAAATAAATATGAAAATATGAAACCATCCGAAACAGTTCTCCCTGACCATAATGTAGGGGATAGTACAGAACATGTCCTTTTTGGGAATTGAGTCAAGAACTATCAGGTGTCCCACATGGTCCCCTGATTTATACTTGTATTCTAGTTGCAGCTTAATAGCGCATCTAGCGGCCGTCTTGCTAATGAGGGGGAGAGAGCCCAACAACCGCTTCTAAAGCTGCCGTGAGGCAAGTGTGCATGGCACCCGTAATGCGGAGACATGCAATACTTTGAAGCTTCTGAAGCTTTGTTGCCGTTGTCATCAATCTTATTAGTTTTAATTTTCAAATTTGAAATTTTGTATCCACGAGTCATCGGGAAAGGAGGTCGCCCATGACAGAGCCCGGTATGCCATAGGAAGACTAGATTTAAACCGAAGGTCGCCAGGTCCGCATACTATCGACTAAGCACCCTCTTAGCCATGCATCCATCGGCGCACGCTGTTCCAGCTTGGATTAGGGATTTGGTAATGGGGTTTTCTCCTCACGTTGCTCACTTTAGCCATCTCTCATGCTGTTTCTGTAACCGGTCATTCGGGATGACTTGAAAGTCATATAGCCAGTAGCAAGTTTCCAGATTGGAGGGTGAACAGCTGGAGTATGAGAGCCGTTGCCCGGCGGCCGCCACGAGGAGGCAGTGAGTCTTCTTGAAGCGTTTGCAAATAGGGATCGTCCAATGACTTTGCCACCTCTGTTTGCTGGCATTCGTCGTCAAACCATAGGTTTGGTTCCTCCACCTTCTGAGCTGATCCTCCTCCCAGGTCAGCAGAGAATCGTTTAAAAATCCGGCTGATCGCCCTGTGGTCAATCTGGTCGAATATTCGCTGTCTGTCAGTAAGGTTATCATATGGTAATCCTTATCCTCAATCCAGGTACCTCAAATGACGAGATGGTTGACGTATTCTTCGTTTTCATTTCGGTCACCGAGGCCATGTTGGGCCATCAGATGTTCGAGCGTTGTGTTGTCATTGCTGTCATTTTCTTCTTTTTCTTCTTTTTTTTTTTTTAAGAATCGTAACAGTGAATGAAAGTCAGTTTGCTTACTCTGCTCTGAAATCTGGCTGCCAATATCCTGTCGCTATGATGCACCTACGATATGATACTGCACCTACGATGATAAATACCCTGCCTGATCTAACAATCCTTAATTTCAGAAGAAATTTCCAGGTTTTACTAACAATTCAGCAGTGGCTCTTAGTCGGTATCTAAGAAGTTGTAGGGTTCTAAGAAAATATTACGAACGCCCTACATGTACTCCAAAGAATTACATGGCAACAGTTTTGAACATGCAAGACATCCAAAGACAAAGACGAAAACTCCTTACACTTCGTAATACTTCAACCCAAACAGTTGGGTCTAAAGGAGATACTGCGTAGTACTGAAGCATAACAAAAACTCTTTGTATCTTTCTTTTATTCATTTCCACTCATTGTTACGATTGAAGTACTCCGCCGCGTGGGTGCGGAAGAATGCTAATTGTTAAATAATTTTCATTTCAGTAAAGTTTGAAAATAGTTCCTTTTTAAAAGAAAATAAAATTAGCGTTCTTCCACTAAAGACCTAAACTTTTAGCCATGTGAATTAATTAAAATTACTTCATCTTCCGCATCATGATTGTCCCTTTTCGGTGTTAGTTTTTCAAAGGAAATTCCTTAACGTTATCACTTCTATGATACCTTAATCCGATGAGATCCTTAATTGAAATAGTGTCACGTGATATTCAGTCACATGTCGCTGGCATAAGTTAATCCAATAAACGTTTGCATTAATCTTTAGTATTTTCATTACATCAAACAAAACTCCAATCTAGTAAAAAAAAAAAAAAAAGAAGATAAACACGGGATTATCAAGGATATTATGTAAAAGTTCATTCAAGCCCATATCATACTGATGAATGCTTATTAATCTTTTTCATAATCCTTTTCAACTTAGCCATTCCCTCTGGTCATTTCGTAATCCGTATATGTAATTCTCCAAATGGAATAAAGTTGAAAAGAGGACATAATTAATAACGTCTCAGTAATCAGCTACAACTAGCTACATATACACACGCACACAGGAACTATCACGAACTATGAAAATGAAACAAAATCACCAACAGACAAGGCCTACCACACTAAAGAAATGCGGAGTTGTGTATCTAAATATGTGATTTCATGGAAATAATGACTGGAGGATACTAGTCAAACAGGATACTCAGGCGTATGCGTAATAAGTTGATTTACATACATATGTGCATCTATAATAGTTCCTATGTGAATTCTTTTGCATGTTTTATCACAAAAGAGGTTTTCCTACGAAAAACTAATAATTACTGTTTGTATTTGCGATAAACTTTCAGTGGTCCTTTTCCCTGTGTAGTATAACGCTCCGAAGTTTTGTACCAATCAGCAAATGTTCCATATTTTTTACGTGATTTATTGAACACTAGCTGACCCGCCCGGCTTTGCTCGTATGTTTTGAAGCCGAATTGAATGAATAAGTAGATATGAACGTACGCTACAACTCAATAACAAGAGCAATTGGTAGCCGAGGTATCGAGGATTCGACCAACCAATAGATACGGGCCATACTTGAAAGTCCAATTATTACTTCCTTCCTACTGTGACCGCAGCTAAGGGCTGTCCCCAGGAGGAATCCTTTCTCCCCTTCTATGGTCACTAGTCATCGACAATCTTCTAGTCGATCTTCAGAGATTAGGCGACATCGCCACTGGTTATGCAAACGACTTGGCAATTTTTATCAGTCGTAAACACAGTACTACCATTTCTAGTGTCATGCCATGTGCTTTACTACACATGTTAGAATGGTGCAGCAGAGAAGGACTATCCATGAATCCTTACAAAACCATTCTAGTGCCTTTTACAAAAAGAAGACTAGTCAATCTAGGACCTATCACCATCAAAGGCACCACTTAAGTTTATTCCAGTGAGGTTAAATATCTCGGTGTATGTCTCGTTATTACGGGTGTTATGCGCACCCGCCCCACAGCAGCATTAGAAGCTGTTGTTGGGCTCTCTCACATACAAATCTTCATTAGGAAGACGACCGCTAGATGTGCTATTAAGCTGCAACTAGAATACAAGTATAACTCAGGCGACCATGTGGGACACCTGATAGTTCTTGACTCAATTCCCAAAAAGGACATATTGTGCACTATCCTGGACATTATGGTAGGTTATTTGAAGTAGAAATATTAGACCGTGCAAACCGGTCTAATAATGTTGCGGCACTCGATCCTAGAGGTCTGATCTGGTATACAGATGGATCAAAGATGGAAACTGGAGTTGGAGCTGGCGTTTTTGGACCCAACACCAAGGTCTCAATACCTATGGGAACGTGTAGCACGGTTTTCCAGGCTGAACTCTATACCATTGAGATATGCGGTAGGATAAACCTTATTAAAGGTATTAAAGGCGGTAGGAGGGTATATCTTCTCAGATAGCCAGGCAGCCCTTAATGCGATGTCGTTCAATCTAATGGACTCTATATCAGTCAAATGCAGCTACGATGCACTACAATCTCTTGCCAGACATAATAGGGTGAAACTCGGTTGGGTCCCTGGTTATCATTGAATTGCAGGCAATGAATCTGTAGGCTCAGAATCTGCGTTCACAGGACCTGAACCCTACTGTGGTGTCAACTGGGCTACCGCCACAGCGTTGATTAATACTTGTGAACACAAACTTTGTTTGGCTTACTGGGAAAATGACACGGGGCTGAGACAATCCAAGCGATTAATCAGACCTTTTCCTATAAGGAAGTCCTTAATCTAGATAAGGAAAGTATCAGAACGAAGATTAACTCTTGCCAATCGATGCTTCTTTGGGCTAAGAAGGCAATTGTGTAGCAAAGCCCTCTCGAGCAACTAAAGTAACCCCACATAAGACCCTGACCAGTTCTGCTCTATGGCGAAGAGACGTGGACTATGTTAAGAATGTATGAGGCCGCTCTCGGTTGTTATGAGAGAAAAATACTTCGGATGGTTTTTGGTCCCGTCTGCATAGACTAAGAGTGGAGAAGAAGATACAATCATGAGGTGTACGAACTATATAGTGACATCGACCTAGTCAGAAGAGTTCGAGTACAACGAGCTAGCTGGAGAGGTTTGTTGAGATTGAGGGCCAGGTCCCCCGGGGACTGTAGGGCTACCTAAATAGGTTAGCCAGTACCTAAGTATAATCTTAAGTAAGTAAGGAAGCGTGCATTCATTTCTAGCAATTAGGTTTTGAAGCGCTGTCCCGCAGGATTTTCCACGATCTTGTATGCAAGTTGTATCTCTGATAGAAGGGTAATTTCAGTGGAAATCGAAATTCTTCGTTTATTATACTAAATTCTTACACGACACACACACATAATTATATTTATTTACAAATAATTGTCCTATGTTTATGAAAACGTTTGTATATCTGACTCCCTTCGGGTCTGCAAACTGAGATTTTTTAACTGCGCTGTAGGACATTCTACGTATACATAGAAGTTAATTGAGTAAAATCGTTGTACATTTATTTTCTTCACCTTCTACACTCCTTTGGCTCCTCCATTCCTATTTCCCTGAATTTTTTTTCCCTCATTATTTATAAACATACAAATTCATTTTCATGGTTCGTCCTGGCAAAAAACCAAATGCATATGAAGAAAAATCGCCTTACCATATTTGAATTGCAAGCCTTACAAGAAATATGAACATAACCAACTCAAACATAATAAAGATAAACATCTTACCCAATATCCTTAAATGTACATTTCCCCAAAATGTTTCATGTCCTATTGCTGGCACATTCGAATCGGTTATCCTTAGGATTTCCAACTTAACAAATGATTTGAAAATCGGTCCGATTGTTATTGAGTTTTTTTGTCCTTTGATGATTACCACTCTGACATCGGGATCCAATTGACTGGCAGGAAATGACGATAAGCTGCCTACGAAAAAACAGAACATAGCAAAATAGAATAAAAGTTAAATAAGTAAAACGAAAAAAAGAAAGAAAAGACAAGAGTATTCAAATATTGTTGAGTGATGTAAATGGAATAAAAACCATCTAAGAGAATACAGATAAGACAGTCAACATTCGTCCCAACGGAATTGATAACAACATCCAGGATAAAAAAAAAAGTACTAATAATGATCGATGTGCTTGTGCGGGTATTTAGCATTTGAGATAAGCTTACGTAACTTGGCCAACTGATTTATCGTAAACCATTTCTGTAACAGTGTTATTACGTCGTTGATGTAATTTCTCGACTTATTATGATGAATGGCGGGGTTTTGTGTTCTGTGATACCAATCAGAAGATCGGTTTTTGTTATAGGAGGACCATAGGAGGACGTTTATAGGATTTTATTATTGGTATGAGGATTTATCTTTGTAACAAAGGCAATCTTTGTACTTATGTGATTATTGGAGGCAGACAGTTTTCTCTTTTTTATTGACACACTGAGTGTAATAAAAAACGACAGACTTGTGGAGTTTTATTTTTTGTTTTTTGTTTTATTGAATTATTGAGTCATGATTGAAGGTATCACATAAGCTATAAAAAATTATTTAACTGAAGGGGAGCTTTAAAATGTTAATGTTACAGAAATACACATCAGACTAGATTTGAATTACAATTTAAGATGAGGATGAATCTTCACTATAGAGAATTTGTAAAAAGCAAACATGTCATACCCAGAAAAGGACTTTATGACGGGTCACTCCCATAAACAAGGGTGGGACCTACATTTCACAAAATTTCATACTTGTCTATGATGGACCTATTTATAAGCTCATCCATACAGAAGCGAAAGTTCATATCCAGTAGGTACTCACTGACCACACCAGATTTTCACGAAAGATGCATGTAGTCCCTGCAAGGGAATTTATGAACTTGCGAGAAAAGTAATGCACCATTTGGTAAAACTATTAATAATATCCGGGCAGATCGTCGAGAACAGAAATTAATATCTCTGTCCATGATAGGTATCTCTAAGTCATCAAAGTACCTGATGACATTGTTTGGCATCGTTTATTATTAGAATTAAGATCCATGTTTCCAAATAGCTATTTGAGAAAAACACAGAGTTTCATAAAATAGGAGCAGATGCTGAAGATCATTGTGGAATCATACCGAAATGCTGCGTATGTGGTCGCAACTTTAAGAGCGCTTACTCCAGTTTTTGGTCGTAATAATCGTCCCACCAGACAAGATATACGTACTATAGTGTAT
Source organism: Xylota sylvarum (assembly GCA_905220385.1). Taxonomy (NCBI): domain Eukaryota; kingdom Metazoa; phylum Arthropoda; class Insecta; order Diptera; family Syrphidae; genus Xylota; species Xylota sylvarum. The sequence continues at coordinate 32,843,631 of LR999960.1, forward strand.
AAATTCGAGTCAACATATTCACTATTGAATGTTCCTGTACTAGTGAAACAATGCACTGGTCGAAGTACAGAAAATATTGCAGCAGTTAGTGATTGAGTTCAAAATGAGCCAAATCAATAGATTCCACGTCGTTCACAGGAATTGGGAATCTCTCAGTCCGCATTCTGAGGAATTTTTCTTAAGGATCTTGGCCTAAGTCCTTACAAGATCAAATAGCTCAAGAACTGAATCCTCTTGGATCACTTGAAACACCGAACCTTCTCTGATTACTTACTTACTTACGTCCTGTATCCCCTTGTGGATCCTAGGGCCTCTATAGCGCCTTCGCGCCATCGTGTGCGGTTTCTGGCAATGTGTCTCAGCTTTCTCCAACTCTTTCCCAATTGCCGTGCTTCCTTCTCGATTGTTCTGCGCTATGTACTTCTGGAACCTCTGCGTATTCTGCCATCCTGAGTAAGCATCGTTCCATTGCATCGTGGTGAGCTATGGACCTGCCACTTTTTCGGAGAGTGTGAACAATCCACTGCCACTTTCGTCGTTGTATGGTTGTGCCTATAGGTTAAAATATTGCGTAGGCACCTATTAACAAACGTTTGCAGCTTCCTCATGATAGTAGCGGTCACTCTCCAGGTACCACATCTATATAGCAGCACGGATTCAACATTGGAACGGAACAGTCGTAGCTTGGTGTTTAAGCTAATTGCATTACTACGCCAAATTGTGGATAACATCCCAAAAGCAGATTTTGCTTTCCCTATTCGGCTGGCTACATCCAGTTCGGTTCCGCCATCAGTTGAGACATTATTCCCAAGGTATTGCAAACTCTCTACTCTCTCAACCGTTTGTCCAGCAATGCATATATGAGCTGATGAGTTCGGTCCTAGGCTGATCATTTTTGTTTTTGCCGAGTTAATTTTCAGCCCAATGATGTCAGCTTCCCTCTCCACATTTGCTGTCATTTGGTGAAGGTTCATTATTCTGTGAGACAGTAGGCATACATCGTCGGCGTAGTCAAGGTGTTTGAGTTCGGATGTAAGAGTCCATCGAATTCCTCCATTTCACGTCGATAAAGCGGCATTTAGCACATCGCTAATCACCAATAGAAACAATATTGGTGAAAGAATGCAGCCTTGCCGAACCCAACTTCGAATTCCTCAGACAGCCTTCCTCTGTGCAAAACGTGACATGTGGATCCATCGTATGTAGCCTTGATAATAGCTATTAATTCATCAGGAATGCCTCTCCTGCGCAAGGCAAGCCAAATACATTCCCGATTGACACTATCAAACGCCTTTTCGAAATCGAATCACCGATTGGGCTCTGTAAAAGTTTGAAGAAAATCCTGAATTTCATGGAAAAATTATCTTCAGCGATGAAGGTCATTTTTGTTAGCAAGAAAGTTATCAGTCCTCTTGATGTAACCTATCCACCTATTGCCATATCTAGCACATTTCCGTCGAATATCATCGCCATCCCATAAGGATATGCTCTGCATTCTGAATTTTTGTCATCGCAATGCGTGCAGTATGGTTCATCTATGTGCATATACTTGCAGAGATATTCCTGGAAGCATCCATACCCGGACAGGAATTGCGTCAGGTAGTTTACCACTCCACGCCCTTTACTACTCCATTCTTCTTTGGTGGAGATCAAAGCGTATGTCCATCTTCCTTTGGTGGTAGTATACCATTTATGTTGCCACTCTGCCTGTATGGCAATGCTGGTGATTCTCCTTTCTTCCGGCTCAGTCCCGCGTTATACCGCGACCTTTTTAACTTCACGCCTATGGCTTCCGCTGACACGGTTCTAAAAGCAGAGCATACTCTTAACGATGCGATTCTATGAGCTGCGTTCATGTGCCTTATGTAGGATTTGACTTCTACCGCTGGTGCTCATATGGGAGACCCATACATAACCATCGATTTGCTCACAGTTACTAATAGATTCTTGATTGGCTGCTTGGATCCTCCAATTGTGATTATCCTGGACAGTGCCGCTACTGCCCGGGTGGCCTTTTCACCTGCGTACATCATGTGTTCTTTGAAGTTGAGCCTGTGGTCCAGCAGCATTCCCCGCAAAGAATGTGGTAATCTTCCAAGGATACTAATAGCCTGGGCTATGCACGATTTGTAAACCCAAATACTCGATTTTGGAAGTACGCCTACGTACTAATCCAAACCCTGCACATTCTACCACTTTAACCATTAAACTGCCTTTAGGTATTATATACTTCGCGGGGCTGGTTAGAAATATGGTACGTGCTCTGTTCTGCCGTTTCAGCTCTTCTTATTCATTCGAGTCTTCTTAGCTCGTTCTGGACGCTCACTATGAAAGAACAGACCAGTAGTCCTCTGAGCTTATCATATGACTTACTAGAAGCTCCGTGATCGGTAGCTCCATTCCTGCCTCTAGGAAGCGTCTACAGTGGAAATTGCATGCTCCGCGTCTTCCTATTCCTCTGGACATTCTGGGCAGAAGCGCTATCATGTCCAAATCTGTGAATATATTTCCGATAGCCGCCATGAGCGGACAGGAATTGCGTAGGGTGGTAGTTACAATCCCCGTGTGCTCTTTCTGTCCAAACCGCGATTGTGGGAATCAGCTAGTGGGTCCATCTGCCTTTTTTTCGTATTATTCCACCTGGCTTGCCACAGTCCTACAGATGTTGCCCTTTCTTCTGCTTTTACTTTCCTGATAACGCTGGTCTCTTGTCGGTTCGTGGTTCGCCTAAGGTAAACCCTTTGCATTTCGTTGGCTAGAATGTCGATAGGGACCATTCCCACTAGAACACAGGCTGCCTCGTCCGAAATTGACCAGAAACCGCATATTGTTCTTATTGCGCAGAGCCCGTATGCAGACGGGAGCTTTATTTTCATCTCTTTCATTGTAAGAGCTCCCGCCCAGACCGAAGCAGCGTATAGAATTATTGAGCTTACCACTCTGCAATGCAGAATCGTACTCGCGTATTCAGGTCCACCGATACTTAGCAACATCCTGGAAAGCGCTACTTGCATCTTTGACGCCTTATTACTGCAGTGCTCGCGTAGTTTTTAAAGTTAAACCATCTGTCTTATAATACATCCAAGTATTTTAACGCCTCTTTAGGCTTAATTGATTGGCTTTCAACCCGGAAGTTTACGTATTGCACAGTCTTTCGGCTGGTTATTAGGACAGCCTCCGTCTTGTGGTCAGATAGTTTTAGCTCGGCAGCCTCTAGCCAATTTTTGATCCTGGCGATCGCTTCATCCGTGTCGGACGCTACCTCGTGGATGTGCTTGGCTACGGTAACTACAGCGATATCGTCAACAAAGCCGATAAGCTTAACTTCTTGTGGCAGTGTTAATCGCAGAACTTCGTCACACATAATGTTCCACAGGAGGAGTCCAAGGATAGACCCCTGGGGGACTTCCGCAGAATCATTGTAGTATTTAAAGCCATCGTCCGTCTGGTACCTCAGCTTTCTGTTAGTGAAATAGTTAAGGTTTATCTTCACGAGACAATGTGGTGTATCCATTCTGGTTAGAGATCTCCTAACGTCGAGCGTTACTACGACGGGCTACAGTATTTCTTTGTACCTCCTCGCCCTTTTTTCCCCAGTATCGCTTTAGCAGCTGTATCTACTACCACTTTTATGGCATCGACTTTAGAACGCGATTTTCTAAAGCTATACTGGTGGTCAGACAAAGCTCCTCTATCCTCTGCCACGGCCATTAGTTTGCTGTATATGACACCTTCTACAATCTTTCCAGTTGAAAATATGTTGTCACTTATCATGCTTCATGAAGTTTATCTGGCGTGATTGGTGGAATTTGGTCCATGCTCGTCTTCCTCGTTATGGTGCACAGAGTAGATGCTCTACGGGGAAATAGATGCTTTCCTATTGTTCTCAGCATTGTTGGGCAGGATATTTGATATTAGACTCAGTGGTATGCTCAGCGACCTGTATAGTAAGGTGTTCTACTCTTGTCCCACTACTTAATAACATTGCTCCTGTCTTGTGGTCTGCCAAATCCAGGTCCGATGTCTATAGTCAGGATCTGACATATCTGATGACGTGGCTACATTTTTCAGACATAGCTTTTCGTCACAACAACTACTGCAATAACGTCAGCGTACCCTATGATATAAACTCCGCACGGTTTCGGTATTCTCAAGATCTCATCGTACATTTTGTTCTATACCACTCAGCCAAGCACTGACTCTTGAGGAACTCCTCTCGTAATGTTGTACTTCTTTGGCCCTTCTTCTGAAGTCGTAATGAAAGGTAATATCTTTGAAATAACTGTCAATTATTCTCATTTAGGGTAGTTAGGTATCTGCAAGCTACTTAACTCTCTGCTTGCAAAGTTCCAGCTGACTGAATTAAAAGCGTTTTTGATGTCGAGTGTTATGACGGCACAGTACTGCTTTGTCGCACACTGCCTCTATTCCCTGTATGGAGCTTCGGTTCTTTCTGAAGCCAGTATGGTTAGTTGGAGAGCCCGTGGTCGTCTTCAGTGTGTCGCTCTAGTCTCGTTCGTATGATTTTTTCCAGGACTTTACCCATTGTGTCGAACATGCAGAATAGCCTGTACGACAACGGTTGGTCAGGTGGTTTATTGCCCTTCGGGATAAGCGCTAGCCGTTGCCTTTTCCACTGTAATGACGATTTTTCTTCCCGTAAATATGTCGTGTACAAATGCATGAAAGTCTCTGGCCTTGTTTGAGTCGCTTTTTTCAGAACCAGGTTTGGTATTCCATCCATTCCTGGGGTCTTGGTAAGATGGAAAGATTCCCGCTCTTTTTTTCAACCTAAGGAGCTGCTTTCTTCTTGTTTGAAATGGCCACCGCAGAGTTTCATAGTCTCCTATGTCTCTACGACTGGCTGTCTGTTCCTGTCTATGCATTCTAAGACAATCTGCATGGATATTGGCGATGTCGTCGTTCCACCAATGTAAAGGTTTTCCTTTCCCTTATGTGGCATGGCGGCATCACATCCTCCGGATAAGGACCTGGTCGCTTCTTAGGCTTGTTCTTCTGCTGAGCGTGTTGGTGTGTCCTTAGTATCAAGCATATATTCAAGCATTTCGTTATCATTTCGATGTCCTTATTGAAACCCCTTTACATAAAACGCCGAAAGAATCTAAACTTGCCAGGCAAGGATCGGTCCTTGACGTTTTTTAAATCGTTTTCTTGCTCCAACCTACATATGTTCATATATATACAAGCTATTAGAAAGCGAAAATTTCAACTAACTCATCCCTTTCTGCCTTTGTTGAAAATGAGAATATTGGTTAGACCTAAAGGCAAACAGGTCGTTGCTAATTCAGCTAGAACAACTTTCATTTAAAACATGTATAACTCATTCAAATGAGTGGTGCTTAAACTCCCCTTGTTTAAAATGTCAACCTACATTATTTGTTCACACGACGACAAGAGTGCAAACATAAATACAAAACACATAGTGCATACAGTGTTTACAATTTTATGAAAAGTTCTAGCAAGCATGTAAAACACACAATGACTACGCATATTTGTCTGCCTTATAAGTATTTAAATGTCCTGTCTCGCCCTAGAATGGAATGATAAAGGAAAGGACAATGATATAATAGCCCACAACAATTTTCCCTTCCATTGTGTTTACACAGTGCACACTTTGTAGCCGGATATGGAGGTGCTCACTGTCACCCTTTGCAACAGAAATCTTACTCATGTATCCCTAAGTACTCTTAAGTACAACTGCAGTTCAGATACTTTACTTTGTTCTGTGGTATTCACCGTTGCCGTCATGCCGCAAACAACATTACACTGCAAACAACTGCACTTCACGCCTCCCTGACCTCCCTCATTTTACACTGTATCACAGGACAACAATGGGGTACCTTACCCTCGAAGAGAGCAAACAATGAACACAATTAAAGGAGAGAGAGAAAAAAAAAACAAAAATATTTCACAGTCTCCTCTTCATCTCACCCCATACTTATATATGTATATACGAACCACAGGACATAGATGCACAAGCATGAGTTTTTAAGGACACAGATGCACATACATACCTTTTAAACACAGCGTTTGATAGCGATCCTTCTCGTCCGTAGAACATGAGCATTCCGAAGGGCATTTTTTCGTCCCGGTTAACACTGGTATTGCCCACAGGCAAAGGACGAACCATTTAAGGAGCATCTGAAAATGTAAAGAATTTTTAATTAGTGTAATTTGCAACTGTATTTTTGTGTTCCTCAGTTATGTGACTATATTCTGAGGGATTTAATATACTCATGTGGCTAGTTCCCACCTCTGTCCCTTGTGTACTTACACACATGTTTGAAAGACAATACCTTGACTGCGACTTTACTTCACACAATGTGAATCAAAAATGCATGCTGATGTATGTATCCTAACAAGGTATAACGCAAATGACGACCACAGGGTAAACTAGCTACAATAGAATGAAACGAGAAGGACAATGAAAAAGAATTGTAACATAATCCTTTAGCCAGAACCCGCGTTTAAAGGGGATTATTAATATTTATATGCAGTGCAGTAGGGCATTAATTTTTACTCCTTGCTCCTTATTCTTTTTGATTTTTTCCACTTTGTCTTTCGCAGCGCGCTGCGAAACCGCAGGGACAGATGTGGGATTGTAAGAAAAAACGAAAGTAAGCTGTGAAACCAAAGTAAACCTTGGTGATGATGAAATGACCTCCGGCTTTCATTTGGCCAAGTGCTGGTCGTGGCTTCCGTTCTTTTTCTACGAGAGCACCGATGAGTGATGGGGCGAATATTTTGAGCAGAGAATTTCACTGCTTCAGACGAAATGAAATGTTGGCAGCAATATATTTTTTAAGGATTAAGTGCTTTCTTGTTTGTTTTCGCTCCTTCTTCATGGGCGCGATGAAAAAGTTATTTAATTAAAAACAACAAGAATTACATTAATAGGATGGAACTCGTAGAATGCCATGAAAAACAATTTCCGCTTACAGTTTGCATATACTATACGTGAGTGGACCATTAAGCTTACCTGAATATCCAGCTCAGGTGTTGCGGGTGATGACGATATCAACAAGTGCGATTTATAATATGACGCACTACTGTCATGAGAAAGTAATCCGATTTGGGTACTTAGTAGATATTTGTAAAGATGAACATAAATGCCTTTTCCGAAAAATCTCCACAGGATCTGTCAACTTTAAATCGGATCAAGAACATATCGATACATCGGAAATACCCTCATACACATGTACTAACTCTATATGACAGTGCAAGAAAAATTACTTACACACGCGCTCAGGATGGGAGTTTTACTTTCCAAATCAGTTGATGAAGTCGAGGAAAAGAACTAAGCAATTCTGAAGTCCTTAAGAACTTACATGTAGCTATCAATCAAGCGATGCTATATAAGAAACTTAGTGCAACAGTCTTTAATTAGACAATGAAAGACGTTACGCACTACATAAATGATGACTTAAACGTTTTCAATCATCAGCAAGGTGCACAAGATGGAATACTATGTTCCAAAACGTAAAACCATTTTGTAGAAAAAGAGAAAAAAATCATCACCAGCTATCAAGACACATGACACCTAAATTGTTAGATCTGAACTTGATAGCAGTAAAAATCAACTCAGCGAATGGCAGACTAGAGGTGATTTGGCTAAAGCTTATCCCCCTACTTTGAAGACGAAATGCATCCTCTCCAAAACATTGATCCTATCAGTTCTACTAATTAGAGCCGAGTGCTATATTTAGTTCGGTATGCGAGGAGAACGAATGGAGGAGAAGATATAATCTTCCTTACTTACTTAATTAGGTGACGACACAGTTCGGGATGGACCTGGCCCTCAACCAACAAGAGTTTCTAGCCAGCTCGATCCTCAGCCAGCTGCGTCCAGTTTCGGACACCACGTTGTTTGAGGTTCCTTTCCACTTGAGCGCGCCACCTTAGGTGAGGTCTTCCTCCACTGGGTTGTCAATTTGGGGTAGATTCGAACACTCTTTGGACTAGAGCATTGTTGTCCATCCGTTCTACATGACCCAACGCAACCATCTTAGTCGTTGTATTCGAACTCTTCTGACTAGGTCGATGTCACTGTATAGCTCGTACATCTCATGGTTGTTTCTTCTTCTCCACTCTCAGTCTATGCAGACGGGACCAAAAATCACCCGAAGTATTTTTCGCTCATAACAACAGAGAGCGGCTTCATCCATTCTTAACATAGTCCATGCCTCTGCGCCGTAGAGTAGGACTGGGATAATCAGGATCTTATATAGGATACATTAGTTGTTCGAGAGAGGGCTTTGCTACATGGTTGCCTTTTTAGCCCAAAAAAGCATCGATTGACAAAAGTTAAACTTGGTTTGATCTCAGCGCTGGTGTCATTGTCAGAATTTGTAGCAGATCCTAGATAAACAAAGTCAAAGTTATATCTGTCGAGAGTGACGTTCTGTCCGAGGCGTCGGTGTGGTATGTCCTTTTTTTTGTTGATACCATACATACATGTGTTTTGTTTTGCATCCATCTTAATCGCTTCCGTCTCAATGCTCAAAAAAGCACTATTGACATCACGCTTTGTTCTTCCGATTATGTCAATATCATCGGCATATGCGAGCCGAGCCTGAAAGATTGTGCCTCTGATGTTGGCGTGTGAGTTCTGCACAATTATTTAAGAACGATTTTGAAGAATTCACATGATAGCGCGTCGCCTTGTATGAATCCTTTTTTGACATCAAAGGTCTCGGTGAGGACTTTCCCGACCTTGTTGGAGCAAGGTGCATTCTCCATCGTCAACGTGCACAACCGGACGAGTTTGGCAGGGAAACTAGACATAGCTCTATATAGTTCTTCTCTTTAGATACTGTCATAAGCGGCCTTGAAATCGACAAAAGGTGGTGAGTATCGATTTGAAATTCCTGGGTTTTTTTTCTAAAAGCTGGCGTAGTGCAAAAATTTCGTCGATGGTGGACTTTCCTGGTCTAACACTACACTGATATGGACCAATCAGATTGCTGACAAAAGGTTTTAACCATTCACATAGAATAGCAGATAAGATCTTGTAGGTGACTTTGAGGAGACTAATTACTCTATAGTTGACACATTTTAGAGCGTATCCCTTCTTGAGGATCAGGCAAACAATGCTAAGGTTCTATTCATCGGGCATACTTTCGTTGGTGCATGCTCCTTACCAAGTCATCCCCCGCTGATTTAAATAGCATGGCAGTCAGACCATTACCTCCAACCTTTATTGGATTTCAGCTTAGATATCACTACCTTAACTTCATCCAGATCGGTAGGACAGAAATGTTGATTATCATCATCCGAATTGAATGGTTCATTCTACCTGACAGCAGAATTTTGGTCATCGCCGCCGTTATACAGTCTGCAGAAGTGATCTTTCCATATCCTCTGCATCGACTGCGATTCTAGTACTAGGTTTCCTTGTTCGTCTCTATAAGCTTCGTTTCTTGTAGCCTTGACATTTAGTAAAACTTCCGAACCTCATTCCTGCAATAGCATCTCTCTATTTCCTTTCTCAATCGCGCATCTGATGCTCATTCTTTTTCTTTTGAGAAGTCAGTATTCATCCCTTCTCTTCTGCTCCTAGGGCTCATGGGCCCTTTTTTCCTTCTATACAGCGCCATCTGTTTTTCTGCATTTGCTTGCCGGCATTCTTCGTCGAACCAGGGGTTTCGTTCTGGTGGTCGAGAGAAATCAAGCACATTCGATGCGGCATCACTGATGTATTTTTGTCAGTGTAACCACTGGTCTTCAGTACTTGATGATGGCGGCATAGGACCCTTGAGAAATTAAGGGACACTCGATCGGAAAAGACTCTGGCTATCTCTTGTGATTGTAGTTTCCGACGTTAAACAGCATATCCCTGTCTTTACGATGTTCTGGACCTTGGCTATAACAAGGTAGTGGACCGAATCGACGTTTGCTCCGAGGAACATTCGAACATCCATCATATTGGACGAGTGCCTTGCGTCGATCGCAATGTGATCAATCTGGTTGACGGTTGACTGATCCGGAGATCTCCATGTTTCTTTGTAAATATTGAGATCTGGGAATCCTGCTAGCGATGACAAGAATATTTTGCTCTACTGCAAGGTCAATTAACCTAAATCCGTTATCGGATGTGGTGTCGTGCAAGCTATGCTTTCCGGCAGTACCACGAAAAATGCATTCCCTTCCTAGCTTTGAGTTAAAATCACCGAAGACAATTTTAACATCATAGCTAGGGCACTGCTAGTCCGTCTTGTCCAGGAGCTCGTGGAAACTGTCTTTGATATCGTTATCTTTCTCCTCTGTGGTGGCATGGGCTCATATCAGGCTAATATTAGGGAATTTAGCCTTGGTGCGAGATTTTACGAGACGATCGTTCACATGCTTGAAACTCAAGTCTTCTTGCCTAAATCTGTCTGCAATAACAAACTTGCATTCAAATATGCGCTGCTTCTGTTATCGATAGTAATCGCCGAAGTAGATATCGCAGTTTTTCCCTCCTTCTTTTGGGCGGGCCGTTCCATCACACTCTTTGGATGACGGTAATGTCTGCTTTGTCTGTTAAGAGCTATCATTCCACGTGCGAATCCGAAAGTCGTTGTCCTTATCAAGTTTGCTGGGGTCCTCAACAGTTGAATCATTCTTTTCCGAGGCGGTCTATTCGCAACTAATAGCTTTTTTCATGGTAGGAAAGTTACCCCCTACGCACAACTTCCAATCTGGAGGGCCAGTTCGCTTTAATAGAATGAAGGGCCGGGTTTTCCGGAAGCATTAAGCGCTGCCGTTGGCCCATTAAGTATTCAACCGCAATTCATCACTCTGACTCAGTATTTAAGATCCTTATAGATCTGGAATTCAAATATCGAGTAGTCGAAGCGGCTTATATATGGATAACACTGATTCCGTCTAACGAATTCTTTGCCGCCTTTAACAAGAAGAGGTGCCTTAGTGAAAAAGCACTCCTGTTCCCATCTCTCGTCAGCTGCCACAAATAACCTTCCAATTGGTTGGTTATCCAAATCCAGTCGAGGTACTACGCACCCACCAGCCACCATCACGGCGGTGTACAGTAGGAGTTGATAGTGAGACGATATCGTAAGAACGCTTGTGCTCTCATATATGTATTCCCCTTTGGTCAGAAGTTACAACCGCGAACACTAAAAGCTGTATCAAGATGTCGATGTAGTTCAAAAAGCCAAAACAAGTCGACTTCAATAGTTTGGCCACATCAAGCGAATGGACAATAATGCTCTAGCAATTCCGGTTTAAGGACAAAGCTTTCTCGGATACCAAAGCGATTGGTCTAGACAACTGGAAACAGCATTCCCGGGACCGAAGTGAATGGAAGGCTCTTCATGGGTCGAAAGCACGTTAAGTAAGTCAATAAGTAAATAGAACTCGTATATGATCCAGTCAATGAACTGGACTGCTATATTAGGATAAACTTCGATTGGATATAAGGTCACGTTGGAAAAGATGATTAGCACTTTAGTGAAACAAAGGTCAGTCACTTTTTACCGAAACTATTCTGCAGAATAAGGGAAAATGCTCGTTAATTAGAATTCAAGACTTGGAAAAACCTATAAGAACTACAACCGTAGAAGATTCAAGGGGTATGCATCACTTTGCTAACCCACAAAAGTCTTAGAGAAACTTGCCTCGACAGGCGCTACTCTTAATGTGGCTTATTTTCAAAAAATTCTGAAAGTTAAGCCAGATAGTTCTTTGAAAAATGATATACCAGAGTAAGGAGAACGTTAAAAAATTTATCAACTAAATTACTTTCGTTTAGTATCTAGTTAAAGTTGCAGATTTTAGCAACATTCTTTCAAAATCCTTAAACTAAAACTTTTCTTTTCTTTTACGAACTCCCCCCGGAATGACTCATGAAATTCACTAATAACTCCTTTTCCCACTGACGTCGATAACTTTCACTGGCTTCAACATAAAATTACATGGCTCAGCATTAAATCACAATAAACCTGTAATCCATTATTTTTAGCACCCCAAAGTCACCTGGGCATTCCGAGCAAACACCAATAAACTACCTCCTTCCGCCCACACTAAAGTAGAGAAAATTCCAGCAAAAGATATCTCAGAAACCTGCATTTCAATTTACCCCAAAAAAAAGGAGGTCGAAGTAAAACTACCCCAAATAATGCCACAGATACATATATGTACATTCCTTGATGCTGATCATATACATAGATACAAAGAGTACAGGAAGCTAATTTCATTCCCAAGTATGCTACTGAATTGCAACAGACAAAATAAACTACGAAAAGGATTTCCAATTGCACTTACCTTGGAGGTTTGTTTTTTTTTTTTTCACCGAGTCCTTTTTATGCTACACCGTTGTCGTTTTTATTTCTTTTCCTTTCGGTGGTATATTGTTAGCGGGTAAAATAGATGTTACCGGTGAATCATAAGAACCGTTGGTTATGTACAGTCCTTGGGATTTCTTTCAGTGCTGCTGCTGTTGCTATTGCTATTGCAGATACTACACTTGCATTTGACAGCTACTGTTGGTCGTATCCTTTTATCGGAAATACTGCTGCTTAACTTCGATCCTGTGAATAATAAGAGAAAGAGATGCGGTATGCACGTGAGTAACGGTTGCAAGAGTGAATACTAAAGAAATCCAACCATGAATACTGGATGGTAAGTCATAAGAAATTTGAATAGGTATTGAAATTTTATTATTTTGTGGTGCAGGTGCTATCGGAAGGAAGTTAAAACTTTCATGACTGGTTTGTCAGAAAATCGTAAGATAACGTCACAAACATTGAATTGGAAACTTGGATCTATTAAAGTTACATGCATTTACATACATTAAATGTAATATCTAATTATATTAACAGTGAGACAATTTTATTCTCGTGTAGACATATGTACATCTTTAAAACTTAAGAGCTGGTATTTGAAACCTACTTTCAGTCATTCACATAGATACATATCTGACGAAGGGATATTTTGTGTGCTTGTTACTAGATTTTTTTTAATTAAGCAAACAAGAAGTTGTTATGATTTTTAAAATAAATAGCAGTGGATCAGGATCAGCAGGATCTGCCAAAGTGTGAAGATTGGTCTGAAACCACACTGATAGGGCACAGGTTGTTGATAAGGGTTCCAGACGTTCACACAATATGGCAGATAGGATCTTGTACGAGATGTTGGCGGATACTGATACCTGTTTAATTGACGACGTCTCTTTCTTGTTCCATGTGATTCCATTTATCAGGCATACCCTCACTAGACCAAATTATAGAGATGAGTTGGTGTATGCTCTCCACCAAGTCACCTCCAGCGGCTTTGAAGAACTCGGCCTGTAGGTCATTAGGTCCAGCAGTCTTGTTAGATTTAAGCTTGGATACTTCTATCCTAACTTCGTTTTGATTTGCTGGACGGCAATGTTGACTATCATCGTCTATGTTGAATGGTTCATTCTGCCTGACAATGCGATGTTGATTTTCGTCGCCGTTATACAGTCTGCAGAAGAAGTTTTGCATATTCTCAGCACCAACTGTGACTCTATTAGGAGGTTTTCCTCTTAAACATACCGTGGCTGTTCGGAAGGTTCAGACATCCAGAGTGCTGGAGGCATGCCTAGCGTCGATCACTCTGGTTCACCAATTTGGTTCACCGTTTCATGATCGTGATCGCCGTATCCTCTTGTGAATACTGATATGAAAAAATCGTCTGCTTGCTATAGTAACGTTTTGCATCGCCTCCGAGTCAATAAGCAATAAGTCATGTAGGCTGTCTACCAACTGTCCTACCAAAAATGTCCACCTTTACTAAAACGCCTAAAACGATTTTAACGTCATACTTAGAACATTTCTCCCAACCATGCAAGTGTGTTTCACGCGGAAATATATGGTATAATCGAGGCCTGTCGGGACCTATCCACTCTAAATAACAACGAACACATAGACATCTATGTATATAAACAGCAAAGCAGCCATCAAAATCATAACCTCCATCACAACCAGCTCTAAATTGGTCAAAAGATGTAAAGAGGAACTCAAATCCCTTAGCTCAAGACATAGCAACGCGCTCTGCTGGATTCCGGGGCACATGGACTTCCACGGGAATGAAGTGACCGATGAGCTAGCAAGAAAAAGATCAGAATCAAAACACCTAACAGCAGATCACTCAGTCCTAATGCCCATCAGTCCAAAATCACCTCGGACTTTCTCAACATGGGCAATATAAGGTGGAGAACACTCTCCTCATGCCGCGTCTATAGAAAACTTTGGGCCCAACACGACAAAAGAAGGACTAGAGAACTTCTATCGCTGAATAGACCACAGCTGAGTCTCCTCATAGGTACTTATTCTCACAGGCCACAATTCAATGCCGGCCCATCTTAGAAGAATAAGAATCAGCACCATAGACCTATGCAGAGGCTGTCGTGACCCAGAAGTAGAGGAGAGAAGTACTTCACATTTCCTCTACGAAGCCTCAATAGAACAAGATACTCAACCCTGGGAAAGGTATCTTTCGACGACCTCAACGAACTCCACCTAAAACCACCCCTTAAATTCATTACGAAAATCGGATGGTTCAGGAGGGCCGCTTCTGACATGGATTAAGTGTTGGGAATAATAGTCATTATTTATTTTAGGTAACCCACACCGGGGAACACAATGAATCCGCTGTTATCTGAGTGAGGCTGCACATTAGTATAGTGCGGTTACCCCCCCAACGTCGTCCTTGTCCTCTGTGGGGTCATAAATGCATATTAGGCTTATGTTAGCGAATTAAGCCTTGATGCGGATTGTCATAAGACATTCGAAAGCTTAAGACTTCTTGCCTAAGTGTGACACGTTCTGACTGACATTCGCATTCGAATAAGCGCTGATTCTGTCCTCTTTAGCAATCACCATGGTAAATGACGCAGATTTTCATCCTCCTTTTTCCCGGCCCATTTCATAGAACTTCCTGGGTGGAGGTGATATCTGCATTCTAGCAGTGTAGGGCCTCTGGTAGTTAATCGGCTACACGCGGGCTGTTAAGAGTCGGAACATTCCATGTGCAGATTCGAAAGTCATTGTCCTTGTTTCGGGACCGAATTTTCCGAAGTCAGTAACCCACTT
The DNA here is from genome assembly GCA_905220385.1 of Xylota sylvarum. Lineage (NCBI taxonomy): Eukaryota > Metazoa > Arthropoda > Insecta > Diptera > Syrphidae > Xylota > Xylota sylvarum. The sequence continues at coordinate 32,858,711 of LR999960.1, forward strand.
CGGGGATATGAGCCAATCTGACAATTAGTTTGATCTGATTAGTTAGATATAACTGTCTGAAGTTAGTACAGGGTTTAAAGACCATCCTTTATGCAATATATGTATGTATATATGTACAAATGTTTGCCCATCTTGAAAGGAATGTACAAATTAACCGAAGAATACATTATACGACAACACCTGACAGTTTAATATCTCGTCCTGGTGACAACTGAGATAAGAGCATTCCTGAATATTAAATTTTAATTACTCTATTCGCACTAAAAAACAAAAAATAACCGTTATTCGCGTCTAACACAAAATCAAAATCTGAAATCTGTTCGTTGTGGGCTGTAATTTTTTATCCTTCGAAGGAATTTTCCCATTACGTTTAATGACGTTCCTTATAAAATATTCACATCAACGTCCTACCGCACCGCCGTCGCACTGTCACCGCCCCCCTTAAAACCATCATAAACAACATCATCAAGAAAGCATGGAAAGTAATTAAAGTTTCAACAAAAACTCCTTTTCAATGAAGACGAGATATTCTCTCCTTCGGGTTGGTTTGGTCCTTTGCCTTGGCGTCCTTTTTTCGTTTCTCTGTGTGTTTTTGGTTTTTTTTTAATTTTGAATTTCCGGCAAGGAGTTCCAAGAATTTACATTCCATTTGCCATTAATCATTTCATTTGTGTAGCTGTGGGTACGGGGTACGTTTGCTTAAGTCAACAGTATGCCATTGCTGCGGCTGTCATTTTAATTCGCTGTCAATTTATTTAATGTCGAAAACTGAAACAGTCAATAATTTGAGTTTTTTTTTCTTACTTGCTTGCGTGTTTGTTTTTAAGAAATCCTTTCTGCGTTTACAGTGAAAATTACAACTTTAGCAGGTGGTAAAATTAATTAACATTATTTGACGAAGGATTCTTTCTCATCTACCTATACAATATTTGCCTGGAAACAATGGAAGTCGATTAAAGTTTTTCGGTAGACGCAGGAAGAGAATGCTTATTTTTTGTTTTACTCCTGATCCTGACACAGAATTTAAAAGAAACTAGTTTTAAAGTTTTGCGGTCTATTCGAGTACTATTACGAACTGAACTGAAACGAATTCGAATCTGTTCAGCACCTGTTAGGCAAGTAGGAGACTTGAAATTCTTGATACAAGATTCAGTAACGTTGAACTGCGGGTCTTTTAACACAAAAGATTTTTTTTCAGCTTCCTACAAAAAATATAAATCTAGTACCTAGATAAGTAAGATCTAGTATCTAGAAAGTAGTCCCAATGCATCAATCTGCATTATGCTATGTTCCCACCAAACCGAAGACGATGAACTTTTACTGATATCTCGAAAGCTATTCCTACCAGCTGCAATGACAATATAAATGATCAGCAAAATAAACCATAGTTCACGCTGTAGGTTTGTTTGTTTGGACAACCTCTAACCGATGGATGAACTCAAAAGAATTTCAAATAGGTTTCGCCGAAATCACTATATTTCGAAAGCTTGGAAATGTATGGGAAAACCTAAGAGATTTGGAAAATTTTGCTGAAACCTCAGGTTTTCGTTCGGAGGGTACGTAGTATTATTTGCCGACCATTGTTTCTAGATATTCATATGTATGAGCATGGAAAACGCCTTTAACACCGCGATTTAGTGAAACATCACTTATAAACAAGGAGTGCCTAATATGTGATAATATTCCCAATAAAGGGTGAATTTTTTAACTTAGTAGTAACTTCAAACAGTTATATCTGTCAAACCAATTGTCAGATTGCAAGCTGTCAGTGTCATTTTTATGCAGTAGTCCTTACAATTTTATCGTGATGACATACGCGCTTCAAAAACGTTAACAAATGTAAGAAGTTTGTTTCCAAAATTATGGTTCTATGCGCCACACTTATAGAGCCCTTGCACCATATTATACCCGTCATAATCGACAATCTGAGACCGCATACCAACAGCCAATAAGCACAATTGTCGGAGCGAAGATAATCCAAGTTACATCCCGAAAAAGTCATTTTTCAAAAATGAGGCTAATGAGCCTATTAATTATTTTCTTTAGGGATACGTAAAGTTGGTAGTCTATGCGACCAAAAAAACAACAATGGACGCATTGGAAGCCATCATTATTCGTTTTATGACGTTTATGACTGAATACAAATGAATGTTACTATAGAGTTAAAAAAAACACCCTTTACGTATGCGACAACACAAGGCTTCTGAGCACGACGGCTTACCATCCAATCTGTTCAAAGCAGCTGGAAATGACCTGGTAGAGAGCATACACCTACCCATTTCTAAGATTTGGTGAGACGAGTGTATGTCTGATGAATGATCTATGACCCACAAGAAAGGAGACCTCCTCAATTGCGCCAACTACAGAGGTATCGATCTAATCAACATCGAGTACAAGATCATATCTGCCAAACTGTGTGAATGTCTGAAATCTTTCGTCAACAACCTGAGTTGCCCCTATTAGTGCGGTTTCAAACCAGGGAAGTCCACAGTCGATAAAATTTTCTCACTTCGACAAATCCTGGATAAAACCCAATAAGTCCAAGGCCGCATATGACACCATTTATAGAGAAGACCTATACCGATCCATGTCTAGTTTTGGCATCCCTCCCAAACTGGTTCGCCTGTGCAGGATAACGATGGAGGACACTCGTTGCTCCATCCAGATTGGTAACGACCTCACCGAGACCTTTAATGTCAAAAAAGGATATATACAAGGTGACGCGGTGTCATGTGATTTTCAACATCATACTTGAAAGGATTGTCCGAAACTCACAAGCCTACTCCGGAGGCACAATCTTTCAAAAGTCTTTGCAACTATTAGTTTACGCCGACGACATTGACATAATTGGGAGAACACAGCGGGCTGTCACCAGTGCGTTCGCTGGTATTGCAATGGAGGCAGCCAAAATGGGTTTAGCGGTAAAAGAGGGCAAAACCAAGTATATGCTGTCAACAAGCAAGTTTATGACTCAACATCGATGAATTCGACAGAATGTCACAATCGACAGCTATAACTTTGAGGTAGTAAGGGATTTTGTCTACATTGGCTCTGCTATCAATTCTGACAATAACACCTCGACAGAAATAAAACAAAGAATAACTCTTGCCAATCGCTGTTTCTTTGGGCTGAGAAGGCAATTGAGTAGTAAGGCCCTATTCCGAACAACTAAGGAGACTCTATATAAGACCTTGATCATCCCAGTCCTTCTTTATAGCCCTGAAGCATGGACTTTATCGAAAGCGGATGAAGATATCCTCGGTCGTTTCGAGAGAAAAATTCTTCCTAAAATATTCGGTCCCGTTTGCGTTGACGGGCTTTGAAGGAGGAGATTTAACGATGAACAGTACGCTATACAGCAACATTGACCTAGTCAAAAAACACTGCATTAGTCGTTTGAGATGGCTAGGACATGTGGAGCGAATGGAGGCCAGTGCTCCGGCCCAAATCGAATAAAATCCGGAGAGACAACGCAATAGAGAAAAACCTCGCCTTAGGTGGCGAACCAAGTTGAAGCTTAGAGTGCGCAACTGTAGGCAGTTAGCTAACTACCGAGCTAACTGGAGAGGCTTGTTAGTTGAGGCCCAGGTTCACTCCGAACTGTAGCGGCACCTAAGTAAGTAAGTAAGTAAGAATGCTTTTAAAAGAACATGGAGCTTGTCACCGAAAAATATGTTCGGAGGAACATAGGTATGTCAATAGCATATAAAACCGTTCCTAGAATATTATCATTGTTATTTCATCCTACTTACCTAGACTGCACGAGTTCTCTTCTAAGTACGCTTAACGCTGTAATGCTGGATCTACAGCGTCGTGATATTGCCTCTTCGTACTTACTACATATTATAGCAAAACTTTTGGTATACTCCGCACTGGAGTTTTAGTAACTGTACGGGACCAATATAAAATGTCTCATGAATATGCTGTCCGATGAAATGAAATAAGAATTTTGTCGATGCAAAATCAGTGAATTTCTAGTTGCCTCTCAGCATATTTGGATGATGGATTTAAGTGCCACTGCAGTCTGCGATATTTGTCAAGACATACAGAAAACCGAATAGAAAAGCAATGACTTTAGAAATATAGCTCCAGTGTGCCAAAAGTTGTGTAGAACAAGTTTCAGAATACCTATACCATATCGTCCAAATCGAGGTTAAACATCAGGTATGTTCATGAACGATCGCTTTAAAATGTCTTGTGTTCGAGTAGATTCAAAGTCGTTTCACTAAAAATATATGTTCATGAGCATTTTTATTTTATATTAATTTATGTATTTATTGCAGTTTTACTAAATAACAATTATCCTGAACCAATATATCGAACCGTCCATCTGTATCACCAGCCGAGTACATTAGGCAACCAATTGTACAAGAAATATCCACAAATATCATCTCCAAAGCACTGCTTCGAGTAACTAGAAATCCCCAATTGATTACAGTTGACAGGTCCCTAATATGCGCCTGTCTTAAAATCCCATCTATCTGTAAAGGATACAGTTTAGAAAAACCAATTTATTTCTCATTTCCCTCGTATACAGCGCGTTGAACATCTCGATGGTCGTTGATGTTGTAAACGTAACTTTTCATCAAAATATTCCATTGAAAGTGTTCCGCCTCTTGGGTCAAATTGTCTGCAAGTAGGCCAACCATCAAGACTTCCATGACCAGAAACAGAGACGAACTCAATGTTATGGTAAATAAATTCAAAAGTGGACATATAGACAAAGCCTTCTGAAAACCATTGAAAATTATAAGTAGAAACGAATGATAGTTTAGAAACATGGTTTGTAGCAAATTTAAGTATGTTATCGTTATAAACTGTCGATAGTACATATTCGAAGCTCGTTTTATCCTGAATATCCTGGTGCAAATTTTTGCCAAGTTCTCCCAGTCACCTGCTCTTATATCTCTAGTTTCGTCGCTTAGAAAATTATTTAGTTGTGAGAATATTGCAGTTAAGTGTCCTTGCATCAGTTCCCATTGAAAAAACAAACCGACTAACAAAAGTTTATTGAAAGCCACCATCACTTCAGGTTCAAATATCATATGAATCCAATTCCATTGGCGTTGAGAAATCAAATAGAGCTCAAGGATTGTGATAAATAGTCTGATTTGCCAGACGAAGTTCACTTTTCTTATTGGAATGATCTCCTTGCGCATTAGTTTCACAGAAGCATTGTTACATTTGAGAATGCCATTCCAAATGTACATCAATGTTGGATAGTTATCATGATGATGACTGTATGTAGTTATAATCCCGAACCAGATATGGACGAAACTCATAACTTGGAGAATAACATCCTGAATGTCATGCTTTTTATTTTTATCCAAAAACTCCTTAACTAAGGCACTAACTACGCCAAAAAGTAGAACGACTAATGGAATGGTTGTGAAACAGAGCCACAGCATCACAGTATTGAAGTGTGTGAGACAAGTGTTGATTTTGTAGTTCCCTTGGGTGTGACTGTAGAGGAGGTTGAATAGACCCAACAATCTAGGCAAGATAACTGAGATTTTAATGTGTCTAACTAGTCGCTTTGTCCTTTGAATCATTCTTAGTGTGGATGGTATTGACAAACGTAGTTCACAGACTGAAGTGCAAAACATGTTCGTAACAGAAATATATTAGAACTATGTCTATCTAATAGCATTAGACTACTTTCACAATATATTACGTATATCTGCTATAATATGCTAGACAGAAATATTGATTTCACAATATAGCACCATATAGGATAAAGGATAATGGGAATGGTACGATGACCATTTGGTTTTAATTGCGAATGCAAATCACCTTGACATGGTTATAGATTTGCCAGACATAACTCCACTCGACATAAGCCTATAACTATTGTCCCAGTTCAGTGGCATAAAAGTTCCACCCCATCAGGACATGAGTTCAGAATTTTTTGTCGACGAAAGGACATATATAACTCCACAACTTTTGGAAAGAATAATCAAATAAAATTACTTCACCGCTCCGATTCACTACTACTTAACAATTTGGTAGGCAGCCACCTACATAGTTCATATGTACATGGTTTATATGGATAGCTATACAAGAACCATGGGTGCGGAATAAACGCATTTGTGGTTATGGTGGTGTTCTTGGTATTACGGTACTCTGTCACTTGCGAGCTGAAAGATCCAGTGCTTGTCTAATTGTACCAAACTTTCTCTCAGTGACCAAGCTTGAACAATTTTGTGGCCAGGATTTGGTATCTGCAGCTATGAGGTACGAAGCGAACGGAGATTGGAAAACCTTCCTCGTTGCATCTGCTTACTTTCCCTATGATACGATAACACCTCCGCCCTCTAAGGTTGTTATCGATCTCCTAGAGTATTGTGATTCTCGAAAAATAGGGCTCAGAGTATAGTCTTGGGCAGCAGCAATGCATTGTACGAGAAAACCATCTCCTAGACTTTCTATTATCGTCTGAAATGGTCATCAACAATGTTGGTTCTCAGCCGGCCTTTGTTACGGCAAGAAGAAAGGAAGTGATTGACTTGACGTTATCTAACCTATATTTCAAGTCGATTACAAATTGAAGAGTTCTGCCGGAGATGTTCCTGTCAGATCATAGATACATCGCCTTCCAAATCAAATGCGAAGCTATTATTTTGCAGGAGCAGAGGAAACCGCTAAAAACTAACTGGTTACGATTCAGAGTAGAGCTGAACAAGTCTGTCAAAACTCCTTCTAAACGCAGAACGAGACGAATGGTTGAGGATGTCTGACTAGTAACATCAGCAGATGTTTCGAATTGACGTTCCCGGTTATGAAAACCTTCTGTAGATAGATGGAAACACACTTTCTAAGTATCCAGATAACGATTAGGTGACATCTTAGCCCGCCTGAGCAGGTTGAGCTTCATCTAAGTCGCAAAACTCGGTGTAGCTAGTACACTGCATCGGCCGTGGCAACAGATAAGACTATCAAATATGCTGTAGCATCTTTTGATAGCTTCAAATCGACTAGTACCGATGGAGTGTATCTACCCAGCTTTGATGCAACAGGGTATAAACCAGTTGCTCCAAACTCTGAAGAGAATCTTCATTGTGTGTCTGGCACTGACATTTGTTTCTATACCTTGGCGTACGGCTCGACTTCCTCTCTCTTGCATACGATCAGGCATACTCGGATGATGTTGCCATACTTTCAGTCGGGTCATACCTACAGACTGTCTGTGCTAATGCGCAGATAGCCTTATGCATGTTCGATGAAGAGTGCAATTGGAATGGGCTTTCCATTAATCCTTTGAAAACTGAGGTTGTTCTCTTCACGAGAAGAGGATTATGACCGGTCTGACTCAGCAAGTGCTAAAAGGCGTCACTCTCCTGATCTGCGATGAATCGAAATATCAGCGTGTGACCCTGGGTAAGAAACTTCTTTGTTCAGTGCATGTTAAGTCGCAGACATCCAAGGCGCTCTAAGTTTTTTTGCAGTGACTGTGCTTTTGGCAAGACATGGGGCTTATTACCCAAAAAGGTCATCTGGATCTATAAGGCTATGATAAGACCTTTTTAATTTTATGCATCGGTTGTTTGGTGGAGATGGCTTTAGATTAAGTACATATGTGACTGCCTTCTGCACGAAACTCCAAAGAACGGCCTGTCTCGGCTGCACGGGAGGTTTCCGGAGTACGTCTGGCTTGATGAACCTCCCCTTGATACTAACCAGATGCACTATCAAGGCAATCTACCATCTCAGACGTGGTTTCGGTATCATCCGCACTGCAGGTTCGATGTTATGTTATCCTCATGGCTGCCTACTGTAAGAATATGTGGCGAGGTCGCCGTATTTGTATCTGTAGTGATAGTCAGGCTGCGCTTAGGGCCTTGGTCGTGCCTGTAATCCATTCCAAAATAGTTCAAGAATGCAAGAACTCTTTGAATTCGGTTGTAACGTTGAACTTTTTGACTCTTGTCTGGGTTCCAGATCACACTGGGATTGCAGGAAATGAGATCTCCGACGAGTTTGCTAAGCAAAGCTCATAGGATGATTCTTAGGACCTGAACCTGGGTTTCATTCGAACATAATTGTGTTTGGCACAGCACTCCAAGATGCAATTGGCTAAACGTATGCTTCCGAACGTCTGTAAGAAATTATTAGCATTCTTGCTGTCTCTCAGCAGAAAATACTGTAGACAACTTATTGTCCTTCTTAAGGGACATTTTCCTCATTAGTGTGCTAGGCTTAAGAGACACCACTGTCTGTGAGTGCAACGATACTTCGGATCATTTCCTTTGTTATTGTCCTGCCTTTGCTCGGATCAGGTGGCAGATCCTCGGCGCTGATGTGGTGAGTGATGATTCTGTAAGCTCCTCATTGCTGAAGTGTATTCTTTGCTTTCTCCGAAAGTCGAAGAAATTCCAGTAAATTGGATACTACTGGATTTTGCTTTCCCGGTCCCGATATGATGGGACATACATAAGTCCATAATTCGATTGTAGACTTATGTCCCGTGGACTTATATACATATATATGTACCTGCTCCAGATTTGTCTCATAAATTATTGAAAGATGAAATAACGCGTGCAATTCGACAATCAAAGAGAATAGAGAGTCCAACAATGAGGGACATAGCTCCATTCTTAAGGAATCACTTCCTGACATCTCTGATGAATCGGATGATATCCTCGGAACTCTCGACTTTGATACATTGTACGAAGTAATATACCCGGAAAGCAAGGATTGGCATAGGATAGTCCTATCTCAACAAAGTGAGATTTTAATTTACACACATGGTTCCAAAATCAGTGGGGGTACATCCTCTGATATATACTTCCAGAGACATAAACTCGCAAGTGACTCTGAACCTCTAAGCAGAGGTACATTAATAGTTAGGCTGCGCTTAAGGAATCCAACATCAGAAAATCTGCATCACAATGCTGAAGCCATTATGTAGGCAGAACCGTGTCAGATTAGATACATGAACAGTGCGATATAGAAGGGAATGAAAGGGCCGACGTACTGGCCAATAAAGAATCAGAGCTTCCACAATGCGATACATTTAAAGAAGTAAAACTACCAATATGCTCTGTATATGCCAAGGCATAGCTTAAAGTAGACTTAAACACATTTGAAAGAAATTCTTTGACAACTTAGAGGAAGTTGGCCCTGCGAAACAAATAAAATAGTTTAATATAATAAAATTTTGTAGGGAAATCAAATGCAGTTGTTACTGTAATGGTTCTCTATGGATCGTGATGGGTCCACTATAGTGCCTAGTGGTGTTTATGAAAAACTCTTAATCCTACACCACTTACCTACTTACCTACTCTCTCTTTTAGAGTTGTGTGAGGGAAGTTACTGAGGAGATCATTGGAACTCTACTCTACTGAGACTATGTAGTCAATACACTAACCGGTTACCTCACGCAATCCTTCGAAAATCCTTTCTGATCTGTAATCAAAGTGGGAAACAACGTCCACCATGGTGGAGCGATAAAATAGCGGAGCTCATTCGTATCTCAAGATCAGGTTGAAACTTCGCCAAAGATTGGGTCATCGAATGGTTAAGAAACAAGTTAGATATGCGAAAAGAAACTCCTGGAGACTTTTCAGTGAATCTATGGAATCTACCAACGAAGCATTGTGTCTCAGAAAGATTCTAGCCAAGACACCAAAGCCGGCCTGTAATATCAGAAAAAGCGATGATTCATGAATGGAATCGCAGGACATACTACTGAATACTAACTTTCTCGGTTGCTTACTGCTCTTCGGGGATAACTGTGTGTGGTCATTTCTATTGAAAATGCAGGTGGAGCTCTAATCGTCTACAGAGAATGGACTTGAATTTATAAATACCTGTACTTCGCTGAATTGCATCCTTTCTCTCAACATAGTACGTGTTGCAATAACAAAGCACCTGCTCTCACAGCAAACCACACTAAGCCCCAAACAAAAGAATATTGATTCACTGTGAATACAAGTCCAAGTATATCCAACAAACTACAGAAATAGGAACCATCCATGAAAGGAAATCACAGATTTTACGCATAGCAACAAATTTTTACACAAAAACGTATTTTAAACAATCAACACATGTGAAATGGATAAATACCAAACTTTAGCAAAGCCTGCCTCTCGGCGAACCATTTTCGTTCAAATAAATGTGTTATGTGGTAAATTCGTTAAAATAACATCCGATCTCTTTAACAGGAGCGTTTCAATCTCCTGGTACATTACTTTTACCCGCTTCCAACCCCCCAATGTACATATTAAGTCATTCAGTCAGCCTGTGAGGCGTATGGTATCGTCTCTGCTGAAACAAAAGGAAACCCAATACTCAGAGGAGAACGGAGCGAAAACCTGGAGTTGTAGCAAGAGCCCACCCGCCTAACACTAGACATCGATACGCCTTTTACACGCTGGTGTATCGTGTGTTAAACAAGATGCCTGCGTGAGATGCGGCAGAGGGGCGAAAGCTCTTTCAGTTTCGGTGTGTACCATCTTCTTTCGAAATTGAAATGAGTGCATGGTAATCCGATCCAGAAGTTAAGCCATTTCCACAGTAACTGGCTTCCGAAAGACCCACTCTGTTGGCATCCTATCCGGATGACGCAAACGCAGGCGATTGTCGAATAAGAAATTACCGCACAAGGACGAGCCGAATGATGCCTTTGTTTGATTTATCAAATTCAATTACGTACTCAATGGATTGGGTAATACATGTCGGTGCCATGTGTGTACATATATGTTTTTGTGTTTTTTGTTAATGGGTTAAGCTAAGTTGTGAAGTGATAAAAGAGTTAGAAGAACTGGCTACCGAATACTTTGATTGCGTAATGTACCATCCTTGAGTGAAATTAAATGCTCCTAAACCGCTGGCAATTTACAAAACAGATATCGGTTACACAATGTAAACGGATATAAAGGAAACAGAATGTACGGTTTCTGAGTTCATCAATTAGGCTCTTATGTTTTATAATTGAAGCCTTTCTGTTAAAAGGTTTAATATTTGGTTTACACAAAGGGTTATAGGATACCTCTAGGGCATTGGAATTAAATCCGAATGTGCACATACTTTTCAGACGATGAGATGAATCTAGAACAATCTATTGAGGTGGATCGAGTGTTGGGATTTAAGTATCTATGAACAGCGGAATTAAATTGTGAAAGTCTGTAAAGATGAAAGAGATGGGCTAATATGTATAATTAATTTGACGAATATAGGTACTTACTTTCGATGAAGTATGAGTTACACCAAACATGCCAGATTAGGAGAAGGACGCAATGTATAAGTACGTGTATCCTCAACAGAATTAAATGTATACATTGGCGTGTATTAGATCAAATACAGAAATGTGGATAACAAGATTTGAGTTATAGTCTTTCGTAATACCACGGATCTATCAGTATCAAGCTATTACTTCAACCATCCGGACTTTTTTTTAAGAAGTAGAAGAGTAGATCTGCTGAAATCGCAAGATATCGCCAGAACCTTCGCTGAACGCGTATCCCGAAATCTCTCAATCTCTCTAGTGTAGCATTTTGATCGCTACACTTATAATTTGAATTTGCCGAGCTACAAGTGCTGAAAAATGTTTATGGAACACAAAATTACAAGTCCATACTTTATTTGTGCTTGTAGTTACAAGTTCACAAGTACAACACTTGTAGTTTTGTGAAATAGTCCCCAGTGCTCCGACCAGCAGAGTCTACGAATTAAACCTTACCGTACGAACAATAAGTACAGTAAGTACAGTAAGAACAATACGTAAGTAAGTAAGTAAGTAAGTGCATTAAACCACTTATTAGATAACCTTCGTTTCAGAACATTGACCTACTAAGTAATGACAGTACGGTTGACTCATAGTCTATCACATTCAGTCCTGATATACCGACATCTATCCACATCACAACGACATACACGAAGCTTCGAATAGGAGTACTCGCGCGATAGACATGTTTCTGTCTCACCTTGTTTCGAGCTCGTGATCTTACAAATGAAATAACTTCATCTTCCCTGATAGTCAAAACAGCAAGAGCATTGAAGATAGCAGGAGTGAAGGTTGGGTTCGGTGGGGTTGGGTGGCTGTCCCCACTTAGCAGGTACGTACTTAGACAAAAAGGGAGGTCCATTGCGATACCACTATGGCAAAAACAGGATTATCAGCACCGGAGAACTACATTAAGACTTCCCAGATGATGACTTCCCTAATCTTGCCTAAGTCTGGTCCGGCTAGATCGTTTAGATCTTCGAAGAACTATTCATATAAGGTTTTCCTTCTCAAGACCGATAGAGCAGGACAGGTGCACAGAAGATATGTCATGGTTTCCTCCTCTTCCTCGTGTTCAAGTCTTCTAGCATGTCTGCCTATCAGACAGTGTTCTGTGAGGACGCCAACTATTTTTCTAAGATTGTCTAAATAAGTCTACTGGTTTTCCTACAATCCAGCTCTAGCCAGATTTGCCTAGGAATGAAACATGTGCTGATATTGCTCCACCTACTGTTTGTCATACTTCTGGGTGCGGTATCTAATTCGAATTTTATCGATTTAATAGGTGCTAACGGTACATCCCTATTGTCACGGAGGACCCGGTCTACACCTTCCTTAGCTAGCTCGTCCGCTCTGCAATTGCCTGGAATATCCCTATGGCCTGGAACCCAGCACCGGGATACGTCGCACCTGACAGCGATCTCGTGAAGAGATCTGCGGCATTGCTTTACCAACTTCGATCGAATTATTGGTGATTCCAAGGCTTTTATCGCAGCTTGACTATCAATGTATGTAGAAAACAATAGCGCTGCACTCTATCGAGTTAATCGAAAGCCAGGTCGCGTCTTCACGGACTGTTGGGATTTTTGCTCCGGCACGTTTGCCAGACGCTGTCGTGGATCCGTTTGTGTAAATTTCTGTCGCAGATTCGTTTAAAATTTCTCCCGATTCCTAAGTACTTCTGCTAGGAATCCTGGTTCTATATTTGACGTTGAAGTCCAGCAAGGATTCCCTAAGCCGCAGTGCTGGTTTAGCCGCCATCCGCCTCCCAAAGATATCAACAGGAAGAAGATGAAGTAAAGTTTCTAATGCAGCTGTAGGAGTAGTTCTAAGGGCGCCCGTTATACAGACGCAGGATAGCCTCTGAACTTTCTCAAGTATTGCGATGTTGCTTTTTTTTGTCCAGTGCCATCCACGAGACTAGTACTCCGTACATAAGGCTGGATCTAACGATTGCCGTGTATATCCAGGGGACGACTCGGAGCTGGAGACCCCATTTTGGGCCCAGGGCTTTCCTACATGAATAGGGAGCAATCGAGGCCTTCCTGGCACGGTCCTGTGAATTCAGTTTCCAACAGAGTTTTCTATCTAGAATAACCCCCAAGTGTCTGGCGTGATCTGCGAATTGCAATTCAATACCCTTGAGTTTTGAAGGTGTAACTATCTCTTGTTTCAGAACTACTAAACAGGCCTCACGATGACCACATGGAAAACCAAATGGCCAAATAACTGGCATAATGTGAAGTAAACAAAATCACGCCTCCTTAAACCTTTACCAAGTTTACATGTACTTTCACATAAGACATGTACTATAAGTCTCTTGTGAATCTAAATAGGAAGAGCTTTAAAGTCCCGGCCGAGTGGCATACGTTTCCATTGTCTCTTAAAAACTCTTCTCTCCAATTTCAACTGATCAGCAGGTTTATTCGAAACCAGCTAGAATTGCCAGTCCCTCTACACTGAAGTCAATATTCAGAAAAAGATGGCCCTATAAGCCTACCTACAAATTGGTAATACCAACTACGTCTCGTTAGCAAGAACAGTCGGTGATATAGCACTAGACCAACCAATGGATAAGGAGGAGTATGCTGAAAAGTCGAACAACTACTCATTCCTTCACTCGAGATGTGTTGTTTATGAGAAGCCTTGATAATTATAAATTTCTTTCTTCTAAACCAAGGTTGGATCATCACTTGTCTTGTCTACACTTTGAGCAGGTATACCGAATGTTCCCTAAGAACATTTGCAAAACTTCATGCTTCGCTTGACTTTGCCTATTCCACGAGGAAGTGCAAATTATTTGGTAAAGGATTCTGACTTAGTCATTGATTCTTAGTATTCAACTATTCTGCAGATATTTTGTTTCCAGCGGTAATTAAAGTTTAATTATTCTCTCCTTTTATGAAGTCCTTGTCGCGGAGTTCTTATTATACCCTATCCTAAGGGTATATTAAGTTTGACACATAGTTTGTACCATAGAGAAATAATCGAGATAGACCCTATAAAGTATATATATTCGTGATCAGCATCAATAGCGAAATCGATTGAGCGATGACCGTCCGTCCGTCCGTATGTCACCGCTTTTTGGGCCTTAAATTTTGAGCTAGGACGATGAAATTTCATATCTGGGCTTCTGAGAAAAAGATACAGTACAAGTGTAAAAATTTTTGAAATCCGCCCACTGCCACGCCCACTTTTTCATAACTTCACTAAATGGTATGAAACCGAAAAATTTTGTTAAGACCAAATATTTAGGCATTCAGATTCCTTACAATCCACCCATATAAAAGTTTTGGCCACGCCCACTTTTTGGGGGCGTTTTCATCACAAAACCGATTTTTGGGCCTTAAATTTTTAACTAGGACGCTGAAATTTCATATCTGGGCTTCCAAGAAAAAGATACAGTACAAGTGTAAATTTTTTTTACATCCGCCCACTGCCACGCCTACTTTTTTATATATTCACTAAATTATATGAAACCGAAAAATTTTGTTAAGACCAAATATTTGGGTATTTAGATTCCCTACAATTCACCCATAGAACAGTTTTGGCCACGCCCATTTTTTGGGGGCGTTATCATCAAAAAACCTATTTTGATAAAATTTTACATGTAACATCCTCAAACGTTCGACATTATAGCTATATTTGAGTACAAAATGCAATTTGGCCACGCCCATTTTATAGAGAGGAGGATAGGGTATCATACGATCCGTTCCAGACGGATTGTAGCTTTTCTGTATGTTTATACCCTATCCTAAGGGTATATTAAGTTTGACACATAGTTTGTAACATAGAGAAATAATCGAGATAGACCCTATAAAGTATATATATTCGTGATCAGCATCAATAGCGAAATCGATTGAGCGATGACCGTCCGTCCGTCCGTCCGTCCGTCCGTCCGTCCGTCCGTCCGTCCGTCCGTCCGTCCGTCCGTCCGTCCGTCCGTATGTCACCGCTTTTTGGGCCTTAAATTTTGAGCTAGGACGATGAAATTTCATATCTGGGCTTCTGAGAAAAAGATACAGTACAAGTGTAAAAATTTTTGAAATCCGCCCACTGCCACGCCCACTTTTTCATAACTTCACTAAATTATATGAAACCGAAAAATTTTGTTAAGACCAAATATTTAGGCATTTAGATTCCCTACAATCCACCCATACAAAAGTTTTGGCCACGCCCACTTTTTGGGGGCGTTTTCATCACAAAACCGAGTTTTGGGCCTTCAATTATTAACTAGGACGCTGAAATTTCATATTTGGGCTTCCAAGAAAAAGATACAGTACAAGTGTAAATTTTTTTTACATCCGCCCACTGCCACGCCTACTTTTTTATAACTTCACTAAATTATATGAAACCGAAAAATTTTGTTAAGACCAAATATTTAGGTATACAGATTCCCTACAATTCACCCATAGAACAGTTTTGGTCACGCCCACTTTTTGGGGGCGTTTTCATCAAAAAACCGATTTTGATAAAATTTTACATGTCACATCCTCAAACGTTCGAGGTTATAGCCATATTTGAGTACAAAATGCAATTTGGTCACGCGCACTTTATAGAGAGGAGGATAGGGTATCATACGATCCGTTCCAGACGGATTGTAGCTTTTCTGTATGTTTTTTATTGCGATGCTTGAAACACAATAATTCGAAGGAGTCAGGTTTGTCTTGTACACATTGCGTCGGCCTTAAAATCTATTACCTTTTACAAGTTTTTACTTGAGCCTAGCACTTTGAGATAGGCTTGGGTTAGTTCAATATACTTGGTGACGGGCTCAAATAAAATGTTATTTACTTCAAGCTTGAGTATGGAGGGCAGGATATTTACCCAGTAGTCGGCTTTTTTTGAGTTTAGTACTGATTTAATCCTCCTTCTCGTTCCTTGGAACTCTTTATTGTTGAAAAATAGGGAACATAGAGGTCAGGTAGTCTTTTATCCGACTACTCAGTGGATATCGACATCAGCGTAGAATTTAGTGACGGTCTGACTCTAGTCAATGTTACTTACAGAGAAGGTTGTAGTCTTCAAAAATAAATCACACTCATTTTGCACGCTTAAGATACCGTTATGAGTCCCTTATTAGAAGATAATCTTCAAGGCGACTAATTAAACTCTTAGTCATGACAGTCAAATGACTTAAAACAAATTACAAGTGTGTCGTACAATAACACTTGATTTCCAAATTTTCTTCACTTGCTTGATTTATGTCTCTAGGTATGGGACAGCAGTTGTTTTCTAAAAAAATACACTTTATTTCACGATGAATCCATTTCTTAGTACAAATTGTATGTCCACTTAAAAGTTCAACACACGTTGCAGAGAACAGATACTTCTGTGTACGACTGACCTCGTTTCGTATTTTCCCTTGAAAACTACCTACAGCTCTCCTTTAACCAGGATTTCATAATCCTGGTAAAGTTCTTTTAGACACAAAATTATGTTTTAAAATTACGGCAATAGATACAAATATACAATCTCGTTTGCATCAGTGGTCAGAGATAAATTCATTTTGTTATATGAATGCATGATCTGAGGGATATTTTTTAGGGTTATGGCGGTACTCACTTTTTTTTTACAATTCCCTAACCAACATCCACTCATGTATTTATCTATATACATCTTTTTATGTACCTATAATATGCGTATGTATTTCTCATAATAAGATCACATTAGCTTGCGGAAATAATGGAATTTGTTAAGAGGAACGTATTCAAATGATACCGGAGGCAGATATCCTTCGGCTTAATTAAACCATAGCCCACCCATAAGTAAAAAGAAAACAAAACCAAAAAAAAGAAAACAACTTTTGTTTTTTGCTTGTAGCTTATCAATGTCTGAACAAATTATTTCTGCAACATTTGCCGCTTAACACCTCAGTGAATAGAATCGACACTGAACACCGAAAAACACTTTTGCCATTTGAAATTGTGCTGGCAGAAAAAGGATACCTACAGGAGCTCAATTCCATCTCTCGGGCTGTTTACGATATGTTTGCTTTTGTGCGGATTACTCATGAAAATTAGATTGTTCACCTGGATCAAATGCCAAATGTTAGATACGTCAAATGACTGACATTTTGAGAGGAAGGACCGGCAGCGGTGCTACGGAACCGAATGTGTTTTTGTGTAATTCTGCCCATGAAGGGTTGAGGCATATAGGCCAATGGCTACCAAAAATAAAGGAAAATTGAAGGATAAAGGATGAAATTGAAAGAGGTTAAGCATTGTGATGAATTTTAATGATTTCAGGAAGTTTTGACCAGTAGCTACTTGTACTGGGATGATGGTGGTCAGTTTATGGAACATTGAAGCAGACAGTTTGAAGGACAGACCACCCAGCCAGCCACCTTCCCATGTGGATTGAGAGGAGAATTCTGAAAATATGCTTAGATTGAGAACTCGTACGCCAGTTGGAATTACTTGTATCTGAAGAGGTTTGTCTACTCGATTGGAAATCGTTTTAATTCGATTTTCCAATTTGACCCTAAGCCGAACGGATGAATTGATGGTTTTTGTTCCGTAATGTTGGAAAATAAAATGAGCAGGCTGGACTTGGATTTACGTACTTAAGGGCATTATATAGAGGTCTATTGAAATATCCTTTTCAGATGCACTAACAATTTGCGTTTAAATACGGGAGGATTCATTTCTACAATTAGACGATCAAAATTTTGATGCAAATGAGTTTTAAAGCCGATAAAGAGTGATTTGCAAGACACCCATTAGAACCATTTGTACTCAGTCAAATGATTCCAATTCACTCCGGAGATGACTTAGGTTTGAAGCGAATTGACCACCACACTACACCCTGAAAGGCGTCTAGATTTAGGCCAGAGAAGAGGTGATAAAGGTAGACTGGATTTAATGTAGAATGCAAGTTCGAAAGCAGTTGGGTTGGAGTTCACTTGGATGAATAATGATGAAAGGTTAAGAGTTGTCCTGGGGGAACAGATAAGTCTTCTAAATAAAAAGGAATAACTGTATAATCTCGAAAACAATCCTGTCAACAAGACAATGTTCCTATGTACAACCAAATGTGTAACTAACAAGATAAAAAAATCTTTTATTTAACTCCATAAATCTAACGTAGAACATGCCGATAAAGAAAAGGTATTTGAACCTTCAAACACGTGCCATCAAATGGCTTAAAACCTCTTGTGGTACTGCCCAATATATGTATGTATCTAATACACAGTACCCCTTAATGTCCGATAGCAAGAATTAAATAAAATACGAGCGATAATAAATAGTAAAAATAAAAGTAGCTACTCGTTCAATCCCAAAGCAATTTAAATAGTTAATGGACTTGACCCTTTTTAACTATTTGCTCATAGCAAATGATCCCTTGTACTACATGACCGGTAGGTATCTCTTACTATACACTGCTGTGAGTTGAAAACTTCAGCAAAATTCTCACAGGACTTCTCTTAAATATCAAAACTTCTTGCTCAAATACGTACATTCAATTACTCATTCCGCCCTCGCAAGTTCACACTGACAACACTTAATATTCCTATCAAAACAAAGAAGAACCTGACTGACCCTTTAGCAAATTTATACAGCTTTATGACTTTTGAGGTTAGAATGTGGCGTACACAGGCACACGTGGCCATCTCATACATATTTATAGCTCCATGTCGTTAGGAATGAAATAAAAATTACCCCTGTCGATTGTGTAGACGGGCTCCAGCTTATTTATTGTTTCGGAACGCCACTGAAATTTGCCATCACCATTCATATTCAATGAAATATGATTGGTTACGTGGGTATCTCCACACTGGCTAGGAGGGTGACTAGCGTGATAGGTAATAGCTTTCTAATATTCAAAACGAGTCGTTATGGGCTATTTTCCATGCGACCGACGCGACGTGGTGGAGAGAGCCTTGGAGATGGCATGGAATTGATGGCTCAATTTGGGGGGAGAAAGCTATTCGAAAGATGAATTTTTGTAGAATAAATTTGTTTTTTTGTTTTGTTTTTTTTTTTATGACGCAGTATTAATATATACACACCAACATATACATATACATAGAGATGTAGGCACATAGAAAATATCCTTCGACGTGTAATTCCAAACGATTCATCAGGTGTAGCGTTATATTTCTCCTACGGAAGGACTTTTTGGGCGCGGATCGATATATCAACTCTTATTGTAACAATAGTTAATCCTGTCTAAGGCTCATCTAAATCATGTATGTACATATTTCAAGAAAAAAAAAATTAAAATAAATTAGGCCAAACAAATGAAGTCCCAATGACTGAAAACTTTCGGTGCATCACGGGCTCGTTCATACTAGCACGTTATCTGTGAAAATGTACTAGACCATTGTCGACGTCTAAATACTATAAAAGAGAAGATGAGATCATGTAGACTTAAATATTGCATGACCATTTTCAGCTGTGTCAAGCTTTGATTAGTCTTCAGTCTGACAGACTCCTGTGAGCCTTACGATCACCTGTCTTTACAATAATTCGTTTTCTTAGAGAGCGAGTACATTTAAAACTACACAAGGATACTATTGAATCCCACTGGTAACACCAAAGTGTTGGAATGTAAATGTGGATGATGTGAACGTACGATCATATCCGGCAACCCAAATCTTGCAATACTTCACATAGCACGTTCATAGTTCCTCCGGAAGTAGTTGTTTTCATTTGAAGGACCTCTGGCCACTTTGAGAACGCATCCATGATGATGAAGAACATGTGACCTTGGACAGGTCCAGTCAAGTCTATGTGGATGTGTAAAGGGCGCTTTGCGCAGAAATAGGGCTGCTGTCGCACAATTTGGAAGATTCCGGACAACCTGCTCAATGTCCTTGTCTATGTTTGGTCAATATACATAGCTGGGGCCAAGTACTGTCATTCGTGCGATACCCGGGCGTCCCGCATGGAGTTGTTTGAGGACTTGCTTCTGCAATAAAAAAGGTATGACTACTTTTGTTTGAAGCGATTATGCAGCAGCTTCAGTGTAAGATCCTTGATTTCTTTAGGCCAGAAGATTTTCATGAACTTAAGCACCTGCTTGAGAATGGGATCAGTTTTGTGCGGCAGTTTTGTTGTGACTGGGAGATTTCTGGCGTCTGTAAGCACAATCTGATCATGAGCTTCTCTCTGGACGGATGCAATCACAAAATCCTCCTGGCTGTTTGCTGGCTGATGTATAACAAAGCATAACAGAGCATCTACGTACCCAAACTTAGATGTGCTCACATATTCTATGTCGAAGTCGTAGGTCCAGCACTCCAGTCAGTTCGCTGTGAAAGTTGGGATTCCCTTTTCGCCCCAAACACTGCTAAGAGTGCCTGATGATTAGTCAGCAGGGTGAATTTCCGCCCTTAAATTATTCTATGAAACTTTTTATGGCAAATACCAAAACCAGTGCTTCCTTCTCTGCCTGTGTGTAGTTCTCCTTTGCTCATGTTATCTATCTCGATGCATGTGCGACTGGTTTAATGGATCTATCCGGAAATTTGTGCATAAAGGCTAATGCCTTGGTTTGATGCGTTACCTGCAAGGATAATTTTTTTTTTACTACATTTTTATGCACAAGTAGTGCAGCGCTTCTTTGCCTCTTTTGAAAGCAATCTGATACTGCTCGTATCAGGCGAATTTCACATTTTCGCTTAGGTTGTCCAACGGTGCTCGTATTTCAAGCAAAGAGCTCTAGGGACCCACTTGACTAGGGACCCACTTGACAAAAGCAGTCTTAGGAAATTTAAGATAGATGTTAGGAAATCACAAAGGGCCTCTTGGCATCTTTTCTGTAAAAATATAGAAAAGACTAGTGATACATCCCGGATAAGGATCTTATCCAAATCTCCAATTCTTCCTAATTACATTAAAAAACCACATGGTAACGGGACTATGTCCAGCAAGGAAACTTTAGAGCTTCGTATGGACACCCATTTTCCTGATAGCAAAACAGAGACAGTACACTCTGTAGAAAACCAAATGAGAGCCCAATTTACAGTGTCAGAGGACGTTGTCACCCCCAAAAAAATACAGTGAGCAGCGCACAGCTTCCTCCCGTAGGAATCTGCTGGTCACGATGGTATATTTCCAGTGGAATTACAGGAAGGTATTGATATTTTAAGCCCTTGGCTCCACACTATCTTTAGGAGTTATTTAAACTTCGTCTACATCCCTAGATCCTCTAAAGACGTTCGTCCGATCGGTCTATCTTCCTTTCTACTGAAGACTCTGGAAAGGCTAATTGAAGTCCACATTAGAATTAAATTAGATAGTAAGCTCCCATCGATATCTTAACACGCGTTTGTACGAATCATTGAGAAATCTTTTGAAAACAAGGATGTGCCTTATTGTGGCACATGTTATTGAATGAGATACTCTTAATCTTGGATAAAGAGGGGTTCAGTGTTATAGCTTATGCGGACGACATTGCCATATCGATATCAGGAAAGTTCCTTCTTACAGTTAGAGATCTAATGGAGTCTGCTCTAAATAAACTAGCAAAGTAGACGGATAGTGTTGGTTTTGGAGCTAAACCGTCGAAGACTGAACAAGTATTGTTCCAAAAAAGTATAAAATGCCACATATAACTCCTCCAAAACTCAAAGGTTTTGCATTGCAATTTACACATCACGCCAGACACTTGGGGTTATTCTAGATAAAAAAAAACTCAGTTGGAAACTGAATATACAAGACCGTGCTAGGAAGGCCTCGATTGCCCTCTATTCATGTAGGAAGGCCTTAGGACGAATCTGAGGTCTCCAGCCCTGAGTCGTTCACTGGATATACACAGTAATCGTCAGACCCATCCTTATGCAACATTGCAATAGTTGAGAAAGTTCAAATGTTATCCTGTGTCTGCATAACGTGCGACCTTAGAACCACTCCTACAGCTGCACTAGAAACTATGCTCCATCCATACTCCTGTTGATATCTTTGGGAGACTGATGGCGGCTAAAGCAGCACTCGGGCTTAGGGAATTCTTGCAACTGGCTCGTGGAAATATGGGCCACGCAAGCATCCTAAACTGACATAATACTATTCCTAGTAATTCGGACTACATTGTCCCCTATCTGGACTTTAACGTCATATATAGAACCAGGATTCCTAGCACAAGTGCTTGGGAATCGGAAGAAATTTTAAACAAATCTGCGCCAGAGATTTACACAGGCGGATCCAAGACAGCGTCTGGCATAGGTGCGGAAGTATACTCCGTGTATTTGACATTCGCATCGCCAGTCGACTACCGGACCACTGTAGTGTTTTTCAAGCCGAAGTGTCAGCAGTTCGTGAAGCCGCGACCTGGCTTTCGATTAACTCGAGGTGCGACGTATTCCTGTGCTCGGTTCCAGGCCATAGGAATATTCCAGACAATTGCAGAGCGGACGAGCTAGCTAAGGAAGGTGCAGACCGGGACCTCCCTGACAATAGAAAGGAACCGTCAGCACCTATAAAATCAATAAAATTCCAATTAGATACCGCAGCCATGAGTATGGCAAACAGTAGGTGGAACAATTTAGCACATATCTGGCCAGAGCTGGATTGTTAGAAAACCAGTAGAACTTTTTCCAGCAATAGGATAAATCTTAGAAAGATAGTTGGCGTCTTCACAAGACACTGTCTGGTAAGCAGACATGCTAGAAGACTTGGTGCCCCCTTCAGCGATTTTTGTATGAACTGTAGAGACAAGAAAGAGCAGGGAACCAGGACACATCTTCTACGCAATTCTCCTGCTCTATTGATTGATAAGGAAAACTTTGGCGAGTACTTCTTCGAAGATCTAAATGATCTAGCCAGACTAGACTTAGGCAATATTAGGAGTTTTGCCACCGGGTCAAACTGGTTTAATGACGAAACAGTGAACACATCTTCGGCATGGGTTTACATCGAAAATGGTTGATCTGCCTCCTGTCCCATCCGGGAGGTGTCCATGTAGGTCTCGGGTGCTGGTAATCCGGTTTTATTTTTTCTTTTTCCATAGTGGTATCATAATGGACCTTCCGTTTGGTCTAACTGCGTCCCTGCCAAGCGGGAACAACCACCCAACCTAACCCAACATACTAGTATTAGATACATGCATATGTAAGAACTAAGTGTAAAAGCTTGTAATAATCAGGAAACATTGATATCATTTAAATTTCATCGTACCGTTTTGAAGAATATGCCTCTGTAAATGTATATCCTCAGTCTTCAACAGGCGCTGTTCCTAACTTATTGCTCTAATATTCACGTCCTTATTCAGATGCTCTCATCTGTATGCAATAAGGGAAATAGTTTCGTAACGAAACTGTCAGTTTCAAATTATTCAGTTGACATTGGTAACCCAATTCCATTTCAGTTAAAACCTTTCAGGATACGTATCTCGTTATAAAGTTGAAATGTTAATTTAGATTGAAATGTTGAATGTGCAGCGGAGTGGAAAATAAGTTTTTTTCATTCAAGATGAGGTAATAATTAAGTATTTGTGACCTTTTCTGCTAAAGTAAGAGCTGTACGGTCGAAAAGAATCGCGGATGGCTTCACTTACGAAAGGCTGTAAGTTGAAGTATAATCTGAGAGCAAAAAAAAAATATCGTCTTTGTATCCTTGAATAGATCCTACCCCTCAACTAAGAATGACAAATGTGTCGACAAATATAAAATTCGTTTTCACTCTCAAAGTTTCAAGAAAAAATAATTCAATGAACACATTGAGAGCTCATACTAAATAAATAAAACTCAAGTCCTTCTTGATAATTTTAACTCCATTCAATATTTGAGTTTAAAAAGCATAACCATCTTCAGACAGCTACACCTACTCACCAAGGCATAGAACACACACGTGCAGAGCCCCGATGTCACATCCGATAGCTTAAAATAATCCTTCAGAAGTATGTTACAGGAAATTTCTTTTATTAATTTCGATAATTGAAAATTTCCAGACTCATTCCAAATGCCATCCATGTGGAGGGCACAGATGACGATGACGACTATGTACGTTTCGTTAAGTTCTTCAGCCATCACTTCAAATTGAACTTGCCTCGTTTTCAGATTTCAATTTTCTCTATCCTTCCATCAATAGGAGCGTATTCATCTGCAGTACGTGAATTGGATGTAGACGAGCGTAAATCACAAGCACACAAGTAGCACACCACTATACCCTTTCCTACCTTTGTAAGAAAATATGACTGTGAAATCTGAATGCGAGGAGTTCTGGCAAAAAGGATTGAAATGCGGAAAAATTGAATTAAAACGCAAATAAATAATAAATGTGACAAAGATTCGGTAATGGAGCACACGGTGAGGAAACATCATCATCATATCATGGTGGATCCTGTTTCAGTTGGGCACGTCGTCGTCGCTTGCATTCTTTCCTTTGATTTTGTAAATTTTCTGTATTTGACGAGCAACCATAACTATGGGGCAAGTATTGGTTTCGGGAAAATTTTCGAACTCGAGATTGATGGAGAAGTCCAAAAAAAAGTGGATCCGCCAATTCTGTCTGTCTGTATGCTCGATTGCAGCCTATACGGCTAGACGCTATAATTGTGATTCAATCAATTGAATGCATTCAGTGACTTCAAATGACTTCAATGGATTAAATGCATTCAGTAAAAGCTACTGACTTCAAGGTGTTTTCACTTTTTCAACACTTTGATTGCTGAAAATGATTGCTTCAATCATGACTTCAAACTGAATGCTGATTTTTTGTTGAAGTCATTGAATTGAAATGTTTTTCGAAGCATTCAAAAGAATTATAAATAAATTGTTATTTCTCGGCTATTTCTTCGGCGATCGGGCTTAAAGTAATAGTTTACTAAATTTTAAAATAGCCACGCTCACTTATGAAAACTCAAATAATTCAATATTTTCACGAGAAATTGGAAAAAAATATAAAGAGAAAAATTTTAGCGGTAAGATTCCGTATAATTCACCTGAACATTATGTGCATGGAGGGAGGCCCGCCCACTTTTTTTAAAAAGAAAATGTTTTCTTGTGAAATTTTCCAAATAACATCAATTTAATACTTTATTGGGCCTCATGTTTAGGAATAGTAAGACTTCAATATCTAACCTGAAAAATTTGTAAACATTAAGCATCAAGGTGCAAGTACGTACAACCAAGTCGTGCACTTTATTTCTTTTTACCACCGATTTTGCTTTAACCCTCATTTAACAATAATAAAAAAAAGGCAACAGAAACGTATGTATGTTGTATGTATGTAAACACTTTGTGCGCCACATAGAAACTCCTCGACAAGATGTGAAGTAGAATTTTCGTCCTTATGCCATCTCAATTGGGTTGCGTTGAAGATGGATGTGCTCCTTTTAATGTACATCGGAAGCAATTAGCGAATGTGTTGAACAAAAATTTCCTGCGCTTAACCGTAGCGCTCTGAATAGCTGTGGAGTGTTGAAGTGTATATTCGTGCTTGAAGAATTCAGACTACGAAGATAGGTAGATATGTACATACTTTTGCTTGCATTTCGTGGCTTCAACACGTTTCAACGCAAATGTAATTAGGTATGTCAAGAGCATCATGATGCGCGACATAGATCAATGATTGAGCAGGTTTTTATGAAAGAAGCAAACAATGATGAGGTTGATGGTGGAAGTTGGAAGGTGGATGGAATTATTTTTATTTCCGCGCGTTTTTCTTGGTAGAACATGTGATATAGAGGAAGACTGATGTTTCATTCAATCATTGAAATCATTTTCTAATTAAATAAAGTGCACGACTGGGATATTTACATTGCTGGGTTGGCTCGTGTTGTTATAAAATTTGAGTAGTTCTTCAAATGTTGTAGGTATTACCATGCCTTGGGCATATTTCGGTATGTATAGATGTGTAAGATGGATATGGTTTGATTAGAGAAATGAAAGGAAATTGTTTCTCGATACCACCATAAAGAAGCAATTTCAATTCCTTTCTATTGCATGTGATGATTCTATTCATTAAGGTTCAGAAAAAATATAGGTCATCAAGGAAACTACAGTGATAAAGATACATATATGCAGAAAGTATAAGCTATTGTCTCTTCCTCCTCGCGTATACCTTGCAGAAGTTATTACTTGGAATCCCCATCATTGCATTAATACAGATATTGATAGTCAAATACTAAGGCTTACATTTACTTAATGAATTATAACATTAATCTGTTTACTTATATCTTTAGTAGATTTACAATAGTCTTTAAGGCGCCAACCAGATCAAAGCCACATATGTAAATGACGAAATTAGTGACTTAGACGGTCGAAGGTTAACTATCTAGGAACTTGCTCTATTACATTTTTCAAACAGAGGGCCACACAATCGGAAAGATGCGTTTAATTCAACCCCGATAGCAGATATCCCGAGACTAGGCGATGCTGACACAAAGCCGAATTTTCTTGCGTTTAGGAAAAGCTTCTAGTCTAATTTCCAGGATGACTCCAAAAGTATTTTTAGTAGTACTGATATCTTTGTGTAGAACGACAATACAAGACTCCACTACTCGTTAAGCTACAAGCGTAGACATATGCCACAAACTTTTTGTTACAAACTATTTATCAAATATCCTAAGGGTATACAAAATATATAGGTGGAGTATCTGCGTCTATAGTGATAGCCAGCCTACGCTCTTCTTCAATCTTTAAGCCAGTTCCAGAATAGTTCAAAAATCTAAGAAATCTTTAAATTTGATTACAATTCTGAATTCATTGACTCTTGTCTAGGTCCCAGATCATACTAAGATCGCCGAGAATAAGATCTCCGATATGATTGCTAAAAGAATCAGATAATGCATAGGGTTTTGCCGCGTCTTCGGTCAGAACTTCCACTCACTATTTGTCTTTGAATGAACACAGACCAAATGAATGCTCCCGGATGACTTTAAGAAATTAGCGGGATTCTTGCTGACCCTCAGAAGAAAAGATTGTAGACAACTTATTGGCATTCTACTTCAAGAGTCGAGAAAACTCCAGTAAAATAGGTAAAACTAGGTCTTGCGTCAGGCTACCATCAAGCAGCTGAGTTGATCAGACTCAGGTTGGTTCATGGGCGCCTGAACAAGATCAGCAGACAAAGTCATTCTTTACTGGGTATCAGAACACGTAGGAATAGAAAGAAATGAAGCAGCCGACGAAAGAGAAAGGAACTGCTGGGAAACCTCATTTAAATGAGCCAAACTTTGGATTGATATTCTTTAACTAAGAAAGTCCGAAGAAAATGCAACCAAAAAAAGGAGTAAAACCGGCCTAAGTTAAGGCAAAAACCATTATCATATTGTTTAGCCATCTTCGTGGGCTCCTGGAAAAAAAACACAGAAATTCAAATACAATGCTTTGTCCCTCCAACCGTACGTAGTTGGAAATGGGAACTGAACGTAAACATATTTACACATCAGTTTAATTGACAGCTGAACTGAAAACTGATGGGAATTCTATAAGTTTCAGTTTCAGTTTAACTCTTCAGTTTTCGTATTAATACATCAGTTTGATTGAAAGCTCAACTGAAACTGAAATGATCATCTGCATGGGGCTTTATACATTTCAATTCAAATTTGAAGCCCTCTTCCATAAAAAATTATTCTCTAATATCCTGTTTTTTGTGTCTGTTCTAGGAATCGAAAATATTGGTGTGCTCTGAGTTAGTAATTTTTAATTTGTAAAATTGCAGTAGACCGTAATGTCAGTCTGTGTACTCCTACTACTGTTTCAATTTGGCACTCAATGATTGTGGTTCTGCGGAATATACATTCTTTTGGACCTGGCAGTTCTAAGGCCATATGACCGAGATTACATTCATAAGCAGTTTGAGAAAGTAGTTTTCCATCCGATGGAAGTCAGGGATACATATGTGCATATCTTTATGACACAATACCTATGTTAACCTTTTACCAGTTGGAAGCTGACCCTACGATGGCTGGATGCTGTAGGAATAGAGTAGGCACTGACTGGCGTCAACCTGGCGACGTCCAGTGTTCTAACTGTTACTGCGCATCAATTGTGCTTATTTTACCTCCTAGTGGTAGCCATCGGGTACTGGTTGGTGTCCATCCGGACCCGACTTGCTAAACTTGGTCAACACAAGAGAAAATTGCAGCACTATAAATACGACAGCGGACGAACTCTCTCGATGGAGTCAACGGTGGCGTTAAAGCTTCAAACGCAAGCACAACACTTTATCTGGGCTACTTCGACATATTCGGAGCTCAGGCCGATAAAGATTTCCAAGAATAAGTCAGGTTTTTGGAAAAGAGATGGTGGCGGATGAGCCCTTATTGGGCCACGGGCAGGGCTCATATCCCCGAAGCGGGATACTGACATCGGTTTAAAACCGGCCCCTCGTCCTAGGGGTTTGAAAAAATGGAAGACTTAATAGAAGTTATTCAAATTTGATCGCCTAAATGGCTACTTATCTATATACAGTACGAACTCGATTTACGCAACTAATAGAGCATTTTTTTAAACAAAATCAAAATTTGAATATACATCAAAATAGCAGTTCTTCTGCATAGAAAATAACAATTTAATAATAAAACATTTTGGAAACCAAAAACAGACGCTGTTTTTGTAAAAAAAAAAAATTATTCAGAAAACGAGAGGTTAGACCATTACAAAAATTAACATGCACGCAGTCAAAATTATGCGTCTTTTTTAAAAAAAGTTGATATTTTACACTGATTTTTTTTGTACTCTATATTTTTTAAAACTTCAATGTCTTTTATTTTTTGTAGGATTAAAATGTCCTCTACTTAAATATTATTTTCTTCCGCCCATTGTAGACACATGCTGAAGGATCGAACTGCTACTTCCGTTTTAACTTTTGGTAAATGAAACACAAGAAGTTGCACTAATCGAGGTAGCTTTTGAAAGATGCACTTATAGAGTCAACCAATGCGATGATTTTCGTGTTGCGAAAATCGAGGAGTTGCGCAGATCTCGAAACTTCCAAGTTATGTACTTCTATTCCTTAACCTAACTCTTGTTCATTTTATTTCCAATTCAATAGAGGTAAGGACTAATTAGGTGGGTGTATTGTTTTAATTACATCGTTTGTTTAAATCTTTAATGGTGACCTAAAATTGGAGACTACAATAACCGCTCTACTGTAACCGCTCTCTGTAATTAATTATAAATATCAACAAGAATATGCCTAACTACCATTTTAAGAGTCCAAAATAAGAGTCCTTTTGTACATACCTGAAATAAAAAGAAGAATATTTTGATTAGATAAATATTCACTACGTATGTACGTACTTGTATTATGTACTTGTATATGTACTTATATAACTATAAATTTTTTATTTTATCATATACACTTTTACAGGTAATAATCATTCCCAACTCTAAAAAAGTGTTAGTTAAACTCTCCATAAGCTTTAAAGTTCAAATGAAATTTTAAACAGACAAATACTTAGTATGGAATACCTACCCAGGACAATCAATTCGACACAGTAACGAATTCATTGCATTCATTATTATTTTGTATACCCTATCCAAGGGTATATTATATAAATATAAATATATATTATTTATATTTTTGGGCCTTAAATTTTGAACTAAGAAGATGAAATTTCTTATCTGGGGTTTTGAGAAAGGGCAGCAGTACAGTTCACCTATACATCATATCTGGCTACGCCCACTTCTTGGGAAAGTTTTCACTAAAAACCGATGTTCATGAAATTCTTCATGCAACATTCTCAAATGTTCGAAGTTATCGTAGTATTTTCCACCCATTTTATTAGGGCTTATGGGAAGGATAGGGTAACATACAATCTTTTCCAAATGGATTGCAGTTTCTCTGTATATTTTTTGGTGGAAATAATGCCTCTTAAGAAGCTTTGTTTTTGTCTAACCATAAATATTGCCACTTGTTAACATTTGATAAAACACGCTCCAATCAGAAAAGTCAAACCGTAATTCAGACATTTCTTAGACAGATCTGCCCTAATTCAAACCTTAGTGTGCTTACTAATCAACTGTAAGGCTAAATATTCTTTCAAAGAGCAGTGGAGGTGTAGAGTACAAATAAATGGTCCAACATTTTCTCTGCACCTTTCCAGCCCCATGAAGATACTTACTTATGTGGCGCTACAGCTCTGGGTGAACCTGGGCCTCAACCAACAAGCCTCTCCAGTAATCCCGATACTAAGCTAACTGCCTCCAGTTGCGCACCCCAAGTCGGTTGAGGGTTTCTTTGCTGCGTTTTACCTCCGGGTTTGATTCGAAGACTCTACAGGCCGGATCACTGATATCCACTAACTATACATGTCCTAGCCATCTTAGATGACTGATGCGCAAGATTTTAACTAGGTCGATGTCGCTGTGCAGCTCGTATACTAAACCCATTTTGGCACCTTCCGTTTGAATACTAGCGAACGCACTAGTGACAGTCCGCTGGGTTCTATCAATAATGTCAATATCGTCGGCATACGCTAGTAGTTGGAAAGACTTTTAAAAGATTGTGCCTCCGGTGTTGCTTGTGCGTTTCGCACAATTCTTCGAAATACGATGTTAAAGAAGTCACATGACAGCGCGTCATTTTGTCTAAATCCTTTTTTGACATCAAAGGTCTCGGTGAGATCGTTACCGACCTTGATGAAGTAGCGAGAATTCTCCATCGTCATCCTGCAAAGGCGAACGAGTTTGGCAGGGATGCCAAAACAAGACATGACTCTGTATAGCTCGTGTCTATAAATGCTGTCATATGCGGCCTTAAAATCGATGAAAAGATGGAGGGTATCGATTTGGACATCTTGAATTTTTGCCAGGATCTGCCGAAGTGTGAAAAATTAATCGATTGTGGACTTTCCTGGCCTAAAATGACACTGATAGGGTCCAATCAAGTTGTTGACGAAAGGTTTCAGACGTTCACACAATATGGCAGATAGAATCTTGTACGCGACGTTGAGTAGATTGTTACCTCTGTAGTTAATGCAATTGACGGGGTCTCCTTGGATCAAGGAAAAGATGTAGAGGTTACATTTATTAGGCATAGTCTTCAACTGTTTGGAAAGCTCGGCTGGTAGGCCGTCAGGTCCAGCCGTCTTGTTGAATTAAAGCTTGGATATTCCTATCCTCACTTCATTTTGGTTAGGTGGGCGGTAATTTTGGCTATCATCGTCTAGATTGAACGGTTCATTCTGCCTGATAGTAGGATTTTGGTCTTCGTCGCCGTTAAACAGTTTGCAGAAAACAATTTTCCATTTTCTCAGGACCGACTGTGACTCTACTACGAGGTTTCCTTCTTCATCTCGACAGGCTTCTGTACGGGTCTTGCTGATAAATCTTCTGTACGTTATTCCTGAAGTATAATCTCTCAATATCTTCGATCGAGCGCTTCTCATCCCCTTTTTTCTTCTTTCGTGCTTGCTATAGTGAAGTAACGCCCCTCGCAAAGTCAATAAGTCTAAGTATGTTGCCAGACGTGGTGTCGTGAAGGCTGTGCTTACCCACTGTCCTACCAGAGATGTCCTGATTTCAAAATCTAAGGTCAGAATTCGTGACTTAAACTATTATTTTCAACGAAGCAAACTCCGAAAAATGTTCATAATGTTAAGACGACCACTCGCACAGACTGTGCACTCATTTATTTCACAATATTTGTGGTTTATTTTGTAAATTTACCCTTCTTTTCATTCTAAACTTGGATGCTCGTGCTGTTTTTGCTTACAACATACACTTCATCTTTGCATCTCACAACAACTATGTATGTAATTAATCTCTGGTGAATACAAAAAACTCCATTAATCAAGACAATTTATAACAGTCGTAGAAAACTTTCTCGTAAGTTTGTCCAATGTGCTAAGAGAACCATAAAAACTACTTTACAAGGGACACATAAAACTCACTGCAACAAAAGTGTTCCTCTCCTCTTTTAAACTCGTGTCCAATAAATCCTTTCATATGTACAAATGTATATACTTTTACCTTCCATTTCCGGGTAAAACATTTTATTTACATTCACAATTGCAAAATTTGCATACAATCATTGCCACTTTGCATTTTGCGCACATTGCTGCCGTAAATGGTTGTACTCACTCTCGGTCTGGTTGTACTCGTATCATAGTTAAACAAATTCACATTTTAGCTTCATTTTCACAGTCAGAATTCCCTCATATCATCTATCCGTAACGCGTATACTCATTGCGCTCCAATTCACACACAAAAACACGCTATTCATCTGCATCGAAATATTATGTATTTCGAAGTGCCTTGCCTATGCTGTGTTAGTGTGCCACCCCCAGCCATTGCACGTTGTCGGAGATGTTTTAGGATTAGATTCTTAAAGATCTCTTTGATGTATCCTTTTGATGGCATTAGGTCATATGCTGATGTGCAAACAAACATTGAAATCCCAAAAAAAAAAAAAAAACAGTAAACACATTCTTTCCTTTTACTCTTTCCATTTAGAAGTTATTTTATGTGAGGGGGTACATTAGGGTTCACGAAAGTTCGGACACTACTATATCGAAAAGGACACTTTGTTTGAGAGTTTAGGCTGTAAAGTCGGAGGAATTTGATACAAGAGTGTTATGGGCCATTTATATTCCTAAGGGTCTGATATCTAACCTTTTTCGCTAATAAATCTGCATGTCTATGTGATGTTCACAATTATTCACAATAAGCGATGATTTTCTAAAAATATTTGCTTGAACGCATATGTTTGCTGTGATGTTGTCCTGATACCAGCCACCATTAAAAGACCATGGTAGAACAGAGGCAACGACTACTGTTAGGTCCTGTCCGGACTTCTTTTTAGCTAAATCATCTGCCCGCTTGTTTCCCTGAATGTCGCTGTGTCCTAGAACCCAACGAAGTATAACGTCGTGGTTTACTGTGAGTACTGTGAATTCTTCACTGCATCGTTTCACTAGTTTGGATTCGACGACTGTGGATGAGATGGCCTTCATAGCGGCTTGACTGTCGATGTACATATATGTCGATCATCTTTCTTGAGAGCAGTTTTATGGATAGTTCTCGTGCCCCTTCTGCGATAGAAGTCTAAGTGAACGAGCAATTTCGGGTTCAAGATGTGTATTTACCAGAGTCCACTCCTTCATTAGTTTTTGATCCTTTCGTGAAAATTGAGATATTATTTGGGCTGATGGCCCTGCCGATTATCCAATGCTCTCTTGAGGGAAAGGTTGGTTTGATGGTTAGGCTGAAGCCGTTGGATGGTAATATAGAATTTGTCTCGGTACACAAGTGTCCCAATTTCGATATACTGCGGTGGCCTGTGTCGCTCTCTTTCCAAAGGTTGAATCGCTTCACGCGAAGTGCACTCTTTGTAGTTGTTTACTTTAGGTTTATGTCTCATGGGATCAGTGTCAGTATGGTTTGAAGGTCTGCGTGTTTCTGATCACTGGTAGTTCGTCTACATGCTAATCTTTGTATCCTGGTCAGTGCGTGATCTTATATGCTGCGGGCCGCCAGACTAGGCACCAATAGGATAGAATGTATCTGAGAATGGCTGTGTACATCCAGTAAATGATTGCGGATTTGGGACCTCATCTCTTACCAATGATTTTGCTGCACGTATAGAAGGCAGCAAGAAGGATGCCTTCCTTATCGTTTCCGACATATTTTCTTTCTAGGTCAACTTATGGTCTGAGTATACAGCCCAAGTATCTGTGCCGTTGAGTCTCAAGGGCCCGAACTGTGGGATTGGTGATTCTTGTTAGTGAACAGGACCACCTCTATTTTCAAGGGGTTAGCGTTTAATCCACATTTTTCTGCCTATTTGCGTAGGGTATTGAAGGTCGATTGAAGTATTTCGGTGATGGTGCGCATGGACTTACCTGTCTCCATTATGACAACGTTACCCGCATATGCGACAGCTTTGACTCCAATTTGTTCTAATTTCTTCTAGATTCTGTCCTCGACCAGTATCAAAGTAGAGGGGATAGGACTCCACCTTGCGAGGCCAGTGCAAGTACTTGGCAGTCATCTAGTTTTAAGTTGATGTATCTCGTCTTGAGCATGCATTTAACCCAGTCTGGGATTACTGGGTCTATGTTTTGTTGATCCAGTGCTAGTTTCGGATTTGACATTATTGAAGGCGTCTTCTCTATCTAAGAAGGCCGCTAGCGTGAATTCTTTGATTTTTGTAATGGAGTGACATTTCGATCCTCGTGGAGTGCTGTCTCAACAGAACGGACTTAAGTAAAGGGGTGTTGAACAAGGAACATATACATAACTAGGACATAGTTTGGAGTCAATGTGTAGATTTAATAATTTAGATCCAATATTAAGTTAAGTTTGTGTGTGAGCGCTGTGGGTCCAGTGGTTAGAGGCGTTCAAAGATCAATCCCAAAATAATGCCAAAATTTCTTTTGCGGACTTCTTATGTTCAAAGGCATGTTGCTTTTGAGGTTACAAAGAGCTACTTCTATCCTTGAAGGGAGTATGACATCTGTGCTCAGATATACCGAACTAAGTGTCACATATTTTCATTCTTGTCCTATAACAAATGAAGCTGTGATACATTTCGCATTTAAAACGCCATAAACTGGTTTGAAGTGAATCACAGTTCAACCGTATCTACATAGCTACCTACATACATATATTTCAGACCACTGTACCAGTACAGGATAGTTTCCAGCTCCATTCACCTAAAATGCGTATAGGGTTGTATGACATTTCTCTCTAAAAAAAAAAACTATATTCCGCCCAAGATGTCTGAATTTTTATCAACCATACTGTTCGCAAAAAAAAAAATTAACTTGAAGACTTTAA
Source organism: Xylota sylvarum (assembly GCA_905220385.1). Classification (NCBI taxonomy): domain Eukaryota; kingdom Metazoa; phylum Arthropoda; class Insecta; order Diptera; family Syrphidae; genus Xylota; species Xylota sylvarum. The sequence goes on from LR999960.1 coordinate 32,893,606, forward strand.
GAATGTTAAAGAAAATTCCTGCAACCAAACTGACGCTCGTGTGAGTTTTTATTTGCTTTACGCAAATCGATTCATAGCGCTAGGCAGTTGTGTTGTTGTAGGTATCCTTGAATCATGGCGTATGCCTCATCAATTTAATATTTGCCAAAGAGTAGAATATCCCCTTGTTATGAGTTTCTTGTTTGCTGTTGTTTTTTTCTCTCCTGTTCGGATGCTTTAATTTGAAATCGATACGATATATCGGTTTTTTATGTCTCTTCCTTTCGAATTCATGTCGAGTACTAACGATAATGTCTATTTTGTTATCCCGATTAAAGATACTGGATAAAAGGGATAGCACAATGAAGTTATCACGGCACGGGTCGGAGTGGTGGTTGTGGCGGGCAACGTGGTTTGAATATGGTGTGGATTTCCAAGTTAAGCAGCATCCTTTACTTTCATTACTAATGCAACAAAAGGCATTAAAAGAATGGGGAACATTTTAAAGAACAACACGTAAGCTCTTGAGGTGGAAAAATTGTTGGTATTTTGATGGATATATACATATCTTGATGGTGCTACTTGTCCACTTATCGGGGTAGTTGTTAATTCGAGAATTACGTTACGTGCTCAATTGAGAATGTGATCTGCGCTTAATTTGATTCGTAAAATGTTCCCATAAAACATGTTTTTAATTGAAGAGTAATGATAGTTCTATAGTTTAATTGGAGTGTATTCGATAGTTAATACAAAGTGGACAAAAGGTGGGTTTTGAAGCCTTCTTTCCTATTGAGACAAGATAAACCCAATGGACTTTAACAGACGTATACTGTGCCGCACTGTAGACAGTTGGCTAAGAATCGGGCTAACTGGAAGAGCTTCTTGGTTGTGGTCCAGATACACCGCGATCTGTAGCGCCACCTAAGTAAGTAAGTGCATCAATAAGCTTCCATACCAATTATAAACGAATACGCCTTAAAGGAAACTCAGATGGTCTAAATAGATACAAACTGAAAATCTAAATAGATACAAACTGAAATCAATCAATGATACCATTTGTGGTGATGAGTTCTGTCCATCACCTAAGTCTTAATCCATATCACCAAGCAAAGATTTTCGGATTTCAATGCAAATCCTCATGAACTCATATCTTGTAATGCATATCTAGGTACTCTTATCTATACTTTAACTAATTAAGCCAAGATTTCGTTCAGAATAATGCCGAGTAGCTTACAGCATTTTCACAGCAGCATGAACGGACGTAAATAAGTTTGATGTTATATCAATCAATCTCACTTCAATTCAATAAAAGTTTAGTTTACCTGAAGTAAGACGGCTAAACAACTATACTCCACCAAAAGTATATCAAAACAATATGTTGAAATTTCCAATACCATTTATTTGCAATAACCTTTGTTTATGCCTGAAACATTTAGATGGGCAATAAAGTAATTTCCATCACTCAAACCACATTCTGATTCGCACAACGTTTACCAACTCTCATGCAGGAAAGGATAATCGCCCACATAGAACATTCATGACCTATTAATAGATGGATGTGTCCATTATCCTCCATCTGTCGGAATTAATTCAGTAAACCCACACAGCCTCACACCAAAGCTTCCAATTAACATGGATGGTGTCGATAAAATGTCAAGTTCAACCAAAAATAACCACCGTGACAGGTTGTGTGAGATTAACAAATAAATTAGTAGGATAACTTTTCCAAGAAGAAACATACAGAAAAGCTACAATCCGTCTGGAACGGATCGTATGATACCCTATCCTCCTCTCTATAAAGTGGGCGTGGCCAAATTGCATTTTGTACTCAAATATAGCTATAATGTCGAACGTTTGAGGATGTTACATGTAAAATTTCATGAAAATCGGTTTTTTGATGAAAACGCCCCAAAAAGTGGGCGTGACCAAAACTGTTCTTTGGGTGAATTGTAGGGAATCTGTATACCTAAATATTTGGTCTTAACAAAATTTTTCGGTTTCATATAATTTAGTGAAGTTATAAAAAAGTAGGCGTGGCAGTGGGCGGATGTAAAAAAAATTGACACTTCTACTGTATCTTTTCGTCATAAGCCCAGATATGAAATTTCAGCGTCCTAGTTAATAATTGAAGGCCCAAAACTCGGTTTTGTGATGAAAACGCCCCCAAAAAGTGGGCGTGGCCAAAACTTTTGTATGGGTGGATTGTAGGGAATCTGAATGCCTAAATATTTGGTCTTAACAAAATTTTTCGGTTTCATATAATTTAGTGAAGTTATGAAAAAGTGGGCGTGGCAGTGGGCGGATTTCAAAAATTTTTACACTTGTACTGTATCTTTTTCTCAGAAGCCCAGATATGAAATTTCATCGTCCTAGCTCAAAATTTAAGGCCCAAAAAGCGGTGACATACGGACGGACGGACGGACGGACGGACGGACGGACGGACGGACGGTCATCGCTCAATCGATTTCGCTATTGATGCTGATCACGAATATATATACTTTATAGGGTCTATCTCGATTATTTCTCTATGTTACAAACTATGTGTCAAACTTAATATACCCTTAGGATAGGGTATAAAAAATAATATTAAGTGCACGACTGGTTTGCGCTCATAAGTGTACGTTACGTAGAAATGTATCCTGTCTGTAAAAAACCTGAGGGTGTGTGAATTGATTCTTCATTATAACAAGGCAGTAACAGCAGTGTTGTCTTGATTTGAAGGCACGACTGGGTTACACTTTGTACATGTCCATGGCATGACATTTGGTCAAAGGATGAGAGGAGTATTATATGGAATCTGGAGATAGAATTATTAGAGGGGTCTCCAATACTGAGCCAGGGTGTTGGAGAAGAGATCGTGGCGGTTGAATCCTTAATGGGTCAACGACAGCGATCATATCCCCGAAGTGGCTTACTGACTCTGGAAGATCCTTCCTAGGGGTATAAAAGGGGACGGGTCCTTCAGGTTGGCGGTTGTACGTCGGGGTAATTTCCCTACCATGGAAAAATACTTTAGTTTTGAAACAACCGCAGGCCTCGGAAAAGGACGGATTTACTGCTGATGACCCAGCAAAACGAGAAAAAGCACAACATTCGTTGCAGCCGAACACTTAGCGGAGGCCTTAGACAATTTTAAGGCAGATATCGCGGCAATCGAGGAAGTGCGGTGGGATGGATCGGGCTAAAGAAGGATGGAAAACTGTGACAAATACTACGGTAATTGCTAGAGAGAAGATTGTAGATTGTTGTGATAGAAGCAGCGTCTATTTGGGTGCGGATTTGTTGTAAGCGGCAGACTTCGGCATAAAGACTTGAACTTTATGTAGACACATCAGTGAACGCCGTATAACAATCCGCATCAAAGCTAAATTCGCCAACATTAGCCTGAAATGCCCTCATGCCCCCACAGAGAAAAGAGATGATACTACCAAAGAGTGTTTCTACGAGCTCCTCGACAAGACCTATGAGGTAAGACCTAAGTATGATGTTAAAATCGTCCTAGGTGATTTCAACGCCAAGATAAGAAAGGAGAACATCTTTGGTAACACCATTGGAAAACATACCTAGCCTACACGACACCACCTCTGGAAACGGACTTAGGGTAATTTGACTTTACTGCGGGACTTTACTATAGTTAGCACACGGTAGCCTCGCCGCAACATTCATAAGCGAACATGGCGGTCACCATATCATCAAACCGTCAACATTCCTTCAGTATCCTAGATGTCCGAACATTAATGAATGTTGCTGAAGACCAGTGGCAACATTACCAAGAAGCCATTAGAATTGAAGACCACCCCCACGAAACCCTTGGCTTGATGGAGAGTGCCGGTCACCTATCCAGCGGTGCTGCACAGGAGAACGAGATCAGCTCTTGTAGGAAACCTTCAATGAAACCCAGTAGTCTATCATCACTTCGTCTAAAAACTCTGGAGAAACTCTGGAGACGCACATATTCGTTGCAATATGAACCCAAACCCATGCATATAGCAACGGGAAATCTGTAAAAACGGTTCTGCACTCGCTTGTGCGCATTATTATATAATATCTGGATTACATTAACGAACACACCCTGGTTGCTTTTGTCGACATCGAATGAGCTTTTAACAGCGTTGATTCTATGGTCATAACGCGGCACTTGCGAACCTTGAGGTTACGGCCGCGACTGGTGCCTTGGTTAACCTAGTGTTGATAATCAGAGCTATTAACTTAAACCAGGATGACGCCTTAGCTCGAAGATTCGTTAGTACGGGTACTCTCTCCTCTTCTTTGGAACCTAGTGACAAATGAACTCCTTCTAATCCTAGATGATTGATTATCTGATCTTCTATGATTATACCTCAATACTCTCTCTAACCTCTCTAAAATGAATAAGGCTCAGCATCACCTCTAAAAAAAAAACTGAAATTTGTCCTCGTCGCAAGGAATGCATACATATGTAACAGAATTCTGCATTTTGAGTCCCAAAACTATGTGGTACTAGTTTAGCACTTCCTGATGTAACAAAATGAAACTGAATAACCTAGAATGTGTAAAGAAAGCCACTACAACCTTGTACTGTTATAAGAAATCAATGGGAATGGCTCTACATATGTATGTATCCATCCCTAGGCCTACACGAAGAAGATATGTGCATTATCTTCGCTCCAAATGCGACAGTGACATACTCATTGATCCAAAAAAAAGCCACATCGCTGAACACAATTTTTAAATAAAATAGCGGATTCAATGTCAGTTGATTTTGGGCCCATTTTCGACGCAAACGATGGTCATTCGGCTTCAGTTCTTGCACGAGCTGGATATGTAAGCCTTCAAACCAAGGTCTTTGCGTAAGATTTTGTGAACGACGTTGAATCGATAAATTTGGATCTTCTTCAACACTCTTCTGAACAGATGCAATATTCTCTAGAGTGCGCATGAACTCTACTGAACTCCTCTTATGCGTCACGATGGCACTGCATCTTGCAAAGAAAATTTTGTGCAAAAACGGTCGACATTACGGAAAAAAGCGGTTTCAGATGGTCGATCATGTCGAATCTCTAAAATTTGGTAACGTTGTTGAAGCGTGTTATATCTGTCAGTTGTCAGACTGCAAACTGTCAGTGCGTTTTTTATTCAGTAGTGTTTAAAATTTTATCGTGATGACATACGAGCAGTTCCCAATCTGACAACTGGTTGACAGATATAACTGTCTGAAGTTAGTACTGGGTTAAAAATAAACTTTCAAAATGAAAAAGTAGGTACTATGCTTCTTCGAAAATAATAATATAATTCACGAGCAACAAGAACTCTGACTGGCAACAAGGGTTTATGATTCGAATTCTAGAAAATATCAAAAATGGTTTTTCATGATTCCACAACCTGACTGAAAAATGCATAAATTGTAGTTCCTTTCCATCTGAGTGTGGAAATTATATTTTGTCCAATATTTCTCTTGCAAACAAGCTTAGTAATTGCCGAGTGAGTAAACAAAAAACTGGCCAAACATATGTATGTATGTATGTAGTCAGGGATACACAGGATAGACATAAAGAAACGTCAACAACTTCAATACTTACCCTCTAGTGAACAAAGCTTCATCTGCAATCACACTCATTGTTTATACTCAACATCCAACAACTACCCCACAATATTCAATTGACACCACCCACGACTACCCCTTGTGGTTCAATTAAATGATCCATTACACCTTACCATGGTTTTCGCTCTCTAAACTTTCGATACGTATCGATTTGCATCTCCTCCCTCAGGATGGCTTCATTGTGCAATGATTGCAAAAACCAGGTCAATACATATATACTTTGTTCCAAAGAGAAAGAGAGAGAGAGATGAGAAAAGAAGAAAAAAAAACTCCAAGATATTTTTGTCGTTCTGCATCTTTAATGCATCTGCCACATTCACGATTTACTGCAGACTTACTGCTGCGATAGTCCTTACTATCCGTATCTGTACACATCGCTAAATCTTTGACTTTGACTTGCTGCTTCTGTTGGTTGTTGGCTTTCCATGTGCTGCTTCGATCCGCTCTGTTTGTTGTTGTTGAATGTTTGTTGCTCTCTAGAGGGTAGCAGCTGAATCCAGACAGGGAATAAATTTTGCATTTATGCTCTTCTACATATATATGTGTGTCTGACGAGGGTATCAAGCTTCCGGAGGATATTCCTTGCAGTTGTGAACGGTTTTGAAACGCTAGTAAACATGTGGGAAGAACTCCCGCTGCCTCGGGAGATTCTATATTACAATGATTTAAATATTTTTCCCATCACACAGTAAATGCAGACGAAATTGCAGCTTACCATGGTGTACACAGCGACGTTATTGTCTGTCTGGGCCGTGCTCTAAGGGGTGGTTAGTTCTGGAGATGATTCATAAATTTCTTTAATATTTGTGAGCTTGTGGACGAATATCCGGGTGTGAATGTGAACTTAGCATGGATCAAGATGGATTTAGGACGAACTTTATTGTTAAATGGAGCAAGAATAATGCAGTGGAACTGCTTGGAAGTAAACAGCGTCAGGGTCAATCAATGCAGACTTCAATGCACTTTGCTATTTTGATACAGGATGTTTATACAAGTATTTCAAAGTTAATGGAGCGCAACGAGACTGCATAGAAGGACACTCTGGATTCATATGACGGAATGGTTGTTGTATTATGAATATGCTAATATTTACTCGAATGTTTGGCCATGACCAAACAATAACTGAAAGAGTGAAATACATAAATTCAGATATAGGGGCAAGAGCTGGTCAAGACTCAAGATGAGGGTTTTGTAAAGCATAAAGTTAGAAGGGCATACAATATCGTAGACCACAGCTGGTACTAAACTTTTGATATGACTGACCATTGAGTAAATGACCATTTTCTTATGAAAATTAATTTTTACCAATGACATCGGGAGTCCTGCTGTTTCCAGTTGGTGTCATCATTATGTCCGACAAAATTAGTCATGTCAGAGTCTCAGATAACAATTGAGTTATCTACGAACCGAGCTATTTGGAGAGGCTTGTCAGTTGAGGCCCAGGTTCACCCCAAACTGTAGTAAGTAAGTAAGAAAGTAATTGAGTCGCGAGATATGAGATCTTCGATGAAGCAGTTAGGCAAGAATCAAGCGATATCATTTCAGGACCTGAATCTACATTAGTTTCTCTTTTAGAGGATTTAGGTTTGAGGTGATGGAGTGCACTTAGAAAAGAAATAGGTTGCCGCTGATTGGCGTTAGATATATGTTACCCGCCTAGTTTTTAATTCATGTGTAAGTGTTGATTCTACCAGTAAAGGCGTTTTTGAAAACGATTAGGTGCTTGAAAAGACATTCCTCTTAAGTAGCCTTTCCAACTATGTCAAGTACAGCGCACTTAACGAGTAAATGTGCAATGGTCTCTTTCTGCCCTTCATCTCCCCAACTCTTGCTGATACCAGTCGGTTAGTGCTTCCCCCACTTTTACTTACTTACTTACTTACTTAAGGGGCTCCCGACTAGTGAAAAGTCTCTGCTTGAGACACGGCAACCTTCCATTTTTTCGATTCCAGGCACGATGCATTTTGTTGTCTAGACCAAGTGCTCTGGCATTATAATTGCGATGGCATATAATTGCAGCAGATGCTTCCACATGTACTTAGTTTTGTCCTCATTTTCTTCAAAGCCAACTCGTTTCGTCTGTTCTTCAATTGCAGTAAAATCCTTTAAGACTGGAAGCGACCGCGGATATCAATGCCGTCTGCGTATCACAGAAGCTGGACAGACTTGTTGAAGATAGTGCCTTTCGTATTAACACCTACCCTGCGCACTATCTTCTTTACATATTTAGAATAGTTCGGAGGAACTGTTTTCAATTTGCACATTGCATCGGGTGTTTTTCAGCGTCACGCGGCACAGTTGGATCAGTTTAGCCGGGATCTTAAATTCGGACGTCGTCTCGTAAAGCTCAAGACGATGAATGCTATCATATGTGGCTTTAAGGTCGATAAAGAAATGGTGTGTCTCGACTTGAAATTCGTTAGTCTTTTCCAGAATCTGGCTAAGTGCGAAAAGTTGGTCGATCGTCTATCTGCCGGGCTGGGAGCCACACTAGTACGTGCTGATTAGTGTGCTGCAGAAAGGCTTCAGCCATTCAAATAGTACGTTGGATAGGATCTCATATGCGACATTAAGCAGGGATATGCCTCGGTAGTTCTTACAAGACATAGGATCGCCTTTCTTAAAGATGGGGCATATAGAGCTGATAGTCCAGTCATCGGGCATGGCTTCATCCACCCCTACTTAGTTTAGATGATTTGCCGCATGCACCCTACCAAAGCATCACCACCATGTTTGAAAAGCCATGCTGGTAGACCATCAGGGCCTGCGGCCTTGTTGTTCTTCAGGTTTTTGATAGCTGAGCCGACCTCTTTAAAACTGGGAGAGAGGACAATTTGTTCTTTGACTGGATGTGGGTTCTCTTCTTGCCTTATCACTCTCTCTACCTGATGCCTATTAAGTTACTGCTGTAAATGCTGCTATTCCCTTTGTGTCGGTGACTAGGTTTCCTTCTCAGCCGCCAGTTGTTTGGCTTTTCTAAAAAAAATATCGGGACACTTCGATATCCTTGAGCTGGAAAACTGTGCAGGCTCGTTTTGTATGATTTTGACATCATACTCGGGTCGGGCTCCATAGGTTCCGTCCAGGAGGTGATAAAACTCCTCCTTGATAGAGTCATACAGTCTTCAGCTTCGTCGGAAGGGACGTATCCATATATTATGCTGATGATTTGGAATGTTGCCTTGATGCGGATCACGCTCAGGCGATCGCTGATCAGCTTAAAGTCAATTATCATTGAGCGTAGCCGATTGTTCGATTGGATGTTTGGCAAATCAAACAATCAAAAACGTCTCAAATACCAAATACTTGTTTTGACATCAAAAGCAGACAGCGATATTCCTTCCTGGAACTACAAATCAATTCATATCAAGTTGTCACTGACTTTCAGCTTGGAAGCCCTGTGGAAACATTGATTCAAAGCCACCCATAATGTGACAACCAAGCACATTAAGTACCCCATTCAACATAAAATATAGATTTCTGTTCCGAATCCTTTACTAATCCTAGAAACATCAATCCATGAATACCATAGAAAAGTGTAAATCGAATCAAAATCCGATATCAAAACATTGCATACGTGACGTTAACCACGGATTTCCTACTAACCCGGAGGGGGGGGAGGCCATCACAATTTTCCCACGAACGTATTGAGACGAGGTAATCGCTGTGCATTTTCGAAGGCGAACGTTCCACCGCAGCGCATGAATTATGGTTTCCTTTTGTTGCTGCTGCCACCAGCTCCCTTCAAGCACAGCGCACCAAGAGTGTAACTTCCTGCTGCTACGTGATATTCTAATTTAAAAGTCTCTCCCACCACTGGCGCTCGCACGCCAACCCAAATAGGATTTAATGGCACAGAAAAGAGTCACGTCCCGCCAGCAGCAGCACTGTGAACTAACCGAAGCAAAGAGACCAACAACCTGCGCGTGGAAGATTAGGACAGGGAGCGTGCGGTTTTAGATTTGTAGCTGCAGTGGTGACCCTAACATATGTTTCACCGGAAATCCCCAACCCATCTGCTTATTATTGCCAGTTTTGGGAATATAATTTGTTGCACTCCTCCCGTGGATACCGCCCCAAAGGGCCTCCAGCTAGTAGGATATGGGTTAGCTATTTAAATCTTATCCGATGGCAGATGGCAAAAAAACCGGAACGCAATGGGTTAATAGGTAGCCTTAAAGGACGATAAGAAAGTTTCTTCCTTATTGTGGGCCATACTGGGCGGAGGGAAACAAAACAGGATTTATTGGATTCTCGTGATATGCCACCATAACCACAGACTTCCAATTTTGTGGTCGTCTATTGGATAGTTAGGGTTTGGGGTATACTCCAATAAATTTGCTGTTTGTTGGTGTTGAGATATTTTAATGGCTACGCTCGTATATCTTCCAGTTGGCAGTGTTGAAAAGGTCTAAGCCTAAAATTATCCGTTTCATTTTTGATTGGAAAGGGCGAGGACGACACGCCCGAGGAAGCAGCAGCGTAATTGAAACACAAACTTTCGTCATTAAAATTATTGTTTTCATGTTTTCAAAATAATTGAATGCGGGTTAGCCGCAAATATTTTTGGGTTGAGTCTAAAATTAAATTGATTTTAATTATTGAGATGTGGAAGGGTGGAGGGTTACAAATAGCTTTTTTGTCCACTTAATCTCAACCGGGTTCATAGCCATCCATCAATGGCCTCAGGTCGTTTGAAGGATTTTCAACACGATTGTGCCGAAATGTAAGAAAAGAAAAAATTCGTGTGGGTGCCAACAATGCCTTCTCCGGCAGGCATACCTAATTGAAAAGGATACATTTCTGAGGTTTGAAAGTTTTCGGGGGGCTTTTGAGTGTTAGAAATTTAACAAATTTAGGGATTCTTGGTTGACATTGCAGAAGGAAAATTGGGCTGCTCAGGGTGTTCTTAATTGAAGGTATTCTTAAGTGAAGGCAATTATCAATTTGATTGCTTGTTGTAAGGAAATTTTCAATTTTAAAGAATGAAACTAAAATGTACTGGTATCGACACATCCTCCACGAAATATATTTTGAGGAGCATGCCTTTCAGTGTTGTTGCATGCATCATAGCGAAAGAGGTGTTTACATGAAACTAGCGCTGGTGTAGAATAGCAAATCTTTGCTCTAAATACTGAGTTTCCAGCAAGTGGATACCTACATAGTACCTCGACTAGAGATTGGGTTACCAACCCCTTTGGAAGGTCGTTGGTGGCAGTGGACGAAAGATGGGGAGGAGTGTTTTCTCACTAAAGCATTTCCTTTTGACTCAAACGGAAGCGGACAAATTCCTTAGATGGAATCAACGGTGGCGTCTACAGATCCAGTCAGGCCGAACTATAAATGTATAAGAGGAAAGCGATGATGCTACCAAAAAGTGTTTCTACGGACACCTCGACAAGACATATGAGCAATGTCCTAATTATCTAGGACGATTTCAATGCCAAAATAGGAAAGGAGGACATCTTTGGTAGCACCATTGGAAAGCATAGCCTACACGACACCACATCTGAAAACGGACTTAGGTTAATTGACTTTGCTGTGAGACGTAATGTCACCATGTCTAGCACACGGTTTCCTTACCTCAACATTCATAAGGGAACATGACGGTCAACAGATCATGAAACTATCAAATAAATTGATCATGTTGCTGTCGACATAAGGCACTCCTCCAGTATTGAAAAATGTCCGAAAGGGCACGAGAAGCACTTGATCAAGGAATTGGAGAGGTTCTACTCCATCAACCATATTTGGAAGTTTTAGCAAAAAGTAAAAAGAACATTTCAAGGCACCAAGACCCGAACAGAGACCTGTAGAGGTGAACATGGAAATCTTGTAGTAGAGTCACATTCGGTGCTGAGGGTATGGAAAACTACCTTTGCCGACTGTTGAACGACGACGACGACTACCCCAATTCCGCTGTCAGACCGAACGAACCATTTAACCTGGACGATGAAAACCCAGAGTTCCGTCCACCCGACCAGAATAAAGTGATCTTAAGCAGTTCAAATAATTTTAAATGTGTTTCTAAGCAAAACAATTTATGTTTCACGCCAACACTTTACACAAACCCAGCTACATATTTGAGAACATATTTTATTGTATCCCTCTAGGGCAGACAACACTTATTATTTCCCTTTCGCGTTCTCAATCCGTATTTATTTAAAGAATATACATACAAACGTGTGCGATAGCCAAAATGCAAATGGAAATACGGCGTAATTCCTCAGGAATGCTTTCAGGGGGAACTACAGATTAAGCCACGTAGATCCCTTCTTCAATGACATTAAGGAATTGTCAGCAAAAACTGCGAATGACGTCATTATGGATATTATAAATCTGATGAGAGTGAAGTCACAAGTGTATATTTTATTCAAGGCGACCTTATCACGTGTGCATTATTTGTTCCACAGGGAGTCCTAACACTGACTGTTTTTCAATTAGACTTTCCACACTTATAAAATCCAGTTGTACTAGGACCTTAAATCGATTTACCATATGCAATATGGGCAGTTCGAATATAACCCTTATTTAGTTAGGGTAATCTGGTTGTTAGTACTACTAGTACTCTGAACTTCAGCGGCAACTAGTCTGAGTACTGAAAATCGATATAATTTTACCTCTCCTATACCTCTCCTATAGGCTAAGTAGGCAACAGATTCTTCGGTCCTACCTAGATTTTTTAAGCCAAGTATGGTGCATTATTATTGTGAGACTCATTTAAACATTCTATTCGAAGGCTTTGAAGAAGAAATGATACCATTCTCTTGTAAACAAAGATCAACGGGTACATAGAAGCATTAGAGACTATTCTAAATTCCCATTGTAATAGACATGAAGTACTAGATACCATCCTGGTCTCTGAGAGCATTTATCATGTTGTTAAAGAGTTTCTAGCGAACACTCCTTCTCAGCTCATAGATACATTCAATTTGGTATAAACTACCTCCATCAGGCCCAACCCGTCCCTAGAAATTTTAGGGAGATGGACTGGTCCAAATATACGAATAGTGAAGTCTTCTGTAATAAACCCCTGTCCCCCAACTAACACTCACGAATTAGACGCAATGTTCGAGGAACAAACGAAGATTCTCAATAGTACAATATCCATCTCATGTCTATTTAACAACCCAAAGAACAAGCCTAGACGACCTTGGTGGAATCAGGAAATGTTTTCTCTCTGCAAAACGTAGCACTTTAACCGGGCCAAGCGTTCCCGTGAGGCCACCGACTGGATCTCGTATAAAGAGGTACTGAAATCTTTTAAAACGAACATCAGAAAAGCCCAACGGAAATCCTGGAGACTCTTCTGTGGTAAGGTAGAAGAGATGTCTGAGGCATCCAGGCTCCGCAAGATCATTGCAGCCACTCCCAGCAGCCAAAACAGCAGATGGCTCATGGTACACCTCTTGAATGGAATCCCTGAATCTCTTACTGGCAAACAGCTATAATGCCATTTCGGGTCCAACTGTGATCTCGGCAAGCAGACCCTCTTATCTTGTTACAAAGAGCAATATTCTTTGGATAATAAGCGGCTTTAAATCATTCAAGCCTCCTCAACCAGATGGTATTATACTTCAGAGGAATGTGAACCTAACCCTTCTCGCAACCAAGACTCGCTAACCCTGGTGAACCAATTACTTACTAACAGGTTCATCACTGAAAACTGGGCGAGTTCGAAAGTTCGTCAGTAGTACACCCAGAAGGGTGTAATCTTCCCTTTTTTTAACCCTAGTGGTGAATGAACTGATTCTAATCCGGAAAGTGGATGTACTGTGCAGATGGTGTTGCTAATCCTGTCTCAGTAAAGCACCTAAATACACTTAGGGTTCTTCTACAAAACCCCCTTCCTAAGCTCTCCACATGGACTAAAAACTCCTGTCTGCGGGTCAATCCTCAGAAAACCGAATTCATCCTTTTCAAAAGAAAGAATAAAATTTCCAACTTTGTTTCTCTGAAACTAAATGGCACCCATAGTGCTTACAAATATCGCCAAGTGCTTAGACTTCAGTCTAGACAGCAAATTAACCCGGAAACTATATGTATATCCGTTGTCAGGCCCATACCTACGTGAGCAAAGAATGACATGCATCTGCATTATTGAAACCTTGAAGACAACTTCAATTGCGGCTATAGACGTACTGTTCCATATGCTTTAAGGAGATTCTGTATAAGACCTTGTTCATGTCAGTCCTGATTTATGGCGCTGAAGTTTGGACTCCATCTAAAGCGAATAAAGATATCCTAGGTCGCGAAAGATTCTTTGCAAAATATTCGGTCCCGTTTGCGAACTGTACCGCGACGTCGACAAATTACGCATCAGTCATCTAAGATGGCTAGGACATGTAGAACAGATGAACACAAATACTCCGGCTCGTAGAATTTCGACCTTGCATAGTCTGGATAGTTTCCAACGCGCTAGAGTAGTTACGCAGCATTAAGCTGAAGGTTCTCGTAAGATTTCTGAGCATAAAACTACATTATATATGTATGCAGATACAGCGAGTTCTCTTCCCTTTCCAGGATAATAAACAACGACTACTATGGATTCAATGGAAAGTTTACAACAACTTAAAAAGAGACTTAAAAATATCCAAAAGCACACAGAATATAATATGTATGTACATACATATGTAGGATCGGACCAAACAAATAATATATTACGCTACAAACAGACGACCAGACGAAACCCTTACACACGCACATAACGAACGAACCGATTAGCGGACGTATTGACAGCCAAACCGCATTCTCGCTATTCCCTTTTCCTTTTTTTTTTGCATTGTTTAAGTCAGTCGATTGAGAACACTCGAACCAATAAGTCGTCTGCGGACGATATGGCCGCCAAGCCAGTTAATATTTATATTGAATAAGTGAATAAAGTAAATGCAAAAGGATTTGTATGTTATTCTGGGAAATCGTAAATGGTGCTAGATTTATTCAGGAATCCCTTCAAAAAATAAGACTTTCCAAATGCTTGTAATCCGAGTTTTTAGCAATGGTTTTCATTTACCCTTCTTCAAGCTCAAACAGAAGATCTATCGTTCCCTTTGAAAAACCATTTATTCAGCTTCAGGTCGGGTGAATGGGATTAAGAGCAAAACTTTCAAACAGTAGTAAAAAAAAGTTCAAAATACCGACCGTGGCTACATTTATTTTCAAAGTATTTTAATTTAATCACTTCCATCAGCGCGAGCAACTCGTCATTATTCATCATACCGCAGAGTTAAAGCCTCATCCTTTAAATCTAAATTCAAGCTGCAGGCTAACTAAAAGAATACTTACCCGCATCAGAGAACACCCGAATTAATTACGGGCAATGGGTGGAATTAATGTTAATAACATTCAGTAGTCTGAAGAAATTACAAAACGAAAATGCATATAAATTTTAGTAAACCTTACTAACCTTTATGTACGTGTTCTAACAATCGATTAAGCCCACACACTAAAAGCAAAAGCACTAATATAAATTCCGGATCCCAGGAGATAATTGAGCGGCGTAGTGTCGTAATAAATTAAAATACAATCCAACATCCGCACGAGTACTCCCTCTGTTTGATGGATTTATTTTTAATTACAGGAAAAACGCGTTAAGTGCAAACCCAGACCACCTTCCTCAGTTGTTAGTCTAATTATTTCAAAATAAACTCAAGCAATGGCCATGTGGCCCAAATAAAAGAACCTCATCGTATCAACGCAAAATAAATACCGATACCAACTCCCAGATGTACAATCTTCCGCTTGCTTTGGGATTTATAGCCCAGGCCACCTAAACCCAAACCACGTTCGCGTACATCTGAAGTTCTTTTAAAAACGAAGCTTTTATCTTTCCTTTATACGATGCACCAGGGAATGGATAAAAACGAACCAAAAACACTCAGCCTGCCTCGGGCGCTACATCATCTCGTTTACAGGTTTTTCTTTTCTTCCCACCCACGAAAACCAACGAAATGAGCAGTTCAACAATAACATCCCTTCACAATCTGCTAAGGAAACTGGATAATAAAAACGATAAAAAGGGACGACGAGACAAGGATATCGAGTTTATCACTCAAGACATCCGCGATTCCTGTCTTTATTCACATTGCCAGCGTCTGGCAAAGACCAAGAAATCCGAAAAGAATAAACACTCTGGGAGTTTACCAAATACAAGAGTGGTAATTATTACGAACCTGATTGCTGATTATCAACGAGATGGAGGAAGAGAAGGAAAAAAAAATAGCCACAGGACATTATCTTTACGTTATTACACTCTCATATCGGAAGCAATGAGGCCTTACATTCGCATAACCCCAATCATAAAAGATTAGTCCCAAAGGGAGGTGAATCATAAAGGATTAACCCATAATGGAAAGAGGATATCAAGGACTATAAAGCATCAAAGTTTTTAATTAAGGAAAAACTCACAGATTTCTCTATTCTATCCTTTGCGTAAATTCTCTGCGAGAAAAACAATTACCAAAGTGTCAAAGTTATTCAGCCATCAAAAAAAATACACCCCCTCGAGACTGGCAGGACCCGACTGACGACAATAGATACCAAAGTGGCCGGCCTGGCCACTGGGTATCGGGATCACTTTCCAAATCCTGATACTGTTTATGAGTGTGCAAGTAAAATAAAACTGACTGAGATTTGCTTTAATTGAAATATCCTCCTTGGAGGCATGCATAATGGCCGGACAATGCTGCAAAGACTTGTCTACCACTGACACATCCATACGTATGTACATATACACACAGAGGATGCGATAAACGTTTGTCGGAATCTCGTTTGCCATTTATCACTGCGAATACAATGAAGCAATGCGGGTGTAGGTACTTCAAGTTAAAGACGAAAAAATATTTCCTCCTTAAGGAGGAGAATTGTATTATAATTTATATGTATGTGTGTATATAAAAAGGCCCTCTAACCATACCTTCTTCAACTTTCAAGTCCGTTTGTGTATGCCTGTGTGTGAGTGGAGGGTGGTGTATAACCATCAGAAAAGGAATTGCACAACATGTTTGCTTTCTGTTAAAATCTGGCTGTGTATCTGTTTTCCTTGAAACAGATACAAAATGCGGTTTGATGTTCAAATTCCCAAAGGCACTAAATGTGGAACCCATTTTCAAAAGTCTTTATTTTGTGCTGCAAATAAGTGCGGTTACATACGGGTATTGTCGGTGATTGGAGTGGGAGTTCTTGGTGGTTAAAATACATTTTAACAATTTTGCAAAAGACGGCATCAAGTAGGTACGAGTAGGTACTGTAAAGTCTCTGAGGGGAATGGTGAATTAAATTTAAAATTCCCACTGAGTTTTACAAGTGGTTCCTGTTTATGAAATTTTAGTAAAACGGTATATGGATATTTTTAATGGAACATTCTTATTTTATATACATACTGGTACATATGAACATAAATCAGTAGATTATAATTGAATCAAAATGATTTATATTCACAAAATTAATCGATATGCTATCTGTTTAAATGTTTACGTAACCTGTAGGCAGATTAAAAAATTTAAATCCCTTGGTATTTCAGTGCTGCTTTTAAAAAGTAACATTTCCAAGTTGATACGTCCCCAAGTCGTAGACAATCTTTGTAAGGTAATGAACATGGCATATGAGAAGGTATGTCCAGTCAAAGGTGGTCCAAGAGGTTTCCAGCTCCATAGTGGAATAGTGAGCTAAGCTCTAAGCAGAGCTATAAAAGAATGCAATCATTTTTGTATATAATTCTTTTGAAGCTCACAAATATGTTTCAATTCAATGACTTCAAAAATGACTTCAACTTAAAAAAAAAAAATCATAATTCAGTTTAAAGTCATGATTGGACCAATCATTTTCAGTAATCAAAGTGTTGAAGTCAAAATGAATGCAGTTTTTTTGATTGATCTGCATTCAGTGAAATCACCTTGAAGTCATGCTTACTGAATGCATTCAATCCATTGAATTCATTTGACGTCACTGAGTGCATTCAATATGTTAAAGTCATTTGAAGTCTTTGAAGCCCTTGAAGTCATTGAATGCATTAAATTTTTGAAGTCATTTGAAGTCTTTAGCTGACTTCAAAGACTTCAAATGACTTCAGAAAATTGAATACATTCATGACTTCAAACTGAATGGTGATTTTTTTTTTTTAAGTTGAAGTCATCACTGAAGTTACTGAAATGAAACAAATCCACATGAATTTTTAGTATGACTTCAAGGAATGCATTCCACAATGATTGCATACTTTTACAGCCCTGACTCTAAGAGGAAACAAGTTAGGCACTTTTACAATAGGGCAAAACTAGTAGGCGATGACACTACATGGAATACATAGAAAGTAAGAGAAAATTAAAATACTTCATCAGGCAATCTAAAAGGAAATAATACTGCAAGTCGATCTAGCGAGACTTCCAGTCTCTGAAATATGCTGGCCAAGGACCCGGTAGTTCCCAGCTACAACAAGAAATCTGTTCGTGCGTGGGCGGAAAGCAGCGAGGAAGTATTGGAAACGTTTGTCGAAACTCGTTTTCCAGGGAGGAGTACACCAGTAGTTTCCATATCGAATGGGTAATACTAGTTTGTAGGTATAGAAAGAGGTAGTGAATGTCGACACATGGAATAACTTGTGTTGGGCTATTATGTCATTCGTACCTTTCAAAGCTACAGGCCCTTACGGCATTTTCCACAGCTATACTTCTGAAGGCACCAGCAAAAGTCGGGTACAGACGAAAGAAGGTAAATCAAGTCACACCAAATCGAAAGACTACAGGTCTATTAGTTATTATCATTCCTTCAAGACACTAGATACTTAGACAGGCTTCTAGATATACACATCAGAGACAAGTGTCACATTCCGCAGTTTATGCAAAGGCCTTTTCAATAACGTAAAGGGGGAGCTCATTTAAAATGCCCCGAAAAGTTTCAACGATGATGGACACAGCTCCATTCTTAGGAAATCACTTCCCGATATCCCTGATGAATCGGATGACATCCTCGGTACCCTCGACTTCAATATACCGTAGGAAGTAATATACCCAAAAAGGAAGGATTGGCATAGAAAAGTCGTCTCTCAATAATTTGAGATTGCAACCTACACAGATGGTTCCAAAAACAGTGAGGGTAAAGTCTCAGGTAAATAATCCAGAGACATAAAAAAACCTACAAGTTGCTCGGAGACCTCCGGATACATGCAGTGTGTTCAAAGCAGAGGTTCTAGCTGTGCTCAAAGCTGCGGAGTTACTAGAGATGGGATCAATAACTGATAAGCTGATAAGAATGTCGCCATATGATAGTAAGGCAGCGCTTAAGGCATTAGTATGCAACATCATAAATTCTGAATTATTCAGGAATTGACGTACAATGCCGTACTGCGAACACTACGATATCGAGGTGAACGAAAGGCCCGACCTACTAGCCAAGAACGTAGGTTGAGAACTTGGTCAAAGCGACACAATTAGAGGAGTTAAACTACCTGAGTGGCTAAGGATCATCAATATGGCTGACCTAAAATGGTCGGACCTACGACAACATGCTCTCATAGCCTAGAGAATTTGAAAACAACGACTGCAACGACTCTGATAGTGCTGGAAGTACACCAAGTGAGAAGGATTATAGCCCATATTTGAATGTGCATAGCTTGTGCCACATCGTAGCTTCAATCCTATTTCCCAAGGTCTTTGGTTTCCTCAACCTAATAGCGAACAATGGCAATCTCTACCTTCGAAATCGATGCATTGCCAAATAACTGAAGTTTCTAATCACATAATGTACTATGAGCCCGAGTCCAAAAATCGTATGGATGAGTTGGGGAAGCTGATGTTTATAAACAATGTCTGCCAAAAATAGGAACGTTAGTTAGATTTCTTTAAAAAAATTTCCATACTTTAAATTTTAGTTGACAAAGTTGCCTTCTTCTATTCTCAACTTAAAAAACTTTTCATCGTGCAGAACGGTCTCAAATAATCAAGATGCCGGCCTTCAAAGATCTATGATCACATCAATATTTTGGATTTTTTACTTGAGTATCTGACCTCAACTTTAACTAATTATATATATTTTTAAAAATTATACGAATTTTGTAAAGAAATCATAAATATCAGAAATTTTGAATTCGAGTTTAGGTCTTGAGTTAGTTTTCGAGATCTTTGTATTCAGAATAAATAGGTCAAAAGAAATGCTAGTTACAAAATTTGAATCAGTATATGAGTAGTGTACAGGATATCTGATATTGTCCATTCCTTTTCTTTAAAGTTTTAGGTATATATTCAAATGATAAGTGGCTACCATTTTTAATAAAGGTCCAAAAATCCAAAAATTTAGTACGTACCTGAAAGAAGAAGAAAATTACTTTTGTTAGACATGGTTAATGGTTTATACATTATTAAATTACTTAGGAAAGTTTACTTAGTAACTAATTTCATATACATAATATCATGTATACATAAGAAGTGTGATTGGTGATAACTATCTATCTGAATCACAACATGCATACATCCGTGGTAGGTCGGTAGATACAGCCCTCCACAGGGTCGTATCAAACATAGAAAGATCCCTCCACTTCAAGGAATTCACTTTTGGGGCGTTCCTAAACATTGAAGGGGCGTTAACAACGTAAGCACCGATGCAACACCGATGGACAGCTTACACAGAGCTCGGCTGAGCATCGGTCTCTCCAATTGGATTGATCAGATGCTTCAATCCAGAGTCATGTCTTGATCGCAAGGAGATGCGTTTGCAGAGGAACCCCCAAGGAGGAATCTTATCACCTCTAATATGGCTCCTTGTAGTGGATGAGATCTTGGTAATATTGAAAGAAAACGGCTTCAACGTGACGGCCTATGCCGACGACGTGGTTATCCTGGTCTCGGGGAAATTCACTTCAGTGCTAAGCGAAAGACTCAATCTCGCACTACAACTAGTGCAGATTTGGGTTAGCAGCAAAGGGCTAGGAGTGAACCCTTCAAAGACGGAGGTAAATCTCTTCATTAGGAAGAGATCAATTCTTGCCTTCAGACCCCCAAGTATCAGTGATACTGAACTAAGTATCTCAGGTTCAGCCCGATACCTGGGTAATTCTAGATTCCAAACTAAATTGGAAGGATAACACTGCTGAACGCGTCAAAAAAGCAAGCAAAGCTTTCTATACTTGCAAAACGGCATTCAGTAACACGTGGAGTTTAAGCCAGCTGTGGTGTACTGGACATACACGGCAATCGTAAGACCCATTCTTACATATGGTTCACTGGTATGATGGACGGTACTGGAGAAGCAATACCAGCTTTCTAACCTCACCAAAATCCAAAGGGCAGCGTGCATCGGAGTCATGGGATCAATGAAGACAACACCAACAGCGGCAATGGAAACCATGCTTAGTTTCATTCCGCTTGATATATACTGTGGCAGTCTGGAGGCTAAAACCGCTGTAAGACTGAGGGAAGGCCGAATGTGGTCATCAAGCCTGTACGGCCATGCCTCAATTTTGTCCCGATCGGAAACTACCAGCTGTTTGTCAGAAACTGATCACATGACCCCCACGCTAGCTTTTGAAAGGAGATTCGCTGTAAGAATTCCTGACAGAATGTACTGGAAGTGCCGAAGAACCATGAAGAAGAAGGAGCTGGCGTTCTATAATGACGGTTCTAAGATGGACGTTGGCACGGGAGCCGGAGTTTATTGTGAAGCCCTAGGAATAAACAACTCCTTTAGAATAAACGATGATTGCAGCGTCTCTCAGGCCGAAGTCACAGCCATCATACAGGCTGCTAAGATTATAAGTGAGAGCAATATCGTTGGCAGAACGATTACTGTGTATGTAGGCAGCCAGGCAGCCGTTAAGGCTCTGGACTGCGATCTGCAAATCGCTCTTGAATGAGATATCTAGAGCTAATGCGGTGACCATCTGCTGGGTGCCAGGGCATATGGATATCGTAGGAAACGAAAGGACTGCCGAACTGACTAGGAAAGGGTCGGCGCTGCACTTATCGCGGACCCTCACTTTTGTAGTAACCCCAATCAGTTCCTTACGGAAGAAAATAGAGGATGAAGCCATCGGTCGAGCAAATAGTCGCTGGGTTCATCTGGAAACATGCGCAACAGCCAGGGCCCTATGGCCCGGCATCAGCAAGAAGAGATCAACTTCTCTGGTGAAACTGAGTCGTTATAAAGCACGGGTCGTTTCAGGGATAATTACTGGTCATTGTGCCATTAGCGTCCACGCGGAGCTGCTCGGTGTACTACATAATGACTTCTGTAGAAGTTGTAGGGACGAAAAAGAAATTCATCACCGGCTGTGCGACTGTCCTGCCCTATCCGTCAAAAGAATGGCAGTTACTTCTTCTCGGATTTGGAGGACTTGGGTAACGTAGAGCTGACGGACCCCTGAGATTCATACCATTATCTGGGTGGTTCCAAGAGCGGACTTTATAGGTTTCCGGTGTTAAATGATTGGGCACAATGGACCCGAACTGCGGTCTAAGTGAGCAGTGACACTGTCACAAGGCACCCATTTACCTAACCTAACCTAACTAATTTCATATATTTGTACCAGTAAGTACATAGTCTTGTAGAGTAATTCTTGTAGAGAATGCACAAATAAGAAACGCATTAAGAAAAGCTAAAATCCCCCTGTAAAGGACCGTAAGTATCTAAGGATATATTAAGTTTAACAAATCTCTGTTGTGTTCTCCTATACAAAGTTGTGCCGAGAAATGAACAAAGTGATGAGTTAGCAAGATTGGATGGATTATCCTTTGAACTAATCCAGGTACATACTACAGTAAAGATCCAATCATTAGTGTGGTCGACACCTGTATTATAAAACGGAGATAATTGTACAAATGAAAAAAAATCTCTTTCCTCTCTTGTGGGTGTTATCACTGGACGTAACACGCTGAGATATCCTACAAAGAAAATTAAACTCAGGACAAAGGCTCTGTGCAGAGGTCCACTTTCCAGACTTCTTATATCACTGAGCATCACACTGCTACATTAAAAATTCAATCCTTGGAGGATATTTTTTTTCCATAAATTTAAAGTACTTTCTGACAAGTTGGTAATTGACATACTCAAATTTGTAAATGCCTCGGGATGGGTTAAAAATTAAAGCGGTACTGGCAGCTGGCTTTGCACCTGAGGAAGCAAGGAAAAAGGCAGAAGAACACAGGGCTAAGCCATGTGTAGGAGCAGTAGCCCTATTTCACTTTCATATCGAAAGTGCAGAAGAAACCAATGGTAGTTGAGAAGTCGGAGGGCCGAGATCAAAGTCTGTAAAGCAAGCAGAAGCTATGCACATGGTAGATGCTATGCAACGGCTGCAAAAGTAGCAGCCTCTAGTAGAAGGCCACGATAGGCTGGGTTAAGTATATGGGTAGACCAGTGGACAGCGCTACACTCAAGTCAATACAGACCCATTTTGATACCCATAGGGGATAGATATATATCCCTTGCCCATTGGTTAGCCCTAGTTCTACAAATATGGTTCCTATGAACTAGCAAACCATCCATCCAGATGATAGCAGCAGCCGAGCGGGTGGTAGTTCTCTCTTTGTGATTATTCGATGCTATGTACCGATGACTTCAGGGACGTAGAAAACGCTCTAGTGGATGAAAAGGCCTTAGGATGGGAGCATAAGCTCAAATTCCAGGGCATACATTTCAAGTTTGAGATGCTATTAGTCGAATGTGAGACTCCGAAAACTTAGCAATTTGAAGGGAGTGGGTCTTACTGCGAAGTATGGGAAGAAAATACCACGTGCCCATTCAATAAAAATTTACATCCCACGAAGCGCTGACCAGGTGCACCAAACCACACTGGTACTCCTCGAAGCGCAAAACGACGTTTTGAACGTCAAGTCGTGGAAGGCTTTGAATGTTTGAAAAGTGGGAACGGGACCAGTACTGTGCCTCGAAATCGATCAGCAGTCCTATGATGTCATACGGTCCCAAACCGTGTTACTTCAAAAGCAGTCAAAAGACTAGCGTGACAAAAAGGGAAGGTAATTTGGGACACTCGAGCACCTAATCGAAGAGTTTACAGTCTTATGAACAAAAAAATTAGTTTTGTTTTACTTTTCGAATACATTACTCGAGACTTGATGCACCTGCTAGTATCTCTAGAGCTTGAAGGAGTATGCCGCACCATCACCATCGCATCGGTGTATTGTGCTGTGGATGAACCAGCAGTGTTTATGGCACTGTAACGCCTTGTGGAGCACTGTAACAAGCTCCAATTACCGTTGCTAATTGAATCGTCTCTTGAAAGTAATCTGGACCATTTTGATATTAGGAGAATCTAGAACTGAAACACACTATAGAGCTCATAACAAGAGCCATCGCAGCTGCGTTTGAAATTAGCTGCTCAGTGAGCAGACATGACAAGGGGGAATAAGGTTCCATGGTAAAACAACAATTGTCATACTGGAGACTGGCAAAACTACAGAATGGCGCTGACCGCCTATAACAAGGACACAAGGAAAGCTAAACAACAAAGCTTTAGGAAGTTCTGTGAGACAATTGCGAGTACTCCAATACCAACGTATCTAAGAAAACTGGATGGCAGCTTCACTGAAAATGAGGACTTCTAATAGCAACTCTCTCAAGCAAAGATAATAGGAGCAGGCCCAACATATCCAGACCTCGGAAAGGGGACTGTAAAATAGCAACAAAAATCTTCTCCACATGGAGCTTAGAATGGGAGATTGGCTTCTTTTAGTCATTCAAGTCACCAGGGGTAGATGGAATCACACCAATCCTGTTAGGTAAATTTCTAGGTAAATTACTACCACATCTGGCAAGGATATAAAAAAGTTGTCTGGCATTGGTCTACATACCAAACCAGTGGAGACTGGCGAAGGTAGTGTTCATTCCAAAAATGGGGAAGAGCAACTCATGTCTACTGAAGTCCTATAGAGCGATCACCCTAACATCGTTCCTTCTCAAAACGATGGGAAAGCCTATGGACAATTATTTAAGAGAGGATGTACTACACAGAGACTGCCAATTGTACTAGGTGACTGAAACTATTCAAAGCACTCTTGAAGCGAAAGAGAAGTGTGCCTTTGCATACACCAATTGTACGAGCTCTAGATAGAAACACAGTATCCAAGTGGATGTATGAACTTATGAGAACAAGATCAGCAAAGAGTCATACGTCAGAAGATATTATCAGGGTCAGCACAGAAAGAGGATGCTGACAAGAAGAAGTTCTGTCTCCCCTTATATGGAGCCTTGTTGTTGATGAGCTATTTGAGAATTTCACGAACCATGGCATATGCTGATGACATAGCTATTATTGCCAGAGGTGAAGTGAAGGAAACCCTATGTGATTTTATACAAAGGGAACTTGCAAAAACTCGAGAATGGTGTTCAACGGCTGGACTTAGCCTAAATCCGACAAAAACTATAATAGTATCTTTCAAGGCTGATAAGGCTGTCGGGTACAAAACTGACGCCAGTCAAAGATACTAGATATCTGGGATTAAACCAAGACAGTAAACTCATCTGGAAAAAATACACAGAAGAGATAATGAGGAGCTCTATGATTTACCGGACCCTAGGGTGCGAAACCTGGGGATGTAGCCCAACCATCCTTAGATGGATGTATATTGCTATTGTGAAACCAATGATCACTGATATGGAGCGCTTGCATGACCATCACGAGGGAGCCACTCAAAGGGGTACAACTGGGGACTGGCATGCCTCTTACAGTGGCTACGAGAACTTACCCAACTGCAACCATGGAGGTACTACTGGAACTGACTCCTCTGCAACTTGTCCTTGAGGAATGTCCAAGTAAAATAGTTCTAAGAATGGCCAAAGACGGGATAGGAGGGTATAAATGCATTATATCCAAGAAATTCGATGCACTACTTAAAAACACCATTCCTGGCCTTTCCTAGACACGATACTATTAGAAGGTTCAACTTTCAAAAGAACTTTGTTGCCAAACTCAGCAACAAAAATAGTTAGAGCAATGAATTCAAAATCTACAAATTGAGCAATTACACAACAACACAAATTGGTCAAAAACTGATGAAGGAACTGGAGCAGGAGTATTCGGGCCTAGAACCAAACACGCAGAATCTATAAGCAAAAGTACTCGCATCTTTAGGGCTGAAATCGATGCCATCTATCGGTCAAATCAATCTTGACAGAAACTACGCCAACTGTGATATAGCTATAATAATATCAGACAAGCTGCACTTAATTCCCATGTCATTAAGTTTAAACTTGTGTGGTAATGCCTGCAAAAGCTTAATGAACTGGGTAAAAGAAACAAGGCGTTCCTCTGTTGGAATACCTGGCTATGTGGGAATAGAAAAAGGGAGCATTAGAAACCTTCATAGGTCCTGAACAATTTTGCGGAACAGAGGATCATACCCTCAAAGAAAAATTCAGGAAACAAAAGAAGAAAAACAGGGCAAGAACCTGTAATAACGCTATTGGTATGAGGCAAGCCAAGAAAGCAACATAACCGAAAAAGATTCGAGGCATGCATCAGCATGAGCAAGAATAACCTTCCCTTGAAAGTCCCAACATCTCTAAGCGAGACTAATTGAGGCGCTTCCGATTCAGAATGAAAAGAATTAACAACAAAATCTCAAAGCTCCCTTTTATGTATGTAGGTCAAGGACATCATCGAATCACTCTGCTCCTATAACATACTTCATGAAATCCAATTATACAGGATATTACGATTAAACCTAGACATTTCTAAGCTCTAAGCTCTAAGCTTCTAATGACGTAAAGTGATTCCTAAGAACCTAATGAAATTCAAAAGCAAAATAATTTGAATTCATTCTCCTTCGGTTTAGAGATTAAATCCTAGATTCTTGCCCTACTTTTAACTTTAAAATACTTTCATTGTCAAAGTTAGAAACATATTAGTGCAACAAATCTCTGTAAAATCGATTGTCTCTCCAAGATATGGAATTGTTACTGTGGGTAACTTAAAACTGCCTTGTGGCTTCTTGTTAAATATTCCCTACAAATCAATTGAACAACCCAAATATCTACGTACTCGTATACGAGTATATGCCAAGTATTCACATTCCAAACATATACAAGGATATCCTTCGAGAATAGATAAAATCTCTTTTTTCTTTACCTCATGCTTACAAGATAGTCGAGAGTCCTTTGTAGTGACAGCAGCACCTGCACGTCATTGTCCTTCGTTTCCGAATAAAATTATCTACAAGCCAACCAACCATTTATTTCTTCTTCCTCTTTTCACAGCCAAAGGGCATTTTCAAAATTTTCCCATAAACTGCATCCGTCTGTTATCTGCAGACAACATTGTGTTCCTCATTCCCATATCCTTCTTCAGGATGCTGTCGATTTCCTCAATAGTATTTGTTGAAGATAAGTTGTTTTTTTTTTTCTGGCCTCCTTTCTTTGAAAGGAAAGATCAATATTTGAGTGTAAATATGAACAGATATGGAGTGTAGTACTTATGTATGTATGGCAACTGTATCCCTGCTGTTTCTTTACAAATTTCCGAAACGATATACTCGTATTGTCTCTGTAGCACAATAAAAAGGATACCCCTACTTAGCCATCAAACTGAAAGTGTTGGTTCTGACAGCTCTGATAATGAGTTGTCAATTAGACAATTGACTTACTCCATTCTTGTTTCCCTTTAATCATTAGAAGTGTCAAAAGCATTCCCAAATATAACAGCCAACACAACGCTGTGTGTCGTCAATGATGAAAGGATGAAAGTTTGGAAAATCTTGTCCTGTCACTCCATCCAGAGATGGAGCGGACTTTGAAGATCATTTCGATTAATTTGCTTCCATGAATAACGATACGACGAATGTGCCAACATGTCAAACTGAGGATAAAGCCACGCACAACAATATTCAGAGAATGTTTGGCTTTGTAGCTTTTGTTTTGGCCACAACTATTGAAGGTTGTTGTGTTGAAGAAAGGACAAATCCCCCCCCACTGTGCACATGAGAATTTTAAATTGACAGGATATCAGAGATATCAAATGGAATTTATTAATTTATAATTGAAAAACTGTCAGGTGGTAGAGTCATTTGTCTACCCAATAAGTTGGGTGGAAGGGAGGGGGAGAAATGGTGCCAATAGTGTCACAGCACCTTCTTCGTGAATGTGATAAATTTATCATCGTTAGACACTTCGTTTGAGATGAAATTATGACAGTTGAATGGCGAAAGGAACGGAAACGGAAGAATGAGATGGATATTTTCATTGAATCGTGGCTAGGTATAACGGCACGGCGGCGGCGACGGGGTGGTATAAATAATTCCATTCAATGACATCTCTCTGCAGCTCCTCCATTTACGGAGATAGAGAAGTGATATCGAAACGAATTAATTATGGGAGAATGCTCATTTGTATGGAATGTCTTATTTGCCGTTTGTTAATAAGATGTCAGCGTTTTTGGAAATTCGGAAAATTACAGAACTAATTAGTGTGAAATCAATCAACTGAGCATTTGCATGTTTCGGGTGAACATTGATGAATTTCCAAATTTTAATTAATAGAATGAAGTCTTGAAGAAACCCGGAAAGGAATTTAAAAGGTCACGGATGTGGATTGAAAGATATTTGAAAAACGTGTAACATATTTTTAAATAGATACTTACTTACAGTGCAATATCGTTGATGTATGTATGTAATATCGTTTTGGTGCATACCTATCATCAGAATTGTGAAAGAATGCATTCACAGAATTCATAAAAAAGAATTCAAATTTTTGATTGAAGCAATCAAGTTCAAAAAAGACTGCGATTTAAAAATCTTTAATTCACCATTCTTTTGAAGTCAGTGATTATGCATTCAATTTTTAGCAATCACTGAATAGAAATCATTTTGGAAGTGAATCGAATGCACTAGATATAAATTGAAGTCAGTAGTGAATTCACATATTTCGTTGAAGTCAGTAGTGATTTCACTTGAAATTGGTTGAAGTCAGTGAATTCAAATGCAATGATTTTAATTCACTTGGTTCCAGGAGGTGGATCATGTTGATGTTGACGTCTGATTATAAGACATTTGTCGACGAGATGCAAATTTTGAGATAGTATGTACATACATATACCGTGATATTTGAAACGTGAATATTGCTCGTTTGAAGGAGATACTGATGTCTTAACAAAACAGAAGAAGGTAAAATTGTTTAACCAAGAAGACGAGACTGAATCTATACATCGTATAATGATTTTACATAACGAAACTTTATTTTTTATGAAAAAATTTTTCAAATTTTGAAACAGATGTGTTCGTACATATAAACGAATTCAAATAATTTCAATTGAATCCACTGAATTCAACTGATTTCAAGTGAATTCAATTTAATTAACCTTTCAAAAGCTTTAATTCTTTTACAACTCTGCATATCATATATGGGTTTCGTATGACTTCTGCTGAAGCTGTAGCGGTGAGGAAGAGGAAGAAACTATTCTCCATCTAATATGCACGTGCCTAGCTCTTTCCAAAAAAAAGGACTTCTCCATTTAGGGGCTCCCTTCTTAGACAACCTAGGCGAACTAGCGTCATTAGGCGTCACGAGCCTTTATTAAAAGCTCCGGTTGGTTTAATTAGTCCCTAATTAGTGGTCTAAGTGGTCTAAGTTTGTCTGCATACTTGTGCAGCCTCAAATTTGGGATTCAAATAAGGAGATACTAGTGGTAGGTACGGTGCACAATGCTTCGAAGAGCCTCACTTTTATATATTTTATTGTGCATTGGGGAGAGAAGTATGAGATATCCCCACAGAGTACTTCAACAGCAAAAAGATGTTTTGTATTACTGCGTCACAAGGTGCGTTGAAGTTGAATCTACTTGAGGTACCTACAGGTTTCAATGGAACTTTAGGATTCATGAAGTTGATGAACATAATATGTATACACATATGTATATTGAGCACGTGATTCATTTCAGACAGCAGATTCACAAGCCTCCCCAGTTGGCTCGATCTTTAGGTACCTCCAGTTGAGCACTCGATGTTTTTTGAGATTCCCTTCTACATACTTGTGCCCGCCACCTAAGGCGAGGATTCACTCTACTGCATTGTCGGAGCATGTGTGTCCGTCCCCTCTTCATATCGTAGCCATCTTACATGACTTAACGCTGAATATTTTAACTAGGTCGACGTCACTGTATAATTCGTATAGCGACGTCGACTCCTCCAATGCTCTCCTCTTCCAATAGACATTAGCGCAAATAGGTCCGAAAATTTTAAGAAAAATCTTTCTCTCGAAGCGACCGAGAATATCTTCATCCGCTTTTGATAGAATCCAAGCTTCAGCGCCATAAAGGAAGACGAGGGTGATCAAGGTCTTATATAGAGTCTCTTTCGTTGTTCGGGATAGAATTTCGTTCTCAGCCCAAAGCTATTTTTCGTTTTATTTCTGCTGAGGTGTTGTTTTCAGAATTCATAACAGAGCCAAGGTAGACAAAGTCCCTTACTACCTCAAAGTTGCAGCTGTCAATTGCGACGTTCTGTCCAATTCGTCGATGTTGTGTGTCCTTTCTGGTTGACAGGATATATTTGGTTTGCCCTCGTTTACCGCTAAACCCATTTTGGCATCCTCTGTTGCAGTACTAGCAAACCCATCGGTGAGAGCCCGCTGTGTTCTACCAATTATGCCAATGTGGTCGGTGTAAGGTAACAGTTGCATAGACTTTTGAAAGATTGTGCCTCTGATGTTGACTTGTGAGTTTCGCACAATCCTTGCAAGTATGATGTTGAAAAAATCACATGACATCGCGTTACAATGTATAAATCCTGTTTTGACATCAAAGGTCTCGGTGAGATCGTTACCGACCTTTATAGATCAGCGAACGTTCTCTATCGTCATCCTGCACAGGCGAACGAGTTTGGCAGGAATGTCAAAACTAGACATGGCTTTGTGTAGCTCGTCTCTATAAATGCCTTGAAATCGATAAAAGATGGTGGATATGGATTTGGATTTCTTAGGGTTTTCCAGGATCTGTCGAACTGTGAAGATTTGATCGATTATGAACCTTCCTGATCTCAAACCACACTGAAAGTTGCCGATCAGGGTTTTGACGAAGGGTTTCAGGCGTTCACATAGAATGGCTCATGAGATCTTGTAGGCGATCTTGACGAGACTAATACCTCTATAATTGGCGCAATTTTAGAAATGAGTAGGTGTATGATCTCTACCAAGTCCTCTACCAAGTCAGCAACCTCCAGCTGCTTTTAAGAACTCGGCCTGTAAATCATCAGGTCCAGCAGTCTTGTTGGATTTAAG
This sequence comes from Xylota sylvarum, assembly GCA_905220385.1. Classification (NCBI taxonomy): domain Eukaryota; kingdom Metazoa; phylum Arthropoda; class Insecta; order Diptera; family Syrphidae; genus Xylota; species Xylota sylvarum. The sequence goes on from LR999960.1 coordinate 32,924,378, forward strand.
CTTGGATACTACTATCCTAACTTCGTTTGGTATCTGGACGGCAATTTTGGCTATCAACGTCTATGTTGGTCCTGCAGAAGAAATGTTTTCATATTTTCAGGACCGACTACGACTCTACTACAAGGTTTCCTTTTTCAGATTTCTGTACGGGTCAGCACAGTTGGCCTGTCACGTTCTTTTTTCCTGAAGTGGAATCTCTCAATATCCTTTCTTCTTTCGGAGAAGCCGATGTTTACCTATCTCTCTGCTCGTAGAGCTCACGAGCAGCTTGTTTAGCTGCATGTGCTTGCCGGCATTCTTAGTCAAACCAGAGGTTTCTTGGTGGTAGTCGGACAAAATCCAGCACATCAGTTGCGGCGTTTCAGATGTCATGTTATCAGCGTTGCCATTCGTCTTCGGAATTTGGTGCGGGCGGGATTGGAGTCATTCAAAGGGTTTGGCGGTCTCTTTCGATTACAGTATGTTTTCTTTGTTGTGGCTTTAGGGATATCCCCATTCGTACCGTGGCTGCAACGAGGTAGTGATCCGAGTCGATGTTGGCTGCTTGGAAGGTTCGGGCATCCACAATACTGGATGCATGCTTTACATCGATCGCAATATGATCAATTTGGATGACCGTTTAATGATCAGGAGACCACCATGCCTTGTGAATCTTGAGATGAGAAACCGACAGCGATTCAATAAAGCATAAACAGGTCAATCACTATTTCGTTGGTTTAAGATGACAATCATCTTGTCTCTTTTGAAGAAGGTTCAACCCGGAGCTGTACTACATATGTATGTATATATGTATGTACTTAGCGACGTCGAAAAAACTAGGGGAGTGTATGGACAGCAACATTCCTGTCACCAGAGTAATGACGAAGGGGGATACCTACCTCGTACACAAGTTGAAAATAACGTCCACCGTCAACTTAACGTACGGAACTAGATTTGAAGAGGTTTCAAGTGTATTTCCACATTTGTGGAATGTAATCGATCATAGACTGTCCTCCTCTTTCGATGAAAAATCACTTTCACTATTCTCAGGACACGCCTTGTCCCTAATCCAATGTACTACCTATTCATTATGACGTGGTTTTTCGCAATTATCTGATAACATCCACACCTAACAATTTGCACCAAGTTTAAACTTAATATATTGCGATTAGATTGAGAGATATCCATCGTTATTAATCCACCTTGCAGCGTCCTTAATTTAATACAGTATAGCTGACACCGACATACGACTAAATTAGGTCATGTGAAAAGAAAAGGATGTACTTCGAGTCACGTACCGATGAATACGTCGTCGCCTGAGAGATACATACATATGTAAGTACCTTATAAGTTTAACGCGAATAAAATCCACCATTGGCATAGTAGCACAGTAAATATATCCTCCGGGGCTTTACATCACCGAACAGATACTCAAATCCCTGTACTCACTGCAGTTCCATTGTTCACTTAATACACGAACTACATTCTGGAGATTCCTTGAATTTCACGGTTACATAATCACTCCACTTAGAAATGCAATTAAAATTTTCCTACGCTCTGTAATATTAATGCTGAGGATGATCATCAATTTCGTAATGAGCTATAAAGAAATAGAAATCCTTTCGAGGGAGTTTCCAAATTCTAAATCCCTATTGGAAGCATTCCAAGCGCGCCAAAGCCATTAGCACCCCTCAACAATGCTGAAGCCACCAAAAAGGGAAAGACATTGCGAACATACAAAATCCTTCTTTCATTCGCAGCACGAATTTTCTCACACACAATCTAGGACACACTATTGTATATATGAAAATGAAAAGCACATATACTCGTACATACATACATACTTGGGTCTCGCAAAAGAGGACGAAAGCAAAAATCTTAAAATACGAGAAGACTAAAACCAGAATGACGACGATGTCGGTGATGACGATGAAAAGAACCGCCACTTGCATTTATCTCGCCAGCTTATTCTACTCTACTTTGCTGTGTCCTTTGCTCATTTTCGTTTGAGAGCAGAAACGATGGAGCAAAAAAAAATGTACACAGAAACGAAGAAACATTTTTACACTCCATAAATGGGTCGACAGCACGCCCATAGTCCTTTTAGCCTTTAGTCGTCGTCATCGTAGTTATCTTTAAGAAGAAATTCTATGGTAAATTTTATTTATTTATTCTTAAGTTGGTCCTTTTTTTTTTTTACTCCAGCAGCGGGCGTCAAAAGCCTTTACTGCGCAGCCAAAAGGATTTACTTCAATTGTAGTCTCCACTCTGAAGAGTGACGGTAAAGAGGAACTCCATGACGACGGTGGCTTCTTATATCAGGAGCACGGTACGAGGGGGGGGGGGGTTTAAAAGGATTCGCAAATTGTTCGCTGAGTGGTTAACCTCCGAAAAGCCACAGCGGAAAGGCTTTTTGAAGAATGAAAATGACGCACACAAGTACACTTTACATGAAGACATACTGAGTTTAGTTCAATTTAACATGAAAACCCTTACAAAAAGGATGAAATTAAGGACGAAATAGAAAATGTAAAACAAAAGGGGTTGCAGCTACCAAATCCCTGCAGTTTTAATTAAAAACCAAAAAAAAAAAAAATGTGAAACAGGAACGACCGCTGCCACCGCCACCCTTCGTCTAAACGATGTGGGTCGCTTCTAAACGAGAGTGCATTGTTTAATTTCATTTTTATTTTGTATACATTCCCCGCGCTTTGGCTATAAGTAATTTAGTGTTTCTGTTTTTTTTTTGCCATTTTTATTGCACGTCACAAGCAAACAAATGAAAAAAAACAAATAAAAACCAAAAAAGTTAGAAGGACCAGAAGCTTATAGGATTTCAATTTCATGACACACTCGGTTGCAATACAAACTTACATGCATCCGGCTAAGGGGTGTCCTGGGTAGCCTGCTATATCTGGCCGTTAGCATATAAAAACTTTCGAAGAAATACACAAAAAAAAAAAACGCAAAAACCAATTGAAATTTTGAACAATTTCATTCAACATACACAAGCAGTTGAACATAAGAGAAGAAAAAAAAATTGGTTTCAATTGCTTTCATTTGCCACCAGCAGTTGGAGATTGTTTTTTCATGGCAAAGTTAGTCCTTTTAGTTACGGGAAAAGGAAACACCACTTTAAGTTCAATTATAATGCTCGTACCTCGGTGTGGTGCGTTATATACGGCAGCATGGTAACGTGAGGCGTATACTTAACCGACGACCGACGAACGTAGGGGACTTTCAAGACAGCCGCAGGTGTTCAGGGCGCGAATCGATTTTCCTCCATTATTATTACGGGGAGGAGTGTGGCGCAGCGATTCTGCTTCATTAAATTTCAATAAATTTCTAAGATTGATTGAGTTGGGTCTAAAAGGATTTGAATCGTAAGTATAAGTTTTAAAGGATCTAGGGTGACTTCTGTTCGAGAAGAGAAATGATCAAATAGGCGAGAGGTGAACGGGACTCAAACCCACAAGTGAAGGAGCACTAAGGCGAATGTATAAAAATATCGTTCAGACTTTATTAAGTGCAAAGTTGTCGGTACTTGAGTATAAATCAAAATGAAGGAAAAACTCATTGGAGTAGGTATGCGTATTAATTGATCCAACTGGGTGAGGACAAGCGGTTATTGTGGTTACAATAAAAGTCTATTAGCTATTGTTGGCTTTTACTTTAAATTACAGGGGTCACAAAGCAGGTAGATTTTTGTATACATTTCTCAAGAAATCATATGAAGTTTAGTATTTTGAAATCATATGAAATCTATGCCATCTTAGTCAGAAAAAAGGACACTAGTCGTTGGAAATGACTAGAACATATAGAGCGAATTAACACCAACGTTCAGGCTAGTAGAGTATTCAAATGTTCACTTTCCAATTTATCAACATCATGAACTTCAAAATGAGCCATGAAAACACAATAAACATTTAACGCTAAAAAGAAAAAAAAACGTGGCACGAAATGCGCCAAAAAGTCTTTTACTGAATTCTTTGACTCGATTTGAAATTTTTTCAAAAACGTCTTAATCTGGTGTAATTTTGATAAAAATTAATTCAAATGGTTGTTTTTAAATGCCTATTTGATAAATTGTTGAATTTCACTCATATTTCGTCTCAAAATTGTATAAAACTTGGAAAAAGCTTTGCTTGGTCGGCTAGGTAGTGAACCATTGTCAGCCATTTTGTGATCAATTACGTTGCGATTTAGTTGAAAACAAAATGGCGAATATGTGAAAAATTATTCCATCAAATATTTCATTGCATTGGAAATTGTATTAAAGTACAAATCACTGACACGAGAGCCCAAAAACGAAAGCCATCATAGCCTTAGGTCTTCAAAAGTGTTAAAAGGTATGATGACTTTGAATTTTCGACCAAGTGGCGATGAATTCATTGTAAAACCTTCGTGAATCCTAAAATTAAATGAAAATATTGAAAATATTTTACGTTTACATGGATCTCCAAAGAATTTCAACGTTTTCTTAAGATTTCAGGAGCTGATTTCGTATTTAAAGCGGATTTAGCTTTACACGGATATGGGGCATTAGAATAGTCCTTTGGGATGGATATAAATAAAAGTTCCACAACGCATCGAAAAGTTCCACAACATAATTCTTTTAAAAAAAAAAAAGATAAAGCAACAGCGACACTAATAGGCTAATAGGTTAGTAATACTTCAGCTGCTGCTGGGGGTTCCTTTGAAGTACCCCCAGTCGCCCCACATGATTATCACTCCCGTTTTTGTAAAGGACCCTATATTTTAAAGAGAACAGAGAAATTGTTCCACAGCTGTTTTTTTTATGGCAACCAGCTATGGTTACAAGGGCAATCTAAGAAGACATAATCTTGGACGCACTCACGTTCTTTCAAGTCAAGTCCTCCTTACAAGCCTGATGTCTTAATTTGAGATTGGATTCTAATCCGTTCAGAAGATTTTTGTGAAGGCAAACGAAAGAGTGCGGAAAGGTTGTTCCCACTAAGACACTCTTTGGCATAATCTTAGTTATGAAATGTGTACAACATCATGGAGGCAAATGTCATCTCAGATCATCTTTGGGTCATCGAGATGATATTCAACATCAAGCGCATAGTATATCGGCAATACAGTGCAATAAGTTATAGCTTTAGATGACAAACTAAAGAGGCTTGTTGGTTAACACCAGGATTTACATCGAATAGTAGCGCTGCCTAAGTATCTAAGTAATATATGCAAAAAGTGATTCTCTTCAGAAGATCTAATTGAGTAAAGAGAAATAAAATCTAATGGATTGTGAACCTATTGGACTAAGCGGGAAGATGAACTTCTAGTCCCTAACAAGCATCTGAATATATAACTCTCATGATAAACCTTCTTAGCCAAAAATTCCTCTTCGGACAGGGAATCGGTATACGGTAGGTCCTTTCCGTTTATGTGAAGAATATAGTACGCACGAGACGAAAGTTTATGAGAAGCTACATCTTGGGTCCCGTGACTAAGATAAAGGCTAATTTCTGCACTAGATTCAAGAAAGACAGAGTTGAAGCTGTCGACTGGAAAGTCTCCAAGAAAGTGTCACTATCTGATCACTGTTGGGTACTTTTCAAACTACAACGAAGTACTTGCTGGATGGGAATTTTCCGAAATTCTGGCCTATATTCAAAAGAGAGATGAGGTGATCATTGGAATCCCAATCCACAGAGAAAAAACATGGAAAACAGAAAAAGTGATAGTACATGGTCGGAGTTGCAGGAGGAAACGCTGGACATACTACTGTATACTCAGTTTGCCGGTTGCTCACAGGTCTCAGGAGATAATATATCCATCACTCTAGAGACGTTGTCGGAAATGAACGAAGATGAAGTAGTGAATATAACAGATAAAGAGAAAATTGCTTAGGCAATCAATTCTTTTACCCTGTGATCCTCCTCGAGTCAGAAGATATTGTTATTCCGTGGCTCAAGTAAATTTTCACAGGCTACCTTGGGTTGGGTTGGGTAAGGTAGTTATCCCCACTCCATTGTGTTACCACTATGGAAAAACCGGATTACCAGCACCGGAGACCTACATTGAGACTTCCCGGATGGGATAGAAGGCAGGGCAACCATTTTCGGTGTAGACCTATGCCGAAGATGTGTGGTTCGTTGTTTAATCATTAAACCAGTTTAACCTGGTGACAAAGCTCCTAATCTTGCCTAAGTCTAGTCTGGCTAGATAGTTTAGATCTTCGAAGAAGTATTCAGCTAAGGTTTTCCTTCTCAAAACCGATAAAGCAGGACAGGTGCACAGAAGATGTGTCATGTTCCTACAGAAATCGTTGAAGGGGGCACCAAGTTTTCTAGCATGTCTGCCTACCAGACAGTGTCCTGTGAGGATGTTAACTATCTTTCTAAGATTTATCCAATTACTGGAAATAAGTCCATTGGTTTTCCTACAATCCAGCTCTAGCCAGATTTGCCTAGGAGTGAGACATGTGCTGATATTGCTCCACCGACTGTTTGCCATACTTATGGCTGCGGTATCTAATTGGAATTTTATCGATTTTATAGAGGTCCCGGTCTGCACCCTCCTTAGCCAGCTCGTCCGCTCTGCAATTGCCTGAAATAGCCTCCCGCACCTGTGCCAGACGCTGTCTTGGATCCGTCTGTGTAAATCTCTATCGCAGATTCGTTTAAAATTTCCAAGCACTTCTACTAGGAATCCTGGTTCTATCTTTGACGTTGAAGTACAGATAGGGGAGTATATAGTCCCTATACTACTAGGAATAGTATTATGGCCGTTTAGGATGTGGCCCATATTTCCACGAGCCAGTTGCAGGGATTCCCTAAGTCGTAGTGCTGCTTTGGCCGCCATTAGCCTTTCAAAGATATCAACAGGAAGAAGATGGAGTAAATTTTCTAGTGCAGCTGTGGGACTAGTTCTAAAGGCGCCCGTTATACAAACGCAAGATAACCTTTGAACTTTCTCAAGTATTGTAATATTGCTTTTTTTTTCCAGTCCTGTCCACCAGACTAGTACTGTACCGTACATAAGGATGGGTCTAACGATTGGCGTATATGTGTATCCATTGGACGACTCGGGGCTGGAGACCCCATTTTGGGCCCAGAGCTTTCCTACATGCATAGAGGGCAATCGGGGCCTTCCTGGCACGGTCTTATAAATTCAGCCTCCAACTGAGTTTTTTTTATCTAGAATAACCCCAAGTATCTGGCGTGATCTGAAAATTGCAATTCAATGCCCTTGAGTTTTGGAGGAGTTTTGGCTAAACCTCTACGTAAGGTCTTCTTCTACAGGTATGTTTCCAGATAGGTGGAAACTCACGTACGTACAGGCGATCCCTAAAAAGGGCGATAAAACCATCCCTTCAAACCACCGACCCATAGCCATAACATCAGAAACGGTCTTCTAAATGACCGTCAGTACGTTTTCCGCCAGCAATTTTCGACAGGGGATCTTATGGTGAAGCTAACTGAAAAATAGAACTAACTGAAGAATAGAAGGTATCAAGACAACTAAATGGAACCGGCAGGTGATTACCGACACTGTGATGGCGAATTCTTTGGTTTCATTTAGGTGTCTTGATATCCCTAAGGCTTTCGATAGTGTGTCGCACAGTACCCTCTTAAGCAAAATCCCAGCTTACGGTGTCGGTAACATCTTCTCATCATGGATTGCAAGCTTTTTTAGTAATATGTCAATACGGATATACTTCTACCTTATTCTCAACCAATGCTGGTGTACCCCAGGGCTCAATACTCTCTCCGATTTTGTTTGAAGAAAGTCCTCGAATGAACAGATGTATACAAGGCTCATAGACCGTATAGTCTGTAAAAGGACTAAACTATTCATGCTTCTATTTTTATAATTGCCTATCGATTGATTGTGCGGTTCTTGAAAACCAAGTCTAACACCAAAGTGCATTAAATTTTGCTGCAATAAACAATACCTGAATGTCATAATACCTCTTGACTTTCTCGCTTATTGAAAACTTGACGCCATCAAACTTAATCTTTAAGTTTCCGACAGGCCGACAGGCGTCGGCGAAGAACCATAAATATAAAAGTTGAGCCCTGATAAATAAGAAAATCTAGTCAAAGGTGAATGTGTTACTCTAATGGCCCAGCAAGGGTTAAGAAGCTAAATCAGTGTATGTAACCGATACATGTATCAACAAATTTGACATACAACATACACTTTCCAATCTTTTTATCAATGAAATCAACCAAACCCCTATAAAGCTCACCCTTATCAAGTTACAACCCCCCATAGCAATACATTGGCCCAAATCAGAGAATCGAGCAACGGAATCAACAACAAAATATAAAATATACACCCATAGGCAGGATAGCAATCAAAATAATTTAAAAATCGTAAATAAACTATGTGTTCTGTGTTCTGGCCCTCATATCCTTCTGCCTGCCTGCCAATATGTTGTGCAGCTTGAGAGTTTCGCACAGAACAAATATAAAAGCAACTTTACAGCTTTCAGTGTGTACTCGCCACCAGCCTCACGTACGTATGGTTACAAATAAACTCTGACAATACCATTCAACTTCAAGAATTTGCATTCATAAAACCGAAGGACGAAAGTGCTTCGCTTTTTTTTTTTTGTTTTTTTTTGTTGATGCCTCCAGCCTTTCTTTCTTTTTTTTTTTTTTTTTTGTTTTTGTTATTTTTAGTACAAAGCTACATCGAAGGAGTAATGTCTTTGCCACTGTTTTTTCATGTCATCGTCCTTTTTCGTCAAACTTTATTATTCTACGGGGGCAAACGAGAAAAAACAGAAAAGAAGAAAAAACCAAATGCTTACAAAAAAAAATTTACGATTCCCCGCTGTTGGCTTTGTTCTCTTCATACCACACCACTATGATCACTACAACCACAACTCTTGGCAATCATAAGGATAATTTTTTCCATGTGCGTGAATTTGTCGTCCTGATTTCTGAACATTTGCCCTGTGTCGATGCGAAATTTTATTTTCATTTTACGATTTTGCGTAACAATGCTCAAACAGGATGTGGAGATGCCTTTCTGTTGGCATTGCAATAAAAACTAAAAAAAAAAAAAGGACAAAAAACAAATGTTGATAACCTTGACAACGAGCTTGCCTAAAGGAAACAATGCGAATGGGTGATTAACTTTACCGGAGCTTATACTAACTAGGTACGGAAAGGCCCTGAAAAAATGCCTAGAAGGATCCAAATGTTAATAGTGTGGTCTTTCATTAGATTACACAAAATATAGTATCATACTTGTCCCCTCCTCTGTTATATATATATTTAAACGATAGAACAGTAAATCTTAATTCAAAATATCAAACGAAACTTCAAACTGGCTTCCTAATTAGCTGCTACCAGTGTTTTAGGAAACGCATCCTTTGCCAATTACCAAGTCGAAAAGCCGACAGCCCTCATGGCAATGTGCCAACGCACGTCACCCCGCCAAACTAATTAGGAAAACCGCCCTCCCCACTACGTGTTTTGAGTGAAAGCAAAGAGTTTACTTTGACTCACATATAGTGCATCTATACACGAGAGGGTGGAATCTGGTCTCATTTGCACAGAAATACATATTGACAAGAGTGTTCACCCAAGGACGAAGTCAGACAGTAAAACGCTTCACACTCTTTTTGGCAGATACGCACACTTAACCACGTCGTCGTCGTCATCATCATTATGTCCCTTGGCATAGCCAAAAACAAAGCAAACCAGAATGTGGATGTAAAAAGCGTGTTTCCAATCAATTTGAAGTACCCCATGCTGAAGAAAAAATAATAAAATGTAAGGTACAGAAGGTTGTGGCTATAAGCGGGTGCAGGATATTCATTACAAAGACAGATTAAGATCGATGAAATATATATGGAAAGGAAATTTTGCTTTTCATTTAATCGATAGGAATCCTACATATACATACATACGTGTATACATCCGTCAATTGGGGATATTGTCTCGTATACATATTTTCCAATCGGGAACATATGGAATTCTTTGAAGTTTCCTCTGATGGGAATAGATTATACTTTGTTTGCATTTTCGCCATGTGTTGACAGCAAAAATAAGGACAACGATAAATTCTTATAATGTTTTTTGTTTTCAACTTTTACTTCATTGAACAGAGTAAACGAGGTCCTGGGTAAAGGTTTAATAACGAAAGGAAAACTCGTAAGACGTTTATATACACATCTTGTGCACATCCTTCATATCCTTCATGTAAGGTCAATAACTTGTTGGGTTTTGACGACAGGAGCATACGAAGCGGTAGGTTATCCTGCTTTATGTACTAGATTTAAATCTAAGGTTTATCTTTGTTCTTACATAAACAATTAAATTTTATTGAAAACGGCTTATGGTGCATTTATCTAGATACTAGACGTGGAGGCCCAGGTTCACCCCGAACTGTGGCGCCACCTAAGTAAGTAAGACGTTTTTCTTTGAATTTCTATCAATCAAAGGATGCATATGACCGCTAAGAATGCCATTTTGTTGAGATCATCGAAGTGAAAAGCCCTTGATGCAGCAGTCTTTTCTGAAACATAACTAGATAAGTACATATGAGGACGAAGATGCTTTTCTCTTTCTCCTAAAAAAGTGGCCTAACCAGAGTTAGGGATCCCCATGGCGATTGACCGGGAAATATGGATTGAGCCAGTAGCGCAACAATCAAGTTCGTAATGTAGTGATTGCTTTACCTCCTTGTGGTGTTGCCTGGATGTAAATCCTTACATATACAGGCAAAAATTGGAAGTGCGGGGTTGTCAAGAGCCATAAATCGAGATTAGGTAACTTGGGCTAGAATTCCGCGTTACTGAAATTGAAGGTGTTACCGAAACCGACACAGTGCCACGGATAAAGAATGACAGCACGTTGACTACTTTTGGCAATCATACCCGGACAAAGATTGATTTCTGGAATGTAAAGATTCTCCTCGACTCACAGAGAGAAGGACCTCAGAATGCAAGATTCCTTCAACTGGAACATGAGTTCATGCTTTATAGACTGGACATATTGGGAGTAAGCGAGATAAGATGGATAGATGCGGGGGAGTACCAATAACCAACTGCTCTGTTTTATTCGGGAAAACCATCCGGAAGCCCCAGTGGATATGAAATTGGACTAATGCTAAAACCCACAGCAAGCAGATGATGATGTGATATGATTTTAATGCACAGATTCCGGACTAGAGTACGTCGCGACACCATTATACAGTGTTATGTCCCAAATATCGTTCACCACTTCACCTGACATTCATTGATTTTGAAAAGGCGTTTGATAGTGTCAATCTGGAATTTATTTGAGGTGCCCTGTGCAGCAGAGGTATTCCACACAAGCCAATAGCAATTATCCAGATTACATACGATGGATCTACATGTCACGTTTTGCATAGAGAAAGGCTGCCTGAGGAGTTCAAAAAGGAGTTCAGCAAGGCTGTATCCTCTCACAAGTATTGTTTTTATTGGCGATTACCTATGTGCTACTTTGTCAACGGAAAACGGAGAAATTCGATGGAATCTTGCTCAAACACCTCGACTACGCTGAAGATGTATACCGACTCTCTCACAGAATAATGGACCTTCACCAAATGATTGCGAATGTTGAGAGGAACTCAGATGTCGTTGGGCTGATAATTCATTCGGCAAAAATCGCAGACATGGTGGACAAATGGTTGAGAGAGTAGTATCTCCCAAATGGTTGGGAGATTTGCCTCAACCGATGGCGGAACCGAACTCGATATAACCAGCCGAAACGGCAAGCAAAGTATGCGTTTGGAATGTTAACCAAGATTTGGCGAAATAATGACATTAGCTGAAACAAGCTACAACTGTTCCAATATTGAGTCCGAATTGCTATATGGATGTGGTACTTGAAGAATAACCGCTACTATCACAAAAAGCTGCAAACGTTCGTTAATAGGTGACTACGCAAATCTTAAGGATTTTCTGGCCAAACAGTATCTCTCACAAACAGCTTTATCGGAGAACGGGCAATCAACCAATAGGCACAACTATATTATGACATTTCAGAAAAGGTGACATGTTCATAGCGAACCAAGCGATGTAATGGAACCCACTAACTCAGGATGGCAGGATACACGGCGGTCCTAGATACACATAGCACAGAACAGTAGAGATAGAAGCACGGCAACTGGGAAAGAGCTGCGGAGAGCTGACACACATTGCTAGAAACCGCACACGATGGCGCGTAAGCATTATGAAGGCCCTAGGACCAACAAGGGGATACAGGACATAAGTAAAAAAGTAACCAGTGTCCAGTACCCAAAACCAAGTTTACAATCCAGATATGAGACAAAGAGCAGTTTTTTAATTCGTGGTTGTTCTTGCTAAGTGGGCTCCGTGGCTTAAGTGGTTAGTGCGTTGGACTACGGAACAATGGGTTCCAGGTTCGATCTAAAATTTCTTCCAGGGTCCAACCTCTCGCGTAAAGTCACTCAACATGGTCAGGTAGCGATCTCCATTGACTGTGACTATGTTGCCAGTGTCATAAAAGAAACAGTACCGGCCAGCGGTTGAGCCAGGAATGGACTTCACCGCTCAAAATCGGAAAATCGCGTACTTAAATTTTTGCAACCGAACCCAAAAGTTCATAAAAAAATGGGTGAAAGGTGTACACGCAAGTAGAAGAGCTAACATATCAAACAAACTTACAACTAACTACACGTAGATATAGCTGAGAAACCGTATTGAAAAACGGGTGCTTCCCAATTAAAAAAACCCTATGTGTCAAGGACGCTAATGACATACCGAGACGGAAAAGCAATTATGTATGTATTTTTCAAAACAAATTACAAACAAATTATTTAAGTACAATCTACTAACAATAAACTCCAGCTACATTGTGGGGTCGTTAGGGATATCAATTTTATATCTCTTTTGTCGTTGTACCCTTTTTACTAGACTTACTCTCAGATTTATATACCATACCTTTCTTCTTCTTTGGTTTATTTCTTTATGATGTAATCCTACCATTAAAATTAATACACCTTCTGGGATGGGGTGTAAAAGTTGGTCAGGATTGCTAATTCAAGACCGACAAACAACCTTTACATCCACTTAGGTTGTCGCTAACGATTCTTAAAGATTATCCTTGCTAGAATCTCAACTCACCGCAACTCTCCCTTCAATATTCCCTCTACGAAACTAAACCTTCCTTAATAATTAAACAGTCTCCTTTACGTTAGGATTCTTCTTCAACCGTCACATCAGGTGAATATTTTATGTAGGTTGGTCATAAAATTCTATCGCCACAACAGAATACGCACGTCACATTTTCCACTAAAGGACGTCCCTCGCACGCACTGCCTAACTCTTGCTGTCACCCAAGTTAATGTAAAATTAATAAATAAAAAATTACCAAATCACCTTGCGAATTTAACTTCCGACCTTTTTCCTTTTTCCACCCTCTCCTAGTAAATACTAATACAAGAGAATCCTCTTATCCTCTTTCTGGCATGGAAAATTAAAAGCCCATTTGAAAAGTCCCAAAAAACCAATTCAACTGTATACGGCTGCATGTGTAAGTTGAATCGAAAGTCAATCCTTCAAATTTATACAGACAAAAATAATATATAAACATATACATACCAATATGACCCAATTTTTTTACCAACAAAGGTGGAATACCCACATTCATGTTATCCACAAAAAAAAAACGCAAAAAAACCAAGCAACTAAGCCGAAGGACACAAATTGGAATTTTATAAAAATTGTTTTGAATTTTAAGAACTCGTGCCACAAAAAAAAAAAAAAGAATCCGAAGAATGTTTTCTCACTGACGGAACATAAAAAGGTCCTTCGGCTGGTGGAGTCGAAAGAAAGGGAGATCATCATCATCTGGGATTTGTTTTGGCCCGGGAATTTGTCGACTTATGAAATGTCTGTGCTTATTCTGGCCCTTAAAAAAAACACCACAAAACGCACAGAATGAGAGCAGGAGAAGAGTTCCTTGAAAGAAAAGGACGAACAAAAAAATCTGGTCATTGTCATTGATACACTTACTTCACTGAACCGTTGTTCAGTTTGTGAAGTTCGGAGACATTGGTCTAGTGATGATGGCACACAGGAATGAGGATTCTCCGGATGTGATGGTATAGTGCATATACATAGAAGGATGAGTTTTTATTTATTGTCATCAAGTTAAAGTAGTTGGGTATGGGATGTGTTCAGTATTGAGAGTGTTTTGTGGTCTGCCAAAGTGGTTCGTTGTTAAGGAAACGGGTTAATAACTTTATTACAGTCTGTCGCACAGGTCCGGATACGAATCTTTTTCAATGCTGATACTATCAAATTTTTGTAGATTTAAGGTTTAAATTAACTTTCCGTAACATTCGGGAAGTAGACTCTTGTGGTGAAGAAATAAATTTGAAAAATTTGGTGCCATCAGCGAAGAGGGAGACGTGGGAGAGTTTAATGACACTCTCAGGATCGTTTATACCTAAAATAAAAAGAGGGGAACTAGATGGCTGCCTTGTGGGACACCAGAGGTAGCCAAAAAAGAAACCGAGAGTACCTTAAGCGGACTCTAGAACACTATAAAAACGGTTTTCTAGCTAAGAAGATATCCATGTTTACAATATGGGTTCAAAGCCGAGGGCGGACAATGTGAAGAGAATTAATTAATAAGGTACATTGCCGAAGGTTTTACTAAATTTCTAAAGATGAAAGGGCAAAGAACCCAAGTTCGATGGGGTTTATAGTAGTTGACCTACCTTTCAGGGATCCACGTTGGCTGGGGGAAATAAAAGATTTCCACTGAAAGGTCACGGCTTCGCATGAAATACGTGAGAAAGATTGACAGTCTGGCGTAGTAATTTTAATCCCTTTTTATGTAGGTCGTAGACGAAAGATCTTGGAAAGGGGGTGACAGAGGTTGCAGGAACAATTTTGGAGAAATGTGGCGGGGATACCATCAGGACCGGGTAAGAATTCATCATTAAGATTCTTTAAATTGTTTTGAATCAGAGACCGATCGAAAGCTTGGAAGACAAAGGCGCCAGTGGAGAAGTTATGTAGATAACCGAAGTAGGATGGATCCGGTACGAAGGAATTATCGGCAAAAGATTGTTTGAAGAAGGTGGCAAAAAACTTTCCAATGGTATGTGGATCGATTCATGAATTGTTTTCGAAATACAGAGAGGTGAGGTACCCGTCAGATTTCCTTTTATAATTCATAAATTGGAAGAAAGTCTTAGATGCGTTTATAAGTTTGGCTTGCGCATTATTTAAGTAGTGTTGGTAGAGAGAGTTATAAACCTAATAAAATTAATTGCTTAACATTTAACTGATTCATAATATTAAAACACTTTTTGCATACATATTATAAGCAACTTATTTACCTTTTAAACTTTAGGAATATTGTGAGACCATTCAGGGACATTCTAAAGATATCTTTATACTGATGTTTTTATAAGTCCACCACGAATTAGTCAGAGGCCTTATACAGATAGGTACTCAGTATATACAGAGCCTGTCTCTATTGTCTCTGTAATGTAAGAAATTCGGTTTGGGTAGTACGACCTTTTGGTGAAAGTCAGTTCTCTTATAGTCCTTCCTCTTCAGGTGCCTTTTAATAAAAGACAATCTCTTTATCGTATGGGCAAATATCTGTCCGAAAGAAAATTAGAACAAAGCCGTAAAAAGTAGAGCAGAAAAGTTCACCCTCTGTGTGAAAACTGCAATTGTCAAGATAAGTATTCGAGAGTTTTGAGCAAAAGTCCTCATGAAAAAGAAGAAATACTTGTAAAGTCCTAAGACGCTACTAAACGACTGCCTAAAAAAATTACCAAACTACATTTATGATAGTCAAAAGATTGTAGGATACATAGGGATGAAAAAATAGATAAGCTTACGATAGTCAAAAGAGTGAAAAAATCCTCGCAATTCGAGATTAGATTAGATAAAATTCGGTCTACATATTCGGCGTATAAATGAGAATACTTCCAAAAGTTAAAGGCTTAAGGGTTGCGAGACATAGCTCATTTCTTAGTTTCGAATATCCCAACATAACACAAAGTTACAAGAGTTCATGGCATCAACTACAGAACTGCTCATCATCAGCGGTCACCATGAATAAATTAAGATGCAATTCCATGCTTGCAAAATATGTAAAGGTTAGAGGTTTTGCTTCATATCAAGGCAATTTAAGGCCAGAAGTCCGCTATCAGCTAAAATACAAGGTAGGTAGGTAGGTAGGTAGGTAGGTAGGTAGAATGCAGCTAGGACTGTATCCCCGGCGTGGCGAAACCTAAAAAGAAGACAGAGTACGTTTGTGATCTTGAGCTAACTAACAGGCTTCTCTGAACCAACCTGAGATTGTTATAAATTTAATGATCGTAAATCTTAGTTTTTCAAACAGGTCTTTCAGGTCTCCAAATGGTATTTGCCGACGGCCTCTTTCTTAGGTCTGCATAGGAAGTGAGACGTGCTCTCTTCTGCGTCGTTATCACCACAGCCTCTGCAGAGGTCTTCTGTATTTAGTTGCACTCTTCTTCTGTGGATCACCACTATATTGTGGCTGGTAATAGGATTTGCCTGATTTTAGGATTGTCGTGATTTGTCCAGAGTTTTCTAGAGGCACTACAAAATGAAAGTACGCCCCCCCCTCATTGGCTTGTCTCAAGAAAGGTTGTTCTATGTTAGATATGACAAGTGCTAGATGCAGTACAACAGGGAACCTGTTTGGATCCCTTTTTTACTAATTCGTCCGTCTTGGAACCCAAGAGTTTAACGTATTGGTTTACTATGAGTGTTGTGAGCTGGAATCGTTCCACAAGTTTGGATTTAACGCCTCAGGATGAGGTGGCCTTTCTTGAGACCTCTTTTGAGGAGAAGATTGTTTGAAATCTTAGGCTGAAGTCAGGGAATAGTGCGATGAGCCATATTGCCCTCTCTCCAAAGGTGGGATTGTTTCAAGAAGACAATACAATAGTAAAGAATTCTCTTGAATAAATACTCTAACTCTCTGTACGATCCTGTTCATCAAAATAAGAATATCCTTATTTGAAATCAGCTTAAATCGATAAATCCAATACTTAACTTTTTTAAAAGCAAATTTTTGACATCATGGAGACAACGTATCGCTTGCCCAAACTTGCATAAGACTTAGGGAATCAGAAACTGTACCGCGTAGTCAAATTCCTTTTTTTTTTTAATTTTTTAAGTAGTAGGTGATAGAAAATTATGTGAAGTAAATGGAATTCACAATTCTCCGGTAGGTACACTGTTTGGAACCACGCCCCCTCTTTGGGTTATTTTCGTTTTAGTTTCCTTTTTTAAAAATATATTTACATTCATACCGAATTTGATATCTGTTCTCAGAATTCTCGAGTTTTTTTCTAAAAACTGTGTCAGCCACGCCCATTTTCAACAAAACAAAGAACTAGTAACCCCTGTTTTGAAACAGTATCCTTATATTTCTAGTAAATATGTCCGAAATAGTTGGACTATAAACACAAATTCGAAAACGAAAACGAAAACGTCATACCTTCATTTCGAGTAGCAGATACAATTGGTTCCAGATGACTTGTATATTTTCTTTCGGATTATTCTTCTAGATTTAGACAACGCTCGAGTGATTTTCTGGGTTTCTAGGTTCAGAAACATAATCACCATTTCGTCCTTAAGAGAATTCTATAAAAAAAAAATTACGAACGAGTGCACTGGTATAGCCTAATCCATTCAGATTTATTCAGGTTGTCAAGCACTCTATAATCGTATTTGCATGCGTGTCTGCAGTAACAGCAGAGGAGCAATTTTTCGTCCTTTTTCAAAAAACTCACTGAACTGCGATGGATGTTTATAGTATAGAATATTTAAAAAGTTTGTGCAACACAGCGGTGAACCGGATATTTTTTGCGTACGTTGACGATAGCATCATCATAACCAACGACACCAGTGACCCATTTTTTTTTATTTTCTATCAGATATGCGAAACAGATATGTATGCGATATTATAAACAATCTTTTTATATTGAACTGATAAACCCAATTTACATAGTACTACGTGTAGAGAATTCTTTCATGCATGCGAGGTTTTTGTATACGCAAAGGTATGTATGTACATATATCACTGGCACATGCTTCCATAGAGATGAATGGACGGATGATGTGCGATGTAATTAGGGACTTTGTGACTCATATTTCATCAGGATTATTCACCCAAAAATTAAAAGGGATACACGTGCGTTGTTAACTTCAATGTGTGTAGGTATATAGTATTTATATATGCCCCTGAGTTGTTTAATTTTAATGCGCGTTAATGTAGTGTACCAAGTCTCTTTCAGTATCGTTGCTCTCGATTGAAAAAAGGGTTATTCCCTTGATGGTAAAATTAACTTTTTATCTTTTCGCCCTTTTTGCAACAGCATAGGATGCCTTTTAATGACGCCATACGATATACCCACTATGTGTAGTGTGAGTAAAAATTAAATTTACTTGAATTATGAATGAAACATTGCCCGAACCTGACGTAGAACGCAGGTATATGACGAGCACATATGAGGCTCCGTGTACTATGAGTAGAGAATTAATTTATTCCTATACATACATAGCTATATAGAAACTCTTGGAAGTATTCTATGCTAAGATGATGGTAAGGATGTTGGACGTTTGATGTCATATTCTATAAGGATATCATAAAATGAGGATGGAGAAATTTTTAATTTAAAAGTAAGTTTGTTCTTTCCCCTGACGGTGTACGTGGAAAGTTGGGATTTCCATCGAATCAAAGTGTTATACAGATACCATACTAATACGCTGGCTTACGGGATTATATTCTTAAAAGACATCCTTCTATGCAGATAGGGAAGGATGTTACGTTAATAAATATTTTAGTTTGTTTTGAAGGTATTATATTTCCCTAGAGCTATTTTTTTTTTATGGATTTTTAAGATTGAATCAGGATTATCGAAGAAGGAGAAAACATTGCTTACGTGGCTTGTGGTTTTGGTCACTACAATAATTGCTATGTGTTCCGGTACTCTCTTGGTGGTAAGTACTCGCAGAATGTTCCTCCAGTTTGCGGTGTTGAAGGAGTTCTTGACAACCAGTGCACAATACTGCTTACACCGGTCCTTGTATCGTCTTCATCATGTGGTTTTTTTTCGCGGTATTCACGATTTCGTCGATCGTAGACCATGCCTTACCGAAATTATACTGGTGATCTGCAAGGCCTCAGCATATTCACTATTGAATGTTCCTGTGCAAATGAGACAACGCTCCGGTGGAAGTACGGAATGTATCTCAGCTGTAAATGCTTCAGTCCAAAATGAGTCAAATCAATCGATTCCACGCCGTTCACAGGAATTATGAATCCCTCAGTTCATATTGTGGTGAATTTTACGTAAAAATCTTGGCCCTTACAAGATCAAATTAACTTAAAAACTGAAGCCTCTTGATCATTTGAAGCACTGAAACTTCTTCAATTAGACTCTGCAAAGGTTTGAAAAAAATTTTGAATTTCATCGAAAGATCATCCTCAGCGATGAAGTTCACTTTTGGCTTAATGGGTTTGCAACAAACCTGCAAGTGCTTCAAGAAACTCCATTGCATCCACAAAAAGTGAAAAGTGTGGTGTGGATTTCATGTCGGAGATGTGATTGGACCGTATTCTTTCGTCGATGAAACTGATGGCCATGTTACGGTCAATGGAGTTCGCTATCGTGCCATATTGAAAGACAGCTGGTCAAACAATTGATCTATTGAAGGGGAAGTTCGGTAATTGTGTAATCTAGACAAATGATCCGATCGAATTGCTACCTCGCTTATGCGATTTAACGCCGTAGGTTTATGCCAAAAAGCCTACAAGGTTAGACGAGCTTAGGAATGATATCAAACGCGAAATTGCCAACGTTCCGGCCGATATGTGTGGAAGAGTGATGGACAATTGGCTCTAAGATCGCTGCAAATGTGCTCGCAGTGATCATATGAAAGACAACAAATGCCGTACTGAAATTTAACATATGTACTGCACCTGAAATTAGTTTCAATCCAATATCTCAATTATTCTGAGTTTTATTTTAATAAAAAATTGTTATGTCCTTATTGAAAAATCCTTTATCTACGAAGATGTGTGGATCCTAATTTATTGTTGTTCTTAAGCCAATCTTGAGTATCCATGCGCTTTATGGTCCCTGATTTTTGCACAGACTTGCACCTAGTTTTCGAAAAACTCTGTGGACGTAGGCGAAGTTTTTCGGCCACTCTTTAACTTTATCATCACCACTTGGCAGGCTCTTACTCATGGATTTTGGTCGGCGGCATTAGGCAGTTTGACGACGGTTCTATTTTCACAGTTTTTAATTGCAATTTTTAGGATTCTCTATATATGCTGTGTTTCCTGGAGCGCTAGTACAATTGGCACGCCCTGTGGCACTCTACGCGTAGTTTGGCAATTTAATCCTTCCACCAGTACTGCGCTATTGCGGTTTGCTGTACCACATGCATCACTTTTGCTTTCAGTTTCAGAGCATTCATTCCGACTCTAAGGAGCAGTACAGGCTTGTAGATTGTAGCATAAGTGAGAGCAGATTTTCTGTAACGTAATCACCAATAGCTGAAAATCGAAGTGTCTCTATCAACCACTCGTTGTAGTAAGACTATTCCAGTTGAAGGCCTTATGTATGTAGGTAGTGCTTATTTAATTTGGGGAGATCCCTATTTATAACGTTACAACGTCTCAAATATGACCATAAATTGCATTAAAAATGTAGAAATCTGAACTTGTAAGAAAATGACTCAAAAAGTAGCCCTATAGGAATATTATTTCACTGAAATGACTACCTCGGCTGGCTTGGTAGTAGGGTATCCTGTCAACCCAGTCTTTCAATACATTGTTGATGATTTCGGCCCCTATTTCACGAATAGCTTAAACAATCACGTCGATTATTGAATCCGGCGGATTGATAGCGGACTGATTTCATCCAATCCGCAACGATTCACTTTTTCTGTGTGATCACATTATAGAAACCGGCGGATGAACCGCGTTATCGATCCGCAAAACCTCTTTACCGACGACTTCGTTGACAGCTGATTTATTGTAAAATGGATATATTCCTAAATAAATATACGCTTGCAACAGGTCAAATTTAAGTAATTCTGAGAAAGTCATGGATACAATAGGTTTTAGATTAGATTTTTAGATTAATAGATTTTTTATTACTCTTGAAAATGAAATTGATAGCAGTGGTATACGAAGGCACATAAGGATACAAGCGAAGGATGTATTAGAGTTGGCCGATACTCAGTAAGTAATAACATAATAAAATCAATTCGCCATAAGAACCGCTCAGAAATCGTGTTCGGATTTATTAAAAATTTTAGACTAAATAAATCTGCATTCGTCTACGTTTTGAACGAACTAAAAAGTAGCTACCACCACTGGCAAGAACTTCGTCGCTCACACCCGAGTTTAAATTAGCCGCATTTTTACTGTTTCTAGCTGAAGGTGGTTACCAGAATGGCATTGGGCAGGATTGTAATGTTAGAATGGCACAATCAACTGTATCCGTAGCACTTTCTAAAGTCCTGGATATCTTGGAGGAATGTTTGTGCACAAAATGGATAAGTCTGATGATGTCTGAGGAAGAAAAGAGGGAAGCGAAGATGTACTTATTTTTACGAGAAATCGAGAATTCCAGGCATCATAATGTGCGTTGATGGTACCCACATACAAATTGTGAAGTCGTCTGGTGAAAATACACATTTATTTTACAATCCCAGCAGTTGTTACCGTAAATCCGCAGCAATTTTAATGCGAATTGAAAACGTCAGACTTTGTATGGAGTGCGGATGGTTTGCGTTTTCAATAATGGCTACATTCGTTAACTTGCTACCGAAGTTTTCAATAATGGGGAAAATGTAAAAGTCAACTGTTACTCCCTCCGCAATCAATCCGCCGGATTCAATAATCGATGTGAATATTGCTCTTGAGTTCCTAACTCGTTTCTGGATTATTCGCATAGAATCGATCTTTAATAGAAATCCACAAAAAGGTCCATTGGTGTCAAATCACAGCTCCGTGCCGGCCAAGCAACATCACCAAACAGGGATTACACGATTATTGAATTTAGTGTGCAATAAATCGATTGTTGGACGCAGCCCCAACTTGCTGACACCTAAATTCGCCCAAGTCTAAAACCTCAGTTTCGGGCAATAAAAAAATGGTTATCATGCTTCGGTAGCGCTCTCCATTGACTGTATCGTTTCTTCCATTGTCGTCTTGGAAAAAAATGGACCAATAATGCCGCCACTCCGAAAACCACAGCAAACAACTGCAATATTATCCGGTGAGAACATAGGACGAATACGGGAATATGTTCGATTATCAATCAGCAAACCAGTCTCACGAATTTGCGTACACCAACTGCAATTGGTACATAATTAAGACCGAAAATTCTTACAAAAATTCGCAGTGTTTCGGCAGTACGACATCCACTTTGGAGGTAACTTTCCAATATTTCCCAACGTTGTTCAAGCGTAAATCTATCTATTTAGTACCGCGAAAATATAATACTGCGTTTCTGTCAACTTTTTGAGTGCATAAGAGCTGTCAGTGTCAAAGTAATATATGATTCAAAAAGAAACCAACATATGGTCCATCCTATATAAGTTTTTCAGAATCCACCTATCGAGTAGCTCTTAAATTTAAAGAATTATAGCATATTATATTTCATAATTAAACCATCTTGTCTGTCCGTTTTCAGTTTGAATATTGTTTCTTTGTTAAGTCCTTTATAACTAATGGAAATGTTACAAAGTATATATGTATCTATAACTCTGCAATTATTTTTGTAAGGTCCTTCTTTATAAACGTAGCCATACCAAAAGAAAATAATATCAAAAAGTACCTTCAAACTTAATTCGTATAATAGCATTGACTAGTCGCAGGACATTAATACAAAAAAAAAGTACTATTCCCTCTTTAAAAAGTAACAATCAAGTTCATCTGAAACTTATTCGGAAGAACTGCTATAAGTGTCCTGGTTTGAGGATACATATCTGTAGCTACATAGTTTTCTGATAACTTTTCTATTTGTCTGGACTTTTTCTTGTCAGCTGAAAAAACTTTTATCGAATTGTCAAAAACCTCCAATTAAATTTTACCACACCAAACAACTTTAAGCAAAAGAAAAAAAATATATATATAATATATAAACAAAGGACACCCATAACATTGAAACTTTTCAATTACCTTAAGAAAAAGGCATCAATCCGGGGATTTCAAAATGAATGACAAGAACAAAACAAAAAAATTAAAATGTCCTTACTAAGCCCGTAAGGAATGATAAATTGAAATTACGCACGAGATATGCGATTATGTAAATTTTATTATACAACTAAGTGGAACCCATTTTATGGGTGCGTTCACGTTCAGTCGGCCTTGAGTGGTCCTAAATTTCATTTAAACTGAAATAATATATTCCTATCTGTCAGTTGGAGTGAAGTTTAAATGGAAATATGAATAAATTTTGTTAAAAACTTCTTCCTATGTCAGACCGAAGAAACCTACAAGAGATACGCGACTTTTTTCTTTCTTATTTCAAGGTTAGATGAGGCATGTCACATTTAGGCTTGGGGAGAAACTTTTAAGGTAACCAGCTCATTTAAGGTGATTTGAATTTAGATTTGTAAAGTTTCGGGTAAATTATTTAATGTTGTGAATTTGACCTTGTACAAAAGGGAATACATAACATTATGTCGATTTATTTTTGGGGAAATATGGAAAGCGTGGGAATACAAGTTAGTGAAAGTTTAGAAAGTTTGGCTTTAAATGGAAATTATAGCCAGAAGGGTTTAAGTTTAACTCGTGGCGCGAATTTTGGTTATGGAAATATGTAATGGTAAAATATGTATGTTAGCTAACATTGTACAGAAAGCGTAACAAGGTTACTGTGATGCATGAAACAGGGCGCACTTAAATGCTAAATAGTTATGATGACAGGACGTGGTAAGTTCAACTTAGATTGATGCATGCAGCATAACTAGAAGATACATAATGTATGCAAGTTGGGATTCGGGAATATTAAAGAGATTCTGTATCTCATCGGCTTCACATCAGAAAATCCAGGCCATGGAAGAAGGTTGTTCATATTTGGTTAAGATGAAAAGCGGAAGCTCAGAAATAGAAATTCAACGTTGGAAGCCTAAGGATGACTGGAGTAACTACAGCCTACAGAGAGAGCCTGAGAGAGTGACTCCCCGCTGTGCATTCACCATCCACAAACGCCAACAATCTGTGGAACCAGTATCGCTGCATCATCAAAGAGTTAGCCGAGACCACCATAGGGTACCAGCCACCCAACAAGAAGCTACAAAAGAGCCCTTGGTATGATGGTGAATGCGTACCACCAGAAAAAAGTGACAGAAAAGGGACACGTGCAAGCGATGCAGCCCAAAATAAGAACAGCG
The DNA here is from genome assembly GCA_905220385.1 of Xylota sylvarum. Classification (NCBI taxonomy): domain Eukaryota; kingdom Metazoa; phylum Arthropoda; class Insecta; order Diptera; family Syrphidae; genus Xylota; species Xylota sylvarum. The sequence continues at coordinate 32,948,751 of LR999960.1, forward strand.
AGGGTAGTGTATCGAGCCAGAAGAAGGGAGGAGAATAAGATACTGCGTAAAAAGAAAAGGGGTCTACGCAGTCTTCCACATCAAGGATATCGAAGAGTCCCGCGATAGGAAGAACATCCGGATGTTTTCTTAGGAAACCAAGCCACTGGCAGCTGGCTTCAAGCCCGGAACTCAGGGTCTTCGAAATAGTGAGAGACACCTAGTCACCGAAGAACAAGGAATATTAGCTGCATTTAGGCAGCATTTCCAGCAGCTACTTAATGAGCATCAGGTAGAGAAAGTGATAGGGTAAAAAAAGAACCCGCATCCAGTCAACGACGAAGTTCCTCACAGTTTAGAAGAGATTGGCTATCTAAAAGCTGATAAACAACAAACCGCCGGCTCTGATGGTCCACCAGTAGAGCTTTTAAATATGGTGGTGATGCTTTGGTAGGATGCGTGCGCCAAATCATCAACGAAGTATGGGTGGATGAAGCCCGATTACTGGAGCTCTACATACTCCATAATCAAGAAAGGCGATCTTATATCTTGTTAGAACTATCGAAGAATATCTCTGCTTAATGTTGCGTATGAGATCCTATCCAACGTACTGTGTGACACACTAGTTGCCACGTACCGGTGTGGCTTCCGGCCCAGCAGATCGACGATCGACCCAATTTTCGCACTACGCAAATCCTCGAAAAGACCAACGAATTTCAAGTCCAGACACATCATCTCTTTATCGACTTCGAAGCTACCTAGGACAAAAAATCGGCGAAGAGCCGATAAGTAGGAAAGCAGACCAGATATCGAATACTTTCAAAAGGAAAATTCTTCGTTGAATATTTGGGGTTGTATACGGGGAGGGAATGCCAAAACATGTCGACTGCACTGGCTCAGCCACATCGACCGAATGAACAATAATGCTTCAGCAAAGACAATCTTTGAATCACACTCCCCAAGTTCGAGACGAGAGGGAAGACCGAACCTCCATTTTAAGGATCAAGCTATCGCGAATGCCAGAGCGTAGTCGGGATACATCCAATGATACAAAGAATACATCCCAGGATGGAGCACAGAGAGCACCTGATTATATAAGGTGTTTGAGGAAAGTGATGACCTCGATATTGTGGATAAACTACTCTGTTCACTTGGTTTGATGGGTTTGAGTGAGTAAGATCAGACAACTTGGAGGCAAAAATATAACCAGCATAGGAAAACCAACAATAAATCCGAATGATATTGCCAACCATATTAAGAAAAATGTCCAAAACACCATCAAACAAACAATATTCAATATTCAATATTCTAGCTCAATCAAAAAATAAATAAATATAAATTCTTGGCGTGACAGGTGTGTGGGACCCAGAGTCTAGCTTCTCACAATCCGTCATGTTGTGCATGTTTTATTCTTTATACGAATGGAAGGGACCTAGTGTTTAGTGCCGAAGGGCAAGTTTTTAGTTTTGGGAAGCAAGTGAAAGAAATTTTAGGTGTTGTCTGGGGATCGAACCTCGAACTTCGTAGTCCAACGCACTCCATCGGGACATAAGTCCAAAATCGAAATTGGGACTTATGTCCTACCGCATCGTGACATAAGTCCTATCAAAAATGTTGGGTCTTATGTCCCAACTAACATATTTTTTTTAGAGAATTCAATTACCCAGAAGGCCATGGAACAAGAACATGATAAAGCTATATTAGGCAAATTTTGTTGCATTTTGCATGCTGCCCCCTGCAACCCCCCTGCTTGGGGTCACTTTTGGATTTTAGGTAGGTGCGAGGTTGAGTACACTCAAAGTTTCTATATATCCATGTTTCGCATGGATTTAACGAAACTTTGCATATACATACTTACCCCAAATCGAACAGCTTGGGGTCAAGCAGGGTGATTGCAGGGCAGCATGCCCCACCATAGATATTCCACTGTTTATGAATATAAGTGACGTGAAGTGACGTGAGTGAAGCAAAATTTGCCTAATGCCGCTTTCTCAAAGTGTCATATGGCCAAATGCTAGAATTTGGGACTTACATATGTACATGTGTGCCATTTTCGTCAAAAATATTTTGGACTTATATGGAATAGGACATAAGTCCCTAATTCAATTTGGGTCTTATATCCCAATTAAGTCTGACATAGGTCCCAAATGACAAAAATGGGATTTATGTCCCTGCGCCTCTAATACCCGACGATAGCTGGCGTCCTTATTCTCCAAAATATTCGCTGGAAAACCGGCAAATAAACCCGAAAGCTACCGCCTGTCATGAGTTCATGTTAGAAGCTAATAGAACGAGTTATTTTCAACAGAATCAGTCCAATCATAAACGAACATATTTCCATTGAACAAGCTGTCTTTCGTACTGGCCGCAGCTACACCGATTAGGTAAATACTTGCATTAACGACACATATCGGAGCAAGGTTTGAAAAAATACTCAAGACAACAGTGGACTGTATCGATCTCACAGCAGCCTATGACACGGTGTGGAGACACGGAAAATAATTCAGCTGGTGAGCTGTCAAGTCGGAAGTACCAAGTCTTCTTAAATGATGCTTAAAGTGATACGAAAAAGATTAACAACGGATTACCACAAGGATCGGTATTGGGACCAACTCTGTTCAAACTGTATACCCACAACATATCTCCAACCCTGTCAAAAAAGTTTTCATATGCCGATGACATCGCCATAGCCACCCAACACCAAAATATCACAGTAACCGATAGTAAACACATTACAGTACCAATAGTATTCTGTACAACGATCTTGAAGTGTTATATACATATTACTTTAAAGAATGGTCTAAGCGAAGACTGAGGTTTGCTTCATCACTTCTCTCTGCCGCAATGAACTCGTCTGTTCAGCAGCTCTATACTGTTCCCCGATATGAATATTGTTGACTTTTCAAGAACAAGAACAAAAAGCGATTTTATTGACAGAATGACTTCAGTACAAAAAAGGTAACAAGAATAAAAAAGTAAAGAGAGCACAATGAGTGCATTCCAAGACGTTAGCATACTTTTGTTATTATGATACATTCCTAGCAAATATGAATAGTTCACATAAGATGTTCAACTTAACAACACTATGCGGATCATAACAAGATTCCTTAAGCCTATACCAAGATATTGACTTCCAATGCTAAGCCACATAGGACCACATAATATCCGTCGATCTCAGGCACTAATCCGAGAACACGGCAAAGTAATAAACAACAACCTATTGCCGGTTCACAATGATATCTCCAGCCCTCGGTACTCAAATCCAGAAGGCCAAAACTAAGCTCCGCTGCCGCCTTAGTCTGAGCCGCATTTGACGTAAGCAGCGAATCGATAAATTAATGCACGTGTTGTCATACAACTGGGTTAATCCAAATTATGGTCCCTATGATACCTCTTGCTGGCTTTAACTTACACCGAAATGTACTGGTGCCATGTTTCGGATGTTTGTCAGACGCTCGCGGGAGGTGGGACCGTGAAAGAAATTTAAGGTGTTGGCTGGAGATTGATCCTGGAACCCGTCGGTCTGTAGTCCAACGCACTATCCACTTGAGCAAAGCTTAAAAGAAATTTACCCATACACTTACTAAATATGTCAGTCCCGAGTTCAACCTGATGAGAATAACTGATCCTTATCCTGACGAATCGTATGTATAAAGTCGCTTATACTATAAGACGTCGCCTATGACAAATTAGACGTTAGATAGGTGACATTCCCTATTAACAAAATTCTATTATTGAAAAGGTACCTACATTATGTTTATTTAATATATAAGCTTTAACTATGTACTTACCACTTTTTAATAAAAATTCTCTGCGATAAAATCGGATGTAGCAATCCCTGCAAGAAACAAAAAAGGATACATGTAAATAAGAGCCAACTTCAAAGAAACTCTTTTCCACTTAAATTGATGATAAGGATAAACAAAATACAATCTTGCCAAAGAAAATTCTTCTTCCTCAATTGATTGCACAAAATATGCAATTTATGTTGTCAACAAAAGAATACAAAAAAAAACATCGCACACAGAAACAATCTCTCAAATGCAAAAGTACTTTGTCCCCAGGATGTGCGATTGTACAATCACTGAAGAAGAAAACAAACGAATTTTCTTCTTTCCCACCAAACATATCTCAAAAAAACACCCAAAAGACAAAAACGAAAAAAAAAACCAAAGAAATCTTCGTAAGCAATAAGTCTTTCTTTAGTAACTTTGCAACTTTTCGATAGTCGTCATAGTTGAAAAAAAAAAACAAAAAAAAAATTATTCGATATAAGAAGTTTCATCGAAATATTCCGATAACTTGTATATTTCTACCCCAATAGCATGCTCATTCATCACAATTCGAATTATAATATCCTTTTGCATTTGTCTTCCATTTGTATAAGAAAACGTTTTGCGATTTCCGCCCCGTTAGGTATTTAGATGCAGGATACAGGGTAACTTGGAGAAAACTTTTTGAACAAATTTCCTCCAAAGAAAATGCAAATATCTTCTACCTTCATCTCATTACTTAGCGTATCCTTTATCGTAAAACGAACTACGAACGTCACCCATCCTACATCCTCATCCACTTACAAATTTCAATCGCGAGGTAAAAAAAAAAAAACAAAAACTCTCCGGAGGACATGAGCAAAAGTAAACTTTCCTTAAACTAAGAAGCATTTTCGTCCTTCTCGACTATGAGAGAACAAAACAATGAACGACGAGTATGTAGGACAGTACATACAGCATACGTTATTCTCTTATCGCTGAATTCTATATCCGAATTGCGAAATTGAAGGGAAATAAATATTAAGGAAAACGAAAAACTTTACTCGATAATAACATGAGGAAATGTTTGTTTGTTCCTTTCTTTTTTTTCACCATTCTTTGTCCTTATAGTGGAGATGGAGAATTCTAAAAATATTTGCATACATTTCATATTTTCTTTTTATTTGTTCTACCCGCAAGACCTATTGACACGAACGAATTCACAAGGTTATAAGAAAGGACAAACAAGAGGAATTACATTACAAATTCCTAAGGACATTCACACAAAATGTGAGGAAAAAAGTTTTATTTGTACGGTTTTTTACTTGTCTACGGTTGGAGCAAATTCATAAGTAATGTTAGCCATTTGCTGTTGGCTGGAAAAAGTTCAAAGGAAACAGCAATTTCATCCTTTTTTTTTTTTGGTATTATACCGTTTATGATAAATTTTTGATTCGCTAAGGATAAGGTGCGAAAGCAATATGCTGGATTTTAAACTCAATTTTTGGGCACAAAAACCCATAAACTTAGGGTGGATACCCTTTTGAATAAAGTCCACCATGTGAATGGAGAAACTGCTTCCCAAAAGTCACCAGAAAAATGTCCTTTTCGCGTTAAATTCTAAAAAAAATCCAATATCCTTTAAAGACCTAAGCCACAATTAAATTTCCCAACGTACGACCACTTGCAGACAAGTGACACTTAATTCCGACGACAATCAAGATAAATTAGAAAATCAGTTCAAGGACTACTCCATTGACCCACATACAGACGCTACGACGCGAAAATTGAAAAAATAAAGCCGCGAAATAATGAAAGAAATGTCTGCAATGACAAAACGCATAAAATGATTGTGAGCAGCGCTCTGTGTGTCGATGCCATTTGACGATTTTTTTTTTCCGAATAAACATTCCATTGTACAGGACGAGTACATAAAGTTTATGACTGAAACAATAGACGAGAAAGAAAGAAAAAAACAGACCTCATCAAACGTTATTATAGATGAAAGGATTCGCATATGTATTTATAAAAATTCTTCATACTACATATGTACATATGTATGTAGTTGGATTCCATATCAAAGGCAAGAAAAATAAAAACGAAATGGAACATCGTTTCACTTTAAAAGTAAGTAGTCCCGTAATCAGAAATGTACCACGAAATCTCAACATCTGCCATAACAAGGACATCTGCATAAATAAGCAGGATCCTTTGAAGTTAATCAGAAATTTCATGTGACTGCACTAGAAGCAAAACAGTTGATGCAAATAAACTGCTACTTAAGGCTTGCGACAGCAACGGCACTGGCAAACGATTCCAGGAAAAAGGAAACAGCGAATATGTCAAGTGTAATATAATAAACTTAGTGGGAATCCTACGCCCGGGCATCAAAAGTTCGCCTCACTTGAGTGTGCTTTTACTTGAGTGGGTGTATGTTAAAGAAGCACCAGTGGCTGCAGTCAATGTCTGACTATAAATTATGTAAATTCGTCCTCGTTTAATGCATAACATATGTGCGCTAACTGGATGAGGTAGTTAGTGATACGGTTCGGGAACGAATAAGGTTGATGTCATGGAAAGTTCAAGAGTTCATTAATGTGTATCATTACATTAGGGATGCACTTCAGGGTTGGTCTCAGTAGATTAGAATAAAACAAAAAAAAAAAAAATAAAAATAAAGGACATGGAATTGGTATAATAGAAATAACTTCTGACCCAGAAAATAGTTGTTGCGCGAATTGTGTAATACATGGCTATTCCAGTGGAAGGGATAGTTTAAATAAAAGTTAAAATTCCTTTATTTCTACTTGAGCGAATTTGAACAAGTCAGTTTATTTTAGGAGTAGGTCGGTAATTATCATGAGTATCTGGTTGGAGTAGGGGGGACATTGCCGAGTAAATTTCTGACAAACTGTTCTACACAGTGTAAAGAGTGAACCCCCTAAACTCTTCAATAGAAATGAAAACACCCATGACACCTACTCATACAATATAGCCATCATTACTTCCTATAAGTGTCCGCCTGCTCTCAAGTATATTCTACTAAATTCACCAGAAATGAAATTTAAAAAAGAACTATTTGCTTTTTTTTATTTTTTTTATAATTAGCTTAAGCGCAAGCAAGGGGTTATGATTATCCTTAAAGTGTTAAGACACAGCGCGAGCGGAAGTTTTTTGACTTACGAGCATGGCGTAGGTCGGAAATGAATAGAGATAGGATAGATTATTTTGTGGTGTAGTGGTTTTTGAAACTCAGGTGATGTTAGGTTTCAGTATTTGTTCCATGGGTGGTGTCCGCACTAAGCGGGGAGTTGTTGCGAACTTTTGCATTCATCATAATTCACAGCATTTTTTCGAGTATGCTATGCTAGGCTACTCTAGATGAAATTGAGAGGCGTGACATGACAAGGCCACCTACCTTTAAGGTAAGTAGATACATAGATGGGTGTTTTATAGCGTTAGTCTCTGGTTACCCTGGGAAACTTTAATCTAAATCCACCAAGAGAAGGATACTGATCACAGGAACACTCTCAGCACGATTTTATGTAAGTCTCTTAAATTCATGAAGAAGTAACTGCCAAAAACACCTTCTTCTGACTGTGAGGGCACATTTCCATGTCACGTCCTTGCAATATCAACAATAGTCTAAACTCAGTAATAATATAAGAGACGACGAGAGCTCCAAAGCTCTTCCACTGTCCCCTGCTTATTGTGGGTTCGACACCGATGAAAAACGAGTTTAAGAAGTATCCACAGATGACTCTTAAATTACCTGGGATATCCGTATGCTCAGGTTATAAACTCTATATATTTTATAAATTTGTATTATCCCAGTTCCAATTGTTGTAGAATCCAGATCCTTAACAGCTGACTGTTCCACAATATTTTTTTCGTTTCCTTCGCCTGGTTGATGGCTGCGATTTTAAAGGAATAGTTGACTCCTAAAACAGAGCAAATTGCAGCTCCTGCATTGATATCCATGTTGCACCTATCAGTGTAGAAAGCCAGTGCCATTTTGTTTCGTAATTTGTTAACGTTTTCGATAATTTCAGTCAGAGACTTTAACACCAAATTCCTTGCCCGTCAGCATCGGAGCCATCTAATTAGTTTTAAAATGCATGTAATGCTGTTTAAAATGCCATGAGTAGAAGATGGAAGCATCACCTTCCTTGTTTTCCTCAGCAGTTTTCTCCATCATCCGGTTGTAGTATAGATCAAGCGGATGACAATGTATCAAAGCATAGTCTCCATACCCAGAGTGGAGTCGATGCTCTTCTTATAGATGCTGATCGGTTGATCGTAAGGGATCAACGCCTAAGTCTTAGGGAGAACATGTGCATTAACGCACTTTTTCCACAGTATTATACAAAATAATTTATATTATGTTCTTAGATATGTATATTCTCTTCACTCCTCCTTCTAGTGATGTAGCTACTAAGATACGTTGTCATTGAGAAATACACAGGAAATAAGTACCAGAAATTGAGAAATAAGAAAGATGGTCATTTCTCATTTCTGGTACTTATTTCCTGTTTTCTAAGACTTTGCAGCCAGAATCTGTTCTCAAACCTATCTATTTATGGTTCTGGAGAAAGTGGATATCGTATTCAAAGGGCTTTTTAATAACAGTTATTCTCTCGATTGTTTGTCAGACGCTCGCGGAAGGTTATACCGCGAATAAAACGTTGGTGTTGTCTGGAAGTTGAGTGGCCAAGAGCACAAGCGCTTTCACGCTAGCTTCTCACTATCAACTCCTTCCACGCTGTCGTCCCGATATCCTCCAGGCATAGTTCACAGGTATCATCCTCCAAAAGACCCATCTTGATGATACCCGAAATTCCCATGACCTGTAGATTCTCCGCCGTAAGCTTAGAACTTCTCAACTAGTGGTGCCAATCTACTTTTTAACAGCCATTTTTGCTTGCCTGCAACCTTCCACGGTTGACTACCTTCTCTGGTGTTCCTCCGCGGCCCAGTTGTTAATTAGGTGCTCTACAATTTCTCTGCCAATTACAGCAAAAGGTTCAGCACCAGAGAACTCCAAGGTTGACCCTTGCTTTGCTAGAGAGTCCGCCTTTTCGTTGACCTCAGTCCCTACGTATCTTCTCACCCAGAGCAGCGTAATGTCATTTCGAGATGAGAAATCATTGAGTTTATGAACACATTCCAATGGCAGTGATGTATTAATATCTGTTTCCTCCATGCGTCTAATATCTGATTGATTGTCCAGTGCTATGGTAACGTTCCTACCCTCAACCTGAAACTGTTTAAGGTGATCCAACGCAACAGAGCAATCATCTCGGCTTGTTGGACCGAGGTATATTTCCCCAGACTAATATGACAGGCTAGTTCCAGTTTTTCTGAGAAGATACCTGCCCCCGCTCTGCATTCTGCTTTCGCATTCTCTTTATTTCATCCATAGACATATTCAACCTCCCGTTTTTCACGAGATCCAGAATTTTCCTATGACCGTAGATACATAGTACCGCGGTAGTGCCAGTTGGCATCCCGGTGCAGACGAAGTGCCGTCGACGCCGCCGCTTTCTTAATAAATAAGTCCAGCGGCAGAATACATAAGATCACTTCCATTGCGCATGTTGGTGTCGTTCGTATTGCACCGGGAATCCCTAAACATGCCAGACGTTGGACCCTATCTAGCTGATTCTTTACAGTTTCCTGGGTGGCTTTTTGCCACCATACAAATGACGCATATGTGATAATCGGTCTAACTATGCTGACCTCGGCGAGATTCCCCACCTTAGTCCACATACCCGTTTGTACTGATGAAGCACGCAATTCGCCTTTCTGATCTTCTCTTCCACATGAAAGTTCCAAGTTAGTCCAGCATCTAGGTATACACCCAGATACTTAGCCTTCCTGGTCACATGTAGTTCCCATCCAAAAAGTGTCAAGGGTTGAAATTCCAGATATCTCCTCTTCCTTGTGAAGATGATTAGATCTGTCTTTTCCGCATTAATGGAGAGCCCTTGTTCCTGACACCACCGCTCCAAAACTCTGAGAGCATTTCTTATAGTATATGCTGTGATGTTCATGAATTACCTCTTGCCATTATTGCCATCCCACAGTGTGGATGCCAATCTCTTCAAGTCTCCTCACGAAAGAGTCCGGGTGCGGGCAACCTCTGCTAACTCTTCCTCTAAGTCTTGAAGTTCCCGTCTGAATATTTATCGCCCTATTATTCAGCATATTGTCCACCCATCTCACCACCAATAGAGTAACCCAGCGTTCTTCTAATGCTACTCTCAGATTTTCGAAGTAAATCTTATCGAAGGCACCTTCAATGACTCCTCTTCCGCAACGCGTACTACCTTGTGTAGCGCTGTTTCCGTAGACCTGCTAGCTCTGTATGGATGTTGTCTACTATTCAAAACATACAGTTTCAGCGATCTGCTCTCCATATGATGTTAGGCTGACCAGTCTGAAGGACTTCGCTTCGGTGTAGTCCTTTTTTCCCGGTTTTGGAAGAAACACCACATTTGTTTCCCTCCATGTTACCGGTATGTAGCTTATTGCTAGGCATGTAACGTATATACCCCTAAGACTGGTACAATGAGATCTGAACCCCATTGAATTGAAGCTGGGAATATACCATCCGGCCCCGCGGTCTTGTAAGGAGAAAACGTGTTCATCGCCCCACTGACCGCTTCTGGAGTTACTATCCTTTCCGCTTCTGCCCTATCCATCCTGTGCGCTCCTTGTTTCCTTCGAGCCCAAAGAAAGTGTATTTCCATGAGGACCTCATTTGTACGATCCAGTGTCTCAACAATCTCCCCCGTTCTATCGCGAATGAATCCGACTTTGGAAACTGAAGTCTATTAGTAGGTGTACACGCCTCTTGGTAAGCACTTTCAACAGCTGGTTGTAAATGCTTCATCTTTCCGATCTTTTTGGATTATTGTCTGATCCATTACCTTCCAATTTGATATTCTCAAGCATTCTATTACTACACAGAGTCACGTCAATAACTTCCCTTCGTCTTGCGTCCAAAAAGGTCGGTTCTATTCCTCTGTTGACAATAGTTAGCTCTTTGCACACTACAAACTCGAATAAAGCTTATCCTCTGTCGTTATCGTTGATGCTTCCCCACACTGTACTGTGTGCATTAGCATCGCAACCAATCATTAAATCTTCTCTCCTATCCCTACAGACATTCACCAGAGACTCTACTTTTTTGTTGGGGAAGCCTCTAGGAAGTCATACGGCAGGTATGCAGATGCCATGACAAAACTGCCTGCACCTGCTCCTACAGCGAGTAGCGGGAGTATAATCGCTTTAACTTCGTGCCTCACCAGTACACAAGATCTAATTCTTACACCAGTTCGCACATAGTGTAAAGTGGCAGTACTTTCAGGTATACCTCTAATCCTTCCTTTCCAAGGTTCCAAGACTCCTTCAGCAAGTCAATATCAATAGAACCGGAATTTTTCCGGGTGCGGTTCGGGTTGATCAACTTTCTGTTTCTTGGGTTGTTCATTAGGCTTTATACTTTCATGTTGTCTTGGTTGATTAACATTACCGAACTGGTAGTCCATTACTTTTTCCGCTTTCGGCCTCCATCACCCTGGCTTTAGGTGAACTGAAGGTCCCGGTATCATTTTCAACCGTTCCCTAGGTCCTGCCTCTTCTGGGGTGGTTTCAAATAAATTAGCAATCATATCAGTCCATTCACTGACCGATATATCACTATTTCCCGAGACAGATCCTGCCAATACAACTTTGTGTCTTCTTCTCGTCCTTTTCATTTTTTGCTTAAGCTACTTTCGCAGCCTCTGCTCAGGATCAGGGTCTGCACCAGAATCTTTGGGTTGGGCTTCCACAACGTCGATTAACCTCATTGGAGAGATCTCACTTGAGTTCCTGATAACCACGCCGACTTTACGTGGAGAGATATATTACGATCTGTCTTAGAAGGGTTGTAACTCTTCCGCATGTTTTCAACAGTTTAAGACATCAGTCAACGAGTGTTTTCGCTTAGAAGACGCAAAAGTCATTGATTCCAACCAAGTAATGTCAACTATTGAAATTAGCCACCCCCTGGCTAATGTCAAACGAAATTCTTATCTTTTGTCATCCCTTAGAACGTATTAAATTTGATTCAATTCCATTCGGTATGCAACCTTTTGTGTGCAAAGTAGAATACAAATTTCCTTCCTGAAGTAATTTACTTCATGCATCAGAAGCGCCATCTTCTTCATCTATGCACTGCAACCAACAAACAAGAGACTACTCTATGAATATAATTATAAGGAATAATAGGGAATGAGTCCATATAACAATACAGCTCTACAACGATGCTGGTTCTACGCTAACCTTACAAACTATCCGAGGGCGGCAAAACAAATCTAATATAACTACGGTTATACACCAAAGAACGGGTGGAGTACAGGACAAGAAGGAAAAGTAAATAAAGGGCTGGCTAGGATTACATCCTCTTTATTTCATAATTTTGCTCCTTCCGCCCTGGCATCGTAATAATGCAATCGAAAAGGGATCCCAACGTCATCCCCGTCATATTTTACCCAAGATGCTTTGCAATATAGAAATACAAGTACTGTCCGGTAGATTGTAGGGCATCTTCATGGGTGGTATTGGAGGATTTCTTTTTTTGCTTTTATGAAGTAAACTATAAAAGATTAAAAAGAAAAATTAAAAGCAACCACCAAGCAAAGATTTTCAGGAAACAAAGAGTAAATTTTGTTATTACGCCTTTAGATGGGTGATTGAGATCTGTAGGAGTGTGAAACCTAATAAGGAGTAAAGTAATTCATGTACGCATGCAGGGCTTTAGAATAGGATTCTATAGGAGATGCATTAAGGTTTAGGACAAAACATAATACACGTGCGTCAACGGATATGAATTACAGTCAAACCGGTACGATTATCTGATAGCTATGTACTTATATTTTGCTGAAGCTTTTTGATTTTCTGACTTCATTTACAAAAACTTTTTGTATAACACTTTGGAAGTTTGTTCTTTGTAAATAATATAATCATTGAAATACATATAGAACAAGTTTGGTTTTACTTAAATTTTTTTTTTCTCTGGATAAGTGCGATTTTCTCACTTTTGATTTACAGGACTCCAACACAATCGTGGTGGATGTAAGTACTGAATCCCTAATACGGCGATAGTTTAGATTAGAATGCATCAAGATCGTAGACGATAGCTTCTTTATCCAAGAAAATTGTGTAGTTGAAACATCTTCTACATGAGATGCGAATTTAAATCAAGTGCCTGTATCTTTGCGAAGATCAAACTCAGTGTATTTTCACTCTCAGATTACAGAGATCGTGAGGCCGTCGTGGCTTAGCTTGAGTTAGACTCAAGGCTCTACTGATTACCTTGGAGTATCTAGCCTTTGACCAGAATGTACCATTCGCTCCGTATAAATTGGAGACATTTATAGCTTATTGCACCAATGACAGTGCTGAGATACGACTACTATACTAATAAAGGGTTTTTTGTTAAGAACGCTTGGATATGAGATTTTAAAAAAAATATACATATTTCTGGTTAAAGTGCCATTGATGCGATTAATTGTGGAACACATTATCATCTAAATGTCCTCCACGGAAACGACTGCACGAATGATTGCGTTGAATCCACTTTTCCATGACTTTTTCGCATAAATGTGGCGATATGCCGGCATGCCAATATTGGTCCTGAGGTCATCTAAAGTCTCAAACTTATTAGCATACAAACCTCAGAGAACATCACCATGTTTGAGAACGGGCCATTAACCAATATACAATGACGAAATTAGCAGTGGTTTGGACATACTTTCTAAAAAGGTGAGAGGTCACCATTAAACACCATTTCGCAGCTTAGAGGTCGTCTACAGTACTCTTCATAGGTATTTCCTTCTTCTTGACGAACATCCTTCAAGACCATCCTTCATTCAGTCTCAATAGCTATAATATCCCAAGCAAAACAGATCTTTCTGAAGTAAACAAGAGCTCCAATACTGTTACTATGAGCATCTTGGTGGGACACAGTACTTATTTAATGCAGACATTTATTCAATAAAGCCAAATGTTTAAGGAAGGCTTATCCGAAACATGTAAGGCTTGTCGAAACATTTAAATTTGAATTCAGATAAACCAACTTTATGGAGATGTCATGTCGATACTCTTATCAAACAACTCACGCAGCCTCATATATATGCTTGTCCACGCCAAACAAAAATTTAAGAAAACATTTTAGAAACTTTTTGAAAACGTTTTAGAAATGTTTCAGAAACATTTTAGAGAAACAAAAATGTTTTTTTGTTGTGGAAGTTAAATCGCGTTTCTCGTTTGTTTGCGAAACGTTTTGCAAATGTTTCATGTGAAGTGGGAATATTAAATATTTTTTCTTTCTGTTATTGGTGACAGATATCCTAAATGAAAATAGAAAAACAAATGTTGTGTCACGAAAAAAATTGTAGAATTAATAAATATGTGGATTGTTGACATTGCCTTCCAGTTGAATTGTGATAAAAAAAATTCAAAAATAACTTTGGAAGACAATATCAGAGAGATCTAGAGAGAAAAATATACTAGTGTTTGCTTTCCAATATCAGAAAAAATTAAATTCTGTTTCGAAAACATTTTCTTAAACACTAAGGCTGAAAACACACCGGATCAGACAAAACGCATACCAAACAGACGAAACAAAAAGACTTTTCGTGACTATGAGTCAAAATACGTTCTGATTTAGTGTTCGGAACAAACGAAAAATATTGAAAAGAATCCAAATATCTCAATACATTGGGAAAACGTTTTTGAAACGTTTCAGAAACGTTTCGGAAACATTTAGGAAATGTTTTGAAAACTATAAAAAATGTTTTCCGAATGTTTTCAAAATGTTTGTTTGGTGTGAACAAGCCTTAAGATACGAAACTTTTTTGGGCAGTATGTATATATGTATGTAGCTTCAAAGCACATGATTTCAATGCTTTAGACAGTATCCCCCTGTCTTCAATGGATGTTTTTATTAAAATTAACTAACGATCTAGAAACTAATAAAAATAAATAAATTTGTTTTAATGACTGGATACGCGGTTGTTGGTTTGTTAGATTGTTGGTTGTTTGCTTTGCAAGGGAGTTAGGATGCTTGAAAAGTTGAACTACAGAGGGCAGCAAAAATCGCCTTCAAATAGAGTGCTGGCATTAAATTTTCACACGAACGCGCACATGTTTCATGTATTGTTGATCCTCATGAAGGAACGAAATTTTTAATTCCTAAGCGAGAGTCTAGGGAGTCATCGAAGTCGTCTTACTTGCTGAGTTCTTGGAAACAAAAAAATTGATTGATTTGATTTGATGTTTTGGTAACAACTTTTCTCTTTCAAAACTGTAAAAAGAAGTTCGGATGAGTTAGGCGATAATGCTGAAAAATCAATAATAGTTGCACTATACAATTGAAGCGATCAAACGTCAAAGACTTTAAGAATTAAGGAACATTCAAAAGTCCACTGGAATGTTTCATGTTTGTTGGTAATTCTCATGCAGCAATCAAAGGCTTATTCTTCGATATGGATTCCGCATGCATTGATGTTGTCTTTTGTGCTGAGTCCTTGGGAGCAATGAAACTGAGCATCAGAAGAAATAGTATAGAAAAACTGTTGGTTTGTTAATTGGAAAGTGATAATATTAGAGTAATATCGGATATAGGCAGTAGTTATAATAGGTTATAAAGTGGAGGACAAATACGATGGGCAGTAGTTACAGCAATCTCGATGAACGTTTCGTTTCTCAGACCTGAGTGGAATATTAACAGCAGATACCAGATGGGCTGTTAGTTCTATAAGGGTGTGTTCAGATTTCAAGTCCCTAGTTATGGTGTAGTACGTGGAAGATGACCTCCACTGCCATTTGTAACTAGATTTGTGTGCATCATCTGTTGGGCTGTTTGGCCGAATCGCATCTTAAACCAATAGTTACAGTAGTGGAACCTATTGACATTACCATTCGGCGATGGGAATGGTAGTGGATTGGTCACAGCTTGCGACGCGAATAAATTTCGATTCCCAAAGACGCAATGCCATGGAATCGACAAGAAGAGTGGGTAAGCCAAGCGGGTAAACCAAGGGAAAGGTGTCGCAGAACGGTTGAAGGTGTGAATAATTGTCTCCGGATACAATGAGACGCATGCGTTTTTGACACTCAATGCTCCATCAGAGCTGAGTCGAACTAAAGAAGAAGACTATGGCAAATCTCAAAATTAAAGCAAAATTAGTTGTAAGTCCCGGTAACTACACAGACATAGATACCATTTGGTAATCGTAAAGGGTTTGGTAGGCTAAATTCAGTCAAGTAATTAAAGTTGTTCATGTGAAGTTACTTTGTTTCATGTTTGTTGCAGATCTAACGTAGCAATGATTTTACAAAGTTATCAATGTCGTCCTCTTTGCCTTTGTTGAGTATTTTGGAATAAGAGATTCAGCGATCATTGGCAATGGAGGACACTGCAAGTAATCTGTAATATTTTGTTCGATATTGATAGATACTGAGTTGTTGTTTGACAGTACAATTTAGTTTCTTGTGAATCCCTCGTGATCCAACTTAATAGTCCTGATTAGTTATATGAAACGTCAAGTGCTTCTGCAATTGCCTTATGTTATTACCTGGTCCGATTAAGGAATCTGTTGCGCAAGAATAGGCGCTTATTGTACGAACTTTCGAAAACTATTGACGTCTATTCGAATAACATAGTAGATTGCTTGAAGTTACTGGACGATAATATGGCTGTCTCAGGGTTGTTCGAATAGCATCGATCTATGACACCCACAAAAAAAGTCCAACGCCGTCAAATCGCAGCTCCATACCAGCCAAGCAATATCACCAAAACGACTGACTACATGATTATTGAACTTAGTGTCCAATAAATCGATTGTTGAACGACTTGTTGGAACCATAGCTCACCCAAGTCCAAATCCTCAATTTCTGACCATAAAAAATCGGTTATCATGTTCAACAAAAAAATGTTGTTTGCTTAATCATTCATGTGATATGTTATTTATGAGAAAGTATATAGTATTTGTACGTAGCTAGATGACCCTCTTAAAAATATTACAAAAAAAAATAAAAAAATCATTTTTCGGAATCTCAATCGTTGCATGACCCTGAATCTAAAGAATAAATAATAAATTCGAAATAGAAAACTATCAAATTTCCAAATTTAAAAGAAACATGCACATAAAACTTTTATTCGTAAATAAATAAACTTCAATCTGAACAGGTCGCCAAATAAAAACAAAATATAAATTAAAATGTCACATCAGTCAACAAGAAGTTTTCAGAATGCGATTGCGATTGGTATTTCGCATTTTATCTCGCAATCAGGAGAAAAAATCAATTCAATGGCAATCCAGTTAAAGCAAATGTCAAGAGAATAAATTCGAACATCAATGAGAGTATAGTTGGATACATGTAGATATGCACTTTTATTTATTTTATTGTATTGCTTATCAAAAAAATATAAAAACGAATGAAAATCCGTAAGTTTGCTTGTTGCTGCTTCGAATTATTCACGTCACTTTTAAAAGTGCCGATTCCAGTGATCGTTGAATGTAATGGTTTACTTTGTTTTACAGATTCCTACTCAGAGTCAGAGAATTCTTAAATCAGGACAAAAGGATTCCCATTATATTCTGAACTCCACTAATAAAGCTTTTAAACGGCAACATAAATAACTTAACACTATACCTATACAAATGGGAATATGTGTATGACCGAATATGCGAAAATGTTTTTTTTCAATTTTCATATATTTTTGTGGAGTATGTCAGAAATTAGGAAAATTTCAGACGATGCTTCAGATGAATTCCTGATTTCCTCAGTTTCTAGAAGGACGACCATAGTACACTCTTTACACTGCATTAGTTTTTCGATGGTGTGTTTAGAGCTATTTGACCCTTACCGTAAGCATGCTGTAATGTTGAAAGTAACAATATTGCAGAGCAAATGACTAATAACCAGTCTTTCAAGGGTCTTAAGAAAAAACATACAAAAAAGTTTCAATCCATCTGGAAGGATTGTATAATACATTATACACCCTTGTACACCCTATCCTAAGGACATAATAAGTTTGAAACCTAGTTTGCAACATAGAGAAATAATCGAGGTAGATTCTATTAAGTATACATTTATGATCCCTAGCTTAACGAAATCCGTCATTTAACACACAAATGCAGATGGGCATCTAACCCTTAAGGTTCTGCTTTTGAGTTCGTATATTTCCACCTGTTGCTTGGCCAGTTCAATGAGCGATCTTCAAAATGTGTGTGTTGGTCCTGAGGCGTCCACAGATCCAGTCAGGCCGAACTATCTAGTGTCCTCTCCATATGAGCTGCTTTGACATATTCGAATCCCAAGTCTATAGGGATCTCCAATACTGAGCCAGAGCATTGGAAAAGAGTTGGTTTCGGATAAACCCTTAACGGGCCAATCTCCCGAAGCGGGTTAATGACTCCGGAGAATATGCCCCTTGTCAAAGGAGTATAAAAGGGGCCTCAAGCTTAAAAGTTGTGCGTCGGGGTAACTTCCAGGGGCCGCGTGCAGCTGTACAACTCGCAGAGGGCCTAGACTGCAGTTATCACCGCCATCCATGAACAGCGACGTTTAGTTCGGTCATTCCTGTAGAGAACAGAAGTAGCGCTTATTCAGATGAGGATTAGTCATACGCGGTAGACTTAGGCAAGAAGTCTTGAGCTTTCGACACGTGAGCGAACGTCTTATGACAATCCGCAGCAAGGCTAAATTCGTCAACATAAGTTTAATATGAGCTCATGCCTCCAGTAGGGGACAGTGGATGGTGGTGTCAGAACCTTCTGAGCAGCCAACAGAATGAAATCTCGTAGTAGAGTCACACAGAGTGCTGAGAATATGGAAAATCTTCTTTGCGGACAGTACTACAGCGTCGAAGACCAACATCCCGCTATCAGGCAGAATGGACTATTGAATCTAGAAAGCCAAAACTTCCGTCCAAAAATGACGGTACTATACCTGAAATGACCAGGTATAGAATATACACCAACGTATTTCTAAGATTTAGTTAAATGAGTCTATGCCTGATGAATGGAATCTCAGCACCGTTTGCCCGATCTACAAGAAAGGAGACTCCCTGAATTGGGCCAATTACAGAGGTACTCGTCTCCTCAACATCGTGTTGAAGATCCAGTCTGTCATATTGTATATCTAAAACCCTTCGTCAATAACCTATCAGTGTGGTTTCAGACCAGGAAAGTCTACAGTCGGTCAAATCTTCACACTACGGCAGATCCTGGAAAAAAACTCAAGATGTCCAAATCGATACTTACCATCTATTTAACGATTTCAAGGCCACATATGACAGCGTTTATAAAGACAAGCTATATAGAGACATGTCTAGTTTCGACATCCCTGCCATACTCGTTCGCTTGTGCTGGATGACGATGGAGAACGCTCGCTGCTCGATCAAGCTCTGTACAATCTTTCAAAAGTCTGTGCAACTACTAGCGTACGCCGATGATATTGACATAATTGGTAGAACCCAGCGGGCGAACAGTGACGCTGGTATTGAACCGGAAGCTACCAAAATGGGTTTAGCAGTAAACAAGGGCAAAACCAAGTATATGC
Source organism: Xylota sylvarum (assembly GCA_905220385.1). Taxonomy (NCBI): domain Eukaryota; kingdom Metazoa; phylum Arthropoda; class Insecta; order Diptera; family Syrphidae; genus Xylota; species Xylota sylvarum. The sequence continues at coordinate 32,968,103 of LR999960.1, forward strand.
TGTTAACAAAAGGACACACAACATCGAGGAATTAGACAAAACGTCACTGTGAACGTTTCTGTGGACTGAGAAGACAGTAGCAGAGTTCTATCCCGAATAACTAAAGAGATTCGGTATGAGACCATCATCATTCCAGTCTTTCCTTGTGGAGCTGAAGCTTGAACTCTATCTAAAGCAGATGACAATATCGCCAGTCGCTTCGAGAGAAAGAATCTTGGTAACATTTTCGGTCCCATTTGCATTGACGGGCTTAGGAGGCGGTTCAACGACGAATTATGTTTACGAGCTGTACAGCGCATCAGTCGTCTAAGATGGCTAGGACATGTAGAGCGGATGTACAATGCTCCGGTCCGCAGAGTCTTCGAATCAACCCCGGAGGGACAACGCAATAGAAGAGGACCTCGGCTTAGGTGGCGCTCACAAGTAGAAGGGGACCTCAAAAAACTTGGAGTGCGTAACTGGAGGCAGTTAGCTAAGTACCGGGCTAACTGGAGAGGTGATATATGAACGCCAAGGATAACCTATCTCTGGTCCCATAATAAATCAAATGTTATTTGCGACCAAAACTCTCTAGGTCCAACTTTCTTAAACTTCTGGAACTCATGAAGCTCTGCAAAACAATGATTCGCGGAATCTGTGGTTTCCAAGAAACATCGGTTCAACATGACTGTCTTAAACAAACATACAGGCATACATGTATAGATATGCACATTCATTATCACTTATATTACATAGAAAACTTATAGTAAAATACTAAGTACAATCATTTGAGTACAAAACCAACTAGATATACGATAAGCTCATTCCAGTCAAAGCATTGGCTCTGTAAAGGAAAAATCTTTTCGTGTGCTGTATACGTATTACTTCATTTACTGGTAAACCAGACTATCGCAGGTATTTTACTTTCACTGCGCATTACTTTTATTTTAATATGTAAATCCCTAGGGAGAGAGGTTTTTAATGATTAAGTTCCTTGAAAAACCAGTGCGTAGTATTGTCGTCAAAGGACTCAGAAACAGCACAGCCAACGTCAAAAGAAATTGGTCGCCTTTGAGACTACACTTTAATTTCGAGAACAGGACATAGTAGCTGGAGGCCAAGTATGCGTTTGAATCATGAAGTTGGTGCCTGAACCCTTGAAAAATTCAACAAAGTAATGCAATATGTATAAACATATGCACATATGGACACACATAACCAATTCTTTGGAGCACAGCTAGAGCAATAAAAAACGAATAAAAAACCAATTCAATTCAATTTGAAATTCAATCTACATCGTTAGTCTATAAACATTATTCAATCGAGCAGACCATAGTAGGAGGCCAATTAGAGGAGCCGAACTCGACATGAATTTCAATTTCATGGACATCTCAAGTTCCTCCCCATCTCTCGATCCACTAATCGCTTTGCATTTCCATATGTCCGTACTGCTGGCGTATAATTCAAATTGAAAACTTTTCGTAACTTTTAAATCGGAATAAGGAAGGGTATACCCACCTCTGCAACTAAGTCTGCAACTATCACAGCAGCATCTTTCGAAAACCACTTCAAGAAATCGATTTCCTCAAAGCAAACTCTACTCATGGCTTTCACGTTCAAGCCACTCCAATAGGAAATTCTTGAAGCAGACGTTGACGAGGTATGTGACAGCTCGGAAAACCGTTGAAGATTTGTTCCATTTTTTTATCTATCGTTTATAGTGCACTCTCAAATACTGGATATTCAACATCTGTATCTGGAGCCAATAACAATAACAAGTTATTTTCCCATGAGACTCCTTTCCTTTATCTCATCCCAGGATTTCTTAGTGCATAATGCAGTTTTATATTTTCTAGGATATCTGCCTTGGGAGTCCGACAACGACGAGTTGAACCATCCGTTTTCCTTTTAGAATGCATTTGCGATTCTTTATCCACTCAGTTGTAGTATATCAGATACCATTTTCTCAACAAAAAATAAAAAAATAAAAATCCGGAAGGATATGCATACAGAGTGCGGCATTTGTGAAAAAGAGTTGATTTCCTTATTATTTTCTTTGGAAAAATTAAAAAGTTTTTTTTGGAAAAAACAACTTTTTTGTTCGTTCCTTCGTCTGCCATGGTCAGGATGGATGCGAAGAAAGTGTGAGATGTTTTTATACCTATGCAGCTCTCTATACCAAATGTTTGTCAGGAACTCGTGCCAGCCACAGTTGGGATAAATTTCAAAGTTTCTGTTATTTTCCGTTTCATTTTTAATGGACAGTCTTGAGATTGTTTGATTTAGAGGGGAAAACAAACAATTATTATTATATAATTCCAATTCAACCTCATCTGGAAAAAACACAAAGATGAGGTAAGCAGGAAAGCTCCGCGAGTTCCAATGATTTGAAGGAGCCTAGCGGGCAAATCCTGGGGACGTAGCCCGACCATCATTAGATGGATGTATATTACTATTTTGAGACTAATGATCACATATGGAGCAATTGTGTGGACAAAAAGAACTAACCTAGCCACCACGAGGGATACACTCAATAAGGTGCAAAGACTGGCATGTATAGGGTGGGCCATCTATTGCCTGGCCATCTATTGCTTGGCCTTTTAAAAATTCTGTAAAAAAAAACGCTGTTCAATATATTTAAAATATGTTGCTTTATTGAAAAGAGAAAGCCTTCCGATTAACTATGGAATATTTCATTCAGCCGAGGCAGTCAGGCTGGCTTGGCAGTAGGCCATTCTGTCAACCCAATTTTTCAATGCATTTTCGATGGTCCTATGCCGCCAGCATCAAGTACCGAAGACCAGTGGCTGCAATTCCAAAAAGTCATCAGCTATGCCGCATCTGATGTGCTGGGTTGTAAGAACTACCGAGGCATATCCCTGCTTAATGTCGCATATAAGATCCTATCCAACGTACTGTGTGAACGTCTGAAGCCTTTCGGCAGCACACTAATAGGAACGTACCAGTGTGACTTCCTGCCCGGCTAATCGACGATCAACCAAATTTCCACAATAAGGCAGATCCTGGAAATTGCCAACAAATTTCAAGTTAAAACTCACCATCTGTTCATCGACTTCAAAGCCGCATATTATAGCATTCATCGTCTTGAGCTCTACAAGGCGATAGCCGAATTCAGGATCCCAGCTAAACTGATCCAGCTGTGCCCTATGATACTGAAAAACATACGGTGCAACGTACCATTCGGAAACAGTTCCTCTGAACTATTTCAAACATGCACCGCCTATGACAGCATATATAGAGAAGAGTTAATATGTACATAGATGTCTAGGTTGGGCATCCCTCCCAAACGCGTCCGGTTGTGCAGGATGACAACGCTCGATCAAGATTTGGCAAAACCTCACCGAAACCCTTTTAAGTCAAAAAAGGGTTCAAACAAGGTGACACGCTATCATGAGATTTTTTCAACATCGTTCTTGAAAGAAATGTCCAGAACTCAGACGCCAACATCAGAGGCACAGTCTTTCAAAAGTCCTTGCAACTGCTCGCATATGTCAATGATATTGACATAATTGAAGGAACAAATCTATCCATTTCTTACCGCGAAAATATAATGCTGAATTTGTGTCAATTTTTTGAGCGCATAAGAGCTGTCAGTGTCAAAATAAAATATCATTCAAAAAGAAACCAACAGATGGCCCACCGTATGTAAGCCTAACATTCTTTATTGTGAAACCAATGTTAAGGCTCGTTGATATTCACATGGAAGGATATTCTCATAGAAAGTGTGAGCACACGAAAGTGAACCTAATCCCATATCTCCTCAAATGATTGAAGCGATGCGCGTCACTCCGCTTTAAGGAATATACGCTCGATTACTTTAATTTCACGGGCCATGTTGGGTTGGATAGTAAGAGCAATAAGTAGGAGTTGGATCGAAGATTTGATCAACTAACAAGACCATATTGGAAAGTTAATTCTAAATGTTAGCGATCGGAGTTTCACCCACACAAATCTTCATTAGAAAGAGTGATGCTAAAGAATTGTACCTAGATCAGGTGTAATGAAAATAAAAATGTTGTTTAAATTAGTTGCAACGGACATTTGGATTTATTGAACAAATAGTTCTGGGCTTTTCTGGTGGGCTTTCTTATAGGTCGTTATAACCAGAGACAGATTCCTGCTTCGTTCTGGAAGAGGAACACTTTTTTCACTATACTCCACTTGTTAAGATGGCGTACCTTTCACTCATAAAGTACAGGATCTATCAAGATGCAGCACCAAAAGTTGCTACTACCTTGTGTATTTTTTGGATTTCATATTGCGTGCAATATTCGAAAACAATCAATTTCGATTCAAGAATTACCTAATTAATGTGGCGATTATCTAAAATTTAATTTGTCAAATCATCCAGCAGTTTAGCCAGCATAAATTCCACAAAAGGACGTGTAACACCGAAATGATTTATTTTCATTTACATTAAAACCGAAAAACCGCATCGTATGTATTTTGTTAACAACCCCATTATGTTGATTATAAATTAATGAAATAAAGTAAAATTCAAATGAGAACACACTGCCTAATTTTCTGTCGGCATTCATTTCCTGCCACAGATAACAACCCAAAATTAATTAGAGCCAAGTCCATGGCAATCTGATAAATTGATTTGACACCATCAAAGCATTGATACTAAAAATGCAATTTGACATTTGAAAATCTAAATTAAAACAACCACTAAGCATAAACTTAATGAACCACTCATCAAGTTGCATTGAATGGGTGTTGGGCACCGCCCTACGTGCATACATACATACCTACCTACCAACCTACTTCACTCGTATCTCGTTTAATGTGACAAAAATATATAACGCAATTAAAAGCATTTCACAATTTCATTGCAGCTGAGTGCGGGAATAAAATAAAACTCCCCGACTATTTTGTTTATTCAACTGACAACCTAACTAGAAGCCATCCCCATACAGTCTCTCTCCGGCTTCGGCTCCACATCAGCAATTTAATTCGTTAATTAAAAATTCCGAATGTGAAAATGATTTGCACTCGCATACGTATGGATGTAGATACACTCTCGTTGCTGTGGCGTCTGTGAATCAAGTTGTGCCGCAAATAAAAACATAACACAATTTGCATTTCGCGAGGATAATGAGTACTTGGATGTCCCGATATACATATAGAACAGACTGGCGAATTGAAAAAGAGTCGAAGGACATTAGAAAATTTATGCATTCTGTGGCATTTCAGGCGATATCGTAGGTTATAGTCCTTCCCACACAAATAGAAGGGGCACGCTATCCAAACGCCTCTAATAACAATAATAATAATAATATCCTTGATGAGGCACGACCGGGGTTCAACGATAAAAGCATAATCACCCGCACTAAGGGCCTGAAACATGTGGATAGGGATGAACGGCACCGAGCTGACAATGTTGAAAAAGTTTGTAAGCGACCAAACCAAAAAAAAAAGGATTCAAAACTCAAACTCGTTTCTCCTTTGCCACAAACTGTGCCTATAAATACAGATAGGAAGAGAAACCATTCGACCATGAGCAAAAGACCTAAATCGAAAAAATGGCCACTTCTATCGCTGTTCTGCCAGAATGTTGATTATGAATCCTTTCATCGTAGGCGCATTGAGGCGGCAGTGGGCAAGCATACTATTTCCCAGTGGTTTCACTCCATCTTCCAGTGATGCGCACTTTGTTTTTAATTTCTGGTTGCTGCTATCTCAATTAGATTAGACTTTCACATCATTAGCCTGAAAATTGCTTAATGAGCCCACCTCGAAGAAAAAAACCCTCTGAATGGGTGTTTCCCACGTATACGCTGTGTGCAAAGGATACACGCTTGAAAGCGAAGCAAAAGGGACACCGGTAATTAAATAACTTAATAATTTTTTTAATTTTTGCGTGGGACGACAGCAGTATGCCTTTAGGAATGTAAAGTTGCTTGCTTTTATCTTTTGAGGTTTTTTTTTTTGTTTACATTCAAACCAAGGCGATGTTCTGAAACACGTCCCCTATAACCACCAGGCTATAAAAGGAGAGAAATTGGAGCAAGATGAAGAAGATAACCGAACGCAAGATGTCTCAGATGTAATAGGCGTTCTGATGGTAGTTCGTTGGATCATATAACTTCTGAACTATTGAGCAGATTTTTAATTTCGATAGGTCCAGTCTTCTTTATGTAAAAGACACCAGAATGGTTTTGCAAGTGTTGATGGATAGTGGCCAGGGTGGCAGATGAACCCTTATTGGGCCAGCGGCAGCACGTATATCGCCGAAGCGGATTACTGACTTCGGAAAATCCGGCCCCTCCTCCTTGGAGTACTAAAGGGAACTGGTCCTCCAGGTTGGAGGTTGTCCGTAAGGGTAACTCCCCGACCACAGAAAAAAAAAAATTTATTTCCGAAAACCACGAAAGTCACGGATAAGGACGACATCACTGTTGACGACCAGAGCAATCGAAACTCAAACAACGACCTTCGGATCTGAATGTTTGAAGCGTGCAGCCGAAGAATTAGCAGAGGCTCTAGACTGCTATAAAGCAGATTATTGAATGAACCCTTCAATCTAGACGATGATAGCCAAAATTTCCGTCTACCTGACGAAAATAAAGTGAGGATAGAAATCCAACAAGGCTACTGTACCTGACGGTCTTCCAGCCGAGTTGTTCCAAGCAGCTGGAGATGGCTTGATAGAGAGCATACAACTAATCTCTAAAATTTTATCCAACGAGTGCATGCCTAATGAATAGAACCTCGGCATCGTTTGCCCGATCCACAAGAAAGGAGACCTCCTCAATTGCGCCAATTACAGAGGTATCAGTCTCCTCAACATCGCGTACAAGTTCGTCTCTGCCATTCTCTGTGAACGTCGGAAACCCTTTGTCAACAACCTGATGGGCCCCTATCAGTGTGGTTTCAGACCAGGAAAGTCCACATTCGATGAAATTTTCATAATTTGACAGATCCTGGATAAAACCCAAGAAGTCCAAATCGACACCCACCATCTATTTATCGATTTCAAGGTCGCATGTGACAGCATCTATAGAGACGAGCTATATAGAGCCATGTATAGTTTTGACATTCCTGCCTAATCATTCTTGTTGTGCGTTTTATTTCTTCACACGAATGGAAGGGGGCTACTGTGTTTAATGCCTTGTTCGAAAGGTAATTTCTTGTTGAGTAGTTTTTTCATGACTGTTATACTCTCTCTTGTTTGTCAAAAGTTCACGCAAAGCTATTGAAAACCTGAAAACAAATCAGATCAAGATTTTGTAAGCTAGGATTGTAAATGGATCAGGAAACCAACAGGACGAACAAAATTATTTTCTTCCATCAATGTCACACGTTAGACTGGAAAACTTTCTGCATACAATCAACTCTAATTGCAAATGTATTATTAATGCCTAGTCATTCAAATAAGTTCGATGAGAAAGTTAAACTTATACTAACAACCTATGTACGTCTGTTTTCGTAAGCTATACGCATATTTTGCTATTTCGTTTCGTTTATTTTCCACGGAATAGACAGCGACTTAAGGAGCAAATCCACTTCGATCTTTTTGACTTTACCCTCTTGAGTACACAATAAGCATCCTGCTGGATAATCACTTGAATATTCTAAACATCCAGAGGAAAAAAAATCGATTCAATCAAGACTTCTAAAAAACACTCCAATGGCAAAATAACAAAACAGCACCGTTTAACGCTTTCGTTTGTTTTTCCTTCCCTACACACTCGTACACATCTCCCAGTTGGCTGTGTGCAGATACTCCATGCAAATAGGAAATTCTGAGAAGAAAACAAAAAAAAAATGAAAAACCTACCACCCCCCAACACTAAACATATAATATAGATGAATGTCAACATTTCTATGGAAAATCAATAGGACACCCATCACAGGGGTTGTACGTACGTACTACACACCCACCCACCCGAGCCTTACTCGTATTTCTGCGACAAAAGGCACAATTTTCCAATTGAGTTAATTTTCATGGCAGGAAAATACAGATCACGGCCAATGTGCTAGAATCAATGTGGTTGATGACGATGTGATGGTGACGGCGCAGAGCAGGAGCCGAGGACTTCCGAAACACACAGCCACGCACCCATGTACATATAGGCGCATACGGTTGACTAGATGTGCAAAATCACGGTTATTTCATCCGGAAAATCGGGACCAGTGGAAGGCGAACCAGTTTTCATGTTGATTTGTTTTTGTTATTATTGTTGTTCAATATTTGGGCAACAAAAGGACATTTGATTCCTTAATAGCGGCAAACTGCTCGACCACCACCGACCACCACTGCTGCGTAACAATGTTAAATATGGAGAAAGTGAAATTTATGATGAAAAATTATTCGGTCAGGACCGCGTTGGCACTCGTTGGCACAGAGAGAAATTGTGTCAAGGAAGTTTTCCACAAATTGAGATTCCATTTCCATTGGGTATCGTTATCCCTGGAGAACGTAAGACTGTGATTAATTGTTTTCAGCTGGACATTTATAATTATGCCAAATACAGGACAAAAAAAAAAGAAACAAACTCTCACAGGGAGCAGACAGAAAGGCTGCTTTCTAATTAGAGTCACAAGGAGCACGTCTGCTTTTTGTTTGCTTGCCTTTCTTCTGTTTTCACTCTTCGAAGGACATTGTGATAGAAAACATGAAAAGACTAAAAACAAAAAAATTAAGGGCATAATAGAATTGATGGAATTAGCAAACAATTTAATTATTTACAGCTTCTGTAGGACAAGGAATTCATTGCGAGTAGAACCCAAAGATTCGTATTTGTCAAGGGTATAGTAAATATGATGCTATGTGTATCCTTATTGATATTGTAAGTTCTTGAGCAAATTTGAAGCTCAAGTCTGTCAGACGTTTTGAAGGAAATTATAGTGGAAAACTTATTAATGGGTTGGAAGTAACATGTTTATGACTGCAGTATGTCCTTTTTCCTAGTTACATTGCCTTCATAATTCGAGGAAGATAAACAAAGAGTTTCTGCATCGTTTCTCAGACCAAGGACATGGAAGGAATAGTCTTGATGTTATTTTTATTGTTTTTGGAGTTGAGCGTTCTTAAAGTCTGTTTGAATTTAATCGGAAGATCGGTGGTGAATTAATGTTCAACCGTGAAACAAGTAGTTAACCTTTTGGTTGCTATCGGGCATAGTTTACAGCCAGCCATTGAATATTGTAGCGACTGATCCTTCTGACAGATGTATCTGTATTTTACAAAATGCTGTTGCTCTGCAATAGAGATTTACACAGACGGATTCAAGACAGCATCAGGAAGAGGTCCGGGAGTCTACTCCAGTACAATGGACATGTGTATTACCACATATCACTGTAGAGTATTTCAAGTAGAAATCACAGCATTCACTCGATAGAGTGAAGCGTTTTCTATAAAGACAGTCCAGCAGAAATAAAGCCTTGGAATCGTCAATGACGCGGTTCTCTTAGGTGCGACGCACGTAGCACTGCTTTCCAGACCACAGGAATACTCCAAGAAATTGCAAAGTCGACAGAGGGAGAGGGAGGGAACCGCCGGAACCTATTAAATAGATAAAATTCCAGTTAGATACTGTAGTCATCAGAATGGCAAACAGTAGGTGGAACAATATTAGCACTTGTCTCTCTTCTAAACAAATCTATCCAGAGCTGGATTGTAGGAAAACCAGTAGACATATTTCTGTCAATTCTGTGTCCATCTAAGAAAGTTAGTTACCTTGATTGGTTGTTTTGGGAGGGAGAGGATGAACTTATCACCCTTGTGTTCCTCTCTAACAAAAAAAAAAGACTGTGTGGTAGAGAAGGGTAAAAAGGGGGGTTGTAGGTGAAGGAAAAGTTTGATTTGAGGATGGAGAGTTAAGTGGGGTTCACTGTTTCTAACGAACTCCAGGATCTTTCCAAAACTCTAACGTCTAAGATAACTCGCCCAGGCAGGATATGTCTTCCCAGGTATTCGTAATTTAAGCACCCCTAGAGCGGGACATTTCAGTATATCAAAAATCTCTGCCTGAAATACAATCATGAATTATTCCAAATGGAATGCGTGATTGAGAGATAGCATTCGGCAGTAGACCACCGTCCCCGATTCTCCATCGATGTGTGATCCATCCGTGTACACTTCTGTTCCATTCTCGTTTGGGGAATCGAACTGTGTACCTTGTATTAAAATGGTATTCCTTATTTAAAAGGTCGCTCGGATGCCTTACGAATCCATTGTTTATTGAAATGTCCTAAAGTCTTGAGTCTAAGAGCAGCAGTCCGGTTGGTAAGTCTGACTTAAGAAATGTAAGCGGTAGAGCACGCAACTATTTTTTAGCATTTTCATAGTAATTTTTTGGTAAGGTTTCTTAAGTGTTTTTATGGTTTTTATAATTCCCTATGTAAAATCGAAATTTCAAAAATAGTTTAGAAAATGTGTTAAAATTAAAAGAAAAGTGAAAAAACCATGTATGGGTAATATGGCCCACCGTAGGTGTTGATGAAGTGAGCCCGGGCCATATTTGACACATCATTGTACTTGCACTTTTATGTTTTTTTTTATGTTATTGCTTTCTTTGGAGGATAAAATGGCTTCGAAATCTAAACTACTACCAAAAACACAACAGACGTAGGCCAAGGGCGACATGAAAATTTCTGCCCGGGTCCATATTTAACACTAGGTGGGCCATATTAGCAGAACTTTTTTAAAAAGTGCTTTTTGAAGTTCCTTTTATTTTTTGTATATATCTTTTTGCTAAATTATTTTTTATATTTTATGTTTATAAAGATTGAAAGAGAAATCCTTTCTAAGTTTTAAAAAAATAAAAATAAATTAATTGAAGCTAAATTGCCTGTTTTATTTCCAAAAAAGTTAAGGGTGGCCTAGGTGAATACTTCTCCGAAGACTCTAACGATCTAGCCTTAAGCAAAATAAAAAACTTTGTTTCCGGGTCAAACTGGCTTAATGCTTAAACGACAAATCATACTTCTTCGGCATGGGTTCACACCGAAACTGGTTGCCCTGCCATTTATCACATACGGGAAGTCCTCATGTAGGTTCCGGTGCTGCTAATCCAGTTTTTTCCATAGTGGTATTCCAATGAACCTTTTTTTGGGGCGGCGAAATTAATAATTGCCCGAAATGTGGCAATTTAGCATTCGATATTGTTCCTGAGTTCCTCTAAAATTTGTTGGCTTGTTGGCATAAATCAACGACTTGACGTAACCCCATAAAAAGAAATCCAACGGCGTTAAATCGCATTTCTCGAGATTCTTGATTCATTTTCTACGACTTCCCCTTTAATTGATCAATTGTTTGACCAGCTGTGTGGCATGTGGCACCATCTTGTTCAAACCACATATCACTGATGTCGAGTCCATCTAATTTTGGTCAAAATAGTCTTTTAACATGGCATGATAGCGAACTACATTGACCGCAACATGGCGATCATTTGGATCGACGAAAAAATACGGTCCAATCACACCTCCGGCATAAAATCCACGCCACGCTTTAAAAAAAAAAAAAAAACTTTTTGTGGATTTGTTGCTGTCCAAGAACGCATATTTTACTTATTGACAAAGCCATTAGGATAAAAATGAGCTGAAGAAGATTTTTCGATGAAATTCAGAATTTTCTTCAAACTTTTACAGAGCCCAATCGGAGGAGTTTCTAATGATCAAGAGGCTTCAGTTCTTGAGTGAGTTTGATAAGGGTGTAGGCCAAGTAAAAAGGGTGTAGGCCAAGTAGGAAGGGTTTAGAAAATTCGCCAAAATGGGATTTAGAGATTTCCAATTTTTATGAACGGCGTGCAGTCGATTGCTTTGACTTATTTTCTGATACTTCGACCGGTGCGTTGTCTCACTGGCACAGGAACATTCAGAATTGAATATGTTGACTCGAATGTATCTAGTATAGCACGCATAGCCTGTCTATTGGGACGAAAATTGGAGCGCTCTTCAAGTTACGAACACCGACTCAGAATTTTGTTCGTGAACTTCATCATGATCTTGACTGACGTTTTGACATTGACAGTTCATAAAAAAAGTTTAAGGGTGCATTTGTATTAAAATACAAAGTTGTTATGTCCTTATTGAAAAACCCTTTAAATACTTATTCATGGTTTATTGAGCAGCACCTTGGATCGATGTAGTTCAACACCATTCGTCTTAATCAATTCGAAAGCTTAAGCCTCAAAGATTATTTTTATATGTAAATTTGTTTATAAATTTGAGCGTTAGATTCACAATCTAGACAGAGCTCTGAGTTGTATGGATATTACAGTACATATGGAGGATATTGCCCATTATAATGGAAATTCACCGCTTCACTCCGCTATTCCTCCGCTGCGTACGTATCTTTTATGCAAAAAACATTCTATTTCGAAATAATTTTGAAGCCAAGTTCTTCGACAAACATATTTACTTCAAAATGTGCTAGTAAAACTGTATCCCGATATTACTTATTTTACATAGATACAGAGACAAAGAAGGTGAAAACTTTGGTTCAATTTTATTGTATAACACCACTGATTCATATAGACTTGACTATAGTTTGCGCATAAACTTGACTCTTTTAGACTCTAATTATTTGAGAAAAGCCTTCGTAGACGAATATTTACATTTCCAGTGGCTGAATCTACATAACTATGCTGTTTAGATCTTGTGGACGCGACTGGAACTGATAACCGTAAAATAAAGTGTATACGCTTTAGAACAACGTTTAACTCTATAGCATTCTTAATTTAAATACTACTACTAAGTACTATTTAATAAATTTGACTAATATTTCCACGACTACTTTTCAAACTACGAGTTCTTGCATTTCCAAGGACATCTGACTGGTTTCAAGAGCTAAGCTCCTAAGGGTAATTCATAACCTCTTTCTTTGCGTTTGTTTGTGAATACCCCATTCCGCATCAAATCCGTTGAAAATTTCTTTGAACATGAATAGGTACCTACTTCCTTCTTTAACGTAAGGCCAACCAGAAACAAAGGTGAACAAATCCCGTTAAGAGAAGAAATTCCACTCAATCAGTGAATTGCAAAGCAAAGTTCTTTCCTACAAAGCGTTTTTTTTTTTTAGTACATATCAACATTTCAACCCCGAGATACAATACAAACCATTCCAAGTGGAACACTAAGTGAGCAACAATATCTCAGAAGGATAAGTTTTCACAGAATTCAAATGCAGGCACATAGCGCTCTTCACCAAGCCATATCCAGTGACCTAAATCGGTATTTATATTTTTTTTTTTTGTATTGCCAACGCAGTTGTCATCATCTTCCAGCAAAGGGGGAATAGTCACGATTCAGATGCCATAGTGTCGTCCGGCATTGTCCAGTCAACAAGCGTAATCTTCTCTGTTCCACTCGGTGAACTTGCGAAAAGTAAACAACAATTAATCAAACCAACCACGATGAAGGGCCAGTCCGGCCAGCTATGATTACGTTTCGATACGCTTGGTTGACTGAATCTGGGTGACAGTATGCAATAAACACCTGGTCTCGGTTGGCTCTTAATTTCATTGCAACTGTTTGGAAGTTGTAGGAGAAGTCCTTTCCCAAGTGAGTAATTAGGGGAGAAAATCATTCACCTTTCAGTTCCCACTAAGATGTGTTCTGGGCGGAAGTACTTCGTTCGAATGCTCGTTGTCGTTTGAGTGTGGGTTTAATCCAACGAAGGACTTAACCTCAAGTAAGACCCAGGACCGAACACCTGTACAACGTCACGGTACGGTACTCATGTCATCATGATAATCATTGTATGTATGGTTTGCATTGCCCTGTCCGCATAGCGACAGCATTGCAAATGTGAACTGACAGGGGGTTGGGAATGTTTGGGTTTGGCCCGTCAACGTTGCGGTTTTCGCGAGTTTCTTCGATTCTCTTCCCTTCCTTTCCATTTTTTTTTGTTCTTTTGGCTGATTTCCTGCCTTCACCATTAATTTTTATTTTTTACGTTCATTTCCAGAAGATTTAGCACCTGTCTGGACGAGGCGGTGGTTATCCGCAATAAAGGAAATGCCATCGCCGCCGCCGCCACCGGCGTAGTCAGCGCCGTTTGTCAGCGAGTAGTAAATGTGAATCGGAGCGTGTTATAAATTTACTGCTTGCACTCATGAGTAAGGGTATCCGTGAGTTATATTCCGAGCGGCGTTCCTTTATTTTTTTTTTGGTTTTTGTTTATTTGCAGTTAGTATCTGTCTGCGCAATATCCGGTTAAAGCTGTGTGTACTCGTGTACATGTTCTTCTTTAGTTTTGTCAATAATAACGACCGACGACGGTGGGTGGATGTGGTTGACGGCCTTGTGGTTGAATTGGATCGGAGGGGGACTACGATAAATCTGTTGAAATTGGTTTCTGTTGTAATCCTTTCATTCCGGTTGGTTTCGAATGAAGGTCAACGAAAGGATGTTAGGGTGAACAATTTTAAGAATTGCACTGTTATGCGGGCTTACAGTGAAGGTTGGTGCTTTTGATAAAATCAAAGCAAATCGGTTAATTCAATTACCTATGTACCTATACCGATTCAATAATGGTTAGTCGAGTATTGACAATTGATATAATAGGTTGGATTTGAACAGCAGGTAGTTTACCCTATCACCTACCACTGTACATGAATGTTTATTGTAAATGTTAAGATTCACATTCAAAACAGAGAAACTGTTATTGTTGTTTAGGAACGGAAAACAAATCCTGGGTCGAGTTCGTTTTGTTCACTCCAATGGATGATAGGGAATTTAAGACTCCTTCGGATGCATTCTGCCAAAAGACTTGGATCCTAACCAAGCATACTTAGAAGTCAAATGTGGAAGACACATTGAAATAAGAACTAAACGCTATATAAACTTTCTAGGCCCAGTGCAAGGAAGAGTACCTACTTAAAACCCAAGAATGGATAACGAATGGATAAAGAGTCCAAGAGTTCAGCCTTCGACCGAATTCAAAGAGCTCTTGCATTCTCGAATTAATTTGGAACGGGTTATAGGCAGCCTGACTACTGCTACCAATCCAGATACTCTGACCCCGCCACCTATTTTTAACAAAATTGTCGACAGCCATTAGGATAGCATAGATCTCCGCTTGAAAAACAGAGGCATGCTTGCCTAATGAGTAGTGAACTCTAGTGTTGTGACTAGGTTACTTCTAGCGATACACAAAATCGGGAAATGTGTGTACGTACATAACTCTAAAAGCCTAATGGCTTCATCAGATACAAGTAGCTCCACTAAGCTGAAAAAATAGGGAGTTGGCTAGTCTAAGCGTTCTCGAAAGTGCGTCGATACCTGTGATTACGCGCGTAGAACTATTCGAAGCATGTAAGAAGGTACGGGATAAAAAGGCATTGGGACTGGACGGTATCCCAAATAGAGCCCTTAAAGTTGCCATTAACACCCGACCCGACTTATTTGCTAAAATGTTTAACACGTATCTTCGCGAGGGTATTTTCCCTGAGCCTTGGAAGCGCCAAAGGCTAGTTCTACTGCCGAAAGGATAGGGGAGCTCAAACGAACCTTCATCCTATCGTCCTCTTTGTTTGCTCGACACGATAGGCAAAATATTTGAGAGGATAATCTACAATAGACTTTTGCCAGCAGTGGAAACAGCAGGTGGCCTCTCAGATCATCAATATGTTTTTCGTAAGTCACGCTCCACGATAGACGCAATAAACGCGGTAATAACGAGAGCCCGAACCGCTATAGAAGGCAGACGCTGGAAGGGGGGTACCAAAAAATACTGCGCCATTATAACACTTGATGTGAAAAACGCGTTTAACTCGGCGAACTGGGAGCGAATTATGAGCTGTCTATACCGCATCGACATACCAGATTATCTCGGTAAAATAATAACGAGCTATTTTGCGAACAGAGTCCTCCTCTATGACTCTGACGAGGGAACTAAGACGTACAAAGTAACTGGCGGTCCTAGGACCCCTGTTGTGGAACGTTATGTATGACGAAATTCTACGCCTACCAATTCCAAGAGAAGCGTCAATTATCGCCTTTGCGGACGACATTGCCGTGGTGGTTGTAGCAAAAACACTAGAAGAAGTCGAGCTCCATTGTAATGAGACAATTAGAACGGTACGTCGTTGGCTAGCTGACGCCGGTTTACAACTTGCCGATCATAAAACCGAAGCGGTGCTTATTACAAGCAGGAAAGCTCGCGAAACGATATCGCTTAGAGTCGGAGGGCACGAAGTGGTTTCCCAACCGTTTATTAAGTACCTCGGAGTGATTATTGACGCTCGTTTAAGTTTTAAGGACCATCTAGAGTATGCAAGCAAAAAATCGTCAAAAGTGATGAGTGCACTTTCAAGGCTGATGAGTAATATCGGGGGCCCCAAACAGAATAAAAGACTTATTATCGCAAAAGCTGTCAGTTCTATAAATATGTACGCAGCTGAAATATGGTCAAGTGCCGCGAAAGTTAAATCCTATGTGCGTGGAGTTAAATCGGTCCACCGTCTTAGCGCGCTTAGGGTCGCCAGTGCGTTTCGAACAGTTTCAAACGTTGCTATACTCGTCGTGTCTTCAATGCTACCCATCGACCTACTCGCCGAAGAAATGGAAAGACTTAAAAACGAGCGAGTTCGGAATGGTTCGGTAGACGACGAAAAACGAAGATATGAAAGGAATCGCAGTATCGCAACCTGGCAACAGCAGTGGAACGAATCCGTAAAGGGAAGATGGACGCATCGTCTTATACCAGTGATTGATGTGTGGATGAATCGGGCCCATGGCGAAACAAATTTTTATCTCACACAGTTTCTGACAGGACATGGCTGTTTCAGAGAATATCTATTCAAACGCAGGCATGAAAATATCCCAAATTGTCCACATTGTGGGAATGCTTCGGAAAACACTGAGCATGTGTTTTTTCATTGCCCGCGATATGAAACCGAGAGGAGCGCTCTTCGGGACCAATTTGGGGAGTGGCCCACTCCCGAGAATGTTGTAGACTACATGCTTCAGAATGATGATAACTGGACCATCGTAAGTAACATGGCGGTACGCATACTCAGCCATCTAAGGCTCCTACAGCGCCAACGTAACGTGAATAATAACGCGTAGAGAAGAACACAGCCTTAAAGGCTAACCTGCCCCGCGAAGTAATACCTAACGGCAGTCCCGCGGGTAGAGTGGTTCGACGTGTGCAGGGTGTGGGTTAGTACGTAGGCGTATTCCTGACATCGATCATTCAGGTTTGCGAATCGTGCATGCTAGTAGCACGGGCTACTGGTATCTATGAAGATTACACATCCTTTGGCGCATCCATAAAAAAAAAAACCACTAAGCTAAAGCGCCATCATGTACGGTTTCTGGCGTGTATTTTAGATCTCCTCAACTCTTTCGCAATGGTCATGGGCTACATCCATATAAAATGACGAACTTAACGTTTCAGCATATTCAAGACAGATACATTGCTTCGCCATATTTTGGGTAATATACATTAAAACGCATTTTCAAAATATTAGTTAGATAAAATCATCGCAAAAAGCACGCTATCACTCTTGACATGGACCTTGAAGTTTATACTTTATACGTTTAGAAGTAATTCAAAGGGAATAGGTTAAGTTGTGAGTAACAGCGGAAGGTGATTGTATCGAATCGGAAATGAGTCAAAGATATAGTGCAATACTTGGGCTTAACTCTTTACGAAAAACTTCGTTGAAACCCTGATCTCACAAAAATCATAGACAAAATCAGGACCAACAGAAACTTTATTAGGAAGAATTCGGGTATGTGCCCCGAAATGGCATTGTGTCTTTACACAGAAGTACATGCCTGATTCGACTACCACTGGAATGTTGCAATTTGTTCACTCGTTCATATTTTATCTGGGATTCGGGTACAGATAGAGAAAGGCCACGAAGTGTGGTAACGGTTTCCATGTCTCGGCAAACTAAAAGTCAAAATTCCCAAGTGAAAATGTTAGGAATATGTACGGAAGACTGAATGTTGCAAGTAACGGAAAAATGTGAATGTAACCTCCCAATGAGATACAGAACGCCCTCTCATAGTAACCAGCATTACATTTGCTTGAGATCTCTGCAGGTGCGGGCTTTCCTTTCTCATCATACTCGTGGGATATACGTGAACCAACAATTCCCACACACCCCACGTCTAAAACTTCGGACAGCCGAGGTGGTCAGTTACTAAACGTAGGTATAGATACTGTGTATCCCGGTCGAAGCAAACATCGATGTTAGCAAGTCTCAGTGTAGGAGTACCAACAGTTCACTGGGCCCCCAACGTCCTTATTAGGGACGCAATCAATTCTGCGGAGTCGAAAGGGCTAGAAAGAGTAGGAAGAACGTACTAGATCCTGAAGCAGTATATATTTTTAGGTCAAATGATAGCATCCCTACTGTAAAAACTTCAAAGAAGCGTAGATCAAACACAGAGTCACGAAAAACAAAGAAGCTGCTGAATACAAGGTTCCCACTCAGATGCGCCTAAAAACTCAAGTGAAGACAAAGCAAAAGGAAGCATTCCCATCACGTCCGGCCAAGTTGGACGTTGCACAGGAACGACGTAGTACGTCAGGGCTACCTAACCGGAAAACTAGCCTAATTTTAGGTCGCCATCATCCACTCCATCCACACAGAACTTATGGAAAAAGAGATGAAGCTAGTGAGGAAGAGCTTACAAGAAGAGATCGACAAAGCCTAACCCGGGCCAGTAGACCAGTATATCCATAAAAAGTTGCCGAGTCTGCAGGGTCACCAAGGAGAAGAGTGGAAGCAGAACCATCACATTTGCAGTTGAGTAGGTTTAAAGGGAATACATGTCAACTTTTCCTTAACTTCTCGCATATGTTGATTAGAATAAAAGGATCGTCCAGAACAGTCTGAAGTAAAGATTCTGAAATCAAAACTGAGGACTTTAGTGCTCAGCAAAGGCTGCTGATAAGTCTTATACCTACGTAAGTTTATAATAAATATGTTTATATGTAAGCTGACTGTCATTATTTTTAACAGTAGAACGCAAATTGTACAAAGAAGACTACAAAACACATGCCAAAGGTAAAATAGGCGAATAACATATTGACATGTGTAACCACAAGAGTATTTTTGAAACTCATTGCGTTGGAAAATTCTCAGAATCCAAAACCAAAATTACTGCAATTATTGGTGTGAAGATTCCCTCCGTTCGTCGATGAAGTTATTTTTCAAAAACGTAAATTTATCCCAAAATAAACCACAACCATTGGAAATTTAAATAATTGATGGATTAACCCCTATTGGTAATAGACCTTCAAAACAAAATGTATTTCCAAGAAAATCTAAGAATATACTGAGGTTACGAAGAATACTAAAGTTGGTATTACCGAAAATTCTCAGAATATCAATCCAAAGAAAGGCTTTTCAAAATCATTTGCCAACTTGCTTTCGTTGTACATATGTATGCATATTAGCTTTCGTTTTAAAGGATGAAACCGTTGAAATGGTTGTCAGCATCAATAATTTAAAAATCATATCCTTCCCCGATATGGCTAATGGTTATTTGTCAAATCAGTTGATTATCAGATTGTTGATTGTCAGAGGCGCAAATCGAACGAATATATTGGAAATGTTGGGATAGGAAAGTCTTACGAGTAAATGCAGACATGCTGCGAATTATTTTCAATCATGTTCCTCATCCAAAAAATCCTTTGAGCATTCTGCTTCAAGGCATACACACATTAATATAACTTTTAACACATGCATCAATTTTTGAATAGTGGACAATGTACCTAAATTTGCTTTCCGAGTGCTCGAGGCGGATGTGTTAACTACATGGAGTTCTACATTCTCCTAGAATACACATATAAGTGCATCCGTTCACTAAACACGTGTCAGTACCTACTCCATGCAAAACTATTTTCATTGGCGAACTTTAAAAAAAATATATTTCTTGTTTTTGTTTATAAAACGAACACTTTATGCGATAACCAAGCACAATCATTGGTTTCCTGAAAATTTTCGAAATTGAAGTTTCAATCAAACGTGTCCTTACTATTTTGGAGAACCTCAAAAAAGTGTGACAATGTGCAAGTGCGGGGTTGTCTAGAGCCATAAATCGAGATTAGGTAACCTGGGCTAGCATTACGGAAATTAAAGGTGCTACCGAAACCGACACAATGCCTCGGATAAGGAATGACGACTTTTGGCTGTCGTACCCGGACAAAGATTAGTTTCTGGAATGTAAAGACGCTCCTTGACTCACAGAGTGAAGGACCTTAGAACGCCAGATTCCTTCAACTGGAACATGAGTTCATGCGTTATAGACTGGACATGTTGGGAGTAAGCGAGTCTGCCATATAAAATAGATAGCTGGATGTCAATTGACAGGTCAACCAAATTGACCATTTGGCCATCAGCCGCCGTTTTAGAAGTAGTCTCCTAGACGTCTGAAACAGCCGTGGAGCAGACATGAGGTTGGAACCTGATCACCATCTTATGATAGCGAATTACGGACAGCTGCCGTTCAAAGATTAAATGACACAAGAATGCCGAGGTTCAATACAAAACACCTTAGTGATCCCTCAGTGTGCCAAGAACTAAGGGACCATCTCTCACTTGGTGTGGAAACAATCACTACCCGCCGCCATACAAGACCATTGATATGCTGTTCTCACATCAGGTGCAGAAAGAACTGTCGGTCGATCGCAGGGAATACATCGGGCGTGCGTATCCGATGTTACCTGGAGAAAGATCGACGAACGAAAACAACTTAGAGTTCGAATTGGAGCAACTCCAGCAGCAGGGAGGACCAAGCTAAAGTCCCTATATTGCATGAAGATGAGAAAAGTGCAGCGTAGCGTGCGGACTGACAAACCCAATTACATCAGCAGAACCGTTTATAGAATCACGAAATAGCTGATAGGTGGTCGCAGCTCTACTCAATACCCGGTGAAAGGCTTAGACCATTCTTTGCTTATGTCCAATGGAGATTTTGCTATGGTTTTAAACGCTAGTAGTATGCACCCAAGTCAAACTGAGATGTCCGAAGCAAGAAATACTTGAATTCGCACCTCATACTCCAGTAAGGATGAGGTCATTACCGCGATCAAAGTACTGAAGAACAACAAGGTGGTAGGACCCGACGGCATACATGCGAAGCTATTTCGAGCAGCGCCAACTGCTGATCTACTTTACTCACTTGTTGGGGCAGTCTGGGAGTCCGATAGCTTTCCAAATGACTGGAAAAAGAAAATGATCGTCAAGCTCCCTAAAAAGTCAACCAAATGCAGTGCGAAAGCTGACTAGGTATCTGCGCGCTGCCTGCAGTGTAGAAGATAATAAAACTAGAATTATCCTTGAGCGAATTAAAGTACACCTTGAAGATACACTAGATGCCAAACAAGCAGGTTTTTCGTTCTGAATACTCCTGTGTCGACCATATCAACACTCTTCGGATCCTCATCGAGCAGTGCGTTAAATATCGTTCACCATTTCATCTGCTATTCATCGATTTTAAAAAGGCGTTTGTTTGTGCCTTCCGCAGGAAAGGTATTCCAAATAAACTAACATGTATCCTTTCATCTCTATACTACGCGATATCTTAAGGATTTTTGGACCAAACCGTATCTCTAACGAACAGCTTTATCGGAAAATGGGCCATGAACCAATTGACACAACTATACAACGAGGGAAGTACCAGTGGTTTGGACACACTTTGCGGAAAGGTGACAAGTCTATAGCTAACCACGCGATGCAATGGAACCCTCTAACTTAGGATGGCAGGATAGGCGGTGATCCTAGATGCCATTGAGGACCTCTTTATACCGAAATTCGCAAAGAACTGACGAGTAACATGTATATTCAGTATCGCGATCTGCTTTATCAAAACTTACTTTTTAGACTTAAGTTTAGGAGATAAGATCTGATAGAAAGAGCAGAAGTGATTCCTGTTAAAAATGAATCTTCCGAATTCTGAGGACTAAAGTCTCGAAAAGAAGTATGAATAGACTCGCTCCATAGAGAGCTATTATAAAGACAAAAGTTTAGAAAGTCAAATTGAAAGTTTTTAATCACTCGATCTTGATGAAGTGCTGGAGTCAGTCTTTCTTATACTGAAAATATTTTAAGAAAGTGCTTAGCTCATGGGTATAAACTATCTTTTTGGTATAATGTCAAAGTTGTCTTCACTCCAAAGTCAGAAGACAGAAGAACTGTCACCATTTAACTATCATTGCGATGGCTTTTGATGTGTTAAAACTAGGAGGTTATTAAATATGAATCAATACACACTCCCATAACTTGTTAGAATAGTGAAAAGTCACAACAAAAACGGTGAAAATATCCCGAAAACGTTTTGTAAAGTTCGTACTGCTTTTGGTCATCAGTAAGCACCTCGGACAGTTTAGTGATATGAAGACTCCAGCTCGTGTTCATCCGGCAAAATAAGCTGAACATATCGCAGCAGTAGCTAAGAGTGTAATACCCAGGTTTGAGCTGGTGATCCTGATGATCACAAGAATTGGGCCTATACGCAACCACTTTGCACCGAATTTTGCATAAAGATACAATACGCAAAATTATTCTGAGCTATGAGGCTATGGGGCTCCGAAAGTCCAAGAGAAATGATGGAACAACTTCTACGTCCACAAAGAGTGACTGTTTGGTGCGGTTCTAGAGCTGGGGGTGTCAATAGACCATTTTTTTTTTTTGGAAAATCATGCTAGTGTGACCGTTGCAGTGATTGGATTTCGTTACTGAACGATGTTGACTGACCTAATTTTGCTGGAAATGCTATGGACGTGTACGACGTTTATTTTCAGCAGGACGATGCCACATGCTACATATGTAGGTGGTGAAACAATGGTTCTATTGGGTGACAAATTTCCTAGACGTGTGATTTCTCGAAATGGAAACTTCAATTGGTCACCGAGATCGTTGGATTTCACCATCAGACATTTTTCATTGATGCTAATGCTTATGTTAGCGTGTTCGCGGAGGTTGTCGAAGAAGTATTCTATTCTGAAGAATAGTTCCTTCCGTTTCCTCATCCATGCAGCTTCTGCAAAAATAGTTTGCCGGGTGACTCAGCCTGAAACCTACTATTGTGCTAATGAATGATCTCTTTCGTGATAGAGCACGTGGTGCAGTTCGATCACCTGCAGTTAGTAGTTAATTGCATTTTGCCTAATTAAGAGTTTACACATAGCGAGAGATATGTTAAGATGCTCTTTCTCTTATAGAATCGACAGTGTTGAGTTCGTCGGCCGTACAATTTCCTGGGAAGTCCCTATGGCCCGGCACCCAAATGAGTGCCAATTAAGTGCAACAATGTAACAATAATAGTTTTTATTTATTCAAACGGCTAGAGACTCTTTACGAATAGTGCAAGGTAATCCCTTTCATGAGTTCATTCCACTTCTGCAATCGGATCAATTTTCTAACACTTTCCTCAAATGTTTAACCTGTTTAAAGAGCAGAAAATACGATGTGAACAGAAAACTTTACCACTGTACGAGTACTATGCTATAGTTGTTTAACGGCTGAATTATAAACCAAACATTTGAAATCGTCCCTAGAAATACAAAAAAGTTCATTTACTGGTGCGAGGCAAAATCAATTAAAAACATACAGAAAAGCTACAATCCGTCTGGAACGGATCGTATGATACCCTATCCTCCTCTCTATAAAGTGGGCGTGGCCAAATTGCATTTTGTACTCAAATATAGCTATAATGTCGAACGTTTGAGGATGTTACATGTAAAATTTTATCAAAATCGGTTTTTTGATGAAAACGCCCCCAAAAAGTGGGCGTAACCAAAACTGTTCTATGGGTGAATTGTAGGGAATCTGTATACCTAAATATTTGGTCTTAACAAAATTTTTCGGTTTCATATAATTTAGTGAAGTTATAAAAAAGTAGGCGTGGCAGTGGGCGGATGTAAAAAAATTTTACACTTATACTGTATCTTTTTCTTGGAAGCCCAGATATGGAATTTCAGCGTCCTAGTTAATAATTGAAGGCCCAAAACTCGGTTTTGTGATGAAAACGCCCCCAAAAAGTGGGCGTGGCCAAAACTTTTGTATGGGTGGATTGTAGGGAATCTGAATGCCTAAATATTTGGTCTTAACAAAATTTTTCGGTTTCATATAATTTAGTGAAGTTATGAAAAAGTGGGCGTGGCAGTGGGCGGATTTAAAAAATTTTTACACTTGTACTGTATCTTTTTCTCAGAAGCCCAGATATGAAATTTCATCGTCCTAGCTCAAAATTTAAGGCCCAAAAAGCGGTGACATACGGACGGACGGACGGACGGACGGACGGACGGACGGACGGACGGACGGTCATCGCTCAATCGATTTCGCTATTGATGCTGATCACGAATATATATACTTTATAGGGTCTATCTCAATTATTTCTCTATGTTACAAACTATGTGTCAAACTTAATATACCCTTAGGATAGGGTATAAAGAGCAAAACATGTAGTCGGATATCTGCTTTAGTCATCTAGCTTTAGTCGGCGATCACCAAATAGAACAATGTTACACTTACATATGTATTCTATACTGGCAACACTAGTTGAACTAGTTGGTACTGGTTGATATTTTAACAATAAAATCATTTTCTCACTCGTCCTGCCACTGATTTTGAGATTGAAACTATTGACTATTTATATAAATCTTGTAGTGGTTGAACTATTATAAGGCTTCTGTACTTAAATGATAGATATGATAGTTTTGATTCGTTCAGCATCATCAAGTCTTTCCTAAAAGGGTATAAATGTAAAGATCTGTTTCAAGTTCAATAGGAAGAACTATGAAATTATGATAATCAGGATCAAAAATGATCACAGAATCAAATGGCAAACATTGAAAAAATCGTAAATCCACTTGGTAAAGTGCATCTTATTTCGGTTCGCAATTCTGTATTTCAGCCCCAACAATCTGGCCAGGGGTTTGTTTTTATTTTTTAGACCATTTCTTTCTACTTTTTGGAATTGCTTATTCTTGGAACTTTTTAACCATGCTGATTATCCTTAGATCTATTAATATAAAGGTCTCATAGATACGACTAAAGCTTCATATCTCCGAATCAAAAACTCAGCTACTTGTTAGAAAATTTGACACGCATTAGGAACTTACGTAATTTACTATGAATATCAAACCATCAAACCATTAGTTCATTAGATTAGTAATGAAAACTCTATAAACTCTGTTTGTGAGTTCAGTTCTTACCTAGGCATAGAGTATTAAATAGTACAACATTCTTATAACCTTCTTGTAACCTCAAATCTTTTGTTAGAAACCTCTCAATTTACAAACCAAGTGAATTTTATTTGATCCATTTTTGCAGTAACAATTGTATCTATTCAGATTGCGAACTTTATTTTCTACTTGCAAGAGTTTGAAACTGAATGAATACTTGTATGGAAAATAGGATACGCATTCATTTCAACTATAATCCTCTACCAACTATGAAACCATCGTTTGAGTGAATTTGATACTTGAAAATGAAAATTTTTCTCATATCAGGGTTACATTTGAAAATGTTTCATGCAGCAAAATTTCACCAGGTGGAGGCGTCTAAAATAGTTTCTATTTCACTGGATAAATTCTCGAGGGTAGTGTTATAAGGCATGTACACAGGTACTGCACACGCAATGTGGCCACATACTGAATGTTTCGAGTCAAGAGATACTATATGTATATACCTACTAGATGAATGTGTTACGAGTACATGAACTTTTATAACTCCTACCTCAGGCATTCACTTGCTGTGGTCGTTTCCGGTAACATTCTTAAACTCCAACACAATTTTAGTTCAACCTAGGTTTTAATGACATTTATGATTGGAATTAATGATACAACTGTCAACTGCCAAAAGTCATAATCACCAAACCATTTGGCTAATAAATATAAGGATTTTCATGCCATTATATTTATCTCTTCCATAATTCTTGTAAAATATAAACTACTGATATTTGCCCTATCCATCCTACAAATGGAAATTTTCCAAACACTCACAACATTATCAATAAATACGTAACCTTCTGCACCACTCTCTTAAATTAATTCAAAATTCCGAACCTTTTGGCAATAACACCAGAAAAAAAGAGCCAACAACCACAAAACTATCCCTTTGCCCAATGCAATGCATTGTATTTCTCCTAAACTGGAACTCCAAACTGGAACGCAGACATCTGAATTCTTATTAAATTGGTTAACCAGGTATTCCATTGTTTTGTCGGTTTGTTTTTCTGCTCTAATTCCATACAACCAACTGCAATCTGTACTATGAATATCCTTTCAGTTTTGCTTGCCAAAAAGCTAAAATATACCCCAATCCACAGTCCGTAACCCTTGCAATTGACAATTGCCCTTCCTACGTACATACTTTAACCACAAACATGCATTTCATAAATTTTCCATTTTTTCAACACCGAGACGGTGATTTTCGCACAGAAATCCTGGCATTAGACCAACAAAACCATAGAAACAAACAAACAAAACCAGAACCTGTCGATTTCTTCGCAATTCAACTTCGTTTGGGCTTCAGCCACAGTTGAAGCTTTTAGTTGGAAAATTATGTCAAGGGACCGGAAAATATGTTTTTCAGAAGAAAATTTAAGAGCCAATTTAAGAAATTATGAATTCTGTACAATTTGGAAAACATAAAATTCCAAAACATTTTACGACTACAACGGAAAAGTCTTATTATTAGACTAATGTGTACACACACTCTGGTGAACTACATGAATAAAGGATTCAGGCCAACGCTATGTACATTTGAAAGTCCATGGCACGTCTCTGAGGAAAATAATTTGTCAGAAGGCACACAAAAAGGATCCAAACAGAAAGAATCCTTTTTTTTTTTTTTGGTTTGTTTACGGAAACGAAACAACACTTGAAATGGCAAAGGAGCGTGTACACTTTGTTACATTACACTCGTAGCATAAAAATAAAATTGACGTATACTGGATGCGAATTAAAAAGTCATATGCACGCGTCGGCATTAGCGGTGAAAGCAGCAGTGTCACACAGAGAGGTTATCCTGTACGAACATAATTAAAGAATTGTAAAAGTATCCGTGGTAGTAAAAAAGAATAATTACAAAGGGAGCTGAGAGAATAAATTAAGGCTACATGAAGAGGTACGATATGCATGATAAAGTGACAGTATGTCACACCTATAGTGTCCTACATCCCCTTGCTATTATTAAATGTAACTGCGTGAGTAACATAGTATTGGGTAGGACAAGTATTTATGCTGTCTTCGAGGCAAATACTCATTTTGAAACACGCAGTTTTACAATCTCAATTGTGTTGAGGTTTGTGTTCAAAATTCAACACGCATGAGACTAGGTTGGGTTGATCATCTACGCGAGGATACAGACGCACTTAGACCAAAGTAGTTGCATTGTGATACATCGGATCTTTCACTTCTTTTTCTAGGTTGTATATAGAGCATACCTCTTGTACGACCTTCATGAACCATCACGAAATAATTATAAATTTAAGAATGGTTAATAGTGACTTTCCTGACAGATCGCCCTGGTCTAAGAAATGGTATTCGAGGGCTATTTTCCTGGCTCTGCATGGGCTAGACATTCAGTGTGCTGTCTTCTGCATCTGTATCACCACATACATACATACTCTCTGGAGGTTACCTGTACTTAGTCACATTCTTCTTAGGTGCACCGCCCAGAAATCCTGGCCTAAATTCAAAAGAGAGATGACGTGATGATTGGAACTACACTCCACTGATTATCTTTCCTTTATCGTACTGCATAGTCACGATGCACTAACCGGTTGCCTCACACGATCCTTCGAAGGATCCTGTCCGATTAGTAGACACAGAGGAAAGAAACGTCAATCATGGTGGAGCGATAAAATCGCGTAGCTCATTCATATCTCAAGAGCAGGCTGGAACCTCGCCAAAGATGGGGTCATCTCATGATCCACCTACAAAGAGAGCGTTAAACTCCTCAAGAAAGAAATTAGATATGCGAAAAGGAATCCTAGAGACTTTTCTGCGAATCTATGGAATCGACCAACGTACCATCGCGCCTCAGAAAGATTCTAGATAAGACACCAAAGCCGGCCTCTAATATCAGAAAAAGCGATGGTACATGGTCGGAGTTGCAGGAGGAAACGCTGGACATACTACTGAATACTCATGTTGCAAGTTGCTCACTGGTCTCCTGAGATGATATATCAAGCATTCCCAAGGCTGGGAAAGCATGCCAAAGGACCTCAAAGGACTCCAGACCAATCCAGTCCTTTTTCCTGAAAACATTGGAACGTCTAATAGATGTTTACATATGTACATCCGTGGCAGATCGATAGACACACCTCTCCAAAGGGTTGTGCCAACCATAAAAATATCCCTCCACTTCAAGGAATTACTCTTCGGAGCATTCCTAGACATTGAAGGACCGTTTAATAATGTGAGCGCCGATGGGATCCTGGACAACTTACACCGCACTCTGCAACTGGATTACACCCATGCTCAGATCAAGAACCATACACTCAACACTGGGAGATACAACTAGAAGATGTTGCAGAGGAACCCCCAAGGCGGGGTCCTCTCTTCCCTAATATGACTTCCCGTGATTGACGAGATCTTGGTAAGTTTGAAGGAAAATGGCTTCAACGTGTCGGCCTATGCAGATGATGTGGTCTTCCTGGCCTCAGAAAAGATCCTTCTAGTCCTAAGTGAAAGACTTGCATTACAATGAGTGCGTTGTTGGACTAGGAAAAGATTGATCCCTAACTCTATCACAGAGCCTACTGGAAGCACCATAGAACTGACAATAAAAAGGAACTGGCCTTCTATACCGAAGGTTCCCTGTGGACATTGGCACAGGGGCTGGGGTCTGTTTCGACATTCTAAAAATAGACCGTACCTTTAGAAGAATACTCAGGCTGCTAAAATTATACGTGCGAGCAGTATTGTTGGCAAAACGATAATTGTCTATATAGACTACATAGGCTCTGGGCTCTGCGCTAATTAGATAGATTGTGAGCACCTGCGAATCACTCTTGAAAAATATATCCAGAGCCATATGGATATCTTAGGAAACGAAAGGGCTGATAAGCTTGCGAAAAAAGCGTCGGCGTTGCATGTATAGCGAGCTCTTCCCTTTTTTGCGATCCCAATATGCTCCTTAAAGAAAAATTATTTATTATTATGTTAGAGGACGAAGCCTATATGATCGAACCAATCGACGATGGATTCATCTAGACACCATGTGCAACGGCCGGCTCTAAACCAGAAGTTATCTATTTCTTTGGTGAAGCCCAGTTGTCACAATACACGGGTCTTCTCTGGCATAATTACTGGGCACTGGGCATTATTGGTATTCATGCGGAGCACCTCGGTGTACTACACAACGACTATTGCAGAAGTTGCAGGGTCGAGGAAGAAATTGAATTTGTCCGACACCTGCTATGTGACTGCCTTGCCCTATCTGCCAGAAGAGTGAGAATTCTCAGTAATTACTTCTTCACTAATTTGGAGGACGTAGATGATGTCGAGCTGATGGACGTCCTGCGATTCATACCACTATCAGTGTGGTTCTAATATAGCGGGTTTCTTTCTAGTATTTCCAGGATTAAATAATTGGGCACAATGGACCTAATCCCATTGGTCTAAGACAGAATTAGAATGGTGTTAGATAGTCTGTGGCACTACCTACAAAACCCGCAATAGTATGTTGGCCCATGTTGTCATTTTTCCAAAAGTATGTTTGTTTGAACCGTTGGGCAATCTTTGCAGCTGTTTCCTTTAGACGGAAGTTTAATGAAATCAGTGAAAATACAATTTAAGACCACCAGACTACTTTTCTGCATGTATAGAGAGCTATAGATGTCTTTCTTATTCTTTCTGACATGTTCTTTCTCAATAAGCTTTCGATCGAGTACACAACCCAAGTATCTCACCTTATCTGAGATTTGGAGTGCGGTACGGTACAAGGGCCGGATGGGTGGTAGTGTTTTCTTGTTAGTGAAGAAGATCACTTTTAAGTGGGTTAAGGTTAAGAAATTCATATCTTTCTACCTATTTGTGTAGGGTATTGAGGGCGGATTGTATTAGTTCTGTGGTAGTGGGCAGGAACTAGGCATGCAACAACTCGGGCTAGTTTCGTTAAAATTTTGTTTACGACCAATGTCCATAATAGAGGAGATAGGACCCCACCTTGTAGGGTTCCTCTAGACGCCAGTGCATGTCCTTTGCTATCTCCCAGAACTGAGTTGATGTGTCTCGTTGGTTGGTCGAATGGAGTCAGATTTTCCATTATTGAAGGTTCCTTCTATGTCGAGGAAAGCTATGTCGAGTTGCTACCACAACTTGCAAGGCTATCTCAACCGACCGGCCGGCCTTAAATATATCGAGCGTTAAACTCTTATACGTATGTCTAGAGAAAACGCCTAAGAGAAGAGTGGTTTGGAACATAGCTGATATTTGGTTCCACTACCCCAAGAATGCTGTCCCCACTAATCGGGGATAAGCATTGCAATATTTTGTATTCGATTTTAGTTTTTAAAAATCTCTTACTACCTATACCAAGGTAATTATTTACTAAAGTGTGTATTTAATAAATTATGGGAAACTATTTCTTGTCTATGGTAGAGCATTCTTCTACCAAGTACTGGACCATTATACAGTAGATACCAAGAATGGCTTTTAATTATTTCACTCCTTAAAAATACTTACCTTAGGCTATATGTTAAAACTGCAATAGAAGAGCCAGTTGTTTACATGTGCTTACCTGAAAAAAATAAAATAAAATAGTTAAAAGGAGGGGGCATAACAAGAAGCATGTATTTTAATAAGGCTAATTTGGAATAAAAAGTTATAGGACCCCTCCAATGTCCAATAATGCTGCGATCCATAGTGAAGCATCTTTTTCCTTAAAGACCAGCTACTATGTACAATATCATAAGAGAACTCAATCCAGAGGATATTCCACTTATTACTTTGGAGGAGCTACTAAAGGCATGCAGCAAGATAGACGACAACAAAGCGCCCGTACCCGACGGGATCCCGAATAAGGGAGTAAGGACGGCTGTGGAATAGAGACCAAGCCTTTTCATAACGACAATGCAGAAGTGCCGCGAAGAAGAAACCTTTGTCGAAACACGGAAAACACAACATTTGGTCCTGCTACCAAAAAGGAAGGAAGCCTCTAGGAGAACCATCGTTCTATCTCCCAATATGCCTACTGGATACCATGGGAAAGATCCTCGAAAAGATAATCTACAATAGATTACTCGCAGTAGCAGACGAGAAAAGAGCTCTACGGCAGTAGAAGAGTAGAAATTTGGCTCTACGGCATAAAAGGTCGTTAATTACAAGATCACTTGCCCGGATGGATAGGTCATATTACTTCGTAGTGCGTTGAAGGGGTTCCGGGTTCGATCCTCAGACAACAACTAAAATTTATTTCACGGCCGCACCTCTCGCGAGCGTCTAACTAACATCCAAGAATAAAATTGTCCTAAAAAAGCGTCTCAAAACAAAAATTGTTTTTCGGAAACAGCATCAAACATCCATTCATGTAAAGAATATAATACGCACAACATGAATGATTGTGAGATTTTTTTTTGGATTTGTCCCAGTCCCAGTCTGGGCACAGGCACTAAGGACGAAGGAAACCAAAAGGAGAATATCTTCAACATACAGACTCTGCGTGCTACGGACAATCAGCGACTTTCGAACCATCTCAGACGAGGCTGCCTTTATTATAACTGGAATGGTTCCCATCGACGTTCTTGCAGATGAAATGTTGAGGGTTTATAACTGAAGAGAAAAGGCAGTGTCGGCAGCTATGTTGCAAGCTCGCTGGAACAATACAATGAAAGGCAGATGGACATACAAACGCATACCGATAATCCAAGCTTGGATAAGG
The DNA here is from genome assembly GCA_905220385.1 of Xylota sylvarum. Lineage (NCBI taxonomy): Eukaryota > Metazoa > Arthropoda > Insecta > Diptera > Syrphidae > Xylota > Xylota sylvarum. The sequence goes on from LR999960.1 coordinate 32,999,911, forward strand.
CGTAAACATGAAAACTGCAACTACAAACTCACGCAGTTACTGTCTGGCCATAGTGGTTAATGAAAGTATCTCAATCGGTTTGAAAACGACATCTCCGAATGCTCAAAGGAAGATGAAGATAGGGAGCATGCAGTGTTTTATTGAAGATGCTTCACGACATGGAGCATTTCTCTGTCCAGTCCGTCGTTAAACTTCGACCACATGCTGCAGTCGGAAGAGGATTGGTCGATATCATGTGTTTTCACAATAACTCTACGAAATGAGCTGCAGAGATTAGAGAGGCTAAGAAAATCAGCAAAAGTAGCAGAAGCCTAAGAAGAAGGTATCACAAGACGAATAGCTTGATTTGCTAACCAACATCAACAGTCCCACGGGGGGAATGGTTGAAGTCTGTGTACGAGGGTGAGGTTCGGCATATACCGACTGACACTCTATATCAAGACCAGGAAGATGAATCGTGATTGCAACTAGCGCAGGCTATTGGCATCTTCAGAAGATTTCCCATATCCTTGGCGCAACCAGAAAAAAAACATACATACGTATGTATATATGGCTGAGTTCCAAAATGTAAAAAAAATACTTTCGATGCGGTAGTAATATATTTTTGATGCCCATCTGCAACGCAACGTCGATAATTTGTATACATTTTATACAAAGCAGGCAATTGCCAAAATAAAAATGACAAACTTTGAATTAAAAATAAATTTAAATGAGTGATTTAAATGTCAAATGAAAGCATCGAAAAAATTATCGATGCATAGTTGATGCGCATCGATAACGTTTAGGATACGTTTAGAAACTTGCGACTTTGTCAAAACTTTCCCATTTGACTTTTGGAACTTATGACATTGCATCTATGACGCATCTAATACATTTTGCAACTCACCCTACCTTTAAGGATCTTCTATAGAATTCTTTTCAATTACTTACTTATTTTTGCATCCTTGTGATTCCTTCTATAGCTTACGAGCTTTTCCATGCAACAAATTCCATTCCAATCATTCCTGAGGTGTCAAGTAAAATGTACGTATATATGTACATATGTTTTAAATTCGTTTTCAAGATTCTAATGATATATTGAAAATACCAATAAGTACAACCAAATGAATTCTATAAATCAAAATACAAAATGGTGAATATTTTCTTGTTACACCCACTGTATAGGGCACCAGTGAAGTCATAACAATTATTAATGAGAACAAAAAATCATAAAGGCTTTGTAGCCGCCTATAAGTACTGTACAGAATAGCATTCGTACAAGACCCCTTTGTTCAAAGTTGGTCTTATCTTGGCAGCTAAACAAGTCTGTCACGTTGCATCGCCTCACAGATGAGTACACATCCCTTCATGGAAAAATATTAAAACCACGATTTCCCTGGCACGTATCCCCACTTTTTTATGGTTTATACTAATTTCCAGAAAATTTTCTCACACTTTCCACCGTAGAAATAACAAGGCAAACTTTTTGCCTTCAGGCAACTCGTCTTCGGGGGACGTGGAGGCTACGAGGACGACCACGGTGAAGGGTAAAACACTCACGTACACAGCTTTCCGTGTTGCAATAAGAAAGAGAAGAAAAAAAAAAAGAGGCAAACAAACGCCCTTCGTGAGACCGTAAAACAAAAAAAAAAAAAAAAACAAAAACGAAAGAAACATATTTAGCACCCATTCTCTTTTTTTTTTTAAGTTAGGTGGAAGGAGAGTAAGCATCATCAACCTTAAGGGTTAAGACATCGAGTCTGGGATATGCATCCTTAAACGGTAGTTGGCCTAGTTTTTCGCGAATCTTCTGTACTTGGCTTTGCTACTGAGTTATAACTTTCCTTCATCGCGCACATCCATAATAAATGGAGAGCACCACCACCTCCACCAACACCGAACCGGATAGGGAACGACCTTCGATTTACGTATAGCTGATGATTTTATTTTTTTTTTTTATCCTTAGTCCTTCGCATTAAGCATTCAATTTGTTAGCGATTTTTGTTCGCAACAGAACGACTAGAATAGAAAGTGTAATTTGTGAGCGAGAGGAAATTGGAATATTACTTTTTTATGCCGTTTTCGTTATCCTGAAAAAGATTCGTCTGATGGCCAGGAAATAGAAAACCATTGAACGTGATTTGTTTTTTTGTTTTGCTTTTCTTTTTGAGCGATTTAATCCGTAAATCAATCGTTGTGATGTGTACCAGTGGACGGAAAAGAGCAAATATGAATCGTAAACAAATATGAATCCTTTTTTGCAGGACCAAACAATGAAATGTGATTTTTCTTCGTTTCCTTATTTTTTTTTTTTAGTTCTTCTGTGGAGCACGATTTTTTTACACCGAATTCTATTTCTTCCGATATTTTTATTTTTTTTTGTGACTGTGCAGGTGCTCAATGGAAACATTGTGGATGATGAATATGGTTCGGTGAGTGTGTCCTGTCGAAGGAATTGGGTTTGGATTATTCTGTATTTCGAATGCATTGGGATGCCGCAAAAGAAATACAATGGATATCGATTGTATTGTAATTCATGGATTGATACAGCATAGTTTCCTTATTGTAAGTGTGTCCTGTATGGTGACAGAGCATTGTTTGCAGTGTTCGATGATAATTAAAATGAATGGATGGGAATTGTGGTGTACGTTGCTTTCCAGTTGAAGTTAATGAACGAATGGGATGCACACACATATGTAGATACATACCTTTGGTGAAACTGTAACATATTAGGTAATGTTGCTATTTTTTGTCCTTATGTATTTCCAAACCCTTAAATAATTACCTTGCAGGTAATTGTAGAGAACACAAATATTCCTTAGTCATTGTGGACTCCTGTAGCATGCAATGTTAACTAATTTTTAATGAAATAAATCATTTCAAAGTGTTCTAGTATGTAATTCAAATGGGCAACATACAATGTTATAACACTTATGTCGAATTTCATTAAATTAATATAAAATTAAAGCAATCAAACGATTTGTGACATTATGACTGATTTAATTACTCGCTTACACTTGGCGTTTTTTTTTTTATTTAATTTGGCTTATTTCATTCATGTATGTCTGTACACTAAATTAATTTATTAAACTATTTAGTTCAATGGAATTATAACAAAGCCGATTATGATCGGACTCTTTGAAAAAATTAATTAAGATACGTTCTATAAATATTTCCATTTTTATGGATTCTATGGCGGAGGTTGAGCTTGCAATTTTTTTTATGCATTTGAGTTGGAAAAGTTAAAAAATAAAAATGCTTCAGGCAAAATGTTTCATCAATCTATACACATAATACACATGTACATAGGACTAAGGGATTAGCTTTTAGCAGTTATTTGCGTATTTTCTACTTTTTGCACGAATGTATGTACTCATATCTGAGGGGTTGTATTAAAAAGCTTACTCACGGCATTTACATATACTATAGGACGTTTGCATGTAAGGGAGATGAATACACTGCTTTTTTTCGCCAGGACGAGAGGGTTACACCTCACAAATACTTCAAACAAATAGGTCTTTTGTATGTTTTAGAAGAGATTCAGTTTTTTTTAAACCAATGCATCGGTTTTGATTTGTTGAGCTGATCTGATTTGAACGATTTTGAATTCTAAAGGGTTTTTCAATAAGGACATATATACATATGTATGTATGCATGTACAAATTTTGTATTTAAATAAAATACAGAATAATTGGTGGTAAATTTAAGTATGAAACACGATATCGTTCATATGACAATTTTCCACCACTCTTCCATACCTATCGGCCGGAACGCTGGCAATTTCTTCGATATTATTTTTTATTTTTTTTTTGATTAAAAAATAGAAAGTTTACATAATAATTTGCAAAAAGAAAATAGAACATGGCATACAAAAAAGTGCCGTCTGTGGAGAATTGACTTTTTTTTAACAATTTTAGTTTGAAAAGGAATAAAAGATACATAAATATATTTAAGGTTTACAATGGGAAAGTAACTTCAGATATTGTTTAAACATTAAAAGCTTATAAAAAAAAATAAAAATTTTATGAAGTTATTGCGACATTTGGGGGCATGGATACAGTATAGGTAGAGTGAGTTCCAGCCCTGGGTTCCATTAAGAATTAGTATGGCCTCTTCTAATGAGAGAGTAGCTTTGGAGAAATAAAGTCGGCGTAATTCTACCAAGATTGGAAACACTGCTATGAAGTGAAAAACATCTTCATCTTCATTGCGGCTACAAACACTACAGATCGAGGCAGAATTTTGTCTCTGTGGATTATAGTTGAGTTTTAGTAATTTAGTTCGTGCCTTAGATATCATGCTTATTTGGTTCGCTGGTAATTCATTATTGAAGTAGTTGTTCGCGCCAAGAGAGTGATCTAGGATTTTATATGTAAGTCGAGATGATGACGACTTGGCTCTTTCTAAACAGCTGCGATATTGGGAATCATCGACTCATAAAAATTTTCTTCCCACTCATCTATATTAGCTTTCGTGAGTTCTAATGCGATATTGTGGGTGGACGCCAGGTCACTCCATCACCTTGACAATGTCACATGCATCACCTTGACAATGTAATCTGCATTCGCTTTTAAATTTCTTATATATATCTGTGGAAGACCGGTTTCCACGTGAATAACATAGGTTGGAGTTGTCATGGGAAGCTTAAATACGCGTTTGAGAAAATAGTGCTGTACCATTTCATATTCCACTAGATATTGGTACCCATAGACTTGGTTAGCATAACACAAACAAGCATTTATCGTGGCTTCGAATACCCTAAATTTAGATGACATATCAATTCGCTTGTTTGCGAAGAATCGACGCCACATTAAGTTAATAGCAAGTTAGGCCGCTACCGTTTTTTCATGAGCATGAAGTCGCATATCGAGAGTTGAAGTAATTGTGAATCCTAAATATTTGAAGTGCTTAACTACTTCAATGGGTTCGCCGTCCAGAGACCAGTTATCCTGGGAAGATAAATTTCGATGCGATGCTCTGAAAATCATAATTTTAGATTTTAGTGTATTAATTCTTAAGTTCCAAAGATCACAGTATCGTTATAGTTTGTTAACTTGGAGCTACAGAGATGGAGGGTTATCAGCTAGTATAACAATATCATCGGTATACAGAAGGACTTTTACCTCTGTTTGACCTATCCTGACACCACCTGGTAGGGCATTGATCACATCATCGATGTAAAGGGAGAATAGAATAGGGCTCAAAATACAGTCCTGTGGTACACCAGTTTCAGTCACAATGTGTTCGGCCAGAGTGCTTCCATTCCACACAGTAGCTGAAGTATTCGAAATTAAATGACGATATACGTGGATAAACTTTGTCGAAAGCCATAATAAAGATAGTTTGTACAGTAACGAGTCAGTATTAGTTGACAGTATCAAAAGCAGCTCTAAAATCAAAGAAGAAGGCATACAATTTTGTTTCCTGCTTAAATCTTCGTGCAATACTCGTTAGCACAAAAATTTGGTCCACTGTCGAGAAGTCAGCACGAAACCCTGCCTAAAAAACACTAAGGTTATTCACTTACACCCAACGTATTAATCTGCAATATAGTATTTGAGTGAATATTTTCCGTAGAGAGCAAAGAGATGAAATACCTTTATAATTTTCGGGCAAGTTTCTGTTCCCTTTCTTGTAGATCGCAAAAATTATTAAAAAATAATCACAATTTAAAAACAAGGTTTTGGAAGTAAATAGTTTGTTTCCTCTTGCACAATTGTTTATAGGCTCTGTTTTCATCTCACTGGGTCGGCTGGCTCAATTGCCTGGGAAGCCAATCTTCTTTTGAAGACACCGGCATTTTTCTCCGACCACTTCAACCTTTTTAAGCCAATTTCCTCTGACCTATTTTCTACACCCTGAAATTTTAAAACTGTTTTCGTTAGTAAGTGGGAACAGAAGTTTGCAGTAAGCACCTCAAAGTCGTCAATTATTTTCAACAACTCTCCTTTTGCTAGACAATAATCGATCACGGAACAACCCTGACCTGATACATATATGAACCACTACTATCACTTTTAGAAATACCGTTCATCACAGCTAGACCAAAATCCTTCATCAATTGAATAAGCTGCCGGCCGCAAGCGTTAACTGATTTATCGAAAGATACTCTCTCATTAGAAAACCTATTGTTATAACTCTTGACTACTGAGGTTGGACTTTGAAAGTTACCTATTCTACCACTCAGGTCGCCAAGTATTGCAACATTATTGGAATCAATAATATTTAAAAGATCATATTATTTATTAAAATCATGAGCCCAATTGCTAAAGTTTAAATAGACGGGGATTAAATAGAAATTCTCATGACTGTAACTTATGTCGATGACTACTTCATTTTGAATTTCTTTAAATTGAACAAATTTATTTACACTAGACTTGATTACCCATAAAATTCCACCGTTTGCTCTACCTAGCATGTTATTTTTATTATTACTTTGTAATTAAAAAGAAAATTAAAAAAATCAGGAGTTAATAACTTACATTTAATATAACTTACGGTAATATTGTACGTTAAAACATTAATTTCAGAAAAAACAAATTGACACACGGCAACACTATCCTACCTACGTAACATTTTGACGTAAGCTGCGAGTCTCTACTGACTGCTGGTTACTTCACGTTTTCACATCAGCAGTGTTGTTGTTTCTGTCAAAGAATTTTAGTCCATTGACACCGAATGTTTGTTGTATGAAAGCTAGCTAGCTAGTATGTTCTCGATATTGTTCCTGAGTTCCTCTAAATTGTTGGCCTGTTGGAAATCCAACAGATCAATTCTTTGACCAGCTGTGTGGCATGTGGCACCATCTTGTTGGAACCACATATCACTGATGGCAGGATAGCGAACTCCATTGCGATCACTTTCATCAACGAAAAAATATTGTCCAATCACACCTCCAACACATCACTTTTTGTGGATTCAATGCCACTTAAAGCACATGTGGGTTTGTTGCTATCCAATAACGGACATTTTGCTTATTGACAAAGGCATTAGGCCAAAAATGACCTTCATCGCTGAAGATGATTTTGCGATAAAATTCAGAATTTTCTTCAAACTTTTGCAGTAATTCCAATCGGAGAATTTCGGCGCTTCAAATGATCAAGAGGCTGCAGTTCTTGAGTTAGTTTAATCTTGTAAGGGTGTAGGCCAAGTAGGAAGGGTGTAGGCCAAGTAGGAAGTGTATAGGCCAAGTAGGAAAGGCCAAGTAGGAAAGGTGTAAAAAATTCGCTACAATATGCACTGAGAAATTCCCAATTCCTGTGAACGACGTGGAATCGACTGATTTGGCTTATTTTGAACAGAAGCACTTACGGCTGCGATATTTTCGGTACTTCGACCGGTACGTTCTCTCATTGACACAGTAACATTCAATAGTGAATATGTTGACTCTGGTCTGTCTAGTGGGACTAAAAATTGGAATAAGCACTCTTAAAATAGCTACGACCGACTCAGAATTTCGGTAGTAATTTGTAATAATTTCCAAACGTTGCTCATTCGTGATAAAAATGTAAACCTTGACTGACGTTTTGACATTAACAGATCATAGAAAAAGGTTAAGTGTGCTTTTGTATTAAAATACAAAATTGTTATATCCCTATCTATCCTTGTTTTGTTCACTAGGAGACGAAAGATACCCGACTTCACATTACCAAAGCTAGATGGCACCACATAATTCTCTCATCTGAGGCGAAATATCTTGGCGTCATTCTAGATTCCAAGTTATCCTGCAAAAGAGATATTGAAGAAAGGACAAAGAAAGGAATGAATGCTCTATATGCTTGTAAGAGGGCCTTTGGGAGAAGGTGGGGATTGCAATCGCGCATCATTCACTGGATGTACAAAGCAATTATCAGGCCCATCATCTCATATGGGTCCTTAGTTTGGTGGACAGCAACGAGTACAAAGAGCTATATGAAAGAACTCTACAAAGTACGAAGGCTTGCAGCACTCTGCACCACTAGAGTTGTGAGAAGCGCGCCGCAAGCAGGTTTGGATATAATTCTTCATATTCTTCCCCTAGACTTGTTCATCAAAGGCTCTGCCACGAAAGGAGCTCTGAGATTGAAAGAATCCAAAATGTGGAAAGAGACCACCTATGGACATGCGGTAATATTAAACGCAACAAAGACAATGGACAGGAAATATAACTCCGAATGCTTCACGGCCACATCGGATTATATAGTCCAGTACAACGACTTTAATTTTGATACCCCTATCCTATTCCCAAGCCAAGCAGAGTGGGAATCCAATAGTATAGACAACGATCTAGGGATCACAGTCTACACAGATGGCTCAGAAATGGAGATAGGTACGGGAGCAGGATTTTACTCGGAAACATTGCAAAAACAGGAATAATTCAGATTACCAGAAGCATGTAATGTATTCCAAACCGAAATCCTGGCAATAGAAAAAGCTGCTAGATTCATAGAAGACAGTCACCTTCCCCCGGCGGAAATAACCATCTTCTTTGACAGTCAAGCAGCTCTAAAATCGATTAAATCTAATACAATTAAATCAAAGGCAGCTAGGGACAGTCGTGATGCACTGATCACAGAGGCGATCTCACCTAAATGAACAGAAACATTTATCCTTAATTGAGGATACAGTTTTGAGTAAATTCCAAGGAGAAAGAAGAAATTGAATTAAGAATTTAAAATGTATCCTCCAAATCAAAACTATTCAGACTCACTCAAGGCTATCTGTATCTGCATATTTATTTGCATTGTACGAGGCTGTCACTTGACAATTCAACGCCTTCAAGAAATCCTGTATCTGTAAGATAAAACACTCTTCCCCATCCTTTATGTAATTCATATCTATAGTTTGGTACATTTAAAAGAGACCTGTGACGTGCCTCGACGTTTTCTGGTGGATCAAAATTCAACAACGATGCCACATTTGCATTCGTTTCAGCTGCACTCTATGCATAAACTTCTTTCCAACCTACATACTTCAGTATGTAACGTATCTTACTTTAACCCAGATTTTTCACAAATCATGTTCCAGTTGTTGAATTTATCATCAATCTTCAACTTTCGCACACACAATAAATGAATGTGTGATAGCAATGACGACGACTTGATTCAAGAATATCAATTCTATTTGGCTTTTAAGGATCTCACTCGCTCTGCCAAGAGGAGCAAAAGGGCTTTAGAATAAACAATGATGTAGCCAACACCAGCGAGAATACAGCTTCCCTTATGATAGATAGTTGTGCCAAGGAGAGGATACGTACGTATTCGCCTGTGCCTCAGCTGAATTCCATTATTCATTCATGGAGGGTTTGTCGTGGCCCCTCCATAAGTAACTTCCCTAACCAGAGTGGAATGGTTGAACGCCACCTACACTACCCCCCAAAGAATACATAGCTTACAAATATACTTACATACATATGTACATAGAATCTCAGTCCCTTAAAACGAAATCAAGTAGGCCTTACAAGAAGCTTACAAAGAAATTCCAAAAATTTTCAAACACCATAATGAAGATGTTTCCGCATGCTTTTGAGACACACATCCGATAGAATGTATGTATATGTATGTAGTACGTATTGCCAAGTGGGTTCTACGCACACCGGAGAGGGATGATGGTATTTAAATTGTATTTGATAGAGTGGTGATAGAGTCGTTTTTCTTATGCTCTCTGTTTCTTTTTCTTTCGCTTTTTGCCCTCGAGTACGAGTATTTGGGTTTCCATTTTTAATGGGATTGAGATGAGTTGAAAGATGAATGAACTGAAAAAAGCTGACGAAATGGGAAATGAACACTTCTACATTGTAATTGATGATGGGGTCGTGGCATTTTATAGGCAATCTTGAGGGGGATGAAGTGGTTCTTGCTGGAATTGCTTTCTATGTATATAAATTAGTTGAGAGTTTTAAAGGAAATTGTATTCTCCTAATTTGTTTTATTTCTTACAATAATCATAGATGAAACAAAACAGATAGTGAGCCTTGGCATGTATAGGCAAATTAAATGAGAGCTCACGCACATATTCTTTCGTGAATGGACAAAGTCACTTAGCGCAGTCTTGGTGTCAAAAAATGAAATTCCAATTTGAAAGTGCTATAACTGTTAAACGAAAGGGGTATGATAATATCTAATTACAGTTTTGAGTTCAATGTAATAAGGTGAATCAATTGACATAAACAAAAACAGTCTAAGATTGAATTAGATTTACGCATTCTTGGGATAAATTTTACGAAAAAAAGGAAATAACACAAAAGGAAAGTAGTTCACACTAATGGACATTCAATCAGCTATTGATAGTAATGCATATATTATTCACATGCATTCACAGACTTGACTTTGCTGCGGAAGCACACGGTTTTCTCAATCCAACCAAAATTGATCATATTGCGATCGACGGAAGGCACTCCTCCAGTATCCTAGATGTCCAAATATTCATAGCGGGCAACATAGACTCGAACCACTACCTTGTTGCAGCCAAGGTACGTTTACGGATATCTTAGACGCCACAACCACGGAAAAATAGTGTGAGAAGATTTAACGTTGAACGACTGCAATCGGAACAAACTGCCAGAATCTTTGCCGATCGCGTATCCCACAACCTCTCGAGAAGTTCTATGTAGTCAGCATGAAGTGCAGAAGACCAGTGGCATCGTTGCCAAGAATCCATTAGAAACGCTGTAATTGAAGTGCTGGGTTTCACCCGACCTCCCCCACGAAGCCCCTGGTGTGATGAAGAGTGCCGGCAAGCACATGCAGCAGAAGAACCCGCCTATGAAGCGGCGCAGCACAGGAGGACGAGAGCGGTTCGTGAGCTCTACGAACAAAGGGGGAGAGAACAACATCGGCTTCTCCGGAGGAAAAAGGAAAGATCATGAGGAACGTGCGATCAAAGAATTAGAGAGGTTCTACTACAAGAACAGTGTTTGGAAGTCTTAGTAAAGGTAAAAAAGATAGTGATGAACACGGAAACCTTATAGTTGAGTCACAGTCGGTGCTGAGGATATGGAAAAACCAATTTTGAAGACTGTTAAATGGCGACGACGACCCAAGTTCCGCTGTCAGGCAGAATGAACCATTCAACCTGGACGATAAAAACAAAGACTTCAGTTCACCCGACTAGAACGAAGTGAGGATATCAATATCAAAACTCAAGTCCAGCAAGGCTGCAACCGAGTTATTTAAGGCAACATACACCAACTCATTATCAAGATTTGGTCGAAGGAAAGTATGTCCGATCAATAAGAAAGGACACCCTTTAAACTGCACCAACTGTAGAAGCATCAGTCTCTTTAACATTGCACATTTTACTATGTGAGCGTGTGAAACCATTTGTTAACGAGCTGATTGAGCCCTTTCAGTGCGGTTTTAGGCACAGCCGACCACACTACGGCAGATCCTGAAAAAAACCCAAAAAGTTTACACCGGTACTTACCATCTTTTCATTGACTTTAAGGCTGAATGTGACAGCATTTATAGAGATGAGCTATACAGAGCCATTTCTAGTTTTGGCATCTCGGCCAAACTCCTCACGCTCGCTGTCAGAAAAGGATTCAGACAAGGTGATGCTCTATCATGTGACTTTTTCCACATCATACTTGAGAAAACTTGAGAAACAACCCCAGAGACGCATTTATCCAAAAGTCTGCGCAATGATATTGACATAATTGGTAGAACTCAGCGGGTTGTCACCGATGCCTTCATTCGTATTGAAACGGAATATTCCCAAATAGTTTTAGTTTAGAATGAAGGCAAAATCAAGTATATGCTGTCAACAAGAAGGGACAGAAAACATCGACGTGGTACAGAACGTCGCAATAGGTAGCTAGGGACTTTGTTTACCTCGGCTAAGCTATAAACTCTGACAACAACATCACATCAGAAATCAAACGAAGAGTTACACTTGCCAATCGCTGTTTCTTGGGTCTAAGAAGGCAATTGTGTAACAAGGCCTTGTCAAGAAACACTAAGGAGGATCTATGTAGGGCCCTCATCATACCAGTCCTGCTGTATGGTGCAGAGGCAAGGGCGTTTACGAAGGCGGATGAAGATATCCTTGATCGTTTTGAACGCAATATTATTCGGATGATTTTCGATCCCGTCTACATTGACGGGATTTAGAGGAGGAGATTTAATAGCGAACTCGACGACATTAACCAGTCCTCTAAGATGGCTAGGACTTGTAGAGCGAATAAACATCAAGATTCTTCAAATCCAATCCGGAGGGACAACGTAGTAGAGGATGACCTCACCTTAGGTGGCACGTACAAGTGGAACAGGTACTTGGAGTGCGCAACTGAAGGCAGTGAGCCAAAGATCGCGCTATCTGGATAGGCTTGTTGGTTGAGGCCCAAGTCTACCCCGGTCTGAGGCGCCACCTAAGTAAGTAAGTAATTAAGTAAGTAAGTAAGTAACTAGTCATTTGCCACCATGTTCATGTGACTTGAGGCTCTATGTCAAAAAGCTAGAGACTTAGAAGACCTCAGGACAAACATCGACCGTCGGCATATCGCCCTATTAATGCCAAAAATACATTCAGACGACATTAACCGAACATAATGTTTTTTATTTGAACAACAAAATATAATACAATTAATGGACCTGTTACATCTGCCTGTCATCAGTTATGAACAATGTGCAACGATTTTAGTATTATACCAGCAAAGCTCTTTGTTTAAACAGGATCATGTCCCTAAATAGTGATATTTTGCTAAATTATGTTATCCCTCTATCCAATTAGCAATTTGTGTAAATACGCAGATAGTCAGTTCTATTTCAGTTTTAAGTATAAAAAATTATTCGTTTTTTTATTTTTAACTATCGCAAATGGTCCACTTTAAATTCTGTAATTTATGAAAGCTTCACACTTCCATGAGGCTAGCTAAATGATTCCATCATCAATGCATCTATACAGTAATTTCGAGCAAACAAAACAACAAAATACGTTAAAAAATAAAATTCAACATTATCTGATTGTTTTCATTTGTTGGGCATAATACGCATGATACTATGATTATCCAATCCAAATCCCCTTCCTCGTAATTTCATTAAGCCCTGATCCAATTATAAATTGAAAACGGCAAAATACACAGATCTGTTTAAATTTTAGGGAATAATTGGTGGCTACACGCCTATTCAAATATTTGATTATTCCATTAGTGAGTATGAAAACAGACATAGATTCTCCAAATTGTTTAGAGGGGAACTCAAAGAGCGGTATAATTAAGTAAGCCCACTGAATATTTTTTGTATCTAAGAGAGACAATGAATGATATTCAAAACAGCCTTGAGCGGTGGAGTGTATGTTATGTGGATATCCCACTAGAGATAGGATTAGGTTTTTTTTTACCACACATACATAAATCATTCAATTTAAAAGCGGCAAGAGCTTAATTTTTGTGACATATTTCAAAATTTTTGGCATAACCAGTGACACAGGAAAAGTTATGAAAGATTTAAACACAATCCACCGCAAATCCCTCACTCCACCTTAGGGGGATACCACCCCCATAAGGACGACAAGCATGTAATACACCTGCTGTGCGTCTCCGGGAATGATGGGAATACGGGATTCCCCTATTGTCAAATTTATTTTTTTTTTTTATTTAAAATTCAAGTACATTATTAGATATTTTATTCACCTCGGCTTTCAAAGGGAATTTCCACGAGTTACCTATACCTATGTATGTACTCGTATACCACACACATTTCTTTTCTTTACTTTCCTTTATTTTTTTTTTTGAAAGGTGATGATATGCCGACGAAGATGACGACGTTGGCACATTGGGAACTCTCTGCAGGAGTATGTCATTAAGGTATTGCTATTAAGTATTATTGAATTTTTAAGGACTAAGGAATGTGTGCCGATGGTAGCGCCTTCATAGTCCCCCAGCGGAAGATACCTGTGTGCGTTATTATTTACATTTTTCCGTCGTTTTTATTGATAGCACGAGCAGTAGGTAGTATTATGGGATTTGATTTTTATGTGAGTAAAAAAGTTTTTTAGGGATACTGGATACAGATACGAATTTTATTGATGTGCGGGAGCTCGCCATGCGGATACACAGCACAGCACACAGCGTATGTTTGCAGAATATAAAACGAGACATTAGAAGGAAAATATCATAAATCAATAAATTTCCAATGAGTGATTTGTATGCGAATTACTGGAATCATAGATACTTTTGCATGTTTTATGAAAGTTCAAATAATAATCATTCAACACTTAGAACTGATATTAAAATTGGATATTCTAAGAGATGGCATGGCATGGCATGGCAGCATTGAGAAAATTTATTACTTTCCCGGGTGGTTGGGATGAAGATTGCTTTCTCCTTTCTAGTTTTGTAAACCTCTTGTGCTCGTTTGTCGCATAGTAGTCCAAGTCGAAAGTAATCAATGAATAGGATAAAGTCTCATCGTGCAAAAGTCTTTTGATGGGATTATCCTGAAAGGAGTCAAAAGAAAGTTTCGCAAAAAAAATTGTATCTCAATTTATGGTAGTTGGTTGCATGGCAAAAGAAAATGTCTAAAGCTTACTTCGAATGATATCCTTGTGCGGATGCTAGGACATGATATTTCAATGGTAAAAATAATGAAATTACCCAGGATTTGAACAGGAAAAAAATAGAAAACATTCTATCGGCTTTTCATTTAAGGAAAAGTGTGGTTTTCTTTTTCATTTAAAATGAAAATACATTTTGTTAAGAAAAGATGACCATATAGCGACTACAATCTGGCAGATAATTGGTAAGGGCTGCCAGTTTGTCTTTCAGCTATGAGTCAGACGACTAAATCATTTTTGATTAGGCAGTTTCACTAGCTAGCAGTTAAGATCAGGGGCTCAATGACAGTAATTATTTGGAAAATGTACGAAATAGAAGATATGCTAAGGTCCCAAAACTACTAAGGTCATTCAATTTAGAACGTTCACTTCCAGATCCTTTCCCATCTCCCACTTTCGTTAAAAAAAAAAAAAAATTTGTGAAGAAATATTGTCAGATACGACGATAGAAAGAGTAATATTTGAGACGATGACTGGACTGTTCATTTGAATAGAGCTGTGCAGATAGAACTCGTTGGGAACGATGTACCACAGTTGTAAAACTGCTAGACAGTCATATACGGAGATAATCCAAAGGTTTATTGAAGCACCAACTGAGACAAAAATAACCGATCGATTTGGAATTGTGTTACGCCACTTGAATCCGCGTTTTAAGATGGTTGCAATTTTCTGAAAATAATTGCCTACTAGAACACTAATTTGTCATCAAGAATGGACGAACAGATTTTGATAGCTCTCAATGCCATAATACTCATTATTAGAGAGGAACAAATTTCATTGGTTCTTTATAGATACATAACCAGTCCTAGACGGCATTTTACCCATTATGCTACAAAAACTGCAATATTTTGTAATGCCATGACTCACACCGATTCTTAGGAACTGTATGTTAAATAATCAGGGAGACGCAAAAGATTTCAGACCAATTAGTTTCCTTTGTACTGAATACCCTCGAACGTGCCCTATACAGCCACCTCCGAGGTACAATGGAAGAAATATCCCTTTCCAAATCCCAGCATGCGCACCTCAAAGGAAGAATCACAGAAACGGCTCTTAATGAAGTGGAAAAAACAATTAAAAACACATTATTAAAGAATACACTCTAGCTACCTTCCTAGACATAGAAGGAGCTTTAAACAACGAACAAACTAAAGCAATTCTTGAGTCCCTTGTGGAGAAGAATGGAGAACTATCTAAGTCACTGGATTGTTTCTATGTTCAGCACTATAATTTTTCTTCTTTTTTTCAGATTACGAAACACTCACCTGGGGCACTCAGACGTAACTGGTCCATTGTACTACCAGGAAGCAAAGTCCAGTATTACCCAATTTAATGGAATGGATGAGGAGCTTACAGTATCAGCAGTCACCACATCAGCACCATCAGAAGATCTGCCACCTGATCCGAGCGGAGGCAGAACAATAGCAAAAGAAATCATCTGAAGTATGGTCGCCCTATCCATAGGCGTCGCCTCTAAGCCTAGTACACTAAGATGGTTGGCAAAAGGAAAGTGCCCCGTAAGAAAGCCAATAAGTTGTCTACAGTCTGTTCTACTGAGAGACAGCAAGAACGCCGGTGATTTCTTAACGCAAGGAAAGTCAACTCTAAATTTGCACAGCAGCGGAAGTTTCGGTGTCAGACGGCATATCCACGGAACCAGGATCGTAGGATAAGTGTCGCACGTGTCCAGTTCAGATGATACCAAGAGCCACCGCTTCTAAGATGTTTCTAAGACGTAAGATTTCTTTGATAGTGTAGCCCATGATGAAAGTATCTTTGGAGTTTCGTGCAGAAGGCAGTCACATACTTACGCGAAAGCCCCCTCCACCAAACAACCTACGCATAAAGTAAAAAAGGTCCCCATGTCTTGTCGACAGCACGCTTACACTGCCAGAAAACCTTGTATGTCTTCGACTTGTTTTGGCCAAAGAAGTTTTCTATCCAGGATCACATTCAGATATTGCGCTTCATCGGAGATCTGGATAGTGACGACTTTTAGCACTGGCTGAGTCAGACCGGTCACAATCCTCCCTTTTGTAAAGAGAACGACCTCAGTTTTCAACAGATTGACTGAAAGCCCATCCCTAGTACACCATTCACTTATCACGTATCTGCGCGTTAGCACAAACAGTCTGTAGGCATGATCCGACAGAAAGTATGGCAACATCATCCGAGAATGCCTAAGTGTAAACGTTTGGACTATGAGTAAGAGTGTGCAACATAGAAGCAAGTACCATGCACAATAGAACTGTAGACAGAACGCCATAACATGGCCCGCAAAGTAATGGCTTCGCATTTGATTTGGAAGGTGATGTACCTATGATCCGACAGGGACACCTCGGGCAGAACTCTCCAGTTTGTAATCGACTTGAAGTACCGGTTAGATAACGTCAAGTCAATCGCCTCCTTTCTTCTTGCCGTAACAAATGTCGGCTGAGAACCACAATTGTTGATGACCATGTCGGATGATAGTAGAAAGTCTACGGGACAGTTTCGTCGTACATTGCCATTGCTGCTGCACCAGAATATAATCTGAATTTTAGCATCCACTCATATGAGACATCTCATCATTATCATAAATAAAATTATGTTAAAATTAGATAGAGAGAAAATCAAGACCAGAAATGTTTCCGTTCGTTTTTGGTCCTATTAACCTCCAGTCCCACTCAGCTTGTTTCTGCTTCAGCTTTATTCTGTTGGAAAAAAAAAGCCAGACGATGTTTTGGTGGTTAAGAAAAGATGTCAATACCTATTATATGCCGCTGTTACTTACCACCAAAGCACAGAGAACATCATTGATTACAATTAAAACTAATAGTGGTATAAGTACGCAACCATGTCGTATGCCACTATGAAAATCAAATTCATTTGACTGCTTGACCAAGACGTGGCACTGATGGTACCTAATACTCTTAAGTGAATTGTTGTGATAAATATCCAATGAACCGAGTATAGATCGATACATTACTCCATTGTAAGGCCCAAGGTCTTTATGTGGTCGATTGAGGAGGACGACAAAGTAGTTTTAAGATATTAACGTATTGTAACTGAATATATTCGTAGTGTTGGTATCATATACGACTTAAACCAAAACCAACAAACATTCACCCTGTACACCACATCACAAAATCAACCTTAAATTAAGAAATTCATACATAAATTACATAAGTTACAAATATTTTAAGTAACCTACAACATTCGATTCCAAAAGTACTCATATTTGCATTCAAATGCTGTTACTTTTCAGAACTTGTAATCCATACATGTTTAATTGGTAATTTCTATCTAAATACATATGTATGTACGAATTTGCAAAATCTATGACCAGAAGTAAAATCATGTCAAAATAAACTCATTAAATGCATCACAAACACTGACTTCTATTGTCTTAGTAAAACAATACTCGGTTATGGTATAATGAATATTTCCGGTGGATTCTCTGCCTATGAATTGATAATATCTATCCGGTTCCTTATTGTCTACTGAATTAGTGCATTTCTATAATTTAGTTCGGATAGTCATTGTTGCATAGAATTCAATGTGCACACAAAATTATTCGATTTTCTGGGGCGTTGATCAATTTCAATATAACAGTGTCATTGATTAAATTTTCAGATTTCCTAATGAATATTAGATTTCTCTCTAAAGATACTTGGAACAGCACAGTTGAAATTTTAATATGAATACATTTTCTTAAGGCATTTGAGACTATACAAGTAGGTCTTTCCACAACAAAAGTGTATGCATTGCAGAATATTCATACAATGTAACATGTACAATGTATTATGCATGTATTCTGACTTAAGAATGACTAACAGAGATTTGTCTTTCGACACTTGTACTACGTATGTACAATATTAGATCAATCTGAGAAACAATTTCCTAACATAGATAGAAATAGACTCACATCGTTAGATGGAACTTACGATGAATTACAGAGATGTAACACATGTCTTCTAGACAGTTGTATTGCATCTCTAGGACATTACGAAACTGACAAAATGAACACCCAACATTAACATGATTACCACAAATTTGAGAGCAAAAAGATACCTGGACCGACTAAATTCCTAACACGGTTCTGAAGACAATCCTGAAGATAGCAATTAAAGAGTTAATACATTCGTCGTGCTGATTTGTATATGCCTTGTCCTTGGAGAAGAGAACCAAAACAACTTCTGCTTCTTTCAAAACGAGAAGACACTAATAAGACACTAGACGAGGTCGTATCCTATCGACTTTCTTTTTTGTTAGATGCAGCTACGTAAATCTTGCAGAGCACCATGCGCAACAAATTCAAAGAGGCAGTGGAGAGACAGTCAGATCAGATGTAGAACAAGTTGCGCATTATGGCTTTCAACCTCCTTACGATAATAAGTATTTTTCTAGTAATACTGAGATCGTATATATGGCCTAGCTGTTGAAAAGGTAGAGGAACGTTTCGCGGTGATTCATTTTAGCTTACTTAATTACTTAGGGGGCCTCAACCAACAAGCCTCTCCAGTTAGCGCGATCTTTGGCTAACTTTCTCCAGTTGCGCACTCCAAGTGGGTTGATGCCCTCTTTCAGCTGTAGACGCCACCTAAGACGTGATCTTCGGCTGCTGCGTTGTCCCTCCAGGTTGGGTTCGAAGATTCTTCGGGCCGCAGCGTTGATGTTCATTCGCTGTACATGTCCCAGCCATCTTAGACGACTGATGCCTACCTTTCTGACTAGGTAGATAAATCTCCTCCTCCAAATCCCGTCAACGTAAACGGGACCAAAAATCATCCAAAGAATTTTGCTTTTGAAACGATTAAGGATATCTTACCATACCTCTGAACCATACAGCAGGACTGGAATGATGAGGGCTTTGTATAGAGTCTCCTTAGTGTTTCTTGACAAGGCCTTGTTAAAAGTCCAAAACTGCGATTGGCAAGTTAATTCTTCGTTTGATTTCTGTAATGGTGTTGTTGTCAGAGTTCATAGCGGAGCCGAGGTAGACGAAGTCCCTAACTGCCTATTGTGGCATTCTGTCCGATCCGTCGATATTGTGTGTAACTTCTCATTGACAGGATATACTTGTATATCGCCAAACCCAATTTGGCAGCTTCCGTTGCAATACTAGTAAACGCTAGTGGCAGCCCGCTGAGTTCTACCAATTATGACAATGTCGTCAGCGTACGCTATTAGTTGGACAAACTTTTGAAAGACTCTGCCTCTGGTGTTCGCTTGTGGGTTTCGCACAATTCTTTCACATATGATGCGTTACCTTGTCTAAATTCTTTTTTGATGTCAAATGTCACCGTGAGATCGTTCGCGGCCTACCTTGATGGGCCTTAAAATTGATAAAAAGATGGTAAGTAATCTATCTGGACTTTTGGGTTTTCTCCAGGATCTGCGTAGTGTGAATATTTGATCGGTTGTGAACCTTTTTTAGCGCGACAGGTCTATTGGACACAGGGCATGTCTTCTCATTCCTTATTCATGTTGTTCGTGTTATATTCTTTACTCGTATAGAAGAGACCTACTGTTTAATGCCTTTTCCGAAGGGCAATTTAAGCTTATTCATCACAATTATACTCTCCAATGTAGGGTCGTGAAAGAGAATTTTAGGTGTTGTCTGGGAATTGAACCTCGAACCCCACGCTCTCTAGTCCAATGCACTAACCACTTGAATCACGGCGCTCACCGGTTGTGGACTTACCGGCCCTAAGGCTGCACTGTTAGCAATCAGCTCGTTGACAAATGGCTCACACAGTACGGCCGACAGGATGTTGTATGTAATGTTAAGGAGACTAATGCCTCTGTAGGTGACGCAGTTAAGAGGGTCTCCTTTTTTGTGGATCACTTGGAAATGAAGTCATCTCCCGCTGCCTTAAATAGCTCGGCTGGTCGGCCGTCTGGTCCAGCAGCTTTGTCAGACTTGAATTTGGATATTGCTATCCTCACTTCATTCTGGTCAGGTGGACGGAAGTCTGAAATCGGAATTTGGATCGTCATCGCCGTTTAACAATCTGCAGATTGCAGAAGTAGTTTTTCCATATATTCAGCACCGACTGTGACTCAACTAAAAGACTTCCTTGTTTATCTCTACGGGTCTCTGTTCGGGTCTTGTTTCCTTGACACGTTCTTTTTACCTTTTGGTAAAACTACTGAATATTACTCCTGGAGTAGCACCTCTCTAATTCCTTGATCACACGCTGTTCTTCCCATCGCTTTTGTTCGTAGAGCTCCCGAACTGCTCTCGTCCATTTATGCAGCACCGCTTCGTATGTTCCATGTGCTTGCCGGCACTCTTCATGAAACTAGGGGTTTCATTCGGGTGGTCGGTTGAAACCCAGCACATCAATTGGGGCGTTTTTGATAGCTTCTTGGCAACGGTGCCATTGATATTCAGCACTTGATGCTGGCTCCATAAAACTTCTCGAGTGGTGGAGGAATACGTGTTGCGATTGCAGCCGTTCAACGTTAAATCTCAACAAGGTAGTGGTCCGAGTCTATGTTGCCTGCACGGAATGTTCGGACATCTAGAATACTGAAAGAGTGCCTTACGTCGATCGCAACATGATCAATTTGGTTGAGGGTTTGATGATCTGGTGACCGCCATGTTCCCTTATGGATGTTGAGGTAAGGAAACCGTGTGCTGGACATAGTGACATTACGGCCCACAGTAAAGTCAATTAACCTAAGTCCATTTACAGACGTGGTGTCGTGTAGGCTACGCTTTCCAAGGGTGCTATCAAAAATGTCTTCCTTTCCTATTTTGGCGTTAAAATCGTCGTAGATACTTAGGACATTGCTCATATGTCTTGTCGAGGAGCTCATAGTAACACTCTTTGGTAGCATCAAATCTTTCCTCTGTGGAAGCGTGACTGCATATCAGGCTAATGTGGACGAATTTAGTCCTGATGCGAATTGTTATAAGGCGTTCACTGACATGCTGAAAGCTCAGGACTTCATGCCGAAGTATGCAGTTTACAACAAATCCACCCGCAAATAGATTCTGCTTTTGTTCTCTGTAGCAATCACCATAATATACGTCACAGGTTTTCATCCTCCTTTTACTTGGCCCATCCCACTACACTTCCTGGATGGCGGTGATATCTGCCTTATAACAATCTAAGGCCTCCGCTAATTGTTCGGCTGCACGTGGCATACGAGGTCTATTTCTGATATTTCAAATATGAAAGACTTTCAATTTTAGATTTCGATATACCTTATGAAAAATTGGAATGTTGGTGTTCTTGCGAGTAAAAAGCAATGAAAATGCCTTCTCGGATGCCTGTTAGTAAAACAAAGAATAACATTTAAAATCGAAGATCCTATATCCGACCCTATATGACAAGAAAGAGAATTTCTTGGTCTAGATGATCCACAATAATGTAAACACAGCCATCGGAAATTTAGTTATAAAACAACGTGCCAAGGAACAAGGACTTACAGATATGGACAGAAGAAGATATCGCAGACGATTACAGTTTCAACACACATAAAGCACTGCAGAAATTATTTTATTAGTAATTTGGAGACAGTGTTGCCGGCTGAAAAATTTGAGAAAGTCGCCAAAAAAGCCGCCCGGAGCATAAAAAGTGTCCCCACTGAGTTATTTGAAAAAGTAAAGCACACCAATACAATATAATCATGAAAATATCGTTTTAAATCATATTAACAAAAGCAATTAAGGATTAACACAATACAAACTATAAGATAAGCATATAGGCAGCACTACGAGTATTTAACCTTTTCTTAAGTAATTACTGATATGAAACAGATTTTGGAAATGCATTCGCAGAATTAATAAAAAATAATTCAAATTTTTAATTGGAGCAATCAAATTCAAAAAAGACTGCGATTTAAAAAAAACTT
This sequence comes from Xylota sylvarum, assembly GCA_905220385.1. Taxonomy (NCBI): domain Eukaryota; kingdom Metazoa; phylum Arthropoda; class Insecta; order Diptera; family Syrphidae; genus Xylota; species Xylota sylvarum. The sequence continues at coordinate 33,022,270 of LR999960.1, forward strand.
TAATTCACCATTCTTTTAAAGTCAGAGATTAATGCATTCAATTTATGGCAACCACTGAAGTTAAAGTCAGAAGTGAATTCAGTTGAAGTCAGTGAGTTCAACTGCAATAATTTTAGTTCACTTGATTCCAGTTCATGTTGATGTTGATATCTGATTATAAGACATTTGTGGACAAGATTCAAATTTTGAGGTAGTAAAGATACCGTTGTATTTGAAATGTGAAGTAGATTTTGATGTCTTAAGAAAACAGGAAAGGGTATTGTTAAATCAAGCTGACGAGACTCTATATCGTTTAATGATTTACATAACAAAAACTTTATTTCTTACGTAAAATTTTTCAAGGTTTTGAAACAGACACATTCCAATAATCTCAATTGAATTCACTAACTTCAACTGATTTCAAGAGAATTCACTACTGACTCCAACGAAATATGTGAATTCGATTGACTTCCAAAATGATTTCAATTCAGTGTTTGTTAAATATGGAATGCATTATTCACTGACTTCAAAAGAATGGCGAATTATCCCAATCATTTTTAAGAAAAAAGATTTCAAATCACTTCTAGATGAATTCAATAGGCTTAACCTCACAAGAGATTTAGTTCTTTTACAACTCTTCAGTAGCCAAGCAAGTAATTTGGCAGCACAATTTATAAATGCTGAGAAAAGTGTCCCAAAAGTCGCCTGGATTTTGAAAAAGCGTCCAATTTCGGCATTTTTTAAAAAAGTAGACGCCTGGTGTTCCAGGCACTAAAAAGTCGCCAAATGGTGACTTTAGTCGCCTCACGGCAACCCTGCTTGGAGATCCATCTCTTCGACTACAGTAAAATCTTGAATTTTCTTCTTGCAAAGAACTTAATTTAAGGTTTTTTAACTATGTAGTAATAAGTTGTTGAAAAATACACATAGTATACAAGAACATGTACTTATTTTAATTACAATGAACTCTATTCGACAGCTTTGATGAATTGTTTCAACTTAACATACCCAAGGGTAGTAAATACCTACCTACCCACATAGTTTATTTTATGCACTCGCATGGATTCGCTTAGATTAACTACTTCATAGTTATTATTATTATTATTCTTTTACCTCTACCTATTTTTAGGTCAAAAAATTATCCCACGCGGTGATTTTCAAGGACATCCTTCCAACGACTCTCTAACATTTATTTTTACATTTTTAGTTTTTATTTTTTCATATTACCAACAAACACAATTATGATTATTTATTGTTCATTATTTACTGTTTTAACTTAAGTAATCTATTTACGTATCTAATTGGGTAAATTAAATTCCATTGTAGGAGTTTCTTGGAAGAGTGATTGCTGAAACCTTTTGAATTATAATAAGGAGTAATACTGGGTCGTAGGTAGTAGGTTTCGGAATTCATTATGAATATACATGTACTATGTAGGAGGATCCTTTGGGAAAATAAAAATAGAAAAAAAAACTGAATAAACATTTTTCTTTGGTAACGAGTAAATCCATCTTTTAATTCATATAAAATGCGTAAAGAAAGAAAAATCAAATATTCAACTGTTGCCACCGTAGGGTTTAAAAAGACATTGGACTGTGTAGGAAGTGCAGTCTATTTTAAATCATTTTAGTCCTTTATGACTTTGAAATGTTGTTTCTGGTCTCTTTAACGATTTATTATGCTGGACTTTGAGTTAACTTTAACTTTTTGAATGCCCTTGCAATTAGAATTCTGGGAACAACTAGTGTACAACTCTAAAGAAAAATGCACAAAATATAAGTAAAGGACTTGGTTCTCCTTTGTCATTATGAACACTTCTGAGAGAGACTGACAATTTATTCTTTATAGGAAAATAAAGTTTTTCGTAAGTCTTGTCACTGGTTCCATGAATTGCTTTGAGTAACAAGACTTATTGTTATTGGAAAAAGTACAAAAAAACAGATTTTTTAACATTAACTACTTTTCTACCACTTAAGTACTAATACCCTTTACGCTATACCGCGAGGCTATACTAAGCATTTCCACTTACATAGGTCGATCATTAGGAAACTGCCTTAAACATGAAATTGACAGCGGTTCTGTCGTAATAGTAGGCGTCTACCAGTTCCAGTAAGGTCGAACTACATATTAGTATTATCCCTATATGAGGTGCTTCGACATATTTGTATCCTAGGTCTATGGCAGGTATATGGTATAAAAAAGGAACTGTTTCAACTGATTGGTGGTTGTGCGTCGGGGAGACTTACCTATTGGAGAGGCTTTGTTGGTTGAGGGCGAATTTCACCCCGTAGTCTAACGCCACCTAAGTAGGTAAGTAGTAAACTGGAGTAGGCCTTTACTGATAATACAACCATTTTGTTTGACAACAGCAAAGGAAGTACCGTCATTTGTTTTCGAGTCATCAATAAACAAAAGTTGCCATCCTAGCCTTTCTTTTATTTCTAGAAACACTGTTTTGTAGACTCCGTTGATGGTGGATGGTTTTGAATATTCTGAAATGTGAGTAATATTAGAATTCTTGGGCAAAATTAATATTAAATTTATTGAAATGAGTAGGTACCCTAATAATCTTGAATGGTCTTTATTTGGTTTCAGTATAGGTAGCATGTTTGAAGGATTATTCTCCTGTCGAAGATGATGTTGTACAGGGATAGCAGCTTGTTTTTGAGATGGACTGTTTCTAAGCAATGAGTAGGGTATTCTATCAAAGCCTGGAACTGAGTTCATACAACTTTCGAACTAAACGACTAATGGGGAATTCAATCAACTTTGCTGAGGGTGAAACGACGTAGAGCGGATCGTTCTTGTTCAAGGATTCGTTTTCTTTTTTCTTTAATATATGCAATTAGGATGGAAATTTGAGTCACCTTGAGAGTTTTTCCAGCGCATTCCAAAGTATTCGTTTATTTCTATTGGGGGCGGGTTATATTTCCTGATTCCGTTTTAATAATTTTAATTGTGTGGGGAACATAATTGCCTGTTAGACATTTGATATCAGCACACTTTTTTTTTGCGTGGAGTTTTGGTTGGTTTCCAAAATGAATTCATTGGAACAAGTAATTATTTCCTAAGTTAGCAACTTCTCGGTTACTCCTAGTTGGTTTGAGTGAGACTTGTTTCGTGACTTCGGCTAGAAACAATTCCCAATTGGCTAATTCTGTCAAGAATTTTGGTAGGGTTGTTGAAAGTTTAAGGATGTTTCCTGATGATATTGTGATAAGGATTGGGTAGTGGTCGCTGCTGTATAAGTCATCGGAGACCTTCCAAACTGATTTTGACGTGAGGTTAAGCGATGTTCAAAAATGTTTTCAGTTCGAGAGTTGTTTTACATTCGTTCGATGTGTCAAGTTTAGACAATGTTTCTTAGTATTTTCAAACAGACTTTTCTGCAAATTTCTGACAAAATTTAGACCACATCGACGTTTTGAAAAAATAGAAAAAATTTCGCTAAGACCTGTCCTTGACCTCGTGGACGTTTTGAGAAATTTAAGATGAAATGTCGTTTTAAGGGACATTTAAAGTTGATTATGTGACAATCTACAAGTAGCATGTCACCATCTTGAGATGGTGTACACGAGATTTGATATACGAGTAGTTGAAACTACAAGGAAAATTACTTTATTTAAACTACGAGTACATTACTCATGATGTACCTATTTTATGTGTGCTTTATACACATCTTGGCAGAGAGAAACGAGAAGATATTTTCTCTGAAACATTTGTCTCAAAAAAAAAACTATAGCCTAATGAGATGGGAGTATCCAGATTATTCCAGTATTTCGAAGTTCATGTAAACTCCTTAACTATTTCCTTTCCTAGATTTTTTTTTCTTCCAAATTTAATAGTGGATCGCATGTATCTAGCACCAGCGCCCAAATCAACTTGGGCGCTATCCCAAAAATTACAAAACCTGAAATCAAGACAGGCTCACAAAAGTCTATGCACTAGCTAGGAACGGTATAGGTATGTAATTATTTGGACTGCAATAATTCTATGGGCATAGCAAATAATATGGAAAGAATCCGAAAAAGAGATATAAACAAACGGGCTAGGGATGAAATTTTCCAACTGAAACAGTCCAAAGAATAACTTGGAAACTACAGCTGTAAATGAAGTAAAACTTCCTCTCAAAGCCATGCTAAGGATCAGACTTTATACTCGGCACAAATCACACAACTGCGCCTTGCTTATAAAGAAAACCGCCCTCTCCTTGAATCAAGACCCAAGTCAAGAATACAAGGGGTTTCTAAAGACTTACAACACTTTGTAACCCTCCACATCTCTGCTGGCTTTAATTTATCTTTGTAGTATCTACTATAAAAATCCGAATCCGTGCTAAAATCTTGACTTTCACAAAAATCAATTACCGAAAAACTTTCAGTAAAAATATTCATAAACTATTGGGTTGTAAAGCGGGAGGTAGACAATCGGATTGCTCAAATATTGCGAACTTCAATAGAAATTTCCTACAAATGACTAAAAACGCCATAAAAATTGGTGTAAACCCTTTACTACGTTGCATAATGGGCAAAAAAACAGGTCTTTCACTTTACTTTTTAGGGTTAGGGAGTGTTCTTCAGACTTTGGAACAAATTAAGTCTGGTTTTTTAAGACCTTACAATCTTCGGTACAAAATTCCCTAAACAACAGAAAGAATCCCATAAAACCGGTGTACCTATACTTTCTTGAGTTATTGCGTAGTAATTACCTTCTTAGGAATTGCTAAAACCTTGCAAGTTCGAGTATAAATTCCTTAAAAGTCACTAAAAAAAACCCATAAAAATTGATATAGAACCTTTATCGCGTTCTAATATCGACAACAAACAAGTCTTTCATTTTCACTAACAAACTAAACGTGATTTTTGAAGACTATTGATAGAAATTGATAGAAAATTTCCGAAACACAAAAAACGCCATAAAAATTAGGTGTAGACTTTCTTAAGTTATTGCATTGTAACCCGGGAAGTAGGCAAACTTTGCACATTTGAATAAAAATTCCCTAAAAAACGCTATAAAAATTGGTGTAGGGCGTTTACTGCGTTGCAAAACGAGCAAAAAACAAGTCTTTCATTTTCCTTTTTAGGGTTAGGGATTATTCAGACTTTGCGAATTCGAATAGAAATTCCATTTGCAACAAACAAGTCTTTCAGAAGCTAGACGTGATTTTTGAAGACTGTAAGATCTTTGATAGTAAATTCCCTAAACACAATGAACGCCCTAAAAATCGGTACAGATCTTTAATCATAGCCATATTGCAACGCTGAAAACAAACAAGTACTTCACTTTGCTTTTTATGATTTGGGATTGCTTAAGAATGTTAAGGAATGGACCAACCCTAATGATATCGGGCTAGAACGCAAAAAATAGTGAACAGGGATTACGTCCAATCTCTTCTACTTACTACTGTTACTACTGTCTACTTACATATGTATGTACATATGTATGTACATATGTACAAAGTTGCAAGTAAAAATTATTTCGCAGTGTGAAAAGTTTTCCAAATCGCACCCTAAAGGAAGTACTTAAATATGAAGTTTAAGAAAGCCGCAGATAGTTTGACTAGTTGACGCGAATGAAGAAGATTATTATATGTATGATACTATGTTTATATGTGAAAAAAAATTTGAAAAGATTTGATATTATCAAGATACAATTGGCTCATACTCGGCACGACAAGGAAAACCTATTGTGGATAGTGTTAGCATGTTAAATCGATGGAAAATTAGTGCCATTATCTCTCGAGAAGAAAAAATCCACCAACATGAATTCCCATCACTCTAATGGATCCCAAAACGTAAGAAAGTCAGCGAGCAATTGCTCATGAACAGAATGCACCTGCAATTAATTGGTTTTTATTTCGGAGCGTTGGCTTACCACCCGAAAACTTAGGACTGATCTCCTTACTACAGTTCGGGGTGAACCTGGGCCTCACTGACTAATCTCCTTAGCTAGACTATTATTGTCTATAAATTCGATATGAACCAGATCCACATAATTCATTGCTAAATTATTCCCTCCTTCTGCCCCTCCCAAACTGATCTTAATATTCAATGAAGTATCTTTTGCTTAATAGCTGTTCTATCTTTTAATTTCATCCAACAATCGGCTTTACATTGTAGATTTGAGTTCTGCAAGTAGGAGTTTTGAGTTCAGTTGCTTAACGAGAATAAAATCTTCGATTTGACAGCCTCAAATCCAAAGAAAGGTTACTGTCTTGTAATATCATACAATACACTTTATTGAGTCTTATTATTCTGGAAGGCGTTGAAATCTAGTTGGTTTACAGGCATCTGTTACAACACAAAAAATTGAATTTTACTTTAATAAAAAGTGAGAATAGACACCATCCTATAGTTCAGTGAATCTATAGGTAGATGTTGTTCGACCTTTAGGTGTGATAGCGCTTCCTGCACATAGTACACTTTTCCCATCATGTGAAATGCTGCATATTCCTTCATAAACGAAATTAAGGAGATTGTACTTACTACCTAAATTTAATGCGTTTTTTTTTATTTTATTTTGTTAGTAAGTTATTTTAAAACCGACTGGCGACAGTGGGCTTTGTCTATCCTAGACGAAATCGATTTTTTACAGAAGAGTCCTTAGGCATGCTATACAGATACAGTACTTAGAGGATTCACAAATTTTCTGGGTTGATGTGACGTAATAAACCACGAACTCCACTCATTTCATATAATTTATTCACATCAAATAGATACAGTCAACATGTTTTATTTATTACTTTATGCTTGTCTGATTTTTCTACGGATATGATTTCGTCATGTGTTGCATAAAGGGCTATTTAGGACAAAATACACAAAGTTACATGTGTATATTGTTGCGGAATGAATTGTTAATTATACCACAGTTTTAAACATCACGATGAAATGTCATTTGCATTTGTTAACCCCACATGAATATATTATACACTAATTCAAAAACACGCCGAGTTATTTTATTAGGGCTTGATGTAATCAACAAATTGAAAGCGTGAAAAGTCTTCTTTAATTTACGACAGTGTAATTGATTGTCACACGCACTTTTAGGTTAAATTTTGTAGATACAGTACATACATATTGCATGTATGTGTAGTATTCGAATGTGCTTTATTAAGTGATACATGGATTTTGACTAACCCTTTTGTTATAACAAAGACTAGAATAATCTAGTAATCATTGGAGCAATCATTTATAGTCCGCCACAGTAATTCCATAATCAGGATAATAAAACCCCGAATATTTCATTTGATGTAAAGATTTGGATGTGGCCTATTAATGCATCCGATGTAAAAATATATTTCTTTAATATCTCAAATAGAAACTGCATACGTACAGTCAGTCACGAAAGTCTACATACAGCGCTGAAAAGTGCTAAATTTGAATCGAATTTTTGGCTTTTTTCTTGTTTTCTTTGAATTATTGTGAGGATATGATTTGTTTTTGTTTTGAATCATGTTTTTAAACAATAATAATGTTATCTAATAAAAAACAAAATTGAAATTTTGTCTATAAATGATTAATGAAGGATTTAGCACTTTTCAGGGCCGTATGTAGACTTTTGTGACTGACTGTATGTATCCATGTCAACTTAAGTTGATTAACCAACCCTTTGGAAGTAGCCGACATCGTAATGTTACATGATATATGTACATTTATATGTACATACATAAGTACAACGTTCATATCCATTAACGTATTGTATCCATCCGAAATAATCACATGAATATATTTTACATCCTGAGGTATAATAACGAGAGCCTTCGTGATCGTATGGTAAATTTTACGCATCGTCTTACCAAAGAAGTGGAAATGATCAGCAAACCAGTTCGCCCGGAAATGGCCGTTTACGGGAGAGTAAAGAAACACTAAAACTAGTTCTTCGGCATAACACAGAGACTTCATGGTATATATGTACATATCTACGTATCTATCAACAGATATCTGGACATGGATGAAGACCGATAAAGGGTCAAATAGCAGTCGCAAAAAGAGATGAGCTAGAGTCCCATTAGAGTCAAGTTAATGCGATTACTTGTAATCACAATGGAACTGAAGGTACAAAAAGCAATTTGCTATAGTTTGTAATCACTACTTCAAACTTATATCTGACAACCGAACTCGTATCGTTCTTTTCAGTAACAATGAATTTTTTAACAGAAACTACAACACTTAAAATAGGATGATCCATTGTACCGCCACAAAGCGGTTGCTTTTTGTTTATTTCATAGAAAGCTAAGAAGAGTTACGGCGTCAATACTTTCTACATCAGCACCGAAATTATGCCACCTGATACGAGCTAATGCTGGAAAATGAATGTTTTAAACTCTAATTCATTTAAGCATATCACATTGCGATATTTGCCAAAAGCAAACTTGCTAGTTAGGACATTAATAATGTATCTGCAGTCCTTTCTGTTAAGAGACAACAAGAATGTCTTTTGGTTTACCACGTCCAGGAGCATAGTTGTTATTTTTCCATACATTTTGAAACAGTAACCAGATAATTAATGCACTTAGATATATTATACAGAATGGTCACTCTAAGATCTCTATAAATGGACTAATGTGGTTCGGTGTCAAACCTCAAACAACTACCCGCATTAAGGCCATATTTCAGTAATCCAGTACCACACTCCTTTACTCTAAAAGACTTCGACCACCTTTCACAAAATACCGACTACAAATATCGATAACTTCTGTTCGAGAAAAAACCCGTATCATCTTCAGGATTGATTGAGAGGAAAATCTTTGGCGACAAAAAGGGTACATACGGATGGATCTAAGACAGAATTGGTAGTGGGTCGTCTACTACTCTTAAAAGATGAATAAACAATTCAAAATTAAGCTTATTTGGGTGCCTAGCTGCAGAGATATTCCAAGGAACATCATGGCCGATCAACTTCCTTGACAGAGTACTACTCTATCGATTCTACCAGATAAGGGGAATGGGGGCATCCCTCTCGCTAAAGTTAAAGTGTTGTTTAAATTCAAGGCAATTAATGTGACCAACCGCAGATGGGCAGTCGGCAATAATAGCTAGTGACCCCTCGACGAGTTAGGACGACACTTTGGAGCATAAGAAGGAATAGACATGTCTATGAAGTTAAAACCTAAATATGATGCTGTAGGAGTTTTGTGGCAGGAACACGGCGACAAAGTAGCCATAAAGGATTTCACTTCTCCCATGCATTAAAAAACGAAAGACAATTCTTTAGTGTCTCATCAACAAACAGATCTTACCCAACTGTCTAAAAAGATTGAAAGAGTTGCGGAAAACTAACATATTTGGTGTCATTACAAAACACTGCATCATCATCACTTCTGTAGAAGCTGTATAGACGAAAAAGAGGAGAAAACTATTACTCCAACCACGAAGTAGAATGCACTTAGGAGCCTACTATTCGAATACTTCAGCGAACTGGCTAACGCAAACATCTGGGTTGTCACCTCGGGAATTGTTGTTTTCATTTTATTACTCTCTGATTGATGGCAAAAGTCCTTTAAAATATTGCCTGAACACTAAAAATTATGAACAGCAGTGAAAATATCTGATTCAATATCACGTTTGCTAAAAATTATCTCGACTGTCTAAAATTTTGTAGAACCAGGAAAGGCTGTAAATATATGAAGGGTATTTTTTTTTCAATCCGGTACTAACTTCAGACAGTTATATCTGTCAAACAAATTGTCAAATTGCAAACTGTCAGTGTCACTTTTATTTAGTAGTCTTTGCAAATTCAAATTTTTCGATATTAGTTCCGAAGTTATGGTTCTATGCGCCAAACTTATAGAACGCTTGAACCATATTTCATCCGACTAATTCAACTATCGGAGACCGCTATTCGTCGTATTTTTGACAGTTTTTGCACAACATTTTCTTTGCAAGAAGAGTGCGTAGTAAAGAGAATATATGTAGATCCGTTCAGGAGACAGTTGAAGAAGATCCAAATTTATCTGTCCGTCGACTTTATCGAAAATTTTCAGCAAAGTTCTGGGTTTGAAAGCTTACAAGATGCAGCTCGTAGAAGAATTGCATCGAAATTTCTGTAAATGGGCCTAAAATCAACTGGCATTGTATCCACTGTTATATCGAAAAATTGTGTTCAACGATGAGGCTTATTTTTGGTTCAGTGGATATGTAAATAAGCAAAATTGTCGCATTTGGAACGAAGATAATCAACATGAGATTATCCAAACGCTATTACATCCCGAGAAATGCACAGTTTGGTGCTGTGGGCTAGTTGAGTCATCGGACAATTTTTTTTTCAAAAATGAGGCTAATCAGCGTGTTACGATCAACAGTATTGGCTATAGAGCCATAATTAATGACTTTTTCATTAAATGGCATGAATGTGGAAGAGGTGTGGTTCAAACAGCATGGCACTACATGTATGGCAAACGAAACAATCAACTTATCGAAGGAAAATTTCGATGAACGCATAATTTTGCATAATGTACCTGTAAATTGGCCCTCAAAATCTTGTGAATTCACGCATTTTGATTATTTTCTTTGGGGATCGCTAAAGTCGCTGGTCTTCACTGACAAACCAATAACAATCGACGCATTAGAAGTCAACATTATTCGTGTTATTGAGGACATACGGTCACAAATGCTTGAAAAAGTGGTCAAAAACTTTGTCTCTCGGATTACATTCATCACATCTAGCCGTGGTGGGCATATGCCCGAAGTTCTCTCGATTGAACACAAAGAAATGATTATTTTATGAAATTTTATGTATTTTGTTCAAAATCAAAGTTAGTACCAACTTAAAAGAACACTCTTTACAACATACAAATGTCAAAATTCCTTTTCAAAATGTTAAGATTTATTCCCACAAAGTAAACCCAAACCAATATATTCATATAAACCTACATATCTGTGCAGGACTCAAGTTTACTACATGTAAGTATGCGCTTCTCCATATATGCTCCCTATTCATGCAAGAATATATCAAGTTACAAAAAAAATAAAAAAATATCAGAAATCAAGCTCCTTACGAAGTGTACCATTTGAACATGAAACCATTTTATACAACTAACAATCAATAACTCTTGAAAATGTATTTCCATTCAAAGAAATCGAGAATTTTCCAGAAAGGACTTTTTTAAATTTTAATAAAAGGAAAATATTTTTCTTCGATTTGAGGTCCAGCATAGCATTTCACCCACAATAATTCGAAGTAAGATAGTATCTTCTCATTGTTTTCAGATAGTATACGATTGGTTTCCTTGCGAATCCTTTGCAGTCTCAATTCCAACTTCAACGTATTTTAAAATACTATACGAGTAGACGACTATTTTCCCATGGACGGCAGCTATGAAAATCACAAGCTTTTACAAAAAAAAATTGGGCTTCACCATTATAACAAGGACCAGACTAAAAATAAACAAGAGTAGCTTTAAAGAGAAAAGTCCATACAATGTCGATGCGATAGGAACTCTCGTTTTTAATCTTCTTAACATCGAAACACGGACTGTGGTTGGTAATGAGCTTTTTGGGTGCCAATAATACGAGTATTAGCCAATTTGATGACCACTACTGGTTGTTTAACATTTGAAACTATGTGAAAAGGCATTTCGAATTGTATTGAATTTTGCTCCTGAATATGAAATAGTTTGCCTCTGTGAAGGGAGTTGCAATGGAAGTATATTTATGTGTGTGAGTATTTATTCAATACAGGACAGGCTATTGATGTAAAGGAATGAAAATTGTTAATTGTTAATTTTTGAGTAGTTTAAATACGAGGATAACGCAGAGAGGCATTATCATCCTCGGAGTCTATGCATGGCCGCATGAGTCCTACTACAATGTTTTCAATTGCACTTGGTTTACTGCTGGAGCTGATTAAATTGTTTTCAATTGCATCCTTCGTAGTTTCACGCGCACAGAATGAAGTCTAAATTAAATCCATTTAGCGGATTAGGTAGCAATTTTAACTATAAAATAAAAATAAACTAACAAACACTTAATATAGTCAAAAGTTTATCGTCGGAACTTGTCAGAGTCGCTTGGCTAGAGATATAGGACCCTCTGACTGTGTTTGTCAACTGAATATTCAAGGCACCAGAAATTCAAAGTGTGAACATCTATTAAGGATTTTAGAGGCAAATTAAGAGGTAAATCAAAACTTGCAAATTCTTGGAGACAACTTTTCATTTAGCAATTTCAAGGATAAACGATAATTGCAGGACTCGTTGCAGAAAAAATGGCCAATCGCCATTACTCTCCTAAGCACCACCTACTACAAGGTCCTCAAACACTTAATCTACAACAGAATCAATATACTTACTTATCAACAAAGACATCCCCCTGGAAGAAGATGGTTTCCGAAGAGATGGTAGATTCACTGATCAGATACTGATCAACGTTTACCGAAACCGGCGTTCAAAAAACACGCTTAAGACAGACGCTGTCTGGCGTTCTGGAATAGGTTAGAACTTTTTGAAAGTGAAACTGATGCATATTATGCCAAGAAGTCGGTACTTTCATGTATTCCTCAACGGCAGGATTGAGCGTAAGCATACCCAATGACGGGATCCGACAAGTGTCAGTTCTGGCTCCAAAATACAATTATTTGAAGCGACAGGTCACTGGGATCCAGGGCCTAACTTCTCACAACCATTCGTGTTTTGCGTGTTATATTCTTTACATGAATGGAAGGCTATTTAATGCCGTTTTTCATGACAGATCTTTATTCTCTGCGCGAACACTTCAAGAAATGGAGGGTCATACACAGCATAACCAAAACAGAGTCGGCCTTTTGCCACTTGAATAGCCAAATAACTCTTGGATAGCGGTGTTGTCTGCTTTATAGCAGTCTAATACCTCTGCTAATTTTTCGGCTGCACGCGATCTGCTAAGAGCATATCCGAAGGATATTGTCCGTATTTCGATTGGTATGGTTGTCAACAGTGAAGTCATCGTTATCTGAAGCTTTAGTGGTTTTCGAAACTAGTTTTTTCCGTGGTCGGGAAGTTACCGCTACCCACAACTCCCCATTTGGAGGACCGGTTCCCTTTAATACCGCTTGGACGAATGTTCGGATTTTTTTCAGTCAGTAACCCGCTTCGAGGATATGAGCGCTGCCACCAACTCTTTTCCACAACTCTGGCTTAGTAGTGGAGATCCCTATAGACCTGAGATTCGAATATGTCGAACCAGTTCATATAGGGATGACACTAGATAGTCCAGTCGACTTGACTGGAACTGTGGACGCCACCGTTGATTCCAAAAGGTGGTGGACAAATTTAAATATCAAACTGGAGGATTTTTCTACCAAGTATTAGCATTAACATCACTGACTCTACCACTCATATACCAGACTCTAATATATCTAGATACATATACATAATTGCATATGTACGTGGACACTACTGAATAAAATAAGGAACCGCTGCAAGGATTTTCTATTTTAGTGGAGATCAACAACTGTTCACTCTTCCTGTTTGATGGTAACCGTAACGTTTTCTACAAGATCCCACCTGATGTTGAAAAGCCTTAGTACTTCATTTATGTTCAACAATTCAGTTTAATTTACAAGGACGTATTCCCGTGATGAGACTCTTACAACTTTTGAACATATGTACATATGTATTTATGTACATAAAATCACTCATTTAGCTACATATTTCGTTTGAATAAATAAATTTTAATTTGTTTTAATTAATCTGATATAATAAAAGTTCACATTCCCTGAAATATGAACTGTGGTAAGGTTTGCTTTTTGAAAATGTAACCTTTTCTGTGAAAACAATTAAACTTATTAACGTAAACATTTATGTAAATGTAACTCGTATTATTATTTTCGACTTTTTATTGGAAATTCCATCAACATATAAATATGACGTGAAGCTCAATAAATATTTTTCACTGTTTCACAAGATTTAATTAGTTCACAATTCTAGGTAGTGTAATATTTAAAAACAAAAAATAATTATTTTGAACGTCAAGAGCATGTGCGTTTCCAATGGTAAAATATTAATCTACGGATCATATTTCCCACGAAACGAAATATCCTGATATGATTTCGATTTCGAGAAATTTTCTTATAATTAAAAACTCTTACATATAACTAAATAGTTCAGTTAAGAATTTAATTATACTATTTTATTTAAATAAATGTAATTAATTATGTACATACATATATAGATATCGGATTTGTGAATATTTAAGTCGTCTGTGAAGATTTCCGTACCGACTAAATCCTTCATTTGGACAAACCCGTAGATGTTTCATTGTGCACTGTACCCACTTTGTTTCATTCGGTAATGTATTTCATTTGTATGTTAAGGAAATTCAAATCCCAAAGCATTCAGATTTTTACAGGAATCTTCTGCACTATCAGGCAGAAATCCTTTTTGTGATGAAGTAGGTACTTTTGGTTCTCTATACAGAGCAAGCAGGTACATACATATGTATATGTGTACATACATATGTATGAATTTTTATATACCATTCTGCTTTGCTTAGAAATTTTCGCTGAACTGCTCTGGAAGTTCTCTACTGATTTGGAGTTCCATTGTAAAGCTAATAGCTTTAGGTGCATAGTTTCAGAAGCTATAGTTTAATTTAGTGTAGAATCTTTGGAGTGGTAATCACATACACATCACATCAGTTCGGAGTGGTAATGACATACATACATATATAGCAATAGATATGATTTTTAAGGACACCATACATTTTTGTGAAGACAAAAATCAATAGTCCTAGCCAAACCTCCTGAGTTGATTTTAATACAATCAAATACTTAAGACCTGAAGAGTTAAAAACATTAAAAACAAAGGTGCAGGGCCTTAAGTTTATGATAAAAAGTTAAAGATTTCATCGAAAACAGCAATAACTACTTAAACCTATGAAACCAGTAGTAACCAACTTTGGTTGCTGTCTGATGTTGATTTCATATATAAGTACATATGTATACCTATATACAGTTGTGTTCAAAATATTTTAAGTCCTTCCCGTATAGATATTTTTCGCATAATCGATGCTGCAGACATTTAGGTAAATATTAGAATCGTATTTGACCAGCAAAATTAGTAATAATAGAAAGTAACATACTTACATGTTCGAGGCTTTTATTCAAGGAAGTGACTGTGAACGGAAAAGTGGTGTTCAAAATAATAGAGGTGATTGCAATAAAGCTAATAAATTTATGTCTACTGTATAAAGAATTAAGAAAACAAACGGCTTTTGTTGCAAAAACATAATTCACAGTTTTTTACTTCACTTTTTCTTTGAAAATCGATCGTATTGAGACGAGGGAAGCGTAGAAATCAAGAAAAGCTAGAACGCATTTGCAAACTACGCGAAATGGGAAAATCCTACAAGGAAATTCAAGAAAATCTTGGATATGTTGTTTCAATAATAGTAAATGCCTTAAAATATATTGGCAGGACAGAAAAGCCGAAGACATGTCGATAGTACGTTATTCGAAAAACAACCCAGGGACAATATTCATGTTGCTATTAGTGATGTTACGATTCACAGAAGGTGTCTAGAAAATAAACTTTTTGCCCGAAGCCCCGAAGCTCACGCATCAAATTTGCCAAAAAAAATATTGTGTGAACGGACGAAAGTAAAATCGTCTTGTTTGGTGGAACTGGTTCCCGACAATATCGTATATTTGCCTCAGCGAAAGCATCGAAGTAATTTAGGTTGTAGAGTGACCACCACAATTTCCCGAGCTAAATACAATACAGAATTTGTGGTGTGACATATAAAACTATGGTACACATCCACAAACCTAAAAAAAACAGCTTTAGAGGGTTGTTGAGGAAGCCTGGGGTAAAATGACTCCCACTTTTTGTCAGAATGTTATTGACCCTATGTCACGTCGTTGTGGAAAAATAAAGGATTTTCAACCAAGTATTAACCTGCCTAATATTAACCGTTAAAGTTTTCTCAACTAAATATTGTTAAATAATATGGGTTGGGGTCAAAATCCCGAAAACCTAAATCCTAAAAACCGAAAATTCAAAATCCCGAAAAATTGGATTGAGTACAAAATATAACAATATAACTATGTGACAAAAAAAAAGTATCTATTCGTTTTCGGCGCAGGGTCATAAGTACACAATTCGATTTGCACATAAGCAGTGGAATATACATACATATATGGGGGAGTATGCTGCCCCCGCAACCCCCTACTTGGCACTGTTGGATTTGGAGTAGGTACCAGGTTGGGTATATGCAGTTTCTTTAAATTCATGCGAAAAATGTCAGTTTAATTTTCGGAATTTTGGCCTTTCGGTATTTCGGTTTTCGGGATTCTGTCCGACTCCCAAATAAAATTAACTCTGTTTTCTAAAAAAAAGCAATGTTTTAAAAAATTTAATAAAAATCGCATTTTTCTATTTACTGCTTCCATTATTTTGAGCACAGCTATATATTTAGGAAAAACTGACTGTAAAATTCATAGTTGAAATAAAACCTCAAAGGGCTGTCAAAATATGTACCCATACCCACATTCTGTCAAAGTAAATACTAGTCAACCGGTTAGTGCGTCTAACTATAGAGCGGGAGCTTCGAGGTTCAATTCCCAGACAACATCCAAGTTTTTTCACGGTTTCACCTCTGGCGAGCATCTGAGAAATAATTGCTTTGACCCCATCCATTCGTGTGAAGAATATAAAAGGCGCAGATAATAACACACATAACGCGAAGCTAAGAAGCTAGATCCTAGGTCCCATTATTTTTTTTTTTTCTTTTGTAATTCAGAATAAATTTCCCTTTAAACGGACTTGAACATCAAGTTCAGAGTAAATAGGTATAAACCGCTGCTGGACGACTTCAATATTGGAGTATGGGTCTCACAAAGGTGATATAAAGTTATGTGGTTACGTAGGGGTCTGGACATTCCTTAGACCAACGTTTCGCCAGGCACAGTACTGTCACTACGTTTTACTTTGTCAAAATGGGAACGGAACTAAAGTTCCCTATCGCAGATATCACCAAAAACACGAAAACATGAGACTGAAGAGAAAGATTCGTTACAGAGAAAGTAGTTCCCATGGTATGAATTTTGACATTAGATAGAAAATCTGTTTACTATATGTACATATGTCAACCTGAAGAAAGTGAAAGCCAGTGGGTGAAGAACTGATTGATTGTCCCTACAAAATAGACAATTTTATCCAATAAAAAAGTTACACAGTATTCCTGTGACTTTTTGTAAAAAATATTTATAGTACATACTACAATGTTAAAACTTTATAAACTCCGACTAAAACCAAAATCGGAAGTCATTCAACCAGTGCCCACCTACATTTCAAGATACAAAGGAACTTATTCCAGGAAGGGGGTCACAACAAACACGATTAATTCATTATTTACAAGAAAAACAAATGATCCAGAACCTTCGAGTCAAAAGGTTAGAAGGGCCTAAATGATTTCCACTTAAAGCGATTAACAGAGGATATCTCCTAGTATCTCCTGTTAAAAGCTACTGGGTTCTGCACGATTTATTTTCCCAATCACTGTTAGGAAATTACTTTTACTTAAGTAGATACAAAGCAAAAAAAAAACTCGTGAATATTTTCCTGTTCAGTGGACCAATGAAGTTTCATGTCTAATTGAGAACAAATGCCGGTTAATATGTGTATATCCTGGCAGGTACATATGTATGTATGTACTAACATCATTGTTATCGAAACAATCAAAACATTTAATTGATCTATACACCATAGAAAGTAGGACAACGGTGGCGTATAAAAAGAAAAAAGTAAGTGCCTACACATGAGCCAATGGAAAGATATTTTGAAAGAATTCCCATCCTATACTGAAGATAAATTCCCCACACCCCCGCAATATGTTCAATCCACACATACACATATGTATTTCCAATCGATTAGTGTGCATCATTCCTTCATGAATCCACCCACTAAAGCCATTACTTACCTCAAACTCCAATATGTTGACCTGGTTTATCGTTCGCTCTTTATTGCGAAATGTCAGAGGAAATTCAATAAAATCCTCAAGATCCAGGACAGTGCAATACGATGATGGATGTCTTTGGAATTAAAAGGAAAATACCTAAACGTTTTTTCATTAATTTTCAATCAGTAGAACTCTCCTAAGGATAGATACGCCGGCGAAGAGAAAACTCAATTACAATGCACTCTGTGCAGACGTGAAGCACACTTTTATCCTCAAAGCACAAGAATTACTCCTTTTTTTTCTTAACTCCTTCGCTTTCTCTTTCACTGAATTAACGATTCAACTGACGCTTTCATTTTCCTTATCGCATTGAAACTATGTACTACTAAATCACCAAGAAAGCAATTTCACAGGTATTTGCACATCCTTTACAAAGGGGACAACAATCGCAGATGAGAAACGATAAAAATATCCTTCCCACGCACAACTGAGCAGCCGAACAACCGAGTCCTAAAACAATTCCCGAACGTATCTGTTACACAACAAACATAATAAAAACAAAAACAAAAAGAAAAAAAAACAAAAAACGCGAAACTACCGCGACCGATTTCACCTGCTATCCCGCTTGTATCCTTTACCCTTTGTTTGGCATATAAATTACTCAACTGACACACACTATCACTTTCTTATCGCATATCATCACTTCATCACGACACAAGGAGTAAACAAACCACGAAAGGATACCGGGACGGGATCCGACAAGAGTTACCTTGTCACCCCGAGATAATGACTGAGATGATTGTAAGGACGGCGGCGGCAGTAGGACAAATAACACCTTTCTCGAGGGGATGCTGTAGCCAAACACTAGCACAAGTTTAACACACCGTAATGATTGCAGGAGATAAAAACAAACAAGAAGAGTGACATGCATCCGCAAAAGACCGGAAAGCCAGGCGAAAGAAACAAGCGAACAAAAAATAATCGAACGGAAACGAGCCTCAGAATCTCGTAAATGGCTTTAAATCACGAATGGTATAACGTACGTACGGGAGTGGCATAGAAACGCGCTGCAAGAACGTACACCGACCATTCAATTCGAGGTTACATGGAGTACTAACGTTCGGGAACGCTAGAAGATGGGATAAATAACAGTTGTACTGTTGTTCATGGCAGTTGACGTTGTTCGACGGTTGGTGGGTGTGCGCAATCTACCCTAAATACAATGTGTTCAACACGCAACGGATGTGAAGACGAAGAGAACGTGTATGGTGTATGAAATGGGAATTTCGAATTCGAAAATTGTGTTGAGTGGCAATGTGGAATTTGTTTGAGTTTATATATGAATCTCACTCAATGGCAGCAAGTTCTTATGAACACCGGGGGGATGGAATAAAGAGTGTAATTGCGTATAAGCGTTTTTGTCAGGATCCTATTCTAATACGGAATTTGAATACCCACTCGCTGATTCTTGTAACCATATGTACATAAGTAGTTCCACTCAAGACCAATATTGGTCAAGGAATTCGTGAAATATTGGCCGAATAGGATGTGCTACTGCCAAGCCAAGCGAGGTAGTCATTTGAATGAAATAATATTCCATAATCAATCGGAATGTTTACTCCTTTCAATGAAGCAACAATCGTTGAGAATCGTTTGTAAACTTTTTAAAAGAAACTAACAGATTGCCCACCCTATATTAGCAAAAGAAATCATTTTCACTTACAGAAGTACATATTTGGAAAGAAAAATAAAACACTTCGAATCCATGGATTACAACTGCAGGTATACTCATAGATGCCGAGGTACATATCCATATGTATGTAAGCTGTAGATAGATTAAAGATTAAAGATTGAAAATATTACAATGAGACTAGTTAGACTCTGCAACACATTCTTGAATCTTGTGGGATACTGATATACAAAAAAATTATTATTCTAGACTACAAGACTCTCAACCTAATTCTCCGGATATTGTATCCATGTTTAAGCTGAAGGAAAATAGTAAAGTGGGGTAGGAAGATATTAACACGCTCGTTTGCAGATTTGCGTGTTTTCGAAGGAAGAGCATCCACATATGTACGTAGATAGCTGCATGGCAAGATACATATGAGTTATCTATCACTGCACTAAAAACTAATGGGTTGAATGAATGCACAGATTTAGACCACAACTTTCACTTACAGTACATTCGTCATTGAACGATTAAATGGCTTGCAAATATTTATTCAGAGTCGAAAGTAGGTAGTGTAGGGTTATGAGTTT
This sequence comes from Xylota sylvarum, assembly GCA_905220385.1. Lineage (NCBI taxonomy): Eukaryota > Metazoa > Arthropoda > Insecta > Diptera > Syrphidae > Xylota > Xylota sylvarum. Next base: position 33,042,384 of record LR999960.1, read on the forward strand.
TTCATAAGAGCACTAGGCACCATAATGGACCCATTTTCTTTGCATTGGCATTCACAGAGTAGATGTGTGAGGTCCTTCGAAGATAATCTCTACCGCTATTCTTAAAGCCATTTTTTCGATCTAACATAAGCCACAAGGCCTTAGACACCCTATATGCTCCTTCTCCTAGGTTCGACCATTTTAGGTTAGCAATATTGATGATCTTATCTTCTTAATATTGGTGATTTACTTCTCTGCTCTGGTCCTTGCTTGGCCAGTACATCAGCCCTTTCGTTGCCTCTGCTTGGAACACACCGCGTGTGTTCGAAAGTCTCAGAGCCATTTGCAGGTTTCTGTCTCTGGAGTATATACCTGAGCCTGTACCCTCATAGGTTTTTGGGATCATCTGTGTAAATTGGAATCTCATTTTGTGTAGAGATGACTTTCCTGTGCCAATCCTCCCTTTTCGGGTATATTACTTCGTACGGTATATCGAAGTTGAGGGTACCGAAGATGTCATCCGATTCAGCATGGATATCGGGAAGTGATTTTCTAAGAATGGACCTATGTCCCTCATTATTGGACTTGAATAGCCCTACGTTAGTGAGCCGAAGCGTACTATTTATTACCCGCCTGTAGTTTTATTTGTAGGTCAAGTGGTAAAATATACAGAAACGTCTCGAGTGCAGCCGTGGCCGCAGTGTGCAGAGCACCGGTAATGGCTGCACCCCATGAATTCTTTCGTGCCCCATATGTAAGGATGGGTCTGAGTATCATAGTGTACAATCAGTGCATCATCGCTAGTTCCAGGCTCCACTTCTTCCCCGCTTGTCCCTTGCAATTGAAGAGTGCGTTATAAGCCTTGCTGACTTTTTCCTGTAGTTTCCTATCCAATACAATGCCAAAATATCTTGAACGATCCGAAAGGGACAACTCCACCGCATTCAGGTTCCACAATCCACAATCTCTAACCCATTTCCAAAGCCTGTTAACAGCTGATTCCATCATTTCACTTAATGTGTCTAGGAATTTTCCCCGAATTAAAATTACTATGTCATCCGCATATGCAGTGACGCCTACTCCTGTGCTAGTTAGTTCCTTAAGTATGCTATCAATGAGTAGCACGCAGAGAAGGGGGAATAAAACAATCCCTGAGGGATTTGTCTAGTATCGAATTTCCTTATTGAACTATAACCGAAAGTAGAATTGATGTTTCTTGAGATGAGCATATTGCAAATCCAGTTGGTAATGGCTATGCTCGACGTTGAAACTTTCCGGTTTCCGGGCGGTTTTCATAGCCTCCCGCTATACGTTATTCAAAGCGCCTTCTATGTCAAAGAATGTATCTAGTGCGAATTTCTTGTAATGAAGGTTGGTTTCAATCCACCATACAACCTCATGTAATGAAGTTTCTACTGACTTACCCTTGAGTTTATGTAAATCTTAACATGCATAATGTTAAGCTTTACATAAACTGCTGATGCGACACTTGCCTCTGATGTGTATATTTAAAAGCCTCTATAGTGTCTTGAGAAAGAATTACGAGAGATTGACTTGATTTACCTGCTGTAGATATGAAGACGTCTCTTTTCCATGGCATGACCATTGCATTCCATTGTTTGAAAGGCTTCAGCTTTCATTACTTTCATTTGAGTTAAGTTTTGTGTGTTGAAGTTGATCTGGTTTTCTTTTGAATCTTGTCTGTTTCTTGCCCTTAGACCTAAAAAAATGGGCGTGATGTTAAACTTAGAAATAGTTTGCTAAACTAAAATGATTTTTTAAACAACCCCAATTGCAGTTTAACCAAATTTTTGGAAGAAATGACCAGTATAACTCATGTGATTGCAACCATAGTAGCTGTAGAGTCAGGCAAGGACCTGAGATTCAATTCAATTCTATCATTTGCTCTTGTGTCTGTTTCCAAGTCTGTTACATTAAGTTTACTTGTAAGAGCTACTTTATCATCCTCATTATGTCCTAAATTCAAATTTCACGATAGTATGACTTTAAAAAAAGCAAAACGTATATCTACGTGCATCCCCATTCCACATCTGCAGCAAGCATACTGAATGAACTGAAACTGACTTATTGAAATAGTCAGTCAAAAGATACGTAAAAGTCCCATTCGCAAAAAATATCCTTTATTTCAAACCATATCCTCCAACATGTTTGAATGCAATAACCGCCGACAACAACTAGTCTTTCGAACAGTTTCTCTCGAATCTGCTCTCATCAAAACATTCCTGACCTTAACCAAACCAAAAGTTGAGCCAAAACAGCGCATGTCCTTTAAATTTCATTCATTTTTCAGGATCATTCGGAGAAAAGAAAAAAATTTATCTCCCGAGAACATCCTTAACAGATTCATCAAGGAGCAGAATGCCATAAGCGACCTCAGGCTACGGTCGAGCTGAATTGCATAAAAGTGTTCTTCACGTTTTTTTTTTTTTATTTTTCCTTCTTTTCGTCGTGTTTTAGTTATTTTTTACTCGTTCTTCGTGTCCTTATACAGCGAAAACGAATACGAAACATAATTTAGGTCTAAAAAGGGTTAAAGGCAATGTGGAAGGGAGTTTTTTTTGTTGCTTCTCTACCTACCGTACAGTGGCATAGTCCTCCTATTTAATGCATAAGACATCGGGAGTATATCGTGGCCAGAGTAGTCCCTTGGAAAGTTTTTAATCAATTTATGAGGCTGTTGAGGCTTACATTGTGGATAACTTTATTCTCAGTTTGCATTTTGTGTTTTCTTTCTTTTTAGCTATTTTGTTCGTGGTTTAACCACTTGTACTTGCATCATCCACATTGTGTGGGCGGTGGTGGAAAGGGGTGGTTGTGTAAAGGAGAAGAAAAATGTAAAAAAAATTCAAATAATAGCCAACATGGATTTAGGTCAACAATGTTGATCCTGTATAGTGTTACTGGTGTTACCAATTCAAGAAGTTTTTTCTTCTTCATCCGTTTGGCCGTTGTTTGCCTACCAAAAAAGAGACTGCCATCGGAGTCGAGTAACATCATCATCGTCATGACCTGCTTCTTCCATTTATATTGAAATTTCTAAAGTATTACTTGCCACACACTACACAGTGCGGTGCAATTCAGTGGGATGGATGTAAAGAAATGTGAAGGCTATTTTAAGTGACCACAGGTGTAAGCAAAGAGCAGACATTTTCGACTGCCAATTGGTGGATTGTATGTGGAGCTTTTATGCATTCAATACCAGACCTAATTATGGACTAGTAATTCAAATTATTCAAGTTTCTTCATCAATACTGTGTTATGAGAGTCCTTTGAATAGGGTTGCCAGGATTCTTCTGGGGATTTTATGGATTTGGTGTTGGCATTGGAACTATAACAGAATAGCAAAAAAGAAACACAACTCATGTTGCAAACAAAAATTCAGATAGTATCTGGGAATAATAACTTAATGTAGGAGTGGCTTAAGCCAGGAAAACATTAAGAACTTTATAGATGTCTAAGTATCTATGTCTATGCCATACACCAATCGTGATTGAACCAAAGCGAAGTAAATATGGAGCAGGTTTTGTGGAACCAATTTACGCAAATAGTAAATTTTATTCCTTGAGGCTTACATCAATCTTTTAACAGACATTATGTGAGCCTTCCAGTTGAGACGACAATCAATTAACACTCTTAGGTATTTCAACTCATTTACAAATTTAGTTCAAAACAAAACTCTTTGGTGCAATTGATCCAGGTACAGTTAACTTGGTGATTATCAAGACCCACAAGGATATTATGACTAGAAAGCGATAAATGCATAGTTTTCCATTTTTTACTTAGTATCATGTCATGAAAGTCAAACCAAATACTAAGCAAACGTAAATCTTGTTCCATTTGATTTTTAAAGTCATATGGAGAGTTAGATTTGTAAAACAGTGCTAGGTCATCGGCATACCCAATTAAATAACCATTTGTCGGTAAGCTGAAGACGGAATTAATATAAATGAGAAAGAGAATTGGACCAAGAACGGAGCCGTGTGGTATACTAAATTTGGAGCACGACTATATGATGATAAAGGTTTAGAATAAAACCCTTTTTGAGCCGAGCTCTGTAAAGCTGTACATGCCTTTTGCAGCTCATGGCTATATATGAACACAAAACACAACAATTTAACACAATACGCCCATATAGGGCCTTAAGCCTAGCATATCCTTTTGTGTTATTTGCTTCGAACGAATAGTTAGTGTTTCCGAAAGGCATTGGGTTTTTTTTTTTATAAATTCAATGACAATTATACTTCTGGATGTTTATCAGGCTACACTTTGGTGATGTCTAGGATAAGAAACCTCGAACTCTCCCTTGGTAGTCCAATGTACTAACTATTAAGCAGGTTATACCCATTCTATAAACGGGTGTGATATATGGTTTCAAAATCGATAACATGACGATGGGCATGAACTTGAAAATACAAACTAAGTGCTACTTTGTTGTTAGTTAATGGAAGAGGTGGACCAAAACCATACCAACAGCAAGCAAGGTTTTTTACGCAAAGTTAGGCAGACTGGTGTTTTGCAGCTGACGTAGTTTAAAATGTGTCCGGTTTGCGAGTCGGGCAATTGGTGCTGAGATTATATTTGTCAAGCATATCCCCATACGACCATATTTTCAGTTGAATCTGTGTACGCTTTGTATCAAACTGATTTCAATAGGTCGACGGCCAGGATTTTAATATCTACAGTACAGCATACAGTATCTGACTATGAAGGTTTGAGAGATGCATTGAAGGAAGCATATCACAAGCAAAGATAAATAGCTATTGGCCACTTACATACATATGTATGTATAACAAGGTAAAACACTGGAAATGTTCTCTGAAAAAATTTATGTTGTAATTCAGGAAAATGATTAAACTTCGTCTCACGATCAAGTAACAACCGGACAGGATTTAGCATATCAAGCAACTTTGTAGGCAGGCAAGGAAAAGAAACCGGCTGAGAAACAAAAAAGAAAAATCACTTCGTTTGTAAATCCTACCAAGTCCAACCATCTGACATAGATGAATCGAAAACAAATGTCAGAAAAAAATTGGTTTTGAAACCAATTGGAAACAAATTGGAATTTTTTGGACAGGAGAAACATATTATAAGATTATAGACTTAAGTAAAGGGGTAACGAAGGTAGCTGGTCCTCCAGATTGGGGGTTGTGCGTAGGGGTAACTTCCCAACCAAGGAAAACACATGTGCGGACCCTTAAGAAGCGTGTGGAGCCGAGGAATAAGCAAAGACCCTAGACTGCTATAAAGCAGACATCACCGCCATCCAGAAAGTGCGACGGGATGGGGCGCGCAAAAAAGGATGAAAAACTGTGACTATTACGGTGATTGCTATAGAGAGCAGAAACAGAGCTTATTCGAATGTGGATTTGTCATACGCGACAGACTTAGTCAAGAAGTCTTTAGCTTTTGACACGTGATCGAAAGTATTAGGACAATCCGTATCAAGGTTAAATTCACCAATCTAAGCCTTATATGCGCGCATGCCCCCACAGAAGACAAGGACCATGCTACCAAAGAATGTTTGCTCCTCGACATAACTTACGAGCAATGTCCTAAATATGACGTTAAAATAGTTCTGGGCGATTTTAACGCCAAAATAGGAAAGGAGGACATTTTTGGTAGAAAGATTGGTAAGCACAGCCTCCACGACACCAGGTCCGGAAATGGTCTTAGGCTTATTGACTTCGCTGCCGAAATGTCACTATAGCAAGAACACGGTTTTCTCGTCTCAATATCCAGGACATGGCGGTCTCCTGATCATCAAACGATCCACCTAATTGTTCATATTGCGATAGACGTAAGGCATGCCTCCAGTATTCTGGATGTCCGAACCTTCCAAGTCAACATCGACTCGGATCATTACCTTGTTCCAGCCACGATACGAATGCGGATATCCTTAACGCCACAACAAATACTGTGAGAAGATTTAACATAGAAAAGCTACAACCGCAAGAGATCGCCAGAACCTTTGCCGAACGTGTATCCCGAAATCTCGCTACGACACCTATGCCACCAGCATCAAATGCCGAGGACCAATGGCAACGCTGCCAACATGCCATCACTAACGCCGCAACTGATGTGGTTAAGCGAACTGGTGGTTTCGCCACCAAGAAACCCATGGTCTTGACGAAGAATGCCGGTAAGCAAATGTAGAGAAATAAGAGGCACACAGAGCGGCGCAGCAAAGAGGGAGAGAGAGCTGTACGAGCAAAAAGACGGGAAGAACGTCGTCTTCTCCGAAAGAAGGAAAAGGAGCATGAAAAGCGCGCGAGAGATTATGTTTAATTCAGGAATAACGTTCGGAAGTGTTACCAAAACGTAAAAAGAACGTGTCAGGCCAACAAGACCCATACAGAAGCCTGTAGAGATGAAGAAGGAAACCTCGTAGTAGAGTCACAGTCGGTGCTGAGAATATGAAAAAATTTCTTCTGCAGACTGTATAACGGCGACGAAGACCAACGCGCTGTCATGCAGAATGAACCATTCAACATAGATGATGATAGTCAAAACCGAAGTAAGAATAGCAATATCCAAGCTTAAATCCAACAAGGCTGCTGGACCTGATGGCTTACCAGGCGAGCTGTTCAAGGCAGCTGGAAATGACCTGGTAGAGAGCATACACCAACTTATTTCTAAAATTTTATCAGGTGATTGTATGCCTGATGAATGGAATCTCAGCACCGTTTGCCCGATCGACAAGAAAGGAGACCCCTTCACTTGCGCCAGCTACAGAGGTAACAATCTGCTCAACAGCGCATATAAGATCCTATCTGCCATATTGTGTGAACTTCTAAAACCCTTCGTCAACAACCTGATTGGGCCCTATCAGTGTGGTTACAGACCAAGAAAGTCCACAATCTATCAAATTTTCGCAGTTCTGCAGATCCTGGAAAAAACCCAAGGCGTCCAAATCGATATCCACCATCTTTTCATCGATTTTAATGGCGCATATGACAGCATCTATAGAGACGAGCTATACAGAGCCATGTCTAGTTTTGGCATCCCTGCCAAACTCGTTCCCCTGTGCAGGATGACGATGGAGAATTCTCGCTTCTCCATCAAGGTAGGTAACACCGAGACCTACATATATAACGACAGCTATAACTTTGTGGTAGTATGGGACCTCGATGTCCATTGCCCTATAAACTCTGACAACAACATTACATCAGAGATCACACGAAGAGTTACACTTGCCAATCGCTGTTTCTTTGGTCTGAGAAGGTTATTGAGTAACAAGGCCTTGTCAAGAAGCACTAAGGAGACTCTTTATAAGGATCTCATAATCCCAGTTCGGCTGTATGGTGCAGCGGCATGGACGTTAACGATTAATCGCCGTTTTGAACATGCATACTTAATGCAAGTCTTTGAGCAGTGTGTATGTATTTATATATTTAATGGACAATGAGTGCCTTGAAAAGAACACTACAACCAGTCTGAAAAAATACGCACAAAGTTTAAAAAAACAACATTATTATACCAATTTACATTAACGAGCTGAATTCGCACGTTTCACAAATATTATATTTTCGTCAATAAGTAAAGTACATTTATTGAAATCATTTATCTTTTACCTTTTGTGGGAGCTACGAACTTTTGATATCTGTGCTCCTAAAGTTCACAACGAGATAAAACTTTTAGAGTACGCCCTCGAGAAAAGTAACCGATAAAAATTCGAGCAGTTGCGTTAATTGAGGTTGTTGCAATAACCGCGTCACGAAAAGTAATAATTTAATTCATTATAACCTACATATCTTAAGGGTATATTACGTTTGATACATTGCTTGCAACATAAAGAAAAAAATTGAGATAAACCCTTTGAAAAATATATATTCGTAATCAGCATCAATAGCGAAGACGATTTATCTATGTCCGTCCATATGTATATCACAACTTTTTGGACCTTAAATTTTGAACTGGAAGGATGAAATTTTATATCTGGGCTTTTGAGAAAGAGAAGCAGTAGAAGTGTAAACATTATTAATAAAATCCGTGCCCGATTTTCCATAACATCACTCTTTTGTTTCAAATTAAAAATGTTTGCCAAGACCAAATATTTAGAAATTCAAATTGTCTACAATTCGTCTATTTTTGCGGCGTTTTTATTACAAATCCGATTTTAATAATATTTTTACATGTAACATCCTTTAAATGTTCGAAGTTATCGTTGTACTTCGTGAAAAAATGCAGTATGCCACGCCCACTTTACTAAGGATACGTAGAAAGGAGGATAGGGTATCAAACGATCCATTCCAAATGGTTTATAGCTTTCCTGTATGTTTAACACTGAATCTGACAGCGTTGTCCTTGAAAATGTCCTTGGATTCGTAAAAAATTGTACTCACTTCAGGAAACTTTCCATGAAAAATGTATGGCCCAACTTTTAATTGGAGGATGCAAGTTAAATTAAAAACAAAATTAAGTTGAAAATACGTTACATGAATATGAAAATATGTACCTACCCACATATAATGTGTAAATTACTTAAAGTTGCTTTTTAAAAATAATTTTTCAACATTTTGAGTCTAAGATTATACATACATATAACTAAAGAGAATTTTCGAATAATATATTTTGTTACATATTAAGTTTGTTACTCTCTTGGAATATGGTTTGAATTGTTTCATTCATTCATTTTACGAAACTTTAGTACATTTCGAGGAATCAGGAAGAAAATTTGTATTCTTATTGTCTTCAGTGCATCCTTGGTTGGAACATCCTTATATTTCGTTGTACATTAGGTGCCTGTTTGACATCAGCTGTTGAATTTACATGCTCTTTTCTTCAGCTTACAACTACCCTAACTAGCTAGCAAGTTCGGTGTGAGATTCGTCTTTCAAACGAAACTTATGGGCGAAACCACCCCAGACCAGGCAAGACATAGGAAACGGTTCAAAAATAAAACCGAGACCTTGAGTTGAGCTAAAGCCAGAGTGCTGGAGGCGGAAAACAGAAAAGGTGATGGACAGCCTATGTCCGGTAATGTTAATCAACCAAGACCACATGAATGTAGAAAGCCTGATGGATACTCCAGGAAACAGAAAGGTAGTCAACCCGAACAGCACCGGGAAAACCTAAAGGTGATTGAATTGAATCCTCACAGATATTTTGTGCAGGAGTCTATTGATATTGGCTTGCTGCAGGAGCCTTGTGTGTTCAAAGGAAAGATAAGAGGTCTACCTGAAAGTATTGCCACTTTACACTATGTGCGATCTGACGAAAGAGTTAGATCTTGTGTACTGGAGAGGCAAGCAGTTAAAGCGGTTATACTGCTGCCACTGCGCTGGTCGCTGTGCAAGTAGAAACAGGTGCATGCAGTTTTGTCATGGCATCCACTTCTTCCTAGAGCCTCCCCCAATAAAAGAGTTACAGTCTCTGGTGAATGTCTTTAGGATAGGAAAGAAGATCTAATGATTGGTTGCGATGCTTATGCACACAGTACAGTGTACGGAAGCACCAGCGATAACTACAGAGGAGAAGCTTTATTCGAGTTTGTAGTGTGCAAAGAGCTAACTATTGTCAGCAGAGGAACAGAACCGACCTTTGTGGATGCAAGACGAAGGAAAGTTATTGACTTGACTCTGTATATGTAGTAATAGAATGCTTGATAGAATATCAATTGGTAATGGATCAGACAATGATATCAGACCACAGAGCCATCTCATTTGATGTTCGATACGGATCCAGAAGAAAGAAAGATCGAAAATATGTCAGGATTCCTAGGAACACGGACATAGTAAAATACCAGGAAGTGTTACGGGATAAACTGAATGAGAGGGTACCCAAAATACCGAAAACCACTTGGGATATACGAGTAGAGTCGCAGCTGAAGCATTTACAATCAGCTGTTGAATGCATACCAAGAGGCGTGTACATCTACTTTGGTACATAGATGAAAAGGACCCCACAAGAACGCAGGACTGGACGGTATTTCCTCAGCTTTAATGCAATGGGGTGCAAATCTCATTGTACGTTACAAATCTAGCGATAGGCTACATACCGGTAACATGGAGAGAAACAAATGTGGTGTTTCTTCCAAAACCGGAAGACCGAAGCGAAGTCCTTCAGACTGGTCAGCTTAACAACATATGGAGAGCAACATACAGAGCTAGCAGGTCTACGGAAACAGCGCTACACAAGGTAGTACGTGTTGCGGAAGAGGAGTTATATACCGGAGGCATTGCAATGACCATAATAATGGACATTAAAGGTGTCTTCGATAAGATATGCTTCGAAAGTCTGAGAGTAGCCTTAGAAGACCGCAGGGTTAACCCATTGGTGGTGAGATGGGTGAACAATATGCTGAAATATAGGGCGATAAATATTCTGACGGGAACTTCAAGACTTAGAGGAAGGGTTAGCAGAGGTTGCCCGCACCCGGACTCTCTCGTGAGAAGACTTGAAGAGATTGGCATCCACACTGTGGGATGGCAATAATGGCAAGAGGTAAATTCATGAACATCACAGCATATACTATAAGAAATGCTCTCAGAGTGGTGGAGCGGTGGTGTCAGGAACAAGGGCTCTCCATTAATGCGGAAAAGACAGATCTCATCATCTTCACAAGGAAAAATTTCAGCCCTTGAAGTTTTTCGGATCGGAGCTATAAGTGACCAGGGAGGTTAGATGTGTGGGTGTATACCTAGACGCTGGGCTAAGTAGAAACTTCCATGTGGAAGAGAAGATTAGAAAGGCGAAAAGGTGCTTCATCAGTGCAAACGAGTATGTGGACTAGGGTGGGGAATCTCGCCGAGGTCAGCATAGTTAGACCGATTATCACATATTCGTCAGTTGTATGGTAGCAAAAAGCCACCCAGAAAACTGTAAAGAAGCAGTTAAATAGGGTCCAACGTTTGGCATGTTTAGGGATCGCAAGTGCAATACCGAGGACACCAACATGGGCAATGGAATTGATTGTGGATATTCTGCCGCTAGACTTATTTATGAAGAAAGCGGCGGCATCGACGGCACTTCGTCTACACCGGGATGCCAACTGGCACTGGCGCGGTACTATCTATTGTCATAGGAAAATCCTGGATCTCGTTAAAAACGAGATTAGGGAGTTGAATATGCCGATGGATGGAATGTGTTCATAAACTGAATGAGTGCACATCTCGAAATGAGATGACACTGCTCTGGCTGAGAGGATACGTAGGGACTGAGGTCAACGAAAAGGCAGACTCTCTAGCAAGGGTCAACCTTGGAGTTCTCTGGATCGGAATCTTTTTCTGCAATTGACAGAGAAATGGTAGAGCACCTAATTAACAACTGGGCCGCGGAGGAACACCAGAGAAGGTAGTCAACCGTGGAAGGTTGCAGGCAAGCAAAAATGGCTGTTAAAAAGTAGATTCGCACCACTAGTAGAGAAGTTCTAAGCTAAGGGAGAAGAACACTGAAATGGGTGGTAGCGTCATCTACAGAACATGGAAATTTCTAGTATAAGAAGACGGCAGCACATATGTATATTATATCAATGTCCGGCACTAGGTAGCAGAGGAAGGGAGGTCTTGGGGGCCACTGGGTAGAAACCCAGAAGATGAACCAGATTTCTGTTAATCAGATCCTAGCGTTGACAGGAGGAATCAAACTCAGAAGAGAACTGTGGAGAAATCCAGAGAGACTCTCGAGCTAAGATGGATCATGGAAGAGCACTCCGGTCTGGTTCGAAATCTCTCGAATAATATACATACATACATATATACATATATATATGGCAATACATACTCTGTCAAATATCGACGTTCGCTTCGCTTTCATGGACTTATGTATGTCCATCGGGAACACAATAGATGCCTAATAACCTGAGTGAGGCTGAGCTAAGCAGCAACCCCTTATAATGACTTACATTGCCAAAGATATAACTATATCCATGTATAACTATTATCCCAAACTTACGTCATACTTATAGAAAGGAAGACTTATGTACAATAGTGAGGATTTTGGGTTTGGACTGTGCTTCAAAGGGGTGATGCAAGTCAATGATCTGACCCAAAGAGTAAGTAAAGAGCTGACTTTATTAAAGTAACCGAATTTGTGTTAAGTTACAAATTGCCTGGTGTGACAAAATGTTCCCAATGTACAGTTTCAACAAAATTTAATTTTTTTAAGAAACCTTTTGACAATCATCTTCAGACTGCTCACAAAGGGTTATAGTCTAAACTCTATTCCTACTAGTCCATATTCCGACATCTCTCTTTCATGAGTACTACTATATTTAAGCTCCAGTTTTTTTGTTACCTTTTTAAGTAGGCTTTTGACGGTCAACCATGTCAACAAAATCGCATTCATATGAAACCAAATCAAACCCCATAACATTTTGATTGATGCAGACGTCCACATGCACTTAGACTATTGATAGTTTCGCAACAAAAAAAAATTGGAACGCCGCACATACAGTCGAGAGTTTTAATGAAAAATCCAAATGATTTTTCCAAAACAAATACAAACCGTACGTGAGGTTCTGCTTGAAAGATTTCCCATCGAAAAATTAAAAAAAAAAAAAAATCAAACCAAATTCTCAGCCAAGGAAACGTGGGCGTAAATTTCTAAAAAGGAGTTCCGCCTCAGGTCCTGGCTGGCAAGGTACATGCACATTTTTTTTAATTTTATTTTTTTTTCTATAGATATATAGATACATATGTACATATACATAATGAAAGGTTCTCAAATAAATTTATCCACGCGGTTTTTTTCTTCTTCCTCCTTCCGGACTCAGTTAGCACAAGCGATAGAAAAGCAGCTACCGAAACGTGACTTTTACCAACCACCAGCCATCATCATGAACAATTTTAGCATTCGCTTTCTCTGAAGAAGGATACTTGGGTATATATGTACATATTCGTAGTACTTAAAATTCTCCCATAGTAGATTTCACCGGGCTCTGTGTTGAACACCACCTGAATTCAGCCCAGACACACAGCACAAGAGGCCGGAAGACGAGGAATGGTTTCGGGGTTGATATCTTCCTGATTCGAGAGCACACATCGTCGCACTCACTTCCAAAACCAAACTCACACAAAACACGGCTGCGGCATGCAAAAATTACGAATGGTAGGCGTCAATTGAATCGGTCGGATTCAGTCAACGATGGCGACGTCGATGTAGTCACAGAGACGCTGATGATGAGGCCACACAGCTGAAAGGGCTGCAAATGCAAACATTGCTCGGCGAAACGGAAACGAGTGTTGATTCACTAAATTCTGCTTTTTCCATAATTATTCGCGGAAATGAGGTTGTAAATAAGTATCCTGGTCCCGATGCGAATTATGAAAACCCCGGGCATACCTACATAGTACTACCCGTCCTGTACGCTGCCAGCCGTCAACCACTTGAGAGACCAATTTGCATTTTTGGAACTGCTGAAGGGGGCAATGCTCGAAAATCAAAGTCAAATTAATTGAGAAGAGGAAAGAGTCCTTTAGATTTTGGTGACCATGTCAGAATTTTTTTTTTCTTTTTATTTGCTCCTGTGTTGTAGGGTGCACGTAGAGATATGAAGCACTCAGTGCACTTGTCCATCAGTCCGTACGGCCGCAGAAAGCATACTATTTCATAGGACTGGCATTGCTTTGATGTGTTTTTTTTTTTTGTAAAGAACGTATAGGCTAACACACGATCTAACCCAGACTAGCTATAACCTTTCTGTATTTTTTTTGTTAACCCGATTTCTGGAAATTTTTTTGAATACCCCTCCAGTGGAAACTTTTCTCGTAGGTACCTACATAAATGAATAGAAGGCGAATTAAGTTGTAGAACTTTTGGGGGCCGTATGAGAGAGTACGTCACTTAACAAATATTTAGTAAAGTCATCTTAGGAACCAGCGTAAATTGTTTTAGTTTGGGAATTGAGTCGTTTTTGCTTCTGCGGTTGTGAAATGACAGAGCACCGGCAATTAAAAATTTACCAAACCTACCGCTGATATACTCGTAACAAGTATGCATCTGTTTATATGTACATAGGTCCTAATAGAAGAACATTAGCATACTCGTACCGAATCTTCTTATTTATAAGTGCTCAAGTTTTTACTTGAACTTGATCCAGTTAAAGCAAATTATTTCTCTGCTTCCTTCATCCACAAAAACAGTTGTGTTTTAGAGGATATAGAGTAAATATATGTAGTTAAATACATGCATATCTATCTTATGACTTGTGCTAGTCCCAATGACTTTTGTAATCCTTCTTTAATTATAGATACGTACTATGATCATACGAAACTCCCGTAGCTGCCCTTAGACCCTTTCTTGAATCCGTCTGTGTAAAACTCTGTCGCAGATTCATTTAAAATTTCTCCCGATCCCCAAACTAAGTAAAAATCCAGAATTCTGCTAGGAATCCTGGTTTTATACTTAAAGTTAAAATTCAGATAGGGGACATGTAGTCCAAATTACTAGGAATAGTGTTATGGTCGTTTAGGATGCTTGCGTGGCTAGTTCCAAGGATTCCCTAAGCCGTAATACTGCTTTATCCGCCAATAGCTTCCCAAATATGTCAACAGGAAGAAGATGCAGCATAGTTTCTAGTACAACTGTAGGAGTGGTTTTAAGGGCGCCCATTATACAAACGCAGTATAATCTTTGAACCTTCTCAAGTATTGCAATGTTGCTCTTCTTATCTAGTACTGTCCACCAGACTAGTACTCCGTACGTAAGGATGGGTCTGACGACTGCCAAAGTGCATTCTTTATCTTTTAATGATTTCTCGACTGAGCTAACCACAAAGTGCAGAGCCGTCTCAACACTTATTCCTTTGGTGTAACCATGTTGAGCTGTAGATACATCCTCGGGGCGTAGATTACTGCGAATGTGCATGTCGGCTAGTCTCTCAAAAGTTTTTAGTATAAAGGAGGTAAGGCTGATTAGCCTGATTAGCTTGCTTTAGCAGCCTTGGGTATAAATAACACCTTGACCTCTCGCCAAGTTCGTGGGATATGTCTTCGTATGAGACTATTAGTAAATAGTTCCTTGGGTACCGGAATAATCGTGCTCACAGTGCTTTACAGCTTGATCGGGACGATACCGTCCAGTCATGACGATTTGTAAGGGGAAAACGATCTAATTGCCCACTCAATTCTCTCCTTTAAGATCAAGTCCGCCAGTAATTCATATTCCGTGGTCATACTAACTCTGGTTATATCGACAGATTGGGTTACACTTCCTGTGAAGTGCCTACTTATCAGTAATCTTAGTGAGTCTAAGCAAGATTCAGTCCAATTTCCGTCGGGATCTTTGAGTGACCCTAGAGCCGTAGTTTGTCTGAAGAGGGTCTTCCTTAGTCTCGCAGATTCTGTCGGTTCCTTAATGTCGTCGCAAAAGTACTGCCATGGGCGGTGCTTAGCTCTTTGCGTCACATTTTCGAACGTGCTCTGACTGGCCTTATACTGATCCCAGTCTATATCTGATTTTGTCCTCTTGGCCAAATTAAGAAGGTTTCTGGTTACTCTCCTAATGTCTGCTAGCTCTTTACTACACCGTGGAGATGAATTTTTTTTCTTCCTTTTGGTCTCCGGACATGCTAGGTTTAAAGCCTCTTTGAAGATAATATTGATTGCTTCGGCTTTGCTGTCAATACCCGGTGGATTGCGTCCGCAACTCGTACACATTCCGTACTGATGACATCCCACTTAGCCTTCCTGGGATTCCTATATGGTTCAAGAGAATCACAGGTACTGCTGAAGAAAAATTTAATAATTTTATGATCAGAGCACGATTCAACGCCCAAAACTCTCCAATTCTCTATGTCAAGAGTATACCGGCATCGTAAGGCATATATCTAGACGACTGATAAAATTAGTGGGGAAAGCCCCCTCCGAAAGCACCTTATTCCACGCGACCTTCATATTATGTTCTTATCTTATGTAATGCGGTCGGATTAAGAGAAACAGGATGCTGGTGTACCAAACATTATGGTCACAACAGCATTCTGAATCCAACATGAGACCTGGTAGCTAATCTAACCGACTATATAACTTCCACATTGAATTTTAGAAATGACGTCACGGTCAGATTACCAACCAGGACGAAGGGGAAATCAGGCGAGGTGACAAATGAGTTCGAAACAACAGTTTTCACCGACGGTTCTAAAATGGACTGTGGGGTAGGAGCGGGGATATTCTCTGACTACCTCAACATTTTCAAGTTTTACCGGCTTCCTGACTCGTGCAGCAAACCACCTGCCCTTGATGGTTTCCTGGTGGAAGCGTGTAAACGAAGTTTAAACAGCTCTTAAAAATAATTTGCAGCCAAGGACTTAAATTATTAAAACCTTGCTGTAAATTTCACTGGTAAGATACAATCGAAACCAGTAAAATGGGCTCTCTTATGGTTTTCAACGAATTGTACTGTCTCTGTTTTACTACCAGGAAAATGGGTGTCCAAAAGAAGCTCTAAGGTTTCCTTGCTGGACATACTCCAGTTGCCATGTAGTTTTTATTAAAGTCGGTAAAGACTTCACCTTTGACAATGCGATTCTCGCGACATTCAAAAACAACTCAGAAACATTTACAATCATTCTAAGAACACAATATCGTTCAAATCCAATCTCAACAGGGAAATGTTTGTTACTGATATAGTGGCACCATAACTATCTAAAATTGTTCGCTTCATTTAAGCAACTTTAAATTCTTAATGCAAACAATTAAACCAAAATTAATAACAGTTGCTTTGCAAACTGTGGTTTTTAGTTTACTTATTCCCACCGAAACCGACATAAACCAACGACAGAGATAGTTATCGACGCGTCACATTCATGTCGAAGGCATCTCTGCAACTATCCACCACAACCTACGTCAACAAACATATTTCATGCTTCACATTAACCACAATAGTTAATTATTATTTCACCCCCAACAACCACCTCAACCCTTAATACATATATCAACGAGACTACACATTTCTCGAGCATACTGACCGCAGTCATTTTATTACAAATATCCCTAATGAATTCGCACAATTGGTAATGTCAAATAATATGATGGCCATTATAATGTGAGGAGTAAAATATGCTGTAATTATCAAGTAATGAACGTTTCAAGTACTCATCGTTCATTGAGCCAGCCTCCCAGCCTCCGCGCCCTCAACTCACCCGCATTCTGGATGGCCCATTAAATCCGTATGAAGTGAAGTAACAGTTCAAGATATTTGCATATTAAGTGGCCCTCATTATGCGAACTGTAACTGGTCTCTGTTCTTGATTGAGGACCACCAGCTGGAACGGACACGCTCCTTATCAACAATAACAACAACTGCAATAAGGACTATGAATTAGCCTCATATACGGTTATCCTTGGGACTGGAGACATTAACTTACGACATCCTGCGCGTTGACGATAATTATTCAATCATTCTCAATAGAGTTTGTTTGGTACACTGTACATACAAACTGTAATTAGGGCAACCGCATTAAGCATAGCTATTCAATGAGGCATAGGTCAATTAAAGTGCCATCGGATGCAATGTTCGGTATTGCAACAATGTATTAAAATGCTCCTTAATAGTGAAAAGTCAAAGGTAAGTTGGGAATATCTTTAAGATACAAATACAAATATAAAGGGTAAGCCATCTGTTGGTTTCTTTTTTTAAAAAAAAAAAAGCCCAAAAGTTCAGCGCATAAGAGCTGTCAGTGTCAAAATTACATATGATTCAAAAAGAAACCAACAGATGACCCACTTTTTAGAATTTTGTAAATCGGAAAAAGTAAAGATTATGGCAACATTTCTGGGAGGGCATATACAGCAAACAGATCGTTTAGATTTTTAAGGATATTTTTTAAACGAAGTCCCTTCACCGATTTTGTTTTCCTTTTTTTTTTTTACAGAATTCAGAACACAGATTCTGTAATTTATAGAATATAGATTCTGTATTCTATATTTAATGAAGTATCGATATCACAGCTAGGATATTCCATATAATTACTACGAGCATCATTCCCCGGCCCTTTTTTTTTAAATTTAGGATTGTTAACATGTCTACCATATCAATCAGATTTTTTTTAACGATTTTAATTCTGAATAATCGTAGTTAACGAATCTTTCGACATATGAAATTATCTTTTTTAAATGTGTTTCAGACATTTTCATAATTTATACACATGTCATCGAAGAAAAAGGAGAAAAGGCATATTGAAATGTTTTCGCAGAAAATCGCTGAAACTTCACTCCAAAGAGATAGATATTGCCAGTGCTCACATAACTCTCAACTGCTAACAACAGCGACAAAAGAACAATACTGAGGAGATTAAGTTTTTTTCTTGAAAAAGGATGTAAAATGAGATTTTTTTTTGGAATACTGTTTCACAATATTTGTAAACCTGAATAAACTTACAAAACGCTCGAAAACCAAGAGATGCATGCTCAGAAATACACAAGGCCATAATATATTTTGCATTCATAAGTATCTATGTCTATCTTTTACAAAATAGGGATAATTTTTCTTTAATACGTTGATGGCGTATTAATATCATCAACCAGGAAAAGGGATGTATGTACGCATATAGTGCAGGGCCATCCAACAAGAGGTATCATTTTAAATTTAGCGCCATTGTTGAACTGTCATTTGAATCAGGAAAATGATGCTGAGATACCATTCATCAGGCATATACTCATCTGACAAAATCTTAGAAATGAGTTGGTGTATGGTCTAACAGGTCATTTCCAGATGCTTTCAACAGTTCGACTTTGTAGCCCGTTAGACTTAGCAGCCTTGTTGGACTTAAGTTTGGATATTGCTACCTTCACTTCACTTTGTTCAGGTGGACGGAAGTTTTGACTATCTTCGTCTAGGTTGAATGGTTCATTCTACCTGACAGCGGAATGTTGGTCTTCGTCGCCGTTATACAGTCTGCAGAAGAAATGTTTCCATATTCTCAGCACCGACTCTACTACAAGGTTTCCTCCTTTATCTCTACAGGCTTCTGTGTGGCTCTTATTGGCTTAATATGTCCTCTTTACCTGTAAAACTTCCGTACATTATTGCTGGAAGCTTCGAAGCTTACAATATCTTCGATCGTGCGCTTCTTTTGCTCCTGTTTCTTTTTTCGGAGAAGCCGATGTTCTTCTTGTCTCTTCTGTTCGTAGAGCTCACCAGCAACCCTCGTCCTTCTGTGCAGGACGGTTTTGTATGCCTTTTGCTTAGCTGCATTTGGTTGCCGGCATTCTTCGTCAAACCAGGGGTTTCTTGGTGGTGGTCGGTTGAAACCCAGCACATCTGATGGCATGTTGGTGGCGTTAGGTCTTCGGCACTTGGTGCTGGCGGCATAGGAGTCGTTGAGAGATCTCGGGATACGCGTTCGGCGGAGATTCCGGCTATCCCTTGCGATTGCAGATTTTCGACGTTATGCCTTCTCACAGTAATTCTTCTTTGTAGTGGCGTTTGGGTTATCCGCATTCGTACCTTGACTGTAACGATGTAATGATCCGAGTCGATGTTGGCTGCTCGGAGTTCGGATATTCCGAATACTGGCATCATGCCTTGTGTCGATTCTAATGTGATCAATTTGGTTGACCGCTTCATGATCAGGAGACCGCCATGTTCCGTTGTGGACACTGAGATGAATTTATTGGATGGCGATGATATCTACATTACCTGCTGGAAGTGCATCTATCCGCTGCCTGGGAAAAAACATTACTATCGGCAGTTACAAGTTTTAGATGGTTAAGTAGTGGTGAATGGAACCTAAAAATGTAAATCACGTCAACTACGAGTTCGTATAATGGCAAGGATCGAATAAAAGACTGCAATGCAGCTAGAGAGTCTTAGGATCGAAAAGACCAGATCCAGTAATCTTGAATGATAGGCTGCTCTTTAGACCTTATGGGTATCTGTGAATAGTTGTAGCTGAAATTCATAAACGTTTTGAGAAAAGAAGAAGAAATAATAAAAAGAAATAAACATGTTTCTTGTTTTCGTTTGGTGTGAACACGACATAAGAATGTATCTGGTCACTAAAACTTACTTAAGTGTCTAGGTACCTGTTATCAATGCCGCCTTTAAAGCTAGCTACAAACCTAGTTCATTTCCACGGTGGACAATATTATAAAGAAATTTGATCGTATGGATGATAATCTCCGGTATCCTGGGAGGAATATACCTATATTATTGATGTTAATTTATAAAAATGACTCTAAAGAGTCGCAAAAAAAATCCATTAGTCTCGCAGTTCGCATAACATATCTAAACTATTGAGTCGACGATTTTTATAACTCAACTTCTGTTGTTTCGAAGGAGGATGCGTTATTGCTTTACAGAAGCAAATGTCGAACGTGATAGACACAAGTTTTGAATGAATCAGTGGAAGATGTGACTCCGACAACATACTTCCACACTTACCTCTATTCGAAGTTAATATTGATACATTATAACCAGAGTCATTACTTTACAGATTACTACTCACCAAGTCATCAACTTGGTAACATCGATATTTTTTTTGTTATTTAGCTTCATGCGTCTGGATTCACAGAAGAAAAAAAAAAAACGTTCAGATGCATATTTGCACAAAACCAATCAAAAAGTAACTAGCGGATGTTGAAATCTCCTTACAAGTCAACCATCAACAGCCTGATTGAATTCCTTTCACCAAAAGCTTCTATGCCACGACCAGACGCACTTATTCACTTACTGCCAAAATAAAACGCAAAACATTCACATTTCTCCACCATCTAAACTGCTCTCACCCACAATAGGCAAGAGTACCATAAAATTGTTTCCAAGAACGTCTCCACAGATTTGAATAGCCATATACACGTGCAACCATCGCCCCACGAATATTAACCACTTGTTTAACATGACAAATCAATGCGTTCAATCACAGATGCGTACACACATAGAGGCAATCAAGTCACACGCTGCCAAATATAGCAGCAGGTGGCCATTGCCATAGGAAGTATTTTTCCCAAAAACCACCCACAGGAGCGAGCGAAAGTACAGTGGCACCAGGCAATTTGTTATGCTAATCAAGCAAAGCAACCATTCTGCTTGATGGGCCTGCGCGCTATTTTGGGCGGCTGCCAAATATGTTACACTTGACTCCCTACTTGTGCCGTTCTATCTACATAGCTATCCCGCATGGTCAGGTCAATTAATTTGGAAAACTTTATTCGAAGTAAACACGACACGCTTCGGGGAACATCATCACTACAACGCAACGGCCTGCCCAGTACTCGTAGTTGGTCAATCGCCCAATAGAAACAAACTGACTTATTTGTCACACACGTCGCCGCCGACTAATTGTCATCATGGCTCATCAATTGAACGAAAACACACGATGACTGGTAAACTGTCTGACTGACTGACTCCCTGACTAACTGTTGATGGCACACTTCAATGGATGGGTTCTGTACTTCGTCGTCGGTCGGACGTTGTCAATGGCAAGGAAGAGAGCAGTCTATTCAATTTCCGGCTTTGAAGGTTTTTCTACTGCAAACCAAGAAGTTAAGTGGCACCTATGTACGTAATCTTTACATGCATATCTATGGAAGTTGCTTACCACTTTGGACATGGTATGGTATCGACCCATAAAGACGTCGTCGCATGGGGCACTCACAGCGACAATGTCCAACAGTTACCGAGATGGTCTGGGCGGGCGTTCCGCTGTGTTATTCCAGAGTATTATAATTTTTTTGTGTATATTCTTGGGAGACCACACGACTACTTCCTCTATGGAGGGTGCATGGTAATCAATGATTGCTATGTGCGGACGACGACCGACCGACGTTCGAATTAAAGTGGACGATAAAAAAGAGTAATAAAAGAAATTCATTCGGGTGATTGTGATTGTTTTATTGATATATTAATTACATAGATGGGATATCCTTGTAAATGTCTGCACGACTATCGTTAAAAGTGAATGAGCTTCTTAGTTCCTTCAGACAAGACATTAAAGTGTTTGTACATAGTTTTGTTTTTATTGCAAATTACTTTGCCAATACATACTTTATTGTTTTTCCATATCACCAAGAGGCCAATCTGCGATATAAAATATCCATAACTGGAGACATACCTATACCATAATTAGGATTTATATTTAATTTAACAGGAGGGTAATTTGAAATGGGCCAGTCCATACATGCCATAGCACATCGAGCGCAGAAGAACTCGGACAAGATTCAAGGCCTCCAAGTGTAACAATTATTCTGTGATCACCTTGCATTCGATCACTGGAATGTCATCATGTAAAATGTTCTCGCAAGTGGGTCACATACATACATTAGTCTGCAGGAGCCAGACTATATGGCTATCGATGAGTGTAGGCTCGGATTTCAAAGGATTGATTTTTATCAAGTGTATTATTTTAGTGCACTTTTTCTCACATTGTATTCTCAAGCTAGATAAACGTTGAACTCCATTAAAATGCCGTTAGGTGCAAGCAGATACTTGTTTATTCTTCTAAATAGTTAGAAGTTTTACTGTACATACATGTACATATGTACACTTCTAGGAGTGAGTGTAACGCACAGTATAGTCACTTTGCAAAAAAACGAAAAAAATAGGACTTTCTTAAGGATAACTAAAGAATCTGGAATTAGTGGAATTTCCAGTAAAGAGTATAGACTCAGTAGATGGAGTGAGCAGCAATTGGCAACAGAACTAAACCTCTACAATATTAGAATTTCTGCTGAGCCCTTTCAAACGGTAGTAACTACATCATTTTAAGTGGCAAATTGATACAGAATAGGTAAAGAGAAGTCGAATGTTGCGAGCGTTCTAATATTACAGAGATTCGGAGCTTTATGACCCTTGCGGAGTAACACGATTTAAGAAAGATTCAATAAATCAGTAATGCCACTTATCGCCAAGAAAATGTTTCGTTAAGTAGGTATCATCCATACATATATGATATCTTCTAAAGAACTTACCTACATACTTGCTTATTTTCTTAAATCTTTTCACCCCTTGAGGTGCATAGAGACAACGCCTGCGCTCCATTAACTTGAGTCCTCCTCAAATGTTCTGCGGAAAGTTAGCCTGGAGGCGTTCCGCAGTTCTGCCTGCTATGGTGAATGGATTCCACTTCATGCCAAATTTCGCAATGGAACGGAGTAGTCGCAACTGAGGTCTTGTGCTGAATACATTGCTTCTCCAAATCTTAGATTCCAGGTAACCTTTTGACTTTCCGATTCAGCTGCACACATTCAGTTTGGTACCACTGCGGTTAGCAGAGACAACACTTCCTAGATACAGAATGTTGTCTACATACTTTCCTGACTTCCTCTCCGGCAATCTCGAGTTGAGTGCGGATGTTAGAAGTGCTCAGAGGTTTTGTTTTGTCTGTTCTTATTTTATGCCTCACTTCTGGATGTTGGGCTTTTGGAAGATCTAGCGTAAATGCCTTTATACATTTAATGCAAACTTTAACTATGAGATAGTAAGGGACTTGGTCTACCTCGGCTCTGCTATAAGCTCTGACAACAACATCTCAGCAGAAATTAAAAGTAGAGATACACTTGCCAACCGCTGTTTCTTTGGGTTGAGAAGGCAATTGAGAAGTAGAGTCCTATCCCGAACAACTAAGGAGACTCTATATAAGACCTTGATCGTCTGAGTCCTGCTTTAGGGCGCTGAAGCTTGGACTCTATCTAAAGTGGATGAAGATATCCTTGGTCGTTTCGAGAGAAAGATTTTTCGTACAATTTGCGGTCCGGTTTGCATTGACGGGCTGTGGATGAGGAAATTCAGCGATGAACTTTACGAAATGCACGAGTACAGCGACATCGACTTAGTCAAAAAATTAGGCATCGTATACGATGGACATGTAGAGCGGATGAACACAAATGATCCGTCTCGTTGATGAGTCTTCAAATCTAACCCGGAGGGACAACGCAGTAGAGTTACACTTCGCCTTATGTAACGCGCAAAAGTTGCAGGAGACCTCAACCGACATGGAATGCGCAACTGGAAGCAGTTAACTAAGGACCGGTCTAACTGGGGGGGCTTGATATTGGTCTTCTAGCTCGATTCTCTTTACTGCTGAGGCAGCTGTAATCCGATCCTTGATGGCTTCACACTCATCAATCACTTAGCATTCTAGTGGTTATCCACGCTATCCTACATTGTGGTGTTGATTGTATTTGCTTCTACGGAGGTCCGATTGGGGATCGCTGATTCTCTCGGTGTTGAAACTGTTAGAGATAAAGTTTTTCCGTTGTCCAAAAGACTTTCTTGGCATTTATGTCGGTTAAGTGACTTGTAATATACATTGGTTTTTTTGTCGCCTCCAGGACAAGCAATGGATTCTGGCGAGTCATTGAGCCTAAAGCAATGGAAGTATCGGCGATAATCGCTATTGCCTGCCAAAAATTTCGTCTATTGGTAGTTTACCCTCAATTACATCTATACTATCCATGCTATCCATGGTTCTATTCACCGGATTAGTCTGGATCCCTCTCTTATCTTCTTAATTCTTTAGTGCCCATGTTTTCCGTTTTTCCATCCCGAATTCTACTTGCTTGCGATAACGTATGGCGGTTCATCCAAAATTATCCTATAAGCCGATATAGCTCCAAATACGGTTAGTCGATAGACACTGTTTTATCCGCAGTCGATCATCCTTAATTTCCAATGCCTCCACTCCCTAGATTGGGCATGCGTAGAGACAGTAGTATTCTACTGGTACTTCTTGGACATCCAACATTTGATAGCATTCTTTAAAACGCCGAGTATTTTTTGCTATGCACTCCATATGTTTACCCAACATTAGTACATCATCTGGTGTAATGTATAACTTCCTATTTTGACTTTGGTGGTCTCTATTATTTGACAGCTCCTATTTAAAGCTTCCTCCGTTTTGTGTTCTGTCAAAGCTAGACTCCTGGACTTTACCCATTGTTTGACAGATACATTCTTTAAAGCTTTTAATATCCTTTATACTCTGAATATAGGGTCATCCAACAAGATCTGTCATTTTAAATCAATGAGAGATGGAGAATTTTTTTATGAAAAGTGGTTATAGTTTTATTTTAATCTAAAGTACAAACTCTGAGGTTAGAAAAAGTATACAATATAGTAGGCCCAATGACACCGCGCTGCCAGCTCAAAAGATATCCGCAATATTGTGACCGTTTTTGTAGTGAATTTTCATTATTTGAACACTTTGTGCGAGCGTGTATCCATCCATATTTAATAACATCCTAGTTTTTATTTATCAAAAGCCATCGCAATGATAGTTGAATAGTGACAGTTCAACAATGGCGCCAAATTTAAAATCATACCTTTTGTTGGATGACTCTTAGAAAAAAAGTGGAAATTCCTATCTCTAACCTATTTGAGATAGACTCTGTGAAGAGTTCTAAACACAACGGTCTGGTAGGTAGGTAATGAATTTATTTCGCTATTATCGGTCATAGACAAATGTTTTCAGTTTTCAAAGCAAAGTGCTAATCTTCTGCAAGGTCAGACAAATTTAATTTTCCCTGTAAAGTCAACAATTTTCTAACATTCGATGGCATTTTTTGATAATACATTTAATTCGATTGTGGTTTTAACTTTCCCTCAAAAAAAAAAAAAAAAAACATAAAAAACAGGCAAACAAAACAATTTCAATCCACTTGAAAATAAGCCAGACATCGATAAAGAATCAAGCGAACCTAATAAAATGATTTTATGATGAATCAATGCCGAAGGTCTACCAATTTAATCTGCCTTGGTAGACCCTACCCAATCCACATCCCTGGAAAATCAGCCCAAGAAATACCATACAAACGAAAATAACTTCAACATTCCTGCAAAAAGGAAAAGACGAACAAGAAGAAAAAACATTAAAGCAGCACCAACAATAAAAATTATCATCATCCCTCCCACCCCCTCGTGAATTGTCAAATATTTTCCACAAACAAAAGGAGCACAAGACACAACTTCCCTTTCAGTTTCGGCATCCCATGGAGCAACAAATAAAATAAATCACGGCGCACACTTTCTCCTAGGTGGATGGGGTTGCTGGTTACCACCCCCTTTTCAACACTCAATCTTCGGCTGGAGCTGGAGTGGAGAAAAACAACCAACAAGAAAAATGTCCACACTTCGATTTAATTGCCGTTAAAATTTTACGACCTCGAAATGGCAATCCTTCGGTAACTCGGTCGGGATGGAAAATGGATTCCCTGATTCCCTTCTCTTGGTGCAATCGCCAAGGATACCGGATAAAAGTTTAGACGATGTAAGAGTCGAAGTACATACGTATGTCTGTACGTACGTAGTGTTTTCTTGGAAGACGACGTCGACGGTTTGTCTGATAAGTGTTTCTGAGTCCCTTTTCGCTTCGGCTGGTCAGAGGGGCGCCAATTGTTTTATTTTGGCGAAGAAGTATGCTACCCCATTCCTCCATGGTAGGTAGGTAGGTATGTAGGTAAGTATGTAGACAGGGGGAGGGATGATAAGTTTTCATATCCTTCCATCTTCGATGTGTGGTTTTTGGAAAATTTTGAAATTAGTCTGGAACGATGGGAACTCTCTTAATTGGTTCTGCCACATGGTGAGCGGTATTTACCACTTGAACGAGATGAATTGGACCCCCTGTCGTGGAAGAGATTAGAAAATTTTGCGGCGGTAAGACGTTGTAGTCCCGATCGTTAAGAATTATGAGATGACTCTAAGTTATAGCGATTCGTTACAGAGTGGATGGAGTCGGGGGTGGATTGCGTGATTAAAGGAACCCAATGTCCGTTTCTGTACTGGATTTTGTCCTGTTAAATTAATTTTGGGACTTTTTTCTATGTTTACCATCATCTTGTACGGTTTTATGTAGTCAGATCAAATAGAGGATCTAAAAAAAAAACCTTCGAAGCAGTGCAAATAGGAAGCCTACGTATACTATCGACTTCAATCGGAAGCAAACATGAAGCTCAATTAATTTGGAGTGAGTTACAGTAATCGATTTTATCAGCCGAAAGTGGAGGGAATGTCTCTTTGAAAATACACTTTGAGGCGTTGTCCTTCGTCAGACATATGTAGTTATGTATGTGGATAAGCAGAATATTTTAGTTACACTTTGGTCTGGAGACATTGATTTTTGCTGTTTTTTTTTTTAAACTGTGTTTCGCTTCAATGAGAATTAACGTTCTGGGGACCATTTAAGGTTAAGTCCATGGCCATCAGGATAATACATATCTCCACAATTGACGAATGAAACAGGAAGAGAACCCTTTACAACCCTAGTCATCGTGTTGATGAATACCGGGAACAAGTATACGTAGTATCGACATCACCTACTTCAGCAGCTGCTTGGTGCAACGAACTTCTTGGAGAATAAGCGATCTACTACACACATAGAGGAACAGTGCAAAAAACACAACAGATAAGGTGGCGAATAGAATCGTTTGACGAAGAACTACATATTTGCTTAAACTTTCGCCAAAGACATAGCATTGACGGACTCTTCGAATAACAAGCCAGTACAAGTCATAAACGAAATCAATAGAACCTATAATGCATCCGTGTCTATCAGTGGACTGTGGAGATACAAGAGCTGCGGCACCCCAAATGCCAAAGAACGAGGATGCTTTATGCATGCTCTAGAGCAAATGCAATCCCTGACGATTTAGACTGCACGCAAGGAACTTAAAACTTGCGTTAAGCATATTCCTGAGTTGATTAGTCGGGTTCAAATCGCACATCCTAGTATCTTTTGAAGATCTTGCCTTCAGTGGCACAATTTGGAAGATTTACCGAACACCCATTCCTAGTTGCACTATTCAATGCGTTAGAACAGACATGACTCGCTAAAATGTATGGCAACATCAACTACGTAAGCCACAACAATGACGTTCATACTAATTGGATGGAACAGGGACAACCAGAATGGACCTGATTCTTTGTTTTTTTTGGCAATTTGTAGCTTTTCCTCTTCTTCAGGCGCGTTTGTCGATGTGGTAATTCCAGTCTAATTATTGTTAGTTTCGTTTCGTTTATGGGTTAGGTTACAGTTCATGTTTGCAGGTCTTATTGTGTGAGGTATTCCCTGAACGCCATGTCCACGCTGTTATAGCCTCAGCTACTTTTTGTTACAATATCTTCTAATGCAATATCTGTCAGTAATATCAGCATTTTCACTGACAGTCAAGCGGCAATCAAATCACTGGAATCATGCTCCTCCACTGGGTTGAATTTTCGAGGTTGATAGGTAGGTAGTAGGGGTGTTTGTATATGAAGCCAGCACACGAATCTTCAATGGATCCATTGTGAACTCGTATCGTGGATAACCTAAAAACGATAATAAAAGGTAGTCTGTAGCTTTGGGATAGTATCCAAATGTGCCCAGCTTCCAATAGTGCAGTGGCTCCTGTCGCCCCCTTTCGAAACGTTGGATTGCTTCAAGCTAAGGGCACTCTTTGCAATTGTTTCCTTTAGGCATAGGTCTAATGGGATTAAAGCTAGTATAGTTTCTAGAGCTCCAGTCGTCGTGGTTCTTATGACGCTTGTAGTCCTTATACATGCTAATCATTGTTTCCTGGTTAGTGGTCTTATCTGTTGCTTATCTGTCAGACTAAGCACCCATAGGATAGAATGGGTCTTACGATATCTGTGTACATCCAGTAGATGATGGCGGGCTTGGCCCCCCATTTTTTACCAAATATTTTGCTGTATGTATAGAAAGCTATCTTTACTTTCTGACGTGTTTTCTTTCCAAGTCAGGTCTATGTTTTGTTGGTTCAGTGCTAGTCGTATAAATTCACCAATCGAAGATACGAAGTTATTTCCAAGTGAGGTATAATAAGCAAAGGCTCCAGTAAAGATACACCTTGGACAAGTTCCTAGCAAACCAAAAAATTGGACTTAGCAGTAGCATGGTACATTGGCCTGTACGATCCAAAATGGAGCAGATTAATCTGACACTGCAGACAGTTGAATCAGAACTAGCGGTAACATTGGTAACAAAGACTGTAACATACCTTAAAGTAGAATGTGACAACTGATGAATTCCAATGCATTCCCAGAGTTTTGATCGTCACCTGCTTATTAAAATTGATATTTGGGTGGTCACGTGCGTCCTTAACTGGTTTAAGGAGTAATCAATGATTTGCTGTCCATTTTTTAAGATGAAAATCACCATCCATTAGTAACTTCACTAGTTTATCTTGGGCTTGTTTACACTCCTTCAATGTATCTCCTTCAGTTAGTACGTCATCTATGTAGAAATCCTGAAAATCAAAAGACTGAAGCTATTGGATATTTTTGCTGTTCATCAGTTGCAAGCTGTTGCAGAGTTCTTACGGCTAAGTATGGTGGTGTAGCTGTTCCATATGTGACTGTTGTGAGTTGGAACTCCCTTATAAGCTGATTAGTTTCACATTGCCATTGTCTTGATGCTTCCTATTAAGTCTTATCTACCGATAGGAGCCTGGGGACCACCATCATTAATTGGTTTAAGCTTACTCCGTTAGTAGTTTTTGCGGATCCATCACATAGTACACGCAATTTAGTCGTAGTACTATTGGGCTTAAGGACTGCATGATGGGGTAGGTAGTAGCAGCCGCTTTTCTCCTTATATTTTTTGGGCACTATGAGCGAAGCTTGTGAGCCTGGTGACCAATAAGTGCTCGTATTTTGGCACTATGACCAAATCCGTCACTACTGCTTGCGTTTAGAACTACTGTCAAAAACAGAACGTTTTGGTTTTTACCTATTTCGTCGTGACTCTTGTTGATTCCTGTAGTAGCTGTTCACTTGTTTGAACTGTGGAGTTCTCTCCAACCATTCCATATGTAGGAGAGAATGGTGTTTTTTGTTCGAGTATTTGCAAGTTTGCGCTTGTTTCGTTTGCTTGTACCTTTTCTTTGGCGTTTAGTTCATGAATGTTGGGCTTGAATACATATATGATGTGATTACCCTTACAAAAAGCATGGTGTGCTTTGCGTCATATACACACTTTCGATATCTTATTTCCAAGAATTCTTCAAGGATTTCTTGATTCAGTATCAAAGTATTGTCAAATCTACTACAATTGGGCCCCATGATGAGGTGTCAATGATCATGTTTTTCAATGCTGTTAACCCTTCCTTTGCGAGATCCAGTATGTTTTTTTTTATTGATGTCGCTGAAGGTTCCATGTTCCCCGATCTTTAACATTTTGTCAAGATGCATTGAAGGCAACTCGAAAGGACTAGAACCACTGAATATCTAATTGTAAACAGTATTCGATTAGAGGAAGCTTAATCTATTGAACTCCAAGTCAACGCCACCCAAATTAACTTGAATAGAAAGCTGTTCTGATTCGTTAAACATAAATCTGGCAACGAATCCTCTACTCTGCTTTAAATGCTCATCAACTCCATGTAAAACCAATTTCCATGAACAGATTGCCTTGCTTAAAACTTTGGTACTCCCTGTATCATCGCACCTAATCTGTGGTGTGTATATCGTTTTTCAATCCGCCACCCGCCTTGCTCTGGATTGAAGCAAAATGTTCTGCAACCATATTGCATCGTTAAGGCTCAAAGAGTCTGAATGAGAAATTAGCGTAATTCGCTCTAAATGGTTGTTCATTTATTATGCACCATCAACACCATGCGATCCATTTTCGCACACCCTTGAGTTTCAGTCTGCTACTCCCTACACATGCTTTAAATGCACAAAACACGGATAGAGGGAGAGATGTGAAAAAAATTCTTTTTTTTTTCCTACCATTCGTAGAAGAATCTTTCTATGCAAATGAAAACTGCAGGCAAAACAAAAAAAAGGATACCCATCCACCCTCATATATAGAAAAAAAAAAAACAATCACCCAAAGCAAAAAACTGTGATCCACCTTCATAGAGAGAACGACGATATGAAAGGAAGAAAGGATTTCCAAAGATAAACATGTGATTTTCCCCAAAACATATGTGAACGTGTGTGGTTGCTTAACGCAAACGGGTTAAGCACACATCCATACTATATACATACATACATACATATGAGAACAATAAAAAGTAATCCTTAAAACCAGTTCCCAGCTCCTTCGTCTTAAGTGTCTATGCAGTGGATTTAGTAATGTGGTAGGATAGGGAGTTCCTGACCCTTTTCTACTTCTTTCGGTAGCGTTCGTGAAAAAAAATACTACATAGTAGCTCACTGCCGCTTAATAGAGTCACCTTAAGAGGATAATAGTGCAGTAATGGGGCCAGGATACCGCTGAGCGGTTGATGTGAGTGTTGGAAAGGTGGGCCGCGAGCATCGTCCCAGAATAAATGAGCACTTTTGAATGTGGTCCATTAATTCTCAGAGGTGAGAGGTTTCTTGTCTTCTTTTTTCTCAGTTTTTTGTGTCGGAGATACATTTTCTTGTAGCTGGTAACTGGGTTAAGTGTAGTTTCTTCTTTTGGGAGAGAGGAAGTGAGTGTATGCACTTTGATGAGGTGCGGTGCACATGTTCTTTGGAAGCGAGAATTTGTTAATTTCGCTTTGCATTTTAGAGTCCTGCACGTAGGGGATTAAAATGATTGTCAATGTGTGTAAGAGGTGACACTTTTCAAGAGCGTGAAAAGTGGCAGAATCTACTTGACGTCTAGGCTTCTCAAGATAAGGAGTACATTTCTTTGTGTTGCATAGCCATAAAGGAAGTAGACGAATCTTAAATATAAATAAATAGAAGCCAAAGTTTAAATATAGTCGTTAACCGAGAATGGGTATAGAAAACAATGTCTAACGACTGGCTTTATCTCTTCCATTACAATGCAGCCAGTCCTATATCTTGCAAGATCTATCGAAATATATCCCTAGTGATTGTACCAAGCTTGTTTGAAGCCTCTTTAAGGCACACTAATCGGCATGTATCAGTTTATCTTTTAGCCTGAAATATTAACGAAATTTCAAATTTCAGCCAAAACAATTTCTAGTTAAAGCCCATTATCCTTTCATCGGCTTCAGAAGTACCCTGATCGCCAGAAAAGGTGCCGATGCTGTCCCAAACGTGACTGTCTCCAGACGAAAAACCTTCAGGTCTTGACTGGGGTGATCTCTCTAGAATATCAATTGGTAATTGCTCGACTCGGATCTGACGACACATCTTTTCCACATCACCTGTGAACGTAAAACGATATTTTCTCCATCTCAGGATAATGTCCATCACGTTCGTCTGCACTTTAGGACCCACCATCAACTTGTTATTCAAAGAAGAGCCAAAAAATGGTTTGAAAGCTGCGTCGAACACGACTCTCAACTTTGTGGTGGTACTGGATTCTTTGATGACGGCGTGATGGGGAATAAAAAAATGATATGGAGTTCTAAGGATGGCATTTGACTCCTCCACTAAAGTCATATGCCCTAATTGAAGATACTCCATCATGCATTTGAAGTACTCCTTGTGTTGAGTTGGATTGTTTTGGAGTCGCCTCTCCAACTGCAGGAACCGTCTGTCCGCCCCTTCCTGTATTGGGCGCATGCTTGGGTATACTCCTCCTTTAAAAGGCAGACAATCTTGATAGCGGCCGTCAGGTAATCGTCTCGTATGTGTCCTAAAATGTTCCTCACACTGCTTGTCCTCATCCTTTTCATATTTGTCGTAGGGCTCCTCTTCGATTTCCCAAAACCTGCGAAGAGTTGTGTGGTGGTCGACTTGATTAATGAAAGAACGGACCGTTCTTGAAACCTCCCAAGGAACCTTGCCTAGCAGTATCCACCCAAGCTGTGTCTTCTGTGCTATCGGACCCGAGAACTGACTACTACACACTACGTCTGTCAGGATGATGTATGAGTAGGTGTCGCTGCCAAGAAGAAGGTCTATCTTTGCCGGTACGTTGAACGTCGGATCCGTTAGCTGTAACCCATTCAGATAAGGCCATTTGTTGTAGTTAATTTTGTGGGCCGGAAGAAGTCCAGTCAGGGACTTCAAGACGAGGGCTCGCACTGTACCAGCGAAATCGGAGGTCATTGAACGGAACTCCAAATCGACGATCTTCTGTGATGCTCCACTGCTGACCCTTCCCAACCCGTTAACTTCACCAAATGTCATTTTGTTTTTAGACGTAGCCTTTGTAACGCTGCTTCTGTGATGAATGATGCCTTAGATCCTGGATCGATCAAGGCTCTTAAGGTCAGGCAACCTCCACCTGAGCTGTGGCCAGCAACACCTGCGCATCTGTGTGAAAGTGAAAGCTTCTCACATTAGGGTTCAGAGAAGAGTTAGATGACTGCTGCGTGTTTTGCTGAGGTTGAACATCTGGAGCGTTGGGATCGACGGTCGAGATTTGGTAAGTGTGAGTGTGTTGATATGTGTTGGCGTTTTGGGTTGAATTGCGTTGAACTACGTTGGGCTGTGTTGATGTGTGTGATGCCGGTGGTGTGGTGTATGGGTAAGGGTTGTGAGAGTTGTCATGCAGCAGTGAGTGGTGACGTTGCTTGCAGTAGTAGCAACACTTTGGGCTGAGGCACCACTGCTTGAAGTTGCTGTACGCAAGACAATTCTCACACACCTTTACATTATGAACGGTGTGTCGCCGTTCACCTACATCCATTTGCAAGAACTTCTTGCACTCCCTCAACGCATGTTGCCCCTTCAAACACACTCGACAACTTAGGTTTCGACCTTGCCCATCTCGCGTATGAAATACTTGTGTTAATGATTTTGTTTTGCTGGACCCTCCAGGAGCTGCTTGCTCAACCGCTTCTAAAGCCCTAAAACGCTAAGAAATTCAAAAAATTCTTTTAAACTAGTCAAGTCCTAATTACTACCCAATTTCTCTTTCAATAGCTGCTGCGTCGCGTTCGACAGTTTCTGGAGCATGATGAAAATGAGTATGGTGTCCCACTTACTAACCGGCAGCTCCAAATTCTCCAGAGCATAGAAAATTTCCTGTGATGTGTCGAGAATGGACTTGTATGTTTGATGCAGACTCGCTGCTGCCCGAAAAACAGTTTGAGCTGCGTATTCACCAGTACCCTCTTGTGGTCGTAGCGCTCCACTAGGGTCTCCTACGCCTTTTGGTAGATCCCCCTATCGATGGGCAGGTGTTGTAGCAGCCTCTCCGCTTCGCCATTGACGCTGGACTTTAAATAATGCAGCTTCTGCAACTCAGACAACGTTGTGTTTGTGTGCACCAGGCTAACGAACATGTCATGGAACGACCTCCCGAAAACGTTGGTAAAGATATTTTCGGTAGCCTCCGAGAATCATGCCTATGACCATCTAAGTTTGACGTTGTAGATGATGACGATGCTCCTGGAACTGTATCTGGAGCAACTTTGGGTCGCACCTTGTCGATGGCATCCATCACTGCGGTCCTATAGTCAACATAAATGTCCAGCATGTCGTCATATGCCTTGGTCCCCCTTCAACAACCTTCTCGGAACATACAATCTCCTCGTTATACTTTTCAGCGGTTTGCAGAGACTTCTCCATCATATCCAGACGCGTTAGTAAATAATTTAATTTTTGAAGCCTTTTTGCATCAGCTTTGCAGAAATTTTCGTAATCTTGCTTAAAGCAAGCGAGTAAGTTTAATTGGAGTTTCCCACACGACATTTTGTAATGTATTTTTAACAAATTACTGAGACTTATAAGCTAGCATTTACTTGCTTTCAACTGCTGGTGTTCCACAAGAAATTCTTCTTCTGCTCACACAGATAAAACTGGAATCAAACAACGTCCACTGATGTCCACTGATGTCTTCTGAAGTTCTGGATTTCCAACGATGTTCCCAAAGGTGATCAGGAATTCACTTAGTGGTGACCCAGCAAAATTTAAAAATTTTAAAACTCATCCAAAACCAAAACTCTTTAAATTTTGAGAGTATTATGTGCAGCATGCACTTTAAAAGTCTTTGTCGGACCTTTATCAAGCACACTACGATATCGGCAAAGATCGTAGAGTGTGTAACGCTGGAATCAATACAGAGGTCAATATATTCCACAAGTCAGTCCAGTTACCGGTATTCGCCTTTGAGGCTTTGACCGCAGTTGAAAAAATATCTAAAAGGATTTTTAGGTTCTGCGAGAGGAGCCTACATATAATTACTTGCGTTGAAAGACCATAAAGAATATTTCTGGTTTCTTCTCTGGACCCATATCCAGTCAATGAAGAAGCCTCTCAGCCTCTCACTTTTGAAGAGGTTGGCTCAGCTATCAAAAAGGTGAAGAATAACTAGGCCGCCGGGTTGGATGGTATACTAGCGGAGTTTTTCAAACATGGTGGTGATGCTTTGGTAGGGTGCATGCACCAAATGATCAATCAAGTATAAGTGGATGAGGCCATGCCCGATGGCGATCGGATCATACATATGTCTTATGTATAAGAATTATCGTCTCATATAAGATCCTATCCAACGTACTGTGTGAACATCTGAAGCCTTTCTGCAACACACTATGTAAGGAAATCATTCATTTAAGCAAGGATCATCGCCTCGTTATGGAAATACTCAGGTTCAAAGAAAAGCATGAAGTTCGTCAGTCAGTTTAAACACGAGTTCCGCACACATACATACATCCATACATACATTTTCAAATAATCACCCAAAGTGGGATTACTCAATGGCATTCAATTATATTGCTTACAAGACCCACTATAAACACGACCGGGCGGTCGGCGGCGTCCTTTAAGAAAAATCCATAAATTAGTATGAATGAAAATAAATGACGACTTTATAATGATTCTACACGTTTTTCGCTCTACTTCGTTGTCAATTAAGAAGAGAAGACAAGAAGTAGAATCTTCTAGAGTGTCCTTCGTCTGCTGCTCGACTTGAACTCATTGCTTTGCTTATGAAATGACATAGCAATTCAGATGGCAACACTGAAGTTGTTACAAATCGAACACAGTTTGCTGAAAGAAGACATTTTTAGTTGCGGGATTTACTGTAAATAAAAAATATTCCCAGTTTTATTTTGGATTCATACTCTATTTGTTAAGATTTTCTGACAGTTTATACATCAATGAACCGGGGTAATCCTTCATTTACATCATTTATTGTATAAATAGGTTCTGTGACTTTAGACCGACAAGTAATGTTTATCAAGCTTGTGAAGTGCCGTATTTCTGGCAACACAAAAGGAAAACCTGACAGGCTTACTCAAAAAGGCAAAAAATCCCTATCAATCCTTCCTAAGAAATATATTCCTTGGAAATACTTCTTTTTACATAACTTAGCCTAACTTAGTTCCATTGCGACACTATCATCGCGGCTCGTTCTGCACAAATATCGTCTGACATACACGAGTGATATTGGACGAAATATGTCTAGACACTATGCCTAGAGCCTGTGTCAGACTATGTCTAATGATAGTTAATGCTAACTTGATATGATCCATGAATGGCGCTCTACGATTGTTCTTTTACGAGAAATATGATTCTAACTAGTCTGGCATAGCCAGAGCTGAAGAGCATAAATATGTCTTCTTATTATTCTAGCTTTCGCTTAACGAGAAAGGTCGATTGGAACTTTACGGATGTGATAAAACCATTCCTAGTTTAACCTTCTATTGTTTCGTGTGGCTCCCTTTCAAATATGCGATTGCCTTCTAAGCTAAACTCCAAAGAATGGCTTCATTCGGTGACTCTTAACCTTTACCTAGAATTCGTGGGCATACCAAACCTAATTGGCCTTGATATATCATGGACACCGAGATGGTCTTTGGTATGTTAATGGACATCATGTATGACGCAATGAACTCTGAACATCAGCTGTTGCTAAGATACTTCGTACAGAACTGGCTCTAGTTAGTATTCAAGACAGACATGGGTTATAGTCTAATTTTTACGGGTAGTTCTAAAACCAGTCAAGATCTCGATACTTCATTATAATCTGCTTTTTTTACAGAGACTTATTGTAAAATTCGTGGAAGGGTGATAGTATCGGCCTACTTCAGAATACTGCACCCAGTCAACTCTAGTGTAAAGTGACTGATATACATCCTAGCAGCAGCATTTATGAAGTTGGGCAACCAGTTTTGGCCAAACAGGAACGTAAGCATTGCTCTCATATCTGAACGTCGACCCCTAAAGATTGTCAACATCTGCGTACTCGTTAAATACTTATATATACCCCTACTACAGCACATGCTCGTATAAGCTCATACAATGACCCCTAAGACTACGTCACTTGGTCGTCCAATCTGTTATACCCCCATCACTTCCATGTCCACATATCATCCAACAAAACTGTATCAGAATTCATTTTGTTACAGAATTCTTCGTATTTTTGAAATACATCCTCAGGAGATACATTTCTCAAAAGTTCTTAATCTCCTTCTATTAAAGAGGTCAGGTAGTTAGTCTCTCCTGGTTCTGTCGATATTCTTGCCAATTCTTCATGTATGAAGGTCAAACTTTTAGTACACCCACGTACATACATAAATAGAAGCTGTTACCTTTGAAAATAAAACAAAATTGGACTTCCGTAATGAAACGTGCACTTTGGGGAGTAATTAAAAGTGGGACCATTAAACCCATTGCACAAAACCTCATGAATGAATAATGATTTAAACACTGCGTACATAGGTAGTACGGATGTACCCGATTGCCATTGGAATAACCATTACATGAGAAATGATCAGAGGGACATCTTTACGGTAATAAACCGAAATTATCTTCTTAAGTACGGTCCGAATTTGGGGACACTGTTCACTGTTCACAGTGTTAAAGTTGAAGTGATTTATAATAAAGGTTTTGTGTAACCCGAGCAGACATCTAAATGAAATCTTAATCGATTGCCTTGTAGTATTTAATAGGGTCGAAAAGTTTAATTTAGATCGAAGAGGTGAGATATCAGTCTCAAGGGTGAGAACATATTTGTGTTTGCAACATTGTTATGGAATTTGTTCTCAGAAGACAAAAGTTGTGGAAAAAAGTAAATGATGGGAATTTTAAAATACGAATATGGGGAGAAACATTTTTAATTTTGACGATTTTGTGAATTCATTTAATCCCCAGCGAATCCATTGAATAGTTGGATAAAAGTTGAATGCAAAAACAATGCGAGTAAACTTCAGCGAAGTGCATCCTCAAATAGGAGGGAGCGTACGCTTTTACCATACTCCTGCAAAAGATGGCGCAAAAGTCTTCAAAAGTACATTCTCTAACAATTTCATCCGAAGAATTTTGCATTCAAAACGACCAAGGATATCTTCATCTGTCTTCGTTAACGTACATATGTACCTCTGCGACATACAGCAGGCCTGGGATGATCAGGGTCTTGTATAGGGTCTGCTTAGCGTTTCTTGACAAGGTATTGTCACTCAATTGCCTACTTAGATCAAGGAAACAGTGATTGGCATAAGTAACTCTTCATTTGATTTCTGATCTGATGTTGTTGTCAGAGTTTATACTGAAGCTTAGGCAAAGTTCCTAACCACCTATTGTGACGTTCTGTCCGATTCGTCGATATTGTGTATCCCTTCTTGTTGACAGCATATACTTGGTTTTACTCTTATTCACAACTAAACCCATTTTGCCGCTTCTGTTCTAATATGTATTTCTAAAAGCACCAGTGACAGCTCATCAGCGTATGCAAGTAATTGCACAGACTTTTAGAAATTAGTGCCTCTGGTGTTGGCTTGCGTATTTCGCACAATCTTTTCAAGTATGTTGTTGAAAAAGTCCCATGACAGCGCATCGCCTTGTCTGAATCCCTTTTCGACATCAAAAGTCTCGGTGGGATTGTTTCCGAATTGTGTCCATCGTCCTTCTGCACAATCTGATGAGTTTACTAAATATGGCCCTGTATAGCTTGACTTCATAAACGCTGTCATATCCGGTTTTAAAATCGATAAAAAGATGATAAGTATCGATCTGGAATTTTTGAGTTTTCTTCAGAATCTGCCGGAGTGTAAATACTTGGTCAATTGTGAACGTACAGGGCCTAAAATCACGCTGTTAGGAGCCAATCAGCTTGTTGACAAATGGTTTCAGGCGCTCACACTTGTATGCAATGTCAAGGAGACTGAGGCCTCTTTAGTGGGCACAGTTTAGAGGGTCTCCTTTCTTGTGGATCGGGCAAACGATGTTGAGGTTCTATTCATCAGGCATACTTTCCTCCGACCAAATCTTGGAAATGAGTTGGTATATGTACTCCACCGAGTCATCTCCCGCTGCCATCAAATTAGGGGTTTCATATGGGTGGTCGGGTGAAACCCAGGGGGGTTTCGTATGGGTAGTCGGGTGAAACCCAGCACATCAGTTGCGACGTTTCTGATGGGTTCTTGACAACTATACCACTGGTCTTGAGCAGTTGATGCTAGCTACATAGGACTTCTCGAAAGGCTGAGAAAGGTGCGAATTCAGCCTTGATGCAGATTGTTGTAAGGCCGAAGTCCGCCGCTTACAACAAATCCGTACCCAAATAGACGCTGCTTCTGTTTTCTGTAACAATCATCGTAGTATACATATGTTACAGTTTTTCCTTCTTATTTTG
Source organism: Xylota sylvarum (assembly GCA_905220385.1). Lineage (NCBI taxonomy): Eukaryota > Metazoa > Arthropoda > Insecta > Diptera > Syrphidae > Xylota > Xylota sylvarum. The sequence continues at coordinate 33,081,685 of LR999960.1, forward strand.
GCCGAGATATCTGTATTATAGCAGTCTAGGGCCTCCGCTATGTAATTGTTGCACGTGTCCTGTTCATGGTTTGAACATTCCGTGTACAGATCCAAACGTCGTTGTCCTTTTTCGTTTCACAGGGTCATCAACAGTGAATCTGTCCTATTCCAAAGGTTGGTAGTTGTTTCGGAACTAAAATTGTTTCCGTGATAAGGAAGTTATTCTGACCCATAACCCCCAACCCGGATGACCAGTTCCTTTTATACCTCTAGGACGAGGGGTCGGGTTTTCAGGAGTCAGTAACCCGCTTCAGGGATTTGAGTGCTGCCGTTGGCATATTAAGGGTTCATCCGCCACAAACTCTTTTCCAACAACCTGGTTCAATATTGGAGATCCCTATAGACCTGGTATTGAAATAGGTCAATGCAGCTCATATAAGGATGTCACGAATACTTCGGCCTGGCTGGAACTGTAGACGACACGGTTGATTTTATCTAGGAAATTCGTCCGAAATAGTAACGACGATTAGTATAGCCAAATGTAAGTTGTAAAAACTCGGCTGTAAAAGAATTTTCTTCCACTTTACCTACGGATGTCGAGCAGTAGGTATTAGATACTGATATCTTTCTTAAATTCCACAGGATGAACTTACGGATCTCTAACTTCAACAATCAAGTCACGTGAAATCACTACCGAAGTGGTAGATACATAAAGGTTGTCAAATCCTCAATAGTAGGGTAGAAGCTCGTTTGAATTGCTCTGAAATTTGCCTAAAAATGAATCAGTAAACTGTCTGTGAAAAAGGGGCTCTTGACGTCTTCTCGATGGTCTTGAATTGCTATATCTTCTATTTCTACTTAGCTACGAAAGGGTCGCCAATCCGGCATCCTGCATAATATGGTCACAATTTATTTGGCACTCCCCTTGAAAGCCTTGAATAAAAAAGCAAAGTCAGTAAAACACTGGATAGTTTCTCAAAAATAAATCGACGGACTGTCTGTGAAGAAGAGGCCAGGTTAGCCTTAAACCTCTTTTTGAAATACAACCTAACAGGGCTTATTAGAATATAAAGCAAAGAACAGTTCATGGCCTCGTTGAATCAAGTCTTAAACTCTAACTAAGAAAAATTTCTTAATTCGAATTTCTATGAGCTACCGAGAATCGCAGGTTTGAGATTTAGGACCACTATTATGCATAATCTAAACACATTTTGTATTCGCCGATGGTACAACTATTACAATAAGTCATGTGAGTGAGGACTATTAATAGATCTATGTACTGCTCGATTCCTGGTTACAAGGAAGAAAATAATGCAATTGAAATTCAACATGGAATGATACAACGGTAATCGTCTGAGAATAATCAACGTATCGAAACCAAAATAAGAATATGTGTCTGGATGTTACTATCGGCTGTCGCAATCTGAACTGAAAAAGTACATCCCACAACAGTACAGAACCATAGACTTGCCTGTACCTCCTCGAAACTCTTAGAATCCTCAGATACTCTCATCCCACCTTCGACCAACATAGCAGTATCTCGAACTAACGTGGACCAGCTTTTCACTGACAAATAGATTCTCACTTCGCTTTCAATATTCCAAAACTGAGCTGTCACGTATACCAATGTATGTATGTATCTGCATCCATCCTTCGAAGATGTCTATATGTAAAAAAAAATTTTTATCAATGAAATCTGCACTTCACTACATACTTCGCGGTAGGAGACCCGTGAGAGCGTGCTCATAAAATTTTTATTACAGCAGGTGCCGTGGCAACATCATGCGCTCTTCATTGATTGTAGATACAACATGTTTGTATTCAGAGTGCATCTTCGACAATAACCTGCACGCAGAATGAAAAGAATAAAAAATGTATTCTCACCAGAAGGGCGAATAAAGAAAGAAACAAACGAAAAAAAGTATCTCAATCCTTGATGATTCTTGCCAGGGAGTTGGTTGATTCTTGCCAGGGAGTTGGTAAAAAAAAAAAAATTAAACAACGTAATACCTAACGATTCAGGGAGTAAAATTGCATCACAGCATCTTTAAACAAAACTTGTCCGCAGTGGAGGGAGATCCATCGTCAGGTTGTTCGACCAGTGGACGACGCTATGGACCAGTTTCTACTCGTATCTTCCAGTTTCCTGGAGATAATTACACCGAACTGGCAAATGGCAATAGGTAGAACTTTAAAGATACTTTTGGAGTTTTTTTTTTTTTTTGTGTTTTTGTACAACTTCCTTGAGATTTCTTGTAACATCTGCTGAACCAGTTTGTTGTCTCTTCTTGGCAGAGTATGCGCCTTGATTTTTCTTTTCTTCTTTTCACACAGAAAGTGGGTGATGTTTCGAAGCGGCGGCGACGGCGGGTAGAAGAAGCGAAATATATATCCCAAGGGGATGTACAAAGTGGTCGTTGTACGAATTAATTGCAGTCCTTTGCTGCGAATATCTCTTGACTGTTGCAGTTTTAATGCTTTAACTGAGTCCTTCCTGTTTCTGTTTTAAAGTAAGTAAAAATAATTGGCCGCTTTAGGAGTTTCAAATAACAGAGGTGATGCACGAAGTAGGTATGTAAGTATGATTCTTGGACCAAAGAGATTCTGCAATTTAATCGTGAAAGAAGCTCGTCTATGGTAATTGTAAAGTAATTACAATTACCTGCGCTTGCATGACTGCAAAATAAGAAGACGAGATATCTAGGGAAGGTGTCTATTAATTGAAATAAGTAGAGCACTTCTTAGCAATTTGCTGAGAACGATCCACAAGAGCAGCTGGCGCATCTAGGCAGGGAATCTGGTTCAATTACCATGGAGAATGAAAAATTTCTTCGCTTTAGAATGAAGATTACACAGTCTTGTAAGTGTAGAAGGGTTAAGTAAGTGCCTATGTTGGTGCAAAGTGCACTTAATAAAGTATCTTTCACCTTTATTGCAAAACAAAAAGCAATCCTTTGGTGATGTTAAGATTAATTCTTGTTTCTATTTGTCGTTTATAGTCGTTACATTGGTGAGATTGGAGAAGATTCCAAACGACTTCATTATTTTAGAAAAGGGGGTTTATCAAGTGAAAAGCTTTGCTTCTAGCTTCTTTGCTATTAAGTTGATGTGGAGGACAAATTGATTAAGCCCGTCTTCGTCTAGACCTGGTGGAACTTCTGAAGGTCCATTTAAGACAATCTCTATTCTGCAGCTCGGGTATACGTGAACTGACACCATAAATGCAGGCTCATGTTCCAGGATCGGACATATGTCAAGTGTTCAAGGAAGCACTTGAAAATGCGAACAAAAATTAGTACACAATGATGAAGATCCTGCACTCACTGTAATCAGCTGCTACTTCACTCCAAATGCAAATATTAGTGACTTTAGAACAAAGTTAGATGATCTAGGGGACATAGCCCGAGAGATGGAGGGGTGATCCTGGTTGCTGGAGCTTTTAATGACAAAACGGTAGAATGGGAAATGCCTAGTACGGACTCAAGATAAAGGCAAATACTTGAAATGGCCGCAAGACGAACGTGGGCAATAAATCCACATTCAGGCGACCCGGATATGGAGACACGATACCGGATGTAACTTTCGCATTGGAATCATTATCGGCAACGGCACAAAACTGGAGAGTCATAGGGATCTACCCCAGCTGTGACCACCAGTATATCATATTTGAAGTACGCATGCCACGACGCTCCTCTAACAGGGACCCGAAGCAAGCACCGAGGTGAAACGTAGGCAGACTCGGCATAGAACTTCTCGTAAATGCGATCGAAGAATGGAAGGATGAAGTCTTAGAAATAACAGGCGATGCCCGATCAAACGTTGACAGAAACTAGAAAGGATACACTAGAGGAATTCAGAAACGCTAGACTCGAGCTCAAAAGGGTCATCAATTCGAGCAAAAAACAGAAGTAGGAGGATCTTCGCCAAGACGTCAACAATAACCCCTGGGGATATACAGTGATGATGCAAAAGCTAGACAAATAAGCACTCAGCCCAGTACTAAACGCAGAAAAATAATTCGGATAGTGGACACACTCTGCCCCACCCATCCTATTCGGCTATCCTTGAAAATCGTGATTCCATTCGGGTTTATGGCCCTTCCGTTTGTCCAATCCACTTTTGTAGGGAAAATTATTTTAACGTCTAGGCTGCAGTCAGGCGATGTTATAAGATAGTATATGTCGGTACCCAAGTGCGCCCATCTCACAATACTAGAGTTGCCCATGGCGGCTGCATGTCGAATTGTTTCATACTTCGTTTAGGTGCAAGTCTAATGGATTCAGTTGAAGTGAAGTTGTAAGGGCTGCGTTTAGCGTGGTTCTGATGGCGCTAGTACTGTCTATATATGCTAATCTTTGAATCTTAGTCAATTTCCTGAGGTACGTGACCTTACCTATTCATTGCACAGAATGGATCTGACACCCTGTGGAGTGTAGCCGATGGCAGGCTTAGGCCCACATTTTTCACCAATGTTTTTGCTACGTGCTAGTTTCTAGTTTCTTTAAAATCTTATTCGCGATCAGTATCCATAAAAGAGTAGCTAGGGCCTCTCCCTGTGAGGTTCCACTATACACCAATGCATGCAGTTAGCTGTCTCGCAGTTCTGAGTTAACTTCACTCATCCTGAGCTTCCGATCAACCCAGTGTGAGATTACTGGGCTTACGCTTTGTTGTTAAAGGCTTCTTCTATGTCCAGAAAGAGTGCTAGCGTCAATATTTTGCGATAGAGTGAAACCAGACTAATAGGTAGGCCCTGAATGCTCTTGACTCTTGACTACCCATCGACAAGCACATCTTTTCGATAGATAGTTAACCCGGTTCATTACTCACTCGAAAATATTGAGACAATCGCGGACAAACTTTAGCCGTACCGTGAATGATTTAAAAACGAATAGTGGTGCTAGACGACATGAAAATATATAAAAATGCGGTCTCCTTGAATCTTTTCTGCAGGCATTCTCATGCAAGTCGTTCAATAGCGTGGCCTTAAATATTGCTCTAATGGACTTTGGAAACTGGGATGATATACCACAGCTCCAGCCCTTGACATCAAACTTTCTGTAGAATTTCCTGGAAACTTTCTGAGATCTAAGAAGATGGGTCGTTTTCTCGGATGACATGTAAAATCACCGGATTTAAGCTCCAAGAACTGAGACAGCCTGAGAAGATCTCTCGTTTCAGGGTTGTCCTAGTCACCTTTTGGTAGCCCTTTTCAAGAGCAAGTTAAAAGTTAGTCGCCTTGTCAAAGATTCCTCTAAATTAGATCTGAACAGATCAATGCTATTTGCTAGTGACACTTGTCTGAGGTTGTGTTTTCTCCTTCTAGTTCTCCTCGAAATTTGATGACATCACATCAGAAATGATGCAGAATTGTCATCTGGCTAACTTTGTACCCCGTAACCAGCTTTGGTTAGTAGTTCTAAGATTTTTTTTATGACCAAAGTTCAGAACACGGTAAGTGGCACACATCCTCATGTGGGTTTAATTGCTAAAGAATTCTCCACTTTCTTCTATTCTTTCACATTGGGTCCTCCTAGTGGAACGTTTAGATTTTCTCACTTCCTTGTTGACTCATTGTACTTATATTGGAGCTTCTCTGTATTGACATCATTCGCCATTATTTGCGGCTTTATTGAATAATCTTTGGGCTTCGCATCTGATCTCCTTACACCAGGGACATCTTGGCCGAGTTTCTTCTTCAACTGGGCACAGTTGCCCTTATAAGCGGCGGAAGCCTTAACAGTATTTGAAGTACCCCACCTTGAATCTGTTTTGGTTGTAATCTAACCTTTGGGATACTTAATACTTGATACTTGAAGGATAAAGAAATATCTTAATACAATCGATATTGATCCCCTAACCCAGTAGCATCTGCCATTGCATTCAATCTTACAAGGATAATGGATGCACATGTGTGAGAGTTTAATGCACTTACTCCACAATACAGTGCAATTTGGAGCGAAAGAAATTCACACAGACAAATTACCCTCGTCGTCTAATAAGCTTACACAACCACTGACTTAAGAACTTACGCTTAAATAATAATTCCCTTGCAAAGTGACGAGAAAGTATAAGAGTACTTATAGCAAACTTTTAATTAACAATGTGGCAAGGATATTTGGCGTTAGCATTAGTTGACATTGCGCGAAGAACAACACAACCAAACACCGAACGATGCAAGAGTTATGTATTTTTTTTTTGTACCAAACAAAGTGCATACCATGTTGTATGCCTAAGGACATGTCTGCGCTCGTTGTCTCTTAAAATTTGCACTCGAATTTAATTTCAAAATAATCACCTACTTAATGCACGGTAAGGCATAAGTAGGCAACGCACTGCATACGTATGGGATATACGCTACTCTCATTATCCTTTCGCAAGTGCTGGTGCAGGATTTACCTTTCATTCGTTGGGCAGGTGGTGTAGTGGGTGGAATTCTAGTTAGCGTGAGCTAATGGCGAAACGTCGTTAGTGGAATACAAAATCGTGAATTAAAACGGAAATGAAAACAAGAAATACTCGGGTACAGTTTATGGGAGACACAGGTGCATCCGGTGCACTTAAATTCCACTTAATTTTAATTCGATCCCACAAGGCAGAGAGGTGTACTCGTAGTGTAAAAAGCTTTGTCAGGTTGATGTAAGCGGTGTTGGGCCGAGGGAAATTAGAGTCTGATAATGGGAACTTAATAAAACTGTTTCAGTCGGAAGATGGGTGCCAACATTCGACTTGACAGTTTTGGTAAGTAAAAATAGATATTGACGCGTATGTATGCATGTATTTATGGATCCTGAATCGAGGACGCTACTGTTCCAACCAACTTATACATATGTTTGAGTGTAGAACAAAAAAACATTTATGAACCATGAAACTCGGTGTCTTATTTCATGCTGAGATTCAACCGTTACGAATCTTGAAGAGTATCCACTACACGGGATGTCCAAACTTTTTAGAGCATCCAATGTCTGTCGTCTTTGTTCAGTTTTGGACGATTGCTTTTACTTATAGTTGGTGCCGGTAACTACAGACAACACTTCAGTGCAAAACTATGTCAGTCCAATGTATCTTTCACGATGACAAAAACGTAAACCACATATAAGTTCCGGGCCAATACATGAAGATTGAACAAAAAATCTGTATAGTTCATTAGCAGTTTCATTACCAGGGATGCTTTTGTGATCAGGAGGGTTTCCCTATATGAGCTGCTTCAACATATGTAGTTGAATTCCAAGTCTATAGCAATATCCAATACTAAGCCAGAGCATTGGAAAAGAGTTGGTTTTGGATAAACCCTTAATGGGCCAACGGCAGCGTTCATATCCCCAAAGCGGGTTACTGACTCTGGACAATCCGGCTTCTTGTCCTAAGTGCATGAAAGGGAACTGGAAACGTAAGTTGGGGGTTGTGCGTCGGGGTAACTTCCTTACCACGGAAAAAAACAAATAGCTGCGAAGCAACCAATAGTCTCGGAAAAGGATGTTGATGAATCCAGCAAACGAAACAAGGACAAGACGTGGAATGTTCGAACCCTAAACAGCCCGCGTGCAGCCGAAAAACTCGCAGAGGCCCTAAACCGCTATAATGCAGATATCGACGCAACCAGGAAAAAGCAAAGGGATGAGCCGAGCAAAAGGGGGATGAAAAACTGCGACATTTTCTACGGTGACTGCTATAGAGAACAGAAGCAGCGCTTATTCGGATGCAGATTCGACATACACGGCAGACTTAGGCAAGAAGTTTTCAGCTTGCGACACGTGAGCGAACGTCTTATGACAATCCGCATGAAAGCTATATTCGTCAACATATGCCTATGTTATATGCGCACATAGAAGTGACGACGCCACCAAAGAAAGTTTCTACGAGCTCTTCGACAAGACCTATGACGTCAAAATCGTGTTAGGCGATTTTAACGTCAAGATAGGAAAGGAACAACAAGCACAGCCTACACGACACCGCATCCAGCAACGGACTTAAGCTTATTGACTTTGCGGCCGGCGAAATGAAACGTCACTATAACAAGCACACGGTCATCTCAATATCCACGGTCAACCAAATTGATCACACTGCAATTGACGCAAGGCATGCTTCCAGTATTTTGGATGTCCGAACCTTCCGAACAGCCAACATCGACTCGGATCATTACCTTGTTGCTACGGTACAAATGCGGACATTTCAAGGGGCACAACTACGAAGAACTACTGTGGGAAGATTTAACGTCGAAAAGCTGCAATAGCAAGAGGTCGACAGAATCTTCGCCGAACGCGTATCTTGAAATCTCTCAACGACTCATACGGCCGGTGCCAGCATCAAACGCCGAATAGCAATGGCAACACTGCCAACATGCCATCAGAAGTGCCGCAACTGATGAGGTGGGTTTCACCCGACCACCACCAAGAAACCCATGGTCGGTAACGATCTCTCCGAGACCTTTGATCTCAAAAAATGGATTTAGACAAGGTGACGCGCTGTCATTTGAAATAATTGTGTGAAACTCACAAGTCAACACCAGAGGCACAATTTTTCTGCTACTCTGTGCTACTACTACCTTTATGGCGCTGAAGCATGGACTCTGCCTAAAGCGGATGAAGATATCTTCAGACGCTTTGAAATGATTCTTCGTAAAATTTTCGGTCCCGTTTGCGTTGACGGGCTTTGTAGGAAGAGATTCAACGACGAACTATACGAGATGTACGAGTACAGCGACATCGACATCGACCTAGTCAAAAAACTGCGTATTACTCGCATGAGATAGCTAAGACATGAAGAGCGATCTCTGGGACACAGAGTCTTTGAATTTAACCCGGAGAGACAACGCGAGGAAGACCTCGCCTTAGGTGGCGCGCACACGTAGAAGTGGATCTCAACAAACTTGGAGTAGGCAACTGGCGGCAGTTAGCTAGAGACCGGGTTAACTGGAGAGGCTTGTCAGTCCGGACCCAGGTTCACCCCGAACTATAGAGCCACCTAAGTAAATAAGTAAGTGCAATAAATCGATAGTTGCAAGGTTTGTGTGGTACGTAGCCCCATCTTGCTGGAAGCATAACTAGCTCAAGTCCAAATCCTGAATTCCTGGCCATAAAATATTGGTTATTATGCATCGGTGGCGCTGTCCATTGACTGTAACGTTTCTTCCATTGTCGTCTTGGAAGAAAAATGAGCCAATTATGCCCCCACTCCAAAACAACACCAAACAGTCATACATTCTCATTTGAGCACATTGGACGAACACGGGGATATGTTCGGTTATCAATCAGCAAACCAGTCTCACGAATTTTCATCACAAACTTGCGTACACCAGCTGCAGTTGGTGCATTATTTCGACCAAAATTTCTTTTCAAAATTCGCATGGTTTCGGCACCACAGCATCCACTTTGGAAGAAACTTTGCAAATATTTCCCAACGTTCTTCAAGCGTATATCGATCCATTTCGTACCGCGAGTGTATAATTCTGGGTTTCTGTCAATTTTTTGAGCGCATGAGAGCTGTCAGTGTCAAAATAACATTTGTTTCCAAAAGAAACCAACAGATGGCCCGCCCTATAAAAGCAGTCCAAGCAGTACTGATGAGCAAGAGCCTATTCTTTATCTCCATTGAAAGTAGACTGCCTAGAAGTTTTCTCGACAAATGCAAACGAAAGGGAATAACGTCCAAAATCATCTGGTATCACAATAGACTTACACTGCCATTAATTAATTGGTAGTGTACCCCGTTCTTATAAATAAGCCCTTTGCTATGTATTTCGAATAATTTTACAGTAACCATTAAGAGCATTGGCAGTATTGGATGTTACACAAGCTTGCATTCCTTTATAAACAAGTTGGGGAAAAAATCTCAACTGAATACGCACTTCATTAATATGTACAAACATGACGGTAGATAAATAGATTAAATTCTCAAATTACATTTCGAATCCATGATTCAGTTGATTAAACTCTCGAAGCGGATGCAGCATCTGAAGGACTCCCACCGCACATACACAAGGAACCTTATGAGGCTCACTTGCCGCTTTCATCTACAGTTCCAGTGCGTGTGCCATTGGCCAAATGGAAAATTAATCGAAGCGCGAGATAAAAAAAAAAAAAAAACAACAACACGTCGTTCCTCATATTTACGGTTATTTATTACGACAAATTGGAAATTATTCTCGTGAGCCGTAAACACGCTTAATTAAAAGAGAGTGGTAATTCAATGCTATACGTCATTATCCTTGCACTCTGTAATGCACTGACATTAAGTTTGTTTAACGCTTTTGGCGATACTTTCTCGTTTTTTTTTTTTTTTTTCGGCGCATCCTTTTACCTGTCAAAAGGATTTTTTAAATAATAACTCGCGCCGAGATTTACTCCTCTTCGAAGCGCATTGAACATACATACATACAGTATGCATCCTTCGGATTCGGAAAGAAGAATAAAATAAAAAGGACGAGCTCCCCTGCATTAACGCGGTGGATCGTAATCGACAGTTCTTTTTTGGAAAATTCATATAATTCCAATGTGAGGCATGATTTCATTACATATTCAATGGCGAAATTAAATCGGTGACAAACATCCCTGGAGGATGAACCGAGAGAGGACATGCTGCCACACATGGTAGGCACGCACCTATGGATTCGGGGGAAATAAAAAAAAAAAAAAAAAATTCGAGATATGAAAATTGTGGCCATAGACATCGCTGGCACTCCGGCTATCATGGAATTTTCAATTATGCTGGGATTCTTAATCCAGATAGCGTTAATTAATTTACGTGAATTAAATATTTACGTTGATACCGCACACGTTGTTATGGATACATTTATATTTGTCCCTACCGCTGTGACGGTTACCTGTCATGCCTTCATTTGGGGTATACCCCAAAAAACTGATTCAGTTTGTAACGGAGCGCATGGGGTCTATCGTGATAGCACATGTACATAGGTTGGTAGGCTAAAAATCGAACTGTTCCAAAATGGGCACACCTATGTAGTTGACGAAGAAATAAACTGTTGATGCGTTTTTCAACTCCCACTGGCGTTGTGAAAAGAACGATCTGATTATCCTAAAATTGACAGAGCCTGATAAGATGTGAAATTGTTGCTTAATCCAGATATCTAGCTACAGTTACAATAAGAATCAACTGCTCAGTCAACAGCTTGCCTTTTGTAGTCAGAATTGACAGTAGATTCCTTGGCCTAAGAGTATATAGAGAGTCACCCTAACCTACACTAGGTACTACTACAAGAAATGGAGGCTCCGCCGTTGTGGAGACGTACTGATTGACCTCCGTCAATCCATTCTAGCATCTGCTACACTAAAACTCAGCCTTTATGAAAGAGGCTTTGACATCATCCACATCTAAGAACCTTAGATAAGAAATGACACCGTCATGGAACCTAGGGCTCCAGGCTTCACACTATACCACGCAAGGAACGTAGGTAAAATCCGAGCTGCCATTCTTGCTAATTTCACACTAAATCTAGCCTCATCGCAGCACGAATGACCTGGCAGTAACACTGCTAAAATCAACGAACAAAAACATCTAGATGGCTTCAGGTATCCGCCCCATCAAAGGAAGTCAAGCTTAGAACTCCTCTATGAGTGTCTGGTGTTCCGCCGTGGGTCTGTTGCTAATTAGATGCTTTACCATTCCTCTGCCAATTGCAGTAAATGGTTCCGGACCAGAGAACTCCGAGGTTGAGAGTCAGCCTTTTCTTACCCAGATCAGAGTTATCTCATTTCAAGATGAGCACTCATTGAGTTTATGAACACATTCCAATGCCAGTGATGTACTGATATCTGTTTGCTCCATGCGTCCAGTGCTGTAATAATATTTTTACCCGCAACCTGACCTTTCTGGTGACAGAGCAATCACCTCAGCTTAATAGACAGAGGTATATTTCCCCAGACTAATATAACAGGCTATTTCTAGTCCTTCTAGGAAGATACTTGCCTCCGCTCTGCCATCCATCCCGCTTTCTTAATAAATAGGTCCAGCAGCAGAATACCTAGAATAACTTCCATTGCCCATATTGGTGTCGTTCGTATTGCACCGGCGGCGATCCCTAAACATGCCAAACGTTGGATCCTATCTAACTGCTTCTTTACTGTTTTCTGGGAGGGTTTTTGCCACCATACAACTGACGCATATGTGATAATCGGTCTTACTATCATCGTATACATCCAGTATGCTGACCTCGGTGAGATTCCCCATCTTAGTCCACATACCCGTTTGCACTGATGAAACACACCTTTCGCCATTCTGATCTTCTCTTCCACATGGAAGTTCCAAGTAAGTCCTATCATCTAGGTATACACCCAGATTCTTAACCTTTCTAGTCACTTGTAGCTTCGATCGGAAAAGTGTCAATGGCTGAAATTCCAGATCTCTCCTCTTCTTTGTGAAGATGATTAGATCCGTATTATCCGCATTAATGAAGAGCCCCTGTTCCTAATACCACCGCTCCATCATTCGGAGAGCATTTCTCATGGTATCTGCTATGACGTTCATGAATTTGTCTCTTACCATTATTGCTATGTCATCGGCATATCTCACAGTGTGGATGCCAGTCTCTTCAACTCAAGAGTAGGTGATAAAACCCCACCCTGTGGGCAACCTCTGCTAAACCTTCCTCTAAGTCTTGACGTTCCCGTCTGAATATTTATATAAGCATATTTTATCGAAGGCGCCTTCAGTGTACATTATTATGGTCATTGCAATGCGTCCGGTCTGCACCCCATTGCGTTAAAGTTGGGAAAATACCATCCGGTACTGCGGTCTTGTAGTACGTTTCTAACACCTTACTGACCGCTTCTGGCGTCACTATCCGTTCCGCTTCTGCCTTATCTATTCTGCTTGCTCCTTGTGTACTCAGAGCTGATCTGACTTAAGACTTCCCGGAAAGTGTATTTCCATGAGGACCTCATCTCCCCCGTTCTTTCACGGATGAGTCCGACTTTGGAAACTGTATCCCTGGAGACGATTTTCTAAAGTCTATTGACCTCAGTTATGCTCATCATATTCGAGCGAAATTCCCTCCACGAATACCTTTTACTTCGTCCCAGAGTTGCTTTTAGCTCTTTCTTCTTTACCTTGTATCCATTCCATGATTCTGGATCATCCCTTCTCATGACTTGATTAAAGGCTTTCATCACGTTCTTTAGAATTTCATGTTCTCTGCACCACAAAGGGCGGGGTCCCTTTCATCTACCAAAGTAGGTATACACGCCTCTTGCTATGCATTCTCAACAGCTGATTATAAATGCTTCAACTGCGAATCTACATCCTAAGTCCAGGAACGCCGCTCTTTCTCCATGATATTCCAGCTCTTTAGACAATGCCAATCTACTTGCAGCCCTTTTCGTTGCGACCTCCACATTCCCAGATTGTTCTTTGCCTCCCTCTGTACTTAAGCGCTAAACGGTACTCCTTCGGTTTAAACAGTATAAGTGTCATCGACATCGAAGCGCAAATGTTTTATCCTAAATACCTTATCAACGCCGACGCGGTGAGTGAGGCCAATCATCGATGGTATCAACTGTACCAATGTTGCTATATAATACCGCTAGGCTGCTCTGGTCGATTCTAAACAAGAGAGGAATAAGAGAGGAATCCTCTTCAAGATAGGTAATACCCTCACCGGACACTGTGCTATAGGAAGACATGTTCAAAGATTGGCCATTATCTCCAACGACTTCTATAGAAGCTGTAGGTATAGGATAGAGGAAAGAGGAGGCCATTAGACACCTCCTATGCACATTCCCCGCAATCGCCAACATCAAGAAGTCTACATTAGGTGAATACCTATTTAATGATCTAAGCGATCTCAGCAACTCAACAACGAGTAAGAGGGTGATCTGCTCACCTTACACATCGGCAGCAAAATGGACCTTCTTCTGATCTAAGTGCATCCTATTCCAGAGCCAGTTTCAACCAACCTATTACTAAAAAAAAACAAAATAACCGCAAATATCAAAACCTTGTCCACTGTCGTCTTGAGGATGCATGCTTGCAGTTGGTCAATTCACATTCATATAGACACTGAAGCGTGGAATATTTGCATTAAGGATTCCCTCCACAAGTATCTCAAATATATTTGCAATTATTCCGCACTCTCCCTGCAATACAACCACTTATGTATGTAAATGCTGCCTCTTAGGACAAACTTCATATGGGTAACACTCGAACATGCACCAAAAACTCCATGAACAGGATAATATTCGATATAATTGCCCTCATTTGCGGAACTATGCAAATTTCCACATCTATGTACAATTTACCTCCGGAATGCACAGCTATCAAATTAGTCCATATTGCATCCCAAAAGGATACCAGTTAAGATGATTGCTACAACCATTCCTGTTTCAATCAATAACCATCCTGGTGCTCATCCTTCATGGATAACTCTAAAGTAACACGATGTTTGGAAGCTACGAAGCTTCAAGCTGATTATACCGCTGTGCAAAGTGCCAAATATTTGCTTAAAGGCAAAAACGATTTACACTACAGTGTCCCCGGGTCGAAATAAGACCCGAGCCCGAGAATTAAGGGTCAAGTAAGTTTTATGCAAATTTAATTCGCCACTGGCTGCTCAGAGCGATAGATAGAGAGAGACAGACAGGACAACATACACCACGACCACTTTGCCAATTATTTGACAACAATGAGCAAATTGACTAATTGTGAGCATGCATCGGGTGCGTGTATCCACCACCTAGGACATCGGCAAAACACGGGCCACAATTGTGTGTCTGGGCAATAAATTTAATTTACACAATGGAAACACTGGGACACATATGAACATCGCTCGGATGGAACATTCGACGAGAAGGACAATCCTACAATCCAGGACATGAAAGGACGATGCAAGGGGCTAAATCAAACAACACACATCCTGGAATCACTTCGAGGTTTGAAGACGAACGGAGTGAGGCGTGTATTTCCTCAGTCGAAGCGGTTCATCGGAGAGTAGATTGGAATTATGGATTAAATGATGAATTCATTATTTGTTGGTCAGGGGCATCCTGATGAAATCCTGAATATTGCTTTCTCAAAGGTTGGATGCATGATGGTTAACTAATTTGACACAGTGCCTGCCGTTCTATTAATTTGGATGGTGTGTGCCAATTTGCACTTACTAACACATACTCCGTCAGAGTATCACTTGTCTTCATTTACATATAAGGTGCCATGAGTTTGAGGATAGGGTGTTATTGAAAATTACTTGCGGAGTCTCAACACAGTCGATGAGGACATTGGTTTTCCGGTTCATGAATTGATAGTCTCGCTGGAGGCAATTGTGGTAGAAGTGAGCAAATTGGTTTTCCCCAGGGAGCCGGGATATGGCTACTAAAAATAAGTCCAATGAAGGACGTATCCTAGATTTCGAAGTTTAAAGTGCGACTCGTCACTGAAGATAATTTTCCTAATAAGTGATAACCCTGTTCTATTTTGTATCCAACTTCGGTTTGGCAAAACGACCGGACTTGGCGGACCAAATTGATTCTTTGTGTCATAGTCCCCAGAAAGGTAGAGAAAACCGAACTTTCAATGACCGCGGATGCCAGAAGGCTTTATCTGGACCATATCGGAAGCAGTAAGCCTGAAAACGACAAAGCTGAAAGAGTGGACTCATGTTTTTGGAGTCCATAATGTACATAACTTTTATTCACTCCGACTGTGCAAACCTATCCAACATTTAAATCAACATTGGCCTACATACTAAAATACCATGAGTCAAGAATTTTATGACTAATGTCCAAAGTATGACGCTAAAATCGTGCTGGCGATTTTAACGAAAAGATAGGAAATCAGGACATATTTGGTAGGACAGTTGGTAAGCATGGCCTACAAGACACCAGGTCTCACAACGGACTTAAGCTTATTGATTTTCCGGTGGGCCAGCACAGGACATGGCGGTCTCCTGACCATCAAACGGTCCACTAAATAAATCACATTGCGATCGAAGCAAGGCATGCCTCCGAACATGTCCGAACCTTCCGAGCAGAAAAAATCGACTCGGATCAGTCCCTCTTTGCAGCGAAGGTACGAATACGGATATCCCAAAGGCCACAACTAAGAGGAACTACTATGAGAAGAGCGAAAAGCTGCAATCGCAAGATATCGACAAAATCTTCATTGAACGCGTATCCCGAGATCTCTCAATGACTCCTATGCCGCCAGCATAAAGTGCCGAAGAACAGTGGCAACACTGCCAACAAGCCATCAGAAGTGCCGCAACTGATATGCTGGATTTCAACCGACCATTACCAAGAAAACCCTGGTTTGACGAAGGGTGCCGGCAAGCACATGCAGCTAAACAAGAAGCATACAAAGCGGCGCTGAGATGAGACTGGATCGCCTTCTCCAAAAGAAGAAAACAGAGAACGAGAAGTGCGCGATCGAAATTATTGAGAGACTATACTCCAGGAGTAATGCACGGAAGTTTTACCAACAGGAAAAAAGAATGAGTCTAGTCAACAAGATCCATACAGAAGCCTGTAAAATTAAAAGGAACCATGAACCGTTGAATCCAGATGAAGGTAGCCAAAGCTTCCGTCCACCTCACCAAAACCAAGTGAGGATAGCAATATCTAAACAAGATTGCTGGACCTGACAGCTTACCAGTCGAGCTGTTCAAAACAGCTGAAAATGTACGAGTACAGCGACATCAACCTAGTCAAAAAATTGCGCATCAGTAGTTTGAGATGGGTAGGACATGTAGAGCGGATGGACACAAATACTCCGGCCCGTAGAGTCTTCGGAATCTAACCCGGAGGTACAACTTACTATAGGAAGACTTCGCCTTAGGTGGCGCGCAGTAGAGTGCACAAGTCAATCGACTTTTACTGCGCAACTGGAGGTAGTTAGCTAAGGACCGGGCTAACTGAAGAGACTTGTTAGTTGAGACACAGGTTCTCCCCGAACTGTAGCACCACCTAAGTAAGTAAATATGTAATCAACTGGCAACTGGCTTCAAGCCTGGAACGCAGGCTCTTTGAAACAGTGAAGGAAACCACAGAGAAGAGTAGAAGTGTTTAAGCAGCATTTCCAGTAGGGATCAGGTAGAGAGTGTGATAGGGCAATAAGAGAACCAAATCCAGTCAGTGAAGAAGCTATCCTCCTTCCAGTTTTAAATATGTTGGGTGAGCTATAAAGAATCTGTAGAACAGCAAGGTCGCGGGCTCTGATGGTCTAACAGAAGAGCTTTTTAATCATGCTGTTGATGCTTTACGGTGAATGCACTAAATCATCAAACCAGGTAAGGGTGGACGAAGCAATGGTCAATGATGATCAGATCATATGACTTGTAAGAACAATCGAGGTTTATCTCTACTTAATGTCCCCCACAAGATCCTATTAAACGTACTGTAAGCCTTTCTGCAGAACACACGTACCAGTGTGGCATCTGGGTCGGCCGGCAGTTCGACGATCGACCAAATTTTCATACTAAAGGCAAATTCTGGAAAAGACCAACGAATTTCGAGTCGAGACTCACTGAGATCTACAAGGCGATGGCCGAATTCGGGATCCCGGCTAAACTGATCCAGCAGTTCATCCGAACTATTTCCAACATGCACTGGATTTCGGCAAGGAGATGCGCTATCATGTGACTTCTTTAATCTCGTGCTGGAACAGATAGTACGCAGGCAGGTGTTAACACCAAAGGCACTACCTACATCTGTCTAGCTACTGGGATACGCAGACGACATCAAGATTATCGGTTGCTCCTACATAGCGCGCCGTTTTAGAGGCTTTTATGGCAATTAAAGAATATGCGAAACGAGTTGGCCTTGAAGTGAATCAGGACAAAACCAAGTACATGTTGTCAACAAACAAAGAAGCATCTGTCCACTGCCTAGGACAAAACGTCACTGTTGGCAACAGTAACTTCGAAGTGGTTAAGGAGTTTACTTATCTCGGAGTAAATATCAACCCCACGCATGATACCTTAGTGGAGATTCAACGAAGACTTACCCTAGGAAAACGCTGCTACTTCGGTTTGGCGAAACAAATGGGGTCAAAACTCCTAACTCGGAAGACGAAATGTATGCTCTACAAAACTTTGATCCTGTCAGTTCTGCTGTATGGAGCCGAGTGTTGAACGATAAGCAGGAAAGTAGAGCAGATATTGAACACTTTCAAGAGAAAAATTTTTCGTCGAATATTTGGTCCCGAATGCGAAAACGTCGAATGGAGGAGAATATACAACCGCGAACTCTATGAGTTGTACCAAGATGTGGATGTAGTTCAAAAAGCCTAAACGCGTCGACTACACTGACTCGGTCGCATCGAGCGAATGGACACTAATGCTCCAGCAAAAAGGATCTTCGAATCACAGCCCCCAGGTTCGAGACGACAAGGAAAACCGAACCTCCGTTTTAAGGATCTTAAGGATCAAGCTATCGCGGATGCCAGAACGCTTGATGGAGACGACTGGAAGCAGCGTGCCCAGGATCGAAGAGTGGAAGTTCGTATGTAGTCGTTATATCCACAAATCGGGATCAAGAGTGAGGAAAGTTTACGAATGTTTTTTTACGAGTAAGTAGTTGTCTATGCGATAGATACTGATACATAGCTACTGATAGGCTTCAAAATATGATACGACTGCCATTCTATTCAAATCCCTATAAGAGAACATCGACAATTTATTTTCACTAGAACTTGTTGTGAAACCAAAAAACAGTACGGATCGGACTTGCCCTTAACTAATTAATCAAAGTAGATACAACCACCGGCAATTCTAGCTCAGATGTCCTTTCTGAACAAAAAACTCTAAATTTCTTTTTCATTAAATCTTTCTTTCTCTAGAAAGCCATAATCCTTCGTTTTTGTCGTTGCATTCGAATCCCACGAGTACAACTTAATACAACGCAAATATAAACAGCTGTTTGTAGGTATTGCCACCGCCGCGCTGCTGGGACAATTGCCAGATAATTTAACATTTCAAAATGAAAGTTCTCACCTTAATAACACTCATTAATAATTTGGATTTAGTGCCAACTAGGAGCTCCAACGTACGCCACCAGGTGCAAGTGAATCCTTAGTTCTTGCTGGCTACCAACCCTACAGCCTTAGCAATAGAATCCTTGTTCCACACCTTAGTTCTGTGTTGTACGTACTCTTGCTGTTTGCACTGAAAGGTGTAAATGAGTGCACTTTGCAAATATCCTTCTTTGTTCACCTGGAACGGGAGACTTAAAAATGCTACCCTACCAGTGTGAATATGAACCATAATTTCTTGGCATATTTCATACGTTTATGCAATTCACTACGTGTTTGTGTTTTGGAACACCATATGAAATTAGGCCACAAAATTTGTTATGAATGTGTTTTTCATAATATGCCCCCGAAGGCGGCTGTTGAAACTTTTATAGCTATTACGAATACAAGTCTGGGTTTTTTTTTTTTTTTAAGAAAAGGGACTTAATAATCATTTGGACATTTGATGGGTAGGATTTAAAATTATATGGCCTTAGGCAGAATGTCTAGATGGTGCGAGAACACTGGAGTGAGTTGAGAGTTTGATTTTAATTTTTAATTAATGTGACGGGGGTAAGTCACTCTTATACAGATACCTGTATGTTATGAACATTATTAAATTAGGCATTTAAGCTGAGAAAAATTGGACAAATGCCTGTCAATTTATGGTACGTGCGTTGAACCATTAAGCAAAAGTTTAAAGATGGAGTCCCAGCTTTTACGAACGAACGATACTTGCTTTAAACATGTTTAAGAATGGCTCAATTATTTAGAAAAGCCTGTATTCCGGATATGAAGCCTACAGCCAGTTGCTTGGCTTGTTTGTAAATATTTCGAAAAAACATTCTGTCAGGAAGGTTAGGTTAGGTTAAGAAGGGGTGTGTGACGGTTAAAAACTCATCACGTCCACTCGGAGACCTAAAGGTCCATTGTGAATCCCCTATTTAATAGATGGAGTGGGAACACCAAAAAACAGAAACCTGTTCATATAGCTCTTTGTACTCGTTGCTGTCCACCAAACTAACGACCCATATGAGATGATGGGCCTGATAATTGCTTTGTGCATCCAAAGAATGATGCGCGATTGCAATCCCCACCTTCTCCCAAAAGCCCTCTTACTTTCTTCGTCCTTTCTTCAATATCTCTTTTCCAGGATAACTTGGAATCTAGAATGACACCAAGATATTTCGCCTCAGATGAGAGAATTATAGTGGTGCCATCTAGCTTTGGTAATATGAAGTAGGGTACCTGTCTTCTCCTAGTGAACAAAACAAGTTCAGTTTTCTGAGGACCCCCAAACCGTTCTGTTTCGCCCACGTAGAGAGCACTTTGAGAGCAGATTCCATTAGTTCACTGCTTGTTGGCAAGAATTTGCCTTTAATCAGTATTACTAAGTCATCTGCATATGCTACGATTTTGATTCTCTTCTCTGTGAAGATTCTTAGGATTTTGTTGACGGTAAGGAGCCAAAGCAGAGGAGAAAGGACTCCTCCTTGTGGCGTGCCCCTTGTAGTCTTCTTACAGAACTAGGCCCAATGGCTGAGTTGATGAACCTGCAGTTAAGCATATTTTCAATGTATCCCGTGCGCATACAGCTTGCGAAGATGTACACGAGATGGGGTACCAAAGATTCCTGGCTGGATTCTGCCCATGTACCGTCAATTCTCTGGATATATCCGGGAACGCAGGGGTCTTTGGATAGTATCTTTCGGAGCCTCGCGGCCTCGTTTTCGTCCCCTATGGATTCACAGAATTTTTGCCATGATCTTAGTTTAGCTGCTCTAATAACGTATTTATATTCGTTACAACTGGATCTGTATAAGTTCGATTCTTCGCTATTCTTACTCGTTTTGACCCTATTGAAAAGTTTCCTAGTTTTTACACTAAGTTGTCGAACCTCTGTGGTCCACCAAACCGCGTTGGTTTTCCTTCGAGGTCGACTGATAGGACACGAACTATTGAATGATTCATTCAGAGTATGTACCAAGTTGTCCACCGCATTCTCAATGTTAGTCGTGCTTGAAGTAGCTGTGGCTACTTTTCCCAGTTGACTTTTTGGTGATTTCTGAAGGGTTTAGGCCTATCTTTAATCAATTTGAGGGTGAAGAGAATTCGGTTGTGATCCGAAAAAGAGCAGACATTGGAGACTCTCCATTCCTCAACAATATTGGTCTTGGTATCTGTCATTAGAGTCAAATCGATCACTTCTTCCCTAACCTGGTTATGGTGTGTTTCCTTTGTTGCATAAGTTAAGATTTGAAAAATGAATAAATTCGAAAATTGACTCACCGCTGCTCGCAAGATACCACAGTCAGATCTTTATTGCTGTAAGGAGTTAAAAGAAATAGGTTAATTGTTTTCTTTGCAATTATACAGGTTCTCAATTTACCTTCAGTATGTGGATAATACAGTTTGTAGCTCTTGGACCTTAGTCCATGAATTTTACCATATCTCAGGTAGGGTCCTTGGACCATTGCTAGCTGCTTTACAGAGATGCAGATTAATCTGCACCACTGAGTTTTCCTTTGCTCATTGCATTAATGGGGTAGCTCCGCTTTCAAGGAACCTAATCCGAACTTGATGCTGCCCCCAGATTTCCTTAAGCCGTCGAGAGACCTTTGGTCAATAGTGACCAAAAGGTCATTTCCGGTACCTCTCTTACGAAGATTACGAAGATATGGTTCTTCAGCTTTGAGTACTCAGTTCCTTATTCTGCCTGCCAATTATTTTTAGAATGGCTTCATCATCCGGAATCAGGGGAGGAATCCATAATGAAATAAGTTTGCGAAGAGGTAGGCACGATCGAGGAATAATCGCCAGCTTGGCACCAGGCCAAACTTAGCCAAGGTTGTTAACTACTCGCGTGAGGAAATCCAGGGATTTCCTGTTGCTGCAGCCTACCACCTTGACGCCGTTTTGCCATTTAGCCCCGTCAAAGACCACCTCATCCTCCCCCACCTCTTCCTCAATGATGGCTTGCAGAATTTTCATCTCAACCTCGAGCCACCTATCGGTTGTTATCGTCCCATCTGGGTCGGAACGGTCGATAATAGCTGCTTGCTGGTAAGACGGGGAGTTGAAGCTGGCTGAAGTCTTCAGTTTCTTCGGCTCCCTCTTCAGACCTTATCCTTTTAACGGTCTGCTTACTAGCGGAAGCAGGTTGTTTAAGGGATGAGGCTAAATTGGCAATCAGTTTTGCAGTGGTTGGATTGAACAACGGTTGCTTCATACCGCTCGTTTGCTGGCGTGGTGGGGAGCATGTGGCCATATTACCTGGACCTTCTTTGCCGGGATTCGCTTTGCGTACGAACTTGGCTACCGATTTCCGATGCTTGTTCATAAGCATCTTCTCCCTATTCGTCAAGGATGTGGGGTCTTTGTTTCCATCTTGCGCAGATATTGCAAAGACCTTCGATAGCCATTGTTTGTTCTTTGTTCCAGGGTCCTCTCGGGATCCTCAGTCTCCACAGAACCCCGCGTTATGCAGATAAGACTATTTAATTCGGAAGGCGCCAGGTATCTGAATACACCGTTCGCGACTGAGCTATTTTTACTGGGCCCTCAGCCTGGCAGATGCTCGGCACGGTTCGGTTGACACCATTAATCCAGCCCAGGGGAGAAAAGACGATGGGATAGGTTGAGAAAGGAGTTGGTATCAGGGATATGTAGACGGTGGGTGGGAGTATAGGATTGGATTTCTCTTTTGTTACACGACAGACCCCAGGAAGGTGACAAACACTCGGGAAACGGTCCAGAAAATTCCGACAATTTCCAGTTGTTTGCACCGTCCACGTTCTATTGTACAATTTAAGCCTCCCCGCCAGTGCCAAGGCGGCAATCCAAGAGGAGGGAAACTCGGGAAAATTCTCAATATCCTTGAGCAGGGAAGCTATGTAGGCCTTCTTCTTTCTATGTAAGGTTTGAATTGCTTTGTACTTTTCCCGTCCGATTCTTGTTTTCCACTGCAACGAATGTATATACAATGCGTCTGTCTACTTTTTCTGGTGCGTGCATTCATCACCATTCAAAAAAAAAAAAAACTTTTTGTTGTGCTGTGATGGTTTTAAGCTAAATCCTTGGTGATGGTGTGAAACTGGAGACTTTTGTCGTTGCCACTTCTGTTAGGTGATGGCATGGCGAAGTGTTTCTGGACTCAATCGCTCTCTATAGTGTCTGGCTTCTCCTGGTCCTCCTTCAGGCAGACCCAAGCAGTTGAGTTCTATAATTGGCGACGGCTAGAAGATGATGCAAGTTGACATATGGCCGTCTAAAGGTGTAGTTGTCAAAATGTTTGATGCATTCCGTATTTTTGCATTTTTAGACTTTTGTTTTAAGAACCGTTTGTAATCTATCCCGTTTATGCCAAAAATGTACATGCCATTTTCATAAGCATACATATGAAGAGTACCTTACTTTCTTACTCATTTAGAAATCTTCTCACAGTAGTTCTTTTTAGTTGTGGTACCTCGCGTCTATCGCAATTTGATTAATTTGGTTGACCATTTGATGATCAGGAGACCGCCATGTCCCCTTGTGGATATTGAGACGAGGAAACCGTGTGTTTGTTATAGTGACGTTTCGCCTTTCACTGTGCCAACCAACTGTCTTATTTATTCGTTTTCTTTGGTATCTTCGTCCTTCTCCTCTGTGGGGGCATGAGCGCATATCAAGCTCGTGTTGACGAATTTAGGCTTCATGCGGATTGTCATCAGACGTTCGCTCACGCGTCGAAAGCTCAAGACATCTAGCCTTAGTCTTCTAGGCTAGATTGTACCCCGATTGGGATGTATAAACCCCAACCTGGATAATCAGATCCCTTTTTTACCACTACGACAAGCGGACAGACCCTCCGGACTCAGTAAACCGCTTCGGGGATATGAGTGCTGCCATAGGTCCATAAAGGCCTCATCCGCCACCTACTCTTTTCCAATACCCTGGCTCAGTATTGTAGATCACTATATACAAATGTATAGAAGCAGGTCATATAGGGATAACACTGATAGTTCAACCTGACTGGAATTGTAGACGTCGCTGTTGATTCTATCTAGGGAATTCGTTCGCTGCCGCCTGGACCAAGACGAATTGGCTTCGTGAGAAAACACTCCTCCACTTTCTCTCGTTCGCTGCCACCAACAACCTTTCAAAGGGGTTGGTTACTCAATCTCTAGTCGTGGTACTAGGTACCTATCAACCACCAACGAGGTGGTGTAGAGTAGGAGCTGATAGTGAGAGGCTAGCGTAAGAGCGGTTGTACCGTTTTACAGTTTGCAGAAAAAGGTTTTTGAAACATTCTCTGCACCGATTGTCACCTTCCTATAATGTTCCCTACTTCATGAATACAGGCTTCTGTGAGCATTTTGTTGCCTGGATACTTTCTGTACATTGCTCCTGGAGTAAAATTTCTCAATATATTTTGTTTCTCGTACTCTGTTTTTTTTTTTTTTTAGACCCTCATTTCTCTGCATTCTGATATAAGAAAAACGTTAATAATCAAAACACTGATATAAGAAACTTATTTTCATACAAAGTTCTATATTTGCATAGAAAATTAAATGTGTGTAAGAAATTGTTCTCTCAAATTGCTTATTTTCTTGAACATTGCCATAACCCTCCGTATAAACACGCAAATGATGTGATACGTGTACGTGCACACATACTATTTTTGCGAACAGATCCTTATGAAATTACAAATGATATCAATGGCAGAAATGACAGATTGACAATGACAAAACGAATACAAACAAACGAGACGTACCTATATAATCTGTCTATGATAAGAGATCCTGTTTTAAATGGTTTTGTGATATTTATTAGATATTTTCTTTCTTGTATGCGTAATACTGAATACTGCACTTACTTACATCCGTCATCTACTGTATCTCCAAGCTACATATGTATGTAGTTATTAAGATGTGGAATATTAAGGCCCATAATTTGAAACGATCTTCTACCTCAATTTACAATATCAAGAGTAACAAACACGAAGAGGCTTCTGGAAGCAAATCCATGATTGAGTTTAATTATCATGAAAAGAATTTGTAACGTTTAGCGTTTTCGGGGATTCCCCATATAATTTTGTACACACAGATACATATTACAAATTTAAATGCGTCTCCAGAATTAATGAGAGCGATTTACCAACACGCCGTGGTGAAATCGGTAATTGTCAGCAACTGTGCCAGTGTATAGGAGTATGAAGTGCATGGATGTGTAGCTGTGTATATTTACACGTAAACAGTTTCACAGTTTTAAATTTGAATTCCCCTGTTTGGTATCCTCTGCAAGCTGATGAAGAGCGCAGTCTGAAGTCGAATATCCAATAGTTCAGTCGTATTCGTTGTATTCTCTTAATAAGTGAAAGAAATCCAGTGGGTTGTTAGTTAGTTGATAAAGGAAAACCTTGAAGAATATCATCCCAGGGAATTTCTAAAGCGATCATACGCAGCTACATATGTATGTAAGTTCAAAATTATTTAATTTCATTCTGCTAGTATCTTTATTTGAATCATTTTACATCTAGGCATAATTCGAAACCCCACGACGCGACGTATCGCACAACACAATTAAATACGAAGAATAAGATGGAAATAACTCCACTATCCGGGTTGACAATAAATCAGTTACATATTGCAAGAGGTTGTCATCCAATAACTTTTAAAGATCTGGAGATTCAGTTTTCGAAAGTTTGCAGAGATTACTCAGATAAATACGAGGAGGGCAAAGCCTACAAAGTTTTGGAATTTGCTGACGAAATGTTATTTAAAATTGGTCTGGCATGCAGGCGGTTTCAAAAGGGATACATTCAAGAATGGACTATCTGGTTTCACTATGATATCGGTAATGAGAAAGTGAAGACTAAAGTACATGTTTCAAACAAACCTTTGTTTTATGCACCAATCTCGAATAATGAATTAAAGCTGACTATACTACAAGCCGAGTTACTAGCAATTCAAACTTTCACACGTTTGAACAATTCGAGTAAATCCTCCGTTTTAATGACTCCCCTAGCCCGTGAAGTATTTTCCGGAGATGTCTTACCAATGCTAGCAGCGGATTTGAAAACAACGCCTTATGCAGTTGCAAACATCATAAACAGCAGCTGTCATGAGGGCGGTGAACATTTGGATGAGAGCAAGGCTCATGTTGCTGTGATTGCATTGATGGTGACAGGACGGGTGGGTGATCGTGATAGAACCGAAATGGTTGTAAAATTAAAAGATGTTTACTTCTCTAAAAACAAAGTTTTCGATGAACACGAGTTTCGAATTTATGCATACTATTCTACTGGTTTTCCTAAAGAACTCGTTGAAAAAATTGTACGCGAAATGTTGAAACCCAGAAGCTTCTAAACTGCATTCTAAATGAGGGATTACAATTAGTAAACACGATAAATTTATGTATTTCAACTTTTCTTTTTATGCTTTACATATCCCCCTTTACTAAGTACTAGTGGCCTAACAAACCGAATGATTTAAAATGTTATTTTTCTTAAATTTGTTTATCTACCAACATGAATTAATAAAGCCAGCATTTGCATTTACATACGAGTACTTATGTACATAATGTGTTTTAATGTTTTTTTTTTTTTTTATTGAGTACCAATTGGGGTTTCCAACAAGACCATTAGGTCTTTAAATATCTACATACATATGTGACAACTTGTGTGCAAAGTATCACAAATATATATAAATTTTTGTAAGTGATTTTCTAAGTTCGACATGTCCTAGCCATCAGCCGATTAATACAACGTTTGTTGTTTTAATTTTCGGTAAATGTTGCTGTACAGCTCTTATAGTTTGTTGTTGAATCTCTGCCTACAAAGGCTGTTAACGGAAACGACCAAGGGTGTCCTCATACGCTTTCAATAGAAGTCTATGCTTCAGCGCCATAAAGGAGGACAGGTTTGGTTATAAAAATATGTATAGGTAGAATCCCCTTATTTGATCGGGATAGGAACTTAGTACTCACTTAGCCAAAGCAACAGCGATTGGCAAGACTTATTCTTCGTTTTACTTTTGCTGTTGTTTTCTAATTTGATAGCAGAGCCAAGTTAGACAAAGTCCCTTACTACATAGAAGTTATAGTTGCCGACTGTGACGTTCGTTTTATTCTTATTGATAGGATGTACAAACTTGGTTTTGTTGTCGTTTACCATTTAATCCATTTTGGTGCTTACGTTTCATTACTAGCAAACGCACCGGTGACAGCCCGCTGATTTCTGTACGATAGTTGTACAGACTTTTGAATTTTTGTACCTCCGTACCTAATTGCCGTAGCGGACGGTATTTCACGTCCTCATGGCGGGGTATTGGTTAAAGTTTTCAACTAGCAATAATCGCTCCTCGGTAGGACCTCATTGGTTACGATATCGCCTCTAGGCGTTTCGCACAATTCTTTCAAGTTTGATGTCAAAAAAGACCTTTTGACATCAAAGGTCTCGGTGAAGCGTTCTCCGTCATTATTTTGCATAACATAAAATGGCTATATATAGCTCGTCTCTATAAATCCTATTATATGCTTTAAAATCGATGAAAGATAGCGTCTATCAATTCGGATTTCATGAGTAAACTTTCTTAGCCTAAAACCACACTGATAGGGGCCAATCAGGGTCTTGACGAGAGTGTCAGACGTTCACACAATATAGCAGATAAGACCTTGTACCCCATGTTGAGGAGACTGATACTATAATTGGCTCAATTGAAGGGATCTTCTTTCTTGCGGATCGGCGTTCACACGTCTGACCAAATCTGCGAAATGAGTTGGTGTATGCTCTATATCAACTTATTTCCAGTTGCTTTGAATAGCCCAGGTCCCGAGCGTTCTCCATCATCATACTGGACAATCCGACGAGTTTGGCAGGGATTCTCAAAACTAGATATGGGTCTGTATATCTCGTCTCTACAAATGCGGTTATATGCGGTCTTAAAATCACTAAAAAGATGTTGAGTACCGATTTTTGATTTCTTGGGTTTTCTTCAGGATCTGCAGTAGAGTGAATGAACTTGGTCGGTTGTGGACCTACCCGGCCTAAGAGCACACTGATAGGGGCCAATCAGCTCATTAATAAATGGTTTCAGGCGCTCATACACTACGGCCAACATGGTTTTGTAAGCAATGTTAACGATACTGATATAGTCGGTACAGTTTCTCCTTTCATGTGGATGGAACAAACGATGCCGAGGTTCCATTCATCAGGCATATTTTCCTCCGACCAATGTAGGGAATGAGTTGGTGTATACTCTCCACCAATTCATGTCTTGGCTGCCATAAATAGCTCGGCTGGTAGAGCATCTATTCCACTGGAGTTTGGATATTGCTTCACTTCATTCTGGTCGGGTGAACGGACGTCTTGGTTTTCATCGTCCTGGTTGAATGGTTCGTTCTGCTGGTTTAAGTCGTCCACGCCGCTTAACAGCCTTAGCATCAACTGTGACTCAACTACAAAGTTTCCTTGTTCATATCTACATGTCTCTGTACTTCCGAACATTGTTCCTGAAGTAAATTAAACCTATCTAATTCCTCCATCGCGCGCTTTTCGTGCTCTTTCCTTTTTTTCCGGAGAAGCCGATGTTCCTCCCTCCTCTTTTGTTTGTCGAGCACACAAGCCGCTCTAATCCTCCTGTACAGCGCCGCTTCTTAGGCGAGTTGTTTTGCTGGCACTCTTCATCAAACCATGGATTTTGTGGGGGTAGTCGGTTGAAACTCAGCACATCAGTTGCGGCGTTTCTGATGGGTTTTTGGCGACGATACCACTGGTCTTCAGTAGTTGATGGTGGCTGCGTAGGACCTCTCAAAAGTTTAAGGGATAGGTTCAAAGTTAAGTCTTATCACAGTGTTTTTCCATTATTGCGGCATCTAAGATATCCGTAGACGTACATACTTTGGCTCCAACTAAGTAGGGGTCTGAGTCCGCTCGGAACATCTACCTAGAATACTAGAGGAGTGTCTTACGTCGAATGAAACATGATGAAATTGGTTGACGGTTTGATGACCTGGTGACCGCCATGTCCGATTATGAATGTTGAGGTGAGGAAAGCGTGCGCTAGCTATAGTAACATTACGTCCCGCAGTAAAGTTAATTAGCCTAAGTCCGTTTCCAAACATGATGTCGTGTAGGCAAAGCCATTTCCAATGGTGCTACCAAAGATGACCTCCTTTCCTGACCTACATTGCTCATATGTCTTGTCGAGGAGCTCATAAAAACACTCTTTGGTAACATCAATGCTTTCCTCTATGGGGTGAGCGCATATCAGGCTAATGTTAGCAAATTAAACCTTGATGCGGATTGGTGTAAGGCGTTCACTAACGCTTCTAAAGCTTAAGACTTCATGTCGAGGTCTGCCGCTTACAACAAATCCGCACCCAACTAGACGCTGCTTCAGTTCTGGGTAGCAATCACCGTAGTATACTTATGTCGCAGTTTTTGCCTGGCCCATTCCACCGCACTTTCTGGATGTTGGTGATTTCTACATTATAGCAGTCTAGGGCCTCCCATAATTGTTCGTCGTTTTCTTTTTTCATTTTACAGGGTTGTCAACAGTAAATCCGTCCTATTTCTAGTCTTGTAGTTGTTTCGGAACTATGTAAGTTCTTTTTACGTGGTAGGGAAGTTACCCCGACTTACAACCACTAGCCTGGGAGACTAGTTCCCTTTTACACCCCTAGGACGACGGGAGAGAGTCAGTAACTAACTTCGGGGATGTGAGCACTGCCGTTGGCCCATTAAGTACTCCACCGTCACCATCTATTTTCCAAAACCCTGGTTCAGTATTGGAGATCAAGTATGTCGGAGCAAAACATATAGGGATAACACTAATAGTTTGGCCTATATGTAACTGGAGACGCCACCATTGATTCCATCTATGGAATTCGTCTGCTGCCGCCTGGAGCAAGAGCAAGCGGCTTAGTGAGAATATGAGTTGATAGTGAGAGGCTAACGTGAGAACGCTTGTGTTTTCATATATTCGCATCACTACCTAATAGGTCTTACGTTGCTAAATAGAAGAACAAGCAAGGTCAGTTAACATTTATCAGAGGAACAGCATGTACATATGTATGTATAATACAAGCAGCAACCCCTTTTCAATCTACGGTTCGGAATGTGCAAGAATACTCTACAGCAGATAACATATGTATTCGTGCTAACAAGCATCGCTCGGTCGTATCTGGAAAAGGGTACAAAATTATATGCATTCTTTATCGAGGCATGCGCTGTTGTACAAGGTAAGCAATGTAGGGATGCCGTCAAAAATGCTGAAAGTCATCCGAAGTCTCTATGAGAAAAACTGGACGGCTGTGTTGAATGAAGGGACTGCGTCACCCTGGTTCGAATCGAAGATGGTTGTAAAGCAAGGTTGTCTCCTAAGTCCACTTCTTTTCTCACTTTTCCTGAATGACCTCTCAGTCTCGCTTCCAGGGGGTATTATGTTCAATGGAGTCAGGATCAATATGCTTATGTACGCTAATAACATTATCATACTAGAAGAGTCCCCAAATATGATGTAAATTATCATTACCAGACTGCAACAGTACGTACTGTCTCTAATGGAACTTGAAAATTAATAAGTCTAAAATCATGGTTTTTCGTAACGGGTATCTTGGAGCCATATTAACGCCAAGACTATCGTTTAAAAAACATGTACAGGCTAAACTCAAGGAATTCAAAATAGCAATAAACACCAACTGGAGAGGTTTCCTAGTTAAAAATGATATTGTACCAAGTGGAAAAAAAAACTCTTCGAGGCAGTCATGAGGTCGATTATGTGCAACGCGGCACAAGTATTGGGAGTAGCTACTTTAGTACGAAGAAGTTGAGAAATTACTAAGATTCTTCGTCAAGAAGATATTCAGATTACCTGAGAATACGTAATCTCTACATACTTGTTTCGTCAAAAGTTACAGATCTCCAGTGAGTGGCAGATTCTAAGTAATGAACATAGCAGGCGGCTGCTGCAAATTCGAAAAAGGCTACAGAGATCTTGTTGGTCAAGATCCAAACATCTATATTTTCTAAATTCAGGGATGAGGTGCAACGAAGTGAATACAGAATTCTCCAACATGATCTCGGAAGTTTACAGAACTCACAAAATCTATGAATGCACTTTTTGCAACCTACGGATGCGTCAAAATATAAGACACTTTATTGAAATCTGTCCTTTATTAGACGCAATACAAAGAGCTCACTGATGTAAGGCCACTTTACAGGAAAATGAAATGATGAAAGTTCGAGAGACTAGTTTGCTGATTGATAACCGAACATATTCTTGGATGGTATACTGCCTTAGTATAGCCTTTTTAAAAGCCCAACTAACAGATAGCCCACATTATACATCAACCCCTTTCGGAGAATGTCTCCCATAAGAGTGTCGGAACGAATACCGGAAAATTCCGTTCCAGTTGGATACCATGATATGGCTGAATATCAAGAGAACCATGTGCATCTTTTCCGACATTTGAGTTTAACTTAACGAAATAGGATGAGGACAAAAGCTCAGATAAAAAACTACTCGTATTCACTGCTTTGAATGGCAAATACTCTGGAAGGACGTACATAATACGATGGGCTTAACACCTTCATCGGTAAGGGACAGTCGACAACGTCGCTGCAAACTGTCACTTAAGTTTTGTTGTAATTAATTTTTTTAGGACTTTCACACTTTGGATGGTTAGATGAATACAAGTTCTCAAATCATACTAAAGTAGTCCTTCCATCGCGATCGTTGGAGATGGATCTCACCTGTAATGAGCAGAGAATTGACTCAACTTTTCAATGACGACAGGTGGCGTTTTCTCTGAAGTCGTCTAACTCTTAGTTATAACAGTGAAGTCATAACGTATGGACATACCTACGTACATATGTATGTAGTTACCTTTGGATAAGTGAGCTTTTGTCGGACTTATTGAATATTCTGCATATAATGTTCCCCTTATATTCTGGAGGAGATCTGAGATTGTTTCTTCAAATTCGACTATCATCTGTGTATCCTTAAACAAAAGAAAAATAATCGTTGTTTAATATTGTTAACGGTTAGTTACAAATATGCTAAGATTGTCGATAACTAGTGTGATTTTTACTAAACACACCCGAATGCATGCTGCATGCATATCTAAATGAACAAAAGTTTGCACCACCATGAAGTACTTACATACATACATATGTATATCCTTTCAACCTGTCAACGATTACTTTCAGAAATTGCATATTTAAGAAATGTTCTGCACAGTCCTTTGAATACGTGAATTTTCCATTTCGATATTCAAGAGAGCGTTTCTAGGTAACGTGCAATAAAATTCATATTCATGACATTTCACTCTTTCTTTTGAGATGCATTTCCATATTTAAACTCACAAAACGTTGTGGTATAATATTGAAATGATTAAAAGTGTAATATCCGAGCAGCTATTCAGTATTTTGTGAATGCAAAGAGCTACAGAATGTAATAGCAACTACGAGTAGATAATAAAAATAAAGTGGAGTGCTGTAAATAAAAATTCAGAAAATTCAAGTTGATAACCGTTCCGTTTTAGAAAACTGCATAATATTTTTTATACTTTATAGTCATTGTAAGAATGCGTCGTGTATCTCCGATTGAACTGGAGAATTTGATAGTTATACTATACTCGCCAGTTACTATTCGTATCTTTCATATCTTTAAACATTCCTGGGAATGAGTTCTTTGATGGAAGTATGTATGCATGTATGTTGGGTGACGGTTTCATAAACCAAATTTTATTTTGCAATTTGATTAAGATACATCAAACATCTCTTGTTTATAGTGATAGACTCCGAGCAAATATTGTCACCTACCAAGGAGACCTAATGGAAAAAATGCAAACTGTCAGTATGACATAGTCTCTTTTTAAGACAATAGACAATAGACTGGATCGTAAGCCTGCCTACAGAGAGAATAAGTTTACAGGAATTACTACTCTATATCAGTTGACCAAAAAGTGTTCTTGATACGAGGTATCCTCATCCTCCTTGCAATCGAAGGTGCAGTTCATAATACTTAACATTAAGCCACTAAAGAAGCCTTTGTCAGAAAACAAAGCAACAAAACAGTATCTAAATAGATATACAAGCTGCTGAGCACAAGATTAGTAAAGTTTACAATGTCTATAAGTCCCATCACGCTGCCTAGTACCTCGGTTGGGGATTGGGTAGCTAACCCCTTTGGAAGATCGTTGGTGCCATCGAACGAGAGAGGGTAGAGGAGTGTTTTCTCACTAAGGCACTTCCTCTTTCTCCAGGCGGCAGTGGACGAATTCCCTAGATGCAATCAACGGAGGCGTCCACAGTTGCAGTCAGATTGAACTATTAGTGTTATTCCTATATGAACTGCTTTGCATTTGAATTCTAGGTCTGTAGGGATCTCCCATACTAAGCGAGGGTATTGCAAAAGAGTTGGTGGCGATGAACCCGTTAATGGGCCAACGGCAGTGCTCATATCACCGAAGTGGTTTACTAACTCTAGAGAATCCGTCCTCTTCTCCTAAGTCCGGGTGCGGATCTGCACGTGGAAAGTTTGAACCCTTAACAGGCCGTGTGCAGCTGAACAACTCGGCCCTAAACTGCTATAATGCAGATATCGCCGCCATCCAGGAAGTGCGATGGAAGTGCCCGCCAAAAGGAGGACGAACAAACTACTACATTTGCTACGGTAATCGCTATAGAGAACAGAAGTAGCACTTATTCGAATGTGGATTTGCCATAAGCGGTAGACTTAGACAAGGAGTTTTGAGCTTTCGTCACGTGACCGAAGGCCTTATGACAATCCGCGTCAAGGCTGAATTCGTCAAGATAAGATTCATATGCGCTCATGCCCCCACAGAGGACAAGGATGACGCTACCAAACAATGTTTCTACGAGCTCCTCGAGAAGACGTATGAGCAATATCCAAAGGATGACTTTATAATCGTATAAGGCAATTTTAGCGCCAAGGTAGGAAAGGAAGACATCTTTGGTAGGACAATTGGCATAAGCACACCGTACATGACATCACGCCTGGCAATGGACTTAGGCTTATTGACTTTGCGGCGGACGAAACATCACTATAACAAGCAGACGGTGTTCTCATCTCAGTATCCACAAGATAACATGGCAATTTCCTGATCATGAAACGGTCAGCCAAATTGATCACATTGCAATCGACGCAAGGCATGCCTCGAGTATTCTGAATGTCCGAACTTTCAAGATGATAACATCGACATAGAACACTACCTTGTTGCAACCAAGGTTCGAATGCAGATATCCCTATTGCTACAGCAAAGAAGAGCTACTATGAGAAATCGCAAATGATCGCCGGAATCTCTGCCTCCTACGACTCCAACATCAAGTGCCGAAGATCAGTGGTAACGCTCCCAACATGCCATTAGAAATGTTGTAACTGATGTGCTGTGTTTCACCCAACCACCACCAAGAAACCAATAGTTTGACGAAGAATGCCGGCTAGCACATGCGGCTTAGCAAGATGCATGCAAAGCGGCTCTGCAAACAAGGACGAGTGCTGCTTTTGAGCTCAACGAGCAGAAGAGATGAGAAGAACATCATCTTTTCTGAAAAAAGAAAAACGAGCACGAAAAGCATTCGATCGAAGATATTGAGAGACTATACTCCAGGAATAATGCACGGAAGTTTTACCAACAGGAAAAAAGAACGTGTCAGGCCATCAAGACTCTGTACGGGTGTACCTGTAAAAGGAAACCTCGTAGTAGAATCACATCCGGTGGTGAGAATGTGGACAAATTTCTTCTGCACATGTATAACGATTACGAAGACCGACACCGCGTTGTCAGGCAGAATGAATCATTCAATCTAGACGATGATAGCCAAAATTTTCGAAAGTTGATTTCCTCAGCTGACCAAAACGAAGTGAGGATAGAAGTGACAATATCCAACCTACTGCTGGACCTGATGGCCTACAGGCCGAGCTGTCAAAACAGCTGGAGATATACCAAATGCATTTCCTAAAATTTGTCAGATGAGTGCATGCCTGATGAATGGAATCTCAGAGTCGTTTGTCCGATCCACAAGAATCGCAATTACAGAGGTTTCAGTCTCTTCAACATCGCGTACCAGATCCTATCTGCCATATTATGTGAACGTCTGAAACCCTTCATCAACAACCTGATTGGCCCTTATCAGTGTGGTTTCAGATCA
Source organism: Xylota sylvarum (assembly GCA_905220385.1). NCBI lineage: Eukaryota > Metazoa > Arthropoda > Insecta > Diptera > Syrphidae > Xylota > Xylota sylvarum. The sequence goes on from LR999960.1 coordinate 33,116,779, forward strand.
GGAAGGTTCACAATTCGGCAGATCCGGGAAAAAACTCAAAAACAATTCAACAAAAGAAGTCCAAATTGACACCCACCATCTTTTATTTTAAAGCCGCATACGGCAGCATTTATAGAGACGAGCCATACAGTGTCAAACATTTCTAGTTTTGGCATCCGTTCCAAACTCGTCAGATTGCGCAGAATGACAATATAGAACGATCCATTAAGGTCCGTCATGACCTTACCGATACAGTCTCAAAAATAATTTAAACAAGATGCGTTTGCTGGTATATTTTGAAGGGCAATTCCTTCACTTCTACATACCCAAGTTCCTGGATCGTAACGATCATGCATGTCACGTTGTTATTTAGTTAATATTTTGACCCACTCTTCTTTATACTTCAGATACACGTAGGTGCAGTTGTTGATCCTGCAATTTACAATACACCATATTCAAGGACATCGCATTGCAAAAGTAAGTATCTATGCGATTGAATGTAAAGGAGAATATTTTACTATGTGTCTGATGATGCTCCACGGATAACAAGTCAATCGATGACTGGTTGCATTGAATATTCTGTTTTTAAATCCAAGCGAAATGCAAACACGGTTGAATAAGATTGTATCAACAGAGCTGGACTGCTAGCATATCTGTAGGGGATTCCGGCTTTCATTTTTCTCTACTTACAGATTGATTTCTGAAAATCGACACAGAAAAGAGTAAAACGAATCTTTTTCAATATTATTGAATGGAAATCCCTGGCACATGCATAGTATCAGATGGATCGTGAATGAGTAAGAGGCGATGATACGAGCTTAAGAAAATAACTTCAAAAAGGTTGTATCCCCCATCAGGATAGTATTGAAAAAGCAGACATTGCCACAGCAGAATCAATGGATGGATATTTTTGAAAGACGAACTTGTATGTTCTTTGGCGCCTCGAGGGGTAAAGAATAAATTTGTTGGTTTTTCAAATTGGCATTATGTTTGGAAAAGTTTTACTTATATCTTTGGTATTTGATTTCAAAACTTGATATCTTTTCATTTCATTTCTTACTTTAGTTGAATAATTGGAAACGGAGTATAAATGTTATTATTCGTGTAAGATGTCCATCCGGTGTCCTCAAGGAAAAGAACAATATTTCTGATTCATATACATAAGTAGGTACCGATAAACCCTGTTCCCAGAGCTACAATTAACAGTAAGGATTTGCATTGTATTTCCATCCTGTAGAGTCCCTGAGGAAATTCGAAAGTTAACAAAAATTCGTTTCTACATATATACATACATATGTCTACAATGTGTCTAGGCGGTATTGGAAACACAAATCAAAACTATTCTCCTCCCTAATGTTTCTTCATAAGGCCTTGTTACTCAATTGCCTTCTTAGACCAAAGAAACAGCATTTGGTAAGCGCAAGTCTTTGTTTGATTTTTGATGGAATGTTATTGTCAGTGATTACAGCGGAGTCGAGGTAGACAAAGTCCCTAACAACCTTCGACGTTCTGTCCAATTCGTTCATCATCATCTCTTCATCAAGCCATGGGTTCCGTGGAAGTGATAGGGTAAAGCCCAGCACATCAGTTGCGGCGTTTCTCATTGCTCCTTGACAACGATGCTACTGGTTTTCATATATGTATATAGGTATATAAATCAAGACTTCGTCTGCGTACATATGTACATATATTAGAAGAGACTACAGAATCTGGGAGATCATTAATATATAATGAAAATAATAGTGCTCCCAGTACCGAGCTCACTGGAACTCCTATATTTACAGTAAGTGGTCTGGAATTAGCACTACAGGTACTGAGAGTTTGAACCATGTCTCTAAGATAGTTATATACCAAACGAAGAGCAGTACCCGAAAAGTTAAAATTATTTCTCGATTATTGACATTAAGATCGAGTGATCAATGCAATCGAGAGCTTTTGAAAAGTCTAAGAATAACAATAGACCGATTTTGTCTGAGTCCAGTTCCATACGCAAATCTGATGAGACTTTAAAAACTACTGTTTCACAGCTATACTTATTTCGAAATCCAGATTGTCAGGCAGAGATCAAATACTTACTTACTTATGTCCTGTATCCCCTTGTGGATCCTAGGGCCTCTACAACGCCTACGTGCCATCGTGTGCGGTTTCTGGCAATGTGCTTCAGATCATCCCAACTCTTTCTCAATTGCCGTGCTTCCTTCTCGACTGTCTTGCGCCATGTACTTCTGGGACCGCCGCGTATTCTGCCATCCTGAGTAAGCGGGTTCCATTGCATCGCGTGGTTTGCTATGGACCTGTCACCTTTTCGGAGAGTGGACCAATCCACTGCCACTTTCGTCGTTGTATGGATGTGCTTATAGCTTCATGACCCGTTCTCTGATAAAGCTGTTCGTTAGAGATACGGTGTGGCCAGGAAATCCTTAAGATGTTGCGTAGACACCTATTAACGAACGTTTGCAGCTTCCTCGTGATAGTAGCGGTCACTCTCCAGGTACAACATCCATATAGCAGCACGGATTCAACGTTGGAATGGAACAGTCGTAGCTTGGTGTTTAAGCTAATTGCATTACTACGCCAGATTGTGGATAGCATCCCAAACGCAGATTTTGCTTTCCCTATTCGGCTGGCTATATCCAGTTCGGTTCCGCCATCAGTTGAGACAATACTCCCACGGTATTGGAAACTCTCTACTCTCTCAACCGTTTGTCGAGCAATGCGTATGTATATGAGTTGATGAGTTCGGTCCTAGGCTGATCATTTTTGTTTTTGCCGAGGTAATTTTCAGCCCAACGATGTTAGCTTCCCTCTCCACATTTGCTGTCATTTGGTGAAGGTCCATTATTCTGTGAGACAGTAGGCATACATCGTCGGCGTAGTCGAAGTGTTTGAGTTCGGATCTAAGAGTCCATTGAATTCCTCCATTTCCCGTCGTTAAAGCCGCATTTAGCACATCGCTTATCACCAATAGAAACAATATTGGTGAAAGAATGCAGCCTTGCCGAACCCCACTTTGGACTTCGAACTCCTCAGACAGCCTTCCTCTGCGCAAAACGTGACATGGGGATCCATCGTATGTAGCCTTAATAATAGCTATTAATTTATCAGGAATGCCTCTCCTGCGCAAGGTAAGCCAAATGCATTCCCGATTGACACTATCAAACGCCTTTTCGAAATCGATGAACAGCAGGTGTAGTGGTGATCGATATTTAACGCATTGCTCGATGATGATCCGCAGGGTGTTGACGTGGTCGATACAGGAGGATCCAGAGCGGAAACCTGCTTGTTCAACGTCGAGTGTGTCTTCGAGGTGTTCTTTGATTCGCTCCAGGATAATTCTAGCTATTACTTTAGCCACAGCAGGTAACACGCAGATACCTCTCCAGTTTACGCACTGCATTAGGTTGCCTTTTTTAGGGAGCTTGACGATCATTCCCTTCTTCCACTCATCCGGAAAACTGTCGGCTTCCCATGTTCTCCCAACAAGTGGAAATAGTAACTCAGCCGATGCAGTTGGCGCCGCTCGAAAAAGCTCCGCGGGTATGCCATCAAGTCCTACCGCCTTATTGGTTTTCAGTGCTTTGATCGCGGTAATGATCTCTTCTTTACTGGCGGTTGAGGTGCAAATTCGGGAATTTCTTACCACGGATACTTCAGTCTGACTTGGGTGCATATTGCTGGCGAATACTCTGTTTAAAACAGAAGCAAAATGCTCCTTCCATTTCTTGAGTCTAAGCCTTTCACTGGGTGTTGAGTAGAGCTTCGGCCACGTATTAGCTCTTTGGTGATTCTATAAACGGTTCTGCTGTTGCACCTCGCTGCTGCTTCTTTTGCTTCCGTAGCCAGCGCATTGATGTAATTGCGCTTGTCACGTCGCACGATACGCTGCATTTTTCTCATCTTCATTCGATATAGAGACTCGAGCTCGATCCTCCCTGCTGCTGGAGTTGCTGCAATTTGAGCTCTTAGCTGTTTCTGTTCGTCGATCCTTCTCCAGGTATCCTCAGAGAACCACGCTCTATGACTTCCTTGCGATCGACCGACAATCCTTTCGGCACCTGATGTGAAAACAGTTTTCACAGCATACGAATGGTCTTGGATGGTGGCGGGCAGTGAGCTGCTGATTGTTTCCACCCCACGTGAAAGATGGTCCCTTAGTTCTTGGCGCACTGTGGGATCTCTCAGTCGATCAATGTTGAACCTGGGCGTGCCAACCCCATGTCCGCTCCTCGTCTGTTTCGGACGTCTAGAAGACTACTTCTAAAACGGCGACTGATGGCAAAATGGTCAATTTGGTTGGAGGTTGCTTGTCTGTCAGTTGACACCCAACTGATTTTATGGCAGGCTTTGTGCTCAAACATGGTGCCACCTATTGCAAAAGTCAACGAATCTTTCGCCGTTGTCGTCCCATAACATGTTTGAGCCCTTCGTTGTCGCTGCCTACCTTGGCATTCAGGTCCCCCATCACTATGACAATGCCGCCGTTGGGTGTTGCATTATACACAGCTCCCAACTGGTTGTAGAAGGTCTCCTTTTCCTCCTCAGACGAACCATCCGTTGGCGCGTAACACTGTATCATGGTGACGCGACGTACTCTCGTCCGGAATTTGGCCGTTAAAATCCTATCACCGTGTGGCTGCCAGGAAATTCGGCCTCGGCGTGCTGTGGGTATTAACAGCAGTCTAACTCCATATCCACGGAGGCTTCCGGATGGGGATTGGTACTCACCCGCATCTAATCACCTTATCTCGCTTACTCCTAATATGTCCAGCCTATATCGAATGAACTCATGTTCCAGTTGAAAGAATCTGGCGGTTTGAGGTCCTTCACTCTGGGAGTCAAGGAGCGTCTTCACATTCCAGAAACCAATCTTAGTCCGAGTACAATAGCCAAAGGTCGTCAACGTGTTATCAGTCCTTATCCGAGGCGTTGTGTTGTGTCATTTCCGTAGCGGGCGGGTTTCGGTAACACGGGTTGCTGGCCCAGGTTACCTAGTCTAGACTTAAGACTCTAGACAATCTCGCACTTGCAATTATGGCCTACATGTATAAGGATTTATACATGTAGTTGCCCGGGGACCACCACGAGGAGGTAAGGCAAGCACTACATTACGAACTTGATTGCTGCGCTACTGGCCCAATCCATGTTTTGGGCAGTCAGTAGTTTCCCGATCAATCGCCATGTAAAAATCCCTAAAAGATCAAATGGTAGTTATTCAAGAACGTAATTATTTGACTTTGATCATTCAAAAACTTTCAATAGATAGGACAACCAGCTTAGGTTAGGTTAGGTAGATGGGTGCCTTGTGACAGTGTCACTGCTCACTTAGACCACAGTTCGGGTCCATTGTGCCCAATCATTTAACCCCGCAAACCTATAAAGTCCGCTATTGGAACCACCCAGATAATGATATGAATCTCAGGAGGTCCGTCAGCTCTACGTTACCCAAGTCCTCCAAATCCGAGAAGAAGTAACTGCCAAGAGTCCTCATTCTTCTGACGGATAGGGCAGGACAGTCACACAGCAGGTGACGAACTGATTCAATTTCTTCTTCGTCCCTGCAACTTCTACAGAAGTCATTATGTAGTACACCGAGTCGCTCCGCGTGGACACCAATGGCACAATAACCAGTAATTATCCCTGAAACGACCCGTGTTGTATAACGACTCAGTTTCACCAGAGAAGTTGATCTCTTCTTGCTGATACCCGGCCATAAGGCACTGGCTGTTGCGCATGTTTCCAGATGAACCCAGCGACTATTTGCTCGACCGATGGCTTCATCCTCTATTTTCTTCTATAAGGAACTGATTGGGGTTACTGCAAAAGGGAGAGACCGCGATAGGTGCAGCGCCGACCCTTTCCTAGCAAGTTCGTCAGCCCTTGCTTTCTGCCTGAAAGACGCTGCAATCATCATTTATTCTAAAGGAGTTGTTTATTCCTAGGGCCTCACAATAAACTCCGGCTCCCATGCCAACGTCCATCTTAGAACCGTCGGTATAGAACGCCAACTCCTTCTTCTTCATTGTTCTTCGGCGTAGAAGAAGAATTCCAGTACGTTCTGTCAGGAATTCTTATAGCGAATCTCCTTTCAAAAACTAGCGTGGGGGTCATGTGATCAGTTTCTGACAAACAGTTGGTGGATCCCCATCGGGACAAAATTGAGGCATGGCCGTACAGGCTCGATGACCACATTCGGCCTTCTCTCAGTCTTACAGCGGTTTTAGCCGCCAGACTGCCACAGTATATATCAAGCGGAATGAAACTGAGCATGGTTTCCATTGCCGCTGTTGGTGTTGTCTTCATTGATCCCATGACTCCAATACACGCTGCCCTCTAGATTTTGGTGAGGTTAGAAAGCTGGTATTGCTTCTCCAGTACCGTCCACCATACCAGTGAACCATATGTAACAATTGGTCTTACGACCGCCGTGTATATCCAGTACACCACAGCTGGTCTAAAACCCCACGTATTGCTGAATGCCTTTTTGCAAGAGTAGAAAGCTACGCTTGCTTTCCTGACACGTTCAGCAGTGTTATCCTTCCAATTTAGTTTGGAATCTAGAATTACACCCAGGTATCGGGCTGAACCTGATATACTTAGTTCAGTACCACTGATGCTTGGGGGTCTGAAGGCAGGAATTGATCTCCTCCTAGTGAAGAGAACTACCTCCGTCTTTGAAGGGTTCACTCCTAGCCCTTTGCTGCTAACCCAATTCTCCACTACTTGTAGTGCGAGATTGAGTCTTTCACTTAGGACTGAAGGGAATTTCCCCGAGACCAGGATAACCACGTCGTCGGCATAGGCCGTCACGTTGAAGCCGTTTTCCTTTAGTATTACCAGGATCTCGTCCACTACAAGGAGCCATATTAGAGGTGATAAGACTCCTCCTTGGGGGGTTCCTCTGCAGACGCTTCTCCTGATTGTTACATCTCCTTGCGATGAGGATATAACTCTCGATTGAAGCATCTGAGCAATCCAATTGGAGAGACCAATGCTCAGCCCAGCTGTGTGTAAACTGCCCAGGATCGCATCGGTGCTTACGTTGTTAAACGCCCCTTCAATGTCTAGGAACGCCCCAAGAGTGAATTCCTTGAAGTGGAGGGATCTTTCTATGTTTGATACGACCCTGTGGAGGGCTGTATCTACCGATCTACCGCGGATGTATACATGTTGTGATTCAGATAGATAATTATCGCCAATCACACTTCTTATGTATACATCTATTAAACGTTCCAGTGTTTTTAGCATAAAAGACGACAGACTGATAGGTCTCAAGTCTTTAGCATTTGTGTGGCTTGCTTTTCCCGCTTAAGGATATGAATAGCAATATCCACTGACTGTTGCAACATCACAGGTCGAATGTTATCCATTCCTGGAGCCTTATAAGGAGCAAATGACTTAATTGCCCAAGCTATCTTATCTTCGTCCACTATATTACCTACCTCTTCCGCGCTTATTCCCGATATCGTCTCTGGAATTGGTGAATCATCTCCGGAGACTGATGTACATCCAAGACAGTGGGTGCTTGGAAGTATATCCAGCGTTTCCTCATGTGACTCTGCCCAAGTACCATCACTTTTCCTGATATTGGATGCCGGTGTTGGTGTCTTGGCCAGGATCTTCCTTAGGAATGACGCTTCGTTTGTTGAATCTATAGATGCGCAAAAGGATCTCCAAGAATTCCTCTTTGCGAACCTAATCTCTTTCTTGAGGAGCTTTACGCTTTCTTTATAGGTGGACCACTCGACGACCCCCTCTTTTGCGAGGTTCCATCCTACTCTTGAAAGGCGAATGAATTCCGCTATTTTATCATTCCACCATGGTGGACGTTTTTTACCGCTATGTCTACTGACCGGGCAGGATTTTTCAAAGGATTGCGTAAGGGAACCGGTCAGTGCATTGACTGCATTGTCAACTGCGTCTATAGAGTTGAGGTCCTCAGTGGAATGATTCACTGATTTCCTCAGTTCTCTAATGAATTTTGACCAGTTAGCCCTACGCGGATTTCTAAAAGTCCCCTTCCCACGAGTAGATACTTAGTTGTAGTTTGAAGAGTATCCAACAATGATCAGATAGTGACGCTTTGTTGGAGACTCTCCATTCAACAACTTCAACAGAGCTCTGTTCAGACACGAAAGTTACATCTAACACTTCCTTTCTTGCAGACGTTACAAAGGTGGGGTCATTGCCTCTATTACAAATAAGAAGATTGGATTCTAAGATAAAATTAAACAGAACTTCGCCTCTAGCATTGATGTCAGTGCTACCCCACAAAGTATGGTGGGCGTTGGCATCACATCCCAAGATTAAGTTTTTCTTACCTTTTTGAGACGCTGATATGAGCGACCTCAGTTCCACCGAGGGGACGGACAACCAGCTTAATAAAAGGGATAATTTTAGCTGCCAGGCAGAATAAATTAAATAAACTTAGGTGCAATATTGTCAGGACCTACATCATCAGACTTGACAGAACGAATGGCATTTAAAACATTTTCGATATAGGTATGTAAATGCAGCTGAAGGAAAATAACGCATTAGCATTAGGGTTGTTCAAAGTCATTCATGGAAGAACTAAGAGGCACGTAGACAACTTTTTAGTTCCAATGAAGCCTTCATCTCTTATATTCTTCCTCAATTGCTTTGAATTAAGTGAGAGGTCAAGTCCTTCTATTAGATTCGATCGCTTAGAGGAGCCGATAAGAGGTGTTGCATTATTCCGTTTATATCACCGACATCCAGCAGAACAATATTGCCTTCTGTTGAACTCAAACAGAATCCTTTTATATCTTCTACAAAAACGTTCTCTCTCTCTCTCTCTCTTCAATTAAAAATATTATTCAACTGTTAAACCAAAAGCAAGTTAGGGACATGATAGATACGGTTCCAAATTAAGTAACTGTTGTGCCATTGTATAACGTCATAATTAATGTTACGAAATGACATGTAACTAACATATCTGACAGTATCTGATCTAACTACCTCGAACTTGAAGAAGCAATAGAGATTTTATGCAATCATTCCAAAATCAAATGATAAGAGCTATCGTTAATGCTCGCTGGTATATTAACAATAATGATACACAAAGAGACTTAAGGATCGCAAACGTGGACGTAACAAAACATGCATCGGATTTCATAGAGACGATGTATAAACAAATGGAAATAATTATTTTTAACCACAGTCAGCCATAAGGAAACCCACGCACTCATAACACTCGTGAGGATCGAGATAAGTATTGTCGACGTTCCACATATGTACATATAAATGTTTATTGTTTATTGTTTACGATCGAATGACACGACAAAGATAAAATGTAAACGTATACAATTTGTATAAATACATATTTATTTGCAGATGAATTTTAATAGAAATCTATGTATATGATTGTATAACACATATGCCGTGTGCAATATGTATATAATATATATGTGTATATGTTTTTGCGGGTATTCAAGATCAAGTTGTCAGTCAAATTAATCATTTTCCTAATGCTTATAATAATGTGCTTGATTTGGCTTTCGTTGATTCAGATTTGACAGTGAATATCAGCAACTCCATATATACTCTTTTTCCGAATTCGATTTTTCATATTTCATTTAGCTTACATTGCGAATTTTATGAATTTTTTCGACCGGCTATAACTGGAGCTAATTTGAAATATGATTTTTCAAAAGCTAATTTTAACTGTATTACAAATTACCTAAATAATATCGACTGGTTATTAGTGTTCAGTAATACGCATTTACATGAATCGTATAATTTATTTACACAAATTGTAAAGTCGGCAATTGATATGTTCACTCCTAAAATAAAAAAAAATACTGGATCTAAACCTATCTGGTTTAACAAAAAAATTATTAATCTTAATAATAGAAAGAATAAGATCTATAGAAAACTTTGCATAGTAAATAATCCTGAACTCTTTCATATTGCCAATCCATAAATCTGGCTCTAAACAAGAGGTATCTAATTATCGCCCAATCTGTAAAATTTCTACTATTCCCAAACTGTTTGAAAAATTAATTTACGACAGACTTGCACCGAATTTGAATAAAGTGATTTCTTCTTATCAGCACGGTTTTGTTGCTGGTAGATCTACGAGCACTAACCTGGCTGTTTTTTGCAATTATATTTTGAATGGTATGGAAAATGGTTTGCAATTTGATGTCATCTATACCGATTTTTCGAAGGCATTTGATCAAGTAAACCATGACATACTAATAATGAAATTAATTAAATGGGGCTTCCATTCTAACATGCTAAAGTGGATAAATTCGTACTTAAGGGATCGTACTCAATACGTTCGAATAAATGAAATACTTTCCTCACCAGTTCAAGTTACATCTGGAGTTCCACAAGGTAGTCATCTGGGTCCTCTACTCTTTCTTTTATTCGTAAACGACATTCCTGAAATATTCTCAAATTCAGAATGTCTTATGTATGCTGATGACTTGAAAGTTTTTCGTTGCATTAAATCTGAGCAAGATTGTGCTCTTCTACAGGAAGATCTGGAAAGACTATCATATTGGTGCAGCAACAATTTATTGTATTTGAATGTTTCAAAATGCCAAAAGCTTACCTATTGTCGCAACCTTTCTCCGACATTATACTTTTACAAAATCGGTAATATAACACTATCTACCATATCTCACAAGAAAGATCTTGGTGTTATTTTTGATCAAAAACTTAATTTCTTGAATCACATCGATTTTTTGATTGCAAAAGGTAACTCAATGCTGGGCTTCATTCTACGAAACTCGAAAGATTTTTCTGATCCACATACCCTTAAGTGTCTGTTTTTTGCATTTGTGAGATCTACTCTTGAGTACTGCAGTATTGTATGGAATCCATTTTACGAGGTTCACTCTTTTAGAATTGAAAAAATCCAAAAACGTTTGACAAGAGTTGCTGTGCGTAGACTCCGGTGGAACATAGTCATACCTCCCTATGCAACGAGATGTAAATTACTTGGAATCTTGCCTCTCTACACTCGCAGGAAGTATTTTTCTATTATGTTCATCCGAGACTTAATTAATGATCATATCGATTGCCCCTATCTTTTGTCACTAGTTGGGTTCTATTCTCCTACGAGAACCCTTAGAAATCGTTTTTTATTTCATGTTCCCTACCATAGAGTAAATTATGCTTTTAACGAACCTATGTCTAGGTGCTTAAGAGAAGCGAACACTGTTTGTAATCTTATTAATTTCGAACTAAATAGAAATACATTTAAAGATAATTTAATACTAGCTTTAATTGATCCTGGTGGAAATATCTAGGTATTCTTATTTGTATCAAGTAATCGTTAGAGAACATTTTAATGTAACTCTGTTTGATGAATGAATAAATTAAATTAAATTAAAAAAGTTGCAGAATTACTCCACGAAAAGAAATATAAAAGTTCAAAGTTCCTAACTGTGGGAAGCAGCCTAGTTGTTACCACAGTTAGGTACCGGTCTTATGAACGTAAATTTTGACCTAGCCCTAGTAAGTTCATTTAGTAATGTTCATCTATGGTTTGGTTAGGTTAAAGTGGCTGTCCGAAACGCCAACACAATAGGACCATTGCGATATCACATTTGAACTCCTGATGAAGTGTAAAATGGTAGGTTTATCAGATCGCCTAAATCACTATAACAGAAGGCTCCTAAGTGAAGTTTCCTTCTGCGCAAGAAAGCTGGGCAGAAAGAAAGAAGTTTTATGCAGCTTCTTCAAAAATTGTTCGCAAAAAGACCCAGCCTTGTAGCATGCTTGCCTATTAGATAGTGTTCATAAATCATTGTTAGAGCGTTTTAAATCCAGCTTTGGCCAAATTTGTTTTGTCGCTGGAAATCTTGGTTCACTTGTCCATGAGTTTACTATCGATAGCCTTCAGTTTGAATTTTAGTTGGCAAGTAGCGATTGTCATACATAAGGTGCCTTTGTTCTACAAAATGTTGTGACAAAAGTTGTTTCTATTCTGACAAGTTCATCGGCCTTACAGTTCCCTGGAATATCACTCTGCCCTGGTATCCAACAAATATAAATATTGAACTGCTCAGCCATGAGAGACGATCGGCAGTCTAGAGCTACAAGAAAATTTATAGAGATCGATTTCAATTATTTAATAGTTGCTTGGCTGTCCGACAAGGTGCGGATATCCCTAGCAGATATTACGTCTTCCTTAAGCCAAGATAAGACTTCTTTGATCGGCACAATTACCGCCTGAAATACCCTACAATGATTTGGCAGACGGAAGGAGAGCTTAAGATTAAGACAGTCGGAGAAAACACCTCCACCAACTCCTCCTTTGGTTTTTGAGCCGCCAGTGTAGAAGTGCATCGACTCATCTTCTAAAAGTGCTTCTTCATTTCAGACTGATCTTGACCACCACCTCCCTTATGAAGGATAGTACGTCCTTAGCAGCAGGGACGCCAACTCTGCTGGCGAACTTATGTCTTTATAGAACATACGTTTTCTTAACCAATGTAATGCTGAGCATTCACAGAGAATGTGCTCCGAAGATTCGTCATCTACCAAGCAGAACCTATCTTCCGTTTCTGGGCACAGATTGAGCTTGTTAAGGTGTTACCGCAAGCCACAGTGACCTGTGAGAATGCTCACCAGCTTTCTATTACTATCCTTATCTAGATTCAGGATTTCCTTGTAGGAATAAGGCCTGATTGATAATCCTTCTGTGCTGTACCATTCTAACTCCTGTAGCATCTTGCATGATACTATAGACGGTCGTACTGTGTTTACCATTAATACAAATCGCTAACTGATCCGCATAACCAATAGCGATGCAGCTTGATCTCTGTAGATCGACTAGAAGATTGTCGATGACTAGTGACCACAGAGAAAGAACTCCGCGGTCATAGACACTGACACTCCCACAGAGGAGTAAGTCCAATAGTTGGTCCAATCCCTGATACATCTGCTACTAATTGCTCTTACTAATTAGTCGTATAAAATGTTATCGAATGCATACAGAGCTATTTCTGGTAAATTGTAACCTAACCTATAAATTGTATTCTGTAAGCAACACATCATTCAATTGGTATGGTGCTGCATCTAGGTCCCCTGTGGACTCGATAGATGTAACAAGTATGTCTAATTTAAGGAGAACAAATTCCTGATACAAATTCCAGTCCGTGGACTTAGGATAAAGTCTTGGAGAAGGATGTGACAATTTGCCGAGAATGATGATTTGTTAATGGTTAGACAGCGAGGCTTGGTCGGACACATGCCAATTTTCAAAAAAATTTGGAGTTAAATAAACTGACGAGTGTAACGTTAAGTACCTCTTCGCGAATCGGATTTATGAAGGTAGGCTTAGAGCCTTTGTTCAAAATGTCTTCACGAGTACTAAGAATACATTCTAAAAGACACTCACCCCTTCTATTGATGCCACTACTGCCCCAGACCGCATGGTGCGCATTGGAATCGTATTGGAATAGCGTGATGCAGGTTCGCCTGTAGCACCTTAGGACGACCCAATGGTCTGTTCTTAACCGACTCGTCCGATAAGTGTGCCCAGTGGCGCCGCTTGTCGGATAAGATCAACCGGCCATATTACCGGACGTACGGGATTAAAATGTTCCCACGGATCCACGGATCTAGCTATCGTCTTTTCAGTTCTGTTGTTAAAACTGCTAGGATGGTTCAAGAAGCTAGTCGTGGGACCTGCTTATCAGAATTAGCTCTAGAACCGTTGTGATGAACATGCCCAGTGGGGGTAATGGTCAAAGAGACTGTTCGTATAGCCTGTTTAGCGGGGATTTTTCATGAACCGCCGAAACTCCAGCAGCTACTTAATGGGCAGGTAGAGAGAGTGATAGGGCAAGAAGAGAACCCGCATCAAGTCAATGAAGAATCCATCCCCTTCCTAGTTTTGAAAAGGTCAGCTCAGCTATCAAAAAGCTGTAGAACAACAAGGCCTCCGACTCTGATGGTCTACCAGCAGAGCTTTTCAAACATGGTAGTGATGCTTTGGTAGGGTGCATGCACCAACTCATCAACCAAGTATGGGTGGATGAAGTCACGCCCGATGACTGGCCTATCAGCTCTATATGCCCCATCTTCAAGAAAGGCGATCCTATGTCTTGTAAGAACTACCGAGGCATATCCCTGCTTAATTTCGCATATAAGATCCTATCCAACGTACTGTGTGAACGTCTGAAGCCTTTCTGCAGCACACTAATCGGCACGTACCAGTGTGGCTTCCGGCCCGGCAGATCGACGATCGACCAAATTTTCACACTAAGGCAAATTCTGGAAAAGACCAACGAATTTCAAGTCGAGACTCACCATCTCTTCATCGACTTTAATGCCGCATATGATAGCATTCATCGTCTTGAGCTCTACAAGGCGATGGCCGAATTCGGGATCCCGGCTAAACTGATCCAGCTGTGCCGCGTGACGCTGGATAACACGCGGTGCAACGTGCAATTCGGCAACAGTTCCTCTGAACTATTCCAAACATGCACCGGATTTCGGCAAGGGGGTGCGCTATCATGTGACTTCTTCAATCTTGTGCTGGAACAGATAGTGCGCATGGCAGGTGTGAACACGGAAGGCACTATCTTCAACAAATCTGTCCAGTTGCTGGGATACGCAGACGACATCGACATCATCGGTCGCTCCCAGCGCTCCCAGGTCGTTCCCAGCGCTCCCAGGTCGCTCCCAACGCGTGTTAGAGGCTTTTACGGCAATTGGAGAACAGGCTAAACGAGTTGGCCTTGAAGTGAATGAGGACAAAACCAAGTACATGTTGTCAACAAACAAAGAAGCATCTGTCCACCGCCTAGGACAAAACGTCACTGTTGGCAACAGTAACTTCGAAGTGGTTAAGGACTTTACCTACCTCGGAGTAAATATCAACTCCACGAATGACAACTTAGTGGAGATTCGACGAAGACTTACCAAAAAGCCAAAACACGTCGACTACACTGGCTCGGCCACATCGAGCGAATGGACAATAATGCTCCAGCAAAGAGGATCTTTGAATCACAGCCCCCAGGTTCGAGACGACAAGGAAGACCGAACCTCCGTTTTAAGGATCAAGCTATCGCGGATGCCAGAGCGCTTAGTCTAGATAACTGGAAGCAGCGTGCCCGGGATCCAAGAGAATGGAAGGCTGCCGTGTCTCAGGCAGAGACTCTTCACGGGTCGGGAGCCCGTTAAGTAAAGTAAGTAAGTAAGCCGAAACTTACCGCCGCTATTGCTCATCTTAATCGAGATGCCTATGACCGCCTCTTGAAAAAGAGCCATTTGCTCCGTTGAGTTAGGTTGAGTCGACAAGTAGATCAGAACAGCACCTAACTTGACAGCACTAGCCACTTGGCTAAAAGTGGGCACATCAAGTGTAGGTCCGGCCTTGACCTTCTTGGTAGCCGATGCTAGTGGCATCTGATCCTCAGGTCTAACACGCTTGGCTTCGCGTTGAATGGAAGGGACGGAAGGGGCAGCTTTGGCAAAAGTGATGCTTTTTTCTACTTTTGCCTATCTTTAAAGCATATTTGAACCGCTTTCTTTTAATCGAATTCAGTTTAATGAATCCACCTTGTTGTTGTTGGATCTGTAGCCCATCTAGCATCTTACCAATAGAAGAGCATCCGGATTTCTCTGAAGTAACACTACATCGACAAGTTTGGAAACGCCAGAGTCAAAAGTGGCTGATTCCACGTCCCCGACTCTGACACCATCGAAAGATTCAGATGGGGCCCGTATGGCAACGCCTTCTGAAGTCTCAGTTGAGTTCGGTTGCTCAACAACATACCGAGAAGTTGTGGCCAGAATGGAGTTGGCCGTCAAGAGTTCCACAGCATCTCGGGATACAATGGGTTGTTTAACAGCACAATCTAAGGATGACGCGATTTGAGATGCATCAGTCTCATTGTTTTTTGATTTTATATTGAAAATTTTGGACACCCGAGTTTCCGGGAAAGGCGGTCGCCCATGACAGAGCCCGGTATGTCAAAGAAAGGCTGCATTGAAACTGAAGATCGCCAGGTATTCGGAGTCCGCATACTACCGACTAAGCACACACTTATCCATGTATCCATCAGCGTACGTTGTTCCACCTTGGATTTGGTAATGGGGTTTTTTCCCCACCTTGTTCACTTTAGCCGTCTCTCATGCTATTTCTGCAACCGGGCATTCGGGACGCCCTGAGAGGCACACAGCCAGTAGCAAGTTTCCCTATTGTAGGATGAACAGCTAGAGCATAAGAGCAGTTGCCCAGCGGCCGCCACGAGGAGGCAGTGAGTTTTCTTGAAGCGTTTGCATGTAGGGATCGTCCAGTGACTTTACCCTATAATTACGCACCTGACTACTACAAGGTCTTGTTACTCCATTGCCTTCTTAGACCAAAGAAACAGCGATTGGTAAGTGTTCCGTTTGATTTCTGAGGTAGACAAAGTCCCTAACTACCTCAAAGTTATAGCTATCTAGTATTGTGGCGTTCTGTCCGATTCGTCGATATTGTGTGTCCCTTCTTGTTGACAGAATATACTTGGCTTTGCCCTCATTCACAACTAAACCCATTTTTGCCGCTTCTGCTGCTTTCAAAGGGGTTGGTTACCCAATCTCCAGTCAAGGTACTATGCACCTAGCAGCCTCCAACTCGGAGTAGGAATTAATAGTGAGAAGCTAACGTGAGAATGCTTGTGTTTTCATATATTCGCATCACTACCCTTTGGTCACCAACTATCTATTTTAGGATATAAGATGGAGCATTGTTATGACAATACGATTCCCTTCTTCTGAAAAACAACATGACCCTGGTGGGCGAAAGCTTAGTGCTACTGTCCCGCAGTCAGTCAATCAATACCCAGCCATCATAAATCCGCTTTACCCTATTCCCACTTGAAATTCGGTTTAGAAAAAGATTATATTACGCAAATCCAGTAAGCGCATCGTTTTCACCTTCGTCCTTAGCGTCATTCAGTGTATTTCTTCTTGAAATCCAATTGACCATGCTTCATTATAGCTCGTAATATTGAATGAGATTTCTGTTCCAAATCAGAGGACTCCCTATGCGATATGGGATTTACCTTTCGCTTCACGTAATTGAATTTTTCCATTGAATCCTATTGCCCCCTGTTTTATTCGATAGCGAGCGAATGCTGTCAACCAGACAAGGATAAAATACCCATTGAGAGGATGAGGGAGATTCCTTGGTATACCGCTCTGTAAATGGAATGTCGGTCAAAACTCTGTCTGCTGTAACATGGATTGAATGATTCGGGATTTCATATTTATTTTTTTGCTTTTTTCTTACACAACGTATCATTGGATGTTTATATGGATTTGGGTGAATGAAGAGTTTTTCCTGTGACACTTTTAATAAATCACATTCAAATGTCATAAATTTTTGAATTTCATGCGAAGCTAAGAGCCTCACGGGTCTATCGAACTTGCCACACAAACTCATGACACACATGAATTTTTGAAATTTATTCATGCGACCCCATCCTTTTGAGGGTTGGCACAGATCAGGGGATTAGCCGGGTATACGTTTCAGGATGTTTAATTCGGCAAATGGCAGGATTCTGTATTTAGGCTGTTTTTAGTGATATGAAGCATTCATGTGAATTCAATGCAAATATTCATGTCAGGATGTAACAGCCAGTGGGCAATAGATCCATTGGGGAATACCGATATCGAATTGACAAGTTTCGTGGAATACGTACATAAAATAAAATAAAATGTAAAATTTGAACCTGACAGTTACAACCAATAAAAAATAGACAGATAACAAGAGTGGAGTTTTGATTAAATTTTGAGAGGGATTGAGATGGCATCTACCAGTGCTCTGGAAAAGGAATGATATCCATTCCTAGAGCCTAATACGGGGTGAATGATGTGATTGCACAAGCTGTCTTCTCTTCATCTATTATATTCAATACTTCATGTTCATTCATTCCCGACAAAGTCTCTGGAATGATGGATATATGTATCATCTCCAGTATTATAGTCTTTTGACCACAATCCCATCACGCGATTCTTAAGAATCCACGGTTCCTGGATTAGGCCCAAGTCCAGCTGCTTTTCCATGAGGAGCAGCGTCAGGTTGCCTGAGGCGGCTGTACTATGGTGAAGATTGATTTTCACCTCACCTTCCTGACGGCACAGTCGCCCCATCGCTGCTCGCCGGTTGAGACCGCTTTATGAGCCTCAGAGTGACCTCTCCCAATCCGTAAAATAGTCTCAACTGCTTATCCTCCAGAAGCGAGGCTGTGAGTTCATTCATCAGAATGAGGAACCCTATGATCTCATTCTTTGGCTCCTCCTCATCTCATTTTTGTTCACACCTCAGTCAGGAACACAGAACCTTTTCTTAGGTGTGCTGGAGATCTCCTCTGTGGGTATTGCTCGCAGTGCAGCTACCTCCTGAAGTTTAAAACCGTGAATTGAGGCCTTCACAAAGTCCAATGATAAGTAATCCATACAATCTATCGTTGTGACTGCGCGCTGCCACTTCACTCTGCTAAACGTGGGTACAATCATTTGGGCGCATTCGGGAGAATACTGACCACTTGGTTTTCCAAATTACATCAGAGCAAGGCTTTCTTGATAGAAGCTTTCTGTTTAGGTCCAAGCTAGGGAGTTCTTTTCCTTCTGGGAAAGAGAAGAGGGGTCCTTTGCGTCCACGATCTTCTTGAAGTGCGTTGCTCTATGGAACAACCGGTGTCGCATCATACCTGGACATATATGTACCTTGCTCTTCCTATCCGTCTTCCGGGGACTCTCGAATGGATCTGCTAGCAGTAGCTATTACATCTTCATACAGATCTCCTTAAACGGGCCAGTGGCCTATAGCGGCTGTTGTTCCTTCTCTTCTTCTGCTCTCACGGGTAGCATGACAGCATCAAAACTGGTTCCGTTTAATTTATTTGGTTTTTGTTGTTTTTGTTGTTGTTGTCGTTTTCCATTTTGTTCCAATGAGTTCAGTGGGCCCACCCCGTCAGAGCCGTCTTGCTAGCGTAAGGTATTTATACCACAGACGATGGTTCTCTGATGCATAAATTGGTTTGTATCTCTTTAACAGGAGTTATGCTAATTTTCTTTACAGACTTCTCCGTCTACGTATACTTATGTATGTATGTACGACTAGATCGTACGTACTTGCACCTTAATGCTATAAGCTTACAATCTTATAAGCACTGATATTCAATTCTTGTTTTTCTTACACATGAAGCCTAATAAAGTAGGCGTGGGATTCTGCTTTTTAATGGTATTGAGAACATTGAACTGATGCTGGGAGATTTCAAAAATTCTTTTTTTTTGTTTTGTAAAAATGTTCTAAAAAGTAGGTGTGGCCATATATGTATATGTCGTTCAGGTAATACATCCGACATAGAGAATGATGTTTTAAGAATTTTTTTTTTATTTCTGGTAAAAATGTTGAAAAAACTAAGTTTTCAAAAAGTGGGTAATTCAAAACTTGGTACGTCATATCTTTGCATTTGTCATACATACATATGTACATATGTCCCTACTTCAGATATTAATTTTAAGCCCAATCGCTAAAGTCGAGAAACAGCCAATTTTGAAAACTATCGTTATAAGTATTTTTTGCACAAAACGTGGTATCCCATCTGATAGCATATGTCCAAGCAAACTCGCACATAAAATTTTATCAAAATCGTAAGAGCCGTTTTTGAGAAAATTAGATTTTAGTGAAATCGGCTTTAAGTAAAGTCCCTAGGGTACTCATCCCCCAAAATCCATGAGTGGATTTAATTATCGTGAAAAAAAAATTTATAACGTTTAGCATTTCCGGGGCTTCCCCATATAATTTTGTACACACAGATACATATTACAAATTTAAATGCGTCTCCAGAATTATTGAGAGCGATTTACCAACACGCCGTGGTGAAATCGGTAATTGTCAGCAACTGTGCCAGTGTATAGGAGTATGAAGTGCATGGATGTGGAGCTGTGTATATTTACACGTAAACAGTTTCACAGTTTTAAAATTGAATTCCTCTGTTTGGTATGATCTGCAAGCTGATGAAGAGCGCAGTCTGAAGTCGAATATCTAATAGTTCAGTCGTATTCGTTTTATTTTCCTAATAAGTGAAAGGAATCCAGTGGGTTGTTAGTTAGTTGATAAAGGAAAACCTAGAAAAATATCATCCCAGGAAATTTCTAAAGTGATCGTACGTATCTGCATGTAAGTGTAAAATTATTTATTTTTATTCTACTAGTATTTGACTTATTTTTCATCTAGGCATAATTCTAAAACCTACAACGTATCGCACTGTAATACAATTAAATACAAAGAATACGATGGAAACAATTTCACTAACCGGGTTGACAATAAATCAGCTACATATTGCAAGTGGTACCAAGTGGCATGTTTTTGATTTCAAAGATTTGGAGATTGAGTTTTCGAAAGTTTGCAGAGATTACTCTGATAAATACGAGGAGGACAAAGCCTACAAAGTTTTGGAATTTGCTAACAAAATATTATTTGAAATTGGTCCGGAATGCAGGCGGCTTCAAGAGGGATGCAATAAAGAATGGACCATCGACTTTCACTATGATATCGGTAATGAGAAAGTGAAGACGAAAGTACAAGTTTCAAACAAACCTTTGTTTTATGCACCAGTCTCGAATAATGAATTAAAGCTGACTATACTACAAGCCGAGTTACTAGCAATTCAAACTTTCACACGTTTGAACAATTCGAGTAAATCCTCCGTTTTAATGACTCCCCTAGCCCGTGAAGTTTTTTCCGTAGATGTCTTACCAGCGCTAACAGCGGCTTTGACAACAAGTCCTTATGCAGTTGCAAACATCATAAACAGTAGTTGTCAAGAGGGCGGTGAACATTTGGATGAGAGCAAGGCTCATGTTGCTGTGATTGCATTGATACTGACAGGACGGGTGGGTGATCGTGATAGAACCGAAATGGTTGTAAAATTAAAAGATGTTTACTTCTCTAAAAACAAAGTTTTCGATGAACACGAGTTTCGAATTTATGCATACTATTCTACTGGTTTTCCTAAAGAACTCGTTGAAGAAATTGTACGCGAAATGTTGAAACCCAGCAGCTAATTTATAAATTTATGTATTTCAACTTTTCTTTTTATGCTTTACATATCCCCCTTTACTAAGTACTAGTGGCCTAACAAACCGAATGATTTAAAATGTTATTTTTCTTAAATTTGTTTATCTACCAACATGAATTAATAAAGCCAGCATTTGCATTTACATACGAGTACTTATGTACATAATGTGTTTTAATGTTTTTTTTTTTTTTATTGAGTACCAATTGGGGTTTCCAACAAGACCATTAGGTCTTTAAATATCTACATACATATGTGACAACTTGTGTGCAAAGTATCAAGAATATATAGATTTTTGTAAGTGATTTTCTAAGTTCGACATGTCCTAGCCATCAGCCGATTAATACAACGTTTGTTGTTTTAATTTTCGGTAAATGTTGCTGTACAGCTCTTATAGTTTGTTGTTGAATCTCTGCCTACAAAGGCTGTTAACGGAAACGACCAAGGGTGTCCTCATACGCTTTCAATAGAAGTCTATGCTTCAGCGCCATAAAGGAGGACAGGTTTGGTTATAAAAATATGTATAGGTAGAATCCCCTTATTTGATCGGGATAGGAACTTAGTACTCACTTAGCCAAAGCAACAGCGATTGGCAAGTCTTATTCTTCGTTTTACTTTTGCTGTTGTTTTCTAATTTGATAGCAGAGCCAAGTTAGACAAAGTCCCTTACTACATCGAAGTTATAGTTGTCGACTGTGACGTTCGATTTATTCTTATTGACAGGATGTACCAATTTGGTTTTGTCCTTGTTTACCATTTAATCCATTTTGGGAGCTTCCGTTTCAATACTAGCAATAGTTGCACAGACTTTTGAATTTTCGTGCCTCCGGTCTTGACTTGTGCGTTTCGCATAATTTTTTAATGGGAACATTTAATCGATTGTGGACTTTCTTGGCATAAAACCACACTGGTAGGGTCCAATCAGGATCTTGACGAGGGTGTCAGACATTCACACAATATAGCTAAGATCTTGTACACAATGTTGAGAAGACTAAAACCTCTATAATTGACGCATTGAAGAGATTCCTTTCTTGTTGATCGGACAAACGATGCTTAAATTCCATTAATCAGGGATACACTCGTCTGAGGTTCCATTCATTAGGCATGCTCTCCGCCAACCAAATAATGGAAATGAGTTAGTACATGCTCTCCATTAAGTCATCCCACGCTGTCTTAAATAGTTCGGCTGGTAGGCCCAGCAGCCTTGTTGGACTTGAGTTTAGATATTGCTTTCCTCGCTTCATTCTGGTCGGGTGAACGGAAGTCTTGGTTTTCATCGTCCAAATTGAATGGTTCATTCTGCCTGACAGCGGAGTTTGGGTGGTCATCGTCGTCGTCGCCTTTTAATAGTCTGCAGAAGTGGTTTTTCCATATCCTCAGCACCGACTGTGACTCAAGTACAAGGTTTTCTCGTTCATCTCTACTGGTCTCTGTTCGGGTCTTGTTGCCCTGACACGTTCTTTTTACCTATTGGTAAAACTTCCGAACATTATTCCTGGAGTAGAACCTCTTTATTTCCTCAATCGCGTCCTTCTTCTGCTCTTTTTTTTTTCCTCCGGGGAAGCCGATGTTCTTCTCTCTTCTTTTTTTCATAGAGCTCACGACCCCCTCTCCTGTACAGCGAGGCGAGGCAAAACGAATTGTTTTGTTGCATGTGCTTGCCTTTTGCCTTCTTCGTCAAACCAGGGGTTTCGTGGAGGTGGTCCGGTGAAACCTAGCACATATGTGGCGTTTCTGATGGTTTCTTGGCCACAATGCACTGATCATCAGCACTTGATGCTGGCTGTATGGGACTCCTCGAGAGGTTGACGGAAACGCGATGGGCAAACATTCTGGCGGTTTGTTGCGATTTCAACCTCTCACATACTTCGGCTGCAACTAGCTAGTGGTCCGGTAGGCTATCCTTACTAATAGTGCTACCAAAGATAACCTCCTTTCCTAGTTTGGGGTTAAAATCCTTTAGGACGATTTTAACGTCATACTTAGAACATTGTTCATATGTTTTGTCGAGGAGATCGTAGAAACTCTCTTTGATAGCATCATCTCTTTCCTCTGTGGGGGCGTGAGCGCATATCAGGCTAATGTAGCCTTTATGCGGATTGTTATGAGGCGTTCACTGATGTGTCTAAAGCTGAAGACTGTTCTGTTCGAACGTCATTGTCGTCATCAGTGAATCCGACCTTTTTCGAGTCTTGTAGTTGTTTCCGAACTAAGTTCTTTTTACGTGGTAGGGAAGTTACCCCGACGCACAACCCGCTACCGTTGGCCCATTATGGGTACATCCGCCACCACCTCTTTTCCAACACCCTGGCTCAGTATTGGAAATACCTATAGACCTGGTATTCAAGTATGTCGAAGCAGCTCATATAGGGATAACACTAATAGTTCGGCCTGACTCCTGCATCACTACCCTTTATCCGTTGGATGAGATCAATTAACTTCTGTAAAAGCACCAGAAATATATATACTCACCGCCAGTGGTTCTGAATGGTTTGAAGGAACCGCCGGCCCATTTAACCTTACCCGGATCGAACATTTTACGGGATAAACTATTTACTCCAATAGCAATGCAGGCCCTATGTTCAGATGTGTTCGAGTACATGTGATGTACACGGGCATTACGAAGGTTCTAAGAGTGTTTATACGGTCCGATGTGGTGTAGGTAATTATAAAACTCAAGTTTAGATTTTATTTGCTTAACGACCAAATCAATAAACTTCAATTCCTTTCATTCAGCAATGAATACCCTACCGGAGTAAACTTTCCGAAATAAAAAATATTTCGACAGCCAAAACTTCCCTAGACAAAACTTCTCTCCTGAAAAACGAATCTAAACTACCATTGGGGTCATTAAATTCTTAAAACCAACAGATTTGTCCATGCAGAGAAAAAGACCATCAAAATCAGGATTTTCTAGGAAGAAAAAAGTACTTCGTAAACAACTATAAAGAAGCACAGAAAACTTTTAATGAAGAAATTAAGATACTTTCCTTCAGTTGCGAAGAAAAATTAACGTCATTTCAACCCTTTTCAAGACGCTTATCTATTCTATTAACTGGCCCCAGTCTATGGAGTGCGGGGTTAGGTCCTTCAAAAAATATATATCGTCTCTGTCGACATGACTGTACACACGCAAATACCTGCAGAGCAGTGTCCTTCGACATGACCATGGGATATACTGAATTTATCTTTAGGGACACATTCAAGAATCGTCCTTCGTTTGTCAACTTTAATTATCCTTAAAATAGACTTTCCAAAGTTGCAGTATGTTTTGTTGTTATTATTTTTTTTTTCTCTTTTCCATCATTATCCGTGGAAAAACAACTTTAAGTGGTGTTTAGCAGAATAAAATATTGTTTTCAATGAATTGAAAACATGTAACTCTATAAGATGTTCTTAAGACAAAAATGGAAAAGTTGGTGCATTAGATAGAGTATCTTTTCTTGAACCTTATTAAGGATTGTTTTCGTGAGACAAAAGCAAGTTCATTGGATATAATAACAACTGCAACGTAAAACTTCCAACACTGTGACCTGAAAAATCTATACAATCAATAGTGTAATCACCTTAATAGACTTAGGAAGATAGGTATCCACGATCCTAATCCCGCCGAGTGCGCGCCATGTCTCAGTATCAGGTTCGATTTCCATGCAATATCAACGTTTTTTATTTTATTTTTTCACGGTTCTACCTCTCACGAACAGTTGAGCAACGCATGAGTGTATAACTGTTGTGAAAAATCTTTTCAAACAAAAAGGACTCAGACCTAGCTTAGGTTTAGGTTTGTACTACCAGCCAGATTGTCTTTTTTGATGCATTGGTCGGATAAAAAAAAAAAAAAAATACCCAATGTGATACGAAGGCATCTTATATATCACTATTCCAAACTGGCCTTAAAACTACGAAATCAATCGAAACTTTTTAAGCTGAAGTCGATATTTGGTATGTCGATCAAACAGAAGATCTACCCAAGTGCAAAACAAATAGATAATAGTTTCTTCCCTGTCTTCGTCCCTTCTAAGCTCGTTTGAAGCCTTTTAAAATGTGTAAGCTATTGGCTTCGTTTTGTGGGCTTGTCTAAACCAATCACTTCGAGGATTTCTGATCCAACCTTGGTCAGATCTCTCTGGAAACTGGATACTTCGTATTATTTTCCTATTTCCAGTCACCTTGAAAATCTTTTTTTTTCAAGTAGCCATTTGCCGTTTTAATAGTGCATGGTCTAGAATCCACAATCTTTACCAAGCCATTTCACGGTATCTTTGAAACCAGTCAGCTTATTGTTTCACCTTGTCATGTCCGGGTGGATGGAAATATTGTCTATAATTGTCAAGGAGAAGTGGTTAAATTCATTATCGCTGAATTTAGCCTACTGCTCGGGTTTTCTCTCTTAACTTTTGGTATCTTTGGTTTGTTGCTTTTTTACTACTACTATTACTGTCGTACTAAATTTGCATCCAGGTATGCTAACTTTACGTTACGAGACTATATTGGGTTGGGTCTGAACTATGCCCTATAAGACCAGGAGATAGAGAGCTAACTCCAAATATCCACTCGGTTCATTAGAGTTCGCGTGAAATGAAGAAATATTTTAAGATGTAGATGTATTTTCGTTACATTCAGAGTCATCCACTGTGAGGCGCCTTTCATTAAGTGTGAAGGAGTACTGACTAGTATCCAGTAAGATAACCTCCTAAGATCCGTAAGTCTTTCTTAAGATCACAAGTAGATCCAGATCATACTTTACGTAAGGTAAATATAGTTTTATCATTTCTTGTACTCACCACTATTAGATGGTAACCCAAAACAGCGCTCATTTTATTTCATTTGCCAGCAGTTCAGACCAAAGAGGTTTTGTTTGTTGACGAATGATTATGTCCTATAGAATCTTTAATCATTCCTGAATGTCTAAAAGATACACAAAGATGGTGTTATGGATTGTTTCCGCTAGGATTCTCGCATAAATAATTAAGTAGATCTGGGGCCTGTACCAGTACCTTTATTGTACTACAGGTGAATTTTAACAATTAACAATGGTTTGTGTACCACAAAGTTACAAGTAAACTTGACACTTAACAATTGTACACGAAAGCTTTAACAATTGGGAAATTTGCAATTTCCCAACATTCTGTACCACAAAGCTACAAGTGTGGATAAAATTTAACAGACCATTGTTAAATAGTTAGAACGTTAACGTGCGAATTTAAAATTGTTAAGGCGTTACAAGTCGGATTTCAGAAGGTTTCAATTAGGAATTTGAATCTTTTGTCTTTATATGTGTGACACCACTTGCACCAAGTTGCTAACACTTACTTATTTGTTTACGCATTGTCTAGCCGTCACGAGAACACTTGTAACAATTGACTTGTACATAAAAGAGAAATTTTCATATTGTTGCTCTCATTATGTGGTCATGAATATGCCAATAGGGATATTTCTCAGGCTTATTTGTTTGAGAACATGCTTTCTCTTACTGAAAAAGTGTATAAGAATTATTTTTCGGGATAAATGGTCTTGACAAGCAGGGATACTTTGTGTCATTTCCGAGATAATGATCACATCATCTATGCACCCTTGTATTTTTTAACAAGTGGTGGTAAATTGCTGTAGGAGTTTGTCAACCTCCTTCGTTCGTTAGGTTCGTTAGGTTCATTGGAACCTGGCCCCAACTTACAAGTCTCTCCAGTTAGTTGTTGAGGTCTCTTTGTACTTGTGCGTGACACGTTTTCCATCCGGGTTTGATTCGAAGACTCTGCGGGCCGAAGTGCTGGTGTACCTTCGCTCTACATGTCCTAGTCATCTCAAATGACTGATGCCCAATTTTTGACTAGGTCGATGTGGCTGTACAGGTCGTATAGTTCGTCGCTGAACCTCCTCTCCAAACGCGAATGGGATCGAAAAAATCTTTCTCTCGAAGCGTCTGAGGATATATTCATCCGCTTTAGATAGAGTCCAAGCTTCACCGCCATAAAGCAGGACTGGAATAATCAAGGACTTGTACAGAGTCTCCTTAGTTGTTCGGGATTGAGCCGTTTAGTTGGCTTCTCAGCTCAAAGAAACAGCGATTGGCAAGAGTTATTCTTCGTTTTATTTCTGCTGAAATGTTATTATCAGAGTTTATGGCACAGCCGAGGTAGACAAAGTCCCTTACTACCTCAAAGTTATAGCTGTCGATTGCCACGTTCTGTCAAATTTATCGCAAATTAAGGGTATTCCAGTACCCTTTGGCTTTGGATTGAAGGTTGCTATAGACCTTGAATTTAAATATGTTGAAGCAGCTCATATTAGGATAACACTGATAGTTCAACCTGACTGGAACTGTTGATTCCACCTTAGAAATTCATTCACCGCCGCCTGGAGCAAGAGGGAGTGCCTTAGTGAGGAAAAACTCCCTCCCGTCTCTCGTTCGATGCCACCAACGATTTTCAAAAGGAGTTGTTAACCCAATCTCCAGTCGAGGTACTAGGCTCCCACCTGCCACCAACGTGGAGGTGTAGAGTTGGAGTTGATAGTGAGAGGCTGTCGTGAGAGCGCTTGTGCTCTAATATATTCGCATCACTACCCTTTGGCCACGAACCTTCTTACTCTAGTTTAATTTTTCTGCTTTGAAGCATGATTAGGTTTCAATTGATACGCTTCATTATAGTCTCTTTAATAACATTTTAAGGCTTGCTATCATAGGCTCATGTATGTATATGTGATGTGAACGTACGGAGAATGATTGGATGAGGTTGAATGTACGTTAAGTTTGTCATAAGACACTAAAGATGGGACACCCTCATCGGAAGTACTCATACCATCACACTCAAGATAACATTGTCAGCCCGAAAGTATCTTTTTAAATAAAAACCAAAACCCAAAGGGATTATTGCCTGCAAATGCTGAATAGAAGTCGTACAAAGCAGAAACAACCCTATTCACTAATCTTTTGATTAAGCCTGCATTAAATATGACGACCGTCTGGCAAAAAACTATCTCAATGACAAATGAAAAGTAGAAATGACGAGATAATTATCTAGAGTAATACTTTGCATTAAATTTTATTATTCTCGGTTTATTTCGGGACTTCGCTTTGCCTCTAGTTGGCAGACTGCAACTCGACTCATTTATGCGGTATCCTTTCCCAGAATGGATAGGTGGGTGGTTGTAACATTCTTCCAAGCCATAGCTATTTTTTCCCTTGCATTCCTTTGAATTCAGGTCATCATCGTTCGCTCAACGTAGTTACGAAAAAAAATTAATATATAAATGTATATCTTTGAATTAGCATAGACTGCGAATATAAAATCTGTAATTAAAAGGATTTATCCCTTTATGACGGCGGAATACATGCATAAGGCAGCAGTCAGTTGAACATCACTGTGGTTAGTACAGATTATAATTGAGTTTTCTTTTGTAACTAAAGCAATGAACGTTGGAAGGAACGAACGAAGGATTTAATTATAATGTTTTGTCTGTCACAGACTCATTTCATTTCACGATTTCCTTTAAAAAAAAAAGAGTTGATAAATTCCACAAGAAGCGCTAGAGATGATCGAACAGAATTCAGTTACAAATCTAACGAACTCAGGAGGTATCTATTACCTCACCCCGTTTTAATTAACAATCACAAAAGAGTCTGTGATGAATACTCGAAGAATGGCTAAAATTTAGAATCTTAAAACTGTTTCTCAAGACCGCAGATACCATCGTTAAGAGACTCAGTTTATGTAGAAATTCAAAGTAGTCACATAGACTGAAAAAGTGAAGGTATTGTGGTATTATCTAATTTCGGATACAGATTGCACGAAACTAAACAGCGGTCAATAGCCTTTGGGGTATCACCACTCATCTTTCAAGCTGAAGTTCACACAAGAACCACTAAACCTAGCTTGGATAATACTAGGGTATGAAGATTTCAAAGGTAATAAACGATCACCATCTGGGACTCTGACAAAAATCAAAGAGTACTTGTATTCTTGAACTAATTTGGAACTGGTTAGAAGACTGAGGAAAGCTTTAAGCGTAGCCTGGCTATAGCCATAAGCGACTATAGTATAGTCGGTGGCCATTAGGATAGCATAGGTCCCCACTTGTAAAGCAGATGGATGCTTGCCTAATGAGTAGTGAAGGCTAGTTTCTTTCACCCGGCTCTTAACTAGTTTTCGACAATCCAAGAAAACTCGTCTACAGCTCAGTAAAGGGCTCAGTTCAAACAAACCTGGTACAGCAGCGTCAGGCCAAACGCTGTTTTCTTTGAAGTTTAGTGGAGAAGGCAG
This sequence comes from Xylota sylvarum, assembly GCA_905220385.1. Classification (NCBI taxonomy): domain Eukaryota; kingdom Metazoa; phylum Arthropoda; class Insecta; order Diptera; family Syrphidae; genus Xylota; species Xylota sylvarum. Next base: position 33,146,072 of record LR999960.1, read on the forward strand.
TCACTTACTTACATACGTGAGAGTCCCATCCATTAAACAACCAACTCTTAAGCTAGAGATGGACTTATCATAGCCATATAGATTAAAAGGACATTTTTCTGTGTTAAAGCCCTTGGATGTCTTCGACTCAATACACTTTGTTTGAAGGATTTTTTTTTATCTACCACCACTCCCTGATAATTGCCTTCATCGAAGATTTGGATTGTTACACCCTTTAGCATCGGTTGAGGCAGATATCCTTAGCCTCGGTCACGTTTTGAAGGCATTTTTATTATAAAACCGTTTTTGATGACATTTTTCTCATAACTTCCTCAAATGTTCGAAGTTATCGTTGTAATTCGAGAAAAAATTCAGTATTCCCACTTAATTAGGGCTGCATAGAAAGGAGGATACGGTATCAAATGGATTGTAGTTTTTCTCTGTTTTTTGATCCGCTGGAGGGAAAACGTGCCCCTTTGTGATGTGTTCCATCAACGTTGCCATTCATGCTTGTGTATGTTAAGATTGGCTCGATAGAGTGTTGTCCTACTTGTATTACCATATTTGATGGCGTTGTTGCAGTTTCGCGTCACCTAATCTAGGGTTTAAGCTGCTATCACCACGGCGATGTCATCACCGTATCCAATTATGCCCACAACTCTTGGTCTCTGTGGAACCCTTTCTGTAAGTTTATATCTTTCGGCCCTTCGTCCGTGTGGTAGAAGAGGGTTCTGTCCTCAAAATAATTTGTGATTATTCGCAGCAGTAAGTTTGGTACTCGACTATTCCTCAGCGCTCTCATAAAGAACTTCCAGCTGGCCGAATTGAATGCATTGTTTACAGCACAGTACTGCTTTTTTCTTCCTTTCCATCTGGTCCTAGATATGGCTTCGTGTGCAATTTCACAAACTTCTTGTATTGAATGGGTGGTACTCCATTTCTTCCTGCACCCATATTGTCGGTGGAAAGGCCCATTGTCTTCTTCAGTGTACTGGTCAAGTTTGTCGCGGATAACTCTTTCCAGTACTTTCCCCACCGTTTCTAGCATGCATAGTGGTCTGTACGACAACAGTTGCTTTGGGGACTTGTCGCCTTTTGGGATTAATACTAGCCTCTGTCGTTTCCATAGCAGAAGAACTTTTCCTTCTGTCAGGCATCTTGTATAGAGGTTTGCAAACACCTCTGGTTGGGTTTGAATGGCTTCCCTAAGGACGAAATTTGGGATCCCATCTTTTTATTTTTGTGCCCGCTGTTTCCAGTACTTCTGCAGTTGTGACGAGTTATGTATATTGGTTTCGTAACCTCTGTTATTATGCGGGGAAGATGCAAACTGGTTTTCCTTGGGAATGACCCGCTGACTATAATATTCATCATGGTCCGGCATGTCGGTGCTCTTTTCAGTTTATACAGAATTTTCTTATAGGCGCTTCCCCACGGGTTACGTTGGAGGTCTTCTCTTAGCGATAGGATTGTGTCCACTTTTGCAGTTTGGGTCACATACATATGATACACTTTGGATCCGCAGTGCACTTTTTGGTTATGTGGAACCAAGGGTATTTTGGCTGTTGGTTCCGGTTTGTCCCTCCCATCCTGACCTACTTTCAGCCATGGCGATATTTGGGAGGCAGTATTCTTTCCAGTGACCTCCTTTGCTCTGTCACCGCGCATTTCGATCGCAGACAATTCCTCGATCTTCTTAAAATGGTATCGGGATACTTTGACTGGTTGATCGAACACTTCTTTCCGTCCTCCATCTTATCCACTAGGATCTTTATCTGCTTTCCTAGATTCTGGAAAACAGATAAGTGGATTTGGAGTTTCGTCCGATTTTTGGGTCAGGCCAAATGACATTTGGATCGTTGGCGTTCCAGCGACTCTAGAACTCATTTGGATGGGGTTCTCTCCGCCCTGTCTAACTTCATTCGTGGTTGCCATATATTTTGTTGGCGACCAACTCCTAAGGAAGGGGTTTTCATCGTTTGTCTTTCTTCCACTATCCGCCACCTGTGACCCCTACAGTGGCCTGAGCTCAGCCCTATCAGCCCGTCCGGCTTATTGCCTGTGTCGTTTTTACATCTATACGTATGTTTGTATCTACAATATGAATATCAGGGAATCACGGATTCATAGGTAACTGAAATTTTTAGCACAATAATTTTGAGTAAACAACAACATTGCATTGATTAGTACCACATTCCACTAGTTGCCCACGATGTCCACAAGTTTTTACAAACCAGGTAAGCCCCGAAGGTGGTAGGTAAATCAATTGCCTCGCCTCTACCCCATTGATATGCAAATAGAGTTTGGTCATTGAAAATAACAAAAAACCACTAGACCACTAGACCACTAGACCACTACCGCAGCTATCTATTTTCAGGATTTTCACCGTCAATCAAACCACAATGCCCACGAACAATATAAATAACAAACATCAACAGCGCTCACTAATCAGACTCAGTAAACAGGGAGCGTAGTTAATTGGAAACTCTTTCGCTGCTTCATTTGTTTCCGGAGCCACTAATGAAAGTCAACCGCAGTAACCGCATGTATGGAACGACCTTTTACCGATTTCCTGACCAAAACCAAATTATCACAGCCTGTCCCCTTTATGCCCCTTATCTGGCAAATACCACAACTAAATCGGTTATCCTTTAATCAGTTGATAGATATACGCACCATAAAGTTCTAACCAAGCGTATCCCATTCCTTATTGTATTCGTTCACACAGATAGATTTCTGTGCGCTGTGTTCACGCGGGGAATTGTTCAATTGTCCATCCTTGGATGCAAAAGCATTGCCAAACAAATCCTTTGAATGCAATGCACCTAATTAAATCACGGCAACAGCCAGTCGTCGATATGGTGCTTGTCTGGTTATCGATAGTTTAACTAATGGTGACTCACGTAGCGCGCCGTGTATCCTGGAAAATTGGCAGCAGGAAGTAGGTGGGACAGTTCAAGAGAGTCATTAAAACACTCCTCCCTTCTCCACCATCAATCAATTATAATTATAATAAGTGTTGACACACCGTCACGGATTCGACATAGGTAAGCAAACATTCACGCGTTCCACGGAGACTGTATCGCTGTGGACAGTCGTTGCGTATTTGATTGTTTGCACGGATACACTGTTACCGTGCCGTGCCGTGCCGCTTCGCACAGGTAATTAATGAAACAAACAACTGACAGGTGGGGGTAGGTTTTCAAGCGTTAATGTGACTTTGGAGCCAAATAAAATAGAGACGAATCAGTTTCAATTAACGTGAGCAGGGTTGACCGAGCACAGACGCTCCGCAATCTATACCGACTGCTGTGTGAATATATCAACGCGGGGATGAATAAATCTTTTTACTATTTGCTTAGAAGGGGTGATTTTAAAAGGTGGGTGGACATTATTAGTGTGACCTCATGCAGCCAGGTTTGGTCCAAAACTTTATGTTGAGGATTGGTACATACATAAGTATCTGTCATTTGTTGGTTCACGACATCAACTGAGAAAGTACGGGAAATGGATCACTATGCCATTCAATCGTACTATAAAATTGACCAAACTACCAATGCCTATAACGTGTTGAATATGCTTAGTGTTAGGGGTAGACCACATGGGGACCATAGTACCGTTTCACAAATGTACAATGCGATCACGGATTTTCTGCTCCGATTAGCAACACTCTTTGTTGGACACTTTTCGAATAACCTTTCGAATTTAACGTGTTAAGTGATTTCGGTATTCTGAGTGGCTTTCATTTCTAGTTTCTGGAGGTATACTATGCATATTATACATCCATGCCTTTATTCACATCACAAAGTGTGAGATACTCACAGCTCTATTGCAAACATAAATACTAGCGGCGATATTATCGTAATGTTTACGGCAACTAAGCCTCGCTTTCGTTTAGAATTCCAACGACTTTGGTTTAAAATATTAGTAAAACCATAATTTTTTGTCAGTACGTCCAGTTTCTCATGCAGAGTCGACGGCACATCTACAGACATCTGTTGACTCCGTTTACAATCTGTTATATAATACAGTTTCAGGACAATCCTTTTCAAGTTATATAGATTTGCAGATATATAGGTTGTGACCTTGGTCTCACTTAGACTATCTGTTGGGTCTATTGTGCCCTATCTTATTACCCTGGGAATAGATACTATTATTTGTTGGAAGCTTAGAAAAACAAGTATTGTTGCTCCGGTGTACAAAAGGAGAATACAATTTATTTAAAACTGAAACTATAACTTGAGATTCGGACTATTTTATAATAGATCGCATCAGAATGGGTCCTATAGTACAGGCAATACACCACAACTGTGGTTTGAGGTCCAATATGTTGCTGAAACCCTACTTGCTTGCGTAGAAGGCTATACACTTTTTTGATGCCCTTCGAGTTTAAAATTTGTTCAGTTCAACTCGTTGTTATTGAAAAGTATAGGTTCGTTCTTTTGAACTGTAAAGTATTTGCCTGAGACCAGGATGACTACATCACCGACATGCATCACAGCATAAACCGACACGTTCGATCGATTTCCCTTACTATCGCAAAATCCCGAACAAAATTGAACACGTTGCGGTCTGTTGATAATTGAATTGGCATTTACATTATCGAAGACTGTCTCAATATCGTATCTATATATATATCAATTGTCGTATCTACAGATTTTTCTTTTATGTATCTACGCATGTCGTGATTTGTATAGATACTTACTTTTTACTTAAATCCTGTCACAACTCATCGGGCATTGGGCGTCAACAATGCTTGTGCGTCATTGTATTCGGATTTCATATTTCATATTTTTCATATTTATTTATTAATATCAACATCATTTACAATAGACTAGTGTAATCTTTAAGTTATAAATGAAGATGCAATTCGGAAAAGAGAGTGAAACAATAATGTAATTTAATTTAATTTACCTGTGAAGTGATAACTTAGATGTAAAATTCACGACAAATAATTGAAAAACACAATTCGTTTTTTATTTAAACTAGATATACTATTTTAAAGTCAATTCAATTACTTATTTAATTAAGCGCCATATGCCTGAAGAGAGTCTGATCAAAGGAATTTGGATAACAAGATCTTCTTATGCTAAGAGGAAGTCCATTCCAAATGCGAATGGCATAAACGAAAAATTGACGCTCGGTGCAAAGGTAGTAACAGCGCGGAAGAACTAAAGTTAAAGACCGATTAGACTGTGCAAAAATTAGTTTATCGAACAGATATGAAGGTTGTTTGGAGGTTATAATCCTGTGAAGACATTTAACGGTACAAAATTTCAGATACTGGTCTAATGAGCATCCGAGAATACTTTTGGTGTAAGCAGAAACGTGATCATAGCGTTTTAAGGCATAGACATATCGAACAATGTTATTGAACGCAACATTAAGTCTTCTCTTGGTAATTGCTTGGACGCAGCAGCAGATTTCACAACCATAAGCTATGATGGGCACGAGAAGGGATTTTGCTAACATAAGTCTAGTTTTTGGTGGTGTGTAACCTTGGGATACCGATAAATTTCTAAGTGAACCATAAATTTTACCGATTATTGTAGTAACATGATCATCCCAGCTTAGGTTAGAATTGAACCAGATGCCGAGGTTTTTAGCCTTGCCAACATACTCAATTGGATTATCTCCAAGGCATATAGCAGGAAAATGGCTTAAATTTGATTCGGTTCTGCTAATGACCATGCATTTTGATTTAATGGGATTCAGTTTCAAAAAGTTTTCTTGAGACCAATTTAAAATTCTACGAAGATCCTCATTTAGCTTGAGTATAGTTTCCGCAGTTAGCCCGGGCTTACAGCTTATGTACAATTGGACATCATCTGCATACATATGTGATAATGAATATTTAATTTCTGTTAAACGAAGAGCCGACTGTCACATCACTTACGTCATCGGGTACCTAAAAAATTAAATATCAATGTGAAGTAAATGGTGAGAGGAGATGTTATCAGTCGGTCTGCCTAACTTTGTCCTGCCGCAAATCGCTTTTATTACGTCACTTCCGGTTGAATTTTTGGACGAGTACTTACGTCATAAGACACCTATAAATGAAAATGTTTTTTAGATATAAGTCAATAAGTACTTCAAAAATAACTTGGTCTGTCTTGCCCTACCCTGTCGCAACATTCCGGCAGACCAGCCGAAAGTAATTGTTTTTTGTCGGATTACTTACGTCATTAAGTACTTAAAAAATTTTAACGCCAGATTCTTCCTCCCCCTTTGCTATTCTAAAAAAACCAGGTCTGCCTTAGCTTACCTTGCCGCAAATATGTGACAGACCATAAATTGTTCTACATACATTCCAGTTTAATAGCATTGAAAATGTTTTTTTTTATTAAATTTCTTAATTTTTTTTGTTTATTTACAACGCTTTATTTATAAATAAGAATAAAGTTATTAAATCCAATAAAAATAATATAAACTTGCTACTTTAAACATTAATGAAAATGTTAAAAATCTAAATAATCTGCAAATCCTAAAGCTACTCAGAATCGTCATCAGACTCGTCAAAAAACTCATTTTCTTCTTCCTCACTTAAATTGTTTTCTATATGTATTATGTCATCAACATTAAGGGGTGTTGGATCTCCTTCAACTAAAGAGGTTCAAGCTTTTCGTCCTTGAGAATCCAACCACAGTTCTCGAAACTATATTTTCAACAATCGACTTCTATAGTATTTTGCCATATTGAATTTATATAAATGGTTCTTAAAATTTTTTGTTTTAATGAATTCCAGCACGGTGGGATAAGGCTGGAATCAAAGTTCTTAATTTTTTTTTGTAAACTCTTAGAATTGGAGGAAGTAGCGTACAATTTGTGAAAAATATCAAATCTTGCTGAATTTACGTTTTTGCAGTTTTTTATACCATATAATTTGCATGTAAATTCCTGCAAAACCTGCATTTTCAATTCATTCTCTATATCATTTGGATTGTTTAGAGATTGAAAGATTTTTTGAAAATGTTTGTTTTTATGTAACAGTTCAAAAGGTTTTATTTTGCCTTTCCTATAGAAACAAGCTGTGTAATCAGATCCTGTAGAAGCATGGAAACCGGGCAAAGCAAGACATAAATCTTGGCCAAGATTTTGAGATAAAGAGGTGCAGTTTATGCAACTGACATCTTTTAAATTTGATGTGGCGCTCGTAAGCCAAATTTTCAAATGTTTTAACTTGTGTATGTTACCCAATAAAAATATTAAAACATCTGTATCAGACAACTATTTTTGAGTTAATTCTAAGCTTACTCATGTGAAATATTAGTCTTGTATCGGCTTCTTCGTGTTTGCATTCTAACTCTGTTTCTTCAATTTTAAGAACTCTATCAGTTAGGACTTATTAGTTTTGAACATTTCACCAGAATGATCACAGAGTGCTGGTGGAGCAGATGACAATGGATAGGACAAACATATTTCCATATCAATTTTCTTTTCTAGCGATATTGCAAGTAACCTTCCAAATATATCACGCTTGCTTTCCGTCCCTACTTTTTTGTACAACATTATAACATTCTTCCAAAAATTTCAATTTTAGAGCTTCACTGCTTTTTTTCATATTTGAAAAAAAGTAAGTTGTTTTTTCCGACGCTGCTCTGCCAGTTGTAACATTGAATAGGTGGGTCTTTTCAAGTTTAGGGTCGAATGGATTTATGTACTGAATAAAAGTACAAATTATATTGCTCAGTGCTTTGTTATCTTTTTCTATTCTGCTCAGTTGTAATTCCTGTGAGATGTCATCCTTGCGGGAAATATTTAACTCTTGCAGAAGTTTTGAAATTATTCTCGTCCGAATACTATGACTTAAAGCCCATCGCTGTCGGGCTGATATACAGTTGATATACAGTTGGTAAAATGACTAACACCTGTTAACGAGTTAGCTGCTTCTGTATTAATGGTTTGTTCGAGCGTAAGATCAACTGGAGCTCTCGCTAAACTGTCGTTGGTCCGCTTGACACCAAAAGCACCACGCTTGAATTCTTTAAGCAGCTGCGAATCATTTTTTTTTAGTTTGACCAATTTATTGTGGTACAACAAAATCCACCTTGCATAGTTGGGTTGATTAAAGTAAAAGAATAAATCTGCCATTTCAAAGATCGACTCAACATATTAGTTAAAATCACTCGTTCTAATGCTTCTAGAGAATCGAAAATATATATTGATTAATTCTATATATTGCATATAGAACTTAGCAGTTTTTCCGTGGTTTCCAGTTAGTGAATGAATATACTTTTTATACTGTTCTAAGATTTTGGATTGGGAAAAATAACGAAACATAATTAAGCAACTTTGTATCAGATATAAACAATCTCATCAAAAAAATTAAAATGCTTTTCGTTATTTAAATCTGAGGAAATGGGGTCAAAGCTTATGTACATCTTCATGGAACAATTTATGGTCTGTCACATATTTGCGGCAAGATAAGCTAAGGCAGACCTGGTTTTTTTAGAAGAGCAAAGGGTGAGGAAGAATCTGGCGTTAAAATTTTTTAAGTACTTAATGACGTAAGTAATCCGACAAAAAACAATTACTTTCGGCTGGTCTGCCGGAATGTTGCGACAGGGTAGGGCAAGGCAGACCAAGTTATTTTTGAAGTACTTATTGACTTATATCTAAAAAACATTTTCATTTATAGGTGTCTTATGACGTAAGTACTCGTCCACAAATCCGACCGGAAGTGACGTAATAAAAGCGCTTTGCGGCAGGACAAAGTTAGGCAGACCGAGCGAGTTGGTATCTACTCACCACACACTCTATAAAATTTCCTACTTTTGTTAGGTACTCGATGACGTAAGTGATTCGACGGTCGACGCTTGGACTATGTAGGAAGATCATTAACGAAAAGCATGAACAGAAGAGGGCCAAGAACTGAGCCTTGTGGAACGCCTGTTGATATTTCAATGAATTCGGAAAAATTGTTGTTGTAGAAGACTGCTTGCTTTCTTCCCTAGAGGTAGGAGAGAATAAATTTTGCAGCCGAATCAGAAAAACCACATAGCATCTTCAGTTTATTAATAAATATGGTGTGATTGACTGTGTCAAAGGCTTTGAAGAAATCAAGTAGCGTTAGAAAAGTTATTAGGTTTTCGTCTAAAGCTGTTCGCAAATCATCAGTAACTTTGAGTAGTGCGGTTGTACAACTGTGTTTTTTTCTGAAACCAGATTGATTGGAGCAGAGGATCTTATTCCGTTGGACAAAAATTGAAACCTGATTATGTATAAGTTTCTCCAGGACCTTTGACAAATAAGGAAGGATAGCAACTGGTCTGTAATCAGCCATAGAGTTAGCTGACGCCTTCTGTTTCAGAATTGGAATTATTTTTGCTAATTTCCATGCAGACGGGAACATGGAAGTCGTTATTATACTATTAAAAATGTAAGTCACAACCGGAAGTATGAAGGGAAGTATTATTTTGATGAACGAATGGTGAATACCATCAACACCAACCGCTTTCGACTTGATTTGGAGTATCGCTTTGACAATATCAGTTTGCTCAGCTCTGTGAAATTCAAAGGAGCTGTGCGATGCGGTACTGATAGGTTGATTCGACAAAGACGATGCTGCTTGTATATATGCAAACTGCCTATTGAGCTGGTTGGGGTCAAGGTCCTCTTCCTCCCGGACACTACTGCGCCCAACACCCAGCTCACGCAAGTTTTTCCAGAGGGTTTTGGAGGGAAAATTTTCATCAAAATGTTTTTTGTAGTATTTCCATTTAGCTTGTTTCACTTTGGAGGTAACCAAGTTGCGTAACTGGTGGAAGGCGTCATAAAACTCAGGGAGCCTATAGCGCTTCCACCTGTTATAGGCGACATCACGTTTGTTCCTCAGTTCATCAATCTTTTCGGTAAACCAACCATTATACATACATTTTACACGCTTTGTTATTGTAGGAACATGTTTGTTAAATAAATGCAAAAGTGTATTTTGGAGATAATCAACTTGAGCATCAGGATTGGATTCAAAGTATATAGGTTGCCAGTAAATTCTTCGAAGATCGTGCTCTAAGAGTTCAGGGTTAATGTTTTTAAAATCCCTGTATGAGTATATAAGTTCTTCCCGATTAACCAATAGCTTAAATGTGGAGAAAATTAATTCATGTTTCGAAAAAGCCAGGGCAGAAACTTGATTATAAAAAACATCTGATCCAAAACTAGACAAAAATAAATCTAGAAGAGTGCCAGAACTAGTATCAAAGTTTGTTGGAATTATAGCGTTAGCTAAACTCAAGTTGAGTGATTTCATTGAATCCATGAAACGATTAGACTCACCATGATTTAAAATGTTGCAATTGAAATCACCGCATAAAATTGTATTAGCAAAAGTAGGTGAATTGGTCTCAAAAAAACTGAAAATGGAGGTTAAATCTACATTTTTATTTGGTCTATACACCACACCAAGAAGACATTTACTTCTTCCCCTTAAGATTTGTATAAAACAAGAATCTATCTGACTACCCGCGACTGAGTTACAGATCAATTTCGGCGATAGCGATTTACGAATGTAAATGGCTACACCACCTCCTTCTCGATCAGGTCTGTCACCCCGATACAGTTTATATCCATGTAATGCATAAACCTCGTCCCTTACATTTGGTTTAAACCAAGTCTCTGAAACACATATAACATCAACACTGGAACCAACAAACAGCCATCTGAACTCGTCTAATTTCGTTTTGGAAAGACTTTGTGCATTCAAATGACATACACGCAGCCCCTCACTTTGTTTACATAAAATGTTCAGGAGAATGCGCAATTTATCGTTTTTGCCATTGGAAGTTAATCTAGATTCAGACATCTCGAATCAAATACAAAATTTCCTCTCAACAAAAACAAAAACAAAACAAAGTCTTAAACATGGTGCATAGATCTTCGTTTGCTGTCATAGGGACTCCATGAAGAATAACATCACTGGACAATTTTTCGCGTTCCATGACATCTATTTTTTCTTTTAACTCTGAGATTTCAGTATCCATTTTGTTACACGCGACAGAATCAGATGTTTGTTCCAGCACCTCCACACGAACTGTTAGGGCAGCTAACGTTCTGCTAACGTCATCAAAGCGGCTTGTAAACTCAGAAACAATTCTGTCCAACCTTTCCATAATTTTATTTTGGCTTTCTTCAATGGTAAGTTTTAATTGAGAATTGCATTCAATAATTTGTTTAGCCAACCGTTTGTCAAGCATTTTCAGGTCGCTGCTTAGAGATGACACTGGCGAACTAAATTGTTTTGCATGTTTAGATGTTAATCTTGTTGTGCGAGGAGAAGAACTTGGGTCTGTCATTGCGCGTTATAGATCACTGATAAAGTTCAAATTCAATAAAAAATGTTTATGTATCGCAGTAAATTTTATGGCCAGATGAAAAGGACAGTGTTTATGTGCAATCTATTCACTTTTTTTATTATTTATGGAGATTACTAATAAGAAAAAAACTTAGATTCAAAAGCAGCCGTGGAGTTTCAATGTTATCTTGACTGAACTGTCATCACTACTGTTTCTGCAATACGTTTCCATTCACTCCAGCTTTTCCCCAGTAATCTCGATTCCTCTTTGACTGTTTACTTAGACCGTCCTACATTGCCACTTCCTCCTCCGAGTTCGGCTCTTTCTCTCTATCGAGCTAGACGCGTGTTGCTTCAAATTTTCTCAAGATCGGCTTCGAACATAACGCAAAAATATCTAAACGTAGGTCAAATAGTTGTGAGGATCCTGTATCCTCTTTAAATAAATCCAGGAGAACCATAACTCCAAAAATGCCGCGCAGTGAAAATTACTGGAGTCCTCGCCAATGTCTTCCTGACACGGACAATGGTGAAAAATCTAGTGTTTCAAACCAACAAGTCGAACCAAAAATATCAATACCTCCTATAAAGGTTTTGCAAAAGAACAGTGTTTTTGTGCTCAATTTATTTAAAGAACTCAATATTACTAACTATTCTATTCGCAAGCTTTCAATCAGTATTAAAATTGCTTGTGAATCCATGAGCTCATTTGAAAAAGTGTGTAGTGCTCTGAAAACCAATTCATGCCAATTTTTCTCTCACGATCTTAAGTCTGAGAGGTCGTTCAAAGTCATTTTATCCGGCCTAGATGAGATGAACATAGATTCACAAAAAAAAAGAACTTATATCTCTTGGGCTCAAGTTTAAAGACATTAAAATGATTAAGAAAAATCACGACACATTCACGGACGTTTTCTATATTATATACTTAGAAAACGGCAACTGTAAGACTTGCTGACTTAAAGAAAAATATAAAATCAATCTTCCGTACTCAAGTGCGATGGGAATTTCAACGTCGCCTACGAAATAAACTAACTCAGTGTCGTAACTGCCAAATGTATGGACATGGCGATCGTCACTGCAGCGTTAAAACCTATTGCGCCATCTGTGCTGGAAGTCACAAAACCAATGCATGCTCTTCTACTGTCTCTTTCCGATGTGCTAATTACAAGGGCAATCATCGCTCCACTGATGACGTATGCCTTAGCCGCATGAAATACAAGGAAATGAAGGAAAACACATCGACGAAAACGTGGCTTGATGCTAGTGATCGTCTTTGTAATAGTAACTACATACGTATGTATACGTGTTACAGATTGGATAGAACAAATAGGATAGGCGGCGGTGTTGCCATTATTCTTAAAACGCAAATTCAGCACAAATTGTTACCAAAAGTTAATACTAGAGTAGTTGAAGCAATTGGAATAGAAATTACTCTATCCGATCTCTCTACACTCAAAATATTCTCTGTTTATTTTCCTGGTGGAAGGCAGCAGAGTGCTCATTGCTTGAAAAATGACTTATTAAGATTGCTGGGTAATGATAGATTCATCATTGGCGGTGATCTAAATTGTAGGCACCGCGACTGGGGGTGCTTAAGGGCCAACTCATGGGGTAACATTTTATACGACCTTTCTATGAGACATCCTTTTAGTATTTTATACCCAAATAGTCCGACATATGTATGTTCCAACCTCGATTAGGTCATCTCCTTCTGAATCTATTGTGATCAATGAATTAAGCTCAGATCACTTACCTGTTAGCTGTGATATTTTTCTATTCCTAGTAGGAATAATGTGCAATATCTAGATTTTAAGAATGCAAACTGGGAGTCTTTTAGATCCTATTTTACGTCGTATTTCCGAAACTGCTGTTCAACTCTAGAGAACATTACATGTTGTCGCCAAATTGATACACTTATTTAAGTCTTTGAGAGGAAAGTATTTGAAAACCTAAATGCTCTGAAAATCCAGGAATTCCGAAATAAACATTGGAACAATAGGCTTAGTTCTCTTGATCCAAATTCTAAACCTTTCTGGAACATGGCAAAAATATTAAGAAGGAGAAATTCGTTTATTCCGACAGTTCAAACTCCAAATACTACTGCAAGCTGCAATGAAGAAAAGACTGAGTTGTTAGCAGAATCATTCCTCTCGAACCACTCTGTCACGCTCAATAATGTATCTCCATCAATTGGTAGCGAAGTCGATAACGAAATCGGAAACCTCAACGGGCGATCGACGTCATTCCCAACCAATCATTATATTACGGTGGATGACATCAAGTTCTTAATCTGTGATCTTCGGTGTAATAAGTCTCCAGGCTTAGACAATATAAATAAAAGAGTACTGAAAGAACTTCCGGCTGTAGGATTACATTCTCTGACATCAATCATGAATGCTTGTTTGAAACTACATTAATTCCCACTTACATGGAAAATTGCAAAAGTGGTTCCAATACTGAAACACAGGAAGTCCTCAGCTAACCCCTCAAGTTATATGCCTATCAGTTTACTGAGTTCTTGCGGTAAAATGTTAGAAAAAGTTATCAAAGAGGTTCCTGCTGAAGAAAAATGTCTTACCACTGCATCAGTTTGGGTTCCGCAGCGAACATTGCACATCTCATCAGGTACTCAGGTTGACTAGTCACATTAAGCGGGGCTTCTTGGGAAAAGTATCTATCTAGGCCTAGTTCTGCTGGATATCGAGAAAGCGTTCGACTCTGTCTGGCATAATGGCTTAATATGTAAGCTCATTAAATCAGGATGTCCATAACACATCACCAAAATTATACAAAGTTTCTTGTCTGAGAGGAAATTTTTGGTTTCTATCAAAAACAGTTCCTCAAATCTTAAGGACATTCCAGCAGGTGTTCCTCAAGGATCTGTACTTGCTCCAATACTCTTCAATATTTATACAGCGGACTTCCCAACCTTTTCTAACTGTGAAATAGCTATGTATGCAGACGATTTAGCCTTATACTTCTCTGATGATCACCCTTCTATGTAATATAGAAAATAATCTTCAGATGGCTTTAAATGAGATCTTCGAATACTATAAGCACTGAAAAATTAAAGTTAATGCAGGCAAGAGCCAAGCAATCTTTTTTACAAGAAAAAGAAAGAATTGTTTCATGCCCGCAAATAATTTAAAATTAAACACTAGTGATATCCCATGGGTTAACTCAGTTAAATACCTTGGCATATATGTATTTAGATAAAAAATTAACATACGCAGAGCATGTAACCAATACTTGCAATAAGTAAAATTTTGCCATCAAAATGCTGTATCCTATCATAGATCGCAAATCATTACTCAGTAATCACAATAAATTAATCATTTACAAATTAGTTTTTCAAGCAATGATTACTTTATGGGTCTCCAGTTTGGGGAAACTGCGCTAAGACACACATTAAAAAGCTACAAATTGCTCTGATCAAGATACTTAAAATGATGCTTGGTCTTCCTTGGGACTTTTCAACTGCAATTTTACACGAACAAGCTGGAGTCCTCCAGATTACCAGGAAGATTTAAATACTCAACACAAAATTTTTTGATAGATGCCAGAATGCGACAAATCCTCTTGCTAGGAATCTGAGTCCATTACAATAAATTTCATATATTATTTACTTGACTTATGTGTACATATTGTTGTTTACATAGGTAGTTATTTATATATTATTTAATCATTGTTTATTCTTTATTTATTCATTTATGCCTTGTTACTTTTATTTATTTATTTATTTATTTATTTTTTATTCAATTATTCATTTACATTAATCATTCAATTATACCTAATTCATGTACTAGTTATTCATTTATTATGCACAATATAAAAAAGCTAATAGTTCTAGCTTGATTGTAAACATAAATTTATAAAATTATTTATTATATATTCTCTGTTGAGTTCCTTTAAAGGTAATTTGCTTTTTCTGTAATATAAATCTGCTGTGGCTTTAAATATTACGTAATACAAACGATGAAATGGAAGTTTTTTCTTTAGTTCTTCCTTCGTATACTTTTTATAGTGCGTTCTTTTTTACAATCTCACATCAATTTTTCAGTAGTAAGATGTAATAACCTTATCATATCTCTGTACAGGCTGTGCAAAACAAAATATATTAATGAAACTCTGATGTTGTCTAAAAGAATCAATAAATATCTATCTATATAATTTTTTTTTCGCTTCTTCCTCCTCCGTAAGGTGATGTCTATACGATTTTGACCCGTTCCCAGATCACACTGTTTGTTGAAGATACCTTTCGGCCGAAAAATCCATAAGATGTTACGTAGACATCTATTTGCGAAGTTTTGCAGCTTTTTTCGAGTGGCTGTGTTGGTAGCCTTCCTTATAGTAGTACTAATTCTGCATTGTCTGCCTGAACTGTGTCAGCTTGGTTTTTGTGCTGAAAACATTGCTTTCTTTCCGGATTATCGACAGCATTTTGGAAGCAAATTTAATGTTTGGTTTCCTTTATTTAGTGCTAACCGAAGTACATGGCTGATGACCACAACTAATAACAACGGTATACGAAAGTATGCAACCGCCACTATGCACTTCAAACTCATCTAACAGCTTACCATTCTTGTAAGGACCCGTTACGTGACGTTTAGCACTCTCGTAAGGACCTGTAGTAATAGCTATACATTTTTTTTGGGATACCTCTTCCAGATAGCATCTCTGTTCAAGTTATCGAAAGCCTTTTGAAGAGTAAATGTAGTAGATGATACGCAAGGTATCCTATGCGATCTACGCAAGAAAATCCATCCAAAATCCCGACTGTTCGGCATCAAGTGTTGAGTCTAGATTCTCTCCTATGTATCTGCTTTAGAACTATCTTACCTATTATCTTGGCTACGGCTGGGAGAATGCATACTCTTCTCCAGTCCCCGCATTGCTGATCATCCCTCTTTTCCACTTCTTCGAAAATCATTCATTTATTTATATACTATTTATATAGATACACATTTCCAAATATTAAATATCCCTGTCGTATTTGTCTAAAAGGCGTTTCAGTATCTTCAACAGGAAGAAAGGTAGACTGATTGGTCTATAATCATTTGCAGTAGTGTGACAAGCTGTCACAACTATGCGAGTGCATTGGAAACGTATCCAAGCTTAAGAATAGACGTTTCCTCTAATTGTTGCTCCACCATATCTTAGGAAAGTGGATGGCGATTAGAATCTCCAGCCTCGATCCAGGTGTTATCCTAAATACCCGTGTTGGTATCCTGACTAAGACGCTTCAATTGTTGATTCTACAGAGTCGCAAAAATGCTTACAATAGTTCCCCTTCTCGTTTTGTAAGGACTTCCATTGTACATGCACATACCAATCTTTCCTAAAAGGATAGAGTTCTATATCGTCGTAGTTTAGAGAACATTAAGGCTAATTAGACGGCGGATTTTAGGCTGAGGTCGTTTATTGCTAATGTTCAAATGATTGTTTCTAAGTGTAGGTTCAAATTCCATCTTCATTGGTAGAGCAAAGAGCTTTGCAACACGAAACATGCAGGTGACTGAATGATCCTTTCAATATTCCGATTATATCTGTAAAACTTTTAAGGATTAGTTCACCTGTTCTGTTGAGTAAAATTCTTATTTTGAACTTTAATATTTCAAGACTTTTGTTTCAGTTTAGGTTTTACGGCCCAAGCTTCTTCAGTTTAAGAAAATACTTGCATGACATGATAGGTACGAAGTAAGGAATAATCAAGTCTTCTTAGGTTTTGAATCATCCTCTAAGACGGTCCCGAATTTCTTTGAAAGGACACATACATACCTCTCTTGCAACCTTCCAAGCCATTATAGATTCTTCCATAACTCGAACGGGAAATAAATTATTTTAAAAGTTCCTTCCACAATAACAGCCAGAGTATCTCACATAGTTTGCCGGAATCCCCGAATCCATTCCACATGGTCGTTGATTAAGGAACCAACCAACACAGCAAGCAAACTTCAATTTAAAAGTACCGATGTGTAAAATTACAAACTCCAATTTTTCCTCAAAAAGAAAATGCCTACAATAAATTCATAACACTGTTTGTGATTTGGCAAGTCATAGGCAGTCGGAATGATGGAAAGCGGAAGGGAAAACCATCCCAAACGAAGAAAAAACACATAATCCTGGATAACGATCACGTCAGAGGCATTCGTTTGGTTGCCAATAGGAAGCTAGGGGCCGAAGCGGGTTATGGATGGCTATGGCCAATTACACATTCTGAGTTAGTGACGCGTGGTTGAGTCTGTGAAAAATAAGCGTACAATTTGCGTGTATGAAATATGTGGGATTATTCGCCGCATGTGTGGCCTCGAAACATAACAGAAATGGAAGTAGGTAGGTACTCATCGTCCTTAATGAAATGATTTCTAGTGGCTTCGTGGGATTGTTTTGATGAAATAGTAGATATTTCACTACCATGCGGTATTGTGTCAGATTTTTCCTGGGACAGTTTGCTTTAAGCTCCTTATATTGACTTGTATCGTCCACATGATGTAATCAATACCGATTCGTTGACAATTTTGATGATTTGTTGCAGTGTCAACAATTTTGATTTCGATTTTTTTAATCTAATTTAGGAACTCAGGAACCTGCTTTTCGTACTTCCTGTAGACTTACATATATTAAATGTCCTATGCTGCGTACAGACGGTTTATAAAGCATGCTAGTGTCTACATTTTTGTTTAATAAAAATGTTTCGCGCAGGCGACTGTTGAAGTGTTGGCTTGTGAGTTTAACACAGTTCTTTTAAGTATGACATTAAAGAAGTCACATTACATCACGTCATCTTGTCTGAATTTTTGTTTTTGACATCAAAGGTCACAATGAGGTCGTAATCAGCCTTGATGGAGCAACGAGAATTCTCCAATGTCACTCTGCTCAATCTGACGAATTTGGCAGGGATGTCAAAACTAGACATGGCTCTGTATAGCTTGTCTCTGTAAATGCTGTCATATGCGGCCTTAACATCAATAAAAAGATAGTAAGTATCGATTTGGACTTCTTGGGTCTTCTCCAGAATCTGCCGAAGTGTGAAGATTTGATCAGCGCCCTTTAAAAGGGCCAATCAAGTTGTTGACGAAAGGTTTCAGATGTTCACACGTTCTCACATATAAGATCTGTATGCGATGTTGAATACACTGTTACCTCTGTAGTTGGCGCAATTGACGGGGTCTCCTTTCTTCTGGATCGGGCAAATGATGCAGGGATTCCATTCATTAGGCATACGCTCATCTGACCAAATCTTGAAAATGAGTTGGTGTATGCTCTCTACCAGGTCATTTCCAGCTGCTTCCAATACCTCGGTCAGGTTTAGTAGCCTTGTTGGATTTAAGCTTGAATATTGCTATCATCACTCCGTTTTGGTCAGGTTCTGGCTATCATCGTCTAGATTGAATGCTGCATTCTGACTAAGACTGGTCTTCGTCGCCATTAAACAGTCTACAGAAAAAGTTTTTCCATATTCTCAGCATCGAATGTGACTCTACTACAGGATTTCCTTCTTCATGTCTACAGGTTTCTGTACGGGTCTTGCTGTGCCGTGCATCTTAGTTGTGGCATTTGGAATATCTGCATTCGTACCTTGACTATAGTGATCCAATCAATGTTAGCTGCTCGGAAGATTCGGACATCCAATCAATCAATTTGATTGACGGTTTGATGATCTGGTGACCGCCATATTCCCTTATGAATGTCCCGCAGCAAAGTCAAGTCCGTTTTCAGACGTTGTGTCCTGTAGGCTATGCTATCCACTGGTGCTACCAGTTTTGCTTTCCTATCTTGGCGTTGGACGATTTTAAAGTCATACGTAGGACATTCTTATTTATTAAATTTAAATTGCTCATATGTACATATGTATATCTTGTTCGAGAATCTCGTAGAAACACTCTTTAGTAGCATCATCTCTTTCCTCTGTACGGGCGTGAGCGCATATTAGGCTTATGTCGGAGAATTTAGCCTTTATGCGGATTGTTATAAAGCGTTCACTGACATGTCTAAAGCTTAAGACTTCATGCCAAAGACTGCTCTTTACAAAAAATCCGCACTCAAATATGTAGATGTTGCTTCTGTTCTATGTAGCAATCATCATAGTGTATGCCACAATTTTTCATCCTTCTTTTGTCCGGCCCATCCCACCGCACTTCCTGGATGCCGGTGATATTTGTCTTATAGTAGTCTAGAGACGCCGCTAATTGCTTGGCTGCACGTGGTCTGTTTATGGTCCGCACATTTCACTTGCAGATTCGAACGTCATTGTCCTATTTTTCGTTTTACAGGGTCGTCAACAGGGAATCCGTCGTTTGCCAAGGCTTGTGATTGTTTTGGAACTAAAGTGATTTCTTCTATACTAAGTGGGTGGCTTTCTTTATTATACCCTATCCTAAGGGTATATTAAGTTTGACACATAGTTTGTAACATAGAGAAATAATCGAGATAGACCATATAAAGTATATATATTCGTGATCAGCATCAATAGCGAAATCGATTGAGCGATGACCGTCCGTCCGTCCGTCCGTCCGTCCGTCCGTCCGTCCGTCCGTCCGTCCGTCCGTCCGTCCGTCCGTCCGTCCGTCCGTCCGTCCGTCCGTCCGTCCGTCCGTCCGTATGTCACCGCTTTTTGGGCCTTAAATTTTGAGCTAGGACGATGAAATTTCATATCTGGGCTTCTGAGGAAAAGATACAGTACAAGTGTAAAAATTTTTGAAATCCGCCCACTGCCACGCCTACTTTTTTATAACTTCACTAAATTATATGAAACCGAAAAATTTTGTTAAGACCAAATATTTAGGCATTCAGATTCCCTACAATCCACCCATACAAAAGTTTTGGCCACGCCCACTGTTTGGGGGCGTTTTCATCACAAAACCGATTTTTCGGCCTTAAATTTTTAACTAGGACGCTGAAATTTCATATCTGGGCTTCCGAGAAAAAGGTACAATACTAGTGAAAAAATTTTTTTACATCCGCCCACTGCCACGCCTACTTTTTTATAACTTCACTACATTATATGAAACCGAAAAATTTTGTTAAGACCGAACATTTGGGTATTCAGATTCCCTACAATTCACCCATAGAACAGTTTTGGCCACGCCCACTTTTTGGGGGCGTTATCATCAAAAAACCTATTTTGATAAAATTTTACATGTAACATCCTCAAATGTTCGACATTATAGCTATATTTGAGTATAAAATGCAATTTGGCCACGCCCACTTTATAGAGAGGAGGATAGGGTATCATACGATCCGTTCCAGACGGATTGTAGCTTTTCTGTATGTTTTTTGACTGGAATTGGGGGGTTGTCTGCCTAATCAGTGCATCGGTGATCAGGTTTTTTTTTTCACTATATCGAAGAGCCTGCGTTCTTTTAGAACTGAAATCCATGTAATACTCATTTGACTTCTATTTGCCATAAAAAAAACTTACCCACGTAGGGACTTAGTTTACAACAAAAAGGCTTCAGGATACTCGTTCTGAATTACTACGAAAAGTTCAAATATTAGACCAATTGCACAAACATAGTGAAATGCTCTCTTTATCCCTGTACACCGCATATGTAATGGAATATGTAAGCTACCCATACGTCAAGCTCATGCATTTTAAACAACATTTCCCAACTAATTAGTATTAAAGTTTTTCAATTAAATTTCTTGTCTAAAAATGTGAACAACACAAACACAAACAACAACAACGGTGATTTAAATTTGGTTTTTTTTTTTAGAACGCTCTGTCCACAGGTAAAGTTGGTCTTTGACTTCCTTGAACTTTGGACAATAATTTTTCTTTGTCATTTAACTTTCACTGGAGTTTGGTTTTGTGTCTATTAGAGAGTGGTGACTGCTAGTAACTAAGTAAAACTACTGACAATGTCGATGGACGGAACTTGCCTTCAAGGTAATTAAACTGCAGTTAAGTGTATGCACACTTTGGAAGTTTTGGTGGTTCCTAAAATTGAGTTTGGCATGCTTTTAAAGGCGAAAGTAGAGTTGCATTTAATTTAAGAGAATAAATACTTTAAATACTTCGTATCGTATCATTAAGTGTGTCTGTCAATTTCATGCTTAAAAAACTATTAACGATCGGCAGTAGTTTGTTTCATTAAGTTTGGAGGATTTTAGTGTTAATCAGTGGTATATTAAGGACAGTTTAGGGACACCATATCACTGCGGTCACAGATGGGCCTATTTTGAATACCCCCAATTAGATCTCGCTCATGATACACGAGTTATTGATAAAGAATCTATGTCCTGGCACCCAAATGAGATGAACTCTGGTTGTGCTGGCTAATGACATGAGTAGTTGAAGACCATACTACGCAGTTTTGCTGTTATTTTATAGGACTTAGTGGTTAGAAGCACAGCTTTGCTATTAGAAAGAATAACAATGTTCTTTAATATTTCCGCTGAGGCATAGTTTTATAGCAAAAATTTCCGCTTGAAATACCATGCTTGTGTAGGTGAATGATTTTTATATTGACACCGTATAAATTCTAGACGGGTCTCGATAATCCTTTTATTTTAGTCAGGACTTGTGAGATGTTGGGGAGAAGTTTACAACATTGGCTTGGGATGTAATTCTTAGAAACCACATCCACTTTAAATGTTATGGTTTCACTTCCGCTCTTCTCATTAGTAACCCTGAGGACTCGCCAGTTCTTGGTAGATACGCCGGTTACTTCAAGGTAAGATATAACGTTTCTATCCGTGCTACTTTTCTATATATTCTCATAGACTAAACCGTATTCCCTATGGGGATCTGTATGGCGATTGATCGGGAAACTACTGATCGCCTAACACATGAATTGGGCCAGCCTTCTCATGGTGGTCCCTGGGCAATTGCATCCTTATACATGCAGGCAAAAGTTGCAAGTGCGGGGTTGTCTAGAGCCATAAATCTAGACTAGATAACTTGGGCAAGCAATCCGCGTTAGCGAAATAAAAAGTGCTACCGAAACCGTCACAATGCTTCGGATAAGGAATAACAACATGTTGACGAGTTTTGGCTATCGCACCCGGACAAAAATTGGTTTCTGGAATATGAAGACGATTCTCGACACACAAAGTGAAGGGCTTCAGAACGACAGATTCCTTCAACTGGAACATGAGTTCATGCGTTATTGACTGGATATACATATTGGGAATAAGCGAGATAAGATGGTTAGGTGCGGGTGAGTATCAATCCCTGTACTGCTCTATTTCGAAAAACCATCCGGAAGCCCCAGTGGATATGGAGTTGAACTGTTGCTAACACCCACAGCGCGCAGGAGGATTTAAACGGTCAGATTGTGGACGTCGTACGTCGTACGTCGCATCACCATTATACAGTATGGCTCGTCTGAGGAAGAAAAAGAGACCTTATATGTATAACCAGTTGGACGCCGTTTTAAATGCAACGCCAAACGGCGACATTGGCATTTTGATAGGGGTCCTGAATGCCAAGGTAGGCAATAGCAACTAAGGGCTGAAACATGTTATGGGAAGACATTACCGCAAAGAAAAGATTCGTTGACTTTTGCAACGCAAATTGCCTTTTGACACTATTGTGTCAACCCATGACGTACTAGTGCAAGCTCATAACTTTAAAGGGTCTTAATTCTTAGGATGCTTTGTGGCAAAGAAAATCAGTGAGTCCTCTCTGCTTACAGTCTATTCTCTATGCATAGACTCGAACATTCACCAGAAGAATTTTTCTCTCAAAGCAACCGAGAGTGGTTTCACCCACATACTACATAGTTCATCCCTCTGCACGGTAGAGCAGGACTGGGATAATCTGAGACTTGTATCAATTTAGTTGTTCGAGGCCTTCTTAGACTAAAGAAGGAGATACGGACAAGATCTCAGCGCAAGATCATAAGTTCATAGCTCCGTCTAGAATGGAGTTTTTATCCACTTCGGTGAGCCATAAGTCCTGGAACCCACTGTGGACTTAGGACGCACCTGAATGGTATTGAGGAATCATGACTTACATCTTATCTTAAATACTACTAAAACCAAAAGGCTACAGAAGTCCTTGAATTCACAGTTTCTCAAAAACCCCTAGACGTAGAAACTTGAAATTTTGCATAGTAATTCCTTAAAACCTGAGATAATAAAAGATGCTATAATGCCCTATCCTACTTCCTTTATATGGAGGCTACTAAGGTGGGCGTAACATATAAATATGAAATTTCATCCTCCTAGCTTAAAATTTAAGGCCGGTAAAGTGGTGACATACGGGCGCACAGACAGACGAACGGAAGAACGGGGCTCAATCGTCGTCGTTACTGATCACGTCATCTTGATACTTTCCATAAAAAATGTGACAGAGGCGACAATCTATACCAGCTGCGGCCAAGGGAAACTGTATTTCCACCTCGCATTCCTTTTAATCCATATGACTAAAATTTTCAGTGGCCCAAGAGTACGATATATGGGAGCACAACAGTTCTCACTTTAATCTTCCGCTACCAACTCCTATTACGTTGGTGGCTACTGGGTGCCTAGTGCCTCGGCTGGATATTGGGTAACCAACCCGTTTGGAAGGTCGTTGGTGGTAGCATACGAGAGAGGACGGAGAAGTGTTTTCTCACTAAGGCACTTTCTCTTGATCCGGACGGCAACGGACGAATTCTCTAAGTTGAATCAACGGTGGTTTCCACAGTTCCAGTCAGGTCGAACTATCTAGTGTTATCCCTATATAAGCTGCTTTGACTTATTCGAATCCCAGTTTATAGGGATCTCCAGCACTAAGCCAGGGTTTTTGGGAAAGAGTTGGTGGCGGATGAACACTTAATGGGCCAACGGCATCACTAATATCCCCAATGTGGGTTACTGTCTCCGGAAAATCCGGCCCCTCGTCCTAGAGGTATAAAAGGGAACAGGTCCTCCAGGTTGGGGTTGTGCGTAGAGGTTACAAAAAAAAATTAGTTCCGAAACCCACACCAGCCTCGGAAAAGGATGATTTTACTGTGGACGACCCCAGCAATCAAAATAAGAACAACGACCTTCAAATGCGAACCTGGCATGTTCGGGCTCTTAACAGATCGCGTAAGAATCCAATCCGCCAAAGAATTAGCGGAGGCGCTAGCATATAGCCAAAACTTCCGTCCACCTGAGCAAAACGAAGTGAGGATAGTAATATCCAAGCTTAAGTCCAATAAGGCTACTGAATCTGACGGCTTACCAGCCGAGGTGCTCAAAGCAGCTCATTTCTAAAATTTCGTCAGATGAGTATATGTCTGATGAATGGAATCTCACCACCGTATGCCCGATCCACAAGAAAGGCGCCAACTTCAGAGGTATCAGTCTTCTCAACATCGCTCATAAGATCTTATATGCCATCCTGTGTGAACGTCTGAAACTCTTCGTCAATAACCCGATTGGCCCCTATCAGTGTGGTTTCAGACCAGGAAAGTCCACAATCGATCAAATTTTCGCACTTCGGCAGATCCTGGAAAAAACCCAAGGCGTCCAAATCGATACCCACCAAGGGTACTTTCGAACCCATTTGTTTCCGAAGTAGCAGCGGTTTCCTAGGCTAAGTCTTCGTCGAATCTCCACTATCTAAGGTGTCATTCGTGGAGTTGATACTTACTCTGAGGTAGAGAAACTCCTTAACCACTTTGAAGTTACTGTTTCCAACACTGACGTTTTGTCCTAGGCGGTGGACAGACGCTTCTTTGTTTGTTGACAACATGTACTTGGTTTTGTCCTGATTCGCTTCAAGGCCAACTCGTTTCGCCTCTTCTTTAATTGCCATAAAAGCCTCTAAAACGGCGCGCTATGTAGGAGCAACCGATAATCTTGACGTCGTCTGCGTATCCCAGTAGCTGGACAGATTTTTTAGAGGTAGTGCCTTTCGTGTTAACCTGCTTAACCTGCCTGCGTACTATTTGTTCCAGCAAGAGATTGAAGAAGTGACATGATAGCGCATCTCCTTGTCGAAATCCGGTGCATGTTTGGAATAGTTCGGAGGAACTGTTTCCGAAATGCACGTTACACGGCGTGTTTTCCAGCGTTACGCGGGACCCCGAATTCAGCCTTGTAGAGCTCTAGACGATGAATGCTATCATATGCGGTTTTGAAGTCGATGAAAAAAGTTTCGACTTGAAATTCGTTGGTCTTTTCCAGAATTTGACTTAGTATGAAAATTTGGTCGATCGTCGATCTGCCGGGCCTGACGGCGACCTTGTTGTTGTTCTTGTTCTTTTTGATAGCTGAGCCGACCTCTTCAAAATTGGGAGGGGGATGGTGTCTTCATTGCCTTGTATGCGGGTTCTCTTCTTGTCCTATCACTCTCGCTACCTGATGCCCATTAAGTAGTTACTGGAAATGCTGCTTAAACGCATCTACTCTTCCCTGTGGTTCGGTGACTAGGCTTCCTTCACTGTTTCGAAGAGAGTGTGCTTTTCAGTCGTGCTAAGACTTCCAACACTGAATTTCTTTTTCTGGGCGGTTTGCAGCTCTGCCGCTGAAAGGTTGAACATTCAGAATGTTGGATGCGTGCCTCGCATCTATTAGCACGTGGTCGATTTGGTTGGCGGTTCGACCATCTGAAGAGCGCCAGGTTGCTGCGTGAATTTGCAGTCTTGGAAACCTCGTGCTACTAGTGCTTTTCGGCTAATCCGCCGAAGATGTTTTCCTTACCGATTTTGGCACTGAAGTCTCCGAGTATAATTTTGGCATCATACTTCGGACATGCTCCGTATGCTACGTCCAGGAGGTCATAAAACTCCTCCTTGGTAGAGTCTTCAGTTTCGTCGGTAAGGGCGTGTGCACATATAATGCTGATGTTTTGAATTGTTGCCTTGATGCGGATTACTGCAGGCGATCGCTGATCAGCTTACAGTCAATTAACATTGAGCTTAGACGATTCCCCACGACGAATTCGCATCATACCATATGTATGTATGCGGTCTTTTGTGACAGCTGTAATAAATGTCGCAATTTTTCCGTTTTTGCATACCTGATCCCATCCATCGTATCTCCTGGATCGCGGTAATATCTGCCTTGTACCGCGTGAGGACAGATTCAAGTTTTTGATTAGCACCAGGATTGTACTGTGTACGTATGTACATTCCAGGTGCATACTCTTAGGGCATAGTTCGTGGACGTTCCGGGTCGTGGTATTAAATGAGGGGGTCCATTGTTATCCGAGGCTGGTATCTCTATCATAACTAGCGTTTTTTTTCGTGGTAAGGAAGGTACCCCTACGGCACAACCCAAAAAAAGGGATTTATCAGCAATTTCCAATCAATTGCAAACCAAAATTACCAATTAACATAATATGATGTTAATGTGCTTTTTCTGCTATCTTTCTTTTTATACCCTATCCTAAGGGTATATTAAGTTTGACACATAGTTTGTAACATAGAGAAATAATCGAGATAGACCATATAAAGTATATATATTCGTGATCAGCATCAATAGCGAAATCGATTGAGCGATGACCGTCCGTCCGTCCGTCCGTCCGTCCGTCCGTCCGTCCGTCCGTCCGTCCGTCCGTCCGTCCGTCCGTCCGTCCGTCCGTCCGTCCGTCCGTCCGTCCGTCCGTCCGTATGTCACCGCTTTTTGGGCCTTAAATTTTGAGCTAGGACGATGAAATTTCATATCTGGGCTTCTGAGGAAAAGATACAGTACAAGTGTAAAAATTTTTGAAATCCGCCCACTGCCACGCCTACTTTTTTATAACTTCACTAAATTATATGAAACCGAAAAATTTTGTTAAGACCAAATATTTAGGCATTCAGATTCCCTACAATCCACCCATACAAAAGTTTTGGCCACGCCCACTGTTTGGGGGCGTTTTCATCACAAAACCGATTTTTCGGCCTTAAATTTTTAACTAGGACGCTGAAATTTCATATCTGGGCTTCCGAGAAAAAGGTACAATACTAGTGAAAAAATTTTTTTACATCCGCCCACTGCCACGCCTACTTTTTTATAACTTCACTAAATTATATGAAACCGAAAAATTTTGTTAAGACCGAACATTTGGGTATTCAGATTCCCTACAATTCACCCATAGAACAGTTTTGGCCACGCCCACTTTTTGGGGGCGTTATCATCAAAAAACCTATTTTGATAAAATTTTACATGTAACATCCTCAAATGTTCGACATTATAGCTATATTTGAGTATAAAATGCAATTTGGCCACGCCCACTTTATAGAGAGGAGGATAGGGTATCATACGATCCGTTCCAGACGGATTGTAGCTTTTCTGTATGTTTTACAATAAAATTTTTATTACAGAGAGAGAGAGAGACAGTTTTTCCATTACCAGTTTCCATTTAACCATATGTATGTACTCGGTATGCATTAGCAGTTGACGTCATTATGGCGGTTAACCACATTTTACATTTTTAACAATTTGCACTTTTTTCCAACAAAATTTTTGCCCATCCAATTTCCAATCACTTCTTTTTGAAAATGATATGAATTTTTATATTTTTTCCATTTCCGTTGATGTGGTTTCCAATATCAGAATATGTAATTAAAATTGAAAAGCATGGTCACGATGATAACTGCCAGAATCAGCGGCTGGCATGTCAACTCTCCAGAGACCAGCAATACATTACCAAGACTGCCTCCATCAACGAGATGACCGACGGCGAACGAGAATGATAGGCATACATTCATGTATGTATAACGTGTAAAAATAAACCCCTACCAACGCAACACTCTGTCAAGAACAATTCACAATTGACATCCTGAATGTTCTAGGGACACATATTTTGTGGGCAATTGTGCGGATACAGAACTGTTACAAATGGTATGCGTTCCATTTGTAAACATACAGAAAAGCTACAATCCGTCTGGAACGGATCGTATGATACCCTATCCTCCTCTCTATAAAGTGCGCGTGACCAAATTGCATTTTGTACTCAAATATGGCTATAACCTCGAACGTTTGAGGATGTGACATGTAAAATTTTATCAAAATCGGTTTTTTGATGAAAACGCCCCCAAAAAGTGGGCGTGACCAAAACTGTTCTATGGGTGAATTGTAGGGAATCTGTATACCTAAATATTTGGTCTTAACAAAATTTTTCGGTTTCATATAATTTAGTGAAGTTATAAAAAAGTAGGCGTGGCAGTGGGCGGATGTAAAAAAAATTTA
This sequence comes from Xylota sylvarum, assembly GCA_905220385.1. Taxonomy (NCBI): domain Eukaryota; kingdom Metazoa; phylum Arthropoda; class Insecta; order Diptera; family Syrphidae; genus Xylota; species Xylota sylvarum. The sequence continues at coordinate 33,174,438 of LR999960.1, forward strand.
CACTTGTACTGTATCTTTTTCTTGGAAGCCCAAATATGAAATTTCAGCGTCCTAGTTAATAATTGAAGGCCCAAAACTCGGTTTTGTGATGAAAACGCCCCCAAAAAGTGGGCGTGGCCAAAACTTTTGTATGGGTGGATTGTAGGGAATCTAAATGCCTAAATATTTGGTCTTAACAAAATTTTTCGGTTTCATATAATTTAGTGAAGTTATGAAAAAGTGGGCGTGGCAGTGGGCGGATTTCAAAAATTTTTACACTTGTACTGTATCTTTTTCTCAGAAGCCCAGATATGAAATTTCATCGTCCTAGCTCAAAATTTAAGGCCCAAAAAGCGGTGACATACGGACGGACGGACGGACGGACGGACGGACGGACGGTCATCGCTCAATCGATTTCGCTATTGATGCTGATCACGAATATATATACTTTATAGGGTCTATCTCGATTATTTCTCTATGTTACAAACTATGTGTCAAACTTAATATACCCTTAGGATAGGGTATAAAAATGGGAAAAAATAAAAAATCAGTTTGTTGTACGTTTTTGAAATTTAATTTTATACACACACATACATACATCCAAATATACGTATGTTTATACCCTATCCTAAGGGTATATTAAGTTTGACACATAGTTTGTAACATAGAGAAATAATCGAGATAGACCCTATAAAGTATATATATTCGTGATCAGCATCAATAGCGAAATCGATTGAGCGATGACCGTCCGTCCGTCCGTCCGTCCGTCCGTCCGTATGTCACCGCTTTTTGGGCCTTAAATTTTGAGCTAGGACGATGAAATTTCATATCTGGGCTTCTGAGAAAAAGATACAGTACAAGTGTAAAAATTTTCGAAATCCGCCCACTGCCACGCCCACTTTTTCATAACTTCACTAAATTATATGAAACCGAAAAATTTTGTTAAGACCAAATATTTAGGCATTCAGATTCCCTACAATCCACCCGTACAAAAGTTTTGGCCACGCCCACTTTTTGGGGGCGTTTTCATCATAAAACCGATTTTTAGGCCTTAAATGTTTAACTAGGACGCTGAAATTTCATGTCTGGGCTTCCAAGAAAAAGATACAGTACAAGTGTAAAATTTTTTTTACATCCGCCCACTGCCACGCCTACTTTTTTATAACTTCACTAAATTATATGAAACCGAAAAATTTTGTTAAGACCAAATATTTAGGTATTCAGATTTCCTACAATTCACCCATAGAACAGTTTTGGCCACGCCCACTTTAAGGGGGCGTTTTCATCAAAAAACCTATTATGATAAAATTTCACATGTAACATCCTCAAACGTTCGACGTTATAGCCATATTTGAGTACCAAATGCAATTTGGGCATGAGCACTTTATAGAAACGAGGATAGGGTATCATACAATCCGTTCCAGACGGATTGTAGCTTTTCTGTATGTTTTTTATTGCTGTTCGCACGTCGTCGTGGCGATATGCACTGAATGCCATCGTCATCATCGATGAATTCGGTTAAATTTAGCAGGCTATACATTTAAATTGACAGATATGTGTTAATAAACAGTGAGATACTAAAGCTTAATGCAGAGAATTGGATTTTGTTTTTTAAATAGCAGGTTCGATTGGTCCTTGTAAACAACTATAATTGCTTGTAAAGGATATCAGATGGTGGTGTTTTGGTAGAAAATCCTTTTTTGGGTCACGTACCTACCGCTTAGAAATTTTTTTGTGACGAATTTGAATTTTTAATGCCGCATGTTGACTGAACTATCAGAATATCAATTGAGAAGATGGCAGAATGTACCAAGCATATTTACAAACGGTTAGGCTACGTTGACTACCTATATCATTATACAGACACACTTAGATAAGAAGATGTCCTTTATTATACCATGGGTCTTTCCTTTAAGCAAGGGATTCTCATGACGTTAAAGGACGCCAATAAGCTGAGGTCCTCCAAGAAAAGATTCCATAGATGGAGCAGTCTTCTTTGGAACAGGGACTACTTTTTAGCGTATCCAACTTAGGCCAGATCAATATATGACACGTCGAGCTATTTTTTCATCTGCAGGGCTTGACAGGGCTTTTGTCTACATCAGGACAAAACCAAGTACATGTTGTCACAAAACAAAGAAGCATCTGTCCACCGCCTAGGACAAAACGCTACTGTAGGCAACAATAAATTTGAGAAGAGTAAGGAGTTTTCCTACCTCGAAATGGAACCTTAGTGGAGATTCGGGAAAGACTTATCCCTATGAAACCGCTGCTACTTCGGTTTGGAGAAACAAATGTGTTCAAAACTTCTAACTCGGGAGACGAAATGTATGCTGTACAAAACTTTGATCCTGCCAGTTCTGTTATATGGAGTCGAGTGTTGGACGATAATCATGAAAGCAGACCAGACAGTGAAAACTTTCGAGGGAAACATTCTCCTTCGAATGGAGGAGAAGATACAACCGTGAACTCTATGAGCTATACCAAGATTTGGATATAGTCCAAAGAGTCAAAACACATCGACAACACTGGCCTCGGCCACATCGAGCGCATGGGCAATAATGCTTCAGCACAGAGAATCTTCAAATCACAGCCCCCTGGTTCGAGACGATAAGGAAGACCAAACATCAAAACATCCATTTTAAGGGTCAAGCTATCGTCGATGCCTGAGCTCTTGGTCTAAACAACTGGAAGCAGCGTGTCGGGTCTCATGCAGAGACTCTTAATGGGTCGGGAGCCAGTAAAGTAAGTAAGTAAAAGTGAAAGACCACAATTCTAGGGACTTGATTACTATTTGACTGTTATATTGCACTTTTTTTTAACAACACTTTCGATCTAAGAACCTTTTTGTCATCCACATCTTTGCACTTTTACTTTCAACAACTGGGCACCAAACACGTATAACGAGCGTATAATTCGAGGTTGCATACCCCAGTTCTTGGTAAAACTGAGCACAACTCATGGGACAAAGTGTACCAAGCCGTGATGACAATGACTCAGATGATAACAAGCGATGATAGCTTCAGTAGCCCACACTGTCCCAGCTGCTTAGAAACCATAGAAAACGAGGACCATTTCATATTTAATTGCCCGCACTACAGAACCTAAGGATACCAACTGAAAGAGAAATTGGACGAGGCCATCACCCCAAAGAATATAGCGAGGTAGACACATGAACATAATAAAAGCACCGTCATGAAAAAATAGCAGAACAGCAGCAAACTGCAATTTTCAGCGAGCCAATGATGTATCTACTACATGTATGTATGGCTTGAGCCCTGTTTGCAATACTTTACGCCGATGCTGCGAGGACTAGGGACAGAAGTGGATGTGGGCTTAGTGGGTGGAAATTCCACATTCCTCACTCTGCTGCTCACCACCTTGTTGCATTTTGTGACTGGCAAGTCTTCTAGCCGATGTACCGATCAGCTGTTTGTTAATAATCCTTCCGACAAGTAATTAATACATCAACACTCCAAACGAAGTATCCACTTTCAGGCTAGAAGCGCGTCCATGGCTGCCTCTGTTTAAGTATTGTTAAAAGCTGGTCAATGTCAAGTCAAGCCATCTTGGAATGATGCACACAAGTCAATTTAAAGCAGTCTCGACTAATCAGCTTTTGCAAGGTCAAGCTCTGAGAACTGAGAGGTCAATATGCGCATATAGTTGCGTACCACCACAAACAGTTTCCTACAGGGCTTGTTACTTTCATGATAATGTTACTTTTGTCCTCGGTATTTCCTACGATGTTCTGGCGCAGCTCGATATCAATTAGCCTTTGCAGTGTTTTCAGCCAAAAGGACCTTTGGCTCAATGTTCGAATTTTTTCCCTGCCCTAGGTATGAACACGGCTGGCCAAAGGGAATATATGACACCACAAACGTTCGCGCGTTAGCATCTCACTATCAACTCCGTGCTGGTGACTGCTGGGTGCCTAATACCTCGTCTGCAGATTGGATAACTAACCCCTTATTAAAGGTGTTTGGTGGCAGCAGACAAGAGAGTGCGAAGGAATGCTTTTTCACTTCTAAGAAGGCGATTGAGTAACAAGGCCATATCAAGAAACACTCAGGAGACTCTATATAAGACCATCATCATCCCAGTCCTGCAGTATGGTGCAGATGCATGGACGTTAACGAAGGTGGATGAAGATATCTTTGGTTGTTTGGAACGCAAAAGTCTTCGAATGATTTTCGGTCCCGTTTGTGTTGACCGGAAAGTACGCATCAGTCATTTTAGATGGCTACTACATTTAGAGCGAATGGACATCAACGCTCCGGCCCGAAGAGTCTTCGAATACAACCCGGAGGGACAAGGCAGTAGAGGAAAACTTCGCCTTAGGTTGCGCGCACAAGTGGAAGTGGAGCTCAACTAACTTGGATTTCGCAACTGGAGGCAGTTAGCCAAAGAACGCGCTAATCACCCCGAACTGCAGCGCCACCTATGTAAGTAAGTAAGTAAGGTATGAAGATGACTTCAACTTCAGTCCACAATTTGTGAATGTAGACTAGATTCAGACAACCCGATACGATGATTTTAGACCAAGGAAGTACTATGCCTTCATATTATGATACCGTCAGGTCCTAGTTATTTGAAGAGCTTCTATCAGTATATGACCGAGAGGATCTTTTGTATAGATACAATAATGGACAGTGGAGGGCAAGTCGTTTTAGTTTATAGCACAGCTACCAAGAAAGTTTGCATCTAGTAAGAGATTCTTAGATTTGACCGAAGTTATCAATTTACATATTACAAGGATACAGCTACGGTGTTAGTTACATGCATAGAATGTGCTGCAGTCCAGGTTGCATTAGAGACTCAACCAGTAGACTATCTAGTACGAACTAGAGTCGAAAACCCTTCATGTTACAGTGAAGGTATCAGATCGCTCTACATGTTTCAGCCGTACTAGTGGAGTCATCTGAAGCCCAATCAGCTTCTATTAAGACGGGACTCAGTATCACCCTGAACACAACACGGTTCTACAGAACTTTTATTGAAAAGCGATGTTACGAAAACGGATGAAGGACTCGAAAGTTTTTCATATATTTAGGCACTTTAATAAAATTTTAAAGTAAACTTTGTGTTTAAATATTTCGTTGTAAAGAATAACCTCCCTCTGTAAATAAAATATGACTTTCTACCATTATCCCCATTCCAATAATTAATTTTTATCCCATCCTTTAGAGCTAAGGCTCACATTACTGGAGTAATGACTTTTCAGTGAACATGTCAAATTGATGTCAGCTTGAATGTACCTCCGATGTCAATTATTTGTTTTAATTCTTTGCAGACAGCCAGGCTAGTGTATCAATTAATAATACTCATTGTGCTGATATCCAATCCGGACTATATTGACTACATAACATACCTACTACTTACTTGGCAACCAGCAACCAGTGGGAGAAATATTATGGAAAAGTCCTTTTATTTTTACAGTCCACCACTAATTGCGAGTTATACACTTATATACTCATGCGAATGCCTTTCGCAACCAATAACAAGTATGGAAGTGAAATTAAAAGTTATCTGGAAAAAATATATTTTATTTTAAATTCAAAGGCGCATCGGATTAAATCCCAAACTAAAGGTTACAGCTCTTTGTTGACCGATATAATTGATTTGATGAAGTGCAGTCTCCTGTTATTTTGACCTTTGCATTAAATTGTTTACTTTATTTAAGCATCGGTAATATTGATGGAGATTGTGGAAGTAATGAAATATGTTTACGAATTTAAAATTTAAATTTAATTAAACAAAAAAATAAAAGGAAAACAAACAGGATGTACTCGTGCATTGATATTTATAAATAAGGGTGATGGTGTCATGTAATCTATAAAAAGCTGGGATCAGACATAACCAGTATCAGTGCCATACCGGAAAGACTTGTATATCCTTGATGAATAATTTTTAATGAAAGTTATTCGTTGGATTGCCTATATTCTGGATCTGGAGTCTCCAGATTGCAAACTTTTCGGACAGGACATCAGTGAGTCATTTAGTGCAAAGGGTCTTGGTTCAAGGTAAAACGAAGATGACTAGGATTATCACTGCTAATTTCTTTCGAGGGCCAAAAGGGCGTTAACAAGGTTTGTATTCCATCTTGATCGGAGTTCTGGAAGACAAACACAGTTCTCTCTAATTTACTCCTTTTTCTCACCATTCTGACTGGATGCTATAGGAATAGGGTAGACACTGACTGGCATCTACCTGGCGATTGCCAATGTTGTAACTGTTACAGCCCATCAATTGTGCCTTTAGTGGTAGCCATCGGGTATACTGGTTGGTGTCCATACGGACCCGAGGATTCATAGGTGGAAATCGGTTACGCTTAATGAAAATTGACTTTAAGCTGATCAGTGATCGCCTGGCTGCGGTCTGCATCAAGGCAATGTTTCAAAACATCAGCATAATATGTGCACACGCCCCTACTGACCAAGCTGAAGACTCTATCAAGAGGAGTTTTATGACGTCTTAGACGGAGTGTACGGAGCCTGTCCGGGGTATGATGTCTAAATCGTACTCGGTGATTGCAATGCCAAAATCGATAAGGAAAACATCTTCGGCGGATTAGTCGGAAAGCGTAACCTCCACGAGACGACAACAGACAACGGCTTCCGGCTAATCGATTTGGCAGCAGCTCGTAATGCGGTGAGCCCTAGGTTTTCAGGAGTACGAATCTACACAGCAACCTGGCAGTCTCCAGATATATACATATATTATTCGAAAGATTTCGAAACAGACCACAGTGTTGCCCGAGAGTCTCTCTGGATTTCTCCACAGTTCCTCTCTGGCTTTGATTTCTCGTGTCAATGCTAACATCTATTTAACAGAAATCTTGTTGATCCTCTGGGTTTTACTTTTCAGAGTAAATGTCGACTCTGACCATTGATTATCCAACGAGAAGAAGCTGGAAATCGGCCAGAAAAAGAAATTCAACGTTGAAAGCCTTAGCATGACTGGAGTAGCCAGAGCCTACATAGAGCACCATGCACAAACGCTAACAATCTGTGGAATCAGTACCGCGACTTCATCAAAGGGGTAGCAAAGACCACAATACACTACCAGCCACCACCCAAAAAAGCCCTTGGTATGATGATGAATGCGTACGCGGGAAAAAGATGACAGACATTGCCCCTCTTTCCAGCAGCAGCTAGAAAGAATAGACCCCGCATCCTGTCAATGAAGAAGCCACTCGCACCTAAGAAATCCAGTAGGTGTCGTCGCTGCGTGGATTACCGACGCTTAAACGATTTTACCATTCCAGGTTTTTACCCAGTTCGCTACTTAGACGACTTTGCTGCAGACCTGCAAGAAAAAAATTGTTCAACCATTGAGTTAGTCCATGCATTCAACCAGATACCAATTCCTTCCGAAGACATCGAGAAGACGGCGATTATCACCCCGTTCGGACTCTACGAGTTCCCTTTTATGACTTTTGGCTTGCGGAACATTCGAGAGTAAAACTCTCATGAAAAAGCTTCTCAAAAACAAAAATTGCCGTTCGTATACGGCATTAAACAGTAGGCCCCTTCCATCCGTGAGAAGCTGGGCCCTAGATCCGATGGACCTGTCGCGCCAAAAATTTTTATTTGTATTTTTCTTGGTTGCGGAACGCCGAACAAACGTTCCAGCGTTTCAAGGACGTGGGGACCCTCATTTATGTCGATATCGACGCCGAGTGAGCAGTTTTCACTGACGCATCGGAGCAAGCCATAGGGGCAGTTGCTCAGCAGCGCTATTGGCAACCATTGGCCTTCTTCAGTCGTAAACTGTCGCCATCCGCACAGAAGCAGTCGATGGATGTTAGAGAGCTGCATGTTATCAATTAAGCTGTTCGGCATTTTCGCCATATCTTCGAGGGCATATGTATAACCATTTATACGGACCATAAGCCAATTGTGCATGCATTCAAACAACGCGCTTCAACCCTGGCAGTTTCGTAGGTTGGAACATATTGGTCAATATTTCATCTAGTCTCGTCTAAAGAGCTGGCTCAAATTCAATCAACTGACATCGAGCTCATCGAGATCCTGCGAAATTCCAGTATGACACTTCAGATCCATAAGCTTAAGCTGTTCCTTGACGTTGAATTTTTCTACGATGTTGCGCTAGGTTCAACTTTACGTCAGGTTTTCAACTTTGCTTCACTCATTGGCACGTCCTGGACAACGTGTTTCCCGGAAACTGGTGGCAGAGCGTTTCGTGTGTGTGGAATGGTCAAAATGTTGCATTGCCTGCCAAACTAACAAGGTTACTCGCTTGTATTCTATCCAAAGGCCATAATCAGTACTTCAGCATCATCGACAGATTCGATGCCGTCCAACTGCAAAATGGAACGCTGATGGCATCATGAATTTCACACTAAGGAGTTCCTCTAAGGGATTTAAATTTCAATGATGCCGGATAATGTTGTCTTTTATCATCTCACTACTCAATCACAAGTCCTTTAGCTAATTTATACATCGATTAATGTGCGAATAGTCGTAGTCAAAAACAATGCATACCCATATCCGTCTTGAGTAAACAAACGTCCAAGCCGATACCACATCCGACAAGGCTATTATTCTTATAAATGCCTTCCTACCAGAAAATAATAGCCTGCTTAAATGCTACCAATTGAAATGAAGATTATATCACACAACAAGGATATTAAAAAGCATTAATGTAATATCCATTTCCACATTTATTTCCTCCGCAAATGATCCACAAGGATAATCTTATTTCGAACCAATACCAAAATACACCTAACTCCATTATTATTTAATACGAAAACAACCTCGAGCTTACCTTTTTTCACCCAAACTGCCAAACTGCACACACAGAGTGATTATCCTCTTCTTCGTATCACAATACCCGTAATAACTCATCCCATTGCATACGAATTAATCACATAATCGATTTTCAATCATCCAGTTATTTTGTATCCAGTGATCCTTTGTATCCCTCCACCCCATACCCCAATAGGCACTGAAAAAATATTTATTCTTGGCTCATAAAAGAATCATCTTTTATAACTAAATCCCTATGTCAACGGAATACATTTATTCAGTTCGCCATCGCCATTCCCACCGGTCAGGCCCGGCGCGGCGGTGGGATGAGGGGTGGCAAACTGAAAACATTTCTATTGCCACCATGAAATGGCAACCTGACCATTTCTCCTGCTCCTCCCATTTTGGGCCAGATAGCCCAACAAAAGCTATAGAAAACATTCGGTGTCACCATTAAGTGGTGAGCGAGAATCTATTTTTTATTTGCCACATAAATAAAAGATTCTTGCGGTCATAATTCGTTTTAAGCCTGAGGCTGAAAAAAGGACTTTCTCTTGTCCTATCGAGGATTGGGCAAAAAAGAAAAAAAAAAGGGGGGCTCTATAAATATATCATTTGGGAGAATGAATGTTTGAATGGCCTGGTTGGATAACAACTGTTTCACAGTGTCACATTCAATTGCCAGGGTCAATACCTACTGAATGGCTGGTGGCTTGCTTGAATAAGACGTTAAAAGAGAGAAGAAAAAAAAAAAATCAGGCGCGAGGCGTCCTTATTTCTTTGGGTTGGGGAAAGGATTTATTACAGCTATGCTTTGTATCTTGCTGTAATGTTGCGCTACTAAATCGGATATAATTCCGCTTATAGCTTTCTTTTATCCTATTGATACTATTCCGATAGTGACAGGCCTGAAGACAAGGGTCAGTTAGTGTTTTTTTTTTGTGGAGATAACAGTTCGCATTTCATAGACGGCACTTCTCCTAAGCCTTAGCCATTCAGATTTGCCTTTATTGGGTAATTTTTTTTAAATGTATGCTGCTTCGAGGAATTCTCAAGAGTACCTATAGTACAAGAATATGTGTTGTTTATGTATATTTTGGAGGAATACGAAATGTGCCATAGTCCTCTAAAAAGATTTAAAGCGAGGGTCCCCCTATTATTTTGTAGTTGTTTTCTTTAAGAATTTTCTTTTCGTGTGCAAATGCTTCTGCAATATCTGAAACTGCATTATCCGGCGGTTTCGATGGATGACTGGGTAGTCATGGTGGCACTCGATAAAGCTGACCAGAAGTAGCGCTTCGGTATGAGGCATGCCAAACTCAAAGTTTTCCGCCTCTCTGGTCCTGATGAAGATTCAAGCGAAATCGACAGTCCCGACAAGATGTCGGTCGACATCAATATCACCAGTACCAATGCTGAAAATTATTCAGATTAATCTGCACCACTCGAAGAGTGCGTCATCTCATTTCGAGATGAGCACTCATTAATCTTATGAGCACATTCCAATGCCAGCGAAGTATTGATATCTGCCTGGTCCATGCGTCTAATCACTGATTGATTGTCCAGTGCTATGGTAACGTTTCTACCCTAGACCTGACCCTCTTTCAGGTGATCCAATGCATGCAACAGAGCAATCATCTCGGCTTGATGGACTGAGGTATATTTCCCCAAACTAATATGATAGGCTCGTTCCAGTTCTTCTGAGAAGATACCTGCCCCCGCTCTGCCATCCATCATGGACCCATCCGTAAAGATGATTATATCATCAATTTTCTTTTCCGGAAGTGTTTCATCTCCGATAAGAGTTTTGTGATATCTTTCGCATATTCAACTCCCTAATCTCGTTTTTCACGAGATCCAGGATTTTTCTATGATCGTAGATAGTACCGCGCGAGTGCCAGTTGGCATCCCGGTGCAGACGAAGTGCCGTCGAAGCCGCCACTTTCTTCATAAATAAGACCAGCGGCAGAATACCTAGGATTACTTCCATTGCGCATGTTGGTGTCGTCCGTATTGCACCCGCGATCCCTAAACATGCCAGACGTTGGACCCTATCTAATTGCTTCTTTACAGTTTTCTGGTTGGCTTTCTGCCACCAAACAACTGACGCAAATGTGATAATCGGTCTAACTATCATCTTGTACATCCAGTATGCAGACCTCGGCGAGATTCCCCACCTTAGTCCACATACTCATTTGCACTGATGAAGCACCCTTTTCGCCTTTCTAATCTTCTCTTCCACATGGAAGTTCCAAGTTAGTCCAGCATCTAGGTATACACCCAGATACTTAATCTTCCTGGTCACCTGCAGCTCCGATCCGAAAAGTGTCAAGGGCTGAAATTCCAGATCTCTCCTCTTCCTTGTGAAGATGATCAGATCTGTCTTTTCCGCATTAATGGAGAGTCCTTGTTCCTGACACCACCGCTCCACCACTCTGAGAGCATTTCTTATGGTATCTGCTGTGATGTGCACCATTTAGTTGGAAACTAAACATTGATCAGCGGTAAGAAGTGGGTACGTCCTATATTTGTGTGGTACGTCCTATATTTGCCCATGGATCTCTAGGCTGGTGCCTTGCATTAAGGAAAGTATATAACATCAAACTTATCAATAAAGTGCAAAGAACTTTGGCCTAGGAGCAACGGGGACCATGAGAACAAGTCCAATCGAGACCTTAAACGCAATATTGCACCTTTTTCCACTCGACTTTCATATTATGTTCTTATCTTCATGCAGATTAAGAGAAACAGGATGCTGGTGTAGCAAACTTTATGGTCACAACAACATCTTAAATCTGCTACCACGAGACCTGGTAGCTAATCTAACCGACTATATAACTCCCAAAGTGAATTTCAGAAATGTCAGATTCCCAACCAGGACGGAGTGGGAAATAGAACAACAATTTGAACTGATGGATATTCTCTGATTCCCTAAACATTTCCATGTCTTACCGGCTCCCTGACTCGTGGAACGTCTTCCAAGAGGAAGTTCTTGCTGTATTCAAGAAAACCACTACTCCCTTTAACACCATAGCCATACTCATTGACGAGCCAAGGCTATCATATCTGCCACCACGCTATCAAGGCTATCATATCTGCCACCACATCAGTTCAGGATTAGCCTCCAGGTCCGGGTTCCGAGTAACAGCAACATTGGGGGAAATGAGTGAGCTGATGAACTAACAAGGCAGAGATCTGCGGAGGCGGTGATCGTCCCGTCAATTAAAAGCTAACAGCAAATGGCAGGGGGATAGGAACTATGTCATATCCAGACAGATGTGGCCCAAATTCCACTGGAATAGACCACATCGCAAGAGTTCTGGCAATTAGTACTGGCCACTAGCCCCATCGGGGTTTATGTGGCCAAAATAGGCATTCCATTTAACGAAAATGAAACAATACTACACTTCCAGTACAAGTGTTCAGCTCTAGGCAGTGCTAGACAGCGCACACAGCGCACACTAGGTAAAGCCTTTTTTGTCCCAGTTTTCGGCCCCACATGTGCAATCAGACTCAGGAAATGTTTATCGTGAATTCACTATCAGATAGGTATCCAGAAGGTACCACGGGGAGGTGATGATGAGATTTTGCACACCATGCCTTCTTATATACAAATTGGATACGAAAGGTCACCTTATAGTGACCTCATATCTAGGACACTGGAAGTTGATTTGGATAAGAGACCAAATCCAGGTCAGCAAAGATCTGTTGCAGTTCCCTTAAGGGGGAAAGGAATTTGTCCCATCATTATCTACTCCTTATTTACTTTCTCTAAACCATCCCGTCTATTTGATAAACATATGTAATTGTTAGGAACTTCACCCTGGGAAACTGAAAAAAGGCATAAAAACGACTTCCCCAGAAGCTTACAACTATTCACATGAGGTGCTGGCATCTGACGTTGTACCACCTATTCAGAACAAAGCACCACCCTCTGTGCTAGCACAGATTATTTGTGCTTTAAAAACCGCGCAAAATGTGATCCTCAAAGAGGAAATCAGAAGAATGGACTCGCCATGGGAACAATTAAAGTTAACAGTGGCACCTAAGAAAGTTCTCCGGGCCAACTATCACCAGGGAAAGATTGGAACAATTTCTCAGACGTCTAAACCCTATGTTCCGAACCAGATGCACGTGAATTCTATCGTACAATACACAGCACATTAGGTCTGAAGTGGGCAGTAGCCAAGTAAATGCTGTGGCCTCGCGTGGGACCCCTCAAGGTGGAGTCTTGTCCGCCAACGTCAACGAAATACTTACTAGATTATACCAAAATAGGTATACCGAGGATTTCGTCATATTTGTGACTGGAAAACTCTTGCCCACAATCGTTGACCTGCTGCAAACAGCATTGAACGCCCTGAACAACTGCGCCAAACACTGCGGTCTTGGTCTTAATGAACAAAAACCGAACTAGTTGTTTTTTTTTTTCTACAAATAAGAGAAAAATGGAGCCTAACTTCTAAAATCAAACAAGCTATGATACCTAGAGTGCATTATAGATCGGAAATTGAAAGAGAATATACTTGAACATACAAAGAAGGACTCGATTGCTTTTAACGCATGCAGCGGAATCTTCAGTAAACAATGGGGGCTAAAACCACAATTCATCCACTGGATGTACACCGCCCTCCTAAGAACTAATCTGACGTACGTCTGTCTGGTTTGGTGGCATGCTGCCGCAAAAGCCACAAACCTAAACACTCTCACAAGGATCCAACGTCTAGCGTGTTATAGGATACCAACAAACCTGGCAAACCTAGATGTGGAAAAGCAACCAAACCATTACCATCACTACCTTGTCCCCGACATACAGAGAACTGGACAAATGGCGAGGTTATTAACCCCGCTTCCATATCCATCTTCACGGATGGGACAAAGGTACTGGCTCAGGAATATCCTCAGAGGCACCATAAATTGCCCGGTCCATAAAACTTCCCAACCACGCAAGTGTGTTCCAAGGTAAAATATATGAATTAACCGAGTACTGCCGGGACTTATCCACTCTGAACAGCAAGATTCATATAGACATCTACATAGACAGCCAAACAGTCATCAAACCCATCACAACCAAGTCAAAACTGATAAAGAAAAACAAAGAGGAACTCAAATCCCTTAGCTTGAGGCATAGCAATATTCTGCTAGTTTCCGGGACATATGCGATTCCACGGGAATGAAATGGCCGATGAGCTAGTGAGAAAAGGCTCTGAATCAAACGACCTAACAGCAGATCACTCGGTACTAACGCCCATCAGTCTTCTTCTCTCCAAAATCACCTAGCACTTGCACAACATGGAAAACATAAGATGAAGTACACTCTCCTCATGCCGCGTCTCTAGAAATATTTGGGCCCAATACCAAAAAAAAGGACGAGAGAACTTTTATCACTAAATAGACCACAGCTGAGTCTCCTCATTGGTATTCTCACAGGCAATAACGCAATGGCGGCCCATCTTGGTCGTATGTAGAAGCTGGGGCGACACAGAGGTAGAGGAAGACATAACACATTTCCTCTGCCAATGACCAAGCCTCAACAGAACAAGATACACAACCCTGTGAAAAGTATCTTTCAATGACCTCAGCGAAACACGCCACCTAAAACCACCCTAAGATTCATTATGAAACGGTATGGGTCAGGAGGACCGCTACCGTTATTGATTAAGTATCATGTCATGTTTACTTTCTTTCAGGTATCCCACACCACGTGGAACACCATGGTTCGGCGGAGATCCGAATAAGGCTGCACCTCCGTTGTCGTTGCCCCCTACCTACCATGCCAGTAATGAGTTCTCCAATCCTTTCTTTTATCAATCTTAAACTGAAACCATTATACAAAGCCATATAAACTCTTAAAAAAAAAAATTCGACAGCCGCTATTCATTGAAATCCACTCGAAACTATTCGCTGCCATTAATTCGAAAACACTTTCAAAGCATCTCACAACCGACATACATAAATCCATTTTGAAAGGATCGGCGCGCTTTGAATCTTTCTTGCTGGCGACATTTTCAATTGCAATAAATTTAATTCCACTGACTATATCTCTTGTTGGCGTTGTTTTTGGCCGTTTTATTCTTCTGGTAACCCTTGTAGCACTCTACCCTCGCTCCGCTCCACTCCGGCGAACACAACAATTGACTCTGAAAAATGGCTTAATGGCTTTTTACTTACGGTCTTTATCTGTTTTTGTCGGGGGCGGTGGTGGCTCTGCTGGCGGGGTAGGTCAGACAACGTGTTAGATAGATCTTTATTTCACTTCAGATGCTTTCTTATGTGTTGTATCTGGATTTTTGGATGCTCGCCCCCACCGTCAACCCCTTTTTTTTTTTTTTTGGAGCGGAAACAGTAGATAGAGTCGCCGGAAAATATTTTCATTATGCGGGTTGCAACGACTTCCCTCCATAAAAGTACGAGGTCGTACAGACAGAGTGCTCGGTTGTTGTATTATACACAAATGGTCTGTGGACACAACGCAATAAAAAAACAAAAAAAAAAAAAAATCGGATTATTTGTGAAGAAAAATGAAATTATTTGCAACTAGGGAGCGCACACCATTAACCCAAATTTGTGCAATTATTTTGCCGGGAAATTTAGTTTAGTCGAATTTTAAACGGTAATGGATTTTTCGGGGGATGGGGCGGGATAGCATTGTGTCTACCGGAAGAAAATGATAACGAGGCACAGTTGGGTCGACGACACACAACGACAACGGGCCTATAATTAGAATTTAGATTTTCACATACAAATAAGACAGCAAGGAATATCTTGAAGCAATTTGGCAAAACTTTTAGGATGATTTTTGGAACTTATTTGGGCCATTTAATTTGGGGTAATTGGGAGCAATAAACCGAGCTGACTGGTAAGATTTTGAAGATATGCATAGAGCTGACACTAATTTTGAAGAGATCGTAGAGCGATCACCCCTTCGTTTAATGACTCGAGATAATGAATTGAAATAAGGAAACATATCTATCTATCTAGAACTACACGAGTATAGTGAAATTGATGCTGATTCTTTGGTTTTATTTATGAAATTGAGCTGTTAGGGAGAGAGTAGTTTACTAATTCACTAACCATAGAACTTGAGAGGAGCAGTCAAAGGACTGGGCAGAATGCAAAGTTAATTTGGGACACTCGAGCACCTAATCCAAGAGCTTGTATTCTTATTAACAAAAGAATTAGTTTTGGTTTACAATCAGAATAAGCTACGAGAGACTTGGTGCCTCTGCAGGTATCTCTAGAGCTTGAAGGAGAATCCACACCACCATCATCGCAACCCGTGTCTATGGTTTCGCTGATTGGATTTGGTGCTAAAGCGCATAACACTATCTGGGGGAATTCATTCTAAGCTCTTCTCTTGATATTTATAATGTAGATCACCTCACCTCTGTAACTCGAGCTAGGCAGAAGGTACTCGACCTCACAGTAAGGAGCCGCAGCTTGAGTAGATTTCTTAGGGACTGAAGATTGTCTAGTGAGCCATCTATATACGTCTGATCATAGGATCATAACTTTTGACTTAGATAATACTTTTGTCACAATCAACCCAGTTAAAAACGCGAGGAAGACTAACTGGAATCTCTTTGAATCGTCTCTTGAAAGTAATCTGGAACATATTGATATTAGGAGAGCTCCAGCTAGAACTAGAACACACTGTAGAGGGCATAACAAGAGCCATCACAGATGCGTTTGAAACTAGCTGCACAGTACGTAGAAACGTAAGGGGGAATAAGATTCCATGGCAGAGCAATAATCTGTCAAGCTTCTGATCCTCCGAAGCTTTGGACTGGCAGAGCTACAGAATGTCGCTGAATTCCTATGACAAGGAAATAAGGAAATCTAAACGAGAAAGCTTTAAGAAGTTCTGTGAGATAATCGCGAGTACTCCTGTTGCGACCAGATTGCACAAGGCGCTAGCAAAAACGGGAGGAATGCCAACATCTCTAAAAAAAACCGGATGACAGCTTCATCGAAAATGAGGGACAGAGGGCACGACTTCTATTAGAAACTCATTTTTCTGGAAGTTTTCCGAGCACAAAAAATAAGAGCAGGGCCAACATATCAAGACCTCGAAAAGAGGACAGAAGGCGCTTAGAATGGACAATTGGCTCATTTCAGTCTTTAAAGTCACCAGTGCTGGATGGAATTACATCAATCCTATTACAAATGGGCCAAGGTACATTACTTCCACACATCTGGCAAAAGTAATTTGGTGCTAGGCTATATACCGAACCAATGGAGACGGGCGAATGAGCGATAGTGTTCATTCAGAAAATATGATAGAAAGACCCAAGCCTACCGAAGTCCTATAGATCGATCAGCCTAACATCGTTCCTTCTCAAAACGATGGAAAAGGCTGTGGACAATTATTTAAGAGAGGATGTAGTACTCATATCTCCATTTGATCACAGTCAACATGCCTACAGAGCGGCTCCGCAGAGACTAAATAAATGCTCAGATTGAGCTTATCGAAGAAGATACTATAACCCACCTCACGTCAGTCTGGGAGCCATTCGTGTAGAAGTGGACTGAATTGTCCTCAGCCCAATCCATTCATTTCTATCAGGGATGCTCGTGCGGAAGTTTCGGTGAAATAACAGGGTCGGTGGGGTGTAAGTCGGTGTCTTCTGGGCTAAAATTCAGGAAATCAATGATCGAGAAGTAGCCCTTATGATAACTATACCACTTTAAGGAGGCTTTGAGTCGGAAAGCCGCACTCTCAGCCAATTTCTTGCCAAGAATATCTAAGAGGAGCAGGTGGAGCATAATGTCCACCGCTACTGAGGGAGAAGTTCTCAGTGGACCACTGATGCATATACATGCAGATCTTTGCAACTAGTCCCTATTGGGGATTGTGGTGAGTAGCCCTATTAAGAGCCGGCCACCAGACGATCACATCATACAGTAATATAGACCTGATAACGGACACGTACATCCACCTATGACATGAGGTTGAAAACCTCAGCTTCTACCTAAAGGAGTATAGAGCCACAGTTGCTTTCTTTACGAGTTCAAGTAGATTTAATCTCACTTACACTTACTATCGTTTCACCCCTCGTTGGAACATAGGGCGTCAATAACGCTTATGTACCATCGTGTTCGGAGTATTGCAAAGGGTTCGAGCTGCCTCCAACTCATGCGTTCTCTTGGCACCGTTTGCCACTTTATCCTTCGTATATTAATGTCTATAGGTTCTTTCCAGTAAAGTTGTTCGTTGTAGATACGATTGTCCTAAAGGATTGTTAGACATGGTATTTACCTTCCATGTACTGCTCCTCGTAGTAGTATTGATTCTACGTTGGAGTTGTCCTGTCACAGTTTGGTTCTTGTGCTGAGAACATTGCCTTTCAGACTTTGGATAGCACTCCGATGGTCGGTTTTATCTTAAGCACAATATTGACGACTTCTACCGTGGAGTTGAAATACCCGAGCACCCGATCCAGCTGATCTGCCTTAGTAGAGCATGAGTGTTTTTTTTTTTGAGAGCGGCATTCCCCATCATCGAACCATTTTAACCTTCTCAGCCTGAAAACGTCTATCTTCTACCTCTTGAACTCACGCTCCATGTGGTGGGAATCAGCCGTTTTGTGGAGTGAGTCGAGGAGGGTCTTAACGTTCCAGAAACCGATTCTTGTCCGTGTTCGGGATTTGGGTTCCATTTTGGAGTAATTAGGCTTCTTACGATTGCAGCTTGTTTCAGATGGCAACACGAGGTGGGAGTAGGACTTATTAAAATAACTGCTAGGTTCTCGAAGGGTCAACCTCGGAGTTCTCTGCTCCTGAACCATTTGTTGCAATTGGCAGAGGAATGGTAAAGCACCTTATTAACAACTGGACTGAGACAGAACACCAGAGAAGGTGGTTAAAATGGCTGTTAAACTACCGATTGACACCACTTATAGAGAAGTTCTAAGCTTGGGACGAAGGACACTGAAATGGGAAAATCATGGAAATTTCGGGTACCTATCGCCTAAAGAAGACGAGTCTTCTGGATGATGGCACCTGTGAACTATGTCTGGAGGAAATCGGGACGGCAGCACATATATTGTGTTAATATCCGGCACTAGCTAGCAGAAGAAGGTAGGCCTTGGAGAGGCACTTGGTGGAGCCAAATTTCTGTTAAAGAGATGCTAGCGTTGACACGAAGAATCAAAGCCAGAGAGGAACTGTGAAGAAATCCAGAGAGGGATGCAGAGATGAACAAGGAAACTTAGTATTAGAATCGCAATCGATGTTGAGGATATGGAAAGATCACTTCTGCAGACTATATAACTGCAAAATTCCGCTGTCAGGCAGAATGAACCATTCAATCTGGACGATGATAACCAACATTTCCGTCCACTCGACCTGGATGAAGTTAAGATAGCGATATCTAAGCTGAAATCCAATAAAGCTGCTGGAGCTGATGGCCTGACTACCGACCTATTTAATGCAGCGCGGAGTGACTTGGTAAGGAGCATGCACTCATTTGCAAAATATAGTCGGACAAAAGTATGCCTGAGGAACGGAATCTCTGTTTTGTTTGTTCGATCCTCAAGAAAGGAGACCCTCTAAACTGCGCCATTTATAGAGGAATGAGTCTCCTCAGTGTCTCCATGAGTGTGGTTTTAGGCCAGGAAAGTCTACCATCGCCCAAATGTTCACACTACGACAGATCTTGGAAAAAACTCATGACTTTCGAATCGATATTCAACACCTTTTAATCGATTTTAAAGCCGCCTACAACAGCACCTGTAGAGAAGAACCATATAGAGCTGTCTCTAGTTTTCGTTCGGTTGTGCAGGAGAATGCACGCTCCTCCATCAAGACCTCACCGAGCCATTCGGTGCAACTACTCGCATATGCCGAAAATATTGACATACAGTACAGTATAGCATTTGTGAGCATTGAGACTGAAGCGGTTAAGATGCGAAGTATATGCTGTCAACAAATACAAGACCGACGCTTCGGACAGAACGTCAAGGACTTTATTTACCTAGGATCCGCTATAAATTCAATGACACCAGCACTGATATCAAACGAAGATTAACTCTTGCCAATCGCTGCTTCTTTGGACTAAGTAAGTGAGGTATGTACATGCTAGTTTGTACATAGGTTCTCTTGAGTAAGTAATCAAAAATCAAAACGTCTCTAGCTTTATAAGCCACATCAAACCATGTGTAAAATCGCACCCTTGTCAAATGCATCCCGTACATGGGTACCTTGCTTGGAAACTAAAAAGAAAACACCATACCTGGGCTTCCATCATGCGGCTACACAAATAAAAGTGAACACGTTCGATAACAAGCAGACCGAAAACACTACCCAGAGACTGAAACTTACTCCTGCATTACTGCCCTCCTGCTTTGTGGTTGTTGAATGTGGTTTCCGGTGACGTAATGTGGTTGGGATTAGAAGAGTGGATATCACATATTCCAGGTATCCCCCTCGGAGCGATCCCAATGATGGTGAAACCATAAAACTTTTCCATTTGTCAGCTCTACAGAGAGTGGTGATTCCAAGGCGATTAATGCCCTATAAATGAAGGAGAAGCATTCACTTCTTTTCCAGGGTGCCACCAACTTTTCACATGTTGTTGCGGTCATTGTGAGGGTGTGGTTCCTGCCACCATTGCTCCTTCCCTAAGGTGATTTCACAACAACAATAGCACTGTGGATTTGGACTATTATCACTAGAGTGCTGAACGTGTGTCGTCCAATATTACTCACATCTCCTTGCTTCTATGTATACAAGTATGAAAGACAGCAGCATCATCCCAATTCGTTGAGAGGAGTAAGTGGGGGAAAAAGAAGTGTAAAATGAAAACATTTCATTGTGATATCCTGTATAAGGACTTTGAATAGTTGCTGTTGCTGTGTTTTCCATTTTTCTCTAGTCGAATGAGTTTGTTATCCTTGCAGAAAAAGCAAGGCAAATAAAACGACCAACGTGGTAAGGGGATATCTGAAAAGATTTCAAATGTTGGACCCTTCGGACTTGATTGAACTTTTGGTTATGTTTTGCACTGCTTTTTGCGACATTAAATTGTTAAATTTTATGACAGAAAGAAATCGAATTTATGTAAATTTAACGATTCACCATTTAATGGTGGCGATGAGAGGAACTAAAGCAGGTACTAAAAGTTAATTAAAAACCCAGAGTCTTATATCGAAAAGCGGTGCACTTTCTTTATAGCGGGAGAGAGTGAACATCCAAAATAAGATATTGTATCCAAGGACATCGCATGGCAATGGTTTTGTTTAACCTTCATCAGGTTTTCTCGATGGGATTCTCGAAAAACATTAGCCGAAGGATATCCAATATCAGTTCAAAGAGAATTCCAGATGCCATTAGGCGAAACACAATTTGAGTCCCGGAGATTTGGTTAAAAATAAAAACCGATGCTTTGGAGAAAATGGAATTAAGTATTCTCCAGAGATGGAACAGCAAACACATATCCCTATAGGGGTATCCTTGGGATATTCCTAGCATTGTGGTGTGGTGTGGAGTATGGAATAAATTTAACGACATTCCCGATGTCTATTTTGTCAGCTTGGCACTTGGAGGACGAAACAGTGAAAACGGGCGGCTTGGGTAGGCAATTTTCATTTTCATTGTGATTTTCTGCCAGCAGCTACTTGTGTAACAAGGAATAAAAATGAAGATAGATCGATACATAAGGACTTATTTCTTTGCATTTGATCGGATTTTTTTCTATTAATACTGGATCCACCACGCACTTTCTATTTAGGGTTCAGTACAGTTTCAGCGTAGCCCTTATGTGGAGTACTGAAACCTATTTGTGGTTTATACACTTTCGTACTTTTAGGGCTTTCGATACAACTGATATAGGGTTGACCCTTACAGTTCAATTGCAAACAATTACTGAATAAAACTAAATAAAAGTGGAATCCTACAGGAATAAAAGGGTTTTACAGTAACGTCACGATGATGCGTAATGCTAGAGTCAACTCAGTTTAGGAATAAGAAGCTAGACAAATTAGCATCGCATAGATTATACCAGTTACGGAAGCACCATTATCTAAGCACTTAAAGTCTTTTGGTGATACAAAAAATACAAATCCATCCTGAATGGAGGGCACAGTAGAGGTCGTCATTAGCTAGGGTAGCACACAAAAATGCCAAGGTCATCGAACACAATTGCATCTAAAGTATGGATGAATTGGTCTTGGTGGTGGTTCGTTTGAAAGTTTCGAACATACATTTTCATCAGCATTCGCGATGCACGATCCATAATTGTATAGACGGGGCATTCTTTGCAGTATCTCAGTTGTATTCAGTCGCACTATCGCAAGCATTATCGTCGGGAATACAATGTACAAGATTTTGTTAGAACACTGGTTGAGCAGAGATTTCGGGAAAGATTTCGAAATTACTCAGAATGGAGGCCAAATTCTTTTCTTGTCCACTGTAGGGTAGCTTCGAGGACAACGGCCGCACTTGCTGCCATTTGCTTGCTAAATATATCCAGGGGTATCCCGCAGAGGGAGTTGTGGGAAGAGCACCGCTAATGCTAAGACAAACTGTACGCTGGCGCTTATTTGGATAGTTTATAGCTTTTTTAAGGCTGGCCACCAAACAATCACCTCGTATGTGAGTAACGGTCTAATGACCGAGATGTTGACCCAGTGACTTATTCGATGTTATGGACCCCATCTACTTCTTGCTTTTTTGCAAGAGAAAATTGCTACGGTGACTTTCTTGACTCTTTCTTGAATGTTATCTTTCCAGATTAGTTTCCTATCTTGGATAAGACCCAAATATTTCGCTTTGTCAGAGAAAGTTAAGCTGACACCATTGCGAGAGGGAGGCTCGATTATAGGAATTTTAGTTTAGTTTTGTGGGGGTTTACACCCAAACTAACACCGACCGGCCCAACTGGCTAGCATATTTAATGCGTTTTGTAGAAGTTCTTAGTATTTAGATGCCTTCCTGACACAGTTAAAGCAACATCATCTGCATAAGCAATCGCTGTGCATCCCTTGCCTTCCAGGATTGTCAATAGTTCATTAACCACTAAATTTCAAAGAAGAAGGGATAGAACACCTCCTCTGCTGACAGATGTTCTAGTAGACGTCCCACCCCGCCGCCGCTTGGAATTGATAATCCGATCATTTATCAGAAGAATTATCAATTCGCAAAGTGAGCTGAGGGGCCTTCAGATCTGATAGTGATAGTGCATCTGTATTGACATTGTTAAAGCCACCTTCTATATCTAGGAAGGCAACCATTGTGTACGCCTTATGAAATAGGGAATTTTCGATATTACGCACTAGTGATGCTGTCTCCACTGCCTTGCCCTTGCAGTACGCATGTTCAAAGGGTTGGAATGATGATAGACTAATTGGTCTGAAATCTTTTGGATTTGTGTAAGAACATTTGCCCGCTTTGGGAATGAATACAACTTTAACTTCTCTCCATATCTTTGGTATATACACCAAATTTAGACAAAGTTTTAAAATTGTCTCGAGCATCGGCAAGACTATGTCCGATGCCATCTGCAACTCGGCAGATATTATACCGTCAGAGCAGTTTGCTCTGTGTAATCAGGTTACAGGGGACCGTTACACTATTATTAGTATTAGTATTAGATTGCAGATGGACTAGTAAAAACCATATTGCTAACCACTTGGGAACCACCTGGGAAATGAGTGTTAAGTAGTTCATTCTGCCTGACAGCACGATGTTGGTATTCCTAGCTGTTATACAGACGTTTTCCACATTCTCAGCATCGATTGTGCGAGGTTTTCATCTTCATCTCTACAGGCTTCTGTAGGGGTCTTGTTTGCTTGATACGTTCTTTTTACCTGTTGGTAAAACTTCCGTACATTAGTCCTGAAGTATAACCTCTCTAATGCCTCGATCGCTCGCTTCTCGTGCTCTTTCGTTTTCCTCCGAAGAAGCCTAGTTTTTCCCTCCTCTTGTGTTCATAGAGCTCACGAGCCGCTCTCGTCCTCCTGAATGTAAAAACTCATCAACATGTGACAATTCTCTGTTCTATCTAATATCCTATACTTTCGTAATATAGCCAGTTATATCGAAATTAGAATCTGGTCCAGCATAATACGCATCAGGATGTGAAACTATTTAAAATAACAAAAGATTCCTACTGACATGGTACACAAAACCTCTGCCGCGAACAATGCAATAAAGATCACCCAGAGCACCAATTTAGTTACCTAAAGTCCGTCAAGTGACAAACGAGGGAACAGAAAAAGAATGAAAATAGAAATATGGACAAAAAAAAAAGAAAAGAAAATACTGCTACATCACCAAGGACCAATAAAAGGACATGAATTCCCCGTTACAAGCTAATACAAAACAACAAAACCCCCATTCCACCCACAGAGCTGAAAAAGCCTATTCACACATTCTAATGGAGTATCATAAGGCATAAATAACTTTGCAAATTGTACCAAAGAGTAATAAAAGAGAAAGGAAAAACGAAAATGCCACCAAAGAACAAAGGCAAAAGTGTACACAAACACAGTCACATTCATCGTTGGCATATAGAAATGCCCCAACACTGACTGCCAAAGCCGTAACAACTTATCTATTGACACTTTGAGATACATTTCACAAGATAGCTACGCTGTACGCTTGCAGCAATAGACACAGTTGAGGGAGTTACTAGTATATCCAAAAAAAAAAAAAAACTCACCACCACCATCGAGGGTGTTACATCGCGCGGGTATCACCAGTGGGTCATAGTCTCACGACTCGGGAAGATTACGCTAAACGTTTGTATAAAATGAGATGACACCATTTGAATAAAAAAAAATATCTCTTTATGAACGATGAATAATATTAAGTTACCTCCCCCCACATCCATACCCTGGGGGATGCGATGCGTCGCTTCAAAGGGCCAAAGTTTGGTAATTGAATTTTTCGGACCGTTTGAGAGGAATTAAAACGCGCGCTCTGATGGTTCCAAAGAAAATAGTTTCCGATGTTATCTATCAGTTTTTAAACTAAAGATTCAAAAGGCGACACCCACACCATGGGAAGGGCAGTCAATTTTTTTTCCAATTCGTAGATATTTTAGGGAAAACTTGTGTCCGTTTTCGGTGATGAATGATTTAGATAAGAGATAATAGACGACACAATTTAACATTGAAAGTGACAACTTGATGGATGCACGCCACTGGTTTATTGGAGGTAATTGGAATTAATTGAAGAATTAATGAGGCAATCCACGCACGAAAGTGTGTGCTGCTTCAGATTAATGAAAATAAACGATAAAACTCATCAGTTTTACTTAACGGGCATTGTTTTCATCTATGGATTCAGATTTATTGGGAGGGTGTAGATGAGAAGCATCTAAGCTTAGAATTCGAACTCGAATGATGACTAGAAGACACATCTATCTTACTAACGATCTGGCTTATCTACTCCTATCAGCACAATCGGTTATATCCCATACAAATTTGGGTGTAATATGTATACATTACCTTGTTGTCGTCTGGGAATCGAAGCTCGAACCTCCCGCACAATAGTCATATGCACTAACCAATGATCCATGACGCCCTTGAACACAACTTATTTTTAAGATTCGGTCTGACAAGTGTCCTGTCCACTATCAGGGTGGTTTTCAGGTCAGGAAAGTTCAATCGATAAAATATTCACACTTCAACAGATCCTCGAAAAAACTCAAGAAGTCCAAGTCGATACCTACCCACGCTGCAATTGAGTACTAACTACCTATGACGAGCAATAAAGCGGATTTTACCTATATGTATATAAAACCTTTAAGAAACCTGCCATACTTTATGGCGCTGAAGCATAGACTTCTTTGTAGGTAGAGATTCAACAACGAAAATTAAAACAAAAAACTTTGTATTAATCGGCTGATGGCTAGGACATGTAGAACTTAGAAAATCACTTACAAAAATCTACATATTCTTGATACTTTGCACATAAGTTGTCACATATGTAGATATTTAAAGACCTATTGGTCTTGTTGGAAACCCCAATTGGTACTCAATAAAAAAAAAAAACATTAAACACATTATGTACATAAGTATGTAAATGCAAATGCTGGTTTTATTAATTCATGCTGGTAGATAAACAAATTTAAGAAAAATAATATTTTAAATCATTCGGTTTGTTAGGCCGCTAGTACGTAGTAAAGAGAGATATGTAATCCATAAAAGAAAAGTTGAAATACATAAATTTATCGTGTTTACTAATTGTAATCCCTCATTTAGAATGCAGTTTAGAAGCTTCTGGGTTTCAACATTTCGCGTACAATTTCTTCAACGAGTTCTTTAGGAAAACCAGTAGAATAGTATGCATAAATTCGAAACTCGTGTTCATCGAAAACTTTGTTTTTAGAGAGGTAAACATCTTTTAATTTTACAACCATTTCGGTTCTATCACGATCACCCACCCGTCCTGTCACCATCAATGCAATCACAGCAACATCATCCAAATGTTCACCGCCCTCTTGACAACTACTGTTTATGATGTTTGCAACTGCATAAGGACTTGTTGTCAAAGCCGCTGTTAGCGCTGGTAAGACATCTCCGGAAAAGACTTCACGGGCTAGGGGAGTCATTAAAACGGAGGATTTACTCGAATTGTTCAAACGTGTGAAAGTTTGAATTGCTAGTAACTCGGCTTGTAGTATAGTCAGCTTTAATTCATTATTCGAGATTGGTGCATAAAACAAAGGTTTGTTTGAAACATGTACTTTAGTCTTCACTTTCTCATTACCGATATCATAGTGAAACCAGATAGTCCATTCTTGAATGTATCCCTTTTGAAACCGCCTGCATGCCGGACCAATTTTAAATAACATTTCGTCAGCAAATTCCAAAACTTTGTAGGCTTTGCCCTCCTCGTATTTATTTGAGTAATCTCTGCAAACTTTCGAAAACTGAATCTCCAGATCTTTAAAAGTTATTGGATGACAACCCCTTGCAATATGTAACTGATTTATTGTCAACCAGGATAGTGGAGTTATTTCCATCTTATTCTTCGTATTTAATTGTGTTGTGCGATACGTCGCGTCGTGGGGTTTCGAATTATGCCTAGATGTAAAATGATTCAAATAAAGATACTAGCAGAATGAAATTAAATAATTTTGAACTTACATACATATGTAGCTGCGTATGATCGCTTTAGAAATTCCCTGGGATGATATTCTTCAAGGTTTTCCTTTATCAACTAACTAACAACCCACTGGATTTCTTGCACTTATTAAGAGAATGCAACGAATACGACTGAACTATTGGATATTCGACTTCAGAGTGCGCTCTTATTCAGCTTGCAGAGTATACCAAACAGAGGAATTCAATTTCAAAACTGTGAAACTGTTTACGTGTAAATCTAAATATACACAGCTCCACATCCATGCACTGCATACTCCTATACTTTGGCACAGTTTGAGTGTTAAACGCAGAGTGGAATGAAACAGGATTGATTCGATTCGATTTCAAAATTTTCTGCGATTGAGTTGAGTTTTTGTATATAAACGTGGATCGACACATTGAGTTTGACAGATAGAGAAAAAAGAGATAAAAGAAGGCAAATTAGTACCTCGACAGGAAATTGGGTAAGCAACCCCTTTGGAAGGTCGTTGGTGGCAGCAGACGAGAGAGGTAGGAGTGTTTTTTTTTTCCACTAAGGCAATTCCTCTTACTCCAAGCGGCAGCGGACGAATTCCATATGTTGAATCAACGGTGGCGTCTACAGTTCCAATCAGGCCGGACAATTAGTGTTATCCCGACATAAGCTGCTTGGGCATATTTGATACCCAGATCTATAGGGATCTCCAATACTGAACCAGGGTGTTGGAAAAGGGATGGTGGCGGATAAACCCTTAATGGGCGAACGGCAGCGCTCGGAAGATCCGGCCCCTTATCCTGGGGGCATAAGGGGGAACTGGTCGTCTGTTGTTTTTTTTTGTTTTTGATCCTTTTATTACATGGTCATTTGCGTGATATCAATATTCCAAATTTGTTTGAACTCTGTTGAACTCTGCCTGCATCATCTTTGTTGCTTCTTGTAAGATATGTACATCGACCGCCGTATCATCGACATATGCGAACGGGAAGCTCTTCTAAGTACATTTCAATATCTCGTTTCTATACCGTATAAAGAGTAGGGGTTCTAATTTGGAACCTTGTGGAACTCCATAGTACACTTTCTTTGCACTGCTATGCGAGTCTTTTATTCTGAATCGAAATGTTCTCGTTCTAAGCTAATCCCTTACCCAGTCTGCAAGTTTTTCTCTAACTTCAACTCTTTTGTTTGTTATGGTTATGGTCATGTTATGCTCAAGCCTTACTGAAATCCAAAAACAATACCAGCACATGATGACTTTTGCTATATTCAAGATCCGCAAAATCGCCAAGAAGTTGATTTGTGATTTTCCCCTTTGGAATCAGTATGTATTTTGTATTTTTAAATGAATTTCCGCAATCGATCTGCTACTATCTGCTCTAAAATCTTCTCTATGACTGATAATTTAGCTACGTTTTCATAGGCTGTAGTGTTAAAAAAAACTCCGAGGATGCATAGTTTTCGGTTAAGTGGTTGTGCCCGCCTTAGCAGCAATACACTTCGACCTAAAAGAAGGGCAATTGTGATACCAGTATCGAAAACCCGGATTAGTAGCACCGGAGACCTACAGGAAGAGTTCTCAATGCAACCAGTTTCGGTGTAAACCCATGCGGAAGAAGTATGGTTCGCCGTTTAGATATTAAACCAGTGTGAAAAGGTGATGAAGCTTTTTATTATTTTATTATTTTATTAAGTCTAGTCTAGCTAGATGGTTAAGATCCTCGAAGAAGTACTTCCTTCTCAAGACGAATAGAGTAGGACAGGTACGCAGAAGATGTGTCATGGTTTTTTAGTCTTCCTCGTCTCTACAGCTTCTGCAGAAATCGTTTAAGGGAGCACCAAGCCTTCTGGCATGTCTACCTACCAGACAATGGTTGTGAGGGTACTATTCCTATTGACGGAAATAAGTCTGCTGGTTTTCTTACAATTCAGCTCAGGACAGATTTTTTTAAAAGAGAAATATTTGCTGCTATGATATGGCTGTGGTATCCTATTAGAATTTTGTCGATTTAATAGGTGCGGACGGTTCTCCCTATTTATTATGGAACCCAGCACAAGGATACGTCGAACCTGACAGTGATCTGATTAATAGATACGTGGCATTGCTTTACCAACTTGGATCGAATTATTGGCGATTTCAAGTCTTTTATCGCAGCTTGACTATCTATGTAGAAAACAATAGTGCTGCACTCTATAAAGTTAATCGAAAGTTAGGTCGCGGCTTCACGGAACTTTTGCTTGAAATACACTACAGCGGTTCGGCAGTCAAGTAGTGATACAGATATCCATTGAACTAGAGTAAACAGATATCCACTGTTACAGACACTGTCTTAGTTCCGGCTGTGTAAATCTCTGTCGCAGATTCGTTTAAAATGTTTTCCGATTCCCATTCGCTTCTGTTAGGAATTCTGGTTTTATATTTGACGTTAAAGTCCAGATAGGAGACAATGTAGTCCGAATTACAAGGAATAGTGTTATGGACGTTTAGGATGCTTACGTGCCCCATATTTCCACGAGCTTGTTGTAAGGATTCCGTAAGCCGTAATGCTGCTTTAGCCGCCATCACCTTACAAAAGATATCAACAGGAAGAAGATGGAACATAGTTTCTAGTGCAGCTGTACGTGCGGTGCTAAGTTCGTCCGTTATACAGACGCAGGATAACCTTTGAACATTCTCAAGTATTGCAAAGTTGCTTTTCTTGTCTAGTGCAGTCCGCCAGACTAGTACTCCGCACATAAGGATGGGTCTGACGATTGCCGTATATATCCAGTGAATAATCCGGGGCTGGAGACCTAAGTTTCGCCTTCCTACATGAATAGAGGGCAATCGACCGTTTAGATATTAAACCAGTGTGACCAGGTGATGAAGCTTTTTATTTTCCTTAAGTCTAGTCTAGCTAGATCGTTAAGATCCTCTAAGAAGTACTTCCTTCTGGTTAGACAGTACCCCGGCTCAGCATGGATTAGCCTGCTTTTAAGCAATTGCTCGCAATCCAATAACAAAGATAGTTGTCAACCGTCAAGTCAAGAAGTGCAGCAGATATAGCTTCTGTTTTGACATTGTTGAAAACTTCTTCAATATCAAGGAAGGACACCATAGTGAAATCCTTGTTCTCAAAAGATTTCACCGACGAGCGGCAGTCTGTACCGATTTTCCTTTGCGATACCCGTGTTGGGGCACCGATAGGAGATTACTATTTAATATTTTTTTAATGTGAACGATAAGCTTTTCCAAAGTCTTTAATAGAAAGGAGGATAGGCTGATCGTTCGGAACTGGTAAGGGGATGCGTGGAAGGTCTTATCGGCTTTCGGTATAAAGAGTACCTTGGCCCTCCTCCAGAATCTAGTTGTCTAGCCAAAGTTTAAATAAGGACTTCAAGTATCAAGACCAGTAAATTCGTACGGGAGCAAGCTGTGCACTGCCTACTTTATTTTATTGGTGGTGACAACGTCTTCGGGTTCTCTTATGGTTTTCTTCAGAATGTACTGTCTCTGTTTTACTACAAGGAAAATGGGTGTCCATAACAAGCTCTAGGCTTCCTTGCTATATATAGTCCAGTTACCGTCTGTTGTTTTTTTAGAAGTAACTAGTAATAGTTGGAGATTTGGATAAGATCTTCCTAATCCGAGAGGAATCACTATAAGTATAAAGAAAGAAACGTCAATCGTGAATTTGTATCGGAAAGTTGGATGGTGATCAACTTAAAGCTACAGATTCATGATTCAAATACACATTGTTTTCGCACGTATGGCTATACATATGTATGTATGTACATGCATTTAATATTTGATAGGTCGAGGTTGAGATGCAGATTCACGCTCCAGATTCGTATTCTGATCAGCCCTTTAATCACTTTGAATATATAGCTGTCAGCAGTTGACTTTGTGTTTTAGATCTTTGTTTGTTTTTTTGATGTTTTTCTAAATTGCCTTGGATACTTTGAATGCGGTTCGATGATATCACTCGATAATCTCAACTCAATACAGTGTGCTTAATCCAGTAATTGAAATGATTTGTTGTTAAGCTACCTAGTTGCTGATACGTGCCCTATTACCTGTTTCTACAATCTGATTGCAAAGACAATGGGATATAAGTACCAGTTTGGAAAGCATCTTAAGGAACTACCCACTATCAGCCGGAAGCAAGCCCAAATTCAAGTGATACTTAAACCATTATCCCATTCTTATACTAGAGTATTTTAAATCCCTCTACATGTACGATGAAACTTTTACACGACTTTTTTAAGCCAGTTACAAGTTCGTTGTTTTCGTTCAGTCCCACCAAAGTTTCTTTTTCCTCCACCGAGATTCGCATTGCACTTAGGGGTCTCCTTCAACAAAAAAAAAAAAAAAAAACTCGCATCAAAGTGTCGCTTTAGGAAGAAAATATTTACGTTTCGCCATACAAAGGATCATATCATCACCCTTAACACTGTTCAACTTTGTGTAACAATGTCGCCTTGTGCCGTCCCAATTCGACAAACTTTCGGCTCAAAACGCGAAAATTATTATTCCCAGCTCGCATCGCAATGCGAATATTCTCCTCCTGCAACAGAAAAGATACTGACTTAAGAGGTCTCTCTATTGCTTGCTTGTTTTTCGTGTTTCTGTGAAAATCTTCAGGCATTTCCCTATCGAAATTGACGTCGCCAAAACTTTCACTGCCACTTCAGATACTTCCTCTTTGCGAACGGAAAAATTTATTAAAACTTTAAAGTCGCTTTTTTAGCGCGTTGAAACTTTCCTATACTCCTATGCGACGCGCGGGAAGCAGCTCAACGATAAGTAATCGACCCGGAAGCTATGATGCCATAAAGCAAATGCTAGGGTAACAAATCATTTTTAAAGTTTTCATCCTTTTTCGGTGGGCGGATTCTGAAAGACCTTCGACTTGTGACGGGGAAAAAAAAATAATACTTTTTAGGAAGTTTTGTTCGAAAGTGCTGTCTGTACTATTTGCACATTGTGACGAGTTGAAAATCCTTACTGCAACAAGAACAACAACACCGACGAAGAACTTGGTGTACATTCAGTAGTCAGTGCGAATCCGTTTGTTGTTATTCGTTTCGAGTGTCAAATTAAAGACGACAGGGGGTGAATGTTTTTTGTGTCCTGTAGCTGGTTGCGTACGTAGTGTGTGGTTGTGTACTTGATCATTGATTGAATTTCATCTTTCACGAAATCCTTTCAAGAGCCAGACATGCAGACAGGATGTTGTAGATGTACATGGATGTAAGCTTACACGGACGTTTGCTATTCACATTTGAACATACATATGTACATATGTTGGTACTTCTGCTGGCGAAGTCTCAAATTGATAGGAATCCATTGGGGAATTGCAAAGGACGAGAGTAACTGCTCGTGCATCAAATGATTTCGTTTGAAATTTTGTTAGTCAATGATTGCGGATTTGAAGCACCGTCAAATCTCCCGGCTGTGGATTAAGAGGAAATAAATTTACATCTGGTAACAGTCTGATTGGCAAAGATTGTTATTTATGAAAACGCATCAGGACACATGTTTTGCCAATGTTTATACATGTTTATTGTGTATTCTCCACCATCTAGTGGTGTCAGTTTTATTGACATATTCTATGATTCGATTCGACTGTAATATGGATCGTGGGCTAAGAGTGGATCTATGCCTTATGTCTATATGTCTTAAAAATTAAACGACATAATTTCATAATTTTTTTTTATGTTTATTTGTACCTGTACGTTTTTTTTTTCAACTTTTGAAGATGATATCTCTTTTTACTGTATTTTCAATTGTTTCGGTGAGAATTTGGGGCGATAAGTCCTCGTATTCCTATCGGATATTTGCTTTGAGAGCTTCCAGAGTCTGTGGCTTGTTTTCATAGATTCGTGAGTTCAAGAAATCCAAAGAAAGTAGTTTGAAGCGGTGAAATCGGGCGATCTTGCGGGCCATTGTAAGTCGCCAAAATGTGAGCCGGAAACGCATCCCTCAAAATGTCCATTGTCGCGCTAGCTGTGTGTGTGATTACACCGTCCTGTTGGAACTGTTTGAAATTTACAGCAATGAAAACTCGTTGATCATGGTTTTGTATCGCTTACCAGTCATAGTAACTGTGTTACCTCGAAAAATGAAGCCCAATGACATCTCCGGCGTATATGGCGCATCATAAAGCGACTTTGAGTGTTTTCGTATCCATTCAGATGGAAATGGGCCTGGTTGCTCATGATGAATTCACCACAACTACCGTAGTAAGAGCAGGGACGAAACACGTGATCAATCGAACACTTATCTCAGGGGCACATGTATATTTTGTTTGAAGACAAAACTGAGCCCGTACTCAGTAAAAGTACCTGCCTTTGGTCTTCGCGCAACTACCGTCAAGCATTTCTTCGCAAGGGGGAACTTCTGCCTTAGGTACTCGACTCATTCGTGTTCGAAGCCTGCTGCGCTGCGTTTCGTTGTCGCTCCTTTCTTTAGCGCTCTTGTATAATGCTTATCAAAGTGTCGGAAAGTGTTTCCCATGTACCATTCGCTACTCATCATCTGTCTGGTGAAGTTGTCTAGGGTCAAGTCCTCTCTCAGTTGGTTTACCAGCAGGTGCCGTTTTACGTAATGTAGTGGGCAGTGGAACATTATGTGTTCCGTATCCTTCCAGGTGTAGGTAGGATTATCGTCGTGTCCAAACCTATGAAGGTAGCTCCTGAAGCATGCATGACCAGAAAGCATCTGGGTAAAGTAGAAATGCAGCTCCCCATTCATCCTATTAATCTTAGTGTGACACCATCGCTACTGGCATTCTTCCAGACTTGTTCTTACTTCAACTTGTATATGTTGCCCTTGTGTTGCTGGCACTCTATTTCTGTTGCGCTTCTTTAGCAAGGAGGTCTATTGGTACCATTCCAGCCACTATGGTTCTGTAAGCTGTCTCAGTCTTCTTTCTGTATGATATCGTCTTCGTGGCACCAATCCATATTTGGGAGTCGCGGAACATTATTGATGCATTAACTCTCGCTAAGAGTAACCTATTCTTGTGCTTCGGTCCCACAATTTTTGAAATAAACCTTGCCAGCGCAGCCTTGCTTTTGCTGTTTTTCTAGCTGCATGCTGCAGGTACTACTTATAAGTCAGCCTTGCATCTATGATAATGGCAGGGTACTTCAGCTATGGTTTGGAAGCTACATAGTATCGCCCACAGTTACTCTTACAGTTTGCTTGACTCGCTCGCTTCTGATGAGCACTACTTCGGTTGGCCCATGCGTACTAGCAAATCATCCTCCAATTCCTCAAGGAGTTTGTTTACTACAACGATGGCTTTGTCTTCGTGGAAGCCAATTATTTTGAAGACTTCGGGATTCCAAGCCTGTGGACGTCATCATACATTAGATTCCACAGTTGCTGACCTAATAGCCTTAAGGAACATCGCATGTGACATTCTACTACCTCGTCCCGTCGTCGTTGTCGTAGAGCAGTATCCCTTTTTAAAAATTATTCCGTTATTATCTTCTATTCTAGTACTCTCTTGGCGGTAAGTGCTCTCAGGATGTCTCTCCAGTTTGCAGTATTGAAGGCGTTTTTGACTTTCAGCGTGATGATTGCGCATTACTTTTTACTCCAGCTCTTTCATCGCTTTCATTCGATGGCTATTTTCGCGGCATTCACAAAGTAGATCGTAGACCGTGCCTTACGGAAACCGTTTTGGCGATCTGCAAGGCCTCCAGCCTCATCGATTGCACAACAATCTATCACTTATGGTGCGCTCCAGAATACTCCCCATGGTGAACAGCATACATAGAGGCCTCTACGATGAGGGATCCCGCTGTTGTTTACTGTTAGCTGTAGGATCAATATTTGTCTCTTCCACTTGTTGGGGAATACTCCTTTCTTGAGACAAGTGTTCTGCGAACATCTGCGAAGATGTGTGGGGGGGTGGGCGCGCCTTGTGACACTCTTCGTGCAGTCTGGTGATTTCATCGTTCCACCAGTATGCTGGTGGTCGTTTGACGTTGGCTATTTTTTGTTGGATAGATGCATTACAGGCTCTTGTCAATCCTCTTCTGAGCTGATTCGCCTTGTCGGCGTCTGATCGACAAAGGGATATATCTTCCATTATCAGTTGAAGTATTTCAACGCCCAGAGTGCGTGGTTTCCATCCCCTTTTCAGAGGCTGCCTCCTCTGCTCTCTTCTATTTTCAATGGGACTGGATCGTAGCTAGGACATGATCGCCTAGTGGTCGGTGTCCGTGTACATGGTACACCACTCCTTGCCAAACATGTGCTCATAAACGTAATATCTTTTATTGACCCTCTTCCGTTTTTGCTCGAAGGCAGCTCGCTCCCGGAATTACCGAGATCTATGTCCAGCGATGCGAACGCCTCCAGGAGTGTTCTTCCACTGGCATTTGTAATACTTTAATCCCATTCTACCGCCCACGCATTAAAATCGCCTGCAATGATGATGCGGTTTCAACTATTCGCTCAAATTCTTCTTGCATGATGCTGGGAGGTGTCTAGCAGCCGAAGATGTCCATTTACTTTCATTAAGTTTCTTGCAGAGCTCGATAAGTATTGCAGTATCCGCATCGTACTATCGGACCGTCTGTGTAAGTAAGTCCTGCACTGCCTTGCAATGGTTGAGATTAAGTTGGATAACCTTTATGTTTCCTTCTTTAAAGCGTTCAACGCGAACTGGAATGGAAGGCATCTTATGCTTGCCCGTTTCCCTTACAGAGCATACTTTCTGGCGTTGTGGAGCGATCCTTTGCCTTGTGGCGCTTTCCACCGTGTGTGTTCGGTACTGTCTTGTTTTTCCACTGATGTTGACTTTTCCGGCTGTCTGTAAGCCAGTGAAATTTTCCTAAATGGTTGTTCTAATACTGTAAGCTCCCCTTCTCTTGGATTTTTTGTTTTTTGTACACATTCCTATTGACGATTTAAACCTGTTCAAGTACTGTTTCAATGCCTAAAAGGTAAAGGTTTCATTCTCAAATCAGTCAGACAACTTTTCAAATAAGTTCGCTTCTTACTGTCAACCACACTGTATTGCTTTAATTTAATTCTTATTCCGAACTCGAAACGTATTTACTTCTTCGTGACATAGGCATGCTAAAATTTGGCTGCTGCTCCAAGGTGTCGTTCACACATGGATTTAAGTGGAATACTAGTATTCCCACGGAATGATAAGACTAGTCCCCAATGAATGTAAAAACCAGGCGGCACACCATGAAATCAAACTTCACCTCTCACACCGTCTAGCTGTCCATCCGACTATTCTCATCAGTTTATTAAGATTGACAGCTGTTAATTTAATTTCACGCACAAGTATTTCCTGAAAACTTCTTAATAGCATTTCAATTTACTGACAAGGAAGTTTCTGCATTCCACCTTCCACAGAGACCACCCCCGAAACACATTCACCTCAATGAGAGAGACACACATCACTTGCAGACTGCTCGTGCAAAGGTCCTGGCGTATGATCTCGATAAAAGTCGAAGAAGATTCCTTTTTGATAGGAAAACTTTGAAAAGTTTTGCTTTTGGAAATCGATTTTCTGTGCCATCTCTCCTATTCTGTTTGCCAAGCTTCCTGTCCTTGCTTGTTGTCCTTTCATTTGAGTGCACGAGACGATATGTGAACCTACACCATTTGATGGCTTGAGTTATGTGGGTGAAATACACACAATACAATAGACTGAGTTAGTAAGAAAACTGAGCATAACTTTACCGTAATGGTGATCGAAATTGCGTCGAAGGTCAATCGATAAAATTTATTTCAACAATGGGTGGAGTTTGATGTCACGGCGATTTTACGCCACGCATTATCTACTCACTGACTCTCATCGCAAGGATGTGGTCCGATGGATGCAATCAAAAGCTATTGAAACGCAAGAAGTGAAGTTGTTAGTAAAAGGATGGAGATGTCAGAAAGTGGAAAAAATGTCCAGGGGGACTATTTCATGATTGCCGACATTGAGGGTTGTCTTCCGTGCTCACTGAACCAGTTTAAAGGGGTGAGTGCCGTTCATAGTCGACCTTAGCTATTTCTCTGATGTTTGATTTAGTTTAAGTTGTTTATGTACCACAACAATACAAATTCCAGGGAATGGTGTTGTGATGTATGTTGTATAATATATAGGACACTATGAATAAGAAACACTTTGTTACAGGGTAACCAACCTTCGTTCATGGAACTCTAGCATGGTACCGATTCATATCACTTAGAATTAATTTTGGTCTAGTTACTATCTTCACGTAGAGCCAACTACAAAAACACTTTCCCGAGTGCTCACTGGTCTCCGGAGATGTTATACCCATCATTCCGGAGATGTTGTCGGAAATGAACGAAGGTGAAGTAGTGAACATAATATGTAGTTGAAGAAATGATAGCCTAGGTAATTAAATCATTGACCCCGCACAAGGTTCCAGGAATGGATAACATTCGGCCTGTGATGCTGCTCGAGTCAGAAGATATCGTAAAACTGGGTTATGTTTCGAAAGCATGGCGAGAGGTGGGTGTCATATTCATTCCCAAGGCTGGGAAAACAAGTCACACGACCTCAAAGGACTTAAAACGAATCAATCTATCGTCCGTTCTGCTGAAAACATTGAAAGGTCTAATAGATGTATACATAAGAAATGTGATTGGCGATAACTACCTATCTAAATCACAACATGCATACATCCATGGCAGATCGGTAGACACAGTTCTCTACTGGCTTGTGTGAACCATAGGAAGATCCCTCCACTTCATAAAATTTACTCTGGGAGTATTCCTAGACATTGAAGGATTTTGGACAGCTTATGCAGGACAAAACTAAACAACGGACTCTGTAACTGGATTGGACTGATGCTCAGATCGAGAATCATACACTCAACACTGTGAGATACAAACATCCGGAAGAGGATTTTCTAGAGGCACGCTCCAAGGCGGAATCCTCTGTCCATTAATATGGCTTCTCGTGGTTGACGAAATCTTGGTTAGATTGAAGCAAAAAAGCTTTATCGTGTCCTGGCTTCAGGAAAGTTTCTTCCAGTCCTAAGTAAAAGGGTCAATCTTATATTACAACTAGTGGACGACTGGGCTGGCAGAAAAGGAATGGGAGTCAACCCGTCGAAAACGGAGGTAGTGCTATTCACTAGGAATAGATCGATCCATATCTTTCTTCAGGTCTCTCCAGGTCGGCGCGATATCAGGGCGTAATTCTGGATTCCAAATTAAACTGGAAGGACATTGTAAGACGATTGTAAGACCCATTCTTATTTATGGTTCACTATCATGGTGGAAGGCACTTCAGAAGAAATATGAGCTTTCCAACCTTACGGTATCATGGGATCACTATGAACAACACCGACAGCCGCAATGGGGACCATGCTCAATATCATTCCGCTGGATTTGTACTGCAGCAGTCTGGCGGCCAAAACTGCTGTAAGACTGAAGGCAGTACGATCATGATCATGGAACCCACGTGGCCAAGCATCGATACTTTTTCGATGGGAGGCCACCAACAGATCGACTGTAACTGATCACATGAAGCCGATGCTTGTATTTCAAAAGAGATTTGCTATACGAATTCCGGACAGAGCCTACTGGAGACACCATAGAACCGACAAAAAAACTGGCCTTTCAATGCGACGGTTCTAAGATGAACATTGGCACAGGGGCTGGAGTCTACTGTAGAATTCTAAAAATGGACCGTTCCGTACGTGAGAGCACTATCGTTGGCAAAACGATAACTGTCAGTATAAACAGCCAAGGAGCTATTAAGGCACTTGGCTCTGCGGTAATTACATCCAGAGCCATATGGATATCTTAGGAAACGAAAGGGCTGATGAGTTTGCAAGAAAAGGGGCGGCGCTGCATGCATAGCAGGCTCTCCCCTTTGTTGCAATCCCTATATGATCCTTAAAGGAATAATTAAAGGATGAAGCCACTGGTCGAGGCAATCGACGATGGACTCAACTAAATACATGTGCAACGGTCAGGGCGCTATGGTCGGCCCTAAACAAGAAAAGATCTGGTGAAGTGTGTAGCTCAGTCGTCACATTACACGGATCCTCTTTGGTATAATTATTGGGCACGCAGGTTCAGCAGCCTTGTTGGGTTAAAACTTGGATATTGCCATCCTCACTTCGGTTTGAAAAAGTGGACGGAAGTTTTGGCTATCATCGTCTAGATTGAATGGTTCGTTCTCTCTGACAGTGAGATGTTGGTCTTCGTCGTCGTTATGCAGTCTACCGAAGAAGTTTTTCCAAATTTTCAGCATCGACTGTGACTTCCTTCTTCACCTCTACAGGCTTCTGTTTATGTGTTGGTAAAACTTCCGTACATCATTTCTGGAGTATAGTCTCTCAATATCTACGATCGCTCGCTTTTCGTGCTTTTTTTCTTCTTTTCGAGAAGCCAAGATCGGAGGTAATTAAATTACTTAAAGTTGCCCTATAATTGAGCCAATCAATTTTACGATAATTTATTTCTGAAAACTGGCGGGCTAATAGAATCTATATACACATAAAACTGGAGATACATATTTGTGATCGGAGAAAGTGGGTTCGCTCGATAATTTCCAATTCCTGATGCGTTGAGCGATGTTATCGGAAACAAGGGTGATGTCCAGCATTTTTTGCCTATTTCTTGTGACAAGAGTAGGCTCATTACCTATGTTCCACAGAATGAGGCTTGTACTTAGAATTAAGTCAAAAAATTGCTCACCTTTTTTGTTGATATTAGAGTTCCCACATGCAGTATAGTGAGTGTTAGCGCCACAGCCTATAATAAGGTCAGTTTCCTGCCTCTCTGTATCTGCAATCAATTTTTCCAGGTTATCCCAAAAGAGAGAGTCCATGTTATTATGAGCGAGATACGCCGATACTATGAAGTAGGAGCCACCAGATGTTTCTATGTATGTTTGCCGTAGTTGTATCTCGATAGCTGTATTTAGGGAGTAGGGTTACTCTTAAGTTACTTTAGTATACAAGATCTGAGTTTACCGTCGCCGCGAGCATACAAGGAGTAATATTTTGGAGTCTTGAGTCCACATACCAGATTATCACAACCCAAGATTCTTGGACCAAGACGATATCATCCCTGTCCTTTAAGAGGCGGCGAAGAAGGCCGTAATGGAGTGGTGGAGATTAATCTGAGCTAAATGCAGCATTGGGGCTACAATTAGATAACCTCCACTACAGTGGAGAAAAATGTTTTCGCTCTTCAATTTAAGGTTAACGCCGAACTGTAGGGGTATTTGGACTTGCAGAGTTGGACAAATTTAAAAAAAAAATGTCTCACTATGCAACGCACGGTCCAATCGATTTTCAAACTTCTAATGGCAACATATTCTCTTAACCCTGAATGTCTCCCAGCACTTACTGGAGAAATCACCTTGTCCCCAGTGGCTTCTAAGTAAGAAACCTTGTACCTTCCTACTATAAAATATATTTGTAGGCTTCTCCAAAAGAAAGCCTCTTTTAAATTATCTTAAAGGATTTGCCTCACACTGTGTAACTCTGCTTACATTCTTACGCACGTGGTATACCACAAACAATGTTATTTCTTCAACCGAAAATACCAACACCTTTTCAGCTTTACGACTTCTTGCCAAAAAGTTGAAAATTTATGTTATCTCTTTAATACGGTTACGAAGAAAACAACACCATAACTTTGCTTCCGGCTTTCGTAGCGCTGTCTTCTGCCATTCAAAGGGAGAAGAAAAAAATCACATCAAAACGAACCCCTTCACCAAAAGCCCCAACAAATATTAAATTCCCTCAAATTGAATGCCATAAATTTTAATAGCCAACTAAGGTGTGAAATTCCCACGATCCTTAGTGTCGAAAGGGTTAACAAACAACCCCTCCCCCAGAGCACAGGCTGATGCTCTGAACCTCGCACATACAATATGTATATACCTATACACAACAAAAAAGTCAATTTGTCAATCGATAATTTTCAGGGATCAGGACGTTTTATTATTTCACATTATACATACAACCGTTTCCTGTCCCAAAAATTTACTCCATCGCCGTAGTCCTTTGGTTGGTTTTTTTTTTTGATTTGTTGGTTTTTTTTTTACTCCCACCAGGGGAGCTGTAGTAAGTACACACGATGACGCCAACGTAGGCGGCGAACGGTTCATGTCGAAGTCCCCCTCGATCTCGACCAGGTGTAACATGAAAAGTCCTGTGTAATGCCGCTGGTCTGGATGCTTTATCCGACCATAAAAAGATGTCATAAAAAGAACGAAAGGACGAAATGTTTTGTTGACAGGTGAATATCGCATAAAATTATCGCTGGAAAAAAGGTCGTCACATACGCACAAAACGGTTCATATAACCCCAAATAGAGCAAGAAACAAAAAAAAGGACTCTGCACAGGACTTATTGAATTTTGTACCGAATTAAGCGAACAGGAAATAGGGATAATTCGTGATGTTATTCATATGTCGTTCAGGATATGGCCGGCTTATGGGAATATTGAAAGAATATAATTTTAAATTAAATTTGATGTCCTTTTTAAGGATGTCCATTTTTGTTGGTACACTGCCTTAGGGCACATTTAGCCCAATTAGATGCAAACCTCTTTAAATCACCCTACATTGCCGCATTGGAGAGTTTAAAGCCTTAAACTGGGTAGATGCCGACAACGATTTGGGAAGTGAAAAAGGATCAAAAGGACATAAATTCCTGGAGAGAAAATCTTTCGAAATATATAACTGTGGGTAATTGCCCCATTTCAACCCTATTATGTACCGAGATTTGTGGATAAATGTTGCAAAATGCCTAAGGATGCAGAACTAAATGATCCGAAAATAATTCAGGATTACAATCGCCATACAAGACATACATATGTATGCGTACACACCCACATATGTACGTAAGCTCATTCACCCACTGATGGTCTCAATTGTTCAAAGCTTCGTGCAAAATCCTCCTAATGGTGTCCTTCTGCATGGAACTATAGTAATGCCATATGATAAATTGAATAGGTGCACTATTCTTGTTCACTTCCCGTGCATCATCTTACCTTCGGCTGTAAAACAGATGATGTCCTAAGAGCTGCTTTAACGCTTGGTGCCTCCTTGTGAGGCTAGGAAGGACAACGTTGACGACGTAGATGTCGTTGGACAGAAATTCACATGGTGGTGGGAGGAAGTTTTTTGTTTCACAACTGGTACACGACGAAACCATGGCCGTAAAGTACGTCCTCATGTCGTGATCGATGGGAATTTATCCTTAAGGACAATATGTGCGACACATTCTATAAAACTGTATAAAATTGTGAAAATGTTCCCTTTGTTCTTTGTACAGGAGTGTGTAACGATAAGGTATTAAGTACAAAGCAAGAGGAAAAGGGAAGCATTAATCTGTCCAAAGTGAAGAATGTGTGTGTGCACGGAATACACAGCCAAATGTACACGAAGCTTAAGCAAGAAAGGATGTTTGCCTTGAGACGACGACGACGACGACGACGTTGAGTGTGAATTCCATTTGCAAGGAGTTATGCTGCAAATTGTTTCAATATGATTAGGGAAATTCTAAATTTAATTGTTAAAATATCGTCATTTTCATTTGGTATCTAGGTACATACTATATATATAAATATATATATAAGTATGTTTGTATGTTTGAATAGAGCGGTGAGATGAAGGTACATGTTTTAACAGGTATACAGATTCCTGGTATTGTTAAAACAAGATTAATATCGCTGCAATCTATTGTGTTTATTGAAAGTCAACCCCCGGCTTCTAGGACGACTGTAATCTCTGTGGTGCCTTGGATTTATTCAACTGTGTACACCTCTATTCAAGACATATTAAAAATTAGTTCCAAGCATTGGAGCTGGAATTCCTGGTTTTATACTTAGAATTACTGAAAATTACCGTTTAGGATACTTGCGTGGTTTATATTAGCATGAGCGAGTTGTAAGAATTCCCAAAGATATCAGCACGACGCATAGTTTTTATTGAAGCTACAGGAGCTGCTCCAAGGGCGAAGCAGGATAACCTTTGCACCTTGTTGAGTAGCGCAATGGTGCTTTTCTTGCCCAGTGCCTTCTGTCCATACATAAAAATAGGTCTAACGACACCCCTATAAATTGAATGCACACTTCGAGTCAAAAGGCTTCAGCTAGGGCCTATGGCCTTCCTGTATGAAAAGAGGGCAATCATGGCCTTTCTGGACTTAAATATGATTGTCGTTTGTCTATGGTTCTGAGAAGGACTAATCTTTGCTACGAAAACTGCCATGGTTTCAGTTCAACTGATGAAAATGTAATTTATAAATAGATTTTTGTCCCTGGTGTAACACACAATGGGAGATTTCGTCACGTTTCAAGACAGTTAGGGCTATAGAAAATGCAATTTGTGAAGCAGGCTTCTAGTAAAAGTAACCACGTTTACTTAGAATTGGTAATGGCTCCGCCGTTTTATTTCTCTAGGAAATCGATAATCTTAATAGAACTTAGGTGGCACTACAATTCGAGGTGAACATGGGCTTTAACCAACAAGTCTCTCCAGTTAGCCTGATCCTTACCTAACTGCCGTCAGTTGCGTACGCTAAGTCTGTTGTGGGCGCCAACTAAGGCGATGTCTTCTTCTATTGCGTTGTCTCTCCGGGGTTGATTCGAAGACTCTACGTCTCGGAGTATTGGTGTCCATTCGCTCTGCATGTCCTAGCTATCTCCAGTGATTAATGCATAGTTTTTGATGAGGTCGAGCTCGTATAATTCGTCGTTGAAGCTCCTCACCCAAAGCCCGTGAACGTAAACGGGACCGAATATTTTACGAAGTATCTTTCTCTCGAACACTGCATTCAATTGGTATGCTACTTTATCTAGGTCCCCTGTTGCAGGTTCGCCTGTAGCACCCTGTTGGTGCTCATTAACCTCCTGCCGTAGGGGAGGCAAGCAGTCGGGTTAGGACGACCCAATGGTCTGTTCTTAACTGATTCATCTTTCTTCCGATAAGCGTGATGAACTGGCCGTATTACCGGATGTACGAGGCTTTAGGTTTGTACCACTTTTACGGATCTAGCTATCATCTTTTCTGTTCTGTTACCACAACCGCTGGGACCAGCATGTCCAGTGGCGCTGCTGGTCGAACGAGCTGGTCGTGGGAAATACCAGAATTTGTTACGCAACATGCCCAGTGGCGCTGGTGGTTGAAGAGGCTGGTCTGTCAATCTGTTTAGCGGGGATTGTGCCGGAATCCGAAGAAGCGGATGGTGGATCCTGCAAAGCGGATA
Organism: Xylota sylvarum; assembly: GCA_905220385.1. Taxonomy (NCBI): domain Eukaryota; kingdom Metazoa; phylum Arthropoda; class Insecta; order Diptera; family Syrphidae; genus Xylota; species Xylota sylvarum. The sequence continues at coordinate 33,218,465 of LR999960.1, forward strand.
TATTTCCGACATCAGGTGGAGGTCCGACTTCTTCTTTAGCAGAGGTAACGTCACCAGAAGCTGAAACCTTGTCGGTGCTCCTAAGGATCAGCTTAATCTCGCCAAATCGGTAGCTGTGTTGAATCCTAAACGGAGGAGCGGACTTTCCTTCACCCTCTGTACGACTTCCATGAATTAGCCAGCAAGTCGGCATTTTGTGTGGAAACTTTGGCTAAAATCTTCTCTGAGGAGAGCTTCAGCCTTTGTACAAGGAACCCAGGAACGATGTGTGGCTTCCCCTCCTTCACCGGCGGCGTCACACTCAGTCTGCTCTGATCTTCTTGAAGTTCGAACACATCCATCCCGTCTGAGATGAAAACTAGCCATCCCGATTTGAGATGTGAGCCTGAGAAATGAGGCCACATACCGCTATTGCTTATCTCAATCGAGATGTCTATACCCGCTTGAGTGGGGTTGAGTCGACAAGTAGATCAGGACAGCACCTAACCTGAAAGCACTAGCCACTTGGCTAAAAGTGGGGACATCAAGTGTAGGTCCTGCCTTGACCTTCTTGGTAGCCGATGCTGGTGGCATCTGATCCTCAGGTCTAACACGCTTGGCTTCGCGTTGAATGGAAGGGACGGAAGGGGCAGCTTTGGTAAAAGCGAGAGCGGTTTCTTTACTTTTCCTATGCGTATAGCATATTTGAACCGCCTTCTTTCCATCGAATTTAATTTAAAGAATCCACCTGGTTGTTCCTTGATCTGTAGATCTAACATCTTCCCAATGAAAGAGCATCCGGATTCCTCCAAAATGACATTGCAGGCATCAACAAGCGTATAAACGTCAGAATCAGAAGATTGCACGTCCACGACTTTGACACCATCGAAAAATTCAGATGGTAGTATGGGCACGCTTTCTGAAGTCTCAGGAGTTCGGCTGCTCAATAGGAGAACAAGAAGTTGTGGCCAGTATGGAATTGGCAGTCGAGAGCTCTACAGCATCTCGGGTTACAACGGGTTGCTCAAGAACGGAACCCGAGGTTGATGCGATTTGAGATGCATCAGTCTCATTGTTTTTTATATCATTTTTAAAAATGTTGGACCTACAAGTCTCCGGGAAAGGAGGTCGCCCATTACAGAGCCCGCAAGGCTGGATTAAAATCGAAGGTCGCCAGGTATACACAGTTTGCGTACTAGCAACTAGGCACCCCCTTAGACATGCATCCATCGGCGTACGCTTTTCCACCTTGGATTAGAGATTTGATAATAGGGTTTTCTCCTCACGTTGCTCACTTTAGCCGGCTCTCATGCTGGCACACAGCCAGTTTCCCGATTGGAGGGTGACAACTAAAACATAAGAGCTTTTGCCCGGCGGCCGCCACTAGGAGGTATTGAGTCTTCTTGAAGCGTTTGCATGTAGGCAATATCCAGTGACTTTGCCCTGTAGGTACGCGCCTTGCCACCGTTCAAAGCTTCAACTTAATAAGGTAGTTCACATAAACCATCTCACGAAGTTGAAGGACTGAAAGAAAATTGTTCTAAACTGCTGTGTTGTCTTTGATTTTGCATTTGACAGTCAAGACGGAACACGTAAGGTACATATATGGTTTCCGAAGATAAAGTATTTCAGAATTTTTAGTATCACGAACGATATTCGTACCTTCAGGAGTATTTCTTATAAGACCCGTTTCACAGGGCAATGATTCACCCCATATATCAATCAGAGAACATTTCCTTTTAACTTAACTAAAACTTTCAAAACAGAATAATTCCATGTCCACACGCACGCTATAACCCAAAACCACAAGAGTGTAGCGCTCCTAACCATTAACCACTTGTTTGCCAGTCAAGATATTTTCAAAATCCTTCCCGATTTAATTATAGTACAATGCCATTATCAGACTTCCGAAACTCATTGCGAATAAAGTATCACCAAGTGTTTTCATTATCTTCATTCGAGTAACCTACAACAAATCCTTTGAACACTTCCCAGGACGTACGATATCAAAATCTTAATTTACGCAATTGCCAATTAGTATTATTCACGTGAGCTCAACTCGTTTAACTTTCAGCAGTGCAGTCGCCTTCCTACATACCCTGTTCTTATAGCGTTGATCCTTTGGCTCGTTATAGTGTTGCTTACTCCTGTGTAACCAATTTATATGCATATGTAGAAAATGCTTAAATATGAATATTACGTTGTCCCTATCTCTGCCCGTGTGCACCGGACCATAAGCTGGGAGCATAACTTGACTTTCATTATAATGCAGGTTTCAGTTTCCATCATGCAGGGCCGTTCTTGGAGTTTTATGATCCTTGATTTATTACAAACTAACCAGGTGTGTAGCGTGTGGCTGGGTCTCCTGGTGATTGGCTTGTACTGTATGCCAATGGATGTTTAACATGCAGTGCTTATTGGAATTAGCATACCTCAGGGAGTATGATATGCACAAAGCTAATAGCTTGTAACCATCTTAAGTGTTTGATATTTAGATTTATACATATCAACGAAAGTAGATAGATATCGTATGTGTATGAGGTTATCCTAGAGAAGATGATGAAGCCTATCCACACTTAAGTGACTTTGAGCAAATACTTCAAATATTTTGTAATTAAAATGCCAAAGGGCATAAGTGTGACACATGTCTTGGCACTTGTGTAAGTTGTATAAGATATCTCTGGATATACACGTGTGTACATACGTATGTCAACAGATTCTGAAAATTGTGCAAATTTCGACTTGGTAACGAAGTGAAAACTAATTACAAGACTCGAAGATACTCCAAGTAAAACCTACACGGGTGATACGAATATGAAAAACAGATACCAGCCGATTTCAGTAAGAAATTTTAAGAATATTTGACGACTCAATCGCAATCTATATGCGAAAGCTCTATCAGAGTATGATAGTAGTCCAAAATCTGCAGTTCAAACTCACAGTTTCAAGATGACCAGGAAGATAGATGGTACGAATAACATTAGGCATTGTAGACGTTGCATTTTCATCGAGATGTTGGTTTGAGATATATCTAAGCCTCTAAAGTAGGACTTATTGAAGCTCTGTTAGCAAGCCCTTCTCAACGCCTCCTTGGAACGCCATGTGGGAATTTCTTCGGAAATTGCGAGGTGGAGGGGACAAATGACGAACCACCTGCGTCACAAAAACAGGATAAGTGTCGGTTGATCTGGGGCCCAGCGAACCGCAACCGTAAAAAATGTATTGCTCCGAAACAATATTTTGTTAACGACTTTCATCTTATGTTAGCCACTATACGCCTTCGCTCTGCATCCGTCAATAGCAACCGCATAATACATGGATGACCATTGGAATGTTGTGGGGGCAGTTGCCTACTTCAGTAAAAGGCAGAAAAGTCACAGCACATGGTTATCACCGGATACCTGGAGGCTGATCGATGATCATACATTGGCTTCGAAGGCTGAGCAAGCAGATAGCAGGCGTGACAGCAGGACCATCACAGAAGACTTTACTGGTGGTCGGAATTCTAAGCAACATCCAGTGAAAGATTTAGATAGCACTCTGTTGATTTCGGATGAGGATTAGCTCAACAGATGGACGAAATAATACGCCTTGCGAATCATCATTGAGTAATGAGTCGAGTTCAGGTCTCTGCTACATCTACTGCGCATTGACTTTGAAAAGACTTTCGACAGTTTGAACAGCGATGCTATCTGAATAGCCTTGCGCAGAAGAGTTATTCCGGAGAAACTTATACCTATTATTAAGGCTACTTACAAGGGTAGCAAGTATCACGTTTTGCATAACGGCAAGGTGTCAGATGACTTTGAAGTCCATTGTCTGGAAAGGTCGAACGGTGCTCACGTAGCAGAATTGACGGAAATTCACAATGAAACATCTGGACTGGGTAGTTGAAATGAGCACGATCAGACACTTACATTGTTAGCTGCAGATCAAACATCTATAACGACCGTGCTATCGCAGCTTTTGGTAGGTAGCGAAACAGCTAGATCATCGTCGGGGAAAGGGAATCTAAAATGGCTTCGAATTTCACTGCCATCTTTTGGTAGTGATTATAGGAAATGTACCACATTCAAGAACTTATTCAAAACCACTCTACTACGATTCTGCTTCTTTATCGGGTGCCCAAAAGTTACAATTTTTAAAACTACTCAACGTACTCAAGCATACTACGATCTCGGACGCGAATTATGATCAAGCCTGGTAGGACTTGAACCAGATAAAAAGAAAATTATTATCGAGTCTCATATCAAGACTATTTTGGAACAACCCGAAATGAGTTCACAACCTACAGCTGCTGGAATTATTAAGATTTACAGCACTTCGAACGAGTCAGTTCGCGCTGAAATCTTTAGGTGTGACAGTAGAGTATGTCATTTCATCAAAATTAGATCCAGAATCAAAAAAGTTACGGCTCGGACTTCGTCATCAAAGGAAAGGAAAACCCACTGTTTCAGGACCTTTTAAAATTCTTTTCCAGACTACGAGCCTTTCAGGTAGCGGATAGCTTGGAATTTATGTTACAACGTCTTTAGGAGGTGGAGAAACCTACGCCTACATCACGTCGTTTGTACGATGACCACCCATGTGAGACTCATTTTAAAACTCAACACCAGTCGAATGAGCAGTTTCCGTTTTATACTAAGACTTCAAGGCAACAGCCAAAGTGAAGGACGATTCTCGGAAATTGGCGGAAAAGAGGATCAAATCTTTAGAAATACGGTTCGATAGGGATCTGACAGTGCAGTGTAAGAAATTTATTGAGGACTAACTTAAACCCCACCCTCTTCGCCAGGCCCACACGCAATGCATTTTTTTGTTTTAGCTGTATGTACCACAAAGGTATCTCACGCAAAATGTCTTAGTTTTTTTTTTTAATCTTTTTGAAATTTTTTTGGATATCACCTTTGTAGCGTAGTTGTCTAGGTATGTATGTACATTAAAAAAAACAACTAAATTGGTTGCAAATTACGGGCGGTAGAGGGAAACATACGCATTTTGCCACTTAATTGCATGAAAAATTTGCGAATTTTATGAAAAATTTGATCGATGCCGGCATCGCGCGAATTTAATTTTGTTCACGATTTTTCATCAAAGAATTTGGTCGAAGCCGGCATCGCGCGAATTTAATTTTTTTTACGATTCTTCATCAAAAATTTGGTCGATGCCAGCATCGCGCAAATTTAATTTTTTTCACGATTTTTCATCAAAAATTTGGTCGATCGCGCGAATTTCATGTTTTTTATGATTTTTTATCAAAAATCGAGCGAATTTCATTTTTTTCACAATTTTTCATCAAAAAATTGATCGATGCTGGATCCCCGAATTTCATTTTTTTACGATTTTTCATCAAAAATAGCGCGAATTTCATTTTTTTTACGATTTTTCATCAAAAAATTGATCGTTGCCGGTATCGGGGGGATTTCATTTTTATACCCTATCCTAAGGGTATATTAAGTTTGACACATAGTTTGTAACATAGAGAAATAATCGAGATAGACCCTATAAAGTATATATATTCGTGATCAGCATCAATAGCGAAATCGATTGGGCGATGACCGTCCGTCCGTCCGTCCGTCCGTATGTCACCACTTTTTGGGACTTAAATTTTGAGCTAGGACGATGAAATTTCATATCTGGGCTTCTGAGAAAAAGATACAGTACAAGTGTAAAAATTTTTGAAATCCGCCCACTGCGACGCCTACTTTTTTATAACTTCACTAAATTATATGAAACCGAAAAATATTGTTAAGACCAAATATTTAGGCATTCAGATTCCCTACAATCCACCCATATAAAAGTTTTGGCCACGCCCACTTTTTGGGGGCGTTTTCATCACAAAACCGATTTTTGGGCCTTAAATTTTTAACTAGGACGCTGAAATTTCATATCCGGGCTTCTGACGAAAAGATACAGTACAAGTGTAAAATTTTTTTACATCCGCCCACTGCCACGCCTACTTTTTTATATCTTCACTAAATTATATGAAACCGAAAAATTTTGTTAAGACCAAATATTTAGGCGTTCAGATTCCCTACAATCCACCCATACAAAAGTCTTGGCCACGCCCACTTTTTGGGGGCGTTATCATCAAAAAACCTATTTTGATAAAATTTTACATGTAACATCCTCAAACGTTCGACATTATAGCTATATTTGAGTACAATATGCAATTTGGCCATGACCACTTTATAGAGAGGAGGATAGGGTATCATACGATCCGTTCCAGACGGATTGTAGCTTTTCTGTATGTTTTTTAAAATTTTTCATCAAATTTTTCATGCCGGTATCGCGCGGATTTTATTTTTTTTTACGATTTTTCATTAAAAATTGATCGATCCCGGTATCGCACGAATTTAATTTTTATACCCTATCCTAAGGGTATATTAAGTTTGACACATAGTTTGTAACATAGAGAAATAATCGAGATAGACCCTATAAAGTATATATATTCGTGATCAGCATTAATAGCGAAATCGATTGAGCGATGACCGTCCGTCCGTCCGTCCGTCCGTCCGTCCGTCCGTCCGTATGTCACCGCTTTTTGGGCCTTAAATTTTGAGCTAGGACGATGAAATTTCATATCTGGGCTTCTGAGAAAAAGATACAGTACAAGTGTAAAAATTTTTGAAATCCGCCCACTGCCACGCCCACTTTTTCATAACTTCACTAAATTATATGAAACCGAAAAATTTTGTTAAGACCAAATATTTAGGCATTCAGATTCCCTACAATCCACCCATACAAAAGTTTTGGCCACGCCCACTTTTTGGGGGCGTTTTCATCACAAAACCGAGTTTTGGGCCTTCAATTATTAACTAGGACGCTGAAATTTCATATCTGGGCTTCCAAGAAAAAGATACAGTACAAGTGTAAATTTTTTTTACATCCGCCCACTGCCACGCCTACTTTTTTATAACTTCACTAAATTATATGAAACCGAAAAATTTTGTTAAGACCAAATATTTAGGTATACAGATTCCCTACAATTCACCCATAGAACAGTTTTGGTCACGCCCACTTTTTGTGGGCGTTTTCATCAAAAAAACGATTTTGATAAAATTTTACATGTCACATCCTCAAACGTTCGAGGTTATAGCCATATTTGAGTACAAAATGCAATTTGGTCACGCGCACTTTATAGAGAGGAGGATAGGGTATCATACGATCCGTTCCAGACGGATTGTAGCTTTTCTGTATGTTTTTTACGATTTTTCATCAAAAATCGCGCGAATTTCATTATTTTCACAATTTTTCAACAAAAAATTGATCGATGCCGGCATCGCGCGGATTTTATTTTTTTTTTACGATTTTTCATCAAAAATCGCTCGAATTTAATTTTTTTCACAATTTTTCATCAAAAATCGCGCGGATTTTATTTTTTTTACGGTTTTTCATCAAAAAATTGATCGATGCCGATATCGCGCGAATTTCATTTTTTTACGATTTTTCATTAAAAATTGATCGATGCAGGTATCGCGCGGATTTCATTTTTTTCACGATTTTTCATCAAAAATCGAGCGAATTTAATTTTTTTTACGATTTTTCATCAAAAAATTGATCGATGCCGGTATCACGCGAATTTCATTTTTTTTACAGTTTTTCATCAAAAAATTGATCGATGCCGATATCGCGCGAATTTCATTTTTTTTACGATTTTTCATTAAAAATTGATCGATGCAAGTATCGCGCGGATTGAATTTTTTTACGATTTTTCATCAAAAAATTGATCGATGCCGGTATCAAAAATCGCTCGAATTTAATTTTTTTCACAATTTTTCATCAAAAATCGCGCGGATTTTATTTTTTTTACGGTTTTTCATCAAAAAATTGATCGATGCCGATATCGCGCGAATTTCATTTTTTTTACGATTTTTCATTAAAAATTGATCGATCCCGGTATCGCACGAATTTAATTTTTTTTACGATTTTTCATCAAAAATCGCGCGAATTTCATTTTTTTCACAATTTTTCAACAAAAAATTGATCGATGCCGGCATCGCGCGGATTTTATTTTTTTTTTACGATTTTTCATCAAAAATCGCTCGAATTTAATTTTTTTCACAATTTTTCATCAAAAATCGCGCGGATTTTATTTTTTTTACGGTTTTTCATCAAAAAATTGATCGATGCCGATATCGCGCGAATTTCATTTTTTTACGATTTTTCATTAAAAATTGATCGATGCAGGTATCGCGCGAATTTCATTTTTTTACGATTTTTCATCAAAAATTGATCGATGCCGGCATCGCGCGGATTTAATTTTTTTGACGATTTTTCATCAAAAAAGTGATCGATGCCGGTATCGCGCGAATTTCATTTTTTTTACGATTTTTCATTAAAAATTGATCGATGCCGGCATCGCGCGGATTTCATTTTTTTGACGATTTTTCATCAAAAATTGCGCGAATTTCATTTTTTTACGATTTTTCATCAAAAATTGATCGATGCCGGCATCGCGCAGATTTCATTTTTTTCAAGATTTTTCATCAAAAATCGATCGAATTTAATTTTTTTTACGATTTTTCATCAAAAAATTGATCGATGCCGGTATCACGCGAATTTCATTTTTTTTACAGTTTTTCATCAAAAAATTGATCGATGCCGATATCGCGCGAATTTCATTTTTTTTACGATTTTTCATTAAAAATTGATCGATGCAAGTATCGCGCGGATTGAATTTTTTTACGATTTTTCATCAAAAAATTGATCGATGCCGGTATCGCGCGAATTTCATTTTTTTACGGTTTTTCATCAAAAAATTGATCGATGCCGGTATCGCGCGAATTTAATTTTTTTTACGATTTTTCATTAAAAATTGATCGATGCCGGCATCGCGAGGATTTCATTTTTTTGACGATTTTTCATCAAAAATCGCGCGAATTCAATTTTTTTCACGATTTTTCATCAAAAATTTTAAAGATGCCGGCATCGCGCGAATTTAATTTGTTTCACGTTTTTTCATCAAAAATTTGAAAGATGCCGGCATCGCGCGAATTTAATTTGTTTCACGTTTTTTCATCAAAAATTTGAAAGATGCCGACATCGCGCGGACTTAATTTTTTTCACGATTTTTCATCAAAAATTTGGTCGATGCCGGCATGGCGCGAATTTAATTTTTTTCACGATTTTTCATCAAAAATTTGAAAGTTGCCGGCAACGCACGAATTTAATTTTTTACGATTTCTCATCAAAAATTTGGTCGATCGCGCGAATTTCATTTTTTACGATTTTTCATCAAAAAATTGGTCGATGCCGGCATCGCGCGAATTTAATTTTTTTCACGATTTTTCATCAAAAATTTGAAAGATGCCGGCATCGCGCGAATTTAATTTGTTTCAGGATTTTTCATCAAAAAATTGGTCGATGCCGGTATCGCGCGAATTTAATTTTTTTGACGATTTTTCATTAAAAAATTGATCGATCCCGGTATCGCACGAATTTCATATTTTTTACGATTTTTCATCAAAAATCGCGCGAATTTAATTTTTTTCACAATTTTTCATCAAAAAATCGATCGACCGAATTTCATATTTTTTACGATTTTTCATCAAAAATCGCGCGAATTTAATTTTTTTCACAATTTTTCATCAAAAAATTGATCGATCCCGGTATCGCACGAATTTCATATTTTTTACGATTTTTCATCAAAAATCGCGCGAATTTAATTTTTTTCACAATTTTTCATCAAAAATTTGAAAGATGCTGGCATCGCGCGAATTTAATTTGTTTCACGTTTTTTTATCAAAAATTTGAAAGATGCCGGCATCGCGCGAATTTCATTTTTTACGATTTTTCATCAAAAAATTGGTCGATGCAGGTATCGCGCGAATTTAATTTGTTTCACGTTTTTTCATCAAAAATTTTAAAGATGCCGGCATCGCGCGAATTTAATTTGTTTCACGATTTTTCATCAAAAATTTGAAAGATGCCGGCATCTAGCGGATTTCATTTTTTTCACGATTTTTTATCAAAAATCGTGCGAATTCAATTTTTTTCACGATTTTTCATCAAAAATCGCGCGAATTCAATTTTTTTCACGATTTTTCATCACAAAATTGATCGATGCCGGTATCGCGCGAATTTCATTTTTTTACGATTTTTCATTAAAAATTGATCGATGCCGGCATCGCGCGGATTTCATTTTTTTGACGATTTTTCATCAAAACCCGCGCGAATTCAATTTTTTTCACAATTTTTCATCCAAAAATTGATCGATGCCGGCATCGCACGAATTTCATATTTTTTACAATTTTTCATCAAAAATCGCGCGAATTTAATTTTTTTCACAATTTTTCATCAAAAAATTGATCAATGCCGGCATCTCACGAATTTCATATTTTTTACGATTTTTCATCAAAAATCGCGCGAATTTAATTTTTTTTACGATTTTTCATCAAAAATCGCGCGAATTTAATTTTTTTCGCAATTTTTCATCAAAAAATTGATCGATCCCGGTATCGCACGAATTTCATTTTTTTTACGATTTGTCATCAAAAATCGCGCGAATTTCATGTTTTTTTACGATTTTTCATCAAACATAGAGCGAATTTAATTTTTTTCACGATTTTTCATTAAAAATTGATCGATGCCGGCATCGCGCGGATTTAATTTTTTCTCATGATTTTTCATCAAAAAATTGATCGATCCCGGTATCGCACGAATTTCATTTTTTTTACGATTTGTCATCAAAAATCGCGCGAATTTCATGTTTTTTTACGATTTTTCATCAAACATAGAGCGAATTTAATTTTTTTCACGATTTTTCATTAAAAATTGATCGATGCCGGCATCGCGCGGATTTAATTTTTTCTCATGATTTTTCATCAAAAAATTGATCGATGCCGGCATCGCACGAATTTCATATTTTTTACGATTTTTCATCAAAAATCGCACGAATTTCATTTTTTTTACGATTTTTCATCAAAAATCGCGCGAATTTAATTTTTTTCACAATTTTTCATCAAAAAAATTGATCGATGCCGGCATCGCGCAAATTTAATTTTTTTCACGATTTTTCATCAAAAATTTGAAAGATGCCGGCATCGCGCGAATTTAATTTGTTTCACGATTTTTCATCAAAAATTTGAAAGATGCCGGCATCTAGCGGATTTCATTTTTTTCACGATTTTTTATCAAAAATCGTGCGAATTCAATTTTTTTCACGATTTTTCATCAAAAATCGCGCGAATTTCAGTTTTTTACGATTTTTCATCAAAAATAGCGCGGATTTCATTTTTTTGACGATTTTTCATCAAAAATCGCGCGAATTCAATTTTTTTCACGATTTTTCATCAAAAAATTGATCGATGCCGGTATCGCGCGAATTTCATTTTTTTACGATTTTTCATTAAAAATTGATCGATGCCGGCATCGCGCGGATTTCATTTTTTTGACGATTTTTCATCAAAACTCGCGCGAATTCAATTTTTTTCACAATTTTTCATCCAAAAATTGATCGATGCCGGCATCGCACGAATTTCATATTTTTTACAATTTTTCATCAAAAATCGCGCGAATTTAATTTTTTTTACGATTTTTCATCAAAAATCGCGCGAATTTAATTTTTTTCGCAATTTTTCATCAAAAAATTGATCGATCCCGGTATCGCACGAATTTCATTTTTTTTACGATTTGTCATCAAAAATCGCGCGAATTTCATGTTTTTTTACGATTTTTCATCAAACATAGAGCGAATTTAATTTTTTTCACGATTTTTCATTAAAAATTGATCGATGCCGGCATCGCGCGGATTTAATTTTTTCTCATGATTTTTCATCAAAAAATTGATCGATCCCGGTATCGCACGAATTTCATTTTTTTTACGATTTTTCATCAAAAATCGCGCGAATTTCATTTTTTTCACAATTTTTCATCAAAAAATTGATCGATGCCGGCATCGCACGAATTTCATATTTTTTACGATTTTTCATCAAAAATCGCGCGAATTTAATTTTTTTCACAATTTTTCATCAAAAAATTGATCGATGCCGGCATCGTACGAATTTCATATTTTTTACGATTTTTCTTCAAAAATCGCGCGAATTTAATTTTTTTCACAATTTTTCATCAAAAAATTGATCATTTTCAATTTCAATTTCAATTCAATTTTATTGCTCGTATTTTTACATATTACATTTTCTTATTTACCTGCGAAGCCAAAGTGGCTTGTCTGCAGGAGGTTAATTCAGCAAAAACATTTTATTTTGAAGTGAACTTTTGACAAAAATAAAGTTAATTCAATATATGTACATACATTTATTTATGTGCAAATTTAAAAATTAATGAAGGTTATATTTTTTAATGTAAAAGATTTAAAGATTTATTCTTGTTTCCTAAAAGATTCTTATTATTCTTATTATTAATAATTATTCACAGTTTATTTTACTTTAATTCTATTTTAATTGTATTTTAAGTTATAATTTCAAGAAAATATTTTTTTATCCTACTTTTTCTCACATTTACTTCTCTTATATTTCTCAAGTTCTGCGGCAAATCATTCAAAATACTTGGCACCGTGTACTTAAGTTGTCTCTTGCCATAGATATTGTTAAAGCGTGGTAGTTGGTATAGTCCTTCTGCTTGCATTCTTGTGTTAAAGTTGTGGTTAATTGGTATCCGGAGGCGATGATCGTCGTAGTACTCCAACGCGGCTGTCATCTCGAAGATCTTCTTTACATTCAAAACGTTGACTCTGTTTGTAGTAGTTTGCTGCACTAGCTTTAGGGCCCTGTCTTGAACATGTTGTAGTTTATCAATGTGCGTTTGCGCTGCACCTCCCCATGCCAGTATGCCATACCTCAGTCTTGCCTCAACAAGGGCATGGTAAACTTGTTTCTGCACATGATATGATGACTTATTTTGCAAGGAAGCCAACGCAAAAAGAGACCCTCTCAGCTTACTTCGTAGGTTACTAATGTGTGGTTCCCAGAGAAAATGTTTGTCGATGATAACACCAAGATATTTGTACGTATCCACTACTTGAATAGCCTCGCAATGGCCGGTACAATTAAACGTTTTAAGCGAAATATCAGACGCTGGAAAATTTGGACTACGGATGTGCATCAATTTGGTCTTTGATCCGTTAATTACAAGGCCATTATCGTGGCACCATTTTCCAAGTTCGTCAAACTCTGCCTGCATCATATTTGTTACTTCTTCTAGGTTTTTGTGACATACCACGACCGCCGTATCGTCTGCATATGCGAATGGGAAACTCTTCTGGCAACATTTCAACATCTCGTTTGTGTACAGTATGAAGAGTAGGGGTCCGAGTTTTGAACCCTGTGGAACTCCGTACTGCACTTCGTTCACCCTGCTATAAGAGTCTCCTATTTTGACCCGAAATGTCCTCGTTCTAAGGTAATCCCTTACCCAGTCTGCAAGTTTTCCTCTCACTCCAACTTTTTGTAATTGATCGATGAGTTTGCTGTGGTTAAGAGTGTCGAAAGCCTTGCTAAAGTCCAAAAACAATACCAGCACATGATGACTTTTGCTAAGGTTGCTGTTGACAAGATCGGCGAAATTGCCAAGAAGTTGATTGGTGCTTTTCCCTTTTTGGAACCCGTATTGGTTTTTACTTATGATGTTATGTTTTTCGATGAAATTCCACACTCTGTCTGCTACTATCTGCTCTATAATCTTCTCTATTGTTGGTAATAAAGCTATTGGACGATAGTTCGTTACCTGGTTTTTGGCATTTCCCTTATGGATTGGTCGAACTATTGCTTGCTTAAGTTTGCTAGGTACTGTTGCCGTGTTAAAACTGAGGTTGATCAATTTCGAGATTATAGGAGCAAATATTTCGGCGTTTGATTTCAAATCAATGGCTCTAAAACCATCTGCCCCAGGCGCCTTCTGAGTGTTTAATCTACATAATAGGTTTAGAACCTCCGTACAATTTGTGTCACTTAGGTAAATAGAGTCACGTAGTACATCATCATGTTATAGTGCTGCACGAATGTATGATGGATGCAGCTTGGTTCGAAAAAAGATTTGCAAATTCATCTGCTAGCGCCTCCGTCGTGTTACTGGAGAAACTTTTTAGGATAATCTCGTCTACTGAAGGTTTCTTTCTTCCTAATAACTCGTTGATTAAGGCCCATGTTTTTTTAGGATCAAACTTTATTTGTTCAAATTTTGATTTGTAGAATTCGTCCTTACGCTTATTTATTTCTTTGTTAACCTGGTTGCGAATTTTTTTGTATTCTGTCATGTATGTTGAGTTGGCTCGGTTACTTTTCCACCTACGATACAGTCTATCTCTATGTTTGCATCTTTCTACTATGTCCCTCGTAATCCATGCGGAACTATCCTTTCGACGCCATTGCTTACAAACGACTGTAGATTTTTCGTATATTTCATCCATTTTCTTAACTAGGCAATTAAACAGTGTTTCAGCGTCTGTTTTTTCTAATATTGGAGTCCAGTCGGTGTCTCTAATGAGTTCGTTTACTCTACCAGTCTTTATAAAAGTAAGTAAATGTGAATCATCTTTGGCTAAACACTCATCGTAGATACCATACATAGTGCTGTAGTGATCAGATATGTCACTTTCTATTAGCGCCGAGAATATTTTCTGTTTTGATACATTCACCAGTATGTGATCTATCAGTGTCCTGCTCCCTGTATTAAGATCGATTCGAGTGGGTTCTTTAATGACATTACCTAAGCCACTTGACGCCAACATTTCTTGATAGTTTAAGACGAAATTCTTCGAACGATCTTCAGTATTTATATTTATATCTCCTAGGACAATAATATCATTATGGGTTTTTCTTAAGTCTACAATCTTCACAAACTCTTCAATAAATTCATTTTCGCTACTCCTTGGTGGTCTATATACTCCACTGATAATTTTCTTTTTTGAGTTAAGAGAAATGTTTACTGTGAGATTTTCATAGGATGTGGTGTTAATATTAACTCTTTCGTATTGTATGTTATTTCTAATAAACATTGCTACACCTCCACCTCTTCTCACTTCTCTATTCGCAAATTCAGTATTAAAACCATTCAGGGAGTATAAACCGTTTTCTTCTGCCTTAATATTAATTTCAACTAGGACAATCACATCAATATATTGCAAAATAGGACATACACTTGCACAAAAAACATTCCAATTTTTTCGTATCGAACGTATATTCAGACACAAACACCTAAAATTCATTTTTTTTAATTCATCTTCTGCTTCGCTAAAATCTCTGCATACCAAAAAATTCAAATCAAATAGTTCTTCAGCGTTATTATTATTATCCATTGATATAATAAAAAAATACTCGTACTATGCTATAATTATAATTTATATACGTTTTATTTTGTTTATATCATTCAAAGATTGTATAAACAAAGCCTCAGTTCTCTCCTCTCTTCCAGCAAATACTTTTCCAGCATTTTCCCACACATATCTCCAGCATTCCTCCTTGGCCTTCTTCTTTGCTTGCCACAACAGTTGCTTATTTAAGCTAGTGAGCATATTATTTATGAAGATGTTGTTGTTGTTATATGCCTCATTTATTTTTTCATTGTTATCCGCTAGATTTTGGTTGACTTTGGCAATTGTCAACGGGCGCATTGTACGTGCATTCTTCATGAGATTTGTTTTGACTATATTATTGGTAAAAGTAACTATTATTGCAGATTTTTCAGTGTTTTTAGGTTTCGTGCGGTAGATGTCTGATATATCTCCGTTTGTTATATCTTGTTGCACAGTTTTTCCAAGTGTTTTGACTAGTTCAATTAAATTTTCGTTTTGTTTTGGCGGTATGCTTTTTATTTCGATTGTGTTTCTTAATTGTTGTTGTTCTAGTTTATTAATTTGTGCTTGCATATTTGAAATGCATTCATCTTTTTCTTTGTTTGATTCTTTTAGTTTTTGTATTTCGGTCATCAGTGTATCCATTATGTTGTTATTTTTTTCAATGTTTTTGTTTATGTCATCAAATTTTTGTGAGACAAAACTACAAAAGTCGGCGATACTTTTCATCTCTGTTTTTACGTTTTTTAGTTCTCGCATTAATTCGTTTGTGTTTATTTTCAATGACTCTTCATTTTCTTTTTGCGGGCTATTTATTTCCGATCTATTCCTCTTGTTAGATTGCATATCAGGTGTTGATGGACGGCACGGAAGATTCTAATGGGATGGTCGAAAGAATTTCGCCGGTGTTTCGACAAAATTGACACTTCCATATATCTCTTTTGGAACCCATGGATCTCCAAGATCTTTCGGTCACCGTGGTGCAATTGAAGTGCAATTTTCGGGAACACAAAGGACAGACGACGAAGTCACCAGCAAGTGGCAGATCTTCTTTGCAATGGTCACAGAGAGTCATTGTACTTACTGTGTTTTACAGCAGAAGCGGTATAAACAAACGGCAATGGATGGAACAAATACCTTTTATTTTGTTTAGTTTTTTTTTTTTTTTTATCAGAAACTTGTTCAATAACACTTTTATATATATTTTTTAATAAAAATTCAAAAGTCTCTATCTTATTTATCTATTTATTATCTTTTGTTTTGAAAAGAATACTTTTTATAGGGGAATTGCAATTTAAATATCAGAGCACTCATATAAGCAACCGTTCACTTCAATTGACACTTGACAATGACAATCGATCCCGGTATCGCACGAATTTCATTTTTTTTACGATTTTTCATCAAAAATCGCGCGAATTTAATTTTTTTCACAATTTTTCATCAAAAAAATTGATCGATGCCGGCATCGCGCAAATTTAATTTTTTTCACTATTTTTCATCAAAAATTTGGTCGATGTCAGCATCGCGCGAATTTAATTTTTTTCACGATTTTTCATCAAAAATTTGAAAGATGCCGGCATCGCGCGAATTTAATTTTTTACGATTTTTCATCAAAAAATTGGTCGATGCAGGTATCGCGCGAATTTAATTTTTTTCACGATTTTTCATCAAAAATTTGAAAGATGCCGGCATCGCGCGAATTTAATTTGTTTCACGTTTTTTTATCAAAAATTTGGTCGATGCCGGCATCGCGCGAATTTAATTTGTTTCACGTTTTTTCATCAAAAATTTGAAAGATGCCGGCATCGCGCGAATTTCATTTTTTACGATTTTTCATCAAAAAATTGATCGATGCAGGTATCGCGCGAATTTAATTTTTTTCACGATTTTTCATCAAACATTTGAAAGATGCCGGCATCGCGCGAATTTAATTTGTTTCACGTTTTTTTATCAAAAATTTGAAAGATGCCGGCATCGCGCGAATTTCATTTTTTTCAGGATTTTTCATCAAAAATTTGAAAGATGCCGGCATCGCGCGAATTTCATTTTTTACGATTTTTCATCAAAAAATTGGCCGATGCAGGTATCGCGCGAATTTAATTTTTTTCACGATTTTTCATCAAAAATTTGAAAGATGCCGGCATCGCGCGAATTTCATTTTTTTCACGATTTTTCATCAAAACTCGCTCGAATTTAATTTTTTTTACGATTGTTCATCAAAAGTTTTAAAGATGCAGGCATCGCGCGAATTTGATATTTCTAGGATTGTTCATCAAAAAATTGTTCGATGCCGGCATCGCGCGAATTTAATTTTTTTCACGATTTTTCATCAAAAATTTGGTCGATGCCGGCATCGCGCGAATTTAATTTGTTTCACGTTTTTTCATCAAAAATTTGAAAGATGCCGGCATCGCGCGAATTTCATTTTTTTCACGATTTTTCATCAAAACTCGCTCGAATTTAATTTTTTTCACGATTGTTCATCAAAAATTTTAAAGATG
Organism: Xylota sylvarum; assembly: GCA_905220385.1. Classification (NCBI taxonomy): domain Eukaryota; kingdom Metazoa; phylum Arthropoda; class Insecta; order Diptera; family Syrphidae; genus Xylota; species Xylota sylvarum. The sequence goes on from LR999960.1 coordinate 33,236,198, forward strand.
CAGGCATCGCCCGAATTCGATATTTCTACGATTGTTCATCAAAAAATTGATCGATGCCGGTATCGCGCGAATTTAATTTTTTTCACGATTTTTCATCAAAAAATTGATCGATGCAGGTATCGCGCGAGTTTCATTTTTTTACTATTTTTCATCAAAAAATTGATCGATGCCGACATCGCGCGAACTTAATTTTGTTCACGATTTTTCATCAAAAATTACGTCGATGCCGGCATCGCGCAAATTTATTTTTTTTCACGAGTTTTCATCAAAAATTTTAAAGATGCCGGCATCGCGCGAATTTGATATTTCTACGATTGTTCATCAAAAAATTGATCGATGCAGGTATCGCGCGAATTTAATTTTTTTACTATTTTTCATCAAAAAATTGATCGATGCCGACATCGCGCAAACTTAATTTTGTTCACGATTTTTCATCAAAAATTTGAAAGAGGCCGGCATCGCGCGAATTTGATATTTCTACGATTGTTCATCGCGCGGACTTCTTTTTTTTTACGATTTTTCATCAAAAATTTGGTCGATGCAGATATTGCACGAATTAATTTTTTTCACGATTTTTCATCAAAAATTTGGTCGATGCCGGCATCGCGCGAATTTCATTTTTTTCACGATTTTTCATCAAAACTCGCGCGAATTTAATTTTTTTTACGATTGTTCATCAAAAGTTTTAAAGATGCAGGCATCGCGCGAATTTGATATTTCTAGGATTGTTCATCAAAAAATTGTTCGATGCCGGCATCGCGCGAATTTAATTTTTTTCACGATTTTTCATCAAAAATTTGGTCGATGCCGGCATCGCGCGAATTTAATTTTTTTCACGATTTTTCATCAAAACTCGCGCGAATTCAATTTTTTTTACGATTGTTCATCAAAAATTTTAAAGATGCAGGCATCGCCCGAATTCGATATTTCTACGATTGTTCATCAAAAAATTGATCGATGCCGGTATCGCGCGAATTTAATTTTTTTCACGATTTTTCATCAAAAAATTGATCGATGCAGGTATCGCGCGAGTTTCATTTTTTTACGATTTTTCATCAAAAAATTGATCGATGCAGGTATCGCGCGAATTTAATTTTTTTACTATTTTTCATCAAAAAATTGATCGATGCCGACATCGCGCGAACTTAATTTTGTTCACGATTTTTCATCAAAAATTACGTCGATGCCGGCATCGCGCAAATTTATTTTTTTTCACGAGTTTTCATCAAAAATTTTAAAGATGCCGGCATCGCGCGAATTTGATATTTCTACGATTGTTCATCAAAAAATTGATCGATGCAGGTATCGCGCGAATTTAATTTTTTTACTATTTTTCATCAAAAAATTGATCGATGCCGACATCGCGCAAACTTAATTTTGTTCACGATTTTTCATCAAAAATTTGAAAGAGGCCGGCATCGCGCGAATTTGATATTTCTACGATTGTTCATCAAAAAATTGATCGATGCCGGCATCGCGCGGACTTCTTTTTTTTTACGATTTTTCATCAAAAATTTGGTCGATGCAGATATTGCACGAATTTAATTTTTTTCACGATTTTTCATCAAAAAATTGATCGATGCCGGCATCGCGCGGACTTAATTTTTTTCACGATTTTTCATCAAAAATTTTAAAGATGCCGGCATCGCGCGAATTTAATTTTTTTCACGATTTTTCATCAAAACTCGCGCGAATTCAATTTTTTTTACGATTGTTCATCAAAAATTTTAAAGATGCAGGAATCGCCCGAATTTGATATTTCTACGATTGTTCATCAAAAAATTGATCGATGCCGGTATCGCGCGAGTTTCATTTTTTTACGATTTTTCATCAAAAAATTGATCGATGCAGGTATCGCGCGAATTTAATTTTTTTACTATTTTTCATCAAAAAATTGACCGATGCCGACATCGCGCAAACTTAATTTTGTTCACGATTTTTCATCAAAAATTTGAAAGAGGCCGGCATCGCGCGAATTTGATATTTCTACGATTGTTCATCAAAAAATTGATCGATGCCGGCATCGCGCGGACTTCTTTTTTTTTACGATTTTTCATCAAAAATTTTAAAGATGCAGGCATCGCCCGAATTTGATATTTCTACGATTGTTCATCAAAAAATTGATCGATGCCGGTATCGCGCGAGTTTCATTTTTTTACGATTTTTCATCAAAAATTAATCGATGCCGGCATCGCGCGGATTTCATTTTTTTCACGATTTTTCATCAAAAATCGAGCGAATTTAATTTTTTTTACGATTTTTCATCAAAAAATTGATCGATCCCGGTATCGCACGAATTTCATATTTTTTACGATTTTTCATCAAAAATCGCGCGAATTTAATTTTTTTCACAATTTTTCATCAAAAAATTGATCGATGCCGGCATCGCACGAATTTCATATTTTTTACGATTTTTCATCAAAAATCGCGCGAATTTAATTTTTTTTACAATTTTTCATCAAAAAATTGACCGATGCCGACATCGCGCAAACTTAATTTTGTTCACGATTTTTCATCAAAAATTTGAAAGAGGCCGGCATCGCGCGAATTTGATATTTCTACGATTGTTCATCAAAAAATTGATCGATGCCGGTATCGCGCGAGTTTCATTTTTTTACGATTTTTCATCAAAAAATTGATCGATGCCGGTATCGCGCGAATTTAATTTTTTTCTACGATTGTTCATCAAAAAATTGATCGATGCCGGCATCGCGCGAATTTCATTTTTTTGACGATTTTTCATCAAAAATCGCGCGAATTCAATTTTTTTCACGATTTTTCATCAAAAATTGGGCGAATTTCGAGTTTTTACGAGTTTTCATCAAAAAATTGATCGATCCCGGTATCGCACGAATTTATTTTTTTTTACGATTTTTCATCAAAAATCGCGCGAATTTCATTTTTTTCACAATTTTTCATCAAAAAATTGATCGATCCCGGTATCGCACGAATTTCATTTTTTTTACGATTTTTCATCAAAAATCGCGCGCATTTAATTTTTTTACGATTTTTCATCAAAAAATTGATCGATCCCGGTATCGCACGAATTTCATATTTTTTACGATTTTTCATCAAAAATCGCGCGAATTTAATTTTTTTCATAATTTTTCATCAAAAAATTGATCGATGCCGGCATCGCACGAATTTCATATTTTTTACGATTTTTCATCAAAAATCGCGCGAATTTAATTTTTTTCACAATTTTTCATCAAAAAATTTATCGATCGCACGAATTTCATTTTTTTACGATTTTTCATCAAAAATCGCGCGAATTTAATTTTTTTCACAATTTTTCATCAAAAAATTGATCGATCCCGGTATCGCACGAATTTCATTTTTTTTACAATTTTTCATCAAAAATCGCGCGAATTTAATTTTTTTCACAATTTTTCATCAAAAATTTGAAAGATGCCGGCATCGCGCGAATTTAATTTGTTTCACGTTTTTTCATCAAAAATTTGAAAGATGCCGGCATCGCGCGAATTTCATTTTTTACGATTTTTCATCAAAAAATTGATCGATGCCGGATCGCACGAATTTCAGTTTTTTTACGATTTTTCATCAAAAATCGCGCGAATTTAATTTTTTTTATCAAAAAATTGATCGATGCCGGTATCGCGCGAATTTAATTTTTTTCACGATTTTCCATCAAAAATCGCGCGAATTTCAGTTTTTTACGATTTGTCATCAAAAATCGCGCGAATTTCATGTTTTTTTACGATTTTTCATCAAAAATAGCGCGAATTACTTTTTTTTTACGATTTTTCAACAAAAAATTTATCGATCCCGGTATCGCACGAATTTCATATTTTTTACGATTTTTCATCAAAAATCGCGCGAATTTAATTTTTTTCACAATTTTTCATCAAAAAATTTATCGGTGCCGGATCGCACGAATTTCATTTTTTTTACGATATTTCATCAAAAATCGAGCGAATTTCATTTTTTTTAGATTTTTTATCAAAAAATTGATCGATGCCGGTATCGCGCGAATTTAATTTTTTTCACGATTTTCCATGAAAAATCGCGCGGATTTCATTTTTTTTGACGATTTTTCATCAAAAATAGCGCGGATTTCATTTTTTTTGACGATTTTTCATCAAAAATCGCGCGAATTCAATTTTTTTCACAATTTTTCATCAAAAATCGCGCGGATTTTATTTTTTTTACGATTTTTCATCAAAAAATTGATCGATGCCGGATCGCACGAATTTAATTTTTTTTACAATTTTTCATCAAAAATCACCCGAATTTCATTTTTTTTAAATTTTTTTATCAAAAAATTGATCGATGCCGGTATCGCGCGAATTTAATTTTTTTCACGATTTTCCATCAAAAATCGCGCGAATTTCAGTTTTTTACGATTTGTCATCATAAATCGTGCAAATTTCATGTTTTTTACGATTTTTCATCAAAAATAGCGCGGATTTCATTTTTTTGACGATTTTTCATCAAAAATCGCGCGAATTCAATTTTTTTCACGATTTTTCATCAAAAAATTGATCGATGCCGGTATCGCGCGAATTTCATTTTTTTACGATTTTTCATCAAAAATTGATCGATGCCGGCATCGCGCGGATTTCATTTTTTTCACGATTTTTCATCAAAAATCGAGCGAATTTAATTTTTTTTACGATTTTTCATCAAAAAATTGATCGATGCCGGTATCGCGCGAATTTCATTTTTTTTACGATTTTTCATCAAAAAATTGGTCGATGCAGGTATCGCGCGGATTTTATTTTTTTTTACGATTTTTCATCAAAAAATTGGTCGATGCCGGCATCACACGGATTTCATTTTTTCACGATTTTTCATCAAAAATCGAGCGAATTTAATTTTTTTTACGATTTTTCATCAAAAAATTGATCAATGCCGGTATCGGGCGAATTTCATTTTTTTTACGGTTTTTCATCAAAAAATTGATCGATATCGGTATCGCACGAATTTAATTTTTTTTACGATTTTTCATCAAAAATCGCGCGAATTTCATTTTTTTACGGTTTTTCATCAAAAAATTGATCGATGCCGGCATCGCGCGGATTTCATTTATTTGACGATTTTTCATCAAAAATCGCGCGGATTTCATTTTTTTCACGATTTTTCATCAAAAATCGAGCGAATATAATTTTTTTTACGATTTTTCATCAAAAAATTGATCAATGCCGGTATCGTTCGAATTTCATTTTTTTTACGGTTTTTCATCAAAAAATTGATCGATATCGGTATCGCACGAATTTAATTTTTTTTACGATTTTTCATCAAAAATCGCGCGAATTTCATTTTTTTACGGTTTTTCATCAAAAAATTGATCGATGCCGGCATCGCGCGGATTTCATTTATTTGACGATTTTTCTTCAAAAATCGCGCGAATTCAATTTTTTTCACGATTTTTCACCAAAAAATTGCTCGATCCCGGTATCGCACGAATTTAATTTTTTTTACGATTTTTCATCAAAAATCGCGCGAATTTCATTTTTTTTACGGTTTTTCATCAAAAAATTGATCGATGCCGGCATCGCGCGGATTTCATTTATTTGACGATTTTTCATCAAAAATCGCGCGAATTTCATTTTTTCACAATTTTTCATCAAAAAATTGATCGATGCCGGCATCGCACGAATTTCATTTTTTTACGATTTTTCATCAAAAATTGGGCGAATTTAATTTTTTTCACAATTTTTCATCAAAAAATTGATCGATCCCGGTATCGCGCGAATTTCATTTTTTTTTACGATTTTTCATCAAAAATCGCGCGAATTTCATTTTTTTTACGGTTTTTCATCAAAAAATTGATCGATGCCGGCATCGCGCTGATTTCATTTTTTTGACGATTTTTCATCAAAAATCGCGCGGATTTCATTTTTTTCACGATTTTTCATCAAAAATCGAGCGAATTTAATTTTTTTTAAGATTTTTCATCAAAAAATTGATCAATGCCGGTATCGCGCGAATTTCATTTTTTTTACGGTTTTTCATCAAAAAATTGATCGATGCCGGCATCGCGCGGATTTCATTTCTTTGACGATTTTTCATCAAAAATCGCGCGAATTCAATTTTTCATCAAAAAATTGATCGATCCCGGTATCGCACGAATTACATTTTTTTTACGATTTTTCATCAAAAATCGCGCGAATTTCATTTTTTTCACAATTTTTCATCAAAAAATTGATCGATGCCGGCATCGCACGAATTTCATATTTTTTACGATTTTTCATAAAAAATCGCACGAATTTCATTTTTTTCACAATTTTTCATCAAAAAATTGATCGATGCCGGCATCGCACGAATTTCATTTTTTTTACGATTTTTCATCAAAAATTGGGCGAATTTAATTTTTTTCACAATTTTTCATCAAAAAATTGATCGATCCCGGTATCGCACGAATTTAATTTTTTTTACGATTTTTCATCAAAAATCGCGCGGATTTAATTTTTTTACGATTTTTCATCAAAAATCGCGCGAATTTCATTTTTTTCACAATTTTTCATCAAAAAATTGATCGATGCCGGCATCGCACGAATTTCATATTTTTTACGATTTTTCATCAAAAATCGCACGAATTTCATTTTTTTCACAATTTTTCATCAAAAAATTGATCGATGCCGGCATCGCACGAATTTCATTTTTTTTACGATTTTTCATCAAAAATTGGGCGAATTTAATTTTTTCACAATTTTTCATCAAAAAATTGATCGATGCCGGTATCGCACGAATTTCATTTTTTTTACGATTTTTCATTAAAAATTGATCGATGCCGGCATCGCGCGGATTTAATTTTTTTCACGATTTTTCATCAAAAATCGCGCGAATTTCATGTTTTTTTACGATTTTTCATCAAAACTCGCGCGAATTTAGTTTTTTTTACGATTGTTCAACAAAAATTTTAAAGATGCAGGCATCGCCCGAATTTGATATTTCTACGATTTCTCATCAAAAATTTGGTCATTGACGGCATCGCGCGAATTTCATTTTTTTACGATTTTTCATCAAAAAATTGATCGATGCCGGTATCGCGCGAATTTAATTTTTTTCACGACTTTTCATCAAAAAATTGATAGATGCCGGCATCGCGCGGATTTCATTTTTTTACGATTTTTCATCAAAAAATTGATCGATGCCGGTATCGCGCGAATTTAATTTTTTACGAGTTTTCATCAAAAATTTAATTTGTTTCACGTTTTTCCATCAAAAATTTGAAAGATGCCGGCATCGCGCGAATTTCATTTATTTTCAGGATTTTTCATCAAAAATTTGGTCGATGCCGGCATCGCGCGAATTTAATTTGTTTCACGATTTTTCATCAAAACTCGCGCGAATTTCATTTTTTTTACGATTTTTCATCAAAAAATTGATCGATGCCAGTATCGCGCGAGTTTCATTTTTCTTACGATTTTTCATCAAAAAATTGATCGATGCCGACATCGCCCGAATTTCATTTTTTTCACGATTTTTCATCAAAAATTCGAAAGATGCCGGCATCGCGCGAATTTAATTTTTTACGATTTCTCATCAAAAATTTGGTCGATCGCGCGAATTTCATTTTTACGATTTTTCATCAAAAATTTGGTTAATGAAAAAAATTGCGCAAATTTAATTTTTTTCACGATTTTTCATCAAAAATTTTAAAGATGCATCGCGCGAAGTTAATTTTTTTCACGATTTTCATCAAAAATTTGGTCGATGCCGGTATCGCGCGAATTTAATTTTTTTCACTATTTTTCATCAAAACTCGCGCGAATTTAATTTTGTTTACGATTGTTCATCAAAAATTTTAAAGATGCCGTCATCGCGCGAATTTAATTTTTTTCACGATTTTTCATCAAAAAATTGATAGATGCCGGCATCGCGCGGATTTCATTTTTTTACGATTTTTCATCAAAAAATTGATCGATGCCGGTATCGCGCGAATTTAATTTTTTACAAGTTTTCATCAAAAATTTGGTCGATGCCGGCATCGCGCGAATTTAATTTTTTTACGATTTTTCATCAAAAAATTTGGTCGATGCCAGCACCGCGCGAATTTCATTTTTTTCACGACTTTTCATCAAAAATTTTAAAGATTCCGGCATCGCGCGAATTTGATATTTCTACGATTGTTCATCAAAAAATTGATCGATGCAGGTATCGCGCGAATTTAATTTTTTTACTATTTTTCATCAAAAAATTTATCGATGCCGACATCGCGCAAACTTAATTTTGTTCACGATTTTTCATCAAAAATTTGAAAGAGGCTGGCATCGCGCGAATTTGATATTTCTACGATTGTTCATCAAAAAATTGATCGATGCCGGCATCGCGCGGACTTCTTTTTTTTTACGATTTTTCATCAAAAATTTGGTCGATGCAGATATTGCACGAATTTAATTTTTTTACTATTTTTCATCAAAAAATTGATCGATGCCGACATCGCGCGAACTTAATTTTGTTCACGATTTTTCATCAAAAATTTGAAAGAGGCCGGCAACGCGCGAATTTCATTTTTTTTCGATTTTTCATCAAAAATTACGTCGATGCCGGCATCGCGCAAATTTAATTTTTTTCACGATTTTTCATCAAAAATTTGGTCGATGCCGGCATCGCGCGAATTTGATATTTCTTCGATTGTTCATCAAAAAATTGATCGATGCCGGCATAGCGCGGACTTCTTTTTTTTACGATTTTTCATCAAAAATTTGGTCGATGCAGATATTGCACGAATTTAATCTTTTTCACGATTTTTCATCAAAAAATTGATCGATGCCGGTATCGCGCGAATTCAATTTTTTTTACGATTGTTCATCAAAAATGTGAACGATGCCGGCATCGCGCGGATATCATTTTTTTACGATTTTTCATCAAAAAATTGATGGATGCCGGCATCACGCGGATTCCATTTTTTTCACGATTTTTCATCAAAACTCGCGCGAATTCAATTTTTTTTACGATTGTTCATCAAAAATTTTAACGATGCCGTCATCGCGCGGATATCATTTTTTTTACGATTTTTAATCAAAAATTTGAAAGATGCCGGCATCGCGCGAATTTCATTTATTTTCAGGATTATTCATCAAAAATTTGGTCGATGCCGGCATCGCGCGAATTTAATTTGTTTCACGATTTTTCATCAAAACTCGCGCGAATTCTATTTTTTTCACGATTTTTCATCAAAAAATTGAGATGCCGGCTTCCCGCGAATTTCATTTTTTTTACGATTTTTCATCAAAAAATTGATCGATGCCGGTATCGCGCGAGTTTCATTTTTCTTACGATTTTTCATCAAAAAATTGATCGATGCCGACATCGCGCGAATTTCATTTTTTTCACGATTTTTCATCAAAAATTCGAAAGATGCCGGCATCGCGCGAATTTAATTTTTTACGATTTCTCATCAAAAATTTGGTCGATCGCGCGAATTTCATTTTTACGATTTTTCATCAAAAATTTGGTTAATGAAAAAAATCGCGCAAATTTAATTTTTTTCACGATTTTTCATCAAAAATTTGGTCGATGCCGGTATCGCGCGAATTTAATTTTTTTCACGATTTTTCATCAAAACTCGCGCGAATTTAATTTTGTTTACGATTGTTCATCAAAAATTTTAAAGATGCAGGCATCGCGCGAATTTGATATTTCTACGATTGTTCATCAAAAAATTGATCGATGCCGGCATCGCGCGAATTTAATTTTTTTCACGATTTTTCATCAAAAAATTGAAAGATGCCGGCAACGCGCGAATTTAATTTTTTACGATTTCTCATCAAAAATTTGGTCGATGACGGCATCGCGCGAATTTCATTTTTTTACCATTATTCATCAAAAATTTGGTCGATGCCGGCATCGCGCAAATTTAATTTTTTTCACGATTTTTCATCAAAAATTTGGTCGATGCCGGTATCGCGCGAATTTAATTTTTTTCACGATTTTTCATCAAAACTCGCGCGAATTTAATTTTTTTCACGATTTTTCATCAAAAATTTGAAAGATGCCGGCAACGCGCGAATTTAATTTTTTACGATTTCTCATCAAAAATTTGGTCGATCGCGCGAATTTCATTTTTACGATTTTTCATCAAAAATTTGGCCGATGCCGGCATCGCGCGAATTTAATTTTTTTCACGATTTTTCATCAAAAATTTGGTCGATGCCGGCATCGCGCGAATTTAATTTTTTTCACGATTTTTCATCAAAAAATTGAAAGATGCCGGCAACGCGCGAATTTAATTTTTTACGATTTCTCATCAAAAATTTGGTCGATGACGGCATCGCGCGAATTTCATTTTTTTACCATTATTCATCAAAAATTTGGTCGATGCCGGCATCGCGCAAATTTAATTTTTTTCACGATTTTTCATCTGTAGGCATTTTTTTGTACACTACTGTAAGTGTTCTCGTATAACATATACTTAAGATTGTCAGAAGTAAATATTACCCGAAAGTAAGAAACTATTGTCATATCGTATGATGCTCACACTATCTCATTTCTTTTACATAAGCGTACGTTCATATGAAAGTTTAAATACAACCCGTCATGTCAATTTTCTTTCTTCTCAATAAACTGTCGTAAGTAGCACATCTCCTATCAAGTTGTTTTATTTGACTCGCTCGCCTATCCTACAAAATTCAGAAGTGGGATCCGTTTAACTTTATCTGAGTTCAAAGTATTTTTTTAGTGTTTCAAAAATGTCAGAATTGGTTAAACAATTAGTTGATAAAGCGACGGTACCCATCCTAAAAAATATTTTACGATCGCTGGGTTTGAAAACTGATGGAACTAAAGCGGTGTTAAAACTACGGGTCGAGAAAGCAGTTGAATCCTATACGGACGAGAATCTGGAAAAACTCGCGCAGGATTTTATGGCCGAAGGTGAGCCAGATAACGCAGATTCATCCACCGAACACGAGTCAGAGGAAGAAACGCTGGACGAATCACCTGTCCATGCACTACACGACGACGTTGATGAGGAGCTTAATAAGCTACGAGAAGCATGCAGAAAGAGGGAGGAAATCATTTCAGTGAAGCGACGACTGAAAGAGCTGCAAATGGAGGATAATGAAGAAAATCACAGTCAGAGATCACATGTTTCGCAAAACTTCAAGAACATGGAAGACTTATTGTGTCCATTTACTGGGGATGACAACTTTCCCATTGTTCATTGGGTAGAACAGTTCGAGGAGAACGCCGAAAGCCTTCAACTCAACGATCGAACCAAATTCATTTTCGGAAAGAGGCTCCTTGGTGGAACAGCAAGGCTTTTCGTAAGATCTTTGAAAATACGAAACTAGACAGATCTCAGAGATGCACTTTTGGGTGAGTTTAAGCGCACTGTTACGAAAGCGGATATTTTTAGTGAGCTAAGTACAAGGAAAAGACGGCGTGAGGAGACATTGCAGCAATATGTGCTCAGCATGCAGGAAATCGCATCCCATAACCCGATAGAAGAAGAAGATTTGATTCAATTTATAATCAAGGGCATTCCAGATTCCGAACTCAATAAGAGCATGCTGTATAACGCAAACAACATCGATCAGCTAAAAATAGCACTAAGAAAATACGAAAAGTACAAACTCAACAGTCGCGATCATTTCCCGCTTAAATCAAGCACAACCCAGTTTCACAACAGCAGCCGAAATAATCAAAAGAATAATGCATTCAAGAAAAAAGAATACACCAGTAATGCACCCGCCAATGCGTCATGTGCAAAAAAAGAGTCCACGTGTTTTAAATGTGGTGTTCGTGGGCACATAGCCAAAAATTGCTCCAGCAATAAACCAGTTTTGATTGTCAGTGAAAGCAACAACAACAGTCATCACCCACAGCTAAGCAGCGCTGATAACAACGAAGACGTTTTAAATGTAGACAACATCCATGCAGAAAACATCAACAACGTGTCTAAGCGCAGTACCGGTTGCATCATGCCAAAGTGTAGCCCAATTTCTAATGACTTTGAAAAAGAAATTTCCTACATATTCACCGATGGACATTCCGAATGTGCGTGTACTTTGACGTCGCTCTTGGACTCAGGGAGTCCGATAAGCTTTGTGCAAGAAAAGTTCCTGCCGCAGACTATGATTTCACCATTGGATAAAGACAGTCATACATACTGTGGAGTAAACAACAGCCCGCTTCAAGTGTTGGGAAGTGTCAATTCACGTTTATTTTTTGATAACAATAAAACTAATTTATGTTTACTTGTAGTAAAAAATCAATCAATGAGTTATCCAATCGTTTTGGGGAGAAATTTCATCGACAGGATTGGCATGGTTTTAAATAAAGCAGACAAGAGTGATGAAAAACAAGATCGTATTCTGCCAGTGACAAGCAGCGACAGGTGTAATCGTTCTTCAAGTTCATTATTGCCGTCATCAAGTAGTTCTGCAGAAACGCTTGCAAATGGAAAGGATTTGTCGTCATCATCTTTAAGTCAGTGTCGCAGTTCGCAAGTTGATTATGTAAGTACGTCTTGTGAAGAATCTTTGTTTGTAGAACAAATTTTGAACATTAATGTTTATGAAAACAACGATTTTGATATAAAAGTAAATCCAAACATTCCAATAAATATTCAAGACAGTGTGAAAAGAATAGTCAAACCAGCTTTTTGTGAATCTGTTAGAAACAATATTCCTGTAGAGAGTCAGTTCAAAATGAAGATAGTGTTGTGTAAGGATGCTCCATTTCATAGTTCACCGCGAAGGTTGCCGTATTCGCATAAAATCGAGTTAGAGAAGATTCTTAATGATATATTAAGCCAAGGTATAATACGTGAGTCTAATTCAGAATATGCTTCACCTATTGTTCTCGTCGAGAAGAAAAATAAGGAGCTTAGGCTATGCGTAGACTTTAGGGAGCTTAACAAAATTACTCTTCGCGATAACTATCCCCTGCCTTTAATCGAGGATAACATAGACCGGTTAAAAGATAAGAAATATTACACCACGTTGGATTTAAAAAACGGTTTTTACCATGTGCCACTTGAGGAAGAGTCAATGAAATTCACGTCGTTCATTACACCGATTGGACAGTATGAATTTACCAAAATGCCGTTTGGGCTTAAGAACGCTCCGTCTGTTTTCGAGCGTTATATAAAGCACATATTTGGTAAATTGATATTGCAATCGAAGATCTTGACTTATTTAGATGACCTTCTTATAGCGACGGAAACTTTAGAAGAACACCTAGATATTCTTAACGAAGTAATTAGTATCGTCATTAGCAAAGGCTTAAACCTTCGATTAGACAAGTGTGTTTTTTTACAAAGTGAGATCATGTACTTGGGCTATAAAATAAACGAAGCCGGTATTAGTCCGAATGAGGTTAATCTTTCGGCTATTAAGAACTTTCCGCTACCTACTTCAACTAAGGACATCCATAGCTTCCTTGGACTTTGCTCCTACTTTAGGAAGTTTATACACAAATTTGCTAACATCGCAAAGCCTCTGTATGATTTATTGAGGAAAGACACTCCGTTCACATTTGGTCTTAAGGAAATAGAAGTCTTTAATTTGTTGAAAACCAAATTGATTTCAGCACCTGTTCTATCAATTTATAGCCCTAATAATCCAACAGAACTCCACTGCCATGCTAGCTCGCATGGATTTGGTGCAGTCCTACTGTCCTGACGCTTAACAAAAAAACATTGAATCCGCGAATATCAAGATGGGCGTTGGAGTTACAATCCTATGATTATTCAGTTGAGCACAGGAAAAGTGATCGGATGTCACACGTTGATTCTTTAAGTCGATCTTTCAACATTTTGTATGTGGAGGACGAATCGTTTGAATTTGTTCTAGCCGCCGCACAAAAACATGATCCAAAGATAGTTGCAATTGCGGAAGGGTTGAGTACTTCCGAAAGTCCACACTATGAAATGGTTGATGGACTAATTTATCGAAAAGTTAAAGACAAGATTGTTTTTTATGTCCCATTTAACATGGAAGAGTAGGTTGTTAGAACTCATCATGAGTCACTTTGTCATCTGGGTGTAGACAAATGCTTTGAACATTTATCCGGGACTTACTGGTTTCCAAACATGAAGGAGAAGATTAGAAAAGTTATTAAAGGCTGTCTTAAATGCATTTATTTTTCACCGGACTCTGGTAAATCAGAAGGAATCTTACATCCAATTCCAAAAGGAAAGATCCCATTCGATACGCTTCATGTCGACCATCTAGGCCCTTCATCTCATTGCAACAAAAATCACATTTTAGTGGTTGTAGATGGTTTCACCAAATTTTCCAAGCTGTATCCAACTAAAACCACTTCGAGTAAGGAAGCTATAGAATATTTGAAAACCTTTTTCGCAAATTACTCTAGACCTAACCGAATAGTTTCTGACCGTGGATCTTGTTACACATCAAACGAGTTTGCAGAGTTTTTAAAGGACAACAACATACAGCACGTCAAGGTAGCAACACACTCACCGCAATCTAATGGTCAAGTTGAGCGGCTGAATAGAGTGATAACACCAATGCTTGCAAAACAATGCGAGTCGTTTACCACAAGTAATTGGGACAAAAACTTAATAAAAGTTGAGTTTGCTATAAACAGCAGTGTGAATCGTAGCACAGGTTTTACACCCAGTAGTTTGCTATTTGGTAGGGATCAGAAGGGAAAATTCTGCGACAAGGTGAAAGAGTTTTTAGCGAACAACATTGATTCTGAAGAAGTTAGTCTACATAAAATTAGGGAAAAAGCTCAGGGAAAAATTGAGAAAGAGCAACTGAAGAATAAAAGATATTATGACAGCCGTCATAAAAATCCAACAGCTTATAAACCAGGAGACTATGTCATGATCAAAAACGTAGATACAACACCAGGCGTAGGCAAAAAACTTTTGGCTAAGTTTCGTGGGCCATACGAGGTGAAAAAGGTCTTGATGAATGACAGGTATATTATAGGTGATATTGACGGATTGCAATTAACAAGATTGCCATACAAAGGTGTATGTTCTCCGAACAATATGAGGTTATATGCGATGCCAGAAGCTGATTTAAAGACTGGTGAAAACGACAAAGGAATAAATAATACTTATAGAACTGACGACAACAATCACATTTGAATAACGATCACCTGAAAAACAGCTGTTTAATTTAAAAATATATGTTTGTTTGTACCTGCCAAAATGTCGATGGATATTTCTTTCAATGTTTGAAACGATATAATTAATAATGTATCTTAACTTTATTTGTTTTGTATTTCAAAGATATTCGACTTAAAATTTCTAATTTTCAAAAAATTCATGAGATGACAAATTCAGTAAGAACGATTAATTATTTTCAATGCAATAGTTATATAACTTTTCATATGTATCAACAATCATTTCTAATATTAAAAATATCAACTAAATGTTTATCTTTAAAATTTCAATAAGAAATTACTTTTAGGTAAAGAAGATTATTGTAAAATATGTCTATTGAATAGTATTCTAACAAGTATGTACTATACAAAATGTAATGTATCTTAAGAAAAAAAAGTTTTATGAAAATTATGTATAGAAAAGATATTGTAATCGGGTCGATTATGCGGTCAGAATGGCCGAGTTGTAGGCATTTTTTTGTACACTACTGTAAGTGTTCTCGTATAACATATACTTAAGATTGTCAGAAGTAAATATTAACCGAAAGTAAGAAACTATTGTCATATCGTATGATGCTCACACTATCTCATTTCTTTTACATAAGCGTACCGCTTCATATGAAAGTATAAATACAACCTGTCATGTCAATTTTCTTTCTTCTCAATAAACTGTCGTAAGTAGCACATCTCCTATCAAGTTGTTTCATTTGACTCGCTCGCCTATCCTACACATCAAAACTCGCGCGAATTTAATTTTTTTTACGATTGTTCATCCAAAATTTTAACGATGCCGGCATCGCGCGGATTTCATTTTTTTACGATTTTTCATCAAAAAATTGATCGATGCCGGCATCGCGCGAATTTCATTTTTTTACTATTTTTCATCAAAAAATTGATCGATGAAGGTATTGCGCGAATTTAATTTTTTTCACGATTTTTCATCAAAAAATTGATCGATGTCAGCATCGCGCGAATTTCATTTTTTTCACAATTTTTCATCAAAAATCGCGCGAATTCAATTTTTTTTTACAATTGTTCATCAAAAATTTTAACGATGCCGGCACCGCGCGAATTTCATTTTTTTTACGATTTTTCATCAAAAAATTGATCGATGCCGGCATCGCGCAAATTTCATTTTTTTCACGATTTTTCATCAAAAAATTGATCGATGCAGGTATCGCGCGAATTTAATGTTTTAACTATTTTTCATCAAAAAATTGATCGATGCCGACATCGCGCGAACTTAATTTTGTTCACGATTTTTCATCAAAAATTTGAAAGAGGCCGGCAACGCGCGAATTTAATTTTTTACGAGTTTTCATCAAAAAATTGATCGATGCCGACATCGCGCGAACTTAATTTTGTTCACGATTTTTCATCAAAAATTTGAAAGAGGCCGGCAACGCGCAAATTTAATTTTTTTCACGAGTTTTCATCAAAAATTTTAAAGATGCCGGCATCGCGCGAATTTGATATTTCTACGATTGTTCATCAAAAAATTGATCGATGCCGGCATCGCGCGGACTTCTTTTTTTTACGATTTTTCATCAAAAATTTGGTCTATGCAGGTATTGCACGAATTTAATTTTTTTCACGATTTTTCATCAAAAAATTGATCGATGCCGGTATCGCGCGAATTTAATTTTTTTCACGATTTTTCATCAAAACTCGCGCGAATTCAATTTTTTTTACGATTGTTCATCAAAAATTTTAACGATGCCGGCATCGCGCGAATTTAATTTTTTTTACGATTGTTCATCAAAAAATTGATCGATGCCGACATCGCGCGAATTTAATTTTTTCCACGATTTTTCATCAAAAATTCGAAAGAGGCCGGCATGCGCGAATTTAATTTTTTACGATTTCTCATCAAAAATTTGGTCGATGACGGCATCGCGCGAATTTCATTTTTTTCACGTTTTTTCATCAAAAAATTGATCGATGCCGGCATCGCGCGAATTTAATTTTTTCCACGATTTTTCATCAAAAATTCGAAAGAGGCCGGAAATGCGCGAATTTATTTTTTTACGATTTCTCATCAAAAATTTGGTCGATGACGGCATCGCGCGAATTTCATTTTTTTACGATTATTCATCAAAAATTGGTCGATGCCGGCATCGCGCAAATTTACTTTTTTTTACGATTGTTCATCCAAAATTTTAAAGATGCAGGCATCGCCCGAATTTGATATTTCTACGATTGTTCATCAAAAAATTGATCGATGCCGACATCGCGCGAATTTCATTTTTTACGATTTTTCATCAAAAAATTGATCGATGCCGGTATCGCGCTAATTTAATTTTTTTACGATTTTTCATCAAAACTCGCGCGAATTTAATTTTTTTACGATTTCTCATCAAAAATTTGGTTGATGACGGGATCGCGCGAATTTCATTATTTTACGATTATTCATCAAAAATTGGTCGATGCCGGCATCGCGCAAATTTAATTTTTTTCACGATTTTTCATCAAAACTCGCGCGAATTTAATTTTTTTCACGATTTTTCATCAAAAATTTTAAAGATGCCGGCATCGCGCGGATTTCATTTTTTTCACGATTTTTCATCAAAAATTTGGTCGATGCCGGCATCGCGCGAATTTCATTTTTTTACGATTATTCATCAAAAATTGGTCGATGCCGGCATCGCGCAAATTTAATTTTTTTCACGATTTTTCATCAAAACTCGCGCGAATTTAATTTTTTTCACGATTTTTCATCAAAAATTTTAAAGATGCAGGCATCGCCCGAATTTGATATTTCTACGATTGTTCATCAAAAAATTGATCGATGCCGGTATCGCGCAAATTTAATTTTTTTCACGATTTTTCATCAAAACTCGCGCGAATTTAATTTTTATCACGATTTTTCATCAAAAATTTTAAAGATGCCGGCATCGCGCGAATTTAATTTTTTTCACGATTGTTCATCCAAAATTTTAACGATGCCGGCATCGCGCGGATTTCATTTTTTTTACGATTTTTCATCAAAAATTACGTCGATGCGGGCATCGCGCGAATTTAATTTTTTTCACGATTTTTCATCAAAACTCGAGCGAATTTAATTTTTTTTACGATTGTTCATCAAAAATTTTAAAGATGCAGGCATCGCCCGAATTTGATATTTCTACGATTGTTCATCAAAAAATTGATCGATGCCGACATCGCGCGAATTTCATTTTTTTCACGATTTTTCATCAAAAATTTGAAAAAGGCCGGCAACGCGCGAGTTTAATTTTTTACGAGTTTTCATCAAAAATTTGGTCGATGCGGGCATCGCGCGAATTTCATTTTTTTACGATTTTTCATCAAAAATTTTAAAGATGCCGGCATCGCGCGAATTTGATATTTCTACGATTTTTCATCAAAAATTTGGTCGATGCCGGCATCGCGCGAATTTCATTTTTTTACGATTTTTCATCAAAAAATTGATCAATGCCGACATCGCGCGAATTTAATTTTTTTCACGATTTTTCATCAAAAATTTTAAAGATGCCGGCATCGCGCGAATTTGATATTTCTACGATTGTTCATCAAAAAATTGATCGATGCCGGCATCACGCGAATTTAATTTTTTTCACGATTTTCATCAAAAATTTGAGAGAGGCCGGCAACGCGCGAATTTAATTTTTTACGAGTTTTCATCAAAAATTTGGTCGATGCGGGCATCGCGCGAATTTCATTTTTTTACGATTTTTCATCAAAAATTTTAAAGATGCCGGCATCGCGCGAATTTGATATTTCTACGATTGTTCATCAAAAAATTGATCGATGCCGGCATTGCGCGGACTTCTTTTTTTTTACGATTTTTCATCAAAAATTTGGTCGATGCCGAATTGCACGAATTTCATTTTTTTACGATTTTTCATCAAAAAATTGATCGATGCCGGCATCACGCGAATTTAATTTTTTTCACGATTTTCATCAAAAATTTGAGAGAGGCCGGCAACGCGCGAATTTAATTTTTTACGAGTTTTCATCAAAAATTTGGTCGATGCGGGCATCGCGCGAATTTCATTTTTTTACGATTTTTCATCAAAAATTTGGTCGATGCCGACATTGCACGAATTTAATTTTTTTCACGATTTTTCATCAAAAATTTGGTCGATGCCGACATCGCGCGAATTTAATTTTTTTCACGATTTTTCATCAAAAATTGTAAAGATGCCGACATCGCGCGAATTTGATATTTGTACGATTGTTCATCAAAAATTTTAACGATGCCGGCATCGCGCGGATTTCAGTTTTTTTACGATTTTTCATCAAAAAATTGATCGATCGCGCTGATTTCATTTTTTTCACGCAGATAATCAAGGGAAAGCCGTAATATGTGATTTTTACCGAAATTTCGTAACCTGGACAATATCGAAAATTTTGCTGGATATGGTTTCTCCAGCAACGAGTCTCTCTCTAATTTTTTTTGACGATTTTTCATCAAAATGCATGAAAAATGTGCAAATTTTGCAAGAAAGTTGCTGGAATTGAATGTGCGCTTGATAGGAAAGAATACGCAATGGGCATTTTCATCGACATAGAGGGCGCCTTCAACAATGCGACTTTTGGCTGCATTTGTGACTCAGCTAGACAACACGGGGTAGATGGAACATTGGTATTGTGGATTAGGGCAATGCTGATGAATAGAACTTTGGTTGTAGATGCGGACTGTGGCCGCGTTTTATGGCAGGTGTAAACACAGGCTGCCCTCAAGGTGGCGTTCTGTCTTCACTGCTTTGGTGCATGGTAGTTGACTCTCTGTTGCATACTCTCAATAGTTCAAACGTCTACGCTCAGGCATACGCGGATGATGTTGCCATACTTTCTGTCGGGTCATGCCTACAGACTGTTTGTGCTAATGCGCAGGTAGCCTTAGACTTGGTCGATGAATGGTGCACTAGGCTTTCCGTCAATCCTTTGAAAACTGAGGTTGTTCTCTTTACGAGAAGGAGGATTGTGACCGGTCGGACTCAGCCAGTGCTAAAAGGCGTCACTATCCAGATCTCCGATGCGAAATATCTGGGAGTGATCCTGGATAAGAAACTTCTTTGGGCAAAGCATGTCATGACATGGGGCTTATTACCGAAAAAGGTCCTCTGGATCTATACGGCTATGGTAAGACCTTTTCTAGCTTATGCGTCCCTTGTTTGGTGGAGAGGACTTTCGCGTAAGTATGTGACTGCCTTCTGCACCAGACTCCAAATAACGGCCTGTCTCGGCTGCACGGGAGCTTTCCCGAGTACGCCTGGCTCTGCTCTAAATGCTCTGCTTGATTTACTCTTGATTTGCTCTGCTTGATACTTTTATCATGGACTGTACTATCAAAGCAATCTATCGTCTTAGACGTGATGGCTTTTGGTATCATCCGCACTGGAGTTTCGATAACCTTGCGCGACACTTATTCTACGACCCAAGTTCCATGGATATGCGTTCCGGACTGACTTCAGCAGGGTCTGAGCCTGGACTGGGCTGTAGTCGAATCTTCAGGGATGACTCCAAAACTAGTCAAGGGGCTGTCGCTGGTATCTTCGTGGAGACCGACAACACTAGACTTCACTATTCATTAGGCAAGCATGCCTCTGTTTTCTAGCGGAGATCTATGCTATCCTAATGGGTGCCGACTATATTGTTGAGAATAGGTGGCGGGGTCGGAGTATCTGCTTCTGTAGTGACAGTCAGGCTGCGCTTAAGGCCTTGCTCAACCCTGTCACCCGTTCCAAAATAGTTCGAGTCTATTTTCATTGTTCATGTTCATTGACTCTTGTCCGGGTCCCAGGTCACACTGGGATTTCGGGAAATGAGATCTCCGATGAGATTGCTAAGCTAGGCTCAGAGGATGATTTCTCAGGACCTGAACCTGCGTTGGGTCTTCCCGCGTCCTCGGTCAGGGCGTCCATTGACGATTGGCTCTCCTACGAGCACAATTGTGTGTGGCACGGCTCTCCAAGAAGCAGGCAGACTAAACGTATGCTACCGAACGTCTGTAAGAAATCAGCGGCATTCTTGCTGTCTCTCAGCAGAAAAGATCAGATCAGGTGGCAGATCTTCGGCGCTGATGTGGTGAGTGCTGATACTGTAAGCTCCTCACCACTGAAGTGCATTCTCGGCTTTCTCCGAAAGTCGAAGAAATTCCAGTAAAATGGGTAATACTGGATACTGCTTCCTAGTAGTACAATGGACCAGTTGTGTCTGAGTGCTCCAGTGGAGTGTTTCCTAACGCGATAAAAAAAACAGTTTAGACTTAGCTTTTAGGGCTGATATCTCATAAACTATTCATGTGTCATCTTTGGAGGTTCCTTTGGATGCACTCTCTGGCACAGAGGTCGATATCAAAACCTCTGCTTGGAAGGTAGTAATACGTCCTTCGTAGCACCATACAAAATACAGCATAAGACCCTTGCGTGTTCGAGTTTGACCTGCCACAGGACACCTTAGGAGTGTGTTTCAGAGTATAGAAGGCCGGATATGACCGACCAGCACGTCTGAATAGGAAACATGGCGACGGAATTTTTACTTTAGATGTTTGTTGGTAGAGAACCAAATCTGGGCTTAAGAGCCCTCAAAAACAAAGTAAACCACATTGTTGGAAGACCAGCAATAGGTGATGTGTTGTCTGCATTTTTGCTTGCTCCAATCAAGAAATCGTCTTGTTCATTAGTATCGCAATAGCGAACCATTCAATTAGCTACTATGGAGTTGATTTTAAATAAATGAAGATTGCGCTTTCAATTTCAGTCAATGTATTCATATTGTGGTCAACGAATCGCAATGAATAATTTATTTCCATACTCTATACCACCCTACTTCACATTTCAAACACGTCTTTCAATTCAAAAAAAAAAATCGAAAAAATACCAATTTCCCGGACTGGTCTATCAAATCACTTTACCAAATCATACATATTCAAGAAAATAATTTCTTTGAATCCTCCCCTGACTGACCTTGAAAGGGGCAAATAAATTATTAAGTAAAAAATCCCAAATAAGTCACGAACGGTTCAGAAAATATGAACGCAATTTTTTCCCTAATTCAATTAATTTACAATCAATCGAAGGGTATTCATCCGGTTCATCTTTTCCTATTTATCCCATGAAACTCTCCGGACTGCTTTGGATCAATCATTTTGCACCTACCAGCTACTACCACCACCCACACATGTCTTAGGGATGGATGGGTTTTCGAAAAGTTCACGTATATGCCATTTCATTGAAAATGGGCCTGAGTCATCCATTTCGTTTGGTGATGTCGACGAATTTAGTCCTTTAGGGACATACATATGATGAAAGACCTTTTGAATTTATTTATGAGCACATCTCATTGTCAGAGGGTAACGGAAAAAAAAAACAAAAAAGGAAAAAGACATGAATCTACGAAGAATGTCCTGCGGGTATTCGTCAGCTGGTGACGAATTTGGGATCAAAATATATATTTTCACAAAAGAACCCAAGAGAGAAGTAAAAATGAAGTTTTCTGCTGAAAGGACACGTGCAATTGCGACAAACTATGTTAATAGTTTTTCTTTTTTCCTCGAGCTCTATTCCTTTTGGGATTTTAATATTATTCGGAGAGTATCAGACAATCTAAATTGAAAGAGCTTAGACCTTCTAAGACAGTTTAAAGGTCGAAGTTGTATGCTATAGACATTTTGACGCAATGAGCAAAGCTGTCTAGAGTCATTTGTCATTTGCAACACTCGGATTATATGTGTGGATGTGTCAACAGTAACCCAATTTTTGTTTGTTTAGGGTAAAGTAATGATGACGTCTTCAACTCCAATATGGTTAGACTATCTTGTATGAGTGAAGGGACTCGAATCAAGAAGACAAGAACAAGGGGAAGAAAATCCCGGACGGCAGTATGTCGAAGTCAGAAAGTCTTGACAGCTTTAAAGATCCAGAATTTGAACAAAAACGTCAAGGCAAAGCAACTGGTCTTAAACCCATAATGCAAGCTCGTCAGAACAGTGAATTTGTGAATGTGTTTAGATTACACTTAGGAACTTCTTCTTTCTCCTAGAAAAAATAAAGATCCGCTGCCCTTGAAACTGCTCTACGTGTCCCGCATCGCGTATCTAATTTGGATCTTGAGTGCTTGGCTTAAATTCAGAAACTTTCCTATACTGGATGGCAAAGGTAATAAACAGGCAAAAAGTTATACATCAAGTACTTCCCACAGAAGAACGGAATAACTTCTTCAACTAAGCAAGATAGGTCACTATTCACTATCACAACAGCTGATGGCCGTGGAAATAGCATAGGACAACATATGGAGAATTTGCAACGAGGACAAAGAAACAGCCTTATCAGAATAGGCTATTGTTACGCAGAAAAATATCGACCTCATATAGTAAAGTTTGTCGTCGAATATCGTCCGTAAAGGTAAACAGGACCGAATAATTTACGAAGAATTTTTCGCTCGCAACGACTGATATCTTCATCCACTTTCGATAAAGTCTATGCTTCAGCGCCATAAAGGAGGAGAAGGGATGATCAAGGTCTATTATAGAGTCTCAGAGTGGCAGTCCGCTGAGTTCAACCAATTATGTGAATATCATCGGCGTATACTAGTAGTTGCACAGACAGTGAGTTTCGCACAATCCTTTCAAGTACGACGTTGAAAAAATCACATGACAGCGTGTCTCCTTGCCTAAATCCCTTTTTGACATCAAACGTCTCGGTGAAGTCGTTACCGACCTTGATGCAGCAGCGAGCGTTCTTCATCGTTATCCTGCATAGGCGAACGAGTTGGGCAGGGATGCCAAAACTATGCATGGCTCTGTATAGCTCGTCTCTATAGATGCTGTCATATGCGGCCTAATCGATGAAAAGATGGTGGGTATCGATTTGGACTTCTTGATTTTTCTCCAGGATCTGCCGAAGTGTGATAATTTGATCGATTGTAGACTTTCCTGGTCTGAAACTACACTGATAGGAGCCAATCCGGTTATTGATGAAGAGTTTCAGACGTTCACACAATATGGTAGATAGGATCTTGTACGCGATGTTGAGGAGACTGATAACTCTGTTGTTGGCGCAATTGAGGGGGTCTCCTTTCTGGTGGATCGGGCAAACGAACAAATCTTAGAAATAATTTGGTGTATGCTTTCTACCATGTCATTTCCAGCTGCTTTGAACAACTCGGCTTGTAAGCCGTCTGGTTCAGCAGCCTTGTTGGACTTAAGTTTAAATAATGCTAACCGCATTCATATGCTAAGCACCGACTGTGGCTCTACTCGAGATTTCCTTCTTCATCTTTGCAGGCTTCTGTATGGGTCTTGTTGCTTTGAAACGTTCTTTTTACCTTTAGGTAAAACTTTCGTACTTAGTTCCTGGAGTACAATCTTTCAACATCAATAATCGCGCGCTTCTCTTCCCTTTTTTTATTCTTTAGGAGAAGCCGATGTTTCTCCAGTCTATTCTGCTCGTAGAGCTCACGGGCAGCCCCGTCCTTCTTTGCAGCTCCGCTTTGCATGCCTCGTGTTTATTTGCATGTGCTTGCCGGCATTCCTCGTCAAACCAGGTGGTGGTAGGGTGAAACGCAACACATCAGTTGCGGCACTTCTGATGGCCAGTTGGCAGCGTTGCCATTAGTCTTCAGCACTTGATGCTGACGGCACAGAAGTCTTTGAGAGATTTCAGAATACGCGTTCAGCGAAGATTCTGGCTGTCTCTTGGGATTGCAACTTTTCGAAGTTATATCTTCTCACAGTAGCTCTTCTTTATTATAGCATTAGGGATATCCGCATTCGTAGATATCCTGCAGGCTAAGCTTACGAACTGTCCTACCAAAGATGTCCACCTTTCCTATCGTGGCATTAAAATCGTTTAGCACAATTTTAACGTCATACTTAGGACATTGCTCATATGTTTTATTGAGGAGCTGATAGAAACATTATTTGGTGGCGACGTGTCATAAGACGCTCGCTTACGTATTGAAAGCTCAAGACTTTTTGCATAAGTCTGATGCATATGACCAATCCACTTCCGAATAAGTGCTGCTTCAACTACCTATAGCAATCACCATAGTATACGTCACAGTTGTTCATCCTCCTTTTGCCCGGCCCATCCCATCGCAGATATCATGCTGGATGGCGGTGATATCTGCATTATAGCAGTCTAGGGCCTCTGCTAGTTGTTCGACTGCACGTCAACTGTTAGGAGTCCAAACATTCCATGTGCAGATTCGAAAGTCGTTGTCCTTGTTTCGTTTCTGGGATCGTCAACAGTAGATCATCCGTGGATTATTCGTTCTTCGTAACTAATTGTTTTTTTTCCGTGGTAAGAAACCTCAAAGGTCTTAAGTAAAAAAAAAAATACACATTTACAAATTTTTGGCGCGATTGGTCCATAGGACCCAGGGCCTAGCTTCTCACAACCATTCGCGAAGGATCCTACTGTGGGGCCGTGAAAGAAATTTTTAGGTGTTGTCGCCACAACTGCCACCAACGTGGAGGTGTGGCGTAGGAGTTAATAGTTCTTCGTTGAATCTCCTCGTCCAAAGCCCGTCAACGTAAACGGGACCGAAAATTTTACAAAGAATCTTCTCTCGAAGTGATCTAAGATATCTTCATCTGCTTAAGATGCCATAAAGCAAGACTAAGATGATTAAGGTTTTCTACAGAATCTTCTTAGTTGTTCGGGATAGGGCTATACTACTCTAATTCCTGAGATGTTATTATCAGAACTTATAACAGAACCGAGGTAGGCAAAGTCCCTTACTACATCAAAGAAAAAATCATAGCAACTCTCAGAAAAAAATGCAATGCATCCCAAGTAGCCGTTGTGCGACGTTGCACATCATCCCCTTTCAGAGAATATCCCCGACAAGAGTATACCATAATGGGACACTCATAGATAAAATATTTCGTTCCGATAATATACCATGATAGGGTT
The DNA here is from genome assembly GCA_905220385.1 of Xylota sylvarum. Classification (NCBI taxonomy): domain Eukaryota; kingdom Metazoa; phylum Arthropoda; class Insecta; order Diptera; family Syrphidae; genus Xylota; species Xylota sylvarum. The sequence continues at coordinate 33,262,132 of LR999960.1, forward strand.
GACTTTTGGTAAAGAGAACATTTTACTTATTTTGTGAATGTGATAGGAAGCAGAAGGGTTCCAGTCAAACTTCAATAACTCTCCTCAACCGTTCCTATGCCATTATAGCACTTTTTGTAAACAATAACAAACACCATGCGTACTACCACCGAGAATCCCCGGCATTGTTTGTAAACAAACCTCACCAGAGTTACTATCGTTGCCATGTCAGTATAGCAACCAAAACTTCCAAAACAAACAACCGACGAAAAAACTGCTTAGTTTTGAAAACTTCTCCACCACGAGCACTCGGCACGAACTTCACAGAACTGATGTCCAATAAAACTAAATTTATTATCAACACTTCTGGTAAATATCTAAAAGATTCACGCAGCTGACAGATTAATTTTCTTCGGAAATTCCCACCGATCTAGTTGACTACTTTGATGCAATATCCGGTCACGAGGACCATCAACCCGTTGCGGAATTTCTGGAATCCGATGAAATCACAGTGATTGCTGCGACTAGCACCGATGGCAAACTCAAGTTTCATCATCAGATTCCCAACGACGATGTCTGTTTGTTGTTTTATAAGATTCCCAAAGTTGGGTCACCATCATCGTCGACAGCACACCATAGAACTACAACGCTGATGGATAACCAAAGCCTGGGAATGCTCACCCTGGAGGGTGGTATGGTAAAATCGATTTACAATTCAATGTCGAGGGTCTTCTCGCCGCATGCTGTGGTTAAGGTAATGTGAATGGAATGGATGTTTGGCTGAGTGTGTTTGGTTAATTTGACAACTTTTTGGTGGGTAGAAGGCCGAGTATAGTCCGGAATTGAGTAGTATTCTGGAGAGTTTGCATGTATCCTTGGGGTCGACATTGGGATTACCCCAGTCAGGTGGGTTGTTTTGTTTTAGTTCTGCGAACTGGGAAATTGTCAATTTGGCTTGTAGGTATCGGTTCAGTGGCCGATGAGATAAAATTCTGGAAACAAAAGTTGGACACATCCAAGTCTAGGATAGATCGCGAAATGTCGCAGGTTTTCATTGGGGCTTTGGAAAATATTGACAAGCAAATAAGGTGAGATTGGATTGAATTTGCATTTCAGGTGTATTGACGAGGGTATTTCCAGAAAAATCGACCCTGGAACAATGGGAACGATTGAAGAGTTTCTTGATGCCGCCCATAACTACTTAGACGAACTGTGGCGGCTGCCATATAGCTATCCACAGAACCGAATGACAGATATCCTTGACATATTAGGTGCGAGCTCATCCACTTACGTACATACGTTGACTATAATTGATGATTTTTTTCCAGGAAACTTAGTCTTGATTGCCTGTACTGAGAATTTGTCCACGGAGGACATTTGGAACTTAAGCTCCTATCACGTCAGCAGTTTGATGAGTCAATGTCATGACATTGTCGATTCTTGGATGCAACTCTGTGACTCCCTAACTCGACTCTTCTGGCCTAATTACATTAAACATCCATGGACTGGTGACCCACATGTCCCGAAACGTGGCCAATTGTTCAAAGAACGCTTGGGAGAGATTAAGAATATCAAGAATCTTTTCAAGCAAATCGTGACGCTCTTGGACGACGAAGATCTGAGGACTATGTTCACTTACAACTCTCCATTTAAGAGTAACTAACCGACATCATTCGAGACATCATATTTATTTTCTTACTCCATGTAGATATTGACATTCTTGACACAACAGCGAAGGGTAAAACCAACTGGAACAAGGCTCTTCAGCAATTTGAGCAGATCTTACAACCTATCGATGAAAGAATAGCCTCTGCACTCAAAGCCCAGCTTCATAACTATCTCAGCAACCCACGACAGATTATATTCATATTTTCGAAGTATGAAACACTAATTCAAAGACCAATGGTCTTAGAACTGTTAACTATCGAACGAGAGCAGTTTGTGCAATCCTTGCAGATACTCTTGCAAGATTTACGCAAGGCAATGAACGATACGAATATGGAACCAGATACAGGACATTTGTCGGTGATTTGCAATGAATGCAGATGGCTTAAGGTTGTGCAATACCAGGTGAGTGATGCAGTTAATTGGGATGAATTTGTTTAATGATCTTCGAAAAATAGATCACTGAAATTGAAAAGGTCAGCCATCTAATCAGTGGACGTGAAGGATATGAAAAAATCAATAAAGCCGTTCAAGAGATAAAGGAAGAAACCGAATCCCTACTGAGGACTAATTTTGAGATTTGGTGTGGACAGTGTACTTCAGCGGTCAAAAGTGGAGAGCTTAGGTGAGTAGGGATCAAACAGAAAGATATACAGTCCTCCTAGTACCCGTGTTTGTCGACAAAATTTTCACAAAAAAATGACAAAGTTCTGTTCACAGTTCTTCTGCGGGATTTTCTCAATTCGGTACGAACTATAAAAAGCTTTTGGGAACAGTCATTCTTCCCGATGTAACTTCAATGTCAGATCTATTAACCACTTCATCTTAAATGTTTGCATAGCTCATGATCCTTACCTTAGACTCACACCATAACTCCATGCTCATAGTAACGCTCTGCAAAGCTCTCGTTTCTAAAGAGCCATAATTGTTCTTCACAGTTCTTAGCCACGTTTCATTAGTTCGATCCAATCTCCCTGACTGAGTGAATGGATTTAGTTGCATGACAGTTTTTGTAAAGGACTTGTCTTCACCCGACTAGTCCTTGTCAACCCATCACCTCGGTGATATCTACATATGTGTCCCTAATAAAAAGAATATCATTCCAGACTCCGTGACGACCAACCAGTTGTGAAGTTTGAAAAAGAAGGTCGTCAACTAATGCGCGTAACATTTAATCCAAAGCTTGTAACCTTCTGCCAGGATGTGAGGGAATTTGAAAATCTCGGTTACACTGTTCCTATCGAATTACGTTCCTCTGCAACACATGCTGCTAAGTTCATGTCATATGCCCGTCGCTTACAGCAGATCGCAACTTTTCATAACACGATCGGTGATCGTATGATACCCTGTCAACGTCCAATAATGCTGAAGAATGCTATGGAACTATCAAGACTAGTTCAAGGTGAACCAGTCGCTTGGAATGATGAAGAATCTGTTCAGAGCTATGTATCTGTGCTTCAAGCTGCAGTTTCCAAGCTCTCGGCTGACAATAACCTCTTGGTTGGGTATCATGAGCAGGCAAAAAGAACGGTAATTTTTTCAGCGCGTTCACCCCTCTTCATTTAGTTAATGTATCTCACTTCTAGATTGTAAAACTTATGAACACCGATCTGTTTACACAAGGTCAACTATGGAAGGATGAAATGCGTCATTTGCGTGAACTGGTAGCTAGTTTGGAGCGTCAAAACTACACAAATCTGGACGCCTTTAAGTTACATTGGGACCACCAATTGTATAAGGTGTTGGAGTATCAATACCTTGTGGGTTTGACCGATATGAACAACAAACTCCCCGACATTCATATTGATATCATGTTTCGGTAAGATGTCACTAATCACATCCTTAAATGGTTTTTTTTTTAAGGACACTTCTCTCTACAGCCAGCGGCAACTTACATTTCGGCCACCAGAGGAGGAAATTCGAGAAAAGTATTTTACCCAACTCCGACGATTTCTTGAACGTCCCTGTGGATTCCGTGGCCTTTCAGAAAAGAGTACAGAGCTGTTCAAAAACATGGTAGAGGTTAACAGAAATCAATTTGGACCACTCTTCAAGAAAGCCGAGGATCTTTTCGCTAAATTATCGGAGTTTAAGAAACTGTGGACGCCTTGGATTGCACTTGGATGTGTTGATGTTGATGAGTTGTGTGGTATTCATTTGACTGTGTGGGAGGATTGGGATCGGAACTTTAAGGCCTGCAAGAATTTTAGCCAGAAAATTGCAAAAATTCAAAAGTAAGTTTTGTCTTTTGTTTTTGAGTAATATTTTCTCGAAGTTGCGTTAGGTAAGAATGAGTGCCTGTGCCTTGCTTTAAGTAGTTGGACTCCATTTAAGCCCTAAGTAGTTCCACCTAGTTAGAAGTGCATACCCTGTTCCCGATTTCGTCAGATAGTTAATGACCCATAAACAATATCTCTAGGGGGTTTCCAAAAGACTTCAAAAGCATTAAAGGCCATATAGATACACATAGTAGATGAGAAATCATATATTTCCAGACTGTCAAGTGATATTTTGACTCTGTGGTACAATAAAGATGATGAATAGACCAAGGCAATCACATTCCTAGGCTCTCTTTTGTCGCATTAAAAGTGCCGGAGCCTTAGTGATTAAGAATTTGGAACACCATTCAACCCATTACAATAATTAGACAAAGATTTATTAAGACTAACTTCATCAAGGATATACATAAGTACATATCTACGTATTTGCTTTTTCAACGACTTTTGTTATTTGAGATACAATCTTTCCAGTAACAGAAATACAGTGACCCGTCTATTGCCAAGAAGAATTTAGTGTCAAGCTGGTTAAGGATACATATGTTGGTAAACATTCTTGTTAAAAATGTATTGTCTGTCTTTGAACAGGATTACATTTCGATGAAACAGATGAGATTGGATAAAAATGTTGTGGAATGCAATGGTTTGAGACTCAGATGTTGTTAGGTTGAATTACTCCATGGTTGGTGACCAAACTAATCAGCGATAGTAGTTATTAAACTGAACACACTTCTTTATTACCCACCTTCTGTCAGTTACTGAAGGTTTGTCTATATCCAATGATGTCCTCGATTCTCTCGACCGACCGATACATTTAAGAATCCTTTTGCTATGTTCACTATACGCTCTTAACCACTCATTCTTTTGTCATGCATCACAATCAAATAAGATACTTCTGTTCAAAAACTATGATTTACTATTATACCAAGACCCTTTAGATTTCAATATTTTTTGTTGACTTGGCTTGTTCAAGAATTTCTATGTACTTACTGGTATTCATCAGAGGAATTTTCCTCTTCATACTTACAACCAATAAGCCTCTCCAGTTAGCGAGATCTTTGGCTAACTACCTCCAGTCATCTTCCAATTGTGCGCCCCACATAAGGCGAGGTCTTCCTCTACTGAACTTCCTCTTCCTAGTTGTAGTAACATTTTTTTTCATGTTCTTACCTCTTGAAACATGTGGCAAACATTTGAGGGAATAACTGACATGAAACCGGTCTTCACAATCCTATTTCCATTCGGAAACAGCATCAAAACTTAGTGCTTAATACGAATGATTGGGACAAGCATGCTGTGCCAAATCTCATGCATATACATATGTGTACGAGTATGTATCTACCACAATTATAAATATTTTATCTTTTAGTGGCGAAGAACAAATCGATTGCTTTGTAATAAACATTTTGCCGCTGCGTTCCGATATCGAATTTATCAGTCGCCGCTTTTGGGAATCCCTGTCCAATAGTCTCCGCACATCAATCCTCAACGATGTTGCAGTGATCCAAGATTTTCTCCAGTCTTCAATGCAATTTTTACAGAACGTTCCTATGGATGAAGCATCAATTACGGAATCTGGAATGAAATACGAAAAATTGATATCAGAGTTGCCAAAGGTAACAACTACTTATTCCATCCTTAGTCCTTATACTGATTGTCTTTCCCTCAGATCAACACAACATTGGAAACTGTTAAAGGAAAGGATACCTGCCTTGCTGGCTGGTGTAAAGAACGTGTATCCGCATTAGCTGGAATTCTCCTGCAATGGGATAAACTTCAACCGTTAATTGAAAACCATGCCGTGATCCTTCAAAGACAAGTGGATATAATAAAGGATCAAGCCAACTCTCAAATTCAAAATCTTCGCAACGAAGCTGAAAAATTCATTCTCCGATGGGAATCAACCGTTGCCGAGTTGGAAGCCAATGAAAATGCCACTTTGGAACTCTTCAAGGAGCGGAGTGAACACTGGACTAGTATTAAAGATAAGAAGGATCACCTCTTAGCCGAGTGTGCTAAATTTAATATGGAATTTCCTGATGATATCCTTCAGCCATTCGATGAAATCGACTCTAAAGTACAAAGTCAAGAAAACCAATGGAAGGTCTATGATGATTTTCTGACTGAATTGGATGTCATTCAGGGAGAAGAATGGGCCATATATCGACGTAGGCCATACGTTCTGACGGAATTCATAACTAAATGGGAAGGTTCGGTGCATTCATCCATTGATCTACCTTCAAAGCGAATTCGACAGATGGTGGAACGTCTGCAGACTGTTGTACCGAACTTACAACTCCTTCAGTCAGATGCCTTGAATGAAAGGCATTGGGCTAAGATCTTTATGCTGCTTAAAAAGGAACCAAAGCCAATGCATAGTATAACTTTGAAGGATGTCTTAGACGATTACAATGCTCTAGCGGCAGTTTCTACGGAAATTTCTGTAAGATTTTGTAAAGAATAAGCCTACAAAGTGTGAGCAATAATTGAGTCTTTATAATTTCAGAACATAGCAAAGCAGGCTGCGTCGGAACAGGTGGTTCGACAAGCTCTAACTGAACTTGACCAATGGGCTGTTACTGCGACATTAAAGTTAACAACCCACAATGATTCTTCTGGAAATGCCGTATCTCTGATTAAGGATTATCAGGAGATTCTTAACAAAATAGGGGACAATCTGTCCTTACTGCAATCGGCTAAAAACTCCAGTGCTTTCGATGCATTCTCTGATCAAGCTGAACTGTGGGAGAGTCGACTTAATACCTTGGACAATCTCCTGACTGGATTGAATCGCTCGCAGAGAAGGTTTGTTTGCAATAGATAGCGATTAGTGACTGCTTCCGGTCGTGTGAAAGAAAACTAATAACAATATAACGATGTTATAAGAAGCCAGGTCCATTCTCCAGAATTTAGGGTCAGGATCGGTGTAAAGATATGTCTGTGAATAGATCGTCTATTCTACGATGCTGATTTATACAATCTGCAAAAGATGTGGTAAAGAGTTGGCTTTTCAGTCCCATCCCATAACTATGTACTATGTATGTATGCCAGTCAACCAGAATTATCAGCTTTTGCAACTTTATAGCAACTTATAGTTCGCTTTTGTCAACGTTTTATGAGCGTTTTGAACGAGTCACTTTTAAAAGTACCTTTAGAGCAGATATTGAGCAGGTTCTCATGGCAGAAGTTATGCCGAAGCATATTCACATTTGCCCTATATACTTACATATTTAGTATCCAAATTGGGCCGATTCACCGAGTGTACATTCATCGGTAGACGCACGGCATTCGTCACTAGAATTAACATGCTAGGCTCTTACATCTGTTGGAAGCACAGATAACATTTTTTAAAATATATTTCGAGTGAAATTCAATTTCTTTGACTGGTGTGTGTCTTATACCCAAGAGTCTAATAGTCTGATTGTCACCTGTTGTGCTTGGCGACCTAGGGGGTCCAATTATCGTGGGGGTTGGTCGTGTTGATCTTGTCGGGGCCGAATTCCAAATGTAAGAACAAGACTCTAGTCTTACTTGGGCTAGAATATAGAATTAGGGATGTGGTCTGTTGGCACTATATTATGGCGAAGGTATACAGAGGTTGAGCGCAAGAAAGGGTTATGTTTACAACGTTTTGTGCGTCTATCCACTAAAAACTGAGGTTATCCTTTGCCAATCCACTCAGCCATTGCTAAATGCCGACGCTATCCAGATCACCGATGAAGGATTTTCGGAATAGAAAATCTTTGGGACATGTAATATGTCAAATTCATCAAAGTCAGAGCCTTGACTTTGATGAATTTCCACGGGTGACTCCGAAACGAGTTAAGGGTTCGGGGCTGGTGTCTTTGTGGAGGCCGACAACGTTCGACTCTAATAATTGTTAAATAAGTATACCCCTCTTATTCAACCGCAGACTTATGCTATCTTAATGGCCATGTAAAGAATAGGTGTAGGAGTCTGGCAATGTGCATCAGCTCTCCCTACCTCTTTCCCAGTTGGCGTGCTTCTTTCTCTACTGTTATGTTAGACGTGCATCTAGGACCGCCGCGTATCCTGCCATCCTGAGTAAGCGAGTTCCATTGCATTGCATGGCAAGCAATCGAAAAATGTATCAAATCCAATGCCACTTGCTTCGTTGTATAGTTGTGGCTATTGGTTCAAGACCAGTTCTCCGATAAAGCTGTTCGTTAGAGATACGTTTTGGCCAGAAAATCTTAAAGATATTGCGTACCACCTATTAACGAACGTTTGTACCTTTTTCGTGATGGTAGCGGTAACTCTCCAAGTACCACATCCATATAGCAATACGGATTCAACGCTGGAACAGAACAGTAGTAGCTTTGTGTTTAAGCTAATGCAATTACTTCACCAAATATTTTTGGTTAGCATCCCAAACGCTGGCTCTGCTTTGCCATTTCGGCTGACTATATCCAATTTGGATCCGACATTGGTTGAGACAATATTCGAAAAGTATTGGAAATCCGCTATTCTACTTTCTACTCTTTCAACCGTTTGTCGAATGTAAGAGTCCATCGAATTCCTCCGTTTCCCGTTGACAAACTAGCATTTAGCACATCGCATCAACAATATATGCCTTGCTGAAGCCCACTTTAAACTTCGAACTTCTTGAACAGCCTTCCTCTATGCAAAACGTGACATGCAGACCCAAGGTATGTAGTCTCGACAATGGTAATGATCTCATCCTTACTGGGGAAATGTGGTGCGAATTCGGGTATTTCCTACTTTGGACACCTCAGTTTGACTTCGGTGCATATTGCTAGCGAATATACGGTTTTAAACCTCTCCTTCTCTTCTGCCATCTCTAAACAAAGAACCGTCTAAGCTTTTCGCCGGGTGTTGGGTAGAGCTGCGACCACCTAGTAGTTCTGTAAACGGTTCTGCTGTCGCACCTTCTTGCAGCTTCTTCTGCTTCAGTAGCAAACACATTGATGTAATTGCGCTTGTCACGCCGCACGCTACTCTGCATTTCTCTCATCTTCATGCGATATAGGGACTCTGAATCGATCCTCACTGTTCTTGAAGTTGCTGCAAATCGAAATCTAAGTTGTTTTCGTTCGTCGATATTTCTCCAAGTAACCTCGGAAAGCCAGGCATGGTGTATTCCCAGCGATCGACCGACAATTCTCTCTGCACCTGATGTGAGAACCGTTTTCACAGCATACCAATGGTGTTGTATGGTGGCGGGCAGTGAACTGCTGATTGATTCCACACCACGTGAGAAATGGTCCTTTAATTCTTGGCGCACTGAGAGATCACTAAGTCGGTCGGTGTTGAACCCGGGTATCCTTGTGTCGTTTGATCTTCGAACGGCAGCTATCCGTAATTGGACAGTCGCTATCATAAGATGGTGATCACGTACCAACCCCATGTGTGCTCCACGTGGGTTTCGGACGTCTAGGATCTTTTTTCAAAAGGAGATCTAGTAAAACAATCACAGGCTCAAAGTTTTTAAAACCTTTATTTCGAGCGATGACAGCGCAACCTACACATCGAAGTCCATTTCTTATATGTTAACACCAAAAATGAGGTCGAAGTCGCATATTAGGAGCTACCCAAATAGCTACATTCACCTGACCACCATCATACATCAGCAAAATTTTGTCAAGGATATCGCCTTGGATATCATTTCTAACCAAAATTTTCTGTTGAGGTACTGGCCTGATGCCGCCATCCACCCTAAGACCTCCCAAAGCGCTTGTCTCATCACTAAATCAATCTGCTATAGAAACTGTTTATAAAAAGTCCTATAGATCAAATAACCTTACAGTTTGCCAAATGCGTGGTGTTTTGTTAGACCTGTATTCGCTTAGAAGGACTGTCCAGCGGAATTTATCTGCCTCATTGGAAAGACACTCTACCAAGATTGCCAGCATCAAGGTGACCAATGCAGGCGCAATACCAGAAATTAAAAACGTTTTAAACAGGATTGTGATTGCATCCAAAACGTTTAACTTCATATTTGTGTCCCGCGAACCTTTCAAAGAACAACGACAAATAATATGGATCACTCCTAGTGCAATCATAACAATTGGTATTGTAAGGATCCAAGTGATGAGTAAGCACCGATTGTATATGGTAAGGACTTTGCTTCTTGTGAATTAGCTCTGGCATATGTTGTACGAAAAATTAAAAAGTCCCAACAGTTTAGTAATGAAAAACATGAGTCTGTTTCCCTTGATGGGGCTCCGAGCTTTGCAGGATTCGTTCATATCAAACTGTGGCACATCGAAACTGATGTGAAAGCATGTATGTACGTTCGCAGATCGATGTGCTGTTAGGTGTTAATGGATAACCATCTCATTTGACTGCATTCCCGTTGAATTAATGAATTAAGTCATAGCACTCTGTAGTAGTTATGTTATGTTAGGTACGTGGGTAGGAAGAAGAATCCACAACGCCATACTCAGATCAATACAGACCCATTGTGATACCCATAAGGGAGTGATATCGCTTGCCCATTGGTTAACTCTAATTCTACAAATATGATTCCTATGTACTTTCATTGACTGGCCTGCTGGATAAATCTTGTAGGTCTCGGAAAAGGTGTCGCCCGAGAAATTTAAATCTAAGGCGGATAGGACCTGGACAGTGACAGAAAAAATGACTTCCAGTGACAGAAAGATTGACTTTCTCATCTCCACATCTACATCGAAACATCGAAAAGCTGCGATCGCAAGAGATCACCAGAGTCGTCGCCTAACGGGTATCTTGAAATCATTCAACGACTCCAATGCCACCAGCGTCAAGCGCCAAGGACCACTGCCAAATGATATGATAGATATCACTTCTAAGAAATCCCTGGTCTAATGAAGGATACCGAGAAGCACATCCTGGTTAACAAGAAGCATACAAAGCGGCATTGGTAGAGGGTGGTTTCCGCTGTATAGATTATGTCCCGTGATGACTTCTAACAGGGTAGAAAGGGTTTACCTATCCTTCTGCATAATTCTGTCGGTCTTTATCGAAACAAGGCCATATACTTCTTGTGATCTAGGGAGGATCATCTGATTTTAGCCTCCCTACTTCGAGCTTCAGTCTGCAAGGCGGGATGAACACCGATGTGTCGATTTGTTCTGATGTAGATTCTGAACCTCTTCTGGCCAATTCGCCGGCCTTCTCATTACAAGTACAAATATTTGACGCAACAGGTCCAGTGATTCAAAAAAGATATCTGAGCCTACAGCTACATCTATCGACCCGTTGTATTTTGTCTCCAACTATTTGACTGACTTATCTTAAGGGTGCTAATAGCTGCCGAAAGGTATACGCAAGTCGAGTCAACAGAAGTCCCACTTCTCACTACCCGTCTAGAACGAAATCTACTTTAAATGCAAAGCGTCTTAATGACATCCTAAGAAAGCTTCGACATCCTTTGAAGATTCTTGTTTTACCGCGAATTCGTGGGCTGTAGGTCATTAATTCAAAGTCAGCAACATTTTCGCCACACGGAAGTGCTAATGGTGTGATGGCTTTCGTTCTTGATCTCCTTTGGCTTTTATCCTTAATATGTTAGGTAGGTTGCGGGAGTGCAGCGTCACTCGGATCTCAACGGATCCATTGTATTCCCCGGTATGGGATACCTGAAATAAATGAATAAGACAATTAGTCCAACAGTTAGTCTATGGCGGGAACGGCCCTCCTGAAGAAACCCGTTTCTATGATGAATTTCAGGATAGTTTTAGGTGGCGTAGGTCACTGAAAAATACTTTTTCAAGGGTTGTGTATGTAGTTCTCTTGATACTTGAGCAGTCGCAGAGAAAATTTGTTGGATCTTCCTCTACCTCTGTGCCACCACAACCGCTGCATATATCTGTGTTGAGTTGTGGTCCGTGTGGATGCCAGTGAAGAGGTCTATTTAGTGATAGAAGTTCTGTAGTCCTTTTTTTTTTTTTTTTGTATTGGGCCCAAAGTTTTCTAGAGACGCGGTATGAGGTGAGTGTACTCCACCTTGCGTTGGCCATGTTGTGAAAGTCCGAAGTATTTTTGGACATGAGAAGACTGATGGACGTTCGATTTGGAGCCTTTCTTAGCTAATTCATCGACCATTTCATTCCCTTCGAAGCCCATATGTCTCAGAATCCAGCAGACCGTGATGCTGTGCCTCGAGCTGAGGGATTTGAGTTCCTCTTCACACCTCTTAACCAGTTTTAACCCATCCGTCAGAATGGACATGGACATCATCTATCTAGAGGGCAATTCGGAGTCGAGCTTGAGGCTGAAGTCAGTGTGAGGGTTAAGGTAGTGAGAAGGCATATTAACATTTGACCACTTAGTGATGGTGCTGTGTCCGATTTGTTTACTTTTACACAGTTATGTTTGTAGGAGTCGTGGGTCACTTTTTGCCGCTTCTTCTTTAGTGAAGAAATCCAGTAGGCAAAGCCTGAGCATGGCTTCAAGGGTGGCGGTAGTTTTTGTTCTACTAGGGTAAGGTGAAAAGTTCTCGGCCTGACGCATAGATGGCGTTTCAATCAGCAAACATTTATGTTTCCTACGTGGGTGCACTTTTCATTAGTTCGTATGACAAATTTTAACTTGTTCTGTCAAGTAGTTTGTTTACGCGAATTTTTGCAGTAGACGTCTTGCGTGTTCGTTTCGTTAAAATGGATAAACTTGAATATCGTGCGGTGTGTGCGTTGGCGATGGGAAAACTCCGGGATTTGGAATACGATTTGCTCAGCCATCCCCCTATTTATCTGATTTGGCACCCCCATACTTCCATTTGTTCCCAAACTTGAAGAAATTTGTTTCTGGGAAGCGCTTCGCATCCAATGCAGAAGTTGAGAGGGCCGTAGATGAATATTTTTACAGCCTTCCAGACTCTCACTTCCGAGAAGGAATACTGATGTTGAAGAAACGCTGGACCAAGTGTGTTGAAGTCAAGGGAGATTATGTAGAAAAATAAAATCTTTTTTTTAACTGAAAATCGCAGTATTGTCAGGCCGAGAACTTTTCACCTTACCCTCGTAATAGCGCTGGTGGTACCTGTACACGTTAGACGTTGGATTCTTGTGAGGGTATTCCGGTTTATGACTTTTGCGGCAACACGCCACCAGACTAGACAGCTGTATGTGAAGATAGATCTAAAGATAGCGATGTACATCTAGTGCATGGTGACTGGTTTTGGTCCCCATTTTTGGCCGAATATTCTGCTGCATGTGTTAAATTCTATAGAGGCCTACTTTGTGTGTTGAAGTATATTGTCTTTACAATTCAATTTTCGATCTATTATGCACCCTATCTTGCCTTTTCTGATATTTGGAGTTGGGCTCCGTTCAGACTAGGTAGCTCATAGTTCGGTTTTTTGTTCATTAAGACCAAGACCGCGGCGTTTGGCCCAGTTATTCAGGGCGTTCAACGCTGTTTGTAGCAGACCAACGATTGTGGGCACGAACTTTCCTGTCACTAATGTGATGACATCATCAGCATAAGCGATGGCCCTAACTCCGTTTTGGTCTAAACTTATAAGGATTTCGTTTGTCGCTAGATTCCAGTGTAGTGGGGATAAGACTTCACCTTGGGATGTTCCACGCGACAGCATGAGCTTGGCCCAATTCCTATTGAGTATAAATACATTCTATCCAATCTTATATGACAGGATCCACGTTCGTCTAGTATTGCTGTTCTACCTGATTTCAAGTCTACTTTGTTGAAGGCCCCTTTAATGTCCAGGAATGCTGCTATTGTAAATTCTTTTTGGTGGATTGATTTTACGTTAATTGTAACCATCTCATATAGGCATGTTGGGCAGGTGAGATGTCCCTTGGGGTTAATTTGGAGGGAATGTAGATGTCAAATATTCTTTCTAGGGTTTTGAGCAGGAAAATGTTAGACTGATCGTTCTAAAATTCTTTGCTGTGGTGACTGGGTTTTTCCGCTTTGGGGATAAAAATGACGTTGACTTATCTCCATGATTGGGGTACATAGGTGCAGCTTAGGCAGCCTAGGGAAATGCGTGTTAGCCACGGAACGAAATATGCCTTTGAGCCTTTCAGCATTATTGGAATAATGCTTTTATAGGAGGAGAAGGTGTCAATAGCTCATGCTACTTTCTTTTCGTCAATAATTTGAACTACCGATTGCGTTCTATTCGGTATAACACGAGAACAGCGTGGCGTATGACGTTATGATTTTGAATATTCATTTGGTTTCTTTGTAGCGGTCCCAGTCATTGGGATTTCTTGCGTTTTGAACCACATTGTACAGCCTTCTCGCTTCTTTGTGTAGACACGGCAGTTCGCTGAACTACCAGATGGGGTTGTTTTGTTTTAGATAAGGGGCAGGATTTCGCGAAATTTAGGACGAAATCATCGAAAACCAATCATCTGAATTGAGTTTTGTTATTACTACACTACAGTAAGGCGTTTTAAAAAACATTTCCAAATCGAGTCAAAAACTCCAGTCAAATGAATAAGAAACTACATCAAACTCAGCACATCGACAAATCGTTTTGTTATTGGTAAAATTAAACAGAAAAACGGCTGAACATGCATCCGTATATGACATCAGCGACCTCTTTGTTCCACCAGTACCTATACCGATGGCTTTTGTGAGTATTTTCATCCAAGTTGCTGAAACCAACTGGCTGCATTCACAGGACTCAATTACGTTCGTTACTGAATTACTGTTAAACGTTCCGCCAGTATAATCATTCACCCAGGACTTTAATTCCCCCACCTACCACCACTGAAATGTACTAACCACAATTTCTGTATAGATGGGTATACCTAGAACCAGTATTTGGCGCAGGAACTCTGAAAAACGAAGAAGTCCTCTTCAAACGCATCGACAAGGACTTTCGCTATGTAATGCGCGAAATTCAATCAGACGCCCGAGTCATCTCCATCATAAAAATCAATAACATAACCACCATCGTAAACTCCCTAGAGAATCAATTGTCCCGGTGTCAGAACAATCTCATGTCCTATATCATGGTATGTAAATAATTTTTTTTTTATTATCTACTACGAATGTTATCATTCCCGGTTCACTTAAAATGTTTTTCTTTGTTTTGGCTTTTCACAGGACAAAAGGAATTCCTTCCCAAGATTCTATTTTCTCGGTGACGATGACTTATTGGAAATTCTTGGCCAAGCCTCAAAGGAGGAAATCATTCAGAAGCACATCAGAAAGCTTTTCCCCGGATGCCACAGCCTTAGCATTGCCACAGCGAACGATGTGAATACCATTAAAGCTGTGCACAGTGCCGAGGGGGATATACTGACTCTCAAGCAACCTGTGCCGATGAAAGGACCCATCGAGGTAACGTTGCTGAATTCCACGTCTAGGTTATAATCACTCAGAGGAGCTACTTTTCTTCTCGTTTCCTCCATTAGAACTGGTTGAATTTGCTTGTTACATCGATTCAGGATACTCTCAAGGAACAAATAGTTCAGTGTTACACCAAAGTGGATAGTTTCAACGAGCAAATTGTCGAAAAGTATCCAATTCAGGTGTTGAGCACAACCAAAGCGGTTTACTTTACCACCCAGGCGGAGAGGGCGATTGGATCGATGGCATTGCAGAAGTTGCTACAATCGTTAAATGAGGAAATTACAAAATTCGCCAAGTTGAAGATTCAGAGTAAGGATTCGTTGGTGCAGATCAAACTGAGGGCACTTTTGTTCGACTTGGTGCACTATGTCACCATTGTGGAGGAGTTGTTGCAGAATAATGTCACAAGTGTCACCGACTGGCACTGGTTGCAACAGATGAAATTTTACCTGGCCTCGGATTCGAGAGTGTCGGTGAAGATGGTTTTCGCCGAGTTTGAGTATTCTTATGAGTTTCTGGGAAATCCAAATCAATTGGTTAGCACGAGTTTGACACACAAGTGTTATCTGATATTGACACAAGCCATGCACATGGGATTGGGTGGCAATCCATTTGGGCCGGCTGGAACGGGTAAAACTGAGTGTGTAAAGGCATTAGGAGCTAAGATGGGACGTCTGGTGTTGGTGTTTAATTGTGATGAGGTAAGGAATGTACTCGTATGTATGCATACATGTTTCGACATTAAGTGTGAAAAATGTTTTTTTTTTGTTTTATTATAAGAAAAGGTGAGAGTTGTAATTAGGGAGTAGGTCTTCAACACTCAATCAGTCATTACGTCCACATACGATCCGAATAAAAGTTCCTCGTAAAGAGGAACAGTGCAAATCAATGAGAAAATTTAGGTTAGGAAGTGTTTGTTTAGACAGACCACACACCGTTGATTCCATATCCGGGTCTATTGCCCATTTTTAGACTATATTCCCTTGCATTCTAAATTTTAAAGCTGCGTAGGCTTGTGGCCACCATGCGTCAGACTACTAAATGGCACATTCGAGGTTCGATTTCCAGACAACAACAAAAGTTCTTTCTCGATCCAAATTCTCGCGAGCGTCTGACAAACATTCGGGATTACAATTGTCATGAAAAAGCTTCTCAAAGCCCAAAATAATCATAAGTAGTATAACTTAACAGAATGTAAATAGGCTAAATGTATGCTCCTGAAGGCCAAGCATCTCAATGAGCTAGGTTTAGGTGATACCATTGTTTGCGACGCCGGTTTAAAGGGCGTCCTGCTTTTCCTTCTGTCCTCATTACGAAAGCACTTACTCGTTTTCCACCAAAGAAATGCTTTCTGGTGGGAACACTAGACTAGGACTGATGGAGGATATCATGCTCTTTAAGTCAATAACGATACCAAAAGTCCTTAGGTCATGTGGCTTGCGACTTGCGATAGTGTATTCATATTTTTCTCTATCATAGTTCCTTACAAGTTCCTATGTCAGTTCGTGGACTACTTGTTCCGAACCTTCGTGTTGACCTAAACTCTTTGTGTTTTTATTTACCCTATTTAGAATATCGACACGGAAGCAATGGGACTGATCCTAACTGGCCTGGCCCGATGTGGAGCTTGGGGCTGTTTTGACGAATTCAACCGTTTGCAGGAAGCAACACTCTCTGCAATTTCCATGCTGATACAACCAATACAAATAGCTTTGAAGGACAAAGCAGAGCAAGTCCAGATATCCGACAAAACAGTAAGAAATAACCCTACCACTCAACTTCTATACATAATCCAACATTTTAGATTAAAATCAACCATCACTGTGGCATCTTTGTCACACTCAATCCAGCTGGTGAGGAGTACGGTGGTCGCCAAAAGCTACCGGGTAATATTCAAGCACTCTTCAGGCCCATCGTGATGCAACAACCAGAACCCAAAGAGATATCTCGTGTCATGCTCTTCGTCGAGGGATTTCAATCGGCAAACGAAATCGGAGATCGTATCGTAGAACTCTTCGACTTATGCAAAAAGATGCTATCCGCCCAACGTCACTACGATTGGGGACTTCGTGAACTTAAGACCATTCTCCTGGCGTGTGGTGTTGAACTTTGTAATATACAATCCACCTCATCATCCATCGAAGGCAACGAAATGGAAATTGTAGTTCATTGCCTACGTGCCAACACCATGTCAAAGCTGACGCAACCGGACACTCTCCTATTCGATATGTTATTGCAAAATGTATTTCCCGAAATTGAAATTACCACTCAGCGGGGCTCAGCGCTAATGCAATCCATTGCCGAGTCCTTTGCCACTCTTGGTCTGTGTCCCAATGACAGGCAAATTGAAAAGGCTCTTCAGTTGTACGAGCAGCTTGTCAAGCGCATGGGGGTGGTGATTGTTGGTCCCCCCGGATCGGGAAAGACGTCCATCATCAGTGTCCTACGTCAGGCTTTAGCTGCAAATGGACGTACAATCCGTACCCATACTATCAGTCCCAAGTCTATGAGTCGAGTGCAATTGCTGGGTAAACTTGACGCTGACACAAGACAATGGACGGATGGAGTCCTAACCACAACGGCGGTGGCTGTGAATTCAGAACCACCGAACGTTCACTCATGGATTATATGCGATGGCAGTATTGATCCGGAGTGGATTGAGGCATTGAATTCGGTGCTGGACGATAACAAGTAAGTTTAGTATTCTTTGTGTGCGATTAATACGTGTTTAGGCGGAGAGAGAAACAGAAAGAGTGTACATAGTGTAGAAAGGATTGGTTTGTTTAAGGATTTCTGAAGTAAAATTGATTGCAGCATAGCGATTGTGTGTGTCAGTGTTGTTAACCGTATAATAAAAGCATTTACACACGTATGCTGTTATTTGTTCTTCATCCTTTCTTTACTTTCTTTACTGACTGATTTTTTTGTGAATAATCGTTTCATAAGTATATTTGATGGAACCAAATAGTAATCAAAATTGATGTGTAGGAGTCTCATAGAACTGAAACAGTAGGTACTGTACACCATGGCAGACTAAAGCGGAGTAGGTACGGTTCATCGCTGGTTTCGGGCAGGTCCGACGCTGTCATTAATTGAGACTTGGACGATCAGTACCTCAACTAAAATGGCGTAAAGTGATCGGAAAAGGGCTTGTTCGTCTGGCAAATGTCTAAATTTAGGCAGCGGCGCCCCGATTTACAAGATGGCTGTTTATTCTGCTTTCGATTATTATACGCCTTTGAATACAAATCTCATGGGAGTGTACCTGGGAGACATATTGGCGGTTTTGCTAGGTCTACATGGAGATATTGGGATTTAGCTGGATGTGTTGTCTTGGATTATTTTAAAAGTATCGACAGTTGAAGCTGGCCATGGTATCAACAAGCCCAAGTCATGGCATATAAATTCCATGATGTTTAGCATTCGATAGGGTAGACAAAAAGTTCACATGTACATAGTGTCATAAGTAGAAAAGCTATTCTAAAGATATTGTGAGGTTAGGTTAGGTTGCAGGGTTGATGAGGGAAGAAAAAATGCACCTCATCACAGTTAGGTCCCTGTGGACCCATTGTGATGCCCAATAAGGTGTTGGTCCCAATTCTTGTAAAAGGTTTATTCCTTATTGGTCATTGGTGAATGAAATGATCCTGGGAAAGTTCTAAATTGAAACATCAGACAATTCTTGTAAGTCCTGAAAATAATGTCTTCCAATTGGTTTGTTTCTCAAGCGGCATAGGCTTGGAGAGTGACAGAAGAATGAGGTGTATTCTCGTCAGCCTCTTCGTTATCGCAGACTTTAAATACATAATATGTAATTCATCGTCGAGTTAAAGACGTTGTTAATTAAGTACATATATTCAAGTGAAATAATTTAGTAAGACTCTGCGGTGCGGAGAACTGGCGTCCATTCGCTCTGTCCTAATCATCTCAAACGACTGATGCGCAGGGGTGCCAAAATTAAAGACAGCTCTGTATTTTTTTTTTATAATGTACTTACACTCAAGGGATTATGAGAATACCCTTATAATGTATGCAAGAACACAGCGTAAGCGATATTATTGACTTACGCCTAAGAGTATGCACTCTTATTGATCAGCGTAAAGTCGGAAGTAGAAGAGAAGATAGGACAGATTTTTCTGGTGTAGTGGTTGAAACTCAGGTGGTGTTAGGTTTCATTACTCCGTGAGCTCTGTATAGCTCGTCTCTATTAATGCTGTCATATGCGGTCATAAAATCGATGAAAGACGGTGGATTCCATTTGGGCTTTTTGAGTTTTCTCCAGGATCTGCCAAAGTGTAAAGATTTGATCGCTCGTAGACTTTCTTGGTCTGAAATCTCACTGATAGGGGCCGATTAAGATGTTGATGAAGGGTTTCAGACCTTCACACAGGATGGCAGATAAGATCAGTGATGACAGTTCAGTCAAGATAACATTGAAACTCCACGGTTGCTTTTGAATCTAAGTTTTTTCTTATTAGTAATCTCCATAAATAATAAAAAAGTGAATAGATTGCACATAAACACTGTCCTTTTCATCTGGCCATAAAATTTACTGCGATACATAAACATTTTTTATTGAATTTGAACTTTATCAGTGATCTATAACGCGCAATGACAGACCCAAGTTCTTCTCCTCGCACAACAAGATTAACATCCAAACATGCAAAACAATTTAGTTCGCCAGTGTCATCTCTAAGCAGCGACCTAAAAATGCTTGACAAACGGTTGGCTAAACAAATTATTGAATGCAATTCTCAATTAAAACTTACCATTGAAGAAAGCCAAAATAAAATTATGGAAAGGTTGGACAGAATTGTTTCTGAGTTTACAAGCCGCTTTGATGACGTTAGCAGAACGTTAGCTGCCCTAACAGTTCGTGTGGAGGTGCTGGAACAAACATCTGATTCTGTCGCGTGTAACAAAATGGATACTGAAATCTCAGAGTTAAAAGAAAAAATAGATGTCATGGATCGCGAAAAATTGTCCAGTGATGTTATTCTTCATGGAGTCCCTATGACAGCAAACGAAGATCTATGCACCATGTTTAAGACTTTGTTTTGTTTTTGTTTTTGTTGAGAGGAAATTTTGTATTTGATTCGAGATGTCTGAATCTAGATTAACTTCCAATGGCAAAAACGATAAATTGCGCATTCTCCTGAACATTTTATGTAAACAAAGTGAGGGGCTGCGTGTATGTCATTTGAATGCACAAAGTCTTTCCAAAACGAAATTAGACGAGTTCAGATGGCTGTTTGTTGGTTCCAGTGTTGATGTTATATGTGTTTCAGAGACTTGGTTTAAACCAAATGTAAGGGACGAGGTTTATTCATTACATGGATATAAACTGTATCGGGGTGACAGACATGATCGAGTAGGAGGTGGTGTAGCCATTTACATTCGTAAATCGCTATCGCCGAAACTGATCTGTAACTCAGTCGCGGGTAGTCAGATAGATTCTTGTTTTATACAAATCTTAAGCGGAAGAAGTAAATGTCTTCTTGGTGTGGTGTATAGACCAAATAAAAATGTAGATTTAACCTCCATTTTCAGTTTTCTTGAGACCAATTCACCTGCTTTTGCTAATACAATTTTATGTGGTGATTTCAATTGCAACATTTTAAATCATGGTGAGTCTAATCGTTTCATGGATTCAATGAAATCACTCAACTTGAGTTTAGCTAACGCTACAATTCCAACAAACTTTGATACTAGTTCTGGCACTCTTCTAGATTTATTTTTGTCTAGCTTTGGTTCAAATGTTTTTTATAATCAAGTTTCTGCCCCGGCTTTTTCGAAACATGATTTAATTTTCTCCACATTTAAGCTATTGGTTAATCGGGAAGAACTTATATACTCATACAGGGATTTTAAAAACATTAACCCTGAACTCTTAGAGCACGATCTTCGAAGAATTTACTGGTAACCTATATACTTTGAATCCAATCCTGATGCTCAAGTTGATTATCTCCAAAATACACTTTTGCATTTATTTAACAAACATGTTCCTACAATAACAAAGCGTGTAAAATGTATGTATAATGGTTGGTTTACCGAAGAGATTAATGAATTGAGGAACAAACGTGATGTCGCCTATAACAGGTGGAAGCGCTATAGGCTCCCTGAGTTTTATGACGCCTTCCACCAGTTACGCAACTTGGTTACCTCCAAAGTGAAACAAGCTAAATGGAAATACTACAAAAAACATTTTGATGAAAATCTTCCCTCCAAAACCCCTTTGGAAAAACTTGCGTGAGCTGGGTGTTGGGCGCAGTAGTGTCCGGGAGGAAGAGAACCTTGACCCCAACCAGCTCAATAGGCAGTTTGCATATATACAAGCAGCATCGGCTTTGTCGAATCAACCTATCAGTACTGCATCGAACAGCTCCTTTGAATTTCACAGAGTTGAGCAAACTGATATTGTCAAAGCGATACTCCAAATCAAGTCGAAAGCGGTTGGTGTTGATGGTATTCACCCTTCGTTCATCAAAATAATACTTCCCTTCATACTTCCGGTTGTGACTTACATTTTGAATAGTATAATAACGACTTCCATGTTCCCGTCTGCATGGAAATTAGCAAAAATAATTCCAATTCTGAAACAGAAGGCGTCAGCTAACTCTATGGCTGAGTACAGACCAGTTGCTATCCTTCCTTATTTGTCAAAGGTCCTGGAGAAACTTATACATAATCAGGTTTCAATTTTTGTCCAACGGAATAAGATCCTCTGCTCCAATCAATCTGGTTTCAGAAAAAAACACAGTTGTACAACCGCATTACTCAAAGTTACTGATGATTTGCGAACAGCTTTAGACGAAAACCTAATAACTTTTCTAACGCTACTTGATTTCTCCAAGGCCTTTGACACAGTCAATCACACCATATTAATTAATAAACTGAAGATGCTATGTGGTTTTTCTGATTCGGCTGCAAAATTTATTCTCTCCTACCTCCAGGGAAGAAAGCAAGCAGTCTTCTACAACAACAATTTTTCCGAATTCATTGAAATATCAACAGGCGTTCCACAAGGCTCAGTTCTTGGCCCTCTTTTGTTCATGCTTTTCGTTAATGATCATCCTACAGAAATTAAATATTCATTATCACATATGTATGCAGATGATGTCCAATTGTACATAAGCTGTAAGCCCGGGCTAACTGCGGAAACTATACTCAAGCTAAATGAGGATCTTCGTAGGATTTTAAATTGGTCTCAAGAAAACTTTTTGAAACTGAATCCCATTAAATCAAAATGCATGGTCATTAGCAGAACCGAATCAAATTTAAGCCATTTTCCTGCTATATGCCTTGGAGATAATCCAATTGAGTATGTTGGCAAGACTAAAAACCTCGGCATCTGGTGCAATTCTAAGCTAAGCTGGGATGATCATGTTACTACAATAATCGGTAAAATTTATGGTTCACTTAGAAATTTATCGGTATCCCAAGGTTACACACCACCAAAAACTAGACTTATGTTAGCAAAATCCCTTCTCGTGCCCATCATAGCTTATGGTTGTGAAATCTGCTGCTGCGTCCAAGCAATTACCAAGAGAAGACTTAATGTTGCGTTCAATAACATTGTTCGATATGTCTATGCCTTAAAACGCTATGATCACGTTTCTGATTACACCAAAAGTATTCTCGGATGCTCATTAGACCAGTATCTGAAATTTTGTACCGTTAAATGTCTTCACAGGATTATAACCTCCAAACAACCTTCATATCTGTTCGATAAACTAATTTTTGCACAGTCAAATCGGTCTTTAACTTTAGTTCTTCCGCGCTGTTACTATCTTTGCACCGAGCGTCAATTTTTCGTTTATGCCATTCGCATTTGGAATGGACTTCCTCTTAGCATAAGAAGATCTTGTTATGCAAATTCCTTTGATCAGACTCTCTTCAGGCATATGGCGCTTAATTAAATAAGTAATTGAATTGACTTTAAAATAGTAAATCTAGTTTAAATAAAAAACGAATTTTGTTTTTCAATTATTTGTCGTGAATTTTACATCTAAGTTATCACTTCACAGGTAAATTAAATTAAATTACATTATTGTTTCAATCTCTTTTCCGAATTGCATCTTCATTTATAACTTAAAGATTACACTAGTCTATTGTAAATGATGTTGATATTAATAAATAAATATGAAAATATGAAAATATGAAAATATGAAATATGATCTTGTACGCGATGTTGAGGAGACTGATACCTCTGTAATTGGCGCAATTTAGGGGGTCTCGTTTCTTGTGGATCGGACAAACGGTGCTGAGATCATCTGACCAAATTTTAGAAATGAGTTGGTGTATGCTCTCTACCAGGTCATTTCCATCTGCTTTGAACAGCTCGGCTGATAAGCCGTCATGTCCAGCAGCATTGTTGGATTCAAGCTTGGATATTTCTATCCTCACTTCGTTTTTGGTCAGGTGGACGGAAGTTTAGGCTATATTCGTCTAAATTAAATGGTTCATTCTGCCTGACAGCGGGATATTGGTCTTCGTCGCCTTTGTACAGTTTGTCGAAGAAGTTTTTCTATATTCTCAGCACCGACTGTGACTCTACTACGAGGTTTCCTTTTTTTTTTCTGCAGCCTTTTTTTTCTGTACGGGTCCGATTGCCTTGAAACGGTCTTTTTACCTTATTGTAAAACTTCCGTAAATTATTCCTGGAGTACAATCTCTCCAAATCTTCGATCGCGGGCTTCTCGTGCTTTTTTTTTTCCTTCTTTTAGAAAAGCCCTATGTATGTTCTTCCCGTCTCTTCTGCTCTTAGAGCTCACGAGCAGTTCTCATTCTTCTTTGCAATGTCATTCTTAGGACATTACTTATATGTTTTGTCAAGGAGCTCGTAGAAATATTCTTTGGTTCTTGTCGTTCTTGTCCTCTGTGGGAGCATGAGTCCATATTTGGCTTATGTTCGTGAATTTAACCTTGATGCGGATTGTCATCAGACGCTCTGCCGAGTATAACGAATCCCCATCCAAATAAAAGCTGCTTCTGCTGCCTATAGCAATCACCGTAGTATACGTCACAGTTTTTCATCCTCCTTTCGGCCGGCCCATCCCATCGTACTTCCAGGATGGCAGTGATATCTGCATTATAGCAGTCTAAGGCTTCTGCTAATTGTTCGCCTGTACGCGGGCTGTTATGAGTCCGAACATTCCATTCCTTATTTCGACCTACAACCCCCAACCTGGAGGGCCAGTTCCATTTTTAACAAGAGATTTTCCGAAGTCAGGCCCATTAAGGGTACATCCGTCACTAACTCTTTTCCAATACCCTGGCTCAGTATTCGAGATCCCTATAGACTTAGGATTCAAATATGACGAAACAGCTCACCTAGGGATAACACTAATAGTTCGACCTGACTGGAGCAAGAGGAAGTGCGGAATTCCATCAGTAATAATTGATCTATCCATCAAGTTCTACCATATAGGCAACGATTGGCTCATAATACATATAATAGTGAGGAACAAACTAGATACTGTCTGTTTTATCTGCATTTAGTCCTGATAACCTCCATAATTAATGGGCAATCCTCTCCAAATCAGGTGCCTTTCTTGCTTGAAGACTGCATGGATGCTTGCGAATCTAGTTTCTAGTTTGTCCTAGACAGTGGTATTAAATCCCATATATTGGTATAGACCATACGTCTCTCAATTCGTACAGCATAGCCCGTGCGGTTCAGAGAATCTCAATGCTGGACTAATAACTCGGTCAACTTGCGGAAATTGTTTTATTTTTCATGAAACTGTGTCCATAAAATATTAGCTTACAGAAATTTGCTTAATCAAGCATAGTTGGAGTGCTTGGTATTTAAATTTCTATAGAATTTTGTTGGTTGTGGCTATCATTTTAAATGGCCATGGTATGGAAGGAACAGACAGATGGCTATCGTATTTGATAGCCATGTCCCATTAGACATGTCAAATATGAAGGCCATGCCAGTCATAGTTTGTCAAATGAGTAACCCTGGGTCAATAACTACACTAGATCATATCCATCCAGTTAGAGACCCGAGTCACGTCGCGAAGTGACAGAAGTGATTTATGAGTAGTTTGACACTATGTAGCCACATCTTATTGGGACACAAAGTGGAATGAATTTGCCTAAGCAAACGAAGGGGTGTATTCTTGTAGTTGGCAACTATCTCTTAGACTTCCTTCGAAACTCATTAGAACTGACCTACGGTATCAACTGGATTTCTTCTAAAGAATTTCCGGGTAGTAGAATTGATCCTTGTGATGTGTATTTCAAATATCAACTTCCTGGCCAATACATACACCAAACAAAAAAGTGTCTTTTCATAAAATTTGTTGAGTTTTTATTATTCGTGTTTTATTTATTACAATCCTTACTACTGAAACTTAAAATATACTCTGCGAAATCAAAACTAAAAAATACTGAGCAAATTAATTACAACAAATGACTTAATCGATATGAACACAGCTATTGGCAACCATTAACGGTTTTAGAGTACAAAATGGAGCTAAACGAAATATTTCCAATAAACAGTAGACTATTGTTGAAAACTGCTTTGGGCGGGATTTTCATTTGGAAGATTACTATTGTACTGTTCAGGTAAATTTCTATGATCACACTGTAGCTGTTGATATTCGTAAGGATATTCAGACGTGGACAGGATTACTTCTGGTTCGATGAGATCTTCATCGATTATGAGGACATCCTCACTGTTGCTATTGCTTCCCAATTCATTGCAAAAACGTTTTTTTTCCTTTCGCATGCGATCGCGAATTTTCTCTAAATTTCGAAAGGTCTGATCGCTACGCAGGAGTTTCTTTCGTTCACGATCACGCTCCTGCTCCATCATACGGTAAGTGGGATTGAGTCGTTTCGCTCGCTTGCGTTCGCGATCCTTCTCACGTGCTATACGATCATTGCTGCGACGCTGGGCTTTCTCCTCTTTTGTTGTAATCTGCAAAGACAAAGAGTAAAGTTGTTTCTATATATTTTAGGCTCTTGACATTGCCATCGGGATGGCGTATACAGTTTGGGAATAATGTAAATTTCATCTTTGAGACTCATGAAGTTACACACGCTTCGCCGGCTACTATATCGCGAATGGGAATCGTTAATCTGAGGTATGGGTACATCTTCTTCTTAAAAAAAAAAAAACATAAGACAATCCATAAGACTCAATTTACAGCTCTGAAGATCTACCTCAAGATGTTATTCTAGACGCATTCCTATCGAAAGAAGAATATGCTGATCTCCTGCGATCTTATGTTAAGGAATACTTTGAGCCAGCTGCTGATTGGGTGGAGAAGGAATATCTTCAGTAAGTACTTCATGAATATTAACTGACTCCTTATTTATTTGAGAAAAAACAAATCCTCCACAGTACCCTACCATCGCTGAGCAGAAACGCACTCATATGGTCACTAATTACAAACATGAAGCACATCCAAAGCAAGGATGAATTTTGCATTTGTCTACTGCGGAGCCTATTTGGATTCTTACCTTCCGATAGGCACAATGAGTTTGCAAATCAAATATTCGAACGATCTAACGTCTATATAGCGAATCCTTCAAAGGCGGAGCTAACCTACTACAATCGGGATCGCGATGCAATTGAGTTCTTTGATTCCGATCTAGCTCTAGACAATACAGAGATTCAATTAATTAGGACAGCTCAAGTCAAGTCCTACCTAGAAATTCTACGAATTGTTCTCGACGCAGCGTGTTCGCAATCGTTTCTAATCGCTGGACCCTCAGGATGTGGTAAGACTTTGTTAATCCAAGAAGCCGTAGCTGAATGCACTGGCTACGAACTGATTACCATAAACTGCAGTACTCAGTTGACACCAGCATACATTCTGCACACATTGAAGCAGGTAGGGATTAATGATACCCACACTACCACTACATGCATGTAATTCTTTGTTTCAGAGATGCGTTACAGTCACTGGCTTACGTGGCAGAGAATACAAACCACAAAAAGTACGAATCGTCCTTTTCCTTAAAAACCTCGATCTTTGCTATATCGACGCTTGGGGCACAAGTGAAATCGTGGAACTTGTTTTACAATTAGTGCAAAGAAATGGATTCTATGCGGACAACTTGGAGTGGATTAATGTATCAGGGATACAGATCTGTGGTTCGATTTCAAACTCAAATTCCCGCTTGAAACGAATCTCTCCACGGTATTTGTCGATTAATCATTTCCTCCAAGTTGACTATCCATCAGAGAGTGACATGGAGTCAATTGTACAGAACCGCTTGGAACCTGTGTTAGTCAGATTCAAGAATCCACCAAATGCACAGAATGTTGTGAGGTGCGTCATGGATTTCTTTTCGCAGGTAAGTCATGATAATGTTGATCAAATTTTGATTCAAACTGTTTTATTCTTTATCTTTGACAGGTCCAAGGAACTCTTAATACTGCCCAAGGATTTGCCCACTATCAGTTCACACCAAAGATAATCATGAATCTGATTTTGGGATTAAATCATTATCCAGAGGATTCAGTTAATGAAGTAAGTTATAAGTAGGCACATTAGGTCGTTGGTAGAACATATTTTTAATAATGCACCATGGTAAGGAAAGAGTAAACATATAGGTATACATGCTGGGAATACATGTATTCTTAAAGAACTTCCTGTGAGTGCAAAGAACAGAAGAAGCCAAATATCAACTTCTCCTTTTTTTCACAATTTCTTTTTTTTTTAAGGCGCTCCTATGTGAATTACTCTCAATTTTCAAAGATCGACTTGCGACCGAAGAGGACGTAGAAAAGTTCGATGACATCTTAAGGGATACCATGCGAAAGTTTTACGGAAAAGAGGTGAAAAACCAACCATAAAGTTACAAATTAATGCTAGTTTATGTTCTTTTTTTTTTCTTAGAAAATATTCTTTATACCAAAATCTCCAAAGAGCTCTGCCTTGATCGGTCTAGCGCATGACGAATGGATGGAAGAAGTGCAAAGATTAGTTGCTATCTGCAGTGAGTTCAGTTCCCCTTCGTTTTTACATGCATAAGCAATCCAACTAAGATTATAATTTCAGATTCAGAAACCTACATCATCGACGAGCCTACAACCAAAGAACTGTTGGAGCAGTCTTCAAAAATCTCCAGAGTCATATCCAGACCAAATACGCACCTAATGCTTATTGCTCAACCTGGTGGGCGACATTTGGACGCACTGTACATAGCTGCGACTCTATTACAGGCAAAAGTCCATGTACCTCAAGGCGTAAAGGAGTATAACCTCCTGGATTTTTACAACGACTTGAAATTGGTATGCAATACTTGAGGATACTAACTTCCTTTCTAACATTCTTCTGACCTTAGGCCATGCAAACAGCAGCCTTGGAAGATCAGTGTACATGCTTGTTAATCGACCATTGCTGGATTACCTATTTGCCAGATATAATGAAGCCAATCGAAGCTATTCTTGAAGGAAGTGAAATTCTCGACTTGTTCGGCGATGATTTGGATTCGGTGGCCAGTTCGCTCAAACATGCCGCACAGCTGGAGGGCTATCAGGACTCATTGGGGTCCTATTTTATCAATCGTAAGCAAGTTCTAGGTAATGCGCACATGTCTTTATCGTATTATTCTAGGTGCTAAGAAGAACCTTCATCTGGTGATTTGCTTGGACCCTAATAGTGACAAAACGAACGACTACTTCAACATTTACCCAGCACTCTGTCGAAACATGGAATTCCTCTATGTGCGAGGGATGTCTTCAGAAACTGCAGCGATGCTACCCAAGAAATTCATAGAAATTCTGGGCGATGGAAAGGACAAAGTTCCAGTATCATCCTATTTCTCCCATGTACTCACCAGCGTCACCCAACAACAGCCGCCAAAGAGATTCTATCAACTAATTCGATCGTACTACTACGTCTACTGTCATTTCTTTCAGGATATCGAGAAACGTCTACAGAAGTTGCAAGTTGGTATAGGTCATCGCCTTGTAGACACTTTAATTTATGGAAATTTTTCAGATGGGAGTCGATAAATTGGCATCAGCACACAAAGTTGTGGCAACTCTTAAATCAAATGCCGGAGCCCAAGAGGAAGCTCTCGCCGAAAAACGTAAACTAGCCAATGATGCCCTAGAAATGATATCGGCCACAATGCGAAACGCCAACGAACAAAAGTCCAGCATGTTGGAGCTAAAGAAAAATGCTCAGGTGAACAATGAGAAACTTAAGGAACGTCAACGGGTCATTCAAATCGAACTGAGTGAAGTCGAGCCCATTCTAAAGGAAGCCAGTGCTGCGGTGGGTCAAATCAAATCCGAAGCTCTATCGGAAATCCGATCACTTCGTGCTCCACCCGAAGCGATTCGTGACATTCTCGAAGGTGTTCTAAGGCTTATGGGTATCAGAGACACCTCATGGAACAGCATGAAAACATTTTTGGCCAAACGAGGCGTGAAAGAAGATATACGTTTGCTAGATCCAGGAAGAATCAATCCAGAGAACTGTGAGGCTGTGGAGAAATTACTTCAGGCGAAAGCGGATTCTTTTGAAATGCGAAATGCTAAACGTGCTTCGGCAGCTGCAGCGCCACTTGCTGCATGGGTAAAAGCCAGCGTTAGGTATTCAAAGGTTATTCAAAGTATCAAACCCTTGGAGAGGGAGCAAAATGAATTGCAGCGTAATTTGGATGTCGCCGAGGATGACATGAAATCACTGATGACCGGATTGGATGATGTCGATGCAAGGGTGAAGGAGTTGTCGGGTCGTTTGAATTCATACACTCAAGAGGCAGCTGTTTTGGAGCTGAAATTGGAGGAAGCGCGTGGTACACTTGATTCAGCAGAAGTGCTTGTAGAGAAACTGAGTTCGGAATTTCAAACGTGGAGCATGCAGCTGGAGGACTACAAACAGTCTTACAAAACATTGGATACAAAATCATTGCTCATATCGCTGGCTATCAACTATTGCTCGCATTTGACATATGAAAAGAGAGTGTAAGTACATCCTCTAATAACCATCTAAGAGCACAGTAAGTTTTTTTTTCTGTCTTGGTTACTAATCATTTTTCTCATTTTAGATCCGCATTCGAGTATCTCATCACAGACATGCACATACCACCATTCAGCATCACTAAAAACCTCCTCTCCGAGCAGGAGCAGATCATTTGGGAGAGCATGGGTTTAGCTCGAGATGCTCAGGTCATCGAGAATGCTGCAATTCTAGCCCAAATGATTGATCTACCATTCGACACCTGTCCCATTCCACTAGCCATCGATCCCTCGCATACTGCCTACACATGGCTTCAAGAATACTTGCGCAGTAAGGACAAGTCCTTCGAAATCACGACGCAAAATAACGAAAGACTTCCGTATACCATTGAACTGGCAGTCAGATTTGGAAAGATTCTAATCGTTCAGGATTGTCAAGATCTACGACCGCCGCTACTGCAGCTGGTCAATGCAAAACAGTTTGTCAAATTCAACAAGAAACTCCTCGAAGTCGGTGGTAAGCTTGTTGATTTGCATGACAATTTCAAGTTGATCTTGTTTTCGAAAACCGATAAGCTAAGCATTGCAATGGAGACCAAGTCGTACTGCACTTGTATTCTCTTCACAGTCACCACTGTGGGACTGACGGATCAGCTTATGTCGAAGACGATAATTTTAAAAAATCCAGAGCTCGAACAGAAGCGGGTGGATTTATTGAGAAATGAAGGTGTCCTTCTGAAGCAGAGAATAGACTTGGAGGACAAACTTCTGCAGGAGTTGTCAGAGGCGCAAGGCGATATCTTGAAAAATGAGAAGCTTTTGAAAACCCTGAACGAGGTCAAGGAAAGCAGCAGTCACATCGACAAATCTCTCAAAGAATCAGCGGTAATAAGAGATACTCTGCTGGAAGAATACAATCAGTTCAAGGTACTCTGCTCGAATGCGGCAAATTTCTACATGGGGCTGAGCAAGTTATACGACATATCGCCGGTGGTGTTCACAAACCTTTTTCTAAAGAGTGTACAAAGCGTAAGCGACACAGACGAAATCAAGATATACGCCTCTTTAGTGAGAACAACATTTCAGTATTTGGCTCGATCTACACCCAAGGACTCCCATATAACTCTGGCAATATTCGTCTGCAAGAATGCTTACCCAGACCGCGTCGCACAGAGGGAGTGGGAACTATTTGTCACGAACTTTATGACCAGCAGTGATGGCTCTACACACTTTACATTCCCATCCTGGATGGATAGGGATGCACAGACAAAGCATACTACCCTTCTGACTCAATGCCCAGAGCTGGAAGGTAGCCTTGAACTTGATAAGGATCGGTTATGGCGACCTTTTGCTGAGGAGAAGACCACCAATCAAGTTCCAGTCGAAGTGAAGCCATTCCAGAAAGTCCTGATTGCACAAATTCTACGACCAGACCTCATTATTCAAACTCTTTCCTCAACTGCATCCCAGATTTTGGGCCTATCTATCGACTCTGTGATGCAGCCCACTATGGAACAATTAATAGAAGAAGGTTCTGGCGCTAGACCAATCCTAGTCATCACTCAACCAGAAAACGACCCAGCGGCAGAGATACGCAATCTGGCTTTAAAGAAACTCGGCGCTGGTAACTACACAGAGTTATCAATCGGCCGAGGCATGGAAAAGAAAACTCTTGAAGCAATTCGTAGATCAGCCGAGTCTGGAAAGTGGATTTGTGTGAAAAATGTTCACCTGATTCCCAACTGGCTGGTGGATCTCGACCGTGACCTAGAGGGAATGAAAAAGTCCGAAGAGTTTCGTTTGTGGATTATCTGCGAATCAACGAAAGGCTTCTCCGAAGCAGTCATGTACAAGTTCGTAAAGGTTCTCTTCGAGTTCCCAAATGGATTGAAGAATAAGGTAAGGCGATTAGTTCAACAGTACTCTATTGGAACGGCAGCCAACCAAGCTAGAGATGCAAAGGTTGCCAAGCTGAAGATGGTACTGTTCATTCTTAATTCCGTCCTACAAGAGCGTCGCAAATACATTCCCCAGGGATGGTCAAAGTGGTATGAGTTTGGTGATTCAGATCTCCGTTCGGCAATGGATATTATTGAGTGGCTGGAAAAGACTATATCTAGTGGGCGCATAGATTGGAAAGTGTTGCAAAGATTATGTGAGAACGTCGCCTATGGGGGGAGAATCAGTAACACTAGAGATCTCCTGGTTCTACAAAAGTATTTGGAAGAGTTTTTCAACGCCGATTCCACCAGCAACCGATGGAGTCCATTGAATTTGAAAATTACCATTCCCACTACGGCTAACATGCAGGAGTACATGAACACGGTGATGAAATTCCCCGACACCGATGAACCGGACACATTTAGACTATCGCCTCATTCGAATATTTCGAGGGACATAATTTTTTCGAGAAATATAATCAAGGCCCTACGAACGGCATTCTTTCAAAATGAGGAACAGAACAAGCTGGACAAAAGGATTAGACCAATTTTGATGGTGTGGAAGAAGCTGGCGGGAGTAAGTGTCATAGTAAAATTAAAGAACATGTATTGGTTTATACATAGTAATCTTTTTTTTATTTTAGAAATCAACAGTGCTTGAAACCGTGAAGGACGTGAACGAGTTGAATGCGTCAACTCCATGGGAAGCATTTGTTATATTCGAAATGAAAAAGGCTGGACAATGTTTTCAGGTAAAGTACTTGGTGTCTAGCCTCATCAATAACTGATAAACTACATACATATGTATGTAAATGTCATCGTACATTTTAAAAATCTGATCAACGTGGGCAATAATCCCCAGTCATGGTAGCTGTTGGGTGTAGTTTTAGAAGGAAACCTCTCGTGTATGGTAAAATTCTTTTCTTGGAAAAGCCTTAACAAAATTTCTCTCCTCTATGAGACCCCAATCTCCTTGCATTATCTTGTATTGAGGCTATAAAGGTGGATTTCATGTTTCCTAGAATACCTGTAAATACACCACCTTCAATCCAATAATAACTTTAAATGTGCACGAATTTCTATTCCTGGGAATGCAACTAACAAATGTTGACGAATACGTCATTAACGCACTGATATGATAAACTCAATTCAACAACAACCTGGCAGCATCAATATCTAAGTAATTCTCGGTGCACACTAAATGCTGCTGGGATATCACAATATTTCTCAAATGATTGGGTTGAACTACAATTTACAGCGAAGACGTCAGTGACACAAATTAGAACGAAAAGCGAGAGAAAATACAAAGTCCTGTGGAAAACCAGCATTAGTTGAGAAACTGAAACATCCTTTCATCAACGCATACAGAAATAGTTGTCATACAACAGGCTGTATAAAGAAGACAAACTTAACGTTTTTATTACAGTTTACATAGTACTCTGGAAAGAAAAGTCCGACTTTTTGTGTCCTTTGTGCACTTACGGTTTCTACACAGAATCAAATTCGATCAAATTTGGCAGTGTTCAGATGACCCAATTAGTCAATTCTTTAGCTAATTGTCTTCAGTTACGCGCTTCGATTTGATTGAGATCTTCCTATTCTTATGCGCCTCACCTGACTTGAGGTATTCCTCACACTGCCGGACTGTTGTCTCTCTAAATGTCCTAGTTACCTCTGATGTGCGTTTTTATGACAACATCGATGTCGCTGTACAGGTAAATCTCTTCTAGGTCATATCAAACGGGACTGAATGTCTTACGAAGAATTTTTCTTTTCAGAGTCCATGCTTCATTACTATAAAATTGCTATCGGACGAAAGTTTTGGCTATCATCCAAAGCTACTAGTTTCTGTAGGAATTTGATTTCTTTAACACTTTGTTTTAGTAAAACTTACATACGTACAATATTCCCAGAAAAAAATCTCTGTGTTTCCCTCTTTACCTTATTCGCTGGAAGTGTATACAACTTTTCTCAAAACAAACTCAATAAATCCGCATATCTGAAGATGTGGAGTCTTGTGCAGAGGTTCTACATTTTCAGCATCTCGCAACCTCTCCTAAAAGAAATGTTCTGTATCTAATCGAATTTCGATAGCGATTCACCGTGTTGCTAGGTTGGAAGTCCAACTGCCTGGATTTGAGGTTCAATGGTTTGAGATTGATTCCAGCCTTAAAACTAAGTGAAGACTGCCAACTGCGGCTAACCAAGCAAAAACCTTAGTGCAATTTTCTTAAATCAGTCATTGTGAAGGTGGTGATGCATCATGTCTACTCAAATGCCCAACACTCCAGTGGAAGTACATCCACTGTTTCTTCAGTTTTCCTTTCTAGTTACTTTTCTCCTTTTGGACCAGAGGATAGCGAAATCCAAACTCAAGCCCAATAAGACGGCTGGACCGGACAGCCAGCCGATCTATTTGAAGCAACGAAGAGAATACACCAATTCATTTCCAAGATTTGGTCCAAGGAAAGTATACCTGATGAATGGAACCTCAGCATCGTTTGCCCGATCCACAGAAAGGAGACCCTCTATTCTGCGTCACCTATAGGGGCATCAGTATGCTTAACACTGCATACAAAATCCTGTCGGCCGTATTATCTGAGTCTCTGAAACCATTTTCAACGAACTGATTAGCCCCTGTCAATGCGATTTTAGGTGCGGTAAGTCCACAACCGACCAACTATTTACACTACGCCAGATCCTGGAGCGTCTAAAATGCGTTAAGTTGTGAATGAGAACAAAACAAAGTATAACGCTGACAACAAGAAGGCACACAAATCGACGAATCGGACAGAAAGTCAGTATCGATAGCTATAACCTTGATTTAGTTAGGGGCTTTGTCAATCTCGGCTATAAACTCTGAAGACAGCCTCACATCAGTAATCAAACGAAGAATTGCACTTGCCAATCGTTGTTTGTTTGGTCTAAGAAGGCATATACATACATATATGTATAAGACCCTCATCACCCCAGTCCTGCTGTTTGGCACAGAGGCATAGACGTTAACGAAGGCTGATGAAGTTATCCTTGGTCGTTTTGAACCCAAAATTCTTCGGATGATATCCGGTTCCGTTTGCGTTGACAGAATGTGGAGCAGGCTAACTACAAGCAACTACAGCGACATCAACTTGGTCAGAAAAGTACTCATCAGTCGTCTAAGATGGTTAGAACATATAGAGCGAATGGACATCAACGCTCCGCCCTAAGTCTTTCAATCCAACCCGGCTGTAGAGGAAGACCTCGCCTTAGGTGGCACGCATAAGTGAAAGAGGACTACAACCAACTTATAGTGCGCAACTAACTGGAAGTAGTTACCCAAAGATCGCGCTAACTGGACTGTAGCGTCACCTAAATAAGTTGACTTACTCCCTTAGCAAAAAATTGAAAAGTTTCGCCACTTGTTTAATGCAGTCGTTTAAAGAAAATTTAACATGTCGTAGTGTTGTAAACTCATACCATGCTAAGTGCCTTCAGCAATAAACAAAAAACAATGAAAACTATAAACGATGATAAGATTACTGCTCTTACAATGTCAAAATCACAACATATAGCCTTCGACATGTTTTTAGCATTAACTTCAACTTTTCTCTTCCAGGAGGTGCACAACACTTTATCTCATGTCCACTCCTTACTACGGGACTCCAAAACCTCATCGGCTCACTTTGATTCAAATATCCTATCTATCTTGGCTGAAAATTTGGTACTTCTTACATATCCCGCAAAAATAAACACATTTGACGTATTTTCTTATAAAAAGGTTCCCTTATCGTGGAGAACAATCTGGCGAGGACCTCGTACCACAATTGAGTACTTAAAGGGACTCGTACTGAAGTCTAATGAAGCCGAACGTCGTTTCAAGTCCGAGCTTAGCTTGGAATTCATAGAAACCATCAATTTAAGTGCAGTTTTCAGTTGTGAGACATTCCTAGCGTGCTTGAAGTTGGCCAATTCCAAGAAGTTACAACAGTCATCAAAGAATTTGGTTCTACACACAACTGGATCTGTGCCCAGCGATTCTGTCGGCGTGAAAATAGCCCCTCTAAAGGTAAACATCAGAGAAATATGTAGATTTGCATCATTTGGACAAACGCACTGCACTTTGTAAACAAAAATTGTTAATGTAACCAACATCATGCACTCGCTGTCACTGTAGCTTCTCACTGATAAAAAATCAAACTACTCTTATGTTGTAATTGAAATTTACCATATTCACTGCACCTGATCTAGTTTCCATGTTTAAACTTTAGTTACCACACAATTTTGTTTAAAAAAATCACAAAACTCTTTATTAATACTGACATATATTTAGTGTCAGACACATGAAATGACATTAGCGATGCGCTTTTCGAGAAATTGTACTAGATCTGGTTGATTTTCTATTGCAGGTTGATGGTGCACAATTTCTTCACGGAAAAGTGGTTGTATCTGCGACTACAGCTCAGAATGATGAGAAATCCGAAGATTTTTACATGAGTTTTAAAAAATATGATGTTAGTGTTGTAAAATATCAGAGTTCAAGTGGTACAATTCAACTACCATTATACTCGAACGCTGCTAGAGAGAATCTTATCTGTTATGTGGACATACCGACTAGCGAAAGTGTGGATACAATTTTACTGTCAGGCGCTGCATTAATTGTCCCTGATTTTTAATCGATTTTTGTTGAGTGAATCACGTTTTTAATGCAAATATATTCAAAAGTGTGGTATTAAGCAATTATTCTTGCTTTATTTAAATTGGGATTGATGAAGATAGAATTGTAGCATTTTGGAACCACTGCTTATGAAG
Organism: Xylota sylvarum; assembly: GCA_905220385.1. NCBI lineage: Eukaryota > Metazoa > Arthropoda > Insecta > Diptera > Syrphidae > Xylota > Xylota sylvarum. The sequence continues at coordinate 33,299,007 of LR999960.1, forward strand.
TTTTACTTTTTCTAATGAATGATAGGTGGCTTAAGAAAGCTCACGTTGGAAAAGCGTCATCTAGTATACAAAAGATGAAAGCTGAAATAATTAATAGGTGGTTATTTTTTTAAATTTAAATAATTTTCGATTAAGGATACCAATAGTCGAAAAGCAGTACAGGATGCTGTGAATGATGTTCGAAGAAGACGTGAATGCCAGAAACCTCGTGAGCAGAACATTATTTTCCCGAAGATATAGTCGGAGACAATATGTGAAAATGGAGTGATGTAAGTAGGTAGGTAGGTTAGAGGGTGACTGCACTAATAATGTGCAACCGCAAGTAGGTGTCGTTGAAATATACATTTCTCAGTGTTGAGTATATTCTTCTGTTGAGGCTTGGGCAATCGCAGAAGAAATATGTTGTGCCTTCCTTCTTTGGGTTGCCACAGCCTCAGCATAGATCTGTGATGCTCACTTTTATTCTTCTAAGATGGGCCGCCATTGAATAGTGGCCTGTGAGAATACCAATTAATCAACTCCTACTCTATACCTCCACGATGGTGGCTGCTGGGTACCTAGTACCTCGACTGGAGATTAGAAAACCAACCCCTTTCGAAGGCCGAAGTAGATGAATTCCCTAGATGGAATCAACGGCGGCGTCTACAGTTCCAGTCAGGCCGAACTATTAGTGTTAAACTTATGTATATAAATTGTTTCGAGATATTTGAATCCCAGGTGAGTCAGGGTATTGGAAAAGAGTTGGTGGAGGATAAACCCTTATTTGGATGCGCGTTTGTTATTGCAGACAGACTTAGGCAAGAAGTCTTGAGTTTCAGACATGTGAACGAGCGTTTCCTAACAATTCGTATCAAGGCTAAATTCGATAACATTAGCTTGATATGAGCTCATGCCCCACAGAGGAGAAAGATGTCGATACCAAAGACAAAACGTACGAGCAGTGCACACGCAAAGCTAGGAAAAGATGGCATCTTTCGTAATACTGTCGGAGAGCATAGGCTGCAAGACACAAACTCCGATATTTTGTTGTAGCTAGCACGCGATTCGCACATCTCAATATTTACAAAGGAACATGGAGATCTTCAGATTAGTCATCCGTCAACCAGATTGATCACATTGCGATCGACGTAGGGCAATCTTCCAGTACGATGGTTATCTGAACGTTCCGAAGAGCGAACATCGAATCGGACCACTACTTTGTTTTAGCCACGAAACCCAGCACAGAGATGCCGCATCTGATGTGCTGCGTTCGACGAAGAATGTCGGTAAGCAAATGCAAAAAAACAGACTGCATACAAAGCGGCGCTGCATATAAGGACCAGTGCTGCTCGCGAGCACTACGAGCAGAAGAGAAGGGATGAGCATCGGCTTCTTAGAAGGAAAAAAATGGAGCATGAGAAGCCCGCTATTAAGGAAATAGAGATATGCTATTGCAGGAATGAAATTCGGAAGTTTTACCAGCAGGTAAAAAGAACATATCAAGGCTACAAAGCCAGAACCGGAGCCTGCAGGGACGAACAAGGAGCCCTAGTAGTAGAGTCGAAGTCAATATTGAGGATAGGATCACTTCTGCAGACTGTTTAACGGTGACGATGACCAAAATTCCGCGGTCAAGCCAAATGAACCATTCAATCTGGACGATGATAAACAACATTTCCGTCCTCCCGACCTGGATGAAGTTAAGATAGCAATATCTAAGCTGAAATCCAATAAAGCTGCTGGAACTGATGTCCTGACTGTCGAGCTATTCAAAGCAGCGGGAGATAATTTGGTAAGAAGCATGCACCAACTCATTTGCAATAATGATCGGACGAAAGTATGACCGATGAATAGAATCTCAGCATTGTTTGACCCATCCTCAAGGAAGGAGACCGTCTAAACTGCGCCAACTATAGAGGAATAAGTCTCCTCAACGTCGCCTACAAGATCTTATCTGCTGTTCTGTGTGAACGCTTAAAATCTTTTGTCAGCATATTAGAGTCGTTTTAGGCCAGGAAATTCGTCCGGTTGTGCAGGATGACGATGGAGAATGCACGCTGCTCCATCAAGATCGGAAAACACTTTTGATGTCAAAAAAAAGGATTCAGACAAGTCGACGCGGTGTCATGCGATTTCTTCAATATCGTTCTTGAAAGAATTGTGCAGAACTCACACGCCAACATCAGAGGCACAAGCTTTCAAAAGTCCGTCTAACTGCTCGCATATGCCGATGATAATGACATAATCGGAAGAACATTAGTTGATGTCAGTAGTGTTTTTGTGAGCATTAAAACTGAAGCGGCTAACATGGACAAAACACGTTAATGAGGGCAAAACAAATTATATGATGTAAAAAAAAAAGACATACATCACCGACGCACGCCTCGGATGGAACATCACCCTTGACAGATATAACTTTGAGGTAGTTAAGGACTTTGTTCAGCTTTGACATCAAACGAAAATTAACTCTTGCCAATCGCTGCTTGTTTGGACTAAGAAGGCAATTGTGTACCAAAGCCCTCTCTCGAACAACTAAAGTAACTCTATATAAGACCCTGATCATCCCAGTCCTGCTTCACGGCGCAGAGGCATGGACTATGTCAAGAATGGATGAGAGCAAAAAAGACTTCGGGTAATTTTTGGTCCCGTCTGCATAGACGAAGAGTGGTGAAGATGCAATCATGAGCCTTACGAGCTATAATACGACATCGACCTAATCAGAAAAGTTCGAATACAACGACTATGATGGTTGGGTCATGTAGAGCGGATGGACAACAATGCTAGGGGCCTTTGAATACACACCAGAGGAACAACGCAGTAGAGGAAGACGCGCTCTCAAGTGGAAAGGGACCTCAACCAACTCGGTGTGCGAGACTGGAGGCAGCTGGCTGAAGAGGTTTGTTGGTTTAGGACCAGGTCCCCCCCGGACTGTAGTGCCACCTAAGTAAGTAAGTAAGAGCACTTACATTTGTAGATGCTTTTGATCTCCGCTAATTGTTCGCGAGCAGAATTAAGAAACAGAAATCTCGCAGGGCGCTTAAGTCCAACCTCTCCTGTGAGAAAACATTATGGCTCAAGTAAGTTAGTATCTACATATGTATGTACATAGATACTTAGATTAATCCATACAGTAGAATAAAACACCCTCAAGTTTTGTTTACTTTTATTTCAGTACAATTTAAATTCATTACTCAGCGTTACACCAATGTATGTATTTATTTAATTAACATTTCATTCATCAAATTCGTTACAACACAAATTAAATAATTGTTTGCTACTTAATTATATTTTATTGTGTTTTTTTTGTTTTGTTTTTTGTTCGCAAAATTTTATTTCTACTGAAAATAAAGCAAGGTTTTCTGATTTTTATTGTTTTTTATTGAAAAAGAAAAAAAGAAATAATAATCTTGAATGTTAAAATTACAAAGGAACATCAAAGTTTTTTTTAAAACACTTTTTTTTTGTTGGTTTAATATTAATTTTACTTTAATATGACAACAAATGAATGAATTCGTCTCACGTTAGTTCTTTTTTTTTAACAGTGAGTTACTTTTGTTTGTTTATTTTGTTCATTCAACAAAATTTTGACATAAAGTTAATGTCAATGAAAATTAAAAATAGTGCCAGAAAAACAAAACGGTTGAACAGAAACAAAAATTATGTTTATGCATTTTTAGAATAGTTATGTATATAGGTATTTTTTTTTTCAACGAAATTGCATACATTATTATTTACGTACTATACAACATTTAACAGACATTACAATATTTAGTATTTTTTTTTTTGTTTAAATGGTTTTATGCTTTATATTTGTTTATAGAGAGATATTGACATGTATTTAAGTAATAATAAATAAAATTTACAATTATAATTATATAAACATTAAAATATTTAATTGTATATAAGAGGAAAGTGCGGTACATAATCATAAAAATGTAATTTCGTTAACAAATTCGTTGATTTAAATAACTTATAGGCATTTGTTTACTTTTTTGTTGTTGTTGTTTAAATCTGAAAATTATATTGTTACTTGGAACATAATAACAGTAATGTTACATAAATTTATCTATTTTTTGTTTCTCTTTTTTTTTTTTTTTTTGGTTTTCATTTTACACAAAATTCTTATAATAAATTTTTGTCTAATAGCGAAGACATTCATATATATTGTAATTTTTGTTTTTCTATTGTTTTATAAATATTATATGAGTAAACTTTTTATAAGGGTCCAAATAGATAGACAGATGGATGATCAGCACCAGGATTGCCCAAGAACTGACTGTATAGTTCCTGGTAGCGGGCAAGAGTGAGACCACCACGTTTACGGTCATCATCCTGAAAAGAAAATTCATTAACACATGTAAAGGGAAGTGTGAGAAATATGAGGTAGTTAGAGTTAGGTTTCTGTTGTTCTATTTTAAATATGGACTTACGTCTAGGTTATAACCCTGTAAATTTCCGGCGTAATTTGGAAAGACAGAGAAAAGAAAGAATTTGGTTTGGGGTTTAAATTAATTTAAATTTTTCAATGCTACGTTTGAAGCCAGGTAGTGCTTAATTTTAAATTTTGAGAGGAACATTTAGTGGAGCGATAAAAACTACAAAATATATAATAATTGTAAAGGGTGTTTTTTTAAACCCAGTTGTAACTTCAGGAGAGGACTCTGAGTTCTGCCATTTAAGATTGAAGCTGAAAAGAGATTTTATTCTACTACAAGTGTGACGGACTTTAAATACAGAATTCTACTACACAACACCGAATGATATTTCAAATAACCGAAGGCATGCCACAGGAATTCTTGATGAGGCCACAATTCTACAGGAAAATAGTGCATATGTGACGATCGTGTCGCTGGAAAAGGCTTCCGCATCCATCTGTGTAGGTAAATTTTTATGGCAGACTCATTTAAAATCTCAAACTCAAACATATTGCAAGACGCATGGATGTTACTTCTTATTTTTAATGGCAGCTTCGGCAGTGAAATGACATATATTGAAGCTTGTATGACGATTCGTGGACAGTGCTTAGATGCAAAATACGCTTGTCGTCATTTACAGGTTGCATGCAAGCTCTAGGACAGTCGTGGACAGTAGGCCTTAATGCCGCTTGTCGCGTAGTGACTATCAACCTCGATCTACTAGCCTAGGTGCCCAATCATCTCCGTCTTTCCTGCACAATGCGGAACTCTTTGCAGGCCGAACTTCCATTCTCCGCTACTTGTAGGTCCAATTAAGAACTCTTCCAGCATCCTGGGAAGCACCGTGGAGAGCACTGCCAATGCAACTAGCGCATTGATTTTAAAGCCTAGCACTAACTTTGCGAGCAATTGCAAGAGAGGACCCAGAATCACAAGACCTCCTTAAGCTGGGCATCTAAGCGTGCTCAACTCACCCCTGACTCATCCGTCAAGGATTTAACGTCCAAGCGCCAAAGATCTTAGGATGAGCCTCCTAATTTGGGAAAGAAGACAAAGGTAGTACCTTCCACCACTACTATTACTACCAGATAAAACTCATCGGTTGGGCCGATCAGAGATCTTAAAATCTTCATAACACTGCTGTCTCCGGCTTGGTATAGGTGTGGTCAGGGGCACGGTTGGAGATCGTAGAAAAGGAATGTATTGCTAATCGTCACAGGACCCGTGCCACAATTGAAAGATTGCCAAGATGGATGATCTAAACTTATTGTCATCAATGAGGAGTCTCTGGCATACTCTAAAGGGGTAATTGACTATGTCTTCTGTTCAATTAGCCTAAAAGTTTATAAGTGCGAAGAGCAGGAGATTGAATCTAATAAGCCGACTGAAGCTGACAATGAACCGGTTCCCTCTTCTTCCCTTCATCTCTCTTGCGTCGCGCCCTCTATCTTCCCATTCATTAATCAGTTCTATGACAGCAGCTAAATTGGGGCCTCAGTAAGGTTATGGCTCTAAAAACGCGGATTCTGTACCAGCCCCAGTTAGTTCATCCCCAGATTCGTTGCCTACAATTTCCTGGTGGTCATAAGCAAGTTTCACCTTCTTATGATTGGCGAGAGAATGTCATACACCATAGCAGCACTTGGATGATATTTCTACGGCTCTTAATACCTTTTCGAAAGTCTAACCAACTGCAGATCTCAGTGGCATAGACTTTAGCCTGACATACAGTGAAACAAAGTTCCCCCAGGTGCCGAGACTTTGGTGTTGGGTCCAAAGGTGGCAGTTCTAACTAGGATTTAGTACCGGAACACAAGTAGAATCTTCGATACCTCTTCTACTGATTGCCCTTGTTATTGAGTCATAGCTGATTTTATCGAAATACTTTTGATGAAGACATATAGAGCTATTTCCTTGGAGCAGAGTTCCCCTTCCATTATTTTGACGAAATCGTGGAAAGCACCATCCGTGGACTTGCCTTATTTAGGCAGCTGAACATAAATAAACCAAGTCGTTCGAAAATGTCTATGAATTGAAATGAAAATGGTGATATCATTGTAAGTATACTTTTAAAAGTCCATTGAGTCCCAAATTAGTGCGATAATCATGGTGGAGAATAAGAACGGTGCAAAAGCGGTGCAGCACTACAGAACATTCATGCATTTTCGTAGTTCTCCTATGAACTGTAGTGTAATCATTGGATGTCACTTTTATTCAAAAAGTTTCTAACTTATGTCATTTTGACATAAATTTCTGAAATATTTCATTTGCCTTTGATCTCGTTAAAATTTGACATCCTGCGTGTTGATACTATATTGTTTGATGTCGATTTTTGACAGAATAGCATTTCTAACTACAACATCAAAGCTTTATAATTCCAATTGAGCAAAACAACATTTAACATAAACACCAGATGTCACATCAATCAAACTACAAATACATATGCATATCATAATACTTACACTCAAAAGGGTTTCAAATGCTTTGTCAATAGGTGCAATGTCATCTACGGCTATCCTTGTAATGCAATTGTAACGATATTCCTCAACACCGATAATGCCATCACTGTTGATGTCAAGCATCTTGAAGTTGGCCTCAATGAAAGCCTTCATTGCCTGTTGAGTGTTCAAATAAAATGACCAATTGAAAAATTCGTTTGTTCAGTCAATACACTTACCTGGGGGAATTCCTCGTATTTCTTTCCCATGCAAGTTTTCTGGACAGCTTCTTTAAATTCGGCTGTTGAGATCTTTCCATCCTGTTGCGGGGCAGATCAAAGAAATAAAAAGGCTTATGTTAAACATGTTTCTCAATTTTAATGCACTTTATCATCCACAATAAATGGGATACAGAGAAACCCAAACAGATAGATGCGAAACAGACATCATACCATCAACAACGTCATCGTGGCTAGTTGGACTATGGCCAATTTGTCTGGGAGAACTCAAGATAATTTTCTGATCAAAGCAGCAGTGGACTGACGGAAATGTTTATTCGATTTGTCACTGGGGTGCAGTTTTTCTCAATTTGGTGACTTTAATGTAAATTTATGTATTTATTGGACTAGATTCTAGAATGTGGGTCTCTAATTGGGTCGGGGAATTTGAATCATGTCAAAGGCGTGTGTGCATTTGTATGTTGTACCTATAATTATGAACATTGTTTGATAGATTTCTAACATACACTGATAAATGGGAATCAGTGTACTTTTAGGCTTGCAAAGTCTATTACCAAACACACATGTTTTTCCAGTGAAAGAAACCCCAACAGTTCTAAACTGACAACTACAACACCTTTAATATTTTTAAAGTCCCTTAATACAGCTTTTAGATGAGTTATATATAGTAATGACAAAGACGTTGCATGAATGCGCTCAACTAAAGTATAAAAAAGAAGATTTAAACTATACGCGATACGGTGTTATGCGAATTCCTTAACATCGTTCTTGTAAAGTCTTTACAATGTCTCATGACATTGAACAAATTAGAAGCGGGTTTGTCAATATTGAGACGGGATCGGTAAAGATGGTATTTATAAACAATAGCGACTAAAGAAAGTCAACAGAACGCTAGCCTTGGCAGAAATAACTTTAAGGTTGTTATTTTTTGGACCCAACTTAGAAGGCAACTCCATTTTTCGAATGACTAAAGTGTCTTCATATTTACAGCACTTTGACTTTTTCAGTCCAGCTCTATGGTATGGATGGAATATCCAGCATGGACAGAATACTACCCATCTTCCCTAAATAAAACCCTTATTAACATCTTTAGGGTTTGTCTACATCTCAGATACAAGCCAATACAATGCCAAAAAACAAATGTACCAAAACCTGGGAAAGATTTATCAATTCCAAAGACTAGACCTATTAGCCTAACATCTTTACTTACTTAGGTGGCGCTATAGTTCGGTGTGAACCTGGGCTTCAACCAAAAAGCCTCTCCAGTTAGTCCGGTACCTAGCTAACTGCCTCCAGTTGCGGACTCCAAGTCAGTTGAGGTCCTCTTCTACTTGTGCGCGCCACCTAAAGCGAATTCTTCCTCTACTGCGGTGTCCCTCCGGGTTGGATACGGAAACGTTGGACCGGATCGTAGATGTCCATTCACTTTACATGTCCTAGCCATCTTAGACGATTGATGTGTACTTTTCTCACCAGGTCGATGTCGCTATACAGCTCCTATAGTTTGCTGTTAAATTTCTTCCAAATCCCGACAACACAAACGGAACCGAACCGAAAATCATCCGAAGAATTTTGCGTTCAAAATGCCCAAGGATATCCTCATCTGCCTTCGTTAACGTCCATGCCTATGAGGCATACAGCAGGTATGGGAGGATGAGGGTTTCCTTAGTGTTTCTTGATAAGGCTTTGTTATCCAATTGCCTTCTTAGACCAAAGTGTAACTCTTCGTTTGATTTTCGATGTGATGTCGTTGTCAGAGTTTATAGCGGAGCAAGGTAGACGAAGTCCCTATCTGTTGTTGACAGCATATACTTGGTTTTGCCTTCATTCACAACTAAACCCATTTTTGTCCTTTCTGTTCCAATAATTGCAAACGCTTCAGTGACAGCTCGCTATATTCTGCGGATCCAAGTAATTGCACAGACTTTTGGAAAATTGTGCCTCTGGTGTTGGCTTAAAGTACGATCATAAAGAAGTCACATAACAGCGCATCACCTTGTTTGAATCCTTTTTTGACATCAAAGGTCTCGGTGAGATTGTTTCCGAACCTTATGGAGCAGCGACCGTTCTCCATTGTTATTCTGCATAATCTGACGAGTTTGACAGGGATGCCAAAACTAGACATGGTTCTGTATAGCTCGTCCCTATAAATGCTGTCAAATGCGGCCTTAAAATCGATAAACGATGATGAGTATCGATCTGGACTTCTTGGGTTGTCTACACGATCTGCCGTAGTGTGAATATTTGGTCAGTTGTGGAGTTACCGGGCCTAAGACCGCACTAATAGGGGGCAATCAGTTCGTTGACAAATGGTTTCAGACGCTCACTCAGTACGGCCGGCAGGATCTTGTATGCAATGTTAAGTAGACTGATGTCTCTATAGTTGGCGCAGTGGAGAGGTTCTCCTTTCTTGTGGATTGAGCAAACGATGCTGAGGTTCCATTCATCAGGCATACTATTAGACCAAATCTTAAAAATGAGTAAGTGTATATTCTACGCCAACTCATCGCCTCATAGGCGGTCCGCTCCAGCAGCTTTGTTGGATTTGAGTTTGGATACTGCTATCCTCACTTCATTCTCGTCGGGTGGACGGCATTTTTGGTTTTAACAGCAGAATTTGGTCGTCGTCGGCGTTTAATAGTCTGTAGAAGTAGTTTTTCCATAACTTCAGAACCGATTGTGACTCAACTACAAGGTTTCCTTGTTCATCTCTATAGGTCCCTGTTCAGGTCTTTTTGCCTTTACACGTAATTTTTACCGAACATTGTTCCTGGAGTAGAATCTGTCTAATTCCTTCAGCGCGCTTCTCGTGCTCTTTCTTTTTCATCGGAGTAACGGATTTTCTTCCCTCGTCTTTTGTTCGCGGACTTCAAGAGCCGCTCTCGTCCTCCTGTATAGCGCTGCTTCGTACGCGAGTTGTTTTGCTGCATGTGGTTGCCGGCACTCTTCATCATTATGTGGAGGTGGTCGGGTGAATCTCAGCATATCAGTTGCTGGCTGCAAGGACTTTTCATTTGGTTGAGGGATATTCGATCGGCAAAGAACCTGGCAGTTTGTTGCGATTGCAGCCGTTCAAGGTCAAATCTTTTCCGTTGTTGTGGCATCTGTGATATCCGTAGACGTACCTTGGCTGGAACTAGGTAGTGGCCCGAATCGATGTTGGCCGCTCTGAATGTTCGGACATCTAGAATACTGGAGAAGTACCTTACGTCGATCGCAACATGGTCAATTTGGTTGACGGTTTGATGATCTGGTGACCGCAATGTTCCCTTATGGATGTTGAGCTGAGGAAACCGTGTGCTAGCTTTAATAGCGTCACGCAGCAAAGTCAATTTCCAGGCGTGGTTTCGTTTAGGCTATGCTTTCTAATTGTGTTACCAAATATGTCCTCCTTTCCTATTTTGGAGTTAAAATCAGCTAGGACGTCACACAGTGTTAACAGATGGGTCTTATATATTAGGAGAATCAGGGGCTGACAGCTTTTGTGCTAACTCGCCGATTGAACTTACTATTCCTCTAGAGCCTTCCTTATCCTTTCTGACGTGTTTTCGTTCCAGGTCAGCTTACGGTCGAACATACAGCTCGTGGTGTGCGATTGAGTCTCAAGGACTCGATCTATGGGACTGTTCTCTTGTTAGTTAAGTTGGACCACTTTTGTTTTCCAGGGTTAACGTTGAATCCACATCTTTCCGCCCATTTGTGCAGAATATTGAGGACGAATTGAAGTATTTGGGTGATGGTGGGTATGAACTTACCTGTCACTAGTATGACAACATCACCCGCATATGCGAAAACTTTGACCCCACTTCGTTGTAATGTCTTTAAGATTCCGTTCGCGACTAGTAGCCATAGTAGAGGGAATAGAACCCCACCTTGCGGGGTGCCAAAATTGGAAGTCACCCCGTTCTAAGCTTATATTTGTCGTCTTGAGCATGCATGCAACCTAGTCTGAGATTACTGGACTGGATTGTCGGTTCAATGCCTGTCGTAAAGATTTAGATATTACATTATTGATGGTTCCTTCGAAATTCAGGAAGGCCACTAGCGTGAATTTTTTGTGGAGCGATCTACACAATCTATTAATCTTTTAAATGTCTTGAGTAGGAACGAGGTAAGGCTAATCGGTCTAAAGTCTTTTGGGCACACGTTGACTTCTCTCCAGGTTCGAGGAGTATATGAGCGGACTGATATACTCTTTATGACTTTGTAGCATTATGCGGAAAATATCGACAGGGCCCAGTTGATATTTTTTCGTCTATAATCTGGTTGCCCAGTAGGTGGCTTGTGTTGGCTATTCTATCGAAAGGGCTTACTGCAGTGTCAGATGTTTAAACAATGTCCAGTTGCCCAGTTGATCTTTTTTTCGTCTATAATCTGGTTACCCAGTAGGTGGCTTGTGTTGGCTGTTCTATCGTAAGGGCTTACTGCAGTGTCAGATGTTCAAACAATGAGCTCGATCAGACCAGATCATTGATTCCATCCGAAAAATTGGAACGCCTACATTTAAGGTGACATGGGTCCTTCCCATTCACAGAGACAGAAAGTCCTTTCAAGATAGTGTGCACCTACGCTTAACTATGTTAAAGTGAGTGTAGAAGACAATAAAGTCGGCATTGCATAAAGTATCAACATTGTGCCTTCGTAGATTGTCCCTATAGTCAACACAATAATCATTCTTACTCAGCACCTGCTGAATCAGGACGAGTAGATATATGAAAACTTTCTATTATTCATCGTCAAATTAAAAGTTTCCACAACTCTTATAGGTGTCAAACATTCACCTGCAGTCATTGGCAACTATCACCCCTTCCAGCCAAGCACTTTATTACTATTAAAAGTCTGCTGAAACTTCACACAAGTAATGCTGGGTAGACTTTAAAATTAATTTCTTTTAACCAAACATAAAAAAGCTTTTCTTCGACAGACGCCACATCGGAAGATAAATGGTTTCGTCTAAAATCAATTTGCCACATATCCATCCGTCCACTACACCTAACCCCACCCACCTTCCAGACAGGCAGCAGAAACTCTATCAATCTTTCAATCAAGGACTTTTCAGCATCATCGGTTGAGTTGTGAGAACTCAATAAGAGAACACAGTCACACCTCCCAGTCTGCACCCATTAACCCCCTGTCGAAGAGTAAGTACCTCAACACCCTGTACACAGCACACTCCTATAAATTATCTCGTCAATTTTAAGCAGCATGACATGCCCGCTTTATTTATCTAAAAATCTATGGGAGTCCATTACGTGCAATTCAATTAGTTTGTTGGTTTTTCATTTCATGGAATTTATTCATAATGCGTTTCGTCCTTACTATGTACTACATATACTCGTAGCAGGAATCAGGCGAATATCAAATCAACCACGACACGTTGATGGAATGAAATTTACGCAACCCGCGTATAACTAATTGAATTCCATCATAAATTATTCCGTCTACAAATTTTCGGAATATGTATAGGTATGTAATGTAGGTATCTGGCTGTGACCGCAGGAGTAAAGGTTTCCCTGTGGGGTTGGTGTATGCTTCAATTAATTTTCCAAAAAGGGTTACCTTATCAAAATCGGCCAACTGTGAGAGTTCTTCCCACAAGTTCTTCATGATGTGTTGATATTCGGCCAAGCGGCTGGCATTGCATTCGCCCTTGCCCTCGATGACACACGCCCGGACAGCCATGCATTGGAAGTCATTCTGGTCGAGGTAACCATTGTTATCGATATCTGAAAGGAAAAGAATGGGAAAATGTTAAAGATGAATTTCCAAAATTCTTTTATCGTTACACAAGTGTTTTTGAGGGCTTTACCGATTGGTTTTGTTTATTTGGTTAGTTTTGTCCAACAAACCGACAAGTTCAAAGCAAATATAGTACGGTATCCAAGGAACTATATGATTACATTTCAATGGATTGTTCGAGACCACTTGTGGTAACCACAACTGAATGTGAACGTACGGCGTATCCTCAAGGACTATGTACATGTACTCGTAGAGTAAAGGAATTCGTTTGCAATGTACAATCGTAGGTATAGATATGAAAAATTCAAATCATCATAGATCTGACCCCCCAACTTACATAAGTCGTATTGGGCAGGCCCGGATTTGTTCGTGAAACTCTGGGGAAGCATTTATTTCTTACATTTCAATGATAGTGAAGAAATTCAAGGCTTAGGTGACGCTCTGTCATGTGATTTACTTGAAAGAATTGTACGATACTCACAAGCCAACACAGGAGGCATATTCTTTCAAAACTTTATCGAAAGCGGACGAAGATATCCTCGCTCACTTCGAGAGAAAAATTCTTCGTAAAATGTTTGGTACCGTTGGCGTTGATGTGCTATGGAGGAGGAGATTCAACGACGAACTATACGAACTGTACAACAACATCGACCTAGTAAGAAAACTGCGCATCAGCTAGGACATGTAGAGCGAATGGACATCAGTACCTTCGGCCCGTAGAGTCTTCCAATCAAATCTGGAGAATAAACGCAGGAAAGGAAGACCTCTCCTTAGGTGGCGCGCACAAGTAGAAGGGGACTTCAACCGACTTGGAGTGCGCAGCTGAAGGCAGTTAGCTAAGGACCGAGCTAACTGAAGAGGCTTTGTTGCTTGAGGCCCAGTAAGTAAGTAAGCTATAAGGAGACCCAGGATCTAAGTAGGTACATGAACTTTTGTCTTTAACTTCAATTATTCCAATGCATCTTGAGGAGTTGATACAATTCTTAATAGCATCTTATCCTAATATCGTACATATTTGCACAATATGTCTCTTCGTCAGTCAGCAATATGGCAGCAGCACCGGCTGAAAAGCTACAAATGAACCGAATTCTATTCCTAGAAACCTAATTTTCAAGGCTAATCTCCTACAAAGAAACTCCCAAGTAAACCTCTCGTGGTTTGTATCTTTAATTCTAAAAACAAAAACGTCGCTATTCTACCGTTTTATGATTGCTTTCAAAATAGATTTCCAAAAATGTTTGATGAAGAATAATAAATCGAGAATAACTTCGATTCCATTAGTTCGAAAATGTAGTAGATGACACTCTAGATCTTTTACACAAAACTAATCGACTCGACTCACGAAATACTGTCATCGACATATTCCTTGAGGAATAAACTAAGTTCGACAATGAATATAATAGCAATTACCAACTTATTGGTATAAATAGACTGGTATCCACAGACAGTCATAAATACAATTTTCATACTTTCGAACTACGTAACCCTTCATTAGGGAAGTTAATATTAGCTAATGAATTTTTGGTTCCAGGGAAATCGAGTCGAAGTTTACGTGTTATTTGGTCACACAAGTTTGTCCAACTTATGTACATCTGTCACTTTCAAAATAAACCCAGTAAGTGGTTGTCTAAGAAACTTTCCAAACCCTAATTATGTTTGCAATATGTGCAAGTAACTTATTCCGAAGGAATTCATTAACTCCCACTTCAATGGTGAATGCAAAAATTCCAATTTCAGGATATCACTCAAAACCATTCATTTCAATTCAAATTTCTGTTTGCATTAGCACCCGGATTCATTGAGGAATAAATAAATAAACACAGCATTAAAAATCGAATTGCAAATGAGTAAAATCTATAAAAATGCTAAGCATTCGATTTTGCAAAAAAAAAAAGGCATCAACTGCTCGCAATCATCTATGGATCTGTATTTGATAGCGCGAATGCCTTTTTGTATGGATGCCTGCCTGGGGTTAGAATGAAAATTCGAAATCTAATAAACGTGTCACATTGTATTATTGGGAAATGCTGCTGTGGTTACCAGCTAATATTTCAACAGTGAGCGACGAAAAAATGTAAAGTCATCGCATTTCAATGAAGTTTTGATTTGTATTCGAAAAAGTCAGAGCACATTTATATATACATTAAAATAGTTGTGATTTCATCTGTTTGAACTTGAATTAGTATCCATACAGTATCTGCATGCATCTCCTTAGAGCTAGGTACTTTGCTATGAGTAAATAAGTCTTTAAGAGTAACGAAATGAAATTATGTCAAACGTAAGATTGACAAGTGGACAATCCTCTCCGTTCACTAGACCTTTTCGCCTGCTTATCAAAATTGTGACGTTTAAGCTGTCACAGACTTTTGGTGGCCAAACAAAGGGCGAAATCGTATTAAATATCTATTAAAAGTGGAAAGAATTGTATAATGTGCGATATTTATAATATATTTTTAAGTTTCTTGTATGCAAATTCATAGATACAAATGTTGTTAATCAGGTTAAGAAAGGTGATTCTGTACGCCCTTTTTTGGCCACCAAAAGTCTGTGACAGCTTAAACGTCAAATGGCGAAAAGGTCTCTTACGCCTATTATGGGCAAGTTGAGCAATTGACAACACTGAACTTAACGTAGAATTTTGACATACTATAAGCTATCGATGGTTTTTTACTATTATGGTTGGGCCTTTAATCATTCTGTCAAAACGTAAGAACTTAGACACATTGATTGTCATATGTAATTTTGAACGAAAGTTGCAGCCTCACAAAACAAACCTCGCACCTCAATGCTGAGGTTAGTCATGGCACTTGTTTGAATCGCAGGCTTATCAAAATGATCTCAATGTCAAAGAAGGTACAAAACAAATCTCTCGCAGTCCCAGTGTGACCTGGAACCCAGACAATAGTCAAAGAGTTCA
This sequence comes from Xylota sylvarum, assembly GCA_905220385.1. Lineage (NCBI taxonomy): Eukaryota > Metazoa > Arthropoda > Insecta > Diptera > Syrphidae > Xylota > Xylota sylvarum. Next base: position 33,314,734 of record LR999960.1, read on the forward strand.
GCCTTGCGACCGAATTCCAAAAATTTTTTGTACTTTCGAACTAATTTAGAATAGGTTACAGGGTTGAGCCAGGTCAACCGCTTGAAAAACAGAGGCATGCTTGCCTAACGAGTAGTGAAGTCTACTGTTGTCAGTTTCCACGGTAGTCAAAGTTCCGATGGCATTATCGACGACATAACCATGGAGCGAGCCAGGCGTACTCGGGAAAGCTCCCGTGCAGCCGGAGACAGGTCGTTTTTTGGATTTTCATGCAGAAGGCAATCACATACGTACGCGAAAGATCCCTCCACCAAACAACCGACGCATAAGCTAGAGAAGGTAGTGTCATAGCTGTATAGACCAAGAGGACCTTTTTCGGTGATAAGTCCCATGTCTTGCCAAAAACAACTTTACACAGCCAGAAAACTGAGAACACCTTGGATGTCTTCGACTTGGCATGTTTCCCCAAAGAAGTGAATTTTCTTATCCAGGATCACTTCCATATATTTTGCTTCATCGGAGATCTGGATAGTGACGCCTTTTAGCAATGGCTGAATCAAACCGATCAAAATTTTCTCGTGAAAAGAACAACCTCTGTTTTCAAAGAATTGACCGAAAGCTCATTTCGAGTGCACAAATCATCGACCATGTCTAAGGCTATCTGCGCATTAGCACAGACAGGCATGATCCGACAGAAAGTATGGTAACATCACGTATGGCGTATGCCTGAGCGTAGACGTTTGACCCATTAAGAGAAGGCAACAGAGAGTCAACTACCATGGACCATAGAATTGGATACAAAATGCCGCTTTGCGGAAGCCTCTGTTAACATCTGTCATAACATGGTGACCACAATCAGCTTTGTCCTGTTGACTCTTATAGAGGTTAAACAATAGTATTCCAAGGACTTGATTGCCACTTAACTATCAGTGAAGATGCTTACACCCATGATAGATATTGTTTTATACTTCAAGCAGGACAAGACTTCCTTGATCGCCTTTCATACGATATAGGTTAGGCCAAAACTCCGGCAGAACAATTAAATGTTACACATGCCAACTGATGTTTGTATTCTACATACATAGATAGTTAAAATGTATATATTTACCCAAGACTGCCTACCAGACAATCAAGGCGCACTTAGTATCAGCTTGATATGGGTTATAAAGCCTGTTTGTAGGTCGGATTTCCAGCCCCCTATTACTACCAATATTTGATTTGGAGTAGTACAAAACTCCTTAAGCTCGAATGTGTGGCACAGTTTTGAAGGACCAGTGTGAAAAATGTTTTGTTTCTTGCTAAAGGATTTAGTTTTTTCTGACTCCAAGACTGCAATCATTAGACTAAACAGCCTAGGGATACCAGTTGATCTGAAGTCTTTCAAACCATCACAATCCAAAAATACATCGGTAGACCGAAATTTTCGTCACCGAGTGTTATTACTTTCCTAGAGTACAAGTATTTTGTTAAGTGTTTTCCAGATATATAAATACAAACCAATTCGTCTGCTTTCACCATCACTTTAAGCTTTCAATCAATTCAATCACTCAGGCATTCATTCAACTCACTTACTCACGCAGTCAGTGCCACCCACATTGATTCCGTGATTTTATTTAAAATTCGTGGCCAAAATCTGCATAAAATTTTAAATTAAATCGAAGGATAGCGTATAACTTATTCTTACTGAGGTGGAAAATTTTCACTTGAAAATGGATCCGTTGATGGACATGAATCTGGCGCCGATTATCATCAACCTTAACCGTAAATCGACTGGGATTTTGTTATATCGGGCTACGCCTTAATTAACAGAGTTAACCCACCTACCCGGCACGACAGCAGAAGGTTAGAGGTAACCCCTTGCTTGGGAATTAAATCAATTTAAAGTTTACCTACCACAAATTTTAAGGGCAACATGGCAAGTTTACAAATGTATCTAGATAAAACCTCACACTACTTATACAAGTAGTCTTGGAAGTTTCGTGATGATTGCGAAAGTTTCCAGTAAATTTGTGAAAATTATATTTCAAGTAAATAAAGATTCATCGGCATCGTTGAAAATGCCATAAAATTAAAATAATTTCGTTGAGTATACGAGTGCTGTTGCGGATTCGACAGGTTGGAGAGAAATGAAGACGGATTTGTATGAGGTATGTAACAATCAACCATTGTAAGGGCATTTCAATAGTAGAGTTGTAAATGGCTGTAACGACTATAATTTCTTGAGTAAGAATCCTTTAATTGCATTAGATTGTGTTAGTTTCAACTACTCTAGTTGTTATTTTGCTTTCAGATAGCAGACGCTGATGAATGCTTTTATTTGTGGAGAAAGTTCGGGGGAACGTTAGCTCCATTTAGGTTTGATGTTTGTATCCATAGGTGTTTCCAGTGAGCTTAATTCTAGGGATTCAAATACAATGAAATGTTTGTAAATGGATACACCTGATGTTGATGAAATTTTGGATTTCATTTCCCTACCCACGACATGGTTCGGTATGTTGATTCTTCCCAAAAGAAAACAGCAGAAATTAAATATTGTCCTATTAAGAAGATTGAATTACGATTTGTAGATCACATTACTCCTACAAGGATTAGCAGAAATTATTTTAGGAACTTGAACTAACACTGGCTGGAAAACAGGGAAAATCATTAAGCAAGTGCCTCTCTGTTCATAATCTACCCTTACTGTCTTACTTACTTAAAGAACTAAAGCGAGACATCTAAGATGGTGGGCGAAATTTGTTTCAAAGTTTAGTAGTTACATATTCAAACTTTAAATACAAAGAAAAGGCATTAAGCTTCTGCCTCTAAAGATAACAAAATACCTAAACATATCAAATATAGTGACCACAAAATGGCGACCCAAAGCTTAAAACCTTATTCATATACAGAATTGTCTAACTTATAGACAATTGGAAAGTGACTCCGATTTCGACAGAAATCATCTTCAGGGATAAATCATATTTTTGAATAATGAGTTTTTTGAAAACAAGCCAAACTGCCATATTTTGAATTACATTAGCTCACGAATTAGAAGTATTGCATACGAAAAAAATGAAACATTGAATCTACTAAAAAAACAACTCTGATTCTCAACTCTGCTAGAGAGACCATTCAATTTAATGTCTTCTCGTAGAAGTCTTGTTAACACGATGTCCAATCCTTGATCCTCACTCTATTAAACTTTATCCATGAAAATGATTCCAAGACCGAATTTCGGGTGGAATGTAATGTAGTGTTTTCTTGGAAAAGCATCTCTTTCATCCTCCCAGATCTTACTTACTTACTTATCGGGTTAATAGTCTGTGCCTAAGACACTGCGGAATTCCCCTTCAGTCACGTTGGTTCGTCTGACCAAGCATCCTGACATCCGCGATAACTTAATCCTTAAAACGGAGGTTCGTTTTTTCTTTTTTGTCGTTTCGAATCTGATAGTACAGTTCATAGACTGCGCGGTTGAATCTTTTCCTCCATTCGTCCTCCTCGCATATGGACCGAATATTGGACGAACTATTTTTTTTTTTTTGGAATGAGCTCAGAATCTGATCCACTTTCCTGCTTATCATCGAATACAAGGCGCCATAAAGTAGAATTGGGAGGATTAATGTTTAGTAGAGGATCACTTTCGTCCTTCATGCTATGAGTTTTGAACCCAGTTCTTTTGCAAAATCGAAGTAGCAGCGGTTTGTAGGGTGATTCTTTGCCAGATCTCCACAAATGTGTCGTATTTAAAAGTTAACATTTACTCCAAGGTATGTGAACTCCTTAGTGGACGCCGTGACTCAAGTGGTTCGATGTTCGATTCCCAAATAAGACCTAAAATGTTCTTTCACGGCACCACCTCTCAGGAACGTCTGACAAACATCCAAGAGTATAACTGTTTTGGAAAATTTTCAAGCTTCTCAAATAACAAATCGGCCTTTGGACACGCCGCATAACCATGGACCTGTTGCGCCAAATATTTATAATTTTGAATGTGAACTCCTTAACTACTTTGAAAATGTAAATGTGGAGAGTGACGTTTTGTCCTAAGCAGTGAACAGATGTTGTTTTGTTTGTCGACACCTGATATTTGGTTTTTTCCTCGTTAACCTTCAGACCAATATCTCACAATAGCTGGAGGCTTACGACATCCACACAGTAAGCTAGACATGATCTTACATCCAACATTTAGCAGCGATATGCCTCGATAGTTGTCACAAGATATATGATCGTTTTTTTTTAGATGGAGAGCACCTTCCATGTCAATGCATCGCTTTTCAGGCTGAGAACTACGCCAATCAAGGTCAAGGAAGCCTTGTTCTATTTGAAATGTGTGATGTGAGGGCTAGTAGCATCTTTATTGACAGTCGACCTTCAATCAAGTCCCTGGTATTGGCGCTAAGCGCCAGATACATTTAGGATAACTTCAAAGCTGACGAGTCCTCCAAAAAAGGGTACTTCCCTTAGGAATCCGCTGTAATGATCATCTCTAGATATGCACCTAATTATATGTAAAGCTGGATACTATTATCAGGACCAACTGCAGATAAAAAATGATTTAAAGTGTCATATCTCGAGAAAGATCTGGCCTAAGCTGGATCATAAACGTAGTATTGGCTATGCTAAAGCGATTATAGATCAGTTACATAATCGGTGTCCTCACTGGATACTGTCTGATAGGACAACAAATTTAAAGGTTGAAGCTCTAAGAGCCTTGTTCGTTTCTGTCTCAAAGAAGCCTGCTTCATTTAACCACTCTTCTTCTCGACAAGTTCAACGAAAATATACCGTTGATTTAATTATTTCCTAGGTGGATGGCTACAATTGAAAAAAATATCCATTGTATCACTGCGGACCTTTTCTAGTGGGTCTGTATCCTCGCATAGTCACGCTAACTTACTCTAAACCTACAGACTTCTTAAAGGATCCAATAAATGGAGTAATGTAAACTTCCCCCTATTTTGACTCATTTGCCGGCCTAAATTGTCCTCACAGAAGTTTTTGCTGTCAAGGAAAATTCTTTATATTTTGACAGTTTAGGCTTGTAGACTTCATTTAGGATCCAATAACTGAAGTAATGCAACCTTTCTTCTTTTTTACTGAATCACCCATGTGTAGATTAACTTTTGCCACTAAGCACACACAATGACCTAGTTTCCTAGAAGCCTATGAGTAACCAAATTTTGACAGATTTTACCTGACTTTAAAAAATTAGTCAATGTATTGACAACTGGAAAGGACACTGAAAAGGACGACTTCTGTAACGTTAGTCATCTTATAATTGTCAACACAATGTGTTGCAATGTTGCGGAGGAAAGAATACAAATATCAATAGTTTGCCAAGGAGCTTCGAAATGCGCCAGGAATGCGATACAGCAGCAGAGTGGTATAGTTCGGGTAGGATTGGTTGGATCTCGACTCGGTTCTCAGAGGTGCCATTAACTTGTAAGCTGGTTTCCTTATTTAGTTCCTTTGTTCCATCGAACAACATGGGGAATCTAAAAGCAGTTCAATAGAATCGAGTATTAAGCAAGCTATCTACGAGATATATGTAGAAATAGATTGCAATTTTTTTTTGTAGTCGAGGTTAATACTTTGAATTTATTTTTAACTTCATCAATACTATGGTTCTAGGAATAAGATTTAAAATTTATTATATCGAACAGAACTAGTAATCTTACTTTTTTATAAGCAGTCCTTTGTTTATTACTAAAGAGGTAAAGTCCTCGTCTATAATGATAATCTACATCTATTCGAAGTGTGTCTTCAAGTCTCGCCAAAACTAATGCACGTAGAAACTATATCTACCTGCCTACAATGCCAGTAGCGACAACTGAACCGGAAAACTTAACACCCAAAGTGTTTCAAATACAATTTCCAAAATGCATTAAAATATTAAAATTACATACATATCTGTGCACAATACACTTCAGTAAACCCAATTCAATTAATTATCTCATAACCCGATAATGCTACAAAACTTAAGACTATTACATTAATATTTGCCTGCACTTAAGTTCCAATTAAGTGAACATCCATCACTTCCCTTTCAAAGTTATGCTCAAAATTTAAACAACATCAACAACAACACCGTACATTAGTATTTGTATCAAATCATTGGATGTACCTACTTTGAGCGGAACTTAAACAAAGTGCTTTTCAATTCCACACAACAACTACGACAACAGACAGTATAAGCAGACACCTTGAGCGCTCCTTATATGTACATTCTCATTACTTTCCCAACAATCTGGATGATAACAATTTAATTTCCTGTCTACCAAACGGACATCAAAGGAAGTGCACATCATCTCTCATATTCATGGCGTCGTGCTCCCTAAATAACTACACATACAGCGTTGTCCTTTTTTTTTTCGTCCATCTCCTTTCAAAGACTAAGAAAATGAAACAAAAAAATAAAACAAAATGGCCAATCCCTCCAAGCCAGGATGTTATTATCAAAAGTGTAGATACGAGTATACCACAACCGTGGATAATATAAAATTCTCCTGACCTTATGAACGGGATCCCCACTAATATTTACATATGTCAGGAAAACATTAGGGGAACAGTTGTGGTAGCCGCCCATTTACTTTGGGGATGTTTGTTCTTTCGCTTGTTTCATGCTGACTGTGGTGCTGGGGGCTATAAAATTTGTTAAATTTACTAGTATTGTAAATAGTATAAGGCTGTTTGGTAAACAATTTCACAATGAGACTGACTGACTTCATTAAATTACGAGCGACAGCAGTTGGCTAACTTACAGTAGGGTGGATAAGTTATCTAGGCAAATCTATTTAATAAGAAATTCAGACTCAGTAGATTATAGACTGCAGATACTTACTTACTTAGGTGGCGGTACAGTTCCTGGGTGAACCTGGGCCTCAACTGACTACAGATAATGACGCTTAAAACTAACCGACCAACGTAGATGACGGATTATAAAATAGCCCGCTGTGCATTCTAGACAAGGGAAAAGTTCTGGAGCGAATTATCTGCAACAGGAAGCAGCAATAGAAATAGCAGGCGGGCTATCGGAACACCAATATGGTTTCTGAAATGGTCGCTCAACAGCAGATGCAATCAGCTTAGTAGTTAAAACAGCAAAAAGAAAAGCGTTAGAAGGCAAGAGGTGGATAGAGGGTACCAAGAAATACTGTTTAATGATAGCCAATGTATTCAACACTGCAAATTGGAACCATATCCTACAGGCACTCAGAGATTTTCGGGTTTCAGGGTATCTCATTAAAATGGTAACGAGCTGCTTCAGGCGCAGCAACATAGATAATGGACCCAAAGAATATAAGATCACCGGCAGAGGACCACAGAGCATCATGTATAATGGGGTTTTACGTCTTCCAATACCTGAGGTGACAAAAATTATGGGTTTGGCCAACGACATTCCAATCATCATAACTGGCAAATTACTGGAAGAGGGGTTTAAACATTTAAGGAACTCCACAATAAGAATCTTACGGAACTAGTTGAGTTCGGCTGTCCTCACCGTTGCAGAACACATATCAGAAGCGGTTCTTATAAGCAGCAGGAAGAAGGCGGAAACGATAAATATTGCTATGGGTGGGCACATAATAACATCAAAGCCTCACATAAAATACCAACACCTCAAGTGTGTAAGTCAGAAAGCAGCGTATACTAGTGCTGCTCTCTCGCGAATCATGCCCAATACAGGAGGCACTAGTCACAGTCGAAGATAACTTTTCGCCAGAGTAATTGCGTCCATAATCCTATACGTCATGACGACTAGAGCAAATAGTCAGAAAACCAAAATACAATTTTTTTGGGAGGGCTATAGCTCCCTGGGACCCAGGGTCTAGCTTCTCACTTCTGTGCTTCTGTGTGTTATATTCTTCACACGAATGGAAGGGGCCTACTGTTTAATACCATATCCGAAGGGTCATTTTTGTTTTTTTAAATTTTTTCATGCCAGTTTTACTCTCGGATGTTGGTCAGATGCTCGCGAGAGGTTGGTCGTTATCTGGCGATTGAACCTCGAACCCAACGCTCTGTAGTCCAACACACTAATCAGTTGATTTGGATTAGTCATACGCTGCAGACTTAGGCAAGAAGTCTTGAGTTTTCAACACGTGAGCGAACGTCTTATAACAATCCACATTAAGATTAAATTCGCGCACATAAGCCTAACATACACTAATGCGCCAACAGAGGACAAGGACGACACCACCAAGGAATGTTTCTACGACAAAACTTACGAGCAATGTCTTAAATATGACGTTAAAATCGTATTGGGTGATTTCAACCCCAAGATAGGAAAGGACAACATCTGTGGTAGGACAGTTGGCAATAAAACACCACGTCTGGCAACGGGCTTACTTAGGTGGCGCTACAGTTCGGAATAAACTTGGGCCTCCACAGGCTTAGGCTTATTTATTTTGCGACAGAGACCGAAAGAACATCGGCTTCTCCAAAACTTCCTAGGTGTGTAGGAGTGGTAGTTCATATACGGAAAAAACCCAATTAGAAATATGATGTGCCATTTTGATATTCTACAACGTTCAAGGTTTTAGAGTATTTCCTTTCCTTAAACTCTGGATTCATTAGGGCTCCATTCTTCGTTTCCTAGAAAAACACCATCATAGTGGTAGGAACTCCTATAGGTCATCCGATACATACATACTTATGAAATGGCATAGACTTCCATTTCAAATGTGGGGTTTGGCATTTTAGATACTTATTCAATGTTAGTAAAATATCATGGCCTTAAAAGCGAACAAAGATCGAGACCCTATGGCTCCTTAAATGTTATAACCTTTGTTTCGGCAGTATCCTCTGGCCTACTGTACTCGACTTTCAAAATAACAATTATACTTACCAAAGTGACGTTCTCTGAGGTTGTGTAGTTAAATAAACAAGCCCCCATATATCAAATCCTAACAGATACCAGGACATAGGAGGAGAAGATTTCGTTACAAAAATGATTTAAAATACACAAATTCATTGCAGTTTGAGGTAAGGAGGCTATTTACTCCTCGTTCATCCGAATATGAGTACAATTTTGTATTGTATTGCTTATCTTCAAAGCAATATCCGGCGGATATTATTCGTAATAAGAACCGACTTTTTTTTTTTAATGGCAAGGGGAGGAATGATGTCGGCAATCGAAGTATATAGCTTATTGTTTGCTTTGCGGCGATGACCTTTCATTAACACTGCCTTTTGTGAAATATAATGTGCCTCCCTTTTGAAAGTTTTATTGGAATTCATCTCGGAGTAAGGCTTCACTTTGTTTTTTTTTTTTTTTTTTTTTTATGTGGGTGACAACATATTCGGGGAGTTTTATTTTGTGTGTTTACTGCTTGGTAGTAAAGCTTTGATCATAATGGTGTTACAGAATAAATATAGTCGACAGGGTACACAAATGTTCATTTCAATATTCATGGAAGGATTACTGATTAATTTGATGCCATGGTCAATGTGAGTAATCAAATACATTACATCTCCATATTCAATAGTGCTTCGCTAAGATTATGTAATTTTCTAAATCTCATGCACCACCAAAAAAAATTAGAAAAAAAAAAAACAAGGAAAATCCCCGTAAAACCTATTATTAGATCAACAGTGTAATTAATTTCACTTTATCTATCACTAGTACGAGTAGATACATACTATCCTCAGTACACTCAGCATCAATCAGTGTCTGGCATAAAATAAATGTAAAACTTTCTATTTGTTGTTATTATTTCGTTTTTGTAAAACAAAAAATAATTACAATTACTAGATAAATTTATTACAAAAGAAAACAGCAGACACAATGTGCATGAAAGGTCGTTTTAGGAATTTGGGTTGACTGCGTTCTGGTTCCGCGGCTTTGCTCTGCTTGTCGGCGATTCATCCTTTTTCGGTTGCCAAAAAATCCGAGCAATGCTTGCCCCCACACTTATTGGCACAATGCAACAGCAAAAGTGATTATATTTTTATGGGAGGATGAAAATACAACGAAAGCACATATCGGAACCACCTCTTCAGCTTATTGGATTGTGCTCTCAAGTGGTTGTCACACTTATGCTAGTGTAGGGCCCTTGAAAATTGTTTGCATTTGTATTGTAGATATGCGAGCATAGACAATAGTGTTAATTAAAATAGCTATGATGGGAATGAGTAAAAGCAGACAACATTGGGAATGACACTTAGTTTGTAAAACAATGGCACTTTACATATTTGTTGGTTAAAATATCTACACGCCTGTATAGTGTAGGGATGTATTAAATTTTAAGCATTTCTGACATATTTTATGTGGTTCTGTGCATTTGAGTTTATGCTGTTTGAATTCTAACTGCACTGAGTGTTTTTTTAGCTCGAGTACGACTTAATAGCGATGAAAATGGTTGACGGTTCTATTTTCCTTCCTACTCCTACTGCCACTTTAGATTTCCTATGGTCTTACTACTGAATTTTTCAACCATTATCGTATGTACTAAACTCTGAGTCGGTAGTCGCAACTTTAAGAGCGCATACTCCAATTTTCGGCCGTAATAATCGTCCGACCAGATATGCTTTCCGTGCTATAGTGGAAAAATTCGAGTCACCGTATTTACTATCGAATGTTCTTTTGCCAGTGAGACAACCCACCGGTCGAATTAAGTGCTTCAGTTGAAAATGAGCCAAATTAGTCGAAAGTGGGAATCTCTCAGTCCGCTTTGTGGCAAATTTTGTATAAATCTCTTGGCCTAAACCCTTACAAGATCAAATTAACTCAAGAGCTGAAGCCTCTTAATCATTTGAAGCGCCGAAACTTCTCCCAATAGGCTCTGCAAAAGTTTGAAGAAAAACCTGAATTTCATGGAAAAATCATTGTTACTGATCCAAATACACTTCCTTCATATCAACCTCTCCATACGAATCCATTCTCGGTGTGTCGGTTCGAAGGGTTGAAGTAAACCCAGAAAAAAAAAACGGTCATCACTAGGAGAAGAAATTTAAATCTCCAGACCTTAGATATATGGTGTCCAAATTGGCTTTGACAAGGAAGTTAAATATCTCGGAATCATTTTAGACTAAAAACTTATTAAATACCTCATGCCACTACTATATGCCAGAAAATGCCACCAAAGTCTTTTAGACTGATGAATAGAACATTGTTTGTAGATGCAAACTGTGTCCGCCATTTTATGGGAGCTGTTAACAGAGGATGTCCTCATTGTGGCATTACATCTCTACTTCTATGGTGCATGGTAGTTGACTCTCTGTTACATATTCTCAATAGTTCAAACCTCTACGCTCAGGCATACGCGGATAATGTTGACATACTTTCTGTTGGATCATGCCTGCAGACTGCCCCTGCTAATGAATGGTGCTGGTGCACTAGGAATGGACTTTCGATCAATCCTTTGAAAACTGAGGTAGTTTTCTTCACGAGAAGGAGGATTGTGATCCGTCTGACTCAGTCAGTGCTAAAAGGCGTCACTATCCAGATCGCTGATGAAACTAAAAATCTGGGAGTAATCCTGGATAAGAAACTTCTTTGGGCAAAGCATGTTAAGTCGAAGCCATCAAAGGCACCCTCAGTTTTCTGGCAGCGTAAGGGTGCATTTGGCAAGGCATAGGGCTTATCACTGAAAAAGCTCCTTTGGATCTTTACGGCTATGCTAATACTTTTGCGACTACCTTCTGCACGAGATTCCAAAGAACGGCCTGTCTCCTGTAACCCTAGCTCTGCTATAGATGCTCTGCTTGATTTACCTCCCCTTGATACTTTCAGTACTATCAAAGCAATCTACCTTCTTAGACGGGATGACGTTTGGTATTATCTGCACTGGAGTTTCGATGACCTTGCGCGACACTTATCCTACGACCCTAGTTCCATGAATATTCCATCTGATGGAAGGACTCTAGTCGAATCTTCACGGATGGCTCCCAAACTGGTCAAGGGTTCGGTGCTGGTGTCTTCGTGGAGATCGACAACACTAGACTTCATCACTCGCTAGGCAAGCATGCCTCTGTTTTTCAAGCGGAAATCTATGCTACCCTAATGGCTGCCGACTATTTTGTTAAGAATAGGTGGCGGGTTCGGAGCATTTGCGTCTGTAGCGACAGTCAGGCTGTACTTAAGGCCTTGTTTAATCCTATAAACCCTTCCGAAATAGTTCGAGAATGCAAGAACTCTTCGATCGCAAGGCTGAACTCTTTGACTCTTGTCTGGCTTCTATGTCACACTGAGTCTCATTGAGGGGAATAAGGCCTCCGATAAGATTGCTAAGCAAGGCATAGAAGATGACTTCTCAGAACCGGAACCTGCGTTGGGACTTCCCGCGTCCTCGGTCAGGGCCTCCATTGACGATTGGGTTTTTTACGAATACCATTTTTGTCTGTGGCTTGGTTTTCCAGGATGCAGACAGACTAAACACATTCTTACTGTCTCTCAGTAGATAAGACTGTAGAGAACTTATTGACTTACAGGACATTTTCCTTTGGCCAAGCATCTTAGTGTTTTTGTTTTCTGACGCTAATAAAAATTTGTAGTCTTATTCCATTTTCAGTTCTTCATTTAGGTCTGTAATATGATCTCGTTCATTTGTGGTAACATCGTCTAGACCTTCACAATTTAAGACCTCGTTATAACCATTTATCAAGGCCACTTGCAATATACTCTATCTTGGGGTACTCTATTTAGTTCGAGGAGAAGATTGATTTTATCTTGAAGGTATGAAAATACAGCGCAGTAATCGAAGACAGCACTTGATGTGATAAACATAGTTGATTAGGTATTTCTATTAAATCGATGTGGATCCAAAAATGGGAACAGTCTAATATCAATATTCGCACCTTTTCAATTTTCGAAAACAATCCTTTCCTCAACTAATTCAGAAAAATCTTCTCACATCCATAACAGATGTAGATTGATTTTGATTCGTATTTTAATTTTATTTTATTGGATTCCATTGTACATTCGTCAGGAGTTTTCATCTCATCAGAACTTTATTCGTTTTTCAATGAACTCTTTTTTTTTATTGGCCTCAAGTCTTCAAGTCCCTATCACTCTATTTCAAAACTACACTCACAGTAGATGGTTAATAAAAGTTGTCATGACTGTCTTCCAATAACTTAGCGCACAGATTGAAATCCGATAGCGGTCTTAAAATACAAAACTCTTCAGCAAGCAATTTGAATACTAATTTATGGAACAACTAAACGAAAGCACTTTCATATCCTTGTAGAACGGTAGCAATAATACTGCACAATATTTTCCTTATCAATGCAAATTCGTACCCTCAAGGACGAAGGAGGAAAAAAAAAACGAAATAAGTACTTCCTTTTTATTATATAAACAGATTGTAAATAAATAACTTGATTTTATTTACAGTGCTTGTTTGGACGTTCGAAATACTTGAGTTCCATGGTATGTATGTAGGTACTTATATTTTTTTTTTAAGGCTCTTGTATGATAAACCCTTGCTCTTTTTTTGTTTCCTTTTATTGGAATATACGTTTTGGACAAAATAAAGTATTTATAAGTCCTAAAGCGTTTTTCATAACTTTCCGACAGAGAAACAACAACTAATCATGTTATTTAAAGGGAAAAGTCATACCGAGGTACTTTGTATCTTTTATAGAAAGTTTCACTAGTAACCTGACACAATTGATGTGGATTCATGTAGGTACATATGTAGGTTAGGTTAGTTTTGTAACAGGTCCGTTGTGATGGAAAACTAACATGTAGATACATACATACATATTGTATCATATTTAGTTTTTAGATTAGTTTCTAATCCACTTGGACATAGGGATGTTTTATCTTTATACACTGAGAATATTTACATATGTATTTTTGACGAATTGCTTTATCAGCGATGTGTACCTATACGAGTGGTTTGCTAAAGAGAATTTAATAAAAACGAAATTGCAGATTGTAAATTAAAATCTGCTAACAATACATGTTGTACATATGGTGGGTAATGGTTAAATATACATTGTACGATCCATACTATTTAATTTAAATTTCTTGTTGAATGAAATGAATGTTGAATGTTGTCAGTTCATTCTTGAGAAACACTTGCCAGGAGGTAACATACATACAACTCTGCAGTTGTTATTCTATGTTGGTTTAGGCAACAACCAACACAGCATGATACAACTCATCAACGTATCTTCGGATTAGGTTCATTGTACACATGTTCATAGAAACTGAAGATCTTCGAAGATGTATCGATATCCATCAATATTGGTCTTCTCTTAGTCAGAGCAGTCTCGAAGACATTTGAATCTTGGCGGTAAGATTAAAGCTATTGATGTGACACAAAATATCGTGTCCTATGTATATATGAGTCCTAATCGTCCTCAGTAGGTACATTTAACTCCAAGATGCGTGTGCCATGAGTAGAGCTGATAGTGATAGTTAAATAACTCAAGATACTTGCAGCATGAATGAAAAACTGCATTCGCGGTAATGAGTAGGTATACGTTATAGGTCTGATTGATAATACACGGGTGGAAATTGAGATACTGATTTTAACAAATAAATATGCAGGTTATTTTTTGTGAATGACATTGAAGAGCATAACACAAGATTTGTATTTCAAAAAGAATAATAGACTGCAACCAAGTACGCGTCAAGAATATGGAAAAACATGGTCGTATCGGCGAAGATTAAACACGAATCTGGCTGTCGAGCTTACAACATTGAGTTTATGGAGTGATGCAGCATCGGTATCGGCAAATAATTCACAACCATAGCTAATAATTGGCATGATTAGAGCTTTAACCAGTCTTAGATTTATTTCAATAGAGAAAATGTTTTTGTTTACAGACAAACCTCTGACCCGTAGATTTTAGATACAATGTAGCTGATATGATCATTTCAAGATAGTTTGCTGTTGAGAATTATTTCAAGATTGCTTATTTTTGATTTCAACACGAGAGAGAGAGTTGTACAGAAAAATAGGAGGAAATTCGGATCAGATTGTTTTGAGAGGACCATTCAGCTACGGAAACAACATCAGCGCTTGTCTTTGCAATTACACATGACTAGGCGGGAAACTAATGTATAGTTGGACATCTTCCGCATAAATATAAGATTTGATATCTTTTATGACCGTGAATATATCGTTTATGAATAGTGAGAACAATAGTGGATCAAGTATAGAACCTTGTGGAACACCAATATTTATTGGAAGAAAGGGAGATAACTTGCAACTCGCAAAAGCAGCTTGCGCACGACTAGATAAATAAGTAAGTATTAATTCATTAGCGGAGTTATAGATGTTGAAATGTGTGAACAATTTCCTGTAGAGTAGAGTAGAGCCTTCAAGAGGTCCAGAAGCATAACTAACGTTACTTAGTTTTCATCAAAGGCTTGTCGAACATCATCTGAAATCTTCAGCAAGGCAGTTATACAGCTATGAGCAATTTATGAGTTTCAATGTCTTTAGTTTCTTACTGACGATAAATTCAAACACTTTTGATAAAAAAGGAAGTAAAGCGTATAGCGGGTTTATATATTTGGAATCAGTCCCCTTTTTGAGAATAGGAATAATTTCTGATTACTTTCAGGGACTAGGTATGTTGAGAAGGTGATAATGGTGTTGAAAATATGAGTTATCATATTTCTGATAAGAAATATCAGGGTGAACGTTGTTGAGGCCTACACTTTTAGATTTATTGGAAAAAATTGCTTTTCTGAACGTGTGTATGTGTATATGTGAAAGAAAATGCATATTCCAAGTTGTTAGACAAAAAAAGTTGGGTATTGTTCACTGCCACTGGTTCAAGTGAGTTTTTTATTTAGTTCATCAATTTCAACGTCTACAGTATCAGATTGAGATTGAGTTGAATTCCATTGTTCGAATGGACACATTGTTTCCTTCATTGCGATAAGACTTGTATAGAGATCCTATCCAGGGCCAGAGAGACCGAATCCATATCTAAATTAATCTCAAAAACTCAAGGAACTTAAAACATCTTCGCGAGAGAAGCTATCATTGTCCAATCAAAAATGAACAAAATGGCAAAGGATAACATGAAAAGGCTGGACTAGTAGCACGCTGTGATACTCACTCACCATATGCATGTAGAAATCAAATTAGTGGCAGCAATGTTCGAAACATACGATCTGCATAAATTCTCAAAGCCTTGCTTACGTAAGACAAATTTTTATGGGCGCAGCACAGTTAATTCTTTTCTCTGATATGCTAGATCTCAGTATTTCTTTCCGTCTTTCAAATCTTTGTGGTCTTATCCTGGACAAAGAAAAACGTGATATCCGAACCTTTTCGGACAGCCAAGCAGATATTTTGTCTTAGAATCAGTTTCTATAAACTTAATAGTAACATCGCTTAATTTCCGATCATCTTCCATAGAGACCATGCAAAAAAAAATGCAAATACATATTTGGATCTATAGGTCCATGGGACCCAGGGCCTAGTTTCTCACAAACTATTCGTGATGTGCGTATGACATTCTTTGTCATGGCACATATACCCTTGGATGTTTGTCAAACGGTCGCTAGAGGTGGGACCGTAAAAGAAATTTTAGGTATTGTCTGGGGGAACCCATCGCTTTGTAGTTTAATGCACTAACCACTTGAGCCATGCCACTATCATAGAGATGATAGAGTAGTTTAATATTCTACTTTGTTGAATATCGAGGCATAGGAAAATGCCAAGAAACTGTACGACAAATGAACTCGCTAGGTATGAAACTAAGCACTATACCCATCATTTTTGAAAAAAAGGATCTTAAGTATACCGATCGCTACATGCAAATTCGAAAGTTAGATGCTATTAAAAGATGAGATGAGATGAGACAAGTGGTACAATGTGCCTAACATTTAAACACATTTGACCAAAATTGTATCTGAAACACTCTAAGAATTTTATCTCTCTCAATGGATTGCATATTAGTGCTAAAATAGGTGTCATTATCTGGCATTGTCATATAGGCAAGCATGCAACAAATGTCGGCGTACATTTCAAGGTTTCCTGAGAAGCTATATGGATAAAGAGTGGGAATAAACTATTCTCCAACTTCTTTGTATCTGCCTAGCTCTCAACAAAAGAAAAGTTTACTAGGTCATCTAATAAACACAGAAATGCATCCTACGATTCATCCGTAGTTCCAATTGGTCTAGCAAGTAAGCATGGCAAGTTTCTCTAAAGGTTCATTCACAGCTCAGCGACCTGTGAATCTGCGAACTGCAAACAAACCAGTTTTAGCTCATTTAAAAGCTCGACATTGGCAAACTTACTATTCCAAAAGAACAGAACTTAATTTATCTATCGATTGATATAAGAAAAAGTTGAATTTCAATTAGTTTTTGTGAGGAAATTAACAATTCGCTGATTTTTCCGGGAATATGCAAATGCTTTTTGCAAACTGTCAAAGTTTATTCACATTCCACACATGTAAGGTGCAATCCACATTCCCGCGACCAAAACATTCGCGAGAGTTTAACCTCACAATTATGTTGTGTTGTTCTTTGTAGTCGGTCAGAGCTCGTAAATGACAAGTAAAATTCGCAGATCGTTGCGACCAGAAAAGAGTGGCTGTGAATTAAATGTCAACATTGGCAAATATTCACTCTGACTGTAAATAAACCTTAAGATCTTTGTGATATTAAGGGCCATTCACAACTCAGCAACTTGCGAATTCTAATGTGGATTGCGTCTTACATTGTGTGAAATGTGAATAAAATTTGACAGTTCACGAAAAGCATTCGTGATTACCACAATCATTGTATCCAAGACAAATAAATGTAAGCGCAACTCACATTAGAGTAAGTTTGAGCATATCAATGAGATCCTGAAGCTTCTACTTCTTTAATGTGCACTTCTGTCAAGTTGTCAATATAGTACATCTACATGCACTATCTTTGGTGAATGTTGGCGATTAAATTTCTTGTATCCTTGACATTTGGATATTTCTACAAAAACACAAAGAGTTTGAAACTTCTTCTATAATGACTGCCTAGATTGCCTTCGAAGTGGACACATCCAGCAACCAATAAAGTAATTCTGAATTTTCATCCAAACACACACGATCTCTAAACCTCTCTCTGATGGTAAATTGACATATATATTACCTATGTAATCACAACTAATTCTCAAGGCAGCTAAATGTATTCAAAATTAAAGAACACACCTATTGTTTTGATATTCTTACCTAATGTCCGCGGTGTATCATATTCCATTGAATTTTTAAAGCATGTCCCTAACCTTGGTCTTGTGTATAAGAATATTTTTTGAAAATTTCAAATAGCAATTAAAGGACTCATCCCAGATCCCCCGAAGACAAAGTCCCAGCTATACACCGATGTCATCAAAAACATTATCGGTTACAAAAGCGATTTTTTTTTTTTTCAGAAATGACATATTTTCAAAACCAAATATTACGAAGCCGAACTTGCGTGTAAGAGGTTGATAATCTACGGTAACCTGCCCCAATCTCACCTATTCATTTATTTATTTTATTGATTCATTTCGATGGCAGTGTAGACAGAGTACAGAAATACAAGTACTTGCTTTGAATATTTAATGGATGGGGTGGATTAGACAGCCCAGGGAGGATACAAGTAACGAGAGATGTTTGGAAAACCCCCGCGGTATGGTTAGGGTAATTTTCTTTCTACTGTCACGCATTTTTCCATTTCTTGGAATTTTCTTCAATGTCTATGATTGACTGGGTTGTTATTCGATTGCAGCAGGTACGTGTAATTAAACGAATCATAAATCATCATCTGTTGTCGTTTTGGTATTGTTTTACGGTCTTTGATTTGAATATACATTTATTGGTGGAACGTCCTGGAACTGTAATGTCTTTTTTTTTTCTTTTTTGTGTGTTGTGGCTAATAACACAAATGGGAGATATTTATGTGTTACGGGGGAAAAATAGGTTATTTATGTCACATGGCCTACGGGAGCTTGCTATTCGTATTTATTTATTAAAGAAAAGTATGTGGTAGATGTCCTTTACTGGAGACTATTACACTGCGACTGTGTCATTTGTATTAAAATATGATTTTATTAGGAAACGTGTCAGTTGGTTTTGTTTTTCGTTTTATTTGGGAAATGTGCCGAATATGTGTGCACACTGTCTGTTCATAAGTTTATGAGCACTATAGTCTGTTCCAGAAATTGTAATGAAACTTTTTGGTATTTTAAGGATGTAGGGAATTAAACAAAAATATTTAGAAGTGTTTGTCTTAAAATAGGATTACAGTCTTTTGGATCGAAGAGTGTATTATTGTAAACTGTTCATTAGATAAATGGTCCCTAAGTCACTATTAGAACTATTAGCAAGTTAAATTACAACATCTATGCTCTGTGATTTGCTCATTCCAATTCCAGTTTATTACAAACTGAGGGAGTAGGGTTGGTTCCTATTATGATCGTTATTTCTTGAACTGTATGTAGCTACTTATATAGGTAGATGTTTCAAAATTAATCGTGTACGTTACTATATTACTCTTAACCTTTTAAAGGAAATTTACCTAATTTCAAGCAAGGATCAACCATTTGGTTGATAAGCGCAAAGAAGAACTGAAAGCTAAACGTGATTTCAAATCATGTGGTGTTTTTTTACACTGACAAACCATTCCTTTATAATGCCCACCAGTGGAAGGACGGCCTGCTGAAACAGTCGGATTGGAGCTACATACTTCTTAATTCTAGTTTTGTAATTGTCGGTGGTTCGATTGGTTTATTTATCTTAACAAACACTTATAGACTGCTCCTGGCAACTGAGGATGATTATGATCCACACTGGTGTCAGCATGGTTTTGCTACTTAACAACATTAGACCAGTCGCTAGGACCTCTGTTTTCGTGAACGTAACATCGAATGATGGAATTGCCTTCAAGATTGTTGTAACTATGCACGGATGTATGTATGCATGTATCGCCCAATTGCTTCTATTTCTACTTGCCTGATTTTCGCAGCTTTTACGTGATGAAACATGATGATGAAACATGCCCACCGATCTCAAGATATGGAAGTATACTTTTAAATATACGAAGCTGAAGTGACGTCTTGTCTCTTACGTCTATGTCTATGTCTCTTATGTCTATTACGGCACAGTGACCAGATAGACTGCATACCTGGGATGTAAATAGACTCCGTATTGGTTTCGACCCCTGTTCCCTGGAAAAAGAACTAAGATATGACATTTCTTTAATTTACTGATCTTCATTATTCCCATCGATTTTCACTATTCCTTGACACAGATTGATCAGAGGGTTTGGGTTTGCGATTCCGTAACAACTAAATGCTAAATTGGGCGATGCGGGAACGATCAGCCTTGATAAGAAGGAGTTTATAACCTAGACAAGCTTTAAACTTGGAACACCAAAAATCTTTCAGAACATATTCAAACGCCGTTAGGTGATCTAATAATCACTCCACCCAAAAGAATTTACATTAGCAGCATTCCTGGACATTGAAGGGACTGTAATGTACCTTGAAATTAGTCAGAACAGCACTAGACCAGATGCACGCGAATCCTATCCTATCAGATTGGATAGAATGTATGCTCAAAACACGAAACATTACATCTGAATTGGGTAGTAGCCAAGCACTTGCTATACCAAGTGCTCAAACGTTAATGGCCCTTCGAGCTAGTCATTTACCCTGCATCCATATCCATCTTCACGGATGGATAAAAAGTGGACGAAGGTAATGGCTCAGAAATATTCACAGAGGAACCATCAATCGCTCGGTCCATAATAATTCTCAACCACGCGAGTGTGTTCCAAGCGGAAATATATGGAATCACCGAGGCCTGAGGGGACCTATCCACTCTCATAGACATCTACATACCTAGACAGCCAATGATCCATCAAAGCCATCACTTCCATCACAACCAATTCAAAACTGGTCAAGGGAAGTAAAGAGGAACTCAAATCTCTTAGCTCGAGGCACAGCATCACGCTCCAAATGTGCCACAATGTTTTTCCAGCCGTATACCATTGATAACTTTAAAATCAAAATTATTATCCTTTGAAGTAACAGATAAAACTGCCACGACCCTACCAATGGTCTTGTAATGCGCTTGATACAAAGTCACCAACATTCGTATATTGCTATATCAAGACTTATAGTGATTTACAGCAGTCTCCTTTAGTAACAGAGCGGCAGATAGGCTACCAACTTAACGCCTATCATGAACGTACAAAGACTGGCGTCCATTGGTATCACAAGCGTAATGAGAACTATACCTACAGTGTTGATGGAGACTTCCTAAATCAACACAATCTGGACAACCTTGTAAAAGCCTTACCAGCCATTAAGGTCTTAAGCCTAAGTCATTCAGATAACTGAAGATCAAATCTAACAAGTCATTCTATGATCCTGAACAAAAATCTAGGCTACAGAAAACCTAAGGACTTCACAAGACATATTCTCGCATATTCTCGAACGTGTTAACGAACATGCAATCCATTTCTACCTAAACAATGGATCACGCTAAGAATATCTAAATCAATACGCCTCCCGAACCACAGTAGCGTTTTTCTACCGGTGGTCTTAGCAGTAATAAAATAAAATGGTTTCTTCTGAAGCTCTATCGCAAAACCTCAAGGTTCTTGGATCGCAAACCATAGTTACGCTCTGCTGGGTCTCTGAATATAAAGGCATACCTCGTATTGAAAAGGCTGACAAATTGGCTAAAAGAGATTCGTAATCTAGATCAAAAAATGTCGATTGCTAGTGAATATCCCTCTTTGCACACTGAAGGTTGAATTAGGGATCTACACCCTAAATCTTGGCCTGGCCTTACTTTTACAAAACAATGCCCGATAGACATATGCAAAAGGACTCTTTCTAGCCTCATCACTGATATACCACAAGAAAAAATTACAATTAACAGGAAGGAAGTGAATGTGGACACAACTTCTTCCAACCAAGGGACAGTAATACCTACAGGAACCCTAGGAGAACGGACTTGGTCACATACAAAGAAACAGAAAGGCAAGATCTTAGACATAAGGCAAACTGCAACGGCAACCCCACAAGATATAGACAAGCCAGTAGACAACTTTTGTAAGGTAATGAACAGACACATGAGAAGGTATGCCCAGTCAGAAGGGAAATCAAGTGGTCGAGAGGAATAGCAATCCAAACGCTAAGAGGAAACAAGTTAGACACTTTCGGATCGCGAAAGATATCTTAGTATTGTATTGAACAGAAAACTAGACCGGAAACCTAAAATACAGGAAAGAGTCCACAAGGCTTATAAAGCTCTCTTCATTTGCAAGAATTGGGGCCTGAAATCAGCAATGATGCACTGTCTATATATTATGATAGTCAGACTCATCCTTACATATTGGGGCTCCTATATGGTGGAAGGCCACGATAAAGAAGAATTCACGAGATACATTGGCCAAAGTACGAAGAACACCATTGCCATTACCATTACCGGTGATCTGCGCACCACGCCCACGGCTGCACTCGAGATGTTTCTGTATCTTTTAGCACTTGACCTACAAATAAAACTAAAGGCGGCTAATAGTGCGGTTCAAATCTAACAATGAGGGACATACCTCCATTCTTACGCAAAGCATGCAGTGATTGTCTCTGGTCATTGCCTTCTGAGGAGACATGCCATGAGATTAGGACAATTGAATACGGATATATATACGGAGGAGAAGATTCAACGACGAACTATACGAACTATACAGCGACATCGACCTAGTCACAAAACTGCGCATCAGTCGTTTGCGATGTAGAGCGAATGGACACTAGTGCTCCGGGCCTTAGAGTCTTCGAATCAGACGCAGTAGAGGAAGACCTCGCCTTAGGTGGCGCTCACATGTAGAAGGGGAACTTAACCAACTTGGAGTGCGCAACTGAGGGCAGGTAGCTAAGGACCGGTATAACTAGAGAGGCTTGATGGTTGAGGCCCAGGTTCAACCCGAACTGTAGCGCCACCTAAGTAAAGTGATTAAGTAAGTACTTCTTTGACAACTTATAGGAAGTTGGGTCTGCGAACCAAATTTTTGAGATAGTAAAATTTTGTAGGAGTATCAAAAGCATGGAAGAGTTGATTTAGGTTTATTGTTGGTTCTCATAGGATAACGATGGGCCTACTATGGTACCTAGTGCCGTATGAAAAACTCATAACCCTACACGATCTACCTATCTACCATAATGAAACCCTAGTAGACTTAAGAAGAATAAAACCTTTGTAAATGTTGCGGTAGCAAGAACATCCTTGTCTGGGCTTCCATAACAAAAAACAAATTCTTTCAAGACTCTTCTTCCAGAACTTACAAAATATATCCAACAAATCAGTGAATGACAGTCGCAGGTTTGTTGAGGTTTCAGGATGTTTAGAAAAAGAACCACGATATGTTATCCCACTTTATAGCGTTGAGTAACTCAGTTTATCTTCTAAATGTACACCATTTCATTCGTGTATATGCACATGAATGCTAGTGCTAATTGAAAATATGGTGGTCTATAACCTGTTCATCCTGTAATCCTTTTGTTCATCACCACACACTTTCACATAATTCCATTGAAATTGTTTTTCATCATAATTCTGTTGGCTTACGTAATTCGCCATTGCATCCTAATCATAATAATCCGAGCCTGATTTCAATTCCAATACAATACTCAAAAGGACCTTGTTCATAATAAAATTAATTGCACATGTCCCACTTCAAAAGGAATGTACATGGACTGGCTCATAAAAAGTAACCCACTTCAAAATAAAACAAGTCCCTTCAACGTTTTTTTCAAATCCTCATAATCTCACTTAAATAAGCGTATTTCCACTTTTTTCCTTTCTTTCATTAAAAAAAATGAAACGAAATATGCTTTTAAATCTTTTCGAGTAATTTCAAGGATTTACTGTCCTCTCTGTCCAGTGTCCACTTGAGAAAAAAAAAAAAAAGTTAAGTAAAAACCACCCCTCACATCCGATATGAATGTTATCTCCATTCAACAATTTCTTCCTGAAGGTCGTTTGAAAATCCATTCGTAAGATCCTGTTTCAACATATGCTCTGATATTCGAGAATAGGGAATGAAAGAATTGTTATTTAATTCCACTGTTTGGCAGGAATTACACATCCAAGAGATTCGCAAAAAAAAGCAAAACGAAACCAAATAAGGCCAAACGGCAAATCAATTGACAAAAAAAAAAGGAATTTGTCTGCATGTGTATATGTATGTGTGTGCTTTTTTTTGTATTCAAGTATCGAAAATTTCTTTAATTCTCCATAATGGGAAACGTAATAATAGATGAGGAATTTAGGGTTCCACCATAAAAGGCCCGCTTGATTAAAGTATCCCCTAGTAGGGATACATGGATGTTTCAATTACCCTCTCCCTCTGATCGCATCTATTATGAAAACACTTAAACGATATCATAATACGTTTAATCCACTTGGTATGGATACATAAAACGAAATAGATTAAGTAGATGAGTACGTATCCTCGAATGTGTTTGTGTGTGGGGTTTCTTCTTCCACTGAAAGATGGTCCTTTGGCCAGGTCAAATGGTCTAAGCAGATTTCTCATTCTTTTTTTTAATTTTTTTTTTTTTTGTTCAGACTCAGACGGTTCTCAAGGATATTGAGTTGAATAATGAATTGTTATGAATCAGAATTCAATTTGTGAGTGCACCCGATAGGCCTGGGATCCTAAGGCGGGTCACTTTTTTTCATTGAAGATAGAATAGATAATAGTCAATGCCTCCGGTTTAGTATGAATTTTAAATTTTAGATAAAAATCAATGTAAACTTGCCGGGACGGCTTTAATCTGTATGAACCCGAATTAGTCATGCTTCAGTTTAGCCTGTTGACCAAGGACAGGACGGTGCTCGAAGAAAAATAAATAAGAGGAGATGTCCTTCGGCCAGAGATATCAAAGAAACAGCTGACAGATAAACATTTGCAGACTTTAAAAGTTTTGAAAATGGACAGATAATGTAATGAAAGACTGTGAATTTAAAAAGAAATAACAAATATTCAAATTCAGTGCTAAAGACGGTTCAAATGGGAAAGATCATCGTACCGTAAATATACATGTTTCATCGAAATGTCTGAAGAATGTCCTTGCACTAGATGTTTTGAATGAAAGTTTATGAGGCATATTTACTTCTAGAATTATTTCAACGTTTTACTTTAACCAGCTACCATACATTATAGATTATATTTTCGGAATTAAAAAGAGCTAAAGTAATGCAGGGTATATGATTTTACTTAGACTGATTGGAATTGAAACGACCATCCTAAAATTTGTAAGCAATTCCAGTTAATAGCTTCGAAACACAGTTGTGGAAAAGCCTTAAATCCTAGGTATCGTTTCAGTCAAGTCCTATTTTTCTCAACCTCTTGCCCGCCAATCCTTACTTATGATGTTCAGTAGTTGCATCTGAGAATTGTAATCTGTAAAAACCCATCGCTGAATGTGATGACAAAACATTATGAACCACGTTACTTGATTTTATCAGAAATAGTAGTGTGAACAATGTACATCCTTGTGGGATACCGCACCACACAGCAAGACTTAAATTTTTTCTGACAATCTAGTACTCCTATGGATGTAGACAGTTTAAACAATCATGCCTCTCCTGTGCAATGCAGCCCTTGTGTACTCTCTACTCACACAACCGACATTCTTTTCAAAAAATATTAAAAATGAATTTTTCTTAGGTATCTATGCCCATGTACCCAACTACTAGTGAGGAATCTGATGTACAACTGATGAGGACTACATATGAATACCGAGGTCATGTCGAAGGTGTAGCTATCCTCTTTAAAGAGTTGGTAATAACTTTTCAAACGCTTCGAAACTGGTTCACACATTTGAGTCTGGAACTGGTAGAATAAAAAACCAAAGGGAACCGAAAGGTCATGGCCGAACATTGGTGGACTCCAAATATGGGAAAAAATGGCTGTTAACTAGGGTTTCTTCAGAAGAAATATAATAGAACGTTACCGAATCAATTCTTTAAGAGTATCTATGTACATAGCTCCTTCAGAACGATGTTAAATACATCAATGCATACATACATATCTAGTGACTAACATGATGCCAAGAGATCTTCTTACCAGAACAAGCGAAGTATCTTGCAACATCAAGAGATGCCCAGATAAGATATTGACGAGAATAAGGGATCACTAGAATGGTAGTAGGAATGGGATCCATCTATGAAAAGACGATGGACACACAGTTGACATGGAGAGTTAAATATTCCATATGTTAACAGCTAGATTAGAAGCCGGCAGTAGATAGGTAGATTCGTTCGATAGAGTGGGGAAATCCCTCCTACTCTCAGGATATAGATAGCATTAGTGTAGACTGCAACAGCAGCTCGGTGCGATGGGTTGGAATGTGTTGTGTTCAGTTCACTTTGCGTATCCATACCGGAAGGGCATCGTGCCGAGTTCGCATCAACGTTGCGATTCGGATATTTAACGCGTATATATAGTTCTTTTTAGAGTAGATAAGGTGTTAGTGTCTTTGTTAGTGTCATACTTTTTTTAGAGTTTAACACATAGGACATCTATACATTTGGGTAGATCCTTACTGGTTTAGCTAAGTCAGGAAACTCTATTGGCTAAACCTTGGAAAATGTAGAATATGTCATATTTCATTGCCAGTAGCATGAAGAAAAATCCATCTGTTTGGGGGAAAACTGGGAGAAGATTTAATCCCAGACAACATGATCAAGCCTGGAACCCAGTGGCAGCTATTATAAAGAAGCTACTGTGACCGTCAAATGCACAGACAGAATGCACAAATAAATCTGATCTCTCTTCGTAGTAAATCACTTTTAGTTCCTTCTACCAAAAAAAAGAAACACGCGCTCAAAGTAAGTTATCAAAGTATTCAACCCAAACAAAGTTTCCTGTGGAAATTTACAATGCCTGGGCAATAATTTGGAAATACCTTCCTTCTTAGAGACGTCTATCGTATGTCCTTCACTGAGTACTGAGAACTTTGAATGATCGTCAAGATTGTAAATGGTTCCTATACCTTTGAGATAAAGCCAAGACTGCAGGAAGACTGGTGCCTTATCGAACTTACGACGGATTGTTTGAGAAAATTCTCGTGTACATAGCGAGGTGCCACAAAACTAGCTACTGGATCAACTGTTGGACATTGTGTACCGTAGCATTCAATGGCTGTCAATTTCCGAGGACACCAAAACATTAGGATTCCCTAACGACATTTCTTACAACTAAACTATTGGAAATTGGAAACAAATACATAATAAGAACATGATAAAAGAAATTTTTAGACAGCGACCTTGTCCGGTTGGCTTGAACCTCGTGGATCATAAGACTAACCCATGTCTGTAGGTACCCGTCATCAAAAGTCGTCGAAAATAATATGATAGATTCGAACCGAGTAAACACATCATACATCACATTAAATTGATAGAAACTATCTATGCATTCCACACTGTCTTTAATATAGAAAATAGCCTTGTAGTGTGAATCCTTAAAAAAAAAATTCTACAGACATTACTAGGACTATTGCGCCATAAAAGGAGAATAGGAATTTTAAGAAACTGACAAAAACGTTGAAATGTTTCTACTGGAAATTCAGCTATTCAGCTGGTTCAGAGTTTAAGTAGTTTCCAGAAGTTCTCACATGACTAACTCCAGAAAGAGAAGTCAAATCAAATGATCTTCCATGAAATATCCAAATATAACCATGAAATATCTCTCTATAGTTCTTACTAGCAATTGACGGTGATGACCAACGACGTCCTCGAATATTTTCAAATCAATAAATCACTCCTCAGAGTTGCAATTATACTTGTATTACATGTGACTTATTAACATTGAAGACAACACGAACTTTGTTGAAGTTTACGATAGTCTGGGTGTATTGCTGTCACTGTTCATGGTCTCTAGTTAGGGAGTTTCTAATTTATTTTTCCCAAATGGCTTATTAAAACCCAGTGTTTATTTGTGGTAACTAGTCTTATCTATACGTATGTATATCTGTAAAAAAAAAAACTTCTAAGAATAAAACCTGAATCACATTGGGGACTGTATTCATGAGAACGATAAGTGAGAGTCTCTTGGGAGATTGCAGGAGTTCATTTTTAAGGGTTAATTTCTCCCTTAAAAGGGGCAACTACAGCGATTACCAAAGGTAAGGAAGAGATAAACTATGCGTTACACACTGTTTTTTCATATGTTTAGGTTTCAGTTGAGTTTTGTGCCTAGTGCCTAATGACTGGATGTTGTAGAAATAGGATAGACACTGAATGGCGTCAAATTGGCGATATCCAGTGTTGTAACCGTTACTGCTCATCAATTGTGCTTATTTTACCTCCTAGTGTCCGGACCCGACTTGCTATACCTGTAAGCGCAAGTGTTGAACAAGAGCAAATAACAGCACTAATAATACGACAGCGGACGAACACTCTCGACATTTTGCAGCACATCATAATATGGTGATAGTAATAGGTTTCCCAGACTACAAATCCTCCATCCTCCGCTGTCCATTTACCATCCACAAACCTCAACACTCTGTGGATCCAGTATCGCGCCACCACCCAAAAAGAGCCCTTAGTATGATGAAGATCCTGCGTAAAAGGAAAAGGGCCTACGCAGTCTCCTAGCTCAAGGATATCAAAGAGTCCCGCGTTAGAAATAAAATCCGGATGTTTTTTAGGAAAACTAAGCAACAGGCAGTTGTTCTAAAGCCCGGAACGCAGGCTCTTCGAAACAGTGAAGGAACCGAAGCACAGGGAATAGTAGATGTGCTTAAGCAGCATTTCCACCAGCTACTTAATGTACATTAGGTAAGAGGGAGCGATAGGGCAAGAAGAGAACCCACATGCGGTCAATGATGTAGCCATCTCCTTCCCAGTTTTGAAGAGGTTGGCTCAGGTATCTAAAAGCTGAAGAACAACAAAGTCGCCGGCTCTGATGATCTACCGGCGGAGCTTTGCAAACATGGTGCTGATGCTTTGGTAGGGTGCATTCACCAAATCATCAACCAAGTACGGATGCATGAAGTCATGGTCGATGACTGGACTATCAGATCGTCAAAAAAGACGATCCTATGTCTTGGAAGATCTATCGAGGCATATTCTTGCCTATTGTCGCATATAAGATCCTACCCAACATACTGTCTGAATGTCTAAAGCCTTTCTGTAGTACACTATTCGGCGCGTACCAATGTGGCTTCCATCTCTTCATCTACTTCAAAGCCGCAAATAATAGCATTCATCGTTTTGATTTCTACAAGTTGATGGCCGAATCCGGGATTCCGGCTAAAGTGATCCAACTATCCCGCGTGACTCTGGAAAACACGCGGTCAATCTCGTGCTGGAACAGATAGTGCAGGTGTTAACACGGATGTCACTATCTTCAACAAATCTGTCCTGCTGCTGCGAAACCCGGACGACATCGACATCATCGGTCTTTCCCAGCGCGCCATCTTAGAGGATCTTACGGCAATTGAAGAAGAGGCGAAACGATTTCGCTTTGAAGTGAATGAGGACAAAACCAAGTACATGTTGTCAACAAACAAAGAAGCATCTGCCAACCGCCTAGAACAAAACGACACTGTTGGCAAGAGTTACTTCGAAGTGCTTAAGGAGTTTACCTATCTCGGAGTAAATATCTAATCCACAAATGACACCCTAGTGGAAGACTTAACTATGAAACCGTTGCTACTTCGGTTTGGCGAAACAAATGGGAACAAAACTCCAAGCCCAGAAGACGAAATGCATGCATTACAAAACTTTGATCCTGCCAGTTCTACTATATGGAGACGAGTTCTGGACGATGAACACTTTCGAGAGGAAACTCCTTCGTCGAATACGAAGATACAACCGGGAACTCTATGAGCTATACCAAGATGTAAATGTAGTCCAAAAAGCCAAAATACGTCGACACAACAATGGCTCGGCCACACCGAGCAAATGGACAATAATGCTCCAGTAAAGAGGATCTTCGAATCACAGGCCCCAGGTTCGAAACAACAAGGAAGACCGCCGAACCTCCGTTTTAAGGTTCACGCTATTGCGGATGCTAGAGCGCTTGGTCTAGACAACTGGAAGCAGCGTGCCCGGGATCGAAGAGAGTAGAAGGCTGCCATGTCTCAGGCAGAGACACTTCAGGGTCAGGAGCCCGTTAAGGTAGTAAGTTTGTATCTAGTGCCACACCTATTTATATACATAACTTACACTTCTAAAGAGGTAGCTATGTACATCATTTTGTTTGGGGAGATGGTCCTTTCGAGAACTTTCGAAAGTCTTCTGGCTATGAGTATCTAGGATATGTTCCATCGATTTAAGTAAATAGTCTGAGTACTTTGATTTTCTGATTTCAGGATATCCACGAATGGGATGCGCTCTCAATGTGATTTGGTAGAATGCAGCTGAAGTATGCCATGAAGGTTACGCAACATAATAACTATATAACCATATGGGCCAAACAAAGAAGAAAGAGTCTCAAATAGTATAGGATACGGCAATAGACTCTAACCAAGTCAAATCCATCCTTTGTTAGATGACAAACTAGAGTGTTCCTTGAATGGAATCGTTCTCAGCATGGTGAGGTCCTTGACAGTTTCCAATGAATTGACAATATTTGAGGTTATGCGAATGCTTCTCACAGAGAGTACTCTTGGGACCATTCGTATGAAAATGCACAAAACAAATGGTTGTGAAAAGCTAACCCCTGAGTCCCTATGGACATTTCACGTCCAATATCCAACACTGTTTTAAAGACAGCAGTGTATTTCAAGAATCTAAAATTTTCCAACAAAACTATATACACGTCATTGAAGTCTCTGACTCTCAGATCTCTCTCTGAATCTCTTCCAATTATAGCCATCTTTAAGATATTTATTCAATCCTTACATTCTGTCCTTGACGTTTCCAAGTATCATAGTTACATACATAGTTACCGTACCATCTTTAGGAACATTCCTAACTCCACTGCATTTAGAAATGCAGTCGTGCACTCGAACCCACCTACAACCATAAATCATACCCAGACACTCTTGATTCTGTTTTTTCCCATAATCTACGTAACATCTCTTCCGTGGCCCATCATGCATTTCAGTTCTCCTTAGACAATCCCAAAGGATTCCGTTTCTATTACCTTTTTTTTTCACTTGACTTTCGTGATTCCATTAAAACGTCAAAGAAGCTACTTATTACTCGTCCTGCAGATAATGCTGTTAGACAGAAATAATTCTATTAAAGGACAAACGATTTAATTGGACGCAAAAGGATTAGTGGCATCTAATTGAGACTAATTTCGCACTATCCATCCATTCGCCAAGCAGCGAACCAAGAAGTATGCTAATTCGCATCCATATCACAACTCTGGAGTGATTTATCGTAGAACCCATGGATTATGGAAGTCTTTGACTGTCTCGACTTTGAGTAAAAAAAAAAACCAACAAATATGAAATTCAAATTAGCTCCCTCGTTAGACTTTCTATTTTTATATCCTAGTCCGCTGTCCGGCGGATAAACCAATTCTTACGGATCATCTAAACCCATTTCGCCTCCTTCGTTGGACTGATTAATTTCTCTGGGGTCTCATTTGAATAGAACCCGACCGGACGACGACAGAGCCCGGCGTAAACAAATTCTGAGGTAATAATGTGGAATTGCTTATGCAGTCAGCCATTGGATGGCTAATTGTTCTGATTCTGTTTCTTCAAAAGGGTGCGGGTGAAAATGACTCACTGCGGGTGATTTTGGTCATTAAACCGATTGGCGTAATTAATCGACCGCCCAGGGAGGCGTAAGTATATTTATCTAGGACACTTGTAGTTGGTTTTGAGCTTTGCATATGGCATAATCCACAAGAGGCAACAAAACTATTTTGAAGGCGCAGTGAACTTCCATAAAAATTCGTGTAAATAATGAAAAAGTTCTTTGGACGTATCATGTGTTTAATTATTGCATAGGTCACTGAATTTGATGAGCATGGGGCTAAGGTCATGGCAATTAAATGCTTTTTTTTATAGGCAATTAAAAACATGGTGATTATGTTATGTTATACATACTTAGAGGACGATGCGGCACGTGATGGGGATTTTAAAGTTCACATTAAATTGAATACCTTTTCAAAGTGATACCATCAAAAAGTTTCCATTTATCACCAAGAGACTTATTGAAGGTATTCTTGTCGAACTATAAGAGGATATGGGTAAGAGAACATTTAAAGTGACCACTATATACATAGATTTTATCTAGGAATGCAAGTCAATGGAAGAAGTATTCTACGATTCCTCCTTACCATTTCAGGATATCAAACTTAAAATAAAAGTGTCTAAGGTAAATGGATCCCTTCAACTCAGGCAACGTCTTTTAACAGATAAGGAAAAAAAAGCTCATAAACAGTGCTGTCTGAATTTGATTTAGGTGCACTGTGGATTTTAGGACTTTTCAGTTTCTTTCGGTATTGAATTTTTTATTGTTCTGCTTCAATGGGACAACGTAAAATTCTGGGACTTGACTTACATACTTTTGCCGTATGTAAGAAGTTCGACACCTCCCCCATTGGGGGACACAATGGGTGGTATATCTTTGAATCCCAGGAATGGAACTTATCCGAAAACTGAAAATTTATAACTTCTGCGAAGGTGTTAGTTTACAGTCAATTTTATTATCCTTACAGAAGGTATAAAACTAATTGATATTAAAAACTTAATTTCCTTGATTTCGACGAATTTTTAGGACGTGTACTTACTTTTATTGTTTGTTTTAAATATAAAATTTATTCAATGTAAAATTTATATTTTATCCAGTGATGGGACTTTGTGGGTACTTTATACATTGTATTGTTGGTGGAAATATAGGCGCAGGGACATAAGTCCCCGGGACATAAGTTCCATTTTTTTCTTTTGGGACCTATGTCCCACTAGACTGGGACATAAGACCCAAATTGAATTAGGGACTTATGTCCCATCTCATCGGGATATAAGTCCCATCAAAAAATGTTGGGTCTTATGTCCCACCTAACATATTTGTTTTTAAATAAGCTTATAGAATTCAAATACCCAGAAGCGCATGGAACAACTAAGTACATGGCAAAGCTACATTAGGCAAATTTTGCTTTATGTCACTTATGTATATGCAAAAGTGGAATATCTATGGGTGGCATGCTGCCCCCCTTCAACCCCCCTGCTTGGGGTCACTGTTGGATTTGGGGTAAGTGCGAGGTTGAGGATCCATGCGAAATATGCGAAATATGGATATAAAGAAAGTTTGCATATACCCAACCTCGCACCTACCCCAAATCCAACAGTGACCCCAAGCAGGGGGGTTGCAGATATTCCACTGTTTATGCATATACATAAGTGACATAAAGCAAAATTTGCCTAATGTCGCCTTATCAAAGTGTGATAAGTCCAATTGTTAGAATTTGGGACTTATGTCCCATTTTCGGCGAAAAAATTTTGGACTTATGTCCCGATGAAGTGGGACATAAGTCCCTAATTCAATTTGGGTCTTATGTCCCAGTTAAGTGGGACATAGGTCCCAAAAGAAAAAAATGGGACTTATGTCCCTGCGCCGTTATTGGTTCGAAACATACATATGTAAAAGTAAACCCTTAGTCTAGTTGCACAACGACCCAATTGATAAACAGAGTATCTAGCTGTACTCAAAGCAGCGGAATTCATTGAAATGCGATCAATAACGAACTGGAACATCGCCATCAACATTCACTCGCGCTAGAGTCTAACGTGTAGAGCAGAACCGTCCCAGACTATGTTGGATAGGTATACAGAAACTGCGTTATAGAGGGCAACGAAGGTGCGTTGTTTGCCCCATCCAAAAGAAAGGAAGACCCCCAATTGCGGCAACTACAGAGGTGTCAATCTCCTCAACATCGCGTATAGTATTCTATCTGCCATATTGCGTGGACGTCTAAAACCCTTCATCAACAACGTGATTGGCTTCTATCAGTGTAGTTTCAGACCGAAAAGGGCCACAGTCAATCACATCTTCACACTTCGACAGATCCTGGGAAAAACTCAAAAAGTCCAAATCGATACCCAACAATTTTAAGGCCGCAATGACAGCATTTATAGAGACGAGCTACACAGTGTCATGTCAAGTTTTGGCATCCCTGCCAAACTCGTCTGTTTGTGCAGAATGACGACGAATAAAGCTCGCTGCTCCGTCAAGGGCGATAACGGCCTCACCGAAAACTTTGATGTCAAAAAGGATCTAGACAAGGTGATGCGCTGTCATGTGACTTCTTTAACCTCATACTTGAAAGAATTGTCCGAACAATCGCAAGCCAATACCGGAGGCACAATCTTTCAGAAATCTGTGCAACTACTAGCTTACACCGACGATATTGACATTATTGGTAGAACTCAGCGGGCTGTCACCGGTGCGTTCGGTAGTATTGCAATGGAAGCTGCCAAAATGGGTTTAGCGGTAAACGAGTGCAAAACCAAGTATATGCTGACAACGAGAAGGGACACACAACATTGACGAATTGGACTCTCGGCTCTGCTATCAATTCTGACAACAACACCTCGGCAGAAATAAAACGAAGAATAACTCTTGCCAAGCGCTGTTTCTTTGGGCTGAGAAGGCAATTGAGTAGAAAGACCATATCCCGAACAACTAAGGAGACTCTATATAAGACCTTACATAATCATCCAAGTCCTACTTTTTGGCGCTGAAGCATGGACTTTATCGAAAGCGGATGGAGATATCGCTTCAGGAGAAAATTTCTTCGTAAATATTCCTTTTGCGTTTACGGGTTTTGGAGTAGGTCGATGTCGCTGTACAGATCGTATAGCTTCTTTCGGTACACTACAGTGCCACCAAAGAAAACGAAGAAGAAGAGCTTTATTTCATGCTTCGTTCCTATGTGTGCTAGGCGGAACGGTCACCCTGCGGTCGGCTTGCTCTAGGTCAAGCGCCCATCCTTTCCTATCCAGTTCATCAGCCCTTTAATTCCCTGGTATACCTTCATAACCAGGGATCCAGCAGAGTCTTACCGTATCCTATGTTAATGAACCTTAAGCTCGTCTTTCGAAGTTCGCAAGCATTAATTTTATTTCTGTAGCAGATATCACTTTAATCGCTGTCTGACTGTCAATGAAAAAGGTGATATCCTCACGAGGGATTGCCTTTACCGCAGTTACACGGTCTCTGATTTTCTATTCCTCTCTACTTGAAGGGAGGGTTGTAAAAGGTTTTATAAAGTCAAGATAAGGTGTCGTGTTGTCTGTTGTTGTTAAATTCCCCACATAGTCCGGAAGGATCTTAGTGTGACCTAATACGTTGGGCCTCCAACTGTCTGATTGACTTATCCTTAGGTCACTTGTGGATGCCGATTCTTGTACTATAAAAGGGTTTAGCGGGAGTAGGTTGCCTTTAGGTTGGTGATTTTGCTGGTGGCTTGTCAACATACAAGGTTCCCAGGAATTGGGAATATCTCAGTCCACATTATGTCAAATTTTGCATAAAGATCTTGGCCTACACCCGTATTCAAATCAAATTAACTCTAGAACTGAACTCCCTTGAAGCTGCCGGAAAGGTCTAGGACTAGCCCGTAAGCATGGGTCTACAATTTACAGAAAAAAAGAAAAAAGTAGTGCTCATCAGCAGCAGGCGAGTCATGGACACTATAAGAGTAATCCTGAGCTATCACGGCATAGTTTTTAAACTAGAGCTTAACTACCTTGGCATTACTTTAGACGCAATGCTAACCTTTAAGCAACACTTGCACTATACAGTTGAAAAGGCAGAAAAGACAACGGCTACCCTGGCAAGGATCATACTAAATATCGGCGAACCAAACCACAGGAAGAGATTGCTTTTAGTAAGAGTTGCGGCATCGAAACAGTCTAGAAGATGCTCTACGGAAGAAGACTGAGACTGATGGTACCAATAGACCTTCTCACCGTCAGAAAGCGCAACAGAAATACAATTCCAGTAGGACAACAGCTTCAGCGACGAGTCGAAGTGATACTGATGTACCACCAAGAACAATTCTGAAAGAATGGCTGAGATTGATAATAGGAAGCATGCAGAGCTAAATTTCTACCTGACGCAAATACTTACTGGCCATGGATGCTTCAGAGTCTATCTGCATAGATTTCGACAGGACGACATCCCATATTGCCCAACGTGCACGGAACAGTGGAAGATGTGGAACACATTATGTTCCATTGTCCACGATATCATGAAGAATGGCACCTGTTGGTGAATAAACTGGGCGATAACATAACCCCAGACAACATCACCAGACAGATGATAAGCTTGATGACAAGAGGCTTGGAAATGAGTTAGCGTCACTGTAAAAATCATTAGGAAGATGCAGCGAAGACAGCAGTGGCACCGAAATGCTGCACGACAGGCTGCCAACGAATGAACCGAGTACCTACAGTTGAAGTCCCCTTTCCGATGAAATGCTTGACGGCAGTGCTGCGAGGACCAAGGGTAGGAGGGCAGGAGTCGAGGTCCTACTGAGAAAAGCTTTTTACAAAAAAAAATGGTTTCCTCCTCTTCCTCGTCGTTGTAGTATCTACAGACATCTTTGAAGGTAGTACCAAGCCTTCTGGCCTTCTGGCTTGACGGAAACAAGTCTGATCTGGCCAGATCTGTTTAGAAGAGAGACATGTTCTGATATTTTGCACCTACTGTTTGCCATTCTCATTGCTGCGGTATATAATTGGAATTATATCGATTTAATGGGTGCTGACGCCCTCCTTAGGTAGCTCATCCAATACACAGGGATACTTTGGACCTGACAGCGATCTCGTTAAGAGATCCGTAGCATTGCTTTACTAACTGAGATCGAATTATTGGCGATTTCAACGCTTTTATCGCAGCTTGACCATCTATGTAGAAAACAATACTGCTGCACTCTATCGAGTTAATCGAAAGCCAGGTCGCGGCTTCACGTACTACTGTGATTTCTGCTTGAAATACACTACAGTGGTCTGGCAGTCGAGAGGTAAAACAAATATCCAGTACACTGTAGTAAGCTGTCGCACCTCTTTCAAGCGCTGTTTTTGCTCCATCTTGATCGCAAATTCGTTAAAAATGTTTCCCAATTCTCAAGCACTTCTGCTAGGAATCCTGGTTTTATACTTTACGTTAAAATTCAGATAGGGGACAATGTAGTTCGAATTACTAGAATGGCAGTTCAGGATGATTGCGTGACCAATATTTCCAAGAGTTAGTTGCAAGAATTCCCTAAAACGTAATGCTGCTTTAGCTGCCATCAGATTCCCAAAGATATCAATGGTAAGAAGATGGAGCATAGTTTCTAGTGCAGATGTAGGAGTGGCTCTAAGGACGCCCGTTATACAGACGCAGGATAACCTTTGAACCTTCTCAAGCATTGCAATGTTACTTTCTTATCTAGTGTCGTACACAGACTAGTACTTCGCACATAAGGATAGGTCTGACGACTGCATGTATATTCAGTGAACAATCCGTTGCTGAAAATCCCAATTTGGGCCTAAGGCCTTAGTTCAGTCTTGAACGGATTAACTCCGAGACCGACACTATCCATACACATTGCTAGTTTATTTAGAGCATACTCCATCAGGTCTCTCACTGTAAGAAGGAAGGTCCCTGATATCGCTATATGAATGACATTGAACCCTTCTTTACCCAAGATTAGGAGTAACTCATTCACTGCCATGAACCACAATAGTGGTAATAATACTCTATCCTAGGGGTAGTCCGTATACCGATTTTCTGCTAAGACAGCACCGAAGCTCATTAAGAATAAGGCTACGTTTAAGCATTTGCTCGATCCAATAGCAAAGATAGTTGTCAATCTTCAAGTCAAGAAGTGCAACAAATATAGCTGCTGTTTTAACATTGTTTAAAGCTCCTTCCATATCAAGAAAGGACATCACAGTGAAATCCTTGTTCTCAGAAGATTCTTACCTGTTTGTTTCATTTCAAACGATTTACATATAAATTGTTTAACATTTGCAAATGGGGTACATAACCTTCATTTATCGAATGTGCGACGCCGGCAATAGCCAAGCTAGAAAAAATATCTACAGCTGGTAGATATTTTCACCTACTCTATTGCAAAGGAGAGTCCCCGCTGATAGTGTATGCTTAACGCTAAACGTAAATCGATTTCCATACTGTCCTCTTTTAATAATTTATTTCATTACTTACTCGAATGAGTTCTAATAATTTCCATTCACCTGTAGCCATATATAACACAAAAAAAAAATATAACAATAACAAAACCCATACCACCACTTTGTTTAATTTTTCTTTTAGTTTTATTCCCATCTAGCCAATTCATCACAAAACCCATGCACACTCATATGCATACCAATCCCTCTAGTCTATGGAAAATTACTGTATAAAAGGTGTAGCCAAAGGTGTGAACAAAACAAAAAAAAAACGCAAGCGCCCAGCACATCAAAGGCGACCATTCCAAAGGACAATAACCAGAAACGCACTTGTACACAAAACTATTGGAAATAATAAAATTTTTCACACGCCAACGGACCATTTCACCCCAGTGGGTGAAAGATTCCACAATCAAGTTTGCCAGAGCGAGATAGACAACGAAAAAGAAACGAGTACACAATGTACTGGCAAATTTTCACTTTTATGTTCTTCGTCAAAGTTTTTCATTTTTTTTTTCTTCCATTTTTCCACGGCTTGCCCCCTTGCTTTGCATCCTCTTCTGTTTACACATTCCGTTGTGTAAACAAATTGTAAGTTAATATTTGATTATTGGTCCACAATGCCGAATAGTATGGAAATAAATTTACCATCACCACAACACCAGTCGTCGTCGCACACCGGGAAAAGGACGAGGAAGAATATTTACCTTGTGCCGTCATACACGGCGTATGAGTAACAAAATTGAAGCGATCTCGGCATTAAATTTGAAATTAATCAAAAAAAAAAAAACTGAAACAAAAACTGAGAACTGCGCGGCAGAACGTTGGAAAATCAATCAAAACGAAACGAAAGTCTGCGGATACGTCCGTGGTGTATACGTATGTATAAATACTCCTTTATGGTGTACCTGGTGCCGCTGCAGGCGCCGAAGGGAGGAAAATATTCGTTTTACACAAATTGGAACGAGGAGTCGTCGTCTTGGTTATGAGTGTACATGACGGAGACTGGGCCAGATGTTCGAATGGGATTGTTGTCATAAAGTTAATATTTACTTGACGGAAAGTGACACGGTTATAAGTTTGGGTCTTGCTAGCCACTCATCGTGGCCGAGTAGATTGTATGCTCGCGGTGTCCGAATTATGTATGTTTTGGTGTTTTTTTTTTTAATATTTTTTTATTTACTCGACTAGTTTGTGTTGTTTTCGTTTATTTTTATGTATATCTTTTAAAGAAGGGAAATCCGTTCATGTTTAATGGTTACTTTAACGTCAAAACTGGCAAGATAAACATCTTTGGCAGATTATTTGAAAGCGTTATAACAGCTGAATCAGCTCACTGTTTGGAAATGGTTTTCAAAGAAGCAATTAAAAAACTCGCCTAACAATTAATGCAATGAAGGCAATTAAACACAAAGTTACCGACAATTACGTCCTTTCAACAAAAGACAGCTCAAAAATATGCAGCTCATTTCAGTTTGAAATAGTGACGAAGACAGGAAATCAAACTATATGTTAGTACTCCTTAAGGATTCCGAGACTTCCAAGGTTAGGTACTGAATTCTTTGAAAAAAAGAATTGAGTTTTGACAGTACATACAATGTACGAATAGATGTCTCCTGCACTTTCAAACAATTTGGTAATCAAAAGTCAATATGAACGGGAAACTATGCAGAGCGACTTAAAAATATACGTTCTATCAAAAAAATATAATGGGACCAAGATTCATAACGTAAGATAGTACTCAAATGGCAACTTAAATCACATAGATTCAATTTTGTAAAACAAAAGATCCTGGAGCCAGAGGAGGAATAATATAGTTCGTTCAAAATACAACTTGGCAAAAGGACATGGCGGCAACTAGCAAAGACCTGTAGATGATACTTTAAGCATATTGCAAACAACTCTCGAATCGCAACCTCAGTAGTAGAGAAAACCAAGCTAAAAGTTTAGTATTGCGCTAACTGCAAAGAAGAAGAAGAAAAAGTTCAGCTTAGTGTAAGATATGACGTGCATGTGCATATATCTATGTATATCCATATATATATATACTTTCCTCAAAGACTGAAAAATCAAACAGTTGCGACCTTGCCTAAATTGGTTTAGAGCATCATCAAAGAGCTTGTTTACACGATGTTGAAAGTAAAGGGTTTTTCAATAAGTTTTACTTGTAGAATTCGATCTCGTTCATATGATGATCGATTCTTTGGAAACAATTTTCCATTACTCTTCCACACATATCGATTGGCAATTTCGCGTTCGATATTGTTCCTGAGCTCCTCTGACGTTGGCATATCCAACTACTTCCGGAACATTTCTTGATATTACACGATTACCGAACTTTCCCTTCAATAGCTGTGTGGCATGTGGCACCATCTCGTTGGAACCACATATCACTGATGTCAAGTCCATCCAATTTTGACCAAAATTGTCTTACAACATTTCATGATAGTGAGGTACATTGACCGTAACAGGGCGATTATTTTTATCGACGAAAAAGTATGGTCCAATCATACCTCCAGCATAAAATCCACACCACATGGTCACTTTCTGTGGATATAATGGAGTCTCTTGAAGCACATGTGGGTTTGTTGCTGATAAAGCCATGAAGCCATGAAATGAGCTTAATCGCTGAAGATGACTTTTCGATGAAATTCAAGATTTTCTTCAAACTTTTGCAGAGTCCAATCAGAAAATCTTGAGTTAATTTGATCTTGTAAGTGGTGCCAAAAGTCACTCATCGGTCCACAATGTGGACTGAGAGATTACCAACTCCTGGCCCTTCCTAAAGACGATATCATTAGAAGATTGAACTTCCAAAAGAACTTTGTTGCCAAGGTCAGTAACAAAAAGAGTTGGAGCAATGTGTCCACGATCTACAAACTGAGCAAATCACATAACAAAGTGGTACACAGACGGATCAAGAACTGATGAAGGAACTGGGGCACAAGTATTCGGGTGCAGAACCAAATAGTCTGAATGCATGGGCAAAAGCACCTGCATTTTTCAGGCTGAAATCTATGCCATAGACAGATGACTGTGATATAACTATAATGTCAGATAGCCAAGCTACTATCATGGCACTTGACTCCTATATCATTACGTCCAAACTTGTGTGCGAATCCCTGCAAATACTTAATGAACTAGGTAGTAGAAACAAGGTGACCATTTGTTGGAGACCTGGCCATGTGGGAATAGAGGGTAACGAAATGGCCGACTCTCTAGCAAGAAAATGAGCATCAGAAACCTTCATATGTTCTGAACCATTCTGCGGAATAAAGAATCATACCCTCAAAGAAGGAAGAGTTCAGGAAACAAGAGAGGGAAAACAGGACAGGAACCTAGAATAACAGAAACCTAATAGAAGACATGAACGAGAATAACGATCGTATCCTAACAGGCTTCCTAATGGTGCATTGTAAACTAAAGAAGGTCTCTGCAGATTCTGCGATGAGTCCAGTGAAATTCCAGATCTATTTCGACAAGTACTAAATATCAGGAAACTGTATTAAAGACAGTGTTCCTGAACAGATTACTTCCGCCAAAGTGTAGTAAGAGTACATAACACTCAAAATGATTCCGAAAGACATCCAAATGCCAAGGGAACTCTAATGAGGACATGTACCTCTCCAAAATGTTAGCTGGGGCATTTTAGCATTTCTAACTTTAGTGCTAAACTCAAAATTACCGAACAGCATGTTCTCGGCAGTCACTGCAGTGGTGACATCAAAATTCATGTGTGTCATGCCGATTAAAAATCTGGCAAAGCAATGTTTTCTGCAAGTTCTGTAACGTATCTCAAACGATCAACTGTACCAGAGGCATCTTGTTGGTTTTCAAACCCATAGGTAATAGGCGTAGTTGTTTTCTACAAGTATAACGTATCAACTCTTTGGGCATAACAATGGATCTACTTTGATCTAAGTAAGTCAACTCAACAATCTATCCAAACATATGGGGTATAGTTCGCAGCTACATAAAGACTAAAGCCCAAGAGCACAGTCGATGTCAGATAGTACCATTACCTAATCGAATAATGAAATTTCATTGCAAACGTTTAAACATTCTTTCACTTACACAGTTCGGTAAATAAGTTTAGCTATTGATCGCTTACCTGAAAATAGAAACAAATAATAGAGTCAAAAATTATTATTATTATTATTTATTAAACAGTATAATAAATCTATAGCTTAATTTAACAGACTTAGCACTAGCTACTAGGGCTTTCAGCAACAGATACATATATATTTCAATATATAATAATAATATTATAAAATAATAATATTTTATATAATATATAAAGGAAGTGGACATAAATCAGGATGTTGAAAAATTAAAATTGTTTGGAAAATTTAAGGACGATATGTTTTTTATTTGAAAAAACTATTTAAGCCTCGGAAATACCTATTTCTATTTTTTTGTATGAAAATTTCGTCATGCACAGAATCTAATCAAAAGATTCAATTGATTCAACATCATTGATTTCAAATCCTGAATAATGCCTGACTGAAGCTGACAATTTCATATTGTCAGCAAGTAAATATTTCTCAATCAATCGAAACAGACGTTATTGAAATTGGATGTCTTAATTGCGTTTGGTCGCATTTAAGGAGCGATTGGGTCATCAAATCATCGTTTGTATGTTTTCTGGATGATTTGTGTGGGTAAGGCAATTTCTCCGGATTTTCTTACGACTTGCCTCCAAAGCATCTTCTGACAAAGGCCAATAAGTTGTTCGAACGCCGAGATTATGTTTGGTACATGCATAAGCAACATAGAGACACTACTTGGCATGTAGTAGCAATTGTAGAGTTGAAGATATAGATCTCTCGTCTCGATTAACAAATTCAAAAATTTAGGAATATTAATATTTTTACAAAAGCCAAGACTAAGGATTGAAAATTATTTTATTAATCTTTCATTAATCTATGTTATCTGGATTTATAAAAAAGTTCTCGCAGTATGCCCATCTTTGGTAGAACCAAACCCAAGTTTTGGTTTATCGATGATATGACCCATTTTTATTTTAAAATACTTTTGAATTTCGTTTTTTCTGTTAGCGTAGATTTTTTATGTAACTACTTTTGGAAGTCACAATATCTTATGCTCGAACCCATTTCGTTCTTTTCAAAAATTCGTCAAAAGACTTGTGTGGGTTTATTTGACTAAGTAGTGTTTGAGTCAATGGATGACGTTTGTTGGAATAAAACTTAACTCAACTCCTAGACAATTTAAAATCCTTTTCCTACCATATTTGGTGACGCTTTTTAAGTATATTGCGATTTCTCGAACATTCCCTCCATCACTTCATAAAATTTGAGTTGACCATCGAAAGTTTTTGTGTTCAAACTTGGCAAATCACTAATTTCATGTACTTCCAGTAGGTAATGTCTAATTGGTAATTTTAGAATACATAGACTATATATATAAACATTCAAACCATTTTTCAAAAAGTTCGTTAATTTTAAACGTTGTGTCTTTTCGTAAAGAAAGTTGAAAGTTTCAAACGTTAGCAAAAAGTAGTAGACAAGTTTAAAATATTATCGAAATAGAAACACTAACGATTAAATTGTAGTAGAATTTTCAAGTAGTTGAGGTTAATTACTAATTAAAGATATTTTTTATGGTTACAACAACCTTACTAATTCAAATAATTTAAAAATATATAATTTCAATAAACGCCTACTGTAAAATTCATACTTAAAGATGCTATTGCAAATATCTTAAAGGAATAAATTAGAAAACTTTAGTAAACAAATTGCCGAGGCACACTGCAAATTTGTAAACACTAACTGATGCAAAAATGCGTGATTTTCTTTTAGAA
Source organism: Xylota sylvarum (assembly GCA_905220385.1). Classification (NCBI taxonomy): domain Eukaryota; kingdom Metazoa; phylum Arthropoda; class Insecta; order Diptera; family Syrphidae; genus Xylota; species Xylota sylvarum. Next base: position 33,358,558 of record LR999960.1, read on the forward strand.
TTACCGCTTTTTCTGTTATGCTAAAAATGTATAAATTACAAAAATAGTAAATTATAATTTTTAAAGATGCAGTTGATCAAGTCTAGTGCTGGATATTGCCTTTTTGTTCGAAGGATCTCTCCTTTTAACATGACAATACCAAGTGAGATGGTCATGCTCTATCTTGTTTGTGATAGGTTCTTTTCCATGAAGGCTTCCTCGAATTTTCGAAATTCTTATTCCATCAAGCTTTGCTACTTCTACTATAAAGCGCAGCATCTTCATTTGAGCTACTTTTTGTACATTGCCCAGCATTGTAAATCGTATGTGAGCGCCGTATGTATAAGTCCGGTCTAGAGCCGCCACTTCATCCACCGTACGGTCACATACGATGTCATCATCACAAGTTGCTTCGCTATTGACCATAGATCCCAGATAAGTGAACTTTCCACACTTGGGAAACACTTTTCCATTCAAGCAAATGTCTGGAATAGGCCGGTGAGGATCAGAAAAAATGCAGCACAGTCTTTCTTGAACTAATACAGTACCAATTTCCCTCCAAAACATCCACCCATATATCAAGTGCTCATTGCAGGGACGTTTGATCTTCACTTATGATAGTACCATCGTCAGCAAAGAATAACTGATGCACTTTGTTGTCCGTCACTTTTCCTTCCAGTAGATAATCTAGGACTACAGCAAATAGCAAAGGACTTAAGACGCTTCCCTGGTGACTCCGGCTGAGCATCATATTCTTGTCTTTGCTCGACCAAACATGTTCATGACCATTTGTATGTAGGATTCTGGAACTCCTCCACATCTTAGCGTCACCCATATCAGATCTCTTTGCTGTCTGTCGAATGCTTTTTCAGAATCAACCAACACAATATGCAAATCCTTTAAGCAGTCACTATGTTTTTGCATTATGATCCTTATACATTGGATCATATTTGTTGTCGATTTGAACTTGAACAAGTAAAATAAGACATCTTAATTTGTAAATATTTACAGCACCATTCTAGCAATCTGAAGGGTGCGTCAACAAAAACTTGAATTTTCAACTAAAGGAACCACAAAATTTGCCAGAATGTCTGAACTCGAAGATCTTGATCAGTGAGACTTATTCAACCCCTTCAAAATTAAAATAATCCCCCAATACCACAAGCAAAGATTGCTACATATATAGTTTTATCTGGGGAATACAGTAACTTCTTTTGAATATACATATATAAAAACCATCGAATACCATTTCAAATACCATAGTATATAGATAGGCTTTTTACATCATGAGATAGTATCTCAGTCATGTTTCCAAATCTTGTAAACTGATCCCAGTTGTTTTCATTCCAAAAGTGGGTTTGGGGACAGAGGACCTTAGGACTATGGGACATATCCTAGACAGTCACTTCCGTAAAACCCTTAAGAGTTTTTGCATTCACACTGAAGCTCTTCAAGACTCTCATATCGAGCTAGGTGTAGAGAAGGATTTTTTCTACCGTAGGTGTAGAGGAGCTAAAAATGTTATTTACCCAATAGTAGTAAACAACAGCATAACTAAGATTGTAAGAACTTGAACCCTTCAAAGAGACGTTTTCCCCCACCTTTTATGGCAAAGTTCCATGAACAAGATCTTGATGTGACAGTGATTGTGTATGCATGAAAAATACATTCCGAAAAATACTGAAATGATGCTCTTTACCACTAAAGGCAAAATACAAAACTTCATCCCCTAAGCTAAATGACTGGTACTTTCATTATCTTCCACTGGAGGCTTTACTAAGCAGATCAACCCCAAATATTGTCAGAATCGTAGCGTTAAGCGCAGTTTATTGGCCAATAGCTCGCCATGTAACCAAGCTCAGCTATTCTTTATAACACTTTCCGCTGTAGCTGGCGTAGGGATGATAATGAGAAAGAATCTCTACTTCTCATTCTTTGCAGAAGTCCGGTCTGAGCAAGAAGTAGACAGCATAGTCCAGCGAATGTCAGAAAAGCTTAAATATAGGATATGAAGAGAAGAAACTCTACGTTTCTAAAATATATGTTACAACAACCCTGGCCGTCGTCGTCATGAACGTATTTATTACTATTCGGTTTGTATTTTTTGTGAATAGTATTCCTCAGAGAATATAGCACCCCTCAGGCTTCTTTTTCTCCTTCCCTCATCAGCAAAAATGTCAAAAAGCAGTTATCAAAAATACGTTGCTTTACCTCCACTTTCAGAATTGCTACTCGTTATAAATATACAACGCAGAAACCATTCAACAATTAATGCGTACTACCCCTACAAGCAGTACCCATTTTTCCATCCAAAGGGAAATAGACTACCACCTTTTGTTTGCAACAAATTGTATGCAACAATAGTTTCCAAATAAGACACTAACACACATTCATTCTGATTTCCTAAAGCAATTACTACATCACGATTCATATGACTGGACTATAGCTACTCAAGACAAAACAAAAAAAAAAATATTTAAATAATTTGGTGAGCCATTTGGGAAACACGAATTCATTACCAAGTCATTAAGTTTATCGCTAATGTTCCACTATCTCCCTAAAACATCCATACAATCCTTAACATTCCCAAAAACTTTCTCCCTCGTCACAAAAAAAAAAACAACAACAACAACAACTTTAAATACACACTTTCCCCAATTAATACAAATATTCGAGTTAAACCATTTTCATTCAAATACAGTCGATGCCCTAAATCAAACCCATCCACCCACATGAGACAGAAACAACAGGACGACAAAAGCCACAACTAAACAAAATATAGTTCCTACCCCAAGAGAAGCAACAACTATTCAGACCCCAACTCCTTAGACAAAGTCCATTAAAACGGCTATCCCCTTTTTTATCCAGTGTCGAGAACATGTATATGCCATTAACCTTTTCTACTGTTTGCTTACCCCAAGTCCCTTGCGACTTGCCAGAAATTCAAAACAAAAAATTAGAACATGTCTGTGATCCACATCGGGTTTATAAAACCCAGGTGTATAGACATTCGAAACAAACCTCACATTAGCACATATGTAGTACGTACCGAACACACTCGTCACAACAACGGTCAAGAGCCGGTCCTATAAAGACCGTCGAATACCATTTCGAATATTCCAAGCACATTGCACATCGAAAAGAGAAAACAAAAAAAAATTTACCACGCGAACACCATAAACCGAAACGGAACTGCGTTCTTATTCAATTTCATGATAACGACAAAACACCAATTGTTACCAGATACAATAAGGATATCAGGGAATACAGTGTCAACCGACTGAAAGGAAAAAACCAACCTCGTTTAAGGGAACACAATTCTAGGAAGACAACCGAAAAGAACAGCAAGAAACAAGAATTATATTAAATTCATTGTACCTTTGACATTATCATACACAAGTTCATCAAGTTCCAGGGCAAAGAAACGTCGCGCCGCGCCACGCCGCGCCATGCCCGTCAAAATGGAGTACGTACAGGTGAATATTTAACCACCACCCACACCCGTATAGCACGCGCCCTACTTTTCCAGTCGCCAGTCGACACAGTTGGCAGGTAAGCAACAAGTTGAACAGCACTCGTATCTGTGTGTGTTTGCTTTATAGGGGTTGGCGTGTGCTTTAAATGAAAATGTATTGGTCCACCTTTCTTTCATTGGGCGGGTGGGTGCGAACAGAAAAGTATCGCTGTACTTATCTTGCTGTTGTCTGGCACATCTATTACACAGATACGAACTCTCTGTCATCAACAGGGCAACCGGATAAGATGTAAACTTAAACTGACTGTATTACCTTTCAAGGGATGCACTTAGGAGGTGTTGGGTTTAAGACGATGTTCATCACGAATCGGGATTTTTTTTTTCTTTAATTCGTACAGAAACGTAACGAAAAAATGGGAATAGTTCTCGGGGCTGCTGGGGAGACATTAGTGTCTCCTACTTTAAAGTACTCACTACTGAAAGTTGCTTCAATAATATATGAGGTGAAATTTATGTATATTTCGTCATATTTTGTTTTTAGTTCCACCTTTAAGGGACATTTGTGGGGGTCTCGAGGGGAATAGTTTGTTGGAAAAAAAATACTACGTAAGAGTGCCATGAGCGTCGTGGTAATAAAGTACTGAAGCGCATTTTATATTGACATTGTACGCAGGGGAAATGTATGTAAAACAGCTCACAAGTTAGCATTTCGAGGTTCTTATGAATTAATAAGCAAGGAAACGTTACATCTAAGTTATATGCGAGTTCTAGGCAAATGTGGTTGATATGTTATACTGCATCTGGTGATAAGAAGAGTCCCCAGAGTAATCTTTGCTTTGAAATGTTTTGACATTTGAAGTAGGATACAGATAGAGGTGAATTCAAAAAGTAAACGTCAGCTATTAACATTGTAAGTGGTGTGTTTGTGGGTTTTGCTAGAAAGTAGATAGACAAACGTCACATCAATCAATTGGACAGTTTTAAACTAAAATTCCATTGAAGACTTTATCTAGAATATGAGTATGACAGTAAATCAGAAGTTATAGTATATTCGATCCTGAATGTCCTGAATATTGACAGTTATCTCTGCTTTTATAGGGGTACCCCTATCTGTCGCGCGATAGAGAATGAGATACTCCTAAGCTTGGAAAAAGAGAGGCTTAGTGTCATATCCTTTGGGAGTGATGCGATAGAAATATCAAAATATAATCCATTTTAGGGTACATCCATGGTGAACCAGCTTTTCCCTAAATCGTTTACTAGTTTTCCGGCAAAATTCACGCAGGTACTCAGAGCCAGCGTAGTCCCAGCCGGTGATGGTCATAGTGAACTGTACCTGTACCGTCAGTTTTTTCTTTAGTCGAGATCACAGAAATTTCACGCCAGCCACTACTTTGTTAAAAAGTGAAAGAAACATTTTAAAGCCGATTACTGACGTCAACAGGAAAGCTAGCAAGAGCGGGTTAAAGCTTGCTAAAGCAGGAACCGGGTTCACTATGGGCACGCCCATTCATCTTCGGCTTTATTTTTAACCAGCATGAACCGGTGGCGGCTGGAAAGTGAGAAAGCTAGAAGCCGTTTTAATGACCACTGTAGCCGTACCCTTACAATAAAAAACCTGATGGACTTTGATCTTTTTAAACTTGTAAAACTTAAGATCAAAATGATATTATTTACAAGAAGATACAAGGTACTGCAATTAGCGATACAAAAGAACTCCAATGAAAAATGAATATTCAAGACCATATTAAGAGGGTTTCAATTGCCCTATATTTATGTAGAAAGGCATTGAGTCAAAATGTCCATTGGATATACAAGCCAGTCGTCGGATCCATCCTGATGTATAGTGGACGACAGGAACAACTTCTACATCTGAACTAGAAATTATTCTTCACTTGCTTCCTTTGACATCTTCTGAAAGCTGATGGCAACAAAAGCAGCATTAGGAAAAACTTCACAGCCACATCGGACTACATACGTGTATATTGTCCCCTACAATGACCGCATCTTAACTGGAATAATCACAGCAACAATTAATGCAGAAGCTGTTTACTGTTACTTTTCCATTGCTTCACTTACAAGAACTACGCCTACGCACCCAAGGATTCAAGTTCTGCGCAAGCACAGCAAGGTTAACAGAATCGGATCCTCTCCACTTCATTAGTAGTTACCAAGTTCCTACTATCTAGTTCCTAAGTCGGCCAAAATTCACTCTACTTCTAAAAGCGGATTTAGGACTCCGAGTGAACGTGAACACCCCTTCATGACCACAACCTAACCCAAGGCTTAGGGAATACTATCAGCTTGTACTTCGGGCTATATTGTCCTTCATACGGAGTTCCAATTGAATGGCAAACGGTTATATTATGGATGGAACACCTGCCCAAATCTGGATTGGAAGAATGCAAGACAATATATTTCTGTTAAAAGGGAAAGCTTAAGGCATCTAGTTGGATGCTTCCTTCAATAGTTTCCGTAAAAACTGTGGAAACGATGAAAAGGACAAACGATGACCAACTTTTTGTCCCATCTCCTGACCTATCGACTTTAAAATAAATATATAAATATTTTGCGCGACCCAGTTCCTAACTTCTCACAACGATTCATGTGATGCGTATTATATTCTTTACTAGAATGGAAGAAAAGAATTCGCCCACGCCTCCATTTTGAATAATTTGAAAATCTTTCCCGAAAACACGGACTACACCACCCCACGTCTAAAATTTGATAAGACATTCGTCGTCACCATCCCTTGCAGATGACCTTGGAATGAAGAAGCTCTTTTAGAAGGTGAGTCGATTCACTACTACACTAACGGTTCAAAAACCAAAGAAGGAGATGGAATGTAGCGTGTTTCAAACGGAAATTATGGCGATTAAAGAAGTCTTATCTTGGCTTAAAAAAACGAGATATCTTCTAATGATATCCGCATCTTTCCGGACAGCCTTTCAGCTTAGTATCGATCTCTATTAATTTTTTAGTAGCTCTAGACTGCTGATCGTCTCTCACAGAGATGGCTGAGCAGTTTAATATTCACCTTTGTTAGGTGAAGGGACATACTCTTATTCCAGGGATCAGTAAGTCCGATGAAGTCCCCAGAATAGGAACAAATTTATCCATTTTGCCGGACAAAGACACCTTATAGTATATGTATACTGTATGGATGCAACCGAGTGTACAAATCTTAGGTCAACAAGTGGATCAACATGTCGAGCAACAAAACAAATTTGGCCAAAGCCGGATCTAAAACGATCTAAGAAAATTGATTTCTCTCAACAGGTTGCACATCGTCACTACTATAGGTGTCATTACTGGACACTGTCTAATGGTGAAGCATACCACAAGGCTGCGTCTTTTTGCGAACAACTTTTACAGAAGCTGCAGAGATGAAGAAGAAGATGAAACCTCATTTTATTTGTTTCTGCCCAGCTTTCTCCCGCAGAAGGAAATTTCACTTAGGAGTTGTGATTTAGGCGATCTGATATACGTAGATATGTATGTATCAAGAGCCTTCATCAGAAATTCAAAATGGTTTAAAAAGTAGGTAGAGAGAAACTTTCTCCTATGATCCATATGTGTTGGCTTTCCTGAGCGGGCACCCACTTCAACCAACCAAACCAAATAAATTAAAGGAGCCTTCTGTTTAACGCCGTGTTCGAAGGGCGATTTGTTATTTGCCCATTTCATATGAATGTACAAATGTATGCACATAGAAGGCAGGATTTATGTATCACCTATGCTAACAAATTCCAATTGCAGATCATTTCAAGCTTCTTCTAACTAGGACAGAACTTTCCTAGTAAACTCTGTAGCTTTTAATAAAATATTGAATTCAATTGAGATACAAAAGTGCACTACTTAACGCATTACGCAGGTATTTTTGGTGAACTCGTTCTGAATTGAGTCATTTTTTTAACAGTCATTTTAGAAAATGACTGATCATGTATAACTTATGCGCTTTCTGTCGTAATGCTTAATTTTATTTAAAGTTTATTTTAGTATCTATATTTCCAAGGCAATGGAAATTATTTTGATCTCAAACCCATATCTGTGCTTAATCCCCAAAGGACCTTCACTGACTACAACATGCGATACCATTAGTAACCGAGTAAATCGAACATTCCATTCCAACTTTTATATTTTCTCTGACTCACTCCTTGGCTTATGCCGCCTTCAGGTTAAGAAAAAAAAAAAAAAAAACAAAATTATTTAATGAATATGTCGGAACAAGTACACATTTTCCTTCTTAAGCTCCCGTGCATATCTCGTCGTATGTCTGTATCTTGAAAGTATCTGCCAGAAAGTTTTACATTAACTTCTCCGGAATATTCCGAAGAAAAAAATAATGAAAAAGCAAACCCCGTGGATAATGTTTAAGAAAAAAAAAAAAAAACAAGAAAGCATCTCAGGACACAGCATGGCATTGTATTTAATTGTCAAAGGACAAAAAGGAAGCAAAGATTTTCCATCCTTCCATCCTACACAGCAAACTGCAATCTGTGAGTTAAGGGTTAAGTCACCCAGCTAGTCAGTCTGACTGCTTTCACTTTTAATTAAAATAAATCGCTCTGGCAAACGACGAGTATTCATTTGGATTTGCGTACTTTTTCTGTGCGAAATTAGTTCTTAGTACTAAATTGCAGTTACTGACAGGATGACCTTATAAATTAGTCATCACTGCGTGTACGCGATGGAGTTTACTTCATTCTCTCGTCCTTGGCTAGCTTTGCCATTATCTGAAAATGCCATTAGATGCGTCTAATGTTGCCAATTCGTGATGATTACTCTCTGCTCGAATTTCAAATAATAGCCCTAATTGAGCAGAGCCATGAAGAGATGAAGTATGTTATTTGGTGGCCGCTACTATTCTGAGCCGGTTGGGTGGTTGAGGTCAGTTGATGGATAACTTGGAGTTGGATCAAAATGAGTTGTGTTTTGTGTTTGTCTTATTTTTGTTTTTTTTTTTGTATTGAAACAAATTACATCGGATGTAGGTGTATATTTGGATAGGAGCATTGCCATGTGGTACAAATGTGGATCATTTGATTGGTTTGTTTGTTTAATGGAAAATTTTCACGAAATTTGATACTTTTCCGGCCCGTATTTGTATTCTGTCATGGAATTAGGAAATTGTTTGTTGGGACTTTATTTCTCTGCAATTTGTGTGGGTCGCTGGGTAAAAGTTGTAATACAATTAATTTGGATCAACTCTCCAATTTGTTGAATTTTTGTGTGTTTGCTTTTTCAATTTACTATCCTTTTGCCATAGAAAGGAGTGGCACATGGCTTCATAAAAAAAAACTCGTCAGGGACAATGCATACTGAATCGAGGGAATGATGCACTTGAGAACATGAGTAAAACGGTTTGTACCGATATATTGGGAGAGGAAGATTCCATTTAAATTTTTTTGGCATTGAAATTTTTTTAGAGAAGAAATTTGATTTGATTATATTTGCATGATAAAAATTTAGAATTCAGTTTATCTTTTAAGTGAATTTCGTTGCAAATACAACACTGGTGTTTTGATCTCCTAAAAATCCTTGTTTTATGGTCAATTTGACTTCGTTATTCTCCAGAAGAAATGAAATCATGGTAGTTGAGAAAGAATTGAAATTTATCGGTGTCGTAGGGCATATGACAAATGATGTCATATAAAATATGGCAATATTTTGAATGTATGACAAGTTGTATTGCACTTTGCCATATAAATATAACCAATTCATATGGCAATCGGCTTTGTCAGTTAATTTTTGATTTTGATATGGTAACGAGAAATTTATCTATCACACTTGTATGGCAAAATATGACTAACGATGCAAATGCTTCAAATTATGTATATGGCAAACATACTCGTATCGCATTATATTATATGCGATACAGTTTTTCCTACTGATTCTTTACTTAAAGAAGTATGTATATGTATATCTCTGAGAGTCAAAATAAAATTAAAGAAAATCAATTGAAATGAATCATAGACCTTTTCGCCGTTTGATGTTTAAGCTGTCACAGACTTTTGGTGGACAAACAAAGGGCGAAATTCGGCGAAATCGTATGAAATATATATTAAAAGTGGAAAGAAATGTTTAATGTGCGATATTTGTTATATGTTTTGAAGTTTCTTGTACGCAGATGTATACATACAAATGTTATTAATCAGTACAAGCAAACAAATTGCGGTTAAATTACATTTATAGTAGTCTGGTGTCGTGTGCAGAATCACTTTTCCACTCGATTTAGTTTTTCATGTGGTGTATTTAATGAAATAAAGTTAATAATTAATATTATTTAATGAAGACAACAGTCCCTATCAACACTTCGACTAAATCAGTGATTATTTTAATTCATATTTATGTGAATGTTTCACAAACCAAACGGGGAGCTAATGTTTCACGCGATACTATGGTACTATAAATGCAATTTAGCCGGGATTTTATTGCTTAATCTGATTAACAACGTTTGTATCTATGAATTTGCATACAAGAAACATAAAAATATATTATAAATATCGCACATTATACAATTCTTTCCACTTTTAATAGATATTTCATACGATTTCGCCGAATTTCGCCCTTTGTGTGGCCACCAAAAGTCCGTAACAGCTTAAACGTCACAATTTTGACAAGCAAGCGAAAAGGTCTATTCCATTCTTGTTCTTTCATTGTCACATATAAATTGTATTTTTTTATTCCAGTAGTAACTGACAGTTATATCTGTCAAACTAATTGTTAAATTGCAAACTGTCAGTGTCATTTTTATTAGTAGTCTTTGTAATTTTATCGTGATGATAGAAACATTCAGAATTTTGGTTCCAAAAATATGGTTCTGTGGGCACTTGCACCATATTACACCCGAGATAATCGACCATCTGGGACCTATTGTTGACCGTTTTCGCACAACATTTTCTTGTAATATGCATTGGCACCGAGACGGATAAGAAAGATACTGAAAAAATAATCTATTCCATCTGTTCACATCTTAGTTTTTGTCTGTCCACTTCATGGAAAATTTTACTCAAAGATCTTGGTTTGCAGGCTTACAAGATCTAGCTCGTGCTAGAATTGAAGCCGAATGACCATCATTTGCGTGAATGGGCCCAAAATCAACTCGCAACTCGCTGTTTTATCGAAAACTTATGCACAGCGATAAGGTACATTTTTGTCTCAATGGGTATGTCAATAAGCAAAATTGTCGCATTTGAAACGAAGATAATCTACCATAAAAATGGGGCTAATCACCATGTTACGATCAACGGTATTGGCTATAGAGCCATGATTAATGACTTTTTTGTTCCCCGATTGAATGGCATGAATGTAGAAGAGATGTGGGTTCAACGGAATGGCGATACAGCAAACGAAACAATCAACTTATTGAAGGAAATATTGGCGTAATTGACCTGAAATTGGCCTCCAAGATCTTTTTCTTTTTGGATACGTAAAGTCGCTGGTCTACACATCAATTACAAACCAATCGCATTGGAAGCCAACATTACTCGTGTTATTAAGGACATACACAAAGCCATTCCAGTATTCACACTGTGTATTGAGCATCGCTCTTTTTTTGACCAGATTAGTTCTTTTCGCTCCATATGTGATCATAGGTCTTACCACAGCAATATAAATATGTATGTACATCCATCTAAGGCTACATCCCAAGATTCTCCAGCTAAGCTCCGGATAATCATTAGAGCTCACGCCGTTTTTCTGGTTATCTGTTCTGTGTATATCGATTAATTAAACTTTGAGATATCTAACAACTGGTATTTCCCAACCATCCATCACCACAATTCCCCTGAGATATGCGAGGTAATTTTTCAATCAGAAGGTACAAATTTTCATTCATTTTTTTTCAGCTTTTCAATTGATTCTATTGTCAAAACAATTTCATTATGTGATAAACAATTGGCTATATGACACAGAACTTTCATATGTATAAATATGACGATGTGGCTGTTTTGGTATTACACTATGCCATATAACACTAGAAACTATGCTTCATCTTCTTTCTGCTAATATCTTTAGGGAATCCTTATAAGTGGCTCGTAGAAATATGGGCCAAGCAAGCATCCTAAACGATCATTCCACTACTTCTAGTAATTCAGATATTTGTATCTCGACTTGCGAACCTCTGTAGTATATTTCAAGCAGAAGTCCCTTCAAACTGATTTAATGTCTAAACGGCGAATCATACTTCTTCGGCAAGTGTTTACACTGAAACTGATTGTACTTCCTCCTGTCCCATTAGGAAGTCTCCCTGTAGATCTCCGGTGCTAGTAATTCGGTTTTTTCATATTGGTATGGACCTTCTTTTCTTGTCCGTTATCGTCAAAGTCGATTGGCTACCATAAAGAAGTCGTTGGTTAACAGTGTAGAGGAGTGTCTTTGTTTCTTTTCGAGATAGAAAAGAGCTAGTCATGACCAGCCACACTTAGACCAGTAAACCAATTAGACCAGTAAATTATCAAGCTCAGAAACAAAAAGAGTTGGAGCAATAAATGCACAATCTAAAAACTGAACAATCACACCACAAAGTGGTACAAATACTTATAAGTCAAGAACTGATAAAGGAACTGGAGCGGGAGTATTCGGATCTAGAACCAAATAATCTGAATCCATGGGCAAAAGTATCAGTATCTTTCAGACTGAAATCTATGCCATAGATTGATGTGTCCAATTGCATCTTGACAGAAACCACGCCAACTGTGATATAGCTATAATGTCAAATAGTCAAGCTGCCATCGTGACAATTCAGAGGAATTCAGGAAACTAGAGAGGAAAACAAGGCAATAACCTAGAATAACGCTCAGGGCATGAGGCAAGCCAAGAAATTTTTAGGGAAACAAAACCAAAAAAGATTCGAAGCATGTATTAGCATGAGCAAGAATAACCTTCGTATTTGAACGTGCTTCCTTACGGGGTATTGTAAGCTTAAGGAGCACATAAGAAATTATGTATATCTGAAGAAGGTTTATGCCAATTCTGCGACGAGTCCAGTGAAATACAACAACAAGAGCTGGGTTCTTGTGCCGCACTGACACAAAAGACTTAAATTCTTGAGCAAGTATGAATGATCAGATGAGGAAAAACTGGATTAGAGAGAGTGGTCTATGACAGATTTTTTCCGCCAAGGCGTAGTAAGAGTACATGACCCTCAAAATGATCCTTACAAAATCGATAAGGTTGTACCCTGTCAGCCATACGATTTCCTCGAATATCACTATGTCCTTGCAAACAGATAAGGTGAATGTTGAATTGTTCAGCCATCTCGTTAAAAGACAGACGACAATTTAGGGCCGTTTTTAAATTGAATATAAAAGATTCCAGAGATCTGATAGCGGCTTGACTATCAATAAAAATTGTGATATCCCGATTAGATGTCACATTATACTTTAAGAAGTACTTTAAAAAGTACAATGTACTTCCTTAATCAACATGATCTCTGACTCTAAGACAATGCAAGACAAGAGATACATTTAGATCGTTGGTGAAGACTTCCAATTTTGTTTTTTATCAGTCCGTATAGAAACATATGGTAGATCCTGTGTTTTGTAACCCAATTAACTCTGAAGGTAGAAGTTGTGAAAATAGTTGGTGATTTGTTGAAGAAAGTTTGTTAAGAACAGAAGAGCCTCCTGTACCGCTGAAAAGCCAGTCATAAACGTAAACGATTTAAGCGTAAATTTTCTCGAAAAACCAATTTTTTTGTAAAAAAAAATCACTCTACTCTAAATCATTTCTTTTCTACTTTGCTTTCTCAGAATTGTTTGAATTTGCTTATTGTAAAAATAGGCTGAGTTTCAAAAAAAGAGTTTCGATGCGGTAGTATTATTCTTTTGATGCGCATCTGCAACGCAACTTCGATAATTTGTACACATTTTACACTGCACAAGTTTGATGTTTTGGAACGTTTTATACAAAGCAGGCAATTGCAAAAATTAAAATGACAAACTTCGAATTAAAAATAAATTTAAATGAGTGATTTGAATGTCAAATGAGAGCATCGAAAAAATTATCGATTCATAGTTTGCTCAGCTGATGCACATCGATAACGTTAAGGAAACGTTTAGAAACTTGCGATTTTGTAAAAACCTTCTTATTTAACTTTTGGAACTTATGACTAGTCATCTATGACGCATCGGATACATTTTGTAACTCACCCATACTCTCAAGAAACAAGTGTTTAATAGTTCACAAAAGTAGAAGGTTTCACCAAGCCAAATGTCAATCAGTATGGAGATCATTCCTAAATGTTGAACTTCATTGAAAATCCAGAGAGTGACTTTTCTTTAACAATATCTGAGTCAGACTCAGTTATGAGAGAATTGGCTTTTTTTTCCAAGGGCTATCTGCGGGTTAGCAAAGACAATCTTTGGACTTGACCCAACATCATCTACGTACATCTATTACACATGCATGACGTTTTACTTTCTCATTCCTTTGTGACATTATCCTTCTCCTCATAACAAACGTTTTAACGTCCTGGTTTATCGTATCTGCTATGATTTGTCAATATTTTATGCAATTTTTCCGAATTCAGAAACTAAACAAACCCCGCAAACAAATTTAAAAAAACACATCAGCTTATCTACGCAAAAAGTGAATGAGAAACATCAATGTTTCTGGATGTATCTATGAATTACATTGCAGCACCGATTAATCACCACAAAATTAACAAATGCAATTTGAAAAGAGATTAAAAATAAACGAACAGAATGACAAATGATTATTATTGATTCATGAACTCGGAATAATAATGGAATTGACTCGTAGACAACTATATCGATACTTAGGTACTACAATTTAAATTGCGAATTCAAAGTGTGTGCAATTTTTAGTTGATAAAGTGCACAAAGATACATAGATCGGTTATGGATGAATGAGCTGCTGTGCGTATTTATACCGTTCATTTTTGGCAGTCCAAGGAAACAACTTGAATACAAATTAGTATAGGGTGGGCCATCTGTGGGTTTCTTTTTGAATCATATGTTATTTTGACACTGACAGCTCTTGTGGGCTCAAAAAACTATAATACGAAAAACTGACAAACATTTAGTATATTATAGTTTCAAGGTAAGAAATAGATCGATTTACGCTTGAACAACGTTCAGAAATATTACAAAGTTACTTTCAAAGTAGATTATGTGTTGCCGAAACAGTGCGAATTTTGAAAAGAATTAATCGGTCAAAATAATGCATCAACTGCAGCTGATGTACGCAAGTTTGTAATGAAAATTCATTAGACTGGTTTGCTGATTGATAACCGTGCGCTCAAAGAATAATATTACAATTCAGGTTTTTGGAGTGGCAGCATTATTAGCCCATTTTTCTTCCAAGACGACAATGGAAGAAACGTTACAGTCAATGAAGAGTGCTACCGAGGCATGATAACCTATTTTTTATGACCAGAAATTGAGAATCTGGACTTGGGCGAGCTATGGTGCGAACAAGATGGGGCAATGTGTCATTCAACAATCGATTTATTGCACACTAAGTTCAATAACAGTGCAATCAATCGTTTTGGTGATGTTGCTTGGCCGGCATGGAGCGGGGATTTGACACCTTTTGACTTTTTTTGTGGGGTGCCAATAAAGATGCTACCCAAACAAGATTCAACAACAATGTTGTTCAAGCTATTCGTTAAATAGGAACCGAAACTGTCAAAAATGTATTGAAAAACTTGGTTGACAGGATGGCCTACTGCCTGCCAAGTCAGCCGAGGTAGTCATTTGAATAAAATAATATTCAATCATTAATCGGAAGGTTTACTCTTTTCAGTAAAGCAACAATCTTTGAAAAATATTGATATTGTTTTTACAGCCTTTTTTAAAAGAAAGATGGCCCACTGATTAGAAAATAGAAGTCTGTTGAACGTCTGTTTTGATTTAAAAGTGACACTTTCTCGAAATATGGAACTGACAGATAAATGACTGTTCACTGTTTAAACTGTTTCGACAAAACAGCCTCCATTTTGAAAGTAAATTTGCAATATTTCCCAACGTTGTTCAACCATAAATCGATCCGATAATTTAATACTGAGTTTCTGTCAATTTTTTGAGCGCATAAGAGTTGTCAGTGTCAAAATAATAAACATATGATTCAAAAAGAAACCAGCAGATGGTCCACCCATTAGTTCTACGGTTTCTAAATTTTGTGATTTATTTATTTATGTGTTCCATTGATTTACTTTATTATTTTAAACAATAAATGCATATAACTTAATTAATCTAATTCTCCTTTTGTTTCAATCAAAGTTGGTAACCCTAAGTGACAGCGTTACATTGCAAAATGTTCATGTTTTATATATGTGAAGTAGAATAAGCACAAAATGTACATATATTTGAGTCGAAAATTTTTCTTTCAGTTAAGCGACATCGATATACGAAAATTAAGCCGATTTCTTTTTCGATTTCAATATATTTTATTTAAAACAATAAACACACTCGTTACCTTTAATAAGCCACAATACCATATCTATCCAGGCACCATTACCATCTGAAGAAATTCACATGGTTCGTTACCCAAATTCATTCCACGTAAAACCCCCCGTTCGCACTGAAGGCGTAATTTTATTTGAGCCCTATTCCCTACGTGCCACGTTCACATCTGGAAAATTCTAAGAATTTCTATCAAAAATCCTATTCAATCAAATCACCCACATTTTTCCCACCACCTCCAAGTTTGTTACACTTTTTTTTTGCTCTCTTGTAAAATGATGATGGAAACCGTCTAATAAATCTGTCGTAGCCCTAACATTTCTCCAGCGGTTTTGACTCTTTCCATCGTGGCCAACTCTACTCTAAAAAAAAAATCGAGTAAACAAAAACCAAAAATGAAATTGAAATTTCCCAAAAGGTAAGACTTGTATCGAAAAGAAAATTATAAACCACTTAATCACCCGGACAACACTTTATAGCCCTGGCGCACACACAGTCAATTATAAGTTCTTAACCATTTCAATGGGGCAAAGTAATGTTGCCCAATTAAAAGCGGAAATCTTCGCGTTTCCTTTGTTTATTTTGACGAAAATAGTATTCCTCCGGTGTTCTATGCTGGGAGCAGGAGGCGCAAAATGAATGTGTAAACATTGTTAGTTGCGATGTAATCGGCTCGTGTTTTCCCAGCGCTAACCATTGTTTGGCGGGCCTGACAGGGGTAGTAGGCACTGCATACCTGTAGTGTCTTGCAAATTTCTGTCGTTAATTTGATTTGTCAATGGGATTTGAATAAAACGCTTGATTAATTGTTGTCAGTTGTTATTATTTTTTTTTTTTCTTTTGTTCGTTCCCTCTTCAAAAGTGGAACCATTAAAAGCGGAAAATTCTAAGAACCCAACATAATGAGGGGTGAAGCCGAATTAATTAGCTAAAAGAGAAAGTTCAAGTTTTTCACTCGCGGCTACTTAAAGAAATCGATTATCACCGTCTTAGGATAGGCATACATACGTTTCGAGGGATTAAAGATCGATTACTTTGCAATTAATTATAGCGAAAGTATATAATGGCTTTTTACTTGCGGCAGTAAGTAACGCTTAAACTTCACGAAAAGTTGTTTGGATTGTTTAGTAAAATTTCGCGAGAGAAAAGAGTTCTCGTAATTTGTAATCAATTAGTAATTAAGTAGGAAAGGTGTATGACAATATATCTTAAAAGACTCGTGATTCTTCTCAAATATAAGAAAATCTAGTGCAAACCTGGAGTCTTCTCATAGATATACTTGCCTTATGAATGATGAACCGACATGCCCTGCCATCTACTGAGACGCTTGTGGACTTAGTTAAGGGTGCGGCCAAGAAAGGAAAGGACCTCATAGTCAACAGCGATGCCAACTCACACCGTATACTATAGAGGAGTAGTGATATAAATAAAATAGTAGAGTTCTTACTGGAATTTATAATTACAAAACAATTTGTTAGGTTAGAACTCACAACCAAGAAATATGGAAAATGCCGTGGACAACAGGACTTAGCGTCAACCCAAGCAAAGCTGAACTGATGTTCTTTACCACAAAAACCAAAATACCGACCTTCACGCTTTCACTGCTAAATAAGCAATTACTCTCCAGTACCACCTAGGTAATGTTGTGCTTGATCCAAAACTAAGCTGGAAACTTATCATTGAGCAGCGGTTGAAGAGAGTCTGCGTGACTTTTAATGCTTGCAGCAAAGTCTTCGGTAAGAAGTGGGGACTTCGCCCAAAGATGGTCATATGGATGTACACCGCTGTGGTCCGCCCTATACTTTCCTATGGATCGCTAGAGTGGTGACCTGCGTTAAGGAATGAATGCAACATCAAGTTTATCACCAAAATGCAAAGAACTGCGGCTCTAGGCGCAACTGTGCTCATAAGAACATGTCCAATCGAAGCCTTAAACTTAACATTCCACTTTTTGCCACTCGACCTTCATAATTTAACATTAAGAGAAATAAGATGCTGGGGTACCAAACCTTGTGGTCACAAAAGCATCCTGAATCTATTAGCATCAGATCAGATAGCTAATCTAAACTTCATAAATTACGTCACGGTCAGATTTCCAACCAGGACGGAGTGGGAAATAGGAGTAGTGACAAATGAGTTCGAAACAACAATTTTCACCGACGGATAGTCTCTAATTCCATGAACATTTCTATGTCTTACCGGCTTCCTGACTCGTGGACCGTTTTCCAGGAGGAAGTACTTGCTGTACGTGAGGCTTGTCGCCGACTCAAGCAAGCCACCACACCCCTTAACACCATAGCCATCCACATTGACAGCCAGGCCGCTATCAAGGCTCTTGTATCCGCCACGACAATCTCGAAGCTGGTAGAACAGTGTAAAGAGGAACTTGCATCGGTTTAGGATCAGTCTCCTTTGGGTACCGGGTCGCAGTAACATTGAGAAAAATGAGCGAGTTGATGATCTAGCATTGCACATTAGGTAAACCTTTTTTGAAAACCTAACAGAGCTTTTTTTTTGTAATAGAGCTAAGTTTCCTCCACGTTACGGAGTGGATTTGAATAATCTTTAATTAGTTCTCTATCCTTTATTGTCCTCTATTGGCCATGAGGTCAATACACTTAATTCAACATTCCGACTAGCCTGCCCTCTTGTCAGACGTAAAAAGAAATCCAAACCTGTATGGCGATCAACCGAGTTTTTAATGTGACCAAGGTTTAGGTTTAGGTTGAGTAGGGTTATGAGTTTGTCATAATTGAAGTCGATTGTAACAAGACTTTCATCCGTTTCGTCAGGGATGTTAGGGAATGATCCCTGAAGAATAAAGCTATCTCCGATATAGCTAGATTTGAAGAACCCTGCGTTAGTGAGACGAATCGCAATGTTACTTGCCTGTAATTATATCTGTAGATCCAATGGTAGAAGATACATAAAAGCCTCGAGCTCAGCCGTTGGCGTGGTGCGTAAAGCGCCAGTGATGGCAATGCAGGCTGTTCTTTGCACCTTGGTCAACATATCCCTTGTGTTCTTTATGATCGTGGCCCCATATGTTAGAATTGGTCTGACTACCATAATGTATAACTAGTGCATTTTGAGATTTACAGACTCTTTACTAAACGTTAAGTTTCCAATTTAGCTTACTATCTAGCACCGTACCAAGATACTTTGCACAATCCGAGAGGGAAATCTCCACTCCAGCGAGTCTAGGCAGTTTGAAGGGTGGAATTTTATATTTCCTGCTAAACAGTACTAGTTCTGTTTGTTCCGGATGGACGTGTAGTCTGCACTTTCCAGCCCATCTTCCAAGCCTGTTAAGGGCTGATTCCATCATATCGCTCAATGTATTTAGGAATTTATCCTGAACTAAGATCACCATATCATCCGCGTAGGCACTGACGTTAAACCCTGCGTTGCATAGATCCTTGAGTATGTGACCAAACATTCAAAGAATGCCGCTAACTGGAAGAGCTATAAGGAAAGCGAAGATATTTGCAAAACAAAATGAAATGGTAACATTTGACAATATAAATGAACACCGAAATAAACTAAGTTTTACGCTGTAGGTTTGTTCGGTTTCACAAACTCTCACACATGGGTAATAAACTCAAAAGGATTTCAAGTAGGTTTTATTGAAATCACTAGATTTTGAAACCCCGAAAATGTATGGGAAAACGTCAGAGGTTTGGAAAATTTTACTTGAACTTCGGGATTTCATTCGGTTAGTACACTATAGTATAGTATCCAACATCCATATTAAAGCGAACGAATTGTCGGGTGAATTCATAGGGGTTCGAAGTGGAACTGACAATGGATTTTAACTTTGTTCTAAACCACCTCTACCTGCAATCGTAAAATCCATCACAGCACAAGACTTGAGGCGACTAGCTGATGAGAGATAGAGCGAACTCTCATCTTGACATGCCTTCAAAAAACTCTGGACGAAGCACGACAAAATTAAAACCAAACAAATCTTTGTGCTTTAAAAATTGCACTTAGGACTCTTTATAATGATAATTGCCGGACACAATCCCTTGGCGGCTCACTTTTCATGTTGTAGAAGAAGTAGCTTTCTCACAAAACTAACATATCAAACTTCCAGAATACGCCAACATCAAAAGTAGTTATTATTGGTAGATGCGAATTCGAAGAAGTATGGATGTGAACAGTAGACTAGATCTCCAGTACATAGCTCTCGTATGCCTAAAATGCTCTAGTGGTTTTGTTTCCCCAGTTCTTGAGTGAAGAGATACTTAACCTTTTCTTGTGAATTTCAGCTGACTTTTCAGTAAAATGAGATAAAGGGGAGGCTTAGCCGTAAAAGGACATATTCCTGGTAGAATGTCCCATACTGTCCTATACTTAGATTTCAATCTGAAAAAGAAAAATAATCGCACAAAATTCTAGTCCTGTAAGGACTTGGATAAACTGTAGATTTTGCAAGGATCTTGAGAAACAGTAGTACAAATTCTAAGGGAATGTGAAACAAAACATTCGTTCATCAAAGTAGCTGAAATGAAAGAGGTGCTTTAGTTGGAATATCGCTTCTACTAGTGTCACAATTGTTTTCTTTTAAAGAAGTTTTCAGCAAGGATATAACAATTTTGTATTTAAGTGAAACACAGAATAATTGAGATATCGGATTGAAATTTATTTCAGATATAGTACACATGCTAAATTTAAGTATGGAATTCGATCTCGTAAATATGACCACCGCGAGCACGTTTCCAGCGAACGATTCTTTGGAGTCAATTTTTCACCACACTTCCACACACATCGGACAGAACGTTGGTAATTTCGCTTTTGATATTGTTCCTGAGTTCTTCTAACGTTTTTGGCTTATTGACGTAAAGCAATGACTTAGGCTTCAATTCTTCAGTTAATTTGATGTTGTAAGGGTGTAGACCACGATCTTTACACAAAATTCGCCACTTGTGAACTGTGAGATTCCCAATTACTATGAATGACGTGAAATCGACTGATTTGACTCATTTTGAACTGAAATTTTAATCAGATAGAGTTCTCATAACCATAACTTTGTCATGTTATTACTATAAGCCCAATTAACAATTAGACATGAATTATCTCACAAAAACGGTATAAACGATCTCAAGAACGTAAATTGTTCGACATGCAGAATGGGTTTGACCTCCCCAATTCCTTGGTAGAGGTAACATAATGGACCACCTTCTGGTCTAAGTATGCCTCAATAAGGACAACTCCAAACAAAACGCATTGTATTCTAAAAGTTAAGCCTTAACCAGCAGATTTTTTTGTAGAGAAATTTCAGGGCTGTATAAAGGATCATGGATCATATATATTATATGATATATATATTTTCAGGCGTTCATTTGCATTTTCTGTATATGGTTATGTCTCTCTCTTAGCACCAGTCTCTGAATGCAATAAGCATTTATTGCGATATGACAAAGTACAAATGTACAATGGAAAATCAATGACAATTCAAGTCGCACTAACTCTAGACGAAAAGGAATTAGGCCACTCTCAAAATTTTTAATAATTGAAATGCGGTGATAGTGTTTTTTTTTAAATAAAATATCTTGTGTTTGAGATATCAAAACTAAGTTATGTTAAGTTAAACTGCTATTGATGCAATTAAGAATAAAATATAACATCATTCAAACGTCCTCTATAGAAACACCTGCACGAGTAAAAGCGCTGAACCAAATCTTCTACGACTTCTTTACATAAATCAGACGATATGCCTGCAATTTAATCCAATTTCCAATAAGAATATAATAAGGACTTAAAATATCCCAAAAAAACAGACTCTTTAAATCACAAGGACGAGGTGACCAACTGACTGTTTCATTTCTGGAGATAACACCGTTACCGAACTTCAACCTCAATAACTCGATTGTTTGGGCAGCTGTGTGGCATGTGGCGCCGTCTTGCTGAAACCACATGTGTTCCAAGTCAACCTCTTCCAATTTATTTCAAAAATAGTCAGTCAACATGATTCGGGAGTGATCTCTAATGACTCTAGTAACTGTGTTGCCAGCGATATTGAAGAAGAACTATGGGCCATCCAGCATAAAATTTGTTCAAAATGGTCAATGTTTGTGGGTGTGATGGCTTGGTGTTCCTGACTTGGTCAAATGCAACAATTTCGATTATTAAAGAACTCGTTGAGCCAGAAATGAAAATCAGGATAATTTTCATGCATACTTATGGCCAAGTCACTGAAGTTACGTTGTAACTGATAGTCGTTCGACTTCAGTTGTTATGTTAATGTGATCTTAAGGGATCCATGCCCAGGTCCTTGTGCGAATTTTCCCCCAAACTGGTCGCAGGATGCTCAATTCAGAATCAAATTTGGGGACTTAATTACGCTTCTTCGGACTCCTTGGCACTGGAACATTACGAAGAGTATATCTAGACTTAAATTTTCGCACCAAATATGCAAGTGATCGTTTATCTGTACAACCATCGGAAATTGAAGGACGTGTAGTGTTCGCAACCGAACACGAACCTTGATAAAAAACAATTTGGATAATTTATAAACGTTCTTGAAGCATTTACTTTTCCATAATTAAAAGGTAAGTATAAACGAGTTGAAACGTCCAGCAAACCGCCGCTCACTTCACCCATAACCGAGTCTCAACTCTTTACTAGACTTGATTTTACTTGGATTATGCTCCTTCATCCCAAGTAAAACTGTCAGTATTAAAACAAAACAAGAAATCTGGTTCAATCCGACTTGTGCGATTGCCGTCCGGAGGAAGGAAAAGTCTTTTGTGTTATTGCGCCAAACACCTTCTGAGGAAAACCGAAGTCTCCATAAACGGACTAGGAATAAATATAAGTAAGGCAAAAAGTGCTGCAATGTCCTAAAGGCAGTAAATATTTTTTATTTTATTACTCTTCATCCATTCCAACTCTTGTCCCCAACGATCAAAATATCACTGACTCCCACGAGAAAGCCAATCTGCTAGCAATTATGTTCGCTGCGAATTCCTCCTTGCCAGATACTTCTCTTACACCATCAGTACTAAATGCGGTTCAATATACATTAAGACACAGCTTACGGTGTCGGTAGCATCTTTTCATCATGGATTGCAAGCTTTTTGAGTATTCGGTCAATACAAGTTGTATATACTTCTACATCATTTTCAACCAACGATGGTGTACCCCAGGGATCAGTACTCTCTCCGACCCTATTTTTAATATTTATTAACGATCTTCTCTCTCTTACTCGCAATTCAATCCATTTCTTTGCAGATGACAGTGCTCTTGACTTGGCTTATTCCTTGGCGACTCCACTGCTGAGACCCCAATTTGTGGAGTCTCACAGGCAGCGAATGTCTACCGAGCTCAACTCCGATATTGATGCAATCATCAACTGGGGTGCGAAAAACTGAATTCAGTTCAATTCGTCAAAAACCAGTGCTGTCTCCTGCCTCTAAAGCGGGCTACTGATGTAGCCAAACTAAAAATCAATGGAGCTGAATTTAAGCTGAAGAATTTAATAGCTTGTCAATGCTTGGCATGCAAGTCACCCCAGACCTTCGCTGGAATCACAAAGATGTCCGAAGCCACGAAAAGTGGCGCTAGATGCCTCGGATTCCTCAAGAGGTGTAAACGTTTTTCCTGCAGACTTGGCTACTATCTATAAAGCTTATATTCGTCCGAAACTAGAATACAACTCACATGTTTGGGCGGGAGCTCCCACAACTTGTTTGAACGTATTAGACCGTGTCCAACGTCAGGCATGTGAATTGATCGGTGACCTCTTAATTTGCGACCAAATCTCTTCGATAGAGCATCGTCGGAATGTTGGAATGTTGGATAGTTGTTCCGATGAAATCTATAGTTCTACACGAGCGGCCTCTTCCGCCCACTCTTATCTTTTGAAACCTATTTTCGGTCGCACAGTTAAATTCAGAAGCTCGTTCTTTAGTCACTCAACACGTATGTGGAATGACTTGCCCTCCTTTCCATATTTCCATCAAATTATGATTTGCAAAGATTCAAAGTCAACGCGCATCGTCACCTAACTCTCTTTCCTTTTCCTACCAACTACTAACTTTCCTATACACTTTCATTTCACTCCAGCACTGGGTTTATAACTTTAAAGGACTTTAGTCTTAAGTGATGAAGAACATTTAAAAAAAACATACAGAAAAGCTACAATCCGTCTGGAACGGATCGTATGATACCCTATCCTCCTCTCTATAAAGTGGGCGTGGCCAAATTGTATTTTGTACTCAAATATAACTATAATGTCGAACATTTGAGGATGTTACATGTAAAATTTTATCAAAATAGGTTTTTTTATTATAACGCCCCCAAAAAGTGGGCGTGGCCAAAACTGTTCTATGGCTGAATTGTAGGGAATCTAAATACCCAAATATTTGGTCTTAACAAAATTTTTCGGTTTCATATAATTTAGTGAAGTTATAAAAAAGTAGGCGTGGCAGTGGGCGGATGTAAAAAAAATTTACACTTGTACTGTATCTTTTTCTTGGAAGCCCAGATATGAAATTTCAGCGTCCTAGTTAAAAATTTAAGGCCCAAAACTCGGTTTTGTAATGAAAACGCCCCCAAAAAGTGGGCGTGGCCAAAACTTTTGTATGGGTGGATTGTAGGGAATCTGAATGCCTAAATATTTGGTTTTAACAAAATTTTTCGGTTTCATATAATTTAGTGAAGTTATGAAAAAGTGGGCGTGGCAGTGGGCGGATTTCAAAAATTTTTACACTTGTACTGTATCTTTTTCTCAGAAGCCCAGATATGAAATTTCATCGTCCTAGCTCAAAATTTAAGGCCCAAAAAGCGGTGACATACGGACGGACGGACGGACGGACGGTCATCGCTCAATCGATTTCGCTATTGATGCTGATCACGAATATATATACTTTATAGGGTCTATCTCGATTATTTCTCTATGTTACAAACTATGTGTCAAACTTAATATACCCTTAGGATAGGGTATAAAAAGTGAAGAATACTATTAATCGCAGATAACACAGCGTGGGATTGGAAGATATCATAACACCTACAATGGACCTTAGATCCTTTTAAGTATTATACCCTACATTAAAAAATATTCAGCACGGACAGAGATGAATTATTTTCATACATAGAAGTGGAGCTGTTTAAGATTTCTAATGAGGTTCAAATATTCATAATAGAGTCTTCTTGTCGATAGGTCTACACCAGAGAAGTCCACATCATATGTGCAGAAATGACCAAAACCAAGAAGCTGTCTAAAAATCAAATTATTCTGAACCAATCCTTTCAAATGTACTAAACCTTCGTAACACTGACTAGCGTTCTTTAAGCCAAATACCTTCACACATGACTACAATGTGTCTTAAACCACGCATACACTTCAATTATAATTTAAAATTAAATTCGTAAAAAATTCTATCCCACGACTTGGCTTCGCATTTTGAAACTTTTAAGTCGGTAAACTTTCTTCTTTATCTGTCGCAAACAAACATGTCCTTTTGATTGCAAAATATTGAAAATCATAAACTTTTCCAGGCGTCTCGGCATTTAGTAAGTGTATGTGTGTGATATGCAAACAAAAAATTATAAATTCATTCGCCTCTAAAAGCCTGAGGGCCATCACTGCCAGTCAAGCACCACCAGCTCGTGATATTTTCTACGAAAAAAACAATTCTTTTAACCTTTGAGAGGTACAGCATTTCTTTTCCTTCTTCGCAGTGAATTCAAATCTAAATTAACGTCCTCTAAAAAATTCATGAGACAAGATAACAAATACGCAGGACACTTTCCGAAAAATAGAGAAAAATTAAAATCATTAACCGCAATTATATAGTTTGAGCGATGCGTGTGAGACAGTCTAATTGTCCTGAAAAAAAAAAATAAAACGTATACGTATCTAGTTAGATTCACTTACCGTACATGTACCGGACAATGAAGTCGACACGATTTTCCCAGGTGTAAGCCATTTTGAACTGGTTTTGGTTTCTTTTTTTTTTTTTGGTTAAATCACTTGTTAATTAAATATTTATAAGATACTTTTGACAATTTTTCGTTTGGGGGTGTAGAAATGGAAAATTCAATTTCGTCCTTTGGCACTACGATAACACAAGGTCCACTTTTGATTTTTAATCCTTTTTTGGGGTTTCTTTATTTAAATTTTGTTCTTCGAAATGCAGGGTCTGTTGAGAGAATTAAAAATTTTTTTTTTGTTTTTTGTTTAATTTAGGACGAGTCAACACAATGCAAAACGGTTTCGAAGCGTTCAACGGTTATATATCGGACGACAATACAGTTTGAAATGAAGATGAGGACTAAAATGGTATATTGGCCGCGAACTACCTGAGGATCCGTACGCTTCTGACTGACTAAAACCAAAACACGAAGCAACAGAGCTTTAAACGTACAATTCGTTCTGTTAGATACTGTCGTTGTCGATGGCGGGATTATCTTCGAAACTGGGGATACAACACTATGCCGGGGGTAGACTGTGTGTACGAATAGCAGAGTGTATCTACGGTTTGTGTATTGCCAGTGAAGATATGTTATTTGTTGGGACGAATAAAGCGCATACGCAATGTAGTATGTATTCTGTTGTTCTGTTACTTTTTACCTTGGATCTAAGGCAAGAGGCAACGTGCTCTGTATTTTGTTTTTTGTTTGTTTTTGGGGAATGTTAACAGCAGTCCAACAGATGGATTTGTATCTATGTATGTATGTGAAGAGTGTGTGCTCTTAATGGTATTTCACTGAACGAAAAATGTACAAGTATACGCCTAGGTGAACCAATTGTAGTCGTGTGCGTAATATGCGGGCGTGTATACAATACAGTGTATCTGTGCAGACGGACAGTTAAGGGTGGATAAAATGAACAGCATATAGATACATTTTGCAAGTACAAAATGGTTTTTTTGAGTTATTTTTGCAAAACTTTTAAACGATGCGAAGCGGATTCCATTGAAATAATTCTTTTTATTTTGTTAACTTGAGACCAGGTTCAACGGTCTTTGGCTACAAATGGTTCAAACCAAGCGGTACACTGCCGAATTCATTGGATGATAGTACCAATCTTTTACCCTGTATACCTATCAAGTAATGCCTGGTTTGGGCCCAAACTTTAGTGCTGATACTTTGCTCCTGCAAATTACGTTTAATCTATGTGGCCTTATAGTATTCAGGTCTGGTAAGCCGTACTTAATCGCTTTAAAAGGAACATGCTCTGAACTGGCTTCCTCTTTGGTAACTCATTCACTCTGCAGTTCCTTCCAATGTCCCTATGACCTTGTATTCAGCATAGAATAAGTTTACATGTGCCCTTATTCCTTGAATCTTCGAATGCGTTTATGGTTGAAATAAGTAAGTCTGTTTTTTCTACTTATGCAGATTAGGCTGCTGGTACTTGGATAGCCATAATTTACACTTGGAAGTCGTGTGGTAATTTGTATGCTAGGTGAACGGGAGAAGACCGCTACTTTTGTACCACATGCCATTTTCGATACGCCAGTAAATCTTTACTTGTTGTTGAGTTGTTTAAAGTTCCAATAGGTTCCCATTCAGTTCAACTTAGTACAGTACCTATTGCATAATTGACCAGAATATACGTACTTGCCAACCGTTCAGACACTTTTATTCAAAGTTGCACAATCAGATTTAGAGGTAGATGGTGAATGATTATTCGAATTAGCAATTCAAAGAAGAAGTTAGAAGAACTGTCAATAAAGACACCCCACTAGGCGGTGGTCAATGAACTATATACATATGTATAATGCTGAAAGCTGAGGATGCGCGCTTATGCAACTGACGTTTCTATAGCAGACTCAATTAGCAGTTCGGTGTGAAGCAGATGACTCAATGAAGCATTAAATGAATGAAGCAAAATATTTCGGTCTACGTACCCACCAAACGAAATCCCGAGGTTTCAGCAAATATTTTCAAATCTCTAAGCTTCTCCCATACATTTTCGGGGTTTTGAAATCTCGTGATTTAGTTGAAATCCTTCTGAGTTCATCTATCTTTCAGAGGTTGTCAAACCGAACAAACCTATAGCGTGAACTTTGGTTTATTTTAATGTTCATTTATATTGTCAATTGTTGATATCACCATTTTTTTGTTTCTATTTTTATTTTAAATCCTACAAAGTGGTAATATTTTAAAAATAAATATTATAATTGCACAAATAAATAAATTTCTTCAGCAAACGGAAAACAAGAAATATAAAAAACAAAAATTGTTGACAATTGTTATGTCAGGCACTATAAAATTGACATTTGAAATGACTTTACGTTGACATTTGAAATCATTTCAGTCGAATGGGTTGAAACGGCTTTTGAGGTTTCGATAAAAGTTTCAAATCATTGTAGCGTGGATCAGGCGGAATTAATCGCTTTTAAATAAGTCTTCTCATAGCTAAATGAATAACATAATATTTGCTTCAGATACCGCATTTTTTCAAACAGCCAAATAGCTATTAACTCTTTGAATTCATCTAGTTTTCATTTATAAGCAGGTTTTAATTGCCGATCTTCTCCAGTTGAGATAACGCAGCAGTTTCATGTTAATCCTTGTTAGGTGCATAAGATAAAGGAACTCGTCAGATATGGTACAACAATATCCTTCTTTAAAGAAAATGTTACCTTAGGTGTACCAATTGCTATAGAAAGAATAAATCTTAGATGGACAAGTGATACAACTTGTCTAGAGACAAAACAGTTTTGGCTAAGACTGGATGTAAAATGCTCTAAGAATTTGATCCCTCTCAGTAGACTGCATATTTTCGCCACGATATGTACTGTACCATCACCGGGCACTATTTACTAGGTAAGTATGCAAGAAAGAACGGCATTTATTCGAACGATTTGGATTTAGAAACTGTGTGTACTATGAAGAGGATACTGAGAAGAAACGATATTCGACAACAGAGCACTACACTTTGTAACTTTCTACTACAACTATCGAGGAGATCTGTTAAATTCACATATTTCAAACCTCCTGAGCTTCATCAAAAGCTTCAAACGATTTAGTGCGTAGGTAACCTCAACTTCACCTTCTCCATGGTCAACCTATATCCTTCATTCAATTTCTTCGCGACATTTCCAATGAATTTCCGTTCCCATATTGATGAGATAATCCTTAAAGGTAACTCATCACTTGGCTTTTTCAAAGGGTGCAGAATTCTCCAAACCAGTCCAGTGTGATCCCGTATTTAACGAGTTGATGTGTTCTGAATCGAGAATATTCAACGTCATTCTCTTCGATTTGTTCTTCAAGGTCTATCCTGGAATGACCCTTTTACCTTACCTCCGTATCAATACCGCCTAAACTTCATTGATTGGAATACCCTTGAAAAACGTATGGACGCAGCAGACAATCTCGTCATTTATCGACTGCTTTCAGGTTCCGTCGATTTTTATATTATTTTGATGGGATCGTATTTTTTTCGATAAAAATGATCGCCATATAACGATCAATGGAGTTCGCTAACAATGGAGCTCAGGAACAATATCGAAAATTGCCAACGTCGCTGCCGATATGTGTGGACGAGTAATGAAAAATTGTCTCCAAAGAATCGATCGCTGCACACGTGCTCGCGGTCAATTTTCCTGGATTTATGAGCTTGCTAATGCGATACTTTCCCTGACAACGTACCTATTGATGGACTTGATAGGCCCCTACATTTATCTTCAGCATCTCAATCAGGGACACTGCCTTTGAAATTCCCCAGCCCTTGTCCGAAAAACTTAATGGATTCTATGAAAGTCAGACAAATGCCAGTAAAATGGGTTTGTTTAGATATTTATGACGATTGCTTGAAAGTGTCATTCAGATCTTCTCAGACAGTCAGAATACACCATGCAAACGCAAGAATAACCTCCGATGAGTGAAACAGCGGATCAATGAAGCAAGAAAGGGAAAAAACCTGGCTTGTATACTCACAAAAGTCATACGTACAACTCAAAAGTCTACCAAGACGTCAGAAACATGAGCTCCAATGAAAATAGATGCAAATTTGCAAAGTTGCTAAGACCAAGGTAGAACGATTTTCTATTCGAACATCTGGTGTGCATACATGCAGACTGGAACTAGTGTCATCTAGCTCCTGCAGCTTATGAATATGAGTAGTAAATGCCGCTAAAAACTAATATCCAGACAGACTGCTATGCTGCCTTATTTTTATAAGGCGTTCTAGTTTCGAGCACTTCCACCCAACTTTCTTTTCATCTACACTCTCCCTAACTTTCTTTTACAAAAAAGTTGTCCCTCCCCCATAAGTACAATTTTTTAGTTTTCAGAAAGTTGGAAAGTAAAATAATGACAGTTCCTTGTTTTTTCTTATAATCACAAATAAAGGCAAATTTTAAATTTAATTACCGACTTAATCGCTATTGGCTACGCTTGATAGAACTTTTTCCATTGTTGCCACCAACACCAACTGAACAAACTTTTCTATCCCTCCTACAGTTACAGTTCCAGCTCATTAAAATTAATATCGATATCAAATTAATAAAAAAGAAACTCATTTAGTGTTTAAAGTTTTTAATCGTCAAGTTTTGTGTATCTTTCCACAGGGCTTGAGTCGATGAAATATGTTTGGTCCTATTCAAAGTTCTTCAGCTGCAATAAAATGTTCATCATCCTCTGGGAATGCACAAACTTCTTATGCAGCGAAAAGAAATTCTTTCACCAGTGGTCGTTTATCGTCAGTCACATCAATAGGACGGTGAACTGCATTCTTTATCCCAACAAATTCCCTGCGGTTCGTTAGGTATCAAAGCCCCTATCCTCGTTTTTTTCAATCAGTAATGCATATTTATGGAATCCACCTTCGTAGGGTCAACGAAAGAGTTTCACAAAATTAAATAAAAAAATCAAATTTAGCTGTCACTAGTGAATTTTATAACTTTTAAAATGTTTAACCTAACCAATGCCAACGCTTGACAATGCCAGCCCAGACTATTCCCCTCCCCCCTTATTTCAGACAACAGTAAATCAAATGCACGACCTTACGCTCAATAGACTACAATGCACTCAACCAGAACTAAGAAATTGTATTTACCAAGGAAAATCTTATTAAAATTGCGCCCCTATCATTCACACAATCAAATTGCATCTGTCCTACCGACGACGTCGATCTCTTTGATAACCATCGGCCGTTTGGACGGAGTGAACAAGTGCCATCAGGCAAAACGACAATATTTGCCTCTCCGCTCAGTGCGCTTGGTACATACATTCATATGTACTTACTTTAAATTTGCATCCGAAGGATATTTATAGAAATATTCGCCGTGATTTCTCCTTTTATCCGTTGCTCTATTCTTTTGGTAATAATGCAATACAATTCGCACTGGGAGTGTCAGCCAAACAATTGTTGTCGACTCCCGCTGCTATAGCTGGTGCTGATGCATCTGTGGACGAAAATTCTATCGCATAGATGGCAGATACATTTGTCTATGGCACATGTGAGTGCGATTCTTTTGTATTGCTCGCTTTCAGTGTCAACCCAGGAAATAGATGGATTTTTCGTCGTCGTTGTTATGTGTGGTTGCGTTTTATTTTGGCATCCGATATTATAGCGAAATTCTGAAAAATCAAATAAAATCGACAAAACTGTATAAATATTTACAGATGTAGAGATTTAAGGTTTTTTTTTTTTTTGGTTTTCATTTTTGATTCATTTTTTGATCTTGCTGTGCGAGCAGATTTATTTGCCTAATGTTTTGTGGGTCTTTGGTTTACTGTGTCATGCATTTGTCAAGGAGATGCTTCATTTTATTTTGGTTTCAATGAAGAGAAATCAATTTCATCCAAGAATTGATGTAAATAAGTCCTCGGACCCAGTACAATAAAACAGAACTGAGAATTGACGATCGCTGAGTACAATAAACCATTTTTAAATGAAAGATTTGATGAGATGATGCGAAGAATCTTTAGTTTAATCAAAAATGTATGAATGACTAATGTTCAGCGGGTACAATGTTTTTTTTTTAAGAATCTTAAAGTGCTACGCCTAAGTAATGCAGCAGTGCAGCAGATAGTTCTTCGGTTCAGATATGATGACTAGTAAGGCTTATCTATATTTCTTTTCACGAATTGGAGATAATGTTTCGGTAGAATGCACTAAAGTTATGGCTTAATGAAATCATGCCCGATGATTAGGCTATCAGCTCTATATGCCCCATCTTCAAGAAAAGCGATCCTATGTCTTGTAAGAATTATTGAGGCGTATCTCGAATCTATCGAAATAATCGAAACGCACCAGTGTGGCTTCCAGCCAGGCAGATTAACGATTGACCAAATTTTCACACTAAGGGAAGTCCTGGAAAAGACGAAAGAATTTCAGGTCGATAACACCATTTCTTATCGACTTCAAGGCCGCATATGACAGCATTCAATGTCTTTCGCTCTACAATGCGATGGCGGAATTCGACATCCCGGTGCCGCGTGAAGTATGTTTTCCAGTGCAACCGCATTTCAGCAAGGAAATACGATATTAAGTGACTTCTTTTCAAACTCGTGCTGGAACAGATAGTGCGCAAGGCAGGTGTTAACATGGAAGGCACTATCTCGAACAATTCTCACCAGCTGCTGGGATACACAGACAATAATGACGTTATCGGTCGCTACTAGGTTTTTTTGGCAATTGAAAAACAGGCCAAATGAGTTGGCCTTGAAGTAAATGTGGACAAAACCAAGTACATGTTGTCAACAAACACAGAAGCATCTGCCCACCGCCTAGGACAAAACGTCACTGTTGGCAACAGTAACTTCGAAGTGGTTAAGGAGTTTACCTACCTCGGAGTTAATATCAACGATAATGACACACTTGTAGAGATTTGATGAAGACTTACTCTATGAAACCGCAGCTTCTTCGTTTTGCCAAAACAAATAAGTTCAAAGGTCCAAGCTTGGAAGAGGAAATACATGATCTACAAAACATTGATACTGACAGTCGAGTGCTGGACGATATGCAGGAAAGCAGAGCAGATATTAAAAACTTTTGTCGCGTGGTATATCAAGATATGGATGTAGTTCAAAAAGCCAAACAACGTCGACGTCGTCCGAAACTCCGTTTTAAGGATCAATCTATCGCGGATCCCAGAGTACTTGGTCTAGACAACTAAAAATAGCGTGGCCGGGATCGAGGAGTTTGAAAGGCTGCTGTGTCTCAGGTAGAGACTATTCACGGGTCGAGATCCCGTTAAAGTATGTGGAGTGAATGAATGGTTAAATTCAATCTCCAATTATTAGAAATGAGATTGGAGATAGCTAAACAGTTATCGAATGTGAGAATAAGGCATGAGAGTCAACTTGGACATACCCCAATGTTGAGTCCTTTTTTTTCGGTAAGCGATGTGGGAACCTTCTATAGGCCCTGTCAGATTTATACTGACTAAACCTAACCTCCGCTAGATCAGACCTTCGTCCCGCGGGAACACTTCGGGTTTGGTTTACCATATTACAATATTCATTGTCTGTGATTACAGCATTCTTCTCTGCTTTTCCGTCTGTCTGAGCTCGATTTATATTTGGGTCAATAGTGTGCACACTGTTTCCCAATTACACACCGATTCCGACATCTGCTC
This sequence comes from Xylota sylvarum, assembly GCA_905220385.1. Lineage (NCBI taxonomy): Eukaryota > Metazoa > Arthropoda > Insecta > Diptera > Syrphidae > Xylota > Xylota sylvarum. Next base: position 33,391,989 of record LR999960.1, read on the forward strand.
TATTTAACTTCTTAAGGGTTTTTCCTCAAGGAACCTTGGGCAGTTAAAAGCAACATGTTCTAGGTCTTCATTACATCCAAGTTAAGTTGGTACTGGTAGTACTGCGTCCTTCGATGGGCTTGATTGAAGATCTTTGGCACGCATCATTTCACAAAGGAGTTCAAAACACCTATCGGCCCACCCAAATTCGATGCTTCGGTGTTTGTTGGGATAAGTATCTCTTTTTGATGATATCTCCCAAATTACGGCTTGGTGGCCACTATGAGTAGAGTGTTCGCTTACGTGTCATTTAACTTTTCTTATCAGTGAACTGCTTGCAAAGGTGATGTCGATGACCGAGTGTCTATCGTATTTGTGGAACGTGCTAGTGTTGTTAATGTTATAATCAGGTCTGACCTCTAGCATTTGTCGATCTGCTACACCAGTCTGTGATAATAAAAGGATGTTGTTTCCTTGCTGATCTTACTATTTTGCTTAGCATCTCGTCATATTTTGAGTGCGAGTGATATAAGCCTCTGACTTGTATCCACACAAACTTGTCTTCTTTTGTCTCATCATCTCCTGCGTAGGATAGTTACCACACACGACAGTATGGCTACCTCGGTTTTTTGCTAGGAGATCCAGGACCCAGGATCCAGGGAATGACAGTGGTTAGGGTTGAGCTAGATGAATTTCATCATTAGGCCTTATTTACTTACTTAGGTGGCGCTAAAATACAAATTTTTGGCGCAACAGGTCCATGGGACCCAGGGCCTAGTTTCTCACAACCATTCGAGTTGTGCGTGTTATATTATTTACACGAATGGAAGGGGCCTACTGTTTAATGCCGGATCCGAACGGCAATTTTGAGAAGCTTTTTCATGACAGTTTTACTCTCGGATGTTTGTCAGACGCTCGCGAGAGGTGGGGCCGTGAAAGAAATTTTAGGTGTTGTCTGGGGATTGAACCTGGAACCCCTCGCTTCGTAGTCCAACGCACTAACCACTTGAGCCACGGCGCCCACCTTACTTATTTACTGCTCTCTACTATTCTGGGCATCTACGCCTTCCTCCTTGACTCTTTACATAGCACGCATTTGAGTTACTTACTACATCGCTTCGGATACATATTTAATTTGTCTGGATTTTTTCGAGACATCTAGGTGGAGTCCTATTACCACTCATATGAATCCTAGTAGATCCTTTGACTCCTAATATACTCATAGAGAACCTTTGGAAAACCACCAGAAATCTTGACCTACTATATATTATTCTAGTCCCTATCATATTGTTCTGAGCTGGAAAAGTCCTTGTGGAACTCTCTTTACTTAGGTCTTATATCACCTTGCAAGTCCTAGGGCTAACTCTTCCATTAGTTCTAACTAGCTATTGCATTAGTTCGTCAACATTTGTGACAACAACAGTCCGAAAGCAGACTTTGTTTTCCCAATTCGATAGCTAGGTAGGTAGAAGGGATGGCTGCACATGCAGGCAGTACTCGGATCACCAATCGATCCATTGTATACCCCTGTTGTGAATAACCTAAGACGAAGACAAGAGCTGGCCTGTAGCATTGGGGTAACTATGCGGCCAACCAGCCAGCTCCCTGAACCAACCCGATATTGTTCTAAATTTCAGGATGATTAATGGTGGCGTTTCTGACAAGTTACTCAGTTCTTCGAAGTGATATTCGCCGAGGACTGTTTTCTTAGTGAGATCTGTACTAAAAGAGACTTAAGTTTCATTGTACAGACCGCAACTTTTATTATATTAAATAAATTGAAAAATTGAATTGAATTGAAACTCTGCTCTCTCCTCATCAGAGGACATCAGTGTCTAGTCGCATTCTTCTTCGGTGGGTCGCCAGAAGGTTGTGGCCGGTAATAATTCCCTGAAGAGCGCTAAGTTGGGCCTGTTAAGAGCTAAAATTTGCTTTGTTTTGACATTTTCATGGTCTGTCCAGAGTTTTTTTTTAGAGACACGACTAGATTTAGAGTGCGCTCCAACACGCATTAGCTAGTCTTACGAGGGCTTGCTCTTTCCAATTCGGTTGATCATATCGAATTTGGTTTTATTATCGGCGACAATACTCCCATCCATCCCATTCAATACCTTAATTTCTTCTGGACAAAGCAGTACGAAGCACTTACCTAACCACCAAGAGAAATAATATTAGTGAAAGGATGCTGCCTTGTCGTATCTAACTTCGGATCTTGAGTTTCTCAGACAACCTGCTTCTGTGCAGAATTTGACATTTGAAATCATCGTATGAAGTCTGGCGGAATTTTAGGTTAAGATTAAATTTTCTAAGCTACTCGTATGAGATGGGAAACCATTTAATAGAACATTGAATGATCATCCTTTGGAGTTGAGTTCACCTTATGTGCAATCACACATACTATTCTTATTCGTTTTGATTTCTGACACTGTGTTCTTATGGAACTCCTCGTGTGTAGTGTTTTCATCATTACTTCTAATTGGAGATGCAATCTAACCAGTGTTAAATGTTTTCAGAAGCTACTATTGTGGCTAAACCTAAATTTACTCTTGGATGTTTGTCAGACGCTCGCAAGTGGTGGGATCAGGAAGGAACTTTTGGCGTTTCCTGTACCTCGAATCTCCTGCTCAATAGTCTGACGTCCTAACCCCAGAGTATCAGAATCTTTGTTGATTTGAATGATTTAGAATGTATTTACTAACCAGCTCAAAGCAGTTGGTCGCAAGTACTCTCCCAGTACTGGTGGTAAGTTTGTGTCAGGAAACACAAAAACCAATTCTGTTGACTATACATAGCTGTCACACATACAATGTGTATAATTGGCACAACTATTATCACTTTTAAGACGAATACGCATAAAACAAAAATCGTCCCTGTCACTTTTAAATCTTTTACAAAATTTGCATAAGCAAGAGCTGTATTTATTTATAGTATAGTTAAGTAAATATTACTCATTTTAACTTTATGCCTTTGAGCGTTTTGCGATTGTCTTGTTTTTATTTTTTTTTGAAAAAATAAAAGAAAAAACTTACAATTTATAAATAAATTACTCAAAAGGAGGATTTAAAACGAATTAAAATAATAAGAACGCAATTGTTTAGTAAAACAATGCCAGTTGGGTAAATGTAAAAATAGATAGATATTTAATTTATTTTAGATAGAGAGAGAATTTATGTCTTTTCGTATGTTTCACATTTAATCACATACATATAGTGATGGTTTTAATTTTTAATTTATTTAATTTGTGCTACATCTCTGCTCATGTATAAGAAACAAGGAAACTATTTAATTTGATTTGACTATATGATAATGTTGATTTTATGTTTCCTTAAATATGTTCTGAAATTATACAAGGCTTCCATATAAGTCTGTCTTCCTTCTTCTAAAATGCTGGGAGAGACTATACAAGATTCATGTTCGCAAGTCTGCACTGAGGATGCACTCTCTATTTGAAAAGTAACATACATACCGGCGTGGAAAATCCTGTGACACTTCAAAATGGTGCTTAAAAATCTAGTTGCTAGAATTAAATGCGCGCTCGATTGGAAAGAATACGCCATGGGCATTTTCATCGACTTGAGGGCACTTTCGACAATACAACTTTTGATAGCATATGTGACTCTGCTAGACAATACTGGGTAGATGAGATATTGGTATTGTGGATCTTTGTAGATTCGAACTTTGTAGATGCGGATGCCCACGATGTTATTTCACGTGCTAATAGAGGCTGCCCGCAAGGTGGCATTCTGACTCCATTTCCATGGTCTGTGATAGTTGACTCTCTGTTTAAAGGTCTACGCTCAAGCATATGCGGATGATGTTACCATACACAGTCATGCCTACAGACTGTATTTCTGCCTTGCCTTGGATATGGTCGATGAATGGTGCACTAGAAAATTAGGTGAGTTCTCTTCACAAGAAGGAGGATTGTTACCGGCCTGACTCAGCCAGTGCTAAAAGGCGTCACTAACCACATTTCCGATGAAACGAAATATCTAGGTGTGATCCTAGATAACAAACTTCTCTGTCAAGTCGAAGACATCCAAGGCGCTCTCAGTTTTCTAGCAGTGTAAGGGCAACACATGCGGCTTATCACCGAAAAAGGTCTTCTGGATCTATAAGGCTATAATAAGATCTTTTCTAGCATACGCGTTGGTTGTTTGGTTGAGGGGCTTTCACGTAAGTATATGACAGTCTTCTACACGAAACTATGGACGGGAGCTTTTCCGAATACGCCTGGTTCTGCTCTAGATGATCTGCTTGATTTACCTTCCCTTGATACTTTCATCAAGGGGTGTACTATCAAAACAATTTACCATTTTAGACAGATGGTTTGGAAGACCTTGCGCGGCACGACCCTCGTTCCATGAATATGCCGTCTGATGCTATCACACCGGAACTTCGGCTGCAGTGCCGAAGTTCCGGTGTGGTCGTCACTAACTTCGGCCAGAGTCTGAGCCTAGACTGGGCTGTAGTCGAATCTTCATGAACGGCTACAAAACTAGTCAAGGGTCCGGTGCTAAACTAATCTATTATGCAAGCATGCCTCTGTTTTTCAAGCGGAGATCTATGCTATTCTAATGGCTGCTGACTATATTGTTAAGAGTATGTGACGGGGTTATCTGCATCTGTAGCGACAGTCAGGCTACGCTTAAGGCATTGCTCAACACAGTATCCTGTTCAAAAATAGTTCGAGAATGCAGTAACCCTTTAAATTCGATCACAAGGCTGAAATCTTTGACTATTGTCTGGCTCCCAGGACATACTGAAATTGTGAGAAATGAGATTTTGGAAGATGACTTGAACCTGCGTTGGGTCTTCCCGCATCCCCGGTCAGGGCCTCCATCAACGGTTGGGTTTCCTTCGAATCCAATTGTGTGTGGCACGGCTCTCCAGGATGCAGGCAGACTAAACGTATGCTCCCGAATGTCTATAAGAAATCAGCAGCATTCTTGCTGTCTCTCAGCAAAAAATACTGTAGACAACTTATTGGCATTTTTACTGTACACTTTCTTTTTGCCAATCTTCTTAGTGTGGTAAGCTTAAGAGACACCACTGACTGCGACGATTGTGGGGAGGGCGACGATACTTCGGATCATTTCGTTTGTTATTGTCTTGCCTTTGCTCAGATCAGGTGGCAGATCTTCGGTGCTGGTGTGGATTCTCGGGTTTCTCCGAAAGCAGAAGAAATTCCAGTAAAGTAGCTTATACTAGGTCTTGCTTCCTGGTAGTAAAATGGACCTGTTGCGTCTGAATGCTCCAGTGAAGTGTTTCCTAACCCGACGAATGAAAAAAAAAATGGTACCAAGGGATTTAATATTTCTTTCAAACATAATTACTGGTTACAATAATACACCAATTAAAAATGTTACGTTAATCAAGAAAACTAGGAGGTCCCTTCGCAAAAGAAACGCAGCTACGCCAAAATGGTTGAGGTTCTCTTCCATTTATGCGGGCCATCTAAGGCGAGATCTCTCTCTACTGTTTTGTCTTTCCGGTTTGGATTCGAAGACTCTTCCGCCCGCACCGTCCATTCGCTCTCCATATCCTAGGCATCTTAGCTGACTAATGCATACTTCTCTGACCAGGTCAATGTCGATGTACTATACGAGCTGTACATCGACATTGATCTGGTTCACTGTTAAATCTCCTCCTCCATAATCCCGTCAATGCAAACGGAACCAAAAATCATGCGAAGAATTCTGCAATCAAAGCGACCAAGGATATATTCATCCGCATTCCATGCTTCTGCGCCATGGGATGATGATGGTCGTCCTGGGATGATGAGGGTCTTATAGAGAATCTTCTTAGTGTTTCTTGACAAGGCCTTGCTCAGTTGCCTTTTTAGAAAAAAGAAACAGCGATTGGCAAGTGTAACTCTTTGTTTGATTTCTGATGTGATGTGATGAAGACTTCCGAATATGTCATCGTCTTTCTTGTATTTTATTCTTCCTCGTACTTGACATTTCAGTTGTGCCAAGGTTTTGTTGTTCGATGCGTTTTCTTACTTTCAAGAAATGTTCATCATTCTTTGAGAAAATTATCCTCCACACTTAGAAATATGGGATATTACAATTTTTAATGCAGAAAGTAAAGGAACATACCTATTGTTGTTAGAGTTTATGGCGGAGCCGAGGTAGACGAAAACCGTTCTGTCCTATTCGTCAATGTTCGTTCTGTCCTATTCATTCACATTCTGTTCCAATATTTGCAAACGCACCAGTAGTCGCTGTGTTCTGCCAATTATTTACATATTATTGTCAATGATGTTGATATTAATAAATAAATATGAAATAAAAAATGAATTATGTCAATGTCATCAGGAAAGCAAGTAATTGCACAGACTTTTGGGAAATCGTGTTTCTGATGGTGCAGCTCAATATACTTTGTGAGAAATCCTTGTAGTGTGTAATTTCCGCTTTTTGAGACTGATCCACGATAAATTAAACAAACTATATATACACTTAGGTTAAGGTAAACAAATATTTGGAGGTGGATACCCACATAAAACAAATAAGTCTTGAAAATGTTTGCCCAATACTACACCCTGCAGTAAAAAGTGTAAGATCTGTCAAAGATGCAATCAGATAGCTTTTCAGTATTGATACTTCTTTTTTCCTAAGGATTACATGTTTGATTATGTTAAATTAGTTGCTTATAATCGGCTACGCTTAGATCATAAGAGCCAAAAGAATGATGACATTTGAATATAACCCTTCGAAGGTTTTCATCAGAAACTTTATGTCTTATGCCTCTGGGTAATGATTTTTACTGCACCTCTGATGCATAAGCATTTAGCCCTTTGTACTTTTTCTCAAAAATTTAGGCTGACTATTTTTTTCAAACGAATGAACGAATATTGTTTGTTTTTGGAAAATGCCAAGATCGTGAAGATACTGTGATCATAAAAATATATGCACGAATCATGAATCGTCCATTCTTGATTCACTCTTATATGTATTACTTTCGCAATAGACTGGCACTAGCTAAGGCAATGAGGTTTGGGATCTCATTCTCAAACTATACATATGTTAGAGCTATTTAGGCATAAAATAGAAATGGTTCTCAATATCTCTAGCAATCAAAACTGCTACGTGCAATAAGCTTTTTTAGCAATTGATATGGTTGCATGTTTTGTGATATGATCTGACATTTGTTCGTCTCATCACCACAACTGGCATGAATCAATTGAACAGAAGTGTGTGTCTTAAAGATGTACATATATCTGATATTATTTTCTGAAGATGCCTTTAGTTAGTCGAAGTAAATTTTACTAAAAAAAAGGAATATCTCGCTCTACTATGTGTTGGAAATGAGTTTCATCTTGACTGACGTTCTTACAGACTGGGTAATAGATGCATCCTTTCTGAACGGAATGTTATTTCCCATCAGTTTAAATGTAGCCAAATCTCATTTGGAAATTAAAACTCCAATCCAAACCCAAACATAAATACATTTAATTCATTTAAAGTTTCGATCAGCCATGACTGCATGAAAGATATGGATCCTTCCTTTGAACATCGATTAGTTGTTGAATGCTATAACTCTTTTTGGAGTGGAACACCCATAACAATAAATACGATTCCTAACGACAAACTTGGATCAAAGACTACTGCACTAAATAATTCCATTAGTTAATTTTTTGGCATAAATTTCATATATTTCCCGAGAATTGTTCCACCCATATTTAATTGGTTTCTCAACCATTTCTCCAGATTGCATGATTGCCGAACTTAACCTTCAATAGATCAACTGTAAGGCATGTGGTACCATCTTGTTGGAGCCAGAGAGATTCCCGAATCCTGTGAAGGGCGTGAAATCGACTGATTTGGCTCATTTTGAACTCAAGCACTTACGGGACGATTATTACGACCGGAAATTGGAGTCATTGTTCTTAAAGTTGCGACCACCGGCTTAGAATTTCGGTAGTCATTTTTAAAAAAAACGTTGCTTGGTCGTGAACTTAATCATGATGAAAATATAACCCTTGACTGCAATTTTGACATTAACAGATTTAAAAAAAAATTTTAAGAGTGTATTAAAATACAAAATTGTTATGTTATGTTATGTGTTGAAAACCCTTTATAATATATCTCCTGCAGTTGCACCACGATATATGCATTTTGTTTCTAGCAAATCTGTAAGTAAAGTTTCCACTAACTCAGATGTTTTCACTGTTATTTGTATGAACACCTCTTCAACCTGGGTTCATACTTCCTCAATTTATCCACTTTCTCGGCTTGTGCCAAGCTAGAGTAAAGGCCTTTCTCCGCTCGCTGTACTCTAAATCGAATGCCTTGATTCTGTGCTTAATGCATCGGACTATTAAGCGATGAGCGACAGTATCAAGGTCAAAAAACTCCAGAGAATAGCAAACAGATTTTCTGCAATCGTATCATTAGATATCAATGAAAATGTCATAAAAACTCTTCTAAATTATTTTGTTAGGCTTTAGGACCTGCATGAGTAGACGATTGCATCAAAATATCTCATGATATCATGGTCATTTAGTACAAGATATTAATTTTTGTTCCACTGTGAACTCGGCTATATCCTGCCTATTAGAAGGAAGACAATAATGATCCAAAAGGAAGGAATAGAATATATTAAGACATTACTTGTGATTCAGGGTAGCCACGGATAGTCAACCTGCAGTCTACTACTCGCAGATACCCACAAGAGCGCATGACTCATTTTCTCTCTCAGGTTGGATGCCTCTTCATACCGATACATCTTCACGAATATTATCACATAGGGAAGGCTAATGAGCCTGCAGATATAGGTTTTGTTTGCAACACTTGTTGAAACTCACTTCATTATCAGTGCTATAATGTTAACCTATATTTAGTTACTTTCGGTGTTTCCATTAGTCTTACGCACGGGATCTTCATATGCAATAATTTACATCGAGATGTAAACATTTGAATTGGCTTCAATTTAATGCACATGGATACCATCAATTTTTATGTGTGGAATACTCACTTAACAATCATAATCATACATCCGATTAAAATAGAACGTTTCGCGCAATGTACCCGTCTGCTTAGCTTCACTTAGCAACCACCCCGTAATAAGTATATTTCAATATCTTGTTTTTATTTACATTGTTTTATTAAAAAAAAAAAAAACAGCTCTTTACTGCAATATTAAAGCTGCGGAGAGGCATTCCGTAGGACGTAGGATGAAAGGCTAGTCAGTAGATACTCGTACCTACTTAAATTCGATTTAGAAAACTGATTGTGCTGACTCAGGTCTACGATTTGTACACAAAGTGTAGTGTCACGACATGTGATACTTTCATGTAAACATGCAATGCAGCCCCGTTCAGAAGATTAATAGAATTCCTCGAGAAATCGAAACGTACGTACATAGATCAGCTTCTAGACGCAAAAATGCGAACAATTGCATAGCACTACACAGAGGCACAATACACAAATGGGAAATTTTGAAAATTTCACGAATTCACGGTGAACGTTTTAGATGCGACATGCAGATGAAAAACTAAACAAAAGAAACGCCTTCGCAAGCGACAAGCATTGAGAATATCTAGACGCATCTAGCTTCATCATCATATTCAGTGGTTTTGATGCAGAAAAATTGATATGCCAGGAAGAATTTCGGCCACAGCTCGCTATGCTTCGATCGTTGCTGCTGATGATCTCGTTGATGATGCTGTTGATGTTGTTGATGGCGAAAATTAAAATACTTTGAAAAATCGCCAGAGAGATAGTTATTGAAAATTCAGATAAAAACTTTTTGCCAGAGTGTCGCATGATTTTTAGTTTCGTCAAATGACGAGGTGAACAGCAACGAGATGTTTAATTGTTAAAATATACTATTTGTAAGTAATGAATTAATTTCAGATTAAGATCCCCGGGACCAGTAGTCATATTGATTGAAATAGTATTTTTAGATTTGTCGGAACGTGTTACTGAAAGTGACATTAAGTTTTTATTATTAGACGATATTTTCCAGGGTCTATTGTTGCTTCACTCATGACGAGAGATGTTCTGAAAAGGATAGTTCTATACCAAGATACAACTTAAAACAACATTCGTGAGGATATCACCACTACATAGAAACAGTTCATGCAAGTTGCATCTTAAAGGCTCTACAATCAGAGAAGTTTCCACTCACATAAATAACACCTCACTTTCACTTATCAAGAGAATCCTCTTGCTCTCGTTCGGTTGACCTATACAACAAGAAAACATCTTCTATTTTATATAATTTAAAAAAAAAAAACATTAAAATCAATTTCAGATTTTTAACGAAAATATTTTATTAAATACCATTTTTCTATATACAATACAAAGCGATTTTGTTTCATTCAATAAATCTTAGTACATAGTTATAAATAAAAAATAAAAGAAATATTTTTTCCTATAAGTATATTTGATTTCTTTTTAGTTTTTTTTTCGGATCTTTTCTCTTATTAAATTATTTCCTTTTATTCGTTTCAGTTTATGCCTCACAAATAAAATTTTAACTGCATATTTAAGGCGTTGAATTTAAATTTTGTATGTAAAAGATTCTAACTAGAGAGAACCGATTTGACTTTAAAGTTTAAAGTTAAACATCACAAATGTACGAAAAAATAAAACAGCTTAAATGTTTAATACAATTTTTCTACGAATGTTATAGTTAATCTAGAATCATGTTTTTGTTTCTAGTTTAACCCAAAAAATTAATTAGAAAATAAAAAGTAAAACAAAGCAATAAATAAAATAGTTTAAATCTCATTCACTGCGAACTTTAAAAATATAATTTTAGATTGTAGGAGCGAATTATAGCAAGAACATGTAATGTGAATTACTATGACGAAACTTAGCACTGAAAACCAAAGGACATATGAAAATGTGTGACCAATCTTACTTTCGACAGGAAGGGGTCAGATATCCCTCCTACCATGAAAGAGGTGAACTCATATGAAATCCAATCTTAATTAGTATAGAACCGTCTAGACATGACTAATGAACGCACAAGAGATTGGTGATAACCCGGTTCGTAGAACCAGAAGCCTTTTGTGAGATGGTTGAACACACCATCCAAGAAAAGTTACGTTAGAAATATGTCTTTCACTGCTTATCAAAGTTCCAAAACTAAGGCAGGCAGACTGCATTAACAAACTTCATAGGAAAAAGTTCCGAACACTTATCGGCTTCATCCACTACTGTCTTCAAAGAGGCTTTCAAACTAGCATGACCGGAAACCAAAAGGAAGAACACCTCCACGGTAGAGTAAAGAGCTAACAGACATTAGGAGAGTAACCAGAAACCTCCTTAATGTCGCCAAGAGGACTAAATCAGACATAGACTGGTATCAGTATATGGCCAGTCAAAGAAAGTTCAAAAATGAGACGCAAAGAGCTAAGTGCCGCTCATAACAGCACTTTTATAACGAGGTTATGGAAACGATACAATCTGCGAGTCTAAGGAAGAACTTCTCCAGACAAACTACAGCTATAGGGTCACTCAAAGATCCCGACGGAAATTGAACTGAATTTTTCTCACTAAGGTTACTGAAAAGTACGCGCTTCCCAGACCACCAACTTAGCGGCGCTCACGAAGATACAGAGATGGGTTTTTATTCGCACCACTAGTGCCATGACATCTCATGAAAAAAAATTCCGTTCTACTCTAATAAGAGTCATTACGGGGCATAACACTCTGCGGTACCACATAAAAAAACTAAGACTAACAAAAGAAAGCCTATGTCGTGGATGTGGATAAAAGGAAGTCAATGAGGATACAACCCACTTTCTCACTCTTACTGTCCACCTTAGGTTCAAATTTCTAGCTGATTAAATACAGATTATGTCACTAAAGATACCTCTGTAGTCTAAATATTAGCATCTATTCCGTGGTTAGTCAAAGTCATCACTCTTCTAAGAGAATCTTAGGACCGTGAAACATTTCGATGATGTCACTTCTGAATAATAAACAAGCACATTCCATTGATGACAGATCTGTTGGAGACAGCTTTATTTAGCACTGCACTGGGATGGATACCGATGAATGTATTCGAAATACTAGTGTATTTCACAATGAAATATCTAATCGAATCTAAACATCCATAACAGTGATCTCTGGTGGAAGGGTTGTCTCTATAGCTTTAAATGCTTACCACAAATTAAAAAGACGTTCCAAACTTGATTTCGACAAAATTATTACAGTAATCTTCTTCCATCATCAGGTAGTGCTACTTAAGCCAACAACCAAACTGCTATTAATAATTTGGAGGACTTACGTTCATCGCAGAAGCTAGCAAAGCTAGAATATTGGTTGAGTTATCCAAGCAACATCGTAGACCTTTTTAAACGGTTTACAGATAAAAATGTTTGAGTTAATTAATATCACCCCTATCGTGGACCCGACAGATCTGAGATTCACTTCACCCATTCGATTCACGTGAATCACTTATTTGTATCTATCCGGAACCTGTCGAATACGCTTTCTTACCGACGATAGCTTATGTAAAAGGTATTTGTGATTAGTGATAATCTGTGAGCGCTGTGGCTCAAGTGGTTATTGCGTTGGACTACTAATCCTAAGACAAAACCTAAAATGTATTTCACGGTCCCACCTGTCGCGAGCGTTTGACAAACATCTGAGAGTAAAACTGTCATGAAAAAGCTTCTTAAAACAAAAATTGCTCTTCGGAAACGGCATTAAATAGTAGGTCCCCTGGTATTCGTGTTAATAATATAAAGCGCACAACATGTATGGTTGTGAGAAGCTAGGCACTGGGTCGCATAGACTTGTCGTGCCTAATATTTGTATTTTTTTTTTTTTTATAAACTGTGGCCAATTTTTGGTGAAGGAATAAAATAATAAATATTACTGAACAATAAGGCAAAATTACTATCTTAACGAAATGAGAAAAAAAGACAACTGCACCTCCCTAAATTCACAGTTCGCTTGAAGACAGCTGTTAGCGATTAGAATAATGTTCCGAGGACTTCTGAATTATCTCATCAGGCAGTTTGAATGGATTTTCGTCCCTGATGTAAGCCTTTTTTTTCTTAGTATTGTGCTTGTATTGATTGATTAAAATGCAACTTTGATCAACCTGTAGGATTTTCAATCCTTTGAGTTGCTCAAAATCAGCGTTTTAGTATGCAAGGGAAAAAATTAGTTTTTAAAGTGATCATTTATTTAGACCAATAAATCTTACTAGAAGCACAAAACACAACGTATTATATTTTTTTTGTAGTCTCCCTATATTCTCGACTGTCTCCGTCGGTTTTTTTAATTACATTTTGTTTTCTTTACAACCAAATCCGCAGTGAAATACATAGTTGCGGTTGTCGAATGTATGCTGAGATTCGATACGTGCATTTTTCACGATACAGTGAATCTCATTCACATGTGAATTTGGTACCTTCTGCGGTTTTCACGACACAAATTTTTAATTTTTAATGAATCATTCCCCGCAACGGGTTCCACGATAGGGGTGCATATTAAAGTCCTGTAATGTGGGAAAACTTTGAATTGTCGCATGTGATTTTTTATCATAGCTGCAAGCGATTAAAAGAAGATAGAAAAACACTTAGCCGCGACTTAAGAGTCAATTTCTGCTTCAACAGGCAACCACTTTATCTGACTTCAATGAGCTCTCCAACTGTTCTAGCTAACAACTGTTCCGTCGAGTACAATCACGCTTAGTAATCTTTGAATAAAAATAATAATGTCATGCTTCTGAGAGCTTTCAGCTATCTCCCCTAAAATGAGCACTAAAAAAAAAATTAACAAATTAAAAAAAAACAAAAAAATTATAACTATTACCAAAAAAAGAAGAAAATAAACTTTATTATCTAAGCCACAGTCACACACATGTATAATAGTTTCACAACTTTTCCATAACTTTCCTGCATTTTTCTTCAATTTCTAAATTCACAATATTTATTTATTTTTACTTTTTGTTATTAATTATTTTACTTGTTCATTTTATAAATCATTTGATAGTTCTCTTTTGAACATTTTTTTTAAAGAAATTTAACTAATCATCAACCACAGAGAAACCCTTGACCGATTTTTGTTCATAAGTTTTAATATAAAATAACCAAAAAAGTAAATAATAATGTTTTCACTTAATTTTTTTTTTTAATAAATATATATCACACCAAATTGTTCAGAAAAATTACTTTTTGCTGTTTTTGTCAATACTCAATTTAAATCATAAGATATAATAGGACATTGCTTTAAAATAACAAAAAAAAAAAACAGAAAAAGTTAAAATTATCTAGCCATGTTTAGACATCTATCTACCTACATATTATAATTTTTTTTTCTTTTGCTATTATTTTTTTTACATATATATTTTCTTTGTTTACACTTATGCAGCTATACATATATAGATACTTTAATTTTAAGTTTTTTTGTTATAGTTTATTTTAAACATTCGGAATGAGTTTTAGATAAAAAATACACATTTATAGTTTCTTATACATTTTTTTTTTTATTTTCTTAGGTACGTTATATGTTTACTTTATTTTCTATATTTTCTTCTATTTAATTTATGTAAAAAAAAAAAACAATATAAATTGTTTTTGCCCACTGTTTTCTTCATGTATGAATGAATGTGTTATTGGTTGCTGGTTGATATATTAATTGTTAGTGGGCAAAAGAGTAACTTTGTTGCTTTTGTCTATAAGTAGTAGTTTAGTGGTAGGTTATCAATTTAATGGTGGTATGTTGGGATTTGGTTTTCATGATTGTTATTTCAAGAGAAGAGGCATAAAGGCTAATCTGTTTTAAAAGATCTACATTCTGGTGGAAATTTAAATGATTTATACTGTTGCTATGAAGATAAAATTGAAGTTAACATTTCTCTGGCCGTTCAGACATTCAAGGATTATTAAGCGCAAATCTCCCTGATCGATTGGCTTTTTACCAATTTTTTATAGCTGAATATCAAGTAATTTTCAGTTTCATGACGCTAAGAGAGAGTAAACTTGTGTCTTGTGTTTGAAGAAAGGTGTCACGGCTACAAACTCAAATGTGCTGACTGCAGAAGACACGAACATACGAATAAGTAAACAATGCCAATGCCAATGCCAAATACATCATAAAAGACTCTGAATCCTCCGATAAAGAACACATAGGAAAGAACACATATTGAAAGCTTTTCCGAAGAATGGAAAAGATTGCAATTGAATAGCATACAAGGAGTCCTCAAGTCCATAGTAGCAGAAGAAGGTATTACATTACGTGATGTGCATAAATGGAAATGATGTGCGCAACTAGATTCAGCTGGCTAAAAACGAGCGATCGGAAGGATTCTGTTTTGCGGCAGGATTACGCTAAAGTCTGGTGGTACTGGTATATAGAACAACAAAAGACAGTTAAATTATGGTATATACTGTAATTATCTATCCAATCTGGGCTATATATAAGGCTCAAGAAAAATGTTATAATGTATGTAAGGTGTATATTACTGTTGCACTTACGAGAACTACTATGACATACTACCCGTATATTTAACTAGTTTCCAGAAAATTGGCTGGCTTCAAGCGACTTAAATTGAATACTTATATGGAAATAGATTAATTTTGAATTTCAGAAGTCAGGAAATTTCGTATTTCGTATTACATTCATTGTTCACTTTTGAGAAATGGACGTTCATTTCTATTGAATTCGACCAGCCGAGTGTGTTTTTAAATGCACTCACTATTAAGCAAAACTCTAAATATTCAGCATATACAAATAAAAACCTTGCCTTCAAAATCCTCTCCTCTTTTTATATTACTATCTTCACATTAAATTTCCGTGAAAAACTTTTGTTTATTCATTCATTCATTGTTTAACTTCGTGTTTCATTTCACAGGTATTTGTCAATTATTTGTAGTTCCTATTCATTTGCATTATTCGTAAAAAAATTTTCTTTTTTTTTTTTAAATATTTTTCAATTATACATTTTTTTTTATATTTTTATTTATGAAGGCCACATCTAGTTTATTTTGAAATTCGTTATCATCATAAACGCACATTCATTTAAAACACATCTTTACCTACTAATTTATCTTTTTTTTTGTTTTAGTATAAGCTACAATAAGTAAGCATATTTCTCAGTATACATACAAGTTATTTGCATTTTTTTTCTCCATTTAAAATTATAATTAATAATATTCTTTGTTTGTTTCATAGTTCTTTTCAATTCAATTTTACTATTCGCTTTCACTTAAATGATGTTTGTAATGTACATATGTATCATAGGTATATATAGCGATATTTATAATAAATATTTTATTTGCTTGTGTAATGATGAAAATTTAGATTTTTTTGTAGTTTTTCTTATGACAGTCAGTAGTTGTGGAGGAAAGAAAAAAAAATATGTTCAAATTATTATTGATTACCTTAAAGTTCATATTCATTTTTCATATTCTCTTAGTGAAGTAGGTGTAAGATTTCCTATGCGGCTAAGAATATATGTTGTCTAATTGGATAGACATTTTTAGAAGACGAAGAGTTTGAATGCCTTAAGATGGATGATTAATCTCTTGGTTAGACCTAAGAATAGTATATGAATCGCTGCAGAGGCAACTGCAAAACACTCAGATCAAATCGACTATCAACTCAAACTCTCTTGCTCTATGCGATGAACCTGCTTTGGGTCCATGTATCTTTAGGGTATTGACAGTAATTTGTCTCATCTTATACACCTGTCGTCAAAGGTTTATCGATCGTTAATTGTTTCGAAAATAAAAGAAGTCACTTATCGTTGTGCAAAACAAGGTCAAACTGTTAAGAAAATCTTGTCAACTATACAGATAATCACACCTATACATCGTCTGCAGTTTTATTATTCCTTTGCCTTTGCCCATTTCTTCAGGATTGCATTAATTTTAATCATAATTTTATATGTGTTGTACTGTATCCTGAACCTGGAGTTTTCTGAAATATGTATTATAATATAAAAACTTTTCAAAGTCGTCTAATAAAAGGAGGAAAATATTTAAGAAATGGAATGAGAATGGGTGTAAAGATTTCTCAAATTCCAAAGTGTTGCACATAACTTCGATACCGTTTACAAAAGCTTACGTGCGACTCCGGCCTTAAAGAATTGACCTACACTGTCGACTCACTCACTCTGCGCTAAAACTAATGCATGGGAATTGGTGAGAATTGGTGTGAAGATTTCTCAAATTTCAAAGTGTCGCACATAACTTCGATACCGTTTACAAAAGCTTACGTGCGACTCCGGCCTTAAAGAATTGACCTACACTGTCGACTCACTCACTCTGCGCTAAAACTAATGCATGGGAATTGGTGAGAATTGGTGTGAAGATTTCTCAAATTTCAAAGTGTCGCACATAACTTCGATACCGTTTACAAAAGCTTACGTGCGACTCCGCCTTAAAGAATTGACCTACACTGTCGACTCACTCACTCTGCGCTAAAACTAATGCATAACATTAATCGTTGACGAATGTGAAGAAGTTACTCAAATCTATTAGCACGTCTATTCAATAAAATGTAAATATGTACATGAAACTATGTGAATACGAATTTTAGAACACAATGATTAGAGTCATGATTACATCTATATTCTTTGTAAATATTTTTCTAACACAAAGAAAATCATTGCTCCGCATATTTTATTCTACATATAATTTGGGTACATGATTGTTTTTTTGGCTCATCAATTTAATTTTAATTCATAACATTATCTGTAGAGTGAGTCGACAGATTTAAGGCTCTGAATAATATTTCACATCACCTTATTCGCTTAAAAAATAAATTTTCCTAAAACAGGTTGAGACACTAGCCAATAGACATCCTTTGTATTAGAATAAGTAGATATCGATGATGTTGCGAATTTTTGATTAGATTGAAAGTAGAACGATTTAATTTGAAAGTAAAACACTTCAAATGGCAGCATAATATTCTGAAGAAAACAACATTAAAAGAAAAAAAACACCAACTACCATAATAAAAAGAAAAACCACAAATAATTAATGAAAATTCATATTTTCTCTTAAAAAAAAGTATAAATACTTAAATTTCTAAGGCTATCAGTGAAATGACAATATCGCAGAAAAAAAATAAGAAACAAATTTTAATTTCTTTTTTTTGTTTGTTTAGTAAATATGCATATGATGGGGTGAATAGAGGAGATTAGCTGAGCGAATGAATGAAACACTGAGGGACAGAGGAGAATGTTTTCTTTTTACTTATAAAATAGTCACCGGAGTTTTTTTTTTTTTTTGCTTTTCTTTTTATAATATTTTTTTTTACATAAAGTTACATAATATGTATTATAAAATTACATACTCTTTGTTTTCGTTTTATCCTTCGTTATATATTATCGAGGAGTAATATGTGTTTTTGTTTTGTAAATACATTTTGTTTTTAATTTTCTTCTTTGAGTACTAATTGTTGTTTTGATTAGGATAACATACTGCTAATATATTTATCAATAATATTTACTTCATTCTTATTATTTTCCTGATTAAACGTTTTTGTATGCACTTTTCTCTCTATCTCTCTCTCTCTCTCTCTCTTTGTGTATTTAATTTTAATCGTAAGTTATGCGGGTATACTTTTGGGTTGGATGAAGATTTGTTTCAGAATCTATACTTCCGTAGGATGACTGCGACGAAGACGGATAAACTGGAGAATACTGGGTAGAAGATGGGTCGATTGTGTCGTCTGGATGGTAGTTCGCTCTTCCGATGTTTGGTCTGTCGATAATTCTTCTTCGATTTTTACCATGCATCACGCCTGTTGTTTTGTTATAAAAATTTAAATTGAGTAAAACATATTCAAGTATATGATTGTTTATTAAAAGAAAGAAAAAACAAATTTAAGCAAATAAACAACATTTCTAAGAAGCCGGGGGAGATACCAAAGAGTAGGTGGGGGGAGGTCACGGAATAAAGTTTGTTATTAACAATGTCGAAAAAATGTCAATCCAATAGAACGAAATGGAAGAAAACAATCGGGTGCAATTGGGAATTTTGTTCTTTGTGTTTATGTGTGCAAGAGCGTGCAGTTAAATAGGTGAAGTGCGCATCTAATTGAATAGTGCAGCATTCAAAGTTAGAACAGAAACATAAATAATAAAAAATTATAATTATTTACATACAGACATACATACATATGCGAAAATTTTAAATAGATATAGAGGTTCAGGCAAAATTGGCGTGAATTCGTTTCATAAAATTATTGATTCAGTTTTAGTTTGTCAAGCATGATCTTTTAGTAATTTTGATAGAGCGAAAATGACTCGACTTTCTATATGCATGACTGAAAAGCTCATTCTTTATTGTAGGTCGTCATTAATACCCTCAGGTACAGATACCAATATATTTTCAGAGGTTTATGAATGGTAGAACACGTTTGGCTGCTTTAGTATTTTAATCACTTCAGACTAAAAACAGAATACCGAGTATCTGTTGTGCTTTTCTAGAAGGGAGGTAGGCACATATATGTACCTTAGTTCTCGTACATTAGTTCATTTACTGGGTTTTCCTTTCGAGTTCTCACACTGATTCTGATTTTTTATAGCTTTATGAATAATAAAATCTTCTGGTAGGGCTACCTTGATATCGATAACAAATACAACTAGGCTAGTAGGCTGGATGCACCACTCAACCAATAATTCTTTGAAGATTACCAACTTCTGGGCATTAGTCTGCTCAACTGAACGCATATGAGATCTTACCGGCTGTACAACGTGTAATTCATTTGTCAACAACTTGTTTGTTTTCTTACAGCGCGTGGTTGTAGACAACTTTCTGTGCGGGATTTACAGACATTTCGATCTAGAATGATTCGAGTTCATTGTCGAAGATAATTTGGAAATGTACATCGAATGAGTATCAACGGCTCTGTCCCGTAGAGAGTACGAATTGAATCCAAAGACAAATACGGTAACGGAAGATCTCATGTTTTGTTGGACGGACGGATAGTTAAGTGATCATCAAATAAATAAGTTTGAAACCCGCGAAAGACTCCACGAATGCGAAAGAATTCATACCATACCGTGAGGGATGGGACCTTATACAAGAAAAAAAAAATTTATGTGATAAACGTCTCATAATTTGGTTCACTGATACGGGTGCAGGCTAGAAAAGTTGAAATTTGGTAGCAGTTTGAAATCTTTGTACTACCTGAAGTTACTGTTAATTAGTGGGACATATCCTCCTCTACGTGAGTTAGTATATCGAGTGGGGGTGCGCAGATATCTGGAGTACAATTGTTAACACAGTTAATTTCAACAAGACACTGTTTTTACACGCGTTCTTCGATATATTTATTAAATATGACGCTGAATGTATCAGAAATTTCAAGGAATACCAATAAGTCGTTCGCCCTTCAACTGCTTACAGATCTGACGATTACAGGTCTAAATGGCCTGATAAACAGGAAGTCCACATGACAAATCGAAAAAGGTACCTCTATTACGGCACAGCCTACCCTAATTTCTAGCCATATTTTCCGCAATTCAGACCTTGAACGTTCGCTCAGAAGTTTTTTGTTTAATTTTGTTATGAACACTATTCAAGGTACTAAGTGCTATTGAAAAAGGCTTTTCTGTAAACCGATGCAAAATTTCACTAAACTTTAGCATGAACCAAGCCCAAACTTTAATAGAAGACTAAAGTTTAACAGTTTAACTAAGCCAATAGATACAAATGTACATATATCCTTGTTACATATATACACTTCTACAATTCTTTAAGATTTTATGAAACGAATTCGCAAAGTAAAAAAAATAATAATTAAACATACATGTTTCTGTGTATACATAGTGTTTCGTGTTTTTTTTTTCGAAAAATAAAACAAACATTAATTAAATATAGATAAACAAAATGTTTAGGATATACAAAATCGGGAAAAAAGCATTCCATTTATCTAAAAACAAATTTAAAAGCTACACACATAACACAAAAAAAATAATAGAAGGAACGAAAAAAATAAATAAATATTCTTTTGTAGGTACAATTTACGACAGCAAACCAAGACAATGTTGGCATACAGGTAGATTAGGTAGTCATTCCAAGTTTAATTAATTTTTGTTTTTTGTGTTTTTGATTTTGTTTTTCTTTATTAAAATCTTACAGTCGAGAGTGATGTTTCTTGAACTTTAAAATGCTGACGTCGGAAATTTTCCAGTTTCACTTTATTCATGGGCGCACCTAAAAGATTAATTACAAAAATCCAAGTTGTTTCCAATGAATATTAAGAAGAAAAAAAAGCTTTTCTAATCAAAGAGATAATATGTATAGATTTTTTATATTCTGCCAAGTATTTACTAAAGTTTTCTAGTATCTCCTATGCTAGTTGTAAATCGATCTTTACTATTTTTTGAGCCTGCAAGAGAATACACAAAAATGAATAGACTATGAATAAGATATAACATTTTTAGATGACGCATTAATTTGGAACTGGGTCCAGCAATAATAATCATTATTACCGACAACAAGCTATTGGAGTAATCCATCACCATATTTAAATGTATACAACCAGTTCAAAGCGAATGTCAAAGCTTCTTTCGGTAGTGCAAGTGATTTTATTAAGCCCAGACCAAAGAATTCTTCAACAAAACGCGGGAAAATCTATTATGCTACTAGATTTTATGTGAAGGCGGTCAAGAAAGTCTGAATAACATGTCAGTACAGGACTGATTGACTTCATTTTAGTAGCAGACATGACAATGAACAGCACATGATTCTCACTTGTGCTAAAAGTACACTTTTACATTGAAGTAACTACGAAAAGCCATCCCAAACAAATTTTTCCGAACAATGAAAAGAAATAGAATGATACATTCTATAGAAAAGTTGTGGAGCGTCTATATATACGGGAGACAGCTGTAAAGAATTATTGTAACTGCTCCAATTTCCTAAACCAATCTATGATTAATGAGAACGTGTCTATCTGCATACATACATACGTACCCATATTTACCACATATGTATTAATGCCCACATTTTTGAGAGTTAAAAGGCGTTTCGTTCGTTCGTATGTAATTCGCATAATTTAGTGCCTCCTTCTGATTGGGGACGTTAGTGTCAAGATAATCGACGCGTTGACTAAAGCATTCAACATAAACAAGTGGATTCGGCTTGGTGGGAGTGGAGAATTGAAAAATGTTGACAACAACTTGCAAGTCTTTAAGGAATGGAGGAACTCTTAAACTTCCAGATAAAAACTATCATAGCAATGTGCAAATTAGAAAAAGTATATTTCTGTCTTTCCGCAATCACTAAAGTAGTTTTCGGACGGTAGTAAAGAACATACTCGTCCAGTGGCAATGGTGTAGTGTGTTTGCTTGTGACCCGAACTGTGCAGATTCGAGGACTGGCGGGGAACAACAAAACACATCTCCCAAACCATGTGAGAGAAATGAATCAAATCGAACCACTGCACCAAAAAAGGGACCAATCATAGTCTGAATGTTTCTGGGATTTGGATTTACTTTTTTATTAAAAAAAAAAAGGAAAAATAAAGGAACATACTCGGAAACAAGTCAGGAGAATACAGGATTGTCTGTGCATTGGAAATATTGCCACAATTAGTGGTGGTGTCGTATTAGATGAAGCAATCAAACCGGAAAACCAAAGACAACAAAATACCAATCTTGGACTATACCGCTCAAATATAGATTCAAAAAATCTCAAAACGAAAAGGTCTGGAATGTATAATTGCGATCCGACAAGAGTACTAAAAGTCCATAGCCCACCAGTTAGAATTACCTAAGTAAGGTTAGCAAATCATACTCAAAAAAAACTTGATTGAAGTTGAGTTACGACGCCAAGAATCATATACAGACGATAAAAAGAAAAACACACCTAACGTTTCTATTACTTTAATATAACTGTCTTATTTTGCATCTTAAAATTACTAATTCTCTATCACTCCCTTCATTCAATACATGCACTTCCTATTTCCTAATAACATCATTATACCCTCTCCGTGGTCCGTGGTTTAGATTGCTTTTTAAAGTCATTATTTATTAGCATTTTAAAAATAGACACACTCTCAAGGAACTTTTAACTCATGCGTGATCCAAAAACAAAATGCAACAGGAGGACTGTTTCGGGATCGACATTTTTGGCGTTGTACAACCGTTTACAATATATTTTATGGAAATCCTTGTTAAACGAGCGCTCGCAAGGAGTTTTATCATTAGTAAATATCAAGGCCATTTTTTCATCGTAAACGACGCGACAGCGATCCAATTTCGTTTACATGTGATCGTTTTCTAATCACTTGCATTCGGCTCGCAATCGTGTCGCTTTCGATGGGAGAATGGCACAAGAGTTAGAATAAAACGAATTAACTTAACGAAATCAAAAGGAAAGCACAACTAAACATTTACTTACCAATATAGCTTAGCAGCACTGGCAGGAAAATAAGTCCGTGGGCAGCACCAATCAACACAATGCCCAAGTACATTCTAAAATAGAAGACCTGGAAAATTTGACTCTTGGCGAATGCAAGAACCAAAATTCCACCGAATTTCGTTAGAGTGATGCCAGAAAATATCGAACTGCCCATTTTCGTGAGACAATCAGCGGCACGTTTCTCACGTGTACTTTGCACGGAAATGGCAAAACTATGCACCAAATGTGAGCAGAATTCCACCGAAATGCCAACAGCCATCACTAAATTCACGAGCGACACAGCATTCAGAGAAATATTCCAGTAGTACATGACACCGCCTAGATTTATCACAATCATTGTGATAGTGATGACCACCACCAGAGATGAGTGAATATCGAATCCCATCAGGAGGAATGTCACAATGAAAATTGCCATCACAGAGATACCCATACTTTGTAGGGTATCAGGCCACATTGTGAGATATTGTTCGTAGAAGACATAAAACACCGAGTAAGGGAACACTTCGACTTTGAGAGCTTCGCTGAGTGGTACACCCTGTGACATTAGTCTGCCACGTATCATGTGTGTTATGTTAGAGGAGATTTTCCGAGCCGAACGCAGAGCTAGGTAGTAATCAGCTGATGATTTCAAGATTGAATGGTATGTCATAAAGTAGGATGATCCAACGTCGGCCAACTCGTTCGCTGGTGGCTCGGTGACGTATTTTACAGCACTGCCATAGGCGGCGTGTCCTCCCTTAGCGCAGGAGTCGTCGGGATTATCCTGAAGGAAGTATGGTAGATATTTTTTGAAATCGTGTTCAGTTGGACGTTTCAATGAGTTCTTTTCGATTGTGCATGAGTCGCAAGTGGTATCTGGAAATGAAAACATAAATAGGAGAGATTCCTTCCAAGAAGATATGGAAACTTACTCATATGTGGACAGAATCCTCCAGTCTCGGGTGAGAATCGGCAGCACGAAGATTGTGCTGCACTCCAATCAAAGAAATCATCAATCCAACTCGATGCTGGTCGGGCAATAAATGTCCTATTCGCCCTCCTGCTTGCCATATAGATTTGTGTCAGTACACTGTCGTCATTACAAAACTGACCAGAACACACTAAATTCTGTTCTGCAGTTTGTGACATGTTCAAACCGGACTTAAGTACGAAATAAACCGGCGGTCCAATACTTAAGTATTTCTGCAGTGACTTGAAGTAATGCAACACAAAGCTATCTTCTGGCATTGACAATTCCTGATTCAGTCCAATATCGATTCTCGGCGCGATTGCTATACTGGAACATAGCCATCCGAAGAAGACAATCATCACTCCAACGCGGATGTTCTTCTTCATTAAGAAAGGAACATAAACGCTTTTGAAAAATTTATACAGCAGTCCTTCCGTGATTGGTGCTGCATCGGTCTTCTTGCCACGAATAAAGCAGCACACATCCAAACGATTTTCGGCTTGCCTCTTGGTGTCCAAAGTCAAAAGACTTACAAAACATGTGATTTGAAGGATAAAATCGATGAACAGAGCCATACCAGCATACAAAGCAAATGCCTTTACAGCAGGCATGTCGGAGAGTCCTCCAAGGAAGAAGCAACAGCTTTCACTCACCGATGTGAGTAACATCGACGGACCAACACGACCTAGAATTCGTCCAATGTGTTCCTCATGCGTTTCTGTGGGTTTACGTGGATCACGTTGATAAGTTTGCACCAAGATGAAAATATTATCAACTCCAACAGCCAACACCAAGAAGGGGATGACTTCAACGATAATCAGCGTTGCTGGTAATCCAATGAACCCAAAGACTCCCACCGAAGAGACCACCGATGCCAGTACGATTACAACACCTCCAACTCCAAGGGTTATCTTACTGTCGATAAATGCACGACTGGTCTCTTGGACATGTCCCAGAGAAATGGCGATGTAGACAAACATAATTAAATAGGACACCAAAATTGTAAGTACGTCTGATTGTGATTCACGATTGAGTTCATCTTCAATAGAGCGCTCCGATGTAAATGCAATGTCCATGTTCTTGGTCATATTTTTCCTAGTGTAGTTCAGCATGAATTCCACATATTTCTCCTCCCATTCCAGTGCCGGTTGAAGTTTATCCTTGTTGTGATGGTTATTCACAAGGAATGTCAAAATTACAGCATCAGCCTTTTCATATTGTGCGGAACCAGAAAGCTGTTCACCTGGTTTCAAAAAACCACCTAATGCAATTGCCGGATCAATTGGTCCACCATACTGTGCCAAACATAGGTAAGGATTGCCCATACATTGATAGATCTTGTCCAAATAATTCACTTCGTAGCCGTTTTCTTCATCGCTTTCATTGAATTCCTCTAGATCGTCTTTGAAGTAACCCCATATGGATTGTACAACACAATCGGCTGTGGTCACTGGTCCAGTATAGTCAGCTGTCAACGGTGCGTTACAGATTTTCTCCAAACCCTTGCCCTCTTTCTGACCAATTGCCTTAATTTGTTCCTGCAAATTAAAAACCTCCAGCAAAAATTGTTTATCGAATACTGGACCAAAGGTAATCGGTCCGTTTGAGGTGTTGTGGACTATGTCTGGCATATCAACTGCTTTGATAATAATCTGTAATAGAATATAATTTATTTTAACAACTTTGTGATTTAAAAACGAATTTCTTTACTCACTTGTTCGATTCTGTAGAAGGGCTGGAACGTTGAGTCGAAATATTCGCGTTCAACACGAGATCTAGATTGTGGTGAAGCCCACAATTGGACAGGATCAGTCGTGATATGCAGAAATTTAATGCCAAATCCAAGGAGGGTAACAAAGCAAACACCTGAAATAAATTAGAAAACATGTTAAAACGGGGTGGTTTCTTACTTAGCTAAAATCCAAAAGGGACTTGTATAAATAGGTAAACACATTCAGAGACAGACAAGGAGGTTATTAGCTTACCTCCCAACAGTGTTGTCCACGGATATGTAGCGAAAAATTTTCCCCATGCCGTGAAGAATGCTTCCAGGTATTTCTCCGTCTTTGCGCCTAACTCCTCAAATATACCAGATTGTTCAGTGTCAATAACATCAATTGTATCCGTTTGTACACCATCGACTTCTGTCTCAACTCCATCACCTGAAATGCCTGGGTGTTTTTAAAAAGTCATAAAAATTAAAACGAACATCGACAAAACAGCAACATAACAAATAAGTGATATTCATGTCTTCACCATGTGATATCAAAAAAAAAAAAAAAAATATTCAGCAAAAGAAAAAGAACAAAATCCCGCCACCTATAGCACTATTATTACTATTATTATTTCATTAGTATTGTAATACAAAAAAACAAAACGGAAAATAAGAAAAGGAATATATTGAAAAGATGATAATGATATCCGACGAAAATGGAGGGACAGAGGCATGACAAGACATGATGACATGAGATTTTGTTTTTTTGTTTGAATTAAAAAACCTACTGGATCGTTTTGATTGTAGTGGAGAGTCTTCTTGATCGGCTGCTATCTCGTTATTTGTATGTCCTGCCAATCTTCGCCCAACGGTAGCATTATACAGTCGGCTATCCAATACATCTCCCATCAAACCTAAATTGGAAAATGGCGATGACGAAAAAAATTTATAGAAATACATTTTGAAGTACCATGACCAAATTTGCAATAACAAAAAAAAAAAAAAAGAGAATATTATACACTGATTATGATTTTGTAGATACGTTTGAAAGTTGTGTGACGAGAAACTCATTCAAAAGGTGTACCCAATTCATACATACATATGTACGCACATACATACTTAAAAATAAAAAAGTTTTGACTACTTTTCTGAAAAGATTAATTACACCGAAAGTACAGCTAACGGAAAAGAAAACGAACGTTGTTTACTATACACTTTGCTTTTTAAATGCATGCTCAAGGCGAGACACATCAACTCAGAACTGGGTGACTGCAAAGTACATGCACTGGCCTCTAGAGGCACCCCGCAAGGTGGATACTGATCGTGAACGAAATTTTAAAGAAATTAGAACAAAGGGGTGTCAAACTTGTCGCATTCGCGAATGACGTTGCCATAATGGCGATAGGAAGGTTCATACCCACCATCACCGAAATACTTTAATCCGCCCTCAATACCCTACACAAATGGGAGCAAAGATGTGGATTAAAGGTTAACCCCCTAAAAACAGAGGTGGTTCTCTTTACTAACAAGAGAACAATCTCACAGGCCGGGCCCTTGAGACTCAACGGTACAGCCCCCCAAATCTAAAATAAGGCGACATATTTGGGCTGTATACTCGACCGTAAGCTGACCTGGAAAGCAAACACGTCAGAAAGTATGAGCAAGACATCCATAGCTTTCTATACGTGCAGTGAAACCTTTGGTATGGTCCACTGGATGTACACAGCCATCGTCAGACTCATTCTATCTTACGGGAACCTAGTCTGGTGGCCTACAGTAGATAAGATCACGTACCTTAAGAAACTGACCCGGATGCAAGGACTACCATGGATAGGAACTACCATAAGAATCACGCCGACTGCAGCTCTTGAAACTATACTGGGACTGATCTCATTAGAGCTACACCTAAAGGAAACAGTTGCAAAGAGTGTCCTACTCTTAAAACAATCCCACCTTTGGAAAGAGGGCGACACCCGCCACCGCACTATAGTGAGATGGGAACTCTTGGGTACCGAGGCAGATTATATGTATATACCTATCCCACGACTTCAGCCTAAACTTTAAAACAATCTTCCCCTCAAGAGAGGATTGAATAAACGGCAAGACCATCAACTCGAATATTATCTCGATTTTCACCTGAACCCAAAATTGTTCGCTATTTGAGACTTCCAAATCACGGTAGTGTGTTCCAATCGAAAGTAAATACTAGCAATCGCAGAAGCGCCAAGTCGTCAAATCGAAACATGTGAAACGATGCCGTGAAAAAGCACTCATGGCAAACCACGACGTTCATCTCCTTTGGGATCCATGACACAGCGGCTTTCAGGGAAACGATTTAGCAAAAAACGGTAAGGACTCTCATTCTCCAGAAAACTCTGATCAAAACATGGCAATGCCAGGACTAACAAATTTTAGCGCTTAAAACACTCAAACTAGTATTTTTCACGGGGATTATTACCGGACACAGCCTCCAGGCGGCCCACCAAAGAAGAATTCGACTAGACACTGATGACCTCTACCTAAATTAGATTGTGGCGACACGGACGAAGAAGAGAGCACATCTTACTACTTATGCGATTGCCCAAGCCTGTACAGAACTAGGAAAACAGTACACGGCGAATACCACTTCGAAGACCAGGGCGACTTGTCAGGAAAGCCACCATTAACCCTCTTCAAATTTATAACGATATCGGAGTGGTTCAGAGAGACCGCTTAGTTATCCCAAAGCTACACCAACTTTTGTCTTCGTTTTAGATTATCCACAGACTTCAGAATGGATCCATAGGTGATCCGAGTGCTCGTTGCATGTCCAGCCACCCTTCTATCTACCTACATTTTGCTTTGCAAATAACCAAAAAAGTATATGTATGTACATAGATTTATCGGATTCATATCCGGTGAATAAAGAGGCAAAGGTGCTCGAGAAAAGAACTTTGGAAAGTGATTTTGTAAACATTTTTGGGTGGTGACCGCATGGACTGGTGCAAGGTATTGTTGGAACACAAATCGTTCTAAAGTGAAATACACACTAGCCACCATAAGCAGACTTCGAAAAACAATCCTTGAAAATTTTGGGTATAGAGTTTGACTCTAGTAAGCACAATCACGAGCGGTGTACGTCCATAATGTAATATGTCACCCAAAACTATGACTGAAACTGGTTTATATTTTAACTTTCCAATCGGAGACTGTCAAGTTGTGCAATAAAACATAAGCGGTCATCACTTTCAGGAAAATATCGAAAATGCATTAAATAGGGCTGCTAATCTATACTCGATGATGTTATATTTCGTCATGTTTTCAGGTTTTATTTCAGGACCTACTGATACGATCTGTAAACAAATTCGACGTCAAAAGTTCATCAACTTGGCTAGGCGCGTACATGCGATTTCAATCGCGCGACTACTAACTAAATCGCAAAAAATGGCATTCACTTCTCAATATGAATGCATGCACATAACACCTAGAAATCGAATAAAATAAAGAATTAAATGAACAACGTTATGTCAACAACAGTATACTTAAAAAACAAACCACGATTGAATAATCGCCAGTCCGCGAAATTTTATGCTTCTCTGTGTGTTCCGTTTTAAAAATTAAATTCGCGACTAAAAAATCACCTGAAAATAAGAGCTTAATTCAATCGTGGCGATTTTTTAGTCGCAAATGCGTACGCCCGTATTAGATGCCATTTGCTCTATTTTTTTGTATTACCATTTTGGACAGCGACTACGATTTTTTAATCGCCGCGACAGAAAATCGCATGTGCGCGCCTAGCGTTTGGCCGGAAGTACGGAGCGTACAAAAAGTATCAGCAATGCACCGATTCTACTTTTATTGTGTACTTCTATCGATTGTATACCACAAGCCCCCACTCAATTGTAAATTAAAAATAGTTACTATACATACATACTTAGTTGCTAATAACATCGATACGAATGAAAAGTTTTAATTAAAATGTATTTTTGCACGAAAACCTAAATTC
Source organism: Xylota sylvarum (assembly GCA_905220385.1). NCBI lineage: Eukaryota > Metazoa > Arthropoda > Insecta > Diptera > Syrphidae > Xylota > Xylota sylvarum. Next base: position 33,421,969 of record LR999960.1, read on the forward strand.
CTCACTGCATTATTTCAACTCCTAACTACTTGAGTTTTACAAGCACACACAACTTCCAGCTTAACCTACGAAACCATTTACTCAAAACCATGTGAGGCTAATTAATAAATTTGTTAATTTTGAATACGAGTAGAAACAGATGTAAACCTGTTGTAATTGTTTTTATTCACAACTCATCCATTTGACTATTACAGTTGGTTTATAAACTGGAATAAGAGTCCATTCCATTACTAAACATATGGACAATCTCAGGTCTTAATTGATTTAAAAAAAATTTACCCTGTTGTGTGTACACGTGCCTGACTGCAAATCAGAAATCAATCAAAAAATAGAAAATAAAACTTTATCAGTGCAGATAACAACTTTAATTTAAATTCAAATTCTACATTGTTGCTGCAGTAAATAAGTCAACTGTAATAGTCATTTATGTTTACCAATGAACATGCTTTAAAAATACAAATTAGTGCACAAAATTGTGTGTGCATGTTTTGCTTATGCATTTATTACAATTTGAGAGCGTTGTTAGTTAAAATAATAGTGTGAAGAGTGAGTAGTGTCATGCGATGATAACGGTAATATAGAACGCACGGATCGGGCAACAAAGATAATCCTCACAGGATTTACTAACCACTTTGCAAAAGGTACAATGAATTCAAAGGACGAAGAAGATAATCCTCATAGGATTTGCTAACCACTTCATTTTACAAGAGGTACAATGAATTGAGGGGACGAACAAATAAAACAAGAGAGGATTGAGATCCAGTTAATAAAACACAGTGGAGTAGAAGAACTAATTTGAATTTAGTTGAATCAATCAATAAAATAAAATAAAATATCTGGTGCCAACGAGGCAAAACTCTTTGAGAAAACTGATGATATTCTGGGTTATTCCTGGAGAAATAGCGAAGCGATAATTATACTTCTTCGGATTAAAATAATTTAGACGTCTCAATAAGAGTCAAATGCATTGCTTCGTAGATGGAAATGAAAACACCAAGAGTCTCAGATCTGATCCAGTCATATCCTCCTACACTATATACTATTACGACTTCTTCGTAAGAAGAAAACAAAAGCAGAACTATTAAAAGTCCAAGCATTAATTACAATACTTCACTGCGATAACAAAAACCTCGGAAATAGTTCCATTCTAAATACATACTTTAAAAAACCACTCAAACTCTTGGCGGCGATATGAATATAAATCTTTGAAAAAAAAAAACAGATCAAGAGAAAATTTACTAAACAAACATCAACAATCTCTCGAATGCTGTAAAGTATATATAAAACACATGTTCTAACTCAAAGACGGACAGTTTCCCACTCGTTAGCAGTCAGAACTAGGTAAATTAAAAAGCGAAACATTTTCGATGTAATTTATAATAACGCTTGGTAGATCAATTTCTCGTCAAAACCCTCACTAATTCGTTCCAATTACATAGCTTTCATCGCATGACACTGGCTTCATTTATTTCCTTCACACATGCAACTTTCATGTTCCAATTAGAGAAAAAAAACATGCACTTCAAACGCAAAAAAATAGTCAGTTTAATTCAGTACCAAACCAAAAAAAAAAACGGCTGGCAATCCAACTTACCTTCGGCATTCTTTGATGGGAACAGACAAACTCCCATCAAAAAGAGTAGAGTGCCAACAAGGAATACTACCAACATTATCACAGTAAATGCATCGAAACCAGCTATAGTGAACGGTTGTGGAAGCGGTGGTTCTGGTGGTGGTATCGGACACGATGCCTCACAATCAGAACAGGAACATGCAAGTGTGTTATCCTGCAAACAAAGAAGATTTCACATAAGGATAGTTACATATCATAAAGGCGAGACAACAAACATTTAATGGACTGCTGCAAGGAACTGTTTTCGGATCAACTGGTGCATAACCATTGATTATCTCTGATTTATTGGCATGCTGTATATAGTTAATTTGAAATGGTACATAGGCACTGTTCTCTGCGTCGCCCAAAAAGTGAAACCATTTCGTTGGACTACACCTTGAGGCCGGATATTCGCCACACATCATATCAAATGCTAATTGGCCAGTCGATGGAACGGAAACCTGTGCAAGAATACTCAATTAGAATCATTATTCCATTATTTTTATTTTATTTCGAAACTCACCTGAGAACAGGATTTATAAGTACTGTTTAGATATTCACCAGTTATATGCAAATCCACAGCATTGACGTATTCTTTGCCTGCGATTGGAGATAAATACAAAAACTTTAAATCAAATTACCATGAAACCCTCAATTGAAATACATTACCACTCTTGGATTTTTTCGTATCGATGACATGTATGAATTCGGCCTGCTTTGGTGAGCAAGTAAAATCACACATATGACGCACTAGATTGCCCATGCAGGACGGACATCGATCTAGGAATGTTCCCGCCAATCTGATGTTTTTGTTGAGAATTTTGACCTGAAAATACCAAGCAATTAATATTTCATGAGTCTCTGGATAGGTAGGTGTTGAAATCGTTCCGATGAGATTCAAGTGGGAAGGTTTTTTAAATTATTCAAAAGGGATTCAACGCACGACCTAAATGCATTCGAATGTAAAATTCTCATTTGTTCTAGTTAATAAAAGATTTGGATTTAATGGGGTTTGAGATGAGATGCGGTATTTGAAATTAAGTGATTCTGGGATAAAGGATTTCATTAAATACAACGTAGTTGACTATTCAATTTACGTGTAATGTAACGAAGGAAAGCTAAGATTTTACAGACACAGAGAGTTTTTTTTTTATTATTTTGGTAACGTACATACATATGTATGTAGCTGCGTAAGAAAATTAACCAGCTTATTATTTTTTTGGCTCTACAAGTTTGTATTAGACTTTTCGATTGACGGAAGAGGTTAGTCTCATATAGAGTTTATCTCAAGTAACTCTTAGAAGAAGTTTAAAACCCAACCCTCTGACCTCAAATACATGAGGTCCGGAAAAAACGGTTTTCAATCTCAAAGCTCCTGCCAAATGAAGCCAAAATATCAATAAAAGGATCAGTTCGAAGCTTCTTCTAAAACATCTCTTATTCGAATTCAGTATGTCTATGGTCTTTGATAGGATTACTTCCCCGACATTATTGCTCCTACTCTATCCGACGATCGACCTAAAGCAGATCATGAAAATGACCAACGAATTTCAAGTCGCGAGACTCACCATCTCTTTATAGACTTCAAAACCGCATATGATAGCATTCGTCATCTTGAGCTCTACAAGGCAATAGGCGAATTCAGAATCGGCTAAACTGATCCAGCTGTGTCGCGTGACGCTGGAAAATACACGGTGGAACGTGCAATTCGGAAACAGTTACTCTGAACTATTCCAAACATGTACTGGAGTTCGGCAAGGAAACGCGCTATCATGTCACTTCTTCAATCTTGCACTGGAACAGATAGTTCGCTGTGCAGGTGATAACACAGAAGGCACTATTTTCAACAAATTTTTTCAGCTTCTGGGTTACGAGGACGACATTGGTCGCTCCCACCGCGCTGTCTTAGAAGCTTTTACGGTAATTAAGGAACAGGCGAAACGAGTTGGCCTTGAAGAAAATAAGAACAAAACCAAGTACATGTTGGCATCAAACAAAGGAGGTTCTGTCCACCGTCTAGGACAAAACGTCACTGTTGGCAACAGTAACATCGAGTTTACCTACCTTGGAGCAAATATTAACTTCACGAATGACACCTTAGTGGAGATTCGGCGAAGATTTGGCGAAACAAATAGGTTCAAAATTCCTAACTGCTATATGGAACCGAGTGCTGGACGATAAATAGTAAAGCAGAGTACGATATTAAACACTTTCGAGAGAGAAAAAAATTCTTCGTCTAATATTCGGTCTTGTATGCGATAAATAAATAAATAAATAAAACACGTCGACTACACTGACTCGGGCACATCGAGCAAATGGTCGAAAATGCTCCAGCAAAGCGGATCTTCGAATCACAGCTCCCAAGTTCGACACGACAAGGGAGATCTAACCTCCGTTTTAAGAATCAAGCTATCGCAGATGCCAGAGCACTAGGCCTAGACAAATGGAAGTAGTGTGTCCGGAATCGAAGAGAGTAAAAAGCTGCCGTGTCTCAGGTAGAGACTCTTCACGGGTTGGGAGACATTTAAGTAAGTAAATACAGTAGCATATGTAAATATCTATGTATGTGGAACGAAATGAATCGATTTACGCTTGCCAAAGTGAGTACAGTGTTGCGGATACAGTTGTAAATAAAAATCTAGGAATGACGGTCCATAAGGACTTAGTATCTCTATAGAAAGAATACTCGTATGTAAGTAAAATATCAATTACCTGCTGGGCATCACAGCAAAATTCCTTTTGACCATTCTCCAGAAGATGTCCGCATCGTTCCATCAATGCAGATATTCCATCCGGTGTAATAGCTTGCGCTGTACCGTTGTATGCACAATATTGATTAAGATTTCCATTACTGTTACACACTCCATACCAAACACACTGGCTATCAGCCTGAAACGAGAGAAGAAAACAAAACAAAAATATTTACTTTTATTCTTACATACGTAATTTAAATTTGAAATGCTACAAATATTTTAAAAACGATAATACTATGAATACGATGCGTCATATTTTGAACATAAATACACATTTCGCACGCACAAAGCACGCTTTTTAATCATCCCAGCCCAAACGTTTTTTTTTTTTTGCTTCTTATCGTAATCACAAATACTTAGTCAGTTCAATGTCACTACGCCTTCGTGATAAGATTTCGCAATCGAAATTAATCCTTTCGTATGAAGTTCAAAGTAAAAACAAAGAATTTTTGAATTTTCTGAAAATTAAATTTATAAAATGATATCAATAGGGGGGTTGCGAAAAAATTGTAATCTATGGAGGATCTGCTGAGGATGTAATCTCAATATAGGGCATTTACAAAGTCAAGCATTTTCGAGAATATTTTTATCAATGCTATTGACATTAACTTGAAGGGTCTGATTGTTTTTAGCAGTTGTAAACAAAAAGCCATCGATCAGAGAACAGAGTGGAACAATGTATGCATTTATTGTATTTATTAACTGCGCAACGATACACTCAATCCACAATTGTATGGTCAAGTTTTACGACCTAAATAATCCATAACAAAAAAGCAATCTATCTACATATATACATATGTACATATATAAAGAAGTGTTTGTGTTTTATAAACATTTTCAGTTTTAGTTCAATTCTAATTTTGAATACTGACTGTTAAAGATTCGATTATGTGTTTACGTTTTTACAACAAATAGCGTCGGCTAGGGTTCAATTTTTGTTCCCAGGGTTGTCAGGCGTTCTCCATTTTGGAAGTACCTACTATGTAAAAAGTGTTGTTTTCCGCGGCGTACGGCTTACGTTTAGGCCAAACAATATTCTCAAAGAATTTTAACTTTCTCAGACTTTGATTCAGATCCCAAATGCTGCATCATATCAAACCATCAGTAGTGGCCTTGGTAATAGAAAATAACAAAATTCTTCTCCAGTTTTTTTTTAAATTTCTCTTGACCTACCAAGCTTTCTCTCCCGTTGCTACTAACAACGCTTCAAATATTTGAACAGTGGTGGGAGGATCTAAAGCAGTTTAGAAAAACTCATCATGACCACTCGGAGACCTAAAGGTCCATTGTGAATTCCCTTTTAAAATGTTAATACAATTAGATCTAAAATCCTAGCATCCTCTTTCTAGATCCTCTTTCTTACCTCCGCATCTAGTAGCTTTTTCTATTGTCAGGATTTCAGCTTGGAAAACACTACACGGTTCTGGTAATCTAAAAGATTCCTGTTATTGCAGTGCTTCCAAGTAAAATCCTGCTCCCGTACCTATCCATTTTTGAGCCATCCGTGTAGACTGTGATCCCTAGATTGTTATCTATGCTGTTGGACTTCTACTCTGCTCAGCTTTGGAATAGAATTGGAATATCAAGGTTAAAGTTGTTGTAGGGAACTATATAGTCCGATGTGGCAGTGATGCATTCAGAGTTTGTCTTAATTGAGTTGAATACTACCACATGTATATAGATGGTCTCTTTCCACAAGTTGGATTCTCTCAATCTGAGAGCTCCTTTCGTGGCAGAACCTTTGGTGAACAAGTCCAGGGAAAGGATATGAAGAATCGTATCCAAACCTTCTTGCGGTGCGCTTCTCATAACTCCCGGGGTGCAGAGTGCTACGAGTCTTTCTAGAGTTCTTTCATATACATAGCTCTTTATACCCGTTGCTTTCCACCAGACTAAGGATCCATAGGAAATGAAGGGTCTGATAATTACATCCAGTGAATGATGCGCAGTTGGAATACCCACCTCCCCCCAAAGCCCCCCTTACAGGCATAGAGATCATTCATTCCTTTCTTTGTTTTTTCTTCAACATTTCATTTCCAGGATAACTTAGAGTGTAGAATGACACCGAGATAGTCGGGTATGTTTTTTTCCCTGGTAAATTCTCGGCACAGTTCGGTTGACACAAGTTTCTCGGAACGAGATTTCCGACTTCGACTGAAATATGCAACACTTCAGTTCTCTTTGTACTGTACCACCTTCAACCACTCTTCTGGTTGAGCTTCATTTCGCAGAGCAGGAATAGTTTTCATCAAATCTCTATTAAATTTAGTTTATGTACATGTATAGGAGAAAAACCCAAGGTCCTCTTCTTTTCCAGTTACTTGAAGAAGGTCCTCCTAGTCGTAAGGCACCAAGTGCATCTATCTTAGGTCGTTATCTCGTTCTGTATTGCTGCTTTGGTGCATCAGTTGACAGCGTTTTTTTTTTGTATACGCAGGAAGGGATAACATCCTTTATGGATACTCTGTACCTCGTGATACGAATTATACCCTACTCTAGAGCTTGGGGTTTCAGTATCATACATTGAATTCCACAGTACAGGACCTAACACTGAGCCTTGAGGAACTCCTCCCATATTTCGTGTCATGTCATGTTTAAGGTTTTGTCTGAGAACTAGCTTCTGTACCTCTACAACTGGCTCTCAAGTTGGTCAATAATGCTAAAACAGTGCAATGTGTATGGTAACAGATGACTCGCTCTTGATTTTTAACAATATGGAGCAAATGCCGCGACTCTAGATATCAGTTTCATTTTCTAGACTTCTTTCCACTTTTGATTCTCGACTGGTTTAGTACATAACACACCTGCCCTTCAAAGTAATCCCGTGAAAAAAGGTAGTAGATTTCCCATTTCTAATCGATTTATTATTAGCTCACAATAAATTCCTTAATATGAAATTCAATAAAATATAAAAAACATTGCAGGTGTTTTCCCGTCCAGCTGTTTATCAAAATTCAGATGCATATCTCTGACAACTATTTCATAACTAATGGGAACTACATATTGCTCATGCGGTTATTAGTGAAACAAAAAAATATGAATCAACTTCCTCTGATAACTAGACCCGCACGCACACAGACTTTTTCTTTGGCATACAATAATTATGTCTAATTGATGAGGACACCTTTGCCCTGTCATGTGCGGAAACGCATGCCAAAATCAATCAATAAAAAAAAATATTCTTCTAACTTAAAAGAGAAAAAAAAAACTTCAACTATGATATGAATTAATTTAAATTAATGAATACAATGACACGATATGCGGCCCACATTTCACGAATGTCTCGGAAAGTCTTATCAATTAATGCAATCAGAGTGTTACACCTTTTCCGAAAGTATACCAATTCGTCATTTTGCAGATACGCAGGTGTTCAATTTCGTAATTTTTTTCAGGTGAAAATCTACACCCATTCGTCACTGGCACATAACCTGAGTGTTATCAATCAACCTCTTAGTAGTTCGATTTGTTATGGTATCGCTATATTCTACGTGATAACTTGATGAGATTTAGTAATTTACAAGGAACTGTGAGCACAGGTGTTCTTTCCCAAGGTGAATTGATAAGGCTTTTCGAGTGATAATGGAATTGTCTTTGTTAATGGATCAATGGAAACTAAACTGGACTATGATCGTGGGTTATATAGAAGTCATTAGCAGCTTTGTGCAATATTTAGCAATGTAATATGAACTTTAGTCAGATGATTTTTTTAAGCCTTAGAATTCGTAATGAAATTAGAATATCTTCATCGAGACGTAAACATACTTAGATTTGCAAGATCTTGTATATACCATGTTTAAGGTTCTATTTCCGGGGTCTAAAGAACGTACAAAAGATAAGAGAACACGCCTGTGTGAAAAAGTGCGTAAAGACGCATATAGCTCGAAAACGCACTATTTGAGATAGTTTGCACTTAAGAGTGTTTTTTACTGTATACTTGCTTACTTACTTACATCCACAACATGTTTGTATCATAAGTGTAGAAATGGGACCTCGAGATGTACTCTATCTCTATATTTATAATAATTTTTTTCTACTACTATGTAGATATGTCCATTATTACTTATCGTACTTCCTTCTAACGACGTAGTATGTCATGTGTTGGGAACGTAGAATAATCATTTGTGAGTAGTTTTATAGCACATTCTGGTGTATGGGATTCTTGATAAACTAGATAAGACTTCGAAATGGATAGTTTGCATTAAACTAATGATAGGCTAAACCTGCTCGGCACAAGTTTTTGAATAACTCAATCATTCATCACTTACTCAAGTCAAGGTTGTGTCTTTATTTGGAATCGCAGCAGTTTGTTCTGATATCACGACTTAACCACTTGTAGGTTTTGAGGTTATAAAGAACACTAAACGCAAGCTATCTCGCCATTTTTACCATTTTTCCACATATAACCAATAGCGGTCTTGATACCTATGTTGGATAACCTAAATTTAATGAATGTGAACACCAGAAACGATTCGCAATTTACTTCGCTTGTGTAGCTTGTCAAGCCGACTTGATGGTCCTAATAGTGTAAGTTAGGCTGCGTAGGTTAAACAAAGACTAATTTTGACAAAGACCCGGACTAATTTTGACCTTTTCCTTTTTCTTTTCTCTTTCGTAGCTTATTGGCAACAGTTCTACGGATCATCTTCTTCTTATTGTGGCACCTTATCTTCATAGCCAATAAGCAGGATACCCACTTTATGCAAAAAGGGCCCAGATGCTTGTGACACCTTGACCTTTTTGTGAAAGGTTTTGCTCACTTTATGTCTGCACTTCCGCACGGAACAAGGAAAGAATGAGTCAGGAAGTTACTCTTCAATCGAGTTACTTAGCGTTCTGCATAATATGATAATATGCAGAAGAATTAAACCAGCTATCAACGTCATTTCGAAGACGACTCTCAGGTAAACCTTAACACGTCCGTGGTACATTTTTGTAGACCTGACCACTCCATATGATACAATATGCATCAAAACAACAACTGTACTGTACAATTTGCTCAATTTTCTGTAACTACACCCATAGCAGACTAAGAAAACTGAACAATGGGCTACCACACGGGTCAGTCCCAGCACCATAACTTTTTAAACTGTATAGGCATTCACACTCGAAATTTAGAGTATGACCTACAAGGAAACAACACTTACTCAAAACTTGCGACTTTAATCTTATAATTTGAAGAAACACTAATCAGCAGCTAAACTCAAGACTCGGAACAGCATAATACACAAGTTATACTCGACGAAACCCCTGCTCTGCCCCACTCTGTGCTCCTTTTAAGCACAACCATCAGTATCACGGTATTGACTCAAGGACTTCCGTTTCGCAAGAACAAGATTTCTTTCATTTCCACCTTTTAACTCACAAAATAAAAAAAAATCTCCTAGGAGTCTATTTACTTTCAGAGATAGATCTGGTTTCGCAGTATCCACTTCGGATGATCCGCTTAAAGCAAAAGTTCTTTTGCGCCTCGCTATCATCTATGTACATACATATGTACATCCACAACATTCACCTACCTATGTAAGTTCCGATGCCAAAACGCATTAATGAACGAGAATACCCATGTTAGTTTGAGTTCCACAATCAGTCCACTTAAATAACGGCATCCTCCTGTAAAATTTACACAGAAACTGGTCAACTACAACTGTAAAGCAAATGAGGTCTGGAAAAGCGGTTGGAGGACTGCATTCAGGACTCTACCCAGGAAGGCATGGGTTAGTCTAAAGCGGACAAATCAGTTTACATATCCCGTGGTAACATACAGCTCCACACTATTATTGTGGATGGATAACCCAAAGCACCAATACTTCAACTATTTCTACATGGTGTTACATCTTCAAATGGCCATCTTCAAAAACAGACAAACTGCCTCGAGCGAAAGTCATCTTTAATAGAAACTCTGCGTTGTTCGAAAGTTTATGCCACTTGTAGACCATAGTGTAATACGGCAAGAGTCTACTTAAACCTACGGACATCTCTCACGAAATGTAGTAATGAGGATCCAATTTTGTCCGTACTTGATGATTTGTACGATGAAGTCTCAGAGTTCAATGGCACAATTCAACAGAAGCATACTCATTGTGAGTCTAAGAATCATCGCTATCCTTCATTCCATAAACTTAAATCCTATTCTCGTATGTATTCATTAAAGCTATTAATATACATATTTGCTGCAAATACGCATATTAACAATATGTTACAGTCAGCACTTTCAAATAATCTTCCTTGAACAACATGCCCGTCATTGCAAACAACTCACATCGAACAAATTAATTTATTGGTGAACCAAAAACTTGCTTCGTCGAATGCTAGTGGCAGACTTAAGCCTGTACTACTGATACTACCACGAAAGATGCTCCGCTTTGGTCCATCGCAAAAGCTGACCTCCCCAACGGCTGTTTTAAGCTGTTCCTGCCAATCAACCTCAAGCAGAGATCATAGAAATATAAACATTTCCTCCTGCTTCAAATCGCAATACCACTCCTACCAGTCGTGAAATGAAAATACTAGCATATCCATCGCTCCTCGTAAAGGACACGAACAAAAACAGCTTTAAATGCATTTTGTTCAGAATTCTCTCAAACACGTGGACAAATAGGTATTAGGACAGGTTATGTATGGATGTGCATACGTGACTGTCTTAAAATTGAACCCAATCAGAAAAACAAATAAAACGAGGTGCGAGGTCATGCATTGCGTAGAACAGATTCAAAATAATAAAATCGTGTGTCACCCCAATTTTGTTCTTTAAATTTCTTAGCTTGAAGCTAGATTCATATTCGGTAAGAAAGTTTTTCGAGTCAGCTCAGGAAGTCTTTGCACCGAGGTACAGAGATTTGTAGCCACTTGTAAGTGTGACTTAGGAATAGGAAGTATATACAAAATTAGTAAAAACGGGATTCTATACCTTACTACCAGCAGTTCCCGAGCCAGATCCCTCCTAAATCCCCTTAGTATAAAAGTTCCCAGCCAGCTTACTGCATGAATGCCTGAAGGCGATTTGCAACATACTCGTCGCTTCCATACTGGCAGATTCATGCCAGTCATTCTGGTAGTTTGAGGTTCCCAGACGACACCAATTTTATTTCTTTTCACGGCCCAACTCACATAAACATGGAAAACATTCTATAATACTTATAAAAAGTCTTAAAAAAAAGGAGGCCCCTACCATTCATTTGAAGTATTTAACACGCACAACACAAATGGTTGTGTGAAGTAAAACACTCGGTCCAATTAGTATATTTGTGGTTCAAAACACTGTTATTTGTCATCAGTGTTATTACATTCTTATTACCTAGGATAACCACCAAACATAAACTATAAGGTGAAGGTCAAGCGCCCAAAATATCAACATCGCTAGTGTAGTAGCTTTGACATCTTTTTAAACACTTTTCTGCCAATTTTCTTACATTCTGCCCCACTGTGCGTACATATATAACATCATGCAATAATTTTTTATTTAATTTTTTTTTTTTTTTAATGAAATAGTTATCATGTATGGAAATACCCGAAGCTATAAAACGATTTATTTTCTGTTTGCTTCATTGACCTACGTACGTGCGATTAATGTTGTAATCTCAGTACAATTGTAAAATTTTATGATTTCAAGTCCATAAAAGGTACGAGCACTTTGGAGTATAGGTGGGTGGTACAAACAATTCTACAAATCTTCTTCTTAAGAAATATGTCAGAGTAAATGATTACTTTTATAAACAATATCAGTCATTAATTCTGTTCGTGCACGAATCTCAATAATACATACTATGGGTGCAAACACTTAGCAACAACAATCGATGAATGTACAAATTTTCTATAAACACAAGTAGAAGAACATTTTGTTTGCTTAACTTGAATAAATTATTTTCACTGGGCCAAATCGCATTCACGTTCGTCATCGTTGAACACTTAAAAAAAAAATTGTTTAATGAGTAATTGTGTGTCAACAAAAATGTATACGATATTAATTATGTTTTTAACTTGCGTATATCCGTATGTACCTTGATATTTATTTATGAAATCATTTTACCGACGTTCTACGATAGACAAATATTTGATAAAGAGGAATATTTGGAGTTACTGTGTCATATTTTATTATTTTATTATCTCGTGTATATAATTTAGAAATATCATCTTATTCAGTCACGCCTGATTAATTATATGATTATTTTTGCTTATTAACTAATTACAAGAGAAGTAGCTAGCTTTGAGAAAGACTAATGTCATAGAGTTAATTCAAAATTTGTGACATATTTCGATTTCAACACAAACTAAATGCACATATACGTCATATACGCCTTAGGCGGATACCTGCATATGTAATATCAATAAATCCATTGAGTCTGACTGCATGAATACGAATAATGTCAGAGTTCTTGTCCGCCGTATTTAATTTTTTTGGACTGAGAATGTTTTTCTGACATTTCATTCCCCAACATGTCGTTAACAAAAAAAAAAAAACAAAAACAAGTGAACGCGATTCTTGCTTTAAAAGCGTTTCAGGAATTCGAAAATTTAGAAAACAAAATATTAGCCATGCATTTTACTTACATACTTGTTACACAAGAACAAATAAAACAAGTGAATTTTATTGTCAAAAGCTGCTCAAACGTCAAATCTCAGTCAGTGTTCATGTCTACAACATAGTCAAGAAATAAAGTCAGATATACACAGGTAGATGTCCAGATATAAGTCAACTCCACAAAAGTGTGGTCTATGACATACTCATGTCATGACTTGTGTCTTGACTGATATTATGTCTCTGTGAAACTCCGTTGAATTAAAGTATAATTTACTCCCACTTTTGTTGTAAATAGTAAGTAAGTAAATAGTAAGCAACTTCAAAGTATTTAAGCTGTGTATTTACCTTGAAATAAACATTAATTTAGCAAATGACACACTCGTAAAGATTCGGTGAAACTGGCTCTATAAAACCACTAGTACTTCGGTTTTTAAATCATTAATTCATACGCACACTGAAAGAATAAAACGCTATATTCTAGCCAAAAGCGTATTTTTAATCATTCTGCAAGACAAGCTGGTACGCCAAAATCTTGGTAATAATCAACCACTTGCGAATCTGAGCAAAGTTGGCCTAGTACCAGTGGTGGTGCAGGCAGATATATCCGGGTTAATAGCCAGATAAAAAATTAAAGGTTAACATTTCGTAATCCTCGACTGGATATCAAGTCATATTCTTGTCGTAAACTTTTTAAAGAGTACTTAGCCATTTCAACAATACCAAGTGCCCCACTTAGGTCGATGTAGTAAATACGGCAACTCGTAGCACAGTGGGTATCTTGCCATATGAAACGATAATTTTTATAAGCAATATCATGCGCTATTTGCTTTAGTTAACCAACCATCGAATCGTACATATGTACATATGCATGTGTTTGTAAAACTAACGAGGCTCATCAAGTCGCATCAATATTATTAAAGCTCAAAAATCGGTCTCGAAGAGACCCGATTACATGCAGTCAATGCGATTTCTAAAATATGTATTTGCTGGAGGCTATCCCTAGCTTGCAATATAATGTCTTTATTCGTCATGTGCTAGAAACTTCGAGAATCTCGTTATAAACGAGAGACAGTCCCGCCTTTTCCGGTTCCATTACAATAAACATTTTCTAGCACACGAATATAAGCGTACCTTACGTATGAATGCCTTGGATGCCTTAAATTTTCCAAAAACGTCAAACTATAAGGTCTACAATGCTAATGGGAATTAAAATTTTTCTGGTAAAATGTTAAGATCTTAAAGCAAGAGGATTAGTAACTACCTTTCGCATGATTCAAATGAAATAGTATTGGACGGTCTCAAGTCTGCAATCCATCATATATGAAAATAGTGGCATCCCTCAAGGCTCCGTTTTCTCTCCGCATCTCTTTTTTTTCATAAATAATCACTTATCGCTAGCGACAGTACTCTCACCTTTTCATATTCGTCTCTAGACTCACAACCCTGCTCTTTGTCAGTGGTACAAGAAATGCAGCGTACGCTAAGCTTATAAAAGTCAAATTCTTGACTGTATAATAAAAAGGGGTATAAACAACAGAGTGAAATTGGATGGTTTAAAAACCAAACTCTGTCTTCTGTTGCTTAAGATTCGTCAACAATATCAAAGAATAGAACTTGCTTCGGCGAAACCAAAAGACTTTCCATTCTCGGTAAGAATGTCAATGAGATTCTGCGTTGGAATGACCAATATTACCAATATGGCAAAAAGTTTCGGATTCATCAAGCGATTCAAAGCTTACCGGCGTTGAGTACTGCACCACCCAAAAACAACAACTTTTATACTTGGTAGATAGGAACGAAAACCATATGTGCTGTGAAGTAAAAATATTCTTTTCTGATCCACAAACATTCAAAACCAACGTGCATCGGTATTTTCTATTATTATCTTTATTAATCTCTCTATAATCTTTTATGAGACACAACAAGGTCAAAATTGATTAATTCTCTGGTCACTAAGAAATTACAGACAACGTAACGAGTCTGGCGATGATCTTAGAGCTGTAATCATTCTACAACCTGATTTACATATGTATCATCTTAATAAGCTTAACCTGTCTTCAGAAACAGAGTGGGGGTCCGAACCTAAGGACTTACAAGTGTTGTGTTTTAGCTTTTCGAAGTCTTATTGAACTGAACTACAAGGTAACGTGTAGTACGATTCTAGACACCATCTTCGAATGTTATTGTCGCATGTCAACTTTGTAAAAATCTGAGGGGCGTCCTGCACCCTATCGAGTCAACACTAAGTAGGAGGATAGTATAACCTACACGAAACACTTTGTACGTAGTAGATTTTTTTGTGAGTACTACACCCATGGGTGGATGGGTGCCTGAAACTAGAAACAACTAAGAGTCAATAAAGCAGGACAATTTTTTTGTTCCTGACACGTCTACAGGAAACTCCATGCGGTAACCCAAAACGATCCTCTTGAATACCAATGCTAGCATGCTCAACAAGAACGCCATAAACGTTTCATGTATCTCTACCACTGATGTATCTACTTATCGATGACTGGCCAAACAATTCCCACTGTTAATCGTAAATGAGTCAGCTACTCGTACATCTGTATTAAAGCATCAAACACACAGTAAAGCCAAATCAATTGTTAAAGATTGAAGCACTAACCTCATGACAATGAAAAAATAAAATATTTATAGAAAACTAAAAAAAAACTGGCTGTTCTTGCTTTATATTCAAAGTGTAAGTCTGACTCAATAGTTTTATTTTTATTTTTTTGTTTTAGTCTCTACGAGAACAATGTTATCATTTAAATGGGAATAGTCTGTACGATTATTCCCATACATTGCACGTACAGAATATTAATCAGAACAGAAAGGGATTTTCCACGAATAGTGATCATGAACTGAATTCAAAATATGCAAGTAGGGATGAATGCAACTAAATAGAACTAGAAAATGAGAATCAAACTTGTTTAAAATGAAAGCAACGTTGCCCTTACTTTCATTTGGACTCCTGATGCGCATCTGGATTGTAAAACCAATGCAAACTAGTTAAGTATTTCGTTTTCAAAGAAATTACATTGAGTATGTACAACACATTGCAAACGTTGTTGGAAGTACGAGTAAAAGTAATTAAATTCTCCTCAAACAAGTTTAAGGGTATATCAGAATAAATTCTTAAAAACAAAAACCAGTTGTTGGAGAAACACCTTTGAAACGTGCACTTGTGTGTGGTCTTCTTCGAACTCATTGATGATGTACATTGAATGCGTCACCCGGTAAATGATTGAAGTCAACAAAAATATCCGGTCGAACAGGATTAATGCGTAAGCAGAACATAGATTTGTCCGAATATGCATTGGCAATACGATTGATCAATTTTCATCAATTTATTCAATTTAGATACATATGTGTATTTGTATTTATCAAAATTTATCAAAAAGTGAACAGTATGGTATGGTAAGAAAATGTTGGAAAAAATACTTCAAAGTCTAAAAATGTCTAAAAAGTCTTTCAGAATAATTCTGTAACTGGTAAATTATAAACATCATTATCTATGTATTTTAAATATGTCCATTCAGTTCTTTACCCATTAACTTACTTACTTAATGGACTCTTGTCTCGTTAAGAGTCTCTGCCTGATTCTCCAATATAGGAGTTAGCATTGTGACGTAATAATTCAAATAAATAATTACACTTGGCTACAATACACATTTTTCTCTCTTAATAACCTCGCACTAAATACTCAGTGCGAAGTGAATTTTACGTAAAAAGAATATGTTAATTGTGCCATCACGCTTTTATATCTGTTGGTGAAAAATAAATGTTGCTACCTACATACATCTAAATGAGAACAACATTAGTACGCATTGAGTCAACCAAGTGGGGTTAAGTTGTTGTTTACACTTTTATAACTACTTATGAGATTTTCATTAGCACTTTAGAAGTTAATTGGTGTTTTTTTTTCACCCGATGAACAAAATGATGCTTTCTATGAAATTTGTGAATGGATTATTTACATTTATTTTATATACCTATACTTTAAATTTTTATTTACAAAAAAAAAATACAAAAAAAAAAAAAACGTAAATCTAAATTTAAAATATAAATAAAACTAAAAATAATACATTTAACAGCAATAAATACTTAAATAAATCCCGGATTGTAAATATGCGAATGTATACGTCTAGTTCTAATCAAAAAGTCACAATTTTGTGTGTTACATTAAGTAGGTGTTAAACGCTTAGCAAGCTCACAATATGTATGTATCTGCAGGTGAAATCAACAAGTTCAAAATTAACAACAAACGAATATTAAAACTGAGTAAAAAAAAAAATATGACATCGTTGCATTTTGTCATACTTCAATCAAAAACCAACTTTGCCACTTACAACTTTTATTCTTCCTTCCCTAACATGAGCCTCATCACTCAAATTACACTGACAGTTTGCAATCTGACAATTAGTTTGACTGATATTACTGTCTGAAGTTAGATGCTCTACTCTTCACACTATTCATCGAAAACCTGATATCGTTGCTTACAGGACAGACTTTATGGAATGGTACTAGAGTACAACAACTACAGAGGTATCAGTCTCCTCAACATTAAGATCCTATCTGACATCTTATGTGAACGCCTGAAACCCTTCGTCAACAACCTGATTGGTTTCAGACCAGAAAAGTCTACACTCGATTAAATCTTCACACTTCGACAGATCATGGTAAGAATTCAAGACGTCCAAATCGATACCCATCATCTTTTCATCGATTTTAAGGCCGCATATGACAGCTTCCCTGCCAAACCCGTCAGATTGTGCAGAATGACGATGGAGAATTCTCGCTGCTCCATCAAGGTAGGTAACGATCTCACCGAGACCTTTGATGTCAAAAAGGATTTAGACACCAAAATGGGTTTAGCGGTAAACGAGGGTTAAACCAAGTACATATGTATATGCTGTCAACTAGAAGGGACACACAACATCGACGAATCGGACAGAACGCCACAATCGACGGCTATAACTTTGAGATAGTAAAGGACAGAGGACCTCTGCTCTGCTATAAACTCTGACAACAACAGCAAGAAGGCATTAGTGCGTCGGAGCACTGAGTAGTTCGATTCTCGTGCAATATCAAAGTTTTTTAATAGTTCTCTTTCTTTCAAACGTCTGACAAACATCCGAGAGTAAAACTGTCATTCGAAAAACGTGTACAACACGAATGGTCGTGGAGGAGCTAGACCTTGGGCAAATAATTGTAAGTATAGTAAAATATCTTTGCATTCAGTGAGAATATAGAATCAGTTAGTAACGACCACAGAAGAGCACTGGGATGTTGTGAATAATGGCTGTTTTATCGGGGAAAGACCCAAAGAAGCCAAAGGGCTTGTCAGGCTACAAATAGGTGTTAAAACGGCTTAAAAAAGGGGGCGTGCCCATACATGGTGTCCAGGTGAATTGTAGAGAACTTCTAGGCCTATTAATTTTGTTTTAACAAATTTTTTCGATTTCTAATAAAAAATTTTAAAAGTGGGTGTGTCAGTTCCCTCACATAGTACGTCATATCTTTGCATTTACAGCATCAAACGATAACAGACAAGGTTGTATACTATCTCCACACTTTTTTGATAGAGTTTAGCAATGTGTTCCAAGGGAATTTTTTAACTTTTCTCAAACAACTTGACTACCCCAAACAATTGCAACTGACTTGGCGAGTGAGGGAAACTTGATGGGGTTTGAGAATAGCTCGACCTAAACAAAAATTCTAAATCTAAACAACTCTTCTGCGAAACCGACACCTGTTATAGCACACTTTAATTCTCTTCGATATATTTTTAGCCACAAATGACAGTTGATTGAACCGTATTTCGCTCATTAGCAAAAAATACATACCAGCATGTATGCTTAATATATTCGTATGACTAATCGAAGATTATACGTATTATTGACACACTCTGTATTGTGATGAAAGCAATTTTGTCTAGCAAATCTATGTTAAGTGAACCTAATAGGCATACATATGGGTTTTTAAAATAAGTCATAAGAAAAAATACTTTGCAAGAAATATCCCCGCTTGGTTACAACTTTCATTGCTTTAATTAAATTATGTACTCCTACTGATATCGCATACTTTTCATAGCAATCATTTTAATCAATAAAAACGTGCTGCCTTTTGGGTATAGCCTCTATGGATACTACTGTATGTAGGAGGGTTTTACCAATTTTTTGTTGAAAATCACGAGTTGATTGGGGTTTTTACTAGAATTTTTATAACGAAAATCCTTTATTTGAATGACATTATGTATAAGACCTGCACTGTGAAATGTCATATGAGTTGGAATGTTGCCGTATTGTTACGCTAAACAACTGTCAGTTTGTGTAGGAATGATATCATATATTTGGATTTTGAAAAGAGGCCTTTCGCAAACAGAACTCGTTAAAGTATTAATCATGGTCTTCTCAGACTTTCGTACGAAGTATGAAGTCACCTCGCATAGATATCACCTCCAATAAATTAACAAATGAAGAATACTACTCATGTCTGTCAATAAATTATACAATGACATGGCGAATTCGTAATCTATAGCAGTGGTATACAACCAGTGTTCGATGGAGCGCTTTGGAAACAACCTCATTAAATGAAAGCGTATCTAATGAGTAAGCAACACCTTATCACGTTAGTTAGATAAATATTATAGAACACATAGTTTTTCGTTTCCGTTTACCTACTACGAAAGCAAAATATTGATTTTGTGTGGTGATTGGTTGTAGTTGATATTATGTACAAAGGGGTCGCAATACAGAAATGTTGCAGACCACTAATCCATATACGTAAGCGACATCTATCTAGATAAATCTAAATATAGACTGCCATACCTATACATAAAAAAAAATTAGCAAAATTCCTATAGCTATGAATACGTTCACCTAATCTACAGTACAAAGTCTATCGATTCTTTGTGCATCCATGGAACGCATTCGAAAGTATAATTGGATTGAAAATGAAAGGCGTTGCTAGTGATAAGTATTATTTTTACTTTAAAATGCAAAGTTGACACCACGCAAATAGAAATTTAAATACACCTCACGATAAACACAATTTAAAGGATCATTCTTCAAATCAATTGTTATGATTCTTTCCAAGAATCCTATTCAATATCAAGAGGTTGGGCATAGATTCCTGGAAATATTATGCTCTCCGCCCACACGGTTTTCTGTGGAAAAATATATTATGGTTTTGAAATTCCAATTAAATGATATTCTCAGTACCAAGTTCTCAAAACATCCATACCAATGAAAGAGAACATAACGTATGTACATGTACGTAATTAAATTACAAAATCAAATGAAATAAGTCATTCGCTTACAGAAACCATTGACATTTCGCATCGGTTCATGACCTTTCAATATTGAACATGAACATAAGCGCCACGATTTGGAAGTACATTATTCCAAAATAGACCAAACAATGTGGTTAATTAACAAGTTATCCCGATGGGTCTTGTTTCACTTTTGCGCGTATACACATTACCACGGCAGAAAATCAAGCAAGTCCTTTGACATTTTTGATTGATTGCATAACTAAGAGTTAATTCCAGTCTATGAACATTTGATTTAACAGTAATTAAGGCTGGAAAAGTCATTGTACTCAGTGCGTAGACACGGTTTGTGTACAAGTGGTCCAAATTAAGTCCTCATCCTCGGTAGTTCACCTCGAAACCTGTTGCTGGCTGTAAAATACTGTGAACACGAAAATGAATGGTGTCTCGTAGCTCGAATACAAAATTATTACATTCTGCCGGAGTTTGGTTACAAACTTTGTCGTAATTTGATTCATCTAAATTGACAGTTTCTATGGTACCTATATGCTGGACATTTTGTCATTGAATAAACGTAGGTATTTCGTTGTGAGTGGCCATTAACAGCGTTTTAATCGGCATCATGCTTTCAATTAAATGGTATGGCAACATTTTCTTTTGAAAATAGGGCTTCTACTTTTCGTGAAGCCCTTTTCGTGAAGCTTGACGTTGATGATCACTGAAGGCTTAAAAACAAATATTCGTTAAAGTTTGGAATCACGTTTTGAACCAAGACTTTTGCCAAGAAATGAAAGCCCAACCATGCTAAGTTATCACAGTAGAGGACTTGGATAGCCAATATAACTCAGTCCCATATCAAAAGCAGTTCTAACAGGATGCACAGATACGAACAAATACACATATTTAGCGTAATAGATTCAGAACTCAGGGCCTAGCATCTCAGCGTGTTAGGCGTGTTATATCTTCGACACGAATCAAAGGGACATGGATTGGTTGGATTGGGTGGTGGTCCCCGCTCAGTAAGGACACAATTCGACTAAAAAGAAGATCCATTGTGATGCCACTATGGAAAAACCGGATTACCAGCACCGGAGACCTACATGGAGACTTCCCAAATGGGACAGGGGGGCAGGGCAACCAGTTTCGGTGTAAACCCATGCAGAAGAAGTATGGTTCGCCGATTAGATACTACACCAGTTTGCCCCGGTGACAAAGCTTTTTATTTTGATTAAGTTTAGAAGTATTTGCCTAGGGTTTTCCTTCTCAAGACCTATAGAGCAGGACAGCTTCACAGAAAATATGGTTTCCTCATCTTCCTCATCTATGTATACAGCTTCTACAGAAAAATCATTGAAGGGAGCACGAAGCCTTCTGACATGTTTGCCTACCAGAGAGTGTCCTGTGAGGATGCCAACTATCTTTCTAAGATTTATCCTATCGACGGAAATCCTATCTGAAATCCTATCTGCTGATTTTCATACAATCCAACTCTGACCAGATTTGTTTAGAAGAGAGACATGTGCCAATATTGTTCCATCTACTGTTTGACATTCTTATGGCTGACGGTTTCTCCCTTAGCTAGCTTGTCCGCTTTGAAATTAACTGGAATATCCTTGTGGCCTTGAATCTAGCAAAGGGATACGTCGCACCTGACAGCGAACTCGTTAAGAGATCCGCGGCATTGCTTTACCAATTTGAATCGAATTATTAACGATTCCAAGACTTTTATCATTGCTTCACCATCTATATAGAAAACAATAGCGCAGCACTCTATCGTGTTATTCGGAAGCCACGTCAAGCCTTCACGGACTGCTGCGGCTTCTGCTTGAAATACACTACAGTGGCCCGTCAGTCGTGTGCTGATACAAATATCCAGTGCACTGAAGTAAACTCCCGCACCTGTTCCAGACGCTGTTTTGGTCCTGTCTGTGTAAATCAATGGCGTTTAAAATTTCTCCTGGTTCCCAAGCACTTCTGCTCAGAATTCTGGTTTTATACTTGACGTTAAAGTCCAGATAGGGGACAATGTAGTCCGAATTACTACGAATTGTGTTTAGCATTCTTGTGTGACCCATATTTCCACGAGCCAGTTGCACGGATTCCCTAAGCCGTAGTGCTGCTTTAGCCGCCATCAGCCTCCCAAAGATATCAACAGGAATAAGATGGAACATAGTTTCTAGTGCAGCTGTAGGAGCGGTTCTAAAGGGACCCATTATGCAGACGCTGGATAACCTTTCTCAAGTATTGCAATGTTGCTTTTCTTGTCTAGTGCTGTCTACCAGACGGATCGCAATGTCGTCCGCGTAGGCTATGTCATTGAACCTCATTTTACCCAAGATTAGGAGTATCTCATCCACTACCATAAGTCACAATAGTGGTGATAATACTCCGTCCAGAGGGGTACCCCCCTGTATAACGACCTTCTTAGGCAGCACCCCAGCTCATCGGCTCGATCCAATATAGTTCTCGTCAAACAAGTCAAGAAGTGTAGCAAATATAGCTTCTGTTTTGACATTGCTGAAAGCTCCATCTATATCAAGAAAGGACACCATAGTGAAATCCTTGTTCTCAAAAGATTTCTCAATAGTGCAGGGCAGTTTCTACCAATTTTCCATTGCGATATGCGTGTTGGGATACCGATAGGAGATTACTAGCTAATTTTGTTCTAATGTGGACGTCAATTAGCCTTTCCAAAGTCCATAATATAAAGAAGGATAGGTTGATCAAACGGAAGTCTTTAGGGGATGCTTTACCGGCTTTCGATATAAAGCCGCTCCTCCAGGATCTAGTGGTATTGACGAAGTTTATATAACTCCTAAAGATAATGTGGAGCCAAGGTCTTAAAGTATCAAAATCTTGCTGTAATTCCACTGGTAAGATACCATCGAGATCAGGAGATTTGTATGGAAGGTAACTGTGCACTACCCACCCATTGGATTTTTTTTTTGGTGACAACGTCCTCCAACGTTTTCTACAGAAGGTACTGTTTTTATTTTACTGCCAGGAAAATGGGAGTTATTTGAAGAAGTCATCTGTAGTGGTTGCGAAGACAAAGAAGTATCATTTACAGGTTTGTCAAAGGCTGAGCATAGTCTGCACAATTGAACGTATTTCAAGCATACAATGTCTTTGAAGTAAGAGACACTATTTTTATGATTCCATATTCCTCTGAGAGTGGGATACTGGATGTTGGGTACAACCGCCCAACTTTACCGACTCAACGAACTTAACGATCTTGTCTAGACGTTTTTCCGGGTGTCTCGGTCACTTCAAACTAGGTCTGTCTCCAGAACCAGAATCAACCTCACTACAACTAAGCGATTTACCCTCGTATATTTGTAAAGAATTGTGAGCTATAATAGAAATAAATGGTGAAGTATTAAGAACACAATAGTCTGGTATATAACCCTTTCAAACGTACTTATGTATATTAAATCATCTCCAAGTAGATACTCAGTTTGCACTACAAGTATAGGAAAAACATTTATCACATAAACTCCTGTTCATGAAGAAGACACTCCCAAAATCAAAAGAATCGATAGAATATTTTCATTGGATCCAATGGAAATAATTAATAATTCAAATGGTCTAATGAAACACATTTGTTTTCGAAAGTTTTTATGGACTAATAATATCAAAAATATCGACTATCGACAAGAAATATTAAAAATTCCTCGCTACCAAAAATTAAGGGTTAGAAAACAATTATCTAGGACATTACAAGTCAAAACCATTATCGTGTGAAGTATGGGAAATAATAAATCAGTGACACAAATAACCTTATTCTGTGGCCTTATGTCACACCAAGTACATTCATACACAAGACATTTTTTGAATTTCGACCTCAATCTTGAACTGTACATGAGTAGTAGTATTGACCAAGTTCTTGGGTATCCACTTCCATGTAATAAGGCCATGAACAAAATGTCTCCCATTCTATGTCGGTTTTCAATGCGAATGTGACTAATTTATTTGTAGGCCTTCAATACAAAAGTATCTCTTACTTCCGATTAAAATAATTTTTCCCTCCAATATCACTGATCAACAATTATTTCCTATTAAAATCGTACCCGACAAAATACTTAGTAAAAACCTTAAACGAACATGATTCACTCGAAAAATTGTAATCAACACTCGGAATAAATGGCTTTAGTTCAATTATGTATCTTTTCGACGTATGGCAGTAGTTGTTATCTATCTACACTCTACAGTAAATGTTATATGCGCACAACATATGAAATACTTTAAGCAGATAAAACCACTTTTCTTTTGTAAAATTACTGTCCATATATACAAATAATAGTTAACAGTAATATGTAGAGGGAGTTCAGATATTTTTGGAATAAAATAGAACGCACTACTGGGAGTAGGGTCAACATTCGTGACTAAAATTCATTTCTTGGTAAATGAATGATTAAATGATTTCGCCATTTCGTTTTCACCTTATTCGTGTCCAATTATACTTTTACGCTTAGTGCGCATTACATTTTAAGGACTTAAGGTTTGAAGCGTAGAGGAATTCTGAAAACTAACTACATATGTAACAGTTTTGCTATCAATTGGTATAAATTTAGTTTCGTTGGAATTAATGTTGTTATGGCAGCAATTCTATGAAGAGGGGATATACAGCGTTTCAAATGAATGGTAACGATAAAGTTAACACAATCCATTGTTAGGAGACCGAGGTCAGTGTATTCAATTAAGTATTCAAAGAGAAAGGAATCCAATTAGTCCTGCGGAATGTTCTAAGATCTTTGTATAAAGGGTAGGCGCTCTATCAAATTGAACCATTCAACAGTCAACGTTGTCCTTCAATCGAGTTGATGTAGCTAAAGGTGTTATCTACTACTGAGCAGCAAGATAACTTGAGCATGCATTTGTGTGAGCCCCTTAGTCTGTAATCTAATTGGTCCGTATCAATACAGTTTTAGGACAAGAAAATTCACCACGGGTCAAATATTTACACTAGGTCATATCTTGGAGAAAACCCAGGATTTCATAGAAACCAGCTACTCAGAGAGAAAGCATCCCTCCAGAAGGGGATACAATCGGATCAACGATCAGAAAACAGTATCTTAAGGATTTGCTGGGCAAATAGCTTTATCAGAGAACGTGTCATGAACCAATAGGTATAAATATACAATGACGGAAGTGACAGTGGATTGGAAAGGTGGCAGGTCCACAGCTAACCACACGATGCATTGGAACACGCTAACTCAAGAGGGCAGAATACGAGCCCGTCCTAGAAGCACATGGCGCAGAACAATAGAGAAGGAAGCACGACAATTGGGATAGACCTGGGGAGAGCTGAGGCACACCATGCCCCATAGGCTCGTGGATACCCTAAGACCCATAAAAAGAATGCAGGACATAACCATTTTCGGTCCCATCTGTATAGACGGTTCATAAGGAAGAAAACAAAATACTAACATAAGAACTAAACTCACATAAGTAAGTTCAAATAGAATAAATAAAAATTCAGGGACATGTAGAGTCGACCACTAGGACTTCAATCGAAGAGTCTTTTTGTGGGTTCATGCCATCTGCGATGCAAGATGACCATAATCAAATGGAAGGACGAAATTGTTTAAATTGTTTGAGGCTATGCTTAAAGTCATTAAACCCCATATCTACAATGAAGCCATATATGTATTTGGACGTGTAAAAGTGTTTTCGGTAAGACATAGTGTAGAACAACGACCCTATTGAATTGTGACGGTCATGATTGGTCTTGACATATGCGTAGGGTCTATTTAAACTTCCTACCGTCAATATGCACTTACATATGTCATCATATCATATCAAACATAGCACTATAAAATCAATGTTGGTTTTGGTACAACTTAAACTGGAATTTTGATGACTTTACGACACTTACAGACGAGTTCTGTGTTATGGATATGTCATATATAACATCTTATCTCCGGCAGCTAACAAAGTTCAAAGTCGATTTTCATCGTGCTCAGGAGTGACTTTAACTGGACTAGTCGAATGTACAACAAAACTCCAAACCAAAACCAGTCGAAGGTGTCATCTTAAAATTCTAAAAATCTTAAACTGTCGCGAACTCATCGGGTTTTGTCAGGATCCCTGGCGACAATGAAATGAGATCTTAAAAAATCTCTTTAAACAATACCCAGATCACGACTCTTTGTGATCGGAACTTAATTACTTTGGGCCATCTTGCCTTCTCGATCAGTGCTTCCATTAATAATGGGGTTTCCTTTGAACGTAATCATTTATGGATTCAATCTTCGGATTCCAGAGAGAGCGGCTACTTCTAGATCTATATTTGTACTTACATAGCTGGATGGACTATTACTATGAATTATTGCCATCAGAAGTAGACAGTCTTGTCTTCATTTCATGCCTTTACCAGGATCTATATAGGCAAACAGAAACTATGTAACTATGTATAGAATGAATAGAATGAATAGAATGCCAAAAATTTTAAAATGAAAATTTTCTTCGATTATTCTGGACACCACCCATGGAAGACACAATGTAACCTAAAACACCCCAGTTCCAAACCACAATTTACTATTATATTCCATCAGCTCTCCCATTTTCTAATTAATGATGGGCAATTGTAAATGTTCATTAGAAAACTGTATATTGTTAGGCGTAAAATAATAGTTAAAAAAAAACACAAAAACAATGAGGCTTTCACAATGAAAGACAGCACAGAAGCTGACAGCAATACATACATACGTAGTCTTTGAAGTCGAAGTCAACTGTAATTAACATCAAAAACATTCATTAAGGCTCTGGACTCAACAGGAAAAGATTTCACTTCTATGTTTAATCTCAGTTACAGTAAAACATGCAATGTCTGTTTTTTTACTGGACATTGCGTCGTTGATATCACATATGACTATCATAGCCACACTACTCTCAGATGGTCTTAAAGGGGTAAAATACCACAAGACCTGTCTTAAAAGGTCCTCGATTAAGACGATTTGTGAAGTATGAACAATTAAAGTTCATTTTCAATTAGATACGGATAGAATCTGCTATCCAGTGTTCATTATTCCTCAATTTCAGTCATCCATCTTGCAATGTTGTCGGTACAGTGCAACCAAGTCGTCAAATGTAACGCACAGTGAGCGACTCATTAAACGAGCATACATAGCATATATATATACTTACGCGCAAATAACGACTGCTGGAGTGAAACTGGTTTCCCCCCTTTAGATGGCATTGCTTTGCTAAGACTTGTTCAATAGTATAAGAGAGCCAATGGTGTAACTAGACTTTTCCAGAGTTTCTTCCGGCTTTGAATAGTAGCGTTTGGTATTTCCCAAGTCATTTGTTACAGATGCGATCGTAAGTATTGCTGCACTAATTCAAAATAACAATACAATAATAACAATAAATCTTCGATCAGAACCACTAACTGTCATACCTATAAGTTGTCCTAATAAGAAACAATCAGACTTATTCTTCGATACAGAAACAGTTTGTAAATGCTATCTTTACTTTACAGTTCTCTTGTTGTAAAGTTTTAAAAACTTCTCAGTAGGACAGAGACGAAAACCTATTAGTAAATAATTACAAGGAGTGTTTCGATATATTTATGACACCAACAAGCCACACACGAATACTATAGTATCACATGCCCAATTTCCGGACATTGACATCGATTTATGGGGTTCGTTCCTTCATCACCTATTACTCCTAATTAGTGAGTGTATTGAGTGACACAAAACATGAATCATACTGACAGTCGTCATGACACCTATATACATACGCATATACATACATATGTTTACCTACATAAAAGGCGGCCTGAAAAAAACATCCAGCGAAACATGACACAGCCGGTGTGTGTATCTAAACCACTGCCACATGGTTCAATGTAGCTTACCGAAGAAGTAGAATAAATAAACAAAACCTGGCGTGGGCAGACTGCCCTGGGATTCAATTTCACCCACGAACACACGAGCGGTTATTGATTAATTTATTTTTTTGTCTAAAACAAGACATTCCCGCTAGAAAAATGACTACCTTCCCTGAGACTTTGTTTCCACAAAAAAAATAGTTCAATTGTGTCTTGAAATTGATTTCAAACTGCCGCCGCGCTACTCATGTGAAGGAGGTCATTCCCATGCCGATACAGAAAGGCATAAGGTGAGTGCTCTTTCCCTGGTGACAGGGTGACAAAAAAGAAAAGCTGCTTATTCGGCAACAAGCACCACCCATTCTAATCATACCAGCCGATTGTTAATTCAATTGAACCTAAGTCAATCCAATTGGCGTTCAATTTGCCTCAATTACATTACGCACAGCAGTACGACGCGACCGATGCGTCGTCGTGGGGCTTGTCTCAGAGGTTCTCAATATCACACACAATGCACAGTAGCAGAGTGGTGTCGTCTTTGGGATGACACTTGTGGTGCTCCCAAAGAAACTACTTTTGCTGCTTGATTGATTCAATCAGGCGAATTTATTCAAACTGATTTGTCACTGTATCGTGTCTGTAGTGTAGTGAATTTTTTTCCTTAAACTGGGAAGTCAGAGTTTTTAATTTCCAATACCGCTGATTGGGGAGCAACGACAATTTAAGGCGATTTTGCGGTCTTATGACATGTAGTAGGAAAGAGTAATGAGATACTATTTGATGTGTCGAATTAGTTTTTATTTGTCGTAAACTAAGTCCTGTCATCTAAGTCATAAATCAAAGAGGTTACATGAGGTTACTATGGCGGTTTCAATATATTTAAAATACTTTAGGTTTTGAGTCAATAGGAGAGTTTGCACACATACTGACCGATAGTAGCACTGTGATGGAACATCTACTTCATTATACTTATTCTAGTATTCAACTGACACAAATATCACAAACAAGTGCCCTACCAAAGAGGTAATCTTAAGGAGTTTAATATTTGCAATCTGGACGCACGCAAACCTCATGTTTGCTGACTTTCAAAAGCACATTGTAAAAAGCATGCATTGCATTGTAATTTTTTTCACCGAAATACGATAACTTTTCATGTTGTTTGAAAACTTTGTGATTTTAAGTAAACTTTTTAAAAAGTAGACGTGTCCCTATGGAAAAATTTTGCTAAAAATTGGACCTAGATTTTAAAAATGTATATCACTAACTTACTATAACTTTCAAGCCTAAAACTGACACCACTTATTCCATATAAATTTGAAGTTTTCATTTAAAAATGTCGAAAGAATTTTCCGCAGCGATTGCGGCCATTTTGAAAATTTCCTGTCATTCTTTGACATATGAACATATGCCATACATATTTAATAAGAAATTTCTTCTTTTGTTCGCTAAACGTAAAATTTTTGAAATTTTTGTCAAATGATCGACCAAGTGAAAGTCGCATGAGAGTCCTCTTCTTCGGTTGTAAGGACTGAGTTCTTTGCATACTTCAGCTTTTGTGAAAAGACTTCAATTTAAGTCCGGATCTAAAATGGATCTAAGATTGTAACCGTAACACGCTGATTAGCCTCATTTTTAAAAAAATATGGTACAATGTCCCTACCAGACCGCACCAAACTGTGCATTTTTCGAGATGTAATGGTGTTTCGATAATCTCATGTCAATTTTACTTATTGACATACCCATTGAGCCAAAAATGAGATTCATCGCTGAACACAATTTTTCGATAACATAGCGGATCCAATGTCAGTTGATTTTACGCCCTTTTACCGAAATTTCGACGCAAACGATAAGCTTTAATTCTTGCATGAGCTGGATCTTGTAAGCCTTCAAATCAAGATCTTTGCGTAAAATTGTCCATGAAGTGGACAAAGATCAAGCTGTCGTAAAGGATGTCGAACCAATAAATTTGGATTTTCTTTGAGACTCCTAAACGGATGTAATAGCGGTCTCAGATGGTTGATTATGTCGGGTGTAATATGGTTCAAGTGCTCTAGAAGTTTGACAGAACTATTATTTCGGAACCAAATTTCTCAAATTTGTTAACGTTGTTGAAGCCTATACGTCATCACGACATTATTGTAAAGACTATTGAAAAAAATTGACACTGACAGTTTGCAATGTGACGATTAGTTTGACAGATATAACTGTTTGAAGTTAGTACTGGGTTACAAAACCCCCTTTAGATTCTTAATTACGGTTTCTAAGGACAGAAAAGGCTCTCCTTCCATAGTCGAGCTCTTTTTCACCAATTCGTCTGCTGTGCTATCAAAATTTCTAGGAATCTGACTGCCAATGTATAGAACTACTCAGCTTGATCCCGTGGTCTAAAAGACTCCGCCATAGCTTATTTTAAACCCACCAGTGTTATTTTCAATTACAAAATCTCGAAGGTTAGTATTCGCAGACCGAAAACACAAGCGTCTATTTTAATATCAAATTCTAAGAATAGCACTCAATAGTAGCAGACATGAATATTGGTTTTACTACTAAAGTACATTAGTAGACGACAAGAAGACAAAACAATTGTGGTGACAAATCTCCTCCTTGTGGTGGATCGCATTTAACTGATATTACTCTTGATGGAAGGATTGCTCAATTATAGCAAATTTTTATATCAAATAGTTTTCTTGAGTGACGTCGATGAATATGCCGAAACAGCCAAATTAACTGCTACACCAGACCATGTAAGGCAAGTTTTTAAAGCCAGCGATTTAGCAACAACGAAGGAAGGCTACTATGCGTCAATGTTAAGATAAACTATCTAAGGGTGGCACCGATTAGTGTTTGTTCTTGATTTAAAAATTCCCAAGGCACTTGATATTCTTGAATGAATAATAAACGATCTATGATCTCTGAGACTTCGATCAATCACTGCATGATCGATAATAGAGAGGGACGATACAAACAGATGGCTTCTACAATTAGCCCCGGGATCGCGCTCATCCGCGAAGATTTATTTAATTTTTTTTTTTTTTCATTTCAATGAGAACGATTGAAGATCAAGGCGATTGAAATGAGACATTCTGCAAGCATGGCAAATATTCATCTCTGTGGTACGTATTGGGAAAATTAAACGCGCATTAATTTAATTACTGTACCTCGATGGGAGTCGACGCAGGAGGTAAATATACGCCTCATGTTATACATATATTCACCCAAAGTATACCACAACTAATTTCTAATTGCATATCGTCTGTCCTTGATATTGAATTAAAAAGTTTATTTCCACGCGTATATCTTCCTACTCATCACACCCACTATTTCCTTCTTCGTCCTCCTCAGACGTACAAATATTTCTAACGAGTTGTAAGCAGACCATTTCTATCAAGAAGCCAGCCCATCCCTATAGTGTATAGTGTGGAAATACTAAAGATAAATTTATACTTCACCGAACTGCCGGTATGGCAAATTGATATCGATTGAATCAACAGAGGATGTTAGTAGAAAGATACGAATATCATATATCAAATTGCGTTGAATTTATCCAAAATTGGATACTGTGTCGGGTGGTGTTTATTTATTTTTGGTTTATTTACTAGGATTTTAGTATTTAATGCGAACCTAAATATTCAGCGAAGTGAAGTGTTAAAAATGAAGAGTTAAATGGCTCTCCCACAGGAAATCGTGGGACTGTGGTGTTTTAAATGATCTCGTCGTGACAGCATGATTATTTATTTAATAAAAAAGTATCTATGCACATTTCGATGCCAAATATCTAAAAGCAAACAATTTACATACAAGTGTGCGTGCCTCATAAATTTTTACATCTAAGCAAAATACGACAGCGGACGTGTCTTTAGTTTATCACATTCAACATTCGCGTGCATTTCGCTGAAACGTATTATGCACAAGCCCGATTGTATAATTGTGTTTTCTCTCAAACACTTTTTTTTTGTGACAATTTTTCAATGTCAAAAAGTGTCAAAAAGTGACATATACAGTAGTACAGTACAGACATATTGCACAGTACAGACATATACGGTGCAATGTTTGAAATTAAACGTCAAAACGACACGCTAGTTGTCAATTCAAATTGATTTTTGCATATTCTACATTTCCTTTACATTAGTTAAGAAGCGCAATTAAAAATATTTTCAGCAAAGAAGAAACGGAAACAAGTGGTCAACGCTGCGATAAGAGCGAGCTTGTTTGTAATAAATAAATAAAATCTTACAAAAAAATCTGTCAGACAAACCTTGTTACATTGTTTTCAGTAGAATTTTCTTTGACTTACGACTAATGACAGAAATTGTTTTCAACATGTTGTGTCTTACCTAAAAAGAAAAAGAAAAATAGTTATCAGTAAAAGATTTGATTTGAGGTTAGATTTTTAAATAAAAATGTAATAGATTTTGTTTTCGACATCATTTCGGTTCTGTCAAATATACAACTTTCATTTTAGACAATATTTTGATGGTACATACGACCCTGTTCACATAGGACTGACGGACTGATTTTTTTGGATGTTTCCGTGTTCAGATTGATAATCCTGTCTGATTGGACAAGATCTGGAGGAATAATAAAAGTAAGAAAATCAAAGCGGTAGGGATACCTTCAGGTCATTGCCATCTAAGGAAGCACGCAAGCATGACATTAGGATTTATCGAACATTCATGTATGCAGGTATTACGATGACCTAGAAGTCTCAGAGGATATTATTCATCTACTCTATGAATGTCAGGCATTGCCCGGAGTAGACTAAAGTACCTTGGAAGATATTTATTTAATAATAATTAAGAGAAAGTTGTACCTTCGAACCAATTTAATGTCATATTTATGTAGATTCGGTAGGCAAATTAAGTGTATGGACGAATCGGTTTAGGTTTTTTATCGTGAAGCATCCCTAGAGATCGCGATGGCCCTATTATGATGTCTAGTGCTTTATGACAACCTCATAATTCTACTCAACTTACCCTAACCTAACATAATCTAACGCCAAAGTGCCAAAATGTAAACCGGTTTGGACAGACCGAAATGTCAACAATGGAGGAACTCTTGGGAATATTTTGTTAAGTTATGACTTTATGAGGTTTGCTTGCTGTAAAGAGTGGGCCATCTGTTGGTTTCTTTTTGAATCACATGTTATTTTGACACTAACAGCTCTTATGCGCTCAAAAAATTGACAGAAACTAAGTATTATATTTTCGCGGTCCAAAATAGATCTATTTACGCTCGCACAACGTTGGAAAATATAGCAAAGTTACTTCCAAAGTAAATGATGTGTTGCCGAAACAGTGCGAATTTTGAAAAGAAATTTCGATCGAAATAATACACCAACTGCAGCTGGTGTACGCAAGTTTATGATGAAAATTCTCAAGACTAGTTTGCTGATTGATATGTAACTCAACAGAGAATATTGCAGGTTTTTGGAGTGGCGACATTAATGACCAATTTTTCTTCCACGACGACAATGGAAGAAACGTTACAGTCAATGGAAAGCGCTACCAATAACCATGATAACCAATTTTTCATGGCCAGCAATTGAGGGTTTGGACTTGGGCGACCTGAGTCGTTTTGGTGATGTTGCATGGCCGACACGGAGTTGTAATTTGACACCGTTGTACTTTTTTTTTTTTTGTGGGGTGCCATTTAAGGTCGATGCTGCTAAGCGATCAGTCCAGAGACGATTCAAGCATTTAAGAACAATAATGGTCAAGCTATTCGTGAAATAGGAGTCGAAACCATCGAACATATATTGAACAATTGGGTGTACAGGATGGCTCACTGACACGGTAAATGCCTACTAGTTGCCCTTGACATCTCCAAACCTTACATGATAGGGCGTGTCACAGTGCCCTCTTAAGCTAAATCCAAGCTAACGGTATCGGTTGCATCTTCCCTCCCATGGAAGATGCTACCGACATCATGGATTGCAAGCTTTTGGAGTAATCGGTACATACAAGTTGTATTGGACGGATATACTTTGACCTCATATCTGGGCTCAGTCTTTTCTGAGACCCCGAGCTGTGGAGACTCACCGGCAGCCTATGTCTATCGAGCTCCACTCCGATAATGACGCTGTCATTAATTGGGTTGCGAAATACCGAGTCGAAAGTTCAATAATCGTGTAATGCCATGGATTCCTAAAGAGGTTTAAACCTTTTGTCAATTCTGCAGACTTGGCTACTATCTATAAAGCTTACATTCATAAACTCGAATACAACTCACCTGTTTGAACGGGAGCTCCCATCTGCACAATGAAATTCACCAAAATCGTCTGTGGAGGCCATGACCGAGGACACGTTATCAGACAAGTGTCAATAAATCCAGACTTGTAATCAAATTTAGTGAGTTCTTGATCTTCTCGATTTATTTTGGAACGGGATAAAAGATTGGGTAAGATCTTAAGCGCAGCCTGGTTATCGCTACAGACGCAGATACGACACCTAATTTTTACAATACATATGATCCATGACGAACCATTCGCTGGGAAATCAGACACATACTTGCGTAAAGAGTAGTTAAGTCTTGTATTATCCAATCCAGGCTTAGATTCGGGTCGAAGCTAGTCCTGAACTCAAGAAAATTCTACTTTCTGTCATAACACTTTGTGTCGCGGGTGTCTTCTGTCAAAGTTGAATTGGACGCATCTTTTCGTTTGCCTGACTCTCTGCTTGGAAAATTCTGGAACAAATTTCCAGAGCTCTTAAAGAATTTAAAAGAATTGGTAGATCATTAGATCTAACGAAATGAATGGAGTGACGACTCAGTAATCTAATGTTTTCCACGTTTGGCATGTAAATTACTCACAAATTTTGCTGGAATATCAGAGCTCCTTAAGATATTTCAACGATTTTTTTGCAGTTTTGGTCTGAAACTTTAAGCCAACTCACATGCTCGAGCGGGAGGTTCAGGTAACTTATTAAAGTTTACTAGAGCATTGATGAAATGTTGCATGCTTAGCGCTTTTCTACCCATACTTCCCCCATAATTTAGAGTCGTATCAAAAATTCAGACAATAGTCCTAATTTTGAATCAAGGCTCTTCTTAAAATATAATCGACACATGGCTCAAAAGAAATGGTCTAAATTATCAATCCCTGCTCCATTGGCTGCTTTTTTTTTTGAGGGTTCTGTAGCGACAAAACTATAACTACGTATGTATGTCTCCAAACGGTCGACCACTGCTCATGAGTGGTTACTTATTCTTGAATAAGTAGTAAATAACTTGAAACGGCAACCTTCTACTACTATGTCGTTTACAATTTTCAAAAAACAATTTGTTAAATGATTTGCAACTGCTGCGAAGAATTTTTAAACGACGAAGCTGGGCAGGTTTAATTAATTTAAAGTTGTTATTCCCAACAACCGGTTTCTCAGTGACTTTGTTTCTAGAACTACGATCGATATCCAGGTCGTATTACATTTACACGTGTACTTGTTCTTTTCATACATTTTTACACCGTAGATAATTACATAGATACATTCATAATTTACCACCAATTACATGGCCCATAATCCAGAATTTTTAATTAAATCAATTACAAATATAACCACACATTTAAAAAAAACGTTTCTAATCAATAAAATTATGTTTACGTCAGACCTATCAAGTAAAATTGAATAAAAACGTCTTCATAATATATTTAAGCATGTGTTGAGTTCACTGTATTTCCAAATGTGTATCTAAGCAAATGTTAAAGTTCAAACAATAGCTCTGATCTGATATGCAACTGCGTAAATGAATTCTGCATCAAAATAAGAATTTATAAATCTTTTTCTGGTGATAAAGCAGGTTTCTAAGAAAACAGAAAAATATAAAAAACAAAACCAAATTAAATATTCATCTAATGAATTTCTTCTTTTAAAAGGTCAAGTTGCATTAAAGACTACCGATGCGAATATATATGTAAATACATCTTTTGGTTTTCAATCATAAGTTGATGACAGCCTTCGTTTAAATTGTGCTGACATTTCCATTAACCCTAGGAATTGAAGGTAAGGTTTCGGTGAAGCTAAACAATTTTGTAATCTTAAATGATTTTCTAGTTGTAGATACTTTTTCTCCAAGGCAATTTAATGGAAATCAACTAAATGAAATTGAATGTTTAAGAGACTTGCTAAGAATTACTATCTGTTTGTATAACTGATGTGAGGAGAGTCAAATTACCGGTCAAGTTAATTATTTTAATTACTTTTTCATGTAAAATGACATTTAAACGTGCCTTTAATGAATTTGATAGAGTTCTTGTTTATTGCTGCTTCTTTAAATT
The DNA here is from genome assembly GCA_905220385.1 of Xylota sylvarum. Classification (NCBI taxonomy): domain Eukaryota; kingdom Metazoa; phylum Arthropoda; class Insecta; order Diptera; family Syrphidae; genus Xylota; species Xylota sylvarum. Next base: position 33,458,240 of record LR999960.1, read on the forward strand.
CGTTTATCTTGCAATAATTAATTCCGTTTCCTACTGTTCAGCTAATAAAGATACTCATTCGGATCTAGTTTGAGATACAAACAAATTACACAAATATACCACTTAAGCAATTTAACTAGATAAAAACAATAATATCTAAACATTGCATCCGATATACATAGCTCAGCTATTATTTGGAGAACGGAAATCCACGGAACGGATGGCAGATAAACAAAATACAATACACTGCTAAATAAACAATTAAAACAAAGTGTTTGCATTTTTGACTCTGCAAATTGTTTTGGTTTCTGACGAATCATCGATTTTCGAATAAGTTACATAAAGTCCAGTGGTGGTGCTTTTTTTTTCTGTCGCTATTAAATTACAGAGATTCAGATAGTTGCTTCCTCATGCAAAGCCCAGACTGGTGGTTTAAACGTTGCAAATAAAATTTCCATAATTTTTTCTAATGTGGAATGGTTTTTATTTTAGCTGATAGCATAGCGTGCAATCAATTTCATAGAGACAGCAATTAAGAAGTGATTTTAAAATCAATTAAATAATTTACGAATCGTCACAGTAAATGGAAACATTTCATGCGTAGTGAACAAACTGGAGAGAGGGGATCTGGAATGGATTTTATCTTAAAGTTGTACAATGACATCAAAGGGTAAAGCTCAAAGTGATTGTCAGAGGTTAAGGTAAACAAAATTGTACTATAACTAAACTAAAAAGAAAGAAAGCGAAGAAATTTCTGTAAATACCGTTTCTAAGTTAGTGCAAGTCAGAAGAAGACTGTTAAAAGCAGTCCTAAACCACATTTCTTTGGATTTGTTTATTTAAATTTGTATCTCGTCTAAATGATGATTACTCTACGGGGCTTTGACGGTATTGTTCCAATAATTCTAAAACAAAATGCTATCATGTCCTCGGTCTTACTTTAAAGAACCTGTTCGAACTATCCCTAACTTCTGGGATGTTTTCTTAGTTTTGAAAAAGAGCTTTTATCGCACAAAGCTCTTTGAAGAAATCGTATCCAATAGGTTAACCTTCATCTGTCGCAACATCATATGCCAAGACCAGCATGGATTCGTATAAAAATAAGTCGACAGTCACGAACTTGTTAAGTTTTGTGCATAAATGCCTTACGACACTAAAAAGTGGTCAAGATTGTATATACACAGACTTCACGAAGGCCTTCGAGCAACTTGCCCATTATATTTAAACTTAAAGTTTATGGTTTTTGGTTTTACCCACAAATTTATCGAATTGGTAAACTCTTACCTTAGTATGAGATCTTACCAAGTCAAGTTTAGAGGTACAGTCCATACTGGTGTTCCACAGGGAAGGCACTAAGGTCCAATTCTCTTTATACTCGCCATCGATGATATCTTACCAAGCCTTAATCATAATGATATTCTTATTTATGCTGACAATATGAAAATTTTCAGATGTATAAATGTATAAATACCCGCAAGTGTCAACATGATATAGTCTCTGTCATGTTAATAGTTTCAAGTAACTTGCCGTATATTTTGACTCTAGACTTGCACTCAACATATTGCAACATAGACTTGCACGGCGTGGAATCGACCGATTTGGCTCATTTTGAACTGAAGCACTTACGGCTCCCATATTTTCGATACTTCGACCGGTGCGTTGTTTCACTGGCACAGGAACATTCAATAGACAATATGTTTACTCGAATTTATCCACTAAACCTGTGCGTAGCCTCAGTCCGGTGGGACGATAATTACGACCGCAAAGCGCTTTTAAAGTTCCGACCACTGACTCAGAATTTCGGTAGTAATTTTTAATAATTTCCAAACGTTGCTTGTCCATAAACGACGCCAGATGTGCTATCAAACTAGAACAAGAATACAAATACAAACCAGGAGATCTTGTAGTCCCGGAAAATACTTGACTTAATTCCTGAAAGGGACATGTTTTGCACTATCCTCAAAAATATAGACAGGGAATATGGTATGGTGTTCTGGTATTGAACCCTAGATGTCTAGTCTAGTACACCGACGGATCGAAGAAGGAATCTGGAGTTGGAGCTTGCGTTTTTGGAGTCAACACCAATGTCTCGTTCCCTATGGGAACGCAACCCACTGTGTTACGAGGACAGTTGGGTGTTTCCTTGAGCAAACTACATCCACATTTATACGTTGAAACTCATTGAATGACCAATGGAGTATTAGTTTTTTTTTTAAATTTTGGTTAAATTAGACTAGCCCGTGATGAGGTACATTAAGATCAGAAAGGGGTTCATTATGCTTGCCAGATCACACCGCCTACCCCTGAAACCATTTAATATTTACGAAAAAAGTGCCTATTTTAACCTTAGGTACAGACTTCGTCAGGATCTCAAAATCATTGAAGAGGAATTCACCTAGTACATATTGTGTAGGATACATGCATACAGATACCAGTGGTTTCTTCCATCTCCATCCTATGGGTTTGCCTTTGATATGATGCGAGAGATTTGATAACCGTTTACTGGCGATCTATACAGCCATATATAAATACGATTAAGTAATAACCGGCAGTCAGTTAGTGCCTTGATGAATAGGACTAACTTCAGCTGGAAAACGCTGCAGTTACTTGGGATTTATAATGGAAAGATGAACATAGCCTGAGAAGACTTCGACATCGACTCGATTTCACAATCACCATAAAGCTGATTGGTCCAGTTTCAACAGAGTCCTCTACTAGTACACAGTTTCTACTCTAAGTGCAGCTTCTAATGAATCGCATCCAACAATTAGATGCAAGGCCTTGAGTAGAGTTGACTCCTTGACGTCTCCTGTGTTAATTAGTGAGTAGAAGCTAAAGAGGCTAATGAACAGTTTCGAACTATGAAATCTCTGCTACCGGATTGCATCTTTCCGACGCATTTACAGGCAACTTTGGAAGTGAAATCTTGTTCTTGAAATCTTGTAAGAGCAAATGAAGTGCCGATCTTCAGTCATAAAAAATAATTTTCTGAACTTTCCTTATCACGCCTTACTTATCTTTTCGGAAATTCCATGAACATAGGTACTACGGACAACAATTCGTCATCAGCTTAACTATGTATGTACAATGGCTAGACATATTTTTAACACAAGACATTAGAATTCCAGACATTGACATTGCCATTCAAACCCCGATAGTATTAAATACAACATGCGTCCCATCTTTACCATCGCCACTGATTTGCGTCTTTGTAATACATACTTTGTTTCTTCAAAAGAAAAGCAATTGTTTTCATCTTGTTTATGACCTTCAAATCACAAAACAATACAAAAAAATAACTTGACATTACCATAACAACAAACAACCAATCAATACTGGTCTAATTAACCGAACCAATCCCCCAACAGTAGAAAATCAAATCTCAACTATCACAGATTTCTCCAGAATATGTGTATCTCACAATAAATTGTGAAATTGCCAGCGGAAAGATGCAAAACAACTCTGGCTGCGCGCACACAAAAACTATTCATATCTTTTTATTATAATTGGAAACTAAATATCAAAGCAAACCGGCTGATAAAGAGGAAAGGAAACAGAATAATAATTTCACATAACGCATTACGTGAACATGGCAGTTTATTGCATATGTAGTGCATAATGTATCTAACACCAAATCAATTGACCTTTAACGTGATTTGCAAGCAACAAATCAAAATATACCAACCCATGTGCAAAAATAACAACAAAAAGATACAAATGAATTAAATATAAACATAAACACCAACTGGACATCGAAAAGAAAATAATTGACGACGAACCATTCAAAGCAAGTCTATCTATGAATGACAAAAACTTGAAAGTTTGTCAGTCGAATAAATTTTGAAAATAAAATTTATTTTTAATTTTTTTACGCACACCAGCAGCAGCGGAATACACCGGTCTAAGTTAATACTAATCTCGCTGCTGCGTAGTAGGGGGGGGGGGGGCGGGTTTCAATATTAAGTGCTAACGTACCCAAAGTCTTGGTGACATATTATAAATATTCAGCAACTAGCGGAAGCAAAAATACTTTTTTTTTTTAAACTATTACAACACTATTGGCAATGGGACATGAATAGAATATCGAAGTTTATTAAAACCGAATGCAGTCCATATTGTAGTACCGATTGCATTTGGTATAGTCTATTCCATTTCTGTACATTAAGGTCAGTGTGACAGCATCATGGTTTGGAAAAGTGTTATGCATCACCCAAGTGCTGTGTACTCTACGTATAATTAAAAGAAATTAAAGTAAACATGTAGTAAGGGCGTGTATTACAAGTACAAAGTGGTTAAACGGGAGTAATTCGATTGGAATTATCAGTCATATCTGTCGATTTTGCTTCTGTCACTTTATATTTGACAGACGTCAACAAACATTGCGATTGCATCACGAAGAACAGGAATGCACAACAACTAATATTCGATTATGGCCATTCGTGGTTAGACTAAATGACACATATGACACATTACCATGCATCCACTCAACGTTTAGAAGAAACTGGTTCAATTGGAGTTCGGTCAAGGCCACCAGGATAACATTTTCATTGAAAAACATTGGCCGTTTTCGAAAATGTAATCTGCATCAAAAATGCTTTTGTAAAATGTTCTTAAACGCATAATTAGTTAATAAACAGAATCACAATTTTCAACTGCATTAGCATTATGTTCGACAATGCAGTTTCCGCAGGTCTTATGTTCGGTGACGCGTTGTCATGTGATTTTTTTATCATCACACTTGAAAGGATTGTGCGAAACTCACAAGTCCACACCGGACGCACAATCTTTCAAAAGTATGTGCAACTACTAGCGTATGCCGACGATATTAACATTATTGGCAGAACACAGCGGGCTGTCACTGGTGTGTTTGCTAATATTGAAACGGAAGCTGCCAAAATGGTTGTAGCGATAAATGAGGGCAAAACAAAGTATATGCTGTCAACAAGAAGGGACACACAACATCGATGAATTCGACAGAACGTCGCAATCAACAGCTTCAATCAATTTTAAGGTACTAAGGGACTTTGTCTACCTTGGCTTTGTGACCTTGACTTTGTAACATTTCAGCAAAAATTAAACGAAGAATAACTCTTACACATCGCTGTTTCTTTGGACTGAGACCTAGATCATCCCAATCCTGCTTTACGTCGCTGAAACTTGGACTCTATCTAAAGTGGATGAAGATATCCTCAGTCGCTTCGAGAGAAAGATTCTTTGTAAACTTTTCAGTCCCGTTTGTTATGGAGGATGAGATTCAAATACGAAGTATACGAGCTGTACAGCGACATCGACCTAGACATGAAACTACGCATCAGTCGTCTAAGATGGCTACGACATGTAGAGGGGATGAACACAAATGCTCCGGCCCGTAGTCTTCGAATCTAACCCGGACAACGCAGTAGAGGTAGACCTCGTCTTAGAGTGCGCAACTGGAGGCATTTAGCTATGCACCAAACTGTAGCGCCACCTAAGAAGAAGAAAAAGGTGTAAATACACCAAAAACATCCAAAACTCGAGCACATGGAGGTCGTTCTAGCGACAGCTGTTCCGTTGCCAACTCATCCTTCCCAAACTGGTCAAGTAGCTCCAAACAGTCTAAGAACTGCAAGTTGACCATGAAGAGAGTAGGGACGAAGAAGTAGGTCGAACTATGGACAGTTGTATGGGACCACCCAAGTACGCGACAAGTCATCGCCAGTAAGGACAAAAGTTTGCTTCATCGGTCAATCCAGAGGCGTCATCCGTTTCGACTGCTCTGCTATCACCCTCCGAACCGCCCTCTATGAACGACGACTGGGTAAACTCGTCCATTGAGGTTGCAGAGGCGACGAGCCTTTGCTACTCACGGAAGAAGGAGACTGCGCTACATGGAACGTCGGGTGATGTAGAATTTTACGACTCAGAGCTTCACTACTTTAGTTAGCGCTGTAGTACATAGTCCGGAACTAACATCACCATTGCCCAACTTTGCAGAGGACAACACAAAGACGACGACTTCACACCAATATTGGAAGAGGATTGCGTTACGCCTTATTAATCGGGTTATGAAGCGTGACGCCAAGTCCTCTACGGACAGAGAATGTGAGGTTCTGTATAGAGTTCACAACACGCTCAAGCTTATAGTCTCCTGTAGGGTTGACAATAGGTTGACAAACCCAAGGCAAAAGGAAAGAGGAATATGTTATTTGTATCACGAGAGACGAGAGGTGTTTCAATCTACTTTACAAAGTATCGATACATTTACGAGTATCCTGACATTTAAAAGAAATACCGAGATGCCTTCAAGTTGCATGACCATAAGTAAATTCTTTTCAGAACTTGACTTCTATCATGCTATTGTCTTCGTTTTTCTTTGATTAGGCGTGTTCCATTAAAACCCGACCCAATTGACCTGACTTACTTGCCATTTGCCATTGTTGTACAAAGGATTGAATAACTTCGCAAAAGCTCAAAAGGATGACATCAAAACGCCCTCACCATCCGCAAACCATTAAAATCCGGAACTGACTCGAAATATTTTTTGCTTTACTCTAAAATAAACAAAACCAACGATGTATATGGAGAAAGAAAAGCAGCAGCTAGCGTAAGAGACAACAGATAGACAGAGAAAGACTCAACTTTGTGAGATTTGTTTATCTTGAGGTTAAAAATAGTTTCTTTTTGTTTTCCGTTTGTTTATATTCTACCAGCTTTCATCTGTACCATACAATAGCGTGCACTTGGTTTCAATGGCATTCTCAGGAACTCACAACCCCTGTGTACGGATGTTTTGTCAGTAGACAGGCGGCACGGAAGGTGCTTATATCTGGCATAAGTAGTGCAAATTGGAAAAGCCACCCCACACTGTGTGACTCGGTTTGTGCAACCTAGAAACTACTACGAGTACATTGTATGATTTATAGTTGTATTCCTTTTTTTTTTTTTTTTTTTTTTTTTTTTTTTTTTTTTTTTTTTTTTTTTTTTTTTTTTTTTTTTTTTTTTTGTTGATGTATTCAAAACGATAATAACAAACCATAACACACTACAAGGCTTGCCTTGCCGCCCTTCTAGCGTTCCCCCTCCTACATGTTTTCGTTGGAAAGAACTTGAACTCTCCCACCATTGGGTTGGTCTAGCTGTGATGGTAGGAAAAATCGATCGATGATGTCACTGTGTACTGGGGAATGCAATTATTGTGTTCAAGAATCCTTCATTTTCAGTAATTGCATTTTTGAGGTTAGAATTTTTTCATTTATGTACATATGTATTTTACATTTACTACCTACCTGTGAGTTTTCGGCCCGCCGCTTTCGTGAACAAGCTGCACGATGTACATATGTACATAAATGTTAGTCGCTGCCCAATGTCTAGTTAGCCCTTGTAGGTTATTTGTTGTCATTGTACAAAGTAAGGATACACAGTTTGATGAAGAGGTATACAGGTACATACATACAAACAACTGATGCCTGTCTTCCAAGCGCAGTTGGATATGAAATCCAATGGAATCTATTAATAATATTGGCAATCTCCTGACAATAGTGGGTTATCTGTTCTAAATGTGAAACATTTTCAGAAAAAGATTGAAAGCTTTAAGCAATACCTTCGAAACCAGGGACCATATCCCGAAATGCAAGTTCACCTCTTAAAGCCTTTACTCCATTCCACCTTACTGCCTTCCAAGGGTTTATGGGCTATTCATCGAATATTAACATAGCAGTCTACTACCCACAAAGAATGTCCTGTCTGATGACGAGGAGGAGACCTTCACTTCATTACTTAAGAGCTAGCCGACTTGAATGCCAAAGCAGGCAACGACAACCGAAAGTTCAGCCATATTATGTATAAAGAAACATGGACCACATGGAGATCGATCGTCGAACAGCTAAAAGCTCGCTTTACAGCTACTATTCCCGAAGCAGAAAGGAGTGAGCTTGAGTCACTATAACTGTTGACGATGAGAAAGGTACAGCGTAGTGTGTGATGTGACAACTATAAATACATCAACGGACTGACTACAGAAACAGAAGAAGCTTTTCGTTCACAGAATCACCAAACAACTGACAGCTGATCGGTTTAAACAGTTCTTTGTTTTTTTTTTCGAATGAGGACCAGCGCAAGAGATGGAATATTAGAAAAATCTGACTGAAATGTGATGTAATGTCAAATGTTCGAGGCTCTGAAAACCAACAAGGTGTTAAGACTTGACACTGAGTTTGTACGCAGAGCACCACCAACACCATCTGAGCTACTGCTCTGCTTGCTCCCTTCTGTAGTTAAGGTAGTCACTAGAATAATCGTCGGGGGAATGGAACAACATCTCAAAAACATTGTTCTGGAGACCAAACCAATCCCCTATAAATTAATACCTACTCTCAAGGCTACATACGATGGTTCCAAATGTCACATACTGCACAGAGGAAGATTGTCTGCGGAATTCAAGAAAAGTGGGGTAAGACAAGGCTGCATTCTTTTACCAATATTGTTTCTATTGATGCTTAGCAATGTATTTCACTTCGTGCTGCTTTATCGACGGGAAACAGAAGAATTATCGAAAGCGACCATTACTATCACCAGAAAGCTGCATTCATTCGTTAACATGTATCTACGCAACATCTTAAGCATTTTCTGGTCCAATCGTTCCTCTAAGACCAATACCAAATGATGTACCAACGGAAGTATTAAAGGCGATCGCTTGAATCTACCCTAATCAACATGTACATACATATGTAGAGTTGTCTACAAAAAAAAAAAATCCACAAATTTGAAGGGATTGTAAAGAAAAGCAGGACCGGATACCCCAGCATATCGTAGACACAAAAAAATACTTCTAGAGAGGATGCTAAAAATTTGAATTTTCTCCTTCTGACGCAAGACATCGCAGACACTCAAAGAAGGCTAAACCAAGTCAAGGAACGCCCACACAGTGCATGTCTAGCAACGGAGAACCAATATAGTTCCAACCAAAAATCAAACCCCCACTAAAAGTGGGGCTGTTCCTAAAGTAACAGATTACTGCTAGCTGCAAAAAGTTTCTAGAGCGGAAAATCAGATTAACGGACAAGGGCAATCAGGTAAAAATGCCTTTTCTAGCCTTCAAGCGTCTGCAGCACTATCAGCTATTGGGATTATCCACTGAACTTATTTAACAAATATTTGTTGAGGATGACTTCGCTACTTTTGTTACTTCTAATATTCGTCCATGAGGGATGTCAAACTTCAAGGACATCATCAGATATCGTTAAAGCTTTAGTCTTTATCTCAACATTGCGATGCTTATAATAGAAAGAGGAAATAGAATAAGTGAAAGAATGGATCCCTGAGGCACTCCAGAACGTATTAATATTCCAATATTTGAAAGCACTTCAAGAACTGTGTAGTCGTCTAGTAATCTGGAGTAACTATACATATATGTACATATGTATGTACTTATTGGACGATTTACATATAAGAACTATTCCTGACTAGAAAAATTTCTGTTATAAGACACAACATTACCAGATTTACGGAGGAAATTTGTCAACATCAACGAATCGACTGTATCTTAGGAACAAATGTAATGCCATTCTCAGTACTCCTCGTTGAATTCGCCTGATTTATCACGTAAGTATCTAAGGAAATCCTTCTTCCTCTTCCTTTCAACTCCTGCTCAAACGATAAAAATACATCAAATAAACTCCATCAAAGCGAAAAACAAGTATTCTCAAATTACAATCATATTAAGTAATGTTGGCATAAATTCCACTCAAGAGCACACCGATGATATTAAGCATGACAGCCTAATCAACAGAATTCTTACAAGCCACATACATACAGATAGATAGTGAATTGCGCGTGCTTATGCAACCACTAAGTGGGTAATACAACTTTTTCGCTTAGCAACACAATGTACTGTGGATGTACCTATACACCTTCTCGCATTATCTTTCCAACGGTGGCTAGGTATTAAAAGTCACCAATGCGCAAACACCGCTAAGTTATTGCCAACATTCTGTTACAAATGAATTACATTCCTAATCTCTTGCGAGAGAAACATTCTTAAATATCGAAAATTTTCGAAAACAGTGACGCAATTCGAGTTATAGGATTATAACTGCGTAAAATTCCATCAAATCAGATTAAAGGAAAACCTCCTTATAAACATGGGTGGTGGGCCAACCACCAAATGACATAGTACTTCTAAAACTACGCACTTCTACAACACATTGACCTCCAAAGAAAGAAAACCTATTCACTATGCAATTCTATTACCTTCACATTAGCCTCGAAATGTTTATCCTCGATTGGATGTTAAGGACACCACCAAAACGGTGTTTTGAAACAATTAAGTACATAAACCAATTTAATGAGTGCCATGGGAACGCGACAAAAACATAAAAATCTATTAAAATGCCGGAATGCATGCACAAATGGATTGCTAACTCTGTTGCTGACCTCCATTCAGTTAAATATGCTTTCTATTACAGCCGTGCTTTGTTTATCGCTCATTCGTTGTCCTTTATTCTTATTCCATTCTCCATGCACTAGTTCGTTTAAAAAAACTATTGACCTACACCCCAAAATCACCACCAACCACCTTCTCCTAGAGCATGGAGATCCATTGTTCACACAAAGGTTGTTCGCGTCAGGGATGGGCGCTCCATTTCCCCCAACAGAGTTTTCAAGCGATGACTGCCCTAGAATAGTTGTTGGTGGTGGTGAGTTTGTTTTTTATTGATTTTTTTTTATTGCCCACAATAGTTGGGTTGTTGTTGGTGCATTCACCAGAGGTTGGAGCAGCCTTGACTGCAATTTTTTTAATTGCACTTCGTACTATCACAGTTGGATAGATGATGGTTAGGTGGTTTGTGTACTTAATGTCCGTTACAGACATCGCCGCCATGGGTATTGAAGGTTGGGTTATTCTTTCTGATGATTTCACCATCTCTGCAATTTTATGTAGAAAAATGCGGTCGAATGCACAGAAATAGTATTTTCGAAAAGGAGCGATGAGTAGGTGGTAGAAAATAAGTAGGAAGTTCGTTGAGTTTATTCCTAGTGCCTTGTTCAAACCAGTTCTTCTGGTTATTATTCGAAACTTTTAGGAACTTACCATGTCTTAACAAGACGCAGTCCAGGATAATTAGCTTGTGACCTTAATCTTCTTTTCTGATGACAAGAAAACAAACTCGTTTGATTCACCGATTATATCAGTCGTCGGGTGTTACATCACACCAACATCTCACTGAAGAAATCCACGTGTTACCTGTTCGATGAATATCGCCAGGTGATTCACAAGTTAATCACGCTGCTATTTTTGCAGAATGAGAACAACAAATCTAAAGATGGACTCAACTTACACGTCACGAACAAGAAAGTATAGCACAATTGAAAGCGCTAAAGACAACAGAAGTCACATAATCCAGACACCAAAAGGAATTGTAGGAACTCAAACTATTTGACATATGTAATGCGAAAGCCAAGGTTCGAGAGGATGACAAAGAATCGCAAGAAGCTTGCCCTAATGGCATATCAGAATCATGTCAGACGAGTGTTATTAATGTCAGTTTGATGACAAGCCTTATGTGGTCAAGGTTAACAGTTCCTCTCTTCCCCTCAAACACAACAAGCCTTACAGCGATGTGTTGAAAGCACATCTTGTCCTTGCTGTGATAGACAGAAGCGACATAGATGGCAGCATCACTCATGATAAGTGGAGGAAGGTGGAAGTTAAATTGGCAATTACTTCCTCCATTTCTTAGATTTCCACCCAGATCTTCCACCCTCTTGTCGCGATGGCGAATGGCATCAGGGTCATGTAAAGTTGATCGCATGTGCTGACCAAAGGTCTGCGGACTTCTTCAAAGTCGTAGTTTCGTCGTTGGCTGAAGTGTGGAAAGAAAAGCAGCTTGAGGTCGTAAGCAGGGAAGAAATTCCTAGCAAACCAGAGGCAATTATGAACGCACTGTCGAACCGAATTGGTGTACCAGTTGCTTACTAACTCAAAGCTGGGCGAGTCCTCAGTTCGGAGTAGGGGTACACCACAAGGAGGTGTGATCTCCTCTCTTCTTTGGAATCTAGTGTTGAGTGAACTGTTTCTAATCCTGCAAAAGGAAATGGTGCAAGGTAGATCAGTATCCAGATGACGTTGGTATTGCTTTCTTAGGGAAACACCTCCATACACTAAGGGATCTTCTACAGAACGCCCTCTTTACTGGAAACCCAACATCCTGGAGCGAGTGAAGAAAGCATGAAAACAATTCTTTCTTGGACCAGTTTGCGAACTGACCACTCGTCGGTTCTAAATAAACTGAATACAACCCACTGAATACTCCAGTATCTACTGGGAGGTGATATAGGATCTCGCTGTGGATCCATTTGCTTCTATACAGACGGGCCCAAAACGGAAACAGGTGTAGGTGGAGTTGTTTTCTCCCAAGATCTAAATGGCAAGATCTCCTTTCGCCTTCCTTATCACTGTAGCGTGTTCCAGGCGGAAATAATGGCGATCCAGGAGGCCGTGTAATATGCGTGATGGATATCACCAGTGTTACCGTTAGTCAAACCGTAATTAAATCCCTAGATTCGGTCACCTTCAATTCCAAAGTTGCCCTTAATTGCCGCTTAACTCTTAACGAGATGGCGGAATAATTCAAAATGAACCTAATTTGCCGGGCTATAGAGACATTCCAGAAAATTGTCCAGGAATGGCACAACTGGATTCTACCGGAGAAGGTGAATCTAAACAAGCTTCTCGCTACGTGTAAACTTTTAATTAAGCAAAATGCGATAAACGCTACTAACCACAGTTGATTGAACTGCACCACGTGCTCTATCACGAAACTGATCTGGTCTAAACTGATGTTAAGCGCTTCAATAATCAAACAAGATTAAAGAGATCCTTCATCAGCAAAATAGTCTGTGTCACTACAGGACACTATGTCATTGGGAGGCATGCCCTCAGGCTGAATCTCACCGCAAACGAGTTTTGCAGAAGCTGCATGGATGAGGAAGAGGAAGGGACTATTCTTTACCTCCTATACAGTTGCCAAGATTTCTCAGCTTGAATAAGAATACTTCTTCGACAACCTCGGCGAACTAACATAAGCATTAGCCGTCTACAGCGCTTTATAATAAGCTCCTGTTGGTTCAACGGGTAGATTGAGGACCCTAGTTCCTGTGGTATCACAATGGCCCTATTCTGGCCTAAGTGTGACTGCACTTGCTGCAGCCTGCCAATCGAACCTAACCTAACCTCCTATTCGAGTCAGTTGCAAACAAGTCCTATGGTTGATACTCGACGTAAAAAGTCTCCAAAATCTGAAACGAATTCGCTTGTTTTGAATACATAACGCCTATAGGACAACAAGATACAGAGAATTGAATTGACCACTCTACAGTCAAAGATTAACTGCAAGGCCAACTGTCAAACTCATGTGCCTGCGCTTGCATATAAAAATTTCTAAAAACGTAACTTCTTCCCACCGCAATTGATGATAAAATTTATTTTTTTTTTTAATTTAATGCCTTTTCTTTAAATTAATTTCAACAAATGTACCAACACATTGTTATACATTGTACATACACGTACAATGACAATCACCTTTTTGTTGTTGACTGTCTACACTGATAATGGAGAGAAATTCTGATTTCATTGTTAATCGAGACGAAATGCTACTAATTCTCTCCATTATGAGTGACACAAAAAAACAATTTGCTCGATTATATTATAAAAGAATCAGTAGTAGGTACATATTTCGCTAATATTCAACCAAAAATGCAAATTGTTAAACTTTGCCTCGGTAGCGGCTGCCTTCACCTTCATCAACACCAATACACCCCCAAAGAAAACTCACCACCACCACCTGTCATATAACTTGTGCGCACATTTTTATACAACCAGTTCTATGACACAACCGGCTGATAGTAAAAAAAAAAAAAACAAAATCTTCGGCATAATACAACAATAGCATGACTCACGACTCATTTGTGTGATTTTTAAGTTTGCGAGAACTTTTTATCTGTCAGTGTCAGATGAAAAGGTTTCCTGTTGCACGAAATAAAACGAGATGTAAACAATTTTTCTTCTTGGGTTTCCCTACGGCTCGCTCTTGCTCTCGCTCTCTCTCTTTATATCATAGCTCTGCATCTGTGTATCTGCAATCGATTAATTTTCTTTGGATTTTCTGTATCTGTACCCACCAGACCTGCTACTATACTACACCACAGCTGTTTGCGTGTATCATATGCAGTTTGAGATACTTTCATGTTTTCTTTTTATTTTTATTTTTATTTATGAATTTTCTTATTGTGTTAAAAATGAATTTTCTATTTATAGACCAACGGAACTATGTCATATTTGTAAAGCTACGATTACACTGTAGTAGGATTTATTATTATTAACTTTCATTCGACTGAGTGAGATAAAAATAAAAAATGAATATCTTTCATTTGTGGTAAAAATAAATTCTCTGAATTGAATGGATAAATTGCACAGATGGCCATTTCGTTAATGCTCTCTGCGTGTGTTGAATTATTTCTTTTTGTGGTATATTAATGGGTACTCGGTTAGAATGGGTCTTGCCCTTCTGCTCACACATAACCCGGGAAGCCACGGCATCTTTAAAAATCAAAAAGTGAAAGAAAAATCTGCGTTTGTTTTCTTCTCGGTTTTGCATACCAATAAACTTTCTGCAATAGAAAGTGTTGCTGCTTTGTCTTGCAAGCAATTTCACTTTTTGTCTAAAGTGAGTTTACGACCTATGCTACGCATATTTTCACTGTTAGTTGCTCTACTATGACTGGAACAAAGTATTCTGCACTTTTAGATGATCTGGTCCTAGCAGCCACCAACAATGAAACATTATCCAAACTCGTTCTGGAACCAGAAATAGAAGTGAAGGAGGTCATCCTTGACAAAAAGGTTTCACATAATTTAGATAATCAAACGAATTATTGTAATTATACTAAGTGCGGACATGACAGTTTAGTCATGTTCTGAGGACTTTTCTTATAAGGGTACCATGCCATTTCATGTTTGCAGAAAAGTGGTTCAATTTTGGCGATGACACCTCCCTCAGTTGATGTCCTTGGGTTCTAAATTGGTTTCTGGTTTAATGAAATGGACTTTTCGAAAAGAAAAAGGAAACCGTTTTCGTGACTTGAGACATTTAAGATATTGATGATGGCTTCGTATTGAAGAGACACAAATCATAGGGATTGATAACTAGAAGGAGGAGGAGATTAGCTTTGTTTGCTGTTTATTCGAGAGAAGTCAAGAAAATATTATCAAATTCACATAATGAGGACCAAAGGATATGGCGTTACCTTACCTTATTGAATCAAGTTCGTTGAATAACCTGTATACTGTTGGCAGAGTTTCTGGACGCTCGCCCACCTTAATCGCAGATGATGCGTATGGAATTAGGGAGAAACACCGAAGTAACCGAAGAATGACTAAGTGGTATCAGTTTACAGCATTGAGTTTAAGAGTAGTGAGAGGCATGTCGATATACACCTTATCCGATGAGATCGATAGGAATTCGTCAGTCATAAGAATCGGAATTATTAAATTGTTTAAGCATCTCGTCAAGAGACAGGTGACAATTTAGAGCAGTTCTTAAATTGAATGTGAAAGATTCCAGGGATTTGTTCGCAGCTTGACTATCAATAAAAATTGTGATATCCCGATTAGATATCACATTGTACTTCAGGCAAGACAAGGCTTTCTTAATTGCCATGACACCACAGTGAATTGAGAATCAAAAAATCATTCAATCAATTTACACTGAGTTACAAAAAAAGTTGCGCGTAATACTTTTTCGTATGTTCTTATCATTTTGGTAATATGCCGCTATGTTCTTGCCGAGCTTTATTTTTTTTTAGTGGTTTACTGGTTTTATGCTAATTTGCATAATTTCTTTTAACTTTCTTCGTGATGTGCACATCGTATTGAAGAAAACCGTATTGTATGTGTTATCCTACAGACGTGAAACAAACCAAGTTTAGCTTCCATGATCCCGTATGTATTTTATTAAGTTTATTTTTCTGGATTTGTTTTAATTTGATGAAAACAAGTGCGCTGGCTTTAATTGAGGGTGGCCGAAGCGTGCGCTATGCCGATATTATGATAAGAAGCCATTAAAGGCACAGGAAGCCAACTCCTACAAACGGCGTCAAGGATCAGGTCGCCCCGGAGTAACGACTGCAAGAGATGACCGATATTTCGTGATTCAAAGTCTTCGGAATCGTCTCTAAACAGCTTCTGAGCTGGCTCACAGACTTCGAACTGTTAGAGGGACAGCTGTGAATGCTCAAACGGTGAGGAGGCGATTAGTAGAAAGTGGCCTGAGAGCAAGAAGACCTACTCGTGTACCGAGACTCACGGTACAACATAAGCGACGTCGACTTGAATTTGCTAATCTTCACCAGAATTGGACAAAGGCCGACTGGGGTAGAGTCCTTTCCACTGATGACTCCAGGTTTCGTCTCCGCTCAACAGATGGACGTAGCAGAGTGTGGGGATGATAAGATGAGACATACTCTTCGGCAACAGTTGCCTAGCGGGAAATTTTCTGGAGCGGTTCCGTCATGGTGTGGGTAAACATTTTCATGCGCGGAAAAACCGAGCTGTGCATCATGGAAGGATCAGTGACCTCTACGTACATATTATATCACCATCATTGTGGAGGAATATGTGGTTCTATTCGCAAAATTTATGGAGGAAAACTTCTTCCTGATGCAAGACATCGACAGGTGCGTTACCGAATATTTCCAAGAAGCGGAAATTAATGTGATGGCTTGGCCTGCGATAAGATCGGACATGAATCCCATTGAACACGTTTGGGACCTGCTGGAGAAAAAGATTGGGATACGACCTTCCCTTCCAGAGACACTCAGCGGCCGGAGATCTGCTGTGATCGAGGAATGGGACAATTTGGACGATACCATCGTAAAAAATTTAATCCAATGTATCCCTCGGCAAATATCTGGTTCGTTAGATGTTCGGGGAATACACACTATTACAGGAACAAAGACTCGTTAAAAAAAAAAATAATAATAAAAATGTAAAATGTTAATTTATGAAGTTTTTGTTCTTAATTTATGTTTTATTTCTAATGTCTTCCTTTTTTATTTTATTTTTTTAACATGCATTACTTATTTTTATATTAATAAACAAAACTGTATTAAAAAAGCTTTTTTTTTTCTATCTTACTTGAAGTAATTGCGAAATATCAAGGTGCGCCATTTTTTTTGTAACTCAGTGTATATCATTGAAGGACGACACATCCTCCCGATTCTAATTTTGATCAGTTTGTGTAGTAGCACACGGATCATATGCTTTGTAAACCCGAATCCTGCTCCCAATCAACTCTGGAGAGCATATGGGTTTCAAAGTTTCTTCCACAAAAGTTGTGACGAATACGTTATCGGTGTCTTCCTTGGCTGTTTGGTACTCTTCCCTTGTCTTTAACCTTTTAGCTTATTTTCAGCTACATTGGTTATCTGTCCTAGATTCGCCTGTAGCAGAGGCAACATCATGTACTGTATGTACCTACCGCTTAGAATTTGCAGTCACTTTTTGCTGTTGAAGAAGTAGGTTTTACTTCTTTTCTGGTTGTAATTTGCAAGAATTTTTTGGCCTCTCAGTTACGGGATGTTATCCACCTTTCTCCGTATTTTTTGCGGTCCTTGGGGACAGAAATGTTCCGGATTTCCGTCTACTGTCTATTGTTAAGGTCGGCCACTCACATACTAGACTGTATCTGATAATGTATGATACGAGTCCAGCGCCTTGATGTTAAGTGTGTCACTAGGCACATCTTTCGATTGCATGAACCTCTGCTTGGAAAATGCTGGGGAACGCTCTTAGCGACATCCTGAGAACTCTTTTGACCCAGTTAGATTCACTGCTCAAGTCTTTTTTATTTTAACTCCTTGTCCAGCACCTTCTAGTTGTGCTATTGTAATGGTTATTGTACCACTTTAGCAGTTCAAAATCTCAGCTTCACATACATACATCCAATTTCAGTCCCTCTCCTGATAACTTTGTGGGAGATACAGTCGGAGGCTTCTCCGCGGTTCAGAAATGCTGATACTACTGTTTTCTTGTTTCCCAGTGCATCCTGGATCAAGCTTGTCAAATGGCAAACCGCAATTTCTGTGAATTTACATGCCTACTCGGTACGCATGTTGATTGTGGTGGAGTTATTCGTTTTAATTCCTTCATGTCTAGGTAAACGTGTACGGCCTTCTATAATGTTTTTAGTGTGAATGAGGTCAAGGTTAAGCGTTTTAGAAACTTACTAAATGAAAACTGATATTATTATTATCTGAATTTTCAGGGATATTTTGGAAGTACACAGTACCAACCTTTCCTCAATGAATAGGGAAATCCCAAAAGTTTGGACTTAAAGAGAACCACGAATGTCTCATCGATTTCGACTCTAAGTCGCTCTATTCTAGAATCTCGTAGGCAGTATCTAAGAATCTTGGTCGCTAGTCCTCATTTCCACGACTTACTTACATAAGTGGCGCTACAGTTCGGAGTGAACCTGGGCCTCAGCACTCATTTCCACTAACTCTAGATAAATACGTTAAACCAGACTTATACCTGGTATAACCATCTTCCCAGTAGAAGCACAAATTCCAAAATCCTACATACATATGTATGTACATACATACATACATATGTATGCATGTATGTATCACTGTTTGCACAAAAATGACAGTCCCTTCAGTACTGCATCAAACTACATGAGCAACAAGGACAGCCGACGAGGAACAGTTGGTTGTGTCATAGGACAACATACACCACAAAACTTAAGGATATTATAATATGTACACACAACGCACGCAGGCACTTGCTCTCTAGGAGTGCCCCATTCAGACGGATGACGTAGTCATCGTCCTACTTTACGATACAACCACCCTGCTCCGATTAGAATAACATAAATTACACAAATGCTTACCTGTAAACTTCCAGCAAATAGGTTCGCAAATATCACAGCTACAAAATACAGTTTGACGGGAATACTAGTCGTCCAACTGGATGCCTTTCTTCTTGTTCTTGCTGTTGTTGTTGTGCTGGTGCCGCTGACGCTGCCGCCATTCAACCTTGAATTCATGGACATTTTCGCAAATATTTTTTCCTACGGCTGTTGAATGGATTTTTTCGTTTTTCCAAAGTGACAGCCACTCACACGAACACGCGGTTGTTTGCGGGTCGAGGAGGACGAGATGACAAAGTGCAACGCAACAACGAATTCAACAAAAAGGAGATTTTTCACGACTCAACGGATCGATAGATTTGAGGGAAAATTTGGGAAAAAACTTCAACAACAAACGAATAGAGAAAACAAAATAAAAATGCAAAATAAAATAAAATATCCAGGGATACCGGGGAGGGTAAAACGAAAACAAAAAATGAAATTAACTCAAAAAACACTATTTTTGCGGATTTTCTTTCGTTTGATTTGGATGAAAAAAAAAAATTTCTCCCGCGATACACTACTTCTTGGCTCACAAGCTCACGGGGGGAGACCACATAATTAAATTGGAATTTATTTCGTTTTTCCTTTCTGCCCTGTTCCGCGACGTGCACTCACACACGACAAACGACGACGCAGACGTTTTTTCTTTTCGATTGTCTTACGTTTTTCACATCAGCCGTTCATTGTTTTAATTTTCTATTTCACTAAATACTTGTAATTTTTTTATTTTCAAATGACAGTTAACGCACAGGATGTGCTAATCGCGTTCTGTGGGTATTTTATACAAATAACTTGGTAAGAGAAAACCTTAACTTCTTGTTCGAAAAAAATTTCGCTTTTTTCGCATTCGCACACCCAACTCGAATGACTTCCACGACTGATCTGATTAGCAAGTGCATGAGGTAACGGGTTTGTGTGCAATAAAATGTCAAAATATTCTGTGCGAGTGAAAGAGAGCAATAGAGTGTGTACGGAATGGAAAAATCAATTGGACTGGAATGAAAGATGGCGAAGTTGTAGATGAATTCAGCGTTTTATTCGAACGGCTGACTTGGAAATGCATTCCATTTTGCGGGAAATATATATACATCTCTTTCGGTTTGAGGGTACGTCTCTTGTTTACTTGTGTGAAAGTTGGAAGAGTAAACTATTTCCATCTAGTGGTAGGTAGTCATAAGTTTGACTGAATTATTTAAAAAAATTCTGAGTCAAGTAAAATTGCAATTTTGCTTAAAAATAATTTTGAAAGAAATATGTACATACTTACTGAACTACTGAACGTTTGTGTATTGTAGAGAGTAAAAAATGACCTACCTACGTATATTTCGTAATTCGGGAGAAATTTAGGTCTCCAACCAATTATATGATCGTTTTCACTTAACACGCCCATTTCGGTAACGTGTCGGTAACGACCTCACCAAAGATTTAGACAAGTTGACGCGCTGTCATGTGACTTCTTTAATATCATGCTTGAAAAAATTGTGTCTTTCATAAGTCTGTGCAATTACTAGCGTACTCGGGCGATATTGACATATTTGGCACGAAAGCGGTAAACGAGAGCAAAACCAAGTATATGCTGTCAACGAAAAAAGACAAAAGACATCGACGAATTGGACAGACCGTCACAATAGACCGCTACAACTTTGAGCTAGTAAGGGACTTTATCTGCCGTGACTGCTATAAATGCTGAAATCAACACCTCGCGAAGAATATATGTATGTGAATATGTATGTATATATACAGTCGAACTTCTGTTACTCGAACTTTTCTCTAAGTCGAACTTTTATCGTGGGCACTGATTTTTCGTTCCATTTTTCATATATTTTTTGCTCCCTAACTCGAACATTTCTATAACTCGAACTACTCGAAGAGATATTTCAACTGTAACTCGAATTTTTCGAGGAATTTACTCTGAACTACGTTTTCTCAGAAGCGTAAAGGGGGAAGTCCCTATTGTTATTTAAATACCATATTCATACGTATCATCCATTGAAAAGATAAGAGCTTTTGTTGAGTGCAGAAGTAATGTTCCTGACAATATCTACATATAAGTCTTTATATTTAGTGGAGGATTTTGTAGAAAAGGAGAAGTGGTCGTGCAAAACCCAAAAAAAAATTACAGAATTCTTTAAAATAAACGAATAATTTTATTCCCGTACAGTTTCGAAGTTTCTATAACTCGAATTTATTTTCTGGTCCCTTGAAATTCGACTGTATATATTGTTCGAGAGATTACAAACCAGACCACTGTATTGAGGGACCCAATTCGTCTCTCTTCCACGATCCATCTTAGCCCGAGAGTCCCTCTGTGAGTGGTGCCAATCGGCATTTTAATAGCCATTTTCACCTGCCTGCAACCTTCCACGACCAACCTTTCCTGACCATAGGTAGTACCGCGCCAGTGCTAGTTCCGGTGCAGACGAAGTGCCGTCGAAGCCGCCCCTTTCTTAACAAATAAGTCCAGCGGTAGAATACCTAGGATCACTTCCATTGTGCATGTTGGTGTCGTCCGTCTTGCATCCGCGATGCCTAAACATGCCAAACTTTGCCTCTATACAGTTTTCTACAACTGACGCATATGTGATAATCGGTCTAACTATCATCGTGTACATCCACTGACCTCGGCGAGATTCCCAATCTTATTTCACATACCTGTTTGCACTGATGAAGCACCCTTTTCGTCTTTCTAATCTTCTCTTCCACATGGAAGTTCAAAGTTTGTCCAGCATCTACTTAACCTTCCTGGTAACCTGCAGCTCCAATCCGAAAAGTGTCAAGGGCTGAAATTCCAGATCTCTCCTCTTCCTTGTGAAGATGATCAGATCTGTCCTTTCCGCATAAATGGAGAGCCCTTGTTCCTGACACCACCGCTTCACCACTCTGAGAGCATTTTTCATGGTATCTGCTGTGATGTTCATGAATTTACCTTTTTCCATTATTGCTTTATCGTCGGCATATCCCACAGTGTGGATGCCAATCTCTTCAAGTCTTTTCAGGAGAGAGTCCGCAGTTATATTCGACAGAGTAGGTGACAAAACTCCTGCTTGCGGGAAACCTCTGCTAACCCTTCCTCTAAGTCTTGAAGTTCCCGTCTGAATATTTATCGCCCTATTTTTCAGCATATTGTCCACCCATCTCACCACCAATGGGTTAACCCTGCGTTCTTCTAAGGCTGCTCTCAGACTTTCAAAGTATATCTTATCGAAGGCACCTTCAATGTCCATTATTATGGTCATTGCGATGCCTCCAGTATTCATCTCCTCTTCCGCAACGCGTACCATCTGGTGTAGCGTTGTTTCCGTAGACCTACCAGCTCTGTATGCATGTTGTCAACTACTCAAAGGGCACGCCTTCAGCGCTGTGCTTTCCATATGTTCCACCACAATTGTTTTCATTGTTTTCAACAGAAATGATGTTAGGCTCACCGGTCTGAAGGAATTCGCTTCGGTGTAGTCCTTTTTTCCCGGTTTTGGAAGAAACACCACAGGCTGATCTGACTTCAGACTTCCTGGAAAGTGTATTTCCATGAGGACCTCATTTGTACGATCCAGTGTCTCAACAATCTCCCCCGACTTTGGAAACTGGATCCCTCGAGACAATTTTCTGAAGTCTATTGACCTCAGCTGTGCTCCTCATATTCGAGCAAATTTCCCTCCACTACTCCCTTTTACGTCCTCGCAGAGTTGCTTTTAGCTCTTTCTTCTTTGCCTTGTACTCATCCAATGATTCAGGATCATCCCTTCTCATGGCATGATTAAAGGCTTTTCTCACCTCCTTCTTTAGATTTTCAAGTTCCCTACACCACCAAGGCGTGGGGTCCTTTCCATCCACCAAAGTAGGTGTATACGCCTTTTGGTAAGCATTTTCAACAGCTGACTGGAAGTGCTTCAGCTGTGACTCTCTAGTCTGGCCTAAGTGAGGCTGCACTTGCTTCAGTCTGCCGCAACGAAGAATATCCTGTGGTTTGTATTTAAAATTCGGAAACGTCTAGCGTCAGTTATCATCCCCCAAGTGGCGGATTTCTGTAAAACATAATTTTAAACTTGATTATCTTCTCACCAATAGATGGCGAAGCAGCTGTTCCGCCTAACAGTATGCAACAGGTGGTTGACTGACTTGAAGTGTTTCCTCTCCATTGACCGTTTATTTTAAAACAAAAAAAAAAAACAATGAAAGTAGTATCCCTTCAAATCCTTTTCACCGTGCTTGTGTATAATTTCCATGAATTTTCTTGTGAAACAAAAAAGATTTTTAATGTCACCAGCAATGACTGGGCACAAAATTCACTGAAATACCCTTCGTCGCATTAACCCTATTTTAAGACATTTTATCGATCCATTCCACTGACGTTCGTAGGCTTTCTTCCTGGTCCTATGTGCATTTTACGTAATTTCGTGTTCTACAGTCGTTGTTAGAATAAATTTGCGGTACGCAATTAAAGTGCGGACTATTTAAGCATATTGCAACAATTTATCAATCTCTCTCAAGTTGAGGCTGTTACCCACTATCGGTTGACAATGGATACGGAACTAGATGAAGGTAATCATAAACTAGTAAATAAAAACAAAAACGATTTGTGTACGCTTTGGTTTGGTTACAATAACAAAAAAAAAAAAATAGACGCAGAGCAGACAGAAAGTGATATCTTTTTTTTCTTTGTAGATACATATTTAATCTTATTTGTTATCTTTTTTTTGTTTTCGGCTTAAAACGTGTTGCAATTTCGTTTCACTCTCGTTGGCCGGGTTTATCTGGTCCTCGCACTTCAACTCGTGACTGTGAGAGTGAAAATTTAGCACAGAATTTGGTTATTGTTTGAAGTTGCGCGAGGGTGCTTGCTAGTTTTCAACTGAAAGTGAAGTTATTTCAACTCTTTTCCGTGTAACGTTAATTTTTGTTTTTAGTTTTGAAAAGTGTAATAATAATTGTGAAGATAAAATGAATCCAAACTGTAAGCTTCAAACTGTAAGATTTAACTTAACATACAGACTGTGCAAAATATTGTATTGTAAGGGTTGTGAACATTCTAATTAGGGTAATGACGTAAAGGTGTGCTTGCAATTTCCACCCCTATAGACTATATATACATTTCAAATAAAAGGGGTGATAGCAATTAAAAATAGAAGGCATCAACAATTATACTATTGTCGCTTATTTTTTTTTAACCATGTGTTGATTATTATTTAGAATTTGCGTTTTTAATAGACTACCAGACGTGTAAACGATAAGCAATGTCGGAATAATATGCGTCAGGTTGAGTTCGTTTTAATTTTTTAATCTGTAGCATACATTTAAGATTGTATGGATGGGTGATCGCTACTGAAAGATATTCTAATATTGCAGCCTAAAGTTGAAAGTAAAACGTATGTTTTTCTAGAGAACCAAAATGCTTTTTAAATACCTATTGGGACTAGCAGATGTACGAGTATATAAATATTTTATTCCTGTTTTCTAATTGACCATATGTAATGTTTATAAGGGAAAGACACGATTTTTAGACGACCTGTCCAAATAGGCATTATTAGATGACGCATCGAATGTTGTCGAAAATTTACATGGAATTTCTATGCAGTCATCATTTAAAGTTCGGAATTATGACCCTTGGGATAGGGAATAAAAGCGAAAGCCAACACGAATCAGTGAGAAGTAAACGAGAACAAAATAAAGTAGGTATATACATACATGCTGTTAACAAGAAAGGATGCCTAGTATCAAGGATTTGTGGAAAAAAATTTGTCTAACTATCTAAATATTTGGTTTTAATAAAATTTTTCGGTTTCATATAATTTAGTGAAATTATGAAAAAGTATTGTACTGTATTTTTCCTCAAAAGTCCAGATATGAAATTTCATCCGCTAAAAATTTAAGGGCCAACACGCGGTGACATACGGATGCACGGACGGTCACGGCAGTTCCTCTCTGGCTTTGATCCCTTATGTCAACGCTAGCATCTGTTTAACTTAAATCTGGTTTACTCTCTGTGGCTCCCCAGGATCTCCCTTCTTCTGCTAGCTAGCGCCAGACATTGACACAATATATGCGCTGCCGACCCGATTTCCTCCAGGCATAGTTCACAGGTGTGATCCTCCAGAAGACCCATCTTCTTTAGGTGACCTGTAGATAACGCTACCACCCATTTCAGTGTTCTTCGCCCTAAGCTTAGAACCTCTCTGTGAGTGGTGCCAATCGGCATTTTAATAGCCATTTTCGCCTGCCTGCAACCTTCCACGGTTGACCACCTTCTCTGGTGTTCCGCCGCGGCCCAGTTGCTAAGTAGGTGTTTTACCATACCTCTGCGAATTGCAGCAAATGGTTAGGTTAAGTTAGGTGACTATCCTCCGGTCACGGTAAGATATACGAGTACTACTTGGACCAGGAGAGATTCATTGTGTTACTACTGAGTTGATTACTTCCGTAACTTTTGCACGCAATTTAATTTTTGGACTAGATTCCAGATTTCGGTGATATCCAAGTTGGCAATATCCTCAAGTTCGTTGAAGAATTATTCATCTAAAATCTGGTTTCTTGCTGATACCGGGCAGCTGCATAAAAGGTAAAATGGTGACTCTTCCTCTTCTTCCTCTTCATCATCTATACATCTGCGACAGAAGTCGTTTGCCCGAATTCCAAGCTTACATTTTCCTGATGCAAAGTTCTCTCGACTGTCTTAAACCTACCAGTGTAGATCTAAGGTGAAGAATTCTATCGGAATACGTGTTTGGTATTGTGCATTGAAGTCTAGGTTAAGTACTCCCTGGCATGTTCGGACAAACTTAGGTGAATTTGTGCCTTTTAGTTAACAGGAGTTCAGACTCCACCAGGTTGGTGCTACATCCGCAGCTCTATGTCAACTTCGTCAGCACTGGCAAGGACGTTTCCAAGAGTCAATGTCAAAAAAGTCAACTTGGTTTTTGTACTGAATACATTGCTTTTTTAAATTTTTAATATCAATCCGAACGCAGCTTTAGTCCGATTCTGTTGCCCTATCCAGTTCGGTGTCACCGTGGACCAAGATCATGTTTTCTAAGTGTAAAAAGTCGACCTGTCTGACAATCTTCTGTTAAATGTTAGAATTAAACATGCTAAGGGAGTTTCAAAAACACTGCATCTATCAACAGACTCCCAACCCGTGAAGACGCTCTGCCTGAGATACACCGGCCTTCCACTCTCTTCAATCCCGGGTTCGTTGTTTCGAGTTGTCTAGACCAAGCGCTCTGGCATCCACGATAGCTTCATCCTTAAAACGGAGGTACGGTCTTCCGTGATTCAAGATCCTCATTGCTGGAGCTTTATTGTCAATTCGCTCGATGAGGCCGAGCCAGTGTAGTTAACGTGGTTTGGTTTTTTGGACTACATTCACATCTTGGTACAGCTCATAGAGTTCGCGGTTATATCTTCTTCTCTATTCGCCCTCCTCGCATATGGGACCGAACATTCGACTAAGAATTTTTCTCTCGAAAGTGTTCAATATTTGCTCTGCTTTCCTGCTTATCGTCCAGCAATCGTTTTCTGATTTAGGAGTTTTGAACCCATATGTTTCGCCAAACCGAAGTAGCAGCGGTTTTCTTGGGTAAGTCTTCGTCCATATTTACTCCAAGGTAGATAAACGCCTTAACCACTTCGAAGTTACTTTGCCATTAGTTATGTTTTGTGCTAGGCGGTAAGACATATGTTTCTTTGTTTGCTCAGACAAGACGGCGTACTGGGACCGACTAATGATGTTGATGTCGTGTGCGTACACCAGCAGATGGACTGATTTGTTGAAGATGGTGCCTTCCATGTTAACACCTTTTCTGCAATACTATCTGTTCCAGAACGAGATTGAAGAAGTCACTTGATAGCGCATCTGCTGCTGATAGGCCTTGTTGTTCTTCAGCTTTTTATAGCTGAGCCAAACCCTTCAAAACTAGGAGGGGGAATGGATTCTTCATTGACTGGATGCGGGTTCTCTTCTTGCCCTATCACTCTCTCTACCTGCCCATTAAGTAGCTGCTAGAAATACTGTTTAAACACATCTACTGTTCTCTGTACTTCGGCGACTAGGTTTCCTTCACAGTTTCGAAGAGCCTGTGTTCCGGGCTTGAAGCCAACTGCCAGTTGCTTGGCATTCCTAAAAAAACATCCGGATTTTGTTCCTATCGGGGGACTCTTCAATATCATTAAGCTGGAAGACCGCATGGGTCCTTGTCTTTTTACGCAAGATCTTCCTGCAGCATCCACCCATTCAAGGACTTTGTCTACCTACGTATAAACACATTAATTGATACCAGTATAGAAATAAAGCGAGAAATCACTACTGCCAGCTGCTGTTTCTTCAAAATGTTGATGCAATTGAGCAGTAAACCACTCTGTCAAACAAATAAAGTGACATTATGCATCCCAGTTTTAATCTTTGGCTCTGTAGCGCAGGTCTCACCAAAGAAATAACTCGGAAAGGGAAAATTTTGTTTTCTGTGATATCCAAAAGTCGAAAGAGACCTCTGGAGCCAGCTAACTAATCATAGAGAATGCTTGAACTATTTGTTAGTTGGGACGTGTGTTGTTTGTTCCTCATTTACCTATTGGAGATGTTAGGAGTCATCGTCCTTTTACTTCTGTTTGTAGGTCTCGTAAGCAGCTTTCGTTTCCCTCAGCATATCAGAAACGCCTTTTATGATAAGTTGATTATTTATGCTTAACTTTATTGGCATTAGTTTCTTTCACTTATAGAAAAATATTTAGCGTAGTAAGACCGTATACGGCTTAGCTTCTTTTATTTTTCTGAAGGAGGCTTACAGGTTAATGTTGTATCTAACGGGCATTTCCTCGTTTTATTCCAAAGAGTTTAAACAGTTATTAAAAATGAGTTTCCTTATTGCATTCAAGATCTGGCCTTGTACACCAAAAATACTAAAAACAGAAGACCTCTTTTCACATACATTTAATTTCATCAGACATCCCATATCTGCTGCATGTCCATAAAACATAAAAATCCTATAGATACACCATATTATTCAGGGCTACACAACTCTGTTACAAAGCGCTTAACAACTGACCTATTCATTTCATTTGAAAATGGTAAACGTGTCATTAGCTACGGTTTTCACTTTAACCAACCCCACACTAGCTGTCTTACTGTCGGCCCACACCCAGCACGATTTTCATCTGCAGCTAACCCCAATTAAGCCACCCAATCCTGCAAGCTTGCACTATACGTGTATCTTCATCCGTTACAGCGAAATGATTACTTCCACTTTGATGGTACATAACACAAGCGAATTTCCGCATTAACCAGTCGTTTCTTCTAATGTGCAATACCCGTCATATACGGTGCATTGTGGTGCAATAAACTTTCTGCAAACATGAAACCAATCTAAGACAGTCAGCCGCAAGCCAAAAGCCACCACCATTCTAATGCAATATTGTGCAAAACTCACTTCAAATTGATCGACTTTCACAACTCGATACCGACATATAGGCACACGAACGTTCTAATTAAGTTCGATTATCGAAGATGAAGTGTCAACGAGGGGCGCCCACCTATTGTCGACAGAAGTCGGGCTTGAAATTGCGTTACTTTATGCTCAGTCATTGTTGACGAAACTTGTTGTTGTTGTGTGACGGTAATGGCGTGGCGTTAATTCGCCTTGTAGCGTTTTGTTCCATATTCGATGTGCAAATTGCACGCTTGCTGTGATTACAGAAATACATACTGACATGAAGTTCAGTAGAGTAGAAGTGAAAAATGTATTATATCTCATTTATTAGGTACGGGCTCGTGTGCACGAAGTGGAAGGCTGACAAATAACTGTTGGAAAAGAATCTTCATAGAAGACTTTAGTCAAGAATCAGTTTTTATTTGACAGGTTTTCACTTTTCGAACGATATCATTTTCGATATCGAATGTCACTTGTGCACTACGTATTAGGTTTGACATTTGACCATCAGCTTTATCATTAAATTGTCTAGGTTTCGCAAATGAACCAACAAAATAATTGTTTGTTCACAAGATTTTATGTACGAAAGGGAAGTGTTGAGGAAACACCTTGCCTTCATGAAATTAACTTATCTACGCCATGAATTTGTTTCTACTACCTACTCGTACTTTGCTTTTGACCTTATTAAAAAAAAAAAAACGTTTTACCTTTTCACAAATTAATTTGTAAGATGATGAGTATACTTGGTGTTCCATTTAGGTATGTACTTATCTCGTGAGCATACTGTAGAGATAATGTTCGTAATAAAAAGTGTTTGCTTGTCGGGCGTACAACTTTGTTGATAAATCACGTCATGGACGTCTATATATGTTTGCAATACTTCAAAGGTTCAATCAACTTCTTTTACTAGGACATTTTTAATGAAACGCAACCATTGGTCAGGGTCACATAAGCTCGGGGTGAACCAGGGCATCAACCAACCAGCCTCTCCAGTTAGCTCGGTCCTTATCTAACTCCCTCCAGTTGGGGATACTCCATGTAAGGCGTTGTCTTCCTCTACTGCGTTGTACCTCCGTGTTAGATTCGAAGACGCTATAGCCATCTTAAACGACTTATGCGCAATTTTTTGATTAGATCGATGTCGCGTATAGTTTGTCGTTGAATCTCCTCTTCCAAAGCTCGTCAACACAAACGGGACGGAACATTTTACGAAGAATCTTTCTCTCGAAGCGACCGAGGATATCTTCATCCAGAACTGGGATTCATAAAGTCGAAATGGGATGATCAAAGTCTTATACTGAATCTTCTTAGTTGTTCTACTACTGAATTGCCTTCTCAGCCCAAAGTAACATCGATTGGCAAGAGTTTTTTTTTCGTTTAATTTCTGCTGAGATGTTGTTGTCAGAGTTTATAGCAGAGCCGAGGTAGACCTCAAAGTTATAGCTGTCTATTCTGACGTTCTATCCAATTCGTCGTTGTTGTGTGTCCCTTCTAGTTGACAGCATATACTTAATTTTTTTCTCGTTTACCGCTAATCCCATGTTTCGCACAATCCGTTCAAGTATAATGTTAAAAAAAAACCATGACATATCTAAATCCATTTTTGACATCAAAGGTCACGGTGAGATCGTTACCGACCTTGATGGAGCAGCGAGCGTTCTTCATCATCATCCTGCACAGGCGAACGAGTTTGACTGCGATACCAAAACTAGACATGGCTCTGTATAGCTCGTCTAATGCTGTCATATGCGGCCTTGAAATCGATAAAAAGATGGTGGGTATCGATTTAGACTTCTTGGGTTTTATCTAGGATCTGTCGAAGTGTGAAAATTTCTGGCCTGAAACTACACTAATAGGGAAACTACACTACACTACAATTGGCCCTAGAATACTACCTCTGCTTGTTTAGCAGCAATTGTTTGCCGGTATTCTTCGTCAAACCATGGGTTTTCTGCTGGTGGTCTGGAACAAAAGTTGCGGTGTTTCTGACGGGATGTTGACAGCGTTGCCACTGGTCTTCGGTACTTTATGCTGGCGGCATAGGAGTCGTTACGAGATTTCGGAATACGCGTTCGGCGATGGCTCTGGCGGTCTCTTGCGATTGCAGCTTTTGGACGTTACATTTCTCACACTATTTCTTCTTTGTTGTGTCATTTGGGATATCCGCATTAGTAATTTGGCTGCAACAAGGTAGTGATCGAATCGCAGTTGACTGCTCGGAAGGTTCGGACATCCAGTATACTGGAGGCACATCAGGAGATCGTCATGTCCCCTTGTGGATATTAAGGTGAGGAAACCGTGTGCTTGCTATAGTGTCGTTTTGCCCGTAGGGAAGTCAATAAGCTTAAGTTCATTTTCGAACGTGGTGTCATGTAGGCTATGATTGCCAACCATCCCTCATCCATCAAGGATGTCCCCCTTTCCTATCATGGCGTTAAAATCACCCAATACGATTGTAACGTCATATCTAGAACATTGCTCGTAAGTTTTATCGAAGAGCTCGTAGAAATATTTTTTGGTGGCGTGGCGTCATTGTGTTCTGGGGGAGCATGGACCCATATAAGACTTATGTTGCGAATTAAGCCTTAATGCGGATTATCATAAGTCGTTCGCGCACATGTTCGAAAGCATTTAAGACTTTTTGCCTAAGTCTTCCGCGTATGACAAATCCGCATCCGAATAAGCGCTGTTTTGTCTATAGTAATCACCCTAGTAGATATAACAGTTTTTAATTTTCTTTTAACCGCACTTCCAGGATGGCGGTGATGTCTGCTTTATAGAAGTAGTTCTTTGGGTGCAGGCTGTCTGTTAAGGATTCGACCATTCCACGTGCAGATCCGAAAGTCGTTGGTCGTGTTTCGATTACTAGGGTCGTCAACAGCAGAGTCATCCTTATCCAAGGCTTGTAAGGGTTTCGGAACTAATGTTTTTTTTTTCATGGTCGGGAAGGTACCCCTACGCACAGCCTCAAACCTGGAGGACCAGTTCCCTTTGATACCCCTAGGACGAGGGGCAGGATTTTCCGGAATCAGTAACCCACTTCGGGGATATGAGCATTGCCGTTGGTCCATTAAGGGTTCATCCGCCACCAACTCTTTACTAAGATCATGGCTCTGTGTTGGAGATCCCTATATACTTGGGATTCGAATATGTCAATACAGCTCATATGGGGATAACTAGATAGTTCGGTCTAACTGGAACTGTGGACGCCACCGTTGATTCCGTCTAGAGAATTCGTCCGCTACCGTCCGGATCAAGAAGAAGTGCCTTAGCGAGAAAACATTCCTACACCCTTTCTCGACTGCTACCACCAACGACCTTCCAAGAAAGTTGGCTACCCAATCTCCAGCCCAGGTACTATGCACCCAGGAGCTATCAACGTGTAAACTAATAGTTGATAGTGAAAGGCTTATGTGGAAGCCCTTGAGCTCTCTTGTATTCGCCTCACTATACTATAGCCACTTTGGATTTTGGTCTACGTCGCCATCATATAGTCTTCAGAAGACGTTTTCCATATACTCAGCACTAACTGCGACTTTACTGTATAGAAAGTAGGTACATAGTTTCCTTCTTCATCTCTATAGGTCTCTGGAGGAAACGATCTCTAAGACGTCAGATTGTTCCAAATTGACAATCAACCTGTTACTAAATTAAAGCTAGATGGTTTGGCGATTACGAATGCCTATTCTACATTAGATACATACGCATCAACGTCTTCTTCATTAACTTAGGATTTTAATAATCTTGTAAATCTAGGTATGTATGTAAAAAGGTTCTGAAAGGGGCATTTCATTACAAATCGTGATTGTGATACACAATGCAACCCACCTTTTATGGATCGGATCTTGTCATTACGTATTATACCTACTTAAATCATGCTTCATTAATTCAAGCTCAGTAGGTAAAGGCGCCAAACAAAAACAACCTGTGACGTGACAAAAGTAATTCATACGTCCCGATGGCGTCTATAGCAAACAATTGTGAGAAATTATTCATAAGCTGTGCCATATTGAGAATATAAATAAACTTTGCATTCGATGAATAATCTCCGTTTTGCTAAAAATAGTTTAAACAATCTAATTTATTTGTACCTATCATGTGTTTATTTTTCAAACGTGTCATGCTCTTCCAAAGACTTGCAAGCGTTAATTCAAAGCTTTGTTATTCACCGAGTCAATCTCTCTGTAAGTCATAGATGGAGCTTCCTCGAAGAACGACAAACGAAACAGAATAAATAAACAACGGTGACAACAAAATCAAAAAAAAAGCTTAACAGCTGATATGTTTGGTTTTTCAAAAACATAAAAGATAATGATATCTAAGTAGTAATGTAGATAAAAATGACAATAACCGAACTACAAACCATTAGATAAAATGTCCCAAAAGAGAATTTGGTTGTTTGCACACATTCTCGCATTCATGTGTATGTGTTTTAATAATAAACAATTGTATGTACATGCATAATATTCAGCGTTGCCAAGTGGACTGCAAATATTCTTGTTTTGTAATACAAAATATTTTAAAGACCGTTGGTTGGTTGGATTGGGTTGGGTGGTTATCTTAGTTGGGTGGTAAACTTAGAACAAAAGAAGGTCTACTGTGATACAACTACTGAAAAACAGTAGTAATCCAGCTTCGGCCAAATTTGTTTAGAAGAGAACATGTGCTGATTTTATTCCACCTACTGTTTGCCATTCTAATGACCGCATTATCTAATTGGAATTTTATGGATTTAATAGGTGCTGACGGTTCCCCCTATTGTCGGATGTTTCGGTCTCCACCCCCTTAGCTAGCTTATCCGCTTTGCAAATGCCTGAATATACCTGTGGCCAGGAATCCAACACAGGGATACGTCGCACCTGACAGCGATCTCGCTAAAATAACCGCATGCAATGCCAACTGGAATCGAATTATTGGCGATTCCAAGGCTTTTATAGCAGCTTAACTACACGGACTTCTATGACTTCTGCTTGAAATACACTACAGTGGTCCGGCAGTCGTGTGGTGATACAAATATCCACTTCACTGTAGTAAACTTGATCCGTTTGTGTAAATCTCTGTCGCTGATTCGTTTATATTTTCTCCTGATTCCCAAGCATTTATGCTAGGAATACTGGTTTAATACTTGACGTTAAAGTCCAGATAGGGGACGATTTAGTCTGAATTGCTGAAATAGTGTTATAGTCGTTTAGGATGCTTGTGCGGCCCATATTTCTACGTACCAGTTGCAAGGACTCCCTAAACCGCAATTACAGATTAAACAGATAGTCAACAGCTTATTGCACTGATTTCAATGCTGCAATTAGAAATGGTCATACTCGTTAGGTTCAAAGAATGTGTACGTGAGCTCCCATTTGCTTTGCACATAAACAGCGATACACCTAAAGCTGTTTTCTGCTGCGTTTCAGCTTGAGAAACCCCCTCTAAGTTGACTATCAGTATAAGTATGTTACCTGAGGCTGTAATGTTGCTTTAGCCGCCATCAGCTTCCGAAAAATAACAACGGGAAGATGGTGCAACATAGTTTCTAGTGCAGCAGTAAGAGTGGTTCTAAAGCGTGTTATACAGACGCAGGATAGCCTTTGAATTTTCTCAAATATTGCAATGTTGGTTTTTCTTGTCTAGTGCCGTTTACCAAACTGCCGTGTATATCCATTTCCTTGTACAAATTTGAGGCCATATTGAACAATCCGGGACTGGGGACTCCAATTTGGGCCTATAACTTTTCCACATGAATAGAAGGCATTCGAGGGCTTTCTAGCGCGGTTTTGAATATTCAGTTTCCAACTGAGTTTTATTTATCCTCTAAGTATTTGGCATGATCTGCAAATTGGAATTCAAAACTCTTGAGTGTTCGAGGCATAGTAGTATGTATGGTATTTTATACCTTCATGTGAACAATACTAGTTACGTGTTGAACTAATTAACTTCGAAACCGACACTATAGAGTTTTTTTCGAGCAGATCCCATCAGGTCTCTAACTGTAAGAAGGAACTTACCTAATATCGCTATCGCAATATCGTCCGCATAGACTTTAACATTAAACCCCTCTTTACCCAAGACAAGGATTATCTCATTCTCTACCATGAGCCGCAATAATACTCCGTACTGTAATAAAGACCCTTTCTTAAGTCTCCAGACGGTGTTACACTTTGCACCCTGGAGTATGAATTATATATAAAACATGAACTATTGGAATTAGTCTTAGGTGTTGAATTTAAAATTTTTTGCAGTATGCCTTGAAAGCTTTGGTTTTTTTTTAGTCTTTCTCTCGAATAACAATCAAATATTTCAAAACATCTTCGTTATAATATTCCAAACCTTGGAAGTAGACAAAAATTTACTTGGCAACACTTAGCAGAAAAGAACAACCAAATAGGTGTTTAAGCCTCTCCAGAGTTGTTAGGTAGCTTCTTACCACTAACATTAAATTTTCCCCCAAAACGGTGTATCTTTTGGATACATTTTTATTTCTCTCTCTCTCTCGGACTTTACACACAACAGTATATCAGTATTGGTGTGATTCATGGTGGGGACTGACTGTTCTCTGTAGTCTATAATGTGGCTAACTAAAAACCAACTGGTTTTGCAGTTCTGCTTCACACTTTTAAACTGCCATTAGTCATCCGGCTCGATTTCTAGTAACGACTGTGTGTGTTGTTTGCTTCATTCGTGCGGTTGAGTTAATTTGAAAATTCTCCGATATATTGTGTATTTTGTTACTTTATTGTTATTGAAATTGATATTTTGTTAAAGAAAAAATAAATAAATTAAACTAAATTACAAAATAGAAACATAGAGTTTCTTGACTTAAAGTTGAGTCAAAATGTGTTTCAACATTGTGAAATGAGCCAAACATATGGTACTAGAAATATACAAAAAAAAAAAGTTCTCAGTGATATTCTACGAAAAGTGTGCTTTATTGAAACTTGAGAGATCTATTCATAAATATTTGTTAACGAGAATTTATCAAATCTACAAGGTAAGACTTGAAGTGTCACCTAGATACCATACATTAGAAAACAAGACGATCGATCGGTTCTAAACTTGTGACAATGCATACATTTTAAAATTGAAATTATTGCTTAGATATGCATAATTCCGATACATATGAGTTTATTTGATAGTAATTAGTTTTTGATAACGAATTGAATTTTCGACTATGGAGATTTCTATGTTTTACTATTCCGTTAGGCAGGTAATAAGTGCAGACCTGTTGTTTCAGGCATTCTTGACCTACGAATCTAAAGGATTCCAATCAAAAAGAGATTAATGCGAGAACAGGTTCGCAACTCTAATATTATAATATTTGTTCGTTTGGGAAATTTACTAACAGTAGATGGTAAAGGTGGCAATGCTGTAATGGATAGTGTCTTGGCTTGTGACCCGAACTGTGCAAGTTCAACCCCGGTCCGAAAACAACAAGTACAGTCACCAAACCATGTTAAAGAAACGAATAACCTTTAAGTTTCTCCACAATAACCTAATTCGAAGTCTAATCGGTCTTGGGAGCGGTTTACGTAGGGATACAGAGAGTTGATGGTAGTAAGGAGGAATGTACTTACATACTTATACTGAGTCAAACTGTCGATCAATTCTTGTCGCAATTCTTGTGAATATTTGTGCGAATGTTCTATGTAATGGACGAGATGGCCTTAACTGACTTCCTGGTGTCATGTAGTCGTAAATGTTATGTTATGAAAATGGCTTCAATGTAATGGCCTACATATGTTGACAATATCATCATCCGAGTATAAGGTAGACACGAATAGATCAGTCCCTGTTTCCATACACTCAACGATCAAAAGAGTTGAATTGCAACAATTTTAGATTCTAAACTAAGTAGGAGAAGGTTCATTATCGGATTGTAAAAGCATGTAGTTCATCGGCTATACATGGATGACGAAATTTGTGGTGAAAACCACTTGACCAATATAATATCTTTCAAACCACACCATGATCTAGGAGAAAATCGAGCTCATACCCAACACCCAAAGCAACAATTTAGACTATGCCTATTCTTATACTGCTGAATTTTTACTATTACACCACGGCATCGAAAATTACGTTCAGACTCCAAGGACCGAAATTATGATCATCAATACTATACCGTCTTACATCAACTGCCAATGATCGCGGCAAGTCATCAACAAAGAGGAATTAGCTTTCGAGACTGAACGTTCTAAAATGAAAGTCGGTACACGATCTGGGATTTAGTGCGTGTCAACGATTCCCTTGGAATAAAATTTGACAGCAACTTCTTCAATCTGCCTGCAAAAATCATATATTCTAAAACAATAGTGTTGTACTCAGACAGCCCTGAAGCCTCTGGTTGATTGGAGTGGCATCTTTAACCAATATGGTGATTCTTTTTCTGAATACTAAGTCATATGAATTTCCCTGATGTCAGTGTTGCGTACTGCTCAAGATCTTCTTTTTTTTCGTATTGGTTCTACAGAACTTTGACTATGAAGTCACTAAGCGCTTACTCTATGACAAGATGTCTCTAACTCTGGTTAAGCTTCGTTACAATGATTCACGGATTGTCTCTGCGGTAATATATCTGTGCCATTGGAATTTATGCGAACTTGCAGAAATTGCAGGCATAACGACCAAACAGAATCTATCCGTCACCTTCTGTTGGATAGAAGATGTTGGATGACAGAAAGGGGCTCTTGATAGTTACTTCTTCACGGGTTTGAGTGAGTTAAATAAAATTGAACAGAAGAACTTCCTAGGATTCATATCTTCATCTGAGTGCTTCAATAAACCTAACTGTTTACATAAGTGTACATTGATAAGGCAGTCTATCTACACAGCTTCCATTGTATCCCTAAATATATTCAGCAGAAGACAAAGTCAGGGATGGAAGCTGTTGATAAAAAATGAGATTTTGTTTCGAAAATATTTTCTTAAGCACTAAAACTTTGGTACAAATGAAAAACATTGAAAAACATTCAAATATCTAAAAACATTAGGCAAACGTTTTTGAAACTTTTCAGAAACTTTTTGGAAACATTTAGGAAATGGTTTTAAAAGCATAAAAAAATATTTTTAAAATGTTTGTTTGGTGTGGGCAACCCTTAAGTTCCCTGTAAGGTCCGCAACGTTATTTTGAAAATCGCTCTAAAAAAGGGTGGATGTCCTCAGTGTAGTATAGGGTGGGTCATCTGTTGGTTGGCCTGTAAAGAGACTATAAAACACACTGTTCAATATATTTCAACGATTGTTACTTTATTGAAAAGAGTAAACCTTCCACTCCAAAAACCAACAAAACGCTGCAATATTCTCCGTTGAACGCACAGGACGAACACGGGAATCAATCAGCAAACCAGTCTCACGAATTTTCATCAGAAACTTGTGTACACCAGCTGCAGTTGGTGCATTATTTCGACTGAAATTTTTTTTCAAAATTCGCATTGTTTCGGCAATACAGGATCCACTTTAGAAATAACTTTGCCATATTTCCCAACATTCTTTAAGCGTAAATCGATCCATTTCGTAACTTGAAAATATAATACTGACTTTCTGTCAATTTTTTAAGTGTCAGTGTCAAAATAACATCTCAATATGTCAAATACATATTCTAATTCATATTGACCATATGCTTAATTGATTTAACCATAATGACGAATAATTTCAGAATCCTAATTCAACATTCCGACTAAAATAAAATTACATAATAAAAGTGCTGACTCACTGTAGCTCACCGATGTCATTATATCAATTGTATGTGTTTCGGACATGTAGTTAAATTGTATCTAAAGACTTGTCTTACATACTTTGATTCATTGATAATTGAATAGCAATCATACTACAGCTAAACAGGAAAAGAGAGTTCGTTGTATTCAAAACAAATTACGTAGAATTCAATTTCAGAGATTATAATTGGATCGAATTGGATTTGCTAAAACTTGCGCAATCGCTACTACGTTCAATTGTTTGAATGCGTGAATAATTGCTGAAACAGATACAGAGTTTCTTCAAATTCGGGTGAAAATACAAACGAAACTAAAATTAAACGTAATTAGCTACTCACTGTCTCGCAATTTACGGTCAAGGCAATGATTGTAAGAGGTTAATAATTACACTTTGATTTAAGGGTAATTCTATTCAATTATAGCCTTTTGATTGACAACTGTGTAAGGGGCACACGTTAAAGTCAATTTATGTAGGCACTTAGTACTTGCAGTTCCATATTGACTTTCGCAGTTGTTACATACAGTACATGTATCTCGAAGTGCATAATTTATTGGGTTTCCATTACCTTTGAACTTATAAGAATTCTGTTGGTAGTGTGCGATTTTCTAATGTACCTACCATTTGTGTGTGAACGATAAGAAAAAAAACATGCCGTAAAACATGTATCTGCATTCGACAGCATGTACATATAATAAATGTGGTCCATGGACACATGATTCATCAAAATGCTACTCCCTGAAATTGCAAATAAGTGTTTAACTTATACCCTCACCAAGCACTATCTACATACATACTCCAACTATTCTCGAATACTTCTTTACAAGGTCTTCGCTGAAACCAGAAACATTGTAAAGGTCACTTTCCCAAAACCTTGCTGGTTTGCCGGTAAAGTTGTTCCCCATAAGGTGAACTTGTGTATCAGTTTCGGATAAACGATACTCGCGCTCTTTGTATTTGCTACCTGATGTGTATCTTTCGATATGTATATCTCAGGTTCCATTCAGAGAATAACTTACTCATTTAAATTCTTGATAAGAGTGCTAACGATTTATTCTGCACATAACGTCCAAATTCTATACGTATGCAGTCACTCTTGTGTTTGTTTAGTATTATCTATGAGCTAAACAAAATGCCGGTGTTTACCGTCATAGGTGGTGTACCGTCATATTTAGCAAATATTTGTTAATTTAAAAAAAAAAAAAAAAAATTATAATTTAATTATTTTATTTTATGATGGAAGTCAAGGCAAGTTGTCTCGTTAATTAATAGATTTATGAGTTCATTTATATTCATTACATCAGCTGTCAAGTGCGTCCATTCACGGGCAAATGGAAAACGCAAGCGCGGAACTTTCTTTTTCTTCGTGAACTAGGTTCTGCCATGAGTCATCAATAATAAGGTGAACTATTTAGGAACGTGTTTTAAACTCTATTAGAAAAAAAACTAAATACATAAACAATGAAGTATTTATGTAGCACTGTACGTACTCCGTTTAAGTTTCGAGATACTTTATCGAGTTACAATTGAGACTCGACCGTAAAGAGTCATTTTCGAAAGACTTCAAGGATTGAAGCTGCAATATGAATAGTTGTAGTTTTCCCAGAGGAAAAACTGTAGGTTTAAAGAGCTCCGGCATTTCTTGACGTATTAAGGATCAGGTCTTTCTGTGACCAGAAATCATCAGAGGTCAAAGCTTCAAATCTCTTAGTGTCCCCTGTTTCTACAGAGATGTTCTCCACCACAAGAACTTGCGACGGTTGTAAATGAACACTTGTCGTTGCTGAACTCAATACCGAGGCTATGCTGCCAAAAAAATCGGTCGCGATAAAACTATCTTGATAGGTGGAACTAAATGTAAGCCAGGATCTCAAGCAGTATCGCAGAACTGCGGAGTAGATAAGGTGATTGTTCTATAACTGCTTGTATTTTGCCAGCGCTAAATCAATTCAATTTCAACCATATTATGCTTGAAGCTACTGCATTTGGCAAGAATTTTTGCCACCAACTGCTGCGAAGTTGATTGTGTAGCCAATTTCGGAATTTGTCTAGGTCAAGTCAGAGAATACCTTCGTAAAGACAATTTATGTTAAGCAGATAAAGCCATCCGTACCCTGAAATCGAAGTACTATTGAACAAGAACCTACTGGTGAATACAAGAAAGACAGGTCTGACCTGCTTTAAGATAGTTGTATCATGTGGACGTGGCTTGAAGGCCGGGGATAACTTTTGTACGATCTGGCACGAAGGACTCAAAAATCACTGTTGCTATTAACAAAGGTCCAGGGGTACCAATTTTCCAATTGGTAGTTATTTTTTTTTAATGCTGTCTCAGAGAGGAGGCGAAAATCGTAAACATTTTAAAAACATACAATTTTGTATCTAATTTGTTCGCTCCCAAGAGGGTTAGATCTTATCCTT
This sequence comes from Xylota sylvarum, assembly GCA_905220385.1. NCBI lineage: Eukaryota > Metazoa > Arthropoda > Insecta > Diptera > Syrphidae > Xylota > Xylota sylvarum. Next base: position 33,498,702 of record LR999960.1, read on the forward strand.
CCATGGGTAATATTAATCGGCAAGAATTTGCCTGGACTTGGTTGACATCCTTAAATCTTGGATGGAAGTGAATATGGTTTTCGGTAGGTAAAAGCTCGCAAGTCAATCCCAAAGATCTCAGACCGTTAAGAATCGTTATTTCTACTGAAAACGCTGGAGAAACTGATATATATGTATGTACGTCTATATTCGGTGCAACATCAATCCTAGCTTTTTGCCAGCTTACCAGCGTGCATATAGCAAGGGGTAATAGGAGCTTTTACCAACGTTGAACATAAGGCAGTTATGCGGGAACTCACGTACCATGATGAGTGAAGAAACTGCTTCTAATCCTGGAAGGGAAAAGTTGTAATGTAATTGCTTATGCGAACAAGCTTATTGTAGCTGCCTAGCGTAAACACCTGAAACCTAGAGATTTTGTTTAAAACGCTCTCTCTAAGATCTCTCAATGAACTAAATGAACTCTCGGTCTCGGTGTCAATCCGCACAAAACAGAAGTATTCCTCTTCACAAAGAAGTCTCGTTCCTGACAAGAAACTCTGCTGGAAAGCCAGTATCCCAGAACCTGTGAAAAAAGCCACTACATATGTATAATAATCTAGTATTCTTTCCTTCCTGCTTTCTTTCCTTCCTTGAAACCTCTATCCCCTCCAGACTTGACTGGGAAGGAGGATCTGAGGCTAGAAAAAGGATCCATATGTTTTTATCATCAGTAGTCGATGTATTCTGCAATGATCTACATAAAGTTTCTCCTTACACCTTCCCAATGACTGCAGTGTCTTCCAAGTGGAGATAATTAGGACGATGAAGGAAGTCCTGTCATGGCTAAGATACTACCAGCTAGATCTAATCTAAGCTTGATCAAAATAGCTTCAACTGCCTTATGAGACAGAAATGGTTGTTCATTACGAATAAATATAGTAGGTCTCATTACAGGGCACTAAATCAGTCTTAGGTAAGTCATCAGGCTACGCTTCCCTTGCAGATGATTTCTCTAAAAGCTGTATGGACGAAGAAGAGGAGGATACTACACTCCGCTTCTTTTGTACGCGTGAAATACGTAATATTTGGCGCAATAGGTACATGGGACCCAGGACTTAGCTTCTCACAACCATTCGTGTTGTGCGTGTTATATTTTTTAAATGAATGGAAAGGGCCTAATGTTTAAGACCGTGTCCAAGCGCGCTTAGTTATTTGAGAAGTTTTTATGACAGTTCTACTCTCGGATGTTTGTGAGATACTCGCGAGAGGTGGGGCCGTGAAAGAACATTTAGGTGTTTTCTGAGGATCGAACTTCGAACGACTCGACTTTTACAATTCTTGGCATTCTACGAGTAGCTATCAGTTTTTGAATTGTTCCCTTTGGTATATTGCTTCAGCAATCCAATAGTTTATTCCTAAACGGAAATTCTGATGATGGGCATTGATCTCAGGTCCTTCTATCCAGTTCCTTTCACAGCAGTTCTGTAGGGTTTAAATCTGGTGATTCCGTTGGCCATATCATAATTTGTTAAATTTCGTCATCTTCATTCTGTTTCAGGTAGTCTTGAAAAAAGTCGTGACATGTGTTTAGGGTCGTTGACCTGTTGATATACGAGTCTTTCGATAATTAATCTTAGTCCAGAGGTCCATATTTCCCACTCTGATTGAAGAGAAACATCCATGAAACCATGCTTGATGGTAGGAACCATATAGTCTGCTAGTATATTTTGTTCAGCGGCACGTCTCCAGAGCAAAAACTCTCCATTTTGTACCAAATGTCTTGAGCTTTAATTCGTCGCTCCATAAAAGTCCACTCCATCTAGTCTTTATGCAATTTGGCCCAGTCTAACCTTTTCTGTTTGTTTTGTGGTCGCAGCAGGGGTTTTCGAACAGTGACTCGCCCAAATAGTCAAGCATGTCTTAATCTTCATTTGAACGTTGTCAAGGACAGCGGTTTTCTCCGTGTTTCATTTATTTCGGCACGTATTTCGGGTGCTGTTATTCGTCTACTTCCAGGCCGTCCTAACCATGGTTTATTCTCAAGACTTCCGGTTTGAAGGTGTCGTCCAATGGAGAGCTGATCCCAGAAACTTGATACTTTCAACTGCGAAGCAACTTCACACTGCGATTTAGCTTCTTTAAGAAGGGTGATGATTGCAGATCGTTTCTCCTTTGTGATTTCTGTGATTTTACCATTTTGGACGAGTTGTGCACTCAAGACGTAATGAATCGCAAATAAATATAAAATGACTTCAAAGTGTGGCTTTTATGTAAGACCCTTTCAATTCAGCTCGACAAATTTTGAGATTTGTAAACCCTTTTAATGTAAGGAATCATAAACAAGTGCTGAATCAACAATCAAAAGTCAAACAATTTAATAATTATGAAGAACCTAAACAGTTCTCAATAAACCGCAAAAGCGACTTATCCAAAAAAACAAAACGCCCACTGTGGGTATAAAATCGACTTTTATTATCTGACTGTGTTGGGTATTGGTCAGGCAGAAAATTTAAGTAAAAAAAAAACAATATAATTCATAAAATGTCATGCATAAATGAAGTCAGTTGTCTAAGTAGGTCTCAAACTTTTGGCCTGCAGTGTACATATACAGTAACACGCGACCATTTCTATACTTTCGATAGCATCTCATCCTCCATTTTTGATACATTCTCGTCGATCTTTAATTATACTTGCATGTAGTAAAACATTGTCTTCTGCTCCATATAAGAGTCTAGCTTAAGAACGTGCTAAACATAAAATTAAATTGACCTCACGTCAAAGCATTTTATTTATAATTCCGACCGAGTCTTGCATGATCTTAACCTACCCATCAACCAAGATCAGAAACGCCATCAAAATAGGTATAAATCTGAAGAACTGAAAAACAAATTTCCACGGAAAACAAGAACTTTCCACTTAAGTGTCCACTTCCGCTTTATAACTACACAGACCAATGCCTCCGGAAAAAAAAAAACGAGAAAAGAAAATCTCAACGTCATTCTGAATTATACCCTTTTCATTTTAAATATTGTAATTCCCCTCTTTTCGTGACAAAAGGTGAGACAATCACTGCGTTAAATTTAAGTGGCCGAAGAGAAGCGCGCAGCTGTCGTACTTAAAGTAAAGAATATCTGACTGCCTCCACAGAACTATAGAACCTAAAATTTAATTACCCATAACGCACTTATCATATGTACATATGTATACAGACTGTATTTTTATTTATTTTTATTATTTAATTTTTCAACATTGAAATGTTGATGCCAACCTAATCCCACTGCCAGACTCAACCAGACTTTCTGCTTGGCTACATCGAACTGGCGCGGCATTTCCTTCTATTTTTCCGTACTATCGTGTTTATGCTATGCTTTGTTCGTGGTCAGATAATTACAATCAACGAAGTGTAAAATTTTTAATTTAAATCATCTCGGTTTGCGGGATATATGTACCTATACATACGTAAGTACGTGAAGTTGCATCACTGTGTATAGAGTACATCCAGCACAATATCGCTTAAGATTTCTGATCAAATTTCGTTGTAGATACGAAACTCCGTTGGGAGTTCGCAAAAAAACAAAAAACAAAATACACGTGAAGATAAATAAATAAACGACAGACAATGGAGTCATAACGTGACTCACATGCTTCGTAATCATTTTTTTTATTTATATTTTTTTTTTGTCAAAGGTAGTGCACGATAATACCGAGCACAGTGAGTGTCGGTTTTATAGGTTCATTTAATTTTGTATTCTATTCATAGCCCTTTTGAGTTTTAGTCTTAAAAATTTGCCAACACTTGGTTTATTCATCAACAATTGGACCTCTATCAGTATTTTCGTATAGACTTATATAAGTACTTATAATCTGAATAATATATAAATTATATTTCTGAATACTTTACTTGGGTATGTTAAAATAAGGGATTCCTACTTAAACCTTGACGATATCCTTATTTTTGACGAATTACAGTGGATTCCATCAGATGATCATTCCTTTTTCATCACTTCAAATGCCAACTCGTTTAAAAAATGTCTCTTCATAAATCGGTTAACAGATAACTACCTTGATTAGACCTAGGAATTTCCTCGAGTTTGGAAAACTTATTTCATAAGACCGATACATAATGATTAATGATTAAAGACTGGATTTACTAATAAATGTGCCATTGCCAAACTTCCTCATATACCCAAACCCTTTGAACGTATTTTATACGAAACCTTAAGCTTTCAGTGCAAATCTTTTATTTTCCTTAGCCATTATAGCTTCCTGAAAGGTAGGTCAACTACTACAAGCCTCGTCGAATTTATGTCCTTTGCCTTGTCATCTGAAAATGGGAACGAAGTCGATGTTATTGCAAACGATTTTAGTAAAGCCTTCGACAAGATATTTCACCAATTAATCCTCTTCAAATTATTCGCCCTCGACTTTGAACCCATATTGTTAAAATGGATATCTTCTTACCTAGAAAACCTTTTTAATAGTGTCCGCTTAAGGTCCGTCCTCTCGGCTACTTTTTTGGCTACATCTGGTGTCCCACAAGGCAACCATCTAGATCCTCTTTTTTTCATCCTATCTACATATAAATGATCTTGAGAGAGTCATTAAACACTCCCACGTAGCCCTCTACACTGATGACAGCAACATTTTTCAAATCCATTTCCTCACCACAAGACTATAGTCTCCTTCAACAAGCCCTCAATAGTTTTTCGATCGCTTAGAACTGAACATCACTCAATGCCAATCCATTATCTTTTCACGTAAGTGTAACCAGACCCCATCCCGACATTATCGTCTCCACGGCCAACCTATATCCATAGTTCAATCTCTTCGCGACATTGTTGAAATAGTTCTTAAAGCTCACTCGTCACATGGTTTTGTCAAAAGGTGGTCCAAAGAATTCTCCAACCCTTATGCGACCAAAGCTCTCTTGTCACGCTTGGTCCACCTTTCACCGAGTTCATGTGTCCAGAATTGAGAACATTCAACATCGTTTTCTTCGATTTGCTCTTTAAGGTCTGTCCTGGAACCCCCTATCAAGACTGCCTCAACCTCATCAACTTAAAAATCCTTGAGAATCGCAGAGACGCAGCCGACATTTTCTTCATCCATCGGCTCCTCATAGGTTCTGTCGATTACGCTTTCCCTTACAACTCTATTTTCACCAACACTAACCCTCGTTATATACGATGTCTCGTCTTTTCTATTTACTGACCCACCTACCTTATAACTCTAATTAACCAATTTCTCGAATGTTGCGGAAAGTTGACTTAAACCTTTCCGTTTTCGACTTTAACCGCAACACTTTTCACCTTAAACTTGATCTCCTTTACCATTCTCCCTACCATGCATCTTAAATCCTAGTTTGTAAGTTTATATTTAAGTCTTAGTATTGCTTGTATTAAGCTGAAAGAAAGCCACCAAATCTTTACTCAAGAAAGACGAACCTACAATGCTAAGACAGGCCTCCGTGACATGTGCTGATAGTAATTGTTCCTCATAGTTCATAGGCATTGCTAAGCATCGTCTATGCTTTGCATAGCTCAAAGGCAAGTTTAAGTGTGTCTATGACCTCATAGCTAAAAGGCGGTTTTGAGCGTGTTTATGGGCACATAGACTGTTTTCAGCGTTTCTAAGTTCTCATAGGTCAGAGGCAAGTTTAAGAGTGTTTATGATTTCATAGCTCAAAGACAAGTTTAAGCGTGTCAATGAGCGCATAGCTGAAATGCAGTTTTAAGCGTGTCGATGACCGCATAGCGTTTCTAAGTTCTCATAGCTAACAGTACGAGTATAGCACAACCATAATGGGATTATGCTCGGTTTCGATAAGTTTGCGTCAACTTCATGGGCTTTTACGAAACCCATTATGGTTGTGTTATACTGTTTCCTTGTATTAAGACATTTCATTCAGCTGGCGTAAGCTGACTGAAGTCCATTATAGTTGGGTCTTTATAAACCCTACGAATAAAGTACTTCGAATAGCACTAGTAGTGATAATTACTTCCTCTGGGATCTCACCTTAAATCAAATTTTGAAGCGGACTACGTATACGAGTATATCTACATATGTATCTAATGTCATCATCACTTTATGGCACTATTTAACGATAAAATAATTGGTAATAATTGACCCTGTGAACCAATGTTTCTATCCCAACTGTAGGGAGCTCTCTTTATTTAACCAAAGTCGTAATGGTGATATAAATTAAATGCAACCACAAAATTTACTACGCTTCTGCGCAAAAGACTACAACAAGTTGCATTGAAAGTATCTTCCGCTGAAGTAGTTAACAAAACAAAAAAAAAAAAAAAGCACGAAGTTGTAACTAAGGAAGTTCCATGGCTTCTTTTTCTTTGTTGGTCCGGGTGCAAAAAAAAAAAAAATATTAACTGAAAGGTGAAAAGGAAGAACGATGGTTATTTCAGATGAAGGTGACGATGTTCATTGTTTGTTGTATCTTTATCGTGTTTTGTAATTTAAAGAATGTTTCTCTTACATTATTACTCAGTAGAATGTTATTCGGTTCGCTTTGTAATGGATTTTTTTAAGTTCTGTTTCTTTCTGACTAGGAAAAGGGATTATTATTTTTCTGTAATTCAAGGACCTATAATTGTCTGGGAGCAAAAAAAAATACAATTTTGTTTCGAACACGCCAAAGATTATGCGTAGGTTTATTTTTTATTTTAATGAGTATCACAGCGCCACCGACAAGACTGGAGGTGCCTAACGAGTACAAACTGGTAAATGAGGTCAGCATCCAGCAATTGATGAGATGCGTAGGTTTCTTACAAAAAAAAAAAAAACAAAGATGGAGTAAGAATAAAGTAAACGTTTTGCGATGTTAGGCTTGAGACATTTGTGTCTAGTAAATTACATTAAAAGTAATTTAAAATTGACTATATAATATAAGTGATCGTAATTTTGAGAAAATGTAATTTAAAATTACTATGTACATGTGGAATCAGCTAAATCATCATAACACGAATAATAATGTGACTTTAATTGCTCTAATAATTATGGAAGTTGTTTTGAAGTTTGCTTTGTTCGATTCGAATACATGAACTGACATCATGAATAGAACTCAATTAGAATAGTTCAATAGAGTTCTGAACTTATTAATTTAAAGTTAGTGAGGGTTATAGTCTGTGCAATTAATCTCACCTAGATCTATAATGTTAAGACTCAGTGAATCTCAGAATCTCATTCTCATTCATGTAGAGGCAACAAGGGATGGTCACATTCTCCAGTTAAATAAATCGAATATCCATACACAGAGAATTTTAAATTTGCCACTGTTCGAATAATAGGATATCGGATTGGCTGTATATTAATCTTCACACCAAACACTATTTACCCTAACAGAATTTTGTCTCCTATGAGCTGACGCTGTTTTAGGATTGTGCATACTAAAGGGCAACCAAGAGTCAAGAAGGACAGTCATCAGGATAACAAGATCGTCCTCACTTTGTACGTATTGGCTGAGTCTGTTCTTCAACACTTAGAACTTTGCTGTTTTCAAGTCTTCAGACACAAGAGCCCTGCCTTTCCATCAAATTAAGTTGTCAAACACATAAACAAAGTCGAAGAACGAACAGAACCCTGTGGAACACCATCGTTGGTTAAAATTTACTATTGCAACTTCTAATGATTAGCACTAAGAAAAAAGAAGAATACTAACAAACGTCCGAAAAACATTTGAAAGTATAATTATCATGAGATAATATTTAGCGTTTTTACGAAGCAACCCAAGATTATTACAAATTTTAGAATCGTTAATGGTAATTTTACTCACAGGTCGTCTCCGAAGTAGTACTTGCCGAGAGACACTATTCTGGTTCTGCATAGACTAGGATATTCGCATAGGAAGTGAAATGTGCTTTGCCGCCGGTTATAATCTCCATGAAGAGCGCTTAATTTGTTTTTGAAGGGCTAGAGTTTGCCTGATTTTAGTATTGTTGTATTTTGTCTAGAGCTTTCTAGAGACACGCGATGAGAGTAGGTAGGCTCCAGCTCTCATTGGTTAGTCTCACGAAGTCTTGTTCGTCTATCCCATGTTTTAGATCTTTCCAAAAGATTGATTATTTCAAACGTAGGCTGTTTCTTTAAGGTGCTGGTCTAATGGTATCAGTGCCAGTATGGATTCAAAGGCCGCAATTGGCGTGGTTCTAATAGCACTTGTACTCGCTATGTATGGTAATATTTTGTATCTTGATCAGTTCGTTGGTCAGTACGTGATCTTACCTGCTGCAAGCAAGCAAACTAGACACACTTAAGATAGAATGTGTTCAGCGATTGCTGTGTACATCCAGTGAATAATGTGAGGCTTAGATCCCATTTTTTACCAAAGTTTTTGTTGCATGCATACAGGGGCTATAGGCACATTTTTAATCTTTTCTGAATATGCAGTCTATTCTTATCTGACATTTGACGTGGTGTACCATTGAGTCTTAGGGACTCGACTAGTAGTATTGTTCTCTTGATAGTTTTCAGAAGGTTAACCCTTAACTCACATTTTTCCGCTCATATGTGTAGGGTATTGAAAGCGGATTCTAGCAGTTCGTAAATAAAGCAGAATTTGGGTTAAATTTTTCATCTACCACATTGATAAGGGTCGCCAAATCTGTCAAATTTTCTCCTCTTTCCTCTTTCCTACAATGTTCAATGTCCACCCGAAAGAATATGAAAATAACGTCTGCTTTGTAGTGCCACCTTACAAAATGGAAGGCCTCTCTGAATATAACTGGTAATAAATCTTCAAGTGGGTGTTCTGGTGTCACTGTTGTCAAACTATCTTAAGGTCAATTCACATTTAGCATATTTATAAGCACGCCATTGGCCATTTAACTCTTCTAAAAGAACAGGCGAATGCTTTTCGCGATCTATCAAATTTTATTCACATTTCACACATGTAGGACGCAATACACATTCGCGAGAGTTTAACCTCACAATTCTTTTGTTTTGTTCTTAGTGGTCGGTCAGAGCTCATAAATGACAAGTAAAATTCGCAGATTCCTGCGACTTCCTGGGAAAAAGTGGAAGTGAATGAAATGTCAAAATTGGCGATAATTCGCTCATTCGCATTCGCATATCGCTGAGCTATTACTTTAACTACTACCTAGTTGGTGATGAAAAGTACGTCTCTGTTCTAACACCTATTTATGACTGATCACCACTTACTACAATTGACTCCTAAGCCCGAGATGTACTTGTTCACTACTATCACAAGCCGTATTTTTTTACCTTTCTCATAATCATCACTAAAACCAATTTCCTGGCCAAAGCACCCATTATTCTGTAACCAATGTGCAATTGATACTCTTCTCTTTGCAACACTCGTTTGCACATAGCCCGTTCAAACTACCGTACCCTATTCGTAAAGGTTTACTACTTTACGACCAAGATGTGCAATGTGAAGACTCACTACACATAAAATAAATCGTAACACGTTCGCCTTGGACCTCCGCTTAGTGTTATGTTCTCCAGCAAACGGTTGACAAGTTATAAAAATAATTGCGTCTGTACAATAAAAATTATTTCCCAAGTAATTAACAATAAAAACCTGTCGACTTTTGCAGGCATTAATCCATTACTCATCGCACATAAGCAATTATGCTGCCATTTTTGGGCAACAAATACTACATCCTGCCCAATTCCAAATCTGGTGACAAATGTCTACACCCTGTCTCCGGTTGGTGGTAATTCACTTTCTGATCTTTTCTTCTTCTTCTTTCTTCTTTTATTTATTAATAAATAATTTATTTAAATTTATACGCACAGAGAATGTCAGTTCCTGCCTAAAGAACCGTATCGCTTATTGTGTTAATAAATGGTGAACTTCCCGTCTTGGAAATACGTTTAAATACAGAGAGACAATCGAAGCTCAGAACATTTTATACCTTAACCAAATTCGTTCTTCTTCTTTGATAGGTTGGAAATACATACATACATACATTATGTAAAGTGAATAAGCGTGTGTTAAATTACGCACGGGATTAATGTCGCCAGAGGATTTCCGGCTTACAGTGTTGCTGCGGCATATAAAAATGCACAACACAATAGGGGGACTATGTTTGATTTAAAGAAATAACAAAACTAATGCAGATAGAAGCGTTTAATTGCAGAGACTTTTAAAATTTACAATGTGTACCTATGACTAATGAATACGAACGCCATAATAAATAATAAACTTTGTTGACAGGAATGAAGTTATAAGCAAACATGTTCGACTCCATAAAAGTGTATTAAGTTTATAATTTAATAGTCTTAAAATGTGGGAATAGATAAAAATTGTAAACAGCTTTCTAAAACTGAACGGCAACCTCTTATCCAGTCAAATATTTGACTATTTTAATTGCAGAAGTGCTGCCGGATTTTTTAGAAAAGAACATGATTTCCTGATACTGGAAAATCGAGATATTTTAAATATCTATTATGTCAGAATTGAGGACGTTATGGGAAATGTCACTTAGCTATTTAGAGTATAGAACAATTTACGGGATCAGGCTAATGATGTTCTACTGAGCTTCTCCCCATTTCTAACTCCCTAACTTATGCTGGTTTAGTCTCTTATAAAAGGGTCGAACAAAAGTCGGCCCAACTTACACTACCTATACAATGCTTCCAAAGACTCCCCTGTAACCATACTATGCTTGCTAAGTACTCAAGCTCTGTTAAATCCGTCTTCATTGCTGAATTGCTGAAACTCCACTTCACTATAATTCTTCTATGAATGCTGACCCTGATTATTAAAATATACAATTCCATCATCCCTTCAACATCTCGTTTACATAACACAAAGTACCACAGACGGTTCCAAAATAAAAGGCTAAATACGGGTATTTCGGTCATGATTTCAATTTAGCCACCCTCTCGGAGTAAATTGAGATTTTGCTAAGACCAAATATTTAAATATTCAGATTGTCTACAATTCACCCATACATTATCTTTAGCCACGCCCACTTTTTGAGAGCGTTATCACAAATAAACCGATTTTGATGAAATTTTTCATGTAACTTCCTCAAACGTTCGAAGTTGTCGTAGTTATTCGAAAAAAATGCAGTATACCACGCCCACTTTATTAGGGTTGCATGAAAAAGAAGTTATGGTATCAAACAATCCACTCCAAACGGATTTTAGCTTTTCTGTATGTTTTTTTATATATATATGTATACCCAAACGTCATGATATCGAATGCAATGAAATCGCGGATCAACTTGCAAGTCAAAAATCGAACAATCATTGTCCGAGACCTTGCACAGGCCTTTTGTCTTTTTTTACTAAATATCCAGTATTAAGAAATTTTGTATATAAAGACGGGATATTGTCGAGCTGCAGAAAGAGGCGTCTATGTTCCTGTCAGTAATATACATACATACATATATCAGTAGTTTCCGATTATCACTATCATTAGAAGGACACCACTGACCTTCTGTCATCCATGCTAGTCTAACTCTTTTATACCATTGTGGTATACCTTAATCTATCAGTGAATTCTCTCAACCGAATTCAACATAGTCTCCAATCAATTGATCGTTATATGACTAATTTGGCTTGGTATCAAGTCTTATGGTCAAACATAAATGGTACCTCTCTAGAGAAGGGTACTGAAGTCACAAAAATGAACACACATTTTCGAACTCATTAATTATAGGTCATTGCCGAGGCTGTGCTTTTCAATAATGATAAGCACGACCACAAATAATGCATCGCAAACTCAAGCATTTTCGAAACACCCTCTTACTTCACATTCAATTAAACATCAAATAAAGCTAATCCCCGTGAAGCAGATAACCGAAACGCATCTTTCTTCACCTCCGCAACGCGATGGTGATGATGATGACGATGATGATTCATCCGAATCCAGTTTCATAAATTGGCAATCAACTGGAACTCACATAGTGCAATGTAACAGCTGCTGCTACTAGCAGCAATTCTATAATAAATTACCTAATGGCTTATGGCTGAGGCATCGCAAATCTGCGAACTGAAAGCGGTGAGAAAAACTCGATCTGTGGAGGCTTCACAATCACGACCACGATATGGCGGACCACAAACCGAGAGGCACCCTCTAAGATCTCGCGCGCCACATTTGCGGTTTCCGTTCGGAGAAATGGGAACTCGAATCAATCGCAATAAAGAGGTGCATTAGTGCCATTGATGCACATATGCTACATGCGGAATGCATTCTGTCAACCTACTCGCAAGCAAAATGCCTCAAAAACGCCTTGAAGTAAACAACGCGTAGTTGGAGCTGGAGACATAATTCGATCGGCGAGATATTTACGGCCGCCAGTGGACATGTAATTCTGTTGCAATACCATATCAAGCTACGTTCTGGACTTGAGTAATTTTTTTTTTGCATGTTCCATTGAACTTGATTTGTCCGTCCGGTAATATGCTCTTTTAATGGTCAGCTTGAGTCTTGTCTTTTTTTTTTACGCTCGTCTTTGGATTTCTTGTTTCTTGTGGATACATCCATCGAATAAACTATGGAGGAGCCGTAAGGTTTCAACCGGTTGGTTTACTGTAGGCGTCTCTCGCAAAGACATTTACGAGTATCTTTTCCTGCAAGAAATAATAACACAACACACACGTTGTGTGGTGTTCGGAGTGCATTATCCATAACCACCCACTTTTACGGTTAGTACGGATAAGTGGATTTATTTTACTCGTTTGGTTGTTTTACCAAAGGGTATTGACTGATAAAAGAACGGAAAGAGGAATATATTTGAATAGTCAGTAATTCAATTGAAAGAACTTCCTTTGAACTACTACATTGTATGGCTGCGATTCAGTGCATTTGTGTGCAAGCTTCATATATCTTCGATCTCATTCATGTACGATCGGCATAATGAAGCCTCAAACTTTCTTGTTTGAACTTGTAGATTGGATGTTATGCCAAAAACACAATAACGCTTTGGCTTCGGCTTTGTCTTTGCCTTACGTTGAACTATAGGAATTCAATGTATTCTATCACAATGTCCCTTTTGCTTTGACCTGACGTTTGGCATTCGTAAAGAACAACATAATGCCACGTAACGTAACTTCAACTCAAAGTAACAGTTAGAATGGATTGAGCTTTTGTTTCATTTTGGCAATTAACAGGTGTGAAAAGAGAAAAGTAAGACATTGACAGCTGTCAATAGTCATTTCAAATCTCGTCCAAAGCGGACGGAATGTAACGTGACCTCAGCCACAGCCGAATCGCTATTGTATTCTAGCCATTAACCTCTCTTACAGCTTATGAATACAAAGGTTAAGAATAAAACCATTTCAATTTATAGTACTATTATCTTATTCACATTGAATCTTACAAAGCTAACAACGGTTCCACTCCTCCCTTAATAATAAATTTAGTCCGTGGCATTCTTTGTGAGTGATCAATTAGAAGGTAGCTTCGTATTATTGGCAGTAGGTATGTGGTTTGATAAGAAACTCTGTCGTTGTTGATAACGTACTAAATTGTTCGTTGTGAAATTACTTAATGCACAAATTTTATTTTATGAGAGCATGACATGGTGGAAATGAGTTATAAGCCTATAAGGAGGAACAGTTTAATGTTTTAATTCCTACAATTTGATAGACCAATTCAGTACTTGTTAAAAACTAGTTTTATTCAACAGAACGTACAAAATTGGGAGGGAGTATGACGGTGTAGATATTTTGATAAGCTAAACATTTGTTAATCAAGTTAGGTCAAAGCACTTTGTTTCAGATTGAGATTGAAAGACGAAAGCGATTATTGATAGTTCAATACTATCTTAGCCACTTTTTTTTGAACTGAGTACTGTACTACTTTCAAATCTCTGCGTACTACCCACTTTAAAAATAAATGTTTTCATTGTTCTGGTGTCCAGAACTAGTCAAGTCTTGTTAAGCTGCACTTCTGGAACGAATAACTCCTGCAATAAGGACAACAGCAACTATGCTACTTTAGGAAGATTGTTCCATCTCCCTTCCATTGATATCTACGTGAAACTTGTGAGATCAAACCTGTGAAAGCATAAGGGAGATCTAAAAGAATCACAACTGTTGGCAAGAAAAAATTCCGGGACATTACTTGAAACGTGTATGTATATGCTGGAATATTAGAAGTCCCCTCTGACGATTTCTGTAGAAGATTTTGTAGAAAGATGAAGAAGAGCAAATGATTCTAACCCACATTTAGTACTATTGTTACTATTTAGTACATTGCGATTGGTATCTCATTCCGTATTCTTCAAACAGGACAATCAGTGTATATAGATTACTTACTCATCGGCCTCCTAACGGTGAACAGTCTCTGCTTGATATACTGGGGCCTTTCATCACTTTCCGTCCCGCCACGTTGTTGACAGTTCATCAGACCGCGATCGTCTGATACTTATAACAGATAGACCGGGCATCTGTTATAAGTATCATTTCATTTCAAACCTAAAGGCTGGGCAATGTAGTCGACGTGTTTTGGCCTTCAGGACTTCATCCAGCTCATAGATCACCCGTTAAATCTTCCCCTCTAATCGTTCTCCTCGCATATGGGAGGTAATATTCCACGAATTACCTTACCTATTGTTCTTTCGAAGGAACCTAAGATGTGCTCCGCTTTCCTGTTTATCGGCGCCATATAGTAGAACTGGTAGGCTAGACCTAAATCATCGCTTCCGTCCTTCGTGTTACGAGTTTTAAACCCCGTAGTTTTGCGAAACTGAAGTAGCAGCGGTTTGCTAGTTAACTACGTCAGAGTTGTAGCTGTCAATAGTGACGTTTTGTCCTAAGTAGTGGATTGGTTTTGATTGTGTGTCGCTAGGAAATATTTGGTTATATGCTCGTTGAACTTCACACCAATATCTCTACACTTTGTTTCAATTGCCGTGAACACTTCTAAAACGGCTCCATGGAAAACCCCAATTACGTCGATATCGTCTGCAGCTGAAATGACTTATGGAAGATAGTGCCTTCCGTGTTAACTCCAGCCCTCCGTACTATCCGCTCCAGCACTCAATTAAAGAAATCGCACGACAGAGCATCTTCTAGCCCAAATCCGGTCCATATCAAGATTCAAAAGTACATTCTATTGAACTACTACTATGTGCCCTTTAATCCCATACAGTAGGGTGTAGGCTGGTTTGGGACTCTCCCGATCTCCTCGAAAATCGTTCATCCATAAACAAGATTACCGTAGCATGGATTTCAAGACATGAAGTTCTTGAGGGTAATGAACGGGCTGATTGGCTAGGAAGAAGGGGCCTACTTGTACCCTACTCGTTGATCCTGAACTGTGTTTTGGGTTACCACCTAATAGTGTCACATCAATATCACACAATGGAATATCAACCTTGGCTAACATTCACAACGTGAGACAAGCAAAAAAGATCATCCCAACCGATATAAGGTCATGACTTTATTCAATCTCAACCTTAATTGGCTATTTAACACCATCTCCATATAATATAATATATATAGGATCTGTGGATAGCAGAATATATTCTCTGTACTTCAGGTCTAGTTTGGTACTTCTGACTTTTTTTCAACAGGTTGTAGACGTATGCGTACTAACCAGTCCTGGATCATTCCGATAGCTACATTAGTCATGCTCCATCTCTTCAAGGAGTTTGGTCAGTATAACGATTTTGGAAGATCTCGGGATTCCAAGTCTGATACGTCATCGTATAGTAGATTCCACAGTAGCGGACCTAGTAAGCTGCCTTAAGGAATGCCGGCTGTTGACGTTATACTGCCTCGTTCCATCGTCGGTATCGTAGAGCAGTATCCTATTTCTGAAATAGTCCGTAATTATCTTTTGCAAGTACTCCCTTCACATCCAGCGTGATAATTGCGCAGAACTGTACTTTCGCCCTTCCATCACTTTCCTTCGATTGCTTTTTTCGCGGCATTCACGACTTTGCTAATGGTGTCGATCGTAGACCGTACCTTATGGAAATCATAATGGCGATCTGCAAGGCCAACAGTCTCATCGATTACACTCTCCAGTCTGTCACTTATGATGCGCTTCAGTATTTTCCCCATACTTACCCTTAATTACTCTAATTTTAACGATTTTTTAGTTGGAAATATTATAAAAAATAAATAATAAAAGATCATAACTTGTTCTGCTTGACATCATATTCTTTGTTATGGACCCTATTCACACAGGACTGACGGACTTTATTTTGTTGACGTTTACCAGCAAGGGAGGAAGCGGAGAGGCAATCTGAATTTTCAGATTATCTGAAATTTTCTGCATTTTTTTTTGACGTTTGGAAAAAAATCAAAAAAAAGATAGAGTTTGCGAAGCAAAAAAAAAATTAAAGCAAAACAAATCAAATAATTGTGAAAATCATCAGTTTAGTTGTGAAACAAATTTCTTGTTGAAAATTAAACCAGTTTGTGTCAAAATTTTAGTAAGTCTGTGGAAGTGTTTAGACAGGACTTACATCTTGAACACGAAAACGTAAAAATGTCAAATATCCTGCTCATATGTGCGTTCATAAATACTAACTCGTGCGAACTTTCATCGCAGAAAACATAACATTTTATCACAATGACTTTTAAAATTCATTTAGGTATGACTTTAATTCATAAGATTTCCTAACGAAACAAAGAACTGATTATAATTTGATTGATGACCCACCACAACATTACTCCAATTCCACGTAAATACCTTTATTGATCTACTCGTCTGAGCATTAGTATTTGTGATAAGAAAAGCGAACATAAACCTGAAACCATGAGCACTTGTTCCATATCACTGTCGCGAATGGGTAAAGGTCTTTTGACGGTTTCGACTGAAGTTGTTATCTTTTTAGGTGTATCTTTGAATTTGCAAATAAGTAACCAAATAAACAAAAAGAGAATAACAAAAACATGCAGGTACGGCTTCTACACAAACCCACATTGAGCAGATGCAATCAAGTTCACCCCTTACGACGAAAGGTTCAATGCACTGACCCGCGTTGGTGCACAAAGCAAGTGGGACGAAAACCTGTTTCAAAAAAACACAAGTCCAAGTGGACTTTATCCGTAAGTGGAATGAGTTTATTCGAAAATAAAATTTGTATTATTACAGTCATCCAAAGTGTTATATAATATTTGAATTAAAAACCACAAAACAATGAATCAAATTTCCATTAGCGTATTTGAAGTGAAGTCTTATCCGTGCGATCGACAGCAGCTGCCACTGCCGCTGCCGCCGATACATAGTGATGGAAAACCATAAACAAATCTCACATTAATTTTGAATTATTCATGCAAATGAGTTAATATTGAGCCATCAAATCAAAGAAAGCAATTTGAATTCAATTTCTGATTACAATTCAATAATAAAAGTATAATTGTAGGGATTACGTTCCTGTGGGCGGATGTCACAAAAGAAGTGTGGAAATTATATGTTTTATTAATGACTAAATTGAGCACGTATCCCATTCGAGAATGGTGTACTAATCTGGATGCTTAATTTATAATATAGTCAAACGATGGACCCTAAAAGTATGGGTTGGGTTAGGTAACTGTCTCCACTCAGAGACAAGACTTTTGATTTTGCTTAAGTCAAGTTTCACTATATCACTAGGATCTTGGAAGAAGTATTCGCCATGGGGTTTCCTTCTCCAAGCCGATAGGCCAAGACTTGTACACAGAATGCATGTCATGGTTTCTTCCTCTTTCTCGTCTCTACTTACTTACTTTACTTAACGGACTCCGACCCGTGAAGACTCTTCTCTTCAAACTCGGGCTCGCTACTTCTGGTAGTCTAAACCAAGCGCTTTGGAATCCGCGATAGCTTCATCCTTAAAATGGAGGTTCGGTCTTCCTTTTCGTCTCGATTCTGTGGGCTGTGATTCAAAGATCCTCTTTGGTGTAGCATTATTGTTCATTCGTTCGATGTGGTCGAGTCAGGGTAGTTGACGTTTTTTGGCATTTTGGACTTCCTACATCCACATCTTGGTGCAGCTCATAGAGTTCGCGGTTGTATCTTTTCCTCCATTCCCCCTCCTCGCATACGGAATATTCGACGAAGAATTTTTCTCTCGAAAATATTCAATATCTGGTCTTTCTTTCCTGCTTATCGTTCAGCACTCGGCTCCATATAGCAGAACTGACAAAATCAAAGTTTTGTAAAGTATGCGTAAAGCAAGAAGTCACATGAGACACATAAAGAAATCACAGCACATCTCCTTGCCGAAATCCGGTACATGTTTGGAATAGTTCGGAGGAACTGTTTCCGAATTGCACGTTGCACCGCGTGGTTTCATTAAGATTCGTGAACTGTAGCAACGCATATTTTCTTTTATGTACATAAAGGGTCCATCAATATAACATTAAACTTGATATAATCACCCTTATTCCGCTTGGCGTTTACCGACCTATTGCCTCCCACTTCAATCCACCTGACCAACCAAAAAGAACCCCAAGTGGGTCATGATTGATAATTTTCAAAGAATTGTAATACGGCATTTCAGTTATTTTTAATCAAATTTCCGAAAATTATATTTTCAAATGCGATACCACACACTCTATGGCTTCATAATTCCAGGAAATCTTTAGTGCAGTTTTCTTAGGAAGACCGTTGGCATAGACTTTCTCTCATTTCCCTTATACGTACGAGTATACGGCTTTGTACGTACATATTCCATTTTAATCGAATGCATCCATTAGTAATGCCCGGCCATTCAAATAAGCATATTGATATACATTTTCAATTGAATAGGCATCCGCTTTGTATCTTCGGTTGACCGCTTTTTACAAGTCCATTCAATTGTAATGCAAATAAAATAATCCAAACTAAGTCAGCAGAGATTCAGAAAGCAATTTGTTTTGTTTTTCATGTATAAAATAGAAGAAGGGAGAGTATGAATTCAAAATTAATTCAAATAGTAATTAAAATGTGTTCTTGAATTAATTACGATCTACAATGCGATTCGAATTCTAACAAAGAATAATACATTTCAAAGTGAATAATGAGTAGTAATGCACAAATTATTTATTTCCTGCGATATTTAACATTGAACTTTGAGAATAAAAATCAAAGTCGAAAATCATTAACACTGCATTGTTCAGATAATGGCTGACCTTAAACCTTTTTAAGTGGTTTCATCATTCCTGATACTACAGATACAGAAGCCACACGACATTTGGAGAACCCTTTAATGTAAATGAAGCAGCAAAAAGGTTATAGCTTGCACGAATTCTTATTCAAATTTTTGCAAAGAAAATTTAATTTTATTTAATAGATTAATAAGTTAAATGTTTATACCTAGTTTATATGTGATTTAGAAAGGGACTAGAATCTTTTTAGATCGAAAAAAAAGAATTGCCTTGAGTATCAAAGTTTCTTAAAAAGATTTTTGTCAAGACAGCAGCATATCATAGTCACTTAGAAAATAAAAATGTTTCACTAATTGGAAAGCGGATATAAATGCTCCCGGATATTTGTAAAAACTCAGATGCATTCGTCTAGTCTCTCAACAGACAAATTTGCTGACACTTATTGGCAAGTGAATATGAAGTCCAAGATGCTTGGATGACTCAATTTTAAAACGTGCGAAATTTCAACGAGACTTAAAAGTGAGGCAAAAAATACTGCAATGTCCTAAAGTCAGTAAATATTTTTGGTCTTTCATCAAAAGAATTAAGGGCACCGCCTCATCGTCCATCCCAGCTCTTGTCCACAATGATCAAAATATTACTGACTCCCAAGAGAAAGCCAATCTGCTAGCAGCTATGTTCGCTGCAAACTCCGCCTTGCCAGATACTTCTCTTCCACCACCATTACTGAATCCGGTTTAATATAAATTAGGACATATGTTTTTCCGAACCCGCTCAATAGCTCGAGTGCTAAAAGATATTAACAGTAACAAATCTTAAGGTCCAGATGGGATGCCTCCCCTTATTTTGAAGAGGTGTTCTTTTACCCTGGCTAAACCTCTGCGTTAGCTCTTTCACTTGTCATACTCTACAGCCACCTTTCCGGATAAATGGAAACACTCGCACGTCCAGCCCATCCACAAAAAGGGCGATAAAACCTCCCCTTCAAACTACCGACCTATAGCCTTAACATCAGTGCTCTCTAAGGTCATGAAAAGCATTGCAAATTTCCATTTATGAGATATCTCGAAAGAATCCGTCAGTACGGTTTTCGTTAACAACGTTCCACAGGGGACCTTATGGTGTACCTAACAGAAAAATAGAACCAAAGTATTCACCATCACGGTGAATGCCGAGTTGTTGCCCTTGATATCTCCAAAGCTTTCGACAGAGTGTGGCACAGTGCCCTCGTAAGCAAAAGCGAAGCTTACGGTGTCGGTAGCATTTTCTCATCATGGATTACAAGCTTTTTGAGTAATCGTTCAATACAAGTTGTAGTGGACGGATATACTTCTACTTCATTCTCAACCAATGCTGGTGTACCCCAGGGCTCAGTCCTCTTTCCGACCCTGTTTTAATATTTTTTAACGACCTTCTCTCTTATACTCGCAATCCAATCCATTCCTTTGCGGATGACAGTACTCTTGACTTCGCTTACTCTTTGGCGACTTCACGGCTGAGACCCCAAGCTGTGGAGTCTCACCGGCAGCGAATGTCTACCGAGCTCAACTCCGATATTGATGCAATCATCAACTGGGGTTCGAAAAACCGAGTTGAGTTCGATCGTGTCCAGCGTGAGGCATGTAGATTGATCGGTGACCTTCAATTTGCGACCAAATCTCTTCGCTAGAGCATCGTCGAAATGTTGGATGCTTATCGATCCTGTTCCGATATTTCCACCATAGTTGTTCGGATGAACCGTCAGTTTAATCGTACTTCACGAGCGGCCTCTTCCGCGCACTCTTATCTTTTAAAACCCATTTTCGGTCGCACAGTTAAATTCAGAAGCTCGTTCTTTAGCCACTTTACACGCATGTGGAATGACTTTCCCTCGTCAATATTTCCTACAAATTATGATTTACTAAGTTTTAAAGTCAACGCGCATCATCACCTAACTCTCTTTTCATTTCCTACCAACTTCTAACTTCCCTGTACCCTTGCCTTTCAATCCATCACTGGGCTTATAACTTTAAAGGACCTTAGTCCTAAGTGATGAATTACATTAAAAAAAAAAAACGGGCGAATATACTTTGGAACACTTCCCTTATGTGGTAGATCGAGGAAAAGATTCCACGAATGTGTGGAAAGTGTCCCAAAGTGTGTGG
Source organism: Xylota sylvarum (assembly GCA_905220385.1). Lineage (NCBI taxonomy): Eukaryota > Metazoa > Arthropoda > Insecta > Diptera > Syrphidae > Xylota > Xylota sylvarum. Next base: position 33,519,845 of record LR999960.1, read on the forward strand.
AACAGTTACGTCTGAGAGGTTCATGTTAACGACATTCGATTGGGTCTGTTTAAAACTCTTTCTTACTAGTCCGTGGACGCCTTTATCTTCCTAAAGTTATACATTGAAATTGTTTACATTACTAGTCTACTAATCATAGAAAGAAGAATAGCTAAGATTTTATTGACTTCTTTTGATAGATTGACAGTCTAAGTAGCAGGCATCTATTGCTTCAAAAAATCGGTATCTAAGACGGGTTAAGACTCAACAAGAAGTTCTATCATTAGTAGGTAGATCGAAGACTCGACCGACCGATTGATGAAAGTCATGCTTTAAAGCTAAAAAAAAAACTTCTTCCAGAGAAATATCTAAATGCACAGATTCTATTACTTCATATATCAACCTTTACTTCTTTTTTTAGAAAGGTGCTTTCGTTATAAAATGGTTCTAGTAGTCTTAACGAATAGAAAGAAGGATGAATAATCGTAAACTCATCCACAAAGGTACAAAAGATGTGCCACTAGAGCCTTATGGGCTCTGAGGTATAAGTCACAAAATGTTGGTCTCATTCTATATTATTATAGTTTGGTCAAAACACCAAAAACCAAGCTTAAGAAACTAAAAGTAATGGTCGGTAAGATGGCTAATCGATGTGCTCTCAAACTACAAATAGACCGCTAACGCTTCAAGAAGGGACATGGTGTGTACTGTCCTCGAAATTATGGTTGGAGCGTATTGCTTAGAAAGGTAATTTAAGGTAAAGATATTGAACAACAAAGACTGGTTGAATGGATTACTCTTGTTGGACCTTAGAAGTTTGGTATGGTTCCTCAGACCTTAACGAATTGGAAATATAAAGCAATGACAATATTTTTCAGTGGGTTCCCCGCTAGAAACCATGCCGATAACATCTACAACAAGATGTCTTAAAAAATATTTTAAGAATTTTGTAATATACACCTTTTCAAAAACACAGGCATAAGTAAACCACTAACGTTCCACTTAGTGGAACTTTACAATCTTTTACAAGGAATTTTGGGCAACGAACCTACGTGGTACATAAGGAGCGTCATACCTTTCTATTGTCAGTGCTGATTAACTATTACAAGTCACAACTTCGTCCAATTAGTTAGAAAATATTCCGGGACATAGACAACCGAAAATATTAATCAAATCCATCTTCCTTTAAGAAAATCCTTAATCTCTTCTTATAGGTACCTGAGTCAGTGGAGAAATATCGCCAGAAACTCCACTCCCATGGACACCTACAAATTTGATTACTCTTCCCACAGTGTCAGATAGTGGATAGAAATTTTCAAAAAAAAAAAAGTATGAAAATCCAAAACACCACATGATTGTGGACATAACGATTTAAAACGAATAACCTACAGACCTAGGCCCAGGTTCACCCCGAACTGTAGCGCCACCTAAGTAAGTAAGTAACCTACAGACCTTGAAAAACAAGTCTTCATATAACGACCTAAAATATATTCTACCTTAAATTAATTCCAATTCCTCTAATAGTGCTACTTTAAGTATGATTAACATTAGTAATTCTCTTAATGATGCCAGAACTCATTGTTACTATGGAGAAATGTATGGTGTTAGTTGCTTAGCCATTAACATGGACAGGTCGTGATTAATATCTGTTGTTTGGTGCGTTACCTTGCATTCAGCAATATTCCTACCCGTGCAAGGCTTCGCCTCATACCACAACAAAATATGTTACCTTAACAACAGACACCAACACCCAAATACATACGATACTCTCAGCAGGGATTAGTTTTCCAATATACGAGTAAATTTAATAAAGTAAAAAAAATGGGGGAAAATGCCTTTCCAAAAGGATACGGAAACACCACACACACCTGGCTTGAAATAAGGATTTCAACCAGTTGTGATTGTTTCGTTGCTGGGTAATGTCTATAGCTGTGCGTGGCAATGTCCTTTTGGAATTTATTTATTAAATTAAACTGTACTTTGTTGGTATGTAAGGCTTTTTTTTTGCATTTGAATTCAGTTTAATTTGTCCAGTGTTTAGTGATGATTTTCAAAGTCCGATTTCAAGTATTTTAGAAACCCTCTCAATATGAGCTAGCCACTGCTTTCGTTTGCTTTATATGTATTTTTAAGCCGTACTGTGGCTTAAACCAGAAAACACTTAATTGATCATTACTCATATCACTCTTTAGACTGCTTTACTCAGGAACTACCGGTTACGTTTCTAAAATTCTAAAAATACCTGCTTAATCGTATCTTCAGTGTTTTTGTAAATTACCGTAAAGCCGGCAAACTTACACTGAAAACTTGATAAGCAATGTATTGCGATTAGGTACTTCGAATCTTATCGATTCTATACTGCTTATCGCTTCTGGTCTAGGTTTCATTTGAAATATTTCGAAACTATAATAGCAGTTGCATTCCCCTTAAGAAAGGGGAAACACGTTTCTCTAAAACTGATTGATTGCAAAATCAAGATTAATTTTTTGCCAAAATTTCTTCCGAAAATTCATATAAAAGGTAAATTAATTTATGTTTTTTTTATTTCCAGACAAAATGTCGGAATATTTTGAATTTCAGATGAGCAAACGATATCTGGACACAGGCCTACCGTACCTCAGTAGACAGCAACAGCCGTTTAATAAAAATGAGGCACGCGACAGACGGAAGGCACTGATAACACTCAAAGATATGATTGGAGCAAGCATGAACTTCGCCTTGAAGGATAAATCTTGTTGTACAGACGATGACTTCTTAAGTCGTTTCCTATATGCCAGGAAATTTCGGTGCGATGAAGCGTTTGAATTGATTGTTAATTACCATTCGTACAAGCAGAGGAATAAGGCACTTCTACAGAGGATAAATATTTTCGATGAAACTATCCAGCTGGCGTTGAGAGATGGAAATCCTTGTATTCTAAGAGAACGTGATCGTCGTGGGAGGAAAGTTATACTATTTAATACATCCAATTGGGAGCCAACAAAATACACAATTGAGGATGTTTACAGAGCGTTTTTGCTGACATTGGATAAATTGCTGGAGGAGAAACAAAATCAAGCCTTGGGGTTTGTTGTGATTGTTGATTGGACAAATTTTACATTGCGACAGTCACCGCATTTGCAGCCAAAGATTTTGAAACTGATGATCGAGGGATTGCAAGTGAGTAAAGTCTTTTATTTTTATTATTATTAAGTAAATAAAGGTGGGCATTGATGAGGAATTTCTTTATCGGTTCAAATGTAGATAGTTACATATCAGTTGATTAAATTCGCATGAGCTTGTGTTTGTACTAAAATAGAAACTGTTATGAATGCCCACTGTCGCTTCGGAAGTAAACGGCGTTCTTTCAGTCTTTATGAAACAATAGTCAAGTCGTTTGTTATTAACTTAACCCCACAGCCCATCCACAGTGAATATAATGTTCGAGTTTATTTCTTACAACTTTGGAAAACGCAAGCAGGACGTCGACTAGTTGGTGTACGATTGTGAAAACATCAAAACAATTCAATTCAATGATTTTTAAGGTTAGAGCGTGCATATCCGGGCAAAGAAACAAAAAGTATATAGCCTTACCTGAAAACTAGAACAAAATCGTTTAAATTCTTACGAATTCTGGCCTAACTTCGTTCCCTTACACAAAAAAGTTGTAAATGGGAGAGGGCACGAACTGCACAACCTAACGAGTTTGGCATGGATGCCAAAACTAGACATGGTTCTGTATAACTCGTCTCTATAAATGTGGCCTCAAAATCGATGAAAAGATGGTGGGTATCAATTTGGACTTGAGTTTTCTCCAGAACCTACCGATATAATCGACTTTAGACTTTCCTGGTCTGAAACCACACTGATAGGGGTCAATCAGGTTGTTGACGTAAGTTTTCAGACGTTCACACAATATTGCAGGTACGACCTTGTACGCGATGTTGAGGAGATCTCCTTTGTTGTGGATTGGGAAAACGGTGCTGATATCAGGCGTACACTCATCTGAGCAAAACTTAGAAATGAGTTGGTGTATGCTCCACATCATTTCCAGCTGCTTTGCCGAAAAGCCGTCAGGCCCAACAGCCTTGTTGAGCTTAAGTTTGGCTATTGCTATCCTCATTTCGTTTTTATCAGGTGGACGAAAGTTTTGGAAAGTTATCCTCTAGATTAAATGGTTCATTCTGCCTGACAGCAGGATGTTGGTCTTAGTCGCGATTATACAGACTGCGGAAGATCCGTCTCTTTTGCTGGTAGAGCTGGCGAGCTGCTCTCGTCCTTCTTTGAAGCGCCGCTATATATGTTTCTTGTTAAGCTGCATTTGCTTCGTCGTCCAACCACGAGCATCCTATTCTTATCTTGGCATCCAATACGATTTTAAGATCATATACTATATGACATTGCTCGTAAATTTTGTCGAGGAGCTCGTAGAAACATTTTTTGATGGCGTGCGTCGTCCTTGTGTTCTGTGGGGACATGAGCGCATATCAGGTTTATGTTGGCGAATTTAGACTTGAAGCGGATTGTTATAAGTCGTTGGCTCATGATGTCTGCTTTATATCAGTCTGGGGCCTCTGCTAATTCTTCGGCTGCAAGCGGTGTGTTAAAGGTTCCAACATTCCACGTGCAGATCCGAAGGTCGCTATCCGTTTTTCGGTTGCTAGAGTCGTCAACAGTGAAGTCATCCTTATCCGAGCCTTTACGCACAACCCGCAACCTGGAGGACCGGTTTCCTTTAATACCCCTAGGCCGAGGATCCTGATTTTCCGGAGTCAGTAATCCACTTCATCCGCCACCAACTCTTCTTCAAGACCCTGGCTCGGTATTGGAGATCCTTATAATGTTCCAGCACCTAGAGCTTTTTTCAGTTAAGAATTGCTTGCACTAAATCTTGATATTGAATCTCTGAAATAGGTCGTGCGAAGTAAATATGTTCCTACCGAAACTTGTAAGTCTGTCTTTATTCTTTTTAGGCAGGGTCTATGCCACTTGTCTTTGGTTCGTTGCTATCAGTATCTCATTAGTCTTTCGTTAGCTCTGCATTTCGATTTTTTTTTCCTTTTGTTTCATTTATGTACTAATGTTATTAATTTTTTATGAAAGATACGCAGTCTTAACATATAGTGCTGGACATTTACAAAGAACGTACTCGGAGATTTCCTCCCCTTCCAAATAAAACCGATATTCTGTCTTTAAACACAGATTCAACTCTTGTTAGAATCGTCTCTCAAGCAGCATTGCAGCCCACTAGCTAATGCTATCCTTGAATAGTTTCAGAATTTCCTTTGTTTAATCATAACCTGTATACGTACATATGTATGTATGTAAATATTCTAGTGCCTTTCGTATTCTCCAAGATAATGCTAGCTTAGATCTAATTAACATGGATTTCAGTTTGGTACGCTTTTCTATTGATACGTACTCAGACTTTGATACTGCAAGTACGAGAGCTCGACCTTCAGATTCCAGTTTCAAGTTGTAGTAAGATTTCGTCTAGTAAGAGGTCTCCATTAAACCAATCTTCACGGTTCGTTACCATTTCTATTATTTCAAGAATAAAACGCAAAATAATTTTGTTTAGAGTCGGGGAAAAATATAAACGCTTGCTTAATCGCCTGTACTGTACGATCTGAATGAGCCTGAGCTTGACAGACAGCTTTTCACTCGGGAAGATTGGAAAACTGAGTGAAGTGAATGAGTGAATAATTAAAATTCGGGAACTGGACAAAAACGAAAGTTTTGCTGGATAGGGTTTTTCAAGCAACGAGTCTCTCTTTCATTTACGATTTATACATACATTGTTCCATAAATGCCTCGTTGGCTACCAAATGCCACATATCTTGCAACAAAGTTGCCCATGTTTTAGATCATCCGATTGTATGTCTTTCGGTTCAACCCTTTTATTCTTTGTTGCCTATTTCACTCAGATAATCAAGGGAATGCCGTAATTTGTGATTTTTACCTAAATTTTGGGATCTGGACAAAATCGAAAATTTTCCTGTATAGGAATAAACATCACGTTGAGATCAGTTTCGAGGACTTGCCTTGCCTTGCCTTTTTAGACGTTGATTTTAAAACTTTTTAGCTAGGTCGATGTCAAAGTAGTTTTCAATATACGGGACTGAAAATTACGTGAACCATTTTAGGTATTCACTTTTTAATAAAGCATTTACATATGTAGATAAAAAATGATTGTTCCAACGTAAGCTTTGTTAATTGATTGCCATCTTAGCTAAAAGCCTAAGGCTATGATGGAGAACATTCGACGACCAACTAACGAAAAGTCGCCGATATTTATTAATCTCAAAGAACAATTTATCAGGACTTGGACTTGGTTGAGATTCTTTAACTTTGGTCAAGGCTTCTTGTGACACGTCCCTTACTATGATATAGGGAGTGCGAGTATCGTAAGTTTTTCATCACTGAAGCCCTAACCTTATTTTAGACGAATGGATATTTGCGTAAGCTGCAATATGTAGGAGATAGGACTTTGGCTGTTGAAGAGAGTTATGACCACACGGTTGGCATAGCTTTTAATTAAGAACACATTTATTAGACTACATTTTTAAAAATTTGTTACTCCGCATCTAGCTTTGAATAATTTGACAAATAAGTAGGCGGGATGTTAGTGTTTCTCTGATCTTGGCTTTGGCTACTAGAATACATAACTTCCATCAATTTTTGAAACCTTCTAGATATGCATCTGTGAGACTTTCTAACATTACGTTTCTTTCTTCTTAGCATTCAACTCCTATACTCAATGCTGTTGATATTAGGCACGTAAAGACATTCGGTTAGGGAGCATATGAAGTTCGTAGTCTTGCAGCCATTCTTGACTTGTAAATTGCAAATTTCAATTCATTTATTTGAAGTTGTAATACAAAATAGCAATCCCTATTTAAACCTGGGCCCTAAATTTGTGTTTTACTCCAAATGTTCCTTTCATTATTTTATCATGAACAAAATCATTAACTTTTCTAATTTTTTTTTTACTTTTTCAGGACTGCTTTCCGGCTAAATTCAAGGCCATTCATTTTATCGCCCAACCCTGGTATGTGGACCTTGCCTTGGCAGTTATCAAACCCTTCTTAAAGGACAAAACTAAAGAACGCTTCAAATTGCATGGTACCAATTTGGCGACGTTACACGAGTGCATTGCCAAGGATATTCTACCTCCGGATCTGGGTGGTGAAGGAGCCAGCGTAAACACCCTCGATTGGTATCATACACTGCTTGAATCCAGTCAAACGACAGAAGCACCAAAATCTTATAGACTCATTGAGACGACTGTATATGCGAAGGCTCCATTTACCATTCCATCCTCGAATGGTTTGTCCGAGAAGAGCCAGTTGATTGACACACACTACAGTAATTCATGACATAATTTACATTGCAACTGTATTGTGTGCGTTTGATTTGATTTAACGATTAAGTGGTGCAGTTGAAAGTTGGAGTTTTTTATGACATTTAAAATATTTATCACGAGAAAATCTTTATAATTCTCATTAAGTTGTGTAACCAGATTTAGATATGTACGTATACTTTAATGTGTATTCTATGTATACTTATATAAATTAGAGTTGTAAGTCGAAGTATTCTTATGATATAATATAAGCAATCTCATATCCCCATTTGGAAAATAAACGAGTGTGTTAAAGCCCTAGACTGGAATTTGTTTTTATTATTTTATAGATTTGTAAGATTTAATCTGCTGAATAGCTCAAGTCGACGACGAACTCGAATGTCTTTGATGGAAGCAGCTCGGGCGTAAGCGACTAATTGCTATTGAAGGTTTGACGAAGTCGTCTCAAACACTGAAGGAAAAACGTGCGCTCACCATTCGTGACAGATTGAGTATGGATAGTCCATAGGCAGTCAATCATTAGGCAGTAGGTCTCTTCTCTAGGTTAGGTTAGGTACATAGGTTGGCCAGTGGAAGAATCCACAACGCCACACTCAGCTCAACACAGACCCATAGAGGAGTGATGTCATTGCTCATTGCTTAACCCTTGTTCTACAAATATGGTTCCTATGAACTAGCAAACCATTCTGATTTGATAGAGTTCAAGATCTCATTGACTCATTGACATAAGTCTTCTTCATTTAGTCTTAGTTTTTTCATGTGGTACCGCTCAGTGTTATGCCCCGTGATGCCTCCTATCAGTGTAGAAATGGATTTCTTATCCTTTTGCATAATTCTGTCGGTCCTACTCTTATTGAAACAAGGCCATATACTTACATACTTCTTGTGATGACACAAGCGTCTACGGAGGACCATCTGACGTTAGCCTCCCTACGGTCCTTAATCCCTGCTTCATACTTCAGTGTGCAAGGCGGGATGGACACAGAGGTGTCGACATATTCTGGTGTATATTCCGAACCTCTTCTGGCCAATTCATCGGCCTTCTCATTACCTTGCACATCGCAAGCTTGGATTTTATTTCGATAGCAAAAATCGCTTTTATTGCTGTTTGGCTGTCGATGAAAAGGTGATATTTTCTTGTGGCTGCTATTGTCGCTGATAGAACCTCCGCTTGGAAAACACTGCTATGGTTCGGGAGGCGAATTGATTTGGATATGCCCAGAGGTTCAGAAAATACTTATCCTATCTTAACTTATCTACACACATTTCCCTGGCTGCTCCTTCACCAACTCACACCCTACAGTAGCCTAGTGACACCAAAAAGAACACAATCGACCATTCAAATTGACACTTTCTCTTCCTAAAAAGCGCCAGCACCCGACGGAATTATTCCCATGATGTTGCAAAGTTCAAAGGCATATTCCATTCAATAGCTCACATGAATTTTCACAGGCTGCTTAAGCTGCACCTATGTACCCCAATCATGGAGAGAAGTCAACGTCTGTGGAAGCCCAGTCACACCACAGCAAAGGATTTGTCTACCATGTTTTCTGCTCAAAACCTTAGAAAGAATACAAGGGACATCTCACCTGCCGAATATGCTTATATGAAGAGCCGATCAGTAGAGACAGCGCTACGCGATGTGGTTACAATAATCGAGAAATCACTTCACCAAAAATAATACACAGTACCAGCATACCTGGCCATTGAAGAAAACTTCAACAATGTAAACTTGAAACCAGTCAGATCAGCACTAGACCAGACGCACGTGAATCCTATCCTATCAGATTGGATAGAATGTGTGCTCAATAAACAAGCTCATGCTGTGCCTTCGCGTGGAGCACACCAAGGAGGAGGAGTACACCTAGGTACTTGGTACTGGATGATAAGCAGAGTAGTTGGTTGTTTAGACGTGAAGACGTAAAAGTCGGTATTTTGGTTATTGTGGTAAAGAGCGTTAGTTCAGTTTTGCTTGGGTTGACGCTGAGTCCACATTCAGTGGCCCATTTGCTAATCTTGTCCAAGGCATCTTCCATAATCTCACTGATTACTGAAGAAAGCATCCCTGATACCAGTATTACCACATCATCCGCATACGCAACAACCTTGACTCCATTACCATAAGCCAAAGAAGAGAAGATATGACCCCACCCTGACGAGTTCCTCTTAAGACAGATATTTTGGAACTGCTATTACCGAGGGTCGATTGAATGATTCTGGTTTTTAGCATAGTCAATATCCATTTGCTAATAAACTCTTCCACACCCAGCTGAATCAGAGCTTCCTGAATCGATTGAATGCTGACGTTATTGAAGGCACCTTCAACGTCTAAGAAGGTAGCTAGGGAAGTTTGAAGTGAATTGTCTTTTTTATCCTTCGCAGAACTTCGTTGAGTGCCGTCTCTGTTGATCGCCCTTTAGTATACGCGTACTGAGATTTAGATAGAAGGGATTGATCTAGAGTATTTCGTAAATGTGTGCCTAAGATGTGTTCGCATTTCTTTAAAAGGAAGGATGGGTCTGAAATCCTTTGCGGATTCATGTCCACGCATCCCAGCTATCGGAATAAACACAACACGAACTCGTCTCCAACTCAGGGGAACGTGGTTAAGAAGGATACAGCCTCTATAAATAGGTACTACCCATGGGACCACCTGGTCGAATGTTTTCTCCAGCATAACCGGAAGAATGCCGTCAGGGCCAGCCGATTCATAGGACTTCTGTAATTGTTGTCTAAATGTCATTCTAGGATGAGGATTGCGCGGCCTGAGGCACCTATGTATGAGCAATCACATTTTTTACATCCTGGAAAGTGTGTTTGCATTAAAAGCTCCAGGAACTCTTTAGAGGAGTCCGTTCATGTCCCATCCAGCCTTTGAATAAAGGACGGGCTGGAGAGTACCTTGGACAGGATTTTACTCAGTCTGGCAGTCTTCTATGGTTTCAATGGACTAATAGTAGTCCATCCAAGCCAGAGCCATTTGGCTCTTTTAATGGATTTCGTGTATTCTTTAAGGCAATCCTTATATGGTTGCCAAAACTTGTCTTTAAAGCAGATATTGAAGATATCTCTGGTAATCTTCCTAAGATTAGACCTTCGTTCCACCAAGGAGGGAATTTTTCTTGCTTTTCAAATGGCTTAGGAGCCTCGACCATAAGGCAGACATTGTATAAGAGCGTTCGTCCATTATGGCGATTTGTAGATGGTCTCTTGCCACCTCAGAGGTTGGAATTCTTTGCGAATTTAGACTTCTTAGCCTCGTGGTTGGTTTATTTGCCAGCTCGAAAACTTAGCTCCTAATTCTCCGTACGGCTTAGTAGCTGACGTCCACAGATGATACATTCATAGTTCCAACCATACTGCCAGTCGTTTTTTTAGTTCAGTGATCCTGTTGAAAGCACAAACAGAACTAAAGGCAGGCAATTCTCTCGTTACTTCAGACAGATAAATTCGTGCCGTTCTCCAGTCCTTACAGCACCGCGTCGGCCCATAAAGCGAATACAAAAAAGAGCTAGCAATGCTATCCACAGCATCGGGAATAAACACAAACTAATTGTTACAGAAGCTTTTATTATCAAAAATTAAACCAAAACCAATGCGCATACATTAGGCCCGAATTGTGAATAAACTGAGTGGGGATCCGTTGGATTAGCAACTAAACCAACGGATCCCCATTCAAAACGTTTGACTGCGCTCCGAAGCATTAAACGACTTGATTTCACCATGAAAAGCATTTAATGCTCCATGGTTGCTACCAACACTTGGGGATCGTTTGGGGGTGGACGCGGATCGTCAAGATCGTCATCTCCTCCAGTAGATGGAGGGTCGTCCTTTCCCCTGGATGGCCCAGGTGCGGAACCAGCCTTAGCCTTGGCCATATTCAAATAATGCATATTCTCCTTATCGTCAAAGATCTTGAATTCTTGATCCTTGCCCACAATGGCTACCGAGATGTTCTGAAACAAAGTAAAATAAATTGCAAGTCACTGGTGAGAGACGCGTCCAGTTGCATACCAAAAGCGGCGAATGTTCATCCTTGGCGAGTAAATCATCGTTGGGCAGTGAACCACGAATAGCTTGAATACCATGACAAATCAAATCATCCTTGGAACAGTCAGCGAATTCGCCCAAATGCCGCTCGAGGTAGGTACGAGCACTTTGCGAACGCGAACCAATCGACATCGCCTTGCAATTGAAGTAGTTCGCCGATGGGACTACCTGATAGATATGCGGTCCCTGGTCATCGTATCCGGCGACCAAGAGTCCAACACCATAAGGGCGACGATCGTAACGTTGGGTGGTCACTTGCATTTTGTTACCCAGGTTCATAATCAAACGCGCCACAGGATACGTTGTGTCGTAGGAGTACTTGTAGTTCAAACATTCCGTGCGGAGATAACGACTTAGGATACGAGCATCGGCAGTGATTCCAGCAATAGAAATTCCTAAATGATTGTCGATCTGGATAATTTTCTTTTGACTCGACGACAGCTCCGATGTGGCCCGTCTTAGTCCGACCAGTACAGCATAGTCACGATTTTTTAGCCCCACAGTAGCGGAGCCCAATTTTACCGCTTCCATGGCATACTCCACTTGGTGGAGGCGACCCTGTGGACTCCATACAGTAACATCACTATCGTATTGGTTCCGAAACTGGAAGAAACCCAAGTGAACAATGAGAAACCAGACGAAATGAGGTTATGATGGTAGAAGTAGAAAAAAATGGAAAAACATCTATTCTGCAGTTTTAACTGATTTTGGATTGTTATTTGATGGAAAGAAATTTGAAAACGCAAATTTTTCTCCAGACTTACCATTTTTTAATTAAATCTAACAAAATCTGAGACTTATTTGAGGCGAATGACAAACAAATTTGCTAAACTGCCGACGACACTTTATTTGCGTGAAGTTCGTTACAATTGACAAAACGGTAGAGTTCAACGCCATAGACACAAAACGGTTTATTCTACACGACTGACGAAACGGTTAATTACTATTCTATTACTAGCAAAATAAGTTATAAGAAAAATATTGCTTTAAGGAAGGAGTTTACCTATTTGTTCATACATCAACCGAATAATTTCTGATGACTTACACAACCGATTTGACTGTGGTCTCTGTGGAAATCTGTTTTTGTCATCACCACTGTGAATTGCGGCAAATTACCTAAAATATTGCATCTTGACCATGATCCGAGACAAGCAACTAGTTCATTGGACAAAATCCTCGCTGCGTGATAAATGTTATGCAAGTCACAAGAATCGAGTGCATTACTCCGTTATTTTCAAACAGAATTTGACCCCAAAATTCGCATCTATGCTCCTAAATAGAAGATCAAAAAGACGTTAGGACTATTACTGACCCAGATTAGATGGCGATTGTTTACGCCGATGTGTTGTTAGTTTGGGGATACTCATGAAGAAAATATAAAAATCGGGGTGATAATCGTGTCCCACACCCGAAATGTTCTGTTTCTTTCATATTCAGTATGAGCTGAACCATCGAAAATACAAATTTTTGGCACGACAGGTCCATGGGACCCATGGCCTAGCTTCTCAAAACCATTCGCGTTGTGCTTGTTATATTCTTCACATGAACGGAAGGGGCCAACTGTTTAATGCCGGATCCGAACGGCAATTTTGAGAAGCTTTTACATGACAGTTTTACTCTCAGATGTTTGTCAGACGCTCGCGAGAGGTGGGGCCGTGAAAGAAATTTTAGGTGTTGTCTGGGGATTTAACCTGGAACCCCTCGCTTCGTAGTCCAACGCACTAACCACTTGAGCCACGGCGCCCACCATCGAAAAGTGCACATAATTAAAAGAACCGTTCCGTTTCCGAGTTGTGTCTGATTTTCGCTTATTCCAATTATTCCATCCCTAAATTTTAGCGGAATAGTGTGTACTTCCGACAGTATTGGCCACCACGTATTGGACAAGAATCACGTAGTCAGGGTCATTCGATGTTAGAGTCCCCACCCACTCCCAGGCTAGTACAATTTCCTTATACAAAACCCGTTCAAAGAGCACTTTGCTCACTGTACATTACCTCACTGAATGTTGTCATAGTCGACAGCTGTTAAACGTCAAAAATATTTCAATTGTTTTTCACAAAATTCCATCATAAGTTGTGGCGTATTTATTATCATCACAAAAATCTATTTCTCGAAATTATCTGTTTGGCTTAGTAATTTATTGAATTTTTAAATTTTTGTTTTTACCCAAAATTACAACTGTTCCACTACGGCAGCTCTACTCAACAGCTCTATTAAAATGGCAGGCGTTAATGTGGAAACGCGAGAAAATCGATGGAAGAAGGTGAGAATTTTCTTTTTTTTTACGTTGTCTTTGTTTCTAGAACAAATTCAACAATTAGCCACAACTTAGTCATACAGATATTATACGTTTGAATAACTTTGTGCAACTAAAATTGCTCATCTTTGCACATAATGCTCGGTGTCGCGCGACAAAAGGTCGAGCAATTATTAGTCACCACAGCAATTCAGATTAGCACTTTGCAAAGTCAATTGATATGATATCGGCTCTGCGGCCGATCGAAAAGTATTAATTACGCTCGACTGCATAAAGTGCTAATCAAGTATAAATACGCATCGATTGATAGATGATCTCTGGTGTCAAGCAGTGCTTTATTTTTTTTGTCGAATCGCTTTCATTGGATAGTTCTATATTTGTGTTTATTTATTTGCAGGCAATAATAGGTCCGTTGCCTCCGGATTTTCTACGAATTTCAACACCGAGAGAAATTCAGGAAGCTGCCGATTGTCAGGCGGCTATGGCATTGTATCAGCAACAGGCTATGCCGCAATATGTGGTGAGTATTTACAAAAAAAAAAAAAAATGCTGACTATACTATTGAGTGTGCGAAAGTGATTGATTTTTCTTGGGAAGCACTACCTATGTCGAGGAAAGAAAATAGTTGAGTTGAGTAGTTTCATATAAATTATTAAAATTCAGTTCGATTTTTGAATTCAATGGAAAACGGCTTGGAGAACATTTTTACGAGTCCTCATTGCAGATGGAGAAGAATGAGTTCTTATCCAATCGTTTATATTTTTTTATTTAGGAACTTGATTAGGGAGGTGAGTTTCTTTAGGAAAGCTAACGATCTTTCAACATCATTTGTAGTTTTAATTACGATTTTATAGTGGAAACGATACCAATCGGGAGTCGCCGATTAACCGGTTACAAGTAGAGCGGATTATAAATTAATGAGCTCGTGACAAAATAATTAAAATAAAAGGTCTGGTGCTAACTGTTCACTTTATCGCGGTTCGAAGTGTTAAATGTTCAAAAGGTATTGACCAGGCCCGGGTATCGAATCGATCTTCCGTGAAACTAATGTCAAATATTTCATCTCAAAGTGAATCTGGCATATGCTCTTGGTTGGTTAGTTGCGATCGCACGTAGCCAGTAGGCAGTGACCTGTTGACATTCTTCTCCCTTTGGCGAAATTGTACCGTCTGTGTGCCATTGCGGTGCGTTCATGGAAATAACCCAGGGTCTTGGGTTGGCATTTTCTGCTAATGAGGACGTCTTAAATCAGCGTTTATGAAAACTTGTTATACAGAGTCTTGTCCAGTGCTGAGCTCGTTTGTCTGTGCAGTAAAAATAAATGCATTCAGCAGTGGTAGCTGTGAGGTAGAAAAGTAGAAAACTATATTGTCTACTTAGACTCCACTGTGAACTCCGATGCTGATATCAATGTCGTGCTGACAATCGTTATTTTTCTCCATTTTATGTGAAGTTCTAAGTTTATGGGTGCCTTACGACTCCAAGTCCTCCAAGTCAGCGAAGAAGTAACTATCAATACATTCACATACTCGGGTTGGGACAGATTTAATTTTTCCTGCAACTTCTGCAATAGTTATGTAGTACTCCGAGGAGGCTCTGGATGAATACCAATGGCATTGTGACCAGTAATTATGACAGATAGGACTCGTGTATTGTGACGACTGAGCTTCACCAGAGAAACAGATCTCTTGTTTAGGGCTTTTCTTGCAAGCTCATCAGCCCTTTCGTTTCCTAAGATATCCATATGCCATTGTACCCAGCAGAGGGTCACCTTATTGGCTCTGGATATATTTTTCAGGAGTGATTTGCAGGTGCTCACAAGCTTCGATCCAATTACAGCAGAGCCCAGAGCTTTAACACCGGCTTGGCTGTCTATATATACAAAAAAAAAAAATAAAAATAAACAAATTTTTGGCGCGACAGTTCCATGGACCCAGTTGTGCTTTATGCGTGTTATATTCTTTACACGAATGGAAGGGGACGAATTGTTTAATGTCGTATCCGACGGGCAATTTTTGTTTTGAGAAGCTTTTTCATGACAATTTTACTCTCTGGGGATTGAACCTGAAACTACTCGCTTCGTAGTCCAACGCACTAACGACTTGAGCCACGGTGTCCAATAATCGTCTACACAGTTATCATTTTGCCTACAATACTGCTCCCACGTATAATGTCCGCAGCCTGAGTAACGATCGTGTTTTCGGCTTGAAAGACACTCCAATCGTTATTTATCCTAAAGAAACGCCCATTTCATACGAAAGTCGGACAAACTTCCGAGAGGAAATGAGAAATCTTTAATTTATATGAACTCTATCGTAATTAAGTAGTCGTCCCTTGAGAAACTAGCTTTATTCCTGCTGTGAGTTGAAAACATTTTATAAATTAAAATAATTGCTGAGTGTTTCATCTACATATGATCGACCACAGGTTTCCGAATGAAAATGAGTAACATAAAAATCGAAAGATCTATCAGTAAAGGGCGTACTTCAAGAGAGAAGAACTATAGCTTAAGATTTCCCCCAATATATTAGCCCAGATTTTTAGAGCCCCGAAAGCAAAGACAATAATATTTAAGCAGTATCTTTTTTTAATTTGATAGGATACTCGACCGGGTTAGAGTAAAATATATACATATTGTGTAGAAGAAAAAGCCCACAAATAGTAAACAATATCCATGAAATCGTTTCTCATTTGTTTTTTGTGTTGTGTGTTTCGCTTTGAGGGAAATATATTTCCAATAAATGTTTTATTTTCTCATTCATTTAAAGGCAGCCACTCAAATGTTACGTGGCAGAGCGTACACAGTACTTGATGTAAATACACGCTGATTTGCATGAAGTTGTCGCACATACATACATATGTAGATACATATTTTAAAAACGATAAAGCTTTGAACTAGAAATCTTAATAAAACCAATTAGATTTTCTTTACATTTTGTGCAATAAAAGCTGATGAATAAATTTATATCAATTTAAACAATAAATGTGTAACATTCACCCTTTCATCTACGTTGCGGTCATGATTTGATGAAAACTTAGAACAAATTCCGGAATCTGTCGAAATAAGTTTTACAGATTCAGTAGTGTTGAATCTGATCTTCTAACTTATATTCTACCTCAGAAGAATGCTTAAAAAATTGATTGGTTAATTGTTAGTATGATATCCGAACTAAGTAGAGACTTTACGGTGCAGTGCATCGCCTTTTTTTTACTGATTATAACTACTTCATGCGTAAAGCAGCGGATACATGATTCAATTCGATTGTAAATTGAGTTATCATTTAAATTGTTGGTTGTTTGGGAGGGTAAGGGTATCCTCATAACGTACGCTGCCGATTAGGCACGTTGTGTTCCCATCTAGAGAAACTGTGTGATAAGTAAAGGTAAAGGGGCTGATGTAGGCTTGAGGGGGGGTTCGATTTGGGGCAGTTGGGTAGGGTTCACTGTTCCGAGTAACGTTCTGTATATC
Organism: Xylota sylvarum; assembly: GCA_905220385.1. Taxonomy (NCBI): domain Eukaryota; kingdom Metazoa; phylum Arthropoda; class Insecta; order Diptera; family Syrphidae; genus Xylota; species Xylota sylvarum. Next base: position 33,536,945 of record LR999960.1, read on the forward strand.
TGATAAACTCTACAATTTTTCCGAAATTGTAACGTCCAAGACAACTCAACTCGGGCAGAACGTATCTTCCCAGACCTTTGTATCTAATGCATGGCATTCGAATAGGAAGTGCTGGAAGCTTTCTCCCTCTTCTTCGCATCCCGAGAAAGTGCTGTATGCGTGTTTGTTAATGTGACCGACCATCTGTTTTAATTTTCTGCTGCGTAGATCGAGCGCCCTCTTTGCCTGACGGTAGCAAAGACGCTCAGTCATGGCCTTGGCAACTTTGCAGGTTTGAAATGTTTTCCACATATTATCGTGGGATTTTTCGAACGAGGTCCTGTATGCGGTTTTAACAAACTTCAAGGCTATTCCTAAAGTTGTAACCGTATGCAGATGCATATGTTTTTCCTTCTACTGTCTTCTACTTTTACTGAAGAAAATTACTTGAAGCTCATGAAATGCAGACAAAAATATGTGCTACAAATTTTCTTAAACTGAATAGCTAGTCAAAAGACTTATCCACACAGAATTTATCTGAGTTGAAAGGCTTGCCAGTCAACTTCCAAAATTTAAAATCTTTTGATTTTTCTTCAAACAACTCGAAATCGACAAATCGATCAACCGACAACTCCACACACGCCTATCTTTCCTTTCGCATTATCACAAAGGTTTTGGATATATGTTTGCATATTAAAGCGTTTAGATCGGTGCAGTAGAACATAAGTTTTATATAAAAAAAAATATTTTTTGTATTATTTCAATCATAATAGAGAAATATTAATATTTTCCTTTTGTCGCATCTCCATCTAGGCACCAAATCACGTTGGACGTCTTAGCATAACTTGCGCCCAAGCACGTCTAGTACGTAACTACGGTCTCACTCGAATGGATCCATATGTACGTGTTCGTGTAGGACACTATGTTTACGAGACGCAAACCGATCCGAATGGTGGAAAAAATCCTCGCTGGAATCGTGTCATCCAAAGCCAGCTTCCTGTTGGAGTTAATTCCATTTCAATTGAAATCTACGATGAATGCAGCTTTAAAATGGACGAGCTGATTGCTTGGGCCGACATACGAATCCCTGATACTGTGTTGCGCGGTGAAACCCATGAAGAATGGTATCCCTTAAGTGGCAAACAGGGAGAAGCTCTAGAGGGATCTATCGATTTAGTTCTCAGTTTCGGCAACCAACCAGTAACACCATATATGTATCAGGCGATTCCTGCAGCTCCAATGGTAATGGTTCCACCTGGTCGACCATTACCAATATTTGTGGCACCACAACAGCCTCAAATTCCACCCCCAGTTCCGCAAATCAGTGAAGAGGATCTTAAACAGGTATACTCCTTTACTAGATTTATAAATTTGGCATAAAAAAAAAATATACATTCATTACAGGTCCATGAAATGTTCCCAGACATCGATAAGGAAGTAGTAAAATCTGTATTCGAGGCCAATCGTGGAAATAAGGATGCAACGGTTAATTCGTTGCTCCAAATGAACGAATAAAATTTATGTTATCCAGTTATTTTCATTATTTGTAAGCATTCCGGCTAAGTGGGAAGTAGTAAGAAATACCAAATTAATCGTAAACCGTGTACCCAATGTGACTCTTTTGGCTGAAACTATCGACTTCATAGTGCAACACTACTTATTTAATCTGATCTTTCCAATTATTTATTTATAAATGAAATAAAATTCAAGCTATTATACAATTATTAATAAAATTAATTTTAATATATATGTATATATACACCTGTGTATTGACTCATTACAATGTCTGAAAGCTCTTGAAGTGCGAATTATAAGTAGTCTAGAACCGAGATCACACTAAATATGAAATAAGAACTCTGATCCATTAAGTGTGACTGTAATCCAGTAAGTTTATTATACGATAGCGATTAAAAGCGAGTACACATTCAATAGTCCGTAATGTAAAAGACTGCATAAATAGAGAGAGAGAGATAGAGATAAATTAATTCAATCTCAATCCAAGATAATAACATCAATGTTGCCACGTTTACCTCCCGAAGAGCTGCCACTTCCTCCTGGCTTATTGGCGTTTTCATTCATTTGATTAGCCTTCTGCCTTTCTGCCAATTTTTGTTGCAAGGTTTTCATTGGACTTGTTTGTTGCAGGCCTGCGGATACTGGTGGAGGTGTTGGAATTGATTTGGGTGTTATCTTACCTCCAGGCGGTGGCCCACCAGTCATCGTCATTGGCGGTGGCGGTCCTACTGAAGTTATAGTAGCTGGTGAACTATATGGTGACATGTTAAATGTCTGCGGTTGCTTGGATGACTTTGATGAGGATGGAATCATCGTGATCTGTGGCGGCAGTGATTTGAGAGCTGTTTCAACGGCAGACTGTAAATCCGAAGTAGATTTCTTCGGCTTTGGATTGCGATTACGCTTGGCATAGGGACGCTTCTGACCTAACATCTGGAATTGCTGGAATTGAGACATCTGAGCGATTTGCGATATCATTGGATTGTTTCCGGGCCCCATGCTTTTCAAAAGTTCAGCATATGTAGCTAGCATAGCTGCTTGTTGATTATAATTGTCTATGCTAAAGGTGTTTATCATGGGGAATTGCTGATTCATGCTAGCGAGAGCGGTTAGTTCGGCATTGGTTAAGCCAGCCAATGCAGCTGCTGGTGTTTGAGAAGGAATAGAAGGACGGGCATAAGGGGTTGATGGGATTGCTTTTTTCTTTGTGGCACTCTTAGCCTTTGGTTGATTCTTATCGGTAACAGATGGCATTTTCATTTCGGGCATCAAAGAGACACTTGGCATTTGTTGTGGTCGGACTTTTTCGATTGGGTACATACTGGTAGATGGTGTAATTGATAATGACTTGGGCAATTCGGGAATTATCGGAGGTGCAGTGGACTTGGATGTTAGATCGGATAATGGTTTTACGTAAATGCTTGGAGAGTTGGTTGGAACTTTTGTAACCGAGATCGATGATGAGTTAGAAGACATTGAAGCTGAAAGCTTAGCGCTACTAGGTAATGTGTCCTTAGTGTGTATTGCTTTCGAAGATGTGGGAGTAATGGTTAATTCACCGCCACCAATGTTAATTGTGGTTGAATGCGACTGCGAGGAGCTGGACGTTTTTGAGACCTGTGATGCTGCCGACGCTATTAAATTCTTTATATCGAATTGAGGAATCTTAGGAGGAGCACTTGAGGGTGGTGGAGAGGGCTCAGGAATACTTGAAGCCATTGGTGCTTTGAGTGGCGGTATAGATGTCATAGGATTGATGATAGGATTCATGGATGGAGCAGCTAAGTTTGGCAAAAGTGTAGTCCCTGATGCTGCAGGGCCACCCAACAATTTGTAGTATTCGGCTACTAGTTTTTGGAAGCTAGCGTGATCCTATTATAGGAAGAAAATAATAGTTGCACATCGAAAATAAAACGAAAAACATTTATACGATACCTTTGCAAATGGATTGCTCATCGCTGAATTAGAGTAGAGAGACACCAGTGAAGCGATGGACGATTGACTGAGAAGGTTGTTACTTGCTTGAGCAGAGGCCGACGATACTGGCGGCATCTGATAGACTGCTGCGGTCATTGTTGCAGGTGTGTTCTTACTACCAACTGGTCGTCCACGGGGACGAGAAGTGATTCCAGGAATTTGAATCGGTTTGGCGATCTAGAACATAAAGAAATCCAGGATGATATGTTTCTCTTTCTTTGGGTATTCAGTTAAATTTGAACTATGAAGTACTTACAGCAGTAGACACATTGACTGTTGAAACTGGAGGTTTTGCTCCTGGAAATAAAAGGTCTGCACCAATTCCTGCTATCGTATTTGATTGTGGTCCACTACCAGTTCCAGCTAAAGCTTGCTTCTCTTGGTTCTTCCTAACGGCAATTTCTTGTAAACACAATTTAATAGCCAAATCCAGAAGATTTAGATTCTCTGGCATTTTAGCAACCTTATCCTGGATATAGAACTTGTATACATCGACAAGTAACTGAGTAAACAGCGGCTCCTTTTGATTCATATACTTAATGCATTTCTTATGTGCCTTGTAAACATCAATCAACAGATTTAAAGTCTCCACATTGTCACGAGAGTCTGTAATTCGCTTAAGGATACTTCGCATAATTTGAACACAAAATGTCATTGCTTGTTGATACAGATCCATACGTTCCGAATCCTTGATATACCGCCTAAAGGAAAATTTGAAATGAATACAAAATAACCTTCCAAAAATAATAAAATCTTACTTATCATTGTCAGGAGTACGATACAATTGCAAGGCAACATCTATCAAGAGTTTGTGATTGTTCGATTTTCGTAGAACTTGTATAAGAATGCTAACGCACTTCACTAAATGCGATGAGAAGCTGCCAGGACGATCGATTTCCGATGAAGGAATTCTCCAGATTCCATTGAAAATGTTATTATTTTTACGATCAGAGAAAAGACCGTTGATTTGATTGCCCAAATTGGTAGTGTATTGGCCCAATAAGAGTTGACGGCATTTTTCAATATCTTTCAACTTATCCGGAGCATGCATGTAGTGGTATACTAGACGATATACTGATTTGTAGTGTTCTGGGAATCTGGTAACGCATTCTTCCAAATTTCGTACACAAGCACGATAAATGGCCTCCAATTCATGCTCAGAATATGGGGTGTTCTTGTCACGCTTCTTGCCATCATCTGTGGATGAACTTTCAGAATCTGAACTATCCGAATCCGAGCTGGAAGAATCGGAACTACTGGTTGATGAAGCTGAACTGGTTGTTCCAGTGGCAGTACTTGTCGTGTTTGTAGCTGAGCTTTCCTGAAAGAGAAGACGTTTTTTATATAAAAAAATCTTTTCGAAATAGTTTAGCATAGTAACAAGAAATGTGTCAAAATCATATCCTAGTTAAAGAATTAACTAGAATTTCCATTAAGCACCTACCCACGCTAACGGTGCCTAATGGATTTTGAGTACCTGGGCTTTCAAGAAATAAATAGAAACAGATCGGTCACATCTCACAGCACAGAGGCAATAAAAATTGCTAAATAAACTCATCCAGAGATACAGTAGAGCAAAAAGTTTCACCTAGAAGTTGAAGAGGAATCGACATGTTAGAAAGATATATGTACATATGTATAAGTATATATGTATAACATCCTATACATACATACGTGTACAACACCACTAAGGAGCTCATTGTTGGTCGAAATTTTAAACAGCATCCAGTGAAGAGTTAAGACGATAACCTTCTGATTACGGCTGAGGATCAGCTCAGTAGATGGAGACACTACTTAACTACAGCCTTTAACCAATTTGAAGTTGGGGATATGGTCTCAAAGCCTAATAACTCTTCCGAAAGCAACTATTTTCCTAATTCACGCTGCACCTCCTTGTAAAATAGAAACAATCAAGTTCCTTAAAAGAAACAAATCGGTGGGTATTGATATCATTCCCAGCGAATTATTTCAAACAGCAGCGCTCAATACATAGCGAGAAATGGTACACCCGGTCACACGGAGAACATAGAAAAATAAGCTATTTCCACAGGAATGGAAAAAAATGATTATCATCAAGCATCCGCCAAAGGAAAACCTAATGGATTGTGGAAACTGGATAAGTATATGCGTTCTCTTGGGCGTAACAAAGATAATAAGTTGAATCATATTAGAACGGATCAAGGAACGAATACAGGACCCCACTTCATATACTGTTAATCGACTTGGAGAAATCTTTCGATAGTTTGAATCGAGATGCATCAGAAAAGTCCATAACTATTATTAAGGCTAAATACAATGGTACAAAAACGTCTTGCGCAATGGTAAAGTGTCGGAGGATTTTGAAGTCCAAAATGAAAAACGTCAGGTGTGCATACGGTGACCGCTCTTGTTCTGGATGGTCATCAGTGATGACGGAAAGTAACCAGGAAATTCGACGAGCTATAACATCTTACCTTAAATACCTCGGCTACGCTGACGATGTTTGCCACATAGGATAATTGACCTACACTTGATGGTTGAAAATCTAGACGCTGATAAAAGTGGGGCTTAACATAAGCACATCCAAACCAAAATCGCTGACCACTTCTAACATCTGTGCTCAACTCAACATTGCCGGACAGGAAGTCGGAAAAGTAGAAAACTTTATATGTTATATGAAAGTGTGGTCTTGGATGAAGTGGATGTGTGCAGCAGAATCGAAAAGAAAAAGCTGCGTTCGGAACGCTTTCCAAAGTCTGTAAAAGCAATGATATCAGGACAAGAACCAAACTGCGACTGTTCCGCTCCAATGTATGGTTAGTATTGCTATATGGGTGTAGTACTTGCAAAGTGGATACCACTAAAACACCCAAGCGATGCAGACATTCTTTCATAGATATGTACCTAGAAATCGTCTTGAGGATTTCTCGGGCTAATCATATCTACGTAACAAAGAACTTTAACAAAGAATGTGACAAGGTCCTAGGCATATGCCGCGCAGACATTAACGCCCTATGCCTCTCTAGGAGTGAAAGAAGAATTCATTCTGCCAGTTCTGCAGTAATGGATAGTGAAGGTTACTGCATCTTACCGGTTACAATACAGCTGGTTAAGTCAGAAAGAAAAGTACAGTGTACCACACATTACATGGGTTGCACGGGTATAACCACGGATATAAGTATAACGCCCCAAAACAAAGATTCCACAACGCTCCAAAGTGTAAACCTACACTGAAGATTGAGATGCTGTTATATTGTGTAGATCCTCATGCAAGATTCCATATGCTTTCTAAAACACCTCATTTGCTAGGTGTCTCTAGATTCCATCCTCATCTATGCCAATAATTCCATTGGCCATTTAAATTAATTGTTTCTGTCTTAAGCACTGTGTACAACTTATAACTCAATCAATTAACTAAAACGCATAACATGCGTTCAACTCATTACTCCCCCATCTACTACCAGCCACCCCTAATTAGTCCCATGTTTCATCAAATCACAATCACACGAGTAAGACACTCACCAGATACTGGGGAATCTCAAAGGATAATTAGGCGTTTTCTTCTTCGAAAGTTTGTCAATACTTTTGGCTAAATTAAATTTCAACCCTTACAAGCGTGCCTAACTCTACATAGCTACATATGTATGCCATCTTCGGCTGTGGTACCTAATGGAGGCGCTGATCCAGAACTCTGGTAGTGGTGGTGATGGCATGCTTCCCCAATCAAAATACTTAATTGTGCCCCATAATCATCATCATCATCTCGTCAATGAGGATTTTTGTTTATTCCATTGTTTTTATTACACACACAACACATTCGACACAATGCAGATGGCAGACAGGGCCGCGTGTTCGGCTGTAGCAAGACACCATAACACCAAAGGGGAGGAATTCTCCTGGCAAGAACAAATGCCACAACGTCTCTACATATGAGCAAAGGATGAGCATATTTTATCTCTAATCTGTGTATGTAATTGCAGCACTTCCATGTGTGCCGGCGTGCAGAGGGACGACTGAGACCGCGGGGCGGTTTGGAGTAGGATCAAGCTAGCAAAAAAAAAAAAAAACCGATAGCGGCTGGCATAGCATTTTGGAAGTATTGTACAACATACTCGTACACCCTTCAAAGGACATCCGTTTGAGAGTAGCAGCCAGTATACGCGAGGAGGTACCCAAATGAAAGGACAACGTTTAAACGATGATGATAATGACTAGAGAACGTTGGTCGGAATCGGAAGTGAATACCATCAAAACAAATTCTGTTTCTGTTATTCGCAAGCGGTTGCAGCGCGAGAGCAAAGAAAAAAGGATGAAAATGGCAAAACACAGAAAAGAATGAACGAAAAATATAAGGGGGAATACGAGTACAAGAAATCAACGAGAGGATATTCGGATATTTTGTGTCACCCTTCGCACCTACCCTATTGTGTTGTGCGGATGTGTGGAATTAAATTTATTTTGGCACATGCGCATCGGAGTGGAATTCATATAATTAACTTGCACGTAAGTATTGCCGTTATAACTTAAGGGAGTGAAACGTAGCCATGAAGTTAAAACATGAGCTAGGTTAGACCAGTGTATGTCTGATGAAGGAGTATCAGCATCGTTTGCCCGATCCACAAAAAAACGAGACCCCCTCATTACATTATAAAGGCATCAGTCTTCTCAAGATACAAGATTTTATCTGCCATATTGTGTGAATTAATAACCTGATTGGTCCCCACCACATTGATGGTTTCGATACCCACCGTCTTTTAACCGATTTTAAGGCCGCTTGACATTATCACGGTCGGATTTTTGACAGTAAAAAAGGATTTAGACAAGGTGACGCACTGTCACATACAAAATTTATAAACCAACTTTCAAAAGTCTTTGCAAATACTAGCGACGCCGACGATATTGACATAATTAGCAGAACTTAACGAAAGATACCAAAATGGGTTTTAGCGGTAAACAAGAACAAAAAACCAAGTATTTGCTGTCAACAAGAAGAGATATACAACATCGACGAATTAGACAGAACGTCACAGTCGCCCTGTAGACTTGCCCTACCAAGTAGGTAGGCAATCAAAGTCTACGACTTGACGTTCTTCAACTTTTTGACAGCAGCGTGAACTTCTCCTAACTTCATTGTAAGTGGTGCCTATTAAGCTGATGTCAGAAGTGCTGTATCGATCATTTAAGATGTAATCTGTTTCGGTACGTCTTATGTGTTTCCGAATTTAAAGTCTTCGTTCTTAGATCTAGTCAAATTAGTGTAAACAAAATCTACTACTCTACTACCCCTTGCCATTGTCTAAACTTAGCAACACTCTAACTTCAAAGCAAACCTTTTACAACCCCTGGAAATTTCCGTTGTATTTCTCGCTTCTACCAACAGTTCTGACTCGTCAGTCGCACAGATACATTGTGTTTTCTGAGGGGTTGGAATTATAAAAAACTCAATCCGAAATTTATAGTTTCAGGCGGCAGAACACCACACTGCCAATAGTCTCGGTCGTATCGCTTTAATGTTTGCGGCGTTATACCACACCGCCTCAGTTACAGCTTCGTGTTTCATCTATTCGCCGTATATTAAGCCGTCTCCTCTCTATTATATATTATTCTCTACGGAATTTGAATACAAAAAAGGAAGCAAATCCTTTCAATTTGCGTATGTAGCATAGAGATACATGTGTTCGCAAGGCGCCCCCTCGAGAGGGTGAAATGTAATTTCAATTTATTTTGGCGTGGTCAATGAAAATTAATTTTGCGTTCGTCGTCCTTAGTCGGTGTTTTTTTGTGTGAGAAACAAAGTGTTTTATCAGAAAATATATATCATGTTTATGTGAATTAATGAAAAAATAACAAAGAATCGTTATTTCTATTGCTTTGTGTATTGTGCGGCGAATTCGTCTAAAAGGAAGAAGCAAAAGGAAATTCCAACGCCGCGCGCGATTAGAATGAGTGACGTCTTTTCAATGTACCATAAAATGCAGCATCCCTGTCGTCTTCGTTGTTGTTGATGCTGATATATTTTGATTTATTCTTTGGTTCCTTTTTTTTATTTTCCCCTTTTTTTTGTTCCTTTAAGAACGAAGTAAGAGCAAAAATGTTTGTACAGCAATTCCTGTCGTATACAACACTAGTAGCGGTGTTTGTCATTTCTGGATATCAAGATAAACCACTGCTGGTCGGAGCGTCCGCATCCACTTCGAAGGATAATTTCAGTGATAATGGCAAGGAGCAGGGAATAAGTACCATTCGACAAACTAATGGGTTAGTCCTTAAACAGCAATTGTCCTTTTTTATGTTTTTTTTTTCTATCTTATCCCACGACATCACATCCCAATGGTGGTGGTTAATGCGATTAAGTTGATATCGCTTTTTGTTGTTGTTTTCATTTCTTTTTTCTTCCTTGGATCCTTAATAAATTCCTCTAAGCTAAGCGAAAATCTACACTTCAAAAGAAGACACATACACAGAAGAAGAAGAAGCAACCACCAGAAGCAGTAGCAGCTTAACATATAGATGGAAAATTCTAACAAACGAATTTAATCTTTCCCCCCCACTTTGGAGAAGACGACAAAGCCAGCAGAGCAGCAGCAGAGACAAACAGACCAAACCAAACTGAAATGAACCGACCACCATAAGGGTATTAAGGGCGACTACGATGACGTCGATGCAATTTCAAGGCTCCATTCTTGGAGTTTAACATTCGTTTTTGTCGATGATAATTTGTGCTTCTCTCTTTTTTTTTGGGGTTGGTTGTGTTTATGAGAGGGTGGTTGCCCTGCATATAGCCGCCCTTTCTGCACAGCAGTAGTATATTATAGTAGTAAGCCCATTGATGGATATCTTACTGTGCAAAGGGTGAAGCCGGGTGAGAGGGAGAATTTGTATATTTAATTAAGCTGAAACCCCAATGAATATATTAATTTGGCGACAATAAGAGAGAAGTGGAAATGCTTAAAATGTATTGAGGGTAAAATGTCACGGAGTTATTGAAATTTTTATACGCACATGACCCTAATTACTGCAGAATTAAAGTCTGCTGCTTATGGGCTTTTCGAAAGGTTTTGTAAATGATTCAGACTATATCCGTTACTGAAGTTACTTCACACGAATGGTTTATTAGCAATTCATGACTACTTAGTCGACTACCTACCTGAAAATAACTTGATGAAGTTAAGAGTATGCTTCTGACAGCATGTAATCACCTTATAGCTTCAAATGATTGATTTACAATCTACTCATGATTAATTATTATTAAAGTTAGCGAAAACAGGAAAGATTCTTAGTGATTACTATTCCAAAACAAAACATATTACATGATCCTTCCTGACGACGGAATCCAGGCTCAACCGACAAGACCAATTGACAAACGAAGAGTATTCGCGATGTATTCGTTCTCATTTAGATCAAACATTTTAGTGAATCTGTCCCAGCGAAGATCTATGTAAGCATTAAAAATGTGTCCTACACCAAGGTAGTACTTACCATTTAAATCTAATTAGAAAGTAAACCAAACTTGAAGGCAAGTGAAATTAGAAAAACACCTCGAACACGGTACAGGAATACAAGAAGAAACTCAAACCAAATATGACAGCTCTTAGTAATTGATCTACAAGGAAGTCTAAGAAGAAGTCACAACAAATTTAAAACTAGTGTGAGATATGAAACACAATGTGTAGCAATGGTATAGCTATTCATTCATTAAAGGTCATAAAACTCATGACAGCGCTCAACTTAATGCGAAACTATGGGTACTTTAAATTTAACAAACATGAATGCATCATAGACATGAATACAAGCGCCAAAAAATTTCAATATTATTTATGTCCTTAAAACATAGGTGACTGTGGTGAAAAAAAGAGAGAACTAAAATGACCTACGATGCAAAAATTACGCAGATATGGGACATGACAGGCACGAGCTCATATGTACTTGCTTTGAACCAAAAAATGTTAGTCAAGAAATTGTCAGTCACAAACATTATCAGATATAAAGTGGAACGTACGTCTATTTCCTTACTTGAAAGTTTGTACAAATTTGTGCGAATTTTTACGAATTCTAGTCCAGCTCCGGATCCTAACACAAAAAAAAATTCGTGAAAGAGGGAGTTCCCATTAGTGGCAAAACTTACGAATTATTACCTGTGGTGTACGATCTGTCAAAATCAGTATACAATCAACTGGCACTTTAGTTCAGATATTTATTTTTCTCCTAAAAATCAAATTTATTCATGAATTCATTGTTGATTTGTTGATTTTTTTGATCCTCATATATGTCATTTCAGGTGTGCTCAGGTTTTGTTGTTCGATGTGTTCCCAACTTCCTTGAAATACTCATCACAGAATTACCCCTTACTCTTGGAAATTCATAATTTATCGATTTTAAGTAAAGAAAGTAAAGGAACAGACATTTTATTGTCATAAATTTACATATATACATATAGGAGGTTGATTTAACGTTCCAAAGGTAAAGGATTGACTCGAACTCAGACGTTTGTCAATGATTCTTTTCATTCATCTTTCAAACGTTACCACGTTTTGATCATAGGGCTTTGAAAACCCAATTTCATTAAAGCTTTAGAAAAACATAAGTATACAAGTACACGTTCTTTGAAGTTACGTAAAATTTCTTTTTATCCCTTTTAATGCTTTATTAGATGTTCGATTTTATTCATTTCAAAGAGGTGTCAAGGAAACACAAATTCCCACACAAATTCCTTTCACAGAGCATATATAGAAAATCGAACACTTTGGTATAAACACATATGCACATATGTATGTATAATAGTAAAAAGAGTTGTGCAGAATATTGATACATGACACATGACATAACAAGAAAAAAATCCTTTTGACATGTTTTCTATGCGACACGTGTAAATTTTTCTTTTCATTCAAATGTCGTTCGTTTCATTTAAAGATGAAACAGGATAAATTGCTCACAGTAGAGGAATATTTGCATTAAAGTATATCAAAGAATATACACATAGCAGTTAAAAGTATAAAAGGAGGTACCGCCTTGTCTGGATATTTATGTATATATACTTACATACATGTAAACGCACCAAGAACCCCTGAATGGAAATTCATGCAATTTCCTTCAGCTTATGACTAACGTCTGGGTAGAAAATGTGTAGGTAGAAAACGTGTAACATAAACCTGCTACTAATCGCAACAAGATTAATGCACGAAAATCGTAATTCTCCGACAGTCTACTCCGGTGCAGCAGATGACATTTGTCCAAAGTGTTTCTCTTGCACGCCACATATGAACTCGTATGTTTTCACAAACGAACAGTTTCTTGAAGTCAAGAAAATGTTAATGTGGTAAAGACTTATATTCGATGGATTATACAACTACAACTAACGGGACGCCCTGTGTACAGTGTACAAGCTACAATTTCAAGACAATTTCATTTGAAACTTCATGTAATGGGGGCAATCAAAAATTGTACTAGACTAAACCTTCGATTAAAATCGTAATTTGAAGACACAACTACCTTATACATGTTACAACTAGTGGATCAACTTTTGAAATGGGACAACTAATTGTAGGGAGTAGTCGAAACAGAAACTAGTTTCTTTGTTGTCGATAGTTGTTTCCCACTATCCTTTAGATAGACACAACACCTACTATTTGAGAAATGGAATAGTATTCCTCTAATGGGTTAGTCTTGACAGTAACAAACTTTTTATAATGATTAACTAGAGGTTTAACTACTGGTTTCTATTATTATAGCTCAGAGAGCCATTTTATCCATTATTAAAGTAATTTTCGACACTCCTCTTAAAAATATTAAAAAGATTTTTATCTAAACCTTAGTCTTAAATTAACTAAGCCCACTTTTCTTCATCAAGACAAAACTTTGCAAACGTCATACATACATATGTATGTACGTACAATGAAGTCCAAGATAGATTTACATATTTTATTCTATTTTGCGGCTTACAGGTTTTATGGCAATGCATTTAAAATGTGGTCTAACATGTGACATCTAAAAGTATATTAGTGAATGAGACAATATCAGATTTTATTGCATAGTAGGTGGCGCATGTGTTTAAAGAAAAGAAATATGAATACTATCTGCTGTATTCATGTTTCTTTTCTATGCGGTATTTTTCAGAATTAAACACATGGTTTTTGTACACATATAAACACATAAATAAAACGTTTGTGCTTTTCAGTCAAACATTACCAAGTTATAACTATAAACCTTGTCTGTCTAAAGTATCTAACGACTGTCGATTCTTTTTGAATTCATCAGTTTAAAAGACACTTAAGTAAGGTTTTAGATATGTTAGGTAGGTCAAGTAATGTACCCTCGTCCGTATCTGTACTTTTTTTTACAAAAAATCAAATCAAAATTTAGAAATAGAATTGACACAAAGCAATATCACAATACATGTGGTGGAAATAAGTGAACAACTCAGATTTGTTGTGGTAAATTGAAAAAAAAAAAAAAATACTACAGCTGTTGCGAATTCTATATTTTTCCACAAATGTGTACTTCATGGGACGTGTTTTCATCTCACAGGATGAAGTTTTTTTTTATTGTTATTGCTTTGGTTCACATTCTTTGATAAAAGTAAAAGACAGTATGTAGAAGTTTCAGGTCATAATCGGTTTTTAAAAGACTCCTGCGATGAAGAAATTGATGAGTACATCTTAAAGGATTTCTGAAAATTCACAACGCTAACAAAGATCTGCCTTCCTATGTATATTTATCTTAAACTAAACCACCTTTGACATTTCATTAAGTAAAATTTCTATAAATATCCCTTTTTCATAATCATATCCACTGAAGTAGAATTTTATTTTCATCTCAAGAGGGTAGAAATTGAAGGAGAAGACAAATTTCAATAATATCCTTGATATCAACATTTATTGAAGAACGTAAGTTCCTATGTGTGGTGGGGGCGACTAAAACCTTCCCTCCACTAACGCAAGATGGTGAGAAGGCAAAATCCAATTCATTCATTCGACATTTATTCTCTACTCGTCGTCCTTTTATATGTCTACTGCTTCATTTTGTGTGTTAGGCTCCCTTCGTCATATTAAAGCTGTTACTATTACGTAGGGGTGTGTAGTGTATTTAATGTGCAGTCACTCACTATCTATCCATTGGTATTCACATATGTACATATATCACTCTCCGGAGAAGTGAGCAGAGCTCCATCATACATACAACAGGCCACTAAATGAGAGGGAGAAAAAGCTTCGCCACATGGAGCAAAAGGTTAAAGACAATAGTATTTCCTCCTACATTCTTGGTTTTGTTTTATTTTTCTTTCTTTTCTATTTCCATTCCTCTATTTTCGTCCATTGCAAATGAAAGCAATGAAATGGAACAGAGGATAAATGAGGACTATTTGCATATTTATTTGCCGAGGAGGGTTTCTTTATTTTTTTGTTTGTTTTTTTTTTTTTTAGTTTTCCTTTTGTTTTCATTTGGCGGCGCGGCCCACCGGGAATCGAGAATTGACATAAACAAATAAACGAAGAGAGCTTTAAAAATGACGACTCTTAAGAATGTGGTCTAGGGTTTTAAAGTTTGACAGGAAATGGAACTTAGTATTAAGAGGGATTAGCAATGCGGAAGGAGTTAATGGCATTAGGGATGTAAATTCAAATGAATCCACTAAGAGTGGGATTTTTCAAAACCGCCCACCCGTAGAAAATTTAGAAACAAATGAAAAAATAAAAAAATACAATTCAAAACAAATTTTGCATAAAAGTTGAATGAGCACGCAAATTGCCTTGAGAAGGAAATATCATTTACATATGAAGAGTGTCGTTAGTGTTATAGTTGAGATTGTGTCATTAAATTTCGATACACGCGACAGGAGTCGCCGCGGACCCATTACAAGTGGTGAATTATTCAAAGTGCTGGTGATTTGCATAAGATTTTAGAATCTCGACCCATTGATGTCTATTTATGTGGAAGAGAAGTCCTTAAGTTTATATTAAGTTAATTTGTTGAATTTTATGAGTTTGTTTACACATCCTTAGAGAAGATGTATACTCATACACATACATATTTATGTAAGCCGTCGCCAGGGGATGTAGTTTAGCCATTCTTTTACTGCAAGGGTCGATTAGTGTCACACTCGACTAGACTTATGAGCAAGCCGATGAACTAAAATTAGTCCGTCTCTCAATTAGGATCCTTCTTAAATAATTTCTGTAGAAATTGTATGGATGAAAACGGAAAAGAAGCAATTCCTCTGTAAGTACCTTGTAATCTTTACCTACTTGTGTTCCTTGTGTTATACCAATGGGTCTCTTTTCATTTAAATGTGTTTGCACTGTAAGAAAACTGCGACTGCGTTTAAACATCTGTCATTGGAGAAGCGTTAAGTTTGTGAAAAGCGGGGTCCTCTCATCTTCCATAAAGTGAACGAATGACCAGTAGAATACATTGCACGTAATTACAATGAAAAAGTCCTCATATTCCTGGCTCTGATTTATTTATGAAACACGATTGAGCTATAGCTATTAATGCTATTAACTGCTCGCTTTTGTTTTTTATTTCTTTACCTCCAGTCAAATGTTAAACTCACCGTGCTCAGGTATTACTCAAGATGATCAGTCATCTTGAGGTGATAGAGTGCGCTCTGATCGTGCTTTGAATGAAAAAAGAAACGCTCGATCAGAGCTCTAAAGTGTCAAAACTAAAAAAGGAACCCGAATTTTTTTTAACAACTCAGGCTCTGTTCGGAACTAAACTCTTTATGTGCTTTTCAGATTGAAGACACCTACTTTATACTAAATGACAGAAATGGATGCGGTTATGACTAACAATATAAACGTCAATCGCAAGGTGTCTTGAACGAATAGTTTTGCCTGATGAAACTAATTTAATTTCCGAAAGCATGATGAGAGGTGCCTGTCATCTTCATTCCCAAGTCCATGAAATCTTAAGAGAACACTTCTAAAGATTGGATTGGTCTTGTTTTCTGTCAGTCAAAAAAAAAAAATCTACTATCTAAGGAAATATGGAGTAAAAATCACTCAGTTGGCTTTCAAAACTACTTCCTGATTTGTATGTCATAACTCGTCTTACATTTTTTATAATAACGTACCGCACTTACTATGTCATTCTTTACACTTCATTCAATCAGGCTCAACTCAGCAAATTCTGCGAATTAAAAGTTAAACTAGAGAAAGAGGAAGAGGAAGTGGCTCGCTTCAGACCACTTAACCAGTATGAATGCTAATTACTATCCAGTGTTAATGCCCCCATCAGAAATAATTTCCCTCGTACGCCAATTAAAATGAAATAACACCAAATCTAGGCATTCGCCTTTCCTCATAAACATCCAATTACTTTGATGCAATCCAACTTGTCCCGAAGCCCAGCGCTCACCCTTCCATCTGTGTACCCAAACCTAACCGCTTAACATGGCTACACTCTCTCAATGATGCTCACATCAAACGTTTCATTAAGTCCTCTCATACTCTATACAAAAAAAAAATAGCAAAAAAAAAATGTGAGAGGTTAAACAATATTCAACCGGCTTTAAGGCTCTTCTCTCCACAAAAACCCTTTCATTCACCGATGCGCTCCCACAACCTAAGCGTGTGCTATTGACACAGTACACTCATAAGTTGATGGCTGACTTAATGACATTACTCTGCTGGAAATATGCACATGCCTACATACATATAATATATTTTTGAAATGAATTTCACTTCATACACACACATGACTAAGTGTGACCTAAATTTCTCAGACCCACCCTCAACGCTTTGATACAAAAATTCCCAACGAAACTAATTGCGAACAGAGAAGAGGTATACTTTTGAAATTAAAATACCTCAATGGGTGGAGCTGGAAAAAAAAACAAAAACTGGCAACTCTCTGAGGAAATATGTGCAAAAGTGGTTTTCCAAAGTGGAACGAACAATTTCGAAACGATGTGGCTGCTTCCTAACGGTATGGAAACTATTTCGAATTTACAGAAATGTCAAAAAAAAAAAACACCCAGTGACAGATACAGATTTCGATTCGAAATGATTCATTACCAACCGAAGGATATAATGAAATTTGAGATAAAATGCAGTCAGCGGTTTCAGCATCGTTATTTCCACCCCATTTGAAAATAATCGTCGTTTAGCAAGCTAGCTCACACCATTCGCACCATCCATCCATCCATCCATATAACCATCTACATACATATCTCTGGGGGGTTGAGATGCCCATCCAACGGAAATTATGGAACTGCATTGATTCGCCTTTCGATTCTCGATAGACGTAGTAGCCACAGACAGTGGGGTGCCAAAATAGAATAGACTCAGTGACAGTGTTTAACGAATTGATTTCACCCTAAATTGCTAAAAGAGACCGACCAAGGAGCAAAAGGACGCCAGCCATCCAACAGGGCGAACTTAATACGTAGAAGATCATATACACATCGTGTTTGTGGGGGGAATGACAGATTTTTACTCTACTTATCATCTGAGTGGCTGCATATGAATGGAATTTAAGTTTCCATCTTTTTGTGTCCCATGTATCTATTTGAGTTTATTTTCTCATCATCGATTATGGCGTTTTTTTTTATTTGATACAGAACGGTCTTTCGGGAGGGATGAATGGTGTCAGACTGAGTGATGTTACTTGGGACACAGTAACAAATTCAATTATACTAAGTGTTGCTGTTGCTTGAATGTGCCTGTTGGCAAATGGCAAATACACAAACGGACTTTTAAAGTTGTTTGCTGACAAACAAGAATGTGGGCAAACAGATTTTTGATTGACAGTAGCTGCGGCCTTAAAGAGAACTGTCTATATGAAGATGGTCTTATGGTTTCGCAAATAAGCAGATGAATGCTTTTGGGTTTCTTGTTTACATCATCCTCGTACAAGAGAACTAACCGACATAGCCAATTCAAGGATTGGATGACAATGACATATTGCACTCTTGTGGGAGATTCTCACTGAAGTTATGGTATTCTCATGGGTGCATTTCATCAGCCAGTCATAACAGATGGGATGATTCTTGTCACTTGCTTTCAGTCTCACATGGGGGAGAATGTAAATTTACAAGAAAACAGGGAATTTGCGAATACATTTATGTATTCAGATTTAAACGTTTTTAACATTTTAATAACAGTCTCAGGGCTTAATACAAGTCTGTAGTCAACACACTGTCGTAAAGGTTAAAGGGCCTTATTGTAGTGAGTAAAAAATATAAGAGGCTACTATGTTTTTTGTCAGTTTTAACAACAAGAAAGTCAGATCCACGCGTTGACACCCTTAAGTCACTACAGGAAGTATCGACCGTTGAGCAACGCGTCGAACGCACTCAGCAACTGACAGCTGTAGCACACCTTGATGTTAAAGCACTTTAAATTAGTTTGACAGAGTTGTTTTTTTTTATCGGTAAAACCAGCAGTTGCACAACGGTTAAATCGAGTATTCTGTGCTTTAAGCAACGCGTTGAGCAATAATTTCAACCATCTTCAACGCGTTGGTTGAACAGAGTCGAGACCGTAGTACTTTAGAGATGAATTCCAAATTAATGCGTTTCGCCTGCATGAGCGTTTTCTAAAAATTGTATTTTTAAAAGATGCCAGAAACATAAAACGCCTCGTATGCCTTCTCCTTGGCATATTTTGACCAAAGAAATTTATTTTATTAAGACTCACTCCTAGATCTTTGGCTTCAATGATACTGACCTCCTTTGGTAATGACAGAACCAGATCCATACTGAACCTACTTCTCCTAAAGGGAAGAACATCAATTTTGATGTTTGACCGAAAGTTTATTCTCAGAGAATACGAAAATTTTCGACCAACTATGGGGACATGAAGTAAACGCTCCAGCAAAACTCTATACCATAATCTTAAAAATTTTGGGCGTTGCATTATCATTTAGAAAAATAGTCACATCCGTATCATATGTTGGAGTCGTTGGGATTGGAACATAGGAAAGTTAACTTACGTAGGTATACATACATATGTATGCATCGAATATTGATCCTCCACCTCACATTTTAAGTCCTTGTTTGTTTGTTGTCTTGGGATGGAAGGACATAGCTGTTGATACTGGTCATCTATGTACATATACACTTTTTTTTACTTTAAAGGTCTATTATTCGTCAATCTAGCAACTCTCAGGACGGGCTTCGTAACTCGTTTTTGAGATTTTTTGTTATCGTTTTTCATCGACCATCTTGCAGGCAGGAAGCTGGGTTGAAGTAATAAGCTTCTTTTAGACGACGCGGTATTTAGAACTGCCATCCGACTTGATGCCGCCAGGATGCTTGGTTATAATTTTCAAGCTTGTATTTGAGAACGTCGCAGTTTAGTCTGTGGCGAAGCGTTTTTTCATATGTCGCGAAAAGTCTTTAGGGTTATTGAAACTAGCGATAATATGTATTTGTTTTGAAGGCATCCTTGAGAATTTTTTGTTTTTTATCAGAGCATGTTGACTCATATATGTTTGTATGTACTTACTGTATGTACATACAGTATAACTAGTTGTATGGGCAGGTAATCAATGTTTCAGCGAGGTTCTGAAGATAGGAGGCTTATTTGATTTTAATCGAAGCTAGAGGACCGATAACAAAGCTTGGTTATATTTGAACTAATAAACTACTTGACTCATTTCTGTAATGTAAACTTGCCGCAGGCAGGAGACTTTTGGTTAAGGTTCCACGCAACGGTCACTTCTGGTGAATTGGTCATAGTGGACAGTCTACACAGGCGCATGAATCGATGACAAAATGCACTTTGTATGCAAGGATATAGAGATTCCTTTCGTGTAAACAATGAATAAAGTACGTTTTTCAGGCTCTTGCACAGGCTCCTACATCATAAGGTAACACAGCAACCAACATGTAATTCTTGGTTTAAATGAATTCATGCGAATAATAATGGGTCCAGCTTCCTACTTTAACACTTTTTTTGTTGTACATCGATTAGTCTTAGTAATCATTTTCTCGCAGTCACTCCCTTTCATGTGTCCGTTCTTGTCTTTAGCGAAATTTCCTACACTGCATGACAGCACATGATTGTCCTAGGTCCTGGGTCCCATGAACCTCTCGCGCCAAATATGTATATTATGTACATGGCACCACCATCTGCTGTCATTCAGAGGTAATTCAGGAAGAACAAATCTTGAATAGTCCTATAAAAGGCTCCTTAGTGCAAGCTGAAATCCATTTTGATTTTTAAATTGTTCATCTCTTTTACCAAAGCTTAGGTTGTGGCTACTAGGCATACAAACACTAAGGATCAGTGAAATTGAAAACAACTGCGCTTTACACTAAGAAGTCCATCAGGTTAGTGAGTTCTAATCTTGCTTCAGCTACTTACGTATGTAGGTATACTCATTCTAAAGAATAAACTGTTCTGAATGTTTAGTCCTTATTCAAAAGCAATCAAAAAATCCATTTAGGGTCAATTTCCGGGGAAAACAGCAATTTGTCTTTATCTACTTATCGATTTTCAGGAACTAAACCCAAAAACTAGTCTAATAAACACAATTCCCATCCTTACCTACCTAACACCTGGTTAAAGAAAAAAAGAAAGAATCCATGAACAGATAATTTGATAAATGCCAAAAACACAAATGTAAAACTAATGCAAATTTCAATAAAAAAAAAAAACAAATTTCCCAAAACCACAAAACTCCAACATTCTGAAAATTACACAACTTTTCCGAATGGAAAACTCTCCAGACCCCAGAAATGATTGAAAATCCCAATCAATTTCAAAAGTTTTCGCTTTCCAAGAGAAGTTTTTTTTATTTTTTTAACTTTTTTTTGCATATAAAATATTATTTAACCTACAAGAGGAGTAGCACAACCCTCTTTAATTGTTGTTGGGACGATACATAATTTTGTATCATAAATTCAAGTGGAATACATATTCAAGGACCTGAGAATAGAATAGCTCTACCCAAGCTAATTCCAAGGGTTAACGACACTTATATACCAAATCTGCATACTCATGGGTCAAGGCACAATGAATCAAAGTTAAGCATGTACACGTTTTTGTAAACCGTTGACATTTTCAAGTAGATGTATTGAAATGGGCACACAACAACAAAACAGAGTGAAGGAGAAACTTTTTAATCCTTTTATGAAAGTTTTACAAAGAAACGAGGGTTGCTGAGAGCAGCAGTGGAATAAAATTTCAATATGAATTATTGATTTATGAAGGTTTCAAGTTTCTTTTTTTTTTTCGAAACCATTGAACAGGATGTTTTGAGTGAGGGAATTTTTTTTCCCAATAGATCAACAGTTACTGGATCGCCTTTGTTGAATTCGAAGGACTTGGTACAATTGAATAGAATTGTTTATTGAATCGGAGTTGTGAATGAAAAAAAATTGGATCAAATAAAAGTGGCTAAAATGTACTATAACATTCATTTCATACCATTGGCATGTGGGTCGAATGAGAGCCTTACAATTTGAGTCAACGAAGTCCTTTAAAATCAATATTATTACATGTCATTTAGTTACGCCAAAAATAAAACTGTTTGTAGAGTCAAACGCCCATTAGTTGTGACATGAAATTTTCACTTGTTCAAATCATTTAAAAGGCTTCGACATATATATATCTCTCTCATGGTATCGATTAAAAGGGGCAATAACCACCGTATGACCTTTAACATTTCCTAAGAAAAAGACAACTGGCTAAATAGTATCCATTCTTGTGAGCCAGACTTTCAACTAATCTAGAGTTAACCAACAATAGAGTCTGAAGCCACACCCAAAACGTATCGAATTACGAGTTCAAGACTATACTAAGCTACCTCTTTTGACTCGGTTAAAAGAATTCAAAAGTCAGAGTTCTTAGACCGTTTAAGCCCTTCTTTTTACCAATCTTACTAACGCAGTTGTGTTTATCACATACATGCATACATAGGCATATGGCACAGTGCATTGAAATGCACTCTACTCAAGGTTTTTGAACTAGATGATGACATTATCCTAGATGTGTGTGATAGGGTGTGTGATACCTTCCTGAAAATGTACATGCTCGTGAGCTGAGTCTTCATAATTTGTAGAGCTTTCCTTTTGATTTCCATGGCCTAGCTCATATTAGAAATTATAGCTTAACCTACTCAATCTCGTTATCCATAACACCCTTCTGACCCAAGGTAGTGTAAGTTTGTTGAGAGCAACAATATACTTAGGTCTTAAGACTAGTCGGAAATTTCAATACCTCATTAGGTCTGCTTAAATATTTGATTATAGAGCACATCCTGTTTTTTTTTTTTCAAAGTCGACCTATCTTGTATTTTGAATTGGTTCTGGCTAGGATAGGAGAGGTTTGGAGTGGTATGTATCTTCCAAACTGAGTGCCACGATATTCAATAGCCAAGCTACGTTGTTAGCACCATTTGAGCACTCGCAGGAGCTACACTATACAACATCTTAAAGTCATTACGTATCAGCCCTATACTCATCCTATACTATGTATGTATTTACAAAATACAAAAAAAAAATTAATTGTAAAACATTTGGCACATTTGTGTTGTGCGTGCTATATTCTTTACACGAATGGAAGAGGCCTACTGTTTAACCCCGTGTCCGAAAGTCGTGAAAGAAATTTTAAATGTTGTCTGTGGATTAAACCTCGAAAACGTCGATACGTATCAAATACAAGTGCTATGAGTAAGGTCTATGTATATGATACTTTTCGTATACGAAATCCAAATTGTATTCAATAATCAGTTTCTATACGTTTGAACAACTAAATCAACTTCTCTGTGCAAGATTTTGTAAAGAAAAACCAAAACCCTGTTTTAACCTAAAAAAGGAACATCACACACATTTGACTGGCACAAACACAAGCAAGACGATACGTGTTAGCCTAGCCACAGAGTTGTTGTGTGGTTTTGAAATATATGTACATACATACATATATACATATTTATTGAGAGTTTATGGGTTTTAATGGATGAATGAATTGTTTTAACACATAATTGGCCGACCACAAATTGGCTTTGGAAATCGTTTTGAATAATAATCAAAGATTTCTTCAGGGAAAAGAGAGATAATGAGTTATTTAAAAAAAGGGACTTTTATGGTATTGCAGTTATTTAAACTGAAGTCATCCCTGTAACCCACTCATATAATCAACAGCTTCATGGCCTCCATTAAAACAGACATTTATCAACCATAAATTTCAGTAGGAATACTTTCTAACAAAACCCTGCAGTCAACCTAATTTCTCTTAATTTAACTCATTTAAATTAACAAAACTTGGCATGAAAACTTCGCCACACACATTAACAATGCTGCCAGATCTCATGCATTGTAAAGCGGCACCGACATTTTAACTGCCGCCAAAACGTGTTCGTTTATTTCTCTATTCCTCCTACAAACCGGTGGGTTTCGGCATGAAATGCACTGGTATATAAAAATTACACTGAATTATTATCCTTAGACATGCAATCTGTATTCAAATATGTGTATGTATAATAATACACGCTCCCCTTTAAAGAAGGTGAGTAGCGCATTACCGTTGTATGGCGTGAATCATTCATTTCTAATTTACTTTGTTTCTTTTTTTGTTTATGAACTCATATCACGGTCCTCGTGTCGGTTGACAGTTGTTGGAACTCATTCATCAGTCAATTTTGAGATTTACGGGAATACTGTGTATGAGTTTTTTTTTTCTGTTTTACCTAAACAGCCACACCCCCATGTGAAGACGCACCTCTGTTTGTGCATCAGAGTGATACTCCTGAGAGAAGAAGAACTCCCTAGAAGGGTGTGTTTGTTTTACATTGAAATTCGAGTACACCATTACTCGGAATCAAGCAATGTTTACATTTTTTGGGGACAAAAACTTTTCCCAGAGGACGTACATATAGATGCAATCTGGTAGTGGAAATGGGGGCAACAGTGGAATGCGGAATCTCGTTAGTGGTTTCCTTAATTTTTTTTTTCCTAAGGGGATGGGGTTGAACACAAGTTTGTTTGTTAATCACTTTAAGTCGGCTATCAAATTGCCCTAGATCTACGTACATATGTATATGCGAGTATGTGTGTTATACAATCCCACATCGTCTATTTGGACGCTTCTTCCTCTGCCTGAAGAAACTTTCTCTGTTGATTATTTATTTATCATATTATTTCACTTTCAAATGTTTTCATGCAGAAGAAATGTTGGAGATGGAGTCAAAGGAAGAACTTTGCATTTGCATTTGGTCGAGTTATTCCGGCCGTTCTAGTTGCCGCCACCGTCATTTTATGCCGGCTGTATTTGCATTTCTCCACTTTCGACTGAATGGATGTTCTTTTGCTCAGCTCTTGGCTCCTCCTGTTTGTGTTCCACTCTCTACTCTAGGCCACTTTTCCAATCGATTTGAGATTTGTTTGTGTGTGCGGCGAATGTGTGTGGAAAGGATATTTTATTTGAATTTAAGCGGTTTTCGCTATGTACATATTTGCACATCATAATCACACACATTTGACTGGCCGCCCATACGTACACCAGGCAGGACCATACGCGCGTTAGCTTAGCCACTGAATTGTGTTGTGGTTTTGAAAATTTATTTATGGAGTGGTTATGGGTTTTTATGGGTGAATTGTTTTGACACATAATTGACACATTGAATGACCGACCACAAATGGGCTTTGGAAATCGTTTTGAATAATAATCAGAGATTTGTTCAGGTAAATTGTCGATATCCACAAGCAACAACTGCCAGGGGAGTTTCAAATTTAATTTAAACGAAAGAGAGAATTTGTTAGCGCTCATCGGGTTTTTGGTTAGAAAATGACAGTCATTGTGATTGTCAGTTTTAGGATTCGTAATTTTGTTGAAAGGATAGGGGCAGGGGACTGAAAACTTTTAGTATTTTTTTTTTTTAACTTTGATGAGACTAGTGATTTAATTTCTTCTTCGTCATTTCGAGTATTATTTGCCTTAAGTAAAATGCAATGGAGACAGATTTTCACTCTAAACATGGGTCCATAATGAAAGTGGCGTCTGTGTATCAGTTGTGTGTTTTATAAACCTGAATAAGTGCAACAGCTTTACAGGTTGTTTGGGCAGTTGTGCTAAATCGGAATCACCTAATCCTTAGAAAGGGCATATGTAATATCTGCCTTAGAAATCAATTTTAATCAAAATCCCTTCGGTGGTTTCCATTGAAGGATTCTATAAGGAGCTATGTCTGAAGACTACTAAAAATGTTCAACTGACATTTCCAGTTGACTGAAAAATTTCTTGCAGCTGGTATAAATCGTATGTCAAGTTTCGGTTTTCTGTACAATTCAAATAAGTTACGATAAGATACGACGAAACAAAACCAACCCAATCCGTACAGACATTACATATCAAGTTTTCTTTGGTAAGGTAAACGTAAACAATATGAATGTAATCCACAAACAAATGTCCAGACACATGAAAGCAAGCAGTTCTGACACATTACACGTCAAGCGGGATTTTCGGTTGAATCACTCGTTTAAGTGACTATAGGTACCAGGATGACCTTTTGTAGGTATAGACAACATGGCACATATTTCTGTTCTGTTTCCGCGGGGCCCAGATATAGAAGCCTACCGCAATTTTTCAAATGATACGTGGAACATTCCTTTATATTACTAGCTTAGAAAGGATATACTGCAGTTTACACATCAACATTGGTTTCAGGACATTTCGACATACGTTGGCGAATTTGCCAGATCCGGTGCCCAGGCTCCTTTCATTGGTCCTGAATTCTTCTGATCTACCTTTTAGCTAGATAAGGATAGTGCTAAATCAATGGAAAGAGAAAAAACTCTCTGACTGCAATTCAAAAACTGGTTTAAAATAAACCAAGACTTCCTTCACAGACTTCCTAACTGGTCTTTGTTCTGTCAAATATGACCTCAAGAAAATTGGTACATACTAGCAAATCGGACATTTGCCCACTGTGTCTTGAGGACACTGAGACTGAACATAATTTATGTGAATTTACCGTCATTGCTCGAACTAGACTCGAACATTTCCATAAAGACTTTAACTCACATTTTGATGTCACTTGCTCTTTAGGTCAAACAATCCTAGGCTTCATTAATAAACTTGATTTCAGCTAGTAGACAAAACCACACAATGTCTTTAAGGGGATATCAAAAAAAATCTCCATGACGTCGTAGTGCTTCTTGAGGCTACTTCAAAGCTCATCATTTAAAGAATTAAATCTTCGTTTTTTGTGAATCCTGTTCTATATATATAGACTTTATCTAGAGAGTGATGACATCTCTCTTCTGACAGAATAACTAACTCCATAACCTAAAATATTGACAGAATAGAAAGTGATTGCAGTGACAGAATATGTAGATCTACTACTGCTCCAAGTTATAGTAATTCATTAAAGAAGTGTTGTATTCAGTTTTCACCTTGAAGGACATATCCCGATTCGTTTGTTAGGCCTTGACAAACCAAAGTTGAAACTAAAAACCGATACTCCAAAACAATGCTCCGTGAAACTGAAGCACTTCTGTGACCATTAACCAATTTTTTTCTTATCATTTTAAAAGCGATGTACGACATGTAGTACATATGTATGTACATTCTTTTAGGCCTTGAAAAGCACTCCTGTTCTCTAATTCGAAAAACTTGAAGAAGAGTATTCTTCGTCCTGTAAATGACAGATTCCTACAACTTAAATAAAAGAGGTTGTTGAAAACAGCGAAGAACTCTCTAAGCATTTACGCTGATTGTGTCAAGAAATCCAAAAGCAACATTCAAGATATATACCTACTCTCATTGCATTGTGTTAAGTTCATCTTGCCATCCTCTCTGGTGACATTTAATTTCAAACCACACCGGGGACTCCCCCTTTAGGTGTCGTCTTCTCTTTTAACGCTGATTGTTTCCTTTTCCGCAAGCAAACATGAATCACAATGAAACCGTCAAAAAGAATACCACAAACCGCGTACCACTTTTTTTTTTAGCACTGCACATGTATACATGTATTATTAATTTTTATTTAAACAACAATGACACGAACAGGAACGAGATAAAGGCAAACAAAAAAATCGATATTACACTTTCATGAATATGAGAAACGTTACAACATATACACCAATCCTTAAAATGAAAATGTTTTGCAATAAATTCAATGAGCGCAACGACTGAGGCATAAAATGAAAAAAAAAAATAAGTTAACAGAAAATGAGTTACTGGCCTGGCCCCCATCGAGCGAAGGGTATTTGGTCATAAAATTAAAAATTTTAACAGACATATGTAACGTTTTATACGACGGAAAGTACTCTGTTCTCCTTCGCTTTCACATTCAGGAGGACGACGCTGAAGAGGTCCTTGAAATGATTTTATATTTATTTTTGTACAATTTTAATAAAATTTAAAGTGTCCTTTCCGGGTGAAATATTGACGTGTGTGCTATTTTTCATTCGGAATATGGATGATGAATGAATTTTTATGATGACCCTGTTTGACCTTAAGTGAAATTTATTTAAGTAGGGTTATTTATTTAAAAAAAAAAAAACAATAAATATGATAACAATATGATACTTGTATGACCGGCAATATGTTTTAACGTTTTAGTGAGTCACAGTGAGGCCCATTGAAAAGGAAATTTTTTAAATCTTGTATGCGGGGGGTTGACTTTTATGACTCGGAAGGTTTAGCTTTTGGATTCTATGGGGAAGATTCTTTGGAAACTTGAAAGACACCAAGTGATTTGCTAACGCACCCGATAAAAGCACTCAAAAATCCTTTCTCAATCTGTATATAATGGATAGCAGTACTATAGCCAGGCAATTCTTAGGAATCCTATTTATGCGCCTTACTTTGCGAAATCTCGTACAATCGACCGCTTTGTGCCTAAGTGCTTGCGATGACTTCACCCTTTACTACATAGATCCAATTTCAAACACAAACAAATGTTCGTCAATTCATACCCTTTTCGTGTATCTAATTACAGACTAATCGCTGAACAAGATGCTCAACTAGACAATGGACATGAAGACGTAAGTAATCCCAATTGAATGCCTATCACTGCATTAAATACCGTTGAAAAATTCCAGATTCCTGTTGGCATATGTCAAGTGTACAATGGAACAACATGTGAGAAATACCTCAAAAATGAAACAGTATTCATCCCACCGAATCTGACACTCAATGAACTAGAAGAACGCCTTAAAGCCGCTTATGGCGTCATTAAAGAGTCAAAGTAAGTTCACAACTTAAGTAATTCCTTTTCAAAAACATAAATCACGCCTCAAACAGAGACATGAATGCAAACTGCCGGATATACGCACTGCCAAGTCTATGCTACAGTACACTGCCCATTTGCCGTACACCGGAACGCACGAATCTTTTGTACTTTTCAAATCGAGCCACTCACAAGGAACGTAAATCATCGAAGAATAAAAATCAAACACACATCGAATCCTCAACCGGAAATCATATAATTGATCGCAGAAGGAAGCGATTCTTAGAGAAAAACACCAAGGAGCGGAAACTCTTTCTTAAACGAAAATCCACAATAGCTTACGATGACATCTTTACGGGTGAGATATCCAGCCAATATCCACCAACACGTGAATCGGAAAATCTAAGACGCATTTGTCGTGATGAATGCGAGTTGCTCGAGAACGAATTATGTCAAAAGGAATATGCCATTGCAAAGCGACATCCGACAATTGGACAGAAATTACCCCTGGAAGAGTGTCAAAGTTTGCCGCATGCCAGTGATTGTTCATCATTTGGAATAGCGATTGATGTGAATCCTGAGGAGCATTGCTATTGGGGTTATGGTTCAGAGTATCGGGGGACATTAGCCGTTTCGGCTTCAGGAAAGCCTTGTCTGCGATGGTCTTGGTTGATGAAAGAAATATCCGACTATCCAGAATTGGCTGGACAAAACTATTGCCGGTGAGAGAGTTTTTTGAATGTTCTAAGGTGAGCAATTTGTTTAGAGTGATTATTTACAGGAATCCTGGAGTAACAGAAGAGAAACCTTGGTGCTTCGTGGATGATAAGTCATTTGAGAAGATTATTGAACATTGCAACATTCGGAAGTGCGCTGATGAGCTGTGGTTCTATATTTATCTTTCGATTGCTATGATTATCTGCATACTCATACTGTATGCGGGCATAGTGTACTATAAGAAGCACATGAACGATGGGATGACAAATATACAAAATGTAAGTAAAGTTTGGTTCTTTGGTGTCCTAAGTCTTTCAGTATAAACTTTCAAACGCATAGATTAATACTCCAAATGCGGATAAAAATATCTACGGCAACTCTCAAATGAACTCATCGCTGGAAATGGCTCGTTTAAACAGCGGCATGGACCAAAACTCAGGTTTCGCTCAAAACCTCGATCGGAGTTCATTGCTCCGAGTGCCACAATTCACCTTACAGGATGTAGAATTCGTTGAAGAGATCGGAGAGGGAGCATTCGGTAAGTTTAAACTGTTTCTGTTTACATTTATGTCTTATATCTTATCTATCTTATCACAGGAAAAGTCTACAAAGGCCAACTCACCCAAACAAATGGCGATAAAATCTTTGTTGCCGTGAAAGCTTTAAAGGAAAATGCCTCTTTAAAAACCCAACAAGACTTTCGACGTGAAATTGAACTAATATCTGACTTAAAACACGACAATATCGTATGCATTCTGGGTGTTGTTCTCAACAAAGAACCCTTCTGCATGCTCTTCGAATACATGTCACAGGGTGACCTACATGAGTTCCTTATCGCTAACTCACCGACAGAGAGTAAATGTCTCAGTCAGCTAGAATTTTTACATATCGCTTTACAAATCAGCGAAGGAATGGAATACTTATCAGGACATCATTATGTTCATCGGGATTTGGCAGCAAGAAATTGCTTAGTCGGCGAGGATTTAACGGTAAAAATATCAGATTTTGGACTGTCTAGAGATATTTACAGTTCAGATTACTATCGGTAAGCTATTTAAAAGAATCACATTCACAGTCTTTACTGATAAACTTTCATTTTCCAGTGTTCAATCAAAGTCCTTGTTACCTGTCCGATGGATGCCATCCGAATCCATTTTGTATGGAAAATTCACAACTGAAAGTGATGTTTGGTCCTTTGGTGTTGTACTCTGGGAAATCTATAGCTACGGAATGCAGGTAGGTCTGCTAAAAATTTCACGTAAAGAAAAACCCCTAGATTACCCTTATTTTCAGCCCTACTATGGCCACAGTAATCAAGAAGTTATCAACATGGTTCGATCTCGTCAGCTACTCGCATGTCCCGAAGCTTGCCCTACAGCTGTTTATTCTCTGATGATTGAATGTTGGCATGAACAATCGGTACGAAGGCCATCATTTTCCGAAATAAGCCATCGTTTAAAAGTATGGCATCAAGCACAGAAGAAACTGACAAATATTCCCTCACAAATGACGCAGTCCTTCCATTCAAATACTTCAACATTAGCAACGAATTAAAAAACAAAATGTCTTATACACTTAAACACATCCAAACTGATATTTTTTAGTTTTATACCTTACTCTAACGAAAATCTTCCAGCGAATGAATATCTCTTGTAAAAAACAAAAACAAAATAAAACGCATAACCAATAAATTTTTGAAGACTAATGAATAAACTTTTAAGCGGAATTGTAAACCGATTACATATTAACACTAATATACATAATTTAAAATTGCCTATAAAGAAAACATACAGATGTAGGTGTTTGATTAAAAGAAAATAATGAAAGAAAGAATTAAAACATGAAAGATAGAATAAGACCTCTACGCTGAAATGCTTGGATAGTTAAAATGACAATCATCCTAATAAGTGCACAATCAAATCCAGTAGACACATAAATCTGAATTGAACCCCCAACTTAGTACACCATAAGTACGAAAAGTCTTACATTGCAGTAGGCGTTGATCTGGTGTTATGTCAGGTGACACTGATTTTCACACAGACGGTTCCGCTACTTATGTATTTTTTACAGACAGATTTTGCATACTCTAGGGATAACTGATTCAAACGCTCCACAGCCTTGGGTAGACTAACTACTGTCTTTCAGTGAAATATGTTTGCATTTAAGAAAAAGAATAAAGATTAGAATCGGCCTTTGCTGCAAAAAGTACCTCTAAACTGAGCTCATGTGGACATTCTAAGATACTGCCAGGTCTATGTATCTGTCCGACATGACTTGAGAAACTAGTATTTGTATTTACTATATTATAATCTATATTATTAGCAAACCTTGTCACTGACTCCAGCCCTGGAAAATAAGCATCTTAAAATCATTGGTACATTTTATCTGTAAATATTTTATTCAAAGAATGAGTTGATTGAACTGAACCGGGATCAGGATTTTTTCAATACGAAAAAAAAACTTACTGGTTTCTGGTACCAACTTTGTCTTTTTCGAAGTGGTTTGAGTAGAATATGGAATTAATAGAAAACGTTTCATTAAACGAACATGTATTGCGCGCGTTCAGTTTGCAATGCCAAAGTTAGGGAACTTTTCTGAACGACCACCCAGTTAGGCCTGTCAAAGCCCATATGGTAATTTTAATTTCTTCATTTGGTGTGAAATATATTGTAATGACCTCGTGGCAATATTTGTTTTATTATATTGTCGCTGCATAAAATAATCCGCATATGTTACTAAAACATATAATTTTTATCAGCTATTGGTACAATCAGAAGGTCCCCGGATGTTAGATAAAATTTCGTTTATTCCACTCAAACGGGAAATTCTTAGGGAATTTTGAGCGATCACGTGTGCTAATCGACCAGTCAGAAAAAAATTAACTAGTTACGCATAGGCAACGACTTGGAATAGACAGACAATCCAATCATTTAAAAATAGTGTAGATTAAATCATAGCAGCCTCAGAGTATGTCAAATACATAATTAATGTTATTAGTCAGAAGTTGGTATTTCTCTTTTGGCCCTTTGGTGTCGCAATAGTTCAAATATTTCCATCTGTAGTTTCATTGTTTGTGAATCAAAATGTGACTTTTGCTTAGATTTCAAAGCTTTCCTTAAAATATCTGGAGATCAGTGCCTGCCACGGCTTCTAGAGAATTTTGTTAAAGGTAGGAGGTACAAGAAGTTTCCTTACGACCGTATATACATACATAGTTTGAACGCAATATTCGAACTAGGATTTGTTTTTACTGGTACATGCCGAGACCTTATGATACAGATTACAAATTACAAGTTGTTAACTATTAATCGACTCAGTAATATAACTCGATCAAATTTTTAATTGGTTTCTGGTATTTAAATTCTGAATAACATTTTTTCAATTGCCAATTTTTTTTCGAATGAAAAACTGGTTGCAAAAAATGTCACCCCTACCCCCGATAGAAGATGCAAATGAGCTCAAAGCTCTTTACAAGCTTATTAAAAACAATTCTTTGAGTAAAAATCCAATAAGTGCATCACTTCAATATTTGTTTCTTTAATTGGATTCATACCAAATACCAAATGAACCTTGCACAGCTCTAACAAAAATGACTTCATTGTAAATTGTTTTAGAAACTCCATATCACAAAAGCCTACATCTGTACGTTAACTCAGATACTAAATGAAAAGTGTGTTCTATTTAAATTAAGAATTCAGTTAATTAAAAATTCATTTTTTTGAAAATACGTATCACCAGCAAAATATAAAAAATATAAGAAAAAGTTTTCCACATTAAACATAAGAAAAATATTATAAATTTCTTTTTGTAATATGATATATTATATTTTACCTATTTATGTAAGAATAGAATAACCAAATGAATTTATAAATATACATAACTATATGTACATACATACATACATAAGTATGCCAAGAGCAAAAATAAGCAAATTAAAATGTATAAGAATCGAATTGTGAACCAAATGTAATAAAACTGAGCGTGCGAAATTACAAGGACAAATAAAAATATCCTTAGATGTAGGTAATTATAGTCGTAAGGTAAGGTAACTCTAAAAATGAAAACTAGTCTTAAGTAAGCAACAATGTACTTAAAATATTTTTAATTTTTTTTTTAAATAATCCACTTAAGCTTTATAAAAGGACCATATACAGATACAAAAATTCATTAGAGCAATTGTAGGCGACAAAAAAGAGACAATGTGACAAAATTACTGAAACATTTTTTGTGTCTACTCGAAGCAAAGACGACGGTATTATCTTAGTGATGTAGTGATCAACCTTCAGGTTGTAGGTCATGGATCACATACCGTCATTATAGAGAACTTCAAGGTCTATTAATTTTGATTTAAATTTTTTTTCGATTTCTAGTAAATATTTTGCGAGGCCAAAGGGTAGTGCGAATATCTGAGAGGACAAGTGTTCTCACGTTACCCTCGCACTATCAACTGCTACTTTAAACCTCCACGTTGGTGATTGCTGGGTACCTAATACCTCGACTGAAGATTGGATAACCAACCCCTTTGAAAGATCGTTGGTGGAAGCAGACGAGAGGAGGTGGAGGAGTGTTGTTTGCACTTCCTCTTGATCCGGACGGCACCGGACGAAATCTCTAGATGGAATCATTTGACATATTCGAAACCCAGGTCTATAGGAATTACTGACCCAGGGTGGTGGACAGTTGGTGGCGGATGAACCCTTAACTAACGGCAACGCTCATATCCCCGAAATGGGTTATTGGATGGGGGTGTTGCGTCGTGGTAACTTCTCTATAATGGAAAAAATATATAGTTCCAAAAACCACTAAAACCTCAGATAAGGATGACTTCACTGTTGAAGAACCTAGCAACCGAAATACGAACAACGACATTCACATCCGCACGTGGAATTTTCGAACCCTTAATAGACCGCGACCAGCCGAAGACCGCAATAAAGCAGAAATCGCTGCCATCCAGGAAGTGCGATGGGATTGGCCGGGCAAAAACAGGAAGAGAAACTGTGACATCTATTAAGGTGATATCTATGGAGAAGAAAACGCACTTATACGGATGTGGATTTATCATACGCGGCAGACTTAGGCAAGAAGTCTTAAACTTTCGACACGTGAACGAACTATTTATGAAAATCCGCATTAAGGCTAAATTCACCAATATAAGCCTTATATGTGCTCATGCCACCACAGAAGACAAGGACGACGCCACCAAAGAATGTTTCTACGAGCTCTTCGACAAAACAAAATGTGACGATAAAATCGCATTGGCTGATTTTACCGCCAAGATAGGAAATGTGGACATCTTTGGTTGGACGATTGGTATGCACAGCCTTCACGACACCACGTCCGAAAATGGACATAAGCTTATTGACTTATTGAAATGTCACTAAAGCAAGCACACGGTTTCCTCATCATCAAAAGGTCAACCGAATTCATCATATTATGATCGATGTAAGACATGCCTGCAGTATTCTGGATGTCCGAACCTTCCTAGCAGCCAACATCAACTCGGTTCGCTACCTTGTTGCAGCCAAGGAACAAATGCGGTTGTACCAAATGTCACAACAAAGAAGAATTACTGTGAGAAGATACAACGTCAAAAAGCTGCATTCGCAAGAAACCGCCGAACGCGTATCCCAAAATCTCGCTACGACTCCTATGCCGCCAGCATCAAATGCCGAAAACCAATGGCAACACTGCCAGCATGACATCAGAAATGCCGCAACTAATGTGCTTGGTTTTCCCCGACCATCTCCAAGAAAGCCAAAGCTTCCGTCCACCTAACCAAAACGAAGTGAGGATACTAATATCCAAGCTTAAGCCCAACAAGGGTGCTGGGCCTTGGCCTGATCTAGTAGAGAGCATACACCAACTCATTTCTAAGATATGGACAGACGAGTGTATGCCTGATGAATGGAATCTCAGTATCGTTTCCCCGATCCACAAGAAAGGAGACGCTCTCAATTGCGCCAAATATAGAGGTATCAGTCTCCTCAACAACGCGGATAGGATCCTATCTGCCATATAGTGTGAACGTCTGAAAGTCTTCATCAATCATCGTCATCTTTTTATCGATTTTAAGCCCGCATATGACAGCATTTATAGAGACGAGCTATACAGAGCCATGTCTAGTTTTGGCATCGCAGTCAAACTCGTTCGCCTGTGCAAGATAACGCTCGCTGCTCCATCAAGGTCGGTAACGACCTCACCGAGACCTTTGATGCCAAAAAAAGATTTAGACAAGGAGACGCGCTGTCATGAGACTTCTTTAACATCATACTTGAAGGAATTGTGTGAAACTCATAAGCCAACACTGGAGGTACAATCTTTCAAATGTTTGTGCAACTACTAGCGTACGCCGACGAAATTGTCATAATTCGTTGAAAAAAAAACTGCGTATTAGTCGTTTGAGATGGCTAGGAGGGACCACGCAGTAGAGGAAGACCGCGCTTTAGGTGTCGCGCACAAGTAGAAGGGGACCTCAACCGACTTATAGTGCAACTGGAGGCAACTAAGGACCGAGCTAACTGGAGAAGCTTGTTGGTTGAGGCCCTGGTTCACCCCGAACTGTTTTTATCAGGTGTACAGACGTTTCTGCCGCACCAGACCAGACATGAGCGTTATACTCGAGCTTGCAGATCAGAGAAGGTAAATTATTTCTTGTATCATTTAAGAAAACCTAAAGCGTAATGTCAGTAGTGCTTTTGTGAGCATTCACTCATCAGACGGAAGAGGATAAGATGGGTTTAACGGTTAATGAGGGCAAAACAAAGTATATGGTGTCAACAAAAGAGGACATACAACACCGACGCCTCGGACACAACGTCACCCTCAACAGATATAACTTTTAGGTAGTTAAGAACTTTGTTTACCCAGGATCCACTGTAAATTCAAATGACACCAGCGCAGAAGATTAACTCTAAAAGAAGATTAACTTAAAAAGGCAACTGTGTAGCAAAGCACTCTCTCGAACAACTGTGCTGACCTTATATAAGACACTGATTATCTCAGTTCTACTTTACGGCGCAGAGGTATAGACTTTGTCAAGAGAAAAATAATTCGGGTGATTTTTGGTCCTGTCGGCATAGACGAAGTGGAGAAAAAGATACACTCATGAGGTATACGAGCTATATAGCGACATCGACATAGTCAGAAGAGTTCGAATACAACTACTAAGATGGTTGGGTCATGTAGAACCGATGAACAACAATGCTCCGGCGCGGAGAGTTTTTGAACCCACCCCAGAGGGACGACGCAGTAGTGGAAGAATTCCCCTAAGGCAGCGGTCTCAAGTGGAAAAGGACCTCAACCAACTTTGGGTGCGAAACTGGAGGCAGCTGAACATCGAACTGGCCGGTCCACCCCGGACTGTAGAGCCACCTAAATAAGTAAGTAAACTGTATTTAAGGAAACCTAGACATATCGTAGCATTCTTGGCAACTTCGAATATAATGGTCATTCTGAAGAAAATTTTTACTAGCACACATACCAAAAATAGACTCTTTCTGTTTCGACGATCCAAGTGTCATTCATATATAATGGAAAAAAGTTTAAGTTACGTTTTATGGAGTCACCTAAGACAAGTAGGGCGCAATCAGATTGTTGACGAAAATATCATACGTTTATATACACACGTTGCTAAGACGACTGACACCTCTATAATTGACGAATGGGTTTTCTTGCTTGTTGATAATTTTTTTTGCATCATCCTCGGGTTGGATAACAAGCTGTACATACATATATCCTTAAAAACACATCACAATGTTTTTGGTAACACCACAAGAATCCTAGGGTATATTCACCCAACCGCAACAGTAGAAATCTAAACATGTAATGCTGTCTTTGTTCGCAAATTACCTGTGATCCTCGACGTGATGGACTTGTTGCTTTGCTGTTACTCGCTGTGACATTTTCCGTGGCCAGTTCCGCAACTTCTGCGACAAGTTTTGGCAAGGGTTCTGCCTCTCGTTGAGGCTCTTGCTTAATTGGAACAATTGGAGCAATTGGACCAACTGGAGTAACCGGAGCAACTGGACCAGCAGCTGTACTCTCATTTGCTTCGGAAGCTGGTTGAAGTGAGCTTTGGGCAGCAGCAGCGGCAGCAGCTTCATCTAGTTTAGCTTGTTTTATAGCGTTGCTCTCTACCTTATCAGCAATTTTACGTTTGAAAGCATTCAAACTATTATCTGCAATTCAATGAATTTCGAATAAAGCTAAGGAAACACTTAAGAATCACCGCCAAACATACCATCAATTTTTGCTTTATTAAAAGCAAATGGACTATTTGCCAGATTTTTTAAGACCTGATTGAAAAGATCTCCAACTTCTCGAGTAATTTCCTTATCCTGCTCAAGGAATTTTATTATCGCGGCATTTGTTCGATAGAATATCTCTAAAGCTTCCACAGACAATGTCGTCGGATTACTATGATTGATTTTAATTGGATAAGTGGCATTGTTCTCGTAGAGATAGTTTGCAGCCTACAAATGGACTTACATGAATTATGAAATATTTTAATTACGTTTTGACTACTCACTGTTAGGTAATGATTCATATACGCCGATGGCTGCTCCTTTCGCTTTTCGCCAATTTTTCCCAGCATATACTGGTTTAGCCATTTTTCATCATGTGACTCGTTTTCCTCGTCATTCTCCTCTTCAGTTTGCTTTTGGAGCATAACATCACCCTTCGAGAAGCAATCGAATGCAATGCTCAAAAACTTTTCCTTTCGTTCTTCGACGAATGAGAACCTAAGAGACAAAATAAAAGTAAAATAAAGTTTTCGCAAAGGAAAGGGTAAACTTACTGCTCGAGGGAAAGCATATCGGACGAATGCTTTAAATCTCGTGAACAAAACGAGTGAAGTGTGTACGCAAATGATCCATATTCAATCCACAATAAAACTTGTTCAGTTTTCAATTTAGTACACTGTTTAAAACAACGTATGGTTTCCTCGCATTCCGTAAGGAATCCATTCACACTGTAAAATTACAAAAATACTCAACAAATCCATACAATTGGAAACAAATTTTCGAAACTCACTCAATTGAGAGAAACCCATTTAGCTTGGTTTCAATTTTACTCGCTTTGGATAGTGCCATTCCGGCCCATGAATCAGTTCGATCTGGATGACAAGCCAAATCCAGTGTATAATACTTAAAGGTCTTCGAAAAGTCTCTGCACTTGAAGTAGTAATCGGCCAGCAAATAATAAATGCATGACACTCTGTAGGGAAGTAATACACAATTATCTGGCAACGATTCCCTTTCACCCGACATAAAGTCCTGAATGTTGGAAATCACAGAATTGGGATCCATTTCTTTTGGAATCAAAGGAACAATCTTAAGCAACAGCTGCTCCATATCAGCTGAAATTGATTCCAGTTTATATGAATTAAATTCTGGAAGATTTTCTGGTCGGTATAGATCGAAAAGTTGCATAGCTCTTGGCCAAGTCAGCTCTACTGATGTGGCTTCATGTTCCTCGATGTGCCGCGATCGTGCCTTCTTCAGTGGATAGCCATACAGGCAGTAGGTGGTCTAAAAACATAATATAAATCAATGAATTCTGTAGGGAAAATAAACAAACTTGTTCTATGTATTCCATGACGATTTCACGACATGAATCGTAGAGAGGAGCCCTTAAATTTGGTACAACCATTTCGATGGTGTACAAAAGTAATTGACCATTGTCACGAGTACACCATTGGCGTTTCCCAAGAAATTCATGAGCTGTGAAGAGTGTTAAAAAAGAATGCGGTAGAAGATCTTCGATTTCTTCAGTATCCATCGTTACGTCAACTGGGCGAGCTTTAATAACAATGGGGCAGTGAGTTTCTTCCCTGAAAAGTTGAGAACCAACATAGTTTTCATAAAAATTAACACAGTTTACCGGTTATACCTTAGTAAAACCTGATGCAACACTATCCATGGTCGTCTTATCTCAAGCGGATGTTGTGGGTTGTTGTTTTTATCGAATGGAGCATCTAACTGATATGCCAGCAGTTTTATTACATTCTGCACCAATCGAGGTAGATATTTCTCAAGAGAGTCAACTGAAATAAAGACACAAACCAACAGCTTTAATGGAGCACTACACTCGATCGATCGATCGATTTTTTAAAGAATCCAGTAGTCATTTTACCAGTTACTCTAAGAAAAGTGATATATGCAAACTTACGTATTTGATATCCTTCATTAATTGTCAAAGCTTCAATATAAGTGAAGATATAATTAATACTTTCAGCCCACCGCCTCTGCCTGTATGTCTCCCCTGGCTCAGCAATATATTTGGCCACTGCATACTGCATACATTGTTCTGCCCATACCAGACAATCCTAAACGTGCATAAATTAAGTAACAGACTTTTTTATATAGATTCCTATAACACTAACTTCATATTCTCTCATTTGCCAAATGGACTCAAGCAATACTTCAAACTGAGTTTGTAAGTCTCTAACCCAAGCTTCACTGTCTTTTACTTCCTTACTATGAATGAGGCTGTCTTTTAGAATCGCAATTAGTTCCGTCCATTGTTTTGCTTCGTACAGATCCTTGACTTTGCTCAAGCCGATTTTTCTACAACAACAGTGGTACATTCTTATTCCAAAAATATAGTTTAATTTAAATACCTCTGCGTTTCAATACGTGTAACCCGCACAGATGCACCGTCTAAATAGTTCCATTCCTTCATGTTCGGCAACTCCAAATAGAACCCATCGCTTTGCTCTCCAATTAGCTCTTCCAAATGCTGTAAACTTTCCACACATTTGCTCAAGCGGTTCTCGTACTTTGCCAAGCAGTATTCCATGTGAATTAAACGAATTATGTTGCGCTCATAGAAATCATCTGATATTACGTAGGCACAGCCAGAGTTGAACATTAAATGGTTGAACAACTTTTGCCACAGTGTACTTATTTCACTGTTTTAGGAAAATTTTTAATAACTGTGGATTCAAAAACCTCGAAGAAACATACCTCTCTCCTGCGACTGTCTTTTCGAGATCAAGTTCCATAAAGAAGACGCACATTCGATATGAAGCGTTAAAATTATCATTGGACAACTGATTCCAGGTAACCAAATCATAATGATTCCTTTAAATAGTAAGAGTACATATAGTAAAGAGTATAGATGTTAGAGATATGTACATACATGTAAAAATTGAAAATTTTATGATAGGTATCCTTTAGATCTTCACCGATAGAATGCGCCCAATATTTCGAAACGTACTTAAGCCATCTGAATATTAGAAGAATCAAGTCGAATGGTTTCGATTTCATGTCTTCGATGAATTTGTTGAAATCATCCTGAGTTTCCACCTGAAATTCTTCGAAAGAAGGTGCTGGTTTTTCGCATGAATTTTTTTTCATCGGTCCTTCACCTTTGGCAGTGTAACACTTCTCGTCATTACCAAATGACTTGAATGGCCATTCGTCTTCAAATGTTTCCCTGTAAAATATCTCAGGTTTAAACAAATCATTCGTAGACGACATGTACCGATAGGTACTATTAGAGCAGTCTTGTACAAAGTTGAAATGGAAGCATTTCTCATTAGAACCGTGGTATTTGAATTAGGTGCTATTTTTGTTTGTTGGTGACCTTGAAAATGCTTTTATAGATGCTGTTGCGGTTATTACTCATGGAAGGAAAAATGCCTTATTAAGAAAACGCTTTACAAATATGTTGGATATTTTACATGTCACAGTTTGTGCAATTTTTGGTCGACGGAAACTAGGTCGTTTATAGTTAAAGGAGACTCTATGCATCATCGTCAACAATTCGAATCAAAAGAACATAAAACAAAGAATCAATTTCGAGAAGTTTTCTTTGTGAATATTTACAAAAGAACTCTAGCTCCACCCTTAAAAGATTCAGTTGATGTTTGATCTGATGTCAGCAGAACAGCCAAGAAGCCGACATTTCATCAGTTGAGTTTTGAGAAACCAAGTGAGGAACAACTAAACAGATTCTGAACAAACAAAGTTGACAGATTTGGCACACAAGGAATCATAAAGTAATCTATCAGAGATCGATGCACCATCCGTGAACTTCACTGCTCATATTTAAAAACAAAAACAGAAAAAGCAATCTGCAAGCACCGTTCAAATTCTAAACATAATGATCGATATTTTCTATTTTTTTGTACGTACTCAGTGAACTTAGCAAATATCCTCTTCAAAAACCCATTCAAAGTGTTATCAATCTCCGGTCTGTCCTGTTGACTCTTTTTCCTCGAAGAATGACGTCGATTTTTATGCCAACCCCATTGCTCGAGAAAACTCAAATCGCTGCAACGCCGCCTCGGTTTAGGTTTATTTGTTTCAGTCTCTTGTTTTGCATTTGTGTCCGAGTCTTCTGCATTGGAATCATTGCTCTGCTGAGGTGTTCTCGAACCAATATTGTCCGTTGATGGAGCTATGAATATTGCTGCATCATTTCCTGATCCTGCACTTTCGTCAGGTTGACTATTACTTGAAGGCGATTGATTTGAATTGCTCGAAAGTTCATTTGAGTTTTCATTGCTCTCCGGTCCTGGCTCCTGTTGTACATCAGTATCTCGTGATGATTTTTCATTATCTTCCTCCCTGGATTGTTCAAGAAAATCATCTACAGTCAGGATGAATAAAATGCATTGCTTGGTCTCCTCGAGGTGCTTATAAACAGAAATAATATATCTTCCAATCGACAACCAATCGAGAGATTTTACTCGGAATTGTTCAAGGTCTGGTTTCACCATTTTCAAATCCACTTCCGGTAGGTCCTTGGGTTCGGGAAATACACTTTTTTTGCCTTTGCAAGTGCGACCTTCTGGTTTATCGAATGGTGTACTCCAAATAGTCTCATAGAATGAAATTAAATCGGGAAAGTTTTCCGTGATTTCCGTAAGTACGTCTAAGGCACGCTCATAATTGTTATCTTTGAGATACCATTTTAATGCCCATCCGTATGCTCCCATTACATTCTGATTGAGGCAGAGCACCTGCAGAATACCATCAGCAGCTGACCAATGGTTTGGGTTACGCTTTAGACATTTTTCGAATGCATAATCTGCAATGTCGAGAACATGTAGACGGAGAGCCAATTGGCCCAAGCGATGCATCGTGTAGACATCGGTGTCGTCGATGTGGATTGCCTGCAGAAAGATGGTAAATTAAAGAACGTATGTATAATTATAATAATTAATG
This sequence comes from Xylota sylvarum, assembly GCA_905220385.1. Classification (NCBI taxonomy): domain Eukaryota; kingdom Metazoa; phylum Arthropoda; class Insecta; order Diptera; family Syrphidae; genus Xylota; species Xylota sylvarum. Next base: position 33,579,406 of record LR999960.1, read on the forward strand.
AAACTGTGGCATAGAATTTTCAAATTTGGTCTCCTATTTAACTACATCCTTAATACCCGGTTACCCCGCTCGAAACGGTCGAATAGAGAACGTAGGTTTTGAGAGCTGGACCACTATGTGGCTGTTAGTAGGCTAAGAATTAAACAACTTTTCTACGAATACGGTACAAGCACAAAGTACGTTTTTGGGGCGTGATTTATGGTCTGAATTCAGGACAAAACTAATTGTGTGATCAAGGGATGAATTCCATGAGAAGTTATAATACCATGAGTCGTTAGTATTCATGTGAATACCATGGTTTAGCTTTTAAACGATTCATTTTCTGAGGAGATGGAATTACGTACAATTTAGCTGGAAAAAATCCGGAGGTTTCTGCCATTTTCTGGGTCTACTCAGCGATCTTCTTTTAGACGTTTTCATTGTAAATCAAGAAAGTGAACAAATAATTTAACCAATGGCAAACGTAATATGCGCGATAGTGACGCGAATACATGAGAGCACAAGCGCTTCTGCATTAGCCTCTCACTATCAACTCCTATTTTACACCTCCACGTTGGTGGATGCTGAGTGTCTAGTAACTCGACTGGGTAACCAACCCCTTTGGAAAGTCGTTAGTGGCAGGAAACTAAGGCACTTCCTCTTGATCAGCGAACGAATTCTCTAGATGGAATCAACGGTGGCGTCCACAGTTTCAGTCAGGCCGAATTATCTATTGTCATCCCTATATTATGAGCTTTGACATATTCGAATCCCAAGTCTATAGGGATCTCCAACACTGACCCAGGGTGTTGGAAAAGATTTAGTGGTAGATGAACCCTTAATGGGGCAATGGCAGTGCTCATATCAAAAACGCTTATTCGGATGCGGATTTGTCTTAGATAAGAAGTCTTAAGCTTTCGACACGTGAGCAAGCGTCTTATGAAAATCCGCATCAAGGCTAAAGTCACCAATATAAGCCATATATACTCTCATACCCCCCAGAAGACAAGGAAGACGCCACCAAAAAATGTTTCTACAAGCTTCTCGACAAAACTTACGAGTAATGTCCATTCAATCTAGATGAGAGCCCAGACTTCCGTCTACCTTACAAAACGCAGTGAGGATAGCAATATCCAATATAAATCCAACAAGGCACCTGGACGCCATGGCCTACAGGCCGAGTTGTTCAAAGCAGCTGGATGTGACTTGGTACAGAGTATACACCAAATCATTTCTAAGATTGAAACGGAAGCTGCCAAAATGGGTCTAGCGATAAATAACGGCAAAATCAAATATATGCTGTCAACACGAAGGGGCACACAACATCGACGAATTGGGCAGAACGTCACAATCGACAGCTATAACTTTGAGGTAGTAAGGGAATTTATCTGCCTCGGCTCTGCTATAAATTCTGATAACATCTCAGCAGAAATTGAACAAAGAATAACTCTTGCTAACCGCTGTTACTTTGGGCTGAGAAGGCAATTGAGTAATAGAGCTGTATCTCGAACAACTAAGGAGACTCTGTATAAGACCTTCATCATCTCAGTTCTGCTTTATGGTGCTGCAGGTTGGACTCTATCTAAAGCGGATGAAGAAATCCTCGTTCCATTCGAAAAAAAGATTCTTCGTAAAACTGTACGAACTGTACGAGCTGTACATCGACCTAGTCAAAATGTTTCGGCCCATAGAGTCCTCGAATCTAACACGGAGGGATAACGCAATAGAGGAAGATCTCGCATTAGGTTGCGCTCGCAAGTAAAAGGACACCCCAACAGAAGGCAGTTAGCTAAGGACCGGACTAACCGGAGATGCTTCTTAGTGGAGGTCCAGGTTCACCCCGAACTTTAGCGCCACCTAAGTAAGTATACATAATACGCGACTATTTAGAGACATTCATCTACCTAACCTAACTTAAGGACCAAGCTATTATTTTTCTCAGGTCGAGCTGCAGACATGGTCTTCAAGTTTTGTTGAGAAAAATCCACAACACACCAGTTAAATTCATCGAAGCATAATGCGAATATGTTTCAGATATTTATGCAGAAAGGACCTCGACCAATTTAGCATCGCTTGCTCAAGTTTTGACCAACAACCAAACGAACACAAATTACCTGCATGAAATGATCCAAAGATTTCTGGTGTTCCTTCTTATCCTCATAAATAAGAGCTATATTTTTGTGGCAGTTATAGCGTATGGCAAGCAGTTTCTCATTATTACTCTCCAGGCAAACCTGAAACACAATCGTACCTTAGAAGAACATCAACAAAATCATTACAATGATTTACCTCATTTAAAACACGAGTTTCCAAGAGCTCCAACATTAACGAAAGAGCCAGATCTGGTTTTCCATTACTTTTATATCCCAAAGCACGTATGTATTCATTTTCAGCAATTGTTTCCTAAGAGAAGCCAAAATGTTAATAGTTCAACCAAAGCAAGATTTTCAATCACTTACTTGCGCCTCATTTGTGACCACTGGCTCATCCGCATTATCTTCCTCGCTTTCGGATTCATTAAGAGCAACTATTTTCATCATTTTGTCACCCTTTTTCAATTCACCTCATTTAAAAATAAATTAATTTAATTTAAATATAGTGCTCCGATGAAAATTTGGCGCACTTTAGTCAATATGTACCGGCAAAATTCGGTTAACGATTTCAGTCTTTATAAATCATTGAACTTAAGCAATATATTGACTCAATAGTGAAAAAATGTATAATTATGTTGTAAATTGGATTGATTATGCTATGAATTCTATATTAAAGAGTTATTTCAAAAATTTAAAACATCCTATGCGACTCTATTGCAATCTTGAACAACAAATTTCCGAAACACAATCAGCTGTTTTAGAGTTGACACTTTAGACGCTTTTGCTGCAGGAGGAGATATGGCGTGTGCTTGTACGCCATATCTAGTGTGTGACGTCAGATTGGTTGGTGGGCAGTTGTCTTAACACCATTGGTATAATGTCAAATAACGACATTATAAATCATCAACAGGAAAGAAATGGCTTCCAAAGTGCTATGCCATATGAACAAAGTGATATTTCGTTAGGCCTGGCTCCATAGCCTTAACAGTGAGAAACAGTGAGAAACAATGAAATTCGAGTTGTCCCCAACCGATTTGATACAGGTCCAAAATTTGGTGAGAGCAATTAAATGCCAACAGCGAAATTAATATAATTAGGACTTGATGTCATAGTCCATTTGTAAAAATATAGTTGCCATTGGCTCCTTATTTATATTACGAATTTGTTTACAAACTTCACCGCACTTTGACAACTGTAAAGTATCTCTATAACGGTCCATTTATAGACATTCATAGATACTCTCTCAACCTCTTTGATTCTGTATGCTAATGTTATCTCACCGTAAGCCAATGTTAAAATTTGTTGTGCAAACATAAAATTAAATCAAACAGTCCCTAATAAATTCGACTGTCACTAAAAATTCAGTTAGTTGATTTTTGAAAATTTAAGTTCGAAGTAATTTCATTTTTTCGCGCAAGAAATTAAAGAATATTTATTTTATTCTAAGGTTAGTAATCAACCAAAAAATTCTGCGATGTCAATTGGGGATATTTTGGATGGATTGGCCACCAATCCTTATCTAGGTGCCAGTTTCGGATTACTTAGCCTCGGTGCCAGTGCTGCCTTTCTAAAAAACAGAAATGCTGGGGCTGTAATCCATTTTCAAAAGCACCTGATGGAAAAGCTGAAGGCACCTTTTCGTGAGAAGTCCTATCAGAGGCTATTAGAATGGATCACCGAAAAAGGCCCAAAGAAAACAAAGTGGGAAAGTGGGAAAATACAGAAAGAATGTGAAATAATTAAGGAAAAATGCGAACTTACACCAATCATTCGAACTAATGAAGAGCGCTATAAGTACATGGGGCTTCCACTTAAAAATGTGACCTTAGCAGCGTTTGAAAGAGATCGCAACATGTATATAAATATTCTCGAGAAAGCTCGGCAGTTAGCATTAGAAGCTAATGAGAAAAAAGAAACTTATCTTGCTGGGGAAGCTAAGAGGTCTCTATTTAGCCATTCACAAATCCTTCCCGCTAATGAATCAATAGGCGAAGACAAAACAGCGGATATGTTTAGGGTTCGAAAGGACTTCATTACCTATCCAAGATGGTGCATTACCCCTCGGAGTCCAAACCGAGAGGGATGCCTTTTCTACGGGCTTCCGGATTGTGAGAAATCAAGTTTAATTAGGGCTCTTTTTGAAGACTTGGATTATGGGATCTACTTGTGGAATTTGTCAGGACAAATTATCACAGACGACCTTTTAAATTATCTTCAGAATGATGCCCTTGTTTTGGATGACATTGGTACTGTCCCTGTTCCGCAAGGCATCCTACGGAAATCTCCCTATGAAGAATTCAACCGCATGATGTTCGGCGATAAAAATAAAAGGCAGAATTTCAAGTTTACGAATAGGACTCGAAGATACCCTTGGTTGCCAAATTCTTTAAGAGAGTATAGGACCGAACATCTGACGAATAATCTTGTTTTATCGAAACAACCTATTATCGGTGCAAATACTCCCCTTGCGGTAAAGCAATCATCTAGTAACTTTAAAATTGGCCTGTAATCGATGTACTTACATATTGTATAGAAACTATTGTTAATTACATCTGTGTTGGATAACATAAATGTAGCCAAATTGAATATATGTATGTTATGCGACATAATTGTAAAAACTAATACGAAATATACTTAGCTGGAACAAGCATTTCAAAGGAGGTCTATATTTATTTAAAGTAAGTACATATCACAGTTACTACAAAGTACAGTATGAAGTATGTAATTTTCAGAAATACTTATGCAGTGCCATCTTAAGTCTGTCATAGAATAAATGAAAATCAAACAAACGCTAAACAACTGTCATTGAAAAGTCAGCTGCTTATTTGAGGTTAAGTTCGGGCAAGTTTTGCGCAATGTTTTTCTTTGCAAAAAGAATTTCAAAATATTTTCTTCCTCGAAGTCATTAATCAAAATTGAGTTGCACAATGACTATTGTTGATTTATTTAATGGTCTTTCCACTAATCCTTATTTTGGTGCCGGTTTTGGATTATTTGGCATCGGAGCAAGTGCAGCCATTCTTCGTAAAGGTCTGCAAGGAGCTCTAATCCTCTTCCGAAGACATATGATGATAACACTGGAAGTACCTTGTCGCGACAAGTCCTATCAATGGCTATTGCAATGGATCACCCAAAAGGGGGCAAAGGAAACGCAGCATTTGAGTGTGGAGACATCTTTTGTACAGAAAGATTCTGGACAAATTCGTACGAATTACGATTTTATACCTAGCATTGGAACTCACTTGATGCGTTATAAAGGCGTTTACATCAAAATTGAAAGGACTAGGGAGCAGCAAACTTTGGATTTACATATGGGGCTGCCATTTGAAACTGTGACATTGACAGCATTTGGAAGGGATCGTAACTTGTACTTCAGTATACTGGAGGAAGCTCGTCAGTTGGCATTGAAGGGCAATGAAGGGAAAACGATTATGTACACTGCCATGGGAGCTGAGTGGCGGCCGTTTGGTCATCCTCGAAAACGACGTCCTGTGGAATCGGTTGTGCTAGACAATGGCATAGCAGCTAAAGTTTTAAAGGATTGCAGAGAATTCATTGCCAATCCAAGGTGGTACACTGAACGGGGGATTCCATATCGAAGAGGATATCTACTCTACGGTCCTCCGGGATGTGGAAAGTCTAGTTTTATCACTGCCCTTGCTGGAGAACTGGAATACGGAATCTGCTTATTAAATTTGTCAGAGCGAGGGCTTACCGATGATCGTTTGAATCACCTCCTGAACGTTGCCCCAGAACAGTCAATCATTCTTTTGGAAGACATCGATGCTGCTTTTGTTTCGCGAGAAGATGTTGTTCAACAGAAGGCTGCCTATGAAGGACTCAACCGAGTGACATTTAGTGGTCTTTTAAATTGCCTCGACGGTGTAGCATCCACTGAAGCTAGAATTGTTTTTATGACTACGAACTACTTGGATCGGCTAGATCCGGCATTGATTCGTCCTGGTCGCGTCGACATGAAGGAATACGTTGGCTACTGTGGAGCATATCAATTAGAGGAAATGTTCAATCGATTCTACAAAGGTGATCCTTCTATAAATGGGTCGAACGCATCGGGATTGTTTGCGAAAAAAGTGTTAGATGGTGGGAAACCCGTAAGTCCAGCGCAGATCCAAGGACATTTCATGCGACATAAATTGTCAACTCCACAAATAGTGATCGACAGTGTTTCAGAGATATGGGACGAACGGGTACGATAAGCCGAAAGTTCGGTACATATAACGTGTACAATTATTTTCATTATACATAGCTTTGTTAAATAAATTGAAATTTTTTCCAAATTGTGATTTCTTTTCGTTGTCTCAAGAGGCAGTTCAATTTAGAGGGTCATTACGGACTAATATATGCTCCAGGTCACTTCTTCATGTAAGCATGTGTCTTTGAATATATTTAGATTTTAACCAATGTATGTAAATATATAGTAAGAAAAGTACGACGAGAGGGAAAGTATGTATGCAATGAATACCATGTATACATTCTGCATATTGCTACTGGTGATTCTCAGCTGCTGCATCCAATTGTTCTGGATTTACGAGTTTAAAAGTATAGATCGAACACATCAGCGGAAATCATCTTTGATCTGAAAGGGAAATTGTAGCGCAATCTTCAGGGGATGTATATGGTCATTTTTACACAGATTTGGAAGAACTCTTACTATCCATGCACTCCAGGCAGTCTACCATACATTACCAGATACTGTTACATCTGTTCTCCAACTTATGGGCCCTTACATAAAAGATTTTTTAATTTCCACTCATGAAACCTGACTTACATCCCATTCTAGTAACAAATCAGATACCCATGCCAAACAGTGCATCTTTTAGTCATTATAGACTTGAGAACTGTGGTAACACGACAACGACTATATTCGCTTGAATTGCAATAAATATCTTTATTATTATATGTTCTCAGTTTGTTCGTAATAAAAAACACTGGTGGATGATAATCTTTATTTACATCACATTCAGCAGAAAGTAATTTGTTTACGTTTATTTTGGCATAACCTATATTTTGTTCGCTGAATCACGCCAAGGTGTGTTTGATTTTATATATACAAAGTTCACGTTCTGCTATTTTTTCGTGTTCTCAGTTTACATGTGAAGAAAGGGTCTTTACAATAAATAATCTACGATCTCATGTACAATGACAAAAAAAAAACATTGATTGTTGCACAAATGTAAGGTAAAATTATTTGTTCATGACGGGCTCTATTGTACTCGAGTTCATACTCGAAGGGTAAGGTCTTCTAAATGGAAAGCTATGCTATCAACTATGTTATAAAGAAATGGTGGAAAGGTTAATGTATTTTGATTTTAATGAACCTTCTGAGCTCTTGGATTAACTGTTTGGCTCCATTCACAACATCCGGTCTTACCTGTACGGCAAAAATCAAAAGGAAGAACTGAGATGATCGAGATTTTAAATAACATTGACTTAGTTTTTCGTGATAGTGCCTTTCTAATCAATTGCCTTCTGAGCCCAAGTTAGCAGCAATTGGCATTATTCTTCGTTTTATTTCTGCTGAGGTGTTGTTTTCAGGTTACTAATTAATACAATTTCTTTTATTTTTTATTTTAAGCTGTTTGCTTAATAACCCACGGGCCCAACGATTCACAATTTTTTTATAAATTCATATTTATACAATTTAAATCCGTTGACTGACAACTGAATTAGTGTGAACAGATCCTAAAAGCTAAATATTTTTTTTTATTTTTTATTCCCATCACATGTCCGTTATATCAAACTGTACCGTATTCGTATGCTTTTTGCGTTCTCAGCAGTTTGACAAATGAAATTGAAAACCTAACAAAATTGTTGTTTTAATCGAATTTCGGTTGTGGCGGTTGATTTCCGAAGTATTCTCCAAAACCATTTGTGTTCAAAAGTTTTTTATTGAATAAACTTAATCCTCAAGGTATTCCCGATTTAGAATGTAACACAATTCATATAATCTTTATTCTATTATTTGTGATTACAGATGGAAAGCGACTACTCCATTTGTCCATTCAACCGTGAGCACAGGATTGTCACCTTCAGGTTGCCTGGTCACATTCTCAAGTGCCAAAGAAGCTATCGAGGACCTCCACTCGAAGTATGCATTTACAACGCGTGCCACCTCGTTCCGGAAGGTACTATGCAAACACACCTGGAGACATGCAGAGAACGACATAACTTTCATCATTGTGATTACGAGAAGTCCTTCCGAAAAGAGACATGACAAATAAAGCGCTTAAAAAGTTCTCTGTAATATTAGTTATAAAGAGTACATATATGTACATATATATATATATATTTGTTACTTTTACACAATGAAATAAAGAGATATATTGGTGTTTTGTAAAAAATAGGTTTCATGTTTGTTTTATTTTAGATATCATTTGGTTGAGTGTGCACAATAAATATAAATTCTATTAAAATTAAACCTCTTCCATCTCTAGGTCCGTATCTGGGTCTAGGAGTTTGCGACTGTCCATCGACTTTGTCTCTGATTTCGAACTGTGTGGGCGCAATTTACCCAAATTTACGACCGGACTTTGTGAATACAAGTAAATGGCAAATGATACAACGGCAATGGCTAGCGCAGTGTTGATGTAGATTGGTATTGCGAATAGAAAATAACATAACACTGCAGTGAACAGGAGTTCTAAGGCGCTGGCAAAGGTTTTTAGTATTGAATTCATGTATTTTAGAAAAAAACTCGTCACAATGCCTATGGCAGCGTTGTTAATGATTATTATAATCACATTAAACCGGAACACCGATGCCAGACTGGTGGCGGTACAGACGTCGAAAAGTTCTCCACGTAGAATAAGAATGCCAATGTTACAAGCAATTGAATCGATGTACATGAATACATTCTGTACAAAGATGTTTACGTCGGCTCCTTTGTCTTTAAGGAGATATTCATTGTAGACGCCAGCCAAGCAGGAACATATCGTTTGGGTTAGAATCCAAACGGCGCTTATGCTAAAATCAAATCCGGTGACATTTTTGCCAGATATTTTCGATGATGCATCCGCATCGAGATTCGTTGTGATTGTACTGTTGTTATGATTTGCAGGTGCAGATGAATCTTCTGTATTAAAATTGAATTGCTTAAGCATGCATCCGACGGTTAGGAGTATGAGGGAGAGCCATTGTCGTTGTGTGAGGTATTTTTTGAATATCATCTGTAAATGAGAAAATATTTCTTTGGTTTATTGTACAAGAGAGTATTATTTACAGTACGGATAAAAAAAATCAAATTCAATGGAGCGATGGGATGCGAAAGTATTCTATCGTATAAAGTAGCAGTAAAGAAGGGTGTTTTTTAAGCCTGTTTTAACTATGATTTTGAGCAAAACACATTAAATTTCAATAAACAGTCATTTATTTGTCTTCAGTCGAGAGAATTAAATTATTCTGTAATTAATTTTTAAGCATAACTTCGGGCATATGTCCACCACGGCTAGATCTGTTGAATGTCATCCGAGAGACAATGTTTTAGACCACTTTTTTGTAGCATATGTGGCCGTATGTTCTCAATGTCCACGAACAACGTTGGCTTTCAATGCGCCGATTGTTGTTGGTTTGTCAGCGTAGAGTAGCGACTTTAAGTATCCCCAAAAAAGTAATCAAGAGTCGTCAAATCACAAGATCTTTTAGGATTTAAAGGTCCATTACGCGAAATTATGCAGCAGCAATTTACTGATCCCGTGGGAAATATTTTCACGAAATAATTGAGAAAACTGGAAAGCCCAAAAACACACATTAGACGGTCATCGAATGATATTGCGAATGCGATGTCAATGCTGCTTTTAAGGAAGGACTATCCACTTCCAGCCGTAATAACGTTAACGCTATCGCAAAAATTCAACTGAATCCAGGGATAATTCAATATGTACTGGATATTATGAAAAAGGTGGATATGAAGCCAATAGATAAAATCTGTGTCAATTCATTTGACGAAATGAAAGTCAAGTATGTTATGACAAGCGAAGGCATCAGTCAAATTCGCCCAAGTTGGCATGATACGCAGTTTGTTTGGCAATTGGAAACATCAGATTTATTATGATTTTGATCAAAAAATATCGAAAAAAAAATACTGACCAGCATTACTAATACCGTTCACGACTGTGGATTTGATATTTGCAATTTAGGTGAGATTGTGAGGGATTGTTAAAGGAACTCAAGATATCAGTTCAAGCATCCTATTTCCAAAATCCAAGTGACCCTAGTAAAAGAGTTTACGTTTTCGTCGATGTCCCACATCTCATGATGCCAATACAGAAGTAATTCGTTGATAGTGAGCGGTTTTTATTGGACGGAACACTTATCAATAAAGGAATCATTGAGAGATGATTTCAAAAACTAATAATAAATATAGAATACCGACAGAAAATTTAAATATTCGAGGTTCAGAACGTCAGAAAGCTAACATGTGGCAAAACTCTTCTCGCACCGTGCGGGTAGCTTGACGGAGTTAACTTCGGAAAATTGGCTTAAATGTTCTGAATTTTTTAAACAGGTTTAATTTTGTTATTCTAATAAATAAAATTAATTTAATTTATAAAATAAATTTCAGGTAAACGATTGGTCTGACGCCTGGAATATAAGAGTCCCATACAAGGACATACAAACTGAAGTTATAGAAAACATGTCAACTGCTATGCTGCATATGCGATTCAAAGGGCAGTTAAATATGATGCCTTTCCAAAAAGGTATATAAATACATATATTTACTCGTATACTAGCGACTTTTTATTAACAATGTCTTAATGTTTATAGGTATCATTATGACCAACAACTCTTTGAAGCTTCTCTATGAGGATTAAAAATCCAAACAGGACATTTCCTATTTGTTGACCTGCAGGCTGAATCAGGATATTCTCGAAAAAAAATTTTCGAGTTATCCGTGCTAAAGGTGGACTACACGATTATCCAAAACGTTTAGAATTTATGTATAGACTACGCTCGTATATTCTTGGTCGGAATTTTTCAGATGCGTAATATATTACCTTTATTATGTGTACTGAAACAGCTTTCCTGCAGCTAAATGTCGAATACATATAGTTAAAGGCGTTGTTTTTTACTAAACCATCAACTATTCAGAAATTATTACTCACATCTGGTTTTCGCTTAATGATATGCAAGAACTAGCTACTGTAATCATTTGCAACCTTGTAATGGTAACGAATTCCATCATTTGATTATTTTAACGTTTACACAAAGTTATCTTCGGTATTGCAATGACATTTAAGTCTGTCAATCTCATTGACTGGGAAGGGGATTTCCGGTTATGTGCCTCATTACCAAGCCGATCTGGTCTTAGCTCCAACAGGCTTATTATCATAGAAATATCGCACATTACATTACACATTATAGGGAAAAGCATCATTCATTGCCAGACTAATTGAGATATTCAATATAACTTCGTAGTGGACAAAAATACATTTAAAATACGAGCATTACGAATCGTTCATAGAACTTAACTGTATGTAAAAATAAATGTTCGACAAGCTTGTACACACAAAGCGTTCTCCTGAGCATTGAAACTAAATATATGTACCCAAGCCCTAATTAAAGTGTAACACGAAACATATGTCAAACATTCACGATAAGATTACGTTGTTTCACAGCTAAAAAAGCAGTTGACTTACGCATGCACATGTACTTCATATGAAACCCACCTGAAATAATATACCGGTAATAACAACGCGTAACTGCAGCAAAAGATAATAAGTCGTAGGATCGAATGTAGACAGATTTACAAATGCCAAGTTATTGTACAGGCAATAAAGAAATGCCGGCACAAAGTATAACATCATCACATTGGAATGCTTTTTCACATCTTTCACCAGCGAATGAAGTGTATTTCTGCAAAACAGTACGATAAATATTAGCAACCACTTGAACAGCAAGGTAATTCAAACTTACTCCCTGCAATAGAGCCCCGTGGAAACGATTAGTTTTAGTACCTCGGTCAAGAGCACCACTGACACGGTATTATAACTATACGAATTATTCGATTCTTGCGATGCGGTCACCAAAATACCTAAAAATAAAGGTCAATGTATGTCAAGGTATACTTGTTTACGTTGGCACTGTGTCCAGCAAAGTACTTACCTTGGCTTATAAACAATGACATGTAAAAGATGAAAATCACACATGTTAGCTTAGTGGGGAATAGCTCACGCCAGACTATACCACCCATTCTGGATAATTATTGGTCAAGATTTTAAATAAATTAGTCTAAAGTTGCTCTGTGGCGCAACAAATTTAATGAAGCAGAGGTAATTTCAATGTTTCAAATTAAAAATTGTTTATTTCCTCAGCAAAGCGATAAGATTCGATGTCGCGCTGTTTCCATTTTAGGTGTGTATATTGTTGTAAAGTGGGTAAGCGTTTCGTTGACTGTGAGTCGACGATAAGACGCTTTTATTAATCACTTTTTCGCAATTTCCTCTTTCAACCTAAACAAATTTCTATTGATTAGAAGAGGGAACAAAAAAAACCTCTTCCTGTCAGCTGTTTGACTTTGTGATTTTGACAGTTGTTGTGAGGTGACAGTTATTAAGGTGATGCCAAACCTTTTTTTATGACGCTATGGTGGTTGAAGCGGAAACGAATTCATATTACCGTGGAAGGACTTAATTGAGTGGAAATGTAACTGCTGTAAGTTTTGAAAACAAGAAGTTACATCTACCAATATTGGAATTCTGTGCTTTCAGATTCCGCTGTTACTAGTTCAAACGTGTGGAGTTGTATAGTAGTTACGTCTGGTTAGGTTTTCTTGATTCTGTCAGAAATCTTTTCTGGCGATCCCAATTAACATTCCATAATCAAGTAAGGCCGCATATGATAGCATTCATCGTCTTGAGCTCTACAAGGCGATGGCCGAATTCGGGATCCCGGCTAAACTGATCCAGCTGTGCCGCGTGACGCTGGATAACACGCGGTGCAACGTGCAATTCGGCAACAGTTCCTCTGAACTATTCCAAACATGCACCGGATTTCGGCAAGGGGATGCGCTATCATGTGACTTCTTCAATCTTGTGCTGGAACAGATAGTGCGCAGGGCAGGTGTAAACACGGAAGGCACTATCTTCAACAAATCTGTCCAGTTGCTGGGATACGCAGACGACATCGACATCATCGGTCGCTCCCAGCGCGCCGTATTAGAGGCTTTTACGGCAATTGAAGAAGAGGCGAAACGTGTTGGCCTTGAAGTGAATGAGGACAAAACCAAATACATGTTGTCAACAAACAAAGAAGCATCTGTCCACCGCCTAGGACAAAACGTCACTGTTGGCAACAGTAACTTCGAAGTGGTTAAGGAGTTTACCTACCTCGGAGTAAATATCAACTCCACGAATGACAACTTAGTGGAGATTCGACGAAGACTTACCCTAGGAAACCGCTGCTACTTCGGTTTGGCGAAACAAATGGGGTCAAAACTCCTAACTCGGAAGACGAAATGTTTGCTCTACAAAACTTTGATCCTGCCAGTTCTGCTGTATGGAGCCGAGTGTTGGACGATAAGCAGGAAAGGAGAGCAGATTTTGAACACTTTCGAAAGAAAAATTCTTCGTCGGATATTCGGTCCCGTATGCGAGGAGGGCGAATGGAGGAGAAGATATAACCGCGAACTCTATGAGCTGTACCAGGAAGTGGATGTAGTCCAAAAAGCCAAAACACGTCGACTACACTGGCTCGGCCACATCGAGCGAATGGACAATAATGCTCCAGCAAAGAGGATCTTCGAATTACAGCCCCCAGGTTCGAGAAGACAAGGAAGACCGAACCTCCGTTTTAAGGATCAAGCTATCGCGGATGCCAGAGCGCTTGGTCTAGATAACTGGAAGCAGCGTGCCCGGGATCGAAGAGAGTGGAAGGCTGCTGTGTCTCAGGCAGAGACTCTTCACGGGTCGGGAGCCCGTTAAGTAAGTAAGTAAGTAATCAAGTAAGGCAAGTGGTGGGCGAGTGTCCGTGGCTCAAGTGGTTAGTGCGTTGGACTACGGAGCGAAGGATTTGAGGTTCGATCCCCAGACAACGCGTACAAATTTCTTTCACGGCCCCACCTCTCGCGATTGTCTGACAAACATCCGAGAATAAAACTGTGATGAAAAGCTTCTCCAAACAAAAATTGGCCTTCGGATACGGTATTAAGCAGTAGGTCCCTTCCATTCGTGTAAAGAATATAACACGCAAAACACGAATGGACCTGTAGTGCGTCATAAATTTTTATTTGTATTTGTAATCAAGTAAGGACCAGGCAGAGACAAACAAGTGATCAGATATCTTTAGAAAACGTTTTCATTTCCTTTTGAAGAAAAAGTTTTTGTCTCGTGTGGGCTGTTGTGACGTGCCGACTATTAACACTTTTTCATGTGGTATTTAGATATTAATGTAGGTAAGCGTGTAATCAATATTTAAACTAAGATGGCCACAACAGTCTGGTTAAATAATATAATTTTAAGAGAAAATAAAAAACAACCACATTGGCATGTGGTACTGGAGAAGGAGTCTTCTCCAGGTTGCCTGATATAAAAAATACCACTTGGATTATTGTAACAAACTCAATTAGGCGAAAAAGCACCCGCTCTACCTTTGGTGGTCGGACAAGGCATTGCTTGATAATTTGACATACATATACTCAGATGGAAGGGCTCTTCGGCTGCCAAATTCTAGTATAAAAGAAGTAAGGCAGACTCAGGCTGTGATAAGTTAAGTGTTACCATACTCACCGGTATGGTAACACTTTCACTTCTACTTGGAGACTGCATTGTATATCCTCTTATTAGAAGCCTATAGTCACCTCACCAGCTTTTAGTCTTAGAAAAAAGGCATAAATAACTAGCACGCTGGTGTACTGCTGTATACGAATGTGAGTAACGGATTCTATGTTGCCTTTAACTTGGGAAGATATGTATGTATGTACATATGTCTGTAGTGTTGAATGACCTTCGATGAGTAGTGTTGTTTTTGACTACAACATTTCTAGTCTATGTTCGGCCTTGCCTAGGTTGGTTATAAATTCTGTAAACACTTATTCGTGTTAATCTGTGTTCATAAGTGTACAAAATGCTGGTTTTTCCTTACTCCTGCTTTCTTTTCTTGTTACCCGTCGTTCATTCTCATTAACTAATGGTATTTGAAAGGCAGATTGATTGATTGAATTGTATTTTCTTTATCGACAAGTCTTGTACGAAATGTGGTATGTTTGTGCATAAGTATTCTAAGCAAATCAACTAACCATAATCGGAGCTCAGACCCCAATCAATAGCTAATTCTTTTACGATGGCATATTAAAATGCAGTTAATTTCTGCACAGAAGTTTTATTTATTTCCTGTAGGCACTGTGGCTCAGTATATAATGAGCCATACTACTCCAAGATTTAAACTGTCAGGAAACAAGCTTCTCAAAAACAAACATTCGTCTTCGAATGCGGCATTAAACAGTAGGCCTCTTTCATTCTAACTTACTTAGGTAGCGCTACAGTTCGGGATGAACCTGGTCCTCAACCAACAAGCCTTTCTAGTTAGCACGGTAGCACATAGCTAACTGCCTCCAGTTGCGCACTCCAAGTCAGTTGAGGTCCTCTTCTACTTGTCCGCGCCACCTAAGGCGAGGTCTTCCTCTATTGCGTGTCTATTCGCTCTACATGTCTTAGCCATCTCTATCGACTGATGCGCAGTTTTTTAATAGAACGAAGCCCGTCCAAAGCCCGTCAACGCAAACGAGACCCAATATTTTACGTTTTCTCTTGAAACGACCGAGAATTTCTTCAACCGCTTTCGATAAAGTCGATAAAGCTTCAGCGCCATAAAGGAGGGCTGGGATGATCAAGGTCTTATACTTGTATATGTATTGCTTACGTATTTGAGATATAGACATGCCACTTATTAACATTGCTTTCGAGCTCAGTCTTATTTGGTATTATTTACACTAATACCATGTCCATTCAGATGCTATCAGCTCTTGCGCCAGTGGCTTGAGTACATATTTGAGTTCAGAACTTCTTAAACCTTCCTTCTTTGTATTGATAAAGACGTGCAGTCGGTTTCATTAACCAACAGCAATGGTACTTGTATACATAAAAATCAGTAAATCTAATACTTTGCATAGCTCTCTACTAAGTGTATTCCTCCCTTCAAGCTTACTTTAGGCTTTATGTATCGTCAATACCTAAATTTTGTCTCAGCTGCAGTTCCAGTTTATTTCTGTTAGTTCATAACAATGGGATTTCTCAACAAGATGGTGAAGCGTACAATATAACAAAGCACAAGTGCCCCGTACCGTTGTTCTACAATCTAGTACCATTGTGTCACCATTGTGATGACTCAACAAATTAAAGAAACGAAATAAATATTTCTCCAACATTGCAGCTCTTTGTGAATATATTTGCGATGTTAACCAAATTATTTTTTAAACAAAAAGAATCTCCATAATAGCTCTGTCCGGATTTGAATGTAACTGAATGCATTGTCGGTAAATGAACTCTCATATTAGAAACGTATTTTATAAATATAAATTGAATCTTAAGTGAAAATAAGAACACGAGAATTATTTAAACACTATGGTATCGAGCATAGCTCCTAAACATTGGACTATATTGTTCTGCATGACCTTGTCGACCTTCTCCTCGAGGTGACGCTTGGGATCTTGTTTGCCAACGTTTTTGATGGCCAACTGTTCGGGTGTCATTTTCTCCTCATCTTCCAGAGCCTGAAACGAATTAAATTGTAGAATACTTTTGATCTAGTCATGCACAATTTAACTCACCTTATTGTAGTTCTTGGCCAACTCTAGCATCTCCGCCACTGTACTCTCATTGATGGAGGAATGCTCATTGTAATCGGCCAGAGTTAGACCATCCATCCATGATTTCTTGTGCAAGTTGAGTAGCATTTTCTGCTCTAGCTCGTGCTTTCTGTAGTTAATGCTTATGGAGTAGTAATGCCGATTCAGGCCGTGGATTAAGGCTTGCACCGAAGGCTTTTGCAAGTGCCCGAGATTTGATGTAGTCTGTCGTGGCTCCTGCCCCAGTACCAACATATTCGGATTGATCAGGCGGAATGCGTCAATCACTACTTTGCCCTTCACCGATTGAATGGGATCAACAACTACAGCTACGGCGCGCTCACTAAGCGCCTCGAACGACTGTTGCGTGTTGATGTCCACTCCAGACAGCCAGCAGCCGAAACCAGGATGCGAATGGTACCACCCGACAACCATCTCGGGACGGCCAGTTTGTTTGAGCATGTCCAACATTTTTGCCTGGAAAACTGGATCGACAGCCTCAACTGAGACTCCGGTACCCGTCTGGGGCATAGCGAACACATCAATTACCTGCACGGTATAGTCGTCGACGAATTCACCCAACATCAGACCCATGACCTCCATAGGGACTCCAGCACGTCCGTGCTTCAGCATTTTCAACAGGGCCAACGATGAGATGTACACTTGCTCAGCAGTGTCCACAACAGGGGCATCTGTTGGTGGTGGGGCTTGAGGCATAGCACCTCCCAAACGAAGTAGACGATCCATTATTCTGGAAAGGTTTTTTTTTTGTTAAATCTTCTATTTGAAGAAAAAGCCGAGCGGAATTTTGTTCGTTTTACCAAAAGTATTTCTTTGTTTCTGTATAAAAAAAAATGTGAGTAAGATTCCGGCGAATATGTTCTTGACGAAACAACACAGCACAAATTTGACAGATGAATGGCTTTGGCAAATGTGCAAGTAACAAAGTGGCTACGTTCACGGTGGATTGCTGCGTTCAGTACGTCAAAATGAATGAGTTTAGTTAAATGGGAGCGAATTTCTCAGGGATGGTTAATAAAATAGGTGCTCACTAGGATTCTTTGTAAATTTCTATATCGGTTTGTGAACGAAAATTGAAAAAATTGGCAAGACTGAGAAGGATCGTGTCTCAAAAATGTGATTTTAGTTGGCAATAGACATTTTTGCCGTTTGACGTCTAAGCTGTAACAGACTTTTGGTGGCCAAACAAAGGGCGAAATTCCGCGAAATCGTATGAAATATCTATTAAAAGTGGAAAGAATTGTATAAATTACATTTATAGTAGTCTGGTGTCGTGTGCAGAATCACCTTTCCACTTGATTTAGTTTTTCATGTGGTGTATTTAATGAAATAAAGTCAATAATTAATATTATTTAATGAAGACAACAGTCCCTATCAACACTTCGACTAAATCAGTGATTATTTTAATTCATATTTATGTGAATGTTTCACAAACCAAACGGAGAGCTAATGTTTCATGCGTGACTATGGTACTATAAATACAATTTAACCGGGATTTTATTGCTTAATCTAATTAACAACGTTTGTATCTATGAATTTGCATAAAAGAAACTAAAAAATATATTATAAATATTGCACATTATACAATTCTTTCCACTTTTAATAGGTATTTATACGATTTCGCCGAATTTCGCCCTTTGTTTGGCCACCAAAAGTCCGTAACAGCTTAAACGTTACAATTTTGACAAGCAGGCGAAAAGGTCTATGGAAATATTGGGTATGACAGGTCTATACAGGACGTTTTTAAAACAATTCGTATTGTGCATATTATAATCTCCACAGGAATGGAAGGCAATATTACTGGTTAATGAGGTTTGTTTGGGAACCTTTTTTATCACATTTATACTCTCGAACGTTTGTCAGACGCTTCCGAAAGGTGGGTCCGACAAAATAAAAAAAATGCTTTTTGGGAATTGAACCTCAAACTTGAAGTCAGTACCTTGACGCAATATTTACAGAACCACAGCGCTACAAATCGAATGAGGAGTAAAAAGCAGTCTGTTCTATTTCCTAAATACTTTGGTACTTAATTACAGCTGTAACAGATGATGACGAAATTCTATTTGGTTTCTAGATAGCGGACATGGTTGCGGGCTTTCTTGAACTTATTTATTGATTTGAGTATGTACACTTTCTCAGTTTAGAATTTAGTGAATCAACTAAGTCTGTAAGTACGCCTTAGTCCAAAGGCAATACTTTCGATTCATTTTTCTGCTGGTAAAGTGCTGCATGCATATTTTTCCATCCGATCCGAGTGTATTTACTCAAAACAGATCTGTCATAAACTCTTTCCATCAAGATAAGAGTCTAGAGGCAGTAGTGCTGAAACGCAATAAGGAAAAGTTAGTTTTGTGAGATTCAATACAAAGCAATCTAATTATTAAATACCCAAGGAGAATGGATTGGATTATTTATAATATGAAGTTGAGAAGTCATCTGAACAGTTTTGCTTTAGCCTAGCCGCATTCACCATCTGATGTAGATCAATGAAGTTAGTCTTAAAGCAAAGTTTGCCCAATCAGTAGACACAAGTTTGGGGGTAAGCCTACGTGGTGGAACTCTGAAATAAGTAAGCTTCGACGTGAAGGTAGGAAGCTTTTTATTTAAGCAAAACGCTCTAGCGACCCACTTGACTGGGACCTCTATAAGAGCAGTCTTAGAAAATTTAAGTAAGAGGTTAGGAAATCACAAAGGGACTCTTGGCATCTTTACTAAGATCTGAACGATCTAGCTAGACTTGACTTAAGCAAAATAAAAAGCTGTATCACCGGGTCAAACTGGTTGAATGCCTAAACAGCGAACCATACTTTTTGGCATGGGTTTACACCGAAACTGGTGGTCCTTGAACTGGTATTCTTATAAGGATTTTGGTATTCGCATGCCGAAGTTAGAGGTACAGAATTTCAAAAGTCTGTGAAATTACAACTAGGTCAAGAAAGGACGTTTACGTTTTTGCCAAAAACTAGACAAACTCGATTGGTAATTCGCACATTCAGTGGAAGCTTCTTCTCAAATCTAAGCCAATCATTTTAACCTACCTTAGTTTACCCTTTCCTACATTTTAGCTGAGATATCAACCGTAGAGTAAATAAACCTAACACCATCTAGGATTTAAACTTTGAAAATAAAGAAACTTAGTCATTTTAATTGTCACGTGTGCAGCTATTATGTGCAACAATGGCTTACTCACCCAGACGGCACTACTGTTCGTGGTGAATTTGGATTATTTAAAATTCTGGACAACACTCACCAAGCCCAGAGCGTCAGACTCCAGCTTTTAAATAGGCCCAACGAATGTGTCGAATAAAGAAGAAAAACAAACAATGCAATAGATTCTAGCGCAAAACAATTATCTCATATTCGATTCAACATGTACCGAACCTAAATTGCATACAACTCTGGAAAATAGCACTAAGTACAGAAATGCCATGACCCATTTTTACAACCACTATACAATTACATTAATTTGTAAAACGGAAATTAATATAATTGCATTGGAACGTAGTGGCATTGGCAACAAAAGTGAGGAGCTTCACCATCATCAGCAGCAGTATCGCAACGGTAATGACACGCAGTAGACCATAAATTGTCACATGTACGAGCTGCACTAACTATGTAGAGTGCAATGACTTGTAAGTTATTATCTGTTCTATACCTAAGAATAGACAATTCCCCCAATGAACCCATCACAGCAGGTTGAACCGAAAACCAACAAACAACCATGAGTTCTCAGAAATCCATCATAATTCTGGTTTTATTCTCAAATACAAAACACAAGCTCATCATTTTACACTTGGTACATGTTTATAAGCTTGATGTTGTTTTTGTTTATTTTTTTTTTTGAGAGGTGTGTTGGTCAAGCTAGAGTGTCGACATGATCTACTTTAAGCTCAGTGCCATCAGTTCTCAGGGATGGGACTTTTTCGCGACGGATTTAATTGTGTCTTACATTGTCGTTACCCACAAGATGGAAAACAAAAACCGTAAAAAGTACTTTTCGTTCCGCAACAAATCACATGCGGCACTGGCCACCACAAAACAATGGAATACGTTGTCTCTCGGATTGTCTTCTTTTCCATCGACGTTAAACCAGGTCTGCATATCTTAACCATGGATCGGAATAATCATGATAATAAACTACGGTTAAGCTATTTCGATAGTGTGATGAAGTGGTTACCAGTAGCAATGGGACAGCCATTCCAGATACATAGATACTTTCTTACAAACGGGGCAATTGGTGCAATTAAAAACAATTGCACATTCATCTTTCGTGGGTGGTGATGAGGGATCTTTTCCTACCTAAAAGGTACTACATACCTTTTTTTTTTATTGCAGCGATGAATGAAAACAAAAAGCCACCTAACTGGCGATGGCGTCTTGATTGGGGACATTTAAGTGGTTTTATTTAATTTATATTGAAAACTACTGAAGTGAAAGGTTGTGGGAATACCTGTGTATGTACGTATTTAAATTGGCTGAGCTAAGTGATTAGGTGACGTTCTAAGAGAAGGGTTTGGCAAATCGAAAGATAAAAATAATAACATTCTTCCGCAGTACGTCTGTAAAAATGTGTAAAAGGATTGAGCAGATTTATGAGAACGTTCTTACACTTCAACGATATTGATATTAGGGCAAGAGTGTGGATTTAGAATGAGGAACTACAAAGCTTTGTCATGAAAGTATTGAGTGAATCTTTAAGATATTATTGCTTGGGTTGAAAGGATGGAAAGAAAGGACGTATACTAAGAAACTACTTAATGCTAATCACAGTATATTCCCAACCTAATTAGAAGTGGAATCGTTGACACAACTTTCATACGGAAATCTTGTTAGATGATGTAAATATTTAGTTACAGACAGCTCATGTGGTACGAAATGTTCTGACCAGATGAATCCTTTTCTTTTAACAAAGACATAGTGGAAGCTTTTGTTTATGTATCATTATGTTAGTGAGAAGGAAATATAAAAAACAGAGACAAATATCGTTTGTTTCAGTAAAAACACTGCTATTTCACACTGACGATTATAGACATAATTTCCGCCCAAAACAACGAACTTTCACGAAAATCTACGAAAATTCACGAAATCCTGTTCGAGTACGCAAAAGTTTCATAGTTTTTCGTAGAAGAGATTTATGAAATCTGCCAAATCTGTCAAATCGCTTGTGTATCTGTATATGTACGTTTGACCAGGGCGTAGTTACTTTGGGACAAAAAGGGGAAGTCCACCGTAGCAGCAAAGAGGAGAAATTAAACATATGTAAGTTGTCTAATCTGGACAAATTTTAATTAAATGGTTCTTCGGAGGTTACTTGATATTATAATTACTCTTACAACAAATTCTTTGGCATTGAGAGGACATCGAGAGTATTTAAGTCTGGAAGGATGCACCGGTGATCTTTCCCATCTAGCTACACCCTGCGTCGTTGATTCCGCGTTCGTTTACTTATTCGTAATTTTATCTTTCTCTGAGAGAATTTTATCTCCACGCCTTAAAATTTCACAATCTATGAATTTTTAGTGCAGAAAGTACGCGAACAGAACTAATATGACTGCTGGACCTATATAGGTTATAGGTTGTATAGGGTTAAGAGTTCATCATAAAACACTAGGCACCATACTACTACTACTTGTACACACAAGTAGAAGGGGATCTTAGCGGACTTGCAGTACACAACTGGAGGCTAGGCTTAGGTTTAGGTTAGAGAGGCTGTCTGAACGAGTGTATAGACACACTTATATATAAAGATCCATTGTGATGCAATGGATCGCACCATTTAGTTACCCGGGACTAATTAAAACCAACCGGAGCTTTTGATAAAGCGAAGGAGGTTCGTGACGCCTACTGACGTCAGTTCGCCTAGATTGTCAAAGAATTGGGCTCCTAGATAGAGTAGTCTTTTTTGAGACATAGCTGGACACGTACATACATAGGAGGTGGAGAATGGTTTCTTCGTCTTCCTTCCGCTGTAAGGCTTCTTAAAATGTGAAAAGAGGCACGACCTTTTAGCATGTTCGTCTATCAGACAATGTCTAGTAAGAACACCGATAACGTGGCTGATCTGTAATCGCTGTAACAGGACCAACTCAGCACTACGTTTCAAATCAAGCCTAGGCCAGATCTGTCTCGGAATGATCCAAGTAGAGAGATTTTCCAATCGACAGTTGATGTTGCTAAAAGCGTCCAGCTTTAGTAATAGTTTACAAGTTGCGAGGCATACCGAGGTTCCGCCACTTCGGCAGGATCCTACTGGTCGTACCCTGTCTGCCGAGCTCGTCAACGTTGAAATTCCCTGCAATGTGTCTGTGGCCTGGTATCCAGCATATGTAGGTTAGTGTTGAACTCCTCAGTCATTCCGGGACAAGGCTTCCTTGATCGCCACGATTTCCGATTGAAAAACGCGTTTGGGAGGCGGAAAGTGATGCTCAGATTGAGCTTGTCGAAGAAGAAACCGCAACCCAATCCCTTGTCAGTATTGCAACCGTCTATGTAAAAGTAGACTAAACTGTCCTCAGGAGAGGGAGCAGTGATCCATTCACTACGGTCGGATAGTCGCAGTCTCAGCCAATATTGCTTGCCAAGAATATCTAAGGGAAGCAGGTAGATCATAATGTCTAGTATCGCTGGGGGAGAAGTTCTCAATGCACCACTTTTATAGGAGTATAGAGCTACAGTTTCTTTCTTTACGGGTTCAATTAGATTGGGTTTTCAGTTTAGGTTCCTATCCAGAATGAGACCCAAGTTATTTGCATTATCTTTAACAAATCAATAAGGGGAGCATCATATTTCCTCGTAAAGAGAACAAGTTCTGGTTTGAGGGGGTTAACCTTTAGTCCGCATAGAAGCCCGTTGACCATTAGATTCCACCAAAGACGGGACAGAACGGCACCCTGCGGAGTTCCTCAACTACCAAGTCTTCTAGCCGATGCGCCGCCCACCTGCGAATTGATAATCCTGCAAATGAGCAATTGATTCATCAATACTCCAAGCGAAGAATCAACTCTCATGCATCTATGACATAGATTGACATTGTTAAAGGTCCCTCGATGTCCAGGAAGACGACCATGGTAAATTCCTTGATGTTCTGTGATTTTTCAATGATGCGCACTAACGAGCTATTTGGAGAGGCTTGTTGCTTGAGGCCCAGGTTCATCCCGCACTATAGCGCCACCTAAAGGTGAGCAACCACGTAACTGAACGCTTGATAACCATGCATGTTTAAACTCTTTGTATAAGAATATCTAACCAAGTAGGTACTGCTAATTCACACGTTCTGAATCAGCACGGGGCTTGAAAGACTTCGAAGAAGTACAATGTAACGATTGTCTACAATGGAACGTTTTGTCAGAGATTCCTAGCTTGGCTGCATGGTCTTCTATTGGCTCCAGAAGACCATGCTCTGCTCCCAGTGCCCTATGCTAATAGTTACGATACTTGAAATATCTGGCCTTGATCTGCTTAGTAGCTCGTTTGTTTGTGATTTGTTATAGAAGTGGTGGTGTGTACAGACCTTAACGAAGGGGGAAGGGAGATTGAATCTTTCTGATAGGAAATCGTTTAGGGCTGAACCTAGCCTGGCCAATTCATCGGCTCTCTTGTTTCCCTATTAGTTAGTGTATCCTGGAAAAATGATGGTTGTCATTGAAAGGGAGCATTCGAGTGGTATATGGAGTTCCTTTTGGCATTCCTCTACAAGTTTGCTGATGTCGTAGCCGATCTAATGGCTTTGATTGCGGCTTGGCTACTAGTGAAGAAACCGGTATTTTGGAAGGTAGTAGGGAGATTTCACAGTAAGCGACAAGCTTAATGAATGACAAAAAGCTCTATCTGGAAAACACTGGCATGATCCGGGAGCCGAAGAGACTGTCGCCAACTCCGCAGTCCATTTTTCCGCCGTCTCCGTATAAATGTAAATAGTATCGAAATCCTTGTTCACTCTCCCGTTGTGGTGGGGAACTTTACTGAGGAATGTTTCGCACCTTGGTTTTTGTGGAAAAAATCATCATTTCGGTTTTGTCTGTGTTCACCTCGATAGCACTTCTCGTGGGTAATTAGTGCACTTTGCCCAAAGTGCTTTCCATGAGTTGGCACATTACCCTGAAAAACTTCCCGACACTAAAATAACCACATCGTCCACGTAAGCAACCACCTGGCTTTTGTGGTAGGCATGGTGAGTCTTCGATAGATGCGATTCATTTATGATTTTAGAAATATGAATTTCAAGGATATATAAGAAGGTTATGCTAATAGGTCTGAAATCTTTCGCGGATTTATGACATTGCCATCTCTAATGGAAACCACACGGACACGTCTAAAGGATTTGGGAATATACTTACTATGCGAACTTATGTATTTTCCACCAATTTTGTTCCCCAATTCAGTAATTTTCTCTAAGACAGACCATTATGAATGGGTTATAAGATCAGGAATAGGCTACCATGATACCTATCCGTTTCGAATGAAGTTTTCTGCATGGTTTTGTGGTAATTTAATAAAGAAAGGGAAAATATATGTACGTATGAAGTAAATTAATGCACCATTACATAATTTTAATTAACCGGAACTCGTAAAAATTTTCGGCTTCATTTGATATCTAATGACCTTTCGAAACTATGTATGTACATATATTCTCCTGTAATACCTAACTTGAGAGCACGGCTCACTTCTGTGGACATGCATTTCCCGCAATTATTTGAAACTTCCCAAAATAACATAAACGCGGTTCATTCAGATCAACCTCATTCCCATAAAAATGAGAAAATAAGCGAAGAAATAAATTGAAAAGCAAATCCATACTGTTGTCAGTCAGACGGTCGGAGTTTTTCACAGGTCTCCATCGCTTCATCATTCGTTTTGTTGCCTGTTGTACTCGTACTCGTATAGTAAGCGCGGAAACCCCACGAAAGCCAGCTCTAAACGAAATGAATAAAAGCTAATTACCTCCATACAACGTGAAGACTTCGCCGCGGTTTCGTGCTTCAGTTGCGAACAATTCGCTTCGGTGCATTCAGTTTGTTGATGAACATCGTTGGTGAAACATAAATTTTGCATCTTTCAATTGGTCGCTCAGTTCTGCCTTAGATGTGTTTAGTTAATATCAGAGAAAAAAATATTTAAAAAAAATTCCGTAATATAAATTAAATTGTTATACACGGTTATTTGTTATTAAAATTTTCTAGTTAAAGTTATCTAAAATAAAAAAATCAATGATCAATAGTACATGTTTCAATTCAAATCCGATTAAATTTCAATTCAGTGCTCAGTGGTTGTAACGGATAATAGATACTCAATCGAAGGGCAATTTAAAGTCCACAATTTGAAGGTAGGTTGCACATTATTCATGTGCACTGATTATTATCTAATGGTATACATAATAGATACATAAGCAGTATTAAAAGAATTTTATCCAATTTTTGATTTCAAGGAGAACAACAAGGTTTTTATTTTAATTTTAAGTGATCTTACTTGTAATAAAGAATTTAACTGCTATTTGCTTTAATGGAGAGAAGAGTTTTAGTTTTAAATGCATAAATTTAATTTTTAAGGTGCTTTGTGCTTCGTTGGATAGTACGAGTGCGTAATTGTAGTTTCTGAAAGTTAGGATAACTCTTGATTATGTACATAATGCCTCGTGAATTACCCAACAGTTGTGAACATTTGTAAGCTACTAGACGATTATTAGAATAGGTCGTAACTAATGTGCGGCTTAGAGACTTCAAACGATTGCGTAATTGGAGACCTAGTCTTGTCTGTCAACAAACGTTTAGTGTGACTTTAATTAACAAAACAGAAATGTCCTTACACACTCTTTACGATGGATTTAACTTCAATCCGATAAAAACAGAGGAGACTGTTCTCCTTAGAAGGCTTTCAAGTGCGTAGAACCTCCTTGGCTAACAACTTTAGGTACGAGTGCTGTCACGACCATCTCTTCTTCAGAAATCCTGTCATAGTTTTTAAATATGTTTGTAGACCTCAATTTCCATTCATTAAAAATTTCATGTAGTGCCGTGGCTCTATGGTTAGTGCATTGAACTACAATGTTCGTTACCAAGATGGAGAATTATTCCGCTGCCGCAGTAGATCAGTGGAGTGTCTCTCGTTAATTGTCACCAATGTCTCATGAGGATTAAAACAAATTTGCAGTCGTGGTAGAAACACACCCGGGACTCACTGCGTGGAGATGAGGTTAGAAGTTAGGTTAGGTTAGATTACTTGGTTTTCTTTTACTCACGGTAGGATACACTTGGAGCGATTCATTGTGTTACCACACGAGCCGGTCTAGGTTGGGTTGGATTGAGTGATTGTCTCCGCTGACACACTTAGACCAAAAAAAAGGATTACCAGCACCGGAGACCTACATCAAGACTTCTCAAATGGGACAGAAGGCAGCGTAACCAGTTTCGATGTATACTCATGCCGTAGAAGTATGGTTCGCCGTTAAGGCGTTAAACCAGTTTGACTCGGTGTCAAAGCTTTTTATTTTGCCTAAGTCAAGTCTAGGTAGATCGTTAAGATCTTCAAAGAAGTACTCGCCTAGGGGTTTCCTTCTCAAGACCGATAGGGCAGGACAGGTACATAAAATATGTGTCATATTTTCCTCTTCTTACAGCTTCTACAGAAATCGTTGAAGGAAGCACCAAACAGTGCCCTGTGAGGGAGCCAACTATCTTTCTCAGATTTGTCCTATTGACAGAAATAAGTTTACTGTTTAATAACTGTTTATAAGTTTTCCTACAATCCAGTACTGGTCAGATTTGTTTAGAAGAGAGACACGTGTTGATATTATTCCACGGTTTGCCATTTTTATAGGTGCGGACGGTTCCACCTATTGTTAGGGAGGTTCCGGTCTGTACCCTCCTTAGCTAGCCCGTCCACGCTGCAATTGCCTGCAATATCCCTGTGGCTTGGAACCCAGCGCAGGGATATGTCGCACCTGACAGCGATCTCGTTAAGAGATCCGCGGCATTGCTTTACAAACCTGGATCGAATTATTGGAGATTCTAAGCCTTTTTTCATTTGAACTCGCTTCCAGAAGGAGTCAACCAGAATTTGCTTTCATCCTGAGAATAACGCAGGACTGCGTGAAAATTTAATTCTTCCTCTTCTTCGACAGAAGTCGTTGTCCAGAATTCGAATAACGCACAATAACCCACAAGTAGTCCGATCAGGGTACCTATGCCTCGTCTTGCATCCGTTTAACTGTGATCACATCTGCCTAGCAAAGTTACATGCATTAATATTACTCCTCTTACATTTGCCTGATGCAGTGCTAATGTAGAGTTATTGTATTTTGCCATTTCTATGGGTAAGTGAAGCCCCTCTTCAGCAGTCGAGTGCTCCTGTTTAGTGCCACTTTTAGCTAATTCTTCTGTTCACAGTTTTCTGGAACGTCTGAGTGACTAGGAATCCGAGTGAGATTACAATTATTCGATATCTTGTTTAAAGATATGCGACATTGTTTCACCAAATTAGATCTTATTATTAAATGTCTAAATCTGGACAAAAGTTGAACTGAAGTCTTAATGCAAAGGATAAGATAAGGAAATTCTAAAACTCCAACTCTATGAACAAAATAGTTTTCTCTTTCTTTTATTTCCTCAAGATGAGACTCCGACCTAATCTATACGGAGCTGTCTCGTTGTTTTCTCGAAATAGAACGAGTCGTTGAGGTGTGGTTTTTATCCAAAGATGCGAGGTAGTTTCTTTGTATTTAGTATGTTCCCAAATAGCTTGAATTACTCCAAAAAAATTAACTAAAAAATCTGTGCATTGATTCTTAGTATATTGTTGAAGGCTCGAGACCTTTTACTATAGTTCTTAACCCGTTTATATGTACATGTTTTTTAACCAAAGTAGCTGTAGATTGATGAGTTCCATTACATTGTCTTATTTGCTACGAAACTGGAGTCCTTCATCGCCATATCTTTACCTCGTTCCTGGTCGATTTATCTCAGATATTCGAAACTATCCTACTCCCTTGGGGGTTGTTAAATTACTAGTCTAAAGCAAGTCTTAGACAGTCAGTGGTTGCCCTACTAATTGCGGGCTAAACTTACTCGCATTATAAAATTTCTTAAATAAACCGCTCCCACGGTTTTGATTTATGGAGCCGACATTGAATTTGAACATTCAAAACAACTAGTCTCGAGGAGCACAATCTCCTTTATATAATGGTACAGGCATAGATACATAAATATCTAATATTTTCAAATTACAATGTCCCACCACAAGAGCAGGTGCAGAAAATCATGTGGTAGATTAAAAGTGTCATTGAATGACAAGAAGAACACTTTTAAAAAGGCGATCTACCTCATTGAATGGTGGAACCTATAATTTTCTGCTCCAAAGTCTTTGCAACATTGATGCTTAACGTACATATACTATGTACATAGCTAATACGAAGTTCCAGTCAAATGGTCGGGGTTAGTGTGTACCACAGGAAGTTGAGTTTATCGAAGCGTGTAACACATTTTGTTAAAGAAATGTTTTACTTACACATGTATTGTGCAGATATTAAGCTGCTTTCATAGAAATGTAGTATGTGCATCAATATTAATATATTACGATCTTCTGTATCCACTAAACCGTACGCCTAAGCTTGGACGTAGGTATACATCCCTGCACTGATCATTATAATTCTAGCAATGCATGTTTTGTAATCCTTATGCTCTGATCTTGTTGTAGCTCTATCGGTATATTTGTGTGCAACCTGTTTCACTGGTATAGGGCCTTTTATAAAAAGTTTGACGTCGTTCGTATCATCAAAGCTTCCAAATGGAGACTAACTCCGCTTAGTATGCTTACCTTTGATCTTCATCATCCAAGGGTAAGTGCGGAAATCTTTAGTGGGATCTCAACCTTGGTTTCCACCAGTGCAGAGAAAGGCTGACACCTAACTTATCTTGAGCGGGTAAAACGGCCGGCTTGCCTATGGATCAGTGGTGCACTAAGAACCACCCCAACAGCGGTTCTGAACATTTTGTTTCATTTGCCAGCTTTGAAGATCTATGGTAAACAAAAGCCAGCTTGTGCAGTCACTCTTTTGAAAATGTATGTAAGCCTCTACAGACAAAATAAAATCTGGAGTAGGGAAGTGGTCTTTTCCAACGATCTATTTTTCTGCGTTTTCAGTCACTATAGCGTCATGACGGTTAAGCAAGTCTTGTGGCTGAAATCTGAAATCTTTCACATTCAACTCAAAAACTGCAACAGATTGTTGCCTTGTCTCAGCGAATTGGGGATTTGGTTGGAATTACAGGGAATTGGATGGCTTACGAACTCGCCAGGCAGGGTACCACCCATCGATTTCTCTCGCTACAGTTAAACTGCTGCTAAAGCTCAATGCTTGGTTGAGTCCCGGGTTCACCTCGAAGTAAGTAAGTAAAGCTCAATGCTGTAAATTTAACCAATTGTAAATGGTAAGCCTTCATTACTTGACAGATTTGGCCCAAGGTTAATCAGAAATTCTACAACTGTCCGATTAGACGGAACAGGTTGCTCATATTAATCATAGTAGGTGTACTGCATTATTGGAAGACGCGCCATTGTAGCCGATCCATGGTCGAAGAGGAGGAGGAAACTATACTTCAGCTTCCTTTTAGGTGTCAAGCATTGTCCGCTTGTAGCATTTAGGTGTCTATAGCAAGTCTGGTAGATTTCAAGTTTGAAGTGATTGGCTCTCACTTCTAGTGAGAAATTACTCCACATTCGAAAAGTGGACTAATTGCCCACTAGAGGTGAAGGAATTTCCTATGTAGAGTGAATTCCCGTGGAGTAATTTCTCTGCACCAAACATCAGTAGCCTTTTTATTTAGCTCCTGCCGTTTCCTAGGGTAGTTTTCAAGGGGGATTTTAGATCTATATGATGAGTTGATGACTAATAACTGGTTTAAGTCTGGCTGATTACACGGCCTGTCACGTTAACCTATAAGTACGTACATATAACTACTCTTTTATTGAAAATTCTACCATTTTACCGGCGTTTATGCTATTCTTATACTTTGCAAAACGACAGCACTTATCTACATTTAAGCGGAATTGCACTCCAGCACTTCTTGAAATTATTTTTTGTTTTTGTAAAGCGGGAGATACATACATGTTTCGATTATGCCACGAACTTGTTCACCTAAATCCTAGAGTCTATTCTCTGTTGTTTTTCGGTATCTACATTTACTATTTACCTACCACGATTAGATACAATTAGCATCAGTACGAGTCGGTAGAGTACAAGCAAACTTTCTCCTTTCTTAGATTATTATTATTCAAACAACATCACTCTAAATGCAATTCCACGCAACCCTATTATTTTCCCAGTACATGAAATATTAAAATACTCAGGTCACAACAGCAATACTGTCCACGGTTAAACTAGTGGTCATAAAGCCCTAATTGAGAGAATATAATTATCTGCGTAATATTTGATTATACAAAAAGCATTACAGCTACCCACTTTATGTAATATGGCGTCCAGCGACCACAAACTGTTTAGAAATTCCCAAAATAACTGCGCTCTCTTATAGTGAAACCAATAACAGGAAAAAAAAAATCTAACAAAATCCCCTATCGATATCTAACATCGATCGACTGATCGATTTTATTTCTTCTTTTGTTGTGTAAACTATAAAAAGAGAAGAAAAAAACTGAAATTGCAACTTAAAATTGCCTTTTGTTTGTGTTTATCTATAAGAACACGTCAAGTCATAGCAACTGTTTAGAAAATACCGTGAGGTAGTCTCTTTTTAGTTCAACCACAGTAGATATCGTCTATAGGTGCAGTCTTGAGAAATTTTATTTTCGATTTTTCTCGAGTACTCGTATAATTGTGATCACGAAACATTTGCAAATAGACGGATCGTGGAATTCACACGAAAATTAAATAATCAACAACAGATACATCTGTTTCAGTGTTGCTCCATATTTTGTAAATATTTCAAACTAGGCCTTCATCCCAACCCCCCTCAAGGTAATTAGTTTCGTAAATAGTGAGTGTACTGCCTATGCTCAGAGAGAACTCCATTTATTGATGCCTGAGGGCTTATCAACACACAACAACTGTGGTGGTGATAACATGAATTCGCTCTAACCGTGCGAGCGAGAGTATCTGCCGAATTCGTGCAAGTAATCAGTGGAGCGAATCAAACAAAAAAAAAAGTAATAACGCTGTGCTGGTTAATTGCAAATAAAGATACTTAGCTACAGCCATTTAGTTACAAGTGCTCTGCGACAACAGTTTTGCTAATAATAAAATTATTGCTTAGTTGTGTTTTAAGTTCTGCGTACTCGTATCCATTGAATGCGTTTCGTTACACGTCACAGGTAAATCACTTTGCACGCATTTTTTTTTTGTCACTTAAACTTAAATCGGAACATACTCGTATTCGTATCTGCAATGCATTCGATTTGCTTTCGTTTGCTATTGAGTGCCCTCTGTATGAGTGATGTGCGTTAAACCATTGTTATCAATTGGCTGAAGTCAATTAAGAATTTAAAATGTATTACGATTGTGACGGGTGTGTGTACTAATTGTTATGACTATAACCTCAGGTACATAGATACTGTCGAATTAAAATGTAACAATGTGGGACTGTGAAATATATGCCTGCAACATTTTTTTTTTACAAAAGAAAACGCAATGTTGACGTGGATATAATATACGAACATGGAATTCAGTTACTAGCAGCTTGTACAAATATTCTTCGTACAAATAGATGGGATCCACAGTTGTATGAGAGATGAGAAGTATACAATTGGGAAGTTTTCTCAAAACATTGCTTTTGAACGTTATTCAGACTTTCATCAGAAGCCCAGCTTAGTGTTATGTTTCTTGTGATTTAAATTTTGAACCTCTGACAATTTTGCATTCTAATGATGGTGAGATGAGATTTAGTGGAGTTGCTAAACAGATTTTGACCCTATAAATCCAATACCATCGGCGTTATGGACCAGGATCCAACAGGCTGTCACTTTGAAGTTTAAGCCGATTCTGCTTAATGGTCCATTAAGGTCTTAAACCGAGTCTCCTTAGTTCTTCGGGATATACTTCTACTACTTAAATGCCTTCTCAGCCGAAAGGAACAGCAATTGGCACGAGTTATTCTTCGTTTAATTTCTGTTGAGATGTTATTATCCGAATTGATTGATAGCAGAGTCGAGGTAGACAAAGTCCCTTACTACCTCAAAGTTATAGCTGTCCATTGTGACATTCCATCCAATTTGCCGATGTTGAGTGTCCCTTCTTGTTGACAGCATATACTTGGTTTTGCCCTCGTTTACTGCTAAACCCATTTTGGCAGCTTCCGTTTCAATACTAGTGAACGCACCGGTGACAGCCCGCTGAGTTCTACCAATTATGTCAATATCGTACCCCGACGCTAGTAGTTGCACAGACTTTTGAAAGATTATGCCTCCGATGTTGACTTGTGAGTTTCACACAATTTTTTCAAGTATAATGTTGAAGAAGTCACATGACAGTCACCTTGTCTAAATCCTTTTTTTATATCAAAGGTGAGATCGTTTCCGACCTTGATGGAGCAGCGATAATTCTCCATCGTCATTCTGCAGAATCTGATGATTTTGGCAGTGATGCTAGACTAGACATGGGTGTTTATAAATGCCGTCATATGTGGCCTTAAAATCAATGAAAATATGGTGGGTATCGACTTCTTGCGTTTTCTCCAGATCTGCCGAAGTGTGAAGATTTGATCGATTGTAGACTTTCCTGGTCTGAAATCTCACTGATCAAGGTGTTGACGAAGGGTTTCAGGCCTTCACACAGGATGGCAGATAGGATCTTGTTTAGGAGACTGATACCTCTGCAATTGGCGCAATTTAGGAGGTACCCTTTCTTGTGGTTCGGGCATATGGTGCTGAGATTCCATTCCTCAGGCATATACCCATGTGTCATTTCCAGCTACTTTGACAACAACAGCTCGGTTGGTAAGTCGACAGGTCCAGCAACCTTGTTGGACTTATGTTTGGATATTGCTATTCACACTTCGTTTTGATCAGTTGGACGGAAATTTTGGCTTTCATCGTCTAGATTGATGGGTTCATTCTGCCTGACAACGAGATGCTGTTCTTCGTCGCTGTTATACAGTCTGCAGAAGAAGTTTATCGATATTCTTAGCACAGACTGTCACTCTACTACGAGGCTTCCTTCTTAATTTCTACAGTTTTCTGTAGACTTGACACGTTCTTTTTACCTGTTGATAAAACTTCCATACATTATTCCTCGAGTACAATCTTTTGGAGAAGCCGAAGTTCTTCCCGTCTCTTCTGCTTGCAGCCACTTGTTTAGTTGCATATGGTTACCGGCATTCTTCGTCAAACCATGGGTTTCTTGGTGGTGGTCGGGAAGTATCAGCTGTTGCTAAAACTCCAGTGATATTCGCCGAGGGCTGCTTTCTTGGTTCTGCATAGGGTATGGCATTCGCATATGAAGTATAATGTGCCCCCCTCTGTGTCTGTCGTCACAGGCTCTGTACAGGTCGTCTGTATTTAATCGCATTATTCTTCCCGTGAAAAGGGCTAAATGCAGTCTTTTAAGTGTTAAAGATTGCTTGGTTTTAGTTTTGTCATGTTTTGTCTAAAGAGTTTTCTGAAGACACGACAAGATGAGAGTGCGCTCCATCTCTCTCAGGAAGGCTTGTTCTGTGGTTAGATTTAACAAGTACTATGTGCGGTAGAACAGATGTAACGACCCTTATCAGGTTCACAAGTTAGGATTAGTAACGGCCGTAGATGAGACGGCTAGGTATCGATCACCTTCCTGGAGTGTAGTTTCGTGGATAATTCTCTTAATACATCTGCTTGGAACACAGTACCGTGGTTAGTGGGCGTGTTATTTTGTGTTCATACGAGTAGATGCCAGAGTCCAGGCCTTCATTAGTTTTTGACCTTTCTGTGAAAATAGAGAGTCTGCTCGGGTTGATGGCCCTATCGTTTACCCAATCCTCTCTTGAGTTGAAGATTGTTTTAACGTACGACCTTTAAAAATACGCTTTCAGCGTTTTAGGTGGGTAGGAGATCGTATAAAGGAGATAAATTCAAGAGCCTGTGATATTTGAAAATCGTTGAATATCGGCGACTGGTTGAATATCGGCTTAGAATTCTTAAGCTCAAGTGCTAATGATGGTATTTACTTTCTCTCTCAATCAGACAGCTACATACTGTTTCGCCCCCGTCAAACATAAAGTAGGAAATATCAATAGGGCCCAAAACTTTTTTTTATGGTAGCGAATTTCTGAAGTGACCACACAAATAAATCAGAAACTTGTTATACAACACCTCTCGCTCATACAACACTTGCTCACATGTCCAGGGTCATTTTCCACTTAATCTATAATTCTGATGAAAGTCAAGCAAGACATATTGACCTTCAAACCGATTTTTTCGCAGAAGTACTTTCAATAGCCATACAGTTCTTTTTTTTGCAGTCTCAGACTCCACTTAAATAAAACACTATTTACTGACTACACTGTCTTACCCTGACCTGAGTACTGATGGATGTGCTTATGGGAAACCTTGAAAGGCACTTGCACTACCATCAGTTCGCAAGTCCAAAAAGTGGAAATGCAACTTTTCATTCAGTCCTCGCTTGTATTCGTATATCTCCAGAGAACCTCCAGCATTCTTTGGGGGTATATAATAATAGACAAAGGTACACATGTATCCATTCTCACCAAATGACATTTCGTTCGATCCCATTCCCATCAACAAAATTCTCATTATCCCAAGCTAAATTAAATCCACCCAAGCGTTCCGTATCATAACACTTTCATTGCCAATTAAAAATGATTATAAGTAAAAGTTTTCACTTTTTAAGATCCACACAAACAAGACTCAAGTTATGTAATAATCACTACAAAAGTAATCCAACCGAAATCATTTCTTTAATTAATTCTCTCTCATTAAATAATTCATTACCTAAGAGAATATCACATAACCAAAGCTAGAGGAGGTAGAGATCTATCCCAGCGGACACAAAGCTAAGTAAACTTGGCAAAAAGCCTCGGGTACCTTCGAAAACAATGCCCAATTAATTAACCAAAAAGTGTCATACACATACACTTAATACGGGCTGGAGGAAATGCTCGTAGTGTATGAGTACACGCCATAGTATACAATCGGAAAGATACACCACATTCCTTGTGGGTACCCTCCAGCTCCAGCCAAACAACTCGAGTTGTGAAATGTAATCTCATGCAATTGCATTGCGTACTCTGGCTTAAGGGTTTAACGTTCGCTTTTTGTACTTACTACCGTTGATGCGCGGGGTAGTGTGTCTTTACGGTAGTATCTCCTTACGGATAGCGAGATGCTGTGATGCTGTGATGCACGTAGCCGATGCGGTAGTTATTCTTACACAATTCACACGGTTTGTATCTGTAAGCCTTCGTCGATGCTGCTGCAGGTCGACGATCTGTACGATGTATTGCAAGGTCGAACGCTCTTAATCGGCTAAAATGTAGCCGATCCGATCTGATAGAGCATGGAATTATAAAGCATCTCTGTGTGCCATACATGACAGCTTGATTTATCGAACATCGTTTCGAATTCAATTTTCATATGTTAAGGTGGAGCATGCACTGATATGGGTGTCTGAGTGGCTTTCGGCTGACGATCATGCATGCATCTGTGGACGGATAATTGATCTTCTTAAAATCAAAGAAAAGGGAGATTAATTCTTCGGTCGTTTTGTTTTTTTCGATTTCGTGATGTAAAAGGGTAAATGATGTCGAAGTGAAGCGGAAAAATGTTGTTGTGATGGATGAATGTCGTAACCAATAGGACAGGAGTTTTTTCTCAATTAATCATTTCAAGGTGTAGAAGCACAGTGCATCAGTTTTGACGCCCTTTCATCAATAAAATTAATAGAATTTATTGTAAGTGTTACAGCAAGTCTTATTTAGAGTGCGCTTTACTTAGATGTTTCAATTGTAAGCAAAATCATTTCTATAGTCAGTTCAGGGGTTTCTTGGAAAATGTTGGAAAATGTTTCTGGACTGGGATGATCACTGTCTTGTCAAGGGTCACTTTAGTTGTTTTAGTAAAAGCTTTGCTACCCAATTAACTCCTTAGATCAAAGAAGCAGCAATTGGAAAGTGATTCATTGTTTGATTTCAGCGCTGATCTCCACTGTTGTTTTTCGAAAATATCTGAGAAAGCTCTTCGGAAGTTGTATTAAACCTTAATTCGCTTGAAAATAAGGGTTTTTCAATAAGCACATAAAATTTTTGTTTTTAAATAAAACACAGAATAATTGAAATGTCGGGCTGAAATTTATTCCAGGAGTAGCACACATGTAAAATTTAAATATGGAATTCGATTTTGTTCATATGAACACCGCAAGCACGTTTGAAGCGATCGATTCCAATTTTCCACCTCTCTTCCACACATATCGGTCGGAGCGTTGGCAATTTCGCGTTCGATACCGTTCCTGAGCTCATCTACTTTTGACTTTCTGGCATAAAACAACGACTTAACGGAATACCATAAAAAGAAATCCAAGGACGTTAAATCGCATGAGCGAGGTTATCGAACTTTCCCCTTCAAAAGATCAATTGCTTGACCAGCTGTGTAGCATGTGGCACCATTTTATTGGAACCACGTGTCACTAATGTCAAATCCATCTAATTCTGGCCAAAAATAGTCTTACAATATGGCACGATAGCGAACTCCATTGACCGTAATATGCTGATCATTTTCATCGGCGAAAAAATACGATCCATTCTGACCTCCGGCATGAAATCCACAACGCACGGTCAATTTTTGTGAATGCAGTGGAGTCTCTTTTTTTTTTTGTGGCGTCTCTTGAAGCACATGTGGGTTTATTGCTGTCCAATAACGCATATTTTGCTTATTGATAAAGCCATTAAGCCAAAAATGAGCTTCATCGCTGAAGATGAGTTTTCGTTGAAATTCAGGATTTTCTTCAAACTTTTGTAGAACCCAATCGCGAAGTTTCGGCGCTTCAAATGATCAATAGGCTTCAAGTTTTGATTTAATTTCATCCTGTAAGGGTTTAGGTCAAGATCATTAAGCAAAAATCGCCACAACTCCTATGAACGGCGTGGAATCGACTGATTTGCCTCATTTTGAACTGAAGCACTTACGGCTACGATATTTTCGATACTTCGGTACGGGTGCGTTGTTTCACTGGAACAGGAACATACAACAGTGAATATGTTGAATCTAATTTATCTACTATAGCACGCACAGTCTATCTGGTGGGACGATTATTACGACCGAAAATTGGAGTAAGCACTCTTTAAGTTCCGACCACCGACTCAGAATTTCGATAGTAATTTTTAATAATTTTCAAACGTTACTCGTACATGAAGTTCACCATGATAAAAACGTAGACATTGACTGACATTTTGTCTGTCTGTATTAAAATACAAAATTGTTATGTCCCTATTGAAAAATCTTTTATAACACGTTCAACAAGAATGAAGCTAAGTCTAAGCCTAACCGAGCTTATTCTTCTTCAGTCCTGTAATTTTAACGTAGAATTCCAGGTTTTTTTTCTTTCGGATCTTAGAGGTCAGGTGATTAATAACAATATTAAAAAGAAGTGTGCTTAATGCGGAGCTTTGATATACTCCTACCATTATATCAAATTCATTGGTTATTCTTGCTGGAGTCATTACCTTTTTTTGTAAGTAAAGCCTTTATTGTAATTTTTAAACATACCCCGAGCAATTGGATAGTCACATAAAATATAGGGCGGGTCATCTGTTGGTTTCTTTTTGAATCATGTGTTATTTTGACACTGACAGCTTTTATGCGCTCAAAAAATTGACAGAAACTCAGTATTATTTCGCGGTATGAAATGGATCGATTTACGCTTCAATAGCGTTGAGAAATATTGCAAAGTTACTTCCAAAGTGGATGTGTTGCCGATACAGTCCGAATTTTGAAAAGAAATTTCGGCCGAAATAATGTACTAACTGCAGCTGATGTACGCAAATTTGTGATGAAAGTTCGTTATGGGTAACCGAACAATTTCCGCGCTCTTGGTAGATGGGGCTACGTGCCAAACAAGCTGCAAAGCAACAATCTTTGAAAAATATTGAAAA
The DNA here is from genome assembly GCA_905220385.1 of Xylota sylvarum. Taxonomy (NCBI): domain Eukaryota; kingdom Metazoa; phylum Arthropoda; class Insecta; order Diptera; family Syrphidae; genus Xylota; species Xylota sylvarum. Next base: position 33,618,381 of record LR999960.1, read on the forward strand.
GTGTTTTTATAGCCTTTTTTGAGCCCACCCTATATAAACGGCATTTTCAGTGTCCTCAAGGGAGAGTTGGCAGATGTCCGATTGACATGTATACCCATTTTCTTGGAGAAACAATTACCAGTAAGGAAGTCCGCAAAATCTGAGAAATTGATTAATATCTTGGCATGTTCTAAGTAAGTTTATCAACAAAACAGCTTTTCTTTTTGTTCCCAGAGTCCTTTTCTTTGTTGTGGAAGGTTCATACATACATATACGTATGTACGTAGTGAGCATTGAGTATAAACTTTCTGTGGACCCTACAGGTCAATCAAAGTCATTTGCAAGTTTTGCTTTTCATCTCTGTACAATTCTACTACTTTTTGGACAGTCTATATTCCATCTGTTGTAGAGGTTCTTTGAGCGAATCGGCATTGGTTTGGTACGTCACAGAGCCTAGCTTCGAGAGTTCGCTCACATAACTTAAGAGTGTGTGACATAATGCTTCTTTAGTTGTGGCAGGATATAACCCTCATCTTTATATTATGAGTTTAAGGAACCTTGTGCTACATTCCTGAGGCAAAACTTCTGTTTTTAGCGGTAACTGTGTACACTCTTTCGTTATATCACTGGAAGTAGCCAGAAGCTTACTCGGCTTCGTATACAGATACTCATGCAAAAGAGTTATAAATTACTCTACTTCCTCGGAAAGTACATATTTATAAGAAGTCACTCTCCCAAGGCGTAAACACTGTATACTCACGAATGAGGTAGACACTACACCTTCTTTTCCTTGATATTAACATTTTCGGTATGCGCTCACGTTTATTTAATTTAAGGCTCGTAAAGCAAACTATTAGTTGCATAAATTAGGTCATTGACTACCAACAATGACTACCGTGTCAATGGTTTTCTATTAACCATGTTACTTGCAAATATTTTTCTCCTATCTAATTTGCATATTTCTTAATCGTATTACTCTGTGTCTGTCTGTATCCACATCACTGCGTACGAGTATATGTACAACCGTATTTTCTAAATAAATTATAAATGCATTATATTTTGCATATCGCGGATTACCTAAGCACACACTTTAATGGTTTCATTTTTGTTTTTAAACTTTCCATTCAAAGAGTTTAACGTACGCCAGACATTAATTTTAAAATCACTCAACTTTGCAAAATGAACACGAGAGCCACTTGAGTGAGAAGCAATGGAAGTAAAATTACGAGAAAGTTTATCTATTTATCTCGTTCTGTTTAAAAACGAAAAAAAAAACGAGTAAACAATTTAAAAATTCAACATTGCCAAGTTTGAAGTGGACAACCTTTAGGGGATTTTGAAAATTTCTAACAATTCTTCAGATACTCGTGATTTCACTCAATTTAAGGGCACACGCAAGCTGAATCTCTTTCGAACGTGTTGTCACTAATTGACCTTTTAGTGTCAAAGAAATTAAAGAAAGAACTTTTAATCTCACTCGCAAAGCAAACACAGTTGCAGAACCTACAATAAGATACAATAAGACTTTTCCCCCATTTAATTACTAATTTTCTCTTTTATTATTTTTTTCTTCTTTTTGGTCCACTTTCTATGATGTTGGTTCGCGCTACCTGGATAGATAAACAACAACTGGATTACAAACACGCTTCCATAAAGCAGCTGCAGCAGATACAGTATCTATCTACACACAAAATCTATGACGTAAGGCAGTGATTTAAAACGTGCGTGTGCAACGACGAGATGATGACATCACCAGTAGAAGTTAATGGTGGCCCACTGACCGATAAAACCAACACAGACCATCAGCAACAACCCCCACCAGAGGAGAAGACCACATATCCAGCAGTGACAACACTTCCTACAACGGCACAACTAACGCCACCACCATCGCCAGCACAATCACATTCGAAGATTCCGTATCCACTGTCAGCGCTTACAGGACAACCAAAGCTATTCCGAAGGAGTGCATCATTGCGTCTGCGTGGTACAAAGAGTACACTGCACGTTCCTCGGTGTGGAATTATGGAACATATTACCAGCCCTCTTGTAGAGGGCTATGGACGGCTATGCAATGGAACAGCACTAGCAGATGGTGGTAACAACACTGGCATCACCCACACCGGTTTCAGTTTCCGTAGGAAGGTACATTCGACGCGTTCGCTATCGGCCACAGTTGAACAAGCAAAACCAATCCTTGGTGCAAAAGTGGACAACGCTTCCTCATTAGGGGATGTAAAAAAGGAAGCACTTAATTGCAATAGAAAACTTAGTAATAATAGTGTAGACATGGAGCCCAATGGTGACAATAAGGCAGGAAATGGCGGCTCGCCAACAACTGGGGACCCGGAAGAGAAAGCAGCAGGCATTAAGAAACGGGATTCAAACAAAATGGTGAGTGCTTTCAGTTTATTTATTTATTTAGGTTTCGTGTGTGGGATCGGAAAAGTGTCGTCCTTGCCAAGTTGGCAAAAGTGCAACTATGGTTATGGCTCCATCCCTTGCAGGATGTAACAATTCTATTGATTTTTTTCACTCAACATTGCATATCTAAGTGTATTTACAGTGGAGTCTGAAAGTTTTACAACACAAAAAAGTTTTGTTTTTATGAAAAAAAAAAAGAAGTACAATATTTTATTTGATGGTGTTCTGTTGTATTCCAGTTGTACTGTTTAATTACTCCAAACAAACTTATAAATAAAACGGTTAAGTGTTTTATCTACATAAAAGCGTATTTCAAAAAAGTTCCAATCTATTTTGCTATTTGTTATACGCTCAGGCTTTTAGTCCTGATGAGGTTCAAGACGTTCTAGCATTTAACTGGATTGTCAACAATAAAAGTAAAAATCAATTCCAAGTAGCTTGTGTAACAGATGGGGTGCTTGGTGCCATTAACACAAAACTGGGTGTACCATCGTTGGTTTGAAGACTTACAAGTCCTGGAACACCTTGATATTTTATATTATCTTCTCTGTTGAGGCACCTAGAAGTCAATGAACTACTATTCGAAGACATTGGAGCAGACATATTGCAGAAGACATTGCTATCACTTGGCCCCACTCAGCTTCAGCTTTACTGAATTTGCTGAAAAGACGCCTAGAAATCTAAAGAAAACCAAGTGTTGTTCTCTATTCCTGAAAGAAAGTTATAGGCAGGAACTGGGCTATGTAGCTCTGTACCTGTGTGATCGTTTAGTAGCTAGTCTTTAAAATAGCCTTACATGTCCAGCATCGAATATCTGCATTCATGTGATTTAGCAACTCCATTCGTAATGTATGAACACATGTTTTCGCTCTAGATAGAGGTTCAGTTTACGGATACAAGAATGAAAAGCTCAGCATCTAATTTTGCCCTTTAGATCGCAGTAGTTCATTTCAGGCGGAAATATTGGGGTTAAAGGAAGCTTAGACTTTTCCAAAGTGTAGTGAAATATCTTTCAAGAATATAAGCATTTTGAATGGCAGACAAGAGGCAATTATAACCCTTCAAATGTATACATACATTTCACTATTCACTCTAGATTACCAATGATTTACCTGCGCTGGGTGGCTACAGAGATATTCCAGAAAATTGCAAGATTCGCCATACATACCCTGTTTCAAAATTATGTCGAAATTTTCAGTATTCTCCTTACTACCTTTGAAATTTACTAAAAATTAGATACAATCAGCCTATTCAACCCCAAATGGGAGTATAATACGTCGTCCCTTATTTTCATATAGATCTGGCCCGCATTGTTAACATGATACTTATTTTCAAATCATGGCATTTACTTTCTTCTCCATCCTTCGGGGGTAACAAAATAAATTACTTTTGGCTCCAGCCCTGACAGCCCTTCATTGAATTGTGATTGTTTTCCTTCCTTAAATGTGTAACATAGGTAATTCTCGGACAGTATCTACTAAACGCGAACTATAGCTACGTTTCAAACTTAAATTTAGCTGTGGAGAACCATATTGTCAAATAAAAAACCTTGCCTGTTACTGGTAGGATTCCATCGTTGTCTGATCAGGTTAGGTTAGTTACATGGGTGCCCATGTTGACCAGAAATTGTCAGCGAATCACCTAGATTAACGATGACTCTATTATGCTTAATTATAAGATTCTGAGAACCTAGATTTCAGTTATCGACCACCGCCACCATTAAGCCACCCGTGTATGAATATCAGTAGTTTGTGTAGGATCATCCAGTTCCGCAAGGAAGTAGCATGAGAGTTTTCGCTTTTGATAGCTAATATTGAATAATTGCAAAAGACTTCCTTCCCAAAAAGAGAAAAATATTTATATTTTCGATGGTTTTGGCCCATATTTCACGAATAGCTTGACCAAAATTGTTTTTCAGTGCCTGAATCATCTCTGGATTGTTGACATAACAAAAAATGGACCCAACGCGTCAAATCGCAGAATCATACCTCGCTGAAGTTCAAATCCTCAATTTTTGACCATAAAAAATCGGTTATCATGCCTCGGTAGCATTCTCCTTTGCCTGTAACGTTTCTTCCATTGCCGTCTTGGAAAAATATGGGCCAATAATGCCGCCACTCCAAACACTCACACGTTTAGGATGCAATGGCTTTTCTATGACTACGACAAAAACAGGAACATGTTGGGTTATCAATCAGCAAACCAGTCTCACGAACTTTCATCACAAACTTGCGAACACCATCTGCAGTTAGTATGTACATTATTTCGACCGAAATTTCTTTTCAAAATTCGCAATATTTTGGCAACACAGCATCCATTTTGGAAGTAACTTTGGAATATGTCCCAACGTTGTTCAAGCGTGTACTACGAGTACGAGTCTCTGTCAATTTTTTGAGCGCATACGAGCTGTCAGTGTCAAAATGCCCGTGATACTCATCGGTGTCTAAAACGCATGCATTGTTCAAAAACTTACCTTAAATTGCAATCCTGTATAACGCTTCGGTAATAGTTTCGATATCATAGACAAAATGTTGATACTTTACTTCTGACTTGTTTTGAGTTTTAAGAACGATAGAATCATTTTCAAAACCACTGTTCATCCCTTACCACCATCCATCATGATGATGGAGCTAAGGGAATAAGTTGGTTTTCGGAACGTTTCCGTTGCGCTGCTCAAGTGTTTTTCTCTTCTCTTACATAGAAGGAAGCTTACACAATTTAGCACACAGGGGGTACGAGTAATTGTATATTCATTGTTAAGTACATACAGTGTGTGCCCACAAACGTTGGATAATTTTTGTATTTTCAGTTTTCTGCAATGTGTCGACACGTCTCGGGTGAAATGTGTTGTGCAGTTCGTTGAAGGAAAAGTGATATCAAGGTTTTCGTAACCAAAAGTGTACATTCTCCGATGGTCTAAGGACACAATGGTTCTGCAGTACTTTATCTAATCAATGGTAATATGTAGTTCTTGTGTAAGGTGTAGTGGAATTTAACAATCGATTTGACTGAATGTGAGCAATATGCTTATTCGTGGTTTTGTGCTATTAGTTCTGTCTTGGCCTACTCTAGATAGTCATAAACCGAAGGAGGAATATACGTGAGTGACCAGCGGCTAGTGGTTATGTTGCCATTGTACGAGTATTGTGGAAATTATACATTGTTATTGAGAATTTATTATCAGGGGATTTGTAACGAAAAAAAAAAAAAAATTATTTAAATTCGAGGGTGTGTTCCGTTGTCATGCAAACCAAGAGTTTTGTTTGGAATCGACTTGGTTTGGTGTGAAGTAATAAGGAGTAGGTTAAAGTTCAACGTTCGCATGGGATTCTATTGGCTATTGGTCTTAAGGTACTGGATCGATAGTTCTTACGCACAGTGAGTGGGTATTTGTGTCTCGTGGGGGTTTTAAAATTGAAGTGGGAAGTGCAATTAATTTACGAGATCGGTTGTGGGACTACCAGCAGGTGGTTGTTTTTGGGTGTTTCGTTTGAATTGGATTTGGGAGTTTCATACATCTTTAATTGTAAATTCATTTTACCGCTTACATAATACAGTAGTTAAACGACCTAATTTAATTCACCTATGCGGTTATACTGTGTAGGTTATTATCTATCATACGACTGAGTTGGATGATGTCCAAAAAATTAAAGTGGTACTAGCAAATGGTACTTGCCCTCACTGTACAAAATCTAAACGAAGGTAATCTTGAATTTAAGGCTGTATTTAACGAAGAGATTGGATTTTAGATTTAAAGTAACACTTACATAAGTAAGAGTAGACAAGAACTAGGACTAGTGTACTTTTTTGCGTCAAATCCTGAAATTGGTTTCAATTTTGAACGCAAAAGTTGATATCATCAATTCAGATTTGTTTGCGAGTGAATTTGAAGGAAGACTTCACTTTTCCATGTAATTGCTATTATCCACAAGGACTATAGTCTTTCTGTGTGTCTTTCAATGAATACCACATCCATGTATTATGTAGATTTTATCGATGAGTGCTCTTCTGATCATCATAGAAAACCCTTAGCCGGTAAGTAGGGGCAACGATAGATTGCTTGCATGGAATATGGAATTTTTCCTGCCAGAATGGGTTACGATGAATTTCTTTAAGTGATAGATGGTTGTTAGTTGAGAAAATACCATGCAACACGCAAATATGACACGAAAATAATATACCTACTGCCGTGTAGTACATGTAGCCCTAGTATTACTATGGCTATAATTTTTATTCACTAAATAATGGAAAATTAGTTAATTAACTTTGATGTTATGTAAAGGCTAGCAACTTTCTTCATTTAAGCATACTGCGGGGTTAGGGGAACAAGTTGGATACAATTTAGTTAGTTTGGAGAATAAAGATAGGAAAAGAATTCGTTTACTTGAAGCATTCAAATTTCTAAGACTTATGTCGTAACAGGGTCAGTCTCACACATGTCTGCTAGGTCAGATGTTGCGTCTATTAGAGAGAATTATTCTACGAAGTTGGCGTTTGCCAAAATAAATAGGAGGGCCTTGGTAGATGAATTTTTTAACCATCTTGGAATTGTAACTACACATTGCAAAGTTTTATCGATGACATCGATGTTATCGCTGAGGTATATATGTATGTTCCCTCGATAGAGTTCCCTTTGCATTATGATTCTTTACAGAACTATCTTTGAGACTAGTGTACTGTTGTTAACCTTGGCAGTAGGAAACCGTCCTAGAGCGCTTTCTGTAATCCAGTCTTAGGAATCTAAGGATGAGAGTTGGTTATAGCGACATAATTTCCTCATTTAAAAATTGGTACTTGCCCAAATATATCAACCCTTTATGCACTAACCTGTGCCCTATAGAATCCCAGTATATATTCTGGGATTTCAATGGATTCATTCCAGAATCTGCAGAGACTTTCTTCAGTTATGCCTAGTTGCTTTACGTGCTCCTTAAGTATGCAATATCCCGTTAGGATATGTAGGTGATTTTTGCTCATATTGATATATTCTTCGAATCTTTACCGATTAAGATCCTTTAGAAGTTTCTTGGCTTGGTTAATGTCCTGAGCGCTATTCCAGCTTAATGGCTTGTTTATTCTCTTTAGTTTCCTAAATTCTTCTTTGAGGGTGTAATCTCCTATTCAGCCATCCAACAGAGGGTTACCTGTGGTCATTCTTAGAATTGTCTTGCTTGCACATTCCTTAACCACAAGATGTAAAGAAGGCCAGTAGTACCTCCATAACTGTTAGTTAGCCAAGATCAAACAGCCTTTACACTTTATTCAGCATCACTCTCGTTGTGGCCAGAATGGTTGTCTTTGCTCATACCATTGGACATTAAGTGATTATTTGGGTCATATTAGCAACATACATCCATCGATGGTCGGGCTGTTTCCCCAGGAATTGCCCACTAAGAAGTGCCAGCTGGTGTAGTGCCAGCATATCAACAGCCTTATCGGCGTTGATATTCGAGTTTTCTTTATCACGTTAATGTTACTATTGTGGATTTGGGTTTGCCCAGTCTGCACTATTCTTGAATCATTTCAAGTTCCCTTTTTTGTAATATTAAAAAATTATTAAGTAGATTCACTCACTACAAGGTTCCACATATGAAAGGAGATAGTACTCCTCCCTCTGGGCATCCTCTTGCTGTGCAGACCTTGATAATGCTTTTCGATGCTTGTTAGTACAGTGTTATTTACTTCTTCTTTTTTTTGCTTCATGTGATGTGTTACTGAATGACCCTACGATGACAAAAAAAAGTACACAGTATTATCTCTTTGGGTTCAATAGCGCTTTGGGCAATCTCCGTCAGCTGATACAAAGCAGTCTCTGTGACATGTATCTGCGTAACATGATTGAAAAATTTGCATGACAGCGCATCGCTCTGTTTAAAACCCTTATACCGCAGTATTTTAAGTCTCGTTGGTATCTTGTAGGAATGCCTAGTGTGGACAAGGTTATAACCGGTTCATTCATTTTAATGCTAGTTTAGAAGTCTGCAAGCTTCTTCTGAATTAGGGATAGAGTGAACATTTGTTAGTTCGTCGATTTGTCAGACCTTAAATCGGACTTTCCGAATTAACTCCAATATTGGGTTAAGTACTTTTGAAGTTTCGGACGACGTTAAGTTGACACCCACCTTTTGAATACATCAACTGTGCCCTGTTCACATGATATAACAGAATGTCACTTCCAAGTTGTGTCTAACTATTGCTTGGATAACATCATCACAGCCTATACCATTTGTCCATTCGAAGATTTCACCACCTTATATTGTCCATAGAAAGAGGTTCGCTCAGCTATCAAAACGCTGAAGAAGAAGAAGGTTTCCATCTCTGATGACTTAGCAGCCGAGCTTTTCAAATACAGAAGTGATGTGTTCGAGGAGTGAATTCATTTAAATCATTAAACAAGTATGAGTGGATCACTGTATGCCCGATGACTAGAATATCAGTTCCATAAGGACCATCTATAAGAAAGACGATCCTTTGTCTTGCATCAACTATTGATGCATATCCTGTCCAACATACTGTTAAACATTTGAAGTCTCTTTCCAACATACTAGTCGACACATAGGAGTGTGGCTTCCGGCTTGGCAGATCGACTATAGACCAAACTTTCACACTAAGACAAATCCTGTAGATGACCGATGAATTTTAAGTCGAGAGTCATCACCTTTTCATCAACTTTAAAAAGGCATATCATCATCTGGAGGTCTACAACCCTATGGCTGAATTCGAAATCCCGGCAAAATTGATTGAGTTGTGTCGCGTAAAACTGGATATCACGTGAAGTAGAGTACAGTTTGAAAGCAGTTCTTCTGCACATTTCCAAACATGCAATGGGCTCCTGCAAGGAAGGGCTTTCATGTGACTTATTCAATAATCATGCTGGAACAGGTAGCACGTTACGTAGGGCAGGTGTTAGCATGGAAGGCACTATCTTGGATGAACAGGAGAAACGAGTACGCTCTGAAGTGAATCATGACAAAACAAAATACATGATGTCAACAAACAAAGTACCATCAGTCCACCGCCTGAGACTAAATGTCACTGCTGATAGCTACAACTTCGAAGGAGTTAAAGAGTACCCCGGAGTATCAACTCCTTGAAATTCGACGAAGGCTCACCCTTAGAAGCCCAACGGCTCCATCAGTTTGGCTAAATGAATGGGGTCAAAATTCCGTACTCTTAAATCTTGACAGTTCTGATATACGGAGTTGACAGCTGAACACAAGAAAGCAGAAAAGCAGAGCAGATATTGGAGGCGAAATATCATTCGTCGAATATTTGGTCCTGTTTGTGTATAGGAGGTATACTGGAGGAGGAGATATAACAGCGAACTCTACGGCATGTATCAAAATGTAAAGGTAGTCCAAAAAGCTAGAACAAGACGACTAAATTGTTGAGAGTGGACAACAATGCTCCAGCCACGGGGATCTTCGAGTCCCAGTCTGCAGTTTCGAGATGACAAGAAAGACCGAATCTCCAGTTCAAAAACCAAGCCTTTGCAGATTCTACGGCATTTGTATTAGAAACGTGCTGGGACTGATGAGGTTGGAAGACTTCCCTGTATCAGGCAGAGATTTTACACGAGTCCCTTCTATTTACACGCAACACTTAAGGCGAGGTCTTCCTCTACTGCGTTGTTCCTCCGGGTTAGACTCGAAGACATTTGTATCCATTTGCTCTACATGTCCTAGGCATCTTAAACGATTGATGCTGATATAAAGCTCGTATAGTTCGTCATTGAATCTTCTCCTCCAAAGTCCCTCAACGCAAACGGGACCGAAAAGCGACGGAGGATATCTTCATCCGCTTTAGATAGAGTCCAAGCTTCAACGCCATGAAGCAGGACTGGTATGATCAAGGTTTTATACAGAATCTCCTTAGTTATTCGGGATAGGGCTCTACTACTCAGTTGCCTTCTCAGCCCAAAGAAACAGCGATTGGCAAGAGTTATTCTTCGTTTTATTTTTGCTGAGATGTTGTTTTCAGAATTGATAGCAGAGCCAAGGTAGACAAATTCTCTTACTACTTTAAAGTTACAGCTGTCGATTGTGACGTTCTGTCCAATTCGTCGATATTGTGTGTCCCTTCTTGTTGACAGCATATACTTGGTTTTATCCTCGTTTACCGCTAAACCCATTTTGTCAGCTTCCGTTTGAGTACTAGCGAACAGCCCGCTGTGTTCTGCCAACAATGTTAATATTGTCAGCGTACGCTTGTAGTTGCACAGACTTTTGAGATATTGTGCCTCCGGTGTTGGTTTGTATATTTCACACAATTCTTTTAAGTATGATGTTAAAGAAGTCACATGACAGCGCGTTAAATCATTACCGACCTTGATGGAGCAGCGAGCGTTCTCCATCGTTATTCTGCACAAATTGACGAGTTTGGCAGCGATGACAAATCTAGACATGGCTTTGTATAGCTCGTCTCTATAAATGCTGTCATATGCGGCATTGAAATCGATGAAAAGATGGTGGGTATCGATTTGGACCTGACTTTTCTGGTCTGAAGCTGCACTGATAGGGGCCAATCACGTTGTTGACGAAGGGTTTCAGACGTTCGCACAATATGGCAGATATACGCGATGTTGAGGAGACTGATACCTCTGTAATTGGCGGAATTGGAGGGTGTCTCCTTTCTTGTGGATCGGGCAAATGGTGCTGCGATTCCATTCATCAGGCATATACTCATCTGACCAAATCTTAGAAATGAGTTAGTGTATGCTCTGTACCAGGTCATTTCCAGCTGTGTTGAACAGTTCGACCACTGCATGCGCTTGCTGGCATTCTTTGTCAAACCAGGGCTTTCTGGGTGGTGGTCGGGTGAAGCCCAGCACATTAGTTGCGGCATTTCTGATGGCATGTTGGCAGTGCAGCCATTGGTCTTCGGCATTTGCTGCCGGCGGCATAGGTGTCGTTGAGAGATTTCGGAATAAGCATTAAGCGAAGTTTCTGCCAATCTCTTGCGATTGCAGCTTTTCGACGATAAATCTTGTTACTTCTTAGTTGTGGCGTTTAGGATATTTGCATTCGTACCTTGGTTGCAACAAGGTAGTAATCCGATTTGAAGTTAGCTGCTCAGAAGGTTCAGACATCCAGAATGCTGCAGGCATGCCTTGCATCGATCGCAATGTGAACGATTTGGTGATCAGGAGATCGCCATGTTCCCTTGTGGATACTGAGATGAGAAAACCGTGTGCTTGCTATAGTGACGTTTCGCCACGCCGCAAAGTCAATAAGCCTAAGTCCGTTGCCAGACGTGGTGTCGTGTATGCTATCCTTGCCAATCGCCCTACCAAAGATATTCTCCTTCCCTATCTTAGCGTTAAACTCGCCTAACACGATTTTGACGTCATATTTAGAACATTACTCATACGTCTTGTCGAGGAGCTCGTAGAAACATTCACAACATTTGGTGTCATTGTCCTTGTCCTCTTTGGGGATGTGAGCGCATATTAAGGGTTTTGTTGTTGAATTTAACCTTGATGCGGATTGTCATAAGACATTCGCGTATCGAAAACTCAAAATCGAACATTCTACGTGCAGATCCGAAGCTCGTTGTCCTTTTTTCGTTTGGTGAGGTCATCAACAGTAAGATCATTCTTTTACGAGGCTATTGGTTGCTTCGCAACTATTTGTTTTTTTTTCGTGGTAGGGAAGATACCCCGAAGCACAACCCCCAACCTGGGGGCCCAGTTCCTTTTTATACCCCTAGGACAATGGGTCGAATTCTCCGGAGTCAGTAAAACGCTTTGGGGATATGAGCGCTGCCGTTGGCCCAATAAGGGTTCATCCGCCACCAACTGTTTTCTAATAACCTGGCTCAGTATTGGAGATCCCTATAGACCTGGAATTCAAATATGTAAAAGCAGCTTATATGCATGTATACGGTTACCACTGATAGTTCAACCTGACTGGGACTGTGGAAGGGATGACACTCTTTTTATAGACAAAACTAATCTGGAGAACGTTTAGCGTTTTACAAATATTTCTGATTTCACGCAAACTAGTATCTTACAAGTTATTTTCATATTTCCTTTAAGAACTTACTAATTGAGAATTTTATTTTCAATACCATAACTGGATAATGTCTACAAAGAAATACTTCTTACAAAACATATTCAAAAGAATAGAAGTCAATGGTCCTCGTATTCGTATTACTAGCCCAGAATGCAGTGTCATGTTTTGAGGGCCTTCCTCTAGTGTCACAACCTTCCAATTAGGTTTGTTCCGTTAATTAAAAAAGCAAATACATAAGAAAGTATGAAAGCAAATAAAAACAATCCATTACAAATTCTACTCTGACCCCAATACTTAGGTTTGTATTTCATCTGCATACTTCTTAGCAAAACGTATCTGAGAATTGAAATTGATTTTTCTTTTTTTTTCACACTATTTCTCTGCTGTTTTGTTATTTAAATTAGTTCAATTTGTTTTGCTCTCCTCATGTGTATAGGTATGTACATATGTATGTAAAAAAGAAGAACTACTTAAGTCGCTATAGTGTGGAAACAGCAGAGAGAGAGAGAGAGAAAAAAACTTTAAGAAAATATTACAGGTGCCACATGGTACGAACTTTGCCTTTCCACAGCCAGCCATATTTAAACTAAATAATTATATTATCTTTATTCTCTATAAGCCTCCCATATATGTACATATGTATGTATGTACATAGTGTGTACGTGAAGATTTATTAAAGTGACCTATACGTATCCTACATTGTATATATCATTTTGGAGTAGGTACACTATATGTATGTACGTAGGTATACATTAAGGAATTGTGCAGTTGGCCAAATGCCAGGATTGTTTAATGCCGGATACCTGTGCTGACGATGACGACGACGACGACGACGACTGAAAAATCTTGGAAATCTTCCTGAAAAGGAAAATGAAGGAAAAAAAAAAAAATATTTTCATTTTCCTAGCGACTTAATGTCTTTCACTATGAATTACCTCCCTTTTGTCACTTTTATTTTAATTCCGTGAATATAGAGATCTATATTGTGTTGTAACTTGGAACTGTGCCTAAGCAAGCCTTATGCCTGACGATGATTGAATCTGACAGGAGATAATAATTTGTCTGACAACATTCATCTGGGTTAATGCAGCTACGATGTTTCGATTGTCATTGTTCTATTAATAATGGGGCTTAATGAGTTTTTACCGTGCTGTAGGTAGTCACGAATTATAAGATTGATCAAACAGTTTCTTTGTTTTGTTTTTAGTTGAATTGCATTGTGATTTACTGAAAGTAAGGACCGTTGACCAACTCTCAGTACTTTTGTTAAATGATAAAACTTATTATGACAAAACAAAAACCATAATCATCTTGATTACTATTCAAACAATCATTTTAAAATTATTCCTTAGTGTACGTTGTAACGATTGGGGAAGAAATCATAGATACGGTTGCCAGTGTAAACGGTTGTCAGTAAAAACTTTATTAAAAAATGTATATAACCGGAAATAAAATAAGAAAAATGGAAGATGCATTAAAAAAAGATGGTAGTGACCAACAAAAAAAAAAAAAGAGACGTGTTCAAACATACTTTATTTTGTCTTGAACATAGATACGTGTTGAAACATACGCGTTTGTCTTGATCACTTAGAAAGATATTTAGCGATGACTCAAAGTTTGATTGTGGAGTAGATTGAGGGATGTGTTCGCGAAACTTTGATAAAACAAATTAGCTCCTAGCACTGACATTGTCTGAATTATGGTAGGTATGTAGGGGTCACTAGACTTGGCAGTCGTTTAAAACCCTGATCAGTTCTTTGCAACTATATAAATATGCATGTATGATATTGGCATTCACTGACATAAAAGTGGAAAAAAAAAAACCCTGACTACTTGATTTGCAAGTGTGCCGCTCTACCTAGAATTAGGTAATTACTTAGGCTAAGAGTTGGGTTTATTTTACTGACTTGCGACTACTCCTAGAAGCTGTTAAGAAATAGCTAGTAAACTAAAACCACTCAGATTTAAACGTTAATACTCATGGACTTTGTTAGACGTTTGCAAAATGTACTCTAGACCTCTAATACGCCTATGCACCATCGTTTATGATTTAGGACAATGAATTTTACGGACTCAACATTGGAGTGGAACAGTCTTAGCGTCTTCATATTTTGGAGAACATTCCAAATGCTGAAAATAATTCTTCCAAGGTATTGAAAGCTTTTTTTTCTACTTTCATCCTTACGATGTTAGCCTTCCCCTCCATTTCTGTTGTCATTTGGTAGAGGTCCATAATCCTATGATAAAGTAACCACACATCATCAGCGTAGACATTAAAGCAGTGAGCGAAGTAAAGCACATTACTAATCAACAATAGAAAAATTATTGCCGATAAAATGCCACCTTTGGTTTAAGCTTTAAGGTTACTTATGCCAATAAAGTTCCATTGTGATGCCATGGATCCATTTGGCTACTCGGGACTAATTAAAACCAACCGGGGTTTTTGATAAATTGAATGAGGCTCCTGACACCTACTTACACCAGTTCGCCTAGGTTGTCAAAGAAGTGAGCTTCTAGATGGAGTAGACTTTTTTGGGACAGAGTTGGGTACATACATAGGAGTTGGAGAATGGTTTCTTAATCCTCCTCATCCCTACAGCTGCTGCAGAAGTCATGTGAAAAGAGGCCCAGTCTTTTGACATGTTGGTCTAATAGACAGTAAGAACACCGACAACGTTGGCTGAACTGGTCACTTCAACAGGACCAATTAACCACTACGTTTTAGATCAAGCATAGGTCAGATCTGTCTCGAAATGTTGCAAGTAGAGAGATTTTCCCATCTGCAGTTGCTAAAAGCGTCTAGCTTTAGTAAGAGTTTACTCAACAGCCTTGTGTCTGTGGCCTGGCACTTAGCATAGGTGAGTGTTGAACTGCTCAAACATCTCCAGAAGAGACAATCGGCAGTTTAAAGCGGAGTGGCCGTCATGCAAGCTAGACCAATGTGAGGAAGCTTTGAATCAGATAGCCGCACTCGCAGCGGATGCAGGTGGACCATAATGTCTAGCGCCGCTGAGGGAGAAGTTCTCAGGGTACCACTGATGCATATGCATGCAGATCTTTGCACCTTAGATAGGAGATTGAATAGCACTATTAATAGTCGACCACCAGACAATAATGTCATTCAGTAGCATAAACCTGATAATGGACATCTACATCCAGCGTATTGTATGAGGTTGAAAATCCAAACTCCTACCTATGGCCTTTTACAGAAGTATAGAGCCGCAGTTTCCTTCTTTACTCGTCCAAGTAGATTGGATAGATCTAAAATGAGAACCAAGTATTTTGCATTATCTTTAAAGGAGGCACTGATGCTATTAATCAGGGTTAATAAGGGAAACCTTATATTTTCTCGTAGGAAAAAGAACGAAAGGGGATAAGTTCTGTTTTGTGGGGGTTTTTATTTTGACGCCCATCTAGAAAGCCGTAGGAGAGTACATTGGAGGATTTCCCTGAAACCATCAGGGTGTTTTCCGGAGGCGGGGTAACAATGTCATCTGCATAGGCAACTACTCTCCATCCAGTCCTTTCTATGTCGAATAGCAGCCCGTTGACCCTTAGATTCTATAGAAGAGGGGACAAAACGCCACCCTGAGGAGTTCCGCAATTAACAAGTCTTCTTGCCAGCATTTGAGCACTTCATTGTTCAGTACTCCAAGCGCAGAATCGACTTTCAGGCTTGCAAGTGCAGATTGTCATAGATCTGACATTGTTAAAGTCCCTCTCAATGTCCAGGAACGCGACCATAGTAAATTTCCTCGATGCTCAGTGATTTTTCAATGATGAGCACTTACAAGTGCCGTTCCCTTTGTAGTACGCATGTTGGGACGCAGAGAGCATAGATGGGTTAATGCTCTGACGTTGGTTGATATCAATCAGTGCTTCTAGTGATTTCAATAGAATTGGTCGGAGATCCTTTGGTTCCACGTGTGAGGATTTTTCTGCTTTGGGTATAGAGACAACTTCAAACTCGGTCCATAGTTTGGCCCATCTTAGGTCGACTTGATAATAACCATAAGTCTATCTGGAACGCCTCTTCTCCCCAAGGTAAACCAAATAAGTTCGAAGAATATACGTTGAGCTAGTCCTCATCCGAACTAAGTAGAAAACTGACTAAATCTTTCAACAGATGTTCTTAGAGCAGCCACATCTGTGACCAAAGCATTTTACTTGTAGCACGCTATCCTGCACTTTTCTCATTTTCAAATGATATCGGAATACTAGCTTGCCCCTATCTGCTACTGTTAACGCTCGTCAACCTTCACTAAGTCAAGCTCCCTGTCTCAGCAGCAGCGTGGCGGTCTATCGACAATGCTTTCTGATCCGTAAGTACAAATAAAGTTTCATCTTGAATGTTCACAAGTAAAGAGGTGCTAATCATTTCTACCTCTTGCGCCAGGAGGACCCTTAACTCAGTACCCTCCTTTAGCACGCTGGTGTTAAATCTGTGGATCCTTATGTTGAAGCAAAGCGAATGGATGCAGTGGGGAATTTAATGGTGATCTCATAATATCTCACTTTTGGCTCCCTGTCTGTTGTAGATACCCAACTGATTTTGTGGCGAGTGGCACCAAAGACAAAGCGAATGACATTCCAGGAATTTACAATTCATTTAGCATAATCATTTCGATCAGTCTCGATGCTATGATTTGATATGATATTACATGTCTAAGCCCTTGTAGTTGCTTACTTTAGCACTCGAGTATGGCCCTCCATTGTAAGTGGCCCCTACTCGGTTGCAGAACTTATCCTTTCCATCATAATATGTCAGTGGACTTCTCGTTACAAGGGTCAACCCAAAGCAAGACGGTATGATGTTGTCTTTTGAATTGAGAAGTTTCATCTCGTTATGGTATCCTTCACTGTTTGCAATAGTCCTCTGGATTTAACGCAGCGTATCAAGCTTCTTGATGCAAGTGCAACATCACTCCACCGCTGCTCTTTCGTGACATGACTATCAATCCGAATTTCTTAGTTTTCCATTGAAGTAGGAGAGAAAAGGCTCAGCAGTCCTCTTCATAGGCCCATAATCTTCGGTTCACAAACATGAAATGATAGACCTGTTAAATATGTCTCCAGCACTGGCTTGGACCTGGATCATGTGAACATTTTAAGGGATTAGTAAAGAAAGAGAGGTTTCAAACCTCTTAAACGAGCTTAAAGTGCATTTTTATGAACAATTGGACTATGCTGTTAAACATTTTCTAACAAAATTTTTGTTACGGCAGCACTAGCTGCTGTATGGTCTTGGCCTCAATAAGACCAGAAGAACTGGAAACCTTGGTAAATTGCTCAGTAAAATAGCGATCGTCACTATCAATTACATCAGCCCTGCAGTCCACGATATTAATCTCTTATTATGTCAAGTATCTTTCTCAACTTATGTGCTCTACTTAAATAGAGTTTTAATTCAAATCTTCAAATCTCTTCAATTGAGGTTATGGCAATCAAAGTGTTGCGCAAAGTTAGCTCATAGACTTATGCAAAAAGAAATACGCAAACTTAATGCATAATTTAAAAATCTTAACGCATCCGGCCAGAATTTGGTCATAAAATTCCCAAGCTTCACTTCTACTGACACTTCTCAGATACCTTCATTGTTATTCTGGCCATCGTTAATATATTCCCACCACAGTTGTCTCAGAAGAAGAATGAATGC
This sequence comes from Xylota sylvarum, assembly GCA_905220385.1. NCBI lineage: Eukaryota > Metazoa > Arthropoda > Insecta > Diptera > Syrphidae > Xylota > Xylota sylvarum. The sequence continues at coordinate 33,636,450 of LR999960.1, forward strand.
TAATTTAGACGGCAGACTCATTAACCTGCACTGCCCAAATGAGGTTACATAAAAAAGTAGCAATTAAAACTAAATACCAAAACGTTCTTCATTTCTTCACTTTGCACTGTTTCTCTTCATTCCTCCGATACATTGCAAAAATAAAAAACAAAAAAATAAATATAAATTACAACTACTCATAGAGCATAAACCATCACCTTTTTAGCGCAAGATTGCACCTTGTAATGGCTTACTCCATCAAGTCAGTGCACAGGCAACTACTCGAGCCGAGCTAACCACTGTGAGAAGCATACATGGATGACTGCCTTCTGATTCAATGAAATCCAAACAATTCAGCCATGAAATTCATTGTTTGGTTTTCGTTTGTTATTTTCTTGCAATTTCGTAGTCGTAGTCGTAAGCGAAAAATTCCGCGAAAGAAACGCAAATTTTATTCCCTCCTCTTTTTTATACTTATGTGTGCTATTGGAGCTCGCACCAATCGTTGTAAGCCTTTCTCTCATTGCCACAATCTCATTGCAGTCTTTAAACCTTAACGGACCATCAACGAATGCAAACAAGTCAGCGTCCTCATCGAAGACTGGAACTCCGACTGGAAGAACCCCGAAGACACCGCCTGTATTGACCCGGACACCGTTGTCTACGGTCCCTGAATCAAAGCTCACACCGAAGACACCGCCTGTGACGCCAGACTCGCCAAGTACATATTTAGACGATGATCTAGATTCTTTGTATAGTTTTGCAACAACGACCTCCGGCCGTTCAACAATGTCTTGCGAGCATCCTTATGTAGCAAGGTTGGTTATTCGCCTTTCCCTCTTTCAAAACTCTAGTGTTTTTTATTTCATTTCAGAAACGGTACCACCTTTAGTGGACGAAAGATGAAATACGTCGTCCATTGTTCGAATTACGCCGGACAAGTTGGCGAAGATTACCTGACACCAACACAGCGCGCCCAGCGACAGATTCGTCGTCTTAAAGAACTCCTGTGCGCTGCACGTCATGATCTAGAACAGAAAGACACAGAAATTCTTCGTCTCACCAGGGAGGTGGTCGAACTGCGTCTCTTCAAAGCATCACTTAGTTCACCAGAAGATCGTTCGAATTCCAGTGATGCGGTTACTGTTCGTGAAGCAGATTTGAAAACCTCGCAAGATGTCTCTCCAATTGTCGATATGGTAGATGAAGGAGCTGCGGCAAAGTCTAGCCCCAGACACATTCCACACAGCCAACACGGTGTTCATCATCAGCATCATCATATTTGTCACTCAGAGATGCAAAGCTCTTATGCTGATTCTGGACATTTTGAAGATTTGACTACATCGTCTGTTCACTCGAAAGATTCATCGTATGCTCACACTCAAGATATTGCTTGTGGCAGTGATGAGCCAAATAGCTATGAGGAGCAACGACAGGAGCTGATTAAATTATACGAACAGCGCATTGAGGAGCTTATCAAAACACAAGACTCGAGTACAAGTGATTTAAAGAGAACCCACAACGATAGAGTGGAGGCACTGTTGCAGAAATTAGCCGAGTGCAATACACGCTATGCGGATATTGTCCCCGACTATGAGCACGCAAAGGAACGCATTCGTGAACTGGAGAAACAATTGGAAGACTTACAACGCAAACTCGTCGATCAGGATGAGAAACAAAATAAGATGTACTTACACATGTACACGAAGGGACAGGAGGCAGAGCGGATAGCTCGAGCTGATCATGTAAGTTTTATATTTAAGACTTTATAGTTTTTTTTAATTTCCCCGACGTTTGTTGTCAATTTACTTGATTCAACGATTAATTGCACATCATTGCTGTACCGATTGCTGACTAGGTTTGATAAAAATTGGTCAAGAATTTGTACGTATTTTCCAGTCAGGAAACAAACATATCCACTGGTACATATGTACATATTATGCTTGAAGAAAGTCTCGGAATGATATCCTCTTTCCATATTTTAAGGATTTAGTTGGTTCTCCTTCAACTCAGAAAGCATATGTCCATTTGACAACCCATCTACTCGGTTGTGAAGAATGTAGTCAAGGTTTTTTCAAGGTTTCTTACAAACAGCATAGCTTAAGCTTCACAAAACCATTTGGCTGATTATATGGAAGTGACATTCGTAGACATGTAGAGTAAAAATAGGTAAATTGTGGTATCACTAATGGACGAAGTAGAACAAACGATTAACTCTGAGTGAAGTTTGTGGATCGTATTTAAAGTTTTATTACAAACGTTCCCTACCATTACTACTAGTAAGTTATTGTCCTTCCCTTACTGATGTTTCATTACCTTTTGAGTTCACAACGGCAGCCCCCTTACGTCAAAACATTTCTTTAGTCACTTATGTATGATGCTACTAGAGTCCAAAGACTACTACTATGCACACGCGAATAAGCGCAGTGTGGCGCCCGATTCCAAGAAAAGTTTTTCTGTGAGATCCGATATCTGCTTAAGTCATGTCCAATGCCACTGAATTCAAGGCTGTCACACTGATATGTAATTGATACGTATTCAGTTTTGACGTGACTTAAGGTGATATTACACTAGCATACATATATGTATGTATATGTATATGACAAATGATATCATATGTAAACGGATTTTGTCGTTTATCATATATATATGTACACATACGACACAGAGAAATTCAACTATCACACTTGAAAGGAAATTTTACTTACCTTACCTTCGTTGATATCCATCTGCAATCTCGTTGACGGAGATCTCCTGCTACCTGGTTACGGCATCGAAAATGGTTTCTCGATCGCTCTGGTATGGTGTTGAAGACTTTACGGGGTGGAGCATCTATTTTCATACGCTGTTCATGGCCCAGCCATCATAACCGTTCGATAATACTTTTTCTTTTAGGCTTACGTCTCTGTACAGCACGTACAATTCTTTGTTGTATCTTCTTCACCAGACATTGTTTTGATCGTCTACTCGAATATAGCAAGGGAGCTTTCATCCGACTGGCTAAGTGTCCATCCATTGAGCAGGATTGTGATAATGAGTGTTTTATACAGTATCTCCGTGGTTCTTCTCGAAAGGGCGTTGATCCTCAATTGCGTACGCAGTCCAAAGAAGTAACGATTAGCAAGAGTTATTCTAAAAAATTACCGTCAGTACGGTTTCCGTCAACAACTTTCCACAGGAGACCTTGTGGTATATCTAGCAGAAAAATGGAACCAAAGTATTCACCATCACAGTGAATGCGCTTAATATCGCTATCCAATTCAATCCATTCCTTTGCGACTCCACGGCTGAGACCACAAGCTGTCGAGTCTCACTGGGAGCGAATGTTGGTTCAATTCATCAAAAACTCAGTGCTATCTCCTGTCTCTGAAGCGTGATAGTAATGTAGCCAAACTAAAAATGAATGGAGCTGATATTAAGGAATCTAATGGCTTCTCAATGCTTGGCATGCGAGTTACCCCAGAGCTTCGGTGGAATCATCAGATTTCCGAAGCTGCAAAAATTGGCGCAAGGTGCCTCGGATTCCTCAAGAGGTGTAAATGTTTTTTCAGTCCTGCAGACTTGGATGCTATCTACAAAGCTTATATTCGTCCGAAACTCGAATACAACTCACATGTTTGGGGGGCTCCCGTAACTTGTCTGAGTTTATTAGACCGTGTCCAGCGTCAGGTATGTAGATTGATCAGTGACCTATCAATTTGCAAGCAAATTCCTTCGCTAGAGCATCGTTGGAATATTGGATGCTTATACAGCTCATAGAGTTCGCGGTTGTACCATCTCCTCTATTCGCCCTCCTCGCATACGCGACCGAATATTCGACGAATATATCTGCTCTACTTTCCTGCTTATCGTCCAACACTCTGCTCCATAAGTTGGGAGTCTTGAAACCATTTACTTCGCCAAACCGCAGTAGCAGCGGTTTCCTAGGGTAAGTCTTCGTCGAATCTCCATTACTGTGTCATTCGTAGAGTTGATATTTACTCCTTAACCACTTCGAAGTTACTATTGCAAACAGTGAGATTTTGTCGTAGGCGGTGGACAGACGCGTCTTTGTTTGTTGATAACAATGTACTTGGTTTTGTCCTCATTTACCTCAAGGCCAACTCGTTTCGCTAGTTCTTCAATTGTCGTAAAAGCCTCTAAAACGGCGTGCTGGGAGCGACCAATGATGTCGATGTGATCTGCGAATCCCAGCAGGTCAATTGATTTGTTAAAGATAGAGCCTTCCATGTTAACACCTGCCCTCTGCACTACCTGTTCCAGCACGAGATTGCTGAAATTCGGTACATAGTTCGGAAGAACTGTTTCAAAATTGTACGTTACGACGTGTGTTTTTTTTTTGGGCGGTTTGTAGCTTCTTCTCGTTGGATAGTCGAGCTCTAAATTTGACTTCAATAAGAAAATGGTCAGAGTCGACGTTTGCTCCTCTGAAAGTTTAAACATTCAGAATATTGGATGCGTGCCTCGCATCTATTAGTGCGTGATCGATTTGGTTAGCAGTTCGACCACCAAGTCGCTGTGCAGATTCGTAGTCTTGGAAAGCTAGTGCTATCACCGTATTACGAGCAACTGACAAATGGATTTGCCGGAAGCCGTTTTCTGTTGTTGTGGAGGCTGTGTTTTCCCGCCATTTTGTCATTGAAGTCCCCGAGTACTTCAGACAGGCTCCGTAGGCTCCGTCCAGGAGGTCATAAGCCGTAGCCGTAGTAACAGCTGTAATAAATGTCGAAATTTTCACGTTTTTACATCCCCGATCCTATCCTGGATCGCGGTAATATCTGCCTTGTACCGCGTGAGGACAGATTCCAGTTTTTGAGTAGCGCCAGGAATGTACAGTGTACGTACGTTGCGGGTGCATGCTCCTTTTAATTGGGATGAAGTGCTGTTTTATCTTGTCGTTAATATCGGTCAATACATCTATGAGAGCTTCCTTCAGAATTCGAAAGTGCGAATGAGTAAAAAGATATGTTCTTCTAAATCCAATGGGTGTGAAGGATCTTGTAATATTCTCCGTATATTGGCATGCCCCAAAATATCTTCCTCCTCAATATCACTTACAAAAAAAAAAAACAGTTTTATTCTGGACATTTCATTTTTAAAATGTTTCTTTTCAAATGAAAACAACGAATAAAATGTATTTGTCAATGATAAATTTGTGACTGACTGAAAATTTGATAGATGTCAACATTTTTGACAACGATAATACCAAGTTTATCAATAGAACTATTTACAAAGGATCTAAAATTCACTACTTATTTATAATTAATTAAAAATGTTGATAATTGATCACGATAATACCGATTCAACAAATTATTTGACAATTGTCAACTACATATATACATATATAGATATAGATATAGATATTTGACAGCCTTAATAAGAGTGTATGTATGTCTATTACATAGCCTATTACATAGTTTATCAAATGTGTAAATTAAATTGTTAAACAAAATTTATTTCCTTACAGGCACTAGAATTGGCACACAGAGCTCCAAACAAGGTTTCCATTACGGAACTGTTGCATCAACTCCAAAGTACACAGGATGAATTGGAAAACATTCGCGTAAGATTTTTTAAAATCTTTTTCATTCTATTCTCCATTTTGTTTTGCATCTTGCATTTGGCATTGTAAAGCGTGACGCATTAAGTTATCGTTAAACTTACATACATACGTATACGTATACATACAACTCATACTATATTTTTTTTGTCTATTTTAAATATTTATCTGTTAATTTGCGGACATTTTGTTTTTTTTTTTTTCATTACTCTTGGTCATTTTATAACACATGTGTTTGTCATTTTATGTAGTTTTCATTATAGGCTTTTCTATACATATAGAATATTTTGTGTTAAGTCTTAAAGCAATTAAATTAAATATTTATATACAGCAAAACTCATAAATTTGTTTCATTTGATAAAGAAAAAGATTTTACATTTTTTTTTTTTTTGGTTTTCACTCGCTTAAACTGCACTCGCCAATACTAAAAAAAAAAACAATTAAAGTATATTAGGAGGGCATGGTTAAAACAAATAAACATGGTTACCAGATTCTCAATTCCGGAAAAGTTATTTTTTTCTTGTTTTTTTTTTTTCTTAAATAATTTTAATTTTTGCATGATTTTTTTTTGAATAACAAATGCATGTATGAACTAGAATATTCGGTAGAGAGTTTCCTTTAAAACATTTTTCTCGTTTTTTGTAATAAGAAATACAAAAATACAAAAACAATCAAATTTTGAAATGAATTCCAATCGAAAAAAAATATCTATGTATGTATATTTTATAGGCAGCTGAATGTAGAACAGAATGCGGCAGTAATCATGCTCTCCTTACCGCAAAAGAGGCTATTTCTTTGTGGGTACTTGGCGCGAGGAAGGTTTGTAAAATCGTTGGAAATGAATTTTGTAAATTCACCAGTTCGAAAATGTTTTTTTTTTTTTTCTCTTCTGTTTTGCTAAATGAAATTAAATTTTATTTATTTTATGTTTAATACATACAATTATATATTATATAAATTTAGGTAGGTGTATGGTGGATGTACATGTGCCTATGTTTTATAAGTGTTTGGTGTGAAAACCTCGCGTCAATAAATGCTTTTTTTAATCGATGTACCTCACATAAATTCATTAATCTGGTGGTTGAATGGGCTTCATAATTTCATTAATATCTTTCTTTTTTTAAACACACTCAATAATTTACTTTATAGTGAATGTTTGGTTATGCACAAAGGTGATTTTGTTTGGTTTAGATTTAGGTTAAGGTAGTGCCATGCGGTATATTTAAGTGTTACTAATTTGCCCCCTTTGTAAAGGCCCTTCTATAGAAGCCCAGAATTCTACTCTTTGACGGACATGATCAGTAAACTTCAGATATTATGTCATTGGTGCTGCTACTAGAGCGTTAGCTTTTCAATTTTCTGTATTATTCTGGAATGGTTATTACAGTCTACTGTAAAAGATATACATATGTAAGTGTGGAAAGAAAATGTACATAGAGGCTATGTTAGCTTTTTGTCTAACATCAACAGTGTGGTCATTACCTTAAAGATTATCTGATTAATCCTTTGAATTTCAACCAGTAACAGCGCAAAAGACGCTATTAAGCCCATATACTCAACAACAGTACGAAGTTTCTATGCCTTACCCCTTGCTATAACCATCAAAATCCAATATCCACTTGTAAATCAAGCACCGTCCTCAAACCCTCACTTACTCAAGTACCCATTTATCTATAATTTTGCATTCATTAAGAGCACATGTGTGTACAAGCGAGTAAAGTGTTGATGTATGTCTGCTATATGCATCTGATGGGTGTGTGATTGTCCAACCCATTATCAAGAATCAGGACTCGCGACTTATCCTGGATATTCTGCAACCACAATTATCCAAAATCCAGTGCTGTTTGGTAGAATGAAAAAAAAGAGCCTTTACATTGATCGGTGATCAGTTAATTTGGTGCCAAATACATACTTTTGTTACTACAGTGCTGTCATCTCTAGCTTGAATAGAAGCTAGAGTTGCGAAGTTTACAGCGTCATATTTCCGTTCGTGACTCCCTTAAACAGGGATACGTAAATATTTAAGGGATATAATCGGTATAGGCTTAGGCAAAAACAGGATAATGGTTTAAGTCAATGTGCAAAGACACAAAACATTATGAAGTTCCAAGTCTTCGTATGTCATATTTTATACGATTAGGCAAGGTCAATTTAAAAGTAGGTATGGTATCATCTAGGCTTTGTTTTCTATGGCAAATGGTTTCTTACCCTAAACACATATCTTTAAAAGTCAAATCAGTACCTTGGAAGACAGCTGGAAACAATTGACTCAATTCCAAGGAGAGGCATGTTTGCTATAGTCCCTGATATTATCGGTAAGGAGTATTGTTTTATATGGTTATTTAAGGTAGATATATTAACCGTGTAAACTTGTCTAATGGAAAATCTTTACTGGATCAGTGAAGTCTATTCTAGTTCGCGAACGGATCGAAAATTAAATCTTGAATTAAAAGTCTTAGTGTGTTTCAGATTGAAATCGATGCGATGAAAAGGCTACTTTCCTGAATCTGGATAGGGTAGGGCATTCGCGTAAGAATGCCCAAGCCTACAAAGGTGCGCTCTCTTCTACAAAGGTCGACTGTATTTAGTCACATTCTTCGCCGCGTGAAGAGCTCTAAATGCAGTCTTTTAAGCGTGAAGGTTTGTCTGGTTTTGGTCTTTTCGTGTTTCGAGTTTTGTAAAGAAACAACAAGATGAGAGCGCGCTCCACCACTCGTTGGGTAGTCTCAGGAAGGGTTGTTCTATATATATAGGGTGGGCCATCTGTTGGTTGGCCTTTTAAAAAAACTATAAGAAAAACACTTCAATATTTTTCAACGACTGTTGTTTTATTGAAAAGGGTTTACTCTTTAATTATGAATTATGAAATATTATTTCATTCAAATGACTCTTTAATTATGAATTATGAAATATTATTTCATTCAAATGACTGTCTCGGCTCCTGTCAACCCAATTTTTCAATACACTTTCGCTGGTTTCGGCCCCTTTTTCACAAATAGCTTGACCAATATTATTTTTGAGCACCTGAAGCATGTCAAAAAAAAAATCCAACTGTGTCAAATCGCAGCTCCGTGCCGGACAAGCACCATCACCAAAATGACTGATTACACGATTATTGAACAATTGTTGGACGGCTTGTATGACATCTTGCTGGAACCATAGCTTGCCCAAGACCAAATCCTCAATTTCTGGAAATGAAAAATCTGTTATCATGCCTCGGTAGCACTCTCAATCGGTAAACCAGTCTCACGAACTTTTATTACAAACTTGTGTACATCAGCTGCTTTTGGTGCATTATTTCGATCGAAATTTCTTTTTCAAATTCGCACAGTTTCCGCAACACAGCGTCCACTTTGGAAGTATCTTTGCAATATTTCCCAATGAAGTTTAAGCGATATAATACTGAGTTTCTGTCAATTTTTTGGGCGCATAAGAGCTGTCAGTGTCAAAATAACATGATTCAAAGAAAATCAACATAGAAAGCCTGCCCCCCCATACGTTCGATTTAAGAAGTGCTAGGAGCGGTAGAACAGATATAATTATAATTTTCAGATCCTGTTTGGACCCCTTTCTTGCTAATTTATCCGTTAGTTCGTCCCCTTGAACCTTGAATACCGGTGTGTCCTTGAATTTACCAGAGTGCAACGTCGTAATTTTCTGTAAGTGTTATGACCTCTATACGGGATCGTTTCACAAGTTTGGATTTAATGACCGTGGATGAGATGGCTTTTATAGTGACTTGACTGTCGATGTAGGTATCGATCACCTTCCTGGAGTGTAGTTTCGTAGATAATTCTCGGGCCGCTTCTGTAATGGCTAATACTTCTGCACCCTACCTTGTTTTGGAGGTCTAAATGAGTTTCCAATTTTGGATTCAGACGAGTAGATGTCCGAGTTCCCTGAAGTACGTGACCGTATCTGCTACTTGCCATCAGACAAGGCACCCATGGGATATAAAGGCTCTGGCGATGGCTGTGTATATCCAGTGGATGATGGCAGAGTTGGGCTTGTATAGATTATAACTAAAACAAGAATTGTTTGTGGGCCTCCTCACTCGTAGGATTGTTGTTTGAGATACAAGCTTCCCAGCACATTTTCAGTGGATCTTTACCGCAATACGTATTAGGATGGCATATCTTTTATACAGAAACACGAACGCTAGTGGTTTTTATAAACTCTTCTAGATGATGAGTCTCCTAGATTTCTTTCTAGCACTCTTGATACAATAAATCTTTTATAGTCAGTCTACGGGCAGGGTTCTTTAAGAAAAATCCTCTGCCATAATGTAGATTGATATTGCCGCTTTGTCAAGTCTGAGTCTTGTTGTCTTGTCTCAGTTTGGCGAGAAATCTAAACTCGAATAAATGTTATTCTTTACACAAATGGAAGTAGCCTACTGTTTAATGCCGTGTCCGAAGAGCAACAATCTTTTTGACAGTTTTACTCTCAGATGTTTGTCAGATGCTCGCGGGAGCTGGGGCCGTGAATGAGATTTGAGGATTGAACCTCGAAGCCCTCGCTTACAACGCACTAACCACTTGAGCCACGGCGCCTACCTTCCTCATTTAATGTCACAAGTAAAAAGGAAGGGTTTCAAGTGCTGTCATTGGCATATTGTAGACTTATTTACCACCATCTCTTTTTTAGACAATCCTGATTTTCAAAATCCAAAGTTGACCTTGTTGACGCACTGTAGATGACATCGCTGATTACATCTGGAGAATTAGTACTCTATTGCCGGAGGATGGTTCGAAAGACCAATTATCTACAAGCTTCACATAAATGATGAGTGAAAGGTCTTTTGCTTGGAAGTACTCTCTTATCTTTCTTATTTCTAATATCATGGTTATTCACATTGGTATTTATTATATTGGTAACGATCGGTGTAAATCAGAGTCATTTTGGTTTCTTTTCATTGACATATATCCATACACATTTTTGGACAAAACCATATATAATCTTCTATATGTTTATCAGAAGTACATGTACATATAATTTCCATAAACTTTACAAAAAAAAAAAAAAAAACAAATAAAATATTAATCCCATGCAGACAATTTATCGTCGCCTTTTGGACGCTCAGAAGAATAAAACCCATGTTGATCCCGAAGTTACACTTCAATTCCTCAAGAGTGCTGTCTACTACTTTCTGACTGACAAGGAGAACTCACAGGGTCACCTTAAGGCGATCGAAAGTATTTTGGAATTTACCGAAGTCGAGAAGCAGAATATCAGCAAAGCTAGAGTATCAAAATAAAAAAAAAAACAAATTCTTCAAAAGCGTTTAAATAATTAATTATTAAAAAAAAACTAATAATTAAATTAAAAATTAGTTCTTAAAAGAGTAGCCTCTTATGTAAATTTTAAGAAAACCAAAAACGAAAGTTTAAAATATTTACATTATTATTTTATTTGTTTATAAAATAATTTTTGTTACTTTATTTTGAGTTTTATTTTTTACAATAATTAATCTTATTAGTTTTAATGCCAACTTTATGTACCTACTTTTTGCAAAATTTTCATTTTACTTAGAAATTTTGTTGTTTTGTTGTTTTTGTTTTATTTATAATTAATACTTTATGGCAGAAAAATAAACGTCCAAAGACACGACATGTGATTAGGGTAAAAGTTAATAAGAGAAAAAGCGCTAGATATTATATATTTTAGCAATGCTTACATTTGAACCGATTACATTTAAACTATATAGAAAAAAAATTAAATATATAGATACATAATAAAGTGAGAAATAAATGGCAAAAGTACTTCGCAAAATTTTTTTAATGTAACAAAATTCTATCTGAAACATAAATCTAAGTTCAACTTATAGTGCCTAAATTCAAGCTGAATTACGGGGGAATAATTTGGACACAATGCAATGATCTCGGATGCTAATACTTGGTAGTGACAAAGTAATCAATGCTAAAAGTATTATAAAAAATATATGAATAAAAAAAAACACAAGACGTACCTTTAATGAAAAGTTATTGCATGTTCTATAATGAATAAATAAATCTATATTACTAAAGCTATTGAATTTTGACGCTGTTGGCAATGTGAGGTTTAGGAGGATGTTCAGATTGTTATATGTAAGTGATAGAGAAGCATTGTTGTAATACGAATGGAAATAAAAATAAATGATAATTACATTTCGAATTTAATTAAGACATTTGTTTATATTTAACACAAAAAGCATTTTAACATTATTATTTGATTAATAAGTGTGTCAGTTTTGTGCTAAATTTAGCTGAATAGAGTTTCGGATTGAAACAGACTGACAGTAGAACTTTGGTTAATGCAAACCAAGTCTGAGCCAGGAATGGGTAGTAGTCGCGATTTTTTTTATTAATGGGGCTCCAAAGCTAATCAAAGGTGTTGTTTATAACTACATGTAGATTGAAGCCTTTTAGAATTATGTTTCCTGGTAATAAATTTCTGAAGGTTGTTTGTTCTGTAACATAAGCAATTTCGGAATAGCGATGTTCTCACAGGATGCCCATCTAGACGAGCAATTATCTGCAGATATTTTAGAGTATTGTCGATAAAAGTAAAAAATTTTGTTGTGTTTATATACTGATTAAATATGGAAAAGAGATAAATCCGGTGAAAGAATAGAACCTTACGGAACGTCATCATCGTCAAACAGAACTTATAATTAAACTGTTATATAGGAAAGTTTATACATATCCACAGTGTTGTTGTTAACTTCCTTTTACCAGACCATGGAAAACTCGGTTATACTGGAATAATGAAGAATGGAATATTCCATGAGAGATTCCTACACAAGGTTTAGAGAACGACTACTCAGCAAACGAACATACGCTGAGTCTTTGTCTTTGTCATACGGTCTTTGTTCTTCTTCTTCTTCTTCTTAGATAGCACTGCAGTTCCAATAACAAACCTCTTCAGTTAGCCCGATCCATAGCTAACTGATGCCAGTCGTGCACTCCAAGTCGGTTGAGATACCCTTCTACTTGCGAGCTATCTATAGCGAGGTATTACTGTACTGCGTTGTCCTTCCGGGCTTGATTCAAAGACTCTGCGGGCCGGAGTATTTGTGTCCATCCGCTCTACATGTCCCTGCCATCTTAGAAGACTGACGTGCAATCTTTTTACTAGGTCGATTTCGCTGCACCGCTCGTATACATAGCTCGTCGTTGAATCTTCTCCTCCATAGCCCGTCAAAACAAACAGGACCGAAAATTTTACGAAGAATCTTTCCCTCTAAGCGACCGATGATTTCTTCATCCGCTTTAGATAGAGTACAAGCTTCAGTCCCATAAAACAGGACTGGGATGATCAAGGTCTTATACAGAGTCTCCTTAGTTGTACAGGATAGGGCTCTACTAGTCAATTGGCCTCTCAGCTTAAAGAAACAGCGATTGGCAAGAGTTATTCTACGTTTAATTTCTGCTGAGGTGTTATTATCAGAATTTATGGCAGAGCTGAGGTAGACAAAGTTCCTTACTAACTTAAAGTTATAGCTGTCGATTGTGACGTTCTGTCCAATTCGTCGATGTTGTGTGTTTCAGCCCACTGTCTTCTTCCAATAATGTCAATATCGTCGACTCACGCTAGTAATTGCACAGACTTTTTAAAGATTGTGCCTCCGGAGATGACTTGCGAGTTTCGCACAATTTTCTCAAGTATGATGTTAAAAAAGTCACATGACAGCTCGTCACCTTCCCTAAATTATTTTTTTTACATCAAATGGGTCGATAAGATCGTTACCGACTTTGATGGAGCGGCGAGCGCACTCCATCTCCAGCTACTTTGAATAACTCGGCCTATAGCCCATCAGGTCCAGCAGCCTTGATTGAATTAAGTTTGGATACCGCTATGCCAACTTCGGTTTTGATCAGATGGATGGTAATTTTAGCTATCATTGTCTGTGTTGTTTCTTCTTCATCTCTACAGGCTTCTGTATACATCGGCATTCTTCGTCAAAACATAGATTTCTTGGTGATGGTAGGGCGAAATCCAGCATATTAGTTGCGGCGTTTGTGATGGCATGTTGGCAGCGTTGCCATTGGTCTTCAGCATAAGAGTCGTAGCAAGATTTTGGGATACGCGTTCGGCAAAGGTTCTGGCGATCTCTTGCGATTGCAGTTTTTCGATTTTAACATCTCACAGTATTTCTTCTTTGTTGTGACGTTTGGGATATCCGCATTCGTACATTAGCTGCAACAAGGTCTGAGTCGATTTGGCTGCTGGGAAGGTTCGGACTTCCAGAATATTGGAGGCCTAAGTGTGTTTCCGGTGTCGTGAAGGGTGATCTTGCCAATCGTCCTACCAAAGATGTCGTCCTTTTATATCTTGATGTTAAAATCACCCAATACGATTTTAACGATATATTTAGAACATTGCTCGTAAGTTTTGTCGAGGAGGTCGTAGAAACATTCTTTGGTGACGTCGTCGTTGTCTGCTGTGGAGGCGTGTAAGGCTTATGTTGGCGAATTTAGCCTTGATGCGGATTGTCATAACCGGCACGCTCACGTGTTGGAATCTTAAGATTTTGTGCAGATCCGAAGGTCGTTGTTTGTGTTTCGATTGCTAGGGTCATCAACAGTGAAATCATCCTTATTCCAGATATTAGTGGTTTTTGCAACACATTAGGTTTTTCCGTTGTCGGGAAATTACCACTACGCACAGCACAACTATCAACCTGGAGCACCAGTTCCCTTTCAAAACCCTAGGGCATAGGGATGGGTTTTTCGAAGTCAGTAACTCACTTCGTGGATATGAGCGCTGCCATTGGCCAATTAAGGGTACATTCGCCACCAACTCTTTTCTAACACCCTGGCTTAGTATGGGAGATCAAATGTGTGTGTCGAAGCAGCTCATAGAGGGATAACACTAATAGTTCGACCTGACTGGAACTGGTAGTCGCCACCGTTGATTCCATCTAGGAAATTCGTCCGCTACCATTTGAATCAAGAGGAAGTGCTTTAGTGAGAAAACACTCCTCCCGCTCTCGTCCGCTACCACAAACGACCTTCCAAAAAAGATTGGTTACCCAATCTCCAGTTATTATTCTGATTATGAGTTTGCCCTAGTCTACAGTTTCATGAAGAAGCAAGTGCTAAGCCTTAACAGACGCAATTCAGATATTCATTCAGATAATAACGCCAGCTATAGCTCTAAGATTAAATGAGAACAACTCTTGCTTATCTCTTGGGCTAAAGAAAGCAATCGAGTAGCTCTATGGACTAGATGTTGCTTTAGATGAAAATACTCTTATTTACATTAATATTGATGTGTCTTCTCTTCTGCACGTTCTTTCATTCAAAATTATTCACTTCTGACATAAACTTGAACAGAATTATGTTTTTTTTTTATATCTAATCATCATATTTTTCGGTATTACTGTCTCTTCGTAATTTTCTCAGACCACTCCACAGATGTCACTAGCACATACCACTGACAGCTGTCATATATTCAGTTTGGATTTTTTTTTATTTATCCTCACCCATCAGAAAGAAACAATTTTGTTTTTACAATATTGGCCGCACTGCTCATTCCGATGTGTTGTCAATTTCATGTGTTGAAGCAGGTCGCGAAATTTTTTCGTCCCGAGATTTTTCATTAATTTACACTCAAATCGAACTGAAAACCAATTAAATTTAATTGTAAATCCAACTTCAGTGTTACCGGAAGTGAATGCTACCAAAATAAACCACAATAACGCAGTGCGCTGTGTGAAAAGTTTATTTAAAAAAAAAAAAAAAATTGATATCCATTTTGCCAGTGAAAAAAGAAAATTTGTGTATGTGCACCAAATAGGAAGCTGGGAGCGAGAGTTGGACAGCAAGCAGCAGCACGGGCAGCGGCCGCCCCAGCGGAGCGCGGTGCAGATCCTTTTACGAGATAAACATTTGTATATGTAAGTTCGGTGTGCTCACTAGGAATTAAAAAGCCAATTTCATTTGGATTCAAGGTCGGAGACATGATTTCCAATAGTAGTCCATAACCATTGCCACTGCCATAGCCCCCGCCAATTGTATGAGAAGAAGTAGAAAAAAAAAAGAAAGTGCGAGTGTTGGGGGGCGATTAGTTAGAACTACCTACAGGGGAAGGACCAGAAACCGGTTTCGCAAGATTTGCTTCCTTTGCGCCAGGTTTGATCCCCCCACACATACACACTCTGTCGGTGGGGACACCAGAATCCCAGTGCTTCACCTGCATTCTTTCGTTCTGTCCACCTTCCGCGCCACAGGCAACAACACGACGAATACCGCGGTACGAGGAGAAGGCAAAATCGAAATAGAAATCCAAGCATACGTTGTGTGTTCTGATTTTCGCGTTTTCGTTTACAGTGCGCGACCCATATTCAGTTGCTCATTGCTGTTCTTATAATTTTTTTTTATTTATTTGCCAACGCACATCGCACTCCAGCGATGAGGGGCACCTATTGATAGGATTTTAATTGATCCACTTTGCATGGTTATTACTTCGGTCGGAGAAACAAGTGGAAAAGCTAGATAGTAGCCTAAGGCCATTATCGCCTCGCCGTGCTGTGGGTAGAGCGGGTAAGAGCAGTGCGGTCGAGTAACAACCTGTAACATATAGATTGGTTCCAATTACAAACATTTGTATGTGTGTCGGTGCCAAGGCCTAATGCTGGTGCGTTTTAACGAACGGCATAGAAGAGTTAACTCATTGTTTGGCATTCAAAGTTTCTTGTACTCAGCGAGGCGCTGCTGTACTCTACTCCGACTGATGGTGGTTTGGTCCAACGATTGGTGTTTGCTGCATTTGCATTTGCCACGGTTAATGTGCTGTCAATTTTAAGAAGTTGATTTCAGTTAGTTTAGCTAGCTAGCTAGTTCTCTATGATGGGGACCAGTTTTTCTGACATCCGGTTCTGAACGTACTTAGATAATATCTGCAATCTAGCAGTAATTTGCGAGTTTGTAGACAAAATTTGCAAACTTGCTGGTGTTACTGTCGGTCCATGCCCTCTGGATTTTATGTAATTTTTATGTACTCGGTTAATGGTAAAACTTAAATGCTTTTGGTTTGGGTGAGATGCTTAATCCCATAATAGTTGGTCTCATATGTGTGTAGCTCTTGCTCATTTTCACTCTAGTAGTTGATTTCAAATCGTTTTTTGCGGATTACGAACGTTGAATTGCATTCTCTTGGTACCCACATCCCACATTCAGGTACAGAGACCAAAATGCGGTCGGTCACAAAAAAGCTGCAGAAATGTTAGTTTTTCTCTTCGTTCTTACCTTCTCCCAATCCATTATATCTTATCTCCGGTACAGGTGTGTAATCGTTTTCTCTTTCTGATTCGGCTTAATAGGTGCACAAGATCCTGAATGTCAATCCACTTGCATACATACAGATTTAAGGCGGAAAATTGGACTTATTCGATGAACAAACCGCCCGGTCAAACACTGGTAAATTTTTGACTATTTTATCGGAGCGTTCGAGTAAACACTTCGATTAGAGCTACGAACTATGTACTAGTTCGTTATCAGTTTGAGGATATTTATTGAAAAAGAATGACTTAAGTTAAGGCACGTTTTGTTCTGTCAAGTGGACAAATTAGACCTTAGAACAGTTGTCTACTTTGCATAGAGATGAATTTCTGTACTCGGTGACAGATTGTCGTTTATCGATTGGACAATTAGTGATTCCTACAGCGTTTTTGTGACATAAAAGCCTCGATTGCGATAATTGTGACTCACTAGTGGGAATAGAAAATGACGAATGACTGCATTTTGTTTTCGAAAATAGATTCGTTCGACCATTCAATCTTTGTAGGGTCGTTCTTAAGTAAATGCATGTATCAGTGATTGGTTATATGTACATACATGTATCCATGGTGGGGATTTAAGGGCACCTGGCCAATTGTAGTCATAAAAATATGAAATTGCAGGGCTTACTTTCCATTTTATTACAAAGACAGCAGTTAATCAACAACATAGAGAACATGGAAGTTCTTCCCAAGACTCAAATTCTGGGGTGAGTCTCAGACTTCAAGCTCAAGCTCATGCCTATATATATGTAGATCTTAAACCTCTCAACTTGAACAACACACTTTTAGTAAATTGTTTGGTATACCGACGGTTCCAAAGTCTTTTCAGGAAGATATGGTGGTGTTTGTAAAGATATGGACATTTGGACCCATATCAACTAAACACTGGTATCAGGGGCGCATCTATTCATATTTTTATGATCTACAAGCAGCATTTACAGCGCTAAATTTCTAAATACAGATATCAGTTTAAAATAGTCAAGTGCTGTTATAAAACGTTACATAGACTGTAAGAAGGCATGTACTATGTATTGAATAAAATATAATTGCGGCCGAACTGGCTAAAGAGGTACCGCTGGCAAGGTTCATATAACTAGAACCTTTCTCCCCAGGTGATAACGATTGGTCTATAGTCGCAACCTAATCATATTGATAAGCAATAGAAGAAAATGTTCTAAAAACGACCAATCCTACCTCTTCCACGAGTATATGCTTGAATTCTTAAGCCGTCTCACAAATTTGCGTATTATGATCGACCTTATTGACTAAGGTACAATTATGTATACAAAGCGATTATCCAGCGTGAGCTTAGGAAGCCCCACAGAACACTAACTTTTTGTTAACATTCAATGCAATTCGAACCAATATACGACCCTGGAAGTTAGCCTTGGATGAAATAACTAAAGCGAAGAATAAATAGACAATTGACTACTTCGTTTCCCACACATCTTGGATTAGGAATGCGATATATATATTTCTTATCATGCTGCGACGTTGGAGCCAGCTATCCACTAGTTGAACATCTTGCTTTGGACATCTAAGCACGAAGTTTGAAATAGAAGCGTATATCAGTTGGGTTTCGTTGAGTAGGTGGGCTGGTTAATGGTAGAATAATAGACAGGCACTGGAGAACACATTTATAGAATATTCCTGATGACAAGCAAGCCCACTACCATCTAAGTCCATTTTCAAAACATGTCTAGAATATCGAAGAATGATGCGACTCCTCACTCTGGAGATGCATAAGATCCTCAAGCAATAGCACTCCTTGCGCAAAGGTCTCTTTTTCCTTACAATGGGCATAAGGTAAGGACTACATTTCCCCTTCTATATAGTCAAAATTATCAATTATAGATCTTCAGGAACTAATTATATTCTTTCCTTATTGGAATAATCTTCTACACCCTTTTCAGCTATGTAATTCAGGTGTACCACAGGGCCCTTCTTCTCTGTCTTCTTGGCGACTTTGTGTCTGATATTAATTTTTTTTCAACATTTATATGTGACAAAGTTACAGTAGAGTTAGCGGTTTGTTCTAAGCATACATATGTCGACCGGATCTCTATCACTTACTTTATTCCCAAAAAGGTAAAAGAAAACGAGTAGTGTAGGCAATTACTATAATCAGTAAGTGATAATAGAACAATGCTGTTAAGGGATAAGGATGCAGAAACGATTTTGCCGTCAGAAATATATTCAGACAAAGCTCGACCGTATGTATCAGGAATGGGAACATTTAGCAATTAAACGTACAAACTACTTGGGTGAGAAGTGTGTCAAGCAGTGTTATCACAAAGTCATATGCATTCTGTTTTAATTAACATCAATTGCATTTTGATATGCAAACCAACGACCAATTTCCGTTTATATTCTGAAACTAAACACAATTAACTTCAGGAACAGAGAATTCAATATTTTCAAAATCTAATATTCTCTACTGCAGTTCATGGAGTCTTTTTACGTAGTCCATTATGGGAAATTTGTAGGATGTTTATGTGCAAAGATATATCATGTTTACTTTATGACCTTTGCTTGTAAATCGAATCATCTTTTATGTCATGATAGCTGTTCTTTGCGTTGCTTTGATGTTGTCCATAAAGTCAAGGTTATCTTGCATGTTTTGAATACCACTTAAACAATTACTCATCTCCTACATCATCATCCTTCGAAGAGGAAAACAGTGCGTTGGAGGACACATTCCAACTTGAGTTTAGCTCTTGGGCTTTCAGTAACACAGAAGTACACATGTATGTACGTACTTATGTAAGCAATTGCTTGCAGGTTGATGCGATTCTTGGTTGTTTGGCGTTGCCTACGTTGCCTTTTAATTATTCTCTACTCTCTACTCATCTGGAAATCTTCTCTGGGTGCCGTACGCATTTGAAAGCATTGCTAACGATTCAATGTGAATCGATATTCTCGACGAAACAACCAATGGATACAAATCAACAAACCAAATCGAATTCATATCCAGAACGCAACATACATTGGAGGCTGTATTTTTTTGATTCTATTACTTTCGCGACGAGCTTGCTTCCGGACATTACGATATAGAGGGGAACAAAAGGGCTGACGTTCTGGTCAAAATCGAGCGATACAGTTAGAGGAGTAAAACCACCAATATACGTGGTTTAGAAGATTATTCTCGATAGGGCCATATTGATAGGCTGACCTGTAATGGTCGAACCTAAGAGGACATATGGTGTCTAAGGCCTATGGCCTATGTTAGATCGAACAAAAATTTGCGAACATAATGAAACTAAGCAAACCGCGGTTAAGAATAAGGAGACATGCCATGAGACTAGTATTGTCAAATACGGATATACTGGAGTGACCTTCACTTTTCGGAGGACATCACACATCTACTCTGTGAATGGCAAGACATCACCAGAGTACTTCTATGACAACTTAGAAGAAGTTCGGTCTGCGAACCAAATTGTTGAGATAATAACTTTTTGTAGGGAGCTCAAATGGTTTGGGTTGGTTATCGTATTGGTTCTCTAGAGATCGCGATAGGCCCACTATAGTGCCTAGTGTCTTATGATAACCACATAATCCTACACTACCTACCTTCCTGCCTCCGTAGTTATTAACCTTTATGTCACTGAATCTCTTTCCATCACGTTTATAATGTTTCTCCTCAAATAGGCTATCCTATGACGATACCCATTCCCTAGGACTTAAAGGTGCCTAGCTTAGGTTCATTGAATAAACCATTTTGATGTCTGTAACCACCCTGTTAATAGGAAGGGACTGTCAGCTATAAGAAATCGATACAGAATCGCCTAAATACTACATCTAACAGAATGACAAACAAAAAACAAACAGGTCCAGGGGAACCAGGGCCTAGCTTCTTCAACCATTTGCATTGTATGTGTTATATTCTTTCCATGAATGGAAGTGGGCTACTGTTTAATGTCATGTCCGAGGGACAGTTTTGTATATGAGAAGCTTTTTCATAACAGTTATACTCTCGGATTTTTATCAGACGCTGGCGAGAGGTGGGGCCGTGAAAGAACGTTTGGTATTTGTCTGCGGATCGAACCCTGAACCGAACAGGTGCTGGTAATCTGGTTCTTTTCTTGTATTATCATAATCGACCTACTTTAGGTCTAAGTGTGTATCTGTTTCTAGCATTGTAGAACACCGCATCGACCAAAAAAACAAATGTCATATGAATGCCCTAGAAATCACAAGAGGATAGGAGATTTCAGTTAATGATTTGGAGTCTTCATTTGTAGTCCGTCATGTTGATGTACCCAGTTTTATAGACTCCTTTTTCATTAAAATAAGAGTAAAGGGCGCGAAAACCTTTTTTCTCTCGGATATTTGTCAGATGTTCACGAAAAGTGGAACCACTCAATAGCACAACATACTAACCACTACTTACCCATCTAGTATAAATAATTAAGTAGGTTTTCCCAGCCCTAAGACTGTTTCCTATTCCCCTTCGATTTTTCCTTTTCTGGCTCGCAAGCCATTGAATGCGATTTCAATGTGACCAAACCATTGCTACTTAAGGGTGCCTGAACCTTAGAAAGACTCAAGAGAGGTTTCATACAGGTATTGTGGATTTACCAGTCTCTGCAAAGAAGCCCTGCCTTTCCTATCGTTCTCTTGTAAATCAGTCCATGTCAGCGAATGTTTTTGAATTCTAATACTTGTGCATGGCTACCGATTATGAGTGGCATCCTCATGAACCCCGCTGCTGTCACATGGATTGTTAATAATAAATTTCAACGCGTGAAGCCCAGACGTCTATAACGGAAAAGTATACCTATCTGACGGCATACTATGGATAATACACATCTTATCTCAACGCTGATAACGTTTGGCAATACGACGAAGAAAACCGCAGTGGATTATTCATATCTTGCGTCGCGCGAAGAAAGCTGATAGACGAGTGTGTCATCTCAAGCAAACGTGACGTAGAACGGTTGATGAACCAATTAAAAGCGTTCGTAATAAGCTGCCGAGAATTGAAACGTGTTGCAGAAATTTTAAAACAAGTTTCAGCCAAGCATTGACGATATTCTTTTGTTTTCCTCGATGTTGAACAAGTGGTCAGAAATTTTTGAATTTTGTCCATTTTCTTGTTCACCGTGCTGTCAAATATGACTAAAACATAATAGCGATTCGGCTTTGGCTTTGTTTGCGTTATCCGCTCTGAATGCGCTTTGAAATGACATTTATTTTCGGCAAATATTTGTTTTTTGTTTTTTTTTAATTGAAAATATGGTAAAAAAAATTGGAAAAGTCGTATTTATTGGTGAAATAGTCTATTTCCAACACCAATAGCTGTATTGCCAGTTAATTTTGTTTTCATTTGTCCCTCAGCTGTTAACTGTCAAAATGAAGCAAAAGTTCAACTCATCTCAACTTGTGCTTCGAGTTGAAGTAATGTTACCTGGTATTATGTTGTTCTTTACGAAAGGAACTCGAAAACGTCAGACAAAGCGGTATTGTGTTTTAAACATTAAAAAGTTCATTTCTTCTCATAGTAGGTCTGTTCGTGGACGCTCCCAAAACAACGAATTTTCACGAAAATCTACGAAAATTCACTAAATCATGTTCGAGTACGCAAAAGTTTCTTAATTTGTCGTAGAAGAGATTGGCTGACGAGAGAGTAAAAAATTTTTCCATGCTACGAATTTTGGTGCAAGAAATTTCTTTGAACTTATTTATGAAATCTGTAAACAAAGTTTACGTAACCGGAACAGAATTTTTAATTGAATGGTTCTTCGGGAATTACTTGATATTATAATTACTCTTGCAACAAATTCGTTGGCATTGAGAGAACATCGAGAGGATTCAGGACTGCAAGGAGGCCCCGGGGCCCTTTCCACCTAGCTACGCGGCTGCGTTTGACATTTGATGTCTAAAAAGTGGGTAAATATCATTGAATCCGCATTAGTTTACTTTTTCGTAAGTAAACGTAAGAACGTAAGAAAGTACGCGAACAGACCATGTTCCAAGTTAGGTTGGTTAGTAGGACACACTCCTGACTCCTGGCAACCCTAGTTAAGCACTACCTGCTTAGAAATTACCATTACTTCTAAGTACAACCAGACAACGACAGAAATACATCTAAAATGAACTACTTTCGGTGTCTTTTCTCCTCCTTTCTTTTGATTTATTCCTAAAAATGTATTTTTCATTCCGAAGCAGTTCTTGCATTTTTAAACCTCAATCTGGCCGAGCTACGTGTTGAATTAATCAAGTTCAACTTGGTGAATAGTTAACCAAAAGAGCAGCGAATTCGTTTCCAATTTCCCCCACATCGTTGCGTCTTGTCGTGGTATACTATCATAAAAAAGAAGCCGACTACGGCGACTACGACTCACTATAACTACGAGTACGATGACGTCGACGGGAATGTGCGGATGGGGTGCAAAGCAAATCTATTGCTTGCGAATGAGAAGAAAAGATGAGCAAATCGCATATTTAATAATATTTCCTCCTCCGCCCTCGCCCCGTTCCCCCGTTCGGGGTGTGGGTTTCTGGAAGAGTTTTGCGTTTAGCATTTTGCATATTTTACACATTTTCGCAGGCACAACGAAGTGTTATGGCAGCGATGTGAGTTTGCCTTTAAATGAACCTGATTTCGCGACGAAGAGGATCGTAAGTTCAAGTAAAAAGTTTTGTAATGTCAATGAGTTAGAGTGACATATGACAATCAAGTAATTTGGTTTTCTTCGCTCGTTTTTTTTTTTTTTTTTTTTTTTGTTTTTATCATTTCTTCATGTCACTGAAACGTGTTCCTCTTGGGGATATCTGTGACATGTCTTATCAGCATGTTTTTGGAGCGACTGATAACACGACCGATTTGTGTTGGGATTTCCATCTGTTTACTTGTGGAATATGGAAATAACACTATCTACACGCAATTAGGGAAATTAAAAAAATGTATATTTTTACAAAACTTATATTATGCAGATGAGCTGGGAAATGTTTATGACATAATGTTGAAGCGGTTGGAGGAGGAGTTGGTTGAGCTGAACTGAGTTCACGATTTCAATGAACTTTTACACTTTTCAGAGTCGTGACAATCTACTACGTTTTAGCTTTAGCAGCATTTCATGAACATTAAGTGCTTAATAGTCCGATAATAGATTGCTATTTAACCCCTTTGGAGGGTCATAGATTGCAGCAGTTGTGAAAGGACGAAGGTACATACGTGTTCATTGGCACTGGCAGGGTAAAGGGTTAATTTGGGATCACTTGATTATTTCTTCACACGAAATAAGGGAACCTTAACCTTTGAATACAGTGTCGTTTACTGAGTGTATAATGTCGTGTCTGGATAGCAATTTTTGTTTGAAAATATCAAACAGAAAACATTCTCTAGTCCGACAGCCGTAACAGCTGACAAACAAACGCTTGTTGCTTTTTTTGAAAAGAGTAAACCTTCCGATTAATTATTGTGGAACATATTTCATTCCAATGATTGCCTTGGCTTGGCAGTAGGCAATCCTGTCAACCCAATTTCTTAATACATTTTCGATGATACAGTCTCATGTTCAGGATGCATGAACAGGACGAACACGGGAATATGTTCAGTTATCAATCAGCAAACCAGTCTCACAAACGTTCATCACAAGCTTGCGTACACTAGCTGCAGTTGATGCATTATTTCGAACGCAATTTCTTTTCAAAAAATCGCACTGTTTCGGCAACGCACCATCCACTTAGAAAGCAACTTTACAATATTTCCCAACGTTCTTCAAGCGTAAATACTGAGTTTCTGTAAATTTTTTGAGCGCATAAGAGTTGTCAGTGTCAAAATATCATATGTGTCAAAGAGAACCCCATCCTGTATATAGCTGTCTATTGTGACGTTCTGTTCAATTCATCGATGTTGTGTGCCCTTCTCGTTGACGCATATACACACCAGAGTGGCACAGTTGCAAAAACTGGACATGTCCGTTGAATGGTCTATTCTGCCGTCAGTCTGGAGAAGAAGTTTTTTCATATTCTCAGCACTGAATGGAACTCTACGATAAGGTTTCCTTCTTCATTCTTACAGGCTTTTGTTGGTTTGATACGATCTTTTTATCTGTTGGTAGGACGTCCATACATTGTTCCTGGAGTAGGTCTGAACTCTCAAATGTTTTCAATCGTCCGCTCTCGTGCTCTATTTTCTTCGATGCCGATACTCGTTTGCTCGTAGAGCCCACGAGAACCCCGTGTTTTTTCTCTGCAGCGCCGCTTTGTACAAATCTTGTCAAGCTACATGTTCTTGCCGGCATTCTTCGTCAAATTAGAGGTTTCTTGCTGGTGGTCGGGTTATGTCACTACTGGCAGTGTTGCCACTGGTCTTCGGTACTTCATGTTAGCGGTATATAAGTCGGAAACAGATTACGGATCCGGGTTTGCCGAAACTTCTGGAGGTCTCTTGTGATTGCAGCGTCTGCTTACAGCTATTATTCATTGTTGAGATGATTGGGATAGCCGCATTCGCAAGACAGTTCTCATCTCATCTTAGTTGCAAGGACTGCAACTTGGAAAGGATTTAATAAAACTGATGTTTCTACGGTTGTGGTGTGAGTAGGTATAACTACTGTCAGAGCGCACCTCGAAGTTGGACGGTTTCGAAAAGCCTTAGTAAAAGCTTAAATTTTTTCAGTGATACCTCTAGTGGCAACCCTGAGTTATATTTTACCCCATGAAGCAACTATCTGATTTTTACGAAGTTTCGCTATTTTCTCAAAATTTTTTTGTAGTTTCCATCCCGTTACGTTGTATTTCCTATCTCAGAGCACATGACTAAGAAAGTTATATCACAACTCGTAATTGTTTCGAAATAGTAAGTAGGTGACGAGGTCATTGCCCGATCTAAGCGATGTCTAACAAACAACAATACATTATTCAGCACGTGCGGCGGCACACAATAGTCATAGCACAATTAGCATATTGTTTATAGTTATGGGGTTGGTAACGATATCTCATAATGATGGACAACTTAAATACGTAGCAAAGGTCGTAGTAACATCCTTATGGACTTTTTTTCCGTCACGGTAGGTAACACTGTTTTCAATTAAATGATTTCCACACAAAAGAAGATTTTAATTGTAAGCGCAATTAAAGTGCTAGCGTCAGAGGGTCTAGGCGTACACGACGTTCACACGCTTTCATTATATTCTTCGTTATGCAGACGCTAAGGAATTTTTAAGGTTTTCTACCACAAGTTGAGAAATAGTTAAAATATACAGTGAAGCCATTTGATTATGCAAACGCATAGTTTAATGCTACCTTTACAATGAAAAACAAAACAGTAAACTTTCGAAAACAAATATTGTGTTTCAAAAAGTCTTGAGCATAAGTTTGTCAGGACCGAAAGTGCAAACTTAGTAGCGGTTTCAAAGGGAAATGAAAATAAAAAAAAAAAAAGTTTATTGCTATTTGATTGGATAACAACGGGAGTCAGGTGTCAACGACTTTTATGATGTGTGGGGGATGTGTGGAAGTGTGTTTTGTATCGACCGTATTACGTAGTATAGTAATCCAAAGGTTGTTAATCTTATGCAATCGCTGGGTGAGGGAGAACTTGGCAATTTAATTTAAAATAAAAAAAAAATGTATTTCTAGTTTGAAGCCTGGTCGATGCAATAGAATGATTTGTATGTTAATGGATTGTTTGTAGTGGAATATTTAAACCAAGTGATATACATATGTACATATATACAATAAGTCCACAGTAATTAACGAAAACTTGACGAAACCGAGCATAATACCATTATGGTCTTGCAAAACTACTTCCATGTGACAGGAGATTCCATTAAGTTGGCGTTAACTCATTATAGTTGACCCTTAACACTGAGAGTCATTAAGAAGGAATTCTAGATAGGATAGGGTTGGTACAAAAGTGTTAGATCGCTAGTAGCAAAATCCACTGATTCGCTTTAACCCTTAGAAAATGTATGGGTAGAGACAAATTCGGCGATCTAGATTCGAAGACTCTACGCCCTGAAACTTTGCTTTTCACCCACTCTTAGTCGTTGTGTTTGAGCTCTTCTGTCCTAATCAGATATCGTTATACAGCTTCTACCTCTTCTCCATTCATCGACAGGATCGAAAATCATTCGTCATAATAACAACATAGTGCCCTCATCCACTCTTGTAAATGTCCATGCCAAGGTCTTCTATAGATTCACGTTGTTGAAGGCTTTGCTATTTAATTGCTTTCTTAGTAGGTAGAAGCAACGATTGGCAGGAGTTATTCTTTATTTGAATTCAGCGCTGGTCTGAACCTATAGCGGATCCTAGGTAAACAAAGTCCTTAACTACCTACATATATCTATCGAGGGTGATATTCTGTCCGAGACGTCGGTGTTAAACCCTTCATATCTGGGGTATCATAATAATGGATCAGAAAGGCGAAAAGGGTGCCTTATCAGTGCAAATGGGTATGTGGACTAAGGTGGGGAATCTGACGCTGTACTGGGTGAGAGAGCACGTAGGGACTGAGGGCAACGAAAAGGCGGACTCTCTGGCAAAGCAAGGGTCTACTTTGGAGTTCTCTGGTCCGGAACCATTCGCTGCAATTGGCAGAGGGATGGTAGAACGACTAATTAGCAACTGGGCCGCGACGGAACACCAGAGAAGGTGGTCAACCGTGGAAGGTTGCAGGCAGGTGAAAATGACTATTAAAAGACCGATTGGCACCACTTATGGAGAAGTTCTAAGCTTAGGGCGAAGAACTCTGAAATGGGTAGTAGCGTTATCTACAGGTCATGGAAATTTTGGGTATCACCTAAAGAAGATGGGTCTTCTGGAGGATGACACCTGTGAACTATGCCTGGAGGAAGTCGGGACGGCAGCGCATATGTTGTGTCAATGACCGGCGCTAGCTAACAGAAGAAGGGAGGTCCTGGGGAGCCACTGGGTAGATACCCAGAGGATGAACCAAATTTCTGTTAAACAGATGCCAGCGTTGACACGAGGTGTTAAAGCCAGAGAGGACCTATGGAGAAATCCAGAGAGACTCTCGGGCTAAGATGGATCGTGGAAGAGAGACAAAAAGGGACCCAACACTGTGGTCTGGTTTGAAATATATAGCTGGTTTCGTCTCAATACTCTGAATCATTGTGTGGGCGCCGTGGCTCAAGTGGTTAGTGCGTTGGACTACGGAGCGAGGGGTTCCAGACAACACCCAAATTTTCTGACAAGCATCCGAGAGTATTATTGTAATGAAAAAGCTTCTCAAATGAAAAAGTGCCCTTCAGACACGACGTTAAACAGTAGGCCCCTTCCATTCGTGTTAAGAATATAACACGCGAATAGTTGTGAGAAGCTAGGCCTGGGTTCCATGAACCTTTCTTTTTATCGGACAATGCGTCGCCATGTCTAAACGCTTTTTTGACATCAAAGTTAAGGTGCAGTCTTCTTGCCAAACCGGACGAGTTTGGCTGGGCATGGCTCTGTATATGTCGCTCGCCTCTATAAATGCTTTCATATGGCCTTGAAATTGCATGGTTTTTTTTCCCCAAGATCTCCCGTAGTGTGAACATTTGTTCTGTGGACTTTTCTGTCCGTCATACTCGATCTCCAGTTTGGCTAAGCCGAAGAGCATTGTTCTTGCTCTTGGGGTTTAGGATTGTGTATAGTTTCAAGTCGCGTTGTGGGGATTTTAACGTCATACTTAGGACATCGCTCATATATTTTGTCGAGGAGCCAGTGGAAACATTCTTTGGTGGCGTCGTCCTTGTCCTGTGTGGAGGCATGAGCGCATATTAGGCTTATGTTGCCGTATTTAGTCTTGATGCGGATTGTCATAAGACATTTGCTCACGTGTCGAAAGCTCAAGACTTCTTGTCTAAGTCTGCCGCGTATGACAAATCCGCATCCGAATAAGCGCGGGGTACGAGCGCTGCCGTTGGTCCATTAAGGGTTCATCCGCTACCAGCTCTTTTCCAACACCCAGCCTCAGTATTGGAGATTCCTATAGACCTGGGATTCAAATATGGAACTGGAACTGGTAAACGTCACAATGGCAGCTATTTCGAATAAATTATTTGAAATATTGCTTCCTTGTTCGTTTTTAGTTTATCACCAAAAACGCGTGTACCAATATTTACGACCTGACTAGGTAGTTTATGTTGTATCTTGATTTATCAACGTCATCTACAAATGGCGAGTAACAACTTCTGCCGCCTACTGATATCGAAATTGTGAAGACATTGTTAAAAAAAATTATCGAAAACTCTAGTCATAGATATTTATCTCCTTTTTATCACATTACACCACACACGACGCATAGCAACCAGAACTTGAGCATTTCAACAGCACCCTGTTCAATACATTTTTTTTAAAAATTTTTTTACAGCATCCAGCTAAACAAATAATTCAAGAAATGTGCTAATTGTTTATTTCTAAACAAAAAACTGTAGACGATGTGTCATTTCTTAACAGTTCACCTGGTAACTATGTAAGTTTTTTGCAAAAAAAAAAAAAGTTGAACGAACCATCTTTTCGAAATATACATACATACACACATACATATGTACGTAGCCTAGATATTGAAACTCAGTTTTTGAAGTTGGTAACCGTGATTGCATTTCTGCCAGTTGAACTACTACTACAGTTTACTGTCTGAATTGCTTGTCACATTTCTGATCTAAATTGATACATTTGGTTGCCCGTTAAGTGTAAACTTGTTTAACTTGTTTCGCAAGAAGTCTATCTGATTGCTGGCAATCTCGGCGACTGATTGTCAAAAGCATCAAAGCGGACAGGAAAACAGAAAAAAGAAAAAACTTTTCTATCAACGTTCACTTTACGATAAGCAATATAAGCAAGTCGGGTTGCTTGCGTGGAAAAGAATTTCTGATAACAACCTGATATTTCCGGTACACCACAGGCGAGATAGTCTAATTTTAGTTCACTACTACTATTCATTGCACAAGTGAACCAATCAATTATATACTTCGAATCAAGTCTTTTCCGTTTCGTACACTTGTCTAGCCTAGATAGTACATAATTTTTGTTATTATTAGTTATGGTGTGCAAAATAATATTTGTTTACGCCTGCCAATTCATCTTTTGACACAGGGTGTCACGAAGTATATCAGCGCCATTCCTTATTCGGAGTCATAAAGAGCCATTTATCTTTTCCAATGGAAATGGAACACCCCCATGTTGGTGCTAGACTTGAATAAGGCATATTTATAACAAATTTAAGGGGTTAATAGAAAACGAGCGAACGAGAGAGGGGGGAGGAGTGTCTTCTCACTAGGACACCTTCTCTTGCTTCAGGCGACGGCGGACGAATTCTCTAGATGGAATCAACGGTGGCGTCAACCAGTTCCAGTTAGGCCGAACTATTAGTGTTATCCCTATATGAGCTGCTTCGACATATTCGAATCCCAGGTCAATAGGGATTTTCAATACTGAGTCAGGGTGTTGGAATAGAGTTGGTGGCGGATGAACCCTTAATGGGCCAACGGCAGCGCTCACATCCCCGAAGCGGGGTACTGACTCCGGAATATCCGGTCCCTTGTCCTAGGGGTAAAAAAAAGGAACTGGTCCTCCAGGTTGGGGGTTGTGCGTCGGGGTAACTTCCCTACCACGTAAAAAAGCAAATAGTTACGAAGCAACTACGAGCCTCGGATAAGGATGATCCTACTGTTGACGACCCCAGCAAACGTAATAAGGACAACGATCTTCGGATCTGCACGTGGAATGTTCGGACCCTTAACAGGCCGCGTGCAGCCGAACAACTAGCAGAGGCCCTAGACTGCTACAATGCAGATATCAGCGCCATCCAGGAAGTGCGATGGGATGGCCCGGGCAAAAAGAGGATGAAAAACTGTGACGTATACTACGGTGATTGCTATAGGGAACAGAAACAGCGCTTATTTGGATGTGGGTTCGTTATACGCGGCAGACTTAGGCAAGAAGTCTTGAGCTTTCGACACGTGAGCGAGCGTCTTATGACAATCCGCATCAAGGCTAAATTCGCCAACATAAGCCTTATATGCGCTCACGCTCCCACCGAAGACAAGGACGACGCCACCAAAGAAATGAAACCCTTCGTCAACAACCTGATTGGGCCCTATCAGTGTGGTTTCAGACCAGGAAAGTCCACAATCGATCAAATCTTCACACTTCGACAGATCCTGGAAAAAACCCAAGAAGTCCAAATCGATACCCACCATCTTTTTATCGATTTCAAACTCGTCAGATTGTGCAGAATGACGATGGAGAATTCTCGCTGCTCCATCAAGGTCGGTAACGATCTCACCGAGACCTTTGATGTCAAAAAAGGATTTAGACAAGGTGACGCGCTGTCATATGTTTTTTTTTAACATCGTTCTTGAGAGAACACCGGAGGCACAATCTTTCAAAAGTCTGTGCAACTACTAGCGTATGCTGACGATATCGACATTATTGGAAGAACACAGCGGGCTGTCACCGGTGCGTTCGCTAGTATTGAAACAGAAGCTGCCAAAATGGGTTTAACGGTAAACGAGGGCAAAACCAAGTATATGCTGTCAACCAGAAGGGACACGCAACATCGACGAATTGGACAGAACGTCACAATCGACAGCTATAACTTTGAGGTAGTAAGGGACTTTGTCTACCTCGGCTCTGCTATCAATTCTGAAAATAACACCTAGCAGAAATAAAACGAAGAATAACTCTTGCCAATCGCTGTTTCTTTGGGCTCAGAAGGCAATTGAGTAGTAAGGCCCTATCCCGAACAACTAAGGAGACTCTATATAAGACCTTGATCATCCCAGTCCTGCTTTATGGCTCTGAAGCTTGGACTTTATCAAAAGCGGATGAAGATATCCTCGGTCGTTTCGAGAGAAAAATTCTTCGCAAAATATTCGGTCCCGTTTGCGTTGACGGGCTTTGGAGGAGAAGATTCAACGACGAACTATACGAGCTGTACAGCGACATCGACCTAGTCAAAAAACTGCGCATTAGTCGTTTGAGATGGCTAGGACATGTAGAGCGAATGGACACCAGTGCTCCGGCCCGAAGAGTCTTCGAATCACACCCGGAGGGACAACGCAGCAGAGGAAGACCTCGCCTTAGGTGGCGCGCACAAGTTGAAGGGGACCTGAACAAGCTTGGAGTGCGCAACTGGAGGCAGTTAGCTAAGGACCGGGCTAACTGGAGAGGCTTGTTTGTTGAGGCCCAGGTTCACCCCGAACTGTAGCGCCACCTAAGTAAGTAAGTAAGTAATAGAAAACTGAGTACACAAGTTCCTTGATACTTACACAATATTATTGCAGTTATTTGGCCTACAATCACTTTTTCTATAAGATAAACTATTATGTAAGGTTGAGAGCCATGTTTACTACTTAGACCTTGTGTCCTCATATGGGTCTTAGCGAATCCACCATGCCAACGCGTTGTCGTAATCGGTTGCTCAGCTCTTTCCTGGTTGCCGAGATTCCTTTTCGACTGTTCTACGCCACGGTGTACGAACAGCACGTCACACTTTGCACCATCATAACTAACTTTTATAATAGCCACCAACTCGTCCGGAATGTCTCTTTTGCATAGGGCATGCCATATTACCTCTCTGTTCACAGAGTCGAATATTGTATCGAGATCAATAAACAGCGGATGCATCAGAGAGTATGTATACTCTGCGGATTGTTTGAGAATCCAAAATGGAAACCTGCTTGTTCATTGTCGAGAGTACCTTTTAGATGTTTTTTAATAAGTTCGAAGATTATACATATATCCAGGAGGCACATAAATACTATTTTTGACAGTCTGTCAGATTGCCTTTCTTTGGAAGCTTGACAAGCATTCCTTTCCTTCAATCTTTGAAACAGGAAAAATTTCACTATCCCAAACCTTTTCTACCAACAGAAAGCTCTGTGGGAAAGCTGATAAGCCTTGCCTACTTCTCACGAGGTGGTCTGGCAAACATCCGAGAGTATGACTGTCATAAAAATGCTTCTCAAATAAAACATTGTCCGTTGGAAACGGCATTAAAGCATTCATGTAAAGAATATAACACGCACACACGAATTGTGAGAAGGTAGGCCCTGGATCCCATGGACTTGTCGCCCCAAATATTATTATTTTTTTTTTTTTCAAATTTCGGACAAAATCGTCTTGATTTTGTGTCACATCTTCGTCCACCATGCTGTTCAAAACAGCAGGAAAGTGCCCCTACAAACTCCTCAGCTAGTCTTCTTCAGAAAACAACAAAAACGCGTCCAATCTCCGAATGTTGGTGCAACCTGTAACCACCTATTAGCTCTTTGATGATTCTTTACATAGTTCTACTGTTCCTCTAGCTTGTTCAGCCAGTGCGAATTTATTTTCACGGCGCACTTAATGCCGGACTTCTCTCAGCAGTGGTGGATGCATTGCTAACTTTAAATTGTTTCCGTTTGTTGATCCGTCTCTTCTGACAAGACTTTCTGTTCCGATAAAGAAAACATTTTTCACAGCATTCCAGTGTTCATTTATGTAGAATTACTAAAATGATTGCCAAAAATGATTTAAAACCGAATTGCTCAATGCATTTTGGATTTTTTTTTTGACGTTTTCAATCAAAAAACAAAAATGTCAGCACATGAAAATGACATGTGCTGACATAAGAAAGGATTGTTCGATTTGTGTCGCATGAGGATTTAATTGGGATTTATAGACGTCAAATCGTATGGCGTATCGAGATTTAGTGAAGATTTAGGTGGATTTAGGGAAATCATAGCTAAATCCCAGATTTAGTTTTGGTGGGGACATAGCATTACCTGTTGGAGGCTGTAATTCTACCACGTCAAACCAACTTGTCTCGCTTAAACCTAAAAATTAATAATATTGTAGAAGGGTCTTCATATACCAGAAACCAATCTGTCGTCAACGATTGATCAGTCCTTATCTGAGGCAGGCAGGAAAAACACCCAACACAACTGAGTATCTACATATAGACCAACCAATAGCGAAACAATGGAAAGGATGTAGATAACTATGCAACAATGTGTAGATAACAAGAGCAAAATGATACCATTCCTGAAGCTCAAGCTTCCAAGAATTCTATATACAAACACACGACCCACTTCATACTTATCCACAAAAGAGGTATTTAAAGAAAAACTAAATAAATCGCATTAGAACGATAAAAAGAATACGTTCACCTCTACATATCTTCCATAAATATAAAAATAGATTTATAGCTATACTAGAAATAAAGAAGAAGAAAATGCCGGCACAGATCAAGTCTCACTTGAGATCGCGACCTTGAATCCACTACATTGCTGAGACTTTAAACGAAAAAAGAAAAGAAAAGTAAAACCGGTTCATTGTCAGCTCTGACAAAGGTTGACACCGACAATGGACCCACTTCAGTCCCAATTAAACGTCTCGGAAACCAAAGACCCCCAGTTTAATTAAATTTCACCAAACCTTTCCCTCTATCTAGGATGATTCGTGATCTGACACAAACGATACACTATGGCTTTGGAATTGGAACCTCAATAAAATAACAATTTAGCTTTCTAAACGTTACCAATTGTGGCCACCATCCAGCATCCATAATCGCGCCTCATCATCGCTTTATCATTGCGGGCACACATTGCGCTCGTTGGCTTATTGTTGTTGGCGGCCGATAAGTGTGTGCTGCGCGCAGTCCAACAATACAAACATCATGGATCTTTAATGTGATTCCAGTTGGAACTTGATTCAACTGAATAGCATTCCGTGTAATTAGATTTTACCAGCACACAAGAGTGCGGGCATCATCGACATCATCATCATCATCATCATCATAGTCGTCTCTGTGACTTTTCCCTGGCATCTTCTTGTGGACATGGAATTCATTTTGTTGAAAATGTCAACGGACTTTTCTTTTCTTTGGAAATGGAGGTGGAGGGGCAGCATATTACTATGGTACTATGGCATGACACACAATCGCTGTTAACCCCCCTGTGTACACATTTCATAAAAGGAAGGCATTTATAAGCCACTTTATTACAAACCTAAGCATCCACGAATCCATTCTCTCATTGTTCGCAGATTTGTGCTGGCACAAAAGATATATATAGAGCTAAGGAACGACCTTTTCTTTTGCCACCTCAATGGGTTGATCAGTCATCTTACGGTTATGTACAGTGCTGCTGCGGGTGAATGAGGTGCACCTTTGTCACCTTTTTCATGATGGTTGTTGCCTCACAATAAATGTGTACAGTCTGCGACA
This sequence comes from Xylota sylvarum, assembly GCA_905220385.1. Taxonomy (NCBI): domain Eukaryota; kingdom Metazoa; phylum Arthropoda; class Insecta; order Diptera; family Syrphidae; genus Xylota; species Xylota sylvarum. Next base: position 33,671,418 of record LR999960.1, read on the forward strand.
TGAATATTAGCCTTAAATGATTTTTTTTTTATTGTTTCAACTATGTATCTCATGCGAGACTGTACTTTAAAATATGTACAGCTGCGTGCGTGTTATGCTTAACATTTCGCCAGGCAACACGACATGCATAAATAATGTCGCGGATTGAAACAATGCTAATGAATAGAAATACAGATCAGATAATGCAGGTAGTCAGCCATGGGCAGCCATTTTGGTGTCAAAAATTTACGACCAGGGGAATTGTTTTGTTGTCATTGACAGTGCTATAACTATTAAATGAAAGGACTGTGGCGATATCTAATTGCAGCCTTAAGTTCAGTGCAATAAGATGAATCAATTGACATAAGCAAAAATAGTATAGAACTGAACTAGGTTTTCACATTCTCTCTTCAGGGAAGAGGATGGAAAGTTGTCTATCTGTATATTCTGTGACAAAACTTTGGGTGTGCGTGTGGATTGTGCAATTACGTACAGGAACAGGCATATGCTAATGGTACTATCGTTCGTCAGTAATGGCCTTCCATGGAGAACTTTTAAAACTGAAGGTGCTCTCACAAAGGAATCCCGCTTCAGAGGCTTACTTAGATGATGCTATAGTTCGGGGTAAATCTAGTCCTGAACCAACAAGTATGCTTCCAGTAGCGCACTCCAAATCGGTTGAGGTCCTCTTCTACTTGTGCGTGTCACCTAAGGCATTGCTTTTTAAGCACAAACAAAACAGCGATTTGGAAGAGCTTTCCCCAGTACCACTGGCATTGCTCTAAATGCTCTGCTTGATTTACCTCCCCTTGATACTTTCATCTTGGGTTATACTATCAAAACAATCTTCCGTCTGAAACGGGGTGGCTTTTGGTATCATCCGTTTCGATGCGCGACACTTATCCTACGAATCTGGTTCCATTGATATGCCGTCTGATGCAATGACACCGGTACTTCGACTGCTGTGGAGATTTAGAGTCGACTCTCTGGCTTCGGCCAGAGTCTGAGCCTGGACTGGGCTTTAGTCAAATCTTCACGGATTGCTCCAAAACTAGTCAAGGATTCGGTGCTGGTGTCTTCATGGAGACCGACAACACTAGACTTCACTACTCGTTAGGCAAGTGTACCTCTATTTTTCCAGCAAAGATCTACGCTATTCTAATGGCTGCCGACTATATTGTTACGAATACGTGGCTGAGACGGAGTATCTGCATCTGTAGCAACAGTCAAGCTGCGCTTAAGGGCTTGCTCATCCGTGCAACCCGTTTCAAAATAGTTCGAGAATTCAAAAACTCTTTGAATTCGGTCGCCAGTCTGAAATCTTTGACTCTTGGCACACTAGGTTTGCGGGAAATGAGACCTGCGATGATATTGTTAAGAAAGGCTCAGAGGAGAATTACTCAAGACCCGAACCCGCGTTGGGTCTTCCCGCGTCCTCGACTAGGGCCAGGGCCTATTTTGATGATTGGGTTTCCTTCGAACACAATTATGTGTGACACGGCTTTTCAGGATGCAGGCAGATGAAATGTATGTTCCCGAACGTCACGTGTAAGAAATCAGCGGCATTCTTGCTGTCTCTCAGCAGAAAAAACTATAGAAAACTTTTTACGGGACACTTTCCTTTTGCCAAGCATCTTAGTGTGCTAAGTTTAAGAGAAACCACTCTCTGTGACGTTTGTGGAGAAGGCGACGATACTTCGGACTATTTCCTTTGTTATTGTCCTTTGCTCGGATCACGTGGCAGATTTTCGGTGTTGATCTGGAGAGTGCTGATACTATAAGTCGACTGTAGCGTTCTATTCAATTCGATTCGTCGATGTTTTGTGTCTCCCCTGCTTGACCACTTATACTTGGTTTTGTCCTCGTTTACCGTTAGACCAATTTTGGCAGCTTCCCTTTTAATACTAGCCAACACACCGGTGACAGCCAGCTGAGTTCTGTCAATTTTGTCAATATCGACGCCGTACGTTAGTAGTCGCACAGACTTTTGAAAGATTATACCCTCGGTGTTTGCTTGTGCGTTTCGCACATTTCTTTCAAGTACTATGTTAAAGAAGTCCCACGACAGCTCGTCATCTTGTCTAAATCCATTTTTGACATTAATGGTTTTGGTGAGGTCGTTACAGAGCTCCATCATCATTCTACTGAAGCGGACAGGGATACCAAAACTACACATGGCTCTATTAATTCTGTCATATGCGGCTTTAAAAACTATCAGTGCCACCATATTTGTGTCACTCAGTGTACCTTCCCCCCCTTTTGTAGAATGAAGTAAAGTAATAATTACCTTTCAAATGATACCCAACACAGCGTCATGGTAGCGCACACTCCAAGCACGAATCAAATATCAAAAAAAAAAAAATAAAAAAATGTGAATGGACAGCCCGTCGCTGGCTGGCTGGCACAAACAGCAAACTTGGTTGTTTTAAATTATTCACGAGTTTATCCGCACCCCCACCCATTACTCTGCCTCCTCAATTCATGCGCAATCTTAGGTGAGATTTACACGTTCTTATTGCAATGAATAGAGAATGTGGTTGTCCTTTGGGGTCAGGTGGCTAATTAAAATGAATTTATGTCTTTTTTTTTGCAACGGATTGGGAGGCCCAACTTCTGGTGCGTATTTTTTCCAATTGAACACAATGAGATTCGGCAAACACCGTTTGCATACTAAACCTGCACCGGCGGCGGGCCAATGAACCATGACGAGCAATCATATTCATATTCATTTCGAAATTTTTATACACTTACGTTGTGTGCGATGCTCCGACGACCGCGTCAGTTTTAATCAAGCAGAACTTTGATGCATTATTTAGCGCGCGAACATCAAATCAACTCACTGGCATTTGCATTCCAGCTTTGGTACATCAATTAGGGAAGACGGGGCAGCGGCTGTAGTTGTGGGCGATGTTATGCTCGTAAATTGACAATTTCAGTGAATTCCATGTGTGTACTCGTATAGCCGACCGACTATTCAAAAAGTCAATTTTGTACATTTGATTGGAAATCAGAGTTTATGGTATTAGGCTTTGAAAGTGATGGCATTGTTTAGACCTGGTAATAATCCTCCATCACGGAATTATAATCAAAACAAATGAAATTGAATGATTTAGAAACGATTGGCAGCAGATAAACTGGAATATCTACTTGGTTATCAATCATTGCCCCCAGAATATTTAAATAACATTAACACTATGATGAGAACACTCTGTTGATACTCCATGCCAGGACTAGAGGAGTATCCCATCAAGCACTTCAGTTATGAGGAGCTTGCAATATCAGCACTTACCACATTAGCACCTAAGATCTGCCACCTGATCCGAGCAAAGGCAAGACAATAACAAAGGAAATGATCGGAAGTATCGTCGCCCTTTCCAAAATCGTCTCTTAAGTCTAGCACACTAAGATGCTTTGCAAAAAAAAAAAGTGACTCTTAAGAACGCCAATAAGTCATCTATAGTATTTTCTGATGAGCGACAGCAAGAATTCCGCTGTTCTCTTACAGACGTTCGGGGCATTTAGTCTGCCGTTAATGGAGGCCCTGACCGAGGACGCGGTAAGACCCAACGCAGGTTCAGGTCCTTAGAAATCATCGTCCCTTGCTTAGCAATCTCATCGGAGATCTCATTTCCCGCAATCAAAGTGTGACAAGAGTCATAGAGTTCAGCCTTGCGGCCGAATTCAAAGATTTATTGTATTCTCGAACTATTTTGGAACGGATTACAGGGTTGAGCAAGGTCTTAAGCGCAGCCTGATTGTCGTTATAGACGCAGATACTCCGATCCCGCCATCTCGGCTTGAAAAACAGAGGTATACTTGCCTGACGAGTAGTAAAATCTAGTGTTGTCGGTCTCCACGAAGACTCTAGCGATGGACCCTTGACTAATTTTGGAGCCATCCGTGAAGTTTCGACTAAGTCCAGGCTTAGAGGCTGGCCGAAGCCAGTCCTGAACGCAAGGAAAGTCGACTCTTAATTTGCACAGCAGCCGAAGTTCCGGTGCCATTGCATCAGACGGCATATCCATGGAACCATGGAAAAGTCACCCCGTCTGAGAAGGTAGATTGTTTTGATGGTATAGCCCATGATGAAAGTATTGAAGTGAGGTAAGTCAAGCAGAGCATCTAGAGCAGAACCGGGCGTACTCGGGAAAGCTCTCGTGCAGCCGAGACAGGCCGTACTTTCGTTCTTTGGAGTTTAGTACAGAAGGCAGTCACATATGTACTTACGGGAAAGTCCCCTCCAGCAGCTAGAAAAGGTCTTATCATAGCCCCATGTTTGCCTAAAGCACCCTTACACTGCACAAAAACAAAAAACGGCTTGGATGTCTTCGACTTGACATGCCCAAAGCAGTTTCTTATCCAGAATCACTCCCAGATATTTCGATTCACCGGAGATCTGGATAGTGTCACCTTTTAGCACTGGCTGAGTCAGACCGGTCGCAATCCTCTTTCTCGTAAAGAGAACAACCACAGTTTTCAAAGGATTGATCCAAAGCCCATTCATAGTGCACCATTCATCGACCATGTCTAAGGCTATCTGCGCGTTACCACAGACAGTCCGTAAGCATGACCCGACAGAAAGTATGGCAACATTATCTGCGTATGCCTGAGCGTAGACGTTAGAACTATTGAGAGTATGAAACAGAGTGTCAAATACAATGCACCATAGAAGTGGAAACAGAATGCCACCTTGCGGGGAGCCTCTGTTAACACCTGGAACGGTAAGTGTAAATCGCCAAAACGAGAGATATGGCGACTCGAGAGTCAGGATGGATTGAGCGTATTTTACACGCGCTTTACGGTCAACAGCTAACAGCTGATGTACTGTCTGCACTTATTAAGAGAACAGTCTTACAGTCTTTCACCAAAATTCTCTGTAAAGACCGCCGATTGATGCCCAATTGCGTGGCACGACATCTGGTCGATACGCCGGGGTTCTCTGCAACGTCTTCAGCCACAGCTGCGATAGGGGTAGGCCATACCTAGCAGCATCTCGTGTTGTCCCATACTCTCTAAGGCGAGCGGCTAAACGTCGGTCGTAGTGCTTGCCAGTTGGTGTCGGACGACCGGGAAATCTGCACCGAAATTCACCATCAAAGAGGGCCTTGTGCTATACCACTGGCATAGTTGTGACATTTCCTTTGAGCCGCTGTCAATGTCTAAAATTTTCTTGGTAGTGGCTCGTTTGACGGCGCTTTGCAGCTGTCTGATGATTAAACTAATTTGTTTGTACATAGATCCACTCTTTTCTCCCATATATCATCATATGCGGTGTTCTGTCAACTAATTTACGACTTTTTTTTATCGATCTCATACCGGGTATCTAGATCTCAATGAAGATGTTACCCGAGATAGTCCATTAGAATGTCAAATTTTTCGTTAAATAGGCTACCATGTGTATGAACTTTATTTCATGTCGAATATATATCTATGTATCTGTACCCATACCACAACTAATTGCGACAAATATGTACATTAGTGATACTTCATCGAATTGAATAACTAGCATCCAAATACCCACATTCGCAAAGCCACAAATTTAATTGACAGCATTCCGAGGACACAGCGCTCAACAAGATGTTGAACGACACTGACCTCTAAAGTCGTTTTTAAAAAAATCGTAACAGAAAACAAAAAATACCGGCTATTAAGGAATGCTCAGTAGAAACTCGTTTGTTGAACACTATTCATGGCTTTTCAATATATGTATGTATGTCTCTTAAGAGACTGCACGATGCTTGACCGTAAATGGTCAGTGCAAACACGTTTCACCCCACTACTGCCGAGGTTCGCATAGAAAAACTAGCATCTTCTTCATGCGTTCTGTATGTGTCTCTATACGAGTATTCGAGTACACGAAACGGATCACAACAGAACAGCAAACAATCTGCAATTGTGGGACAATGACCACAGATACACTACATACATACATACATACAAATCTGAGGAGTATCTAGAATTAGCCATTGTTGTTCAATTAATCCATACACACTCACTGATGCTATATGGTACAACCACAAACACTCGTAAGCGGTGAATCAATTGAGATTCGTTTCGTTTGGTATCGGAATCTTGATTTCTTCGAATGCTGCGGGATTTTGAACTTGATCTTATGTGGTACTTAACGGTTGGACGATTGGCTAAGCAGGAAATTAGCCATTGGATTGAGAAATCTACTACTCATAGTAGCATCCTTCATTCGATGGCATTTTGGGGTGATGGTCAAGAGTCGAAGTGGTGGTGGTGGTGGTGGTGGTGATGGTGGTGGATGTTGTATTCCTCTAGTTGCGTGACAGCGATAAAGTTTGACAACTTATTTGCCGGAAAATCCATTTGACAAATGAAGCTAAAACAATTATGGTGTATCGATTGAGTTTGCTGACAGTTGTGCTATAGCTGCAAGTTTTCCTGAAACTAGAGCACAGCTGGCTTTTGTTTTCGATTTCAGTGTTTAGCTTTGCGGTTTTTTTTTTTGTTTTTTGCTTTTGTTTTCCATTTGATGGCCTCGAGAAATGCTTGAAAAATTGCCTGCGTAAGAAATCCACAAACAATCGCGATAATTGAAATATTTAACGACTTCAATAGTGGGTCAAAGGTACTCATTCCACGAAACATAATGTAGTGGCTACGTATAAGCCATTTGAAAGCATTTGAAATGAGTTTGCGTTCTATAAGTTTGAAGGGGAATCCCAGGCGAAATTATGTATTTCCCATGAGTGTTGTTTTTGAAAATGTTTTTCCACATTATCATCAAGCTGATAGCCCGAAATAAAACGATCAAATAATTCCGAGGAGTATCTTCTCTTAATCAGTATCGCCATGGAGCAAAGGTCACTGAATCATATGTATGTTAAGTACATATTATGGCACCCATATACTACTACATTGAGCAAAATTTGTTTGAAAACTTGGGAACCGATGTATTTTTTGAGACGCTAATAGAGGAGTTTAACAAGCTCAAAAATTCAGGAAACCCTCACTCTCGAAAATAAACGACTGCCAGCCAGCGACTGGGAGCGACCGATGATGTCGATGTCGTCTGCGTATCCCAGTTGCTGGACAGATTTGTTAAAGTGCCTTAAGACCTGCTCTGGGCACTATCAGCACGAGATTGAAGAAGTCACATGATAGTGCACCTCCTTGCCGAAATCTGGTACATGTTTGGAAGGAAGGAACATGTTTCGGAGGAACTGTTTTCGAATTGTAAGCTGCAACGAGTGCAACTCAACTTATAGAGCTGAAGACGATGAATGCTATAATACACGGCTTTAAAGTCGATGAAGAGCTGGTGAGTCTCGACTTGAAATTCGCTAGTCTTTTCCAGGATTTGCCTTAGTGTGAAAATTTGGTTGATCGTCGATCTGCCACACTGGTACGTGTCGATTAATGTGCTTCAGACGTTCACACAGTACGTTGGATTGGATCTCATATGCGACATTAATCAGAGATATGCCTCTGAAGTTCTTGCAAGACATAGGATCGTCTTTCTGGAAGATGGGGCATATAGAGCTAATAGCCTATATGCCCCATCCCATTCTTGGTTGATGATTTGGTGCATGCACCCTTTCAAAGCATCACCACCATGTTTGAAAAGATCCGCTGGTAGACCATCGAAGCCGGCGGACTTGTTATTTTTCAGCTTTAGGATTGGTGAGCCAACCTGATGATGGCTTCTTCATTGATTGGATGCAGGTTCTCTTCTTGACCTATCACTCTCTTTACCTGATGCCCATTAAGTAGCTACCGGAAATGCTCCATTAATACGTCTACTATTCCCTGTGCTTCGGTGATTAGGTTGCCGTCACTGTTTCGAAGGGCCTACGTTCCGGGCTTGAAGCCAGCTGCCAGTTGCTTGGCTTTCCTAAAAAACATCCGGATGTTCCTATAGCGGGACTCTTCGATATTCTTGAGCTAGGAGACTCCGCGTGCCCTTTTTTACGCGGGATCTTTATCTCCTCCCTTCTAGCTCGATATTCTTCTCTCGCTTCCCCTGTTTTGTGCTGTAACGCCTGCCAGTTGTGCATGTTTTGTCACCATTTTCCGGAGTGCGCATTCCTCATCATACCAAGGGCTCGTTTTGGGTGGTAGCTGGTAGCCTATAGTGGTCTCTGTTACCCCTTTGATGATGTTGCGATACTGGATCCACAGATTATTGGCGTTTGTGGATGGTGAATGCACAGCGGAGAGTGTCCCGCTCAGGCACTCTCTGTAGCCTCAGGCTACTCCAGTGTGCCAAGGTTTCCCACTTTGGATTTCTTTTTCTGTGCGTTTTACAGCTTCTTCTCGTTGGATAGTTGAGCTCTAAATTTGGTTGCAACAAGAAAATGGTCAGAGCTGACTTTGCATACTTGATCCTAGCCATCGTATGCACTGGTCCAGAACCAACCAGCTTGAATTGAATCCAGAAAAGTGTATAGTTATTTATAGAAATAAACTTGACGTTAGTTACTTCCCAGACATTTATCTGGGTAATACGGTATTACAATATGTCAATAGAGCCAAGAATCTAGGCATTTGGTTTGATGACGCTCTTAGTTGAAGTTACCACATCCAGTTACTAATTGATAAAATTTACTTGTTTACGAAACTTGTCCCTCTCCAAAGTATTTACTTTCAACAACGTTGTGAGATATATCTATAATCTAAATCGTTTTGATCATCGAGTTTTTCAAAAAATATACTAGGATGTAGCCTTCATGCATATATTAAATACTGTGCCCTTAAAACATTTAATAACATTCTGATAACGAAGGAGTCGCTTTATCTATTTAATAAAATCGAATTTCCTGTATCTAATCGTTCCTTCATTATTGTGCAGCCGAGATCCAGATGTACTACTACGGAACGTCAATTTTTTGTTTATGTTATTAAGCAGTGGAACTCCTTACCTCTCGACATTAGAAAATTTCGCGGCACAAAGCAATTTTCAACAGTTTCATTCAGTCATTTGGCGGATACATAATTGATAACGTATAATTTTTAATTTCTATAAAATGACTGCACTGCATCAACCAATACCAGGATGTGACAACATCGATGTTGACATTCAAACAAATATGAAAGTAATCACGTTTAAATGTCAATCATGCGATATCATACCATCTCAATCCTTTCACTTATCCAATAATCTCTCGATATGAACAAATAAGTCTCCAAAAATTAACTTTCGCTTTCTTTTTCTTCTTAAACTCATTTCAGACTTGAAGCCTTTTATTGAAAGTAAAACCGTTTGCCGACTAAGACTTGAACCCACCATTTACCTACTCCACTGATGACGAAGATCATATTTGGAAATTTGCATAAGCCAGAGATAGCACATTGACCTGGTTTAAGTATTCCAAAACAGACGCACGAGAAGCAGAGACGACGACACGATCGAAATGAAGATATGTTGACGTCGCATAAACCCACACCAACTGTGATCCAGAAATATAGTCAAGAATTTTTTTTTTTTTACAACACTCGAAACTATGAATGATCTATCGATAAGCCATTGAGCACAGAGCACACAATACCACCAACCATCATCATCAACCAGCAGCACCAGTACCAGCAACTTCAAACAAAAGAAAGAACAACAATAGCTAATATCTCGTGGAGAAACTCAATGACCGGCTTTGGCATAACCAAGTTGGATTTTTTTAATGAGCGCGCCTTTCGCGAAAATGTTGACTGCTGCAGTATCTGTATCTAACAATGAGCATCGAAATTTGTGACTGATCGTTTCTTTGGTTTGGTTTGCTATAGTTGTCCAACCAAGAAACTAAATTTACGAGATTTTACTTTGGGTTTTTTTTTTTTTGGTTTAGCATTTTTGTTTTCGGTTTATTTTTTATTTATTTTTTTTTTGTTTTTGCGAATTGAAATTGTTTTATGTTCATGTTTACTAGAACAGTGTAAAGAAAAACAAAATCGATTAACTATGACAAACCTCAATGTATCGAGAATGTTACGTGGAAGACTACGATCGAATACCTGCCGGATAGTATTGCTCACATCACTCGTATGGGTGATCATAGATTTAATTATAATTACAAATTATTCGGATTGCATAAGTAGAGACGGATGGCGGTGTAAACGGCTCGGTGAATATGATGTTGAGGTGAGTTACAATAAAAAAAAAATAATATCGAAACGTTCCTTTATTTATAAGATTACAGTAGGCACGCTTTTAGTACCGAATTTCTAAATGAGTCACTAAATGTAAAAATACTGTTAACACCAAATTTCTGCAAGACAGAAATATGTAAGTAAGTGCTGTCAACAAAATTCAGTACAAAATCATATACCGTTACAATCGTTAAACGAAAATCCCTAAATTTTAAAACATAGCAGGCTTTACATCTACGGAGAAGATGACATTTACTTTCATCATGAACTCCTCTGGACAGATGTATGTATTTACATATTCCTGTCATGTCTCGTGGAGAGTAGGGACATTAAGTAGAGTTGCCAGATACATACATATATCGATTTGAGTCGACATCGATTTTTTTTACACTGTGTGTACATATACATAGTTAGATTAAGTTAACTCTCAGGTCAATAACTTAGCTCCTCTAATCCATCATAGGGCATAGAGTGTCAACAACTCCTGTGCGCCAATATATTCGGAGTTCTGCAACGCTGTCCTTCTGTCCTTCTTCATGTCTGCATTGGGCTGCCCACTTATCTTTGTCTTCCCGCTATAAGGTGCGATCAATTCACTGTCACTTTCTGCTCCGTATTTTTAAGTCTATTGGTTCTTGGCCCGTTCTTGATTCGTTTGTAGTTGGTCGTTCGATATACAGTTCGACTAGAAGATCCTTAAGTTCCTAGATATCTATTTATAAAGGTTTGCAGCTTCCTTGTGACGGTATTGGTCACTTTCCAGGTTTTGCATGTATAAAATAGCACTGTGTCCACGTTTGATCGGAACAGTCTCAGCTCGATTTTTCTGCTGAAAACATTGGTTCTGCACATTTTAAACAACATTGCGAACGCATCCTCTGGTATGGGCATTCTACTGTCCAATTGGGTACCACCGTCTTTTGAGACTATACTTTAAGTTGCTTTCTCGACTCATTATCCGGCAATGTTTAGTTGAGCGACGTTGGTGATATGTTGATATATTGCAGTGCTTAGAGCTTTTATTTTTACCATATTTATTTTGAGCACTACTTTGTGTTTGTTCGCCTCAGTCAAACTTTATTATGATGTCATAGTCCATTTCAGCGCCATGTTTCCTCCCGACAGAGCTACCCGGATAAAAAAAAAATACAAATATTTGGGGCGACAGGTCTATGGTACCCAGGGCCTATCTCACAACAAATCATGCTGTGCGTGTTATATTCTTTACACGAATAGAAGGGACCTACTGTTTAATGTCAATTGGAGAAGTTTTGTTAAGACCAAGTATTTAGGCATTCAGATTCCCTACAATTCACTCATACGACAGTTTTGGCGTAACTTTTTGGGTGCGTTTTCATTTTACATGTAACATCTTCAAACATTCGACGTTATCATCGTATTTCAGTACAAAATGCAATATGACCACGCCCACTTTATAACGGCTACATAGAAAGGAGGGTAGGGTATCATACGATCCCTTCCAGACTGATTGTAGCTTTTCTGTATGTTTTACAAGCTGTTTTTCTTTTTTAAAAACTTCTTCGAAGTTAGTAAAGTCAAAGAGGATGCAACACTTGGCATCTCATAAGTAAGAATGAAAACAAAAAGAAGAAATGCATTAACTGCAGTTCTTACGGCAATGCTGGTTCATAGATCATTTGATGTCCGTCAAGTGATTCTCTGTTTTATGACATGACAGTGGGCAACCGGTCTTGATGGATCTGAAAATAACTCAATGCGTAAATAACAGATTGTATACAGGTCGATGACCATTTGCAAAATATACATACGATATAAAAGGAAAATATAGAACTCTCAATACATATGCATACATATGTACAGTGTTCATCTGGTTAAACATAAATTATAAATAATATTTCAATCAATCGTTTGTTCTTGTCACAGAATTTCTGAGTGTTAATGTCATTTGAAGGGTGTCAATGTCATTTGAAGGATGAATTACTAATTCCAGTGGGTACTTGTACATGCAATGTATTTATAATTATCCCTCCAATTGTTAGAAACACCATTGCGTCGGCGACTAAGACTTCATTTTAAGAAAACTAAAAAGAACAACACGGTTATACGATCTTAGCACTCCTCCTACAAAGTTGAATGTTGGATTGCTAAGAGTACCTTAAAAAAGGCAAAACTGTCTGAAGCTATGGCATGTGACGTGATCCTTCCAACTCCAGTTGATATTGCTAATTGCGTTAGTTAAATTTTACAAGGGCATATACTGCATATACTTTCATTAGTTTCGATTACCTGGAATACTAGAGGCAGTTTAATGCTGAATTGCTCCCTAGTTTTCATGAGAGATGAGCAGTTTTTTAATGAATGAATATGATTCCAGAAAAATTATTGCCACTTGACTGTTGTTAAAAATGCTAATATCAATAACATATATTAGACGTCTTAGATACCATAATGCTTCCTTAATCGATCTTATTTTTGCCTAAAATACACCACATTGATGTGGAAGGCGTAAGGAGTTGTTTAGGTTGAACCTTTTGGAGACCGCATCACACTTACATTCTACTGAAGTGAACCGAACACAAAACGGCAGTTAAGCGGAACTAAGTTTCTTAGGTTTTAGATTAGGTGTCTGTCCTTCGCTCACGGTAGGATACACTTTCATTGTGTTAACACACGAGCCGGTCACTTCAGTTACTCTTGGAAATATTTGGATTTTTGGACTACCTTCCAAATTTAATTAAGATCCAAAATGGACTAAGGTACGAGCTCAGAAATATTCTCAGAGCCACCATCAATTGTCCGGCCTATAAAACTTCCCAACTACGCAAGTGTGTTCCAAGCGGAAATAGGTATATGGAAAAACCAAGACCTGCCGGGACATCTACATCGGCAATCAAAGCCATCATTTCCATCACAACCAAGTCAAAACTGGCCACGAGATGCAAAGAGAAACTCAGATCCCTTAGTTGGAGGCACAGCATCACGCTCTGCTGGATTCCAGAACATATGCACTTCCACGGGAATGAAATGGCCGATGAGCTAGCGTCAAAAGGATCAAAATGAAACGACCTAACAGCAGATTACTCGGTCCTAACGCCCATCAGTCTTCTTATGCCGCGTCTCTAGAAAACTTTGGGTTCAATACGACAAAAGAAGGACTAGCGAACATTTATCGCTAAATAGACCACAGCTGAATCTCCTCATAGGTATTCTCATAGGCCACAATTCAATGGCGCCCCAGCTTAGAAGAACTAAAATCAGTACCATAGACCTATACAGAGGCTGCGGCGAAACAGAGGTAGAGGAAGACAACACATTTTTTCTGAGAATGCCGAAACCTCAACTGAACCAAATACTCAACCCTGGAAAAAGTATCTTTCAACGACCTCAGCGAACTAGCAAACACGCCACCCAAAACCATCCTAAAATTCATTGTGAAATCAGGATGGTTCAGGAGGGCCGCTTCTGTCATGAATCAAGTATTAGACTAATTGTCCGCTGAGATCCGAGTGAGACTGCACCTCCGTTGTAGTTGCAGGCGCCTCTCAAACTTACTTACTTACATTTGCCTGATGCAGAACTAATGTAGAGATATTACATTATATCTTATCATTTTAATGGGTAATTGAAGCCCGCCTTCAGCAGTCAAGAGCTTCTGTTTAGAGCCTCTTTTGACTAGTTCGGTTTGTTCACAATTTCCTTGGAAATTTTTTACCTGTTTAGGATCTTATTATTCTTTTGATGATTCGAGTGTTTTTTTATCGTTAGGTGTCGACGAGACTTCCAGGCAATTTGGTAGTTCATATGTCCGTAGCATACGTACATATAATATATGTATATTATATTATTTATTACCAGGACACCATACTACTAGACGATAGAATGTGATGAGTTTTATGAGTCAATTACATATGTATATGTATATCCGTTGATCTATATTCTAATCTACGTTATGACTCCATGACTCGTTTTATTCTCCATGATGTTCTCCCACAAAATATCAATAAGAGAAACATTTGTCATTGGTAAATATTTATTTGAAACCATTTGTTTAAAAAAAATCATGCTCGCAGTCGCATATGTACTTCCTTTTAATATAAAAGCTAACTTAATCATTTGCATACAAAGCGGCATAATACATACATAACTGCCATGTGTTAAAATAAAAGATTTTTTTATTGACATTCAAACAATCTTTTGTTTGACTGAAATAAATAGATTCTTTTTGTTTTCGCCACTGAATAAATAATGGAACCTGATCCAGGAAAAAAATCACTATGTTTTGTTATAGTTTTCGACAAAAAGATTAAGTTAAACAAAATCAATACCATATAAATGGTTTATTTGCGTGTGCAACAGCTTTGGGTAGTAATAGTAACAAAAGAATGATGAGGATTGTTAAAGAATGTTTTTCTATTGAGCTGACGGGACATAATCCCAGTGTTAGCAGGATTTCTTTCGAGAATTTATTTAATCTTATGAGACTGTTAGGGCTTTTGACAATCGAGTGTCCCATAACATTCTATTCCAAAGGGGGGCGTCGTTGTTAGTAAGTCATCTACCACCATAAGCTGATCTAACCTTTCTGATGGCCGCCGGTCTTCATGGGTGATGGCTCTGTCGACCATGTATGTCATACACGATTAGTTGTTTCCCTCCATTTATGTATGTAGCTGGATTTGAGTCTTAAAAAAAGTACACAAACCCTAGTCTAATATCTAATATAAATTTCCTCTAAAGTGTCGGAAGGACATACATACGTATGTAGTCTATGTCCTGTGTGTACACACACTGTATGTGCCACAGTACAACTATCACCGCGATCCAATGCCCACCACTGTAAAGTCAGCACAGCACATCCAATGCCCACCATTGTCAAGTCAGCTGATAATTCGATAACTTTTAAGTTTACAATGCAAATTGTAATCCGCAATCAGTCTGTTCTTAAGCCAATTATACTCAATAAAGTGGTGGTCATTTTTAACATTGCATGTTTGTATTTTTCCAGTTACCCGCTGAAAGTCAACGCCTTGTGGACGAGGACTCCATCGTAGACGATGAAGAAATAAACACGGCGAAAAACCTCGACGGAGGTGTATCAGTGCCAATCACATATCGCAGTTCAAATCTTCGAAAATGGCGTCAAGCGCCCACAGTACAAGAACAAGTTGGACAGCCAGGCGAGTTAGGTAAGTTTTATAAGCAAATTTAATTCATCATAATAAGCATATGTTGTAACCCTATTTACATTTTTATTTTAGGAAAACCTGTAAAAATTCCAACCGAAATGAAAGGCTTAATGAAAGAGAAATTCAAAGAGAATCAATTCAATCTGCTGGCCAGCGATATGATGTCACTAAACCGCTCACTGACTGACGTTCGACATGAAAAGTGAGAGTTCGAGTTCCCCCCTTAGGCTATTTGCAAAACCACAAAACTTATTCTTTGTTCCATTTTCTAGTTGTAAAAAGAAATCATATCCATCAAAACTTCCAACCACTTCGATTGTGATCGTATTCCACAATGAGGCATGGACCACACTTCTGCGCACCGTATGGAGTGTCATTAATCGTTCACCTAGGTCACTACTCAAGGAGGTTATCCTAGTGGATGATGCCAGTGAGCGAGGTGCGTTTTGTTATTATATTCACTCTTTGTAACGTGATCCATGTTAAAAGTGAATCTCTTTCGTTTTAGATTACTTGGGTAAGAAGTTAGAAGACTATGTAGCCACACTGCCAGTGCGAACATTTGTTCTTCGCACAGAAAAGCGTTCCGGCTTAATTAGAGCACGACTCTTGGGTGCGAAACATGTTACGGTATGGTGCACGCATTAACTCAGGGTGACCTTGTCTTAAGTAAGAGTGTTTCTGTTTTTTTTTTCTTTTTTCAGGGTGATGTTATCACATTTCTAGATGCGCATTGTGAGTGCACAGAGGGCTGGCTGGAGCCCCTTCTAGCACGTATTGTACAAAACAGACGAACAGTCGTTTGTCCCATTATCGATGTGATATCTGATGAGTCATTTGAATATGTAACAGCATCCGATCAGACGTGGGGTGGCTTCAATTGGAAGCTCAACTTCAGATGGTAAGCTTCATATTCTTCTGCTTGAAGTTGAAGTTGAAGTTTTCTAATTTTCATTTTTCATTCTCATCATTCTAGGTATCGAGTTCCTCAACGAGAAATGGAGCGACGCAATAATGATCGTACTGCTCCGCTAAGAACGCCAACCATGGCTGGTGGTCTCTTTTCAATCGATAAACAGTATTTCTATGAGATTGGCTCATACGACGAGGGTATGGACATTTGGGGCGGTGAAAATCTCGAAATGTCCTTCAGAGTGAGTATGGGGGCAATCTCACATAAAGAGACAGTGATATATCAATAACCATAAGATTTCCTTTTTAATTCAATCGAATTTCCATCAACCAAAAGCTCCTATTAGATATTTTCTACTTATTATTTTATTTTTTTTTTGTTTACTTTTTTTTATTTAAATCCTTCCGCTGAAACGTTTATAATTTTATTTACCCAACCAAATCTAGATATGGCAATGTGGTGGAATTTTAGAAATAATTCCATGTTCACATGTGGGACATGTATTCCGTGATAAATCGCCGTACACATTCCCAGGCGGTGTTGCGAAAATCGTTTTGCATAATGCCGCTCGAGTGGCTGAAGTATGGTTGGACGAGTGGAGAGATTTTTACTATGCAATGAGCACAGGTTCGCTAATATTTAAAAACAAACAAAAAAAAAGTACCTACTACTACACAACAAATTTTTAGAACAAAGTTTTCTCTCTTAACATTGAATTTTGTGCTCATCCATTGGAGAGTTATTTTGCGTTAATTTGATTTATTTTTTTTTCTGTTGTGATTAACAAATTAAAAAAAAAAACTAAGTAAGTTTTGCTTTTTTTAGATTATCATTTGATTTTCAGTGCGCTGTATTGTTTAACATTACTAATTGATGAGTTTTAGTTTTTTTTATATTTTTTGTTGGTGAATTAAACTAAAAATTACGTTTAGGCTTTAGTTTTTGGGATTATTTTAGATGAACAATAAAAGTTGGTTGTCTGTGCATTTGAAAGCACTTTACAGAGATTCAAAGGCAATTTTCAAATGTCTGCAAAATGAATAGAATTAAGCCATGTCTGTCTACTAAAAAGTATTCACCTAATGCTGAGAGTAAGGTTGCTTCACTTGATTTTGTTTTTATTTATTTATTTTACTTTTATTTCTTATCCAGTTTTTCCTTATGCGGTTGACTTTTGCATTATAAAAAATAGAAACGATTTTGATTTTACAAATTAGATTAAGATACATGACAAAATTGTTATAGGAGTAAATGAAACAAAGCACCTGCTCACAGGTGGACAAACTGGACACAAAAATAATTTAATTGTTTGTGCTTAATGAGAACAAGATTTGTACAATGTATTAGCATTAACATTGCCTTGTGTGTTCGGGGTTTTGCAATGTGAACTATTGCAAATATCTAATATTGTTAATGAGTGTTCTGCCTGATCCTGCACACATAATGTACATAATACGAACAAGTGCGACTCAATTGTTGTGGCAGGTTTTTTGCAGCATACCAAATATAATTGTTTTTAGTAAGCCAAATGCATCCAACTTGGTGCTGTTGACCGCAATGTTGTATTCTAGATATACGAAGTTGCTGACATTCTTTTATCTGTTGACTGGGAATGTTAAATGTAGTGCATTGCCCTACACTGTCCAAACTGGAAATGTTAACCAATAATATCTTGTCGAGCATAAAACCTTCAAAAGAAAGAAGACAGGTCTTTGTTACGGGATCTTACATCTACGTTGGCCACTCATCCATCCTTGTTCGAATAAACTTTTCAAATAATTATTATACATTGACTACGTTAAGTCTACTGTTCGTGATTTTCGCAGTATCATATTTTCTCTGACAGTCAATGAAGTCCCTGGAATCGTGTTCTTTTACGCTTTAAACTGCCGTTTGCCTTTCACCTATGCTGGGTGGTAGGGTACGAAAGCATTCCGGTAAACTGTAAGGCTTACGAAATGGCCACAAGGCACATATGGGAGAATCGCTCAAGTAGCATATCTCAAAACAGATATGACCTAAGGTCGATCATAAACTTAGTACAAGTGTTGGTTATATTAAAGCAATCACAGAAGAGGTACGTTATGTGTGTTCTCACTGCACTGGGCACTAGCTGATAAGCCAACATTCTAAAAGGTAAGAGTAGGAGAAAAGCATCCTCTGCCTTTTATGCACCTGTCTGGTTTTGTCCCAAAGAAGACTCCTCCATCTAGCGCCGGTTGGTTCAATTAGTCCTTGAGTAGCTATAATAGATATCACGAGATATATTTGTATCCCCATACAGACAGCGATCCCTACCCACAGGTAAACCTAACCTATGCTGCGATATCGTGATTAAATTCAGAATTCATTGTATGCACTGGATCTAATCTTCGTCAGTTGATTACTTTATTATTATTATTTGTAAAGGATATTTCGCACTGCTACTACCTGGTCAGGTTCGTTCTCTCATTTGAGTACTTCTCATTTTACAATCCTCCTGGAATTGTGCTTGAAGGTTTTATACTCTTGCTTATCCTTTACAAGTTTTTCTGAGAATGAAAAGTGGGTCTATGTTTGGTGTATCCCTATCTGATAGCTGGTGCTTTCCCGAATATTTCATTCTCTTTTCCAGAATGTGCTTCGAAGTGTCGATGAACTCATTTCAGAATCTGCAAAGGCACTCGTCGAATATCCATAGTTTCCTCAGGTGTACCTTGAGTTTACAATGCCCTTTTAGGAAACATGTTAGGATGCATAGGTTGTTTTTGTTGAGGTTGATACATGCTTTGAGTATTTTTTGGTTATAATTCTCAAGGAGTAGCTTGGCTCAAACCTTGAGAAATTATTTCAGGTTCTTGCCCTGTTTTCTTTTTATAGTCTCCTGAATTCTTCTTTTAGGGTGTATTCCCCCATTCCACAGAATGGTTCAGGGCCATCTGCTGTTTCATTACCTTCTATTCCCACGTGGCCTGAGATTCAATAAAGGGTCACTCTGTTATCTCTGCCCAGTTAATTGAGTTTCTTTTTAGAACAAAATGCTCATGTTTGGGCCCATGACATGGACAGTAAGAGCCTATCTGAGATTATTGCTACATATGTCTCAGTTGCTATATTTTTGGTCCAGATTTAATTTGATAATGGCCACCTAAGATTACTTAACTATTCCTTGTTTCAGAGATGGAAAGCAGCAGTTAGTTGATGCATATCAGTCTCGCATATTGTCAAATTTCGATTTGACCGATCATGAAGATTTCTTTCAGAATATGTAAAAAGACTCTGCTGTTCTACTCAGTTCAACATATAAAGTAAACAGAATACGTGTAACTAGAAGAAAGCAAGAATATGTCAGATTCTTTTTGTTGAAAGTTCTGGAAGTGTTTCTAGCACTCCTGAAGAGCAGTATGTATTAGGTGCCTGACTCAAGATATACATATGTACGTTTCCATTTGGATTATCAACTTTGATAAACCTATACATGGGGCATCAACACCATTTGCAATTGATAGTAAATAACTATTTGCGTTGGACAAAAATTATAAGTAACCTTCACAAATAAATGTCTGTTCCTTCAACCACGAATGGTTGTAACAGTCTTCGGTTCTATATACGAGGGCAAGGTGAAAAGTTCTCGGCCTGACAATGAAAAACTACGATTTTCAGTTAAAAAATGATTTTATTTTACTACATAATCTCCCTTGACTTCAATACACTTGGTCCAGCGTTTCTTCAGCATCAGTATTCCTTCTCGGAAGTGAGAGTCTGGAAGGCTGTGAAAATATTCATCTACGGCCCTCTCAACTTCTGCATTGCATGCGAAGCGCTTCCCAGAAACAAATTTCTTCAAGTTTGAGAACAAATGGAAGTCTGAGGATGCCAAATCAGATAAATATGGGGATGGCCGAGCAAATTGTACTCCAAATCCCGAAGTTTATCCATTTTAACGAAAAACACCCAAGACGTCTACTGCAAAAATTCGCGTGTAAACAAACTATTTGAGAGAACAAGTTGAAATTTGTCATACGAACTAATGAAAAGTGCACCCACGCAGGAAACATAAATTTTTGCTGATTGGAACGCCATCTCTGCGTCAGGCCGAGAACTTAACTTGCCCTAGTACCACCTGTCGGGCCAAATATTCTATCCCTTCTACCCTTTTTTTAGTGAAACAGAACCAATTCCATCATCATTGCATTAAAAGCCTTCATACGCGATACATACTAATGGAACATGTATGGGTCTGCTGGATTGATTTCAGAAATTTTAAATGACATTCATTGCTTGTCGTCCACGATTGTTTCATATATGGGGAAGCATTCAGAATCTGAATCATTCTGTGAAGGAAATTGACGAGGACAAGATGAGTGACTACATATTTTAAACTATTCGCCTCACAACTTATGTTAAAATGGATCCAACTTCCAAGTTAGGTATCTATTCGAACCAATATTTTTGGACTTAATAACTGGTTTCGTCATAATTGTGCATTTAACGTGCTTGATTCGCCCTATCTATGGTTGATCTTGAGTCAGCATTCTGAAATTCTTGCACGGCAATGTGTAGGCAATGTCGCTTAAGTCCGTGTCATAGATTGGAGATTATTAAAAATAATTCGATAGCGAAAATGAAAACTCAGCGGATATATGGAATATTCTATTTTGAATAAAATTGATGTAAAACTATCACAGCGTGCTACGACCAAAATCCAAGTGAAAGAGATTCGCTTATTGCCCAGTCTATATCGCTGAAATGGGACAAGACGAAGCCGAAGATTGCATTTAGCATAGATAGGCATCATCGCTGAAGATGGATCGATATTTTGGTAACAGTGGATTCGTCACTATTCCTTAAAAGTATCTATGATAGCCTGTTACAATAATAATAACGAATCAGTGTACCATTCTTATAAGACGTATACTCAGATATTTGTCAACTAACTAACTTAGAAAACATTACCAAGCAGTTATCCAATAATTAACCTCAGTCTTTGGATAATAACACTATGCAATACATTAAAAATAAATAAATTTTAAGGAAATGACGTTTTAAAATCTAACTTTAAAAATGTAACAAAATTTGATTCGCCTTATAAAATGAATGCAAAAGCCAACAACCGCAGTATTCCCAAATTTCCTTATATCCTCCCTCCTTCTAACAGCATGATTATCGCATTTTCTTTATACAAAAAAAAAAACAATCAATGAAAATCTATTTTTTAACTAAAAATGTGTTTCTATTTATTTTTATTTCCTTTTTTTTATGCATTCACACTGGGACGACTTGTACTTTCCATTAAAACTCTAATAATATTGCTAACACTCTTTAAAAAAAATTGCTTAACAATATTGCAAAAAAAAAAAAATTATAATAACTATTTTATTGCAACAACATAACAAAAAAAAAAAAAAATATGTAATGTGTGATAGGTTTGGACGTGTGGCGGCTATTTAGAAATAATACCATGCTCCAGAGTTGGTCATGTATTTAGAAAAGCAACGCCGTACACATTTCCTGGTGGTACAACGGATATTGTTAATCATAATAATGCTCGTTTGGCTGAAGTGTGGCTGGACGATTGGAAAGAGTTTTACTACAGTTTCTATCCAGGTTAACAATTAAAAAAAAAAAAAAAAAACAATAACAAACAAAATGAATAATTCACTGCCGAGCAAAAAAATTTGTAAACCTATAAACATTTGTGCATATAGTAATTAATCTTGTCAATTTTTTTAAATGTTAATTTTTCGTTTTTTTTATTTATTTCATCGTGTATGTATGTATCTTTGTATGTATGTACATAGATTAGACCTATAAAAAGAATTATGACAATTTCGCGGCATTCATCTTGTAGTTAGTGCGAAATTTTTATCAGGTTTCCTAGCCCTTGTTTATTTACTGCAATTAATTATTGTCTACTGTCGCTGTAAAAATGTAAAAGACTACATTATGAGTTAAAAAAAATGTACACCCAAAAATTATTCAGCGGATATTTTATGTAATAAAGGGAATCTGTGTCATCAAGTAATAGTGGAAGCATGCAAATCAGTTAATATTCCGTGTTCATGTAGACACTTACAAACAAAATTAGTTGGAGAATCTTTTAAGACTTTAACTCATGAGGGTGAGTTCCATTTGTTTGATCTATCCGTTTGAAGGGATTCTTCTGATTTTTCCTGAACTCCGTAGAAAGGAGGGTTAAACCTATAACGTTGAGAACCAATATACATAGGCGCGGATTCAACTGCCCTTGTATAATTCATAAGTTGAAGATTGATAGAATCAGTCGTAGCCAAGAGACTTGTGATGCAATTTGATGTTCATATTCCTGAAAACATATTTGAATATAGAATGCAGAATTCCTGTCAGATCGCCCAGGTCTTCGAAATGGTATTCCTCGAGAGCCGGTGCACTTTTTTCTATGACTGACTCGCCACAGCCTCTGTAGAGGTCATCTGTACATAGTCACCTTTTTTTTAGGCGAGCCGCCAAGGGATTGTGGCCGGTAATGATCTACATGAGTGCTAAATTCGTTCTTTTAATCGCAAGTATTTGACGTGTTCTAGTTTTATCATGCTTTGTCGAGAGTTTTTTTTGTTTTTGGGTATATACGACAAGATGAGTGTGCGCTCCATCTCTCATCGGCTAGTCTCAAGAAATCTTTTGGATAAAGTTAACGAAAATTGTTTTTGCTTGACTAGTTCCTCCAAATTTTGATTTTTCTTAATTTTCTTTCGACAGCAGCCCATTGTTTTCATCTCGAAAGAGTTAAATCTAACCTTAGCATCGTAATCTAGGGGATGGATGATTCCTATGTTTTCAAAGTCCACAGACCGTCATACAATGCAAATTGAAAATATAGCCATTCTAGCAAAAGCCCAGCTCCGATTTGATACGAGACGGTAGCCATAAGGACCTGTTTAAGGGCATGTTGTTTTTTTTTTGTTGGTCTGTTTGTGTAAAACGTTCTAAGAACTTCCTTGACTGGGATTTCTACATAAGCAGTCTTAAGAAATTTAAGTTAGAGGTTAGAAAATGACAGCGAATCTTGTGGCATCTTTTCTGTGAATGTTTAGAAAAGACAAACGATTCGTCTCGGCTTAGAAAATTTTTATCCGAATCTCCAAATATTCATAGAAAAAACAAGATGGAAACTGGTATCGATGGTATCAGTGGAATTGCAACAGGGTTTTAGTACATTAGTCTCTGGCTCCACATTATCTTTAGGAGTTATTTAAACTTTGGCTACACCTCTCAGTCCTGGAGGAGTGTTAAAGTAGTATTCATACCAAAACCTGGTAAGACCTCTCACTTATCGTCTAAAGACTTCAGTCGAATAATTTTGGTCTCGGAGGTAATCCGTTCAAGACTGAATTAGTTATGTTCACAAGAAGGTACAAAATACCATGTATACATCCTCCAAAACTGAAGGGTATTGAATTCCAATTTGTGGATCACGTCAAATATTCCTTAATTCATGTAGAAAGGCTTTGGGCGCAAACTGGTGTCGTCAGCCCCGAATTGTTCACTGAATATACAAAGTAGTCGTCTGAGCCATCCTTATGTATGGTCAAAGGTTATCCTGCTCCTGCATAATGGGCGCCCTTAGAACGACACCTATAATAGCTGCACAAAAAACAGTGCTCAATCGACTTCCCGTTGTTATTTTTGGGAATCAGGCTAATCAGCCGAAAACACAACCAGTTCACCTGGACTGTACTGTGGCCATATGGACTACGCTGCAAGTAGCAACAGCAAGTGTATGATTATAGTTAAAACATCTGTAGAACAGGATATGAGTGCCTCGGTAGTGCCCACACAAGCTAGGTCTTGGACTTTTTTGATTCGATCACCATTTGGTCACCAGATGATAGGGCCGTAAGTAAGAATTGGACGCACAATGGCTGTGTACATCCGTAGGGTCGCTTTTGGCTAAAGGCTCCACTTTTTAGTGAAAGTCTTATTGAAGGCATTTTTGTTATAAAATGCAATGGGTGGTAGTCCCCGCTAAGGACAAAGGAGGTTGTTCGGGAAGTTCACCCCGAGGTCACTTCTCGTGGCCCATGACTGAACTTTGTCCAGAGTGCTTTTCAAAATTTCCCGACCCAAAAGTAAACATATCGTTCGCGTACGCAACCACCTTGAACCTCTTCTTGTCTAGTCGCACTAACACTTTGTTCATCACCAGTAACCGTAGTAGATCAGAGGTAACGCCCCCTGAGGAGTTCCTTAGTTAGTTAGGCTACTGCTCCCGAGTTTTGCCCGAATTATTCTATTTCTAAACATGGATACTATCCATTGGCTAATCCAACTCGGTAAGGAATTCTTGAATAGTTTCAGTGTTAACGTTGTTAAAAGCAGCTTCAATGTCTGCAAAGATAGCGAGGGTATATTCTTTGTAATACAAGGTTTTTTTCTACCGTACGCATCACCTCATGTAAGGCCGTCTCTGTGAACATACCTTTGAAGTAGGGTTGGTGTGACTTTGAAAACATCCAGGGAATGTACCTACCACCGATTACCTTATTCCGTACCTAGGTATCAAGAGACCCTTCACATGCAGAAAAGAATGGAAAAGCGGTTAGCTTACCAGTGCACGTACCATCTCTGTCTTCACAGATGGATCAAAGGTGGATGTAGGCATAGGCTCAGGCATATTTTCTAAACCGCTGGGTATATCCAAATCAGTCCGCCTCCCAAACAATAGCAGTTTTTTCCAAGCGAAGGTCCTAGCAGTGACAATTGCTGCCCGTGAGACTGAGTTGAAGGCAATACCACAAAAAGGTACCACATTTTCTTCGACAGCCAGGCAGTAAGGTTTTAGGCTTAAGTTTTTGGGAACAGGGCACAATGTTACGCTCTACTGGGTCCCTGGACCTGAAAATATGCCAGGTAATGATAAGGCTGACGAGTTGACCAGAATAGGTTTGGAATCCACATTAGAATAAGCTGACACCTCGGTGTACATCCCGTCTTGTAAAGTGAAGCTCGAAGCAGGGATTAAGGCCCGAAGGAAGGGTAACATCAGATGGTCTTCCCTAGACTCTTGTATCATCACAAGACGGCCTTGTTTCTATAAGTCAAAGACCAACAGAATTATGCTAAAGAATAGGAAATTCCTTTCTATCCTGATAACTGTCATCACAGAGCATAACACTCTACCGTACCACATGAAAAAAAAAACTAAGACTAAGAACTAAGACTTACATACATATGTCGTGGATGTGTAGATTAGGAAGTCAGTGAGGATACAATACTTCTTCCGTGAACTAGAAGAATTATCCAACAGACCAGTCAATGAAATCTTGAACTACATCAAATTAACTGGATGGTTTGCTAGTTCATAGGAACCATATCTGTAGAACTAGGGTTAACCATTGGGCAAACGACATCTCTCCCCTATGGTTATCACAATGGGTCTGTATTGACCTAGCCTACTCACGTACCTAACCTGGTCTAGAGTAGGAATAGCCACCTTTTTTTTATGCCAGGAGTTTGTATTAATGTAAGATGCGTATCGACGATGTTTACTCATATTTTTCTTGCTCGGTAGTGTTTTATCTTTTTTAATGGTGAATGTAGAGTTGAGTTTTCTGTAGTGAAAATGCATGCAATAGCATTACAATCCTGTCCTTGTACTGTCCCCAACATTAGTATCAACCTATCGGGCTTACTGCTTTTTTTGTTTCTTTAGTTGGAAGTCTAAACAGTTGACACCGTCATTTCAGCCATCACTATCAGACGATACAGATAGATACTGTATCCATCACTATTTATTTATAGTAACAGCTGAAGATGTCGGTGAAGTTTAAGACCTTTATTTCCAAGCCTTTTTGTTCTTATTTTTTGGTTTTGGTATATTTTTGTATTTTTTTTTTTTTTTGTTTTGTATTGTTTTTATGTTTTTGTTATTAATCGATGATGGGGGCACCATGAGCACAAAAAACAAATGTTTTACATTATTTATTGTCTTATTATTTGTTGTTTATTTTTAAATTTAATTTTATATTTATTCTTACATCACATCTATACATAAATTACACATATCATTCACATACAAAACACACACACACACACACGTCCATTCACATGGTTTGTGCATGTTGTAAAAAAGTTAATGTATTTCTTTTATACGACCTTTTACGATCTACAATGTTGATGTACTTTTTTATTATTATACAATTTTCTTAATTAACCATAACAGGTGCGAGAAAAGCTTCAGCTGGTGATGTAAGCGAAAGAAAGGCGCTTCGTGAACGTCTGAAGTGTAAGAGTTTCAAGTGGTACTTGGAGCATGTCTATCCAGAGAGTTTAATGCCGCTGGATTATTACTACTTAGGAGAGGTAAGTGTTTAACAATCAATTAATTAAGTGGCTGCACGGCATCACATGCATACATATGTACTTATTGGTAAATTGTGATATATCTGACCCAAATTGAATTCAAAAGAAATTTCAGTGTATTTTTGCTTTGCTATTTATTTTCTTCGAATCTGGTTTCAACAAAATTTAAGATGCTTCTGGGCGTTTTTAAAATCACCCGCAGCCTTTGATGTTAAGAATATGATTCCACTTGGAATTTGATTAACCATTCACATTTCTGGAGGATTTTTCTCATATCTTCAAGTATTATAGTTCTGAAGAATACTCTATGAAGTATGTACACAAATTCAGACTTCAGGAACTGTATCTTCTCTTTTATGGCTAAAGGTAATACACAAAACCCTGTCGAAACTTAACACAGGGATCACGAATGAATCGACTAGGCTTAGAAAAATCCGTGCTAGGGAACCATTTGCACTTGTTTCTGTTTAAAGATACCAACGGCCATTGGGCAGAATCCTATTACGACTCACTTGAGTTCCTAGACAATAATTATTTTCCAAGATGTACCTCTCATAAGAGTCTGTTTTTTTTAGTAAGATGGTGGTAAGTATTGAAATCCTGAGTGTGGAACTTTAATCCACTAAAACCACCTTTGCATCCAACCACAGATTACTATGGTACCGCCGTTAGGCATTTCATCACAGGGGGGACTTTCAGCCGTAGCTGCTTCTCTGTTTGTCCGCATGTGCGGGCAGTATAGGTCATTTATGTGCTTATACTTGCAGAGATACTCACGGAAGCATTCATGCCCAGACATTAATTGCGTCAGGTAGTAGTTTACCTCTCCATGTCCTCTACTGCTCCACTTTTCTTTACTGGGGATCAAACCGTATGTCCATCTTCCTTTGGCGGCAGTATTCTTTCTGTGTTGCCAATCTGCCTGAAAATGCTGGTGCTCCTCCTCTCTTCCAGCTTGGTCCCTAGAAATCACGCCTTTGGCATCCACTGACACGGTTCTAAAAACGCAACATACTCTTAACGATGCGATTATGTGCGCTGCGTTCATGCGCGTCATGTATGATTTGACTTCCGTCGCTGGTGCCCATATGGGAGACGCATACATAAGCATCGATCTGCTCGGTTGCTAGCAGATTTCCGATTGACTGCCTGGGTCCTCCAATGTTTGGCATTATCCTGGATAGTGCCGCTTTCACCTGCGGGACACTTTTTCCCCTGCGTACATCATGTACTCTTTGAAGTTGAGCCTTCATACCCAGGTATCTGATGTGTGCTTATCGTATATGCTGTATGCTTATTAATACTGTTTCTATCTTGTGACCTGCCTATTGAAATCAGTAGACAGCATTTGACATCTCTGATCACGTGGCTACTTTACTGAGACATTTCCTCCAGCAACTTAGCCACAACAACTACTGCGCCGTGGCTCAAGTGTTTAGTGTGTTGGACTACGGAGCTTCGTGCTTCAATCCCTAGACAACACCTAAAATTTTTTTCATGGCCCACCTCTCGCAAGCGTCTGACAAACATTCAAGAGTAAAACTGTCATGAAAAAGCTTTTCAAAACAAAAATTACCCTTCGGATACGGCATAAAAACAGTGAGCCCCTTCCTTTCTTGTAAAAAATATAACACACACAACACGAATTGTTGTGAGAAGCTAGGCTCCGGGTCCCATGGACCTTTCGCGCCAAAAATGTGTATTTGTAAGTACTCTCTGCTACCCAAGTAGCTAAGGACGCCAATTCGCTGAGGTTATCGAAGAGAAGAGCCTTAGATACAGCAATCTTTTCCTGTAAAAGTCATTAGAAAAGAGATCTTACTCTTTAACATGATACCCTAGTATACAGTGTTTAGTGAGGATACCGATCTCTGATCGCTTTAACATAACCACCAACATTTCGTTTATGATCTAGCTATCTATAGTCTATATGACTTGATGTGAATATAATACTCAGGACTTTCCATTTCGGCAGAATTCTAACGAGTTGTGCATTTCCTAGCGAAATTTTCAACTTCAAAATTATCCGGGATGTCTCAGTGGCCTGGCACCTAGCGTAGGTGAATACATATTGCCCTACTCCGATATCGCAAGCCGCAGTTTAAAGAGATCTTTGAAGTAAAATAGCACGATTGCAGGGACTTAATTGCAATTTTACTGTCAGTGAAGATGCTAATAACGCTGATGGATATTGCACACATTTCAGCCAAGACAAGGCTTATGTAATCGGCATCATTTTCGATTGGAAAGCGTTGCAGTGATCTGGTGAACTAAACTTTCATCTAAAGTGGCAGGAATGTTCATTTAAAAGTTACAGTCAAATCTCAGTTTCGGTTTAGGTATGGATACTGTCTTGATATATCATTCGAGTTGCTCGATGGCTAACACCCCATAGATCTCAACTTTAGCAACTTTTTCATCCAAAATAGGATATAGTGTGAATTAATGTTAAAACTTTTCAGCTATATAATTCGATGACATTGTACACATACTTATACATCTTCCGTTTTCTACCTAGATTCGTAACTCAGAAACAGAAACCTGCCTTGACACGATGGGTCGTAAATACAACGAGAAAATCGGTATTAGTTACTGCCACGGCTTGGGTGGCAATCAAGTGTTTGCCTACACCAAGAGGCAACAAATCATGTCAGACGATCTTTGTCTAGACGCATCTTCCGCCAATGGACCAGTGAATATGGTTCGATGCCACAATATGGGTGGCAACCAAGAATGGGTCTACAGTGAAGATGTAAGTTAATTATCGAAATACACAGGTTCATCTATTTTTATTTTGTTTTTTTTTTTTTTTTTTTTTTTTTTTTTTCAGGACAAAACAATTCGTCATACTAATACCGGTAACTGCCTGCAGCGAGCATCACGTAATGATGCCAGCTTACCACTCCTGCGACCTTGTGACTACTCAAAGGGTCAACAATGGCTTATGGAGTCTAAATTCAAATGGCAAGCCCACTAGAAGGAATTTACGATAAGTTTAGCTTTTTAAGTTAACTATTTTCTTTGTTTAATTTTATTCTTTTTTTTTATATTACTATTATTTTTTAGTAAATATACTAATGCTTGTGAAAATTCCAAAGGTTCATTCTAAATTTATATTTCACAACAAAGTAAAATCGAAACAAAAATAAAACAAAAAGCTCATCAATCAGTCGAATGAGAATTGCACTGAAGTCTTCCTGAAAACATTTCCATTTTTGTATCAGCATTATAACTTCGGATGTTAATACACTCCGTTACTTATAAAACAAAAAAAAATAATATGTAGATGTACGTTACTTTGTTGCTCATCTTTTTTATTCCTTTCAAGTGTCATAATCAATTTGCATTTCATTTCGACGTTATAATTCTTTTGTTCACATTTTTTCCGAAGATTGTAGTCTCTCTGCCTTCAAATCCTTATTGGAAGGTCTAAAAACGGTTGTATTGTATAGAAATTAAAACAAAAACGCGCCCCTTATAAAGGAAGGGCGATATGTTTTATGAGAAAAGAAACTCTCGATATCAGTTAGAAATTAAAATATATTAAACGAAAAGTTGTAGGATCCTGTAGAAAAAAATCAGCAAGATGTTAGACAATACCTCCATCAATTGTAAATAAAATTATATTCATTTTTTAATTGAGTCCCTAATTAGGGCACAAAATCTTACAGCTAGGAACTCATTAGAAATACAGCACTTGTGCCATCTTACTGATTTTGTTCGTCAACTTTTCATTGTCGTCGCCAATTTAACTTAACAAACAAATAAAAGTCGTAAATAATGAATGAAATTATATATATAAATCGCATATCATAAGTACATAAATAATATTTTAAAAGTAGAAATATAATTTTTATTTTGGTGCAATCTACGAGTATATATAAAAACAAAACAAACTGGGAGGCGTATAGTGTAAATAAATATATTTAATACATTATCGTAGATTAAAAAAGTGTGAATATTTAAACATTTATTCCCTATATAGTCCTCAAAAGCTTACGCTTAAAAATAAGCAGAAAGCTTATAAGGAAAGTTAACAAGGTGTTTCTTTAGTGATGACTTCTAAATTCTCAAACTTTTCTTGGCTCACCCTGGCAATACAAGGATTTCACATAGACTACATTCTCTGAATTTGTTTATTTCTCTATTCCAGTTATGTTTCTACTTTCACACGACCTTGTCGTGTGTGCCTTTGGTAGTGTAGCCAGCGTAATGATTTAGTTGTATTTGTCACGTCGCGCGTTAGGGGTTAGAGTTTGCCTATTGTTTTTGTTTCTGATTATGTGATAGAATTTGTGCTCAAATATGGTTCAAACAATCGAAAGGCACCGTTGTGTTTGCACAGTCTTTATTTTGCTCTTCGTTGTGGTTATCTGCTTTGTATCCGTTTGCCTTTGAATTTAAAGAAGCGCTTCGATGTTAAATTCTCGTTATCCGATAAATCCTCAGTCGAGTTGAAGATATCTAGAATTTTGAGATCCTTTGTTTTACAGAGAAACTAGTCTCAATACTAGCTGCCAGCTACTAGTAGTACAATAGCCAAAAGTGTTTAATTTATCCGACACTCAAATACAGTTTCAGTGGACTAGAAACACAGGACCAGTCTCATTTTCAATTTTAATATAATACATATAAGAATTGATGTATTGCATAGACAGTGGCGGACATAAATATCCGGACAGGGTGAAAAAAAAACTAATTTAGTAGAATAATTTCGGAAGTCTTGCATGCAACCTGCAAATGACGCCGTCGTGGACAGTAGGCCTAAATCAATTACCAACAAAAGGACTTTAATACAAACAATTGGTATCGTTTTATTGCAAAAAAAAAAAAAAAAAAACAGTTGGGTAAATGTGTAGGGATATGACAGTTTTTATCGCTTTTCGAGTTTATGATTTTTATTACAGGAAACATCGGAGAACCTGAGATATTAATATTTTGGGCGCCTTGACTCAAGCGGTTAATGCGATGGATTACAGAGCAAGGGGATCGAGGTTCAATCCCCAGACAATACTTAAAATTTGTTTCGGCCCCACCTCTTGCGAACTTCTGACAAACATCCGAAAGTATAACTGTCATGAAAAAGCTTCTCAAATGGCTCTTCGGAAGCGGCATTAAATAGTAGGCGCCTTCTATTCGTTTATAAAATATAACACACACAACATAAAAAGGTCCTATAGACCTGTCGCGCCAAATGCATATATGTTTGCATTTTTGTGCTTCCTTTTCATTTCATGCCGGCTTCTATCCGGTGGGCCATTGATGCAATCAGCCGATGTAAATTATCCAGTTCCGTGGTTATTGTCCGTCGTTTCTTCGCGACTTGAACCTTAATTATGTACAGCTTCTGAACCACTGGGTTCAGATCAGAGCTGTTCCCAGGCCACTCAAATGTAGAAATACCATTTTTCAATTAGAAAATCTTTAACCTAATTCGGAGTTCACCGTTCTATTTATTAGAGTCAGTTGTCCAACGCAATGGTAGGAAAAGCATCCCCAAATCATTCTAGAGCCTCGTTGTTTTACGGTTGAAATTAGGAATTGTTCATTAAATCTTTCTTCAGTCCTCCGCCTCACGAATATGTTCAACTTGAACACATCTGAGAAGATCACATTTTTCTAATCTTCTATGGTCTAGTTTTTGTGATCTTTGGTCCACTGGAGATGTTTTGGACCCATTTTATTGTTATAAGTGGTTTTTTCGCAGATCTTCTTGGGGGCATTCCAGCTTCTTGAAGTCATCGTCTTGAAGTCTTTTCTTAAAGCTTCAGCAGTTTTAAATCGATTACGTAAACTTATTCGTTTTTAAAGCCAATCTTCAGCTGTGATTGTCTTTCTGCTGGTACCCGTCTCGTTTTTCTTTTTCAGCTCCTGACGACTTGCTGAATCCCAATTTTCTCGAAATATCGCGGACAGTTAATTTTTCTTTTTTTGAAGTCATCTGTAATGATCGCTTTTACAAAGCGAAATAGAATCATATCAGAGCCTTTTTATGCAAAATTCACAAAAAAATAAAAATACTTACTGTTTCTTAAGTTAATTCAGGAAAATAAAGATTTGTTTCCCCTGTCCGGATTTCTATGCCCACAACTGCACAACAACTGTCTAGAAAAATGGAAAGATTTTTCCATTATATGAATTTAATTCTCTTTGTAACATAATTCATAATTTAGACTAGACTGATGTCCTTGCGTTGCTCTTCTAACCTTTTGATGAGCATCTTGAGACAATTGACCAATCAAATGCCATCTTGCATGGTATTTTCCTTTTCTTGTGTTCAACCATTTCCCAGCACAGCTATTTATCACTATGAAAACATTTTGTTCACACCGAACAGATGACAAATGAGCATTTGCCTAAGGATTATTCTTGAACAAATCTTTCCTAATTCTATAACTGATGTTACCCTGTATCTACGTGATGATCCTTAGACAGATTGCACACTTATAATATGTTCAGTGACAAACTGCAAATTACTCCTTTTTCCCCGCATATCCATTATCATCATTAGTGTATAAGAAGGAAATTATTAAGAAAATCAATCCGCGACACAATAATAAAAAATAAATATATCACGATTTAAGTGTCCCGGGGTCAATGACTGTTTTCTTTTTTACCCTTAAGTAACGATAAGATAAACTACTTAATACCAACTCAAATCAGATCTTTGTAATTTTACAACAAAACATGTAATAATTCTAGATAATTATGTATATATCATTTAGTGGAGAAAAGAATCCATCAATCCATTTGATGGGGTCTAGCACAAAACTTAAACAAGAAAAAAAAAAAAAAAATCAGAAAATTCCCTCAAAAATAAAATAATAATAAAAAATAAAACAGTTATTAGATGAAGGATTAAACATATACATGTACATAAGTGTGTTTTGCTAAAAATATTAAACAATTTTGATAGTGTCCCACACAATATTTATAAACAGAAAATATAAAAACAATTATTTTATGTGAAATCGATTTACTCTCTTCATTATTGTATTTTCACGTGTGAATGCTGTTATTTAGTTGTTTCTTTTATTTAAAAAAAATAAATAAATACCTAAACTAATTGTAAAACTAAATGTTAAACTCAACAAACTAATTAAAATTATGGTAAAAAAAAGATAAACCTCAGAAATATCCTTTGTATACTTTTTTACAGGCTTTTTGCATATTTAAAACAAAAGTTCAATAAGAGTATTGAGTATTTTAAAATAAATAAATATATATATATAAACTTAATAACATTTTAGATAAATAAATTAATCGTAGGTAATAAAAAAAAATCTAAACAATAATAATAATACTTATCTAGAGGTGATGGTGCAATTTATTCTCTTAATTTCTACATGCTGTCCTAAAGATCTACATATACATGAATATACATATTGTGTTTCTCTTAATTTTTTTTGTCGAATATTATATTCTCAAGTAATAAAAGGAAATGTGTAATAAAAATTATAACTATACATAGTACAGAAAAAACTTTTTTGAGTTTTATAGTTTTTATTTAATAAAAAGAACAGCAACTAAATGTATTTTATTTTCACATATTTTTTAACAAAACAAATTCTAAATAAATGTAATAATTATGATATAGTTTTTTTTTTTTCTTTTTTTAGTTTCATCTTTATAAAAACAAATGATATAAATTTTAAGAAAGTAAAAATATTCTATTATGTCGATCATTATTATTATTGCGAGAAAAAAAATGTAAATGTTTCCATATATATATATATATATTGTAATAATAAATAAATGAAAATGATATTGAATATGTATTTTTAACCCCTGAAACTGATATTAATGGACTTCTTGCCAAAGTCTATGGACAATGGAGTTAAAGGCTGCTTTCCTAAATTCAACCAAATTGCGCATTGTGACTGCACATCGCATCCGTGCTGCAAACACACGATGCTTTCAGTATGCGATGCGCATTCTGTTGCGTTTTGAATCATAATGTTTAGGAATGTTATGCGATGCGCACAATTTATTTTTTGGAAATCTAAAAAAATGTAATAAATTAATTGCAACTCAGATAATTAATCATTTCCTAAACAATTGTGGTGCTGGTAACAACCGAATATTCACGAAATATATTTTAAAGCTAATCCAAAAAGGGTAGCAATAACAAATACCATTGGCATCATGTTAATTCACGATGCGCTGTTTGCTTTTGTTCGCACAGTGTATTCGTTCACAATGCATTTCCGAACGTAATGAGATGTGTCATAATTTTGAGTTTGCATTTAGGAATGGTTGCTGATGCACAAAGCAGGCAGTGCTGTATTTAGGAAAGCAGCCCAATGTAGATCCATTGTGATGCCTCTTGGGGGTTATACCTCCCATACAAAAGAACCTATGAAAAACCTATGGATCTTAAAGCCATCTTTTTAAGACTTGTCGGAAAGTTCTTTTAAATCTTGGAAGAAATGTCTTTCCAGAATTTTTTTTCTGATATGACAGAGGAAGTGTGGAGTATCCTCATGCACCTCCTCGTCACTACAGCCTCATCTTTTTTATGTTATATTTCAGCATGTTGTGTCCGGTAATTATACTCACGAGAGAAGACAAAGATTTTTTACTCATTTGTAAGATTCTCTCGGTTTTTGTTTGTTGTAGAGTGGCCACATTTTCCTAGTTGTGGCACAGGAGTCAAGCTTGGTCCATCTCACATATGCTGCTACAAGTATTTTGTTCCCAATCGATTGTCTAAGGTTACAGGGTGGGATTTTTACTGTAGAATCTGCTTCGTTTAGTTCAAGTGATCCTTTTCTTTCCAGTTCATCAGCTTCATTTCATTTCCCGGCACACCTTTATGTCCGGGAACCCAGCAAAGTCTTACGTTGTGCTGAGCGCCAATAACCTGAAGATCTTCGCGACAGCGACCTACAAACTTCGATTTTATTTCAATGGTAAAAATCGCTTTTATTGCCACTGGGCTATCAATGAAGAAGGTAATATCAGCGTGTAGTAATGCCCTCATTGCAACCTGTTTAGCAGCTTTTGTCACTGCCAGGAACTCAGCTTGAAAAACACTGCTGTAGTCAGGGAGTCTGATCGAGCTGGACATTCCCAGAATTTCGGAAAAGAAACCTGCACCAACGCCGGTGTCCATCTTGTTACCATCCGTGTAGATGGGTATCGTTGATCCATTAACTGGTGGTTGTTTTTCTTGCCATTCTTCTCTACTGCCAGTCTTCTCTAAGGGAAGTGAATGGTCTTGTAAAGTCAAGACGGAGGGTTATGTAGTCTGTGCATACAATATTGCCCGCACATTTATATAGAATCTGTGCGTGCCCTATCATACTGGGTTTTCAGCTTCCGGTTTGCCTTATTCAAAGGGCACAACTTGCGACGGATTCTTATACAAAGTGGTTTAGGGGTTTTAGGTTGAGTATTGTTTCCAGCCCCATTGTATGCGTGCTTCTCATTGCCCCAGTGGTACCAATGCAGGCCATTCTTTGAATTTTCGTCATAATCTTTAGGTTGGTCGCTTTTTTCGTCGCTTGCCATACGTCAGTACCAATCTTACTACCGCCGTGTAAAGCCACATGATGGTTTTAGGGCTTGGACCACAGGTTTTGCCAAATATCCTGTTGCAGGCATGTTTGAGGCTCCACTTAAGTTTCCTATCTAGGATGACTCCCAGGTATTTGACGTAGTCAGAAACTTTTAGCTGAGTCCTCTCAATTGATGGCATTTTGAATTCCGGTTTTGTTTGTAAAAAGCATCAATTCTGTCTTCTGTGGATTGACTATAAGTCCGCAGTTCTTGGTCCAGGTATTGACCATGGATAAAGAATTTTCTATTTAATCACTAAGAGCGGACAGAAATTTTTCTGTCGCTAACAGTGCTAAGTTTTCTGCATATGCTACTGTTTTAACTCCACTAAATTTTAGCTTAAATAGGACTTCTTTTATCACGAGGAAGGGGTGATAATACACTACCTTGAGGAGTGCCTCTAGCTGATGACATCGGGATTTGCGCACCACCCTTTTGTGGTGCCTTTTGTTTAAAAGGAGGATAAAAAAAAAATTAATAACGATGAAAATAAGTTAGTAATAATAATAAAGTTTCAAACAGTCTTCATCTAATACGATCCGTGATTTAATGCAGATCTACCGATCCTATGTTTTTTTCCCAACATTTCCCATAAAGCCGATACGTTTCATAGCATGGTATCATGAGATAATCCTGGGGTGGAATCCTCTAAAGTGAGAGTTGATAGTCAAAGTTGATGATCACACTTTGTTAGCTCTTCGTAAAACGATAGCAAAGAATTATTTAAAACTTGGGAGCACAGCTGTCTTTTTGTCAATGATGGAGACAAAAACTCCTAAAACTATGCAAAACTCCTAAAACAGATTTTGACGCCTCGGAAACTGTAGTATCCCCTTTCATTGGAATCGAAATTTCCAAAATATTTGAGTTATTTCTTAAATCAGATCGAAGCAGTCGTACATACATTAGAGTTATCAGTTCTTCATCAACACTTGCGTTATAAAATTTTCGTACCACTTTGCAAATAACACTCATTCACTAATAATCGTAGAAAACAGAAGTGAATCTATATGAAAGTGACACCTAAATAGGTGTCACATAAAAACGATTGCAAAAATGTGATGATCACGCTGATGATCACCTTAGAGAGAGGAAAAGAGTTAGTTGTGATCGTGAACAATCAACTATCACCTTAAAGGATTCCACCTCAGGTTTCGAAATTTAGGTCAAAGTCACAAATTTTCTTCATTATTATGGTAAAATAGGCGACAATAAAACATGGGCAATTTTATAAGTCCAATTAGAGAATTTTTTTCTTTTCTATTTTCTATTCTACTACCCAATACCAATATATTCTAACAAATAGGTCAAATAGACCCTCGCATTAAGCCTCCGACAATTCTAATATCCACAGTTGTATTTCTCCGACAGAATTTTTGGTTCGATTTAGATGGCAAAAAGACCTACATACATACATATATTATACTCGGTGTTAGAAGTTAGTAGCCCAGCGCAAACGAAGATGAGAAGTGTGACCAAAAAACCGAAAGAAGAAATAATAAGAAGACATGATGATTGCAGAGAAAGTGACATCGTTTTTGTCGAAGTTTAACATCAAGTTTCAGTTTATTCCCAAAAATCTGAATTTTTCGGTGGTTGCAGTTCACCATTTTTTACAGTGTATAATAAAGTAAATTTTTATTTAGTTTCGGCTCGTTGAGATATACACATGTGGAATGTATGTGACCAACTACACTTGTCCTGTTTTGTAATACTTTTTTTTTGTTAGTGGAGGTAAGAATCTCGAAAGACACTGTGTGATTTGCAACCCAGAGTAGTGTGGGACTCTAACCGCACTAAAAACCCCTCCTTGATCATGACCAATCACAAAGATCGACAAATGATTTTAGCTTTAACTTTTAGTTGCGTTTGAGAAGGTATTACAATTTAAATACGGGTTCTCATAATTGTAAAATTATAAGTTCGTGAGGTTAAGTGCTTCTTAATCTACGAATATTATATCGTACATTTAATACGTCTTCTATCTCGGGATTGATATGCATCTGCAGACGCTCGTTGTGACGAATTGCGTACATTTTAATTACTACCGTTACTAGATCAATCTGCAAATCGCGATGCAAGTCATTATTTCTAATATACCATGGGGCATTTACAATTCCCCGAAGGACTTTGTTTTGAGATGTTTGTATTATTTGTACATTCGTTTTCTTTGTACAACCCCATAATTGGATACCATATGTCCAAACAGGCTTTAGAATCTGATTATACACTAAGATTTTATTTTCAGTGGACATTTCTGAGTTATGTCCTAACAACCAATAAAGTTTTCTATATCTAATATTTAGCTCTTCTACTTTCTTCTTCACATGTTCCTTCCATTTCAGTTTAGCATCTAGATTTATACCCAGATACTTGTAAGAAACAACTTGATTATTAATACCCACAGGAACATTTGTTATTTTTTTATTTGTGAAATTG
Organism: Xylota sylvarum; assembly: GCA_905220385.1. Classification (NCBI taxonomy): domain Eukaryota; kingdom Metazoa; phylum Arthropoda; class Insecta; order Diptera; family Syrphidae; genus Xylota; species Xylota sylvarum. The sequence continues at coordinate 33,709,908 of LR999960.1, forward strand.
ATATGGATGGACTTTGACTCATTAAGTTTAATTCGCCACCGTTGCATCCAAACACATATTTCGTTAACTGAATTTTGTAGGTTGTCTGTTGCTCTAGTCACGCAAACATCAGTATCATTCGTATGTGGTATATCACTAGTAAATAGTAAATATAAGGTGGGTCCTAAAACACTTCACTGTGGAACACCTGCTTGTATTTCTTTAAGTTCAGAATACGCTGAACCATAGCGAACTCTAAAGAACCGATTTGCTATATAAGATTTAAGTACCTCAAAGTACTGTCTAGGTAGATCCCTATGAAGTTTGTACTTTAAAACCTTATGGCAAACTTTATCATAAGCTTGTGCAACGCCTAAGAATAATGTAGAACAGAATTGTTTTTCTTCTAGTGCTTTTTCTATAACATTAGTTATACAATGCACTTGGCCTATTGTCGAGTGTTTATTTCTAAACCTGAATTGATTCTATCTAATCTTTTAAGAAGCAGTTTTTCGAAAATTTTTGATAATACCGGTAAAATTGAAATCGGTATGCATGAGCTATCATGGGTAGTTCTTTCATGATTTGAGCAGTTATTAAATCATAACCTGGTGATTTTCTATTACATACATATTTTCTGAATGCATAAGTTGATCTCACTAAGCCAAAGATAAGGGATTACCTCTTCATCTATTCTATCAGAGAATTCAAGACGTTCATTTGCCACGCCAGGTTTAAAAACATTTGTCAGATTTTGTAATACTAATGACATTCATCTTACTATGTCAAAAGGTAAATAAGAGAACGCCACATTTTCGAAGTGGATAGCCTCTTTTATCGCTATCCACTGGTGCCTGTAGGTTCTGACCCGTTCTCTGGTGAAGCTGTTCATTTCAAATACGGTTCGGTCAGAAAATTTTTAGAATATTTCGCATACACCGATTCACAAAGGTTTGCAGCTCTTTTATGAGCTCCAATGAGGGCAACATTGGAGCGGAACAGTTTTAGCTTGGTGTTTAAGCTAATACTTTTTCTATTCCAAATCTTCCCTTAAGCGATTCATCTTGGGACATCTTCCTTGGCTGAATCAATCTACCTAACTTAAGGCAGTTAGCTAAGGATCAGGCGCACTTCAATTAGGGTGCGATTCTTTCTTCTGCGTAGTTAGTTATTTGACTGTAAGCAACCACGGCTACGTAGAGAAACAGACTGCACAGAAGTTTTCTCTTTATACGACTAAGAAATTTAACTCATATTCGATAGAGTTTGTGCTTTTGTGAATTTACGTTTTAAACTCAATGAGAGATCAATTGAAAAAAGTTATTCTTTCTTTGATTTCTGATGAGATGTTGTCAGATGTGAAAGGACAGTCAATTCTTACTACCGCATAGGTTTCGCAGCTCATTGTAGCGATTGAATCGGGTTTGTTGTGTTGGGTTTCGTGAATTCTTAGGTGCAGAGAGTCCACCGTTAAATGGTGATAGCCCAATGAGTCTTTTCGAATAAGAGAAAGCATGACAACCTATCTAAATCTTTTTTGGCGTTTCCTTAACTTAATCCACACCTTAAAAAATGCATCAATATGTTGAATTTGTTCTATATTTGAAGCCTTTAGAATGAGAATATTTTGAGTGACAAATTCAAACTTTCGAGTGAGAAGCATTTTTTTACTGTAAAAACCTAAACAAACGTTTGCATTTACTGCCCAAATCCAACTTTAACTTGAACTTAACTTCCGTTTTAAGTACAGTAAACTTATCGGGCAAAAAAATCAAAATTTTCAAAAATGTCACGTCACTTAACCCCTTCTCATTCTAAATGCTTCATTTATACTATACTAACTACTCTTAAAAGAAACTAATATTTTCAAAACAAACCAACACTATTTTGCCGACATCTAGTCTATTTTCCTACATCAGCTGTTTGCCAATGTTTTTATTTCTACGTTGCTTCCCCTGGTCTTATCAAAATTCCACTTTTTTTTATGTCACAAATGTCATTGGAAACGTCAGTTAGTGTGAAAATTTTTTGGTGGGATGAAGTATTTGTAATCAACTTTAAGTTTTCAATTAAATTCTCGGAGAAAAAAAAATCGAAAAAGCAAAATAAAAATTAAAAAAAAACGTAATTTACCCGCGAACAACCAAATCATTATTGTTTTTATTCACAAAAATCATTAATTGTCAGTGAATTTACGCAGATGAGAAGCGGTTTGAATCCACACAAATCTCTTCCCCCTGGTGCCACTGCAATACTCCCGACCTTCATGCAACCTTCAGCTCACGTGTGTAATCAATAGTGAGTTCTTGCTACCAAGTAACCAAACTTGCTGAGAACCCACGAAAGTCGTGAAACGCCAATAAAACTCCAACGCAACGCCGCCAGAACTCTCAATCAGTCCTTGGCAGTCGACATCGACAGCACAAAAACGAAAGTCATCATCCACTCGTTTAAATAATAATCCAACCTCGAGTCAGCCACTCTGATAGTGATAGACTCTTTAACGGATTCTAATAGTATATAGCTCTATAGCAGTGTCGGGCTAGAGATTGTCGGTTCTCGGTTCGTTTGATTGTTGTAATTTAGCGCGCGCGAGAGTGATTCTGCGTTCAAGAATTCATTCAGTTTATCATTGACGTTCGTCGGAGACCAGTGTCGTTGATTTCAGAGTTCTAAGAGTGTTGTCATTTAGAAAAAATGTGTGACAAGATTTTAGCCTACAAATCGTCGCAGGGAGGCGACATAGACCGTAGTCGGCTCAACCAGAATGGAGTGGTGCAGCCGTTACTAACAGGTGGGTTTTAAATCACAGTCATACTGTTGTCTGGTTTTCCATTCAGAAGATATGCATTCGCTGACCTCATTCGAGTGAGGGTAGCAGCCGGTTGCAATTGTTTTTTTTTTTTTTTTTTGCTTTCTTGATAGTGTAGCAGTATTTGGGGAGCTTTTGGCCAAAGTTTCCCGGCGGAATATGCGGTGGTTTCACTGTGTGTGTTTATGTTTTGGTCTCGTACGTTAGTCTTTTGGCCCATTGAGGTGATTGTACTATGGGTTGAGTAGTTTTCCATTACATGAATGGAATGCTTTGCGGAATTTTAATTTCTAATTAATTGCGGTTTGATCCCCGTTCAATGCGAATGTCAATGGATTTATAATTGGATCAATTAGTCTGTATTTATTTTTGCTTCGGTTGGCATATGCGTTGGTTAAAATTTTGAATCCACCACCGCAAATGATTTAATGTTTTTCGATGTCGTGAAGTATATCGCGTAGACCACATTTTTGATTCACGCTCTCAGCACAAGATGATGAAATAATTACGCTAATGTGTTGGTAGAGTTGAGTGCCCGTTCTTGCCGAAATCCAGTGATTGTCCTTGGGGAAAAAAAAAATTCTTGTCAGATTCGTAATCCGACACGTTTCCATTACCTCTCTGAAAAGCAATAAAAGATCGATGAATAGTATTTTTAGAGTCGTATTTGGTCAAAGCTTTATATTTGTTAGAAGCACATACACACCTGGTACGAAATTTTTAATGTGTCTTTCAATGTAGGATGAGTTCTTGCTTCCAACGTTGCTCTTCGAATACGATTGACGGAAGTATGTAGATATGTATGTATGTGTCGGCTATTATTGCATACAACAGAAGTTATACTGCTTTGTGGTGAAATGTAAGGTAACTTCAGAGGTCAATAGTGTCCCAATCCGATATTATCAAACCACAATTTGTACAATTTGTCCTTAGAACTAGTACATATATAGATGGGCTTGGAATTAAGAGAACAACTGGCAGAGTAGTGGATTGAATAGTGGATCTAATGTGCGTAAGAGCTACGTATATGCATATACATACATATGTAACAACAGATTTTGTAAATAAGCAAAACAGAAAACGGCTGAAACGGATAAAATACTCGAAAGAGCGTTCATAAACCAATACTGCATCAAATAATTTCTGAATCTAAAGCGGTAAAGGAAAACAGTCTTCCATCAGAAATGTACGTAATTTACATACATATGTATGTATGTACATATGTAGATTGGTCACACAATTTATTTGTAAGGTTTATACACTGCAAACTAAAAAAATGTTCGTACATATAATTTATCACTTCATAATCACTTCAAGGAACCGAGTCACTTATTGATCAAGGAATGGATGTGTTTGCTCGTCCCATCCAACCAATTGAGAATATCGCCGCGAACATTAACTGAATATTTTGAGAAGCATCCTACAAAGATTATTTTTTAGAGAAGACCTGCAATTTCCTGGCTTCAAAATTTAGTTGACGTATCAACCTATGATCATTCTTAGTTGTGACAGTTTGTTGGTTAGATTTTGGAGAACCAAGAAAGGGTCGACTACTTAGCGAAGAAACTGTCAGCAATAAGGAGCAAGATAGCGAAATTTCGGTGGGTGTCCGCGAAGAATTATTCAAGAATTTGATTTGTTCGAGGAAACCACAACCAATCTAACCCCGAGACCAAAATCTTTAATGTGATTGATACGATAAGCAGCATCTCTGGGTTAGAATACTTAATGAAAATTAGAGATGCACGTGCAGAGTCGTGGTGCCCACATGTATGTACATATAACTTACGCCCAGAGGTATGATGAACAGAAGCAGGAAAGCCTTTATTTCTAGCAGAACAAGGAGTGTCAAGCCAAAGTCGATATTTTAAAGCCGACCCAACAGAGGAAAATTGATTAAATTAAAAATCCCCTTCAAATGCTGTTCCAACGACGGTAGACATCATTGAAAATTGTACCTCATCCTCCATCCCATCGCTCGGTCACAATGACACTTAAGTTGTTAGCTTTTTAATGCCATTCTGCTCGAAGACCACTACGCTGCTCCATACTTCTTCATTGTGTTTTGCCCCTGTGTACAAGTACTTGCCCAAACTCTTGTAGGTTAATGCCCCACAGAATTCTGGAAATTCCTAGTCCTAGACCTAGTCACCGTACCATAATCGTATACTGTGCCTAGAGAGAAATTCGAGCTGCTTCATATTTCAATGGTTTCAACCACATTCAGACACAACAAACACCACGCTAAGCGGTCTTTTTGAACACGATTAAAGAGATCTCCTTAGTTTGTAGTGTTTGTCAAGACTTATTATTATAATAAACGAAAATGCACTACCGAACCCAGAACCACTCTCTTTCAATGGCCAAACAGAACCAGGACGCTTTACCACAAAAATTTCCCTCTTTGAATAATTTATGCAATAACAGATGTTCAAAGAAACTCTTTACTAGTAAATAATTCAGCTAACCACACAAAATGAAGATATAACGAGCAATTTGGAGAATCAATGAAACAACATACGTACATTTTTAAATATACAAGATGCGATCCAAAGCAAACAGGACTTTTTAAAAATAAGTATTTCTAGTGCAGCCATCTATTGGCAACTATATGCGTGGGAAAGGTAGATCCTTCACTGATGTATTGTCAAAATTTCTTGACAATTGGACGAATAATGGTAGAAGAGTTAATTGCGTCTGAAGTGACAGTATGTTTGTGTCATCATCGGTACAAAAATGAGTATCGACCAAAAATTGCTCAGAATTCAAGACGCTCATCATCAAGGTTGCCAAAAAAAGACAAAACTTCATTTACAACATTGTGACTGTTGATGTTGATTTTTTTTACTAAAATTCGCGTTTTTCAAGCACACCCGCATTTGCCTTGTTTGAAACCATGTGAATAAGCATGCATGAAAAAATGCATTTGCTGATGTAAGGAAACCGTTTTGTGGACGTAGAAGCCATCCAAAAGGCTTGTACCAACATGGATATCCGGATATCCGGATCGACGATCTAAAACACTCACTCGACAAAGGCACATAGATATGTTCGCGAGTAAGCAATTTCGAACCTGAACTTGTTTTTGCCTTGACTGGTCTTGTAACCGACTAATAGACTAAGAAAACAGTTTTGATTCCTGTAGGAATTCTAGAACGCTTTATTTTCAAAAAATATAGTCATTTTCTCGTGGATTTTGCATATCAAAAATGATTTACTAAGCAACATACTCATTTCTGTTTTAAGCACACATGTTCCATGTTCTTCCAAAACCGAAAAAGAACATTCAATTGTATTAGGTCAGGAATTTGTTGTTCGAAACTTTATTTTTGGCCTCATGATGTGAATATCGCAAAATATCACTCCGAGTCCACCTGATCACGTCGTACACGTATAATTATGGGAAATGTTCGTTAAAATTGTTCGTTTGGAGCAACAATCCGGATTGGCGATCTCGTCTAGCTATTATGGAAAATATTTATTTATAATTTTTTTGTTTTTGTATTTTTTTATACAGACGAAATTAGAACACACATGTTTAATTTTATTTACTTTAATTCTTTGTCGTATAGAACTTTGGATTGTAATCTACCAAAAGTTAACACTAATGAATTCTTTTAGATTAGATTAGATTTATAAGTAGTTAGGAGTTTGATCACGCTGGAGCGCCGCAGCTGAAAGTTTTTTAGTATCTTATGAAATTATCTACAAGGGTTATTAGTCTAATTTTTCCAATGACCTTTGGTATTAAATTCAACGAAATATTTATTTTTTTTTTTATTTTTTATTTTTTGCGTCTTTCGCGACGAATCTTTCTATACAAGAGATTATGTACGAATTACACAACAGATTATTATTTGTGGCGATTATTATTACTTGAAAGTAAGTATTTAATGGTGACCATAAGAGAAGCGAATCTGTAAGATTGATTCTGAACGCGGCGTTTCTGATGTTGGCAGCATTGCCATTGGTCCTCGGCATTTGAAGCTGGCAAAGATTCTGGCGATCTCTTGCAATTGTAGTTTTTCGAAGTTAAACCTTCTCACAGTAGTTCTGCATGGTTGTTGCGTTTGGGATATCGGCATTCGTACCTTGGCTGCAGGAAAGTAGTGATCTGAGCCGATGTTGGTTGCTCGGAAGGTTCAGACATCCAGAATATTGGAGGCATGCCTTGCGTCGATCGCAATGTGGTTAATTTGGTTGACCGTTTGATGATCAGGAGACCGACATATTCCCTTGTGGATATTGAGATGAGGAAACCGTGTGCTTGCTATAGTGCCGTTTCGCCCCGCAGCGAAGACAATAAGCCTAAGTCCGTTTCCAGACGTTGTGTCGTGGAGACTGTGCTTTGACAATCGTCCTAACAAAGATGTCCTTCTTTCATATCTTGGCGTTAAAATCACCCAATACGATTTTACCGTCATATTTAAAACATTGCTTGTAAGTTTTTTCAAGGAGCTCGTAGAAACATTATTTGGTGGCATGAGCGCATATAAGGCTAAGTTGGCGAATTTAACCTTGATGCGGATTGTCATAACACGCTCTTTCGCACTTCTTGGCTAAGTTTGCCGCGTATGACAATTCCGCATCCGAATAAACGCTTATTCTGCTCTCTATAGCAATGACCATAATAGACGTCACAGTTTTTCATCCTTTTTTTCCCGGCCCATCCCATTGCACTTTCTGGATGGCGGTGATGTCTGCTTTATATCAGTCTAGAGCTTATGCGAGTTGTTCGGCTGCAGGCGGTGTGTTAAGGTTCGAACATTTCACGTGCAGATCCGAAGGTCGTTGTCCGTGTTTCGATTGCTGGGGTCGTCAACAATAGAGTCAACCTTATCTGAAGAAGTTATTTACAATTCGCAATTACTTTCACGCTCTTCACACACTTTTCGAAATCGCCATCTAATGTCATAGGACCGACATCGTATCCACCTGGGGTATAAAAATTCAACTGGCTATAGCCGCTGGGGATTGTCCTAATGAACTACTGGTTTTAATCAAACACGGCTAATGGCTAGAAAAGTAGTACATTAATAATATACATAGTAGTACAAACGACAGCGCTGATTAGGTACTATGTATAAATCTGTATAAGATATTCACTCGATGAGATTGTAGTTAGAATATTAATTGAATTCTCTGTGTCGGATATCGAGGAAATGTAAAAAAATGTGTTGACGCTGAATTTCAAACGTGATAACAATACCCAAGTAATAGTCTAACCTTATAATTAATTTCTAAACGGATAACTTATAGATTTTTTATTTGCTATGTTTGTTATGTAACACCAGAATTGACTGTGGTTACTCATTTGCATCTGTCTAGTCAGACGATTTGAACCGCAGTAAAATATCAAGATAAGTGGTGCATTTGTCCACATCTCTCTTCTAGTCAAAGTTTATTTTATATTTAGCCTAATCGCTTTATGAGCAATGACAGATCAGTTACATGTTGACTTCACAAATTGTAATTCAAGATGCGACGAAGAAAGTGGTAATGGATCGGTCACACAATAGTAGACAAATTTCATCGCCATATAATGAAATTTTCTTTCCCAACCAAGCAGAAGAATGGATTCCTTAGGCAAACGTGACGTTGTTGACGCTAAGGTGACACCGGAATGTCAATATATGTATGTATGCTCGAAAATCAAAATTTATTGCCTAAATGTACCTCTAATGAAAAATTCAAGTATTATTATGTAAAGAACTACATTCTCATCTTTGTTGTGGTAGATTCTGTATATTTGTTAAGTGGTTAGCAGATACTATCCATTTTTGTCGCTTTAAGCATTAATTTACACCTCGTGTATCCCACATCAGCGAAAACTTTATCAGTGGCATCACGATTAATCTACTATCTCCTAGTACTCGACTTTATTGTTGCCTGTAGTGTGTGAATTTCCGTTTAGCCGATTAAAGCCCTCGACCTGATGATAAATCTATCTAAAGATAAACTATCATGCACACATATTAAATGGCATCTTAAAGTGTGAGCTAATTAAAATAAACATTGCCTATAACCATAACTGAGCAACAATAATTCATATGTACATACATAACTCGTTCGAAAATTGTTTAGGTCAGCCAGTGGCTTAAAGAAATGGTATACTTCACCTGTACTACCTGAACTTCCTTTACTTTAGAGCTAATTACTTATTATCATCCATTCTACACTATTTACTCACAAGTAAATTTGAATAAATTTGTATGTACATAAATGCAATAAAGATTATGAACAATTTGTCATAGTCAAAGTTTATTTTCATAACAATGCGAGTGCAAATTGAATATTATCTTTTTGAGTCTGAGAGAAGACAATCTAAAAAGAAAACATTCTACAATCTTACTTTAAGAGTTTTAGTTTCACAAAGTCATAAAGTTTTATAACACAGTTGGAAAAAATAGTTGTTGGTTGAACACGATACAATAGGTCTGTTCGGGTACTTTCTGCACGAAATATCGTAGGGACCAAATGGGAGAGTGGCCTGGAGCGGCAAATACTTGGTATTATAATTACTCTTGAAACAAATCCTTTGGCATTGAGATCACATCGATTGGATTTAAGTCTGATAGGATGCCCCGGGCCGCTTTCCCGTCTAGCTACGCCACTGTGTTTGCCGTTTGATGTTTAAAAAGTGGGTGAATTTCGTTGATTCCACGTTCGTTTACTTTTTTGTAATTTTATCTCTCTCTGAGAGAAATTCCTTTTCCTATTCCTTGAAATTTCACAATCTATGAATTTTGGTGCAGAAAGTACCCGAACAGACCCAATATATTACAATTTATTGCGTTAAATATACATAATTACATCATTTTTGCATTAATACGGTTTACTGCGGTAAATTCTACCATCCACTCGGCCCCATCCTTACCATCAAACTTTTTTTTTTTTTTTACGACTAAGTTCCCTTGTTCTTTGTAGTCGGCGCTCGGCGTTTGTCATGTCCATAGTACGGATTATTTCATTATTGCAATGAGCATAAAGACGAGTACGAAGTTTTCGTACAACCCCAAAGTTGTATTCCATATGTCCAAGACGGTTTTAGCACTTGCTTATACAGAAGCAGTTTGTTATATACACTTAGCTTTGAGTATCTTCCGAGTAGCCAATGCATTTCTCTTAGTCTGATTTCTAGTTATGATATTTTGCCTCATTTGCGTATGGTATTTGTACCGAGTTAATAGAAATAGGTAAGTGGTTTACCTTTTTGTACGTAAAATTGACATGCGTTGACTTGGTCTCGTTAAGGACGATTCGCCAGGTCTTTGTCCATTCGCATACTTTGTTTAGAGCCCGTTGTAGTTTACCCGTTGATGCTTCGACTGACTCGTCCGTTGCGAGGATAGCCGTATCATCTGCGAACGTTGCTACGACGGTCCCTTCATCTTTTGGCATATCTCTTGTGTAGAGCAGGAACAGCATTGGACCGAGTACGCTTCCTTGCGGAACGCCGGCATGGATTTCCTTGAATTGTGAGTATTCGGTCCCGTGTCTAACACGAAAGAGCCTGTTTTCAAGGTAAGATCCCAGTATTCTACACAATTTTTTCGGTAGAATTAGCCTTAGCTTATACCTTAGACCTTCGTGCCATACCTTATCGAAGGCTTGCGATACGTCGAGGAAAGCGCTAGAACATATCTTTTTCGCTTCTAGAGCTTCTTCAATTTCATTCGTTATACGATACACCTGATCGATTGTGGAATGTTTGACCCGAAAGCCGAACAGATGATCCGGGATCAAGTGTCTTTCTTCAATTACTGGTTGTAATCGTTTAATCAAAAGTTTCTCGAAGACCTTAGATGTTATCGGCAGAAGCGAAATGGGTCTATATGATTTCTTATCGTTTGCACATTTCCCCGGTTTCTGAACCATAATGACTTCGGCGACTTTCCATTGCCTTGGAACATATAAAAGTCTCAAAGAAGCGTTTATAATGTAGAGCAGCTTAACTAACGCCTTTGTTGGTAGCTCCTTCAAAATTTCGCCAGTGATTAATTCATATCCTGGAGAGTTGTTATTTTTCAACCTTCCTATTGTCATTCGAAGTTCGGACAAGGATACGGTCCGGATTACGGATTGTAACCATATAAGATCTATTGACAGCTCAGCGAGCTGCGAATGCCCGAACTGCAACCAAACCATTTTTAGCACATTTATAAACACACTATTAGCCATTTTACTATTCCAAATATTAAACAATTTGAATTTCAATTAGTTTTTGTGAAGAAATTAAAACAAATCGCAGATTTTTCATTTGCTTTTCGCGAACTGTCAAATTTTATTTACATTCCACACATGTAAGACGTCATCCATATTCGCGCAACCAAGGCATTCGCGAGGGTTTAACCTCACAAGTAAAATTCGCAGATTACTGCACTGGGTTAGCCCTAACCTATTAGTCCTCGATTTTTGGAACGTGTCCACTGTGACCAGAAGGGGCATTCGTAGATCCTCCACGAAATTCCGTTGCTTTCCTCACCACCAGTATATGAAAATATATTACAAACTTCATGTTGAAAAAATCAATCCAAATTGCCCCTTCAAAGTAATCATTCCGAATAGCACCCATAGGGACAACCCTTACATCCAATGAATAAAGAAGTAGTGGCTGGTATCTTAGACCCTAACTTCAAACTATCGGCCTCACTAACAGCAGTACCATCTTCCAAGCAGAGCTCTACGCGTTCGAGCTGTGTAATAGAGAATGCATCAGAAGAAACTTCCAAAGATCACACTTTAACATTTTAACAACTAGACAACTAAAGCTTGAGTTAAATTGCATGACAAGCTCTCATTCTGGGACTTACAGTCCTGGTTTAAGACACTCCATGAGATTCATTAAATTTTCTAGGAATAATTAAAGGTAATGCTAAGATGTTAACTGGCTTCCTTGCAGGTCCTTAAACTTATTAGATGATATGTTTGCAATCGCAGAGACCACACACAACATTTAGAACTAATCTACATACGAGTATCTCTGGAATACAGGTGGACACATATATCTGCTGAATCTTTGACTATAGCACGATAAAGCAATATTCTGCCTTCGAGTCTGCTTTTGTATTTATCAGTTATTTATAGCTCTATTGCTAAATCTGCCAGATATCGACTTCCTTTTTTGGTAAAAATGCAACCAAATCATAACTATATGTATGTATGTATGTATATCTTCGAAACATGAATCGGGCAATTGAGATTTACGAATAATCCCGGTATAGTACACAAATCATCAAATTGATTTGCAATCGATTGCAGAACCTAGACAAGAATCTATTCCTGTACGTACCCATCTTCAGCATTGTATTTAGAAGCATTGTTTCAAAAGCAAACTGGTTCCTCCAGCCAACCAACGGATCTAAAAATACATTCTTGATCTTACCTGTAGGCAAGGTCCTGTCTAGCTTTTCAAAACTTCCGATCTCACGTATTTTACTATCAAGCATCTGAAACTTATATAAAATATGTAGAGAGCCTGATACGTCCGAAGAGTATTAATGGTTAGTCATCTATCCCTAGATTAGAAAAGAAGACAACCAATGCCGGACCAAATAGATGGTACATACCAATGAGCTAAGCACTCTCTGAAGATCCTTTTCTGTTTGAGTTTCCTAGATCCTGTTTAGGTGTTAAGCATGTGGATTGGTTAGACCAGATGCTCTTCTTTTATGAACCGACGATTCTTCGGATGAAACATAGTCTAGATTTCCTTCTTGGTGTACATCATAAACCCGACTTCGGAATGTACTGAAAAATTTAGGACATTATTTTCAACTATTCACTGGCTATTTCGTCATACTACTCTTTCCTTGTCCTTTCTTCCATCTCTATCACTGGGTTCATATCATAATTTAATGGACTTCGTCCAAAATGGTGCCGAACATTAATAAAAAAAAAATCGATTTAATTTCATTCTCCAAATTAGTGTTCTACACTACTTAGACTTTGTCCTTCAAAATTATGAACCCCATGACAAAGTCAAGGGTTGAGTAAGTGGAATTACATCATAGATACGAATAATATCATAGTATTTATCAGGCGTATGTTTATGGTGTGCTTTATGAATCATGTTTTATGTTGCACCTGTACCTATAGGACATGTATTGGTTTCGTGAAAAATTTCGAAATCGAAATTTTAATCAATTTTGACACTAGTTTGATGCAGAAGTCGGGGAAGGTGGATCCGCCAATTCCTCGGCCTCGGGTGTGTGGGGTCACACCTCGAGGCAAAATCAGAATTTTATTTCTAACCTCAAAATTAAGGGTATTTTACTTAAAGCCGATTTCACTAACAATGGATTTTTTTCGAAAATGGCTCAAGTTTATAAAATTTCATATTCGGGTTAATTTGGGCAAATGCTATTATCATCAATGGATCCATTATGAACAGCTGTCGTGGAGTATCCTAAAACGAAGATAAATGTCGGTCTGTAGCCTTGTGAGTCCACACTGTTGTGCTCACTCCTGTAGTGCTTTGCTACAATTCAAGAGTGGAATAAGCGACAATTAGACACAACTTGGAAACAGAAGGGCACTTTTAACCATGTGCTCTCTTCAATACTTCACCTAATATGAATATTATTTATTTATTTATTTACTCTTCTTATCCAAAAACTAACGACATAACCGCGTGAAAAATCGTCATCTAATTAGGGTCATAGGAAGTGAGATTTGCTATCTTATGCGTCCATGTCGCCAAAGCCTCGGCAAAGGTCATCAGTGTCTAGCCGCATTCTTCTTCGGTGGGCCGCTAGAAGAGCGTTAAGTTGGGTCTATTAAGCGCTAGAATTTTCTTGGTTTTGACATTGTCATGTTTTGACAAGTTTTCTGGAGATACAGCAAGGTGAGCGTGCGCTCCATACTCTCATTAGATAGTTTAGCGACAGCTTGCTCTATATTGGATTTAACAAGAGCTAAGGGCGGTAGAACAGAGGTAACGACCATTGTCAGGTCCTGTTCGGGTGACTTTCTAAATCGTCCACCCGTTCGTTTCCGTAAACATCGTTGTGTCCTGGAATCCAAAGGAGTGTAACGTCGTGGTCTACAATAAGTGTGTGTGACTTCTTCCCGGCATCTTTTCACCAGTTTTGATTTGACGACTATGGATGAGATGGCTTGAATTAATATGTCGATCATCTTCCTAAAATGGAGTTTCGTAGATTTCGAGTTCAGATGAGTATATGTATGTCAGATCGTACTTCCTTGTCAGTTTTTGACCCGTCCGTGAAAATAGAGATATTATTCGGGTTAATGGCCCTACTGTTTATACAATCTTCTCTTGAGCGGAAAATTTGTAAACGTACACCAAATACGGCATACAAGTATACAATATCCATACGGTACCCTGACACAAACTTCTCAACCATTCCACCATATGTATGTACTCTTTATACGAATGGATGGACCTACTGTAATGGGGTCTCCGAAGTGCAACTTGTGTTTTGAAAAGTTTGGTCGTGACAGTAATACTCTCGAATGTTTGTCAAACGCTCGCAATAGGTGAGGTCGTGAACAAAAACGTTGGTGTCTTGTCGAAGAACCAAACCTCGAACCCCCTATTCAGTAGTCCTACAAACGTACATATGTACATAAATTTCGCCGGGAACAATGCAACTGAAAATTGCTACGTCGATGACACTTTTGCTCTGTCGATTGATTACAATCCCATTGTTGGTCGGGTTTTTCCAAGCGGATCATTCTCGTTAAGGGTCAAACACCTTTGATATCCTTTTCATATCAGTGTAACAAAATGAAAACATGTCAGCTGGTCTATTTTTGATTCTTATATTAATTGCTTATGATTCCGCAAATTGTAAATGACTGTTCAATGAGCCCGAAAGTTGTCTGGCACCTTTTCGAAAGACAAAAGTGTTGAATTGATAAGTAAAAATCGCAAAGAATTCATTGGATATAAATTATCGAAAAACAGTTGTTCAAACTGATCGAAAGACAATAGCGGAGAAGCAATTATTTATGAAACCTGAAAGGTACTTCTCGGAATCTGAAACATGATGACTTAAAAAAACACAATGTAAGTAAAAACTACAAATGTAAGTAACAGATGCTCCTGCATTGATTAAATAAAAATCTTACGGAACAATGCAACGGATTCAAACCTTTATTGCATTAAAAAGCTGTTTGGTTGGTTGGTCTAGCACAGGCGACACATTTTTACTTACTTACTTACGTATGCATATCTTGTTTGCCCTTGTGGATCCTAGGGCCTCTACTACACTTACCGCACATCTTCCAACATTTCTCCAGCTTCCACGACACCTATTATTCTGTGATATGTACTTCTCGGTAGATCCCCTATTCTGCTGTCTGAAATTGCATCACGTACCTTGCGATGGAACTGTCACTTTTTCGAAATACATACGTATATAGTATAACCGATCCACTTCCACTTTAACCGTTGAATAGTGTTGCCAAAAGGTTTTTGACTCGTTCTCTAGTAAACCTGTTCATTTGAGATATGGTTCGGCCAGAAAAACCTTAGAATATTTCGTAAACACCGGTTCACAAACATTTGCAGCTTTTTTGTGATAATGGGGTTCATTTTCCAAATGCTGCACCCATATAACAAAGCGGACTCAACATTGAAGCGGTACAGTCTTAGCTTGGCGTTGTCAATATTTTGAACGACATGACTTCACTTTAGCGATTCGGATTATGACATCTTTGTCGGCTCCTCCATTAACTTAAATAATACTTCCAAGCTATTGGAAACTCCCTACTATCGCAATCTGTTATACAGTAATGTCTAAGTGTTCGAGGTACGATCACCAGACAAAACCTAAAATTTCTTTCACGGCCTCACATCTGCGTCTAACAAACATCTCAAATACGAAATTGCGATTCGGACACGATATTAAACAGCACACTCCTTCCATTAAAACCTGTTTCTGTTAAAACCTTTTTCCAAGTCAATAAATGGTACATGAAGCAGATACCTCTATGAAAATTCTAAAGGTGCAGGCTAATACCATATTGAAGCCCTGACAATTTCGGTTCCCTAAGTACTCCAGATTGTTGATCCGAGTACGATCTCATAAGCTGATCTAATCCTCATTCGAGATCAATTACGAACCGCCCAGACCTTTTACAGGATGTAATTTGGAAATAGTCCTGGGATTGTATATATTCGCTGCTGACTTGTAAAGCCAAGACATTCTTTGAAGCAATTACACTTTTCGTGCTCTGACAATACTCTACTCGGGTTTTCTACAATTGAGGCAGCTGCGATTAGATTATGCGATTTGCCTCGTCTCTGCAGATTCCCATGTACTGTGGTGGTGTTTCTAACGTTTTTCACATCTTTTCAATATTCGTTTATGTTGGTGCACTGTGGGGTTTCGTGGTGTGTCAGTAGAGTGATGCGCAACATGATACGCTGTGAGACCAAATCGCACACCATTTTGATATCAGACCCGGCCTTATTTTTAACGTATAGGCGTCAATTTCTTAGTCACCTGCGGCATATCCTCAAATGAAGGAGAAAACGCTCACGAGATGAGTGTTCTATTTATTTTACTCTACGATTTTCATCAACGACTAGCCAAGGAATTAATACACCTTCGTCAACGCCTTTTTCAAACTTTGGGCTTCTTTTTTGAAGTTGATGTTTTGCAACTCATGTTATTGGTCTTTGGTTCCACATGAGCTTATGATCTATGGTTGCCCTAAGATTCTGAATATCTTTAGGGAGAGTACGAAATTCACTTCACATTTCACACTTTCACACTTAAATCTATTAAGGTCATCTAGAAGGTCATGTATAACAACAGATCGTATAGAATGGAGCAAAGTACTATCCAATCAGTTTTAACAAGATGGTGCAATGATAGAGGATAGAATTCCGAATACCCTTCACCTGAGTTTCAAAAACCACTACACAAAAATCTATCCTATCTTTCTCTCCTTCTTTCCAACTTACGCCATAAAAAGTAGTGTATACTCTTAGGCGTAAGTCAACATCAACCGCTAGCGCGTGTTTCGTCATTATAAGGGTAGTCATAACCCCTTGAGCGCAAGCACATTATAAAAAAAAAAAAAAAATATTTGGCCAACCTATTGGAAAGAGATCTGTGGATGATCGGTTCCCAGTTTTGAGAATGAACACTACATGCCATTCATGAATGGTGGACTAAATCGGACAATATTCGATCACCATATTGAGTAGATAGAGGCTACGACATTTGTGATTCTAGAAACCATTAGTCTTTGCTGTGATCTTTGGATGTTCAAAATTCTTTGATAGTTTCGCAAAAAAGCTGTCCATAACCTTTTTTTTTTTTTTTTGACTTTCCCAACGCCTCCATTTTTTCCATTATAATCGTAATTAATACATATGTATGTATATTTACGTTTTTCAGATCTGTATCAAATCACAATGGCATATGCGTATTGGAAATCTGGTAAAATAGGAGATCAAAGCGTGTTCGACGTATTCTTCCGGAACAATCCTTTCCATGGAGAATTTACCATATTCGCTGGTTTGGATGAATGTCTAAAATTCCTAGACAACTTTCATTACTCAGAAAGTGGTAAGTTATACTAATGAAATGTAATGAAATTTTCCAAAAATATATATCTTTGTTTTCTCTTAAAGATATTGAATACCTAAAGCAAACTCTGCCGGAAGGAATTGAAAATGAATTCTTTGAGTATTTGGCACAACTCACAGCCAAAGAAGTGACACTCTATGCCATAGAAGAAGGTTCAGTAGCGTTTCCACGGTAGGCAAAAATATTATAAACAATTGCATTATTATTATTATTCAACATGTGATAACTAATCTTACAGAGTACCAATTATAAAAGTGGAAGGGCCGCTTATCATAGTGCAATTGTTAGAAACAACACTTTTAACTTTAGTGAATTATGCAAGGTAAAATTTTAACAAACAATTGGTTTAGTAGTTGAGTGTGTTATTAATATGTCTTATTTGTTTGGGTTTTCATAGCTTAATGGCAACAAATGCAGCGCGGTATCGTATGGTAGCCGGTAAACATGTTAAGCTTTTGGAATTCGGTTTGAGAAGAGCACAGGGACCTGATGGAGGATTATCGGCTTCGAAGTATTCTTATATAGGTGAGTAACGTATTTTGTGTTAATAAGAGTTGCTCCTGATAATATATACATATATTTAATAAAATCGTCTCAAAGCTAGAGATATAATGTAAAACTTTATTCAAAAAATGGGACAAGACACTTAAAAGGCTTTTTTTATGACAAATTCAACACCAAGAGGTTTGAATTGTTTTTGCATTGCATTGCGCATTAATGAAATGTAACTTTAAAGTGAATACATAGGTGGTTGATCTCGATTTCCGATTTGAAATTTATTCCCATTACCTTCCACAGGAGTTAAGATCCAATTAATTGGTTCCAAGCAAACTAAGGCAAATGTAATAAAAAGACAACAAATAACCTTCTTAAGAAATCTGTTTCATGTTTCAGTAATTGCCTTCGAAAAACATTTTGAATTAATCGTTCATTTAACACATTTACTGTGTCTTCGTGAACCAGAATCATTATGTACGAACAATTTGCGCAACACCATTTACAACCCATTAGCGAATGTAGATAACTTTGCATGTAATAATCATTCCATTAATTCCTTCTGAAATAGAGTGTTCTGTATTGTTCATACACTCAAGGTCTCCCAGCAGCGCAGTTTTACTTTGCACTGCAGAAAAATTAATCTGCAAATCATTTCTGACTAATCGAATCATTTATGAAATTTCCTAAGGGAAAAAGGTACAGGCAAAAAATGAAAAACTTTCCCCATGAAGTGCTAACATGCGATCATGCGAAACGTTGACACCAGGAACCTCCACCTCCGCTCTGGCAGTAGAGAAACTTTCTACAGCAACAACTTGTATTATGTTTCTTCCCTTTTGGTGCTATTGTTACCAACTTTTCAATGGGTTTAACTTCAAAGGCATGAAAGCATTTCCTTCTTAGCGCTGTTGCAGGACATCACGACTTACCTACTTTGCCAATGAAGCACCGCCGCCGTCAGAAATTCTGGGTTTCCCCCATTCGAGCGAAAGAAGGTTATTTGCAGTGTGTGTGCTTAGTTGTACGCCTGTACCATTCCGTACCTGTGTTATTTTCTAGACCACAACTTTGTTTTGCGATCGTGTTTGCAAATAGACTGCTCACCCTTGCACCCACTAAATTAATTTGTTTCAGCAATTTTCCAAAGGATATACTATACTCCTACTCTGCCACCAGTAGGTGTGAACTGGCAGGTAGTTAGTCATAGGAAATTATCAAATCGATTAAATTTTTCAGAGGCGCAATAAAGCATTGTACACACTATCTTATAAATGAAAATTTATTTTGTTATCAATAAATTGGCGTCATCTTCGTTACTGACCTATTGATTGTACTTCACGTGAATTTAATTAATTGTAAGTTGATTATCATGAAGTGTATTGTTTTTTGCTGTCCATTCCCAATCTTTTTCAATTTGATTGTTGGTTCTGAACGATTATTAAATAAAACTGCTTCCAAGGATAATGACTCTGAGGAGAAAGTCTAATTAATTGAAATGGGTCAACCAAATCAATTAAATTCAGGTTCGTATGTTCAGAAATTGGTTGATGACCTACGAATGGATGAATAAAATAGCTCAACTTTATTCCGGATTTTGGTAGTAGTCAAGAATATTTTCTTGAGCTGATGATTAAGCAGTATAGATATACTATAGTAGAATAACTCATAACCCATGTGTACATACAAGTTCGGCTCTCCCTTACTAAAGAGAGACTGGATTTGGCCTTTAATGTTTTTTTTAGGAGCTGCGATAGACCAGCATATCAGTGTGGTTTCCGCTGATTACTTTATGACGGTGCGACAATAAATGCACTGGTTGTTAGCATTTGTGTTATTAGTAGTACAACAAGTGAGCTTAGGCACTCAATGTTGAGTTTTCTCTTCAGAATTGTTTGCTGTGTGTTTTCATTTGACAGAGCCACAACCAAGAAATGATAGAAGTCGACAATGTTTGATACGTCTTTGTGACAGGGACAAATTTTCAATCGAATGTTTCCAACCAACGAGAGCTCCACACATAGCTACACTGAACTTTTTTCTGTTTGCATGTACATATGTACATACATAAGTGAATGACATTCATTACGATTTGAAATCGCAACTAGTTCACCTGCTGATCTGGTTTTAGTTGTTCCTCACCCAGAAGTCTATAGTATGTGACTGATCCTTAAGTTTATCCTGGAATTTCAAGAGAATAATGAAAAATGTTGCATAAGGTTAGACCATCAACTTGATGGACATGATGGTACATGGTTAGGCGAAACAATTTTTTAATTGTCCAAGGCAATTTTAATGTCTAGCTTTCTGGTACATCCAGTTTTAGTGCAAAATTCCTAGATAAAGGTCTCTTATATGGACTGTACTAGATATCTTGCATGGCAGTGTGCGTTACCCTTGATTCTTGTACTGCCACTTGAGTCTAAGTATGTACTTGCATTTTAAGATCTACACATTTAACCATTTCTACAAATACGGAACAAGTTGACAATGCAGAAAATGGCAGTCATATGAACGGAGAATTTTGTGTTATATTTTCGAGTCCCTTGAATACACTGAATTGCCCTCATTTCTTAATGCCGATGTCATTTGATGTACTTGTCTAAGAAAGCTGAAGAGTTTTGTAAATGAAGGTTAAGACGTTTGGTCCGTTCGAACATTGTAGTTGACAAATCTAAAGGAATCCAAGCAATGCACCAGCTTCTGGAACATCGACAATCTACTGATTTCATCTAAGGTCGGCGCTTACATTCATCTCCGCTGTAGAGACTTAAATGAATGAATTTATTAGATTGAAACAGGGTCAGTGGTAGTACAGAGCCCTGAGGTACACCAGTATTAGTAGGTTAAAGTATTAACTTTCAGTATTTATATTTTACGATTATTTCAAAAGTCCAAGCAATTGATTTTGAAAATAAAATACCAACAACATAAGCAATGAGATTTTAAACAAGGCAATAGATAAGAAGGGCATCTACTCTGCACTCTCCTTGTTGAACGCTGTTGTCTGAAGGTAAGGTCATGAAGAGCATGATGAATTAATGATTTTGATATGGTGTTTTGCAGTAAAAAAATAAACGGCCATTTCTATCAAAAGAACAGCAAAATCCTCTTCCCACGTTTTATTAAAAATTGTGGAATGTGAGTCAACAATTATATTGTCTGTTTCCATGAAATATAACTTGAATTACTTCTCTAAAAGGATTGTGTACCTACCTAAATTCGAATTGTAACTTACTACCGGTCGTACTGTGCTTACTCTGAACTTATCATTTTGGTGAAAAACACTTATCACTTACACATTTTCTGTTTGGTAAGACAGACGAATACCAGTTTGTTTTGTTTTTTCTGTTAATATAAAAATCTATCAAATATAACGATATACGGTAAGAGGTTGGAGAAACATCGCCATTTATTCCTTCGAATACATTCGTTCACCCAATCATGACTCTCACATTGCTCTTTTTACTGACATTTATGGCCATTACTCCAAACACAGAAAACATTTGCATATATTTTATTGTCCTCGCTTTGTTCTGTGTGGTATCTATCACCTACAAATCGTGCATAATCAATTTGTTTGTTTTTTTTCTTCTTTCTGTTCTAATCGGTTGAACAAAAATCAAAATCACACACTCGCATGTCAGTGATTACATGACTGTCAATCGTTTTCTATTAGAATTGACAATGTATCCATGTATGTGCATATATTTAAATACTCAAGGTGACTCTGACACTTGGAGTGGCACTATCAAAGACCTAGAACAACAGCACTAACGTATCCATGGGCGTGTATTGACTGGATTAACCTTGATCTTCTTTATTCTTTCGTTTCGTGTTACGTGCTGCTCTCATATAAATACAAATTCCAATGGCAAATCGTTACCACATTGCATCGATATTAATAGCACCGACACTTCACACTACCAAGGTTAGACTGATAATATGCAAATCACATTGATATTCCCAATATTGGTCAGTGATTAAAGTGTAATCGCAATCCACTCTCGTGTCTGACACCTACCTACATATAACTTGCCATATTGTAGTTCTACGAGTGTCAGGGTTTCATGACTAAATGCAATTTGATTGTATCACAAAATCAATGCCATGCCCCTTCCCCATAGAAAACACAAACCATCACCGAATAAATAAACTGTAAATAAATCATAATTTCCTTGTTCTCTTTCTCTGTTTCACAGGTGGATTTGACGGCACGTCAAATGTCCTAGCTGGGAAATTATTTAATATACCCGTAAAGGGAACTCATGCTCACGCCTACATAACGTCATTCACCGGAATAGACGAACTCAAGACACGACTTCTGGCACACAAGACAGATGGTAATATAGTATATGTGCACATCATACATAAATGTCGGTCTCTAACATTTTTTTCTTTCTTTTAGGTGTAAAAGGCGATCTATTGGAGCGTGCTGTCGAGCACAGAAAGCTACTCTCTGAAGTACTTGACATCTCCACTGAGGAGTCCAGTGAAGGAGAACTAGCTGCAATGGTGTCATATGCGATTGCATTCCCAGATGGATTTATGGCCTTAGTCGACACGTATGATGTTAAGAGGTATTTCGCTTCTAGGCAAAATCTCTCGGATACCATCTTTCACATATCATAGCCACACATTAAGATTATCTACACAGATTTATGCACTTTTGTGTAAAAGTAAAAAAAAAAAAAAAGAGAAAAACAGATAAACGAGTGCAATGAATGAGTGTAAATGATAACCGAACATAGTGTGTTAAAAGTGTGCGTTTTCTGATTTCGTCCCGTTTTGCTATTTGCTGCGTTTTTTAGGAACTTTAACTTAGTTTTTATTTTTTTTAAATATATTTTTTTTATTTATATAGAAATAAGGGGATTTGTTCAATTGTAGCTTACATATCTTATTCATCTATTGTATCGTTGATTCAACTATTTAATGTTCTAAGTATGAACGTTCTGAGGGTCTTTATCGAAGGTTTGATCTATATTCATTTACAATGTTTACTGTGATTTTCTTAAGTATTCCTACTTTTACTTCGCCAAGCCTCATTAGCCAATACGATCTATCTATTGAGCCTATACACTTTTGTTTGCATTCAAAACTCTTAAAGTCAGAATAATGACCTCTCCACATATTGTTTTACAAAATTCTGCTGATTATGTCATTAAGATGTCACACAGATATTTAACTGATCTAGTACTTACGCATTATCTTTTCCACAAACACTCTCCATCGTCCATCGTGCATAGAGGAATAAGTTTAATCGTTTAATCGATACTAAACGTGACGTGCTAAGGCGTACTAATACGCCTGCATCCTTGAAATCAGTAAACATATAATGGGCGCTGAGTATTTTCGAGTCTTATTAAAACAATTAACTGATTGAGGCTAATAAGCTCGTCAATCAGAGTATTATGCATCAAGTACATCGAGATGTTGCTGGAAAGCACTATCAAATCTCACACCCAACGAAATGCTCTCTATATTAGACTACATTTAGAAAATCTAATATAGAGATATTTAATGATTCCTTATTAAATGTCGAATATGGATTGAATGCCTGCGCAGCAAACAGTAAATATCATTCGCAATTGTATCGTAGATGATGTTTTGCAATAAAATTGTATGGCATTCTGTAATATGGAAAGAAATGTTTACAATGTTAGAAATGTGTGAGAATATTTATATATGTATAAATGGAACTCCTCTCAAATTATTCACCAAGTCGAAATCTATGAAAATAACTAAAAGTCCCACATAAAGTCCCATACATAAGGCCTCGAACAATTACAGGTCACACTTTATCTATGCTCATGGTTTTATTCAACATCTTTAATCATTAAGCTAAATTCATCATTAGGATTCTTTAGAGCTTGGTCTTCTCCCGCCAATTTATCAAATCTATTGTGGTTCCAAAGGAATAACACAAAAGAGGTTTAGGCATTGAACCCCTATACGAAGATTTAAAAGGCTCATATTTCCATATTCTTTCCTTATGTTTTGAACAATGTAGATACTACCAACTTAATGTCAAAGGTATTCCATTCCATGAGGGTCTAATATTTTCCTGAAAAGAAAATAAAAATTCTTAGGCATACATAGCTTGTATTTTTTGTTTTACATCGAATCTGCTGCTTTTGTTGTGTAATATATAATAAATTAATTGAATTTATAAGAAATCCCTCATTAATACATATTGACAAGGACATCCCTATTGTGTACATCAATTTTCAGTGAGCATATTGAAAAATGTTTGTAACCACAACCCCTATCGAATTAATTCATTACCGAACTGATTGCAGATTAAATCGAACATCCAAACAACAACAACTAACACTATCTATGTCTATTTTAGCAGCCACATTATAAATAGCTCAAATAAAACACCTGCGAAGGCAACCACTACACTAGGTCAGCCCATAAATGGAACAGCCGTAACAACAACACCGAATAAATTATCTAATGGAAATACCATTAATGGACATTCCAATCTCAATGGACAAAGTTCTTTTACCAATGATCCAACTAACTCCCCGAATAATAATTCAAAGGTCTATAGAAGTGGACTAATTCCAGAGCCAAAAGAAACCATAACGAACGGTGTTAAGAATGGGTTGAGAAATTCTTCTCCATCGATTGTCGAAATAAATGCATATCTGCCAAAATATGTCGAGAAGTCATTCAGGTAATTTTAGGCAAGCGCTTCCGATTAGTACCTTACCTTAGCAATAAGTATCCATATCTACATCTATATATATTTTTTTTGTTTTTGTTCCAAAAAATAAAAAAAAACATGTGCATGACTGGGGTTTTGTTCCAAAACAATTTTTTTTTCTTTTCATTTTGATACTGTTGACTGTCTTAAAGAAAAAAAAAGAAATAATTTTGATTTTTTTTGCATATTTTCATGTGGTTTTGTGTATACTACTAATTGGTTTTGTTAAATTAAAAAAAAAAAAAAAAAAAAAAGTAAATAAAACATTGTAAGGTGTATCATACACAAATTGGCAAGCGGCAAATCGAACTTTGACAAAACAAAAAACTAAGGAACGATGCCTTCACACACGTCAATGCTTTCACAAAACGAGGTGATAATACATCTTATTTTTTTATTTAATATTTATTTTAATTTTATTATATATCATTTATTTTTTGTTTTAATTTTTTCTTTTGATATTTGTAAAAACAAAAACACTCTACATGAAGAGTTTTTCAAAATTGTTATAAGAATTTACAGAATGTGAATCTTAAGGCTTGTCCACACCAAACAAAAACATTATAAAAACATTTCCTAAATGTTTCTGAAACGTTTTCGCAATGTTTTGAAATACATATTTGCATGTTTGTCATTTGTTCCGAAGTTTAAGTTCTTAAGAAAATGTCTTCAATACAGGATCTTATTTTTTCTGATGTTGGAAAACGAACAAAGGAATATTTTTCTCTGCAGCTTCTATCCCTAATATTGTCTGTAAAATTTTTTTTTAAAGTCATTTAATTTTTTTTTTTTGAATTACCTCTTTATCACAGTTCAACTGGAAGGCAATGTCAACAATCCACAAATTTATTAATTCGACAATTTTTTCATGACATCACACTTTAAATTAGGCTATCCAGCACCAAGGAGAGAAAGAAAAATATTTAATTTTTTTACTTCACATTTGTAAAACGTTTCGCGAACGAACTTCCACAAAAAAAACAAAAAAAAACCATTTAGGAAAAATTTTAAAAACGTTTTCAGTTTCATTTTATTTTTTATCAATCTAGGTACGATATTACAACCAACAGACGTATTACATATTTTGGAAATGTTTCCGGAACATTTTTGTTTTTTTGAAATGTTTCTGATGCATTTTAAACCGTTTTCAAAACGTTTCTGAAATGTTTTCATAAATGTTTGTTTGGTGTGGACAAGCCTTTATATCCATGAATAGGATATTTTTTGCGAATTGTTCTGGTAGAAAAGAACTAAATAATTTGTATATTAATGAAATGTAATCTTTGTTCATTTAAAACAATTAACCACCGAATTCTGAAGCATGTTTCGACACTTGGCGAAAAAAAATGGCCTTATAACTCTACCTTATAACTAAAAAAAGGGCCTCATCACTCACAAGATAGTTGGACATATATATGAAGATCCTTGAAATTCCCTGCTTTTGGAATTTTCGGACCCAACTACAAATTATCTGCGACATTACGATACTCTGCTTATAATTTCCAATTAAAGATTTTTGTTATCGACCTCTGTGCCAGAGAGTGTATCAGCAGAAAGCTCAAGTCTAAGTTGGTTTAGAACTGCCTTTAAACCCATTGTCACAGGACAATGAACTTACTTATTTAACGGGCTCCCGACTCTCTTCGATCCCGGGCACGCTGGTTCCAGTTGTCCAGACCTTTATACTTAAGAGGGAGGTTCGGTTTTCCTTGTCGTCTCGAACTTGGCGGCTGTGATTCGAAGATCCTCTTTGCTCGAGCATTATTGTCCATTCGCTCGATGTGGCCGAGCCAGTGTAGTCGACGTGTTTTGGCTTTTTGAAGTACATCCACTCTTGGTACAGTTCATAGAGTTCGCGGTTGTAACTTCTTCTCCATTCGCCCTCCTCGCATGTGACCGAATACCCAACGAAGAATTTTTCTTTCACTCGACTACATACAGCAGAACTGGCAGGATAAAAGTTTTGTAGAGCATACATTTCGTCTTCTGAGTTAGGAGTTTTGTTTCGCCAAACCGAAGTAGCAGGGGTTTCCTAGGGTAAGTCTTCGTCGAATCTCCACTAAGGTGTCATTCGTGGAGTTGATATTTACCTTCCTAGTTCACACCTGGGCACTATCTGTTCCAGCATAAGATTAAAGAAGTCACATGATAGCGCACTCGTTGCCGAAATCCGGTGCATGTTTGGAATAGTTCAGAGGAACTGTTTCCGAATTGTACATTGCATCGCGTGTTTTCTAGCGTCACGCCGCACAGCTAGATGGCTTTCCTAAAAACCATCCGAAAGTTGTTTCTATCGCGAGACTCTTCGATATCCTTGAGCTGGGAGACTACGTGGGCCCTTTTTTTCTTACGCAGGATCTTCTTCTCCTCCCTTCTTCTGGCTTGATACTCTTCTTTCACTGCCCTTGTTTTGCGCTGCAGCGCTTACATATGTGCATTTTCTGTCACCTTTTTCCGACGCACGCATTCATCATCATACCAAGGGCTCTTTTTGGGTGGTGGCTGGTAGCCTATGGTGGTCTCTGCTACCCCTTTGATGATGTCGCGATACTGGTTCCACAGAGTGCACATATTATGCTGATGTTTTGAAATGTTGCCTTGATGCGGATCGCAGCCAGGCGATCGCTGATCGGCTTAAAGTCATTTCGTAGCCGATTTCCCACCACGAATCCGCATCCTAACATGTGCAGTCTTTTGTGAAAGCTGTAATAAATGTCGCAATTTTTCCATTTGTGTATACCTGATCCTATCCATCGTATCTCCTGAATCGTGGTAATATCTGCCTTGTACCGCGTGAGGACAGATTCAAGTTTTTGAATAACACCAGGGGTGTACAGTGGACGTTCCGGGTCGTGGTATCAATTGAGGGGGTCCATAATCCGAGGCTTGTGTCTTTCTCATAACTATATTTTTTTTTACGTGGTAAGGAACTTACCCCGACAGCACAACCCCCAACCTGGAGGGCCAGTTTCATTTTTTGAAAGCTCTAGGACGAGGGGTCGGTTTTAAACCAATGTCAGTAACCCGCTTCGGGGATGTGAGCGCTGCCTTTGGCCCAATAAGGGCTCATCCGCCACCATCTCTTTTCTAAAAATCTGGCTTATTCTTGTAAATCTTTATCGGCCTGAGCTCCGAATATGTCGAAGTAGCCCAGATAAAGTGTTGTGCTTCCGTTTGAAGCTGATACGCCACCGTTGATTCCATCCAGAGAGTTAGTTCGCTGTCGTATTTATAGTGCTGCTATTTTTTCTTGTTCAACACTCGCGTTTATAAGTTCAACAAGTCGGGTCCGGATGGACACCAACTAGTACCCGATGGCTACCACTAGGAGGTAAAATAAGCACAATTGATGAGCAGCAACAATCACAGCACTGGACGTCGCCAGGTTGACGCCAGTCAGTGCCTACCTTATTCCTACAGCATACAGCCGATCGCACGTAGTGTAAAGTGACAATACTTTCAGGTGGATCTCTAATCCTTCCTTTAAAGATCCAAGGCAATATCAATCGACTCCTCCACAAAACAAGGTTCACCCTAAGTTATTATATTATTTGAATACTATTGTTTTAAGAGGCCCGGACTGGAGCACAACTGGTATAATTCAAAATTTTATGAACAGACCAAAACCTACTAACCTTGGCAACTAGTAGCTCTGCTCTGGCGATTCATGTATTTAGATAATATATGACACATCATACTAGTACTATACCCTTATGTAAGATATACAGTAATTGATAAGGTTAGGTTTACTCAAATCCAATAAATATTTTAAATTCTTTTGAAACATTCCAATCGTATCAGTTTGTATTTTATTGTTTTTCTTATAGTTCCAGCAATAATTCGTATAACTCATTTTATGTGGTGCATTATTGTTATGGTAATTATTAATTTTGTTTTGTGTGCAATTAACAAAATACTTTATGTTTGATTGGTTTATTAAAAATTTATTTCTTGTGATGTTTTGTATGATTTTTTAAGATTTTTTTTCATTATTATTATTTTTATTAAAACAAAATCCTATTTAACAAAATGACTTCCCGGCACAATTTTGGCAGAGGTATGTAATAAAGAAAAATACATTTATAAACATTTATTTACAAATAAAAGAAAATTCCATTTCATATATATTTTTTTTTTCTTAACAAATTGTTGATTTATATATTATGATTTTTATTTTTTATTTTTTAAATGTTATTGTTTGAAAGTTCAAATTGCTTACTTGTCTTCGTCCTAATCTTGTCACATGTTCGTATGGTATTTCTATAAAGTATATATATATCTAGATCTCACATAATATTAGAATATTCATTATAAATTCGTATTAATTTTTGATTTTATGTTTAAGAAAGAAATGATTGTGGTTTTTCATGTCCATAGTTTTCTCACTCATTCATTCTAATTTTTTATTTTTTTTTTTTAATTTGACTATCAAATCTTTGTCCGAGAGAGCACACTGCATGGCTTAATTGGCCCTTAGAAAGGACCTTTTGAAAAAAAAAAAACATTAGACATTTAATGCACTTAGATTTAAATAATTATTTTATCATTAAATTTGATACTATTTTGAAGGTATTTTAATATTTATCATTAAAATATATTGTGACAATGGTTAATGCAATTAAAAAAAGTAAAAAAAAACTGCTTTACACTTACTTACATACACGCCAGCAATGATTTATTTAAAACAACAAAAAAAAAGTTAACCCCCAGGCTGGAGAGGACAGTAAAATTCATGAATTTCTTTCAATGTCATTAATCTTGGGATATACAGGATGGTTATAAAAATATGGGTTGCTATAACGATTGCTGGAATTTTGAGTACTCGAGTACGAAATTCAATAATCCTACCCCTGTAGTGCACGTATTAGCTATTTATCTTTCAGTTTAGATACTTTTTAAAAAAGGCTTACTTACTTACTTAGGTGGCGCTACAGTTCGGTGTGAACATGGGCCTCCACTAACAAGCCTTTCCAGTTAGCCCGGTCCTTAGCTAACTGCCTCCAGTTGCGCACTCCAAGTTTGTTGAGGTCCACTTCTACTTGTGCGCGTCACCTAAGGCGAAGTCTTCCTCTACTGAGTTGTCCCTCCGGGTTCGATTCGAAGACTCTATGGGTCGGAGCATTTCCATTCTACATGTCACGAGTTGATTAAATCCGTAGAAAGCAATAAGCTCACACTGAGGGTGTCCAAAAATGTTGATATCGTTCACGTATCTGGTCACAGGATTTAGCTTAGTGTGAACATTTGGTCTATTGTCTATTTACTGGGCTAAATACATTGACATAATACACTGAATAGGAGGGAGGAGGGTTTATTTAACGTGATTTACAATTGCCTGCGTTTTGACCACTGCTCTGCATATGTAAATGTCCCCATCGCTATCTTTGGCTTTCTTGTAAAATATCCTTCTTGGAATTTGTTTCTCTTGTGCTGCATTTTCTCTGCAGTGTTTCTTCTGTAACGTATTTCTTTTGCACTCAATGATGACTAATTTTGATGTATGTATCATTGTCTTACTGAAGAAGCACTTCGTTAAGAATCACTTTGGTACTACTCACGGAATTCAGTTCGGCCTCATACTTTTTTTAATATGCAAAACCTCTGCAAATCCCTGATTCAACAAAGTGGAATTATTATTCACTGTCTGGTGTGCAATAATTTTACTCCATAAAAGTGAAATTGTTTCCCACCAAATGTAGACTAAATTCCCTGGTGCTAGAGTTTATTAATACCCCAATCAAAATGCAGGAAATGAAAAACTGTTATAGCATAACGAGTATTGTTAAAAAAAAAAATGTTGAAGACGTGGAATGACTGGCTATTTCGCTGGAAGTCGATTAACTCTGCTATACTTCTGCCTCCTACTAGTCCTTCTATCTAACATGTGTAAGGTGGTCTAACGTGCACCAGACTCAAACTTGGGGTAGATGTATTACTGTCTAGAGAACTTCTTCAAAATAAAATCGAGCAAAACTATTCGCAAATCCCAGCAACTGTAGGGATATTACAAACATTCTTCGAAATGCATTAAAGTGCATCTTACAAAATGTCCATGTACATATATATTGCGATATAAAAACGACGTCCAGCTAGTCCACAGTACATGATTATAAGTCTGCCTATTTTATTAGCAATTAGTACACTAATTTCAGTTGAAGATCCCATTTTCTGCCGAAAGCCGAGATATCCTCTTTCGATTTGGAGTCTACATAGTAGACTGCAGATGTGTGTTTGCGAATTTATTTTAAAATCTGGGACCAATAGTAGTGGAACTTTTGCTGAAAGTTTACGACTCAAAACTGCACATACATACAAACCGCATAAATCACAAAGCCCACTTTTAATATATAATAATAATAATATCTCTTTGTCGAAGGACCAGCTTAATTTTAGACGCTTTACTGTCCGCACTATCAATCTGTATTGTATTTTTAATACCGAATTAGTAATAGCCTCCTTGTATTGTAAAATTGCGTATATTTCAGTCAATCTCTCTTAATAATTTTAGTTAAATATAGTTGATGCTCTTTCCAGCAGCAACATTTAGGACCACTTCTCAACTATCGCTCATGCGCACCAAACCTTAATACTGTCCTTTTAAGCCTGTGGATAGAATGAAGAAATAAATAGTATTCTGCTGTCACAATTAATCAGTTTCGTACACGTTTAATGCAATAGTCTACCTTTTTTTCCTCCAAATTTAATTAAATTTCTACTGCAGTATCCTTGCAAATTAAAATCCAACAAAATTTAAAATACATTTTTTTAGGAGTGGATTACTTAATTTCTGCGCCGTGGCACTAGCCCTAAACGATCTTGGTTACAGGGCAATCGGCATTCGTATTGATTCTGGTGATTTAGCATATTTATCATGTTTTTCACGGCAAACATTTGGAAAGGTGGCAGATCGTTTCAAAATTCCCTGGTTTAATACACTACAAATTGTTGCATCAAATGATATTAATGAGGAGACGATTTTATCACTAAACGAACAAGGGCACAAGATTGATTGCTTTGGAATCGGAACTCATTTGGGTATGTTCAAATTTGAATTAAGTTTGGAAAGAATTTTGTTAATGTTTTTTTTTTTTGTATGTATTTCATTTTATTTTAGTAACTTGTCAAAGACAGCCAGCACTGGGATGTGTCTATAAATTAGTTGAGATCAATCAACAGCCGCGTATTAAGTTAAGTCAAGATGTGGAGAAAGTTACAATGCCGGGAAATAAAAGCGCTTACAGGTACATATTATGTGCATATGTATATGCACAAAACATACCTTAAACTTTTTAGCCTTGATATTGTGAAAAGAAAAAGTTTGAACAGGTTGATTATAAATGAATAAACAGCCATGCAAATGTCCTGTCGTTGTTCCGATCACACCACACTATGTGATAAATATCACACAGACACATTTTGCAAAGTTCTTGCAAGTCCGATTTGTTGCACAATTCCATCGGATCGCGTGGTTATTTATGGAACTGTCGCCTTTCGAAATGTTTGAAGAAAACCACTCCCATTCGCACTGTCAGATGATTATTCCTATTGATTACTGACCGTTCTCTGATTGGAGATATGCTTGGGCCAGAAAATCAATTTGCTTAGGTCAAATTTCTAATGTTTACTAAAATCAAATCGATTATTATTCCGTTACAGATTATATAGTGCCGATGGGCATGCTCTAATCGACCTCTTGCAAAAAGTCTCAGAACCAGCACCAGAGGTTGGACAAAAAGTTCTCTGTCGTCACCCATTCCAGGAGTCAAAGCGTGCTTACGTAATTCCATCTAAAGTGAAACCTCTTTTCAAGCTTTATTGGAAGAATGGAAAAATAACGCAGCAACTACCAACTTTAGAGAAAGTTCGTGAAAAAGTACAAAGATCACTAAAAACTCTCCGAAATGACCACAAGCGAACACTGAACCCAACACCATACAAGGTAACCAATACATACTGTTTACATGATTTTAATTTTTATATTTCTTTTTTGTTTTACCTTACCAGGTCGCTGTCAGTGATAATCTTTACAACTTCATACACGATTTGTGGCTACAAAACGCTCCCATTGGTGAGCTATCATGATCTATATAAGCTGTGGTCATGTTTGCGCAGTTGCAACCAGCTCACAGAATGTTGTTTTTTTTTTAGCCGTTTAGCCGGCCTAAACAAGAAAAAAGAATTTTCTTATTTATAATTGTAATTTAGGATAAAAAGTTGACTTTCAAATAATTGTAATTGAGCAGCAAGAATTTGGGTAAGGCAGATGGAATTAAAAACGAATGGGTAAAACACAAAAATTAGGCCTAATGAGCGTGCACATACCTCTCTAGTAAAATGTGCACCTTTGTCCGTATTTTTTAAATAATTTTACATGGGCAACGCAAAAAAGTCGTGATTTCTAATAATTATGATTTGCGCCTTCGTAGCAAGACTATCAAAATTATTTGTTGAATCTCACTCGTTAGTTCACTCATATACTATAATGAAATCACGATTATTTTGTTAGCGGTAATGTACGCACGCTAAGCCTTACAATATCATGTTAAGCTTAACTTTATACTTATATTATATAAAAAATATATTTTTTTTTCCATTTACTAGATTAAGATTAAAGACTACAAGTTAATATAAACAAAAGACGAAATGCAAATGCACAATGATTATCATGTTCATCAATACTATTGTCACCTTTAAAGAATGAAGAAAAAACAAATAGTAAACAATAAAAACACAACATAACCGAACAAAACACAGTATAAACACTTTTTTCATGAATGTATGCTGCCTTAACTGTGAGTTGCTTTTGTGAGGGATTTTTGAAGGCAAAGGCAGAGATTGTTTTTTTTTTTATATAAACATACCAATACACTCCTTGAAGAAATAACAACACCATAACCATTGATGTAATAGGTTTATAACACGTTTTGATTATATCAACGCAACTTACCATTTAGTAATAAATTTGTACACAATATTCATACGTGCAATCACATTGAAACCTCAATCCCAAAAATTGAACAAAACAAACATGGATAAGTACGATACACAGGTGTATATATACTTAGCACCATTTCTACTACTTGATAGTGACAACCTTAAATACGGTATGCAGCGTAATCATTTCATACTCGAGTCTAGGAATCAAGAGCAGGAGCATTTCTGTGAATTCGCTGGAAATGTCTTTAGCAAACAAATTCGCAAGCTTTGAAATTTTTCACCAACATCCACCTCTTAAAAGAACTTAGTTTATTTTCTCTATGTGCACAAAGAACACTTTGTCCTAGCTTCCTACTTCTTGTTTATACATATATAGTAGAACAGCGCTTTACACCCTATCAGGCAGCGTTGTTCTTTGTTCCGATTTATACGATTTTTTCCCCGATTTTGAAAGATTTTGCCGAAATCCTGACCAAAACCTTGAAGTCAAAATTGAAATTCATGATGGGATTTTATGAAACTGTGCATTTCTTTGTTGGTTGGGATTAATCTGCATTTCTTACAAATTCCATAAAGACTAACAAGAAATACTTTTGTTGGTGTTCCCAGTTGTTTAACCACACCTTCGCAATTAGCAGTCATATACTTTATCGATTAGATTGTTCGCAATTTATTACAATGCTTTACATCTGCTAGCGAATCGAGAAAACTAGGTGTTGAACTATCTTCGTATCTGGAATCGATCGATATTGGTGTTTTCTGTACAATTCACGGGGTCAGCCCAATAAACGAATTCTCTTGAACATATCTGGCTTTAACACCAATTCACAATAGGGACTTTCATTGATTCCGCTCTGTGTTACGAAAGAAGAGCTGGAGAAGATATAGGCTGAAAATTATGTCTCCCAAATCTGTCTACCATTATCTGTAGCTGCAGTAATTTTTACATTGTATTGTTCCAGCTCTAGGTAGGCATATTTTTGGTTGTAGAAAACTTGAACACATCTAATCGCCCCTTCTATCTGCCTCTGGCCCTTTTAATATACCTCGTGTACTGGAGGAATAGTTAACCCACATTGCAAAGGTCCAAACATATAAATTCAGCTTTTATTAGGATATTAGAATAAATTAATAAAAGTCATCACACATCAGTGTACCTTCGTCACAAATTCTTCTGTACCCTAGGGTTCTGTCCTCAAGTCGAATCGTTTTTTTGGAACCATTTCTTTTCTCTTCTTTCACTCTATCACTTAGAGGAGGTATACATATATCTTGGCTGCCATATTGTTGCGTCCTATGCAACATGCGACCACAGCAAAAAATGTATTTTAACAGCATATTCATCTCTAATATGTATATTGTTTATAGGAAAAGAAAAACGCCCAATTGCCACATTGTACTAATTGTGCAACAGCAAGTAAACAAAAAATATGGTCAATTCGACATTGGAAAAATCAAATCTCTGTCAATCCGAGTAGTGAGGTGCTTTTCGAACATGTGAGCCTTGTATTTTAAGAGCTTAACCTTTTTATTTACAGAATATCAAGCTCGAAGTTAGTGAAGAAAAGAAAAATTGAATCGTATGATTTAACTCAAGAATCTATTTGATAATTGAATTGTAAGAGAATGAGCATGTGACGACATATATCGAACACATTTGTACATATTTGCTGAAATAAAAAATGAAAAATAACAAGAATTATGGTGTGACTCATGTTTTACCACTGCAGGCCCTTAGATCATTCTATTACTTGCTCTGTATGATAATATTGGAAGTAGGTGAGGGTACCAGAGAGTTTAGTGCAGGTTTCTATCAATGGTTAGTCCGTGGAACTACTAAGCGAGAGTTTGAGGTTCGATATCATCAAAGTTTTTATTTCCTATCCTAAGTTTGATGTACCCCATTAAATATTCGATCGATGGTATCAATAGCGAAGACACACTTTTTGCTTCCGTTTTCATTAAAAAAACAATTTTGATTAAATTTTTCATGTAACATCCTCAAACGTTAGAAGTTATCGTTGTAGTTCGTGAAAAAAAAATGCTGTATGCTACGCCCACTTTATTAGGGCTACATGGAAAGGGGGAAAACTTTCTGTATATTTTTTTAACTGTCTTAACTCGCGAAGGTCTGACAAACATTGAGGAGTAGAACTCTCATGAAAAATCTTTTCAAACTAAAATTTCTCCTAAATAGCAGCCGCCATCCATTCGTGTGGAGAATTTGAAACACACAGTAAGAAACCAGGCCCTAGATCACCTCCGTACCTGTCGCGCCAACTACTTGTATCTTTTTTTTTTGTGGATCAATGGTTGGGTATTAAAATCCTTAGATACTGAAATATAGTTAGCATATTGGCACACCATCTACATATTTTGTTCAAGAAACATCTTTTAAACGATGTCTTTATGGCAACTCTTATAAAGAAGCTCGTCAAGGTCACTTTCCAAGTCTGAGTTGTTCGTTTTTCTTGTCTACCTACGCATTTGACCTCGCCAACCCAGTGACCATCGAGCTTTTTAGAATAGTACAGCGATGTCAAAATACCATTGCTAAGATATGCTGACCACTATGTTAACGCACCGTGGTATGTGTTGATGATCTTCCACATTTCACTTCACTTCGGAAAGATGCACTATTAAGTGGTTTACTCAAAATCAAGAAACGTTCTTCACTTCAGAAAGTTAATAATTCTTTCCGATTAAAAGGCACATAAGCAGACCCTTATGCGGATGTATATATCTGCATGATTACAAAATTGGATGTAGTTCGACTAATCGCAATGTAATTTTGATGACGAACCTACTTATTTCTCTGCCATCTGTGCTATTCCGATTAATATATCTTGACATTTTAGATAGCCACATACAGCCATCGCAAACAAGCTTTATTACCATTAATTACGTTGTTTATAATCAATCACCAAACATAGCAATAGGTTTTCTATTTTGTTAAATCACTGATGCAAAACATCAATTGCAAAGACACTATAAAATAAAATAAAAAAAAAAAAACATTGTGCTTAATTTTAACCACTGGTTGTATGTAAGTTTTATTTTTTTTTATTCTTTATATAAGAATGTATATGTACATATATATATATATATTTTTTTTACTTAATCACTTTATTTATACTCGTGTTCTATATCTTATTTGGCTGGCTTTATTTTGGTGATTTCAGGAAGAACATTTTGTTTTTAGTCATTTATTATTTTTTGGTAGATTTAAGGAAATATGTTTATACATATAATAAATTGTTAATGAAAAAAATAATAATATTTTAGAATTATATAATAAAACTTTAATTTGTGCAAGAGTTCATGTGGCACAAAGTATGCATTAAGTGACTGTGGTAAATAAAGTTTACACTATATGCAAATAAATATGTAATTCATGTTTTATTTTTAGAAAAAAGGCTGCCGCCTATTTTGGATCATCTTGAACATACTCGTATTATATGACAAGCTTTCTTGAAAATAGAATTTCATTTTTTATATTTTTTATAATGAGATTATAATCACTGAAAACTTTTCATGCCAATAGTCTTTTTGCTTTTTGAAAAGCATATAAGTATGTACCAAGGGGAGTATTATCTCCACTCCTATGGAATCTAGTGCTCAACGAAGACCGTCTGAAAATAGAGAAAACTGGATGCAAGGTTATCGCCTTTCAGATGACGTCGCTAAACTAGTAACAGGAAACTACCCGCAGCCACTGAGCGATGGCAGTCTGCTCTCAATAAAATAACAATCTTGACTGAAAGCTGTGACCTCTCCTTTAATTTGACGAAGACAGGGCTGGTCTTGTTTACAAGAAAACAGAAACTCTCTCAGTTTAATCCCACAAAGCTAAGAGGCAACCCTCTTATCCTCTCAAATAGTGCAGTTACCGCTTTGGAGAGAAAACATAGTCGAAGGGGACAGGAAATCCCTGGCTTCCTTATGTATATGGTAGTAGATTACACTTGGGACCTACAACCAAACATTATACGCTGGTTATACACTTCGGTAATAAAATCGATCCTTTTGTCTGGAAACTGAGGAAACCCTATGGGATATAATACAAAGGGAACTTAATATAACTCGAGAATGGTGTTTGACGGCTGGGCTAAGCCTTAATCCGGCAAAACCTAATATAGTACCTTTCACAAGGAAAATAATGGGACTAAACCTAGACTGTAAACTCATCTGGAAAAAACACACAGAAGAGATAACCAAGAAAGCCAAGCGGGCTCTGATGATCTGTCGAAGCCTAGCGGGCAAATCTTGGGGATGTAGTCCGACCTTAGGTGGATGTATATTGCTATTGTGAGACCAATGATCACATATGGAACGATTGCATGGGCAAAAAGAACCAATCTGGTCACCACGAGGAAGACACTCATCAAGGTGCAAAGACTGGCATGCCTCTGTATAATAGGAAGAGACAACTGCATTACAAGTTGGAGCAATGTATCCACTATCTACAAACTGAGCAATCATACAGCAAAATGGTACACAGATGGATCAAGAACTGATGAAGAAACTGGAGCAGGAGTATTCGGGCCCAGAACCAAATACTTTGAATCCATGGACAAAAGCACCAGTATCTTTCAGGCTGAAATCTATGCCATAGATAGATGTGTCCAAATCCATTTTGATAGAAACCATGTCAACTATGATATAACTATAATGCCAGATAGCCAAGCTGTTATCATGGCACTTGACTCCTATATAATTAAGTCCAAATTAGTGTGGGAATGCCTGCAAAAACTTAATGAACTAGGTAGAAACAAAGTGACCCTCTGTTGGATACCTGGCCATGTGTGAATAGAGGTTAATGAAATGGCCGACTCCCTAGCAAGAAAAGGAGCATCAGAATCCTTCATAGATCCTGAACCATTCTGCGGAATAGGAGATCATACCCTCAAAGAAGAATTCAGGAAACTCGAGAGAGAAAACAGGGCAAGAACCTGGAATAACACTCATGGAATGAAGCAAGCCAGGAAACTTCTAGGACAATACAACCGAAAAGGATTCGACGCATGTATCAGCATGAGCAAGAATAACCTTCGTGTCTTAACGGGCTTCCTAACGGGGCATTGTAAGCTCAAGGAGCACCTAAGGAAACTAGGTATATCTGAAGAAGGACTCTGCAGATTCTACAACGAGTCCAGTGAAATCCCAGAACATGTGCTGGGATCTTGTGGGGCACTGACCCTCAAAAGACTGAAATACTCGGGCAAGTACCAATTATCAGATGAAGAAATACCGTCACTAAATCCAGCTCTCATCCTTAGATTCTTAAAGGAAACTGGATTAGAGATAGTGATCTAAGACCTATTTCTTCCGCCAAGACGTAGTAAGAGTGCATTACCCTCAAAATGATTCCGAAAGGAATCCAAAAGCGAGGGGAACTCTAATGAGTGCATGTACCTCCCCAAGGTGTATTGTTCAAGGTGCACAATAGACCAACAGGTCGCAGTGCAACATACGCCATTTTCAAATAATATGTCTGGAGTACTAACCCGGCCTGGAGAAGAACTACAAATATTACTGGAGCACTGCGAACCTCTCCCACTGCAACGCTGCAAACCATGCTCCACTTACTCCTAATTGAGATCATCAGCAAACAACTGGTTGATTGCTTAGCAATTAGACTGAAAAGCTCCAAACAATGGAAGGAGCAACACACTGGACATACCAGAATACTATCGATACATCATCATTTTCCACAGGTCACCGACTTCCTGCTCACTGAACACAACTTCAATATCAATCAGAACTGAATGAACACAATGGGATGCCCTATACCACGAATTGCTGTGAACTTTTACGGCCGGGTCCAAAACTGAGGACGGAGTCGGTGCTGGAGTCTTCTCAGAAAATGTGGATATCCACCTCTCCCCTAACCTTCCAAACTATTGCAACATTTTTCAAACCGATGTCACTGCCATTCGTCACAGTGGCTGACTGGCTGGCGTGAATGCAGTATCAGCATCGGATATTGCCATATATGTACACCGACAGTCAGGCAGCCATCAAATCCCTTGCATCCAATAAAATCCAAGACGGTTTCAACCAACCAACTATTTATGTACATATGTTTACCTGTTAGATTTACATATATGTATGTAGGAAATCTCAAAGTCGGCCTGGGTAATATACATATAATAATGATAACGACACATGAATGAAAATTGTTAGCACTTGGGGCTTGCTTAACATACAGTCAACGCAACGACGCAATAACTTTATTGAGGTAATTATCTTTAGTGACTCGAGTGGGCCCAATATTACAAGATTTAACAGGCTTATGTACTTGCTTCTCAGGTTGCAGTAACAGCAGTATAGACCACGATAGTTCCAATGGTGTGCAGTCTGCATAATGGAACAGTAACTCATACTGTCTATAGACAACTTCTCTCCACCTCCTCTCTTAATATAGATGCGCCAGCGTCGACAACATACTGTCTTCTTCTTATTATGTGGCGCTACAGTTCGGGTTGAACCTGAGCCTCCACTAACACACGCCTCCAGTTCACCCGGTCCTTAGATAACTGTCTCCAGTTGTGCACTATAAGTCGGTAGAGGTCCCGTTCTACTTGCGCATGCTGCCTAAGGATACGGCCATAGTGGTCACGAACCAGCTTCTCGCTTTCTCGCTTTCCAGCCGCTGGTTCACGCTGGTTGAAAATAAAGCCAGCAATGAATGGGTGCGTCCATAGTAAACCCGCTTCCTGTTTTAACAAGCTTAAACCAGCTTTTACCAACTTTTACCGGGATAAATTCTTGTTGACGCCGGTAACCAGCTTTCAAACGCTTTCTTTCAGTTTTTACCAAACTAGTGCCAGGCGTGATGTTTTGCAATCTCGACTGAACAAAAACCTGGCTTTTGACTTGGTCTATGTCGCTGTACAGCTGGTTTAGTTCGTTGTTGAATTTCCTCCCCCAGAGACCGTCAACCGACCGAAAATATTACGAAGAAACTTTCTCTTGAAGCTACCGACTCTTCAAGGCGTAGAGCGGACGGAAGTGGAAGACAAACTACACTACACTACAAAGAAATCACTCCCGGTACCTTCTTAGCTACCTCACACT
This sequence comes from Xylota sylvarum, assembly GCA_905220385.1. Taxonomy (NCBI): domain Eukaryota; kingdom Metazoa; phylum Arthropoda; class Insecta; order Diptera; family Syrphidae; genus Xylota; species Xylota sylvarum. Next base: position 33,750,496 of record LR999960.1, read on the forward strand.
GAAGTTATTCAAGAATATCTCACCGAGCATGGTTTACAAGAGCCTATTAGTAACGGGGTAGTATCGAAGCATTCCATCATGTAGACTTGGAATGAATTCAGAAAAAAAAGTGAAAAACTGACTGAAAATGAAAAACTGGTTCAGAGAATCTGAGTGGTGAACCGCTATACCTAACGACTTGGTTACGCTCCTCAAACATCTGAAGAATATAATACGAATAATAGGAATGATTGTGAGAAGCTAGCACCTGGATGTCGTACTAACCTTTCGCGCCAAATACTTGAATTTTTTTTTTGTTCTATTAAGATTAACTGCTTGGGGTCGGGGCCCGTTAAGTAAGTAAGTAAGATGATCGCTACTTCAAAAACCTGACTTAATCATAGTACGAGATTACATTAAACCAAAACCGATTACCAAACGACTTTCGCAGAGAAAAGAAGAAACCCGACTTTGGTACTCCTAAAGTAGCCTAATATTTGGACATAAAGGGATCTATCTAAGTAAGCTAACGGCTTGTTAACTGTAATTTTGATAAATTGTTATTTTCTTGGTAACACGCCTTTAAACTTTTAAAAGTAGGCCGACTAAACTGTCAATAGTAAAATTTAAAAAAAAAATCAGAAAACAAATAAAAATTAAAAAATAGGTAAAAAAGAAATTAAATATTATGAATTGATTCGGGTGTTTGGAAAACAATAAAATTGCACAATAAAAAACCTTGGCCGGCAAATGGAAGACTAACAAATGGAGGACGCTTAGGTGTACTTTTTTAATCTGAAAATTTTAACTTTGGTAAGTTTCCTTTTTTTACTTTCACACATGAAGGCAAACTGAAGGTTCTTTTCCTATGTGTTAGTACCTACAACTTAAAAAAACAGATTTTTATTTATTAGAAACCATACATAGCTCTCTTAAATTATTTTACCTATTGTCAAGGTGTCAGTATAGTCAGCTAATGTCTTCTTGGAGTATATATGTAAATATAACAGATACAATAGCGGGCCAACAACGCTTCTCTGTGGAATACATGCCGTTATTTCTTTTGAATACTTAAAATTTGTTTCCGTCCTTCGCATGGTAAAATCTATTACTTAAGTATGTCTTAACTTAATTGGTTAGACAGAACTTACTTTAACTTACACTTCAAGCTTTCGTGCAATCAGTTCCTTGTTAAAGCATTGAAATACTTCAAATATATACTTCAAATATACTTCAAATTTTGTTTTGCATTTGGTGGTTTGGTCTGACCTTGGACCAGTATAAATCCTGCGTCTTTTCATTGATTCGGATAATATTCTAATATTAGCGCAGCGTTTCTAGTTATAGTGGTTTGGAAACCTTTTCTGTGATTAGATCGTATCCAGGAGCTTTTTATTCGTCATGATTTGTTGCGATCGGCTTTGGGATTTGTAATGCCTTTCTCAGAATGAATAGGTCAATCGAGGGCAACACGCTGCAGACCTTCAGATGTGAAGTTCATAGGGCGTCTTAAATGACACACTTAATTCAATATTTCCTTAAACATCTCTTTGAAAGCCTTCCAAATTCGTTTTCCTATTATTGTAGATGCTATTTCTTTTATTAATTAGAGCTTTGCTCACATTCTGACAGATTGGAGAGTGGTCAGAAAAAATTGTTAGAGATTCCTTTCACAATAAAGAAGTCAATCTAATCTTTCACAACAAAGAGATCAATCTAATCGGCTTTATATTGTTTTGTATTTAATTTGTTCATGATATAAACCCTAAAAATATTTTTTCATTTAGAATTCCGCAACCTTTCCAACCATGCGATTTGTACTAGATTAATAGCGATTGATTGTGGTACTTTGTGCATATGACGCCCATATACAACTCATCAAAGAGAAACGTCAAAAATGTTGTCGTTTTGCTTTCTACACACCCTCCCCAAAAACCAACAACCACTTTTCTTCTTCACTGTTTTTCCGACTTCTTGTGAATCAGTGCGAAGAGAATTGTTTTTCTGTTCTTCTATCGAGCCGAGTTCTATTATTGTGAAGTGTAATTGAATTATTTAACAAATAAAAAAAACTGCTTCCGGTTCCTTTTAATCAATCGTGTGTGCTTTTAAGGAGTTTTCGTCGCGCAAAAGGTAAGCAGAATGAATATTTCTTTTGCATAAACTTGTCCGTAGCCATGACAATTTCCTTTTCCTTTTTGTTTATAAATACAAAAATATTCGTGGGGTCCTACCCTAGGAGGACGACGAAAATGCCGGCAATTGCAAAATTCTACGACCCTCCTGACTCAGTATTTTCCAATAAGGAATCAGTTAGTGATAATTTTTTTTTTTTAATTTTACCCCCTACTAGTGAGTCAGCAACCAAACTAACAAACAACTCACTTCTCGATAGCAGCAGTGAATGTTGAATGATATTTATTTTATTTTTAGATAATTTGTTGTTTTCTTGAGTGCGACACATATCATTTACTTTTTTTGTTGCTGTTCCGATAAAGAAAAATAAAATTCAGCTGCCGGCTGTCGTGAATCGATTTACAATAATTTCTATCTTCTGCGCTGGCCAGTTGATAGGAGGAAAGAAAAAATCATTACCAAAGTGCATAGAAACCGATCCAAGTGGGTTAGATATACATATATGTATATTCGCGTGTAGATACAATACATAGGTGGAACGCACTAATTCATGCTCTTGTTCATTGATTTCTTTGCTGCAGTCGTCGTATTATGTACGTAGAGTATTCCCTATTTAGAGAGAATACTTATCCCATAGACAGAATCATGCACTATCAAGGTTGCGCACTGTCAGACATACACACGCAGTGTGCAATGTTACAAGTTCTTTCTTTTTTTTTCTGTTTCATTTTTCTAGACTAGAGATTGAGGCAGTTAAATGACCTATCCAACATAGGGTTACCACTGCGCTGGAATATATTCTCTGTGACTTGGTATATACAATGAGAAATCCTCTCCAGTGTTTTGGAAATTCGATAGACTTGATCAACGACGATGATTAAGGCGATTTACGCTGCAAAGTTCAAGAAGGTGAAGGAATTTTGGACGCATCCATGGATCGCTGTGTATTCCTTCTGTGTTGAGTGATAGTAGCCCAAATAGTTCTTTAGTGGGTAACATTCTTCATTGCCCTTCATGGAACCCTTCAGTATTATTCGAAGAAGTTACAACATGGTTTAAATCGTAGTTGAAAAATTGTCCCAGTATCTTCTTTTATAGGAATGCCTTTCCATTGCACGAGTCTACTGAAGTGTAAACCTCATGTTTAGAACTAGGTTTCAGAAAAAGATAGAAATGATTGTTTTACTCACGTTGCAAAGTTGTTGCAGTTTCCTATATCACACTCTAGTCAATGCCGACCCATTGAGATACCCATAGAGGACAAGTCTTTCTGGGATGAACTTGCAAACCATCAAGTGGATTTGCTATAGTTCAAAATTCATTGGTCTACTAGATAGATACATACATATATGTATCTAACTCCTGCGAGAAGTGTCGCGGAAAAAATGTATTCCTGATATGGATAAGACCTGTAAAGTGACAGAGAAAAAGGGTTGTGTCTTCTTTGACTTCCTCATCTACGCGGCCGATCCCGATATACATATTTAGGTCGGCGTAGCGTTTTCATATAGTACTGCAGAGGAGTATGCCCCGTAATGACTCCTATTAGTTAAGAAAGGGGTTTCTTCTGCTTTTTCAAAGTCCATATTTTTATTGTGTTAGCACAAATATCTGGAGAGGACCATTTATTATTTGCCTCTCTCCCTGCTTCGAACTTTACTGTTCAGGGTGGAATGTTCACCGAGAGGTCGACTTTTTCTGATCTAGATTCCGAACCTCTTTTAGTTCATGACTTGAATGTCGATAAAAAGAAAGGTTATACCTTCCTGTTTTATTGTCACTGCTTGGGCTTCCGCTTCAAAAGTATGCTATAGTTTGTGAGGCGAACTGTATCCATCTTTATCAATCCATGTAGACAGATTCTTCATTACTCGAATATGTGCATATGTATGTGCTTGAGAAAAGTCTTATGAAATCCAAGTATAGTGTCATGAAGTCTGTTATAATTAAGTACATTGCTTACTCTTAGGGAACTTATGGCTGCTAAAGTTTGTACAAAGTGTTTAGTGAAAGCAAAATGAGAGTAGCATCCAGTTCAGTTGCCAATACACTCACGCCCTGTACCTTCGTGATATTCCTTAAGTTGAAGGTGTTGCTGGCAGCCTGCCACCAATTGAGTCTACCATTAGTCAGTATATGTATGTATAAGTCTTACTATAGCCGTGTACATCTATAGTATAACTTTGGGTTTTTATTATCTTTCCACGCTGGTAACCAGGTTGGATATTCAATAGAAGGTGATTTATCAGAGTACCAATCTTATAAGTCTGACTTATTTATCTGTAGTTGCTGCCGTTTTTTTTTTTTTTTGACATAAAACCCAATCTAACCATTCGTTACAGATGGATACGTAGATACTTATACCAATTAGAGTCTGCTGCAGCATTGCTAGGTATGTGTATTCCATCAGCACAAGTTAATTTGATACCATCAAATGATACCACAACATATTTGTGTACATTTTAATAGCCTTTGTCGTTGCGCAAGCCTATATAATATATCATACTTGTAACGTTGAGCATTCGTCGCGTATTCTTTTCGACTCGACCAAAACTATGTAGCACCATAATAATACTGTTACTACGCCATTACAGGACATATTAAAGGTTAGGTAAATTTTATCACAGAGCACTTCATCCGGATAGATACATTTTTATAATCTAAAATGCAATAGATTATCTGATACATGGTAACCCTGATTTAACCACAGTACCAACAGTTTTTCATTCTAGTGTATTTATTATTCTGCACAGATATTTGCAATTTAAAATGATATACACAGATTCGTGTTAAATCTATCAAAAGCATTGCACTGTGCAGTTGCACAATTACAACGTTAGTCCAGAGAGTGCTCCATACAAGGCAGAAAAGCTGTCTGCAAGTTCTACAACCGTATGTTCGATGGGGCATTGACCTTATTAAAATTCTTTCTCATTAAATTTATCCCTTCGTGTGCGCGAGGTGAAAGTGTAAAGTTTGAATGTTTCTTGTTTTCAATGATTCAGAATGAATTATTCATTTTACCATTTTACACTATGTGTCAGGTTGAAGACTCATCACATCCATTGCCATCGTTGTAGTCACCTTAAGATCTCGTTTTAAAGTTGCACGTAATCAGAATCAATCTATTGAGTCATGACTGCTTTGTTGTGTATTCCAAATTCGTATTACTCGATGGTTAGTGTATAAACTGAAGCCAATCAAATCGGTTTTATTATACTTAACACTGAAACGGAGTCCTTAATAATTACGCCGCGTAGTAAAATTGAGTTCAGTGTAGAAGTAAACAATAAATTTCCATAATCGTGTTTTTCATTACCAATAATCTCAATGTGTTGATTAAAACCTGTTAAACTTGTAGAAAGTTTCAAACCACTGTTTTTTTTTTTCGCCACTTTGCAGAAATAATTGTATAATTGTTAAAGAAAAGGCGAGGTTCGTAAATTTAATTTATTGCTTTGATAAGAAATTTTGAATGTTTGTCAGATGTGTTTCTGGTGATGTCAGTGTACGTTAGCGGTTAGTAGTTCATAGTTTCCATCGGTTATACATAAGAATTGGTTATATTTACTAATGACCGTTAATTTAGTGAATTTTAAATATGTGCATAATAATATGACTCAATCAATTAGTTAAATGATGACGACTTGAAAGTAGTATACAAATATGTATTTAACAGTAAAAAATACATATGCATGAAGAAAGGAAATAAACTTACAGTTTGTTGAAAATACCGGGTATCCGAATGGGGGCAGGTCGATTTAGTTTTTAAGTAATCAGTCTAAAATACTCACAGATGCACGTCCTTTTATCACACTTCGCATAACATAGTGCATATTTCACAAGTCAGATGGTTGGTTTGACTTATTTGGCCTGTAGAAAATGTAACTAAAAAACTAATGGAGTCTTATCTTTTGTGGCATGTTGTATGCGACGTCATCGAAACCGGTACTGTCAACAATGGAGCTTAGACAAGGCGATTACTTTAGGATCATACTTGAATAAAGGAAGGAGGAACATCGGAGGCACAATCTTTCAGTATTTCCGACGCCGACGATATGGACACAATTGACAGAACTCAGTTTAGCTTAGCGATGATAACCAAGTTTATACTGCAAAGACTAAACAGCGGCACACAACATTGACAAATTGGACAGAACGTCACAATTGACAACTATAAATTTGAGATAGTAAGTGAATTTGTCTACCTTGGCTCTGGTGTTAATTCCGATAACAACACCGCAGCAGAAATAAAACGAAGAATAACTCTTGCCAATCGCTGTTTCTTTGAACTGCGAAAGCAGTTGTGAAGTAAGGCCATATTGCGAACAACTAAGGGATTCTATACAAAACTTTAATCATCTCAGATATCCTTGCGCACTTCGATAGAAGAAAATTGCGTAAGATACTCGATCATGTTTGCATTGATGGATTTAGGAGGACGAGATTCAATGACGAAAGTGTTTCATTACTAAACACATGAAATTTCATTAAATAGTCATTTATATTTGTATTCAATACATTCTGCAAATTAATTTTAAACACAGCTGGATACTGATGCAATTCATCCGAGAGACAAAGTTTTAGATAAGTTTTTTCAAGCATTTGTGGCCGTATGTCCTCAATAAGACGAATAATGTTGGTTTCCAAGGCGTCGATTGTTGTTCGTTTGTCAGAGTAGACTACCGACTTTACGTATCCCCAAGAAAACTAATCAAGAGGTGTCAAATCAAAAGATTTTGGAGGCCAATTTACAGGTCCGTTACGCGAAATTATGTGTTCATCGAATGATTCCTGTATGACAAGTAGCGCCTTCCTTCTGGAACCACATCTCTTCCACATTCATTTTCCCCGATATACATATGTTTGCCAATTGGTTCGTCTTACTAAATTGAAAACTCCAAATAAATGTCGAGTTATAGCTTTTTAAAATTGCAATTTCAACACCATGACAAATAACAACAAAAATGTCTCGCTGCCAGTCAATTTTTGAACCAGTGATCCAAAGAATGTGCGCTTTCATTTCATTTCTATAGGGTTCTGTTGGTTGACCATGCAAAAAGCCTATAAAAAACACTAATATTTTTCAACGATTGTTACTTTATTGAAAAGAGTAAACCTTCCGATTATGGAATATTATTTCCTTCAAATGATTGCGTCGTCTGGCTTGGCAGTAACTCAAATTTCAATATATTGTTGATGGTTTCGGTCCCTATTTCACGAATAGGTTGACCAATATTCTTCTTGAGTGCCTGAATCGTTTCTGGATAGTTCGCATAGCCACAGAACAAAGTCCAACGACTTCAAGTTGCCACTCCGTGCCGGTCAACCAATATCACCGAAACCGAAACCATATTAAAATCGTGCTTATGTGGCACGTAGCCCCATTTTGCTGGAACCATAACTCAACCAAGTTGTAACGCTCTCCATTGACTAATATTCTTCCATTGTCGTCTTGAAAAAAAATGGCCAATAATCCGTCACTCCAAAAAACCTGCATAAAGCTGCAATATTCTTTGTTGAACGCACAGAACGAACAGGGGAATATGTTTGGTTATCAATCAGCAAACCAGTCTCACGAACTTCCATTACAAACTGGGGTACACCAGCATTGTGTGTACTGTTTCGGTAACACAGCATCCACTTAGGAAGTAACTTTTAAATATTTCCCAACGTTCTTCAAGCGTAAATCGATACATTTCGTACCGCGAAAATATAATACTGAATTTCTGTCACTTTGTTGAGTGCATAAGAGCTGTCAGTGTCAAAATAACATAATTCATACAGAAACCAGCAAATGGCCCACCCAAGGTATATATTTTTTGGGATTTTGAAATTTATGGACTGAAAGAGATCCCCATTGAACCTGACTATCTCAGTATAGCTCACCTCTAAAAAAAACTCACTCTGGCCTAAATTTCTATAACACAACATCCCAGTAAGACAATCTTATGATCTGCCAGTGGGCAAGTTAACAGACATTTTTTGCAAGTAAACCAGTGCCGTTTGCGGGAAAACTAATGAACGAACACCCTAGGGTAGACTGCTTTCAGGATTAATTCTGATTTGAGGCAATTTTATGGCAACTATCACTGAGCTAATAAAATCTTCTTTAAAGGAACGGAACTTTCAGTAGTATAGGTAAAACGTATCGAAGATCGTGTTAGTTTCCTGATACCTCCACGCGATAGTAATGCAATCAATCTCGCAACTGAGACTAAGTACCTTGAAATCATATCAGACTCCAAGTTTAAAAATTGAAAAGAAAATGAAAAAAACCCTAAAAATGTTATTTTGCCTGTAAAATGACAAGCACTAAAGTGACTACTGCTAAAGTATGATACACCATATACAAGTAAGTATACAGATCAGTTTTTGAGACTACCGAACGAATATTAGGTCTGTTCCTTTACTTTTTGATGAATGCATCGAACAACAGAACCATCCCACATCTGAAATGGCATGTATGAGGAAGAACAAAACACGAGAAAGACGATGAAATATTCGGAAATCTTCAGAAATACAAATCAAAACTTTTGTGAATAATCAATAAACTTAATTGGAAAGAAATATCTGATCAGTTGAATGTATAGTACTTTTGACAGATCGTACTCCACTTACCTTGTTCGGTAACAATTCGTATCGTAACTTTTGTCACTGAGAGAAAATAGTTTACGATTTTTTGTGTTATGGAACGGAGTTGGACTAGGATTCGTAACAATTCGAATTTTCAGGTAAGGAAACAGACCTACATATTGTGTCTTCCAGGCAGAAATCATGGCAATAGACAAAACCAACTGTCATAAATGACTTCATTTTTATTTAAAAAAAAACAAAACAAAAAAATAAAACCATTAAACAGAGGGTAATGGCAAAGTATATATATAATTCTAAATTAATATATACAAGACAAACATTACATATGTATGTTATTTTATATTTTTCAATTTGAATAAATTCGTTAATGACTAAATAGACTAAAGTAAAAAGCCATGAAATGTAATTTAAAAACTTGCGCCATCTAGTCTGAATTCTTTAGGAAGAATGCTTAAATTTTTGAATTGATAAAAGGATGTGTTCAAAGATACACTTGTTTTTATTTATTTTGTTATCTATCATCATATTCATAAATTCAAAGGTCGTCGTCTGAAAACCTTGTACTGCCAAGGTTACCCCGAGGAGACTTATCAAAATAGTTTTATTAATAAAAAAAAAAAACTTTTCCTAATTTTCCATTTCAACTTTGCCGACAAATAAATTTAAATTACCCCCACACCCACTTGGATTCTAAATTTGAATACATTTTCCTTCTTTTATTCTAAATAAAATGACGTAGTCTTCTCCATCCCCTTGTTGGTGTGACTGCTGCTGCTGACCGCCTGGCGGCCTTAGCTTATGTAACACAATTAAAAACGGACGCCACAAATTTGAGAGAAGCAATAAAGGAAAACCAAACCATACACCAATTTTCACTCTTATTTTTTTTTTTCTTTAAATATAATATTCCTCTCACGTAGTGGAAAAAGATACCACCACACCGTTTAGGAGGATAGAACTGTGGAAAAGTTTATTCCTCTCCACCGAATCCGCACGCAAAACGGAAACAAAAATTAACAACAAAAAGAAATGTTAAAAAACACATCTTATTCTTTCCGTGTTCAGTTGAATTTTAGGTGTGGTTCTTCGCGATTGCGCTGCCTAGGCTTGCTTCCGGTACAAGGATTTAAATTTTTAAAATTTATTTTCTATCGCTCAACCGTGTTATCCTTGTAAACAATGTACATATGTATAAAGTAAAACCGGTCGACACGTGCTACCTTCAACCAAAAACAAAAAAAAATAATGTATATGTATCTATGTATAAAAGAAGAACAAGAACGCGAATGCTAATAGTATCTATGATTGAGAAGCATCAGTGGCTTTGTATTTGCACTCTCCACTCGGAATCCATTGATGAAGAGAAACCAGTGACAAATTTTGTGTGATATCTCCCTGTGGGGTGGTGATGATGATGTTCGTCAAAACAAAAAAAAAATCAGGGCGGTTGTAAGGACACAACAACTTTGGAGGGTTGATAGATAGCTTCCTCACCACGCATGTGTTGTTCGAAACCGGATGGAAAAATTATGCAGTCAGAGAGAGTTAAAAGAGAGTAAGAGAGAGCGAAAGCAAGCAGACTTTTCCCCTGATTTTCTATTGAAAAAAAGGTTTCTTTGATAAAAATTCCACGAATTTCTACACTATGTATGGTCATCATAGTTAATGCTTCTTTTACGATTCTCTCGCTCTCTATGCGGTGGCTTCCGCTGCCGCTCTCGGTTAAGACAACTTGAACTCCATCTGCAACACTGTGTGTTGGTGGTGTCAAACGTACGCACGAAATTGTCACACCGAGGAGTATCTCTCTTTTAGTTCGCGAATAAGCTTCCTCCGCAGAAGCTGTATGTTTATTTGCACTGCCAGGTTGATATCGTCACGGTAGTTTTTTTTTTCGTGATAGCCTAAAACCACTTAGATACTCTAGTTTTGCAAAATCCGAAGTGAGCACAAAAAAAAAACAAGTCCGTCGATTGATTAAAATTGTGTGTGATGACCGTAGATTCCTGAATGGTTTGGGTTATGTATAAAGATCCGCGGGCGTGTGTTGTGACAGTGGATTCTGAGAGGTTTTGACTCTCGAAAGCGTCCAGATTTTGTTGTTTTTTGTTTTTTTTTTTTTTTTTGGTGCGAAAATCCAGAAGTGAATGTGGAAAAATACGGAAATATTTTTTGGTATACACGTTTTGGGGTGTGTTTTTGTGGGTTTGTGTTACGTGTTCCCGGCTACAGTTGACCTAAATTTTGTTTTTTTTTTATTCGTATTCTGCAGAGGACGGGATTTGCTTAATCTCTTCAATATTTTTATTTCTTTTTCTTTTCTTTTGAAGGCATTGTTTGTGTGTATCAATTTTGGACCATCTTTAGGTCATTCACACACATAGAGAAGGTACTAATCGTGTCGGTTGTTATTCTCTCTAGTGCTGCCGATGGTCAAATTGAGATGGCAGAAATGTGTTGGCTTTTTGTGACATTTTTCTTGAGATCTTGTTTTGATATTTCATTGTTCTATTTTGTTATTGCGAAAACGTTGTGGTTTTGAGAAGTCGGTCTAGTGGGCATATGTTGATTAATAATTTTTTATATGTAAGTAGCTACGACAGAGCTTATCTAGAAAAGCAAGAGCATTTACGATGAGAGGTATTGAACGGCGCAAATTTTTAATAAATCAGTATTTGGTCAATGTGTGTATTTTGTGGAACCGCCCAATGGGTTTTTAGCAATCTGCTGAGGTTTGACCTAGTTAAGAGAAAAAATATAATTATCGACGAAGACATTTGAGAACTTCAGTTATGCATTTAATAGAATTAATTTGCCGACCGGAGACAGCGTAACGTTCTATACTTGTCGATTTCGGCCACGATATGTAGAACATTCGGATATTTGTGTGTTTGCTAAAGACTGATAGGTGTAGGCCTAGTTGTCCGGTAGTTTCGATCGTTTTCTGTCAGGTTTTTCTTGAACGTTAGTGGTTAGTGCGTTGGACTACGGAGCAAGGGGTTGATCCCCAGACAACAATTAAAATTTGTTCATGGCCCCATTTCTCGCGAGCGTCTAAAAAACATCCGAGAGTATAATCGTCATGAAAAAGCTTCTCAGATAAAAAACATTGTCCTTTGGAAACGGCATTAAACAGTAGGGCCCTTCCATTCCTGTAAAGAGTATAACACGCACAACAAGAATGCTTGTAAGAAGCTGAGCCTTGGATCCCATGGACTTGTCGCGCCAAAAGACGTTGGTTATCCAACCTCCAGCCAATGTACTAAGTGCCCAGTAGCCACCAACGTGGAGGTATAAAGTAGGAGTTGATAGTGAGAGGTTAATATAGAAGCGTTTGTGGTCTCATTTATTCACGTCATTATCCTTTGGCCGCCGTTACGGCAGGACAGTCATAAAAATATGTACAGTGGTGGACACTTGCACTTCTATCAATAAAAAGACAATTTGGCAGCATGAACCAAATATAATACTTTTTATTTTTATTAATTTTTTATTAGAGTTCAAAGCGTTTATTTAATTCACAAAAAGATGAGATTATTTTCCTGAAAATACAAATTTATACACACATTTGTAAAAATATGTCTGGCCACATATGTAAATAGCACATTATATTATATTGCATTAAAATCGTGAAATACCTTTTCAGACAAACAGTAGAAGTTAGTATTTTATCGGAAACCCTTTGTTCTTCAACACAGCTGCTCATCGTCTTGGAAGACTCTCCACCAAAGCCTGACAACGGTCTTTAGGAATACATGTCCAGGCGATATGAATCTGGTTCTACAACTCAGCTGCATTTCTCAGTTTTACTGTTTCGATGTAATGTTCCACATCGTTCCACATATACCTTTCATTCATCACTACACTACAGTACATTTTTCCGAAAAAGACATCGGTTTGTTAATGAGCTCTTTAGGAAACGACTTTCTCAGTTTTGACTTTTTCTTAGTCACAGGTGGCATTCTTTGCGCAATGCATCCTCCCATGTTTTTTTGATGCAGACGTCTTCTTACAGTTCTATCTGACACACTAATGGAATGATGAACGAAAATAATGTTCCTTATTTCTTTAGAGCTCCAAAATGGATTGGCGGTACTAGGTCTGTAGATCAGACTGTCCTCTTTCTCTGTGGTTATCCTTGCCCTTGAAGCTCTTGCAATAACAATAGAGCTCCACATGATGGAAGGCATTGTAAATAACTTTTCGGGAACTTTGTAGCTGCTTAGATATTTCTGTTACCGAAGTACCGTTAGCTTTCATATTGCAGGTTATCTCCCGTCTCTCTTCTAAGAAATGTGGTCTTCTCCCCATCTCTGGGTACATCTTTTGACATTTAATCTTACTACAAACTAATGACAAACTACTTACTTTCAAATAAATTTATTAATAATAATTCAACAATAACAAAATATAACTAAAAGCACTAAAGAAAATGTGTGCTATTTACGTGGCCAGAAAAAAACACGTTCTTTCACACTACAATCGATTATGTCAGTTATTGATAACATATTGACGCTGAAAAATTACCGTTAACTTTGTATCCATGCTATACTGAGTATGTGTGATTATTTTTTTTTGTCATATTTCGATCATACTTAACGGGAAGTTGGAGTTGAACTACGTGCGAAGAAAGTGTGCTATTTATGTGTCCACCACTGTATGTTCGGCAATTTCGGTGTCAACACTATTCAAGCATGCCTCTTTTTTCCAAGTGGAGATCTATGGTATCCAAATGGCTGCGCAATATATTACTAAGAATAGGTGGAGCGGTCTGCAGCGGTTATCTATAGATTGATATAAAAAAAAGTTGACTTTTTATTAGTTTTTGTGAAGAAATTAACAATTCGCTGATTTTTCCACGAATGGACGAATGCCTGTCAAATTTTATTCACATTCCACACATGTAGGATGCAATCCACAACTAAAACATTGTTGAGAACCTGAATTGTTTTGTTTTGTTCTTGGTGAATTAAAATGACAAATAGAACCAGAAAAAAGTGAATAAAATGTCAAAATTGACGAATATTCGCTCATTCGCATTCGCAGGTCGCTGAGCTGTGAATGGACCTTAAGGGTGCTTTATCCTTCTTTTTTTTTTTATTGTAGTACTCTTGCTCTTACGATACTATTAATTCCACTTGTCCAATCTTACAACTGAAACTTTTTTGGGTTGTTTTTCTTTTATCTACCTACTACACAGTTTTTTTCTTTTGCGTGGAACATGGACATGCGTGGGTATTAATACAAAAGACAGTTAAACCGTTTTCTATGGTCGACTGAAGGACCCAAACGATGATTTTGACAATTGACATTTTTGTTCTATTCCAGAATAATATGCATGGCCTATTCCACCTTTAACGTTTAATCTTGAAATAAGGATGTTTAGGGATCCTAATGAATGAAATCATTTGCTACCTGAGTAGGTAGGAAGACAGTCCCAAATTTTCTAAATGAATTCACCTCTTATTCATTCTAAATTTGCGGAATCCTGGTTAGCTGAAATAAATTTACATTAGATCCAAACTGAAAAAGGGTTCAGTCGACTGTCCCCTTTCACGTGAAAATCATCAAGTGGAAAGAATTTCACTGAAGCTACATACTACATAGCTGTGGGAGAATTAAAAACATAATGAGTTCTAGCAGTTCAATGGCCGATGCTTCCAAAACCAACTTTCGTAGTCGTATAGTAGTGTCTCGCCAAGTGCATTTAATGCAATGTTTACCTGCGCATCAGTGAGTCTTGAATGCGACCAACTTAAAAGGATATCACTGTTTAGTGTATGTACACAAATATGCATTTCATCAACATAATCCAGGGAGAGCATCGACATCCTTCTCTACTCCTCTAAACAAACGTAGTATGCGCGTGATACTTCATCTGTTATTCATTAGTTTCTGTTGACCCGAGTCGTTGGCGATGTATGAAAACCCATCCTTCTACATCGCACTGTCAAGGAGAAAAATGAGGATATTACTGCATGCAAAAGCCCACACACATACACGCAAACACTTGGGTGAATATTAAATTTGGTTTTTCCACAAAAAAAGGAGCCGAAAAAAAAACAGAAAATGAAATATTCAAACGAGCCACGCTCATAGCATTACTCTCTTTTATGATTCAACCATGAAAGAGGCTAAAATATTCCCTCAAAAGGTCACATTCCTCCTTAGAGGAGCCAGGATGACGAGGGACGAGCAGAAAAGCTCATGAAAGGACACACTTTAACTAAAAAAAAAAACACTTTAACGGCTTCTTAGCCGAAAATGCCGCCGCCGCCGCCACCATGGTACTCTGACGAGATAGATCCTTCCAATTGACCTAATTAATCGCGAAAGTGGTTCAACAGGGAATTGATATATTCGTAATTTACACGAATGGCCTTGTTATACAATATATGTCTACAACACAGTGAGCAGGTCCTGTAGTGGGTGGGTCCATAAAGGTGTAGCAGACAAAGCCTAACATCCGGTTAACGTGTTTGTCTAATGCAAACATGTAAATTATCGTCCTGCTTTGTGTGTGCTCACAGGAAAGGAAGTCGTTGTTCGCCTATACAATTCAAAGGAAGGGCTATGTGCGTCTAGTGCTTTTGGTTTCGCTGATTTGAAATACAAATCCTTGACGACTGTGGGGAGGGGGTTTATTTGATGTGGAAACTGTTTTTGAAAAGTTACTCTTACAATGAATGTAGGTCACTGGATAGGGATCCACCTAGATGAATGATAAGTGTGTATTCATCTCTACGATTTTGATCACTATCAAGTTAGTTAGGAAGAAAAATACTTTGTCAACTTTATAACGATGTACTTCTAGCTTATTGTTTCCTACTTTATTGCTCTGTTAAATGTTATAACCTTTCGCTTGTTGTTCACTATTGTTGTCACTAGTTGCATCAAAGTTGCTTCCAAATATGGGTGAGAGCAGTATATTCTTCATAAATACCAAATGTTAGAGACCATTTTTGGTGCATGTACAAAACCACAGAAAATGATCTTTCGTCCAGCTGTACTCAGCTCCTATTGGCTTCATTGTCAAATGATGCCTAAAGGGCTAATAAGAGATGTACGGGTCCAAACTGGTATGTAGGCTTTCTACACCTTTTACTGCCGTTAGATATTTCATTGCGCTCCGGCGTTAGATACGTTAAGTTTATTCGTACCTAGTATTACCCATATTAATGGAATTTTCTCGAAAGGTAGGCGATTTATACAGGTACCAAGCGCAAGGCGTACTTGGAAAGCTATTATGCCGACGTTCTTTGAAGTTTAGTGCAGAAGGCAGTCATATAGGTGCTTACGCATTCCCTTTACCAAACAAACTTAAACCTTTTTCGGTGATAGGCCCTCATGTCTTGCTAGAAGCAGCCTTACACTGCCAGAAAACTGAGCACGTCTTAGATGTCTTCAATGCGCATTCAATTCCAGGAACTAGTTTTGTAGTCGAATCTCGCAATAGCACCACCAGCATATTTGTTAGCCTCGTTTATTTTTACTGACAATCCCGCCGAAAATTTGCGATTTAGATCAAGCTCAGCTTCTGTAAGCGCACCAAGCTGTGACCCAATCGTTATCTGGTTACCTTGGACATGAGTATGCTGAAGGTTCACCATCAGATTTTCTAAATGTCTCCGGTTTGGTTGTTTTGCCCTTTATGAGAGATTTGACAAACCTACTGGTTTCACCGAGTGAAACCGATCTTTTCACAGAATTTTCTGTAGAAAGCACTTTTCGACAAGTAAAGGCCATTTAAATTGACCGATCTAGAAGTTCTCTTTCAACCTATTTTAGTGTTTGGAGTTTTGGGTTCTCCTGGCGATTTGCAGGAGGTTTTCTTAATAGGGCGCGTCAGTTCAAAACAAGTCATATTTTGAATAGCATCCTCATCCTTTCGTTTCATTCTAAGTTCAGAAGTTTTGACAGAGTTTTCTAGTTCTTCCCAAAACGTACACAATCAGTTTTCCGTGGGTTCCGCCTCTTCTGCGAAGCTATAGTTACTCATTCGAATGCAATATATCTATTATCTGACCAGGACACCTCTGGCTGAACCCTCCAGTTAGTATTTGAATTGGTAGTGCCAAAGACGATTTTCGATTTTCCGGTCGTTTCGTAGCTTATAGCTGGAGCAAATAGATCCTAGTCACAAAATTGTCCAACTTGACCATTTTAAGTTACAGCACTCGCTTCAACCAGAGTTTGAACGCAAATACCGACATCTGTAGGGGAGTTTTCAGCCGAAGGGTGGGCATCAAAATTGGATACGCATCCGTCAAGAGCACATCACGAATTGTACTATTTCAATAAGACCACAGTTGGGTTTTCGCTTTCGCCATTACACGCGATTACAAGCTAGAGGAAACGAATCTCTCGGTTAAACTGGCATACTGTTGAATGACCATTTGAACGTATCACAATCAAAACTAGTGGATTTTAGTCGTTTTTTTTATGACAGGCCTACCTAGGATATAGTATATTTTAGCACCTATCTGAAGGTACTCTGTATTGGCTCTAAACTATTCGATTCCACAACAACAGACAAAAAAAAAAGCAGAATGAAATGAATTTCTCACCCCTATGCTCTAAGCATACACAACCACACAAGCTCTTCCACTGCTGTCACCACTATTAGCGATGGTATCACTTAACTGATTCTGTTCTCTTACAGATTTTCTTATAATCCTCTTTTAGAACCTAATCGATATATGTAATATACAATACGGATACGGTTACATGAGCTGTTGTATAACCATTTCCTTTGGATACATAAGAGATGTATGCGTAGGTCCTTCAATGATCAATCAATCTTAAATTTCAATTACGAAATATGTATCGTTAAGTGCCAACACAGATTCAAAGCCTTCCCATCGTCAATACCTTCATACCTAATTATGTTAAATAAAATTTGACACTGATTCGTTGTTTATTGTTTAACTTTTATAATGTTTATAACCAAAAAGAAAAATTTCTCCACAAACCGCAGCCATTAACACGTCAATGTCAAATGTCACTCCTCTAACCATAAAACCGTTTATCTAGGTCAAAAGGATCTTTAAGTTTTGTTTTATAACATTGAGCTCCGAAAACGTGTCATACCCCCTTCCAAAGATAGTAATTAAATCTCTTTAAAACAATTTCATTAGATAAATGTGTACTAGTGCGTCTACTCGTATATGTGTGTCCTAAATAAACCCATCTCTCGAGAGTGTTATATTATAAAATATAGTGAACACACGCACACGCGTCTATTTAAACATGTTTTCGTGTTGTCGCTGTGCTAATAATCCTAAGAAAGATGGCAGCAAAACATCTAAAAAAGATAAACAAAAAGTTGCAGAAAACAATAAAGAAGCAGAAATCGATAAACCACCCGAAGAGGAACCAAAAACGAATACAGACGAAGAACAACAACCAGCTCTACCACCACCACCACCTTGTCATGAAGATAATGATAAGCAATTACATAGTGAAAACAAAGTGAAGAAAAATCCACCAACCGACACCGACGACGAACCGAACAGTGAATCAATTAAAGAGAACAATGTTCCAAGTACGACAACGGCAACAGCAGCCGCCTCCATATCAACGTTAGACGATGCAGCAGTAAAGGATCACAAGGAGAAAGTAGTCGATGGCACTGGTATTTAAAATGCATTTTCCTATTCACACAATCTAACTAACAAAACCACTTAAACTCATGCACTTAGCACTATGTATGTATGTATGTATTGTTCTCTCTATATAATTTACAGTATCGTCTGCATATGACACAAATAACCAACAACAGGATACTGCCACTGCCACTACTACTAATAGTTCATCGCTAGTGCCTAAGAATAGTGATAGTAGTGACAGTACTGTCACCAGCAATCAATTAGAACACTCACCGGTTAGTAATGAAACGTCACCACCAACAGCATCGTTGCCACAACAAATGGCAAGATCACCGCTACCGACAACAACTTCGACATCGACAACAGCTACCACAGCAACTACGGTCAATGAAGTTCGACCCAAAAGCTGTTTGTCGCGTCACAATTCGACAAGATCATCGATCAAGAAACGGGTCAACATTAACAATAGCACTGAGATTATAGCTACACCTGACTTACCATCGATAGATGATGATGAGGTGTTCTCCGATTCGATACCGCCACAAAAGCGTGAGAATATGTGCGCGCCATATGTCGAGAATGGTGGTGACGGCATGCAAGGACGCTTTGGTCTGCCCGAGTGGTTCAATGAGGAGCGATTTAATGATATGTACATAAAATTTCAATTCAAATGTTTTTTGCTTTATTGTTTCTTGTTTTATCGATTTGTTTGTGTCTTCTTTTTTCATAAATTTTACTGTTGTACAAGAGAGCGGATTGTTCTATTTATCTGTAGGAATATTCAAATCTGGCAATAGATGGGTTTCTTTGTTGTTGCAATGATTCTTTCTTCAATGGCATCTAGCTATTGCGCATGTGTATCGATGGCCTCGTTATCGATAGACTTATTTTTTTTTTATGGACCTTAAATGTGAGTTTGTCTGCTCTTTCATTGCCTGGGATAGCCATATGCCCAGCATCTAATCAAGGTAGCCCCTGCAAATCATCCTCACCAGTCTTGATTTAGTTACTATAAAGTCCAACGCCTTAACGGCCGCCTGACTATCAACGTATACAGTAACAGCTTTACCAACAATGTTGAGTTTTTACGGTTTGTAGCAACTTCAGTCGTTATAGGTACATTCTAAAAGAGTAATGGATCACTGGAGTTTCGCAGTAAACCCCCACTCCCGTACCGACACGTTCATATCATATTGTAGCTAATCAAGAATTTTGGAGTGTCATAAAGTCGGTTTCAGATTGCCTTGTGTCGCCTACCATTAACCCAAGATGGAAGCGATATCCACAGGGTGCTGGTGACCAGAATTCTGATTTCCTCAGCCTAAGTGCTTTTTTAGGCGCGGAACTGTTACACTAGAGGTCCAGGGGAATGAGACGAAGCATGGTCTTTATTGTCGTTGTCGGTGTCGCTCTCATGAAACTCAGAACGCAGGCCGTTTTCTGGATTTTCCTAAGACTTCAGTGTTGGTATTTCTTTTTAAGTGGTTTCCATTATATGTTAGAATGGGACTTATGACCAATATACTACGGTTTGTTTGAGTGCCAATGTATTTCTGAATGTTCTTCTACATCCGTAGCAGGCTAAGCATGCTTTCTTATTGTGATCGTCCTTCCAATTTAGTTTGAAATCCAATAGTACGCCTTTGTATCGTACCTGATTTTATAATGATCAATTCAACTCCTCCGATTATTGGGGTTTTAAACAGAGAAATTGTTGTTTTCTTATAAAAAAAGGCCGATTTCTGACTTAGACAGGCTATCTCCTTGAAGTATTTCAAGGTTGATTAGACCCAATACTTACTATAATTAGTTATGCCGCGCTTGTGGTCATTGAAAAATGTCATTCCAACCAGCTCAGGTGGTCTGAAAATCTTCTGGAACCACCTAAGCCGCAGCTCTAAGATTCTATCCAGTCTACAAATGCAAGCTAGACGACCTTACGAGGTATATGCGGATTCTAAACTGGGTGGCTTATCCAGTTGATGCGGAATATCACACAACCCCATAATTCACTCCACATCAGCATCCCAGAAGAAAAAAGAAACTTTAGGTTTAGGTTAGGGTATCTGTTTGTAACCAGATACAGATACACTTAGACCACATAACGGTCTCTGTGATACCATGGAACGTTCCACTTTGGCTACCAAGGGACTAATGAAACCAATCAGAGCGAAGGATGCTTATGACGTCTAAGAGGAGCCAGTGCGCTGAGGTCATTCAAGAATATACATAGCTAGTCACGTGCATAAGCGGCAAAGGATGATTTTCTCTTCCTCTTCCCCTGCTCTCTTGCAGGAATGAATAACCCTTATGTCAATACGACATACCTGGGTTTGTATTTGAATTTTCAAGTCATTCGTCGACCCACTTTTCCATCTGTTGTTGATCCTACTAAAAGCGTCTGGCTTTAGTAGATGTTTACATGTAGAGAGGGGCATACCCTGGTTTTTTCATTTAGGCAGAATTCTTAGTCTTTTTTTCTGGCGAGCTCATTAGCGTTGCAGTTTTCCGGAATGTCTCTATGGCTTGGCACTCAGTAAAGGTGAACTGATGCGTCATCTCTGAGATAGACAAACGGCAATTTAAAGCGTCCTTTGATGTGCAAAAGTACGATTCAGTGATAATTCGAATATCCCTTATAGATATTCCAATTCATCTCAACCAGGATAATATTTCCTTGATCGACATAATTCTGCCTGAAAAACGCTATGGTGATCTTAAATGACGGAAGGAAATGTCCAGAATGAGATTTTCAAAGAACCTCACCCTATCTTGGATCCGTCAGAGTAGAATAGCTGAAATATCACCCAAGGTCGCATCATTGTTCCATTTATTGTTGACAGAGATACTCGTTCGACAGCTACAGTCAAATAGTGTTCCGTACTGTAAAAACTCTTCATCCATATACTAGACTAACTAAATGTAAGTGTGATCTGGCAACTCCCGACTACTGCTATCAAAATTAGCATGTGCATATGCTCACTCTGTCTCGAAAACCAGAAAACTTCTAAGTGTCGTACTATCGATCCAGCAGATCGAAACAAAGTCGTTATTCCTCCAACCGACGACAGGGATCTAATTGTCCATACAGCCTGTGGATCTCACATAAAGAAAAATGTAACCCAAGTGCATATACATACTTCTAAGTCGAAGTATTAATACGTTCTATCTCGACCTACTGCCCCACCCCATCTCTCCTGATATTAACATCCTTCAGTTTGTTTTTAGGTCAAACTTCCTGAAAGTCATAAAGTTCGTTCGTTACTCCGACCACGGATTTAACGCCAGTTATTGACTTATTGTTCAACCAAATCAATTGGCCTAGTTCGCAAGCAACTTGGGAAAGTTATTCATCAGTTTGTTCTGTTAGATAATAATGAGTTCCACCAACAAATAGGATAAAGTGAGATTTATGTCTCCATTGGGGTTATGATTCTTGTTTTCACCATCTTAACTAGTTTTTCCTTTTCTTTATATCACTTGAACCGCACACATCTGTAGGGGAATCGCGCGCTGAATGAATTCGCTGAATCTGTATGAGAAGACCATGTGTTGGGAATTTCCCATTATGGCTAAAACGATTCATAACATGTTTCTCTCTTTTTTTTATGAGAATAAATAACTTACATGCAATACAGGTGTATGCATGTTTAGTTTGACATTTATTTGATGTTCAAAATGTATCTTTGAATTATAAGAGAATTAAGATAATCTATCTGTGTATGTAAATCATAAATTTATCGTTGAAATATTCTTATCTTGTTTGGTATTAGAATGCAAGCGCCATTCGGAATCTGGTAACTGAATTTGTATAGAATGAAAAGTTTGTATTCAGTGAGTTTAAACGAAAAGATTCTTAAAACAACAAGAATCAGGTGAGCAAAAAAAAAGTCCAAAGTCGTCAAATAACACGAACAAGACAACCAATTAACTGGTCGATTTCTATATAGTATAATACTGTCATTCAACTTCGACTTTAATCAATAGATTTTTCGGCCAACTGTGTGGTATGTGGCGTCTTGTTAAAATCACATATTCTTCAAATCATCCTCTTCCAATTGTTCCCAAAAATAGTCAGTCAACATGCTTCCGTACCGATCTTCATTGATTGTGACTATGTTGGCAGCACCATAGACCAATGACCTCTCCAAAAAGTAAATTTTTGTGGATGTAATGGCTTCAGGTTGCTGACTTGTTCAAATACAACAATTTTGCTTATTAACAAAGCCGTTGAAACAGAAATAAGCGTCATAGCTGAGAATGATACATATGTATGTATATAAAGTTGTCGCAACCGAACGCAAAGTTTGATAAAAAAAAATTAGATATATTGCAAATGTTGATGAACCATGTGCTTTTTCATGATTAAATCAAAAGTATAGACGAGTTCAGTCAAACCGCAGCTAACTTTAAGCATATCCGAGGAACCCGAGGAATTCGTTTCATGTCGTTGAAATTCAATACCAACTTTGTCTGTCAAATGTATACCAATTTTAAAGTGAATGTTCATAATAAGCGCGTTTTTTACAAGCACATATGGGTTTTGATGAAAAAAAAAACGACATCGGGGCTTAGCAGCATCATCACAGAAACTTGGCCGTGCTGCTCCAACTCTTCAGCTGTTAGGTAAACAAACCAAATAAAAATTATCAACACAAGTCACAATAAAAATAAAGCTGTAGCCCACATTATTCTGAGTAATAAATGCAACAAATAAACGGAAAACCTAGTAAACTCAACGAATGTCAGTTTTGACGGTTTCATACAGATTATGGATAGCGCTAGGAAAATTTAAGTCTGGTATCACTGTTTCTATCGGGGCTAAGAGTTTAGCCCCGAAATTTATCTGGGCTTACCTAAACCCATAAGGGATTAATTGTTGTATTTAACATGCAAATTTTCACGGTTTTACTCAATAAATCAATTGAGCACCAACAGCTGCCTCTAGTATTCTATGAAGAATCCCAAGGTGGCGGGTATTTTTGCCGACCACTAGTTATGTTGGCGACACTTTTTACGCAATGCTTACAGTCCATGCATAGTAATCAATGGTATTGACTATCGAAATGTCAAAGAGTGATACTTATACCATTAACAGAAGTGAATTGCAAAGTCCAAAAGAAAGATCTGAATAGATCTTACACCATATTCCCACCAAACGAATTCGCGAGGTTTCGTCAAATCTCTCCAAACCTCCGAAGTGTCGCCATACATTATCGGGTTTTCGAAATCGCTTTGAGTTCAACAGTCCGTGAAAGGTTGTCAAACCGAACAAACCTATAGCGTGAACTTTGTTGTAGATGTCACAATTTTTCGATTTTATTTTCATTTTAAATCGGACTAAGAGCTAATATTTTTAAAAGAAAAATATTCTAATTACACATAAATAAATTTTTTCAGCAAAAAAAGAAAAAAAATATAAAAAAACGTAGATTGTTGACAATTGTTTTGCCAGCCACTTCAAAATTGGCATTTGAAATGACGTCAGATTGAACATTTGAAATGATTTCAAATTGGTGGGAACGGCTTTCGAGTTTTGGGTAAAAATTTATCAAAACCTCGGGGTTTCGGTTTGGTGGGAACGTAGCATTACTCAGCATTGTGGCCTATGTTTAATTGAATCGTCAGAACAGAACAGACTGTGTCAAAGTCACGTAATACAAGTCTGAGATACGTGCCTTGTTAAACTTAAAGTTTGCAAAGGTAAACAACTAAGTATACATCAAGAGAATACCTTGAAATCTGATTGTTTACCACTAATTTAAAGCAAACTTTCTGTTCTATAGTATACATATATATGTATTCATACTTATTCCTCTTCAATACGTTTACGGCAAATGCAGTAAACTGTGAAAATGTATCTGCAACTAATGCACTCTTTAAAAATGTACATACACTAGTGTAGTGGCCAAATAAATGTTACCACTTTCATCGTTAGAAATTTTTTCAAACTATAGCTTTAACTTCAAAAGTTTGTCTCTTATTTCAGTTATTATGAATATGGTTTAAATGAAAATGTATGTTTATTTAATGAATCAATGAAGGTTAATTGAATGAATCCGTAAAAAAAAGTCTACCCGGGCCATAAAACTAAGTGGGAACTTATTCTGAGAAACAGCACAGTGTTCCCTCAAGTCTGCATTCACTCTTCGGCGTACAGATACTATCTGACTGATGTTGTTTAATTTGGACTCATCTGTAAATATTGCCCTTTTTTAATCGGCCTGAGTCTTATTTTAATACGAGTAGTCTTTTGCAAATCTCAGGCGAAGAGCTCAAATTTTTGTTGGTGATGTAGGTTTTTTTCGATGCCATCGCCCATAAAGCCCAATTTCTTGCAGTCTTCTCCGAAAAGTTCTCGCACTAATATTAAATCCATGTTGATCGCCAAGTCCTTAGCTAATTTCTGCAGATAACAGAAATCTGTTAGTTTAGAAAAAGAAAGCAGATTTAGTGTTCTTCAGCTATACATATCTAGGTAAATTATAATGTACAAAGGCGTGGTAACATTAATTTGGCCAATAGTGTACATAGGTACATTTATTCCAGAAAACAATTGAATTTGTATCAATAATTTAA
Source organism: Xylota sylvarum (assembly GCA_905220385.1). NCBI lineage: Eukaryota > Metazoa > Arthropoda > Insecta > Diptera > Syrphidae > Xylota > Xylota sylvarum. The sequence goes on from LR999960.1 coordinate 33,775,395, forward strand.
AATATTCCCCCGTTGACGTTGATGTTGACAAACACACATTGTGTGTTTAACCGAATCCCGCTCACAAAAGATAAATAGAACATTTGCTCTTTTCAGTTTTCGTTTTCGTTTTTCTGTTTGCTTACATTTTTTGCTCATACACTCACTGAACCTCTATGGAATTTCCAAAAATAAAATTGCATGCTACTCCATTTTCCTTTCATTCCATCTCTCCCACCCATATATGATACATATATATTTTGGAAGAACATAACAAGCCTTTTTACGTTTATCTACAAAAAAAAAAAAGAAAAGAGAATTCAAAATTTATTCGTATCTACCCTCGAAATTCGAAAAGTTCCCCTCTTGTTTCGTGTCATTCCCCACCTAGCATTTCAAAATAAACACACATCGCTATATACCGAGTGTTTGCTATAAATGTACGTACATGTGTTTTATTTTAATTTAAAAACAAAATTATATATAATTTAAAAGTAACTTCATGGATCCACCTGTTACGCCTGTCGGCAGGGATGAATTAGAGCTGCGGCGTCATCGTTTATATTCGGATTTGATAACGGCAGCACAAGCGGCAGTGGACAATCGGGTACGATTTAATCCTATGGGTCCTGACATAGCAGCCGAAGGTGATTTCTTTTTGTGCCTTTCTCTCTCTCTCTCTCTTACTTCCTTTCGTTTGTTTCTTGTTTTTGTTTTTTTTTTTTTTTTTTTGGTTAACAACAATTTTGAACAAAGTTCTTATTCGAAATTCCAAGTTTTCTTTTTTTCTGCATGAATTCCATTTGTACCCGTTTAATCCCACTAAAATGCTTGCTCTGTTGCCTGCGAATCCTTTGCATATTTCAGTAGGTCTTTAGTGCTTCAAAGAATTTCTTTTATTATCCATGTTACCGAGTATGATGACAGCATCACGCTGTGTATGCTGGATATTTGTTTTGAAATTTTAATGGAATTCAAGGAAATACACGTGTTGATCACAGGAGGGTGTCCCCGTACTTGTATTTATTTGACAGTGTTGAAATTTGTCTCCCGTTGGGATTTTATCTCAAAACCATTCGGTAGTTAAGCTATAAGGAGCCAAGTCGTATAATAATTCGCAAAGTGAACATGCACACAGTTCAATAAAGAAAAAAAGAAAGTATCCATCATAACTTTTGCATTTTTCATCTCTCAGTCCAAAACAAACCTTCGATACACGTTAGGGGATTTGTAGAAATACTTTCTCAACCATCCAATTAAAATATTGTGTCATCTGTCCAAATGTCGAAACAAAATACGGTTTCAGGATACAAAAAAGTATCGTCAAACTTTTACCCGGACCCCAAAGGAACCTATCGATGACCTTAAGAGATAAAACTTTGTAAACGTTCATTCTCCAATCAATAGCCCAAGATTGTCACCCGGTAGTGTGGGTCAGGCCACATTAAAGTAAAAAAGTTAACTGGTTCAAGAAATGACACCAACTCCATTCGTAGGACAAAACTAAGAAGAGAGAAAAACATAAGCAAGTGAATAAGGGAATACTAATCTATACTATACATATATGTATATATGTATATATATATAGGTATATATATATATATATATATATATAAATATTATAATAGAAAGTTGATATGAGCAAGGGAAGAAGTCTCATCTACAGAGAGATTACACATCCTCTAAGCCTATCTACCGAGGACGTGTAATGTGATAATGTTTATAATTTTGAAAACGATAATTCTACCTTTTATTTGTAGAACTTTCGTCCTGCTGATACTTAAAGTCATGGCTCAAGACGCGACTGTGAATGAAAATGACAATTTTTATAGCCGTATAGCCATGACCAATTTAACACCTAACATGTGATTTTGATAGGAGATCCCAAAGTAGGCAGTAACAATACAGTGCTCAAGAACGTGATATGAGTCCACGACCTCGGCGACTGAAATGAGCTATTTGACCTATTTGTGAACGTCTGCAAGCCTACAGTTAGATCTCTATTAACAGACAACGAACATCTAATCAGATATGTAGATCATAATACGATTAGCCGACGTCCATCTTATGCTGGCTCATACACGTCTTCGTACTGCATTGGCATCCGTAAAAAGCATCTACTCAAACCTAATAAAACTACTCAGGTACAATTAGGTTCTTAGTTCCACCATCTACATAAATTCAACTGTTGATCTCGAACGGGCAGGCTTTCGCGCCAGACCCTACTGCATAAATCATATCAACAAACTGGGTGTCATTTTAGAGGAATGTGTTAAGTATAGGTCACCCTTGGATCTAGTGTTCGTCGACTGCGAAAAGGCTTTCTTTCGATAGCTTGAATCTAGATGCTATCTGGTTGTGATGTGAGGGTGGAAAATTTCACATTTTGTACATGTCATATATGGAGTACGACAGGGTTCTTTACTCTCACCACTCTTCTTAATGGACATCAACAATGTGCTTCGGACAGAACTCGCAGAGGAAACCACTGAATAAAAAGGACAATGGCATCCTACTTTGAACATTTTGACAACGCGAACGATGTTCACCTACTTTTACATAGGAATATGGACCAACATCTAATGACAATTTGGGTGTTGAAACATTTAAAGTGGAGCTAAGGAGAAATGAGGGAAAAACAAAAGCCCTGAACATGTCCCACTCTAACTTTCAACTCAACATTACCGGACAGCAGCTCAAGATAATGGACTTCCTAAATATAAGAAGCATAGTGTCGACTCATGGTGGTCCTGGAATAAAATATGTAAGGACTCAGACAAACTACAAGAAATTTCAATAAAAGGGCAACCGATATCCTTGACAGCCTAAATCGTTTCTGAATTGTTCGCATAGCATCGATCTTTAATGGCACCTCACAAAAAAAAAAGTCCAACTGCGTCAAATCGCACGATTATTGAACTAAGTGTGCACTAAATCGACTGTTGGACGGCTTGTGTGGAATGTAGCCCCATCTTACTAGAACCATAGCTCGCCTAAGTCCAAATCCTCAATTTCTGTCCATAAAAAACATTTACCATGCCTCGGTAGCGCTCTCCATTGTCGCCTTGGAAGAAAAATGGTGCAATAATGCCGCCACTCCATAAACCTTGAAAAAGCAGCATTATTCTCCGTTGAACACACAGGACGAACACGGGAATATGTTCGGTTATCAATCAACAAACCAATCTCACGAACTTTCGTCACAAACTTGCGTACACCAGTTGCAGTTGTTGCATTTTTTCGACCGAAATTTCTTTTGAAAATTCGCACTGTTTCCGCAACCTAGCATCCACTTTGGAAATAACTTTGCAATATTTCCCAACGCTCTTCAAAGCGTAAATCGATCGATTTCGTACCGAAAAACATAATTCCTAGTTTCTGTCAACTTTTTGAGCGCATAAAAGCTGTCAGTGTCAAAATAAGATTAAAAAAGAAACCAACCGAGAGTCCACCCTATATATTAAATAGACACTAAAGGTCTATTCACAGCTCAGCGACCTGCAAATGCGAATGAGCGAATATTCACCAATTTTGACATTTCATTCACAGCAACTATTTTTTTTTTCTGGTCGCAGCTATCTGCGAATTTTACTTGTCATTTACGAGCTCTGACCGACTACCAAAAACAAAGTGATAAAATTGTAAGGTTAAACTCTTGCGAATAATGGAATGTGAATAATCTTTGAAAGTTCGCGAAAAGCATTCGCCTAAAAAGTTGCTGTGATTGAAATGTCAACATTGGCCGATATTCGCTCCATCGTGTTCGCCGAACGCTGATCTGTGAATTGAGCTTAACAAAGTTTTCAAAGGAAGAACAATGCATTCGAAAAATATTTCGCGCTCTCAAGTGCAAGGGAGCCTCAATTAACCTGGAGTGCGCTACTGGAGGGTACTTGAACTTGAGAGATTTATTGGTATGCTCCGAGTTGTAGCGCCATCTGAGTAAGATAAGAGGCATATGTATCTAACAAGGTTGTTGTAATCAAAACTATACCTGATATAACTTTTGTATGTCCCACTATTCATCATCAAAATCTATACAAAACTTAAAGTATTGGTGAGAGATACATATGAAAACATCAATTACAAACAACACACAGGATCGAACATACTACCTGGAGTATGGTAAGCGCCAGCCAGGATACAGCTGCCTAATTATAAGGTCAAATGTTATTTCACAACTGAAATTTAGCTGTAGGCTCTTGTAAAAAAAAATTATTTAATTACATCACTAGTAAACCATTTTGCTGTCTTCAAAGAAAACACAATTCTACTTTTGATTGTCGTGTCTTCCGCCAATAGCTCCCGCACCCGTATATCCGTAGTTTTATTTGATTTAAGGGAAATCCAAAGCCGTACTATGTATGTATGTATGTATGTATGTACATAACATCTATTTCTTCACAATCAATTTCTCAATGCCGTTATAATAGAGACATTTGAAATAAGTTATTTATGCCATCATCATATAAATTTACGATTTCCAACAAATCTTCGATTACGACGAAAGGAAACCTCAATAGGTCCTTTCCGGTTTAATACAAACAGAATATTCTTTGCCGATTAGGGTCAGATATATGGGCTTCTTTTCGGTTTACCCACTAGGTAATCACTCACAAAATGACACTGGACGAAATAGGATATTCTGTTAAGCTCCTTCCGCAAAAGTTCGTTTCCTTATTTGTTGAAACGTAATTGATGGGCATTCGGTTTGACAAACAATGTGGCCATGGTCACATATTTTTATGATCCACTTTGTATCATTTTAATCCATAATTTGTACACTATTGAAATGTTTTATTAGTTGGGGGTAGAACAAGACAGGTTATTGGTACTTAATAGCCTTTTAAGAATATTAGTGACGTACAGAGTGGTGTATGTGGTTAGTCACTTATTGATTAGTGCAAAGAAGTGTTACTCGTGAGGAGACGACATTCACAGATTCCCGCAGACTAGAATGTTGCCATTAAACGTGGAAAAGCACTCCTACTTTTATTTTATATATTTCAGAGCGTAATTCCGCTACAGGTACATGAATTATAGTTGAGAAGATCATCAAACTTACTGGGTGGGTTGAAGGAATCGATTTATCACACATGCCTCTTCTGTATATCAACCTTGGATGATGTTGCTTAGTGATTCGCTGTCAATTCTGTGCTTTGACAGTAAAACAAAAAAGAATATTTCATGATCAGAAGTATTCCAACTACAGGCGAGGAGAATAACACAAGTTACCCAACTTAGGTCTACAACTTGCAAAGGATAGTGTGCACATCAGCGGTGAGATAATGGAGACTGTAAGGATAAACGTCGGCAATTATGCCGTGGTTTCCCAGTCGAATTTAAAATACAATAAATAATATTTGCAGCTGGCAGCTGTTGCACTGATTTGAGACTGCTGTTAAGGTCACGTGTCATGAGAACTAGAAAGATGGAGACAGTATATATAAGCAACGCGTTTGAGAGTACATGAAATTGTTTATGAAGTCTCTCGCCAGCAAAGTAATGATATGAAGCAATATTACGTCACAACTAGGATCATTTAAACAAATGTAGATACACAATTTTTAATTGACCCAAATAAAGTGAACACCTAAGGCTGAAGTCCACTGTCAAGTTCCTGTCACCCCTCAAGAAGGCATAAATTTATGCCTGCGCACCATCTTCTGCGGAGCTCTGCCATAACACTATTCATTGTAATTCGGACTACATTGTCCCTTATCTGAACTTTTGACGTCAAGTATAAAACGTTTATCCCAGCAGAAGTGCTTGGCAATCAGGATAGATCTTAAACGATTCTACGACAGAGATTTACACAGACGGATCTAAGATACCGTCTGGAACAGGTGCGGGAGTTTACTCCGGTGCACTGGATATTTGTATCACCAAATTGATACCAAATTGTCACCAAGTTGTTAAGCAATGCCGTGGATCTCTTAATGAGATCGCTGTCAAGTGCGGTGTATCCCTGTGCTGGGTTCCAAGCCATAGGGATATTCTAAGAAGGGGGGAAGACCGGAACTTCTTTAACAATAGACGGGACCGTCATCACCTATTAAATCGATGAAATTCCAATTGTAAACAGTGGGTGGAAAAATATCAGCACATGTCTCTCTTCTAAACAAATCTGACCAGAGCTGCATTGTAGGAAAACCAGTAGTCGTGTTTCCGTCAATAGGATAAATCTGAGAAAGATAGTTGGCGCCCTCACAGGGTACTGTCTGGTAGGCAGACATGCCAGAAGGTTTGGTGCTCCTTTCAACGATTTCTGTAGAAGATGTAGAGACGAGGATGAGGAGGAATCCATAACACATCTTCTGTGTACCTGTCCTGCCCTATCGGTCTTGAGAAGAAAAACCATTGGCGAGTACTTCTTCGCAGATCTTAACGATCTAGTTAGACTTAATTAAAAAGGTTTGTCACCGGGTCAAAACTGGTTTAATGCCTAAATGGCGAACGATACTTCTTCGGCATGGGTTTACACAGAAACTGGTTGCCCTGCCTCCTGTCGCATTTGTGAAGTCTCCATGTAAGTGCTGGTAATCCGATTTTTCCATAGTGGTATCACAATGGACCTTCTTTTTGGTCTAAGTGTGTCCCAGCTGACCGGAGACAACCACCCAACCCAACCCAACCCAACCAACTTAGATACCATTCCAAAGGCAGCATTCGGTGACAATGTTGTGTTGAGCAAACCTGTCGTAAACAGCGGTTTTGTTTTTAACGTATTTATCTTAAGCCACGTTGTGCTTGCTTCAGCTTCTAAATTAGGAGTCATAAGATGTATGTACACATTTAGGTCTATTACCCTGTGAAAAAGGTGTAAACATCGCTTACAGCTACGATCATTTATGAGCTCTTTGTTGAGATCATATGTAGTCCTTGTGTTGTACCTGCTTGCTGCTTCCTCAGGCTTAGAGGCAAGTACGTTTGTCACATCACACGCTACTTTTTATTCGCGCGATACTAGGCTTCGAATTCGCATCTGTCTACTGCTGCGGCTGCTGCAAGGCAAGGCAAGGCTGAAGGCAAGCAAGAGCTTGAATTTTAATTAAATCAAGTGTGACCCTAGTGTGCCGGCAACACGGCAGCCTTCCAATTTCTTCGATCCCAGCACACACTTTCCAGTTGCTCTGGGCGCTCATCGGCGATGGCTTGATTCTTAAAACGAAAGATCAGTCTTCCTTGTCATCTCAAATCTCAGACCTGTGGGAAACATTATTATCCATTTGCTCGATGTGCCCGAGCCAGTGTTGTCAACGTGTTTTGGCTTTTTGGACTACATTCACATCTTGGTATTGGTATAGCTCATAGAGTTCGCGGTTGTATCTTCTCTTCCATTCGCCCTCCTCGCATACGGGACCGTATATTCGACTGAATAATTTTTCTGTCGAAAGTGTTCCAATATCTGTTCTGCTTTCCTGCTTATCGTCCAGCACTCGGTTCCATATAGCATTTCGTCTTCCGAGTTAGGAGTTTTGAACTCATTTGTTTCGTCAAACCAAAGTAGTAGCGGTCTCCTAGGGTAAGTCTTCGCCGAATCTCCACTAAAGTGTCATTCATGGAGTTGATATTTACTCCGAGGTAGGTAAACTCTTTAACACTTCGAAATTACAATTGCCAACAATGACATTTTGCCTTAGGCGGTAAACGGTGGTTTGTTTGTTGACAACGTGTACTTGGTTTTTTCCTCATTTGCTTCAAGTCCAACTCGTTTCGTATTTTTTTCAATTAAAGGCTGTAAAAGCCTCAAAGACGGCGCGCTGGGAGCGACCGATGATGTCGATTTCGTGTACGTATCCCAGCAGCTGGACTGATTTGTTGAAAATAGTGCCTTCCGTGTTAACACCTGAAATGCGCACTATCTGTTCCAGCACGTGGTTGAAAAAGTCACATTATAGTGCATCTCCTTGCCGCAATCCGGTACATGTTCGGAATAGTTTGGAGGAACTGTTTCCGAATTGCACATTTTACCGGGTGTTTTCCAGCGTCACACGACACAGCTGGATCAGTTTTACCGGGGTCACAACTTCGATGCTCACATATGCGGTATTGAAGTCAATGAAAAGATTGTAAGTCTCGACTTGAAATTCGTTCGTCTTTGTCATAATTTGCCTTAAGGCTCAACGATAATAGTCGAATGGATTCGGACGTGGTCGTACAAAACTGTAGCGAATCCATTCGCTCTTTCGTACGAAAATTTGACATTTGAGCTGTTGACGGCTGTGTTTTTTGTAATTTGAGCTTTATACACACAGGAATTTTCTCAATTAAATTAATTTCATTGAAAACAACACAGAAATGACAAGCAAAATGACTTGACTTTGACAATCGCTTCCGACAGTCGCTTCCGTTCACATACTCCTATTATGGGCAACTTGAGCAATCGAAAGAAAAGAAGAAAACTTGACGTAGAATTTTGGCATTAGCTTCCGATTGCTTCCGACTATTATGGTTGGCCATTTAGTGTGAAAATTTGGTCGATTATTGGGAGCCTCACTGGTAAGTGCCGATTAGTGTTTTGCAGAAAATTTTCAGATTTTGGATAGGATCTTATATGCGACACCAATCAGATATTCTTACAAAAGATAGAATCGTCTTTCTTGAAGACGGGATATATAGAGCTGATAGTCCAATCATCATGCTTCATCCACCTACACTTGGTTGACGATTTGGTGAATGCGCGCCTTGTTGGGCCTTGTTGTTCTTCAGCTTTTTGGTATTTGAACCAACCTCTTCAAAAGGAGGAGGGATGGTTTCTTCATTGACTGGATGCGGGTTCCCTTCTTGACTTGCATCTACTATTCCCTGTATTTGGGTGACTAGGTTTCCTTCACTGTTCCGAAGAGCCTGCGTTCCTGGCTTGAAGCCTGAAGGAGTTGCTTGGCTTTGCTAAAAAAAACATCCGGATGTTGTTCCTATCGCGGGACTCTTCGATATCCTTGAGCTGAAAGACTGCGTAGGCTCTTTTCTCTTTACGTTCGTATATGCGCTGCATCGCTTGTATGTATGTGTGCATTTTCTGTCACCTTTTTCCGGCGTACGTATTCATCATCATACCAAGGTCTCTGGGTGGTGGCTAGTAGTCTGATGACTGGTTCCATAAATTGTTGTTAAAAATACTACGCCAGTATTAATCCTAGAATCTATGTTTAATTTGATCAGCTAATGCAGAGCGATTTATGTATAAAGTTAAAATATGTGCTGAACATCGCTGGCTCAGGAAATCGAAGAGCAGTATCATGTGATCCTTCCGTCTTTTGTAGACAGACAATAGGGCAGTACCCTTAATGCTTTTTTGACGAAAAGATATAGTGAACAATCCAAGCTAATACTTTAAGCCGGTGCTTTATTACAACCGTCACAAAGTTCCTCATCTTTCGAACACGTATATAAGGCTTGGTGTAACCCACAACGAGCGCCTATGTACATACATATGTATGTATATAAGCATTGAGTATAAACACGAAGCTTTACCATACAGTCAGCAATACGTTGATATGCACCAACGATCAAGTTCTTCCATCATTTGGTGAAAAGTACGACAGCTTTGCTCGAATTGATTGATGTACTGTAGAAGGTACGTTTGCGACTCAGTTACTGATAAATTGTATTCTTTTGCTGGTATCACAAATTACTTAATCGTTCAAGAGGTGTATTTTATTTTAAAACATGCAGCAACACATTCTGTTTTCTATTATCAACACTTCTTACTTATACCTGTCATGAAATTGAATTCTAAGTCTTTCAAGATTATAACAGTGCACGCCCATCACCATGTAATATTACTTTGGCGCACATCACACTTAATATTAGAAACGATAACAAGCCCAATTTCATTCCAATATCTAATCTAACACCAGCGAGTATGTAGTTTTATTTAGATTTATATGGATATACATATATACAATTGATTTGAATTATTTTTATGAGAAATTAATCATTTCTACCATGCAGCAGAGAGAGTATCCATCCAGACTATAGTTTCTGCGCAGAAATTCAAAAGCAGTCCCAATTCATTGACAATATTCGCAAAATTCAGTCTCAATTGAAATTTTCTTACGAAAAGACTTTTTTAAACGTTCGCGCACACTTTCTGTGATTTTATCTAAAAATAGATACATTTTTACAGAAACAGAAACAGAAGTAGGTACTTTCCAATCATAAAGGGAATATATCCATATCACCGTCAAAACGTGCGTATAGTGTCTCTTCTCACCTAACCCGCTTGAATTCTCTACTAACCTGCGTACGCAGTTTTTTTTTTCACTCAAAATCATTGTACATCATCTACACAGACAACAATGTTTAGTTTAGTCGGAAGAATTTCTCCTCCTCCTACGGTGGTTTGTTGGTTAAGTTTTAATAAAAATTTATCTTTCCGGACAATACCGCATCGAGAGAGATTGAGTTTAAATAATTGCGCGCTTATCTTATCGTGTTGGAACCCACCTAAGTAAATTTTCAGAGAATTTCTCGCGATATCGCCGCACACAGCACACCTTGCACAGTGATGATTAATCGAAGTACACACAGTACTGAGTTATTGCGATAACTATTCTCGAAATTCTCACGGATGTCCGCCGCAATAACAACAAAAAACAACTACACCACAGCAGTGTGACACCAGTCTGACAATAGCCCATACATAAGCTTTTGAATACCTAGAATTATTTTGTTTTTTTTTTTTAATTTTAATTGGAATTTTATTTACTCAGAGAGTAGAACACTATACGGCTATACAGCTGTGGCACATCCGTTGTGCATTACGCGGATGTTAAAAGTTAATTCGCCGCCTAAAATCACTGAAACCGAAAATGTGGAAGCAGCCTAATTAGACAAGAATTATGTAAACCCCAAGAGAATCAAAAACGTGTAAAAAGGAATAAATCAAAACCGTTCGTGCATTTAATGGGTCAAACTTTAGGCATGTGCTGTGGCCGTACCCTGATAATTAATGAGACAAAAACCTGCAACAATCCAGGTAAACGAATCCTTCATCGGCGGCGGCGTCGTGAACGAATGAAGTGTGTCAGGAGAGTGTCAAAAGAAATAATAAAATTATTAGCCAGCTCTGTGTGTGTTTGTGTGTTTTAGCAACAAATATTAAATCATTGGCATTGGCCGTAATTCAAGAAAATTCTTAAAAATAGAAATTTCCCACACCACTAACCAGTCATGGAATATGTATGTACATAATTGTGTGTGAGAAATCGCGGGCTGAGAGAGCGAACGCTTCCAATCAGAAATCTGTACAAAAATTGTCCGTTGACACAATGAACTGCATTGAATGTTTTAAAATAAGCATTTTTGTGGGCGTGGGATTGCTTTCAAAGAAAAACATTAATCGAAAGCTTTTATAAAAATATCATGGGTTGACACTACTTGACCATCAGATAGTATTTATCATAGAAATAATTATTTTATTTTTCTATTAAAAAAAAAATCATTTCTAATCATAATCCAGAACTTTACGACACGATATTTGATTTGACAGATGAGTGTGACATACTTTTATCCAATTACTTGAAGTATTATCGATCATATTTGTGTAACCACTTGACTGAACGAAAGTAATATTCATTTTTGTGGTGTGATTCTCACACTCGTTGGTGTGTAAGTGAAGAAAATGTCATATTTGATACGTGTTTCCCTGTGGGATGCTGTTGACGTTTTTTTGTGTCAATATACAAATCGAATGAGAAAAGTTTTATTTATTTATGTACATATTTTGTTTTTGATGGTGAATAGGCTACCTGTGGCCTTGAACTTTACATACAAAAATATAAGGGTAAATATAAGACGAACAATAAAATTTGTTGAACATCTATTCACAGTTGCTTATAAACGTTAAAATCACCTCAAACCATAAGATTTTAGAGTAAGTCAGTTACGTAATACAGGTCCATGGGTCTGACATGTCTTCATGTCGTTGTTGTTGTTGCTATATTTTTTACACGAACAGACCTGCTGTTTAATGCCGTTTCCTAAGGGCATTTTGAGAAGCTTTTTCATGACAGTTATACTCTCGGATGTTTGTCAGACGCTGTTGTCTGGGGATTAAACATCGAACCCCTCGCTCCGTAGTTCAACGCACTAATCACTTGAGCCACGGCGCACAGATGCTATCAGGAAGTTCAAAACCTGTTAGTGGTGTAGAGAGTGGTTCCTTGAAAGTAAACAATTTTTCACTTTTCCAAGTTTCTCGATTATACGTGAATTTAGATGGCGTTTGTCTGACGTTTCAACTCTATACTTACTTAGATGGCGCTAACGCTCTATACTGCAGTTGCCATTTAATCATGAAAAGCACATATGTACTCCAACGACGTCTATAAATTATCCAAATTTTTTTATTTATCAAAGTTCGAGTTCGGTTACGACAAATTTACATGCGCGATTTTTTCAATTTTCATCGTGAGGTCATTGTTAACAATGAAACCCAGTTCTGGCTCAACAACTTCGTTAGTAAGTAAAATTTTCGCATTTGGCTACATCAGCAACCCGAAGCCATTGACTAAATGCCATTACACCCAAAAAATTGACTGTTTTCGGTGCCTAGACCTTTTTTTGGGGGTTAGGTCAAATTCAGACTTTAGACGACCTCAGGACCAACAATGGAAGCCAAATTGCCGGCATATATCCCGATTCAGACGGAAAACTCATGGGAAATAGGGTTCAGCACAATTACTCGTGCAGTCGTTTCCGTGGAAGACATTTCAATGATGTGTTTCAGAATAAATGCCATTATGTCTGTATGTCTGTATAATGGCAATGGATATTTTACTTTATGGCAACGGAATTCTACCTGGTTTTGTTGTTTAAAAGTGCGAGGATGAAGTACTTGCTACATTTCTTTCCAGTAGTGGCAGGTGACTAAACATTACGAATCTGTCCACTTTGTAACCATCAGTTAACTATAATCGATCATATTTCACTGGAGAGGATTTCGAATTTTTTAAGTGACTATGGAGTAGTTCCGGTTAAAGCCAACAGAGGTGACCATTATGGAGATGGTTCGAAATATTATTCTGTTGAAGGCATCCAATATATATATGTATATCTCCAAAACTCTACGTCATATAGTAAACCTAGCACGATTAGTCTTTTACAGTGCACAACTTTCGCCATTTGATCGCTCTTCTTTACAAGACTTGAACTTGATCGAATAAAAAACTTATTAATTGTGAAGACCCATTGCAATGACAAGTTGACGAGTTACGTAATAATTTTGGTGTGCACAATCGGTGGTCGTCGGGGCTCGTTAATAAAGATTTAATCAAGAAATTTCAGTACACGTTTTCAATCCGTACCTTAGCATGACGTAATAGCATGGAATGGACGTAAATGACATGTGGTTTCAACCGGATGTTGCAGAGCACACGAACTATTGCAAACCAAGTGACCAACTCGTGTCATCATCTCATTTTGGAATCCAAAACTGGAGGAAAAGTTCCGATTTAACCTATTTAGACTTTTTCTTCTGTTTTTTTTTTTTTTAAATAAGCTCTATATGAACCACCCTGAGACGATTTAACTAAAATTCGTGAAATTCAGGCGTCTTTACTGCAAAAAGTCGTTGTGAATTTAAGTGATATTCATGTCCAATGTCAACTTCACAAATCAATTTTTAATTTAAAATTCAAGAATTGTTGAGACACCTTTTACAAGAAGTTTCTTTTTTTGTTATCCGATATGGTATGATGCATGTGCTTGATCAAGATATCACTACTCTTCTTAAAGATTTATTATGCAAAACCATACTCTTGTTTTGCATTGCAGCGCTTGTATCACCATACCATTCTTTTTTTTATCGGTGATGACTGCTGCCAATGCAGCGGACTATTTTTTGAATGCGAAGTTGGTTGTCGAAAAAAAAAATTTCGTCTCAGCTCCCTGCAGAAAATCTCAGTACTAGATTTACTTATTTTTTCGTAAAGCTTTCGGAGTATTGTACGTCTTGTTGTTGTACGGGCTCAAAAGGTCCACTTACATATATAATCAACTTTATAGCTTATTGGATATATGTATGTATTCGATGTATGTATGTACTATGTGTTCGTATTTAGTACTTAGTTTCATAAAGTTCTGTCAAGAGTGCGACAGAATTTCAAAGACAGACTCGATTATTTTCATTGACATTGGTTAATAACCCAATCGCAACCAATACGAGTACCTATTATGTATTTATATAAATTGTGCCGAGTCATATTTTTGTATATGTTCAGCTTTAAGTAATAAACAAAAACATCTAGCGCCTAATACGACTAGTCCTTAATAATTTATATTAACCGGCCAAGTATAAAACTATGAAATTAATTATTTTTTGGAGTTCCCACTGCGATATTAAATAACGTATAGATAAATGCTAACAGGCGATAAGGTGGAAACAGTATACATACATCTATATATATTATGGCCTTATTTGTTCAATACCCAATAAAGACGAATTATTTACATTACGAGTGTTGAAACGAAGCCTCAAACATTCACATATTCTATAAAATTTATCACTGTTCCAGAATATCCATTAATTGAGAAAAAAAGAAATCCTTAATTAAACTTCACGTTTAGACCACAATTACGATTGCAATCGACAGAAGAATGTACCTATACAAAAACCAAATTCCATGAGTCATTAATAGTTTGCTGTGGGTTTTTTTTTCGCTTGACGTAACATTTCAATTGAGAACAATGCTCTTACGTTAAGTTAAATCGATACTCCATCATTAGGTGTTGGCTTTTAGCTCTTGGGCTTGATTACATAGTTTATACATACGTACTTGTATGTAATTATGTATAGGAGATAAAAGCTGGCAGTCTTTAATATTGCAAGTGTATCTGTTAATAGTATTCCTTTTCCCGTCACTAAAGTTCTGATGTCACTTATAAAAACATTACAATAAAATTAATTTCGTGTAAAACCTTTCACATTAAATTATTATGTAGCTATGTACATAGACTTACCTACATACATATGTATGTATATATGTATATGGGATGTATACATCTGTAATACAGTAGCCCAAACAATAATCCCACAATAACCAATGAATTTACATACGTTTAGATACATACATACATTATGTACTTACATACAACGAGGTTCCACGCGGAATTTCATCGTTTAAAAACACATCAAAAGAATTTAACGTCTCAAATAAAATGAACAATAAATTTGAATGTTTTTCAGTGGTTATATTTTTTTTATTAATCAGATACATAAATGTTATTTTAGCGAATTGATTTAAATTATTGTTGACTGTTTTTGGAATAAGTGTTCTAAAAAAGGCTGACAGTGCTCTTGTCCACTGTCCAATGAATTCATTAGCACAATGCCTAATAAATTACAACAATGCTTAAGCGTACAGTTCAACAGCTGCAAAGAATATCCTACATCTAAATCAAGACGGAGCTCGACATGGACCACCGCACTATTGCGAGTTGGACATATCTGGATACCGAGACAGACTATATAACACCAACCCCTGACTTCAGCCTAAACGTTAGAAAACCCAAAACTCGAAAGAGGAACTAGGTAAACGGTACGACCAACAAATTACCACGCATAGAATCTGGATTTCCATAAACCGGTCAAGAACCAATGAGTGGACTCTGGCATCTACTCGTCTGAAACCGAAATTGCGCACTTTAGTAGACTTCCAAATCATGGAAGCGTATTAGCTTCCGAAACTGCACTCATCCACGGTCTTTATATCTAAACTTATGAAACGATCCTGTGAAGAGCTCACGACGTACACAGTAAATCACGACGTTACACTCTGGTGGGTTCCAGGACACACCGGTATCCAAGGGAACGAATTAGCAAGATGGATGATTTGATGGTGGATTTTCAAACCTATCGTTTCAGACTATTGACTTTAACTATTTTACTTGAACTTAACTCCTGAATAACTTGTAATCCTATGTAATAAAGATGCATGTACGTACGACCCAGTAGTGCAGTTTATTTCTTAAACACTTGTTAAATATTACTTGCTGATCAGTTTACCGTTAATCCTACGGTCTTTTTCAAATCAAATTATATCAGCTAGAGGTTGACTTTAAGCATTTTATTTCTATATATTGAATGGACCTATGTCCTTTATAAAGAAATACATTACATATGTATGTAAAATTGTCCAATGGCTATGATTGCATGTGTCCCTTGTTTTGTTTTTTTTTTTTTACCAACAAATATCGAAAACCGTGTTTAAAACATTTCCTAATCCAATACTATTTTTTTTTTTTTCAGAGTGCGACCCAGATTTTAGACCATCGGTCACAGCAGATTTAGAAAATTTACTCAACCGTTTAGAACATCTTGTTGAACGACTCGAACGTTCTGTATCGGCACGTGAACTTGAAATCGCTAATAAAACATTTGATTCAGTACTCGAAAAGAAACGTAATAGTTTCGATTTAGAAACAGCAGAGTTACCACCAATTCCACCAAATCCTGAGTCTGAAGCAAACGAACAAGAACAAGAGAGTCAAAATCAACGTAAATCACAAAATCTCAACGAACGCATAGAGCGTATTGAGAATTCTCTGAGTAAATTGAACGATAGCTATAGCAAAGAGAACGACAACAACATTGACGATAGTTTAGAAAATATCCCAACAACAGTTCTCGAAGAATATCTGCAAGACGAAGAACAATCACCTTTGCCACCGCCACCGCCACCAATAGTTGAAAGTATGAGTGTATTAGGATATCAAGATATTGTCAATGGACCATTGAGCCAATATTTGGTCCTGTCGCAAAAGATCGGCGGTGATGTTGCCGCACATGCGAAACTGGTCAAAGCTGCATTTGAGTGAGTTTACATTCTCTAATAATCTCTTAACAAAGAATATATCGTACTACAGTTTATTTTTATGTTCTTTTTTTTTTTTTGTTTTGCAGTGCACAAACTCAGTATGTTATTTTGGCATCGGAAAGTGCGAAACCTTCTCAGGATAGACAAATGCAATTGCTGAAACCAACATCAGATCAAATCTCTGCTATCCAGAGTTTCAGGGAGAAAAATCGTGCATCGCCGTTTTTCAATCACCTGTCGGCAATAAGTGAAAGTATTCCAGCACTTGGTTGGGTTTGTGTTGTAAGTATTGGTTTCAATATTTTCAGTAGGCAGGTCTTATTAAGAAACTAAGTAAATTAGCCCCCTTTGTGTTAAAAGAAAAATGTACTAAGGCTTGTTTAGGGTGCTATTACTAGTACGAGGAGAGAACCAATTTTAAATAATAGAAACGGGTACGTACATGATTTTGTTTCGAATAATCTTAGCATTCGTTTCTGATTGAGAATTATCGCCCTAAAAAGTTCAGTGTAATCAAAACCAACCGCAAAAGACCAGGAACAATATTATCACAACCGGAAAGTTACTTCACGTGTGCGCTATTTATTTAAGCCATTTAGCTGTTTACCTCTTGTAAGAGGTTCTTATACTTGAACTACTACACAATGGATACAAAAAGTAAAAATTTATATGTGTAAGCGATGTATTCACGAGCTCTTGCTGAAGTGGGAGGAATCTAATATTTTGAAAACACAAATGTAAAATGTAAAAAAAAACTAACATTTATACTTTCTATTTCCAGTCCCCAACGCCTGGACCCCATGTAAAAGAAATGAATGACGCCGGTCAATTTTATACCAATCGTGTTTTGAAAGATTGGAAAGAGAAGAATCCCACTCATGTTGAATGGGCTCGTGCATGGGTTCAAACTCTTACCGAACTGCAACAGTATATTAAGCAGTACCACACCACTGGATTAGTGTGGTCTGGTAAGGGAGCACCAACCGGTATTCCACCTCCACCCCCATCAATGGCTGGTTGCCCACCACCACCACCACCACCTGCATTTGACTTGTCGTCCATGTCATTGAACGATGGATCTGCTGATGAGCGTAGTGCGTTATTTGCAGAAATTAACAAAGGAGAGGCTATTACTAAAAGTATTTTTTGAATACAACTTATGTTGTCCAATTGGATTGTTAATATGAAATTCTTTATAGATCTGAAGAAAGTAACTGATGATATGCAAACCCATAAGAATCCAACACTTCGTACGGGACCAGCACCTTTTAAAGCACCTCAACAAACTGGTAGTAAACCAGCTGTTCCACCCAAGGGAGTGGCTGTTGCAAAGGAGCCTGTATTCTCTCGCGATGGCAAGAAATGGATAATTGTGAGTAAACGTAAAGGATTGTATTTGAAAAATAGTAAACATTATCATCTTTAGGAACACCAAAGGTCGAATCCCAATTTAATTGTGGAGAATGCCGAAATGAACAATGTCGTTTACATGTTCAAATGCGAGAACTCTACTCTTACCGTCAAAGGTAAAGTGAATAATGTCGTGATGGATTCTTGCAAGAAATGCTGTTTACTCTTCGATTCGGTTGTCTCTTCGATTGAATTCGTTAACTGCCAAAGTGTTCAAATGCAGGTAAGCCAGCGAGTTGTTTCTCTTTTTCGTTTCCTTAATGTAACTGAGTTTATACTTTTTTTTTTGTCAGGTTCTTGGAAGTGTTCCAACAGTTTCAATTGATAAAACCGATGGCTGCCAAATGTATTTATCTAAGGACTCCCTAGGTGTTGCGATTATTAGCTCTAAATCATCAGAAATGAATGTTTCTATTCCAATGGCCAATGGCGATTTCGTAAGTTCACACATTGTCTTTTAGTTTAGGAAACAAAACAAAATTAATGTAATCTAAATTTTTCCACAGTTGGAGCAAGCTCTTCCCGAACAATTTAGGACCACAATCCAGGGTAACACCCTCCAAACCGTTTGCGTTGACAGCCTTGGTTAAGAAATACTACAGCATTAAACGCACAATGCCCAAATATAACAACAAAAAAAAAATGTAAACCAAATCAACAGCAGCCACCACCAGCGAGTCGTTGAAAACTTTTAGATATCATTAAATTAAAATCATAATACTAAAAAAAATATATATGTATGTAAACAAAATTTTTTACTAATTGTATGCATGAGCGAAAGTATAATACTAACAGCAAGGGCTGCAGTAGCACAATATTCATATTAATTCGAGTTTTTCAACAAATTACGAACGGAAACAACTTTTACTTTCGCATCAGGATTTTATCAATATTAACCTCTTATATTTAGCAAACGTATTTTTTATTTATAAAACGAAATACAATGAAAGAAAGTTTCTTATAAAACAACAAAAATAATAATCCCTGAGATAGAAAGTATTTATTGTTGACAGTACTAAACAAATTAAAAAAAAAAAAATTTAAACAATTTTAAATGTAATTCAATCAAAATTTCAAAATCCCCTCATACGGAATTTATGCAAAAGTAGATAAAATAAGAAAACAAAAAATAAAGAAACCAATTTATACGTGAAAGAAAGAAGTTTATTTTTTTGGTTCATGCTTTTGTTACAGTCGTGGAATTAAGGAACTTATTGCGAGAGTTTATTCGACTTTTGTCTATTATATTAAGTTTAATATTTCACAGAGATACTCAACGGAAAGTCGTAATTTGTGACTTTTACCTAAATTTCGTGACCTGGACTAAATCAACAATTTTTGCTGTATAGTGTCTTCCAACCAACCAGGTTCTCTTTCAATTAGATTTATGTATCCATTCATTCGTACATTTAAATTTAAAGCATGCCTTATTGGCTGCCACATACCACACAGATTGCAATAAAGTTGCCCATTTTCTAGATCAGCGGATTGTAAGTCTTTGTATCAACCATTTTGTTCTTTCTTGCCTGGTTCACTGCTTTAAGGGGAAGTTGTAATTTGTGACTTTTACCTGAATTTCGTAAATTGGAGAAAATCGACAACTTTTGTTAAATAGCGTTTTTTAAGCAACGAGGTTCCCTTCCATTTATGTTCTACACTTTCAAAGAAATATAAAACTGGCTTGTTATTTCGTTCCTGTGCTCAGAGAGTTACTAAAACTCTATTCGGTATGAGTACAACCTTTCCC
The DNA here is from genome assembly GCA_905220385.1 of Xylota sylvarum. Lineage (NCBI taxonomy): Eukaryota > Metazoa > Arthropoda > Insecta > Diptera > Syrphidae > Xylota > Xylota sylvarum. The sequence continues at coordinate 33,795,354 of LR999960.1, forward strand.
TTGGGCAGTCAGCAGTATCTATTGTCTTAAGCGATCTCATGTAATTGAAGAACATATTTCCCCCAAATGGATCAAGTTTTACAACACGCGCCAAGAACAGGAGGTCAAATAGTTCCTTTCCGAAAGACTGGACCCGAAACATATCATGCTGCATGGAACATGTTGGCCTGGGGAAATAACTTTGGAATGGAATAAAGAATACCTTTCGTCTTAGTTGATCTACATTAAATCATGGAATTGTAAGGATGAAATCTATTTTCATCATTCATATTTTTCTCTGTTTATCCTTCTTTAAAACCAAAGTCAAACAAAAATGTGCGATCAAATTGATATTTCTATAATTTCAAAAATACTAATTCTATTCGACTTTAATTTTATTGCGATTAGACTCTCACAATAAGCCCATGAATTGCACTGTAGTGTAATGTATATGTATGTACATACCTACATTAAAAAGAAGAAGCGCAGAATGGCTTAAAAGAGCAATATTACATAAATGTACAAGACATTTTGCGATGCTGATGCGGTGAGTATATTTGGTTGCGACTTGAACATAGGCACGAAGTCATACTGTAATTTGTGTCCGTAAGTAAAAATGCATTTAATGCGACATACAACGATATACTGAAATGTATTCTCTTAACAATAGGCCCAGAAGTATTGCACAAAGTTATAGCATAGACCATTCATAGAAATCTCGTCCGCATACAAAAGACCCTGAACTTGGAGCACATCGCAGAAACACTACATAAAGCTAAACAAACTTTACAAGAAATAAGGGCACTGCTTGCTTTGTAAACTCAAAAAAAACTTTTGTCGAACGAACACATTTTCACCGTGATAGAAAAATTTAACTAACAAAATGATAGAGTATACGCCTGCAGTTCTTTCTAAGCCGTTGAAAAAATTCCAAATGTAGAAAGGGAACATTCCCCGTCCGCAGTAATGGCTTGGTTTCAAATCATAGTACGTAGAGGTTCTCCCTGTTAAATATTTACGAGCAAGTGGTGAATATACATATGTATGTATGATTGTGATTTTGAATCCCTTTAAATCAGCAAACGAAAAGAAATCATATAGACCAATTTCTCTGCTTCCAATAGTATCAAAGTTATTCGAAAAACTCTAAAAAAAATAAAAAAGGCAACTCGTGCTTTCCCATAAATTTGGTTTTAGATAGAAACACTCCACTATTCAACAAGTGCATAGAATAGTGAGCATTGTAGAAAAGGCACTGGAAACTAAAGTGGTTTGCTCAGCTATATTTTTAGATGTAGCTGTAGCACAAGCCTTTGATAAAGTTCGGCATCAATGATTAGAATTTAGATTACAAAGAGATCTCCCTGAGGAGTGTAACACATTCTAAAATCTTACATCACAGAGATAATTTCTTATAAGATATGAAAATGAGTACTCTGACGTTAAAGAAATATAAGCAAGTCTACCACAAGGCAGTATCCTGGGACCTATTGTATCTCTTATGTATATATGAGAGACGTGCCAGAACGAGACGAAGCTAGCAACGGCACAGCTATTATGTCAATTGGCAATAATGCTGAAGTGGCGAGACCAAACAATGGAGAATTAAACTTCACGACACTAAATCCGTTCGTATTAATTTTAATTTTGCTAACAAAACAATACATGTAGTAAGAGTTAATATCGATGGGTAAGAAGTATTGTATGCAAACACGGCTAACTACACAATTAAAATGAAAGGAGGATGTCAAAAAGAAAAAAGAAAAACTAAGTATTAAACTTAGAAAAATGGATTGGCTAATGGAAGAAGCTCCCAACTTTCGGCTGAAAAATAAACTACTACTGTACAAACAGATCCTAAGACCAATATGAACTTATGGAATTCAACTTTGGGGCTATACAAAGAAATCGAACTTGAAACTGATATAAACCTTTCAAAACGAAGTGATAAGAAGTAGTGTAAACGCTCCATGGTATATTAGAAATGATAATAATCTATACAGAGATCTAGAAGTAGACTCTGTTAATAATACACATATTGAATGAAAAATTTGATTAAGCATTCTGACCAAATCCACGAATGGTGGAAGAAAACCAATATACATTAAGAGAAGGCTTAAGTGACTGAAGCCTAATGATTTAATTAATGATAACTAATTATAATAACGATCCCTCGTCCTTTTCCTTTAAGTTACCCATTCTCTCCTCTTCGTAGTTTGTAGTTAACTAGTTAAAGTGAAACAGAGAAAAGCAATAATTTTAAATAACGTCGGGTCTAGCCATTGGGCTATATGTATACCACCAAAACTCCCAATTAATTTTCGATTAAAAAGTTACTACATTAAGTTCAATTCAGTCGTAAATATGAAGGGAGGTGGTTTTAGTGGGGGCGAGCCCTACACTACTAGTTTCATTAGTGTCTTTCAAGATTTCCACCGACCCAGAAAAGAAAAAAAACGAAAAAAATATCTACCAGTTCAATGTTTTGGAGAAATTATTAAGCCCTTATCTTCTTTATTTCGATATTCTAGCAAGAGTCAGCACCTCTGTACCTCACCGCCTGTCATAAATGTAAGTTAACCAAGCTCTGGTTTCCCTGAGTTCATACACACTGAGAACTGGTCTGGCTTTTTGAAAGCCCTAATCTTAGCATCCACGGTTTCCATATGACGAATGTCGAATGAAAGCGTAGAATGCTTGATTTAGGACTCACCGAAACCTGTATAATTTTCCATTCGACAGAACCGATTGTCGAAACAGAAAGAGAATACCTCAGAAACATCCTCTTTGAGACTTCTAAACCCTCTTCTATGTAGAGTTAAAAATGTTGACCACGCAATATTAGCAATTCAAAGATTCAAAAATTAAATTGTTTAATTAAGTGTATGAAAACTAGCATTCGCTGCCTTCGGATTCAAAGTCCCTAGATATGCCTAACTGGTCAACTCTTTCGAGATTCACTATCGACCAATCAAAAGAAAAGAGCTAAGGATTTGGAATCCTAGCGCACCTATTTCAAGATGGTGATGATTTTTGTTTGTCTTACGCAATTTATTGACTTCCAATAAACAAATTGTTGTATACCAATTGCCATTAATAGTACCTCGGTGCTCTAAGCCATAGTAACAATATTTGGATACACGATGCTTTCATTGCTAGATAAACCGCACTGCTTCATATTTTGTTTTTTATGATTCATGAAGAGGAACAACTCACTTTGCGAATTGATTAAGCTACTGCTAAATGGTCGGATTATTAATTCCAAGCTGGGTGGGACGTGTACTAGAAGATCTGTCAGTAGAGACACTCCGCAAGAAGGTGTTCCAGCCCCTCTTCCTCGGAATTTGGTGGTTAATGAACTATTGATAATCCTGGAAGGTGTGGGATGCACAGCGATCGCTTATGTAGAAGACGTTGTTTTAGCTGTCCCAGGAAAACTCCTAAATTCTTTTGTAAAAGACCTTTTAAAAACAGCTTTAAATAAGCTAGTCAGTTGGGCGGTTCTGTGTGGTTTGGGTGTAAATCCCCACAAAACTGAACTAGTACTCTTCTCCACAAAATAAAAAATATAAATTTAGTCGACCCTCCCTCTCTCAATGCTATCAGCTTAACTTTCTTTGACAAAGCAAAATATTTGGGTCTTATCCTGGATAAGAAACTAAGCTGGAAACCTAACATTCAAGAAAGAGTCAAGAAAGCCACAGTAGTATTTTTCTCTTGAAAAAAAAACTATTGGAAATAGATGAGGTCTACAACCTCGAATAACTCACTGGCTATACATCTCGGTGATTAGACCGATTTTTTTTTTTTTTTTTTTTTTTTTTTTTAATTCACGCGCGCTCAAGGGCTTATTACTACCCTTTTAATGTCAAGACACAGCGCGGGCGTTAGGGAAATTAGGAAGAGAAGATAGGAGATACCAATGGACGTTGGTTTTAAATGTTTGTGGATTATACTGTGAGGGAAAAATAGAGCTTGGTAAAGCATTCCACATTCGTGTTGTACGGTTTATGAAAGAATCTCTATACTTGACGGTACGTCCGAAAATAGGCTTGAGGGTATACTGATGAGCATTCAGAGCGTGACGGGTATTGCGAGAAAATTGATGAAGGGGCGGAATGCAACTGGCTATTTCGCTGGAGCACTGTTTGTGAAAAAAGCGATAGAATAAGGAAAGACAAGAGACATTTCTGCGATGTTGGAGCGAGTCAATAGACTCCGCTATGCTTCTGTTCCCTATTAGTTTTAACGCTCGATTTTGAATTCTATCCAGCAGGTGCAAAGAGGTCTTAGGAGCACCAGACCAGATATGAGCATTATACTCGAGCTTGGGGCGGATGTAGGCCTTATATATTGTAGCCAGATCAGAGGGTGTAAAGAACTTCTTGCACCGTTTAAGGAATCCTAAACATTTCGCAGCATTCTTGGCGGATTCGAATATGTGGTCATTCCAACGAAGATGGTCGTTAACACACATACCGAGAATGGAAAGTTTTTCGGTTTCGACGATGCAAGTGCCATTCATTGATAATGGCAAGGGGTTAAGGTTACGCTTGAGCGACAGCTGACAGCATTGGGTTTTCGAAGCATTAAATTCCACTCTGTTGTTTATACCCCATTTAATTATACTGTCAAGATCGGAATTTAATGAGCTTAACATACGCTGAGTCTGGGAACGAATATGAGAAGCTGAGGGTGCTGTCGTCAGCGAAGGAATGTATTGGATTAGAAGTAGCAGACAAGAGATCGTTTATGAAAATAAGAAAGAGAGTCGGAGACAAAACGGAGCCTTGGGGGACGCCAGCATTTATATGGTGGATTGCAGACTTGAAACCATCCAAAACAACTTGAATTGAACGTTCCGAAAGGTAGTTTCTAATCCATTGAAGAAGAGATTCGTCGATGCCAAATGCACGCATTTTCGACAAAAGAGCTTGATGCCAAACTCTGTCAAATGCCTTTGAAATATCAAGCGCAACAATCTTACATTCACCAGAATGATGTAGAGAGTGGTTCCACTTTTCGGTGAGATATACCATCAAATCACCAGTGGACCTTTTGCTACGAAAACCATACTGACGGTCATTAAGGAGCTTTCGTGATTCAAGATATTTCATAAGCTGACGATTTATCAGCGTTTCCATGACCTTGGAAAGAAGGGACGTAAGTGCAATGGGTCGATAGTTGGAGGGAGAAGAAGATTCGCCTTTTTTAGGGACGGGCTGGACAAATGCTGTTTTCCATCTACTCGGGAAGAGTCCAGAAGAGTAGGATAGATGAAAAAGCTTACGCAGTGGTTTTGCCAGCGTGGAAGAACACATCTTCAGGATAATGGGTGAGATACCATCTGGACCAGCGGATTTGTTTATGTTAAGATCTTTAAGCACTCTTGCTACTGTACGAGTGCGAAAGTGGATTTGTCCCATAGAATATTCGACGCGCTCAAGTACAGGGGGAGTCAAAGCACAATCTGGGAGTGTGGAGTTCGCAGCGAATAAGACTGCAAGCAGATTAGCCTTGTCCAAAGAGCTGACAGATGGAGTGTCATTGTGAACGAGCGTTGGGGTGGAAGATGAGGCACAATTTTTTATATTTTTGACGAACGACCAAAAATTTTTGCTACCTTTGGGACAGTGTAGAATTTTTTGCCTCAATTTTAGGTCGAAGGAGAATTTTACACGGCGAATTAGAGCATTGCAATCATTTCTGGCTCGTTTAAACATTTTTCGGTTTTCCTCTGTTGGGTCGGTCTTAAAAGACCGAAATCTTAGCTCCCTTAACCTGATAGCCTCTTTGCAGCTCGAGTCATACCACGGGTTTTCCTTTGGCTTGATACTCTTTATTCTGTGAGGAATAAAGGATTTCATGCCGAGGAGGATAGTGTTTGTAATCGTATCGGCGGCGGCGTCCACGTCTTTATCGAGGAAACATAACGACCAGTTAAAACTCCTAAAGAAGCTGTTCATGCCGTCCCAGTTGGCTTTCTCGTACTGCCAGACTAATCTTTTAGGAGTTTTTTCTTTAACTGTGTGGTTAAGGTACGAAAAATTAGCCGATACGACACAGTGGTCTGACGAACCTAGAGGCGATAATACGTTTATGCTGTATTTATCGGGGTGAGAGCTAAGGAACAAGTCCAGAGTATTGGCGGCGTGACTGTCAATGTCGGGTAGCCGTGTGGGCTCATTCACAAGCTGGGTCAAATTATTTACCTCAGCAAAGATTTCAACATATCTTCCTTCGGGTGTTGTCTGTCCAGAATGTCGAAGCCAACCAGAATTGTGTATATTGAAATCGCCCGCAATGACGATCTCAGTATGAGGGTAATGGGAAACAATTCTTAAGATGGAGTCAGACAGCTCATCAAACTCATTACAAGTAGAATTGCTGTCAAAGTTGGGGCTTCTATAAATAAAACAGTAGTGGATAATTTGCCTACGGACACTGATTTTTAACCACATGAAGTTAAATTCCGGATTGGAACAGGAGCCATATTGTGGTTGAATTTGGTAGGCTACATCACTACGGATATAAATGGCGAGACCGCGGTGAGAGAAGAATAAAGGCACCAGGCTATATCCAGGAAGGTTCAAATCTGAATAATCAGAGTTCTCGCCTACCTGTGTTTCACCCAATGCCAAAACAGCTGGCCTGTATTTACAGACGTGGACGTACACGGCGAAGTGATTCTTCCTTAGCCCACGAATGTTGCTTACATCCACTCTAAAATTCCCTGACATTATAAAAGACAAACACAAAAAACACAAACCCCGACGCTACTCACATACGGGATACGGGGAGCCTTAGAAAAAGCTATAAACCGTGACTATATAAGTATGGTCCAGCATATAGCTTGTCTATGCATAAGCGGGGCTCTACACAAAACTTCCTCTGCAGCACTGGACATCATGTTTCATCTGATACCCCAAGAATATATTTAGCAAGCAAAAGGCAACAAGTGCAGCCTTACTGTGGTAAGGAAAGGAATTTGGCCACGCATCCATTCTGAATGATTTCAAAATCTTTCCCGAAAATACGGACTACACCACCCAGCGTCTAAATTTTGATATGAACTTCGTCGTCACCATCCCTTTCAGATCACTCTGCAATGAAGAAGCACTTTTAGAAGATGAGTCGATTCACTTCTACACTATCGGCTCAAAAACCAAAGACGTACATAGTTGTTGGAAGTGTTTTCTCCGACTGCCTTAATCTTAAGCTCTCCTTCCGTCTTCAAAGTCATCCAGGCTGAAATTATGGCGATTAAAGAAGCCTTATCTTAGCTTTAGAAAAACGTGATATTTGCTAGGGATATCCGCAACTTGTCGGACAGCCAAGTAGCTATTAAATCATTGGAATTGATCTCTATAATTTTCATTTCCTGATTTTCTGTTCTCCTCCTCGTGTTCTCGCGGATGTTGTGCCCATATATCATTTTGTGCTCTAACCTAGCCTTGATCTTCATATCAGATAATTTCGTTTATCATCCCGAGTTGAGATTATCTATACATACACTCCCATACCATTTCGGTGGAAATTAAAAGAAAACTCTAATTCTCTAATTGCCAATAAGACTCTACATGTTTACTATATTACCACAAACTTACCTAGTCAAAAAGTCAATCTATATAATTAAATACCCAATTGACTAACAGTGCAACACTTTCCGTCTTCATCTTTACATAACATAGAAAAAATAGCTGTGCAGCAAACCAAAATACAGATTTACCTTTACAAAAAAAAAATATTTGAGTGCAAATGCTTCAAATTTCGAAATTATACTCTTTTCTAAACAAAAACTCAACGTCGTTTTCGGTATCGAACTTCGAAAATCAAACTTGGCATCATTGTTGCGCAAGAGAGCACACTATCTACATCCTCGATAGCTATCCTGTTTTGTTTTGAATATTATTTGACAGCCACAAAGCGAAGAAAAGCCAATTGCTAACGCTTTCAAACAAAAAGTGCAAAACATTCGTACAGAATTCCAATTATACTCAATAAAAATCGTTAATTTCCTGAACAATCTCAATGCTAGAACCGGAGGAACAAACTCCTGCACCAGAACAACCCGCCGAGGCACCACCAAAACCAGAAGAACCCTGCGAAAAGGACCCCGAAAGCGATGGGGTGGACGAAGACAACGACGATGAGGTGAGTAAATCGTCTAAATTAACATAAAACCGCGCCAATAACGCCACCGTTGACTAGACCAAAAGTGAAAACTTCGAAGGATTCAATGGAACCGGACGAACCGTAACTCTGCAAATGCTGATGGCAGCAAATGTCCTGCAGCCGGGCAAATCCGCCATGACCATCGAATACTTGGGTCAGAAATTCGTCGGCGATCTACTAGCGGACGGGAAAATTAAGTCACAAGAAACTGAAACAATATTCTTGACACCCAGTGCATGGGCCATGCACTGCAAGCGGATAATCAATCCAGAGAAGAAGTCTGGCTGTGGCTGGGCCTCAGTCAAGTATAAAGGCAAGAAACTGGACGCATATAAGGCGACGTGGTTGCGTAAGTGCGCCTTGCAAAAGGACTCCACACCCGATGATGGTAAGCGCGTTGAAATTTGTTTATTCCAGCACCATTAGGTTTCTTAAATGATTTCAGATCTTGATGCTGACGTTGATAAAAAACCAGAATCCCCACAGCCTGTCATTAAGCGTACTGTGTTTCAGCATAACGCCATCAGCAATCGGAACGTGATGCAGTGAGTAAAACGATTGATTCATCGAGCCTGGTGGAGAGCTCAGAGTGGATGTAATATTGTTTTCTATTGTGTTTCAGTGATGCGAATGCATTGATAGAAGCTGTTCCATTTTCTGCGATAAACAAATTGCAACCATTCCTGTTGACTATAAACTCGTCGGCGCTGTTCTTGGCGGACTTCCATTGCCACCTAACTATGCACGAAGTGTGTGGATACTTTGGTGGCACTTGGGACGTCAATTCACACAGTAAGTGGTTTGTAACCGATTATAACACACTCTACTTCCCGGTATTTTCGTTACTTCGAACAAACGTAAAACTAAAATTCATTTGCCGATCAAAACGTTTCAATAGTGTCGAAGTGTTCGGAATGTTCTTAACATTTTGCTCTATTTCAGCATTGGCCATTTCTAAAGCTTATCCCTGCCGAAATAGTCGCTTCGATAGACCAAAAGCATCCGACGTTGAGAATGAAATTCAAAAGTGCATCATGAAAGATCAACTCATTCTCGTAGGATGGTATCACTCGCATCCGAAGTTCCAAGCCGAACCAACACTTAGGGACTGCGACTCACAACTTGACTATCAAATAAAAATGCGCGGACCATCTGAAGTGACCTACACACCATGCGTTGGATTGATTATCTGTAAGTAGATGTGAGTAATAATTATATCACTTTCTTCAATAACCTTTTCATAGCACCCTACTTCGATGAGAATCCAACTCTAGAATCAGTAGCGAAATCTATTTGGGTTGTCCCACCACCAGAGAATCGGCAAACTATGGAATATGGTCGGCCAATGCTAATGCAGTACTCCGTTCTGCCAGACAAAGAGTTTCCAGAAGAAGTTCGTAATGAGATTCACGCTTGCGTCGACTACTACCAGAGATTCCGCAATGAACTCGTCAAGTTTGGTGCCATTTTCAAAGACGATATCAATTACATTGAAAAGCTTAAGAATTCCTTATACCCTAAGTTTCCTCGTGAAACAAATGAAAAAGCATTCTGGAATTACATGCGAGCCGCTTTGGGTTGTGACGAAGAGGATGAGTTTGTGATCCCGTCAACCGCTAAGGTGGAGGAAATCAAAGAGGAATCAAAACCGGAATCGGTTCAGGTTAAAATCGAAAGCATCAAGGATGAGCCAGAGATTAAAACAGACAAGAACTCGGCAGGAGAACTGAAGGTTATGTCCCTGCAAGAGCAGCTATGCCTGCCCTCCGGGCTGAACATGAATCCGACGAGACTATGTTCACCGCTTGCTACTCCAAATCCACCGCCCATTCCGATTCCTAGTACGACACCTATTCCAGCTCTGGTACCAGTACCAGTATCCTCAACGAACAGCACGACCCCAACAGCTGCTTCTTCACCGCGTGACAGCCCCATCACGATTCCATCAAATTCTGCAAGTCCAGCTAAATTTGAAATTCCAGTGCGCGCAAGTCCTTCTCCAGCCAAATCGGATACTTCATCAAGTCGCACCCGCAACTCGCCGGCACCGAGTCCCGGCAAATTTAGTGTAAGCGATATTTCACGCAACAGTCCTAGTATTACTCCGAATAAGTATGAACCGCAACCCTCGCCACTGGCCACATCAGGTGCTTCGGCAAACGATTTGATGGCTGCCAGCTTAGCTTCTCTGGCTGGACAACTGCCGCCGAATTTCCTTCAAACAGACATTGCGGCTTTATTCAGAGGACAACATTCGAAAGACTACGGGAGCTCGTCCTTAAATCAACTGGCAGCTGCAGCTGCTAAAGTTGGAAACAAATCAAACGTAGATCATTCCACTCCGACTCAACTAGACACAAGTGTCTATACCAGTGCTGGAGGCTTTAACATACCGGGTCCATCTCGACCCGCAATTGAGCAATCATCTTCATCGTGCTCGTCTACTGCATCTTCGAAATCCATGTCGAAGCAGGAACGCGCCGAATCACGTTCGTCAAAATCTTCAGCCAGTAATTCATATAAAACAAAGCTAATGAAAGAGCTGGATGATCTTAAGAACGATCCGCTGAAAATGAGTGAGCTCATGCGCTCGCCCGAGTATGCGGCACTCTTGCTTCAGCAGGCCGAAGCATTGGGCGCCACTACATTGGGTACGTTAGGATTTGGCGCAGATTTTTCCTACTTAACCGGTGCCAGCAGTAGTGGTAGTTCGAAGAAGCAGCAGAATGCTCCCCTAACAGCTGATTACAATAACTTGTTGCAGGCTTCAAAGCTGCTTGGCTACGACTCATACATGCAACAGGCTAAGTCGAGTAACGATTTGAATGCATTCCTACAGCAGCAAATGGCCGGGGTTTCCGCTGCCACATCCTCATCTTCATCGTCGTCATCTAAGAAGCAGCAACAACAAGCACAACAAGCTCAGCAACAAGCACCACATCCAGATTACACAACACTCTTACAAACATATTCAAAGCTGTTCGATACCAGCAATCAGTATGGCACTGGAAAACCAACCAGTGCTCATCACGAGCTCTCAGCTTTGCTGGCAGCAGGTGTTGGCGGAATGAGTGGAGTAGGAGGTGGTTCTAGCTCCACCTCAAATAGCAGCAAAAAGAAGCAAGAAGCCCAGCAACAGAATGACATGTTGAACCAACTACTTCAGTCCGAAAAGAATCAATCGGACCTTAACGCTTTGCTCTATCATCAAAACAAAGCGGCCGCCGACTTAAATGCCCTCTTCGCCTCACCATCAAGCAGTGCAAGTTCTTCATCAAAAAATGCAGCCACAGATCCAGCAGCTTATTACAATCAACTGGCGCAAGAGAAAATGCAAGACTATGCTGCATTTTTCCAACAGCACCATGGCAAATATGGAATACCAGATCCACTGTCTAAATCCACCTTAGCCGCTAACAATCTATTCATGTCACCATCCGCTCTCCTCAAACTTCAGCAAGAATCTCTGAATGCTATGATGATGAAACCGCCGAAATCAACCTCTTCTTCATCTGCCTCCAGGGCTCGTGAATCGTCGGCTTCGCCAGCTCAAGAGCGTCTAACGCCGACAAAAAGCGGACGTGACAATTCTGGCGGCGGCTCTCAATCCGGTATAAAATATAACTTTAGTGCTGTCGATTTGGCCATATCCAGTGTGTCCAGTAATACTCCGTCACCAGCTCCATCCGATGGAAGCGGGTCGTCAAGACGTCCCTCAAATACTCCACCAGTGGACCTCAGTCGACTGTATTCGGAACTTGGACCGCCTACCAAGAAACGCATGGAATTCTCATCCATCGCTGACTTAGCAGCCCCACCACCGAAAATTCCCAAAACCAGTCAAGACCGAGATGATATTCTTAATCTTTCATCAAATGAGTGAATATTTTCCAAATTGCCACCAGCTCTCTTTGTTTCATCCATTTTCTAATCTTCTTCTTCGTCTAATCATTTAAGGATCGATAGCAGTATTTTCTGACTTGCATTGCATCTACATTTATTTTACGAATAAACAAAAGTAGTTATCAATCATACCCTATAAATATACATATTGATATATTTTGTGCATGCATTTGTGTTATTTCATCCAATTGTAACATGAAAAATAAATTATTAATATTTAAGAACAAAGCGTTCTTGTTTTCTTTTTTGCTCGTATGTTTTGAGACATCTGTTGCTGTAGCTTATCATTGGAATCGCTAAATCCCAATCAAAGGCAACGAATGCAGGAGTCATTGAGTAAAGAGGTATTAAATGTTTGTCCCTCTGAGGAAGGAACATCATCGATCTTGAAGCTTCTAAGTTTTGATAAATCCTCTCCAAAAATTAATGCATCCAAATAGACACTGGACTACTTCTTGTAAGGAGTCCATTGATCTATTACTGAGTACTGTCGCTGTGGGAACAAATTAAAAATATTCTCGACCGTGCCCCAGCTCTCTGACCATATTAATCACGAATGCACTTTCAAGTTTGAAAATACATATACTAAGTCGGAGTGGTGATCAATCAATTGTTACCAGGCAGTCGCGGAACATTCCATGTTGTTGTCTTGTGCCTACTTCTCTGAAATTCAATAGTCAATGGGATACTATTAAAACGGGAAAGGGCATTTCTATTGCAGCTTCAGCCAAATACTCGGATACCTCCTCACCAGAAGGGACTTAAAATGCGGCCTGGGAGTTAATCCGCGTAGTGGTTCAGCTATCATGACGGCCACTCCTCGATCTATAAAACATCGACTACACCCCGCCGAAATTGAGATTTGAGGGTAACATCCGAACGAGAATCGCTGCCAGCAGTGAATGGGATAATACATGACATAAGTCAGTTTAATCGATCAATTAATAACACACTCTGTCCTTCTACCCCTGGTCCCCGCGACACTGCCGTCAAGTTTTTCATCGCCTTCAGCCTTAGGTAGTCGATTCATTTGTGTTGGCAGACTGCTGCGCTGCGTTTCGTTGTCGCTCCTGTCTTCGCTGCTCTTTCATAGTGCTTGTCACAGTGTCGCTTCCCAAGCCTCTTCGCTTCTCATCATCTGTCTGGTGAAGTTGTCTGGGGTGAAATCCTCTCCCAGTTGGTTTAGCAGCAGGTGCCGTTCTACGTAATACCGGTGGCAGTAGAACATGATGTGTTCCGCATCCTTCACTGCTTCCGTGCACGTTGACCAATAGGTAGTCTCTGAAGCATCTATGGCCAGTAAGCATCTGGGTCAGGTATAAATTCAGCTCGCCATACTTCTGGCGTCTCTGCGTTCACCTGCCTTTATCAGAGTGATCTATTCTGCCATTCTTCCAGACTGTTGCCGTTGTCCTGGTGGCACGGTATTTCTATTGCGCTTCTTTAGCAAGAAGGTCTATTGGTGCCATGCCACTACACATACCGCGTGGTAGGAAGTTGCCCAGAAGGTGCTGCATACTCTGAACGCGTTGGTTCTGCAGTCTTCTTTTTGTATGATTACGCCTTCATGGACTCAGTCCATATTTGGGAGCCGTAGAGCGTTACTGATGCGGCAACTTTCACCAACATGTTCCTGTGTTTCGGTCCCCCAATATTTGGCACAATTCTTTTGGCAGTGCAGCCGTTACCTTTGCTGCCTTTTCAGTTGTAGGTATGCTGTAGGTGGTAATGGTGGATCTATGGTAATGTCAAGGTACTTCAGCTCTGGTTTGAAAGCTACAACGTGATCGCCCATGGTTACTCTCTAGTCTCAATGACTTTCGTGCTGCCGATGTGCGCTATACATACTAGCCAATCTTGGATAGCGTCATTGCAGTCATGCTCCAACTCCTCAAGGAATTGGTTCATTACAACGATTGCTATGTCATCGAGACATCGGGATTCCAAGTCTAAGGAGTAACGCACATTAGACTCTACAGTAGCGGACCTAATACATACATATGTATATTAGGGACACAATACAACTTTTGGGAGATAATCAAGCTCGCTGTACCGCTCTTTTCGCTTCGCTGCTCCTTAATGATCGTCGCATTAATTTGATAGACAGGCGTGGAATTATACCCTTGCGCCTTTTCTCACTATGGACATCTCTTCGACTCATTCACTCGCACTCACATGTAGGTGCTCAGGGCGCCACTACCCGAAATTCAGTGCAAACGTCATTTGCTTATTTCAATGAAATGATTTGATAAAGATTGCTTAACAGCATTAAAAATGGTATAAGCTTGTAATCTTTCAATTGGGAATTATTAAAAAGCAATGTACTCACGGATGGCCTTTGATGTCTGTTCCGAATGGCAATAACAGCCGTGGGCTTCATTGCCTTTATATTGCGGTCCTTATTTCCGCTTCAGAAAAGCAATAAAGCCTTGGGGTGTTATTTCGTTTTCTTTTTCGGGCAGTAAGCCCCACATATGTATGTATGTACATACAATGGAGAACAACATTTTTTAGTCCACCTAAAAAAAGTAAATCCATTCCTTTCAATTCCAAGGAATCGTTTAGCTTAAGAAATATCTTGAATTATGAAAACTCCTCAATGTCTGGCGGGAGGTTCATATAATACTGAATATAGCCTTTCTTAAAGTCATGTCGCAGAGATTGCCATCAAGCTCTTTGAACATTGCGCGCATTTGGTGTATTAAAAAGTATTCTTTGGATTAGTTCTCTCAGCTTCTCATACTCTCGCTGGTCCCGATGGCACCGTTGCGGGTCCGCTAGTGTCCACCTGGACTAAACGACACAAGAAATTCCTTTTCTCATATATGTATGTATGTGCATACTTAGTAATTTACATACCCATATGCATGCATGTATAAGACATGCTTTATTGCTTCTAGCTCGAGTATTACACTTATGTCTGTTCTGGTGCACCCAAATCCACTTGCAAGACAAGCAAGACTTGCTTGTAACATGCTAAAGGTTTCACATGCCCCCACAACTAACAATGAACCAATGTTCATTTTCATCACTCACTACTGTAATCTGCGCATTTGATACCGTCCGACATCAAAAAAAGGGGGTGTGTCTGATCAAACCGATTTTTTTTTCTCTACAGTTTCCGTAACCGATTTTTATAGAATAAATCTTGTTTCTAATTTTAAAGCTATTTTCCTTTTATGTTGCACTTTTTTTCTTCCATTTTTAATGAATAAACATTCGTTTGAAAATAATAAAATAACTTGCGGATAGGCTTCAGATGTCAACAAACAACAACAACGTTAAATTAATTCAAATCCATGAAATTCTTGTTTTTCACTTGAAGACAGGTTTTCACCTAGATATAGAATTAAAACTAAATAACAGAATTTGTTTACTTGTAGATCATGTCCTCTCTGACCAACCATCCCAGAGATTATATAAATAGCAAGATCAATTCTTAAATCATAGTTAGTCGGCGATTTTTGTTCTAATCGGTTAAAACCATAAGTTGCAGGAAGACATGAGTGATTACAAGGTAGAACATGTTCTTGATATAATTTCGATAATTGGAATTATGTACATACGAGTACAAACGTTGTGATTGTGTCAACAGTGCGATAAACTTTTAAGTGCATAGCTGTGTAGTTAAGTGTTGTGCTAAAAAAAAAAATAAACTTAACTGTGTTGAAATTGATGTCTCATATGTACATACATCGTAGTAAATTGGTTCTATTTGAAAGTTTGAAAATCAAAATTCGAATTTGTAAAATGAAAACAAGTTAATTTTTGTTGCTGCCCAGATAGTCATTAATTTTACATATTGATCGTGTTTAGTAGTAAACAACAATGAAAGATTTATATTGTACATATGGGGGCCTGGCTCAACCAGTTCTTGATAGCACAGAACCTGCTTAGCATTTCATTTATTTTAACTTTTCATAATGTTTCATGAACTGCGTATGAAATTTATATTTATTGCTAATATACAGTGAGAGTCAATTACGGTTGAAGTAAAAAACATCTGAAAAATTGAGTCAAAAATTAGTATACACTTCAAATATAAACACTTGCCTTACATAGGGTTTTTTTTTTGCTCGGTAGCCCGTGCTACGAGTTATGGCAGACTCCATGCTCCTGCATGTTTACATGGCTAAAACACCGTCCCTAAACCTGTCCTGATTCCCCCTACGGGTCAGCGCATTCGAGCCACTATCACACTTATTGCATCCCCCCATACCGTTCTACATGCGCTGCATACTCTGAGCGATGTTCTTCTATTCACAGAGTTTATACATACTTCTCATGTATGAAATTGTCGCTGTCCGGTGCCCATATAGGGACTGCGTACATGAAGATTGACTTACTCACTGTCGCTACCAGATTCCTTATTGGCTACCTGGGTCCTCCAATATTTGACATTAGCCTAGAGATTGCAGTAACAGCCCGGTTAGTTTTCACGCTTGTGTACGTAATGTGCTCTCTGAAGATGTGCCTATGGTCTAGCACTCGACTCGATGTGTCCTCCTGCCTGTATTACAAGGCGCTCAACTTTCTTGCGGCTGCTTATGACGACAGCTTCTGTTTTGTGATCCGCTAATTCCAGACCTCGTTAGCGAAGCCATATCTTCACGTCTTTAATGGTGTTGTTGCAGGTTTGCGTCACCTCTTCTAGGGTTTTAGCTACTACCACCACTGCTAATCCTTTCCTCTTGGTCTCCGCATGCGTAGTACTCCATCATACATAATGTTCCACAGGGCAGAGACTAGTACTAATCCATGTGAAACCCGTACTGTAATTTTATATTTTTTCGGCCCTTCGTCCATGTCTTAAAAGAGGGTTCTGTCCTCAAAATAATTTGTGATTATTCGCATTATTTGGCACTCGAAATTCCAGTTGGCCGAGTTTAACGCATTTTTTACGTCGAGTGTAAATCTGGTGCCAGATATGGCTTCGCGTTCAATTTGCATACTGCTTGCATCGCATGGGTGGTGTTCCCTTTCTTCCTAAACCCGTATTGTTGGTTGGAAAGCCCATTCTCTCCTTCGGTGTACTGGTCCAGTCTGTCGCGGGTAACTCTTTCCAGCACTTTCCCTACCGTGTACAGCATGCACAGTGGTCTGTACGACGACGGTTGCTCTGGGGGCTTGTCGCCTTTCGAGATTAATACCAGAATCTGTCATTTCCATTGCAGAGGCAATTTTCCTTCAGTTAGGCATCTTGTATAGCGGTTTGCAAAACAACTCTGGTTGGGTTTTAATGGCTTACTTAAGGACGAAGTTTGGAGTCCCCTCCATTGCTGGAGCCTTATTGCTTTTCATTGAGCTCGCTGCTTGCAGGACTTCTACAATTGTGCCGGATTGTATTGGTTCCGCATTTTCTGTTATTATGCGGGGAAAATGCACACTGGTATTCCTTGGGAATAACCCGCTGACTATAACATTCGTCGTGGTCGGGCATGTCGGTGCAGCTGCTATCCGTCCTTAATAGTCATACATACATAAACATAAACAAACTTAGGATGCGCAACTGGAGGCAGTTAGCTAACGACAGGGCTAACTGGAGATGCTTGTTAGTGGAGGCCCAGGTTCAACCCGAACTGTAGCGCCAGCTAAGTAAGTAAGTAAGATTTAAAGACGAAACTGACTCCAAAACTCATCAAAGGACCACAAAATTGATCAATTTTATTGCATACAAAGCAAGCATACATACATACTTATATTTATTTGCTGAAGTTAGAATTAGTAGGATAGTCATTGTCAATACACGTCCTTTCAGTAGATAACACCGGTTATATGTTTAACTTTAACTGAATTCTTTCAAATATTTCAATTATCTCACAGGACGTACTACAAACCAGTTTGAGCTTGCAACAGATAATATAAACTCTTTTTTATCACAGTACCTATCCGGTTTTGGATCGCATTTTTCAACGGAGGATCCCCGCTGCCCAAATGCATTGCCCGAAGGCCAGAATGCACCACAAAAATGTGCTTATGGCTTATATGCTGAACAGATATCGGGTTCAGCTTTTACCGCGCCCCGTGCAGAGAACACCAGGACATGGTTCTATCGAATCAGACCGAGCGTAGTTCATGAGCCTTTTGCAAAGTATGAAGCTGTGAAATTTCTCACATCTGATTGGGATAAACAGTATCCTAATCCAAATCAAATGAGATGGCGTCCCTTTGACATCCCATCTAAAGGAAAAGTAAATTTCGTCGACGGATTGCATACAATCTGTGGAGCCGGCGATACTCGCAGTCGTCATGGTATTGCCATCCACGTTTATCTGTGTAACACATCCATGGAGAACACTGCATTCTATAATAGTGATGGGGATTTCTTAATTGGTATGGATAGGTCGATATGAAAATTTGGAGTGGAGTATAATTGTTATTGTTTTATCTTTGAATAGTTCCCCAGGAAGGAGCACTTGACATTATCACTGAGTTTGGTAAAATGAAAGTACAGCCGAATGAGATTTGTGTAATTCAACAAGGAATGAGATTTTCTGTCCAGGTCGAAGGAGCAACAAGAGGGTACATTTTAGAAGTGTTCGACAATCATTTCCGTCTACCAGATTTGGGGCCTATTGGAGCAAATGGATTAGCGAATCCTAGAGATTTTCAGACCCCAGTTGCATATTTTGAAGATCAGGAGGTCAGGGGTAAGTTGGATATTTCGAGTTATATTTAATTTAATTCAATTTTATTCCTTTAGAGTACAAAATCATTTCAAAATTCCAAGGCGCATTATTTGCAGCGAACCAAAAGCATTCGCCTTTCGATGTGGTAGCTTGGCATGGAAATTATGTGCCATTCAAGTATGACCTGTCGAAATTTATGGTTATAAACTCTGTTAGCTATGATCACTGTGATCCGAGCATCTTTACTGTTCTGACTTGTCCAAGTTCAAGGTCGGGAACAGCTATAGCAGACTTTGTCATATTTCCCCCCAGGTGGTCTGTACAGGAGAATACATTTAGACCTCCATACTATCACAGTGCGTATAAAGATTTTGGGCAGCATTAAGATTTGCTCATAAATAATTCTTTGTTTCCTAGGAAATTGCATGAGTGAGTTTATGGGTCTGATCCTAGGGAAATACGAAGCGAAGGAAGACGGTTTTATGGCAGGTGGTGCATCTTTACATTCAATAATGACGCCGCATGGGCCAGATAAGAAGTGCTTTGAAGGTGCTTCTAATGCCGTTCTCAAACCTGAAAGAATCGCTGACGGTACCCAGGTATGAATTAAATGTGTATATGGATTTGAAATAATTAAAACTGAATTATTTTAAGGCATTTATGTTTGAGTCCTCGTTAAGTATGGCTGTGACAAAATGGGGTGAAGAAACCTGCCACAAGCTGGATGCTGAATACTATGAATGCTGGCAATCTTTGGAGAAGCATTTTAAAATTTAAATAAACATTTATAGTCGATTTAATGGCAATAAAAACATCTCTTTAGGATTTGACCTTGGTTTGTTTTCAAGAAGCCCTATAGGTACTACAACGAAGGTGCAGCCTCACTCGGATCTCAGCGGATACATTGTTGTGCGGATACATGACAATTAATCATGACGGGAGCAGCGCTCCTGAACCATTCCGTTCTCATAATGAATTTAGGGTAGTTTTAGGCGGCGTGTTTACTAGTTCGCTGAGCTCGTTTAAAGATATTTTTCCCAGGGTTGAGTTTCCAGTTCTGTACAGGCTTGGGAAATGTGTTGTGTCTTTCTCTACCTCTTTAGCGCCACAGCCTCTGCATAGGTATGTGGTGCTGATTCTTATTCTTCTAAGATAGGTCGCCATTGAGTTGTGGCTTGTGAAATAATTCTGAGGAGACTTAGCTGTGGTCTATCTAGCAATAAAAGTTCTCTAGTCCTTTTTTTTTTGTATTGTACACAAAGTTGTCTAGAGACGCGACATGAGGAGAGTGTACCCGACCTTACGTTGGCCATATTCCGAAAGTCTGAAGTGATTTGGAACATGTGAAGACTAATGGGCGTCAGGACAGAATGATCTGCTGTTAAGTCGTTTTATTCTGATCCTCACTAGCTCATCGGTCTTTGCATTCTCCTGGAAGTCCATATGTCCCGGAATCCAGCAGAGCGTGATGCTGTGCCTCGAGCTAATTGATTTGAGTTTTTCTTTGCAGCCAGACCAGTTTTGACTTGGTTGTGATGGAAGTGATGGTTTTGATGGCTGCTTGGCTGTCTATGTAGATGTCTATAGTATTGTTGCTATTCAAAGTGGATAGGTGTCGGCAGGCCTCGATTACTCCATATATTTCTGCTTGGAACACACTTGGGAAGTATTATAGACCGGGTAATTGATGGTGCCTCTGAGAATATTCATGCGCCCGTACCTTCGTCCATTTTTGACCCATCCATGAAGATGGATATGGATGGATTTCCCCCTCTCTATAGGGAAATTAGGAGTTTAGATTGAGTCCGTGGGGGGTGAGGTAATCAGAAGGCATATTGATGTGCTGTGACCGATTTGGTTGCTTTTCCGCATTCAGGTTTGTAGGAGGCGTAGGGTGCTTTTTGTCTTTACTTCTTTGGTGAAGAGGTCCAGTTGCGCTGGTAGTATCCACACACGCTAGACGTTGGATCCTTGTGAAGAAGTTCAGGCAGCAGGCCACCACATCAGAGAGCTGTACATGAGGATAGGTCTAATGAAGATGGGGTTGGTTTTGGTCAACATTTTTACAATCGACGTCGTCTTTGTTCATTCAAGTACATTGTCTTTCCAATTCATTTGGAGTTGGACATCATTCAGGTATTTTCCTTTTATTTATAAAGAGAACTAGTTGGTTTTTTTTATTCATAAAGACCAAGTCCACTGCTTATTCCTATAGATAAGAAACAAATAAAGCATTTTAATCTCATTGAGATGGTTAATGCTATCCTCTTGAGAAGCCCGAAGAGGAGATGAATCTAAACATTTCACCCGAAATAAGAACTATTTTAAAAACGTCTATGAAAAGCGATACGTACGGTAAATAAATCGGAGTAACACTGTCGAAAAGGACTTCAACGTTATTGGTATCTAGTGGCTTATTGCGAAAGCCTATTCGACTTTTGCGATTCTTTTAAGTTTAATATTGGTATTGGGTAGTGTACATAGTACAAAGTTGCACATGTTCTAGATCAGAGAATTATACATCTTTCAGTTCAACTCTTTTGTATTTTGTTGCCTATTTAAGCAAGATAGTCAAGAGAAAATCGTAATTTTTGACTTATACCTAAATTTCGAAAACGACTTTCGGTTCAGCACGTGGAACAGACCACGTGCGGCCGAAAAACTAGCGGAGGCCCTGGACTGCTGTAAAGCAGACATTACCGTCATCCAAGAAGTGCGATGGAACGGGCCGGGCAAAAGAAGGATGAAAAACTGCGATATCTACTACGGCGATTGCTACCGACAACAGAAGCAGCTCCTATTTGGTTGCGCGTTTGTTATTGGAGATGGACTTAGGCAAGAAGTCTTGAGTTTCAGGCATGTGAACGAGCGTCTCGTAACAATTCGCATCAAGGCTAAATTCGCTAACATTAGCCTGATATGCGCTCATGCCCCCACAGAGAAGAAAGATGACAATACCAAAGACAGCTCTACGTGCTCTTACACAAAACGTACGAGCAGTGTCCTAGCTATGATGTTAAAATTGTCCTGGGTGATTTTAACACAATGCTAGGAAGAGAGAGCATTTTTGGTAGTACTGTCGGAAAGCATCGACACCACGTCTGATAACGGTTTCAGGCTAATCAACTTTGCAGGGGGGGGACAAAATCTTGTAGTAGCTAGCACGCCATTCCCACATCTCAATATTCATAAAGGAACATAGAGATCTCCGGATCAGTCAACCGTCAACCATATTGATCACATTGCGATCGACACAAGGCACTCTTCTAGTATGATGGATGTCCGAACGTTCCAAGGAGCGAACATCGACTCGGACCACTACCTTGTTGTAGCCAAGGTACGGATGCGGATACAGAATATCACGAAGACAAGAAAATAATGTGAGAAAGTTTGACGTCGGAAAGTTACAATCGCAAGAGATTGCCAAAGCCTTTTTCCGATCGAGTGTCCCATAATCTCTCAAAGGGTTCTGTGCCGCCAGCATCAAATACTGAAGACCAGTGGCTACATTGCCAAAAAACCATCAGGAATGACGCATCTGATGTGCTGGGTTTCTCTCGACCCCCACAACGAAACCCCTGGTTCGAAGAAGAATGTCGGCAAGCAAATGCAAAAAAACAGATTTCATACAAAGCGGCGCTGCATAGAGGGACCACGAGCAGAAGAGAAGGGATTAAGGAAATAGAGAGATGTTATTGCAGGAATGAGGTTCGGAAGTTTTACCAGAAGGTAAAAAGAACATGTCAAGGCTACAAAGCCAGAACCGAAGCCTGCAGGGACGAACCAGGAAACCTAGTAGTAGAATCGCAGTCAATGTTGAGCGTATGGAAATCATGACTAAAATTTCCGCTGTCAGGCAGAATGAACCATTCAATCTGGGCGATGATAACCAAAATTTCCATCCACCCGACCTGGATGACGTTAAGATAGCGATATCTAAGATGAAATCTAATAAAACTGCTGGAGCTGATGGCCTAACTGCCGAGCTATTCAAAGCAGCAGGGGATGATTTGGTAAGGAGCATGCACCAACTCATTTGTAAAATATGGTCGAACGAAAGCATGCCCGATGAATGGAACCTCAGCTTGGTTTGTCCGATCCTCAAGAAAGAAGACCCTCTAAACTGCGCCAACTATAGAGAAATAAGTCTCATTAACGTCGCCTACAAGATCTTATCTTATGTTTTGAATTAACGCTTAAAACCTTTTGTCAGCAATCTGATTGGTTCATATCAGTTTGGTTTTACTGTCGACCAAATTTTCACACTACGGCAGATCTTGGAAAAAACCCAGGAATTTCAAATCGATACTCACCACCTTTTTATCGATTTCAAGGCCGCCTATGACAGCATGTATAGAGAAGAGTTATATAAAGCTATGCTTAGTTTTGGCATCCCTGCCAAAACTCGTCCGGTTGTGCAGGATGATGATTGAAAATGCACGCTGCTCCATCAAGGTTGAGAAAGACCTCACTGAGACCTTTGATGTCAAAAAAAAATTCAGACAGAGCGACGCGTTGTCATGCGATTTCTTCACCATCGTTCTTGAAAAAATTGTGCAGAACTTACACGCCAACATCAAAGGCACAATTTTTCAAAAGTCCGTACAACTGCTCGCATATGCCGATGATATTGACATAATCGGAAGAACAAAGCGTGATGAAGCGCGAGGATGACCTCGCCTAAGGTGGCGCGCTCAAGTGGAAAGGGACCTCAACCAACATGGTGTGCGACACTGGATGCAGCTAGCTAAAGATCGATCTGGCTGGAGAGGCTTGTTGGTTACGGTCCAGGTCCACCCCGGATTGTAGCGCCACCTAAAACAAACAAACACAAAAAACCTAAAATTCGAGACCTGGAGAAAATCGAAAACTTTTGCTGGATAGCGTTTTTTAAGCAACAAGACTCTCTTCCATATATGTTCTATCCACATGCAATAAATTATTATAAAACTTAGTTGTTATTGAGAGTCTGTGCTCAGAGAGTTACCAAAACTGGTCAAATACTAGACCAGAATCATCTCATGATTTGACGCTATGGAACATGACGACTTTAATGGAAATGGTGGAAAAAAAAAAACGTAGGAATGGAATGAAGAATAGTCTGCAAGACTACCGCAATGAGAAAACGAGGCTACGATTTAATTGAAAATGATTGTTGGTTAAACCCCAAATCCATCATGGAGAGTAAAAACATCTAAAGTGAAAAGTTTACTGTTTTACATTTATGTATTTCTCATGAAGGATCATACTGAAAATAAAATTGCAAGTGGTTTCCATTTCTTTTTGCGGTCGTGTTGGGAGACCCGCATTTCGAACGGCTAATTAAATACTTACGAGTAGGTTCTACTAAACAGTGTCAAGAGAGTGTCCGTATGTTATATTAATTATGAAAGACCAGAAAGGCGCTGAAAAGAACGACTTGAATCATCTCGAAAAACGGAACGAATTCCATTTATCAAGTGCTGTTATAAACGAAACAAAATAATAAACAAAAATTTTAATAATTCAACATTTTCTTATATTTATAACGTAAAAAATCTTACAGAAATTAAAAATATCTTAATTTTAATATTTTAAAAACTACATTAGCATCAATTCACAATTTTATGCTGAATACATAATTATATATACATTTTGACTCATTAATTTCTCATCTAGGAGAAAAACTCATTGCAAGTAATAACATAATAAAAGCGAAAAGAAAGCGTTTCCGTACAGCGTTTGGAACTATTTCCCACAATGGTTTCATTGAATTACACATTACTTTTGATACATATACTACGGACTAATTCCTTAGGAGTAGATATTCTTTTTCTTTTTTCTATTTACACATGGTACAGAGGCAGAAGGAACCTTTCAAACTAATAGGGAGAGATCATTTGACACGTCTCAGGAATGCGAAAAGAACTATCGAATGAACTCCAGCTCGTACTATCACAGATTAGAAAAACCCTGGCGGCGATGGTGATGGAGAAGGTGTCCTGCCTTTAGGCTGAACACCCCTCTCCCTGTCCTAGAATTGCTTTTTTCTTGGGTGTAGGAAATTGCATTTGTTGCCAAGTCGGCAGTGGCCACGCATAAATTGTTTACATACACGACCATTATTGTTGTTTGAAACCCAGTCTTTGTTATTGCGACCGTAGTTGCTATTACTGCCCCGATCTGAATTGCCATCCCCAGATCCAGCTGGTCGCCAATTACCCTCGGAGTTGAAATTTTTGCCACCACCCGATCGCCAGTTGCCTCCACCTCCACGACTGTTGTTGCGATCATGTCCCCGTCGACTATCAGGTCCGGGTCCATTCATGTGTCCAGATCCATGCATTGATCCTGGTCCGTTCATTGGCCCAGGTCCATTCATAGGTCCAGGTCCATTCATTGGTCCAGGTCCATTCATTGGTCCTGGTCCGTTCATTGGACCTCCACCCATCTGTCCATTCATTGGACCGCCACCCATTGGACCGCCCATCATGTTATTCATCGGTCCACAGGGGCCGTTCATATTCATATTTGGTCCGAAATTTCCGGGTCCGGGTCCAAAGTTCGGGCCAGGTCCAAATTGTGGGGAATTATTGCCCATCGGCGGCCCGTTGAATTGACCTCCCATTCCCATGTTCATGTTCGAATTCATTCCGCTGCCACCCATTATCGGTGACATATCTCCTGACGGACTGGTCGGCGATAAACAACCTGACATCATATTTGGGCTTCCCATGCTCATGTTGTTGTTGAATTTGTTTCCAGGCATTCCTCCAGATCCACACATCATTCCCTGTTGTGGTCCTGACATATTCATCGGGGGTCCATTGGGACCATTCATCTGCCATCCTACAGTTTGTTGCGCAGCAAACGGTATAAACGGATTGAATTGATTTCGATTGGTATACATATCATTACCAGGTCCGTTAATAAAACCGCTTCCACCGTCATGCGGTGGTGAGCCCTTCGGATCGGGCCATGGCATACTCGTGAAGTCATTTACGGCATCTGGATTACCCGTAATATCATCTAATGGAATCACTGTAAAATCTGTGTGCACAATTGGTTCAATATCTGGTTCCGTTGGGGTGTCAGGTATCATTGCATGCGAGAAGTATAAAGCGCGCAGCGTCGTCTGTTCTCTGTCTGCCTGAATTTTTCGCTCCCGACTTTGGCTGCCATCGGGATGATTTGGAACATCATCGACTAAAATCAATGGCACCCATTCAGTCTGTGGAGCCATATTGTCTTCCGAGTTGAATCCTCGACGAACCATGCTTAAAGCGTCACGTTCACTAAAACGCTCCATATTCTTCATGTCAATGAAAGTTTTTGTCACGTTAACACGCTCATTTTCATCCAGCTCGAAGAAGCGCACTTGTTCTAGTTGTTCCTGTGGTCGCCACTGAAGCTTCTTTTTTGGTCCCTTTCGACGGTGCAACAGTAGAACTCCAGGAGGACCATTTGGACCACAACCAGGCCCAGGTTTCTTCGGTGATTCAATTACTACTTCTTCATCAGCTTCAGGCAATTTATTACTACCATCACCTGTGCTTGAGTCGTCACCCTCCTTTAGACCTTCTTTGGTCAAATCGAACTCAATAGAATCTGCTATCAATTCCCTACTATTGTCATCGGCCGAGCCATCAGATTTTGCCTTCTCACTCCGCACCCTCTGTTCGATGTCTTCTTTGACCTTTTTCAATGGAATATCATCATCATCTTCTGTATTGGCTGCAGCATCTTCTTCCTTATCATCTTTGGATTCTGCACCTGATTCACTGTTACCGCTACCATTTTTCTCTTCATCCTTACTCTCGTCCAAGGTGTCTTGATAGAATTTCAGAGGTGCCACCTTGTTACCTTCGGGACTAATGGGTGGTGATGTAAGACCATCCTTACCAGGCTCTTTAGAATTACGTTTACGCTTGCGTGCATCCTTTTTGGGTACCATAGCTGCTGAGAGGGCATCTGAGAAGATGTTCGTCTCCACGAGTGTTTGAACTGCAAAAGAAACAAATTTGAATTAGTTTATTTTATCAATGAGATGGGAGATAGAAGGAAATTAAATATTGAACAGTTTTTGTGTGCATTTTTATCGGCGTTTTGCTTGTGATTCTGCTGTGCTATGTTGACTCCTGAAATTATAAAAAGAAATACATAATATTAAAATGCTTTGGGGCCTACGAAAGGAACTGCGAATAAACCGATTCGTTGGCGACGACTGGCCATGTAACCATGTTTACCGAATTCAAGAGAATGCGCAAACTCTAGAAATCAATAGCCTGCGCACGATACTCATATCGCCCTACGTGATTTTCCTTTTTGGAATAAGATTGAATATAGTCGCAAGAGCTTTTTTCAACTGTTTTTATACTTCGATGAGCCTGTGGTTAATCTTTGCATTAATAAGCACCATCACATGATAGCGGTCAGATATTCTGAAGAAAGCTTAGCGAGGGCGGACTTCCGATTGATTTAAATTACGCCAGTATTCTCATAGACCCTTGCATCTCAAGGCTTAAATTTTTAGATCCATAAAGCTCCTAACGTAACATTAGGTTTTCCTCTGGTCTGTGTATCTTGACAACTTTAAGTAAAAGTAGAGTTAGTTCTGCGTTCTAATTCCCAGAAATTCATCTCGCCTTTGGTCACCGGCTACATGGCTTAGTTGAAATTGATCTTCAATTGTTAGGTGATTAACGAACTCAAATTAAAAATCCACTTTATCAAGGTCGTGGCTAAACTTGAAATGACAAATCCCTTCTGTGGCTTAGAGAATAAGAGATGGTAAACAAACAATCCTCGATTATAAGATTAGAAAAAAAAGCATCATACATCATATTCAAATCATTTATTTAATTGGAAAGTAGTGATAAATAAATGCTTACGTCGAATATCGAAGATACGTATACGCAATGAAGGGATGTGGCTTCCAAACACTTTTCGTTATGAGATACTGAGTGATTAAACTTTTAGCATTTCCATATATTTATGTACAACTCATCTATTGTCAAAAAGATCTTTTCGGAGGATCTTACCGCAAAAAGCCCAAAAATAATTAATTTTAAACACACGCAGAAAAACTATTAAATAGCTTTTAATTGTACACAGCCTTCATAGTCATATTCGCTCACCAATAATAGTCGAACGCAAGATCATACACATTTTTAAGTCAGCAGACCCATAGGTGCGTATACTCCAAATGATCGTCTCCTCTTGACGTAACAAGAAATGTCAGATTCTAACGGATACGCTGACGTTGATATTATATTTATAGACCGACTAGCACTGATTTCGTTGACTATCGCAGATTGTTGAAAAAGAGTAGAGACTGTCCTCCATATTTCAGAAAAATCAGTAATTCATAATCATCAAGAACATTTCTGTTGTATAAAATTAAGTCCTTGACATGGCTCATTTGAAAAACTTTTTCTCAATCGTCACGTCGAAGCCCGTTCCTACAAAACTCCTGGGCTGATCTAACAATAAAACAATGATCTTGTGATCTACATGTGTTATTTTAAACGATTTAAATGGTTGCAACGTGTTTAAACTAAAGCACCATGGTGGTACACCGTAGCGTAATGCTCCTATACGTGTGTCTTCATGTCGATTGACAATTGCATCATGTTTCTTCACCGTGGATAACTACAGTAGCCAAAACACAGCAACACTTTGCCACACTACAGCAAATATTTACATATATTTAGCTCAACAGGCCCGTAGAGGTCCCAGAATCTTTTACAATCCTTTTCATGAGCTATATTTTTGGATAGATGTCAGACATTTGCGAGAGGTGAGATATTGAAAATATCTAACAGCTACTTCGAATTCTCGCTAACCACTGAGTCAAGGATAGTCTCACTTATTTTTTTTTAAAAGGTGGTGTTTTAAAAGATTGCGATTACTAAGATAGGTCTTAAAATCATGCAGATTCCAAGCTATTTGCAAGGCAGTCGATTGCTGATGTCTCATTTTCACCCTCCAAGTGGCGAAGTGGTCACAAGAATGAACACAATTATCAAGCAACTATCAAGCAATTGCGATTTCAATTTTTATACAGACATATAGGCTCGGCTCAATGTACTTCTAAGGTAAAATAGATTTGAGCATGTTTATAAAAAAAACGAATTCTTGAACTCGACTTCACATTCCAAATTTTACAGAACCTTTGCTTGCGCTTTTCGTTTTATTCGGAATAGGCGACATCGGAAAAACACACTTCAAATCGAGGACGTCTACCTCATGTCTCAAATAATTAATTTAACTCGCAAAAGTATTTCAAAAGAATCAATCTAAATTGACTTAAATAGATTCTCAGTAACGCGGACGAAGCACACCCATACGAATAAGGGTGGCTTAGTTATGACAAACTTTAGGGATAGTTTTCTCTTAATCACCTTGCGAGAAGCGTAGACGGATTGGTGTTCAGTTCATATTCCTCTCTATAGACGACGTCTTTATTCGTTTATACTACTGCCTCCCGCTTTTTTATATTCGAAATAATATGAATACGATGCGATGCTTGCAGTTCCTTTTCCACCCTTATTAAGCATTGTTTGTACTTTTTTCACAACTGTTTGTATGTCAATTTCCATCCCTTAAATATTAAAATTTAAGTTCGGCTAGCGCAAATACTTCGTTGTTATTGTTTGTAGTTATGTACACATCTTCAAAATAATAATAATAAAACACGCTTTTCATCCGAGCTATGTAGCAGAATAATAAATCTGTAGCTTTCATATCTTTGGCAGAATATTACATCATTTGTTAAATAGTTAACATAATTATTATGTTCGGCTGTCGAATGGTGGTGATATACATATGAACATTTTGATCAACCGATAATTTTGCAATAACTACATAACTGCTATGAAGAAATATTTAATAAAGTTCGGGAAAAAATAATGATTCATTATTACAAAGTCTCTATTGAAAGACGAATTCGACGCCTAACAAAATGGCGTATGTAAACATATTCTGAAATTTGTTCACATAAACCTAATTTTTTAATTGAAGACAATACCTACTAATAATAAACATAAGACAAAAATGTCATAAAATAATAATACCTATGCATTATACTAGTCTCTTCAAATGAAATATGATCTTAATAATAATAAACATATGTATTTCTAAAGCCTGTATAATTTTCTTTTTACTATCTGGGTCCGAGTGATTTACATTTATATTCCCTGATTTTGTTTATCGCATTTGTTTTGAGTAACTATTGTCGAAAAAATGACTATTAGTAATGAATTCCTAGTTAATTTACCACTCGTCATCGTCTCTATTGATTTCTCTTTGAATTTCCTTTCGTTTCTCCACATCTTTATATAAGAAACTGGATAAAATGACGGCATAGGAGACATTTTTGGCAACTGGCTCTTATTTGTATGCTGCACATCAATAAAATTTAAAGCTTCGTTACTTTCTTCAATAACGCGTTCAAACAAAAACAAACCCCATTACTTTCTACAGCTGTGCAAACCTCATATAAGCACCATCGATCTCAGTAGGCAAATAGTTTATCTCCTTGATTTTAATTTTTATAAGCATCCGCCATTAAGTTTTTTTCAGAAATGAAGTCTTACATCAACTTTGTTCTATCCAATAGAAGTTACGTATCTTAGCATTTTCAAATTCATTGCCCCCAACTTTTGTAATACTTCCAAGTTTTTTTTCAACTCGAATCAACAAGTTACTCATGAACAGAGTGCGTGGTTGTTACTATTTCTCTGTAGGGGCATGGATGCAAACTGGGGAACAGCTCCTTAGCGTACCCAGTTCCTTTTCTCAGCGACATTTTTTTTTTTTTTTTGCTAAATGACTTACCGACCCAATGTATATAACAACGGCGGTGAACTATAAGAAGTCTTTTCCATTATTCAGTTTATCTAATTCGCCGAGTCTTTTGTGACAGCACTTCACAATCTTTTAACAAAATTTTGCAAACGCTGCTCACATTCAACAAAAGTTCAATTTTTTTTAGCATATCCACACAGAAAAGTAAAAAGTAAATGTATCACTTGACAAGAAAACTTGGATTACTGATCTTTTGATTCTGAACTCAATTTACGTTTAAGAACTTAAAAAACACTTGTCTTCTTTCCCCAATATAAGTAAACCACACTTGTTTCACAGTTTCATATATGTACCAGCCAACAATTTGCAATATTTTTTGTTGTAACACTTGTCGTTTGAATTTTCTTTAAAAATCAACATATGCTGTGCTTGTGATTCGGTACAAAAACGTCGACACGTATTTTTCTTTTCTTTTAATTTTACGTCCATGAATTAACTTAATACATACATATATGTTTCTCAATACATATGTATGTATGTATATGTATCTAAGTTTTAATTTTTTGTATAATAAGTAATAACAAAACCTAGTTTTAATAAAAGACGTAGTTCCCTACACCATTATAAAATATACTTAAAGAAATAAACTATAACTAAAAAATGTATTGTGTAGCACAAAATTAGAATAACTGTATACTCAATAAGTAAAATAAAATAACCCTTGATAATTATATAATACTAATGCATAAGAGGCTGTCAACTATTATGAAGATACATACATATGTATATACTATTTACAGAGTAGCAAAGTAAGGCTCTTTTAAGTATCATATAAATCTTTCCTCCACTCTTATCCTAAACTGATTTTTCTATCAAAAAACGTCCTAAATATTAGAAAATCTCTATCCTCTATACCATAGAATCAAACTACACAGATCGTATTACATAGAATGTAAACGCTTGCTGATATATGTAGCTAATTGTGTTCTAAAATGTGTGTAAAATCAGTTACTGTACGACCCTGAACAGAATTCGAGTTTAGCTTAGTCACCCAACGCTGAAACAGGCATAGCAGACAAGTATAAACTTTGAATCATAAACTTGATTCGGGAAATACTCAGAAAATTGAATAGGTTGAAAGGCAATACGTTTAATTATTTTGTATTTCTACATCACAACTACAATTGCAGATAAATCAAGACTACCAACCCAATACAAAGAAAACTTTTTCAGCATGAATATATTGTGTACAATGGAACATATACCTGCAACCGTTTGTTTACTGAAACTCTTGGAAATGCGTACTGTAATTATTTCAAAACGGAGCTCATATTGTGCTCATACTTAAAAGTATACAGCTAGTATGAGCTTTATCAAATAAGAAAAAAAAATGCTAGTCTACCTTGCTTTCAACCCTTGCATATAGTAAGTGCATCCGTCTTTCATTATTAGATGGAATTCACTCGCTCCGAAAAGATGGTTAAGAAAAACATAATTTTGAC
The DNA here is from genome assembly GCA_905220385.1 of Xylota sylvarum. NCBI lineage: Eukaryota > Metazoa > Arthropoda > Insecta > Diptera > Syrphidae > Xylota > Xylota sylvarum. The sequence goes on from LR999960.1 coordinate 33,827,329, forward strand.
TTAAAATCAAATTTATCCTTACTTTTACAGGTAAGGTAATGGGTATTGTCCTACCCTTTAATGCCATGTCGGACGGACAAATCTAGTTTGAGAAGTCTTTTTATGACAGTTATACTCTCGGATGTTTGTCAAACACTCGCCAGAGGTGTAACCGTGAAAGAACTTTGGTGTTGTCTTGTGACAACACTAAGTGAGACCAATCCCAGTTGAAAAAAAAGATTCCAATGAAAACCTGAATAGGTGAACGCGAGAATTTTTCAATGAATCATGCACTTCATATCTTTACGTGACCGCTGTCAAGGTCATTGTTATACTTCATATATTTATCTTCTACGCAATGCGACCAATCCGTCAGTTTTGCCTTGATATGACAAACTCGGAAAGTTTTCTAGTCAACAATCATTCTTCTGAAAGTAATCGCATCTCTGATGCTGAAACCGGCTTGCCTGAACAATCCTTTGAGGTCGAATAAGCTCCGGTTCATTTGGCCTGGATGTCATCACTTGCATTATAGATGACGAATTTTCTAGTCAACAAGCACTTTTTGAAAGAACTCCCAAATAGTAAAATGGCTCTTATAACAAGGCTTTAAAATTGAATAAGCTCGTTCTGGTTTTATTCGTTCAAGCCTGCGCATCACACTTCGCATACCTTATATTCCAATTTCATTCCACCAGGTTAGTCTCCTCTGATCTCCAATAGACCATGTTTTCAAATGGGTCAATCAAATGTATTCACTTTGATGAAAATGAAACTGTAAAAGAAAATGCACAGCAACTTTACAAGTTGCTACGCATTTCATTGGCCTTTATGGCTTTACTAGCGAGAATATTTTATTGCAACTAAAGGTATTTTCTATTAAAAATGAAGAACGTGATAGTTCTGTGTATGTTTTCCATATTTCATCGAAATAAAAATACGACTGAATTCCAAAACGCTGTACTATAGAGCGTGATGGCTAAAGTGGTTAGTGCGTTGGACTATGGAGGGAGGGGTTCGAAGTTTGATCCTCAACAAAATTTAATTCACGGCTCTACTTCTCGCGAGCGTCTTACAAACATCCGAGTAAAACTGTCATCATAAAGCTTCTCAAATAACAAATCGCCCTTCGGACACGGCGTTAAACAGTAGCCCCCCCCCCCCCCTTTCCACTCTACCATGGACCTATCGCTGTATTTGTTTTTTTTTAGTACTGCAGAATTACTGCTTAAGCATTCCAAAATGTAAAAAAAAGTTGGTAATGCAATGCATACTTTTTTCAAAATGCATTATGAAATCAAGTGGACAAACAAATAAAATCTACAGACCATGAACGTTTATGATGCAAGTGACATTTCATACTTCGCCTACAATAATTATGTAAAAATTAACTTCTCCAAACAGGCTACTTTCCATAATTCAAACAAAATACGCATTGTGACTGCACCTTTCATCGGTGATGCAAACACACGATGCTCTAAAATTACGACGCGCATTCTGCTGCGTTGTGAATCATGCTATTTTGGAAAGTTATGCGATACGCACAATTTCTTTTTTTGTTAATCTGAAACAGTGTAACAAATTAACTGCAACTCAGATAATTAATCGTTTGCTAAACAATTGTGGTGCTGGTGACAACCCAATATTCACGAAATATATTTTAAAGCTGAAACAAAAACTGTAGCAATAACAAATGTCATTTGTATCGTGCTAGTTCATAATGCGCTGCTTGCTTTTGATTGACAATGATTCACAAAACAGGCTGACTCACAAAGCAGGCAGTGCTGCATTTGGGAAAGCACTCACATGGATTTGCAAATTGAGCAGTAAGTTAAAGAATTATTTTTGTAAAAATTTAAATAAACAAAAAAGCATAATTCATCCTCATAATTTTGCATCACAAAAGTAGTGAGCATTCACAATGCGCATTTTTTGATATGGTATTCAGCCAGAATATTTGAAAAAAGTGAAAATCAAGGTCTCTAACATCATCCTTTTGGATTCTGTTTGATCTTCAATGGAAAATGCCATACCACCCTATACTATAACCCAGATTTTAGATTGGTTAGTGTACTTGCTAAGTTTATAATCGAAGTAGACGTGATTCGGTAGTAACGTAAGCGGAACTTTACAGAACACTGTTAAATTCATGGCTGCATGCAGTTAACAACTTGCGAAACGTTTCGAGGTTAATAGCAAAAGTAGAAATCGATGAAAATTGCCCATTTATATGAGAACATATTTTCGATGACTTTCGTTTTGTTTGCATTTGTGGTTTAGACTACCATAAATCCTCTATTGGGCTTGATTTCCTTTGTCCTAAAACCGTAAAATTGAAGATGAGTACGAAAATTGCAACTAGCGAACAAATGCATTGTACTGTAGATCTTTTTATCCAAGCCTGAATATTCATCGTGAACTTCCGAACTACGTCTAAGTGAACCGACTGAATACAGTTTGCAAAGTCTGAAGGTAGTTTTCGAATCCATTTTTCTTGAAATAAAACCTACACCTAGTGTATGTCCACAAAGCTCTTCTGCATAGTTAAAACAATAATACCTAATTCCTCTTGCCCTTTATATCTCAATCGTCTCTATCAGCCATATTATTGTAATCTAATATGATTTGAAAAATACTTTCTGTGTAACATGATCCTCCTCCTTTCCCGAACTCCAAATAAATCAAAAATCAAAATTATCTCCACCATTCTTTCAGCCAATGTGTATATAGATTTTTAGATAGATTACAGCGAATGTTAATCAGAGACAATCGTCACTCACTTTTCATAGTTTGCCTGGACGTGTGTGTGTTTTGTTATTGTGCTACAGAGCTTCAGGATTAATTGGCTCAAGGATATCTCAGTTTTATTTTGAATGAAAAAAATCGTTTATTTTTTCATTATATCTTCATTTTTCATTTAAAAAACTTTCTTAAAGCTAAAATTTGTATATGCTATGCATGTATAATTCATATGGCTGTACATATGGTTGTAAGCGCAGCACATAGACCATTTGGTAAAATGTATAAATAAATAAAATTACATACTTAACAGTATAGGAGAATATACACCACCTGTTGAGATTCATATTCGAGAGAGTGAGAGATAGAGAGAGCCATCGTATTTTTTTTTTTTTTTACTTTTTAAGTAAAGTTTTCACCCAATTTAAAAAGTTTAATAGCGTTTGCGCTTTAAATTTACGAGTATGTTCACACTCGCTTATAGGATCAGAAGAGTTGCAACGATTAAAGTAACTTCGCACCATTTTATCGGACTTTCAAGCTGATCCAAATCCAGTTCCAGAGTTTAGGACTCATCTAGCATCACAGCATCTTCGATATTCGCCCGCAACCCCAGATGTACCTAGATACTTAAAACATTCGTGTGATCTCTTTACTTTGCAAAATATTCCTAAGAACACAAACAAATTGATGACTCCTCTTCCTCATCCTCTACCCAACTGCTGCTGCTGATGAAACTCCTTCCTCCTCCAACGCCATTCATTCGTCAGTTGAATCATAAGCAAAACTTCTTGCAAAGCACACACAAAAACACCATCAACATCTGAAAGGAAAAAACAAAACACTTTAATAGAATCTGCATGGGGCAACTTACTTTTCTTTGGTGGGATTAGTTTGATGGCTCCGATCTTTTCAACGGGAGTTGCTACGCTAGTCATGTCAATTTTCGGCTTCTTCTCAGCAGGTGCGTCTTTAAGCAACGAAGACGAGAGGGAACTAGGAGGCGGTGAAGATCTCTTTAAAGACAAAGTACTTGGAATTGCCGTGCCAGGTACTGTAACTGAATTTGGTTTCTTTAGGCCCTTTCTCGATGGTGGTGGAGGTGCTTCTTCTGTCAGCCCATGACTACGGAATTGAGATTTATAGGTTTTCACGGTTTTAGTCTTCTCTGATTCAGGGCGAATTACGATTGACATGGAAGCTTTTTTCGATGGAATCGTTATAGAGGTTGACTTCACCTCATCACTATCACCACCTTCTTTGGGTTTTTTAGGGATCTTGCCGAGTTTATCTATAGACGGTGTAGCCAATTTGTTTAGAGTTTCTTTATCCTTCTCGGCTTGAGCAACTGGAGTTGACTTTTCCTTCTCCTTTTCCTTGTCTTTATCTTTTTTCACAGAGGAGCTAGAGCTTGATCTTTCTCTATGACGATCTTTGTCTTTATCTCTGCTGGAACTGCTGCTGGACGATTTTCCCGAAGAAGATCTGTGTTTATCTTTATCGGAACTACGTTCTTTGTTCGAAGAGCTACGTTCCTTGTCCTTTTCTTTCTCCTTATCTTTGTCTCTGCTTTTGCTATCTGTTGAACTTCTATGACCTGATGATGATGAAGATGATTTTGACTTATTAGACGAGCTACTGCTGCTCTTTGATGATGACGATTTGTGGCCCGAAGAAGATGATCTATGACTTGAAGAGGAAGAGGATTTTTTATCCTTATCAGAACTGCTACTAGATTTACTCTTCTCCTTCTCCTTCTCCTTTTCTTTTTCCTTTTCCTTGTCTTTATCTTTTTCCTTCTCTTTCTCTTTTTCAATTGAAACCTTTTCTTTGTCATCCTTTTTCTTTAGCGTAACTTCATTTTCTTTGTTATCTGTTGTGTCTTCACCAGTTTTTGGTGCATTTGCAGGTTCTACAATAGGCATCTCTTCTGCTTCAACAGATTTTGCCTCCTCTTCTTCCTCTTCATCGTCTTCGTCTTCCTCATGTTCTACCACTTCTACTGTATCGTCCTTAGATTCTTCAACGTGTGTCAATTGATTCTTTTGAGGAGTTTCAACACGTGCCCACACTTGTTTGCCATCCTTTATAACACACTTTAGGACTAAACCAGACTCTGAAGCCTTTTTTTGCGCTGGAGTCGGTGCAAATAAGGTCACAATTGGTGGCTCAGTAGCACCCAATGGATCCTCCTCAATTTGATTCGATTGTTGTTGTTTCATACCGTTGACGATTAGTTTTGGCGTATTTGTAGCTAAATCTGCAACTGCAGTTAGTTCACTGGTTTTAGGTGCCATCAATGCAGGTGTAGTAGATGCTAATGGTGCATCACCAGTTACAACTTTTAACCACTGTTCAACTAGTTTTGATGCCAAAATTCGTACACCTACGAAACGAAATGATTACGAAAAACAATTAAAAATTATTTTTGTACACAACGGTAGTTATATAAATCAAAAAATAAATTAAAAAAAAAAAAAAACACAAAACGCGAATACTCCGCAACCGAGAAACACTACCTATCCAACGAACGGAAGCACAACGACTGACGATTATTTTCAAACTATTTCATAACAAAGTCATGTGGAGGAAGTGAGTCATGGATGATAAATATAACCAGTACGATGTACGCATGCGTCAATTTCGAACATAACAGACACACACGGGAAAAATATGTCCACATTCAGGTAAATGATGAAAAGTAAATAAGAATTACATATATATGTATGTGTGCACGTATCAATATCTGCCCAAACAGCTGCATTTTTTTTCTGTTCTCTCCCTGACCGACGTGGCAAGCACAGCAAAACAAACTATAACCAAGGGAAATACAATAAAATAGAACATTTTTGTATTCATTCTGAGAATTTAATTGAATCAACACCTTGCGCATTTAAATAATTATTTTTGTAAAAAAAAATAACAGACAGCGAAGGCATATTGTAACGTGACTATAAAGCAGAACCCATAAGATTCGCTTGTTTTGTTAGTTATGTATAACTAACACAAGTAGTGTATTCTTTATTCTTTATATACTATGTAAGTCTTCACAAAATAGATTTTGCTGGCTTGGTTTATTTATTGTTTCTTTTTGGAGCGATTGTGAAATACACACGTATACACAATTAAAAGGGTGTGCCAGATACCACATGCCCAATAAAACGAATTAATAAATACATACATACATTTCTATGTATAAATACGTGACTGTACCGATAGATTATCCACATATTTCTAAAATTTATAATTATACATTATTCATGCTTTACATGGTTGTGGATCAATATTATTGGATTAAAATCCAAGTGATATTTTCTTAGTACTTTATTTCTTTAGACAAAAGAACTATGCATGCGTAATATCTATGAAAAGATACAGGCGGCAAAGCAAAAGTAAAGCGTAAGGGGGATATTAAACTGAATGTATCGCAAAAGGACAGGGTGTATTTTTATTTAGGTCGAGTTCATGTTATGTACATATGCACAACTTTGTGAAATTAAATTCATATGTACAAATGTTCCCCCTATTCAGCTAAAGCGTATATTTTTTTTACTTTATATAGCTTTAACCATTATTGATCTTTATAAATGGGGTTTCTGTGAACGCAGGTTTACAGGGTAAATCTAGGTTAGCCAATCAACTTAACAAATCAGTTGTAACTTTATGGGTGTTGATCCAATCGCCATTGAGGGTTATGACAGATTCGCTTGTTGAAAATATAATGAAGTTTCCCTACAGTCAAATGCGCTAGCAATTTACCTATTTAAACAAGTTTAATCAGAAATTTTATAATTCGCTTTAAATAAACTTGCCTAGCAACATTTTCCCAATTTCCCCAAGTTCGATGATAAGACAACCAGCTTCAGCTTCGGTGCATAAGTCCCTAATTTAATGAGCATTTTTCTAGGGAGCATTTTCTCGTTAAACCAAAGTAACAGGGAGCAGTAACAGTACACACACATATACACGTCTGAGCTTCTGTTTAAAGTGATTACATATTTTGAAATTGGTAATCATCCTTGGTTTTAACTTCTATTGACAGCGACTGTTATCGACGTTTAAGTAATGGGTGATCAACGCAATATATTAAGTTTAAAAAAAGTTGCAGATTCAATGGAAACTGATAATGAACAAAGTTAGTAATACACTATTTGATTCAAGTTTTTGTAGAACAGTAATCGATTATTACAATCGAGCAACAACGCGTTTTTGAAAAGTTCACATGAATGAAACATTCACATTTGTACATATGTATGTAATACGTATTACCATAAGAAATTAAGAAAAGAAAAGATGAACCTCTTCTCTTTCTAAAGTTTACGAAACATGCCAAAACTTATCTTGTGTATTTTAATCTGTATTACACCTTCCCAATTGAGGACAGGCGCTTGGCTTAAACAAAAAGGTTTACTTCAAACGGAATCTATATAATTCTGCGTGTAACTTCTTTCTTATTTGAATAGATCAAGTATAGAATAGTTTCGTCTTGCAAAATTAAATAGACAACATTTGATTTCAATGGACACAAGTCAGTCATCCTACAATGATGTGGTTAAAGTCTTTGAACGAGCCGATATTTAACTTAAATGGCTTTAAACATGACCAGGTCTCGTAGATCGAATCATATTTGCCAAGCTAAGTTGAGTAACGCGACTTGCATTTAGAAATTATGTGTGCTATGTACATATGTATGTATATGATACAAAGGAACAGTATATTTAATACGGACAGAATGTTCAGGACACCATGCTTAAACGGATCCAGCTGCGAAATTGAGTTACAAATTAAGTTGAAATTATATAGTTGCAAATAAGACACAAATGTCTGCTTCGAATCGTTTCTTGGCTTAAAATGGCAGGGATGCGTAATTGTTGTCGTGCAGTTTGGAGGTATAAAATTCAATCACCAACATGAAGCATTGTACCTCGTATTACCACGCTTATTGCTTCCACATATGAAAGGTACTATCAGCTAACTTCTTTATTGTTCTAAATATTCAAAACCAGTGGTTACACCGAAAACAAAAAACTTATCTTTAATGGACTCAGGTCAGGAAGCATCCTAAACTAGAGATTAGAGCACCATTTTTGTTATAGCACTATTCTATGATAGTATCTTTAATTGTTGCGAACGGAGTTTGGTTTTTTTTTTTTTTTTTTAATTAAAGAACTTAACTTGCAGAGTCAAGTTTGAATCGTCAACGAGTGAAATAAAGTGAAATGTACAGTAATACATAATGCCGGATGCTGCATATGAAGGCCGTGTTTAGTACGTAGAATTACCTAGTGGGGAGGTTCAGGTTCAGACGAGATTTTTCGTTTCAGGGAAAGACAGGGGAAAGGAAAGACTGTGCACAACTTTTGACACGCAGAATCAACTTTACTTACTAAAACGTTTGATTTAGATCGTCTATCTAGGTAGGCTTATCTTACAAGATTTTATAGAGAAAAATAAATGATATTACATATGTTATGTGTGTATTTCTTTCGAAACACTGCGTGGGATCAAAACTGTTATGACATTTGACAGAACACAATAGACATTTAGTATCGCCCATCGCGTTAATTTTTTTTTTAAACTTGTAAAGTGGCTATTGTATGGCAAATGAAGCGAAAGTCTAGCTGGTACATACATATGTATGTATGTGTATGAATGTTTATCCATAAAATGGTTGTCAATGTAAATAAATTCGTTTTAAGGTCAGAATTAGAATTCCGACTAACCGGACAGATCAAAGAAATGAGCTCAGATCCACTTTTGTTGGTATACTAAATATGTCAACGTTGAATATTATTTTGTTTTAAGAATTCATTCAAATTACACAATGTCGTCCATTCTACTACTAGACAGAGGTATTCTTCGTGCCCGTATTGAAGGAGCTTTCATTTAGAGGATGTTCATTTATGATCGTGGATACATTGGTACACTAGGGCTAAGTTGTTTTAGTTTAAGAGGTATTCCCATGAACATACAATGTATTTACCTTCAAGCCTGAGCTAATTTCTAAATCTCTTCTTTCTATGATTGATGCGGTCAGGAGTTATCTAAAGCATTCCCAATAAAGTGTGCTCATTGCACCTAAATGCTCTTGTTAATTTAGTAGAAAATTAGTTCTCTATTGTTTTAAAATATGAATTTCACCCCATCATACTAGAACACGATTTTCTTTGCTTTTTACTAATTTCTGATGTCGGCTATTACTGCAGCAGAATCCTTTTTATAGCTAAATGTAGAGGAATAGGATTTTAAACCTTATAAAAGTACATATATCAAGGAACAAGAAACAACGAGCGAACAGCAATTCCTTATTTTGAAAGCTTTTTTTTATCCACGCGGTAACTTCGTTAACAAAGATGTAATTTGATTCATTCATTACCTAGCTAGTCATCTTCTCTAATATGTATTATGAAAGTAGATACACGTACCTACTTTATACGTACATATATTTCATGTTGTCGCTAGCTAAGAATTTTAGATGCAGTTATGCTTAGAAAACAGACACAGCGATTAAATTGAAAATATGCACTTTATGCACTACCTACCTAGTCGTGTGCTCCCTTTAAAAACAAACAGAATTATTCAATCTCTACATAAACTCACCTTCATCGTCGCCATCCTTGCATAGTCCCTTGACTAATTTTGGTGCGGAATTACTTTTCAGCCGTTCCACATCGACCGGACACAGTAAAAGTAATTCCAAGATCTCCTGCACCAGTGGCCAATTTCTGGCTCGAATGGCATCATTGAGCCACATATGAGTCAAACTCCATCCTCCAGCACCCATAAATTCGCCCAACAGCTCAGTTTTTGTACATTTTAATATTTGTACATAAATGCATTTCGAAACTAATTTTTTCGAATACTTTGTCATTAATCTGTAAACAAAGGAAAAAAAAACCAAATTAATGATAAGCACTTAAAATTTATTATTTTACCAAAATACTTTAAAACATTGCAAAAAAATTTCTTACTCACCCTGCAATGCGTTTAACTTCACTCTCACTCAAAATGCCGCCATTTTCATCCAGTAGCACTTTGAGACATTTCAATAATTGCAATGGTACGATTCGCGGCTATAAAAAAAACAATAAAATCAATAAATTCATATTTTTCAATTGAAAAAATAAAAAAAAAAAAAAATACATATGCATATACTAAAGATAAAATGAATTCTCACCATTTTGCACTTATTTTTAAAATGTCGTTTAAATGTAATAGATTTCTGCGATTTTCACTTCCAAAAGCAACCACGTTGCCGTGCGTTCATACGCGGTGGTAATAATTGTTCTTGCTTTCTTTTTTATTACGTAATTGCTACGCGAACATTTTTTTTTCCTTTTCCTTTCAATTTTAGATTTCACCTAATAACACCAAAGTAGTTTGTTAACATATTATTTTCACAATGAAAAATGCTTGCACTGGTTTTTTTTTCTGTGAATTTCCTTTTTACTGGTACGTATGTACATATACATATATCAAACCACGTATTCAAAGAGCAATTATATATTATCTTAAATATACCTAACAGAATATCAGATACGTATTATATATGCACTTTTCCTCCCTGTTGCTTTGGAATAATTATGAAAGTCCATCTGCCTATGTATAATAGTAAATTTCTCTTCCAGGCAGAATCTTTTATTAAAAAGAAATGTGCGTCTTACACCTTTCAGCGATTCATTGCAACTAATGAAACTATTACAACTATGGATGAAAAAGATACGGGAAATGTACTAGTTGGCCTGCGTACAGGGTGATTGGCTTTCTTGCGTCAAAACCAATTACATTTTTACCAATGAGTTTTGTCTAGAAAAAAAGAATTTTAATAATTTATTTAACAGTGAAAACCGGTCGAAATTCGACGTTTTAGAGAAAAGTTGGAGTTTTCCCATGCGATTCACAACAAAAAAAAAAGTATATGTAGGTATACGTATGTAAATAATTGCATTAAAAAACGGATCAAATGTGTCATTTACTTTTGGACATCGATATTTATTTTATGTTCTACAACATGCATACATTTGACACTTAACTCTCATTTAAATAATTTTTTAAATTCGAAATTTGTCATTTGAATTTTGGCAAGTGCCTACTTTGTATAAAATACGTTCCGAAATATCAAACTTGTGCAACGCGATTGTACACAAATAATCAAAGTTGAGTTACAGATGCGCATCAAAGTACTACCGCATCGAAACTATTTTTGTTTTGGAACACAAATGTCATTTTGAACGTGAAAAAAATTATTAACACTGGACAGCTTGTTTTTATTGAAAAAGAAAAAAGGCCCAACCATAACAGTAGAAAGCAATCAGGATCGCTAATGCCGAAATTCTACTTTAAGTTTCCTTTAGTGCTGTCAATTGCTCAGAGATTGTCAGTCAAGAGAGTTTTGAGTTTTGCTTGTCATTTGTTCTTACAAAATTTATCAGCTGGGAAGAAAAATTGTAAAATTGTCCTCTGCGCAAGTCATTATTTTTTTTAATGAATTAATATCTGCAAAATGTACATAAAAACAATTAATCTTTCAAATAAAACTCGTTTTCAACCCTACGAATCCAGTTTAAACAACTGTTTAAAATCAAATGTCAAATGAAACCTAATAGATCGAATAGATTCGCACGTCTCGGAAATAAGCAAATCTGAGCAAAAAGCTATTATGGTTGTAAAATAAAAATTCCTTGCATTCACACAATTACATACGTCAGACCACATCCGAACCCATTCGACCATTATGGTTGGGCCTTAAGATAGTCTAATATTGTTTGTTATTTGAACAGAAATGAAAATTTGAAAACGAACGCAGACCCGACATCAATTCCAACATGGATTTGCACGTCAATAAACAAATTAAAACTTTCATTTAACACCAATATGTATTCACATACGTTAATTGGCATGAGGTTGCCGTAACGTAACAGACAATAACTTTGCCTTTACACCCTATTCATAGAGCACATAGTTTGGCAATAGTCGAGTCTGCGGTGTGCACCGTAGTCTTGTGGTACTGAGGCGGAGGATCCGATTCATAAACTAGACCACAGTATACGTGATTAAAGCGCGAATAATGCAGCAAGCGTAACACGAATGTATGAAACTAGGCCATGAGTCTTATACGGGGATGTTCATCCAAATTCTTTCTATTAATGAATAGACCGGTGGACGCTTTTCATGATTTGGACTACTGAGTAAGAGTTCCAAGTGACTGCCAAGCAAGCAGTGTAGGATTCGAATCCTAGAAAACACTCCTTTTGTCAGCATTCACACCTAGCATCACACCACTTTCACTATTCTTCGGATACCGCATTCAACTGTTGAACCTTGTCTACTGACACAGAAAATATACATACATGTAAAAATTTTGGATTCGAGCAATACGAGTCAATCGCGATAAATATTATTTATTTATACAAGAGATAGGCTATCATACGACTCGTTTCAGATGTGTTACAACTTTAATGGGTTTTTATGTTCAACCATTGAGCAATGTTGAAATATTAGAGGCGATAGACTCCAAACAATTCGTAATTCTTTCGACCGAATCATCTCTCATACATATGCACGTCTTAATTAAAAGATCGCTGAGCGTAACGTACTTTGTCTGCTTACATACGTAGCTCCAAATATTTATAATAAATAAGTCAACAGCACTCGACTCCAAAATTACCAAAAAATGTTCGTAACCGACATCCATAATTATAGACCATGTCGTATTTTGACCGACAATCGTAAGAGGCCTTAGTGCTTCTTGCATTGATCCCTTTATTAATACAAGCAGGAACGTAATGAAATTATAAACCAAATATCAAAAACAAAAAAACATTGCCAATTTAAATCAGTCCTATTTCATAATTTGAATCTTCGAATTAGCTCCTAGCTCAGCTTGAATACACCAAACGTCCATTCGCATAATCATCTTTGATACGAATTCCACTAAAATCATCATACAAACCAACTATGTATTTGGAATTAGACATTCCTCATTTACACACCAGCCTTTAATTTTTTGTGTATCCGCCTTAAGTATTGTCTTCTCAAGTCTGGTACATTCCCACCCAGAAATCTAGTACTCTTAAAAAAAAAAAAAATCTAAGATGGCAGCCACACCCAAGCCAACAAAAATCGATTCTTCACAAATGGGATAAAAAAAAATAAACTATCTTCTCATACCAAATTCGTCCCAATTTTTGTTTTTGTAAAATATCCAACGCGAATATCACCGTAGACACAGATTTCTTTCATTAAATTACTTTTGTTCACGAGGCGACTTTCACATTTTTTTTATTCTTACGTCACTACGCAGCCTTTTTGCTTTTTTTTTCTTTTTTCTGACTCCTAATATTCACAAATTATTTTCTTTTTAGGTCTTTTATTCGATTCAAAATCTTAATAGCTAGCAGATAAAATCAATACAATCTTTTTTTCTCTCTTTTTAGTGGGAATATATATGTATATGCAAGTCCTTTATGCGTTGTAAAAAAAAAATTCCACAGAAAGAAATCCTAAAAACACGTCCAACTCACCCGCAAGTACGACGAATTCTATTTTAAGGTCGTTCGCTGAAACTTCAACGTAGCGTGGTGTGTTCAAGTTTCATTATGTTCCGCTTTAATGAGTCTCGAATGAGTATGAGGTACTAATTACATTTCAGTATTTTAAAAACAAGTTTATAATTTTGAGTGCACTACTTTATTTAATTGCATTCTTTATTTGCTGTTGTTTTTAACATACTTTGAGACAATTTGTTTGTTCTTTATTCTTAATATTATGAATTTTCGATTACACGCGGAATTATTGTTCGGTGAATTAAATCCAACCTATTTTGACCAGGATAAAAAAATGAGGTGCTAAGACTAAATAAGAAATATTTTTTTCCAAAATGTAAATGGCCTAGAGTTAGTTAATATATAGCGTTTATTTATCAGAAAAAGGAAAGAAACATAAAGAGTTAATCTGCCAATGCTGAAAAAGGTCAGAGTACAACCATTCAATAAAAGCAAATATTTATAAGTCAGACTGGTAACAATTTTGTTGCTCAGTTTGACTATGTAGAAACCCTCGGGGCATATTCAGGATAAATTTGAAATTTTTTTTTTATATGTAAAATGGCCTCCTAAACAAGAAAATGATTCATTTTGCGAGGAAAATATTATTAACAATTAAAGTTCCCGAATGACGTCTAAACGGACGGCATTTTCGAGGTATTATTCACAGATAAATAGCAATTTCTCTTTAATTTCCACTTTTCACATTCATCATCATATTCTTTGTCTTAAAACTGTAAAATATTATAAATAACTAGTATAAATAAACAAATAAAGATAATAAAAATCAGAAGCAGGTCTACTATGAGACCCAGGGGTCTAGCTTGTCGCAAACATTCATGTTGTGCGTGTTATATTCTTTACACAAATGGAAGGTTCCTACTATTTAAAGCTGTATCCGAAGAGTAATTTTTTATTAAAGAAACTTTTCCTAACAGTTGTCCCGGATGTTTTTAGACGCTCTCGAGAGATGCGAAGAAGATTTCGTGGTCGTACAGAACATTTTGAAATTTTTAGAGCCCTAATATGTTATGTGTCTGATGTCCTGGTTCTGACATCATCGAATTTTGATTTCCAAAATGATGAACTTACTTAGGTGACGTTACAGTTCGGGGTTAAGCCGATCTTTGCCTCCTGCTTCCTCCTTTGTTTTTACACGAGGTTTTTCTTTTTCCTATAGGTTCCCATTTGAACATTCTACGGGTTGTATAAATTGTTATTTATGTCCTCCGCGCTGTATATTTTTGGGATCTGAAACGCGTGCTATACAGTTTTCTATCCAGACTGATGTTATTGTGAAGCTCGTTGAATCTTCTCCTGCAAACGAGTCCAAATATTTACGAAGAATTTTTCTACCAAAGCAAATATGGAAGAAGATGCCATTCACTTTGGATAGATGCTGTTTGAATGCTTAAATGCATGTCATGATTGACAAAATTCAGTACCACTTCAAGGAAGTAGCTGTCTACTTTGACATTTTGTACAAATTGTTGCCATTGTGTGTTCCTTCTTGTTAACAGCACATACTTACTTTTATCCCCGTTTACCGTTAAACTAATTTTGGCAACTTCGGTCACAATACTCGCGAGTACATCGATGACAGCCCGATGAGTTCTCTCAAGTATATCCATTTTGTCGGCATTCCTCCGACAATTTTCACAAGATTTTGTTTTAGTTCGTTTCTGACATCAAAGGCTTTGATGCAAGCGTAGTAACAAGCGTTCTCTAACGTCTTTTTGATGCGAGGACTGAAATGTCTCGACTTCTTTTTCAGGATCTCTCTCAGTATCGAAATTTCAAGAAAAGATTTATGTTGCTTCAGGTCTGACTGAACATGTGATATTTGCATATCTTCGCGAAGGATTGTAGAACGATACTTAAGTTCTCGCGAAAGGCAAGTGTCGCATCGGCAAAGCTCAACATGCGTATCTCAAATGTAAATCAGTTGAAACTGCATTACGTGAGATTGTAGAGAAGATGGAAACTAGCTTCATTACAAGGAATTTGCTCTTAGACATAGAAGGCGCTTTCAAAGGGGGGCGACATTAAAAGCACCCTGGAAAGTTTCAACGTCGAGTATAGCATTACCAACTGAATATGCAAAATGATCATCTCAAGAAACATCAGTTTCACTCTCGGTTATAGTCCAATTAGGAAATCCGTTACTAGAGGAACCCCTTAGAGAAGCGTTATATTCCCCCTTCTTTGAGTTCTAGTCATTCATAGCATACGTAATGTACTAACTAACACAGGAGTAGACACATTAAGTAAAATGATGAAATCAGCTATTAACAGTCTTGGGAAATGGGCTAGAGATTGTGGACTTCACGTTAATCCGGACAAAACAGATCCGGTACTGTTCAGCAGAAAATACAAGCTACCACCTTTCAAAATGCCAAAGCTAAATGGGATGAAGTTATTCCTTACGGATCACCCAAGAAATCTTAGCATTGTACTGGATAGGAAACTAGACTGGAAACTTAATATACAGTAAAGATTCCGATAGGCTTATAACGCTGTCTTCATTTGCAAGAGACCAGCGGGGAAGAGTGCGACGTGAAACCAGCAATTATACACTGGCTATATATTATGATAGTCAGACCCATCCTTAATACATATGGGGCTCTTGTATGGTGAAAGGCCACGACAAATAAGAGTTCACAAGATGCATTGGCCAAGGTACAAAGAACAGCCCGCATTGCCATTACCGGTGCTCTGCGCACTACACCCACGACTGCACTCTAGATGTTTCTGTATCTTTCACCACTTCGGCTCCCTAACGTAGGGCTTTTCAAGTCCAACAATGAGGAACATACCTCCATTTTTAGGGTATCACTTCCCCACATCCCTGATGAATTGGATGACATCCTCGGTACCTTCGACATCAATTCACCATACGAAGTAATATACCCGAAAATGGAGGATTGGCATAGGAAAGTCGTCTCTCAACAAAGAAAGATTGCAATTTACACAGATGGTTCCAAAAGCAGTGAGGGTACAGCCTCATGTATATACTCCAGAGACATAAACCTGCAAGTGGCTCTGAGACTTCCGGACATACTTACATACATAGGCTCTGTGTTCCAAGCAAAGGTTCTAGCTGTGCTCAATACTGTGGAATTACTAGAGATCAATATCTGGCAAGAATATCGCCATCTAAATCAGGCTGCTCTTAAGGCGTTAGAATCCAAGATCATAAAATCAGAATTATGTACCGTGTCAGATTATGCTGGGTACATGGACACTGCAATATAGAGGGAAACGAAAGGGCCAACGTTCTGGCCAAGAAAGGATCAGAGCTTCAACAAAGCGATACAGTTAGAAGAGTAAAACCACCAAGAAGATTATTATCTATAGGATCATCAATATGGCTGACCTTTAATGGTCGAACCTAGGAGGACATAAGGATGTCTAAGGCCTTGTTGGCTATGTTAGATCGGAAATTAGACCTGCAGATATAATAAAACTTACCAGGCCCCGGTTAAGAAAAATGCCTTCTGAGGAGCCATGCCATGAGATTAGGATTATCAAATACGGATATATTCAGATACTGCAGTGAGCTTCACGTTTCGAAGGTAAAGATGGAAGGTGGCTTAAGGAAGCACTTCTTTTACAACTTAGAGGAAGTTGGGTATACGAACGAAATTTTTGAGATATGCAGTAAAATTTTGTAGTTAGATCAAATGTATGTAAGAGATGATTTACGTATGTTTAGGTTTGTTATCATAATGGCTCTCTAGGGATCGCGATGGGCCCACTATGAAAAACTTATAATCCTACACTACATACCCGGCAGAGATGTTGACAAGTTGCTGCACTTAGCGAAATGTCATCAGCCAAATCGTCATTCTTTCCATAGCTAATATACATGCTTGCAAGCTAAGGCTATTTCATAACAGAGAATTTCTTTTAACCCATGTACATTTCCTTAGTGTATTCAACCCAATAACATTGAAATACTTACGTACGCCCACATATCACATTACACTCGCTTACTCTTACTTTTTCTATTCCTTATGCGGTCTACACCTAGAATCGGCTTAAGCTGAAAATCAATTTTCCAACATCCCAGTCATCGAATTGTGTACGGCTTCCGTAGAAGTGGAAAATAATCGCACTTCTCGTACACTTTCTCACTTAGTCAATAGTCGCACTTCAAACACGTCACACAACTTCCGCCGGAAAAATGAAACGCGAACTCTTTGCCGTCATTTGCATTTTGGCAAGTGTTAATTGCCTTAGTTTTGTGGTAACGTCTAAAATTTACATGGACATTAAAGTAAGCAAAAAACCCTTGGGACGAATCGTTTTTGGGCTATTTGGAAAGGAAGCTCCAAAAGCGGTGGAAAACTTTCGACAGATCTGCTTGAACGGAATAAACGGAACGACATACATTGGTTCTAAATTTCATCGAATAATTGATCGATTCATTATTCAGGGCGGTGATATTGTTTCGGGAAATGGACTTGGTTCGATAAGTATATATGGAGATTACTTTGAAGACGAGAATCTGAATATTGAACATAATCGACCGGGTTATCTGGGAATGGCAAATCGTGGTCCAAACACAAATGGATGCCAATTCTATGTGACTACAGTAACTGCAAATTGGCTCAATGGGAAACATGTTCTATTCGGGAAGGTTTTAGAGGGGATGGATGTCGTCTATGCAATAGAGAATGTAAGAGATTAAGATTTTACTATTATAGAGAAACTAGGTAAAATTTAATCATCGGAGCCAATGTTTCTGTAAATTTGTAGGTTAAAACCGATACAGAAGATTTTCCTGTGGAAGCAGTGGTTATAACGAATTGCGGAGAAATGCCAACAGAACCATTTCAGTACTCTCCCGATGATTTTGAGTAAGAATTTCTTTTATCAGAAAATAACTAATCAAAGTAATTGATATTAATTGTTTTTGTTTTTTTTTTTTTTTCAGCATTTGGGGATGGGTTAAAGCTGCTGGTCCAGCACTAGGAAGTTCCTTTGCTGTTTTAGGTATTTTTCATTATTTCTTCCGACAACTAAATATGTACTGTTAAATAATGAAAGTCGAAATGAAAATACCACAACAAATATTTCATTTATTATTTTATTTGTATGATTTGGAGTTAATAACAGACTTGTGCTCGTTTACTCCTCAATTGATTTATTCGTAACCACTTGTCCTTTAAGTAGAATTGGCAGCGTTGGTCCAAGATGAACCTTAAAAAAGGAAAAGCACCGAACCAATTTAAGTTACTGAACTGCTTTAAAAGTAAATTACAAGCGATATAATTTCGTAAAAAAAAAATCCAAAAAAGCTGGTGGATTGCAATTCCTTCGGTATACCTAACTAGTTAACTTTCTTCTGATTGGTCGGTAGAGAATTTTGAGAGGTCATATGTGGCAATCGACCAGTGGGAAGAAAGTTGAGTAGTAAAGCATAGCTAGGGACTTGAAACTCGATCGAACCCAATGACAAGTTTGATTGTAAAATGACCTAAGGCTTACTTACGTCTATATACAAATAATCCTCAATCTGTTGTTCATTTTCATAAAACTGTCCCATGGCTGTAAACATTAGCAATAACTTGAATGTTGAATTATCTAAATTTTCATCAGAGCATTGGCATATTTCTGCAAGGATTAAATTGTTTTTGTTCTCTTTAGATGGCAGACTGATTTTATTGTAGCGATCCTTTATTTTCTTTACGTCTTCTGACGTAGGTTTTCGTCTATGCGTTCCTGTTTCGTCAACATCATAGGCATGTCCATGAGACATCATGAGTAATTCTTGACTATTATTGATGGTATCGTAAACTGGGTCCCTTTCGTTCATATTTTTATAGGTTTTAAGAGTGCTTTCTTCCGGTGATTGTATGAAGAAGACAAAGTCATTCGAAGATCTGAAACACGGAGGGATTCTATAGTAAGCAAAGCCTATAAAGAAGATCAACATAAAAACGAAGCTGATGAAAGATAACAAACCCTTTTATAAGACAAGCAATTTTTTTGCTTGTACTGTGTACACGCTCCTTTTATAAAAAATAAAATTCTAAAGTACATAATACATCCTTACCCAATAGGTTGATTATTTTTAAACCAAGCCATAAGTCCTGGAATAATAGTTCGAGTTCTGGCCGATAAAAAAGCTTTTCCCGGCCCAAGGAATGTTAGATCCAATTCGAAATCGTTCGTTTCATTAACCTCCATTACTCCCATATTCAAAAGGAAAACGGGTAACTCCCATGGCATAGGACGACAAATTTTTAACTTTAAATTGATAATAGAATCCATTTCCATCGCCTGATTACACAAGCAATCGCAATAAAATTTATGAAACTTCGTTCGAAATTCCTCGGATGTATTGACTTCGGCTATGAACTTCCAAGTTTCAACTAAACGTTCAATTTCTAGAGCCCTTGGACCCGCATTTTCTGAATAATTAAGCGTAACGAACTCTTCAGATGGTCTTCGCCGCCGCTTCTTGCTTGGTTTCGTTTCCTCTCGGGAATTTGTCGACGACATATAAGTACTAGCAAATGTGACTTCATCCTTGACGCTTACATCTGTTTGGCTTCGAGTTTGTTTCGCTTGTACATTTTCGTATATCGTACGCATTCTCAAATAGCTTGCAACTGTTTCCACTGATTTCTCAGCCATTCTATTAAGGAACTTCGGTATAATTATTGGCATAAATCCAGCTCCATGGAAATGAATTGGAATTGCAGTTGTGTTGTTGTTAATTTCAATTCCAACATCTTCCAGGAAATTGTATCGCAAACCGAGTACAACTTTCCATTCAATCGAGGTACATGTACCGGGCATCATGACAAACATTTTTGGCGAACCGATACCGACACAACCTTCGACTATATGATCCTGTACAGGTCTTGTATCAATGTTTTCAACAACTCTGATTTTCACCGCATAAGGACAGTTGTTTGTGAGATGGATTTTATCTGTAATCGTCTTGTGCCACACCTACAGAAAAGTGGGCTATAATATAATGCACATATATGTATGTATGTATCTGGTATTCACCTGTTTTCCGAAATTTATTTCAGTATTTGAAAATTTAACGCGCCCCTTGAGACTCGTAATCGTTACATTTAGATTTTCAGTCCGGCCACCAAGGACATGCAAATGAAATTTCGCATTAAGAGTATCACCTTAAACGAGAACAAATTAAACTACTAAAGTTTTATCTTTCAAAGTCCATGTACCATCAGCTATTGGGGGTAAATACATGTAAGCTTTGAACATAGATTTTGGTGATACATCTCCACGTTTTAATTGAAATATTATTGAACTAGTCTTTTTCTCTTCTTCGTCCTTTTTCAGTTTTTCTTCATATTCATAGTTCCTATCACCAATGCCTAATTCAAGATCTCTATTAGTCGTCTTTGATGGTAACGGACTTGTCGGCTGTAGAAGTCCAAAATAGTTTAATATTTGTTTTATATCGACTTCTGACTTGTCAGCGTTTGTTGGCAGTGGTTTTAAAGGCTTGGTAGGACACATTACACTATCTAAGCTCATCTGCATGATTGGACTGCTTTTTATCAATGAGTTCTTTCCAACATCTTCATTCAGATTGCCTGAGATTGACGGGTTGTAATCTTCTAAAAATTCTTCCTCGATAATACTCGAAGTTTCTGATATACAAATTGGCAGCTGGTCGGGTTGTATAAATTCAGGAATTTTTAAAACTATGTCATTGGGCAAACTGAAAATAAATTCTGATATTGTTTTTGCAGAAAGCAGTTCATAGTTGTTTGGTAAATTGTTTTTTGTAACCGTAAATGTTGACTCCTTCCAGACAAATGATGCTATAAGAGGACTGCAATTCTGAATGTAAATATGAGTGTAAGATTCGGCGTTTTGAGAGAAGAAAGTTACATCCGGAGTACAGATCTTTATGGCGGGACTAACAATTTTCGCATGCATAAGTAAAGCTTTCTACAAAGAAAAAAAGAAAACAAATTAATAGGTCTGTTCTCGTACCCTCCCAGAACAACAAATTTTCACTAATTTCTACGAAAATTCACGAACTTCTGTTCGAGTACACTAAAGTTTTGTAGTTTTTCGTAAAAGAGAGTGGGCTCACGAGAGAGTAAGAAATTTCCCCATACTACGAATTTTAGTACAAAAAATTTCTTTGCACTGATTTATGAAATCTGTCAAATCGTATACGTTTGACCATTTGACGTTTAAAATGTGGGCAAATTTCGTTGCTTACTTTTTCGTAATTTTATCTCTCTCTGAGAGAATTTTACCCCCACTTCTTGAAATTTCACAATCTACGAATTTTGGTGCAGATAGTACCCGAACAAACTTAATTACAATCGAAACAACTTATACTGCCTGCATATCCAATAATTTAGTTTTCTGTCAAGTATACCTTACCTGTGGCTTATTGTTGACCTTGACTTTGACAGATCCTTTATAACATTGACACAAATCACGTGGATCTATTTCTTCTTCTTTCAGATAAACAGTAAAATATCTCATTTGTTTTCCTTCAAGACAAAAATCAAGGGTATTTTGCGTGGATCCTGTCATTTCATCGTTAAGAATGAAATTGCCAATAACAGTCAAATTTACATTCGCAATTAATGCAGTGGCGTTAGTAAGTGATACCGTCTCTGCAAAAAAAAAAAGAAGAGTTTTATCATTTAAATTTATTTGAATTATACAACACTATTATACCAATCATCTTATCCTTTGTCTCATCGGCATTTCCCGACTCAAGACAAACCTCGTCCATACTCCATACAACCTTTGCATTAATTATGGTAACCTTGGCTATGAATGTGAAGAATTTGAATCGGCAGTTGTCTTCACCCATACCATCGACTGAGAATTCTTCTTCGGCATTAACTACTTTTGAAACGTCCATTTTTATATTAATAATGCCTTGAGTTTTTGGATTCACCGTTATTCCATTCGGAATTGGATCAAATATGGAAACGGGAACTAATAAATCCGTTTTGGCTTTTTTCTTCAGAAACAATAATCTATAGGACTTTTCCCCACAGTTTGTAATAGTGACTATGTTATCCCTACTTCCCTTGCTTTTGAATAAGTGACCACAATCGAGGCCAAGTTTGATATTTGGCTCAAATTTTAGGGGTATTCCCTCTATTATGAATGTAAGTGCTATGCTCTAAAAGGATTTATGGTGTTCTATTGGTTTATATAGTGTTTATATGACTTACTAGCTTTTCAGCATGCTTTAGATGAACAAAAATAATGTTCTTGTACATGCCTGGGTCATAAAATTTGGAAATGACAGAGATGAGAATTTTTTGATGCGGTGCAAGA
Organism: Xylota sylvarum; assembly: GCA_905220385.1. Lineage (NCBI taxonomy): Eukaryota > Metazoa > Arthropoda > Insecta > Diptera > Syrphidae > Xylota > Xylota sylvarum. The sequence continues at coordinate 33,849,900 of LR999960.1, forward strand.
CTTCCACCCATAGGTTCCACATATTGATATCTATCATTTTTCTAAAATTAAATAAGTATATGAATTAGTGGATGAAGTAGTATTTAATGGAGTTCAGACTGATCAAATTGTTTGTCAAATCGGTATAATTGCCCTAAATCTAATGAGTGTGAACACAACTTTAATTTAGTTGGATGGTTTGTCAAGCATATCTGATGAAAACTTTGATCAGTGTGAATCCCGCTTTTGTAAAATGGTCAAATGATTGCGTGTACAGAGGAAAAATTGCAAATCTACTATAATTTAGAGGTATTGATTAGATTACTACAAGTGTAGTTTATTGGTCTTGGAATGAAAGGATACTCCTTACATTTTGAACTGGACATACGACAAATATTGGTTTCTGGAATACGGGGGCTACCTTTGACAAAACGCTAGATTTCTGCAACTGCACAATGGACTGCATAAATGGTATAAATTGGACATTATGAGACTAACTAGGACTTCATATCTCAAATATCATAATTACGCTGAGGATATTTGCTGCTTTCACACAGGATAATGGATCTGTACAAGTTAACTTATAGTTTGGAGTCAAAGGCAAACAAAGTACGGCTCAAAATAAATACGGCAAAACAAAGGCCGTAAGCGCTTCAATTTCTAAACATCACCAAATCGAGAAAGTAAGCAGCTTTCTACATCTGTGGTCTCAAAATTGATGGTGCTACTGAACTGAATGTCGACAGCAGAATTTACAAAACAAAGGCTGCATTCGGTATGTTGTCTAAAATATGAAGAGACAATGTTTTTAGCACAAAAACTAAGCTGAGACTGTTCCGATCAAGTGTAGAAACATTTCTACTTTATGGGTGTAGACACCAACGTAACAAAGAAACCGCAAACGTTCATAAATAGATGTCCTTCACAACATCTTGAGGATCTTCTAGCCGAACCGTATATCGAACGACCAACTACACAAGCCAAGAACTAATAGACGTGAAAATACGGAGCAGAAAGTGGCAGTAGATTGGTCACACCGTACGGTGCGCAGGCAGTTTCAATGGTTCCAATACAATGGATTCCACTAACACATTTAGGCAGACGAGTAGGTCACCTTAGGCAGACATGGAGGACAATCGAGGAGGAATCCATATCATTGAAGAAGCGCGTTGCACTTATCTAGATAGAGTGACAGTTCTTTGGAGGAAGAACTCAATTAACGCTAGAGTGCGCTTTATTGTTACCACAAAACTCATGCTGGGACCCAGATGAGTGTCATTGTTGAGTGGACACTTATGTAATTAATTTCGAACAGGCATTGCTCTACCAGTTTAGAGAATGTGGTGATTGCATCCATGGCTTTGATAGCAACTTGGCTGCCTGAAAAGATAGTAATATTGTGACTAAATGTAGGGAAATCGTTCAGCAAATGGCAGGCTTCCCGAATCGCAAGAAGCTCCGCTTGGAAAACACTAGCAGACACTGGGAGACGAAAAGACTTCGATATATTTAGTTAGCCAGAGAAGATGCTTGCGCCGACTCCGCAGTCCATCTTCAAACCGTCTATGTACATATATCATATTCGCTGATAACGCTTCACTTCTCCCATTCTTCCCTGGTAGGTAGTTTAACTGAAAAGGATTTCGTAAAATTGAGTGTTGGTATCATATAGTCTATTCAAAATGAAACCAATTCTCTTGGAATCGTTTCCAAAATTCTACAGTGTCCATACGGCTTAGCAGTCCAGCACTCAGATTCCCTGAGCCGGACAGCACTACATGTAGCTGAGTGTTTTATATGAGGTTCGAGGGTGATCAGGTGCAGGATCACACTTAGAGCATCTGTAGAACTGGACCACAAAGTTCCTGTGATGCCTACACACGCCGATCTCTGCATTTTTTTAAGTTTATCGATAGCGTATATCTTGCTCAAGCCAGGTCACCAAACGATGCTGACATAGGTAAGAATTGGATGCACAACGGCTGTGTACATCCACAGGGTCATTTTTGGTTGGAGTCCCCATTTTGTACCAAATGCTTTATTTCATACTTGAATACATACTTGCTTTCTTTACCCGCTGTTCTATATTGAGCTTCCAACTCAACCAAGTTTCGAATCTAATATCTAATATCGTATAAGGTATTTTGCACTAGAACTTAAAGAGAGTGACTGACCATTTAGTTTGAGTGGGAGTGAGCGCTGGTACTTTAGTTTTAGCGGTAAAAAGCATAATTTCAGTCTTTTAGGGATTTACTCCGAGGCCACTGCTCGTGGCCCATGAGCATATCTTATCCAGAACACTCAGCATGAGTTGACTTATCGTGGAGAGAAACTTTGCTGACACCAGTATAACACGTCATCTGCATATGCAGTATAGCACCTTAACTCCCTCCCAATCAAGTCGCAATAAAATTTTGTCAATTGCCATGAGCCATAACAAAGGAGAGATAACAGTTCCCTGTGCGGTGTATCTACTGACCGTCTTAGTTAGAACACTGGTCCCTAATGGTCCCTGAATTATTCTAGTTTTTAGCATGGATGCAATCCATTGACTAAGAACACATTCTACACCTGGTTCGGTATGAGCCTCTTGAATAGCTTCAGTATGGATGTTGTTAAAAGCTCCGTCTATATCCAGAAAGGTCAGAAGAGTGTATTCTTTATAGTGGGGAGCCTTTTCCACCGTACGCAGCACCTCATGAAGAGCCGTGTCAGTAGACCGACCTTTGAGGTAAGCCATGCTGGGATTTCAACAATGGAGAGCTCTTTCAAAGTTTCGCAGATTTTAAGATCTAGGATATGTACGTTCTAAAGTTTTCAGTACCAAAGAGGCCTGAAATCCTTCGCTCCTATAAATCGGTAGTAGCCAGGGTATTGCAGTTTCTGTGGCATACTAGGCATAATTCTATCAAGGCTGGGTGACTTACAAGCGGAGAAACTATATGAACCAAGAGATTTTATTCTTCGTGATGTTTGAAATGCTATTCCACGCTACCGACGGTGCATTAACTAGCTTGTTCTGCATCACTGTCAGTGCAACCTGGAAAGTGTACTTTTATAAAAAGTTCCAATGATTCCGCAGTAGAATCAGTCCAGTTTCTGTCCGACTTTCCAGGACGGGCACTCTTTCTTTGATATATGTATGTATGTACGTAGGAAAACGAAATGAGAACAATAAGCTTGCGACATACAAAATTCATCAATTTCTAAACAAAGATTGCTTCTAGAAGGTTATCGAAATCAAGTAAAATCAATATCAACGGTATTACAGTAAAATCGTATTTCACAACATTTCTGTCGTATTTCTATACGACACCTCCTCAGTCTAATCATTTCTGCGATTGATCGAAGGTAAAAGAACAGTGCAAAACCATATTACATTACAAAAGGCGTTTTTCTTTTTTTAGTTCAGAACAGAGCTCTGAACAGAGCTTGAACATGTCGAGCGCGCTCTGAACGGAGCACGCTCTAAACGCTCTAATATATTTAAGAAACACGATTGAGCAGTACCTGTCATATGACTGCAAAATTAATCGACGATTCATGCTTTTTGTCTTCTTAAACACTAAAATAGCATTTATACACAAATAAAGTTTTCATTTAATTATTAACTACTAATAATTAATTAAAAACAAAGCCTCGAACTCCATTTCAATTGTTTTCGATTTCGGTTTCTCATTGCTTTACCCCCTGTCAAACGTCAAATTCACTGTGCTCGGGTTTTGCTCAGGATGCTCAATCAATTCATGCTGAGCTGATAGAGCGCGCCCTGAGCACGCTCTAAACGAAAAAAGAAACACGAATCGAGTGCTCTAAGCGCTCTGAACTAAAAAAGAAACACAAACATTTTTTTTGACAACTCAGGCTCTGCTCTGAACTAAAAAAGAAAAACGACTAAAGTTGGTAATGTACAGCACCTTTGAAGATCTTGCTGCTTTAATTTGTATGTAAACGTCTTAAACAGTAAACAGTAACAGTAGATAGTCTCAATATTTGCATAGTGTAAGTACCAAGTGAGTGTCGTGGCTCAATGGTTAGTCCATCTCAATACTGTCGACCTTTGATTCTGATTCCCATGAAAAAAAAATTCCCATTTACATCATTAAACAGCAGACCCCTTTCATTCTGTGAAGAATAACTAGGCCATGGTTCTAGTGCAGATGTGTCGCGCCAAATATTGCAACTATATGTACTGCTAGCGCCGATGGCATTACCACAATTTGACAAACCTTACTATATACATATGTTTATGACAATTTATATGTCAGTTTCATTTAACCAATTAATAAGCTGGGAGACAACCCATCTGAGTAACTGAATACCAATACCAAACCTTATCGTTGCTTTCTAACTCTGATGGACAAGGCATTGAATTTCAAGACTCTATTTTAATAAAACTACAAATTGTACGCGCAATACTTAAATATCTTAGCTGAGATCATCTTTTATCGTAAGAAGACATTATTTAATATAAGATACAGTGTGTTTAAAAAGAAAAACACTTACCAAAGACAAGTAAAATTTAGCAACGGTAGGAGATATATTTTCAATAAATATCCTTCTCCTAGTAGTTTCAAGAACTTGTTGCTTGTTCGAAAACTTTTCAGGTTTAATACGAATCTTTGGTGGTATAACATCAGCTTCTAAGGTAAATGGATAATCTATAAGCTTCCCGAGCACTTGAAATCTGTCAAAAAGAAACACTTATTATAAAGTTTTTTAAGCGAAATTCTACTTACAGTCCTCGTAAAAGAACACTTCCTACTTCGCGAAAAGTCACAGTACAGTTAATTGTAACTTCATCATTCGGCCGTAAGAAGAACTTCCGGTCAGATTTTTCGACCCGCATTGAACCTTGTACTGTTCTCGGCTACAAAAGACTTTTATATAAAAAACATATTGTATTAGAACGAAAGACAAGATCACTGACAATGACTTTGTAGAAAATAAAGCCAGGCAAAGAGTCGATATTTCTGAATTTCATTTGAAAAGGGTTTTGCATGTCTACATATAAAGGTTTACTAAACTTGACGTAGTCGGTACACTCCAATGATGGGATGGTGCATCTGTATTGAAGCCGCAAAGTATTGACCATATATGTCGATCGTACTGCAGACTTAAGATCAGATAACTCTGCGCCTACAGGGCAAGTTCTGAACTCAATACACTTTGTGCATGGTCCTGTACTGTTCGGAATCAATAAAACTGGAAAGGATTTCGACTCATTGGGCTTAAGATAAAATCGTTCCACTTCGATGCCAATTTCTTTGGCATCGGTTGGCAATGCTTGCCAGTCCATATTTAGATAATTTTGTTTATGCTTTAAATCATCAAAGTAGTCTGACCGATCAAGTATGCAGTCCAGAGCGGCATCAATTATTTGCATTCCAGGTTCGGGGTTATTGTGGGTCTGACTGGCCTTGACATTTTGCAGAAGCATTTCAGCCATTGTGGGGATATCATCTAAAAGGAAGAAGAACGAATTTTTCCATTTCCAATTGCAATTTATTAATACCTAAAACTTTATCCCGAAACATCCAGCTGATATCCCTACTGATACTGCTCGTTGATGAGCTAGAGTCTTGTCCGTCTAAACCAAAATCCGAATATGACGGTTTTAGTTCATCTTCAGATTGCAATGCAAATCGGGATTTGCCGCAGGTTAATGTGTAATATGTTGCAGGTCGAGCATTTAGAGGTAACTTGGAATAGTCTACACACAAAATCAATGGATCTTCCGCACCACCATCGATTACCATAGGTTCGACTACAATAGGCACTGGTAATGGGTTAACTACCAATGCGAAGCGCTTTTGTGGAATGCATATCGGAATATTACCGTAGTCGAAAACTTCTGGCCAAATTTTAACATTAGCTGCTAGAGATGTTCCTCTGAAATAAATGATTTTAAAATTTAAAATTTGTACAATGAATAATTTGAATGAGTCTCCTAGTATCTCGAGTGTAGATTGTGTAACCAACCTCTTTTGAAGGTCATTGGTGGCAGCATGCGAGAGTGGGGGGAGAACTACTTTCTCACTAAAGCACTTCCTCTTGCTATATGCGGTAGCAGACGAATTCTCTAGACAGAAGTCACGATGGCCAGAAGTCATCAGTTCCAGTCAGTTCGAACTATTAGTGTTTTCCCTATATTCGACACATGTCAATACTAGGGTGTTGGAATAGAGTTGGTGGCGGATAAACCCTAAATGGGCCAACGGCAGCGCTCGTATCCCCAAAGCACGTTACTCACTCCAGAAAATCCGGCACCTTGTCGTTGGGGTATAAAAAGGAAACTAGCTCTCCAGTTTGGGGGTTGTGCGTCGGAATAACTTCCCTACCACGGAAAAACACTATAGTTCCAAAATAACTACAAGCCTCGAAAAGGACGGATTCACTGTTGACGATCCTGCAAAACGGAAAAAGGACAGCGACGGTCGGATCTGCACATGGTATATTCGGCCCATGAACAGGCCACGTGCAGCTAAACAATTAGTGGGGGTCAGCCAGTCTGTTTCAATTGTTGAACACCAGTAACAGCATTGCCAAGAAGCCATCAGAAATGCCGCATCTAATGTGCTGGGTTTCACACAGCCACTCCCACAAAACCCGTCGTTTGATAGAGTGCCGACAAGCACATGCAGCAAAACAACTCGCCTAAGAAGTGGCGCTGCACAGGAGGTCGAGAGCGGCTCGTGGGCTCTGCGAACAAAGGAGGAGGGAAGAAAATCGGCTTCTCTGGAAAAATAGAAAGAGCACGATAAGCGCGAGATCGAGGAATTAGGAAGGTTCAACAAGGCTGCGCTGGACTGGACGGCCTACTAGCTGAGCTATTTAAGGCAGTGGGAGATGACTTGGTGGAGAGCAGACACCAACTCATTTCCAAGATTTGGTCGGAGGAAAGTAGGTCTAATAAATGGAACCTCAGCTTCGTTTGTCCGATGCACAAGAAAGGAGACCTTCTAAACTGCGTCAATTATAGAGGGATCAGTCTCCTTAACCGTATTATGTGAGCGCCTGAAACCATTTGTCAACGAACTGATTGGCCCCTATCAGTGCGGTTTTAGGCCCACAACTGACCAAATATACACACTACAGCAGATCCCAGAGAAAACCCAAGAAGTCCAGATAGATACTTACCATCTTTTTATCGATTTTAAGGCCGCATATGACAGCATTTATAGAGACGAGAGGGCGAAGTAGCTCAAGTGGTTAGTGCGTTGGATTATGGAGTGAGGGGTTCGAGGTTCAATCCCCAGACAACACTTAAAATTTCTTTCACGGCCCCACTTCTCGCGAGCGTCTGACAAACATCCAAGAGTAAAACTGTTATGAAAAAGCTTCTCAAATAAAAAATTTGCCGTTCGGACATGACATTAAACATGGTCTACTGTTTGTGTAAAGAATACTACACGCACAACACCAATGGTTGTGAGGAGCTAGGCCCTGGGTCCCATGGACCTGTTGCACCAAATATTTGTTTTATTTGTTATACAGAGCCATGTCTAGTTTTGATATACTTGCCAAACTGGTCAGATTGTGCTCGCTGCTCCATAAAGGTCGGAAACAATTTTATCGGTACATTAGATCTACCGGATTCAGACAAGGTGATGCGTTGTCATGTGACTTTTTCAACATAATTCTTGAGAAAATTGTGCGAAACTCGCAAGCCAACACCAAAGACACAATTTTTCAAAAGTCTGTGCATTTACCGAATAGTCTTCGAATCCAACCTGGAGAACAATGCAGTAAAGGAAGTCTACGCCTTAAGTGGGGCGCACAAGTGGAAGAAGACCTCAACCAACTCAGAGTCCGCAACTGAAGAGGCTGGTTTTTTAAGACCCAGGTCCACCCCAGACTGTAGCGCCACCTATGTAAGTATAATATGTATCATGAATAATTTAGAAATAAATACCTCAGCAAGATCGGGATTATATTTCCAGATTTGATTTTGAATGTAATCTTGGTCAGAAATTTGCCAATATCTCGGCGATAGTATTTCAACTGAAACACTCCGCACTCCTTTGATTTTAATTCTATTGATTTCGGAGTAAATAAGCATCGCATTTCCGATACATCAGTGTGTTCCTTAAAGTATATTTTGCCGATAATTGGTCCTTATTAATGAGAAATTGAATGCTTCAAATTGTTTATCTTACAAACATACATACATATGTATCTTACGTACCTCTGTTGATCGCATCAAATTTTAAACACTGCATTTGTCCCATATAGATATTTTCCACATCGGTGACCTTGGGTCTGATTTCAATTTCAGGTCCCAATATACTTGCATTAATATCCAGTTGATATGATAGAGTTCCCATTATTGGACAATGTAGATATATGGATATGCTTATTTTAAATGGCGGTTCTTCATCTTCATTATAATCAAAGTTAATGGGAGGGTTGAATGTGATGATTGAGAGGGCTGAGTTCAATGGAGAAATACAACCGCGCTTCAAAAGGGAAAAAATTATGACTTGGGTTGAACAAGAATTTTAAAATTCTAATAAATATAGAAATTGCAGTACCCTCAAGGTTACAAATCTACGCAAGAAATCTTTTTAGACTTGAAATCAGACAATTATGTCGGTCGACTTTAAGAAGATAGAGAAAAATACGAGACATAATATCTTAGAGTGAAGGTTAAAATGTTTTCTGTAAGGCAATCTCTGAAATAAAACAGCAAGGTTTCTGGCTCGAACAAAAAATTAATAGTATATTGCAGATTACAGGATGTACAGTAGATGTGGATCATCGTGTATGGTTAACTATTATTACTAGTTTGAAGAGAATTCACTCTCAGAATTAGACCGAATTTTGTTGCACCTAAGCTTTATACGTATCAAAGAATGTAGGAACTACTGTCAGTCAGAGCTTTATCTTAAACAGATTACTTTTTCCAATGTCCTCTAAATAGGGTATATACATATCTATGTATAGAAGATTAATATTAACCACCAGGGCAAAGATCTAAGAAAAAACGCCGCAATCTGACTTTTTTCATGTATTTGTGGGGTTATTTGTATTCGGAATAGGATATATGCTCTATGAGAAGAGCAATACTTCGTTCGTATATTTTCAGAATATGTGCGGAAAGTGCTTAAAAAGGCAACTTATCCCTAATTTGTAACCTTGTTTTTATTTTGCTATTAGTATCATAAGTGTTACCTTATTCCTTATTCTTAAAAATTCATTAATTACAAGTTCCTCGTTTGGTTTGTCATCGGTAGTCGAATCTTTATCATCTGGACTGCAAGTCCATCGAAAACTAGCACATTCTACGCTCTTATTGCAAATGATGAGATTTTTTTGCACTCTTGAGCCCATGTATGTATCTTCAAAGGTCAATACATTAGCACTCAAGTAAATTATTTGGTCGGTTGTTTCCATTTGAACACAAATAATGCTGGGCTTTTCTAAAAACGATGTTCTACGTTAAGTCTATATAACAAGTAGTTTTTCTAATACCTACCGTTATTCAAAGAAATTGTTAAGCTCGTAGTAATTGCTTGACTAGGAACTTTGCCATTTATAAGTACTTTGCAATAATCTTTTCCTCCCACAGTACTTGAGAGAGGGGTAATAGTAATTCCATCATAACAGCTAAAATATTAAAAACAATACAACTTATTTTTCTCGAACAAGTTTTATAACACTTACGAGTTAATACAAAATTGTACTTCAGTCTCAAAGGGATTATATATTACAAATTGGTAGTTGGAAATTGTATTTGCTGGCACTTTGTGCAAACATATCAGTCTTGGCACAAATACTTCAGGACACTTGTCAATCACTACACGAAAATAAATATAAAATATTAAACAATTTAAAAATGTTAATCACTAACCTAGAATGGGAACTTCCCATACTATGTCTGGGTGTTCTGCCACGACATAAAAAAACCGATTTCGTTTGATACATTTTTTTTTTACTGGTTCCACATATATATCAATGGAAACCATAGCTCCAGAGGTCAACTCTGGATTGCTGATGATTTTGAATGCTACATCACTATTTGGCTCAGTTGCAAACTTCATTCTTCTTGTGAGCTTCAAAGAAAGTATAAAACAAGATAAGATATAAAATTTATGGTTCTTTGACTATGTAATTGATGTAACCCAGATTTGAATCGTTTAGCTGTTCCTTGCCACAACTCGCGTCTATACAAAAAAAAACTTCCTGCCTCCGGATGTTGGGCACCTTATCGCGGTGGTGTGGATTAATTAGAGGAACAGGATGCACTACCAGCTGAATGTGATTCGAAAACTAAGATCCAACAACCCTTAACTTCAAGGTTGTAAGTCCCCACGCCGAGGGAGCTGAGTCTAAGTAGTTATACTACTGGAATACAGGGTTCAGGGGTAATTGAACCGTTAGTGGTAACTCCTCAGGGGCAGCTCAATCCTCTGTTGTATACTAGTTGATTAGAGAAGGTAATCTCTGTAGGGGATCGCTGCCTACCTGGTCTGTGATTTCTCCCCGGCTCGTGGGACCATTATGTATCCATTTTTCAAAAATTATAAAAAAGAGAACGAGTCATCCGAAGGCAAGGCGGAAGGCTGCGAAGAGGTCGAGAAAGTGCCTGAAGATGCGGGATCGACAGCGGAAGAACTCGCGAGGACAATGGAGTCCGGAGGGAAACCAAAGGATTCAGTTAAACAATCGTCGATGTCAATGGACAATGCGGTGCTGCAAGGCTCCAAGAGGTTAATCGACGTTGTGGAAGCCGAACCTAAAGATGACGGTGCAGACCCTAATTCTGAGCGGAGGCTGCGAAAGCAGCTTAAGCAAAAGATGAAAAGGGCGAGAGGGAGATAGAGGTTGCCATTAGCAGGAAAATCTCGGGACATAGTGACATATCGGTTAATAAATTGACTGATATGATTGTTAATTTAACCGAAACCACCCCAGAAGAGGCAGGACCTAGGGAACGGTTCAAAACTGATACCGGGACCTTCAATTTAGCTAAAGTCAGGGTGGTGGAGGCGGAAAGCGGAGAAGGTGGTGGACAGCCTGTGTCCGGGAATGTTAATCAATGAAGAACGCGTGAAAGTGGAAAGGCTGGACAAACCAAGAAGGTCAGTCAAACCGAACCGCACCAGGAAAAACTTAGGGTGATTCAATTGAATCTTGACCAGATGCTTTGTTCAAGAGTCGATTGATATTGTCTTGCTGCAGGAGGATGGATTAGAGGTCTACCTGAAGGTATTGCCACTTTACACTATGTGCGATCTGCCAAAAAAGTTAGATCTTGTGTACTGGTGAGGCACTGAGTTAAAGCGGTTATGCTGCCGCAACCATGTGCCCCTGACCTTGTCGCTGTGCGAGTAGGAGCAAGTGCAGACAGTTTTGTCATGGCATCTGCATACCTGCCGTATGACTCCCTAGAGCCTCCAGAGTCAGATCAGCCCTGGGCTCTGAGGAAACAAAGAGCAAACGGGATGGATAGGGCAGAAGCAGAACGGATAGTAACCCCAGAAGCGGTCGGTAGGGCGATAAAAACGTTTCCTTACAAGACCGCGGGACCGGATGGTACATTTCCAGCTTTAATTCAATGGGATGCAGATCTCATTGTACCAAGGCTTAGGGGTATATACACACATGCGTTACATGCTTAGCGATAGGCTACATACCGGTAACATGGAGAGAAACAAATGTAGTGTTTCCTCCAAAACCGGGAAAAAAGGACTACACCGAAGCGAAGTCCTTCAGACCAGTCAGCCTAACATCATTTCTGTTGAAAACAATGGAAAGAATTGTGGTGGACCATATGGAGAGCACGGCACTGAAAGCGTGTCCTTTGAGTAGTAGACAACATGCATATGGAGCTGGCAGGTCTACGGAAACAGCGCTACACCAGGTGGTACGCGTTGCGGAAGAGGAGATGAATACCGGAGGCATCGCAATGACCATAATAATGGACATTGCAGGTGCCTTCGATAAGATATGCTTCGGAAGTCTGAGAGTAGCTTTAGAAGAACGCAGGGTTAACCCATTGGTGGTGAGATGGGTGGACAATATGGACAGGAACAAGGGCTCTACATTAATGCAAGAAAGACAGACCTAATCATCTTCACAAGGAAGAGGAGAGATCTGGAATTTCAGCCCTTGACACTTTTCGGATCGGAATTACACGTGGCCAGGAACGTTAAGTATCTGGGTATACCTTGAATTAACTATGAACTTCCATGTGGAAGAGAGGATCAGGTGCTTCATGTATGTGAACTAAGGTGGGGAATCATGCCGAGGTCAGCATACTGGATGTACACGATGATAGTTAGACCGATTATCACATAAGCGTTGTATGGTGGTAGAAAACCACCCAGAAAACTGTAAAGAAGCAATTAGATAGGGTCCAACGTCTGGCATGTTTAGGGATCGCGGGTGCAATACGAACGACACCAACATGCTGGAATTGATCCTAGATATTCAACGACACTTCGTCTGCACCTGGATGCCAACTGACACTGGCGCGGTACTATCTACGGTCATAGGAAAATCCTGGATCTCTTGAAAAACGACATTATTGAGTTGAATATGCCCATGGATGGAATAAAGAGAGTGCGTGTTACCGGAAGGTATCACAAAACTCTTATTGGAGATGGAACACTTCCAACACACAGGGCACTGAGGGCAACGAAAATGCGGACTCTCTAGCAAAGCAAGGCTCAACCTTGGTGTTCTCTGGTTCGGAACCATTCGCTGCAATTGGCAGAGGGATGGTAGAATGCCTAATTAGCAAATGGGCTGCGACGGAACACCAGAGATTGGCACCACTCATAGAAAAGTTCTAAGCTTAGGGCGAAGAACACTGGAATGGGTGGTAGCGTTATCTACAGTTCATGGAAATTTCAGGTATCACGTAAAGATGGGTCTTCTGGGTAGATATCCAGAGGATGGACCAGACTGCTGTAAAACAGATGCTAGCGTTAACACGAGGTATCAAAGCCAGGGAGGAAATGTGGAAAAATCCAGAGAGACTCTCGGGCTAAGATGGATCGTGGAAGAAAGACGAAAAGGGACCCAACACAGTGGTCTGGTTGGAAATCTCTCTAAAATATATATAAATTCTTGAGAAACGGACTACTGATGGAGGAATTCATGGTTCGAATCTCAAATAACGTCACGACTCATCATACTTCCAAAACTGTATACGTTTACCCAGAGTTCAGGTCAAAATTACTTCTATATAAACAATATTATATATTCATGTGTATCACCTAAATAATGAGTAGAACCAACAAATCTCTACTGACACTTAAAAACATTTTTAAGAGTTTAAACTTACATTCAAAAATGCTCTTAAAAGGTTTAACTTACTGTGCCCGTATTTCTCACTGTCAACACCTCTTGGTAAGTTTCGCATCTCTCCAATTTCTGAAATATTATAACCCTTGGAAAAATTTCAATGGTTTTTTCAAAAAGGTTGTTCTTTAACAAATCTAAGTAAAAAAACTATATCTTATTCAGAATTTGAAAAAAATTCAATGCAACCTCTTTTATATGAGCAACAATAACCACAAAACTTTTTCATGCAACTTGATTCGGTGCATCTAAAATCCATTATGTTGGCAGTGCTGTCAAGTATTCGAGAATCGTTCTTATATTTTGACAGATGTCGGCAAAACGAACAAAAACCACGAGTAAAAAATATATTTTCCTTCGTTTTTTGAATTAAAATTAATTTTATTTCCCCCCTAGATTCCGTAGAGTTTGACAACTTGCCTATTTAATAATATAAACTACGGAGCACACTTGACTTTATAACTAAATGAAAATGTCTAACATAGTTAAACAAGGTAAACAAAACGCAAAACCATCAAATTTCTGTTATACAACCGATTTTTCTTGTTTTATGATAAACTCCCAGTGCTACTACAATCTCGAATACCGCTTGTGCAATTCCAACGATTTCGTGGCAAAATCAACATTCAGCGACCCCAGAAGCCCCACTATGAACGCGCCAGAGTCAGTGCTGTTACTCAACCCTTTTACAAAGTACAGCCACCAACGATAGATTGCTTTAAGAAGACCAAACAACAGTCTGAAGTTGAGAATCCTTACAATAGGATTATTGCGAGGGAATTCCTTAATTGGTTGGAACACTCCAAAATGGTTGGCATTTTTCATCTGAATCCTATCAATGAAGATGATTTGTTCAAAGTGCGCGTGGAGCTGCACAGACAAAATATTACCTTCAAGCGTTACGGAAAGAAAATAATTCAGATGGCAGTGGAGCGTACTAAATACGAAGCTATAGTACCACTGTTTGATTCTAGTCACTGTATTGTATTCTCGCCGGAACAGAAAGTTGCTCCTCTCCTGAAGATCACGAGGAAGGTGCCCCAGATGCTACTAATGGGCGGAATTTTGGAAAATACACTGATGAGTCGCAATGAATTTGTTAATTATGCAAGTCTACCGAATCTACAGGTATTACAGGCGCAATTTGTATCTGTTCTGAATATGGCTGCAGGACAGGTTGTCCAGAACTTAGAAGCCCATCAAAACGCTTTGGTGAATGTGTTGGACGTGTACGCGAAGTCAGAAGAGAATATTGACGCTGCGAAAAGTAAAGAAGATGGAATTGATAAAAATCCGCAAGAGTAGTTGTATAAATGTATGTGCCCTATAGTTACGAGAATTTTCAAAATAAAAAAGAAAAGTTTTAAGAAATATTTATAAAAAATCGGAACAACTCCATTCAATTCTAGCCAGGCCGCTATCAAGGCTATTTCATCTGCCACTTCATCTTCGAAGCTCGTAGAACAGTGCAAAGAGGAACCTGCCTCTCTGGGTTATCGGTTTAGGATTAGTCTTTTTTGGGTGCCAGGTCACAGTAGCATTGAGGGTAATGACCGAGCTGATGAACTAGCAGGGCGAGGTTCTGCTCTTGATGGTTCCCTCACGGAGGAGGTGAATGTCCCGCTGCGGGCCCTTAAGGGTAGTATCTTGGCGCACTATCTATCAAAGGCAGACTGCAGATGGCAGGGTATGAGGAACTTCGGTGCTCAGAATATGGAAAAACGAGGTAAGGATAGCAATATCCAAACTTAAGTCCAACAAGGCTGCTGGACCTGATGGCTTACCAGCCGAGCTGTTCAAAGCAGCTGGAAATAGCCTGGTAGAAAGCATACACCAACGCATTTCTAAAATTTGGTCAGATGAGTGTGCTTGATGAATGGAATCTCAGCACTGTTTGCCCGATCCACAAGAAAGGAGACCCCCTCAATTGCGCCAATTACAGAGGCATCAATCTCCTTATCTGCCATCCTCTGTGAATGTCTGAAATGTCTGAAACCCTTCCTTCCCTTCCAAGAACCTGATTGACCCCTATCAGCGTGGTTTTAGACCAGGAAAGTCCACAATCGATCAAATTTTCACACTTCGGCAGATCCTGGAAAAAAAACCCAAGAAGTCCAAATCGATACCCACCATCTTTTTTCGATTTTAAGGCCGCATATGACAGCATTTATAGAGTATAGAGACATATCTAGTTTTGGCATCCCTGCCAAACTAGTTCGCCTGTGCAGGAACAGAGTGGGCTGTCACCAGTGCGTTCACTAGTATTGCAACTGAGGCTGCCAAAATGGGTTTAGCGGTAAATGAGGCTAAACCAAGTATATTCTGTCAACCAGAAGGAACTCACTATAGTCATAACTATATAGCTATAACTTTGAGGTAGTAAGGGACTTTGTCTACCTCGGCTCTGCTATAAACTCTTACAACAACATCTCAGCAGAAATTAATCGAAGAATAAGTCTTACCGATCGCTGTTTCCTTGGGCTGAGAAGACAATTGAGTAGTAAAGCCCTATCCCGAACAACTAAGGATATTCTGTGTAAGACCTTGATCATCCCAGTCCTATTTTATGGCACTGAAGCTTGGATTCTATGTAAAGCGGATGAATATATCCTCGGTCGCTTCGAGAGAAAGATTTTTTGTAAAATTTTCGGTCCCGTTTGCGTTGACGGGCTTTGGAGGAGGAGATTCAACGACGAACTATACGAGCTGTATAGCGACATCGACCTAGTTAAAAAATTGAGCATCAGTCATTTAAGATGGCTAGGACATGTAGAGCGAATGGACACCAGCGCTCCGGCCGGTATACTCTTCAAATCTAACCCGGAGGATCAACGCAGTAGAAGAAGAGATCGCCTTAGGTGGCACGCACAAGTAAAAGGGGACATCAACAAACTTGGAGTGCGCAACTGGATTCAGTTAGCTAAGGACCGGGCTGCCTGGAGAGGCTTGTTAGTAGAGACCCGAACTGTAGCGCCACCTTTTTTTTTTTTTTTTTTTAAAAAACCTTTGCCTATATGGCTGACACTGCGACCTAAGAAGATCTATTGTATCAAAGGGTAATACTAAGCCAAGAGACGTTCTACCTCCATTATGAAGGATAGTACGTCCTTAGCAGCGGAGTACCTCATCTCTGCTGAAGAACATATTTCTTTATGGAAAATACGAATCCTTAACCAATGTAATGCTGGGCATTGACAGAGAATGTGCTCGGAGGATTCGTCATCTTCTAAACAGAACCTACATTCCGTTTCTGGGTACAGATTAAGTTTGTTAAGGTGGTAACGCAGGCTACAGCGGCCTGTGAGAAAGCTCACCAGCTTCCTAATGCTTTCCTTATCTAGATTAAGGATTTCCTTGTAGGAAAAAGGCCTGATTAATCTTGGATTGTCTTAGCCCCGGAACAATTTCCCAGTGAGCCAGACGAAGTTTATGTTCACAAGTATTGATCAGCGCTGTGGCAGTAGCCCAGTTGACACCACAGTAAGGTTCAGGTCCTATGAACGCAGATTCTGAGCCAGCCCTAGCTAGTTCATCTGCAATTTCGTTGCCTGCAATTCCTTGATGACCAGGGACCCAACCAAGTTTCACCCTGTTCTGTTTGGCAAGAGATTGTAGTGCATCGTAGCAGCATTTAACTGATAAAGAGTTCATTAAGTTGGACGACAGCCCAGGTGCAGGTAGAGCAGGTGCGCATCGCACCCGTAATGCCGAGACATGCAATTCTTTGAAGCTTCTGAAGCTTCGTTGCCGTTGTCCGTTCAAGAACTTTCGGCCACCAAACAATGGCCGCGTACGTGATAATGGGCCTTACCATCATTGTATACAACCAATGTATCATTTTTGGACTTAGACCCCAAGTTCTGCCGTATAGGCGTCTACTGGCCCACATGGCCCTAGCAGTGCGCTCAGCTAAGCCTCACTGGAATAAACTAAAGTGGTGTCTTTGATGATGATAGGTCTTAGATTGACCAGTCTTCTTTTTGTAAAAGGCACTAGAACGGTTGTGCAAGGGCTGATGGATAGTCCTTCTCTGCTGCACCATTCTAACACGTATAGTAAAGCACTTTGCATGACACTAGAAATGGTCGTGCTGTGTTTACCACTGATAAAAATTGCCAAGTCATCTGCATAACCAATGGCGATGTAGCCTAATCTGTGAAGATCGACTAGGAGTTTGTCGATGACTAGTGACCATAGAAAAGGGGAGAGGACTCCTCCCTGGGGACATCCCTTAACTGCGGTCACAGACACTGACACTCCTCCAGAGGAGGAAGTAATAATTCGATTTTCCAGAATGGCCCGTATCCATTGGTTAGTCGAATCCTTGATACCTCTGCTACTAATTGCTCTTGCTATTGAGTCGTAGCCAGTGTTATCGAATGCCTTCAATGTCAAGAAAGGCACACAGGGCTATTTCCTTGGAACGTATAGTTCCTTCGTTCTTCTTCACAAGATAGTGAAGAGCGCCTTCTGTTGATTTTCCTTTTCTGTATGCATATTGACTTGAGTGCAGAGGGGTAGAGAAATCTAGCCGACCTCTAATATGAACATCAATGAGTCTCTCCATTGTTTTGAGGACAAAAGATGTTAGATTCAGGCAGCTCACTAGGCCTATTGCCTGGTTTGGGGATAAAGATTACATTTACCTGTCTCCAGGTTGTCGGGATGTAGCCCCAATTGTAGCTGGCTCTAAATAAAGCAATCAAACCCGGCAGGATGATATCAATTACCTTCTGCAAAAGCGCCGGGAATATACCATCACCGCCGGGGCCCTTAAATGGTTTAAAGGACCCTACAGCCCAGTTGACCTTATCCGGACTGAAAATTTTACCGGATAAACGGTTTACTCTACTTGCAATGCAGACCCTATGGTCAGATGCGTTCGGGTACGTGTGAAGTGCACGAGTGGACGAACCTGGAAAATGAACCTGAAATAAGGTTCTAATAGTATCCATACGGTCCGTCGTGTAGGTGCCATCAGATTTTTTTTGTAAACCTACACAATTAGCATGATCTTTCACAAGTGCCTTATGAATTCGTGCCGCTACTGGCATGTCAGCAATGTTTTCGCAGCATTTCCTCCATGTGGCACGTTTAGATCGTCTCAGTTCTGAGTTGTAGCGCCACCTAAGTAAGTAAGTAATTTTTGCGACATTTTGCATATGATAACTTAAAGTCAGTTTATTCGTTTCCTAAAAATAATCCTGAGAATACTTAGTAATACTTGACAATATGAATAATTCATGTGATGATTTCTAGGAGCCAGCGGAATATTCAGAAGAATTAAAATACAACGACTATGGCCGCGGTTATGCCGCGCCAGTCTTGTGGTTTTTTCTAAAATAAGTACTGTATAAACCCTAAATTATTTGTGCACGGCATAAACACGGCCTATGATGGCTGGAGCGTATACAACGGATGTATTTAGTGGACGTCTTCATGTTAAGTAGTTCACTCACAATTTGTATCTACAAAGCTGGGTGTACCTTAACTAACTTGATATTTGATGACTAATGGATCTGGTGGAGAGCATTGTTGGTTGAAGCCCTTCTTTATCCAGGATGTAATTCAATCTAAGTAAGATCGGTTCACAAATAGGATTGGTTTTTTCAAAAAGAAATACCACTGACATATTCAAAAGAATATAGGTTATTATTAGTATTATCAAATTAGTTTTATTGTATCGAAATTAGAACATATTTTCACTTCGTCATGATATCTTAACACCTCCGCAAGGCGAAATTGATAAACACCTTTATATAACATCCCTATTCAGTTGCTGTCAATGCACATGTTCAGAAATTGACATGAATGAAACAAAACGAAACCAGACTAGTGGGTTGGCTGTCAGTATAGAAGTGACAGTTTGAAAACAACGACCTCGTTTGTGTAGAGGGGGTGCGCGTAGCTCGACGCACGTTTTTTAATTTTTCTTCCTTAATTTTTGATTTTTTTTTATGTTCTGGTGAATTTATGCATCATTAAATTTCTTAAAAAGTGATGAACTAATGAAATCAATTGATTTCTCAGTCAACTGTCCGGCGTAAAATATGTGTATGTGATTTCGGAAAAAATTCAATTTTTTATCACATCCTTGAGCTTTGTGGTTTAATAAAAACACATTTTCGCGCTTTCAATCAAATAGGAAAAAAGTAATAAATTAAACTCAAATATACAGGTAAGAACAAAATGGATCTTATAGTTTTTATCACATTTTAATTAATTATAGTTTGAGTTTTGTTCTTAAGCTTTTGTTGTAGCCTTTGTGGTCCTTCATCGACCTACATCAGTCTTTTTTTTTTTTTTTGCTTTGCATTTCATTTTCACCATTAACCCACTCCTGCATGTATGCATAGTCCTTTTAAATAGGGCGACAGCAACATCAAGTTATTTATATAATTCAAGAAGCATCGAGGGTAATAGGAAGCGAAACCCTCTTCTGTGTATCGTGCCTACATGCAATTGGATCGTCCTCCATATTTCTTACCACCGTTTTTCCTTTCTTATGGAATCTTAACTGTTTATTGATTTCAATCGGTTGTTTGGTTAGAGTAGAGTACAACCACCGCCCCCTTTCCTAGTTATAAGAGCAGCAAACACACGCTGCATAAAAGTATCATTCATGTGCGAAATCATTCAAGTGGCTGCGCTGTGTCTCTGTCGCGGTTATGTATGGATTATGTTATTGGCCATCATTTGCATGCATAACTTCCATTCCATTTATATCCTTAAATTGATACGCTGTGGAAATCTAAATGATATGTGACAGGTCACATGTTTAGTATATTTTAGTAGGCAGAGAGTTTAGCGGGCTTCTGACTGTATGACAATATGAAGGAATTCGCTAAGTGTAGGTTTATTACCAAACAAATGACGATGTGATATCGTTCCAATATTCAACTTGACTGGGTATTTTGTATGTACATATGTACATAATGGTAAGATAAAAGCTGGCTCAATGTTTCTTAACTACACCCTTACCAAAACATCAGCCTTATACGAGTAGTTCCCTGTAAAATACATATGTATGTACATACATACATATGCTTATATATATGTACCTATTTTGCTTTGGCGAACAACTTGTTTATAGATCCGCCTGAACATTTTGAAGAGGTTTTTACTCTAGTACCTCATTACATTGTAAAATTGATGAAGGAAAATAGATTGACTTCATCCAAAAAATATTCTTCCCAAAAAAGGAAGAGTCCCACTCGTTACACTTTTTAATTATACTCTTGAATGTTTGTCAGACATCAAAACTACTGAGCCATTTGGCCCATAAAACAACGCTACACACTGTTTTCCTTCGATTGTCATACTTACGCATATTTAAATAGATGTTAGTATGTGATAGCATTTCGACTTGTCTAGATTCTTTTTCAATATCAAAGGTCTCGGTGAGATCTATAACGACCTTCTGAAGTGTAAAGACTAGATATTGCTACTTATAGGAGTTCTTAACATCGAAAAAATGCAGATGTCACCGTATTTAAGTCAACAGTCAGTGCCTTGTCGGAGAATCAACCATCTTGCCTCCACAGTCGAATTGATATGAACTAAACAAGTTGCAGGCCAAAGGTTTAAGGCACTCACACACTACAGTGGATATAATTTTGTAATCGACTTAAACCTCTTGATACTCATTGCTTACTTTTTTCAGAACAGCAAAACAATTGACAACTGAATTTCGCAGTTTAGTAAAGTACTTGGGCCGCAATTAAAAACAGGTCCCCGCTACCTAAGGCGAGGTCTTCTTCTACTGCATTGTCCCTCTGGGTTAGACTCGCAGACTTTGCGGGCCTGACTCTGTATATATGATGTCTCTATAAATGATGTCGATGAAAAGTTGGTATGTATTGATTTGAACCTCTTGAATTTCCTCCAGAATTTGCCGAAATGTGAAAATTTCATCGATTTTACTTTACTTTCATGGACTTTACTGGCCGAAGGGTTCAGACTTTCACACAATATGGTAGTAGAAATCTTGTACCCGATGGTCATAAAACTAATATCAACGTAGTTGGCGCAATTGAGCGGATCTCCTTTATTGTAGAAATTGGCAAATATTCGCTTGTTGGTAGTTCGCCAACTGTGATCTATGAGATATACACAAAGAATACCTTTTGCCGTTTCTTTTGTCGGAATATGTTAGTATCTGGCAACTTTATATTGTGCAGATATAAAAAAGTAAAATTATTTAAAAAAAAAAAAAATTTATAAAGGCAAAACCAATTCAAAATACATATTTCCGGGTCAGCTAGTAAATAATAATAATAATTAATAATTATAATAAATTGTCTTTATTGAGATCGAGAACTGTTTTGGGCTTACACAGGGTGGGCCATCGGTTGGTTTCTTTTAAAAAAGGCCATAAGCATAAAAAAACAAACCCAATTTTTAAATACAATTTCGATGGCATCGGCCTCAATTTCACGAATACCTCGACCAATATTGTGCTTGACTAGATGAATCGTCACTGGATTGTTCGCATAGCATCGATCTTTAATGGTGCCCACAAAAAAAAAAAGTGCAATTACCGTCAAAAAAAAAATCCAACCCGTCAGTCCTGTGTGTCGGTCATGTATTGACTATTTTCGTTGACCGTGTAATCATCCTGTCAACGCTGTTGAACACGTTGATAGATTTATACGAACTACGCGTAGACAGTATCCCAGCAGACACGGCAGAATATCTTGCCTTGGTATTGTTGCTGTTGACACTCTTGTCAATGAACAGCACAGTCATTCAAGTGATGTATTTTGTAGGTAGGTGCAACTATGAAGTCACATTGACACAACCTGTCTAAGTTGGGTGAACGTCAATGCAAAAAATGACAGATTTTCGCTCATGTCAAGGCGGCCTTAGCGCCCCGTCAATGGTCAACGTGTTCGAAAGTTGTGAGGTCATGTGATCGTCAATGTTATGGTCGCCAACGCGTTGTCGTCTCTGTCATTCGTATGATTGTCAACGTTTCACCGCTGACGGTGCCTTGACGAATTTTGTCGTGACTTCAGAGAGACTAATTTCGTTAACCGTGTAACCGTTGCTTAAGTGTCATCGTTATATGTCTCTTATATTGGGCCCCTAAAAGCCGTCTTAGAATGGCTTAATGAAATTATAATCAACCCTTATAGAATTGGATACGCTATTCACCTTTCTTCACGAAGTTGCTTAAGTTGCATGGTTTATGGAAGTAAGACATTTGTTGTGGTTCACATTTACCGTCTGCAGAAGAGGTATGTATGTTTACATCGATTGGTCAGTAAATTAATCAGAATACAAACAGATTTAAGTACCTACGCTTGTAATTCAAGTGGACATTTTTTTTGTCTTTTATGACCTTCCCAGGTTGAGCTGTAACTACACACAATAATCGTATCAAGTCCCTTTGCACTACGGCACTAAGTAGCACTACATATTGGGTATTCCACTTCAATAGTCACCCAGTGAAAAAGAACTGGTGCTTGCAAGCTTTATGTTCAACTAATACACTTTAAGTGGCTGAAATTGCAATGTCTCTATCTATGTATTTCTCGTCGGTATTCCGTTGCAGTTCGTCCATACTTAACTGAGACGACACTCATCCGAAGTGTCTGCTTTTGATCTACTACTATATGCAAGGACAATGGCAAGGACACTTGTCTATTTGTGCAAAAAAAGAAGAAATGCATAATGCAGCCTATTTTACTATAAGCATAATAGCAAACAGTTTATTGTTCCATTAACGCTGAATATGATAAAAAAAAACGTTTAAGGACATTCCGCCCCCTCTTTTTCTACCACAATACTACATTTGTTAACATTAAAGCATAACTTAACATTTTTATCTTTCACATTAAAATGTGCCAGATAAAAAAAAAACTTCCATTGTTCTCCTCTTGTTGTTTATTCCCCTTTATTTACCTAGCCTGGATGGCAATCAAAAGATCTTTCATCCTTTAATTATACACAAAAAAAAACTATTTTCCTTCATGCCCCTTCTGACTTTCCAACTTACATGCCCATGAAAGTCAATTATTGATTGATTAGGATGATTGGCTGGGTTAGTAGCCATTAAATCCGATCACATCACACCGTGAAGATGCCTTTTAATGAAACCTATTCATATCGACCTGCCTTTAATACTCTTGAGTTGCTTAAGTGTTAAGTTACTGATTAGGAACAGGATAATTTTATTTTCACCTTAATTGGAGTTATTTAGTTTATATTGTTTTATTCTGAGCCAATTTGTAGGCTCGATTGACTCTGATTCACCTACACGGTTAGTATTGCATGACGTGACGGCTGGTAATCAATTAAAGGACACTCAAGTTACTTCTCACTCCTCATGCATGCATTAACATGAAGTTGCGTGAAGTCATGGAGGACCTCCCTAGAAGAAGAACTAAATTGAATTCATGTTGAAAAGGTTTATTTATTCTTTTCGATTATGTGATATAACATTAGGATTTACTATGGCGCAATCACTTTAGCGATTTTTATTGTGGGTTATTTGTCATATTGTCACCTCCTTTGGTACAATATCGCATACAGACTTAATATATTGTGTTTCTTGACGGATTGAAGGACTTTGTGTTTTTTTTTCTAAACACGCCAATATGATTTATGTATACGGTTTCATGGGTTATATTAAATGGGATTGTGATTGGATTGAATGGTAAGCACGCATTTATAAACAATAGTGATTTAGATGTATTCTTCTTCGGTGGGGCGCCAGAAGATTATGCTCGATAATAATCCCCGTAAAGGGTACTAAATTCGTTCATTTAAACGCTAAGATTTGCCTGGTTTTAGGTATAGGGTTATGAGTTCGTCATAAAACACTAGGCAATATATCAGGTCCCGGCGCTTTCAAAGGAACGATAGACATTATAGTCCAACGTTGCTTCTTCCATGTGATGAGATGATTTAACTCTTCCTCTGTTGATAACCTGACGTTATCAGAATATACATTATGTGTCGAAGCAGTTGGTGAGCCACTTCCTAGGAAGTGCGCTTCGACTAATGTTTCTAAAACTTCCTCACTACTTTCTGCCAACGATCCGTCAGATTTTCTAATAAAGCTGGGAACTGCCGCGACTTTTGCCAGCATTTTGTGGAGTCTAGAACCTTCAGTAGTATCTGCGATCGATTCGCAGAATAGCTTCCAGGCTTTTCTTTTCGATTGTCTAATCAGGTATTTGACTTCTTTCTTGCACTCTTTATATTCCTCCCATCATTTTAGCCCTGTTGTAAAAATGTCTGACTCGCTTCCTCTGGGCTATCCTCCAGATGTTGCCTAACTATTAGTTTAAACCTACCCCAGTTCGCTCTCTTGGAGTTTCTATAGGTGTTGCTAGCCCTCGATTGGGAGCTTAGTTGAAAGCGAATCCACCTGTGATCCGAAAGGGATGCCTCTTCTAAAACCCTGCATTTATCAACTGTTAGGAAGTCAGTAGATGAAGCTAGAGTAATGTCTAATACTTCCTGTCTGTTTCTCACTTGCCCTTATTACAGTTGTTCTGAAACGTCATGCTTGATTATATAATTTATCAAGCACGCCGTCGCAGTCCTACTGTGATGCCCTGAGCTTCGGATTTCTTCACAGCTTCAACGGCCAAGACTTCGTTGGCCCGCTCAAGCTGCGACCTGTCCCACGCGCTAAGTGTGTTAACGTCACAACTGGTGTGCGTTTCTACTACGCCTCACTGTCACTAGCTACCAAAACCTCTTCTAGTTCCCTCTCCAAGCCAATGATGGAAGACTGTGGTTCCGATTCAAAAGAATCATCCCCCAGTTCCATCGCTAACTGGATAGTCTTTTCCCTTATTAAGATTATTTTTTTTTTGTATTTTTTAATATTTTTGTTTTTGTATTTTTGATTTTTGAGTTAGATTCTATTTGGTAAGCACGGTACAACTGTCCGCCTTGGGTTACCGGCATGCCAAGGTAAAGCACTACTTACTGAGAGCCCTGCCAGGCGCCCTCAGGAGCTCGTTAGGACTGGCTTAACCTCCTGTCTTCCATCCCTCGGCACGGTTCTAGAGCTCACACCACCAGGGTATCCGTTGGGTATCCGTTGTTACCTAGTTCTCGATGACCACTGCGCACGATTGAGACATACATGTAAGTCTTGGCTGACACTAATCTAGCGAACCGTCATTTCCAGCAGGCGCCCACGAGGAGGACTAGAGAATAGGATTTTTGCCCACCTTTGGCTGGTTTTATTTATTTATTTATTTATTTATTGAAAAAGAAGTTTACAAAAGAAATTTCTAAACCCTATTTAGGAAAGGCATTCGGGCTGCAAAGGCCATATAATGCCGTCTTTGTGACATATTTACTGGTGGTTTATGAAAAAAGAGTAGTTAAAAGTATTACAGTTTCACGACGTTATTAATTTATATAAAAATAAACAAGGATTAAATTTCATCAAATTTGTTGTGTGGAGATGTTACAATTTTAATGTTGTGAATGGACTGCAAATTTTCTGGGTTCAGGAGTTCTACCAGTCTTTGTGGGATTTCCGTTGGGTCTTCTATTAGCTGCACTGAAAGCACCGTTCTGCACTCTTCACACTCTTCTTGGGCTTGTCGATTGAATAGGTGTCTGCTGTTAAATAAAGTTTTTCCAACTCTGATGCGAACGAGTTTGATGCACTCATCCCTTGTGAACTGGTTGTTGTACTGCGTATACGATCCATCTGTGTACATTATTCTTTCCGGTTTGATGGAGTTTATCATTGCTTTAAGAAGTTTTTGGAAGATGTCATTTGGAGTTGATTCTTTTTTATACCTTGAAAGACTAGTGTCGATTCGGAGGGAGTTTCTTTTCCAAGGCGGATACGATGTGATGTATTCATCCACAAAGGAAGTGTGATGTGCAGATAAGACGAGTGATATGTTTCCCAGTGCCGATGTGAGTTTTGTCTTGGGTTTCTGACCTGTGATAGTATATTTTATTTGTGAATGTAACGGATGTCGTATATCTGCCAGTGCTTTTGATCCCAGATTGATTGCTACATTTTTACCTAGATTTCTGAAAGACATATACCCCGCCTCGGTTCTCAGCGCAGCAATCGGTGTAGTTCTTAAAGCGCCCGTAGCTGTGCGATAGCATTCGTTGGTGGCGGCATCAGTACTTTTGGTGTTTTTCCCTGTTGTCCACATATATGTTGTTAGGCCATGTTGCAGTGTTCCTTCAACTAGAGTTTTCGTTATCCGTAGTGTTGTTTCCAAATGAGGTCCCTTTTTCCGTGAGCAAATCATTTTTAGGTCATTGTTTCGTAGTTTTAGTCTGTTAATGATATTTTTTATTTGTATATTCCATTTCAGGTTTTGTGTAAATGTAACTCCTAGAATGATAAGCTCTGTTTTAAGTGGACAAGTGTTTTTTCTCGAATAAAAATTTGGTTTGCACTACAATGATGTTTCCTGCATAAATGCACAGCTTCTATTTTCGATGATGGTACTACTGCTCCTCTTTCCGAAACCCAAAAAGAAATAACTGCATCAGCTGTTAATAGGTTTTGCTCGACTTCCCTGGCTGGTTTTAGTATTGCATTTTGTGCAGGGTTTTGGAGACACAATAAGATGAGAATGCGCTCCATCTCCCATTGGCAGGTTTCAGAAAATCTTGTTCTATGTTAAAATCAACAAGTCCTAGGGGAGGTAGAACAAAGATAATGACCATTGTCAGGTTCTATTCGGACTCCTTTCTTGGTATTTCGTTATTTTACATACCGGTGTGTCCTGAAACCAACAAGAGTTCTTCTCGACATCGATTCGCAAAGTGTAGTTTCGTGGATGATTCTTGGTAGTAGTAGTAGTAATTTCTTTATTTAGCTGTTGAAAAGCTATTTAGTATAATGCACATTGATATTAATTTTTACTTAAAGACTATATCTTAATTTTACAAATTCAATTACATTTTTTTAAAATATATTAATGTTATTTTCAGACTTTGTGTTATTATCTAAACTATTATACAAATGTAACCCTTTATACATAAGTGAATTTTGGGACCTGGCTGTTAACAAATTAGGAAGTCTAAAATTGTTACCATTTCTTAGGTTATACGGTTGTTCTTCTCTCACATATTGAACATATTCAGACAGATACTTTGGCATTAAGTTATTTTTAATTTTGTGAACAAAAACCAAACCATTCATAGCAATTCTTTGCTTTACAGAAAGCCACTATAACGCGTTTAACATAATCTGGATTGAAACATACCGACTAAACTTCAATATACATCTCATTGCCTTATTTTGCAACTTCACTACATTGAAACAAAATTGTCGAACAATACTCAAAATGTGGTTTCACAATTACATTATATATATTTATTGCACTTGTTATGGAGATTTTATTACTCCTTATCCGTTTTAAAAACTCTATTTTTTTTTGCAATTTTTTTACAAATAAACTCAATGTGGTATTCAAAAGATAACTTACGGTCTAATACAATACCTAGGTACCTAATTTCGTCGACTTTCTGATTTTCTCGTGTTGCTTCTGCGATTGCTTATACTTCCGCTTGGAACACACTACCGTGGGTTGAAAGTCTCAAAGGGCGTACAATTTCGGGTTCAGACAAGTAGATACCACAGCCCCCTGCTTCATTGGTTTTTGAAACGTCCGTGAAAATCTAGTGTCTATTTGGGTTGATAGGTCTACCGTTTCCCTTTGTCTTGAGGGAAGTATATTTGAGCGTAAGTCAATGGTGTTATGTTATGTCAGTCTCGGTAACCAGGTGTGCTCATCTTGCAATAGTGTGGTGTTCTTTTCTAAAGCTGGATTGTTTCAAACGTAAGGTACTTGTACTAGTGTGTAGGTTATTTGCACCTCTTTAGGTGCAAGTATAATGGAATCAGTGCCAGTATAGTTTCAAGGGCGCTAATAGTTCCTATGCATGCTCATCTTTGGATCTAAGTCAGTTCCCGGAGATACGGGAGCTTATCTGCTGTAGGTCAACAGACTTGGTACCCATAGGATTGTAGTGGTTCGGTAACGATGGGTAGGAACTTGCCGCATATAGGTATATATCAATAGTAAATTAGGCCAGTACATGTATTTGGCTGTCTTCCAGTTCGAAGTTGATGTATCTCGTCTTGACAATGCATTCAACCCAGTCTGAGATTACTGGGTCTACGCTTTGTTCTCTCCAGCTTGAGGTATATACGATTAACCCAGCCACTGACTAATGCACTCCTTAAAGTTTTGTAGAATCATGTGAAATATACCGTCAAGGTCGTATGGTGTAAAAGGGGCGAAGGAGTCAATTGCCCAGTTGATCTTTTTTTTATTTAGAATCTGGTTGCCCAAGAAGTGGCTTGTGACGGCTGTTCTGTCTCGGGTTCAGATTTTAGACCCTGAAAAGTGTGTCCTAAAGAGGATTTCTAAGTTTTCACTAAAATTATTGTATCCAAGATCTTTCGAGTTTTTTACGGTAGCCTGGGACTGTGGGTACATTTTTAGTCAACCAATTCTCAGGTAATGTCTAGTCTAGATTGTGATAAAATATGGCTAGGGTACTCTAGAAGGGGTTCATCAAAGATAAATTCGAAGAGATGTGATAACACAATGGTTAGGAAATTTCTTTGCCAAAATTTTTTTTATATTTTGTATCCACTAACAAAAATTGAAACGGCAAAGTTAGGCTGACAAGTAATAGACAAATAGATATATGTATATATAGCCACAACATATATTATATTCGTTAGCAGTTAATTAAATATATATACATAATAATTAAATATATAATAATAATGAACTATTAAACAGTTTTTTTATATTCTCTATAAAGTATTTGTATTTTGTAGTGCAGCTCACTTTGTTTATGAACTCCACTCTTATTGTGTGATGGACAGTTTTACGAATTTTATCAGTATTCTTAGTTTGTTGCAGAAGTTCTTCAAGAATAAGGCCAATTATAATAGAATAGGTAGGGGTATCCAATCGACATACGTTTATGTTAGTTGATTTCAGTCTCCATATATCAAGTACATAGTTGTTGTCAATGGTGCAGAAACCAATCAGTTCCAGAAATTTCAGAAGTTTAATTTCGGTGTGGTCCTTGATGCTGTTCCATTTTTTGTTGATCAGTTCCGATATAAGTTTTAGTGGTACATATGTACATATGTTGGTTAAAAGCGAATCTCGTTGTTATGAATGTTGATATTCCTCAGTTTTTGTTTGTAGTCTAGAGAATCCTTTAGATTGTATTTGAAATCAGCCATTAGGCTCTTAAGAATACCGATGAAATTTTTGGCGAGGTCGTAACAAGGAAGTTTTACGGATGAGCAGATGGGTCTGAGTGGTACTCCTTTTGAAGAGGACTTTGTATTGACATGCAATAAAATAAAGAAATCCAAACAGTTCATATTAAACTCGGTTAAGTTTGGTTTGCAATGAAAGCACTGTGAATCGTATACAATCCGTTCCGATAATCTTGAATTCAAAAGGACCAAATCGAAGTCTGAGTGCTTCTGGGATTCGGATATCCTTTGTAAAAAAAAAAACGTATTCTAATTTTTACTGATTGTGTAGCAAAAGTAAAGTTCGCACGGCAATGAGGACATTGAGGCCATGAACTCTGCTTAGAGCTTGTTGTTTTTTTTACTTTCTTTAACCGCTAAATTAATACATATTCGTCGCTTCTGTTGCAAAATTTATGAACAATATAATTAATATACATGCGTACATAGCTGGCGTATGCGACAGAGAAAACGCATAATTTAGGTACAAATTCAACACGCTTTTACGATCAGCTACTTTAAATTTTTTTTTTTAGCGTAATTAGTTGTTTTTTATTCAATTAATTTAATTTTACTTTCTTCAATTAGTTTTTTTTTGTTTTCATTAGTAAAGACAAACAAAAATTTTAACTAATGCTTGACCCTTTTTCATGTGTGCTTCGCAGTTTAAATGACAAAATGAACAAATCAAATTTCTATAACAATAATTCAGCAAGCATATTTGACTATGACGATTCCATCTACCTTTATTTTGACCCATTGACTGGAATAAAATCACTAAGAAAACATGGCATGCCTCCTTCTCCACCCAGGACAGCATCGCTTTATGGCATATCAACCTATGCTCTCGATAGGATTAGTGAATCACATCAATACATCAACAAGCATATTAACAATAATAACAATAATAACTTTACGCCTCACCACTTATCAAAAAAGTAATTTTCAAATTGACTTATACATAAGATTCTTTGCGAATTCAATGAAATTATAGTTCTAATTTCTATGAATCTGCAGAGAAGCTTATAAGACAACACTAATAAATTTTGTTTAACACACTGACACGATTAACTATCCCCCTCCTCATCCTCATTCTATAGTAACAGCCTTGTTGAACAGCACTGCAACGATTACTATTCAAATTATAATCATCACTATCGCCAACAACAACATCGAGAGCAAGAAGAAAAAGATTACGAGAAACAAAGGCAACCGCCGGTACCTACGAGAAAATTCAGGGGAAAGATGTCCGTCCTCACAAAAGACTCCAACGGTATGGTGTCGTTCGAAGATGAGATAGGTGATAATTTGTCCGCCGTGCTGCGGGAAAAGATGCCCAACAACGATATTCTCTACGAAGAGAAATGGACATGTGGAGACTATGATCCAGAACTTTATCCTAAGATTCTCAAGGCTCATCAAACGCCCGCCTATCGGCTTTTGGATGACAAAAAGGACAACAAGTTCGTTGAGCGAACTAATACGAAGCGAAAATTTCGCACTCGAAGTGAATCAGAACCGAATGAGATAAGTTCACTTGCATTTAGTGACCCCTGGTCGACTCAAAATCTTCTACCTGCAAAAAATGACGTTAAATATCAAAGTGAACTAGCACCTAAGCCGACGAATTACGGTGAACGCCGATCCATGAAGCTTCCTGCCACTCCAAAGAGGCATTCTCCCGCACGTGTCCTACTCTACAACAATACTCCGAGCCCAAGATCTCCACGTCATCTGTTTCAGCATTCGAACGCCCAACGTTCGTCGCCGATAGGTCAGCGACGAGGGTCCTCACTCAATCGCCTTCAGGAGTATAGGCGAAGTAGAACGAAGTCTCCGCCACTACCACATGTAACGAGCGATGATTCTGCTCCTGAGTATGAGACGTATTCTCATAAAGCCAAGTCTGTTACACCACCTCCTACGCATAGACAATTGCCGGAAAGTCGAGCAATTAATCCAACATCCCAGGAGAAGCTCAAGCTTATATCTCCAAGTAAATTGCGTGTAGAACATCTCAGTAGCAGTAGCAACATTGAAGATGACTTGGATGACTCTGATCCAGGTACGATTGGTGGCTTTGTATTGTTTCATTATTGACCATTTTTGACTTTCAGATTCAGAAGTGCATGATGATAATGATAGTTTTGAGTCCGATAATTCATCATCTTCGGACTCCGATGAAGATGGCTATAGGTCACATGCTTATAAAAGTAGTAACGATAAGATAACATCACCATTGTCTATCTTGGTAAAACCGAGTGCGAATCTTTCGGTGCAGTCATCTGAAGAGAGCCTAGTAAATCCTGAATCACTACTCGTGCCTAGTCTATTTCCAAATGTTCCACCATACCTAGCATTTTCATCGAATACGAAAAGAGGTCCTGAGGTACCACCTGAGTTGTTTAGAATTCTTAAGTGGAAAGTAACGAATGTAATGCCGAAATTGGTGCGGAATGTATTGTCGAACAGTGGTGTCCGATTGCTCAAAAGTAAGTTCGAATCGTATGTCCCCCAAATGCATAATTTAAATGAAGTATTTTTCTTTCAGAGACAAACGACTGGATGGGAACTTGGAGCAAACATATGAAAAGTCCGTGCTTTAAAACAATTCGTCCATATCAAAAAATCAACCATATACCAGGTTCGTTTAGGCTTGGTCGTAAAGATGCTTGTTGGAAGAATTTGCAGAAGCAAATGATTAAGTATGGAAAAAAAGAATTCGGTTTTATGCCAAAGTAAGTACATTCATACATACCTAATTGCATGAATGCTGTCTGAAAGTTTACATGTACAATCATTATTATAACGCAGGTTTTTATGCGTTTAGTTACCTAAATTATATTACTTTTCAGGACCTATATTTTACCATCAGACTTAAATTTCTTACGTAAGTCTTGGCCGAAATACGCACAACGTAATGTTAAGTGGATTATAAAACCGCCAGCTAGTGCTAGAGGCACCGGAATTAGGGTAGTAAATCGATGGGCGCAGATACCCAAACGGAAACCATTAATTGTTCAAAGGTGCGTACATTGTTTTTACCCTGTACTTAAAAGTACAGTGCTATCTATATTCTTTTTCCATTAAACAAAGATACATCGAACGTCCTTTATTGATCAATGGGAGCAAATTTGATCTAAGACTTTATGTGTTAGTAACTTCTATAAATCCACTACGTGTTTACATGTATCACAATGGATTAGCTAGGTTTGCTTCAGGTAAATTGAAACCATTTATGTTACATCATTCTCAACGACGTACTAACAACATTTATCCTTCTAGTGAAGTACAGCGCAAAATCGGATACTCTTAACGAGAGATGTATGCATTTAACCAACTATAGCATAAATAAACTCTCCTCTAACTATTCCAAAAACGAGGATGTAAATGCATGTCATGGTCACAAGTGGACCATCAAATCATTGTGGGCCTACTTATCACATCGCGGTGTCCGCACCGATCGGCTATGGGAAGCTTTAAGAAATTTAGTTATGCGAACTATTCTAGCTGGAGAGCACGCAATCAATAGTATGATAAAAGTTAATGTTGAAAGCAAATACAGTTGTTATGAGTTGTTCGGCTTTGATGTCCTCTTGGATGCAGAGTTAGTACCCTGGTTATTAGAAGTTAATATTTCTCCTTCATTGCATTCCGAACTGCCATTGGATGCCCACGTAAAGGCGCCGTTGGTGCAAGGTGTGCTTAATACTGCCTTATACAATGTAAGTGTGAAATGAAATTCAGAAAGAAATTAAATTGATTAAGCTTTTCTTTTGATTAGATTCCACCAAAATTGTCGCCAGAAAAGCAAAAGGAAGTCGCTATTAAATTGGGTGTTCACTCAGGGCCTTTGTGTTTTGATAAACGGATTTATGTGAATTATTTGTCCCGAACCGAGAGGGTTAAGCATAATGTGTATACAAGAAAATCTTTAGAAGATCGTGACGATGTGAGTGATTGTGTGTTGTTCAAAATTGTTACTAAAATAATTGATACTATATGCATATGTACATACATATGTACTACAGTGTGTAAATCAGAACTAAGAAATGACCCAATTGGCTGGGAGAGAAAAGTTTTTCTTTTTATTAAATACATAGGGCGTCAGAAAGCAAGGCAAATCCGACTGGCTTTAATGTCTATGAATCGAATTGTCTAATATACAAAATAAACTGCCACACTAATTTTTGTAATCTTTAATTTGTTTTATTTCATATTTCAGTACATCAACTCGATTTTAGAACAACTGACCCCCGATGACATTCGTTGTCTAATCGTATCGGAAGATGAACTCGCTCGTTGCGCGCCGCTAGAAAGAATATTCCCCACTTCTAGTACGCACAAATACCTAAAATACACTGAAGTTCCACGCTACTACAACCGTTTGTTGGATGCCTGGGAAAATCGTTATTCAAAAAACCGTCAAGAGGGCATTAAACTTTTACAAATGTACTGTGAGCAAAAGTATCACTTGGAAGTTCCGCCATCGCCAGCACGCAAGGTAAGCATTCGCACATAAAAAAAAATACATCCCATCCCCATTTCAATATTTACAAATACTTAAGAGAATATAATCTAATTTTGTATTTTGTATTTAAATTGTATACATATGTTTTTTTGGGAAAACTTTTGCTAGTTTCCATTTTTGTTTTCATCCCGTCCACATTTATACATCAATGAAATGTTGACTCAGTTAATCCTTTAATTCGCTAAATGATCCTAATCTCATTATCAATTGTGTTTTGTAATCTTGAAAATTTTGAGGGTTTTTGGCGGGCAATTCAATCAATATACTGGCGATGTCGTGCGCTACACTGTCGTAAGTCGGTTCATATGACCACAATAGAACGAATCTATAACAGAGTGATTTTTAATTTGTTTTCCTTTTGAAATTCATACTGAAGTTTGAAAATAATAAAAATAGATTCTAGAAAATTGAGTTCAAATATATATAAACTTAAAAACAATACAATTGTAGAAAACATTTTATTAATACATGTATCTTCAGTAATATAATAATATATAAACAAGTAGGTAAATTAATTGTGTTGAATAAGTTGCGCTAATTAAAAAGAGAACAATACAGCTCCTCTAAAAAAGGTGAACTATTTACTTAGTCAGTGTGTATTTAGTGAGTAGAGATTATGTTATATTATTACGTAACTTAGATTTAGGTTACTTAACATTTTTTTAGTTGTGTGTAAAGACGCTTACCTAGATTAGTTTTAACTTGAATACTGTTCTGCAAGAGCGACAGGTATTCGTATTGTTTTTAATTATTACTTATTATTTTTGCCCTGTGTAGAAGCTACACTATTCAAATCGTGGTTTCGATTTATCCGCCTCGAGTTTTTATAGGAGGTCGCCTTCAGTTAGGTTCTTGCCTAAACTATGATGCAAAGTATTGTTTTGACGTTTCTTCGAAATCTCGTTCAATAACATATAATTTTTCCATCTTATACTTGTCAGCCTAGGAAATACTAAATTGTGTTTTGACGGAATTGGCCAGGCTAGGACAGCCATTAATGATTCTTTGTCGAAAAGAATTGTCCCTTTAGAACCTGTTCTGGACTGTATACATATGTACACCATTATTTTTTTACAGCTTGCCAACATCAGATGGTAGAAGCTTACTAACTCAGAGCACGCTCCTTCGTAGTTGCAGAGATAATGACATGGAAGAACCTTCAGCTCACTTCCTTTACAGAAGTGCGTTGGTAAACGCTTTTTTGACGACCTGGAAGAGTTATCGGTCAAAAAGGATAAGAAAACTCATCCTTTCTCTGACCTCCCCATGGTGGATCTAATGCATAGTCCTATAAAATCAGTTTACCCGAGTTGTGGTACCAAAACATCATATATAGCTGTAATTGAGTTTTCTTTTCGTGCTGAAACCACCATATTTATCTACCTAACTATCTTTCACGGTCCAACCTATATAAAACGTATGATATGCGATAGTTTTATTGTCATGAGAAAGCGAAAATTCATGGTTTTCGATTGAGGTTTTATAAGAGGATTATTTATCTGTCTCATGGCATAAAAGTCATATATATGTCCATCCACCCTGAAAAAGATGATTTGGCTTTCAACCACCATAATTCTCTGGATCAAGCACATATTTACACATTCGCAAAATGATTTCTCACCAGCCTTATTTTAGTTGTAGCGGACTTGCCTCCTCCGTCACTTCATTACGTGATTTAGGTGTTACATACCAACAATAGGGAACTAACTATTCGTCCCCATGTTAGTAGCAATGCAAATTTGGAGTTAATTAATTTTCGTAAACTTATATTATGAATTCCTTTACTTTACATTTATCATCCAAGACTGGTCACCTTATTAGCATACCATATAGTTTTAAACTTTGGTTTTCATTCCTGAAAACAGTTTTTTTTTTTCTCCTCAGTATGCTTGATCAATATGAAGTCTTATTTTGCACTAGACCCCATTATAATTGTAAATATTTCAACATTTATTTATCCTTGCATCGTTTATGTTTTAATTCCTATTTCCTATGCCATTTAAATATCAGTTAAGCTCTTGCAGAAAGGTCTCTAAAGAGTATTAGACAAAACAAAAGTATTACAATAACACAATAACTAAAAATGGTAAACTAGTAGAAACAAAATTAATACAAAAATAAATTTAACAAAATCGTTTGGAACACAGCAAATCCATAAAATTTTTCTATATGAATTGCCTTTTTGAATAGATTTTAATTGAGATTTCTTTTTTTTTCACAAATAGTCAGTTGATGAGGGCTTTACTTTTTATCGTTATTCAGGTGGGTTCTGTAAATCTTTTCATAATACAGATGCTTAGTTAAATATAAACCAATAACTTAACTAATACAAATTTTTGAGTAAATTTTACTCAATATTTACCCCCTTTACACACAGCAGCTAAAGCATGACCTAGCTTTTTAGAAGGCACACAGTAATATATGTATCATAACAATCTGTAATTCCTACGCTTATTAATAAATTATGGAAACAAAATTGGTCATTGGCCATAATTTTCGGAAAAATACCAAATTACATATACAGTACGAACTCGATTTACGCAACACTCGATCTGCGCAACTCCTCGATTTTCGCAACACAAAAATCATCGCATTGGTTGACTCTATAAGTGCAACTTTCAAAAAAGCTACCTCGATTAGTGCAACTTCTTGTGTTTCATTTACCAAAACTTAAAACGGAAGTTGCAGTTCAACCCTTCAGCATGTGTCTACAATGGGCGGAAGAAAATAATATTCAAGTAGAGGACATTTTAATTCTACAAAAAATAAAAGAGATCGCAGTTTTAAAAAAAATAGGGTCCAAAAAAAACTCAGTGTAAATTTTCAACTTTTTTTGAAAAAAGAAGCATAATTTTGACTGCGTGCATGTTAATTTTTGTTCGTTCTCTCGTTTTCTGAATAATTTTTTTTTACAAGATGTTTTATTATTAAATTGTTATTTTCTATGCAGAAGAACTGCTATTTTGACTATACATTTTTGTTTAAATAAATGCTACCCGGTAAGTGCAACAACCTCGGTTATTGCAACTGCCCTGATTTCTATTAGTTGCGTAAATCGAGTTCGTACTGTATATATTATATATATTCAACCTAAGAAATACGCTTATTTCGGAAAAACTATTTCACTCTGGCTACGAAAGAGTAAACGACATGGGTTAGGGGAACCGTATTAGTATAGAATGACCCTATCTAATCTACAGAAAGCGTAGCTTTCTTCTTTAATAAAAAACACAGAAAGACGAAGCACTTGCTCCAGTTTCACACATGCATATGTATTTGAAGTCGGATATCTATCTGGCCTTATTTTGCAATCGATAATATTGGAAAAGTCAAAATGAAAGCTTTTACATGTTAGAGTTTGTTAGGCTTTTGGTTGTATAATCACAATATTTATTTAAAAATAAATACCTCTGTTATATTTACTTCAACAGACTTTTAGAAAAAGAAAGAGAATCAAGAAAGTTGAGTCAAGTTGTTCAATTTCTGAAGCTGATGAACCGACAGAGTATCTTTCTCAAGCTCATGACTCGAATTTATCTCTTTCCGATACTGATGATCTGGAAGAATCCACAGAAATTTCTCGGTACGTATACCTTTCAATAAAAACAGAAAGTATTTTGCTTTTAATGCAGATGTTGGCTTACAAGAAACTTGCAAAAAATGTGTCAGGAAAAATGGCCTCATTGTTGCATTTTTCGAATAGCATTACCCACTTTTAGTTGTTGGAAAAAGGCGAACCCTTTGATAGCTTTTTTCATAAAAATTGATGGATATGATTACCTATATACATACATGTACATGTAATATACGTAATTACAAACATGCAGACACTGCAATACATTATATAACCCTTTTTTAGTTTAGGTGAAAATAAAATCGCTTCTTTCGCTTATTCGAGAAACTAATCTATGTATATAATCCATAGTATAATGTAGAGTGTGCCAATAAAAGCACACAGTAATCGTACATATGTATATCTTTTAAATACAACGCATACGTTCTTAGGTTTGTAATGTTGCTATGTTACGTTTTAAAGAAAATGTTCTCAATGATTCTGGTGCCACACCTATGTTCTCTTGATAAAATTTTCGATGTTTCGAAGAATCACTTTCGGAGCTTTCTGACATGGACTTGCAACTTCACCAAACCCAAAACAAAGTTTTCGGTGTCTTAATCGAAAAATACTTACCATCTGCCTAAAAAACTGCACCAGACAGTGACTCCTCCAGGATAAATCTGTCTCTCATGTAGCGTTCGAGGGTTTTCTGAAGCGAACGCATGTTAATACCATAAACAGACTGATGATCTGACACAGATGGATATGTCAGCTTGTCCAGTGTTGTCCACAGCAAACAGGAAAGACTTATTGTCCGGAAATAGTTTGATTTGACATATAAGTTTTTTTCTGCTTTAGGAAAGCAGGATCTTAGTCCACAGGTCAAATGTAACTGTTATTATTCTATTCAAAATAGGAACGAGCCACTCAAATATTATAAAAATTCTAGGCAAGTAAATTATATTAGTAATAGTAATATTTACTGTATACAATAAATCTAAACTCACAATTCGTATTAATGCTTATGGGACTAAAAATATAACAAACTAATTTGATAATGCAACACAAATATTTCCTGTCAAAAAAGTAGACATATTAGTAAATAGAAGCAAAGTGTAATAGAAATGATGTTCAAAGTGGATTTACATTAGGAAGAAAGCATATGTGAATAATTCGCAACTCCGAAATTCAATTGCACTTTAACTATTTCAATATTTGTTACAGAAACTACAAATACATCTATATGTGTGAGGAGTGTTCGATAATTCTGTATATAATATAGAAAAGATGTTTTTTTCGGCAAAAATCAATTTTATTTTTCAACATAGTCTCCTTTTAACTCGATGCACTTAGTCAACCCGTCCGAATACAACCATTTGTCAAAAAAGCCAGTTCAATTTCACAATTGCGATGACGAAGGTGTGGTGAACCCGGAACATTGTCGTTGGAGCAACAGCACTTTTTTTCTCTCTAAGGATGACTTTTTTTAATGAAGTCCTTTTTACTTTTTACTTTTTTTCCAAATAGTCGATGTATATTATTCCCTGTGAATCCCCAAAAAACAGTGACCATTAATTCCGGCCGATGGAACTGGCTTTGGCTTCTTTAGAGCACGTTCGCCAGCAGAAATCCATTGTTTTAAATTTCTGGTGTGTAGTAATGGATCCAAGTTTCATCAAATGTTGCGAAACGACGAAAAAACTTGTTCAGATTGGGCTGGAACATGTCTAAACACTGTTTCGAAATGGTCATCTGTGCTTTCTCATAACCTATTAATTTTCCAAGCCGATCATTTGAGATTCACACAACCTTAGTTTCACCATATCATGAATTCTGAACGGCAAACTTGACTAACATCATAGGTGACAGTTACCACATGAAATAAACATCAATTTCAAACTGCCCCGTACATGTCGAGGTTGTACGGAATTATCGAACGCTTAGCGGACTATATTTCCGAACCAGAAGCTAGTCACCAAGTCCATTATCTTACACTCACAGGCTTCGGTACCCGCCACTGCATAACTTTATTGCATTAACTTGTATCATGTTTAGACTTATGGACACTGTAATATATTTTTGATCTATCTTTATGGTCGGCACGGCTCAAGTGGTTAGTGCGATGGACTACGGAGCGGAACGTTCGAGGTTCGATCCCCAGACAACACCTAAATTTTTTTTTACTACACGATTCCTTAAGTATGTTTTTGTGTAAATTTTATTTTTGTATGCCGTATCCTTAGGGTATATTAAGTTTGATACATACATAGTTTGTAACATAGAGTAATAATCAAGATATACCCTATAAAGTATATACATACATATGTATATTCGTGATCAGTATCAATAGCGAAAACGATTAAGCCATGTACGTATGTCACCACTTTTTGGGCCTTAAATTTTGAACTAGGTGGTTGAAATTTAATATCTGGGGTTATCCTCTTTTTCATAACACTATTGTACATGAAATAGAATTTTTTTATTAAGACCAAATATTTAGATATTCGATACATCATATGTGGACACGCCGACTTTTCGAATAGGGAAATTTTGCATGTAACATCCTCAAACGTTTGAAGTTATCGTAGTAATAATAAGAAGGATAGGTTATTATACCGTCTGTTCCAGACGAATGTTTTTCTGTATGTTTTTTTTTTAATAAAATTACTGTTCTTAAAACTTATTCGGACTTCCCAAGCGATTCATTAACTTATAGTTTAATTGCAGGCATGCATCAATATGTATTTCGTGTAATGATCAACCTTGCATATCTAAAGAGTTGTATTTATATTTAAAAACAAAAAAAAAACTAATCGTCATATATTTTTTTAACCTAATTTCTGAACTCCATTTAATCGCGTATATATACCAAATAAAAGTTTGTTTGTTTAATAACTTTCCACAATTTTATTTGTGTGAACCTATTTTCAATGACTAATCCACATACTAATAAAAACTTGGAAACCATTCAAATGTTCACATTTTAAACGATTTCCGAATACATCCTTCTTGCAGGATTACATCATCAAATTCTTGAGATGGATTTTAAAATCGTAATCGCTGCCACCGTATACGTTGTAATTGTTTCAGCAATTTTGTCTCTGATTAGCTTTATAGTTGGTAATTGATAATAATCAAAATTTAAGAAAAAAAAAAAAAACAAAATCAAAATCTATATGTATACTTGTTAATTGTAAATCCAACCAATTACACTATACGAATGCACACTCTTTACAAATGTAATCTATTTTTTTATGCTAAATTATAAAGACGTCATATTTTTCGATTAAACACATTTGACTCACACGCCAAAAAAAAAAAAAAAAATACTTATTCGTGTAGTTTACTAAATAAAATCCCTTAATTAGTGTAGAAAATTTAAACAGAAAACTCACATTAAAACCGTTAATTTAAATGAACACTAAAATAAACGAAATGCTGCAGTTCTTGTACACACTAAAGTACACGCTAAATTTGATGTGTTTTATACATAGATAGTGTGTGTTGTTGGGACAAAGTAAGTTGATTTTTTTTTTTAAGAGAGATATAGCTTGAGTTTTGTAACGATTAAGAGGATAAAAATAAATATTTTGTGTACTTGTTCACCTCTTTTTGTGGCATGACTTATATTTATTATAAAAACCGGAAGTTGAACAATTGAATTGAATGAATGTTTTGCATTTTTCTTTATCTCCGCTATTGACTGTATAAAAACCGAATAGTAATTTCAAAAATTTGGAACCTTTATTTAAAAACAATCTGTAAATAAATATTTTTTTTATTTATTTATTTTTTTATTTATTATTGATGTTTTGGGAATGTCGTATCATCCTGAAATCTATAAACAAGTTCTAAAAAGAAAAAGAAAAAAACCATTTCCAGTAGTAAAGCTGAGTTTTCATTTTCCCACATTTCCATTTTTTAAACTCAAATTTCACCTTACCTATGGTTTGTGGCTCATGTCTGAAAGATCTATTAACTGCTGCCTTCAGCCAAGTACACAAAAAAAGGTTTCAGAGAGGGTACACAGAAAATGTATACAGTGGAGAGCCGATTAACCGGGATGGTCGGGACCGAGCTCATCACGGAAAATCGAAAAACCCGGATAAACGAATTTCTTTTGATGAAACAAAAAAATTAATAAAAGTCAACAAAAACGTATTTATTATGTCAATAAAACAAAAATAAATAAAATTCGTTAGCAACAATTCATAAAATATACACATAAAAGGTATATATACATATGTAAATGGGTATATGAACAATTAAATGCGAGAAGTCTTAAAAAATTCGCAGATTGTTGACTGTTTCTTAGATTTAACTCGATTTTTTCTGTAATCAGGCTTTCTCTTATGCAATAAACTTGCATTGTATCTTGTTGTGATATGAGTCAAAGGCTTGTAAAAAGTTCAAAAGGGTATTGCTTGACTTAATAATCTCATCTAAAGTTATTTTGGAAAGTTACAGTTACAGTTAGATAAATAACGCACAAAAAACAAAGGTGTGTAAGTGCGAAAAATCTGCACGAATAAACATGTAATTCCATTGTATTTTTTTAAATATTCCGGTTGATTGGGTTTCCCGGTTAATTGGACCCCGGTTAATCGGCTCTCTACTGTACTTTATTTAGCTGAATTAAGGGGGGAAAGGTATAGATTGGACGTGCAAAGATTCATCTTCTACTGCGTATACTGTTCAACAAACAAGAGTTCTGGACCATGCAGCAGGATTGGAATGATGAGGAATTTATACAGTGTCTACTTGATTCTCAAATTAGCTGTTTGTTTCAAAAAACTAGTCTACTACTAGTTTAATATCTATTTTCGAATAAGAAACTTATCGTTATGGTGAAGGCAGGTAAAAATTAAATAGAGGGAGTATGTGAGATGAATTGTTATTATTGTTAGATGGTATTTATTGATTGATTGATATTGCACAAAGGCAAGTTGCAAATCAACGTTCTAGCATGCCGGAGCACAGGGACATTCCAGGAAACAGCATTTAAGATGAGTTCGCGAGACATGACATAGCTTAACAGTTTTCGAACGTTTGCGAGAATACTAAAGGGGACACAAACAACGTTTTGTAATTTATGCAATTCGTCTTTTAGTGATTCTTCTAAAAATTCTTAACATGATATCCCGAATCTATTTGTTCCAACGTTTTGTTTTCGGGGTTTTCGAATGAACTTTTATAAACGTTTTTGGGCGGCGAAATTGTAGTAGTATTTCACCTACAGATGTCAAGAAAACTCTACAATCGCCCATAAAAGTTTGTATGTATGTCTATTATAAAAATATATTTATCGTTTAATGCTTCTACACCCTAATTCGGATACTACTTACTAAATTATACTTCATCAAAAAAAAAAATATTTATTTATATTTTTAAATCCAAGTTCGGCTCATTTGCATAAGACTCGATGTTTTTCCAATTACAAATAAATCAACCCTTTTCAAATCTCTACATTTGTATCCCCGTTTAAGTGTCTGAATTTTTTTTTTAATCATTTAATCCTCTTTAGCTTAGATGTTCAAATTCGAAAGTTTCTATTTGCGATTTTTTTTTTCTTCCTTTTGTGGTTACTAGAATCTGATTTAGATACTTAACCGTTTGTTATGCTAGAAGTAAGAATTATTGCTGATTCTTGAAATGCTTTTATTTTACGTTATTTGTGTTCTTTTTTTTTTCTTTTTCTTATTCCTTTTTCGTACACAAAAAAAAAAAAAAAAAAACATCCTCTGCTTCCGTGATAATCTAATCTAGCACCTAAAACGCAGGACTCGAACGTTAACCTCAACAACTCGATCGACACTGGCCTTGACGACAGCGGTAAAATCGATCAAGCGAAAGAATAGAAGGCATATACTGAACTCATATCATCAAATGAAGCTAATTCAGCGTAGGGCGGAAGAACTCGATTCGGACTTAGACACCGAAGAGGAACTTTAAGTTTTCAAAAGAGCAACGCAGCATTTACACGTTTGTAGTAAACTTTGTAAAAAAAAGAAATAAAAAATAAAAAAATAAGGTAACTCGTTTTACATTTCAGTGAAGTTGTAAATAATAATGTTTTTTTTTTTCAGTGTGGACGGTTTTTATCTATATTAAGACTGATTCATCGTAAATTTGTTGAAATTCAGCAAACCTCCAATAATCTTTTTTCGTAGCGAAATATATCGTAAATATGTATATAGATATCCGAAAGAATAGTCGAATTAATGAATTAACTAAAATCAAAGAGAACAATTATTATTGTATATTTTACCTTTATATCATTAGTATTTTATTTAATTTCCATTTATTTTTCTTGTTCCGAAGGTCAGTAACCAAATATATAATATTTACAAATTATGTCATTAAACTCAGTTACTACAAATTAATTTATTTACAAATTGTAAATGAAAGAAACTATATTTCTAATAAATTAAAAAAGTGAAATCAGCAAAGTGTTTGTTTTATAGTTGGAAAACAGAAAAGATTTTAGATTTTACACGAAATCATCTTGGAACTACGTATGTATGTATGTACATATGTACATTTCCATTTTTACGTTAAAATTGTCGATCATGTACGTATTAAACGCTACGTGAAAGAGTATGAGGTGTCGATGTATTTCGATGAAACAGTAAGTCTGTTGCCACAACCATTTTCAACCCGCATTACCTCGCAAAGATCAGAAAGAAATCTCAGCTGTACGCCAGTGAAAACTACCAATTTTCGTGCTTAAGCTTGACATCAGTAACTTATTGCGAGATTCTATTCGACTTTTGTCGATTCTAATAACTTTAATATTGGTATCGGGTAGTGAAGCAGAATTTCTGAAGTAGGAAATAAAACATTCCTTATAAAGCTGTCAATGTTCTAGATCAGCAAATTGTTCAACCGGTTCGTTCTTTGTAGACTATTTCACCCAGATAATCAAGGGAAAGTCGTAATTTATGACTTTCACCTACATTTTAGGACCTGGACAAAATCGATAAATTTTGCTGGATAGCGTTTTGCAAACGAGGCTTTCTTTTATCTATTGAAGAGAAAATCCATTCTCCTCATAAATTTTAAGCATGTTTCACTACCTGCCAGTGCCACATATCGTGCAATAAAGTGGCGCATGTTCTTTAACGAGGCTCTCTTCCATTTATGTTCTATCCATTTAAGAGAAAATCTATTCTCCGCACCAATTTAAATTTGAGACATGTTTCATTGACTGCTGCTATCGTGCA
Organism: Xylota sylvarum; assembly: GCA_905220385.1. Taxonomy (NCBI): domain Eukaryota; kingdom Metazoa; phylum Arthropoda; class Insecta; order Diptera; family Syrphidae; genus Xylota; species Xylota sylvarum. The sequence continues at coordinate 33,894,740 of LR999960.1, forward strand.
AAAAAGTTGCTAATGTTTGTTGGCTATTTTACCCAGTAAATCAACGGGAAAGTAGTAATTTGTGACTTTTACCTAAAGTTCAGGATGTGGACAAAATCGACAATTTTTGCTGGATAGCATTTAGCTGTCATATAGCTCTCTTTCGTATATGTTTGTATGTTCTAAACATTCAAAGAAAAATTATTGTTATTGAGATTCTGGGCTCAGAGACTTACCAAAACTGTATTGGGAATGAATTCAACCTTGCTCATGAAGATTTTGGAGTATCTATTGTCTTAAGCGAGCTCATGTATGTAGTTGAAAAACATATTTGTCCAAATTATACTTTTACGAAATTAAAATACCCGACATTCTCACGTGTGTTGGTATACACACATTTATATTTATACCTGCTTTCTAACAATTTAAATAACAACTCATTGCTTTCAATGTTTTTAACCTATTTTTTATTGCTACTCGCTCAATTTGACAATTTTATTCCGTCATTAATGCCCTTCCCGCTGTTTTGGGCATTTTTTTATTTGTCGAATCTTCCAGTTCTTTTGGTTTGTAGTAGTGTGGTGCCACCTCCAATAACCATTTGCTTTCAATTTCAATTACTTGTCGCATGTATTCCTTAGTCGTAAACACTAGCTCATGGTAAAGTACCCACCTGGGTAGCTCTTCGAATAGAGAAGAATTCGGATGAATCATAACAGTTTGATTGTGTTTGATAGTTTTATAATGTCCACCTTTAGACAGTCGAGCCACATGATAGAAATATCCCGATGTGATAGACTTTCGTATGTTTATCGTCTCTGGTAGACATGAAACCATATCGATTTCGACCCGTTGCATTAGACCAACAAGTTGCTCACGTACATCACGCGCTCGTTTCATAGAACGATATTGAATGAAATTTTCATAGCACCACTGTGTACTGTAATCAGTGTCAGCCCATTGATTGTACACTTGTAGCAAACTCAAGTGATCGCCATGCATGTGGTTGAAATTTTTTCTCGCAGTATCGGCATGGATAATTTTATCCTTTGGTCGATAAAAGATTGCACTGTTTACAGAAAGCATAGCGGCAATCGTAACCATCTCTTCGGAACACTTGTATCTGAAAAAAAAAAATTAAACATAATTAGTCTTGATTGACAGAAAGTTTTTTTTTTTAAATTACTTCTCACTAGCCAGTAGCATTTTGGCCATCATGGGATCTACAGGAAATTCAGCCATCCTTCGGCCAAGTTTCGTCAATTCACCGTGATGATTTAGTGCACCCAAAGCATACAGTTGTTCCAGCGCCAAAACCAAAGTTTCATGAGGCGGTGGGTCGAGAAAATCAAAATGAATCAAATCATTAATGCCCAAAGCTTTGAGCATTAACACGGCGTTTCCCAAATTTATACGTTGAATTTCTGGAACAGTATTATCTTCTAATTCATGCTTATAAGCCCAAGCTGTGTATAACCTAAAGCACTTGCCTGGCGCTGTTCTACCTGCTCGTCCAGCTCTCTGATTTGCAGAAGCTTTGGATATGGGCACAACCATTAACGACTCCATACCGGTACGTGAATTAAAATTGTTTTGCTTGGCGAAGCCCGGATCTATGACATAGATTATATTATCAATTGTAAGAGAGGTTTCGGCTATATTTGTAGCTAGAATAACTTTTCTAGCATTCGGTGGTGTTGGCTCGAAAATTTTCGCTTGCATGTCACTCGGAAGGTTAGCATACACTGGAATTACAAGAAGCTCGCGAAGTTTTGACCCAAGTCGTTTGATTCGATCCTGAAGAACTTCTTGGCATGTTTCGATTTCATCTTGACCTGTCAGAAATACTAGTATGTCGCCTAAGGGTTGAGTAGCGTGTATCTGGAGAACGGATACACAGCACGCATCGATGTAATCTGCCTCTGGTGCTTTGGTGTAGAAGATATCCACCTAAAAGTAAGAAGGACAAATTTGTGTGATAAACAGTACATGTTCCGCCCAAACATATAATAAAAATTCACTAGGATCTCTCATAATTCAGACGTCTTAAATAATTTAAATTACAGTTTAAGGCATATATGTGTACGACCACTTACCGGAAACCTTCTACCAGGAATTCTAAAAATTGGCGCATCATCAAAGAACTGCGAAAATTTGTTCGCATCGAGTGTTGCACTTGATATAAGTAACTTCAACTCTGGCCGAAAGCGCGCTATATCCTTAACTAACCCGAAGAGGATGTCTGTGTGTAGGGTACGTTCGTGTGCCTCATCGATAATCATACAACTGTATGATGCTAAATCCGGTTCCGAGAGGAATTCCCTGTGCAAAGTACCATCAGTCATGTATTTTAAAATAGTACGCTCCGATGTGCAATCCTCAAAACGAATGCTGTAGCCAACCTCATTGCCCAGTTTCACGTCCATTTCCTGTGCCACACGTGCTGCCACAGACATTGCAGCTACTCGTCGGGGTTGTGTACAACCAATTTTCTTCTTGTCTTTGGTGAAACCCGCATCGACCAAGTACTGAGGAATCTGGGTTGTTTTTCCCGAACCCGTCTCACCTTCGATAATCAAAATCTTTATTCAACAAAAATTAGTTTGCTCATGATAACAGTTAGTGATTATAGTTTACCTGGTGCTCGCGAATGGCAGCAATCAGATCATCTTTGAAGGGATATACAGGTAACGATTTCCGTGTCTCCTCAATGTCCATCTTCTGACGTTCGGCCTCGCTGAGTTCGGGTTTCGAGTCCTTTTTCTCTTTAGAACCTTCCATAGTCAGAGCTTGAATAAAATCGATTTGATCCTCCAGTAGTAGCTCATATTCTTCATTGGCTTTGGCATCCTTCGCACCGAATTGGAACATTGCAGACGCCAATTGTTCTTGCTCCCATTTCTTCTGTTCCGAATTTGGGTGTTTCTCACGTTCGTCAACTTCAACATACTCCTCTGGAACAAATATACATATTAAGTTATCACTTGGTATACATATGTACTAGCATGATAGATTACCTTTTTCGCCTTTTTGCATATCCTGTGGCATGTGATAGCGCTGTACGCGCTCCAGTTCACGTGCCTTTTCATGTTCCTTGGCAATTGTTAACAATTGCTTCTTATAATCGCGCTCTTCCTTCTCCCGTTTAGTTAATCTGCAGAGTTATTCATAAAAATAAGTTCCAAGGTACTTCAGTTTTAATAGACACTTACACAGATTCGTCAAACAGGTACTCATCATCAATGATATCTGCTTCAAGCTCAGCAACCTTGTCCTCCTTTCGCTTTTCCAGATACTTCCGGCGGGACTGAATTCTCAACTGTGGCAAAATCTTATCACGATCCTCATGTTCTAATTTAAGCCTTTTAGCCGCTTCCTCAAAGGCCTTGCGACTGCCACTAGATTCCAGGACCTTTCGCGTTTTGTTCTCATCGCGTTTCTTGAGACGCTCAGCAAATTCATCTCTTTCCTTGATATCTCGAAGGCGTTCCTCTTCGGCACTATCAACACTATCAGAGCTGGAGCTGGGGCTTCTCTTTCGGCTTTTATCGCGTCCCATTTCTTTAGCCTGGACGTGTAAATACTTTTCACATAACACAAGTGACAATCACAGCAAACGTTTGTCAAAAACTTTTGCCATGGCTTTGACGTTCAGGTACTTAGTCAGTCCTTGATGGAATACGTCAAATCGTAACGCAAGCGGCCGGAACTCAATTATTGATCAGTACATATATTTACAAATCAAAATCGTTACTTAAGCCCAGTACCCTGTTCGAGTAAATATTTCACTGTCAAACTGCAAAGTGAAAAATTCACAAAGCAATAAAACATCAAATGGCGATCATAATTAATTTCTAGATACATACATACATTATTTTGCCGAAATAGTCATTTTTATTATCATAACCAATAAGACATAAAGAACTCCCAAAAATGCATTGTCGCGTAAAATGTTTTATTTACGGATTATATTCATTTAGAATGACCACGTGAGTTTGCCTTCTTTCTTTTTTCCAACCACGATTGGACGCTATTAGAAATTCCCTTCGGCTTTGGTTTTTTAACATTCGAACGCTTTTCTACAGACGCATCACGATCTTGCAACCATTTTCGACCATATTCCCAATTCATCAGATTATGCATTGTATTTGGAAGAGGCTGTTAAAGATAACAATAGATAAAATCAATAAACACGAATAAAAAATAAAAAAAAATAAACTGACCTCAGAATTGGCCATTATTGGTTTTCCCGCAGTACCAGAAATCATAGTATAACAAAAGATTATCAAATTCGATCCTTGTAACTTCGAATAATGTTTTTATGATTTATTTTCCTAATACTTAATACTTCAATCTCAACAGACAATTCTATGTTCACTCATATGAAAAATATTTTTCTTTTACTCATTACAGTTGTTCTGTGTATAGAGTCCTGGATAGAATCTCGTGGTGCGTGGTTGATAAACTTTCCTCTCTGGTAATCAATGGATCTCATGGTAGTCTGTGATGGAGAGTTAAAGTTCTTCTGTCTCTGTTAATAGGTCATCATTTGCAATCTTGTCTGGTTGATCGGAATTCGCACCTCGTTCGTAGTCTAGTCAGTCACATAAAAACAGTTGATAGTCGTCAATCGTATACTACCCACCATCGTATTCCATATTGTCATGGTTCAACCACTATAATTATCAAAACATTCTCATCAAACAACTTCTGCGGATTGCGAAATTCATGACTGAGTACATGAACTGTCAAATGTCTAAACACGAAGTGCTCTATTATGATTTGTGACCCACGTTGTATTTGTCCGAACAACGTTTGTACAATTGCAACGAGCGAACGTACTGCAATTGTCAAAATTGTTTTCTTTCACAATTTGTCCGGTGAATTTCGTTTGTTTTGTTATTAAAAGTTAAACTTTTCAAGTGTTGTTATTTATTAAATAAGAAAAAATGCCACAGGAAACAGAAACATCTGATGACCCGAAAGAGTGTATACTCAAGTGCACTGAGAGTACACATTTCTTCGAATTTCCAACCGAGGATATATTTCGCAATCTATGGCTATACAAACTAGGATTGGAGAATTTGGACCAGACGGCCTGGGTTTGTGATAAACATTTTTCGGGAAATATGCTTATATCTTCTACTGGAAAGCTAATAGAACTTGCTGTTCCCGACGTAAATCTTCCTGAAATAGGCATAAACAAGAATGTAATTTACGATCAATTAATAAAGAAAATAACTGCGACAAAGTCACCAGATAGGGAATTAGTTGCAAAAAGGCTCAGCTCTGCTGCAGCTGATACCGAATCATCCTACACAATCCCCACCCATGTGGAAAACTTAGAACCTACGAATAGTTCATTTGTCGCAAATGTCACAATCGTTAGCAATCCAGCGACAACAATTGCAACGGCGGTAAGCCTTACGGCTAATGTAACAATGAACTCAAATATATTGACTGCTCCACCGACGAATGTGACCACTATTCCAGCGAGTGCGTCAACTACAACGAACGTGTCATCGCCAAACTATTATTCTACTAGTGTACCGATCAATAGCTGGTTGGACGATTCTTCGAATCTGCTAATGGATTACCAACTACGTTTTCAGGGCAAGCACATGTGCGATGTTATAGAAATGCCGGAATACATTCTCGTTTTCACAGTATTCAAAGCTAAAGAGCCGAAGGTAAAAGAAAATGAAAATTCACACGTCGATAAACCTTTATCAGTAGGAGTCTCAGAAATGGTGACTAATAATGAGGCAGACACCATTGAAATTGCTGACGATAACGAATTTGTTGACAACCACAGAATAGCCGCTCAAACAGAGGAACAACCCGAAATCGACTACGTGTATTATATGACTGAGGAAGCCAATCCCAGGCGCGAACGTGAAATACAAGTAGATATACCCAACAATACAAAAGAAACTGCCATTCAGTGTGACGTAGAACTCGACAACGATATGGTTCAAATGACCTATAATCCACTATTGCACCAAAAGGAGTCGCATTTACATAAGGCGCCGATTAGCATGTACGAATGCCTCATATGTGGTGAGATAGTTGGCAATGTTTTATCCATACAGAAGCATGCAAACGAACACAAAAAAAATCAGTCACTATGCCCCCATTGCGGCCAAGTATTCTCAAACGAACTCAAACTTAAGGCACACGAAAGGAATTTCCATTCGGAGAATGAACTAGAAATAAAGAAGGCATTGCGATGCCCCAAATTGCATTGTAATAAAGCATTCCATTCCAGAAAACAACTAAACAATCACATCGATCAGCACATCCGGAATGCTGAGCACAAGTGCTCTAAGTGTCTGCGTTTGTTTCCCTCCGCTCTGAAATTACACTGTCATCAGCATGCATACAGAAACTGTTTAAGACAGAGATGGGCAAAAACACGAGGATGGAGTAAAAGGAAGTAGAAATGATTGATTTCGCAAATAAAAGAAGATTTAAAACAATAAGAACAGGACTTGGTACTTTCCTTCAGTTTTTGCAGGTTCCCATATGTAGCAGTATACAGTTCATACTTTCTAAGAAGCATATGTTGCCATCTCCTGTTCCACCAATTGAGACTGTAATCCTATCTAGGAAAATATGGCTTCCACGGGTATGCGACGTTGTCATCATTCAAAATCCAGAAGTCTTGAGTTTGGGGCTAATGAGTAAGAACGATTCTGTTCTTAGTTACTGGAATCTAGACTTCTGGTACTTTTTGTACCAGTGGTAAGCTATTCAACAAAATTGATCATATTGATATATTGATTGCTGTGGCAATGAGCATAAATGGTCGATGCAGTAGCTTAGCTTAATCTGAATATAACCCGGATTTCCAGCCCTTAATATAACAAATTTACATAGGAAACAACTCTATTGCAGGAAGTTTTCAACAATAATTTATTTCCACAACATAACACAAATTTACTTCGATAAAAGATATATGTACATATGTATTTCTATATGCAACCCTATCTCCAGCAAATTCTCCGCGATTTATGGCAATGTAGTTGTATAGATGAGGAGAAGCAGCGCTGACATTTGCTACATTTTTTCTCAGTCTTTTTTGTATGTTGGTCAATATGGTCGAACAACTGCCGCCTGGAGTGGAACGCCTTTGTGCAGTGAAATTTCGGACAACGTAACGCTTTTTTTATTTCGAATTTCTTTTCCAGGTGCTCCTTTTTCTCATGGTTCTTTAATTTCAAGTAACTAGTAAAAAGACGACCACATTGTGAGCACAGCGAACTACTTTCTTTGTGCACCATTAAATGTTGCAATTTGGACGCATATGTGGCTGCTATTTCACCACAAATATGACACTCGTACATGTCACCCTCTGCATTGAATACGTGCGCCTGGATTATGTGATTTATCCATTCCAATTCAGAACTATCATCCTTTCCGGCTCCACTTTCTTCGTCTATATTGCACTGCACGCCACTTTCTGTGGTTATGATTTGACTCGACGCATCTGCTTGTATTTCTCGTTCTCGTTGCACTACATTTCTTTGTGGAGCATACGGCACATACTTAATTACGCGTGCAGGGTGTTCAAATCCAATGGGTTCGTCCTTCTTCGGTGATTCTTTCTTTTTCAAGTTTCTTCTGCTCCTCGATGTCTTGCGGGTGTTTATAGTTTTTACAACTTCCGGTGTTTCTTCAGCGTTGCTTTCGTGATTTTGTATATATTCTGGCATCAAGTCGTTTGGTGGTATTATAAAAGTATCCTTTGCTCTGAATGCTGTAAAAACTAGTATGAACTCCGGTAATTCCATTACATTACATACATGTTTTCCTTGGTTTCGTAACTGATAGTTCAATAACAACTTAGAACCGTCTCCCAGAAATTCTTGAGTACCAGCAGGGATGTTTATTTCGTGTGGAAAGTTCTTCAAATCATTGTTTCCTACAGTTTTTTTAAGGCTACTATTCAGTTGTGGTGGCTCTAGTGGGACAACGTCTGGCTTGACTTTGTAACTTGGGTCTTCATCTTCTTTATCATAGAGTAGATGGCCAATCCTACTATCTAACTGTCCGGAAGTTTGATTACCCAACTCAATATCGCCATTCAACGATGGAAGATTCTTATTCGGTATGGCTGTACTTTTTAACCTTTTTCCGGACGTGGTGAACATTTGATCAGTGAAATGGTTATTACAAACCCTTGAATTAACATTTATTGATTTCAAGCCTAAGTTATCCATCCAAATTTTACGAGTCTTAGGACAGTTGGGAATTCTAAAGAAGTGCACGCCATTCTTGCACTTAAAAATACAGTGCTTATACTCTTCATTATAGTTACCAAAGATCATTTACGATTGTTACTTATTACAATTGTTATATTTACGGTGGTAAACTGTGAAATTCACGATTTGTTGTTTAATATTTAGATTTTTGTTTAGTCGGCTGACAGTCGTCTCTAGTGGGTTGTGATAGTGAAGTGCACGTTGTCAAAAATCAAAAGCGTTACCAGATATATTATACTTCCATGTAAGTATAAAGGGTGATGCATTAAGTAGCGCGAAAACACCCGACAATTCATATCGACTACTTGCGAGCTACAACTTAAGTAACAAAACAGTTGTTTGTCCCACTTGTAGGTCATTGTTTACTCGAGTAGGTACTTTGTTGCCCGAAATTGACAATTTTGTTTATTCTCAGTTCTCGGTGCCTAGATTAATCTGATAGTTCCTGATTCAACTGAATTTCGTAAGCATGAGTTACTCGTAAGGTATTACAGTCGATACTCATCGTATCAGGACGTTTTTTGATCTAAATTAAGATTTTTTTATTAATTATAGTTTTTTAAATGCTATTTCTTTTAGTTCCTGATTGCGGTACCTATGTATAAAATTTTTAATTTTCTCTTTGTACGATTCTTAAAACACAATTTACATACAAAATAGTCAACCACTGTATTTATTATTAAACGTCAGTAAAATCACAAATTTCTAAGAGTGGAGGATACTTCTCTCAGAGAATGATGAAAATTTTATGAAAGGGAACTCATCGAACAACAAAACCTTCGCACAACTGAAATGTCATGTATGAGGAAAAAAAACACGAGAAAGGCAATGAATGTCTTTTGGAATGAATCTTCTCCATCTACAAATAACTCCACCTGCTGAGCTCTGTTCTTAGCAATTTTACTTCAATAATTCGCATTGAATACAGTGCTGCCAGTTCGTGGGGAATTCCCCTTTTCTTGGGGAATTTCAGTCCAAATCAAATTTTGGGGAAAGGGGAAAAGGGGAATCTTCTCTTTTCTAGAACAAAATGAGGGGAAAATACAAAAAGAAAATACAAAGCAATTGAGTGTCAAACATTTTTGAAAGGAAGTAACAGAAATGAAGGATTTTGAGTAAATTTTTTTATTTCCGAATTTAAGTCTAGTTACTAGATATGCACTAACATTTCTACATTCAAATGCCGACGCTGAGCGCTTATTTTCTGTAGTAACCGACGTAAAAATAAAATAAAGAAATCGGTTAGGTGGATCTTGCTTAAACGCTATCTGCTTTATAAGATCAGGTTTCAAGACAAGAAATATGGAGTGGTTCAATTTTAAAACCCCTAAAGGAATATTTTTTTTTATAACACAATATACATATGTATGTACAAATAATGTACATAATTAGCCATCCCTCAACATTCTTTTTCATAATGTTCGTTAATTTTTATTTATTTTTTAGTATGCTATGATTTAATTTTTACTAGTCTGTTTTTTTATTACGTTTAATCTTTATTTTGAAATGAAGTCTGATATAACTTTTGTTTCTTATTTAAAAAAAAAAAAAAATGCCAAATCGTTTTCTTTTCGTTTTTAATTATAATTATGCAAACTAGCAATATTGCTGTTTGAAAAATTATTGTGGGGAATCCATGGGGAATGTCACCATAAAGAATGGGGAAAAGGGGGAATTTTAAGGTCTGATGGGGAATTTCACTAAAAGCGGCTGGCTACACTGATTGAATATGGCTTTTCGGTGGTCTTTTCTCAACTTCATCGATAAACAATTTAGTGTCAAAGTGATCTATAGTGACACACGTCCAAAACCCGCAGTCTCCGCATAAAAACTGACCACTCAGTCGCTGATGTATTGAGTCACTTCACTACCATATCAAATGTATTACTCGACCAAAGGCTGTGACCATAATCTCAACATGAGAAAATCGGAGAGTACAAATATTTGGCACGTTAGGTCCTTAAAAACCCAGGGCTAAGTGTCTTACAATCATTCGTCTTGTGCATGCTATGTTTTTCACTCGAATGTAAGCGAGTCTTCGGTTTAATGCCGTGTCCGAAGGGTAATTTTTGTTGTAAAAGCTTTTTCATAAGGGTTTTCCTATCGGATATTTGTCAGACGCTCGCGAAAGATGGGACCGTGAAAAACCTCGATCATCCGAGAACTTACTTATGTGACACTATAGTTCGGGATGAACCTGAGCTTCAACCAACAAGCCTCTCCAGTTAGCCCGGTCCTTAGATAACTGCCTCCAATTGCGCACTCCGAGTCGGTTGAGGTCCCCTTCTACTTATCCGCGCTACCTAAGACGAAGTCTGTCCCTCCGGGCTTGATTAGAAAACACAGGAGCGCTGGTGGCCATTCGCTCTACATGTACTAGCCATCTCATACGACTGATGCGCAGTTTTTTTACTAGGTCGATGTCGCCGTACACCTGAATATAGTATAGTTAACCACTGAAAATACAGAAAAAAAATATAAAAAATGGACAAAAAAATTAAAATTGAACATTATCCCTGCATAGCCAAGAGGTTTTCTTCTCAGTTTCTGGAAAGATCTAAATATCTGGCAATCAGATATTTTGAGTTTTGACATCCCCTTGCCAATAGGTACCAGTTCCAATATCTCAAATAATAAATGCAATGGTTAAACCCTTAGTTCTTAAATCGATATGTACTTACGAAAGCCCCAAAACGAAGTTACATACACACAAGAACGGAACTCATTCCATCTGTACCAACAAATTCAAGATAAAAAACCAAATATGTACCAACAAAATCTTGTTTCTATAACTCACTTTATTTACATTTAACTGTATAATCTCGTCACTTGATTTTCGATCTAATACTACTAAACGCCCTTTTCGGATACTTCAGAGACCACCAATTTCTGCATGCTACCTGATGGCAGTGCAACTTTAAGAAAGAAGAGAATGCGCGTAGACATTTACCACATTTATGCTGCGCTTGTTTGGTATGCGCGTCGACATGATGATGCAATTGCTTTCTGGAATGGAATGCCTTGTTGCAGTGCATTTTAGGACAACGTAATGCCTTTCTCAACTTATTTAGATGCATGTTCTTCTCATGGATTTTTAACTTGTGCTGACTGGAGAATATCCGACCACATTGGAAGCACAATGATTTTGTCTCTTTGTGCAAATTCGAGTGTTTGACATTGCAATCATTGCCAACTGATATCTCGCCACAAATCAAGCACTCATACATGTCTGCCTTTGAAGCGAATACATGTGATTTGAACATGCTAATCCAGTCCTGTTGTTCATAGTCAACGTTGTCTTCAATATTAAAATCATCCACATAATCGTCGGGCGAAATGCCGACATTTGCAGTTCGAATTAGATCGGCCATATCGACTTGTACCTCTCGTTCTCGTTTTGGAATGCTTTCATCGACTTTGTGCCGCACGTACCTGTTGCCATTAACGATTGCGTCGACTTCGGTATGTGCCTTGAAAACAGTCAAAACGCAGATATACTGAGGCAACTCCATTACGTCGCATATGTGTTTGTCCTCTAATATTATCCGATAATCGTTCAAAACCTTGGAAGCGTCTTTAATTCGTGGTTGCGGAGCTGTGGGGATATTTATATCGGGATAAGCATGTTTTGCGAGCCTTTTTTTCGACTGAATAAACATACTCTCCGAAAAGTGCTTATCACAAATTTTCGTGTTGAAGTAACAGTGTGTCAAGCCGATCTGTTTCAACCAGAATTGACGGGAGTCTTCATTTCTCGGGAATCTAAACAAACGTTCTCCATGTGGACATTTAAGAACACATTCTGAATCGGCGTCTACAACATTTTCTGGAACAGCTATATGGCCTTCACTGGGTATATCCTCTGATTTTCGTTCAATTCCTGGCTGATACACATGAAGGATTCCCTCTTTGTTAGACGTCATTTTAACCACGTTTTTTATATTCTCTATTGGGTTGATCAAAATCTCCTGTTGAGTTGACTGAAGACCATCTTCCATAATTACTGGCGCGTCTATCACTGATTGGAAAAGCTCGTTCATTTCTTGTTCATTCGGCGACGAATTTTCTTCTGTCTCTGGAAACTGAACGTTACCTACTATAGCTCCTTGGGGGTCGTCACCTACCGCAATAGTTGTGGGTTCAACATAATCAGGAGTATCACTTTCAGATATAAATATCGTTTCTCCTGGCAGATTGATATCTGGGATAGCACACATAGTCAGTCTTCGAGCTTTACTTTTGGTAAACATGCGCGCAGAAAAGTGATTACTGCAAACCCGTGCTCTCGTCGAACGACGCGGCAATTCTTCAAACCCCAATTGCTTTGCCCACACATCACGGGACGTTTGGTCCTGAGGGAAACCAAATGTAGCTTTAGCATCCTTACACTTGAGAATACACCTGCTGGCTCGGGATGTAATAATTTCTTCTTTATGCACAATGCGAGGAATTTCTGCTAAATTTATGTAGTTGTAGACTGGTCTTGGTTTGATTACCCGAAGATTTCCATCTGGAGTAGTGTCTACGCCTGGGATATTTATGTCCGGAATAGCACATTGCGTAAGTCGTTTTCCGTTTTCCGAGTACATATACTCAGAGAAGTGGTTGTTGCAAATCCTTGCTAACGAGTTACCACAAGGTAGGCTTTCGAAACCTAATTTTTCCAGCCATAATTTGTGGGGATCTTCCTGACGTGGAAATCTGAATAAGTGCTTAGAATTCTCACACTTGAAAACACATTCTAGTTTAGGTTTTTGCTTTTTCGGAGGAGGATCTTCCATTTTTTACATTTCACATTAGAAATACTTATAGGAATTTAAGCGAACTGTCGTTATGTTCAATTTAGTTAATTGACAGTTTACTGCATTGCCACAGAAAACAAAATGAGAAGAAGATACCGAACGGTGGCATTCAGGTTGGGTTGGTAAGCGTTCAAAACTTAAATAAGAACAGCGATCAAAATAAGTGTTGTATTTCAATTATTTCATGACGATTAGGAAAAATGTTTCGCTGTCATAAAGTGTAATACATTTTCATATCTTTCTTTCCATTTTGTATTATTTCGTCGCTGTCATCTATTTGAATAAATATAATCCTAAAATGAAAATAAACTGGTCTTAAAAAAAAACGTACAAATCAATCAAAATAAACTAGCTGTTCCCTACATGTCAGGGGAAAGTTAAGGCCCCGACCCATAGAATCCGTCGATCGGTTGCTCCGTTTTTTTAACTGACAACTAGATATAACACACGCATTCTTATGGAAGGTGGCCCATAACCAACGAATATATGAACTTCGACGGGTAAAGTAGGTATTTTATACTTTTCCCGTTCGTTGATACGCTGGCAGTTCACACATTTACGTATTGCTAGGTATCAAGGTAATATATTCTGGGCAATAATTTTCGTTTCGTTCTACGCATCTGTCAAAAAATCGAAAAATATTAACAATTGTGAGCCCATAAGTGAACGCGGTTAGTTTGAATTAAAATTTCATTTCAAATACTGATGAAACTAAGTTTCCTTGAAATCACGAGATTTCGAAAGCTTGAAAATGTGTAGCAAAATCTCGGAGATTTGAACAATTTGCAGAAACCTCGGGGCTTTGTTCAGTGGGTACGTAGTATTACAATAGGTGAATTCCATCAAAATTTTGTTTTTACACGACAATAACACCAACAACTACTTGTGTCAGATAAATATCCTTACCTAATTGATTATCAGAAAATATTTCGCTTCTGGATTTATATCATAATCAACATCAGAAACTCGAAAATAAAAGGGCCGAACAGAATGTGAATCTGAAGCTTGGATCTTGAATCGCTGTCAAACACGGACACACGACTTGTGGCTACATCGAACAGAATGGTGACGGTTATTGAATCGGAATATTTGTTAAAAGTAAAAGTCATTGACAAGAAAGAACAAATCGCTTTCATTGTACTGTATTTACGGTATTTGTCGATTAAACTAATTTAAAAAAATGGGGCAACGTAGGTGGTATGTCCGTTCGCTTTACCAAGCAAGCAATTCTTTGAAAATAACGTTTAAGCATTTAAAATAACGCGACGAACAGGTATTTGTTAAAGCAACAATGTTGAATCGACAGCAATACGTTCTGTTGCTCAATATCTGTTTCATATAATCATTTTTTCCTTCGTAGTTTTATAATTTGGTTTGACCGAATTCCAAAGCGAGGCCTAAATGTGCACGGATTCATTGCGTTCATTCCGAATAGCAAGCATTAAAATAAACTCCAAACAATGGGTACCAACAAAGAATTCAATAGCGATTCCCGATTGCACACGGGCTCAATAAATTTCTCCGCCTACATTGGAAATACCAAATTACAGTAAAATAAATCTGTATCGCAAAGTTGGGTGGTGTTCAACTTCAAGCCACAGATTCACGATTCAGATACACATTATGTTCGTGCTTACGGCTACGCATGTATTGAATTTTTGACAGCTCAAGATTCAGATGCAGATTCACGTTTTGTATAACCCTAAAATCTACACAGGATAAGACTGACAAATGACATCAAATTGGATATCTGACATTTCTTAAATATTTTGTTTTCAATAAAATGGAAAACAAAAACCTGTAAAAGAAGTAGAGATTAACCATTTCAATGATTAATGCTATGTACCCACCAAAACTAAATCTGGGATTTAGCTATGATTTCCCTAAATCCACCTAAATCTTCACTAAATAAGGAGGATTTACCATACGATTTGACGTCTTTAAATCCCATCTAAATCCGAGATTTATAATAAATCCCACTGAAATCCTCATGCGACGCAAATCGAACAATCCTTTTTTATGCCAGCACATGTCATTTTCGTTTGACAAAGAAAAAAATGTTGAAAACGTCAAAAAAAATCCAAAATGCATTGAGCAAATCAGGTTTTAAATCATTTTTGGTAATAATTTTTTAATTTTGATCTTTAATTAATTATAGACAGCAATACAATGTATCCACTTCCAAAAATTATAAAAAAATGTACCAACTGTGACTCTTCTCTTCTTCTTCACAGCAAACGTCAATATAAATCCTAAATCGCGGTGGGGACAGCTTACGTAAATCTAAATCTTTTATCGCTAAATCCCGGACTTAGTCTTGGTGGGGACATAGCATTACGTATATAGTATGTACATGTATAACGCACTCACCATCGTTTACACTGATGGAAGGGTTTGCCAGTTAATTAAATAACTGCGATTCGGTTAATTTAGAAATTCGCTATGAAACTTACTTCTTTTTCTTAAAGTTCTTCTCCGCTACGAAGGTTGGGAATCCTCATTTTTATAGTTCTTTTATTCTTTACTTCTCTTATTGTTTCTGAAGTTGAAAGGTTGAGTCATTCCCGCATGTTTGACAGCAACGTCAGTCCTCGAGATTTAGTGAAGATTTAGGTGGATTTAGGGAAATCGTAGTAAATCCGCGTAAATCCTAAATCGCGGTGGGGACAGATTACGTAAATCTAAATCTTTTTTCGCTAAATCCCGGATTTAGTTTTGGTGGGGACATAGCATAACGTAGATATATAAATATGGACAATCAATTCATTTTCTTTATATTAGAAAGATTATAGGCACCTAATCCGCCTTAACAAGCAACTTGCTTTCAGTTGCTTTTGGCTTTGAAAATTTCAGAGTAGTTGACAGGCAAGTGGCAAAAGTTTGTATGCGGTCGTAAGAAAGTTAATATATTGCAACTTGCTGGTGTGGCCGCTGGGTAAGCCTCAGTAATATAATGTAAAACAATAAATAATGAAATACATCAGAATTCAAATTTTTATCACTTAACACTTATTCGGGAGCGGGTTTCTATTATGCGACGTGTGCAATATTTTTTTTCTCTTTTCAAATGGCCTAGAAGACACGAATATTATTATAGTATAATTTTTTTTGAGGAAATGAAGAAATAGGCGGCAGCCGTCCCCAAAATCCACAGGCGAAGATATGTAGTAAAACCTCAGCTCTTATTCGTGTAAGAAAAAAATTAAAAATATATCACGAGCCGATTGAAATTTAAATATATTTTTTTATATATTTTGTTTTTATCTATCACGACTCTGGATATTTAGACCGCGGCACCCTGTAAATGTCATTAGCACGTGGCTTTTCAATCGTGGTGAAAATTTAATATACTTACTCTTTCTATCACACATAAACTGTATGCGTAAGACTAGATAAAACCGACAGGCGAATTCTTTTTTATGGAGTGGTGATTTTAATTGACGTTTGGTGCAAATTATCCCTAAAAGTATTTATGAAATGTAGTGCAAATATGTAAATAATAATTATCCGTCTTATATTAAAACAACAACCATACAAATCTGCATTTGTCTACTTTTAATCACAGTTTAGTAACGTCGGCGTACAGTAGTGGCAAAATGAATACATCGAATTACAACTCGTCGAATAAACCCACAACTCCTAAACTATCGCTAGCCTTGCTTTCACCAAACATCAACAAAGTAAGTTTACTTCACAATTTGAGGAATGTTCTTTAATACTATGATTTAAATTGAAGGTAAATCCACATCTTAGTATTGCCCCATCGACTCCGGTCATTCCAGTAGGTCCAAAGGACGCTCTCCATGAAGTAAAGATACAGTAAGTCTTGAGTGAAAACCTGATTGCATCATTCTACTAGTTCCAAATAACGTGGCCATAGTGTAAAACAAAAACAACTGGTGTCTGGAGCAGTCTTATCCTTTAAACATTTTTTTGCATAACTAATAACAATTGTTTTCAGAAATGTCGTTGCTACTGTATCAGTTGCGTGTGAACTCAATCTTCAGGATATTAATTTCAGGACGAGAAATTCGGAATACACTCCTTCCAGATTTCATGGTGTTGTGATGCGAATGAGAGAACCACGATGTACAGCGTTAATTTTTCGAACAGGAAAAATTATTTGCACCGGTGCCCGCAATGAAGCTCAGGCACATTTAGGAGCTCGGAAATTCGCTCGAATACTTCAAAAACTGGGATACATGGTAAAATTTACTGATTTCAAGTTGCAAAATATCGTGGCGACAGTAGACCTACGGTTTCCTATCCGTCTGGAAAATTTAAATCAGGTTCACGGTCAATTTAGCTCTTACGAACCAGAATTGTTTCCCGGATTAATATACAGAATGGTGAAGCCACGCATGGTCTTGTTAATATTCGTAAATGGCAAAATTGTGTTCACAGGCGCAAAAGCAAAAAAGGAAATCATGGAGTGTCTAGAGATAATCTATCCAATTTTACAGAGTTTCCGAAAGAACTGATTATACTATATACTTATTATAAAAGTCAACTATTTATATGAACCAGTACCTTGTCTTTTATTATTTATACCTGAATTGTTGAAAGTACGAAAATCTATAATACTGGATTTACCTGAAGGATCTACCGTTCTTTGTTTAGCTTAGTTTTATTTATGGATTTGTAGGAAGATCTGTGAACTATGCAACACAATGTTAATCTTATTCATTGCATAATTAAGGCATCTTGTCACTATAGGTGTAATACCCTGTAGGATAATAGTCACCCCAATTCTTCAAATCGTATACGACCCTCAAATTAGTTATTACAAAATCTTACTTTACGAGCAAACTCGTATGTACACAAACACTATAAAAATAAGGATTACCAACCTCCGGATCGGAGAAGAACTTAAAAAAGAAGAAGTAAGTTTTGAAGCGAATTTCTAAATTAACCGAATCGCAGGTATTTAAATGATTGGCAATTAAATCGCTGGTGTTGGGTGAAGTTGCAACGTGTAACAAGTTTATTGAGTTCGATGGGAAAAAGTAAAAGATGATAAATTGATTGCTAAACAATTTCATAAATATTTCATTGAAAGTATACAACAAATAAATGCGATATTCATATATATGTATATAGGGAAATAATTTTTAAATTTAAATCTTAAGATTCTATAGATGAAATATTGAAAATAATAGAAATGCTTCCAAGCAACAGTGACTATAATTTTATGAATAAAAAAATAATAATAATGGGGACATTATTAATTATATAATATTCACATGGAAAATTTCTGTGATAGTTCCTGTTCAAAAAGTTGCAAATAAAAATGAGCATTTGCAACCAGCAAACAAGATTTTGGAAAAAGTAGTACTTATCCAACTCGAAAAATACATCGACGAAAATAATATACTCCTGGAAGAACAATCGGGATTCAGATGTAAACATTCATGCGAATCAGTCTTAATTTCGTTATCGCAAACTGGAAGGAATAAAACAACAACAAATGTGTTCCTTGACTTAAAAAGAGCGTTTGAAATTGTAAACAGGGTAATATAATTATTTACTGTGGCGCTACAGTTCGGGTGAACCTGCGGCTCAACCAACAAGCCTCTCCAGTTAGCCCGGTCCTTAGCTAACTGCCTCCAGTTGCGCAGTCTAAGTCGGTTGAGGTCCCCTTCTCCTTGTGCGCCCCACCTATGGCGAGATCTTCCTCTACTGCGTTATACCTCCGGGTTTGATTCGTAGACTACGCTCTACATGCCCTAGCCATCTGAAACGACTGATGCGCAGTTTTTTGACTAGGTCGATGTTGCTGTATGGGTCGTATAGTTCGACGTTGAATCTCCTCCTCAAAAGCCCGTCAACGCAAGCCACTTTCGATAAAGTCTATACTTCAGCGCCATAAAGGAGGATTGGGATGATCAAAGTGTTATATTACTTACTTACTTAGGTGGCGCTACAGTTCGGGGTGAACCTGGGCCTCAACTAACAAGCCTCTCCAGTTAGCTCGGTCCTTAGCTAACTGCCTCCAGTTGCGCACTCCAAGCTTGTTCAGGTCCCCTTCAACTTGTGCGCGCCACCTAAGGCGAGGTCTTCCTCTGCTGCGTTGTCCCTCCGGGTGTGATTCGAAGACTCTTCGGGCCGGAGCACTGGTGTCCATTCGCTCTACATGTCCTAGCCATCTCAAACGACTAATGCGCAGTTTTTTGACTAGGTCGATGTCGCTGTACAGCTCGTATAGTTCGTCGTTTAATCTTCTCCTCCAAAGCCCGTCAACGCAAACGGGACCGAATATTTTGCGAAGAATTTTTCTCTCGAAACGACCGAGGATATCTTCATCCGCTTTTGATAAAGTCCAAGCTTCAGCGCCATAAAGCAGGACTGGGATGATCAAGGTCTTATATAGAGTCTCCTTAGTTGTTCGGGATAGGGCCTTACTACTCAATTGCCTTCTCAGCCCAAAGAAACAGCGATTGGCAAGAGTTATTCTTCGTTTTATTTCTGCTGAGGTGTTATTTTCAGAATTGATAGCAGAGCCGAGGTAGACAAAGTCCCTTACTACCTCAAAGTTATAGCTGTCGATTGTGACGTTCTGTCCAATTCGTCGATGTTGCGTGTCCCTTTTGGTTGACAGCATATACTTGGTTTTGCCCTCGTTTACCGTTAAACCCATTTTGGCCGCTTCTGTTTCAATACTAGCGAACGCACCGGTGACAGCCCGCTGTGTTCTTCCAATAATGTCAATATCGTCGGCATACGCTAGTAGTTGCACAGACTTTTGAAAGATTGTGCCTCCGGTGTTGGCTTGTGAGTTTCGCACAATTCTTTCAAGAACGATGTTAAAAAAATCACATGACAGCGCATCACCTTGTCTAAAACCTTTTTTGACATCAAAGGTCTCGGTGAGATCGTTACCGACCTTGATGGAGCAGCGAGAATTCTCCATCGTCATTCTACACAATCTGACGAGTTTGGCAGGGATGCCAAAACTAGACATGGCTCTGTATAACTCGTCTCTATAAATGCTGTCATATGCGGCCTTGAAATCGATAAAAAGATGGTGGGTATCGATTTGGACTTCTTGGGTTTTTTCCAGGATCTGTCGAAGTGTGAAGATTTGATCGATTGTGGACTTTCCTGGTCTGAAACCACACTGATAGGGCCCAATCAGGTTGTTGAAAGTGTTATATAGAGTTTCCTTATTGGTTCAGGATACGACCTTACTTCTCAGCCCAAAGAAATAGCGATTGGCAACAGTACTTTTTCTTTCTGCTGAGGTATTCACCCCTATCATGGAACCCGACGGATCTGAGATTCACTCCACGCATTCGATTCACGTGAATCTCTCATATCTATCGTGGAACCCGACGGATACACTTTCTTACCGACGAGTAATGTTGATTAGGAAGTGCTCGTTTGACAGCTTCTTTGAAAGGAATTTGGGGTTAATGATGACTGTGATCATAATTTAAGAATTTAATTTTTGATGACGCGAAAAAGGAATAAATAAATAAATATTAATGAATAAATAGATAAGGCAAAATTACTTCTCTCTTCTCTTCATGAAAATTGAGTTTTTAAACTGATCATGTATTTACACCAATAAATCTTACTAGAACTACAAACAACAACGTATTATATTTTTTTGTACCACTCCGGATGTTGGGCACCTTGTCGTGGTTAATTAGAGGAACAGGAAGCACTGCCAGGTAGCTACCAGTACTCTGACAGAGCAGAATGTGAATCTAAAACTAAGACCCAACAACCCTTAACTCCAAGGTTGAAAGTCGCCACGCCGAGGGAGCTGAGTTGAAGTAGTGATACTACTGGAATACAGGGTTCAGGGGTAATTGAACCGCTAGTGGTAACTCCTCAGGGGCAGCTCAATCCTCTGTTGGAAGCTAGTTGAGCAGGATAGGTAATGGGGATCTCTGCCTATCTCCTATATCTCCCCGACTCGTGGGATCAAAATGTATCCATTTCTTAAAAAACAAAAAGATAACGAGTCATCAGAAGGCAAGGTAGAAGGCTCCGAAGAGGTCGTGAAAGTACCGGAAGGCGCGGGATCGACAGCGGAAGAGTTCGTGAAGACAGTGGAGTCCGGAGGGAAACCAAAGGACTTAGCTGGACAATCGTCGACGCCGATGAACAATGCGGTGCTGCAAGGCGCCAAGAGGTTAATTGACGTCGTGGAAGCCGAACCCAAAGATACCGGTGCAGACCCTGATTGCGAAAGCAGCTAGAGCAAAAGATAAAAAGGGCGAGAAGGAGACAGAAATTGTCAATGGCAAAATCAGTCTGGGGTAATAGCGACACATCGGTCAATGATTTGACTGATAGGATCGCTAGTCTAACATCAGCCGAAACCACCCCAGAAGAGGCAAGACCAAGGAAACGGTTCAGAAATGATACCGAGACCTTGGGTTCCGCTAAAGCCGGGGTGATGGAGGCGGAGAGCGGAAAAGGAGATGGACAGCCTGTTTCCGGGAATGTTAATCAGCAAACCAGGAAACAGAAGGTCAGTCAACCCAAACCGCAAACATCCTCGAAAGCGGAGCGACCTGGCCCGAGCAAGGTGAAGAGAGCAACGCCACTAAGGGGAAGGAAACCTTACGCTAGAAGCGAGCATGCTAAAGTCGACAAGGGTAAAACCTATAGTCAGGCGGCGGGAAGCGACCTTCTAATGGGTATTACCGACATGGGAAGGGAGGGGGGACTAGATGCTGCTCACTTGAGTATCTTTAGAGGTGTTCTTTTAGCGGCACTTGACTCTCTGCCTGTCAATGCCGGGGACATAGGAGTAAGGGAAGTTACCTTGGAGCAAGGATTCATCGCAGTAAAATGCGTTAATCAAAGATCCAAGGCGTGGTTTTGTGAAGCCGTAGGGAAGATGACCACCATTTCTGAGGGAATCAACCTGAAAGTGGATCGACTCTACATCCTCAAAGATGTGGAGAGGCTGATCATCTTTGTCCCGGGGGAAACCACGAGCAAAGAGATCACCCTGGCCAGGCTGTGTCGCCAGAATGAATGTGTGATAGACACTTTCAATTGGAAGGTTAGTCTAACAGAAAGGTACGGCGATGCAGCTACAGGCGGTACCAAATTGACGATCTGGTGTCCAAGGGAGGAAGCGAGACAGGTAAGGCAAGCAGGGGGGAAACTCAACTGCGGGCTGGAAGTCGCTCTCGTGAAATTCTAAGGTTCAACAGAAAAGACTCAGCTTGGGAAGCCACCCGGTAGGGCGACGAAGTGATGGACCTCATGGATATGAGGTCAACACTAGCCGGGCGGGAGGAGGGCCTGTACCGGGAAAAGCTTAGGGTAACTCAATTGAACCTTCACCACAGCAAAGCTGCATCAGCAATGCTGACCAGATGTTTTATGAAGGAATCAATTGATATTGCCTTGTTGCAGGAGCCTTGGATCTTCAAAGGAAGGATTAGAGGTCTACTTGAAAGTATTGCCACTTTACACTATGTGCGATCTGGTGAAAGAGCTAGATCTTGTATACTGGTGAGGCACGGAGTCAAAGCGCTTATGCTGCCGCAACTTTGTGTCCCAGACCTTGTCGCTGTGCGAGTAGGAGCAGGTGCGGGCAGCTTTGTCATAGCATCGGCATACCTGCCATATGACTCCCCAGAGCCTCCTCCAACAAAAGAGGTCGAGTATCTGATAAATGTCTGCAGGGGTAAGAGCGAAGATCTAGTGATTGGTTGCGATGCTAATGCACACAGTACAGTGTGGGGAAGCACCAACGATAACTACAGAGGAGAAGCTTTATTCGAATTTGTAGTGTGCAAAGAGCTAACTATGTGGATGCGAAACGAAGGGAAGTGATTGATGTGACTCTGTGTATAGAGTGCTTGATAGAATATCAGATTGAAAGGTAATGGATCAGACACTGATGTCGGACCACAGAGCTATCTCATTTGATGTTCGATACGGATCTAAAAAAAAAAAAAAATTGGAAATATGTCAGGATTCCCAGGAACACGGACAAAGTAAAATACCAGGAACTGTTACGGGATAAACTGAATGGGAGGGTACCCAAAATACCGAAAACCACTTGGGATGTAGAGTCGCAGCTGAAGTACTTACAATCAGCTGTTGAAAATGCTTACCAAGAGGCGTGTACACCTCCGGATGGTATTTTCACAGCTTTAATGCAATGGGGTGCAGACCTCATAGTACCAAGGCTTAGGGGTACATACGTCACATGCCTAGCAATAGGCTATATACCGGTAGCATGGAGGGAAACAAATGTGGTGTTTCTTCCAAAACCGGGAAAAAAGGACTACACCGAAGCAAAGAACTTCAGACCGGTCAGCCTAACATCATTTCTGTTAAAAACAATTGAAAGAATTGTGGTGGACCATATGGAGAGCACGGCACTGAAAGCGTGTCCTTTGAGTAGTAGGCAACATGCATACAGAGCGGGCAGGTCTACGGAAACAGCGCTACACCAGGTGGTACGCGTTGCGGAAGAGGAGATGACTACCGGAGGCATCGCAATGACCATAATAATGGACATTGAAAGTGCCTTCGATAAAATATGATTCGAAAGTCTGAGAATAGCCTTAGAAGAACGCAGGGTTAACCCATTGGTGGTGAGATGGGTGGACAATATGCTGTAAAATAGGGCGATAAATATTCAGACGGGAACTTCAAGACTTAGAGGAAGGGTCAGCAGAGGTTGCCCGCAGGGAGGTGTTTTATCACCTACTCTTTGGAATATAACTGCGGACTCTCTCCTGAGAAGACTTGAAGAGACTGGCATCCACACTGTGGGATATGCCGATGATATAGCAATAATGGCAAGAGGTAAATTCATGAACATCACAGCAGATACCTTGAGAAATGCTCTCAGAGTGGTGGAGCGGTGGTGTCAGGAACAAGGACTCTCCATTAATGCGGCAAAGACAGATCTGATAATCTTCACAAGGAAGAGGAGAGATCTGGAATTTCAGCCATTGACACTTTTCGGATCGGAGCTGCAGGTGACCAGGAAGGTTAAGTATCTGAGTGTATACCTAGATGCTGGACTAACTTGGAACTTCCATGTGGAAGAGAAGATTAGAAAGGCGAAAAGGGTGCTTCATCAGTGCAAACAAGTATGTGGACTAAGGTGGGGAATCTCGCCGAGGTCAGCATACTGGATGTACACGATGATAGTTAGACCGATTATCACATATGCGTCAGTTATATGGTGGCAGAAAGCCAACCAGAAAACTGTAAAGAAGCAATTAGATAGGGTCCAACGACTGGCATGTTTAGTGCTCATCTCGAAATGAGATGACGCTGCTCTAGGTGAGAGGGCACGTAGGGACTGAGGGGAATGAAAAGGCGGACTCTCTGGCAAAGCAGAGGTCAACCTCGGAGCTCCGGTTCCGGTTCCGGCCCGGAACCATTCGCTGCACTTGGCAGAGGGATGGTAGAACACCTGATTAGCAACTGGGCGGCGGCGGAACACCAGAGAAGGTGGTCAACCGTAGAAGGTTGCAGACAGGCGAAAATGGCTATTAAAATGCCGGGTGACACCACTCACAGAGAGGTTCTAAGCTTAGAGCGAAGAACACTGAAATGGGTGGTAGCGTTATCTACAGGTCATTTGAATTTCAGCTATCACCTAAAGACACCTGGAGGACGACACCTGTGAACTATGCCTGGAGGAAGTCGGGACGGCAGCACATATATTGTGTCAATGTCCAGCGTTAGCTAGCAGAAGAAGGGAGATCCTGGGAGCCACTGGGTAGAAACCCAGAGGGTGAACCAGATTTCTGTTAAACAGATGCTAGCGTTGACACGAGGAATCAAAGCCAGAGAGGAACTGTGGAGAAATCCAGAGGGATTCTCCGGCTAAGATGGATCGTGGAAGAGAGACGAAAAGGGACCCAATACAGTGGTCTGGTTTGTAATCTCTCGAACAATATATATATATATATTTTTTTGTAGATTATCCCTATATTCTGGACTTTCCTTCGTCGGTTTGTTAAATTATCCTTTGTTATTTTGGAGTATTCCTTCAGAAAACTACAACACAACAACCAAATTCGCAATGAAATAGTTGCGGATGTCAAATGTATGAGGAGATTCGATCCGTGCGTTTTCCACGATACAGTGAATCTCATTCACATTGCCGACATGTGAATCGTTCACTTCAGCGGATTGCACGATGCAAATTTTTCACATTTTAGTAAATCATTCCCCCCGACGAGTTCCACGATAGGGGTGATTGTTTTCAGAATTGATACCAGAGCCAAGGTAAATAAAATCCGTTACTACCTCAAAATTATAGCTATCTATTGTGACGTTCTGTCCAATTCGTCGATATTGTTTGTCCCTTCTCGTTGACAGCATATACTTGTTTTGGCACTCGTTTACCGCTAAATGCATTTTGGCAGCTTTCGTTTCCGGTGACAGTCCGCTAAGTTTTACTAATAATGTCAATATCGGCGTACGCTAGTAGTTGCACAGACTTTTGAAAGATTGTGCCTCCGGTGGATATTGCCATTCCCACATCGTTTTGGTCCGGTGGACGAAAGTTTTGGCTATCATCATCTAGATTGAATGGCTCATTCTGCCTGACAGCGGGATGTTGGTCTTCGTCGCTGTTATACAGTCTGTAGAAGAAGTTTTTCCATATTCACAGCACCGACTGTGACTCTACTACGAGGTTACCTTCTTCATCTCTATGGGTCTTGTTGGCACGACACGTTCTTTCTTGTTGGTGAAACTTCCGTACATTATTCCTGGAGTATAGTCTCTCAATATTTTCGATCGCGCGCTTCTCGTGCTCTTTTTTCTTCTTTTGGAGAAGCCGATGTTCTTCCCGACTATTCTGCTCGTAGAGCTCACGAGCAGCCCTCGCCCTTTTGTGCAGCTCTGCTTTGTATGCCTCTTGTTTAGCTATATGTGCTTGCCGGCACTCTTCGTTAAACCAGGGGTTTCTTGGTGGTGGTCGGGTGAAACCCAGCACATTAGTAGCGGTACTTCTGATTCGTTGAGAGATTTCGCGATACGTGTTCAGCGAAGAATCTGGCTTGTGACTGTAGCTTTTCGACGTAAAATCTTCTCACAGTAGTTCTTCTTGGTTGTCGTGTTTGGAATATCCGTATTCGCAACAAGGTAGTGATCCGTCAAGTAATGTAAAAATAGAGACAAATATAAGACAATTTAAAAATGCTGCATTAATATTTGCAAAAATGAATTGTGCATAAGATTACTATTTAAAAGAATTATGGCAATAAATAAAGAAAACGCCTGATAAATAAAACTACAATCGCAGTATTAGGCGCATCCCAGTTTAAAGAAGTTCTGTGCATAGTAACCTGACGTGTACGTACGGAAATTAATACGTAATTATTTAGAATGGAGTCTTGTAGTCCGCTGTCTTGCGGCTGTTAAACTTAAAACCAACTGTTGGTGTCAATGTATAGGTTTGTCTCATATCGTTCGCAAATTTTTTTTCTTTTGCGGAATCTGCGCATTGTCTTCTAATTTTGGTATCCACTATCAAACCAACATATTTTTAATTCATTAGCAAACGCACCTGTGGTATGTTCAAATATCTCAGGAAAATAAATCCATACATGCATATTTCCAATCCTGTGGTGAATTCACACAGACACGAGCTATGAAACAAATTAAAACTGTCGTATCCGGGGTAGGGGATTGCAAGTCAAACATCTTGTTTTCATATTTCTTTATAGGTACTTGTGAGTCATGATAATCATTATCAATTGTTTTATGAAATAATTTTCTAAAGTGCAATTTAAACAAGAGAAATATTTAATATCTATTAAGTATCTATTTAGTATCTATTACACATATATAATATCTATCATGGAAGAACTTTTAAATGATACAGTAGCAACAGCTGATTTAGAGGTAAAAAAAAAATATTTTCTTTGCAAATTTTATAATGTTGTGAAATAAACATGTATTTGTGCAGAAATTTGAAAAGGAATATGGGCAGGCCAAAGAAGCAACAGTTGAGACCACATTTCAGTATGCATTTTGTTTAGTTCGCAGTCCGTACACTAATGATATCCGGAAGGTACGTACATGCATAATTTTTCTCATATCATTAACAGTTTACAATTTTATACAAATTCAAGGGTATAAATATGCTAGAGGAGCTTACTGTGACCGATCCGGATAATAAAAGGGATTACATTTACTACTTGGCTTTGGGAAACACACGCATGAAACAATATGACGAAGCCATGAAGTATTGTAAAGCTTTCTTGGATATAGAACCAACTAATGAACAAGTACGTTCTCTACTGGTAAGTGAGAATTCCAATTGATTTTCAAGTTCAATAATCATAGTTTTTATTTAACAGAACTATATAAACAAAAAGAAAAACGAAGACTTAGTAACTGGAGTTGCGGTGGTAGGTGGATCAGTCGCTGTCTTAACTGGAATAGGTGCAATGGCATGCTATCTCTTTTTGAAGAAGTAGAGTTTTTCTTTGTACGATCTTGTTAATGGATATTGTTTAAACTACTGACATTCTTTTATTTTTAGTAAGAAAAAACCGCAAAACGAATGAAGACTGCACACTATATAAATGCACGGTAGATTGGTTGAAGTATTATGTGTATATTGGTGTAAATATGGCTCCCTGTTCCATCAAGCATGGATTTGTCTGTAAATAATTTTATTTTAGGAAATTATATTTAAGCATTATTTACAGATATTAAATTCTATTGTTCTATGTGTTGCACACTGATCTTGTAAATACTTTATCTCGAATGGAAATTAAAAACGCCTAACACCAGGCAATTGACTAGTCTTCGTCATTTAGACACACCAAAGAAAAGGGAAAATAAAAAAACTAATTCTTTCCCTGTACTTCAGTAATCTAAGTCTACATTTCGGGGAAATATAACTAGGCCACGTCAGCTGCAAGTATATGAAGACATGTGTACGTACATATATTAGCAATATAGGGTTCTATCCCAGATGCAGCACTTCCCGCTGTGTAAATCAGCAACCATACCTTAATGCAAACTCAAAATAATGACGCAACGCATTACCTCCCGAAATGCATTTTGGACGAATACACTACGCAAACAAAAGCAGCCAGCGCGTCATCAAGTAGCACGATGCAAATTATATTTGTTATTGCCACTTTTTTTGGATTATCTTTAAAACATAGTTCGTGAATATTCGGTTGCACCAACGCAAGAAAATGATTAATTATTTCAGTTGTAATTAATTTAAAACAAATTGTTTCAAATTAACAAAAAATAAATTGTGCGTATCGCATAACACTCGAACAGAATGTGCATCGCATAGTGAGACCATCGTGTGTTTGCATCAACAATGGTGCAGGTGCAGTCACAATGCGCATTTGGTTTGAATTTTGGAAAACAGCCATACTCTGCTCTAGCCTGTTCTGTGTGCTATCATCCTGTGCGACACTCCGGTTAAAGTACATATAAACAAGCGACTTGCCTCACATCCGCAAAGCTTGGCAGCTAAAGTTCGCCTCTATTCCTTATCAAACCAGACTTTGAAAGTTGTACAAAACTGTTAACTAGTGTAAACAAATAAATAAGAGGCTGCGCAGTTTCTACCTTGTATAGCAGTGACAGTGATACCTGTTTCTACTAATTTTTCGGTTGCATATCACAATCCAAAGAGTGCCCTACTGAAAGCTCTTGCCTCTTTATTCATAAAAAAAGAAAGCACTCTTTTCCGACGACACCTGTTACATTGTTAAAATGCAAAGGAAACTTGTAAATTGTTTGTTGTTGCTACTGAATTTGTACACAATTCATAAATGACATTTTTGTTCTCCTGTATATGTATAAGTATATATGAATATGTATGTTGACAATAACACCTCGGCAGAAATAAAACGAAGAATAACTCTTGCCAATCGCCGTTTCTTTGGGCTGAGAAGGCAATTGAGTAGTAAGGCCCTATCTTGAACATCTAAGGAGACTCTATATAAGACCTTGATCATCGCATCCTCCTTTACGGCGCTGAAGCATGGACTTTATCGAAAGTGGATGAAGATATCCTTGGCCGTTTCGAGAGAAAAATCTTTCGTAAAATATTCTTTCCCGTTTGCGTCGACGGGTTTTGGAGAAGAAGATTCCACGACAAACTATACGAGCTGTACAACGACATCGATTTAGTCAAAAAAAAATGGGCATCAGTCGTTTAAGATGGCTAGGACATGTAGAGCGAATGGACACCAGCGCTCCGGCCCGCAGTCTTCGAATCAAACCCGGAGGGACAACGCAGTAGAGAAAGACCTCGCCTTAGGTGGCGCACACAATTTGAAGGGACGTGAACAAACTTGGAGTGCGCAACTGGAGACAGTTAGCTACGGAGAGGCTTGTTAGTTGAGGCCCAGGTTCAACCCGAACTGTAGCGCCACCTAAGTAAGTAAGTATATATATGTAGATACATATTCATGTACATACACAAATAAAATTTAATTCGTTTAACTTTTATTTATACAACATACAATCAGAATGCGCCTACAAATCTAATCAAAATAATCCTCTATATCGATGTCAGGATTCAGAATATCATCACCAAAAGGTGTTAAATCAATTTGATTCAATATTAAGTTCTCTGCTGTTTCTTCTAGTCCAGTGTCTCCAATCAAGATAGCTCCTTGCAATTTACCCCTTTGTAAGACAAATTTTATGTACTCCTTGCCCGGTGTCATTCTTAGCAGCATCTCATAGTCTTGCCCTAATCCCTGTCCATTATACTTGCCCAAAAGAACAATTTGATATCCGAACAATGTTGTCACATGACCAAATAGTTCAAAACAAAAATCCTGATACACTTCGTCGCCGCAGAATTTTGCAGCCATACTCCGTGCAGCCATGCCGCCCATTTGTCTCGCCTGTGTCCAAAGACGCATCTGGAACCAATGTACAGCTAGGTCCCAACCAGCATGGCATACATCACCAGCAGCAAAAATGTCAGAGATACTGGTTTCCATCATTTCGTTAACTGTGATGCCACTTTCTGGACCAACGGCAAATGTACAATCGCATTCAAAATCGAGGCGTGGATCGACTCCAGTAGCTGAGACTAGAAAATCGGCAGTGATAACCTCATTATTCGTTAAAGTGACAACAAGTGGATATTCGCCTAAAGGTGTTTCCTCGATGAACTTTACCTCTGTTTTGGGGTGAATCTTAACGGGTTCTTTGAGGTCTTTTTGGCTGCCAATGACATTAATTTTTCTATGCCAATCAGGCCCAAGGGCAGCACCTTTTTTGCTTCCCTGCATGTTGGTGTTCTCTTCTTCGGAGTATCGCATCCGTTTCACAATACTAGACTTCATAGCTTCGCCGACTTGTTCACGGCTCATCTGGAAGAAATGTGCCGCTCCTGGATCGACAAAAGTTGAAGATATGTGTGTATCCTTGATGACCCAATGGATTTCAATATTTTTTACTTCATATGCGATTTCAGAAGCAATTCCACCATTTCCGACCAACACCAAACGTCGCGACGACTTAAGACGATTCTGGAAATCTAAGACTGAATCGGTATCTCTAATGCCAATGACGTTTTTGCTGACAGTGTCAATGAGCTTTGGGCGGGCTCCGGTACATAAGCAAAGAAATTTATAAGAAATTGTACGGCCAGCGTGGGTAATGATGCATTTTTGCTTGGAGTTAATAAATTTTAGCTGATCTACTATTACGAAAATTTTATCTTTCATGGAACTACAAGCATCTCGTTCTTCCACATCAAATTTCAAAATATGCTTAGCAAGAGGTACCAAATTTGTAACAGCTTTAATAAGTGACGTTTCTGTAAGGAGTATAATCTTCTCTGATGGACAAAGAAATGATATTGTTTCGGCGCATGATACTCCAGCAATTCCTCCACCGACAACTACAAATGTCGCTGCTTCTGATTGTTTGCTGTTTGATGTCATCTTAATTAGGTTTATTTTGCAATTAAAATAAGTTAAGCGTTCTTTCCCTTATTTAGATGCGAATAATATTCAGAGTAATCAAATTGTCTGAAAGGCACATCAAAGGTTAGAAGACCGTAATCCATAGCCCTCTCAACGGCTACGAGTAATTCAAAATGCCTTCTTTGGCAGAGTCCTGTTTTGGAGTAGCTTAAAACATCACCAGTCTGTTGTGAGATAAATTGTTTGAGTAGATCGACGTTTCTGTGATCGAGCACCAAATATTCGTCACGACAAATTGGACATGGATTACCACAGGAGATCTTTCCTTGACGGATGCAGGTTTTGCGTGTTTTTCGTGGAGCATACAGTCCCTTATGGTTGCGACTGTAAGAAATAAAATTGATTGATAGGGTTTATAAAAAAGTCATTCAAGTTTTAGGTAGTCTGCTAATACAAGGAAGAAAAACACAAAATATACATAAAATACAGGAAAAAATGTTAAAGAAGCAAACACATGAGAAGGCGCATGCA
Source organism: Xylota sylvarum (assembly GCA_905220385.1). NCBI lineage: Eukaryota > Metazoa > Arthropoda > Insecta > Diptera > Syrphidae > Xylota > Xylota sylvarum. The sequence continues at coordinate 33,926,192 of LR999960.1, forward strand.
ATACTTATAAGTCTACAGAGTCAATAGGTAAGACTTCTATTCAAATCCATGGAGAGGCAATAAAGGAGACTGCGAAAAATGACGTTTGTCGGTTGGCCAAATAGGATTAGCAAACTAATGTTTGAAACAAACGCAATTTAGGTTCGAAAGGCATACATATTTGCTTTGTCGCTCATGCACGTGATTGCTAAATAATTTCACTAAACCCCAGACGGACACATGCAATTCAAGAGTCTTGGAAATAAAAAAGTCCAGAAAACCAATCAAAATTGAACAACTGCGAGTTATTACAAATCTTTGGCGCAACAGGTCCATGGGACCTAGGGCCTAGCTTCTCACAACCACTCGGGCTGTGCGTGTTATATTCTTCATACGAATGGAAGGGGCCTACTGTTTAATGCCGGATTCGAACGGCAGTTTTTTTGTTTTCAGAAGCTTTTTTATAATAGTTTTACTCTCGGATGTTTGTCAGACACTCGCGAAAGGTGGGGCCGTGAAAGAAATTTTAGGTGTTGTTTTTGGGGATTGAACCTCGAACCCCTCGCTCCGTAGTAAAACGCACTAACCACTTTAGCCACGGCGCTCACACTGCGAGTTATTTCTTACCGATATTGTTCCCAAACTAAGTAATTCCCATAGGTTTCTTGATAAGCAGCACTCTTCAAATATCTGATGCTAGTTTCAACCGGTATCACTTTAGTACGATCCAAGTTCTGTTTCCTAATTTCTTCTGCAGTCAGTTCAATGTTTTCTATCTTTTTATCAGACGTTTCTTCTGCGGGTTTTTCATTGGCGGTACATTGACGCAATGTCACTGAAAATTGCCGTGTAAAACTCGTTGAGGGTGATTTTCTTTGCGTTGTGATTAATATTTGTGAAATGCTGTTTGATAATTTTCTTGAAATTGACAACATTGTGTAATTTAATTCTTTTTCTTTCGTCTTAACTTGAATGAATTAGGTTAGAAACAGATGGAAGATTGTCAAAATTCAGAGTTGTTCTACATATCGGTAAGGTAGGTTAGGGTAATTCACAATGAGCTTAAGCGCTATATTTAGAATTAAATAAATAAATCTGTAAAAAAAATACCAAATTAATAAACTCATATTGATTTTGAAACCCCTTATAAAAAATAAATGTGAAAAAAAGTTCATTCTAAAAATGGTATTTGCAATCTCTTAACTGAAGATTTATCGCAGTGGATTTTTTGAATAAAAAGCGAATAAGAAATCACAGCGTAACTTATTTGTTGGTTAGGTTTCATTCTACAAAATATTAGAAGATAGTTTAGTTTATATTTAAAAGCCATTTACCCATATACATATGTAAATACATTTTACAAATAATGTTTTATTTAGATATGTACATATCGCACAAACATATACTCCTAAAGTGACACAACTCAAAAACTTAAGTTTTTCAGAAAAGTCGAAAAGCTGGCAATTTAACTACAAACTGAGCAATGTTGACAACAGAAAATAAATAGATTATGATAGTCATCTGCAGGACGAATAATGAAACTAAATTAATAAATATGTGGGGTGGAAGTTTACAGTTTTGTTGCTGATAACTCAAATATTGCGTTTTTGATTTGTGTCACTTTTGAAATACATGCGTGATATATTATGAAACAAATTTACGTTTGTACTATGAGCCCTGACTACAGAGTGTAAACGCGCAAAGTAGCATATTGCCGATAATACAGTTTAAATAATGACACCGATGCACGTGCTTGTCAAAATTATAGTTTGTTTTCAAAATAACCTCGTGGACCTTTTTATTCGCCGCTTAGGTTCGCATTTAACGTAAAAAAAATATTTTTAAAAGAAATAGTATTTTTTTTTGTTCTTGGACGTAAAAGAATTTTAAAAGCCAAAACTATGTCATTCGGCGGACGTGGAGGTGGAGGCGGTTTCCGTGGACGAGGTAAAATAAAAAATACGTTCCCACTTTTTTTTTTATTAATATGAATACTTTCTTTTTATAGGCGGCGGCGGTGGTGGCGGGTTTCGTGGAGGCCGTGGAGGACGTGGCGGAGGTAGTGGTGGCTTTCGAGGAAACTTTGATACCGGCCCACCAGAACGTGTAGTCGCGCTGGGACACTTCAGTTACCCATGCCAAGACGATTTAGTGTGTAAAGTAGAAATTGAAGACGTGCCCTATTTCAATGCACCAATCTATCTTGAGAACAAAGAGCAGATAGGTAAAATTGACGAAATCTTCGGTACCGTACGAGACTACTCCGTTTCAGTGAAACTGTCGGACAACATGAAGGCCAGCAGTTTTAAAAAGCATGAGCAACTTTTTATTGATCCTCAAAAATTGCTGCCAATCGCGAGGTTCCTGCCTAAAGCTCCGCAAGCAAAAGGACCCAAAAGAAAGGGTCCAGCTGGTGGAGTTGGAGGTGGTAGAGGCGGTGGTCGTGGAGGATTTGGTAGAGGTGGTGGCGGAGGGGGAGGCGGTGGTCGAGGCTTTGGACGAGGAGGCGGTGGACGTGGTGGTGGTGGTGGTGGTCGCGGAGGAGGTGGTGGATTCGGTCGTGGTGGTGGAGGTGGCGGCGGTGGAGGCTTCAATCGCAGTGGAGGTGGTGGTGGCGGCGGAGGTAGAGGCCGTGGAGGAGGTGGTGGACGTGGACGGTGGTAGAATTATGAATCCCACAGTGAAAAACCTTTAAAACATTAAGATATGTAATAAATACAAATACATATAAGAAAGTATGTAAATACTATTTTTTTTGTAAACAAATTAGTAATTTTTTATTTAAAATTTAAATAAAGAAATCTAAAAACGTATGTTCATGAGTTTATTTTTTTATGTTCTTGTGTTTGCATGAAACAAGGCTCCAAGCTAAGCGAAATTGCTATAAAGATGGTTTCAGGGGAAAGAAATATAAACAAAATAATAAAGGTATCACAAGGTACTAAAAGTAAAGAACACTACAATGCTAAGAGAGATGAAGTTACAGGACAGGGTAACTTAAATAACGACAAAGAAAGGTCATCTTAATTATTGTATCAAAATTCTGCATAACCTTGGCGAGTTTTAGGCTATCATACTCTAAAAAATACATATTTAGATCCATACTGAATCAATTTTCTTACAAAAATGTAATGCATTGAAAGTTTGTGAAAAGTTACTCCTTTCCTTAGAGATTCTTAACTTTGTTCAAAATCAACCACACACATGAACACACCCAATAGCCATCACTGGTTAATCGATGATGCGTCAGTACCTGACGACGCAAACAGAATAAAAAAAAATAACAAGTGATACGCCAGTAGATAAGTTTCGCGATTACTTTTAGTTTTGTATGAACTAATATCAATTAATTTCAAAAAGATGACTGCAAAGTGGGGTAGCTTAACTACATTTAAGTTTGTTGAAGAATACAGACAACAAAGATGCCTTTGGGATCCACAAGACAAGGATTATAAAAGTAAAGATGCTCGTGATGCAGCACTGTCAGATATTGTGCGAAATATGAATATCGAGGGATTTGACATATTAGCGGCACGAAAGAAAGTTCGTACAGTTCGTAGTACATATTGGAATGAAAAAGCGAAAATTCTTCGAAGCATGGCATCGGCAAGATTTACAGAATCAACTTATAAACCAAAATTACTTTGGTATACACTCGCCGATGAGTTTCTGAAAGTGACAGTGACGGCCAGAGAAAGTTTAAACCATTCGAATGTGGTAAGCTCTTAAGCTTTATTTTGTCTCGTTGAGGACGAAAATACTTGTGTTCATTGTTTTATAGGAAAATGATGACTATGATGATACCGTCATGTTTATAAAAGAGGAATGCAACACAGATGAAACAAATGACGAACCTGACATAATAAATAAGCCAACAGATAAAGCATTGTCTAAAGTTACTAAAGATAAAATTTATAAGCCTAAAGTATCAAATGAGGCTGATGCACGTACTGAAGAAGCTAGTCAGTCGGATAAAAACGTGATCCCAACAAAGGACCATAAATATGACGATAACTTCGTAGATGGACGTGCAAGATCGAATGAATGCAATCCCTGCACCATGAGCGACATTTTTAGGCAAAACATCACTATTGGGAGTGAAGAAAATGAATACGATTTGTTTGGCAGAAGTGTTGCATGTCACTTAAAGAAATTATCAGAAAAAGATGCCCTAGAACTAGAAATGGAAATTTTGAATCTTATTCTAACACGAAGACTAAAATCCCACTCACAAAGTCTGTCAAATAAGTTGAAATAGTTTGTCTGGTCATTGGATTACAGTTCCATGGTGTAAGTTTTATATGTCAGGGCTTAATATACCTACAACTGTTTGAGTGTTACAATAAATACGGTTTTAAAGAAATAATGTCTTAATTTATTTGGCTGTTATCAAAATCATATTCGCAAGAATACAGTAGATTACATGACGTAAGTTCGATGTTACTACTATCTGTACAAGGCAAGAGAACGAAAACAATCCCCATATATTTTCTACATTCCCTCAGTTCCCGGAATGATATCCAATTACTTAGTTAATCAATTTTTTTTATTTAAATACAATCTACTTTTTAATAACCGATGAAAACATAAAACAATTTAAACATAATATTAAAGTCCCTCCTAATGTATTCGCTTTTTTTACTTGATTTTGGCTTCATTTCCTGAAAAAGAAAAAGTGAATTAAGAGAAAAATAACTTCCCGAATTAAGCAGCTAAAACTTACCAACATATTTAATTTCATCGAAAGCTTTTCGTGCTTTCTTCAGTTCTTCGTTCATTGTGAGAAGATCCTTTACACGAGCGTATTTGCGTGGATCTTTCCGAACCAGAAATATGATGTCTTCAACCTGTACACGACCCGTCCGGCCGATTTCCATTGCTCTATGCGTTGTTTCAGTGATAAATTCAATAACCAAGTCCTCTAATAGATCCACACTTTCAGTGTAGGGGTTTTTATCATCTCCAAACCCGTACATCATACATCTTAATTCTTTGCTAAACAATCGCTTGCGTCCCGCTGATGTGGTTACAAATTGCTCCTCGCCCAATTCATCTTCGTCAAACTAAGTGTGTTAAACTATTATAAGAGGTATTGATTTATTTGTTTTTTGCTTACATCTGCATTTTCAAAGTTTTCATCGGGTCCTGGAGCGCTAGCCATGACTGTTTTCTTCTTTCTTATATATTTTGCTTTGTTTACTGATAAACTTGTCGGCTTGAGTCTTAACTATTTTTTTTTTTTTTTAAAACGAATTGACATATAATTGTCAGATAGAATACAGAGATGTGTGATACGTAACTCTGCCTGACGTTTATATACTGCGAATATATGCAGTGTTGAATTTGGGTTGAACCTGGACCGAAAAGCATATAAAAGCGGGTCGTGCTGAAACCGAGTCAACTTGACTACTATTTTCCACTATTTTTACGGAGTCGAGTAGAAAATATGCATAATGCTAAGTCCCCACTAAAATTAAATCCGAAATTTAGCGAAAAAGATTTAGATTTACGTAAATCTTAATATTAATTGTTTGATTTGTGTCGCATGAGGATTTAAATATGATTCATTATAAATCTTGGATTTAGATTATAGACATCAAATCGTTTGGTAAAGCCTCGCGATTTAGTGAAGATTTAAGTGGATTGAGCAAAATCATTGCTAAATCGCGGATTTAGTTTTGTTGGAGACATAGCATAACTACCTGAGTCGAGGAGTCGAAGTGACAGATCTTCACTTCCATGGGCCAGCGCACACTGGAGTGATCATTCCTGTATCATATCGAGTTTGTGGGACAGAGAGACGAAGTGTACAGTATGAAGTGGGGTGAAATTTCATTCCGGCATTGACGCGGTTCAACATCGGAATGAAACCAATACATACATAAGTTGGAAATTCCGTGGTGGGAAAAATATTACCAGACATACCACTACATTCACAATTGTTTCATGTATACAAAAATTTTACAGCGGAATGATTAGTCCAGTGTGCGCTTGAAACAAAGGTTATTCCGGTATGATACCGGAATGAGATCACTCCAGTGCATAAATTATCTATACGTTCATTTATTGTGTATGGTTCATTTATGGCGCTGGCCCATTGTAATGATTAAACCTCACTTTGAGTACTGCTCATCTATTCTTTTTCTATGTAGCGAGTACAAGTTAATAAATCTACAACGTATACAAAATAGAGCAATGAGCATAATTTTAAAATGTAATAGATATACCTCAATTGTTTTTATGTTAAATATGTTGAAATGGTTAAATGTCAAGCAAAGAATTCTTGTTAACGTTTTGTGTTTTGTATTCAAAATTAAATATGACTTTTTGCCCATGTACCTAAAAAAAACATATCAGATATGTTGATAAATCTGAACCATACCAATTGAGAAATGGAGGAGACTTTAGACTACCACCCTACCTAACTAATGCAACGCAAAATAGTATTATTTTCAAATGAAAGAAATTTTGTCACATTTAAAAGAAAAGCTATAAACTTTATCCGAAATAAGTATCTACTAACATAAATGTAAATTCGCTTATTAATTAAATTTAGAAAATGAAGTTGAATGTAATTTTGTAACATGAATTTAAATAGTGCGCTACCCGCTAAATAAATAAAATAAAAAAAAAAAAGATTGTTATTTGACTTTATCGTAAAGTTATACTCAGTTTAACACATAGTTTGTAACATAGAAAAATAATTGAGGTAGACCACATAAAGTATGTATATATGTATATCTGATCAGTATCAATACCAAAATCGATTGAACCATGTCCGTCCGTATGTCATTGCTTTTGGGGTTGCGTTGCGTTGAGAAAAGATATAGCACAAGTGTAATTATTTTTGAAATCTGTCCATTGCCATGCTCACTTTTTCATAACTTCACTAAATTACATGAAACCGAAAAATTTTGTTGAGACAAAAATACATCAGTTTTGACCACCACGCCCACTTTTTGGGAGCATATTCATAAAAAAACCGATTTTGATGAAATATTACATGTAACATCGTCAAACGTTCGAAGTTACTGTCGTAATTCAGTAACGCCCACTTTACAAGAGCAGCAAAAGAAGGACGATAGGGTATCATACGACCCGATATAGACGTATTGTAGTTTGCCTGCATTTTGTTTTCTTTTGTAAGAGGAAAAACCAGTTTATTTTGTTTGATTTCGGTTGATGTATGGATGCAGGTTATTTATTATATGTTTAAGTTTGTTTTCGTTTATTGCATTTTTCGCAGAGTTGGGCGTATCTGTCAGTTGAACAATTTTTCAATCCAAACTCGACTCAATCTTCGACCCATTGTGTCCAACTCCCCAGATAGAAATCTGAATTCAGTTTCGACTCTACCTTTCAATCCGGCTTATACATACATATATATTTATACGGGTTAATAGTATCAATCAGTATAGTACCTTACACCAAATAACAGTACTTTTGCATAAAGTTCGATTCCCAGAAAACAGTAAAGTTATTTCACGGCCCTATCGTGTGCGTCTGACAAACATTCGATAGTCATGAATTGTCATGAAAAAAGCTTTAAAAAAAATGTCCTTCGTGTAAAGAATATAACATGCATAGCATGATTAGTTGTGGGAAGTTAGACCATGCTGCCGCGTCCGATATTTGTAGTTTTCTTTTTTTTCTTCTCTTTACTTAAAGTCCTCTGTCTTTTTTTAAAAAGTTCTTCATTATGTAAGACTTTTATAGTAATAAATACAGTCATAGAGTGAAAATAAAGTTATTTAATAGAACAATCGGTTCAACTTTAAGATTTCATTCGAACAATATTGTACTAGAATTACCAGTACAGAAACATTAAGCACCCATTCCGGCAATGCATTACCGTATTATGTAACATATTAATTCTTCGAAAAATATAAACCAATTACTGTTGTGTGCTGTACCTGTAATGTAATGACAAATCTAATAAGATAATTATAGGTAGTACTTTCACCTGAGTCATTTGAAAAACCGATTTGTGGTGTAAACGTACTATGTATTGTTGATATTGCTGTGTCAATGTGTTTCTACCATTACACAAAAAATGGCAATCGAAGATAAATGTCAAAAGTAAAGTACTCGTGCGAATTGTTTGTTTTTGTCCGAAATTCAAATTAAATTACGATTATTTAAATTTTAACACTCGTATAGTGTATATTTCTTCTAACTCAAGGCAGTCATAACTTACCGGTAATTATTTGCAATGCCTTAGAACATTTAAAAAAGTGCTCTGAGATTTAATCAGAAGTTGGAATATTTTACAGATATTAAATATTTTGAGTTGTACATATACCCCTACTGTAATTTAAAACCTGGTTTATCTACCATTGTTAAAGTATGTACACAATCTGGCGGAGGCATTCGAGTTAAATTATACATAGTTATGTTCACCCTTTAGTAATACATATTAACCATCAGTATCTATTGAAGTTATTTCAGGGATCCGATTGGGTTAAAGCGGATAACTTCGCTGTGTTAAGTGATATCATGTTCCGTCATGCATTTTTAGAGGATTTATGAGGGTATTTGTGAAGCATTAAGATGTTATCAGAGATTACAGTTGGTCATGCATTTGTACAGATTTTTTTTACATATATATGTGTCTTCAACTTGTATTGTTTGAATATGTGGAACATATTTCCGCTCGAAGATTCTCTAATCTTCTTTAATTCGAGTGTACTGTTGCTCTACAGATTGGCTGGTAAGCGTTTTCCTTTTCACATTCATGACTTTTTAAAAGCGTTTGTTAAGTGGATCCTATATGTTAGTTTGGTATATTCGATCTGTTTTAAGCCTTCTACGGAAAAAATGCTTTACTGTTTTTTTTTTATCCTTTTCCTTGCGAATATTCCTTTGTTTCTGACGATGTAGTAACTTTGAGACAGCTATGTATTATCTCTATTATGATGAAACCTATAATATCAAAGGCGAAAAGTATAAGCTTTGAGATCGAGAAGAAGATCGCGGTTGCCAGTCATTTTAAGAGCCTCACACTTGATTTCGAGAACGTCGGACGGTGAATTCGTTATAATATTCTTTAAATTTGATTTACATTAAAAATTCTGTTTTCTTTCAATTTCAGGTTTAACACCTCACTATTCAGTTATGCAAAATATTGCTAAATACTACCATGAATTCGATTGGTCAGATTCGTCTCCGCTGCATGGGTGATCTTTTGCCTGCGGACAACACATTCCCGCCCGTCGAAACCAAATGTAATCCCATTGATTGTGTTGATCTTACCGCAGATTCATGCGGATCATTCACCCCCATTACAAAAAAAGGACAAAAGGAAAATCGCACCAAACGAATTCAATCCAAAGCGTCTGTAGCTAAACCAAAAAAAGAAACTATAACACAAACAAAACTCGAAGCATTCTTCAAGACAGGCGCAAACGTGAATATGGCTCCAAAAAAATTCAAAGAAATACCTAAGAAAAAAGATAATATTACCTCTGTCGTTATAACTAAGCCTGGATGTGAACCGAGAAAGAAGCGATCACGTAGAAAACTGATAAAAGATGATGATGAATCGGAAAATTCCACAACGTTACTTGACATTAAGAAAGTGAACGACACTCTTCCAATTTTGGTACCAGGCGTTATTGACTTATGTTGCTCAGATTCTGATGGAGAAGAAGCTAAAAATGAAACAATCAAAATTTCCACAGTACCGAAGCGACCTCTCACCGTTAAGTCAGAGAAGTCTATTTGTCCTTCCTATAAAGTGGTGGAAGGTACGACATTTGCCGTAGACGGATTTAAGTATGGTCGAATAGAAGGTGTAACGGTGTATTTCCTAACTCATTTTCATGCGGATCATTACGTTGGTCTATCAAGTAAGTTTTCGATGCCAATCTACATGTCAAAGATAACCGCTAACCTTCTGCGGGAGTTTATTCCTGTCGACGAGAAACTAATAAATGTTCTACTTGTGAATACTACTATAACAATCGATGCTGTTCAGATCACTGCCATAGATGCAAACCATTGCCCTGGAGCAGTAATGCTTTTGTTTCAGCTACCATGCGGCCGACGTATTTTGCACACCGGAGATTTTCGTGCCTCCCTCGAAATGGAATTGGATCCACATTTAATCCAACGAAACATTGACATTATATACTTAGACACTACTTACATATCAAGCAGGTACTCTTTTCAGCCACAAACAAAGAGTATTTCCGATGCTATACAAATGATACGGGATTTTAGGGAGAAACATGGGCGTAAACGGATTCTATATGTATGTGGGGCTTATCTGGTAGGGAAAGAGAAATTTTGGTCACAAATAGCGAAAGAGTTCGACTTTAAGGTGTGGACAGACGACAAGAGGCGAAAAGTTTTAAGAGCAATAGATAATGACGAAATTTTACAAAGACTTGTCCCAAGTTGTCGGCAAGCAGACTTGCATGTGATATCCCTTATGAAGGTCGGTTATAAAGGCATTTATGACTATTGGAAAGAATTTCGTGATACGTATGATATGATCTTCGCAATAAGGCCCAGTGGATGGGAGAAGAATTCAAAACCACAGTATAGAGGAGAGGTGAACATAATTGGTATTGAATACTCTGAACATTCCAGTCATGATGAAATGAGACGATTTGTAGGATTCTTAAAACCAAACGAAGTGATAAGTACAGTGCCTTCAGGTAAGGATTTAACCAAATGCTCGATAGTGCCATTGTCATGGTATCGAAAGGAATGTTTCTCACCAATTAAGAAGCAAGCTTCCATTTGTAATTATCTAGAAGTTAAATATAGAGAATAAAGTGATGTCCAACTTTAATAAATATACAATTACATAAGATTTTTTTCTTAATCAGAACATCGCCCCTATATTTGAAAAGTTTCTATGTTAAATCAGCTTCATAATTACGGAACTACTTTATCGACTGGCTGTAAAATATTTTTTTGCAGTGTCTCTGTATGATGGTCATTCAGTAGCTGTTGAAAGTGCTTTTAAATACATCTATAGTGACATGTCTGTGACTAGGTTTCCTTCAAAGAAAGCATGTTCTCCGATTTTGAAGCCTACAGCGTGCAGCCAGGGAATTGACTGAGCTAAGGTCGAATATCCAATCTTTTGGCTCTGTACTTATTCCCCCTTGACCTCGGACTACTGAGATAGAGGTTCAAAGTTCGAACCCCAGACAAAATCAACAAGTTTTTCCTGGTCCCAGCTCGCGAGTATCTGACAAACATCCAAGAGTAAGACTCATGAAAATGCTTCTTAAAAACAAAAACTTCCCTTCGAACACGATATTAAACAGTAGGCCCCTTCCATTCGTGTGAAGAATATTACAAAAAAAAAAAAAAAGAATCTAGGCCCTGGATCCCATGGACCTGTCACACCGAATATTTGTATTTTTAAAAAAGTTAACAGAAAGTTGATACATATTTTCTGCCCCAGTGCTGAGTACAGTTCGTTCGGTATGCATGTTGTATGTATCATTCCTTCGTCGACATGTTCTCATACAAGGGCATTAAACTTCACACCCCTCTGCTTAGAAAAACAATAAAACATTAATTAATATAAAATCTGTTAAAATACATAGTATATTTAAAATAATCAATAGGTATTAAAGTACAAAATTTAAATAAATATTACTCTGTATCATAGTTGATCTCAATAACAGAGTCATCCACTTCGATAATCTCTGAATCATCGACAAACTTCTTTGCAGTGAAGCTAGTTTTTTTGGAACCATTTTCATTACTTTCAGCGAGAACACATTCCAGAGTCTTAGGGAATCTAGTTTCTTTTTCATTTAAAATGAAAATATTCGAACGACAATCATTGAAGTGACACTCACCGCACCAGGGTATCTTTCCGCAAATGTATCTAGAGGAAAAAATGTTGTTATCAATTCAAGCAAAGAAGTATGTTTAACTTACTCTGTTAAATCGCTTAAGGAGTTGAGTAGGAGTGTTGTTCCTTCGGCTTTGTTATTCAAGGACTTTGTTTCAAAGTATATGCCGCATTTTTTTGATTTTGTGATTGTGCATTCTTTCAATTGTATATTTGAGCTGCCACCAATGTCGATTCCAATACGGCAATTGCTAATTTTACAATTTTTAATGCTGATCAAAGCCGTATCGTTGGCTACTATGCCATTGGAAAAGTCCTCCAACACGGAGTCTTGAAGGTATAATTCGGAGCTACCAGAACACATAATTCCTTGCTGAGTGGATGATTTCCCATCACCGATAATTCTGCAGTTCTTTAGAGTGACTTTTCCGTTTTTTACCAAAATACCCGAGCGTATATTACTACAATCTAATGTAAGATTTGTTAAGTTAAAGTTACCATCGAATACTAGCAAGATAGTGTCATCGTCTGGAGACATTATGACGACATCATTATCGGTGGTCTTGCCTGTACGGCCAATTGCAGAGGAGTCGGACAGACCAAATATTGTTCCGTCGTCGTTAAGGTACTCAAGAAATTTGATAGTGTGCCTTCCAGGTGGAAGGTATATGTCGTCTGAGGCGCTACATATATTGAGTACGTCCTAAAATTAAAAAAAAATATAATTAATCTTCCATCAAATATTAACAAAGCATAAGCTGATGTCGCATAACACTCTACGCTCGAGCAGCAAGGAGGTCCATGCAGAATAGGCAGATCTAATCTCTAATCTTCTTGCACGGGCAGAGTACAATTTAAAAGTAATCTATAGACTATAGTGCAGGTTAAAATAAATACAGAAAGAGAACTATGGTCGAGTTCAGCAAAAGATCAGCAATACTTTACGTTGTGTGAGCTATGAACCTTGGTTTTCCATAGGTAGCCTTTGCTTTTCGTTCGATAACAGAAAATATTTTTATATGATCGTTCTGCATCTATGCTTAATTCCATTTTTAGCCGTGTAAGTAGATGGACTTATAAATATAGACATACCTATGTACTTTTATTTTGAAATAAGCCGTAGTGCTACTTACGAGATAACAGTTTAGTATTCTTAATAGCACTTACCTGCAATGAGGGGCACATCTGAATAAGAGTGTCTTTACCAATAAACTTTCCAGCCCATCGCATAAATTGCAATTGCTTTTCAAATGTGAATGGAGCTGTTACCATATAAGCAAGTGACTTTCGAAGGTCCATCTTCTCGCCCAGGCTATGTTTTAAACATTTATCGTCATCAAACTTAATCTCCTCGTAGATCTTCCTCATTTCTGGATTCTCCAGCATCTCAATCTCACTCTTAATCATTGTTAATCTCAAGTGCAAACGCATCAAATCGGTAATTTGTGTCTTATCTAGAGTATCATTCAATTCCTCATCATCGCTAAGGCCAATCTCCAAGTACTCTCTACGCTGTTGAATATATCTTGCTTCGGTCAGCAATGTTCTTATATGAGCTGCCAAAGATCGTTTCATACTTTTCTTCTTGAGGTCATAACAAAAACGTATTCTTGACTCCAAGTGTTTTTCTACCCAATTCAAATCGTCATCGTTGTCATTGTCCCATGGCATCCATACATGACTATAGAAAAATCGCAAACGATCAATACAGTCTGCTGTGCGTTCGACATTCAAGGCAGTGTTCTCTTGCATTTTTGTTGGCCACAAATCTTCCAAACTAACTTCTTGTTTCTCTGGCAAGTGAACATCGTCATCTTGAACAGCCAAAATGACTAAAATCGCTTTGAGTTCCTTGAACATCACTTGTTCTACCATACCGAATACGATTGTAGGATAGCGCAGATTAAGCTCTTCGCAGATAACTCTAGGGATTTTCCAAAGTGCCTGCCAGCCTGCAACATGTATTATCATTGCATATTATTTGAAATAAAGTGTGTAGGACTAACCTGTGGGCTCGATTTGCAGCTCAATGTAGTAAGACCATTCGAGACGTACCATGGAAGCCGGTATAACTCCATCTTTCCAACTCAAAACATCCATAGATTCCTCCAGCCGATCTAATAGACACTTTTCGAATTCATACACGTCCATTTTTGAGATTCTTTCAATGACAAATCTACGAAATAAATTAACTAAATCCTAAAAATTGATCTTCCAGATTTTCGGTGGAAAATTGTAAACTGTCAAATTGAATTTGAAGTACAACAAGTGGTACCAATTTCATTTAATCTACTACAGGCATTTCAGTGACATTTCTGACAAATGTACCAGAGCATTGCGTCATTTTTTTTGGCACTTGAACTTGGGAAGTCGTATTTTTTTTATTTTTTTTCCGTCCCAACTTTCTTTTGTTTATATATTTTTGTTTACAATTAACTAACTGTTTTTTTAAACAGGATATTAATTCCGAAATGTTGTTAAACCTAGTTGCTTAAGTACGTACAACGAATAGTTTCTTAAAATTACTTCGTGAATCAAGGAATTAGCCAATGCTGGAATTTTGCTAGTTATACTAAAGGTGGGTGGTTAAGGTTATTTATAGATGTGAATTAATTAATTTCCATTATATTGTTCCTTTTAACATGCACTCGTTGTCTTAGCTTTAAGGAATTTCATTGACACTTTAAGTCATTAAAAATGTATTCGCAATTATATACATACATACAGACACATTGCTTGTACACTTAATTTGTCCTGCTAATTCTGTTCGTGATAAGCTGTATGAAAATATGTGGTTAGTTCTTCATTGAATAAGGTTGGAACAGTCTTTGTTACCACCACTAGAAAAGGGTCATGATTGGTAGTGTAAAGAAACGTAAAATAAAATTCAATATGAGATGTAATTCATGTATGTGTCTGTAGAGCGCTTTAATTAGAATGAAAAACCCAGCTTTTTAAAAAGTGCGCAATAATATCCAGTTTCTGTGTGATTAGCATAATTTTATTTTTATTATTTCCATCAAATTCAACTGGAAAGTATATTTAGGATTCGTCCAAGATACTACCTGTAACTGTTTTGAAATAACCGCCATTTTCTATAACATAGTACTCCAGGTAATCATCGATATTTTATTTGATTTACGTATCAGGTGAGTGCATTCTTGATATTGTAAATAGCGAGGTGTAATTGTATACATTTAACTTTGTACTGCTTAACATATGTATGTATTTATCTGCAATAAAGGGTGAAGAAAAAACTAGTCACATACAGTTGTGCACAATAAAATAACAACGCCGTATATATGTAAATCTTTTTATTTGAAAAGTACTACCAATTTGAAAATCACATTTAACGCTAAGCAACGCTGGATAATTCTAGTTTAGTTTATACATTTTTAGATGACTCAATGATGCAATGTTCTTGAGTCCAAAATAACCAACGAAAAATGTAAAGCTTATGTGATAATGAAAAGCGTCTACTCATTTTACATATGTATGTATGTATAATATTATTGTTGGCAATAGATAATTCGATCGTGTGTATCATCTTGTACTTATGTACTTACTTATGTGTTCGGGGTGAATTTGGGCCTCGATTAAGAAGACTCTCCAGTTCGCTCGCTCCTTAGCTAACTGACTCCAATTGCGCAAACAAACTCGGTTGAGGTCCCCTTCTTAAACGACTAATGCATAGTTTTTTAATCAAGTCGTTGTCGTTGTACACCTTGTATAGTTCGATGTTAGATCTCCTCTTCCAAAGACCATTAACGCAAATGAGACCGAATATCTCGCTATAAATGCCCCTAAAATCGTTGAAAAGATGGTAGGTATCCATAGAGTTTTCTCCTGGAAACCACACTGATAGTTGCCTTTCAGGCTGTTGATGAAGGTTGTTTCTTCTACGCCTTTCTTATTGGCGCAATTTAGGGAATCTCCTTTCTTGTGGATCGGTCAAACAATGCTCTATTCATCAGGCAAACACTCACTATAAATATAACACTATCATCTTCTACAACATTTTAAAAAGTGTCTTAATAATAACGTCCATTGATTGTAGTCAATTTTGTGACTGCTGTAGTATATCAGTCTGATATTATCCGTATAAAACATGTATTTTTATGAAGATTATCGAAATGATTTCTATCCTTTTCAGACTCTGGCTTAGTTGTATAAAATGTCTAATGAAAATTGGATGGGTTCGCTACCGGAAACTGCACGGGACTTATCGATTATAAATATTGCTATACCAGGTAAAGTTGTACTCCAGGTAAAGACGTACTATACTATATTGTAATACTTTTGTTTGTCTTAACTTCAGGATCACATAACTCCATGACATATGGCATCAACTCAAAATCAAAAGTATCACCTGATGCAGAGCCATTTGCACGACGGCTAAACTACATTTTCCCGTGGTTTGTCAGGCGATGGGCCAAAACGCAATCTGCCGATGTTGTAGAACAACTCAAATTAGGAGTAAGGTAGAGAAAACAAGTAGAGCTATACAAAGATTAGTACATTAATATTTCTATCTTACAAAGGTACTTCGATTTACGTGTTTGCCAAAATGAGGAGAAATTTTATTATTGCCACGGTTTATATGCAATGGAAGTGATCGCTCCGCTCATAGAAATTATTAATTTTCTAGAATTTCGTCCCAAAGAGTTTGTTATATTGGATTTTCAGCACTTTTACGATATGCAGCCACACCACCACAGTAGATTGCATAGCTATCTCAAGCAAATGTTTGGGCCAAAGTTATACACAAGGAACGATGGTCCCTTGTCTAAGTGTAGTCTGAACCAATGCCATCCTATGGGTAAGCAAGTTATTATCATCTATCGACGTAGCAGTGTTAAATTACCACAAGAATTCTGGCCCAGTTTGAGTTGGCCTACACCATGGCCAAATGTGTGTAGCGCGAAAAAATTAGAGGAGTTCCTTGATGCTGCTTTATTGTCACGCCAGCCGGTTAATGGATACGTGTCCCAGTGTATCATAACACCATCTCCTCGATACATTGGATTCAGGTTTGAGTTAATTAATTGAATTTCAATAACAAAATAAATCTAAACATTGCATCCTAGATGTTTCTCATCATTACAAAAAAGTGCGAAGACAATCGATAAAAAGCTAAGTCCGTGGATTCAATCACAACAACCGGGACCATTTGATTATAAAGAAAAACCCACTGTTAATGTTTTTATAGCTGATTTTGTAAATTTAAAAGACGGACAATTCTGCCAGTGGGTCATCGGCTTGAATTCCTGTTTGGAGTGTGATAACGACAATAGTTGATTGTTTGGCTATGATAAATGATTGTTAATGCACAAACATGAATAAGTACACTCTGTGATTTTTTTTATTATTTTTGTTCAAGTTATAAAGTTAAACGCACATTTTTAATGCTTCGTCCATTTTTGATAATAATTTTAATATTGTTACAGTTTTAACTTACACAATGCCTTTAAGCAAAAGATAAAAAGTTTCTTATTGTATTCAAATGATAGGCTTTTACTTAAACTGGAAGTTTTCGTTTGATCGCTTCCGAAAGAAGCAGCACAGGGGAAATTAGCAACACATGAATAAAGAAGAAGCAACGCAAAGATCGATGAAAAATAAATCTACCCTGTGACTAGATAGAGAAAATAAAAAAATTACATAGAAGCAGGGAAGGAGAGGCAGTGATCGGTTTGCTTCGATATGGAAATAATTTTCAGGGATTTCAAGCTATGTGTACAGAATCACTACTGGGATGAAGGAATACAATCGCAAGATAGAAACTCCTTCAAATATTTTGTAAATCAATTAAATGCGCGATCCATACCCATGTCATAACATGATTTTTGTTATAGACATACATTCCTTGGATCACTTGCGTTTTAAACGTTTTAATAGTGACAAGAACACAGGTTACTTAACATATCAATAAAATTGCATTTATTTATCAAATCTTTAAAAAGTTCACGAATAAAAAAACAACACTGAACATTCATTCATAAAAAAAGTACATGATCCATTTCTAATACGTATGCTTACATATAAAATAAAATAAAATAAAGTACCACCGCTAGTCTAAGAGAAATCTAACAGACTTTGGTGTCTTCGTTGGTGAAGTCTCACTGAAAAGATTCTCGCTGAGCGTCATTCGTAATCCATGCAAAACATTTTCCAATTGTTCTATAGACTTTCGCACCTGTGCAACCGTTGTTACTTGACGAATGTTACTCGAATTATTTTCATCCGAATTGAAGCGGTCACACAGTTTTTTTAATTTTAATGTCGATCGATTAATATCCCTAACATGAACATTTGCAGATGTACTAAAATCTACACCAGTAGAAGGTGATGTTTTTTCCTCGTTAGGCGTAGATTCTTCCTCGTCATATGTAAGCATCTTTTTGGTATTCCGCAGGGAACAATTCAGAACAGCCGATTTATTTAGGTTTTCCTTTTTGTTACTGCCATTCGAAGAGAATATGTTTTGAAATTTTTGGAATGGTTGCTTAAGCATCACCTCTTTCACTAAACTCAAATTAAGTGATATACGACTAGAATTCAACGAGTCGCTAAGGGTTTCATCTAGATTTATATCCATCGGTTGCCAATCAATATCCATGCATTTGAAAACATCATTCCGGTCAACCTCATTTTCACGAATAATATCTAGCCACACATCTAATCGAGCAGTGGGCCATTCCGCTTTTTGACGATTTTCTCGATCGATGATAAGAACGACTGCACGGAAAATTCCAAATTCATCGAGTATCTGCGATTGTTTGAATTCCAATTGTAGATCAAGATTACGACACCGTTGAGTTGCTTCTTTGACCTGATGAAGAAAAAATATATAAATATTACCTTAATGCTTTATGCTGTCGGTTGAATGATTTATTGTGTGTTATGGGATATCCCACAGTGACCAAAGTGCCCCTAAATGATTGATGGTGCTTAGTAAATTTACTGATTAACCCGTTAGAAATGAATCTTTCTTTGTGGACAAAGAAATCATTGCAATCGCGATAGATAAAGAGTTCTAATAAATGCTCGGAAAACTGAGTGTAAATAATTGAGTGTTGATTGTACAGACGGTCACGTTTAAGGCATATATTTTAGTCAATTACACCAAAATTTGTATTGTAAAGCAATCTGTTAAGGACTTATAAACGGACATCTGAACGGATCAACCTTTGACCTTTTAGACCGCATCATTTTATCCAAATGAGACTACTTGAGTCATTGACATTTTGACGCTATTGGATTTAAAACATAGCCTCCTATATGAGTACGTGCAACCTACTTCATGTTCATACATACATACATATATTATTTTACTGTTTTCACCCTATATCTTGCACAAGTGGTAATAAAGTCCACTTTGTTTTACTTTCCATTAATGGCATTTAATGAGGTGTCTAGTAAAAGAAACTATAAACTGTTTATTACCCATTATAGTGCTTTTAATTAAGAAAATAATATCGTTATCTCTAAAATGGCAATGAACATCCCGAGGGTGAATAATAGGAAGTTCACCTTTTTGGCCTCAAAATTCTCAATATTAAGCCAATTAAACTAATTAGGAAATAGCTTATCCAGACATTTGTGTAAGATGTACATACATATACGTATACATTTTAAGCCAGAGTGCAGGTGGCTAATTTACACCATATACCACAAGTAAACAACGTGATTAGCATACTAAATCGCGACGAAGGCAATTGGAATTTTTATTAAATAATCCCACCCTAGCCAATTATAAGCTCGATAATTGAACGTGCTTGGCAATTGGCATAATTCACCACAACTATAACAATTTACTATTATGAATTTAAATAAAAAGGTTTTTAAATACTGGATTATTTTTCTCTCACCATAAGTTGTGTCTTGTGTAGGCTCTCTTCACTCGGATGCTGCATAATTCGATTGATGTCATCGAGTAGCGTTGATTTGTACGACGGTGTGTATTCAAATTTCTCTTCTGTTTTTTCTTCTAGGGCTTTTTTCTCCGTCTCCAGCAATTCTTTGTTGCATTTAAATTTGAATTGTTCAAGTTCTAACATTTCCATGCGTTCTTTGTAGTTGCGTTCATTTGCGGCACGTTCTATTTCGATTTGTGAAAGTGCCGCTCGTTTTTCTTCGTCTAATTCACGCCGCAGTTGCTCCTCTTGCTTTTGTAGGATTTCTTGATGTGCCAATTGAAAGTCAACTACCTAAAGAAAAATGATTTAAGAGAGTTTATTAGATATTATGATACGAAGAAAGAGAATAAGTGCTTTGTTTCTGATGAACAAGGTGTCATGTTGATTTAGTCCCTTCCTCTTAATTTAACGAGTTCACACATATTCTATTTCAGTGGTTAAAATATGTCCTGGAAATTTCTAAAGACTTAAATATGACACAAAACTTACCACATTCTTACTCCTTCGTTTTGTACAAAAAGGATTTGATATTCGAAAGTAATGAGATCCACCGATAACCAATCGATCGCCATGAAACATTTGGAGCCTCCCATGCACCAGTTCTCCATTGAGATAAGTTTCAAATTCTTTATTATCCGGTGTAATGTACAGTTTTCCATTTGTATTTTCAATTGTACTGAAAAAAATAAATAATAATAATTATTAACTTCACTTATGAACGTCCTATCTTACCAATGATGATAACCAACGAGTGGTCCATCCAATACAATATCAGGCTGACTGCAATATGTCGATGTTCTCGTCCGACCAATTTTCACAACTCCCGATGGCAAAATGTAAAATAATGTCCCTGATAAGATAGGATCTGCAGCTAAATTCACTAAACACGCTTGTTTTTGTTCAGCAGATAGTTCCATTGCTAAACCTTTTCTCTTGAGAAGTCTTAGCTCGGATTTTCGTTGATCTTCGGCTTCTTTCAATCGTTCCATCCAAGATTTCTGAGCTCTGTTTAGTTGTTTTTCTGTTTCAGCTAATTGTTGTCGCAAGGCATCAACTTCACTCTCATCGACAGATGTTTCGATAATTATTTTTCTTGGTGGGACATTATTTGTGGCGGAAAGTCGTTTTTGCCTTTCGTAATCTTGACGTAGAGCTTGTAAGCGCTCAACTTCAGCACGTAATTCTCTGATAATTTTATCATGTGGATCCTCATTTACTTTAACTCGATTTACTATTGTACGAGCTTGGCAAGCATAACGCAATGTGGCAAGAGTTTCATCTATATGTATACTAGCTGGAGAGATTGTAGCTAACATCACAGTTTTGGAATTGCCACCGAGGCTTTCCTGTAGAAAAGGGAACAAAAAGATTTATTTAAAATTAATTCTTTTTAATTCTTTTTAAAGACTTAGTCCCAATTTTTTTTTGATTGTATTTTAAAAACTGCTAAGAAAGTCTTAACCAAATAGATGGGTTCACCAACGCCTAACTGTCTTCGAGGACATTCGTGGTATTTTTAATAACCCTCCACTTGCTCACGACTAGTTTCTAATTAATTGGAACAGCATGTTGAACATACATAAGTACACGAAGCATCAACTCCGATGTTGTTCTATACTGTAAATGCGCGAATCTTGGGCAGTTCGGAACGGACCTATAAATACATTTGGAGAAAGTCTACTTGACTAGAGAAAGATAGCTTCTTTTGTTTTGTGTAACTCTTGCCTGACAATGTGACCAAAAAAGTTCTCTTGTATCAAGATTGGGTATATATGTACATACATATGTACATATATATATGTATATTTTAGAGAGATTATGAACCAGACCACAGTGTTGGGTCCCTTTTCGTCTCTCTTCCACGATCCATCTTAGCCCGAGAGTCTCTGGATTTCTCCACAGTTCCTCTCAGGCTTCAACGTTAGCATCTGTTTAACAAAAATCTAGTTCATACTCTGGGTATCTACCCAGTGGCTCCGCAGGACCTCCCTTCTTCTGCTAGTCTAGAGCAGGATATTGACACAATATATGCGCTGCCGTCCCGATTTCCTCCAGGCATAGTTCACAGCTGTCATCCTCCAGAAGATCTATCTTCTTTAGGTGATACCCGAAATTTCCATGACCTGTAGATAACGCTACTACCCATTTCAGTGTTCTTCGCCCTAAGCTTAGAACTAATCTGGAGTGGTGCCAATCGACATTTTAATAGCCATTTGCGCCTTCCTGCAACCTTCCACGGTTGACCACCTGCTTTGGTATTCCGCCGCGGCAAAGCTGCTAATTAGGTGCTCTACCATCCCTCCGCCAATTGCAACAAATGGTTCCGGACCAGAGCGCTCCGAGGTTGACCCTTGCTTTGCTAGAGAGTCCGCCTTTTCGTTGCCCTCAGTCCCTACGTGCCCTCTCACTCAGAGCAGCGTCATCACATTTCGAGATGAGCACTCATTAAGTTTATGAATCTCGTTTTTCACGAGATCCTATGACCATAGATAGTACCGCACCAGTGCCATTTGGCATCTCGGTGCAGACTCGCCGCGATGTCGCCGCTTTCTTAAATAATAAATAAGTGCAGCGCCAGAATACCTAGGATCACTTCCACTGCGCATGTTTGTGTCGTTCGTATTGCACCGGCGATCCCTAAACATGCTAGACGTTGGACTCTAACTGCTTCTTTACAGTTTTCTGGGTGTCTTTTTGCCACCATACAAGTGACGCATTTGTGATAATTGGTCTAACTATCATCGTGTACATCTAGTATGCTGACCTCGGTGAGATTCCCCACCTTAGTCCACATACCCACTTGCACTGATGAAGCACCCTTTTTTGCCTTTCTGATCTTCTCTTCCACATGGGTATAGTTAAATCAAAATAAATCAATCCATCTCTCTTATGAAGGAAAGTATGTCCTTAGCAGCAGAATTTCTCAACTCCGATGACGAACATATTTCTTTATGCTAAATACGCCTCCTTAATCATTGTAATCCTGGACATTCACAGAGAATGTGCTTAGAGGATTCGTCGTCTTCCCAGCAGAACCTACATTCCGTTTCTGGGTACAGATTAAGTTTGTTAGGTGATATTGCAAGTCACAGCGACCCGTGAGAAAGCTCGCCAGCGTTTTAATGCTTTCCTTATTTAGATTAAGGACTTCCTTGTAGGAATAAGGACTGATTAATCGCTTGGATTGTTTCAGCCCAAAGACATTTTCCCAGTGTTCCCAATCGTTAATCAGCGCTGTGGCGGTAGCCCAGTGGACACCACAATAAGGTTTAGGTCCTATTAACGTAGATTCTGAGCCAGCCCAAGCTAGTTAGTCTGCATATTCATTGCCTGCAATTCCTTGATGACCAGGGACCCAACCGAGTTTCACACTGGTATGTCTGGCAAGAGATTATAGTGCATGGTAGCAGCATTTTGACTGATATAGAGTGGCTTTCTGAAAAGATATATGCATATCCTAGCACCCTTAATACCTTTACCAAGATTTATCCTACCGCAGATCTCAATGGCATGGAGTTCAGTAGGACACCCATAAGTATGGAAACTTTGTTGTTGGGTCCAAAGACGCCAGCTCCAACTCCAGTTTCCATCTTTGAACCAAATCAGATCTCTAGGATCCAGTGCTGGAACACCATTAGACCAGTTTGCGCGGTCCAATATTTTCACCTAAATAACCTACCGAATTGAGTCAAGAATTTTCAGGTGTCACATGATTTATACTTGTTGTAGCTTAATAGCGCATCTAGCAGCCGTCTTCCTAATGAAGATTTATAGGGGTAAAGCCCAACAACAGCTTCTAAAGCTGTCGTAGGACAGGTAAACATAGCACCCGTAATACCGAGAAAGGAAATTCTTTTAAGCTTCTGAAGCTTCGTTGCCGTTGTCCGTTCAAGAACTTTCGGCCACCCAACGATGGTAGCGTACGTGATAATGGGTCTCACCGTCATTGTATATACATAGGTACATCCAATGTATCATTTTTGGACTTAGACATAAGTATAGACGTCTACTGCTCCACATGGTCCTAGAGGCGCGCTCGATGGCGGACTTAATATGAGAATTCCAGCTAAGCCGTATTTATAGCTTCTCTTTGATTCCAGTGTGATTCCGTAAACCGTTTGTTAGTCCAACGTAGCATAACTAAAATCGACGAGTAGAAAGGTCTGCACTTAGAAATTTGTTCTCATTTCTAAACAGAGTAAAGCAAATTTAACCCATCTATCATACGGTCCAAATATTGACAGAGTTTCTTAGAAAAAGCACTTGAATTAATCGCTAAGTGGAAAAGTACATCGATTGAATTGCATATGTGTAACAATGTATATAAATTTACTTTCATCGATTTCATTTGCATTAAAATATTATGTCTGTCCACGTATAGAAGAATGTCTGTAGTCCATTATATTGTACCAAGAAATGAAACCTCTCTTTATTTCAAAAGCTAAATTTATGGCACAAAAATTTTACGGATAGTGGATTAAAAAGGAGATTAGTTTTTTTTTTTTTTACAGAATTTTCAAAATTACGTGGCAAAAACTATGGCAGGTTCCATCATCACTACTAGCCTAAATGCAGGCTCATAGATTATCCTGCGTCTGCATAACAGACGGCATTAGAACCACTCCTACATCTGCATTAGACACTACCTATATGTTCCACTTTCTTTCCATTAGAGAATCCTTGCAAGTGGCTCGTGGAAATGGAATAAAAAATATAGTTGAAGCTCTTACGGGGCATTGTCTGGTAGGCAGACGTGTCAGAAGACTGGATGCTTCCTTTAACGATTTCGGAAGAAACTATGACCCATCTTCTATGTACCTGACCTTTGATAAAAAAAATTCATGGCTAATACTTCTTCAAAGATTTTAGTGATTTAGGAAGACTTAACTTAAGCAAAATCAAAAGTTTTGACTCTGTGTCTTTCCGCTTGGGTTCAAACCGAAACATAACAAGTGTTTCCCTACCAAGAGGGGAAAAACACCTAACCCAACTGAAACAAACACAAGAAATAATTGAAATATACCCTATAAAGTATTTACATATGTATGTACATATATTCCCTGAGCAGTACTAATAGCGAAGATTTAGACATGTCCATCCGTTCGTCTGTCTATATGTTACCATTTTTTGGGATTTATTTATTTTGAACTAGGAGGATAAAATTTCATATCTGAGTATTAAAAAAAAGATGCAGTACAGGTTCAGCATTTTTTTTTATTCAAATTATCTACAATTCACTTATAAATAGATTGTATTTCAGCAGAATCTCTGCTACGAATAATAACTCTTGCCAATCGCTGTTTCCTTGGGTTGAGAAGGCAATTGAGTAGTAGAGCCCTATCCCGAACAACTAAGAAGACTCTATCTAAAGCAAATGAAGAAATCATCGATCGCTTAGAGAGAAAGATTCTTCGTAAAATTTTCAGTTACGTTTACGTTGATGGGCTATGGAGGATTCAACTATACGAGCTATGCAGCGAAATCGACCTATAAAAAAATTGCGCATCAGTCTTCTAAGATGGCTAGGACATGTAGGGCGGATGGACACAAATGCTCCGGCTCACCTCGCCTTAGGTGGCACTCACATGTAGAAGCGGACCTAAATAAACTTGGCAGTTAGCTAAGAACAGGGCTAACTGGAGATGCTTGTTAGTGGATGCCCAGGTTCACCCCGAACTGTAGCACCACCTGAATAAGTAAGTATGTACATACGTATCTCTACGTGACGTCGGTATAAACAATGGCCTCAATGGATTGAATCAATTTTCCTATAGTCGGTAAAATGTTTATATCTTCAAAGACGACAAAGGAGATTGATAGGTGTTTATATTTTCGTCATTAAGCTGGTGACAGCTGACTCAGCCGATATACTCACCTTTACAGTTGACAGTTAGATCTTTTGTTATTCTGAGTTTCGAAAACAATCAGTATTTTGAAATAAATACCCTACTAAGGCGTATGAACTGTTCTGTATGAACATACGATTCACTTTTATGGCTACCAAACAAAGCATCGCATTATTCACAAAATTATATATGTACACAAATTTCCGTTTCTAAATGACTCATGGAATCCGGTCGAAAGGTAGCGAGTAATAGGAAACGTGACAATCTTTTTTCATCCTCCGTTTACTCAATAAAAGAATTGAGTCAGATTCAAATACATACATATATATGTATGTACATAAGAATGTACTGAATCTTTCCATTTTTGTCTCATTGCTAATTTAATGCAGCCGCATGAGCAATAAAATAAAGTACGTAAGCCTTCTTTACACAAAACAGCAGAATTTCCCCAACAAATTAACACACTCCAAGATTAGATTAGAAAAAGTTTTAGAAGACATGTACAATATTTGTCACAAATTTTAAAAAAAATAATTATCTTAGTCATTATACGAGGACATCTATCTGTAGATCTGCTTGTGAATTAATTTAATTAAATATTCGTATGTGCGGGGATATGAACCTGACTTTGTCTAGAAATCGGTCATTTATTAGGGAAGTTTTTTTTTTAAGTCGCTCGTTAATCAAATTTTTATTTTGTCATCGACAAGGGAAACATTCCATCGAACAACATTTTCTGTCATAAAGAAAACATTTCGGAATGTGCAATGAGAAATGTGCACTCCTTATTGTAGATAGGAATTTTTTAAACTATTTTCAAGCAACGTACATACATATGCATGTACATATATTGTTTTCATTTTTCTAATACGTCACGATTCTTGTCATAAGTATGTGGAGCTTATAGCGGGTACATTTGTTCAATTTTTAATGATGTTGGGTTCCACTTTATTCGGAATTGTGAACGTTGGTTGACGCCATATCTCGGTAATTACTTTGTATAATTTTCTAAAGTGACGCAGACTACATCATTTTGTATGTACTTCTTGACCTATAAACCTTTAATACCGTTTCTTGGAAAAATTATGAATTTCCTGATTACATGGCGACATGTCTGCATCTTGAGCAAGACACTTTGCCTTAAGGACAAATTAAGCGCAGATGCGTATCTACACAGATCTCCTTCTGGTAAAAAGTCCTGGAAAGCTGAGTCTTTTCCGGAAGAGTGGAATACACGAATCTCATCAACCTTCCTAAGAAAGCAAGTCTCATGCATTGAGAGAACTGGAAAGCGATTTGTGTGCTCTCTGCAGTTGCCAAAGTAATCGCAAGTAAATGTGCATCCTCCTGTGTCGACCACATCAACACCCTGCGTTCATCTTCGAACCGTACATCGAATATCTATCACCGCTTCACCGATTCCGAAAGGGCGTTTGATAGTACGCAGATAGTTTGTTGGGTAGTTTTCTCACAAAGGCACTTCCGCTTGCTCCAGGCGGAAGCGGATGAATGGAATCAAACTAGATAAAATCAACGTTGGCGTCTACAGTTCCAGTCAGGTTGAACTAATAGTGTTATCTCTTTATGAGCTGCTTCAACATATTTGAATCCCAGGTCTATAGGGATCTCCAATACTGAGCCACGTTATTGGAAAAAAATTGGTGCCGGATGAACCCTTAATGGACCAGCGGGTTGCTGGCTCCGTAGAATCCTGTGCCTTGTCACAGGGCTATTTAAGGGAACTGGCACTCCAGGTTGGGGATTGTTCGTCGGGTTAACTTCCCTACAGCGATTTGTCATACGCGGCCGACTTAGGGAAGAAGTCTTAAACTTTCGACACGTGACCGAACGTCTTATGACAATCCGCATCAAGGCTAAATTCGTCAACATAAGCTTAATATACGCTCATACCCCGACAGAGGACAAGGACAACGCCATCAAAGAATTTTTCTTATGAGCAAGAGTATGATGTCAAAATCGTGTTAGGCGATTTTAACGGCAAGATAGGAAAGGTGGACATCTTTGGTAGGACAATTATTAAGTACAGTCTATATGTTACCACGTCTAGCAACGGACTTACGCTTATTGACTTTGAGGCGGGACGAAACGTCACTATAGCAAGCACACGGTTTACTTATCCCAATATCCACAAGGGGACAGGCGATCCTCAAAGGATCAACTAAATTGATCATATTACGATCGACGCAAGGCATGCCTCCAGTATTTTTGGATGTCCGAACCTTTTAAGCCAACATCGACTCAGATCACTATTTTGTACATGCCAATGTATAAATGCGGATATCTTAAGCGTCACACTAAGAAGAACTACTGTGAGAAGATTTAACATCGAAAAGCTGCAATCTCAAGAGACCGCTGGAATATTTTCCGAACGCGTATCCCGAAATCTCTCAACGACTGCTATGCCGCCAACATCAAGTGCCGAATACCAGTGGCAACATCGCAACTGATGTGCTGGGTTTCACCGAACACCACCAGGAAACCCCCGGTTTGACGAAGAATGCCGACAAGCAAATGCAGCTTTCTAAAAGTTAGCCAGATGAGTGGAGTCTCAGCAGTTTGCCCGATCCACAAAACAGGAGACCTCCTCAATTGCGCCAATTACAGAGGTGTCAGTCTCCTCAACATCGTGTACAAAGTCCTATCTGCCATATTGTATGAACGTCTGAAACCCATCGTCAACAACCTCATTGGTCCCTATAAGTCTGGTATCAGACAAGGAAAGTCCACAATCGATCAGATCTTCACTTTTCGGCAGATCCTGGACAAAAAAAGAAGAAGTCCAAATCGATATCTACCATCTTTTCATCGATTTTAGAGACGAGCTGTATAGAGCCATGATTAGTTTTGGCATGCCTGCAGAATGACGATGGAGAATTCTTGCTGCTTCATCATAGTCGGTAACGATCTCACCGAGTCATTTGATACCAAACAAAGGATTTAGACAAGGTGACGCGCTGTCATGTGACTCCTTTAACATCACACTTGAAAGAATTGTGCGAAACTCATAAGCCAACACCGGAGGCTCCTTCGAAAAACCATAAAAAAAAACATTTATAACTCTTAAATGGTAATGACCCTAGGTTTAAAATAACCTCTGCAATCTGTATTCCTGACTCTATCAGCACGGTCACAGGTATGTAGAAAGGTGTATACTTTATCATACTTTTAGATAAGTTCAATAATGATTAAATACTGTGAATAGCTCTTATTCATTCGCACATTACTCACAATAAAATTCAACGATTCACAGTGAAACAAAGAATATGAACTCCTTTTGTTTCCTTTCCTTTCTTAAGCACTTTTGTTTTTCCTGACCTTTTTCGATTTAATTACATACATATGTACATACTCGTAAAAGTGCATTGTTCGACATTTTTCACTGGAAGATTGTCTGCCAATGTGGGAAATTACCGGAATTAGCAACAATTTTTGGAAGTAATTAACTTGCAGGTAGAAGGTAAAGTCTACATACTTGTTTATTACTTGTAAATGATTTCCTTTTCTCTGAAAAATATTGCAAATCCTACTTAATGAGAAAGTAATTTTGAAAAATATTCTGCATTAGGTATAGCTTGGATTTAAGGATTTACCAATGAATCAAACGTACCCAATCAAAAAGAACAATGTCTATAAAAACAAATATTGTTTTCACAGCGGTATTTCAATCACGATTTTTGAAAATTAATTATTCGTTCAATTACTTGGTTGAAAATTAATATTTAAACAATATATAACATGAAACAACGATAAATTAAACTGAGCAGCTATAATATCAAGTTCTTTATTATGTATAATACATTTATTGCGACATTAATAAAATATTAATATTTAAACGGGTTTAAGCTGTGAATGAGTGTTTCAAGTTTATGATGTATAGGTGGTACACAATGACAAAAACGGAGGTATTCAAATTTTTAGAACAATTTTAAAAAGTACAATTTATTCAGCCATTATGAACCATTTACTGGATATAATCAAACTAAGCTTTGTCACATAGCTCCATTTTCTTATAAATGTTCAGTTGTCCAACGAATGGGTACATATAGTGGGCAGCCAGGACTTGGAAGCTACATGGCACTGATAAATTAATTATTTTTATTAAGATTTACTTTGCTAAGCACCTGGCAACTGTGATAAATCAGACAAGGCTCCATAGGTAACAGACAGCAGAAATGCACTTTCGTGTGTTCTTTGATTGGTTTCAGATGGTGATGTAAACGAAGGTTAGTTTATTTTGCGAATGGCGAGTAAGATGGGGTTCACAACTTTCAGTAACGTCGTGTATTTCTAGTGAACTCCGACAATTTCCCGAAACTGTAGCAGCTAAGATAGCATAGCCCAGGCATGACGTGTTTTTTAGGTATTTGTACTTTAGCGCCCCTGTTGTATGTAAAAATGGAGGACATTTGCAGAGGAAGCGCTCGAAATCTTCTTTCTAAACGTCACCAGTCCCAGACTGTAGGCATGTTTTTTTCAGATTGATGTATCTGGTATACACACCGACTATTTGTCTATTATTTTCTAGCCAGGTCGAGGGCTCTCGCTCCGTAGTCCAACATACTAACCATTTTTGTCACGGTGCCCCTTTAAGGCTACTCTATGATTATTATTACCTTGCATTCCTTTAGCAATTTCGAGTTGTTTTTGGCTACTACAGCTGTTTGATTGTTCGAGCAAATGTTAAAGCTGTTGCTTTCTGGTGCTGAGTAGTAGTTTCCCCCGATTCTGCATCGATGAGTGATGCATATTCCCCTCGTATGTGACGGCAGTAGCTGCCATTCAAGTCGTTCGGGGCTTCGAATTGAATAACCTGTATCAATGTGGTACTTCCTACATGGACATTTTTGGCTGTACTTCTTTTCAGATCTCTTTAGTCAGGTTGCTTTCTGTCTGAGAGCATCAAACCCTCTAGTCTATAGGGCGTACGTTCAAGATTGTCTTCTTGGAGACTGCTGTCGGGGTACTGGATTCGGATTTGGTAATTCCCAGGCAGACCATTCTTTGGGTATTTGATATTATGTATTTCAAGGGTATATTTACATACATACATACACTCCGTAGAGTAGGATGGGCCTAAAAAAGCTAGTGTAAGTCCAGTGGTCTTGTTTCGGTTTCAAGTTACACGTTTTACCAAAAGTTCTGCGGCATGTCCAGTGTGCGTTCGTGTTTATGTTTTTTAGATTTCTTCTACAAGTTGCTTGTCGGCCAGGATGACGCCAACATACTTAACCTCGTTTTTAGGTCGAATTTGATGCCCCCGAACACAGTGAACTGTCCAACTTTTCGTGATGTGTACAACCGTTGTTGAAAATATACAGAATTCTACAAACAACTTATGACAACGATTTTGGAACCTGTTCTGAGTAGTAAATTACTACAGGTTTTCGCTTTCAGTAAAACATGCGTTCCAGTCATTTTGTTTAAATGAATCTGTTCGTTCAAAATACAGTAAACGATGTTTTCCTTTTTCTGACAAATTACTTGATTATATGTACATACATACACACATACATACATTCATATGTATGTAGTTCGTTTGGAGGAAATTAAATAAAAATTATGGAAACATAAATCAATTTGTCGAAAGTACAGTCAGGTTTCAATGATCTCAAAATTCTTAACGTTGGAGAAGAAGGAAGAGTTCTGAGAATTTTACAAATTTTACTATTCTGTTCTATGTATGTATGTACATACATATGTATGTATGTTCTATTTTCTTTATTTAATTGGCGATTTTGATATAAACTACTGACACAGATTTGTCGGTATACACCTACGTTAATCATAAGGGATGCCTTTAATCATACACACATACATATGTATGTATGTATGCACATATTTAGGACATTTCCGACATGCGTTCCCATATGTTAACACAGGCAACCATTTCAAGGTTTGTTATTAAAATTTTTTCATAAACCGAAAACATAAACAAAAATACAAAATAAAGTAATAAACTAAAGTCCCAACAAAAACAAATCGAAATGAAAGCAAAAATGATAAAGAAAGAGCGACATAGACAAAGAGGAAAAGAGCTCAACTGAAGAGTAGTAGGCAGAGACAAAAAAAAAAACCTAATAAATCTATCCCTCCGGGTACAGAGAATGTAAATTGTGGATATCAAAAACAGCTACAATATAATCCATAATAAAAACTTGCACTCAGCTCCGTATTCCGCACTTGCAAAACATGAAATCATCAACATCTTCCCTCTCACCACAGCCATACCACCATGTGGAAGGATTTTGTTTCTGTTCTCACTCTGTCTCTCTCTCTTCCCCTTCTATAAGAGCCCCGCCCTTTCCTCTACCATTAGCACCGTCTGTCCCGTCGTCAGTTTCTCTAACATACAGAGACGAACAATTTTTTTTTCTGTACAAACAAAACGCGGGAATTTATTTCGTGGCAAGTGATTGCAGGCTTTCAGTTTCACTCAAGACTTTCAATGGTGAGCTACAAACGTCAGTTGATCGCTCTTAGAATACAACAACAAAACCAAAAAACGCGAAGAAAATAACAAGACACATATATAACTAATATTTTGTTCTTGTCATAAGCAAGTCGAGTTTAATTTAGAAAACGCGACTCGTTTTTGAGTGTCCATTTATTTGTTTTTTTTTTATTATTTCGAATATACTATAGCAGACACAAACAAAGTATCGAATAACTATAATTAAGCGCACAAAGAAGAAGGAAAAAGGAGTCAATGAACGCTGTTGTAACGTTACGTGTCGTGCTGTGTGTTTTAATAAAATAATTTTAATCAACTTGCTATCGAAGATTACAGTGAAAAAGTGACTTAAAGCAAACTATAAGCAAACTTATCAAAGTGTTTTCATAACAGAATCATTGTAACTAAGTGATTAGCAATCATGGATGTTTGTGGAGTTTTTGTCGGTGATTCCAACATGTCCTATGGTTCTATGCGGAACTCTTATTACCGAGACTACGAACAATTTCCATATGGAACGCTGGAGAATCATTCAAGTCCGATTTCTAAGGATTCGTACAGCAAAGTACAAGGTACAGTATATCAGCACCCCCATCCACTAAAGTACAGTGTATGTAGCTATGGCATCATCCAAAGGATATGACATTTTTGTGGAATAACCAGTTCAGTGGGGCACTTTAGTATTCCACTATTAAAAAAAAACATTTTTATAGTTCTCCGGTATTATCTATACAGGAGGTGTGGTCATTGAGAATGTGTGCTCAAATTTTATTGACGCAAAATGATTACCACACTCTTGTGATGACGATGATAACGGGGGCTCGAGAAGGGCAGATTCTATTAATGTATGTATTTACTGGGAATATAAAAATTTACTGTAAAAAAACATGTATAAATAGGTTTTATCGTACGCATACACATGACGAATTTTAGCATTCGCCTCATATCTTAATTTATCGTTTTATTTTTCGTCGCTCGTCTTACTGGATGTGTATTAGTTTAAGTACGCAGTTGGTGCATGAACCGGTTTTTCTTTTTCTTTTTTTAAACAATCATAAGCATTCCCCAGACTTGTAACTGAAATGTTGATAACCTTTCTCCAAATGAACACCCAGTGTGTGGAAAAACCAGTGATACGCATAGTGTAGGCTTATAGAAATTCGTGGCCTAACATGGAATTAATGCATTCAGGTTTTCTATACTATAAGTTTTTTTTGGGAATGTTGCCAGAATTAAATTAAGTTAGTTGTAAACAAAATACATGATATAACTAGAAAGGGCAGAATCACGAATGCCGAAGTCTACAAATTGAGTAGTTTTAGTTCAACAATTCTCCATGTGTCAAAATCATTTACGTATCTTGAATAAGGAGCCGTTCCATAGAGTCAGTCAGAGAGCCGTCGAAATATTTAACTGACAGCTGGACACGCCCGCTACTGGAAGGTGAGGTAACCCATAACCAACGAATATGACATCAGATACGACGTATAGAGTAGGATAAACTTCTTGACAGTTAAATCAGCAAAAAAGTTTCGATTTATGGGACTGTCCTTACCGTCAAATATATCAACGTATCCCTCGACGTAATGGATGCGACGGATTCTGAGACAGGACTGACGGTCTGGATTTTTTGACGTTTCCGTATTCAGACTGGTAATCCCGTCTGAATACTTCTGTAGACTCATTTTGGCATATATGTATGTAGGATGTTAGTGCCAATTAAACTGGTTTAATTTTTAACAAGAAATTCTTTTCACAACTAAACTAATGCGTTTCAAAACAATTAAATTGGTTTGTTTTCTCTTAAATTTTTTTCGATTTTTTGTCGAGTGACATATGTATGTTGACATTTGCAAACGTCAAAAAAAAAAATCCAGAAAATTTCAGAAAATATGAAAATCCAGATTGCCGTAACATGTTACTTCTTCGCTTCCCCCTCGACTGTAAACGTTAACAAAAAATCCAGTCCGTCAGTCCCGTGTGAACAGGGTCTATGGGACGACCCGTTTAGTTAAAGATTCGTAACGTGATCGGGAGTGCGATTGACCTATTTAGGGCCTTGTTTTACATACGAATTAAGTACATTTTCTTTGCATTTACTAGAAATATTAATTGAAACCCGTTTTACTACTACCATTGCCTGTACTATTTCCGGAACCATGAATATTGGTCATACTAGTTATGCGTTGGTGTTTCAATAGAATTACATGACATAATTTCTTTGTTTTTAAGCAGACCTTTTTGTGGGTTATATCTCTTCGATTTCAAAACGACTACTCTTTACTACCTATTTGTATAAACTACAATGTATTTAGTAAAAGAAGAAGGGCCTGGATTTTTTTTTTATTTCTGAAACAAAAGGAAATATGACTGGCTTTTTATTGTGCTAAAAACTCCGACATGGCAGTGCCTCAACGCGCTTTGGTGTACGTGCACTCTTGTCAACATAATATTCACTATACCATCTTATTTGTAATGATACTTTGAACGGAGAGAATTATGTTGGTGTAACGCAAGGAGAGAACGAGAGAGATACAAGAAAAGAGAGACTGCGCCAGCATAACAAAACAATTTGACGTGACGTGTGTCCTTGCACATATACAAATTGTGTTGAAATAGTATGCGTATCCGCTTGACACACAACTAAATCTATTTGTGGCACAGTTTTTGCATTTTTTTCTCAATGACTTAAAATAGATACTCGCATCTTATATCGTGCACATGATTAAATGGTTCTTCGTTCACATGATTTTCTTTTACACACACGTGTACGGTACGGACTACGTAAAACTATAGAGATGTAGCTATCTGGAACGAAACAGGTTATCCAACAAAACGGTATGTAGTCAGATGATTGTTTTTTTCTATCCATGGCGAAGACCTTGTGCTTGATTGGGATTTCCGTGTGTTAATAGACAATGTATTGTTGTTCGTTCTTCTTAGGTATTATGCTCGTAATGTTACTATTAAACAAAGGTTAATAAGCTTATCTTTAATAGCGTGAAATTATATATGTCCATATGTATATAGCTTGTGATAAATGTAATTAACTGATTTTAAGACATATGATAAGTCATTATCTTCAGTAGAAACACAAGGACATATGTACATATGTATGTCTATTTATCGCAAGCACTCTTAGAAATATTTTTGTCCATAGACAAGGTCATCTCAGTTTTTGGTTTATTTATTTTTATCAACAATTTAAAGATGACTAACCTTATTGCGTTGTAATACTACGCATTTTCAATTATATTTACTATACTCAAGAGATTTCCATTTAAATTTATAATTAGAAAACAGTTGTTTATTACTGTTTTCGAGTGCAAGCTCTGACAAACGAAATGATTGAAATAAGGAAGGTTCTAGAAGTCCAGATAAAATCTTAAATTCATTCAGACAATTCCTATTGTAATAAGACAAAGAATATGTATGTAAATACCTATTCCGATTTAAAATAAGATGTTTACTTTTGGAACTCTACCAAGCTGACTTAGCGGATTGGCGAATTTGCTCAAACTTGTTTTTGGATACCAACTGTCAACTGTCAGTCACCCCTGGCGGAGATTCATACATTGTTCTATTTTTTTTTTCAAATATTATAATAACCATACCATATTCCCAAACCATTGAGGTTTTCCCATATATTTTCTAGTTTTCGAAATCTCGTGATTTCAGCGAAATCTATATTGTCAAACCAAACAAATGTGAACTTTGGTTTATTTTTGTGTTCATTTGTATTGTCATTGTAGATGTTTACATTTTTGTACTTGCAACATAGGGCAAGTATTGCACTCGTGCAGATTTTTGATCACGAGATTTTGATGAATTTGGACATTTCCATTATAGAGAAGTCGAAAAAGTGGGTCTGGCAATGCAGTTTGCTTATCTGTGCACGAGGCTACAACCTGAACGGCTGGACGGATTTGGATCAAACTTCATATTTAGAGGAGAAATTGGATTTCCCGTTCTAACTTCAAAATTATGGGTTCTTAAGGCTTGTACTAAAAATGGATTTTCACGAAAACGGCTCCAATGAATTTGATAAAATTTCATATGTGAGTTATTTAATTTCAATTTTTAGAATTGGCTGTTTCTCGGCTATTTTTTATAATTTTGAAACGCCCACGCTCACTTTTCAAAACTCCAATATTTTCATATTTTGACCAGATATTGAAAAAAATTATAAGGACACAATTTATAGGCGATACAATTCTCTTTAATTCACTCCTACATAATATAGGGCTTCGCCTACTTTTGGTTTAAAAAAAAAAACATTTTTTCGATGGAATTTCGCAGATAAACATCCGTTAATAGTTATCGTGGTAATGCTCTCAAGAATGGAGAGTGTCACACCTACTGAACTAAGCCTCATGTATAAGAGAATGTGTGGATTTTCATACCAATCCAGGCTAATGTTTGTTCACGTATTCTCTCGTGGTTTACAAAAAATCTATGCTCTGAAAAAAATCTAAGACTACCTTTGGAAATGAACTAGAAGATTCAATTTATTTCGCCTGTTTTTAACAGTTTAAAAAATTCCGGCACTCCTATATCTATTCCAAGGTGAACTTAGTTATTCAAACTTAGGTGTGGCACATATTTTAAATATATAGTGTTCTGTTTGAAAAAAAATCTTGTTAGATCTCGTAAATAGATTCTGATGCCTATGGTAATTCTGTTTGCTCTAGTTATCATCACCTTATGACAGCATTCTAATTTGATTGACACCATCTTGTTAATTCAATCTTGACTTTACTCATCTGTTTTATTTATGGTATTCCCTTTAGTCGTCTACTAAGAGTTCTTCTGTACTTAATTGTACTATCGTCAGGAAACCAGCGAAAACAAGATTGCCACATTATGGAATGCATAGAAACTCGAAAAGCTAATTTAGAAAAACGCAATAAATATTTGTTATATGTTAATTTTTAGTAACAAAGTTCACACTTTATCTTCATCCAGATGCGAAGAGACTTTGAAAATATCTACACGTGACAAATGCCAAGCTTGTTTATTACGTCAATATTAGACGTAATAAACTCGATCTTTTTTTTTTATAATCTAAGAAATATGTCCTAAAATAAGCCGCAAGCAAAACAATAATAATAATAATAAAAAGCACTTAAGTTAGATTAAAACTACATACATACATTGATATTTTGAAATGTTTATACGCGCTAATTATATAATCTCTTTTTTTTTTTTTTGTTTTGGATTTCATGATAACGTCAAGCACTCTTGATGATAATATATTATCACCTATTTTTTCTTGGTTTTATTTGTGTTTATTATTTTATTTCTTCATTTGATTTTGTGATGACTATTCCTCGTGGAATATTTTTGTTGCCTGTATGACAGGGTGAACAATATTGTCAGTTAGTGTGCAAATGATTACACAAACCTTCCTTGATTTATTGATATATGAATATTTTTAGATTTATTTCATGGAAACGATACTTTTTTAAGATAAGTTAAGTTGATTAATTATAATAATTTGCTGTGCTGGAAGTTTGAAAAACAAAATATCAACGATATCAATCTCAAAAAATTGTGTCGCCTAATTAGTAGGTTACTGCAGACTGTACGCCATTGTTAAACTAAGGTCGAATTTCTTCTAAAAAAAGTGCAAGTTAATCTGTTCCACCTAATTTTACAATACTTTTTCAAAATATGTACATATATGAATATCTATCTACATTCCAATAAAAATTTGAAATAGCAAATAGGTTTGAAATTGTACAATGCATTCGGAGGAAAAAAACAACGCCTAGTTATCATCCTGGCGGTCTCCATCAAATTTCTTCTACAGATTTTTACTGCTAGCCGTGAGACTTGAAAAGACTTTGTTTGTATGCGGTATAGTAAACTAATTGAACGTATTATCGGAAACAGTTAATTCTTAGAAGGTTATTGCATAATATCAGATAATGAATTCAGAACGTACTTGATAACCGTTTAATATTTTAATAATCTTTGTTTAAAAAATTAAAAGCGAAGGTACATATGTCAGTATATGATGTTAGCAAAGGAATTGAAAGGATGGGACAAAACTAGTTAGTTCCAATCGTTTGTAAGTTTTTTTCTTTATTCTATTGCTGCGAAATGTGGGGAGTTCCGCTATATTACTTCCTGCTTTCTAGTGATTACAAAATTATTGAGTAAGGGCATTATAATGTCATACATAATCAGACGCGTTCTTTCCAATTCGAACGAATGACGATAACGCAGTTCGTCATAGTGGGTTTAGATGTGGAACAATAGTCTTCATATTTAGTATTTTGCTTCATTCTGCAAATCGACCTTAATGATTGGAGATGTTGTTTGGGTACATGTAAAATTACTGAGTTTTAGTCAGTACTGTATATTAATGTAAAAAAGTCTTACAAAGTGTGGTTTTTAAATGCGACTCTATATTTTGTAATAATATATGTATGTCCGCATTATAGAAAGAAACCTTTTCATCAGTTGTTGAGTAGAACCTACCTACCTACCTACGTTGAATAGATAACAAAATTTCAAATATTACAATTCAATTGTGTAGCAACAATGTTTGACCTGCTTAAAATAGGTAACAAACTAATTAAGTCAATCAGTATATTACAATCAATTTATTTTTCATGAAAGATGTATGTAGACCCGTAATGAATTTGTATCGTTTTCTAACACGCAACTGACTTCACAAATTGCATCAGTCATGTACATACATATATTACACAATCGAAACAGGTTCTATATATTTTAAATATAAACTACTTCTACATTATTGATTACCAGTTAGACCACTTTGACGTATTTTTAATTAAGCATATTGGTACTTATTTAAAGGCCACTCTGTATCAGTACATGCATAGAAATAGAGCTTTACAATAAGGGTGAAAAAAATCTTCACAAACACTCAGTATGTCTCGGTGCACAGGTATTTTATTACTTCTTAAATACAAGAATAATAAAAACAATTTACCACACGTTGAACTTTCTGGTGTATAAATTAGATAACTTTGCAAAAACGATAAATTAATCTAAATTTTATCAAGTGTGTAGCGGTTTGTTATGTTACTTCCATTGGTGTTAGTTTAAACAATTCCTAGCAAATAAATGATAACAAACTTAATGGTTGTCTGTCCGAACGAATTTCTAAATATGTATGTAGTTTTATGAACTTCCTACAACTGAGTACCGTGATAAGGGGACCCTAAACAAATATTAAATTATTTTTGGACTGTAAACGAACAGATATACTGAGTTGCTTGCAATAAAAGTAAACTACTTAGATCAAAGTAGTGTTTTTGGGCGTATAATCATCAAGGGGGTTTATTTGGGAATTCAATTAGTCAACACGACTGAGCCGCACGTGCATGGGTTGAAACGAGCAGCCACTGTATAAATGGTGTTGTCAATTTGTATCATAATACTGCCTTAATAGAACACCCCCTTAAACGACAATCAAATTGTATGACAATCAGGAAAATCGACAGTAAAGGTCCATTTACAGCTCAGCGACATGTCAATGCGAATGAGCAAATATTCGCCAGTTTTGACATTTCATTCACAGCCACTTTTTTCGAGTCGTAGCAATCTGCGAATTTTATATATTATTTACGTGCTTAGAGCGACTACCAAAAATAAAACAAAACAATTTTGAGGTTAAACTTTCCCGAATGTTTTGGTGCCGCGAATGTGGATTGCGTCCTACATGTGTGAAATGTGAATAAATTTTGACAGTTTGCGAAAAGGAAATTGTTGATTTCTTCACAAAAACTAATTGACATTTAACTTTTTTTCTATTATTCGATAGATACATACGTATGTAAGTAAAGATCTGTTCTTTTGGAACAGTAAAATTGTAAATGGCGTGTTTATAAATGTACTAAAAGCGGTCACAGGTCGCTGAGCTGTGAATGGACTTTAACAGCCTTGCATTACTTTGGAGAAATCACCCTCTGTGCCCTTCTACATCTCCGGAGCCTTTGATAACACATATGTATGTATTTTCAATATATCTAAACTGTTGCCGGTCCCAAAGGCATTAACTCATCGGCAAGCAGATGAATATGCTCCAATCATTTCTGCTAAGTTTGAACAATTTTCGATTTCCGCTAAAACTACTAAAAGTTGTCCATAAGGTGGTTTCCCCATGAAAAGGCGACTGAAGATTTCAGGACCTGCTCTAGACTTTTAGGAAAGAAATGGAGATTAAAACCAAAGATAATCCAGTGGACTTACCTCACCATCATAAACCCAATAATAACCTACGCATCGCTTTTAGGTGGGAACATATGTATGTATATAGAGTTTTTGTGAAGACTGCGGCTGGAAGCACCCTAAAGTTTCACCTCATATGCAACAACAAAACCACCAACCTATTTGGGCGTATGAAGATCCTTGAAAAAATTCCGCCCTTTTAAAGTTGTCATTCTAAATCGTAGCTTACATTCGAATTGCCGGTTCAAATATGTCAAATGGGATAGGTGTCGATTTTTCTGGCTCCCAACTACAAATTGTTTGCGTCATTAGGATACTCTACTTCTATCTTCCAAACAGAAGTTTTGCTATGGAACTCTGTGCCAGAGAGTTCATTAGAAGAAACCTTCGAAGATCTAGATAAATCTGCTGAGGAACTTGCCAGATTAGGTACCCACTCCTAAATCACTGTGAACAAAAAAAAAACTCTCTTACTAGAAACTCACAAACTGGCCAAAAATGACCAACAAATTAATCTATTTCTCAAAAAAAAAATAAAGTTACAGATTCTGACAATGGACAAATATAACACTAAGATCCTGATGGAATCCAATCAGATATGTACGGCCTATGCCTTGAGGATAGTGAACTGCTGAACATATTTTATGTGAATGTCACTCAATTGCACAGACTATGTTCAAAAATTCGTATAAGATGGGGTCTCCACGTGCCATAAATGATGTTTTAACATATGGCAAGTCACGAAAATGTTTCATGCCGACTGCATTAGTCAGTATACCAGAATATTTTCCAAAAAGCTTAGGTGTTTGTTTCAAAAAGGTTTTGGTTTTTTAACTCAAACAATCCTTAGCTTCATCCATGAACTTTATTTCATTAAGTAGGCAAAACCACACCAATGTATGTATATATTTCTATAAAAAGGTAATTATATTCCGGGCATATTCTGCGCATGTCATTCTTTTTAGACAATTTAAATTAAAAATTAATTGCCATAGAAAGGGGCCAGAATCGCACGCCATTTTGAAGGTGCGCAATATATTACCTTCTAATATGTGTACTGTGAAACCACACAACGTCTTTAGAGCGACCCTGAGGTAGTAGACAAGGTATAAGTTACTACGTCACAGCTCACTGATCCACTATGTACATAAATTAACCAACCATATTATATATTCACATTGCATTTGCATTTTAATGTTAGTTTAATGCACTGGTTTTTTTTTTTTTTGTTTACTCGTGTTACCTAACAGGTAGAATAATTAAAAATTCTAGTTAATCAAATCAGTGTTGCTGATGATCAATCGAACAAAATTGCCTAATTAGTCATAGCTACCATTACACCGCAAAATTAATTCAAATTATATATGTAAATGTTTTTCCTGACACAAATTATCTAATCACTTTAATTTTTCTTATTACAGAAAAATGTTTCCAAACAAAAGTTGAAAAGCTAACCTCAAAGAAGGAGTGTCCCTTTTGCAAGGAGCAAAAGAAACGTCCATTGACAAAATATTTGCGGACTCGTGTTATGCGCAAGCATAACGAAAGTATTTGCGAAGAAGAAGAACGTGAAGAGAACGAAGAGCATACCCATGGCGATGAACATGAAAAATAAAACCGGACAAGACAGACAGATTTTTATTATTATTTTTTTTTTTACCAACAAGCAGCTGTTTAATTCAAAACAAAAATATTTCAGTGGAAATGTAAACAACACTACCATTTACTTTTTTATACCGAATATTTTTCAAAAACTAAAAAATAGATTTGATGATGTAAAAACTTGTCGCTAAACTTGCCCTTCCGGCCGAAATACTTTTTTTTTTTAATTATTTCATTATTGGAGTAAAAAACAAAAAAAAAATTATATTTATATTTAAGACTGAAACGACTAATCACGACTAATACATTTGGCTTATTAATCGCTGGTACGTAATTAAAAGTTAAAAAAAAAAAAACATTAACAAACATGCATACATAACAAGAGGAAATCAATTTTTAAGTTGAGTTTATCCTTTTTTTCATCATTATTTCATTTGTCTATATTAGACACACACAAAATCGATTGTATTTATTTTTTCTGAAAAATAATTTTTAAAGAAAATCAAGCAAAAAAAAATTATACTATATTGAAAATGTAACTTTAGATGTATTTGATAAAATTAAAAAAAGGAAAAATTATTATACCTAACATTGTTGAGAGATAAAAAAAAAAATATATATATATAAATTTAAGAAGAAAACAAATGAATATTACATGTTAATGTACACACACAGATATTAAATTGTTTACAAAATAGAGAGGAGATCTTTATTAGGCGAAACAATTTGAATGTGCTTTCGAAAAATTTATATATACATATGCATTATACCGACAGTTGGTGTCTTCTGTTGTGAAATGTTTCCTGCTTACAGGATTTATGAAAAATAAAAATAAAACAATATTATTATTCTAATAACAATATGAACTGTTTTAATTATCAAGACGCCTAAGAGGAAAGGTAACAGTAGGCTTTGCCTCAGTTACTATTTAGTTTTACTTCGCTGCTTTAGAAGACTGCTGAGTTTGATTTTGAAATGCTCTATCATGGTATACGTTACGAATCGTAAAGCCCGTATGATACATTTTTTCCGCATTTTTATTGCTCTGAAAATGAAGTTAGAGCAGTACGCAAAATTACCTACTGGAATTCCTATTCGGTGTAAGTGTATACGCACTAACCTTATAAATGCGAAAATGTCAAAAAAAAGGCATTAAAAATGTATCTCAAACTACATTTTTCAGCCACTGGCAGCTTTTTTGACATTTCTGCATTAAAATTATACGTTTTCCATTTGCGCCTGTTTTGCTGTCTAGCTTTATTTGAAAATAAAGTGCGACTCATTTGATTTGTGTATGTTGCTTTGCAAAAATTTGGTTTCCTTTTCTTAAAAAAAAGTGTTTTCTCTTTTATGCAAAGCTGAAAACTTATGTATTAAAAATGCGGAAAAAATGTAGTATCATACGGGCTTAACACCACGTCTCCACACACCACATGCAATCATGTCTTAACTTATGCACGTATGTCAGGCATCTGTCATAACATGTCAAGGCAGGTGCCATAATTTAATGGCTGGACATTTAATGATTAACCATTTCACTGAAGATGGATCCATACGTAATCAAACTACATTTATGCACTAAAAGCTCTAAAAGAACTGCAAAACAAAGGAGAAACCGAATCATTAAAAGCAATGATAAACTACGATAAAACGTGCACACCGAGGTATCCGCCAAGGGGAAGTATTGTCTCCATTATTTGGGATTTAGTGCTCAACGAAGCACTTCTAACAATAGAAAAAAACTGGATGCAGAGTTATTGTCTATGCAGACGACGTCGCTATACTAGTAACAGGAAAATACCAGCAGACACTGGCCGATGTCATGCAGTCTGCTCTCAATACATTATCAAGCTGGACTGAAAGCCGTGGCCTTTCCTTTAATCCGACGTCGATTTCTTGACTTTAATCTCTCAAAGTTAAGAGGCACCCCCTTTATTCTTTGAAATAGTGCCATTTACCTAGGCCTAAAGCTTGTCTGCAAGCTTCTTTGGAAAAAAAAACGTAGTCGAACTTGCCAGGAAATCCCTGGCTGCCTATACATATGCAAAAAAGCAGTAGATTCCACTTGGGACCTACAACCAAACATTATGCACTGCCTATACACTGTGGTAAAAAAAACCGAGCCTCATGTAGTATTGGTTTGGTGGCCCGCTCTGGAAAAGAAGTCCAACCTAACTATATTGCAAAGGACTCAACGAGTTGCTTGTCACAGTATTACTGCTGCACTGAGAACCCACTTACTCCCAATTGACATTGTCAGCAAACAACTGGCCGCCTGCTCAGCAATAAGACAGAAGCCTCAAATAATGGAAGGAGCAATTCAACACGTCACCGACCACCAGTCCTTCAATACCAATCAGAACTGACGGGTCCAAAAA
Organism: Xylota sylvarum; assembly: GCA_905220385.1. Classification (NCBI taxonomy): domain Eukaryota; kingdom Metazoa; phylum Arthropoda; class Insecta; order Diptera; family Syrphidae; genus Xylota; species Xylota sylvarum. The sequence goes on from LR999960.1 coordinate 33,970,414, forward strand.
CGAGAACGGAGTCCGTGCTGGAGTCTTCTCCGAAGACCTGGATATCCACCTCATATTTAACCTTCCAAGCTACTGCAGTGTTTTTCAAACCGAAGTCACTGCCATTCATAAAGCTGCTGACTGGCTGGCGGTTAATGCAGTATCAGCATCGATATCGTCATATACATACATACATATATCGACAGTCAGGCAGCCATCAAATCCCTTGCATCCTTCATACAGAGTAAAAGGGTGAACCACCCACCTTACACATCGGCAACACAATGGACCTTTTCTGGTCTAGTTGCATTCTAATTGAAGGCCGGTTTCAACCTACCAACCAACCAAACCTATGGTAAGACGGAACTACCAAGCGTAATGTTCTGACATAAATGTCTAGCCATTCGTTATGTCTTGTTACATGCGGTGTCCATGACATGTACATTTTCCTGGAGATCCTAAGTAGGCTTTTCAACTTTCAAACAAAATACGCAGTTTGATGGTGTTGGTGTTGCAAACATACGATGCTTTCGTACCGCGTTGGGCATTCTGTTGCGATGCGCACAATATCTCTTTTTTGTAAATCTGGTATAAAGTGTAACAAATTAATTCCAACTCATATAATTAACCATTTGCTAAACAATTGTGGTGCTGGTGACAACTGAATATTCACGAAATATATTTGAAAGGTAAAACAAAAACTGTCGTAATAACAAATGTCATTTACATCGTAATAATTCTGATTGGTTTTGTTTGCGCAGTATATTCGTACTCAATGCGTTTGCGACGGATCCCACGATAGCTTTGCAAAGTTCGAATGGGTGAAGGGAATTTTAGATCCGTCGAGTTTCACGAAAGGGGTGGAAGATAGGAAATTCTTCGAATTCGTACAAATCGAAGAAAAATTGAAGGATATAGCTGATTCTTTGCAATATATAGGTAGGCTGTGGTCATTAGGCATAGGTTTGCGCAGAGTATCTAGCAGAGCCAGATCATTATTTGAAGTTTAGTATAGAAGGCAGACACATACTTACGCGAAACTTACCTCCACCGAACAAAGGACGTTTAACTTGGGAACGGGTTTATCATAGCCGTATAGATTCAAACGACCGTTATTCTGTGATTAATCCTATGTCTTGCCAAAAGCACCTTTATGCTGCCGAAGAAATAAGATCGCCTTGGATGTCTCGACTTAAGATGCTTTGACCAAAGAAAGAAGACAGTGAACAGTGACGCCATTTAACACTAGCTAAGTCAGATCTATCACAGTCCTTCTCACGTACAGAGAATAACCTAAGTTTTTAGACGATTAACCAAAAGCCCACCGCTAGTGCACCATTCATCGATCATGTCTAGATCGTATTAGCACTGATTGTCTCTAGGCATAAGCCGACAAAAAGTATGATATTATCTGCATATCACTTAGCGAATTCTAACAGGATTCACAGGATTGATTTGTAAATCCATCTGCATCTCCAATAGAGGGTACATTCTCAGAACAAGCATGTGCAAGTGAATCTCGATCAGCATTACCATACTTTTCAGTACAAAGAATAACAAACTCAAACGTCTGAAACTCTTGGGAGTAGTCATATTAACTAATCTTTTCAGATTTTGCAGCACCGAGTTGTTGCAAGTCTGGGTACACTCCATCGGTGCCTGGCTATTTGAAGCTATCAAATGTTACCACAGCCACGGCCGAGGAAGCGACATCGAGTTTTGTAACTTAACCGCTCTCAGCTTCAAAACACTAAATTATTTCAACGAAGGGACCACAACGCAACATAGGGCTATCTGGAAGGGAGTATAATCGGCGTTTGGACTCGTAACGTATTTGATCCACCTTTTAAGTAGGGAGTACCACTTTGATATAGGTTATACAGTTCATTCCCCAAAGAAGACAGGGCTATGCCATCCCAAACGAGGGGGAATGGAATTGTAAACCCAAGAACCTACTCGATGTGCAAGAATACAAGAAAAAACTTCACATTCTAGCAACCTACTCCCATTTCAATTGGCTTTGGGTACCAGACCAGTGCAATATACCAGCAAACAAGGGTGTAAATGAACTGACGAGGCAGTCGGCGGGAAAAAAATAAAGATTATAAATACTTATAAATCTGCTAAAGCTATGACTGAGCAACCTTTCTCCCGCCAGGCAAATGGCGCTCGATTTGAGTAGAAGAAAATTGATTAAGACAGATGGGTTTGAATACCGGACACATCTACATACTTGAACACACATGCCTACAGACTGGGACTGGTAATGTATAGCGTATGCACTGGATGCGATGAAGAGGAAGAAAGTATAGAGCGGTCGAACTCTGCGAATGCCGTCCAACAGGGCCGCTAAGATAAAAATACCTACGAAGATACATCCTGCCCAAATCGAGTAATCTTAGACGTTATAGTTTCGGAAAATTCCTGGAGTTCACTAGAAATACAGGACGTTTCTCATATGTATGAACCCCAACCAACTCTTCATCCGCAAATTAAACTTTATTTACAGCAGACCTTCCCTTTCTCTACCAGACAAGAAAACTTTTAAAATTTAGATGATGTTCCAGTCAGGACCTCAACCTAGCTCTATATATGTATATATCTTCCATTGTCTATTGCTTTAGTTAGATTATTTAATTTTTTTTATTCCATTTTATATGCAAACACAAATTATCAGTGATAAAGAATGAATTTATCAAATATGTATATTGTCCCACGAAACTGCAAAGGAAGTGGTAGGTAATCTATCTAGAAGCATTTTATTTTTTATTTTTTCTTTGGCTTAAATTTAAAGTTGAATGAACATTTATTTTCATATCAACCACAGCAACCACACAGCAGTCTATGTGATGTGATTACTTTAAAGTTTCCTTATGACTCCCATCTAATGCATGTTTCATTCAGTAAGAACACACCACGTCAATCAGAGTGAAATTTAATAGCTTAGCTAAGCAAGTGCCACAGCAACAGCACATTAGCCTTCACACCCACTGAATGAGTACAAGACAATATACATACCTACATATCGATAAACTACGAAATAGATTTGTGATCAAGTAACCAAGGTCGGGTGCAGATACATTCCTACATTTCACGTTGAGTTCTCGTAAACAACTTGGAAAAACAACAAAATCGAAAAACAACAATAAGCTTGTGCAAAGATGTTGACAAAACTCTTGAAAAATATAAATCAAAAAACAAAATCAAAGGGAACAAAAGGTGGCGAATCGAGAAGAGGTAAGTACTTGTAGACTTTGCCTTTTTTTTATAATTAAACTTGGCTAATAAATAATCAGACAATTGAGGTAGTCTCTGAAGTATCACAGTGGTGTTTAAAAGTTTTCCACAAAAAAAAACCTTTATAATAGCGCACTTACGATCATTATACATTGTGTAGCTATCAGAATCGTCGCATTTGAACAGCTTTAAGAAGTGATGATGTACATATGTACATATTTATATTCCTCTTAACGATTCCTAGCGGAATATTGAATCTTTTTGGCAGCGTTATAGGTTCGCATATTTCTTCGCACATTTCTTTTCATTTTACTCTTAGTTTCTTAGGTTCAGGCAGCCTTCTGTATATCTAAGGTGCAAGTCTATACTTTATTATCTAATTGCTCCATTGTGTCTATTGTTGAGAAAAATTCAATGCATTCTTCCAGCAGTTGTCTGAAATTTCAGACAGCCAGTTTGTTAACTAGCCGTTGGTTATTCTCCTTCATTATAATCTTAGTTGCAAGTGTAAGCAGCACAGATGAGTGATCTGAAGATCTGACCCTTCTTCTAAGTTATAAAGAAATCGACAATATCCGGGATTTTATTGCTATCTATAGGACAGTAAGTACGTTTTCCAGTTGAGGGATATTTAGAGTTGATTTCTTTAATAGAGGCAAGAATTTCTCTACATACGATAGAGGTTGTTGAAATCATTTTGTTTTAATCTGTAGCTAGGAGAACAATATACTGCGGCCACCGTTATATGGCCGCTTGCTTGTATTTTTATTGCTGTGGCTTGTATTTCACAAGATTGATATTTTCGTCTATAATTTGATTCAAAGACAAGACAAGATAACTTCTGAGAAACCATCTGAGAAAATGCCTACGCCGATTCCGAAAGAAACTGAAGCGGACTTCCTGAAATTTAATGTAATTCGAGTAGTAAAAAGCGCCATTTCAGATTTTTCCAATTTATTCCTATTTGCTCAAGTGAAAACTAAACCCAGAGCATTTTCTCAATGAGTTAACTTACCACGAAGTGAAAAACTTCCCTGACACTAGAATAATCAGATTAGTCGTTTACGCAACCACTTTAAAGCCCTCCCTATTCAGTCGCGTCAAAATTTTATTCGATTATTATTTTTATTATATTTATATACATACATACATATATTATATGTATACAGATATGTATCTCAATTCGCAATTTTAGTTGTGCTGACATTTTATTTCGTCTAATTAATTGAACCGGATATGTATAATCTCTCTATTGTAACATCCTTTTACGGAATTCAAAAAAAAAGAGCAAATAATAAAAATATATTTGTATGAGCACCAAAAACTGACATATTCAATGAATTTTTGCAAATTCTGTCACCAAACAATCTGTTGTATAATCTATTTTCATTCACAGCTTTCTTGTGCTCATATTTTTAACGTTTTTGTCAAACTACATGCATAAGTGATAACCACACCGCTGCTATCCATTTGATAACGTATATATGTATGTAGATTAAATTTCAAAAACTGCAATCTAGAGTATTGTAGATATCAGTACCTAATTATGAAACTTTACTTCGACATATTTATCACTTTTAACTTGTATCTATCGGGATTGCACAAGACCTTTCTCAAGAAAAGTGATCGGTTAAGCAACACTCAACAAAGAATACACTTTTACCAGGATTCTGATACGTCTGTGTTTTTAATTTATTTAACACTTGAACGATTTTGCTAGATTTTCAGTGCTGAATAGTATCAACAAGTCTTATACTTTATTTCACTTTGATAAAACATTTTCTCACTTATTCCAATATTTCTTACTGAGTTTGATCTTTAAATTGCCATTTGAAGTTTTTATGAACAAGTAGATACAAATTGAAATTTGTCCTGATCATGTCATCTACTATACAACTTCAAGGTGTGAATGAAACACTTAAACGTCCACCATTTTCTTATGTTATTCGGTATTTGACACATAATTTGCGAATAAAATGTTGGATTGGGGTGATAAAAACCCTAAAATACTCCAAATTCCAAAACCCAAAAATATATCATGAACTCAAAATTTGTGCAGACAAACTGCAGACAAATACTCAAATAATTTTTGGAATTCTGACATTCGTAAACGTCAAAAATTTTATTCTCTTTGGCATGTGCTTTATCAGAGCCATTTAACAGAAGATGTTTCACTTTCAATATGAAATATACAATATTGAAGATGTTACAAAAGAGAGGAAGTGCTATAGACGTTTACGTTTACGTAACTTGATTGCACACAGCTGTCGATTGACTGACGTTCGTGACCGGGATCCATCGCAGTTGGACTACATTAGGTCTGTTCCCTTACCCGAAAATTCGTACGAATTGTTGTCCGTTCCCTAACAAATAAAAGAGAGTACACGAAAGATTAAAACATTTTCTCTCAGTGACAAAAGTTACGAATTATAACCCAACAAATTTCTGTAGGTAATTGGTGTACGATATGTCAACTAACACATTACTTCATATATTTCTTTTCCTCCTATTTCTTTTTCTCCTAGCAATTAAATTTATTCAGGATTTCATATTTATTGGGTTTGGAAACATATACATATACATACTTCTGAGGTGCACTTCAAAAGTAAGTGCAGAAAATCCTGTTCAAGAACAACCTCATTGAACAGGAATCAGATCAGTTCAGAACAGAAAATTCCTCATTGAACACCAAAACTTATACTTTTCTGTTCCGAACAGTCCAGAACAACCTCATTGAACAAAGCTACTGAGAAATCTTTTGAGAACAAGGATTTTCACTGTGGTGTACTTCCTTGAAATTAAGTAAGCTTTTAACAATATTCAAAGCAAAAGCTGTATCTGCTACACTTCTCAACCTAAAGGTTGTCATCTATCTTTCTTAATGGATCGAGCAAATGCTTAAAAGCAGGCTTATCCATACTGAGCTTGGATGCTTTCTAACCAAAAGATCGGTGTACACGAGTAACCCCCTGTATTATGCGTAGTGTCATAACTTACAAAGTGAACCTATTTAATCGATAAAATTCCAATTAGTTACTTCAGCCATCAGAATGGCAAACAGTAGGTGAAATAACAACAGCACATGTGTCTCATCTAATCAGATCAGAAAACTGGATTGAACGAAAACCAGAAGACTTCTTTCTTTTAGTAGGAAAAGTCTAAGAAATATAGTTGGAGCCTTCACGGGACATTGACTGGTACTCAGAGATCCCAGGTGGCTGGGTGCTCCCTTCAACGATTTCTGTAGAAACTTTAGAGACGAGGAAGAGGAAGAAACTATGATCTACTTTCTGTGTACCTTGGCGAATAATTCTTCGAAGATCTTTGGGTTCACACTGAAACTGGTTGGGTTGACTCTTATTACGTATGAGAATTCCCGGTGATGATAATCCGGTTCTTTCCTTCCTTTCTTTTGGCCTAAGTATGTCCCTTGCCTGAGCGGGGACAGCCACCTAACCCAACCCAATCCTACTACTCATACATGAAAGATTGATGGAGGTTGATGATTTTGCCAAAAAGTTCGTGACGGTGTATTATATTCAGAATTCGTAAATGCGCTGCTAGTGAGGTGGCAGCTGTTGGGTACCGAGCTCAGCGGTGTCAACAAATCTGAAGCTATTCTAAAGAGCTAAGAAGGTGAGGATCCCATAAAAGTTTTTGGTGATCAGGAGATATTTAACCTCTATAGAGAAAGAAATTTGAAATCCATTTAATAATAGAAATGATTGTTTTGCATTACAACTCCAGTGTCTGTGTGAAACAGATTCTATTAAGTCAGTTAAAGGTGCTTCATAGCTGCCTTAGGTGCCGGCGGTGAAGTCGGATATGTTTAGGTTGTCTATATTGATATGGATCATAATAGACTGGAGAGATTGGCAGATAATTGTTCTGCATGACTCTATGGTTGATTGTTCTACTCCTAAGTATTCACCTAAATAATTTAATAGTAGATACTCGCCCAATGAAATAGTAGGACGTATTGTCAAAACTCCATGGACTGTCCATGTCATGATTTTAATGATTTTGGATATCGATGGGATGATATTCGTCCTATCTTTTAGATTTTTCTGAACGCAAAACTTTAGGATATCAGAATACCGAATCGTTGGGAAAGATTAGAAGAGAACTGTAGTATTCAACATACCTTCTTTGTTGTATGTCCAATAAGTATAATAACACACATATTATACATATTTTAACAGGAAAAGTTGCCATTCCGTATGTTTGTTTGTTAAAATTAAACAATTTCTTTCTTTTTATTATTTACTTATAGATGAATTGAAGACCACAAAGAGAACGACAACAAAATGCAAATGCAATCCACAAGTTTGTAAGTGCAAAATACATAAGACTGTTGTTCATCGTCTGAAAGACCGAATGCATTTAATGACCGACATTATCTACTAATCTCATATTCTATGTTTAGTTATAAGTTTTATTTCTAATAAAGTTATGCAAAAGAAATGATTTATTTTGTACGTCACTTGAAGAGTTGTTTCGAATATTAATCCATTTTAAGTGGCAAAATGTTATTGCAAACAAGTAGAACAAATGGATATCTATAAATCTTTTAATTCGACAGAAGCAATTGATGTTAAGTGCCAACAATCAACTCGTGCATTTGATTGCAAAGGGATCAAAGTTGAAAAAATATTTAAGCAATTCAGAGGTAAGCGGTTTAATCGTTATATGACTTGGGATGTACATGTGCATACATAAACAAACATTTTACTGATTAAAAATAAGGTTTTTATGTACTCTCAACTCGTGCGACAACAATCGCTTGACGATCGTACTTTTTAATGTAGCGTTAAAAAAGTTACTGTATGGACGAATCACTGCTTTCGTCAACGTAAGCTTTTAAAGCATAATAGCTAGCTATTACGTTATTTTATTCCATATGTATTTTTATATTGCTACTTACGCCGTCAAACCTTGTTTGTTAATTTATGAATTGAAAACTTACGTACAAACATACGTTGACGGTGATTTCAAATTGCTTGACAGAATAATAACGTGTCTAACCCATGACCCACTTAACAAGTTTTAGGGAAATTGAATTTAAAGTCTTGCTATCTGAGATTTTCAAACTTTGCAGATTCGCTAAAACGTACTCCCAGACTCGCACTTGGAAATTGCGAGAATACAAATAAATATAGACCAAAGAAAAGCCATTGCGAAACAACGAATCTCTCATTACTACCAAGCTAGTCGCGGACTAGTTAAACGAACTAAAACTTTTTATAAAGAGGAGATAATTCTCCCTTACAAAGGCGAGAGTTCACTAAGATTATTGAACACGTTAGATAGCATAATTCTTTTTGGTCACAGGCCACCGTAGCCTTATCTTCTTCCTCCCTTTATCTCCAGCAGAATTCGTTTAAGAAAACGCTGAATCTTTTGACTTGTAAGGCTACCTGGTAATGTCCAGTGAGGACATAGATAATCGAACTGCGATCCTTTTAACATTATGAGCCCAATGTTATATTTTTAATCAAGTCACGGAATATGACACCTATTCTCTCACATATGGTTGGTCCTAGGAATTCCGTCCATCTTTAGTATGGGATCTACCGCAGGTGCATGTTGGTGATTCCATGGTTCCAGGGACTTAATAGCCACTCGATTTTCAATGAAAATGGTAATACAATACCGATAGATAGTGTGATAGTGTGTATGGGTATGTTTAGATGTAGTTAAAGAATTGACAAGGCAATCCAGAATCTTCTCTCCTACCACTTGTTCTTCACATCATGGTTTATTGTCATTAGAATAGGATAAGAATCCTATTTTCTTATAATTTGCATGAGTTCAAGTGATTAGGCTACTGTAGCAAAAAGCCTCTTAATTTAAAACCGTCCAAACCAACTTGAATTGAACGACTCGAAAGGTAGTTTATAATAGATTGTGGAAGCGATCGATTAATAGTAAGAACCGGTACTTAGGTTTTAATTCATTTTGAATCTCTCACTCTCTATCGGTAGGCAATAAGACACGGAAGCACAAACCGTTGGAAATATTATTTTGCTTCCTACAACAGACCAACAAAGGCAGTCCCTCGCAAATAACAAAATACAAATACAATCAATTAAAGGAAACATGAATACCACGCCGAAGATCCACTTTGATCATTGATTAGACATGGAACAACAAACAATAGGGCACTTGCCAGCTGGCCCCTTTAATCTATCTGTGTCACCCATCCCCCTTATCTATACAGCAATTGTAGTAAAAGTGCATTTCAAAACAAGCAGCTGATAAGAAATACAATCAAATTGCACTTACCCTTAACAGCCAGGTCAGCACACTCTCCCGATAGGGTACAAAGTTGGACTGCTTCTGCGGGTCCGCCAGCTTAGAAATAACTTTTCCTAGGGTCAGCAAACTCTTGTTGATACTAACTCCTTCCCTTATCCTATCACCATTCGATCCCGTATGAGTGATGCGTTCACTACCAGCCAAGTCTACCAGACTTATCTTGCTTCTACGCGTCTGCCTGACCTTTCCCTCTTCTCCGTCACCGTCGCTTGTGTCAATTTCGGATAAATTCAAAACAATATTGAATATGGAGTGAGATCTGGAACTCTTGTCGTTCATTCCTGTGGCTGCTGTAGCGCGTTGACTGTTTCCCACAGCCAACCAATTGCGTAGAGCGGAATACGATTCCACTGGGTGGATGCTCAAATCTACAACATATGGTCCCCAAATAGGGTGCTCGCGAACTTTGAGGGCATTTTTGTGTGAGCTGCTGCCGCTATGCGAGTCACTGTGTCCGGACACGCATAATAAGTCATGGATTTTCTCGTTGTAGATTTCGAAATAGCTAACCTCGATTTCCGATCGGATTTTCTCTTTCGACGCTTCAATGCGCCGGAAGAGCTCATGACAGAATCGGGGAATGATACCTGCCTCAGTGTTGGTAGCGATATCATCGCTGTCGTCTACCTCGATTCCCATCATGCTGTAACTCTTTCCAGATCCCGTTTGTCCGTATGCGAACAGGCATGCATTGTAGCCTTCGAAGGCTTTGTCTATCAGTCCCATGCCCGTTCCCTTGAACACCGCTTCCTGATTGGCATAGTCACGGCTGTCTACATTGCACGAGTAGAATGCCTCGTCATATTGGAAACAATGGCTCACCCCGGCCGAATTGTCCGCTGTTGTTCCTGTATAAACGGTGACTTCACTTCCTGCCACCTGGACTATGTTCGTCACCCCAGGATTTGTGCACTCATTTGCATTCAGTGGCCTAACGCGTACAGCTACTGTAAGATTGCTTATCTCCACGTCCTTCATCGACTTGGACATCAGTGCCGAGTCCTCCATGGTGCACTTCTCTGAACGACGCGAGGAATTCAACGTTTTCACAAAACAATCTGGTGTACTGGTGGCATGGTTTTTAACACCACCTCGGGGTGTTGCAAATACACTTCGCGGCGTGCTTTTAGTCGACCTAAACAGAGACGAAGGGGTGTAGCATGCATTCAAGGTCGTGCATGTCTTTGGTTTAAATTTTTGGGTCGACGCTGGTGTTTTTGTTGCTGAGCTCGGCAAGAATGTGGTGGCAACACCAGCGTTATGTTCACTAGATAAGATATCAGTCTGTTTTTGGGGGAATAATGGCCGTGCCACACGTTTGTGCAATGAATTCGGAGTGGAATTACCCTTAGGCGTACTGCCTTGTAGTATTTTGTTGATTCTTGCATTGGCTGGGGTGTTTTTCGACGACATTATATTGTTTTAAGTCAAGTCACGAGTTACCGCACTTTATACCGAGTAAATAAATTGGAATGTAATTCACATTTAAATAGAAAATATATGAAAAAGACTTTTGTTCACGTCCGTTTATATTTTTGATTTTTCGTTTGAATTGGTTCAGGCAGTTGTATACGATGTCAAGTTATGTGACAAGCCTGAATGTCATTATTGCTGAATTTAAAACGTCATCAATTCGAAATGGTAAGGTAGTCTATAAATCATTAAGCCAGTGTTACTTATTATTTGTTATGTTATATTTGCGCTTTAAAAACGAGCATGCTGTGTACGGTTATTTAGTTTAGGATTTATGACAAATATTGATATAGCTTGCAAATATCCAAAGAAAATAAGAGAAGTTGTTTAAGCATTTAAGTATAAACATTTGCCAGAATCTATTGCATTAGAATAAACCGCAAACAAATTTTAAAAGTTAATTTTGACACCAATGAGACAAGGATATTCACTGACTGTACTCAGGATTACTTGGATATAGAGTAATAGGCTACGATCATGCTTAGCCCGACATTGTTATTGACAGGTTGTAGTCCTTTATATGAATAGTAATATTTTTTCGAAAGTCGGTGTGTTGACGCTCTTCAGACCAAAGGTTTCAACAAAAATTCTTCTATTTGCCTTTCTAATTTTCTTTGTCTATCTTTTTAAAAGTAAAATTCCAATTACATTTATTTCATCTCTCCTCAGCTTTCCCAGCGAACAATAGCCAACGACAAACCTACACTACCGACAAGTATTATGTCATCCAAATAATGAACTGTGAATTCCCCTAACTGATAACAACAAATCAATTGCATCCCGTTTTCTCCCATTCGCAGCACCGTAATGTATCTCACTCAGTTATCAAAGCGATTATCATTCGTTTCGTCGTGTTGGACCACCATTTGACGTTTGAAAATCTCTTACTGGATTTTGTTTTGGAACCTGTGACGTGTACGAAAAATATTTAAATTCCTGTGCAATAGGTTTCAACCAGAAGAACATCACGGAAATAATCGCCTCGCTGACATGGGAAGTGTAACGCAAAGCATCGAAATGAGAGCTATTGCGGAGGATAAAAACAAATTGAAGCGCAAGATAGCGATTGCGTTAATGCTCCTCATTGTGTTCCTATCGTTGCCGGCTATCTGTAAGTCTCACGATGACCAGCGTCCTAGTTTTAAGTATTCCCGTGAAGCCAACGAAAATTTCGATAGAAGTTCACATGAGCATCATCATCACGATCATGACCACGACCACGATCATCATCATCACGATCATGATCATCATCACCATCATCATCGTGACCACGACCATGATCATGACCACGATCATGACCATGACCATGCACATCATCACCACGACCATCACCATCACGGAGAAGAGAAAGGAGAGCAGCTCTCATTGGGTGAGTAAAATTTGCTAACCGGCTGTGGGCAGGTTTTATTATTTTCCCTTTGCAGACATGAGCACGGTTTGGCTTCATTCGATTGGGTCGACTCTTCTCATTAGTGCTGCTCCATTTGTCCTTCTATACATAATTCCTTTGGACAATAGTGAAGCGATGCGACCACGATTGAAAATTCTCTTAGCTTTTGCCTCTGGTGGCCTTCTTGGAGATGCATTTCTGCATCTGATACCTCATGCTTCTCACCCGCACACCCATGGCGGTGATGAGCATGGAGGCCATGACCATCACCACCACCATCATCACCACGATGGTGAGGAGGGACATGGACACTCACACGATATGTCTATTGGTCTTTGGGTTCTCGGCGGAATTATTGCGTTCCTGGCGGTAGAGAAGCTTGTTCGTTTAATCAAAGGTGGGCATGGACACAGTCATGGACCGGTTAAAAAATCACCACCAGTTGACAAGCCTAAGTCCGACGAGAAATCAAAAAAAAGTTCGAAAGACTCGGTGGCTAAGAAATCAGTGAAAAAAGTCGAGGAGAAGCAAGACGAAGTCGAGATCGCTGGCTACCTCAACTTGGCCGCAGATTTTGCACATAACTTCACCGACGGTCTGGCAATTGGAGCCTCCTACTTGGCGGGCAATAGCATCGGTGTCATCACTACAATCACAATTCTTCTGCACGAAGTTCCTCATGAGATCGGCGACTTTGCCATTCTCATCAAGTCAGGCTGCTCAAAGCGTAAAGCAATGTTGCTACAGTTGGTAACTGCGTTAGGTGCTCTTGCTGGCACTGCGTTAGCTCTACTAGGTGCTGGCAGTGATGCTGCCGCATCATGGGTTCTCCCGTTTACCGCGGGTGGTTTCATTTACATAGCGACTGTGAGTGTGCTGCCGGAATTACTGGAGGAAACCACCAAGCTTGGCCAGTCACTTAAGGAGATCTCAGCGTTGCTAGCTGGGGTTGGTCTCATGGTATTCATTGCGAACTACGAATAATTTATTAATTTTGGGTAAGATAACGCTTGTGCGAAAGAGAACTCGCTTTGTCGTTGACGGACGATAACAGTCAATAAATTGTACAATCTGAAGGAAGGGGATCTTGTTATCTGTATCTTGTAGTGCTGACGTGTGTGATCATTAGATTGAGAGATTCATATTGAAATATTTGTATAGAGAGAGCAAAGTTCTAAAAACCAATTTGATTGATTGCAATTATTTTTATACAAATAAAACTTTAACTCTATATCGTAAGAAATGTGGAATAGTTTTGCTTTGGGCTTGGACTTAGTAGGTATGAATGAATGAATGGAAAGTACAAGCCGAGTGGTCAAAAGGACAGCGCAGCTCCAATTAAGAATAGGATATACATATATTGAATATAATTCTATAAAAGAAGACACAAAGTAGACCAAGTGTCAAGTGAGTTGGTTGCGTTGGGTTGTGTTAGGTGGCTGTCCAGGCTCAGGCAGATATACACTTAGATCAAATGAAAGGTTCATTGTGATACCACAAAGAAATTCAGATTTGCCATATGGGATAAAAGAAACAGTAACCAATTGCGGTAGCAACCCATTCCGTAAGATGATTGATCCAGAGCCAAAACTTTTGATCTTCGAAGGAATATTCGCCACGGGTATTTCTTCTCAAAGCCGATAGGGCAGGACAGGTACATAGAGTCTTCGTTCTCGCTTCGCTTCTACAGAAATCATTGAAGGGAGTACCCACTGTCTACCAGACAATGCCCCATGCGTGGTACAACTATATTTCTTAAATGTTTCATACAATTTGCAATTGCCGGAAATAGCCCTGTTACATCTGACAACAACCTCGTTAATAGATCCGCCGCATTGCTTTACCAACTTGGATTGGATATTCCAAGGCTTTTATCGCTGCTCGACTGTCTACATAAAGAAGAATAGAGCTGCAATCTAATTAATTAATTGAAAGCAATACAGTGCTTCGGCAAATGCACAACTATCTGGAGTTAGTTATAAACAGAAAGGGAAAAAGAACATAATTTAGCATCAAGAACCAAGACAGTAATGACCTTACTCTATGTTTACAACAGATTGTTTAGGAAGCTAACTCCTAATACTTTCTATTGGCTCCACATAGCAGTATGTACTTACTTATAGCCGCTGATGAGGACACCAACCACCAGCAGATACCTCGGCTACAACGAATAGCATAAATAAATGTATTACTGAAGCATCGGGAACCTGACATACGCTGATGCCGCTGGAAGAAGCCTTGTCTCAAAGAAACTGGTCAACAAACGTATACCGTCTTAGCGCCATCCTGCAAATAATTCTTAAAGCTGATTATAGGACTCTATACCAAATTTTGATAGAAACTTTTGTCTGTACTCCCAAGAGGAAAGAATGGAAATTTAACATCATCGTCCCTTGGATATTATTAAAACTTAATAGGAAAGTAGTATTTAATGATACAGAATCTTTTTTTACTTCTTACCACTTACACATATCCAACCTCATTCAGGATGTTAAAAGCTACTATTTGCCACACAAAATTAGTAACTTCTACTGCACTTTCTATCCATTGTTTTCAGGTCTACATACCGAATAACTAAGGATCCACGTATGTATGCCCATGTAAGTTGTATCTTATTCGGTACCACTCCAACCTAACTTCTTTAAAAATCGTTTATGTTTTTTTTTTTTTTAATAACAAAACTACTTTTACAATACTGGCTCTAATTATTTTATTTGAAAGTACATACATTAACAAATATAAACAGATTTTGGTACACACTTACTCTTTCGTGGCCTTCTTGATTTCGCTCAAACAATACTCTGCTTGATCGACCGAGTCTCCATCTTTCATCTTTTTCCCCAACTTATATGCATAGGAACATGTCGTTTTGGCTTGTTGCGTCAATCCCTCCCGTAGGTATACCAGACCTAAGTTGGCTTGCAGCAGTCCTTCATTTGGAGCATCCGGAAGCTTTTTTAAGAGTTGCAGTGCTTGCAACAGGTACGCTTTAGCTGATTTAGTATCTTCTAACTTTTATGGAAAATTAAATCTTGATACATATATGAATGATTTAGATTTTAGTGGTAGGCTTACTCCTAAGGCTGCAACACTTAAATTATTTAGTATCGGTACAAGTTCCGAATATGTTTCTCCATAGTGCTCTAAAAATATATCGAAAGCTTCTTGAAAACACTTTTTAGCTTCAGCATATTTGTATTGATCGATAAGTAATTGGCCATACCTGTAAGTATAAAACATTTTTATAGGTACTACTATAGGAAATTTTAAAGGCACTGAACGTTTCAAAAGACTTTTGGAACCGCATTTCTAAAAGTCTAAAGTTAAATGTGAAGTCCTTAAAAGGATGGTCATAACGAAACAGAAGTCTCGTGTTTGGTCGTGCCTCATAGCTTAGTTAGTTTTTGTCCCAAATTGTGGAAGTACTGGTCTTTATTGGCACCAACTTTTTTAGGGACGAACATTCTGTTAAACGATCTCCTCCTCGAAGTTAAGAGTAGCTGTGTATACCTCTTACCACCGTTTCTCGAACAAGGGATACGAAAGCCATCTACTAGTGATTATTTTATACGTACCATTCCTTAACACAAAAAAATCGTAAAAAAAGGGAGTACACGAGAGAGTGAAAGACTTACTCTTAGTGACAAAACTTGGAGGTAAGAGGTGTGCTATCTGCCAAAAGCTCTTTACCATCAACTGGCACTTTAGTTCAGATATTTCTTTTCCTTCTAGCAATCAAAATTTATTCAATATTTTATATTTATTTGGTTTGGAAACATATATTTTTGAAGATTTTATTGATGACATTTCAGTTGTGCGCAGGTTTTGTAGTTCGATTCGATCCCCAATTTTATGACGATTTTCATCACTCTATGAGAGAATTATCTCGCGCTTTTAGGAATGTGTAATTTTACATTTTTTAGTGCAGAAAGTATCGTTAGAGAATTTCGTGAAGTCACTTGTGCTAATTAGCCCGTCAGAAGAAAGTTGACTAGTTAGCCATAGCTAGGGACTTGGAATCTGAACGTACCCATTGAAAGTGTTTCTAATACATCTTTATCTTTATCATCTTTAAGGTTAACATTATGATGTTTTTGTTAGTGGATAAAACCCACTCTACTTAAAACAGATTTTTATTTAAAAGCATGTTTTAATTCACCATCCTCTAACAAGTGCACTTTAAACCGTTGTTGGATGAACGAAGCTAAATGTCAAAACATTTGATTAAAATACGTATGAGGCGGTAGCATGTCACCATATCACTGCGGCCACAGAGGCCTATTGTGATTGCCTCAATAAGAGCTCGCTTATGATACCCGAGTTAGTGGTACATCCAAGTGGATCGTTGAGTGAGCTAGCAGATATATCCTCTCCCTCTGTTCTGATTAAACAGTTTCAGTAATATGAGATGTGTTCTGCTGATTCTTCGTCCTCGTTGCACATTCTGCAAGTCTAGTGAGAAATCCTGTGACTACACGAATCTGACTTCTAGTTAGATCTAGAAGTTGTTTCTTTCTTGTAAGGGAAATGTTTGGCATGAACATTTTGGCTTGTCTGTTACCTTCAGTTTTGGTCCAGTAATGGTGAGCTTTATTTTTCAGCCAATTTTGAATGCAGTGTTTCGCTGTGCTAATAGGTAGTCCACAGAATGGTCTTGGCATCATGAAGGTTGATGCAGATCTGTTTCTGGCTAGTATGTCTGCCATCTCATTGAAGAAATATTGAATTACACTTGTCCATGCTTTGTATTGACACCGTATAGTCCAGCCCCAACTCCTGCATCTGTTTTGCATCCATCGATGTACCATACATAAGAATCCCCAGCAAATGTGGGTTTGTTCTGGGAATGTAACCTTGAAGTTTTGGCTGAATTTACATTTTGGTAAGCAGTTATCCGTTAAGATAATTCCAAGTAATTCATTATTGCTTAATTTTAATTCTCCGGCAATGTAGTCCTTTATTTGATTTGTCGTCATTGTCAGATATGAGCATAAAGGCGTTAATCATGACTTCTTTCTGTATCTGAAGATGTAGAGGTGGAAGATTAAGGATAACTTCCAGCAGTAGGAGTTGCTCTCGTTGCGCCCGTAGAGCATACATAAGCTAGTCTTTGAAGTTTAGTTCTGGGGGAGTTCCGAGGTTGTTTCTTTGAATTTGCCTCTCATTAGGGTCGTCATTGGTGAGTATATTTAGCAGTTCATTTACTACGATGGACGTTAACAGGGGGAGAGAACACAAGCCTGGGGGCAACGTTTCGCAGCCGTGATTTTGATTATGGCACTGCCTATCCAGTTAAATGCTTTATCCAGTTAAATGTAGTATTATCTACCCCTGTGTTTTGGATACATCTGAATATCTGGGCATGTTCGATGTTTTCGAACGCTCCTTCGATGTCAAGGAAGCAGCCCATCCCAATTTCTTTTGTCTCTGAGGGATTTTCCAATCCTCGTGGTGAGTTCCTGTGGAGCAAGTGTTGTCTATTTTACTGGTTGATAGGCATATTGGTTTTTGTGAAGTGAATTCCTATATGTATAGTGGACTATCCCTGATATGTCTATTAAGTACTTTTTCCATTGCTTTTGGAAAAAAAAATAAGTGAGGCTTATAGATCAGTTGGTAGATGAGTTAGTGTCCGACCTACTTTGAGTCTAAACTTAACCGTAACCCCAGGCATAGCTTGTTCTACATATGTTGATAATTTTTTTATTTTTTCGCCTTCAAAAAAAAGTTCTCATGACCTCTTCAAATCCTCCCTAGTTGGTCTATTCGACCTAAATTCTTCCTCCTACTCATCAAGTGGAGTCAATCGGGTTCTAAATTAATTTGGTTAACAACTGCAAATTGCAAAAACTTAGGAGTAATTTCATTAACTTTCTTCAAGTTATTTCTCAAATAATACAAGTTGTCAATCGTTTGAACCCCATTTTACACATGTACTTAAAATGGCGTTGTACTCAATTTTAAGTTTAAATTACAGGTATTTTTAAATAAGAATTTATGACGACTGTGATTAGAAAAAGGAAAGATATTAATCTAAATAGGTGTTTAAATATTTTTAAAGTGAGTTTTGTCTGACTTTGAACACTCTAAATGAAAGCCATTTGAGCTGACCAATAAAAGAGTAGATCGTGGAAACTGCACTTGAACTCTGCACGATGGTCAAAGGACCACTTTTATTCCTTTTTTTTGTTAACACAAAAGTTAGTGAATTAACTTTGCTTTAAACATCATTGGAAAACCAACCAACTAACTTGGTGCGCGAAACGGAATGCAGTTATGTAACTAAACATTAGGATAATTGGATACACTTTTCGGTTGAGGCGTAGATTAATGCCAGACTGTAGCGCCATTTAAAGTTATTAAAGTAAAAATAAGTACACATATATAAGATCTTTCGATATGGCTTTATCGCCCACTTAGGTACATAGCTGTAATAAAAAAAGCTTAATCTTCTTGAAGATTTGTTCTATGATAAACCGTACAAATAACAATTAAATGAATCCGAAGTACTTCTGAACTTCTTCATCACCAGAAGTGTGGTCATGGTTTTTCCAGAATTAGTTAACTACGGAATGTTTATTTTGTAAATCAAGCTTCAAAGCACTAAGTGAGAGTGAAACATTGCTTAATAATAAATAGTCTTGGCAGACTATGACATCAAGTCTAACCACGGCGGTTCTTTTTCTATTTCAACTGAGATTCTAAAGAAACTCAAGAACAGAACCGACTAGCACTTGATAACAAGTTTTTGGATGTTGCGGGTGCTTTTTTTTGTACTTTGTTGGCTCTGTAGAGAGGCAGAAAGAAAGAAAGTTCCGGCTTTGGCACGTTTTAATACTAGGCATTCGCACCCCATTATTCAAAGTTAATTACAAGCTGTTAGGTTCTTTTTTTTTAGAGCTATAACTTAATTCAATTTAATTTAATAAAAAACACGTTACGGCTTCTGTTCAAAGCCATGATGTATCCCAGTGTGTACGCGATCGTAACATTGAGTGATGACGTTTAGAAATAGCAAGAGCAGGATTAGGTGGGGTGACCCCACTGATAAATGATTCATTTGTTTTGGGTGAAATGTGACGACCACTATTGTTTGGCAAATGAGCGATTAATTATATGCATTAAGATTTGGGGGTTTGTGTGAATAGATTTCGCAATAAAGGTACCATGAAACGATATTTAAAATTCATTTTATTGAATTTATAAACAAAAACAATAATTCTCGGTGTATTGTGCGAGAAGATAATTAATTTTCTTCGTTCAGGAAATTTTTTAACTATGCATTGACAGGAACTAGTTTGGGCTGCACTAGAAATACCAGCTGGTGGATCGTGTAATAAAGGCATGGTCAAAGATTTAGATTTTTGGGGTATATAAGCGATGGTGGTTGTTGATTAGGTATCAGTTAAACACGTTAGATATCAAATACTCGACATGAACGTCTTCATTGTTTCTTGCATGATGATTGCTGCCGTTTCGGCTGGAGGTTATGGCGGAGGTGGTGGTTATGGTGGAGCTGGAGCAAGTGCAGGAGCTAGCAGCATTGGTCTTGGTGGACACGGAGGTGGACTAAGCGGTGGTGGACTCGGTGGTGGACACGGAGGTGGACTGGGAGGCGGACTTGGTGGTGGACTTGGTGGAGGACACGGTGGTGGACTCGGCGGTGGAATCGGCGGTGGACTCGGCGGAGGACACGGCGGTGGTCTTGGTGGTGGATATAGTGGTGGTGGATACAGTGGTGGTGGATACAGTGGTGGTGGATATAGTGGAGGTGGACTTGGCGGTGGACTTGGTGGTGGACTCGGCGGCGGTCTTGGCGGAGGACACGGTGGTGGACTCGGTGGCGGACTTGGCGGAGGACATGGTGGTGGACTCGGTGGAGGACACGGTGGTGGACTCGGTGGTGGACTCGGTGGAGGTCTTGGTGGTGGCCATGGTGGAGCTGGACTCGGTGGTGGATACGGTGGAGCTGGACTTGGTGGCGGACATGGCGGTGGACTCGGTGGAGGACTTGGTGGCGGCCATGGTGGTCTGGGTGGAGGATATGGCGGTGGTCTTGGAGGTGGTTATAGCGGCTCTTCAGCTACCGCTTCAGCAAGTTCTAGTTCCGGCGGTTATCATGGTTAAACTCATGCGTTCATGATTGTAGTTAGAGAAAATAAAAATATATTTTCGAATACTTGTTTATTTATTTATTTATTAGCTAGAATTTAAGAACACCATGATGTTTCAAAAACACTTTCGATATTGGGCACGCTTATCATTATCTGGTATACAGAAGAGAACATCGTGAGAAACTCATAGCTATTTTTAAGGCTATCTATGAGGGTGATAAATTTCATGTCATGCAAAGCGTTCGATGATTTTGAAACTATACAACCTTGTCGCACGTCGAAGAAGGTTGGATACTTTTATCAAATCTATTTTGTTTTTATTATAATCGTAATCAGTGATTGTTTTAATGCAGCCCTGACGGCGAATAATACCGGCAATAACTAATAATAGACAATGATATCTTAGCTTGCATGATCTACGCTGGCGACATTCCTTTGTTTGCGCAAGGAATATTGAATCTATATTAAGTGGGACATAAATATGTAAGAAACCGCAGCCAAGACAAAACACTCAATCTCCCAAACTTATCCATTCAAGTAATATGCAATGAGCAACAGGTTGAGAAAATCGGTCGACAGTGGTACTGAAGCGCGCAATACTAAGGTTCGTTTGAATGCTGTCTTTTGGATGACTGATTTTTTTATTTCTTAAACTATTCAGTAGGCACAACTATGGTTGTACTACTTGGGACATCAAAGCCATTGTCATTTATAAGCTGCAACTAATCGTAAATAGATGTAAACATATCACCACTATAAGAATCGTCTGGGCTAAATCACATTTTTAAATTAAACGCCTAACCACATTACGATAGCTTGAAGAAAATTCCATTGCTATGGATTCTACATACTTACAGGCAGAATTAATAAAGAAGAATCCAGAGTAGTAGGAGATGGTTCGAAAGAGTTATAACTCAGTTGTTTTCCCAAGCAAAAGCAGTATCTACAAAGATAAGCAGAAAGCGTCCATTGGTGTCCATATCTGTCTCAGTGCGAGTTTAATAAAGTTGCATGACATAGCACCTTCTTACTGAAATCTGGTGGATGTTTGAAAGGATTTAAATAAATTGCTACCAAATTGTGCAGTATACGACAAATGGATTAGTTTGTCATAGCCTTCGACTTGCGATTTGTTGGTATTTGCTATGATTTGTTTTAGTGTGATGTGGAATCGGAAGTCGCAATGGACGCAACATAGACGCATGACTCTGCAGTTCTTGCAAGACAAAGAGTCATATTGTTCTTGATGACAAATATATAGCATTTCTTTTCACTAATAGTTTCCTAGCAGCTTCTGCTTTGAATACATCAACTATTCTTTTTTTATCGATTATTAAACGGCGTGCGTTATTTCAAAGAGCTTTGTTTCGGGCTTAAGGTAGCAATCACAATCTTTGCTTTTTAATTCCAGTCGATTTGTTGGTCGTGGAATTGTTTGTTTTCTATTTCGGTATCAGGGAGCGCGTAAAGGGACGATAAGAACAAATACTCAGCTCTCTCTTTTATGCACATTTTATTAGATAGAAATTTGTAAAGGTACACCTAGTATGGGGTTTCAGGAATTTTTTGTTACCTCATACATTGGTTTGGTTTGGTTGAAGTGGCTGTCAGTTTACAAATGCAAACACACTTGGATCAGCAATAGGTGATATGATTGTGATACCACATGCATCAAAGGAGAAAGTTTCTCTCTACCTGCTCCTTAAATAATTTGGAACTTCTAATGAAGCGTAAGATGCTCTGATTTTGTTTATCAGATCGCCTAAATAATTATAATACAAGGCTCCTTTCTTCGGCGGGAGAGAGCTGGGCAGAAACAAAGAAGGTGAGGAATGGTTTCATCCTCGCCTTCATCCAAGCAGCTTCTACAAAAGTCGTTCGAAAAAAGAGTGCCGATATGCAACCTGTTAAGAGAAATCAAGTTCTTAGACCGTTTTCTTAAGCGGCCAAATTCTTTTCTTGACCACTATAGGGTAGCTTTGAGGCGAACGGCTGCACTTGCCATGTGCTAGCTAAATATATTCAGAGGGTATCAGATGAAACATAATGTCCAGTGCCGCAGAGAGTGTTGTGCGCACAGCACCGCTTATGCAAAAGTTGTATGTTGGACCTTATATAGATAGTCGCGGCTCTCTTTTAGAGTATTTAGATGCTTTCCTGAGACAGCTAAAGCAACATCATCTGCGTACTTTCTTAATTTTTCATTCTTATACTCGTCTCGTAGGAGCTATTCTGATGGCTATACGATTGTAGAACAAAAGTATTTTTTTTAACCGAATAACAACTAAATTTTTACGTAAACATGTGCCATGTATGATAAATTGCTCAAATTTTAATACAATAACTTACCAGTCACAAGTGATACCCTTGAGTTCCTGTAAATCCTCAGAATCGGGCAATCTTTTTATATTCTCTTCGATCTTATCCAAAGTCCATCTGAAACCTTGTGTAGCCTTGTCAAGGTTTTCCTGTAAATGTGCCATATGAGCTATTTTAGAACTTATATGAAGAATCTATGGGATGATTCCAAAATTCTAGTGTTATCCACTACACATAAGCTCGACTTCGTTTCTCTAAAATTTACCTTTAAACTGTCTTCAGTTTCTCCATTGGAAAATAGTCGCTTCATGACATCCGCGAATATTTTTTCGGCCTTCTTAAATTGACCCCGTTCCATTGCCAAATTGGCTAGTACATCGTAAACATATGTAACTCCATCCTTATGGCGTAGATCTTGAGCCATACGAAGTGCCAAATGAAGCATTTGTTCTGCTTTGTCGTATTCTTTACGTTGTATTGCAAGAATTGAACGTTTAATTGTCATTATTAGTTTATCTTCGGGAGTCTCTTCCTCCTCTTCACGACTCTTGAAAAAGCTGAATCCTAGGATTAGGCCTACTGGTGGAAGGGTGTTGGATGGATGAAATGCATGGGAATATTCTTTTCCACCGATGACAGCTTGCTGTAGGCATCTGAATGTTTTGTTTCTGTTATAAGTTGTGTGTCTAAATGTTTGATTTTTTAGATTATCAATTATAATTCGAGAAAATCGCGTGAAACTGGTGAAATTCATGATTTTATTTTTGCTTATATAAAAGTGTAAACAAGTGAATTGCCACAGGTAGACAGCTACGGCAGGCAGTGTATCGATGACAGCTGCTTTGACAATACGTTCAATGGGTAAGCTATTTGGTACACTGCGTCGGTAGGGCAGTGTGGTAGAAGGAACAAATGGGATTCTTATGAATATAATTTTTTCGTAGTATCATTGTATATAAATCTAATAGTATTATCAGTACAATGGTAGTATGTAATTTAACTCATTTGTCATTAAAACTCGTAAAATCTCAGTTTCAACAATAGTAAAAATTGTAAACGTCATGACCGCCACATGATATGGTGCGCATTTCATTGCGGAGGTATGATTGGACCGTAACTTTTCATCGATGAAAATGATCACCATGTTACGATCGCTATCGTGCCATGTTTGAAGACTATTTTTGGCCAGAATTGGATAGACTTGACATCAGTGATATGTAGTTCCAACAAGATGGTGCCATATGCCACACAGTTGGTCAACCTATATTGACAAAGCTATTAAGCCAAAAATAAGCTTCATCGCCGAAATGATTTTTTAATGAATTTTTGAATTTTGTTAAAAAATTTTGCAAAGCCCAATTGGAGAAGTTTTGGAGATTCAAATGAACAAAAGGGTTCAGTTCTAGAGTTAATTTGATCTTGTAAGGGTGTAAGCCAAGATATTTATGCAAAGTTCGCCACAATGTGGATTGAGAGATTCACAATTTCTGTGGACGGCGTAGAATCGACTGATGTGGCTCATTTTGAACTGAATCACTTACAGCTGCAATATTCTCGGCACTTCAAAAGGTGTGTTGTCTCATTGGTACAGGGACATTCAGTGAATATGTTGAATCGAATTTATCCACCATAGCACGCACAGCCAGGCTGGTTGGACGATTATTACTACCGAGAGTTTAAGTAAGCGCTTTTAAAGTTGCAAACACCGACTCAGAATTTCTGTAGTAATTTTTAATAATTTCGTAGTTCCTGTTCTTATACGAATGGCAAGTGACTCCGGGAATAGACTATTGTTCTCAGGTTTGGACCATGGCTTTAAAGAATTGCTTAATTTACGAACAGCATGATCCAGCACTTACGTCCGAACCCGCTCAGTAGCTCGAGTCTTAAAACATCTTAATAGTAACAAATCTTCAGGTTCAGATGGGATCCCGCCCCTTGTTTTGAAGAAGTATTCTTCTAGCAGATAAATGGAAACTCGAGCTTGTCCAGCCGATCCCCAAAAAAGGCGACAAAACCCGCCCTATAGTTCTAACATCAGTGTTCTCTAAGGTCATGGAAAGCATTGTAATTTTCCATGTTATGAGATATCTTGAAAGTAACGGTATGGTTTCCGAAAACAACGTTCCACAGGGGATCTTATGATGTACCTAACGGGAAAATGGAACAAAAGTATTCAGCATCACAGTGAATGCCGTGTAGTGTTCCTAGATATCTCTAAACCTGTCAAGTGTGAACAGTGCCCTCTTAAGCAAAATTCAAGCTTAGGGTGTCAGTAGTATCTTCTCATCATGGATTGCAAGCTTTTTAAGTAATCGGTTGTTATAATGGACGGATATACTTCAACCAATGTTTTCAATGTGTATTGACGACCTTCTCTCTCTCACTCGCAATCCAATCCATTCCTTTGCGGATGACAGTACTCTTGACTTCACTTATTCTTCATCGTCTCCATGGCTAAGATCCCAAGAATGTCTACCGAGCTCAACTCCGATATTGATACAATTATCAATTGGGGTGCGAAAAACCGAGTTGAGTTCAATTCGTCAAAAATCCAGTGCTGTCTCCTGTCTCTAAAGCGGGATATTAATTTAGCTAAACTAAAAATGAATGAAGCTAGTATTGAGGAATCTAATGGCTGATCATTTCGTTGGAATCACCATATTTCCGAAGTTGTGAAAAGTGACGCTAGGAGTCTCGGATTACATCAAGAGGTGTAAACGTTTTTTTCTCCGTCCTGAATGCTTGACTACTATCTATAAAGCTTATATTCGTCCAAAACTCAAATACAACTCACATGTTTGGGCGGGAGCTCTTGCAACTTGTTTTAGCTTATTAGATCGTGTCCAGCGTCCGGCATGTACATACATTGATCGGTGACCTTTCAATTTGCAACCAAATCTCTTCGCTAGAGCATCGGCAGAATGTTAGATGCTTATCGGTCCTGTACCGATATTTCCACCATAGTTGTTTGAATGAAATCTATAGTTCTGTCCAGCTTGTCCGTCAGTTTAATCGTACTACACAAGCGGCATTTCCGCACACCCTATCTTTTATAACTTTTTTTTCGGTCGCACAGTGAAATTTAGAAGCTCGTTCTTTAGGCACACAATACGTATGTGGAATTACTTGCCCTTCTCAATATTTGCTACAAATATTTAAAGTCAACGCGCATCGTCACCTAACTCTCCCTTTTCCTACCAACTTTTAACTTTGCTATACCCTTTTTTTTCACTCCATCACTTTAAAAGACTCTATGTCAACATTCTTTTTGCACTATTCCACCTTGAAATAATTCCGCGCTCAGTACTCCGATCCATTATCCACTGGTCCATGGCATACATGCTATAAATATGTAGTATCCTTAAAAATGAAAATGTTTGTCATCTCTGACGATTTGTAAATGTAAAAAATAATACAAGTACAAATTTTGCAATTTTAAATTTTATTTTTGTAAAAGCGCTACATAAATGTCTACATACAGTAACTATAGTTATACCATTGTATCTATGTTGTTGCAATCTTAAATCAATCTATGACACCGATTTAACTTATTTATTACTATTTTCAACAATTAATTGCAATTTCTACAACTTGTTCCTTAGAAATAGTATTGCATTATATTTTTTTCTCATTAACATTTACTTCAAATCACTAGGGTTAATTTAGATAATAGGTGTACACTTTTAAATAATTCATAATATTTAATCGTATTAATATATATATAAATATATTTTCTTTTTGTTTATAAATTGATAAATTGCTTTCGAAAATCAAAAGAAACTTTTCATTTAGGGACTAACAAACTTTGTGATTTGTTTTTTTTTTTTTTTATAATATTTATTTAATTACATTTACAAACTGATTTAAATAAAAGGCACAAAATATAGCTTTTTGAGTATTTCGTATAACGTTTGTGTTTATCTCGTACGATATTGCAAATGTCCTAGATAAATCTTAGTGGGTAATTTTCAAAAAACACATTTGTTGGTAATATAATTATTCTAGGTTTTGTAAAACTAATACATTTATATTTTCTTATTCATTAAGGTTGAGTACAATATATTTTTACATTTTTTTTTTAAATAGTTTGTGGAGGTATGTAGGTTGGTAGGCAATTAATTTTGTACAATGTAAGGGTAAGGTTTTTGATAAAGAGGAAGAATATTTGTATAAGCTCGAATTCACGATCTAATAAGGAAGTTATATTTGTACTTTACTGGTGAGTAGAATTAAATTAATTTACAATAATATCATATTTATACAATGAAAGAATTTACTATTTGATGACAATTAAGTAGTAATAAATGATGTACATACATATGTATATGGTGAAGTGTTATGGTGGAACTTTGCATTGAAGTGTACAAAATATGACAAAATCAATTCTTAGATGGAACTCTGATACAATGGTTGGAAGCATTTTATTCACTTTTGGAAGGTATAATATTTAAATAATTCATAATGAAGTTTTTCTGTAATTTAATGGAAAATTTTAAAACAATGTGTTAACTGATGAAACTATAAGAATGCTAAAACAAAATATATACAATAAGACAAAGGAATGGGAAATTAAAACCATGGTGAAAAATGAAGTACATACGAACCCGTACAAGTAGGTGCTACTAGGGTTCTTTCATTTGAATATTCAGGATATGTACTCTAATCGAAATACTGTAAGTCCACGAATACAATACTGTCTTCTATTAATGTCGAAGTGCGGTCTACCATTTTTCGTTATGGTATGCAGATGGATCTAAAATAGATGAATAAGTTGGGGTCAAAGTATAAAGCATTAGCTCTGAGTCTGTATTCCAGAATTGTATTTAATGTCTTAACATAGGAACAACAAAGCAATACCTACAACTAACCAGAAATTCTGATTCGCATAATTACAGGGTTCTTAAGAGATATCATATATTTATCTACATAAATAGCAGATGACAATATATGTATGTACATACATGTGTAGAATGTGCAACGAGAAAAAGGAAAAAGATCAAAGTGCATGTAAGTAATATTCAAAAATGGACTGTGAGGTTAGTGCGGGTGTTTTTTCGGAATCCCTAAACATCTCAAAATATAGACTTCTGAACACTGCCAGCGTATTCCAAATCGAATAACATACAGATATACCATCAAGGCAGAAAATTGCTATTTTCGTGAAGAAACCATCATCCACTACATGTGCACTTGTCCAGTACTAGCCAGGACTAGACAAGAAACATTAGGCAAACCCTTCTTTATTTCACTTGAGGAGACCTCGGATAATAATATTAGTGAATTAATCTTCTTTTTAAATTCCACAGGTTGGCTTTAAATTCTTATTACCTATACACGTCAACATACCGGTCACATGAGTCGTGGTATCAAAACGGCACAACTGTGCTAATTGGGTTCTGTTATCAGAACCACCACTTCTATCGGCCTACCCATACATATGTAAGTAACTTGACCCAGAAGTTTGTTGCTAGACTCTCTCTAATTAACTGGAAATATCAAGAGTAACATAAAACACAATGCAGTGGGGTGACGCTAACTAAACATAAAA
Source organism: Xylota sylvarum (assembly GCA_905220385.1). Classification (NCBI taxonomy): domain Eukaryota; kingdom Metazoa; phylum Arthropoda; class Insecta; order Diptera; family Syrphidae; genus Xylota; species Xylota sylvarum. Next base: position 33,998,795 of record LR999960.1, read on the forward strand.
ATATCTATCAAATGATGTCACACCACTTCTTTAGGTTTAATTTAGCAAATATGAACTGTTATAATTTTGTTTAGAGATCTGGTCGTTTAGGACAATAGAGCTAGGTTCTCAGCAATACGTGCTGTGGGAGTTAAATTTTGCACAGATTAATGAAATTTACAGTTTAATAGCGTATCTGAAAGTTATTTTGAATGTTTGTCAGTTGTTACCATCGTTTGTATTTTACATCAACAAAACTACTGGTAAACCAGTACAGAGTTTGTTAAAATACTTGAACAATGACTAATAATTGATGCCAAAGAAACCATAGGTCTATCTGCCTATACAATGTTCTTGTATACAAAGGAAATTCTGAGTCTTTCACATCAGTCCGATTTAAATAATGCTGTCAGCTTAAATTTGTGTGATCTGAGGATATAAACAACTTTAGGCCACTCTGGTTAGAGCAGCATTTTTAAAAATTGAATACATATGCAACTAGGTATTTTTTTTTAAATTATTGGTTAGGCCACTCTGTTCCACAGTTGATGCTCGTTCTTAGTTCTTAGTTCGATTATATATAAAAATGTGTTGACGATTTTGAGTCCATTGTAGCGGAAATTGCATTGCATGCTCGAGGTTGACATTTAATAAATGAAATAGTCTACCTCAATTTGTGTAGAATAATTTAATCCTTTTCGAAGTTTTTGATGAGAGCTACTCCTTCCTTTCTTCAAAGTTTGGTTCTAAATTTATCAATAATCCAAATAAATTAGAGCACGAAGTTGAGTCCCAGAAAACGATTGCTCAAATTCACAAATAAAAGAACTAAAACAAAAACAAAAAAAAAAAAATAATTCATAAAAACCAAGTAGATAAATAAAAGAAACAAAACTTTTTTCAAAACTTAATTAATTGTATTTCATTTATTCATTTTTTGATTTTTGCTCAATAAAACAAAAATAATTCGACTCGATTAATAATAAAACGTAAAACTAAATGAAAGCTAAAATCTAATAACTAAACTAAATCTGAGGTAGACTTATTAAATAATAATTAAAAAAATAAAGTAAAAGTAAAATACAAAAAAAAAAAAAATATGTATAACTCCTTTTTCATTCATCATTAATCTCAAATAATAAAAAAATGAAATAAAATTTAAATGCCCTTATTTAATGATTAATGATTTTGATTGATTCTTAAAAAATAAAGTAAAAATAAAAATTTATATTTCTGCATATCTGAGGATTCTGAGGTATTCATTTGTCATTCAGTTATTTTTTTCTTTCATTTAATTATTATTAGTTTTTTTTATACATAAAAAGTTTTTGTATATATGTATGTGTTTGCGTTTATAAGCTAATCTATTTAACATTTTTATAATATGTAGTTTATTAAATTTTTTCACAAAAAAAACTAGGTAGTATTTGTTTTTAATTGGCAAGATGTTTTTTTTTTTGTTGTTTAGCAATTATTACTTCTAAAAAGTTAGGAGGTAATTGTTCTTTTTTTTTATTTAAATGTTTGTTGTAAAATATATAATATTATCACCTGGACTGTTTTGTATTCTAAAATAATAAATTTTAAAACAGAAATGCGTAATGTTTAATGAGGCAGCTCTTTTTATTATATTTTTAGTATTTTTTTTTGTTTGCTGTTTGAGGTAGAATTCGGTTGACTATTTTTTTTTATATAGTATAAGAAAATTGCTTATATTTTTGAAAATATTGGTATGGAATGTCGGATAACCTGAGTTGTATGGTGAACGTGATTTATTTGTAATTTTGTTGTTTTTATTATTACTTAGTGACTTTGTTGAGGAGAGATAATGTAATGCCTACGCTAAAAATATGTGGAGCAGATTAATAGAAAGAGATGTATCTTTATTGCAAATATGAAAAAAGAAATAAATATTTGAAACTAAGAGTATACTGTGAACGTTGTGCGAATGAACTGCTTATTTATATAGATCAAAGATATTCTGTCGATGTTTCGAGCTGATGTGCATAATTTTTGTATTTCACAAATGATATGACAACGATCATCCCACTATTGAATACATACGTCAAGCACATGTGTCTGTACGTACTCTGCGTTGAGCTTACAATTCTTCTAGGCATGTAATTACTTATGGCACTAGCACTGTTTTGTTGTCCGGACAGATATGTATTAATTTTCGCGATGAAAATTTTTCAGTTCTTTGTGAATGGTTAACTTGACAAACTGCATTTGGATTTTGTAATTCATAGAAGACATCGAAAAAATTAATATGAAACGAAATAATTGAACAATTTTTCGCAAACGTCCGTTTTGTTTTTTTGACGGATTGTTTATTTCGTTAATCACGAATCAACACATTTCCATAATCTAATCTCTTTGACAAGAAGGCGAGTACAAAAAACGATATCATGGATTAAGATAATTAACTGTAGAGTCTTGTATTTAATAAAAACACAGAAGTAGTGTATCTACACATGTATGCATGCTAAAAATGGATTCGTGCTCTTATTTTAAATCGAAATCTTTTTGTCAACTCACGACAAATTTCGAAATTACCGTATCGGGAATGATTATTGCCAGATTTAAGTTTCATATTCATACCACCATGGTACGTAACTATTTGTTTCTAAAAAGAGAGTACGAATTATTGACTTGGTAGACAATATAATTATTAAAGTAGAACATTCTTAAAAAAGAAGATAAATCGTAGATCTATCACACTACTCTGCTTTGACGAGCTAGTCGCTACAAGGTAGTAAAAGAAAAAGAAGAATTATAAAAAAATAACAAATATAATTATTGCTGTAAGGCATTACATTACATCATTTTCCTACTACTACTTTATTTATTCATATGATGAATTATTTCTTTATTTATCTTATATACTTTTGCTGATAATTTAGTTTGTTTAGTTTTTGTTTCACAAAAATGGAAAACTTGTTTTTCAATGGAAGAATTTGTTGTTAATGATTTTCTATTGCTAAATTGCTATTCACTCTTTATGTAAAGATTTCTAAACAGGATATTTGTTTGTATAAAAAGATATTAAAGTACTTTTCTTGTTTTCATTTAAATTAATGGCACAATTGAATTAAGAAAGTAATTATTTATGCACTTTATACCATTTGTTTGTTTGTACACTGTAAATAAAAGAAAAATTAATAAAAAAAGGAATATCTACATACATTTTTGATTTTTTAAATAGGATTCATTTTTTTTTAAGATACGAATCCTGTACTAAGTTTTAAAAATCAACTTTACCTATCCATTTTGTTTGTTATATAAATAAATTGCGGTTAATATACTTTTTTTTTTAAATATATAATTTGTTTGTCATCTACGATGAATTAAGTAATATTTTTTTCTTTTGTATATTTAATTCTAAATATATGCTATATACATAGTGGGTTTTTGTCTATAAAATACTGCTTACATTTACGAAAAAAAGATTTCAATCTTTATCTTAAATTTTGTTTTAAAAATATTTTTTTTATAAGTTTTATGGTAAATCGTATTTAGTGATGCGTATACACTGATTAATGTTTTCCTCAAAAAATTTCACTTTTTTGTTAGTGGTATACATCAGTAAGGCTTCGCGTTTTCATGTTGGTATATGTATGTATTTTTTTGCTATAAATAAATATTTTTTAAAAAATATAATAATAACGCATCAAAAAAAAAAAAAAAAAAGTAACGAAAGGAATCAAAAAAATTGTCTAAACTTTTACTTAACGAGAAAATAGAAATAATAATTATAAACTTTTCTTAAATTAATTTAATGTGCATCATGTGCATGTTTGCCTACGTGTTATGAACACCCTCATCTTCGGAGTAATTATCATCGGCATCTGAATTACCGGCATCGTTATTGCTACCCGATTGATTGTTATCTAAACCTAGATCCATCGGTTCGGAGGAATCTCGTCGGATGTCTGTGCCTGTTGGCCCATTTGAGGTTGGTATACTCAAATGATTGACAGAACTACTGGGTGAGTGATGACGCATGGCAGGTTCAATTGTTAGATCATTACCTCCACCGAGGCTATTTAACGAGCTACCACCACCGCTGTTATTGTGCATAGTATTCTGCCCAAGCCGGGATATATCGTTGGTTTGGCCGAGCTTGGAGAGATCAAAGTGCGGTGGTAATAGTCCTGGCGGGAGTTTATCTAGTCCATGCCCCATTGCGTTGAGTTGTGCCATTTTGGCTGCATGTAAGGCGGCAGCTGCGTGTTCTTGAGTCATGCCCATACCTGCTAAAGAAATTTAGAATTTAGTGTTGTTTTAAAGAATAAATAATGAATGTTATCTGTCTATAATACAAGAGTTAAACTAAAAGCAATATATTCCCTTCGTATATATCATTTCTGTCCATAGCTGCGTATGGTTTTTCTGTACGAAATGACTTTTAAATCCAGCTACAACATTTCCCAAATTTATCTGACAAGCCAAATTGGCTTAAAAACTACGACATTCGGTATCCCAAAATGAAAACAAGGATACTTTCTGATAGTGCTGAATACTCTTTAGGAGAACACCAGGATTGAATAGCGACATCCTGTTTGTTTATGATACATATGGCTTCACCTACTGAAAGCATCAACCATTTCGTTTCATAACTTTAACTCTAATTCTAGTAGAGCTTTCAATCAAACAATCAAATACAACATCTAACGACTGATCATGCGAATGAAAGAAAAAATAATATCTATTTGTCACTCTTTTTAAATAATCCACTCCAAGTAAGTGTAAGTTAAAAGGACCAAGTCTCGAGAACAATAACGTTGGCTACCTTGTTAAATTTTGATCTAGAAATGCACATAAACTTCGCTTACCAAAGGTATTTTCCGTAATAAACTGCAAATATGTATCCAACAACGACTGTCCAGCAGCCGTACTAGTAGGTGGCAATGGCGTACCCATCATCATATCCTTTGAGTCATTCGAATTCTTTTGATTCATCGATTCATTCCTAATGCGGGTAATTGTTGTATTTGTATGACCAAAATTACTTAACAAACTCTCATGATATCGACTCATATCATTATTATTATTGCCATAACCACTACCAGTTGTTAAATCCTCTGGATCATCATCTTCATCATCGCCAGCACCACGTAAATCTAGTTTTGAACCACCTCTTTGTGCACCACTAGTTGGTGATGCTCTTGCTCGCAATTCGGCTGGAGAAATTTTCACCCCAGCCTTGGCCAATAATCGTGATGCTAATTCTGGATCAAATGCACTTGGCATCGGTAGTACTGGTAGATCTTTTGTGGAAATACCACGATGTTGTCGTGACATATGCGAATGCAATGAATTTCGTGATTTCGCAACAGTTCCACAAAGGACACAACGATATCCCGGACAGACGGTATGTTTATCTTCCAAATGAGTGCGTAACGTATGGGCGGATCGATAGATTTTACCACATTTTGGGCATGGACGGGGATCAGTAGCACGGACACGCATTTCAAGTGATCGACGAGAGACTGCAAGAGAAAGATTGAGTTTTAGAAAAAAGATCTTAATTAGTGATGTTAAGTACCTACATAAGATATTCAGAATCGACAATTTTTTTTTTGTGTAAATAAAATTTTGGTAGGTATAAGAACTGATACAAAAAAACTTTCAGTTCCATTGCTTGCTAGCATTTCTCAGTTTCAACTAATCCATTTAGGAAAAGGTATGATTTTGATTTCTTTGTCTTTAAGTATTAAGTATTTTTGTCGATTAAGAATACCTTATTTAATTATTTTGGTAATAATAAAAAAAACACTTGACAATCCTCATTCCTTATTTTTTTTTTGAAAATATATTTGCCATCTTTTTTTTATAGTTTCTTTGGTATACGCTTGTTTCTTTTTTGTTTCAGTTTTGCCATAAGATTTACAAGTTTTTGTTTTCGTTATTTAAATTCAACTAAAATAAATTAAAAACAAATGCACAGTATTTTCTTTTTATATATGTAGTTGTTTAGTTTTTGGAAATAAAATTTGAACATAACTTTTTTAAGCTTAATGTTTTAATAGTTAAAATTATATCACTGAATTTCTTTGCTCATTCAATTTTTTTTTTACTTAAATATTAAAAATTCTTACAATTTAATATAATATTGTTTTTTTGTTATTTTTTTTTGGTAATTTGTTCTTGTAGTAGTTGTTTAATAGGAACCTGTATTACGTATGCGTAACATTTCTTAAAGGATAGTTTGTTTATACTATTCTTATAGTTAACTAGATTTTAAAAGGAAATTTTGATATTAATGACTAAAATAAATAAATAGACTTAATTAGAAATTAATGTTGGAAACATATGCGAAGAAGGGGGTAAAATTGTTTCTAAAATTTGTGTCATGGAAGAAAAAAATGAGACACTTTTAGTACTTTAGCAAAAGTAAATTCTTCAAAACTTGTCCGTAGACATTTTACCAGATAAGAGATCGACATAGCAGAACGTATTCCATGTGTAGACCTTCTGGATTTATTGTTACCGAGCAGCAAACAATCATCAGGTTACACAAATCTACTCAGTTACTGAAATGGATGAAAGAATTCAGTGTAGTCGTTAGGGGTAAAGTATAATGAAGAGGTATTAATCAAGAGCCATAAATAAATTTCGAGCATTTTAGATTTTACTGAATTCTATCTAATTATCTATAGGTATCGTATTACATTATCTTTGATCACATGTAGGAAAGTTACCTAACCTCTTAATACCTGCAATCCGATGTCGTCTGTTCTAATTTCGAATGCTTATTAGACGTTCGCGGAAGAAACCTTGAACAGCGTTTAGTAATGCAACGCAATAATTCTTGAACGTTGCGCCCTCATGCTTTGAATTTTCTTAGAATCGGATTTCACACAAATTTTTCACCTCACTTGAGTGAGGTGGATTAGAAAATTGGAGTTCGAAACTCCATCCTTAAACAAAAAGAGCAGCAACGTGACAAAAGAAATAAGAAAAATGTGGAATAGCCGAATAGTCAAATGCCAAACGAGCATTATTACACAAGAGGCACAGGATGCTAGGTGATTCATTCAAAGAGAACTGCAATATAGAACAAAGACATCTAGAAAAGATTATTATAATAATGATTAGATCTAGAAAAGATTAACAAGTCTGATTGGACAAAAGCATGTCCGCAGCGGAATTTCATGTCTAGTATAACTGCTTAAATTTGAATAGCTAATATAAAGCGTTAAAAAAATTTGCGAGGAATAATTGCTGGCCCAAAACCTAAACGGAGATTTGAATATAATGCAAAAGGTCAATGCCAATCCAAGGACTAAACAGATCAGTGCAATTGAGAAAATAAAATAGACCGCTTTCAGCCTCGGGAGATTACATGACTTCTAATCTCGTTAATACATGTATGGACAGTTGATGATGAAAGGTGAGCAATAACGGGTTTTTATAAGACAAGTCAATCACCATCCTAACTATTAAAATTCTCAGTATTTTTAGAAGTTTGCCTTTTATTCCATTACCATTTGCCTGTCCTTTACTTCATCACAGGGATTTTAAAATTCTGACAAAAACAGTACATACATAGGCAGTCAAAATCAACGTAATGGATTCAAGGTATGCTGAAGGCTTTTCTCTACAAATAAAAATAAAAACATTAATAAGTAATTGTATTTAATTCTATACTATAATAAATTGTGAATCAAAATTCAAAAGACATTGTCACGGGTGATGTTGGGAAGGATAATGTTATTCGAAATGTTTTCCTTTTAAGGAAAAATGTTATACATATGTATATCCCTTCTCCGCATTGTCGGGAAAAAAATGTCAAATTAGCTTCCTTTTTCTTTTAATAAAATTTTATATCTCAAAACATAATTCAATTAAAAGTTATGACTTAATTCTATTTCTCTCAGATTTATTTAAATAAAATAGTACTTTTTTTTGTTGTTGACATTTTTTTTTGTTACAAAAATTGAGCTCTTACAAAGTTCTGTATATTTTTACTTAGTTATTTTTGTTTGTATTCAACATTTTTGTTTTTATTTTATTTACTTTTTTTGGCTAAAAATATTAGTATGCAGGCACATTCTATTTTGTTTCTTTTTAAATATTACATTATATCATATAATTTTATTTTATATAGTTTTATCTACAGTTTATTTAATACTGTTAATGTCTTACAAGATATAGTTGTTACTTTGATTTATTTTTATTAATAATTATATTGTTTGTTTTATTTGATACATTTGTTATTTATTTTTCTATTTTAAATACATTTGAACATGTACCTTTTTAAATTCTTACTCACTAATAGGATAGTTTTCTTTTATATTAAATTAGAGCATATTACAGTAGTTTTATAATCTTTGTATCTATATACAATATATGATGCTTAGTGTTTTTGGTTTGTTTTTTTTTTTTTAATTTAATTTATAGGAACATAACAATTCATTTTCATAGGACTTTATTATTTTATTTAATTCAAAGCTAGTTGCAAAAATATTTATGTATAAAGAAATAAAACGGCCTTATGTAACAAAATAGGAATATAAAGACAATGTCGATTCTATATTAGATTAGTAAGATTTGAGGTGTTTATATGAACGTTTTAACTTAAAATTTGTAAAGTTTATTACTAAATTATTGTAAATATTAATGATCTCCCTAGTAACATTCATTCATGCGTAATTGAAACTATAATACGAGTACTTTGCAGAATCAGGTTCGAATATGGAAAGCTTCGATATAACAGCTTTAGAAAATAATATAATAATAATATTAATAACACTGATACATCATAAATCACACTTTTTTTCTGTTGCATTAGGTTTTACAACTGTATCTTAAATAGAAAATAAAGTAAATAGGACATAACTGAGTTATATGAGTAGATTTGATTATAATGGTCAACACGTACATCGTACATTGCTAAAAGATAGAGTAGTTTAAAGCATGCGACTGTTTTTTTTTTTGGGTTCAGCGCATTTTCAACACCTGCAAATTTTCAAATGTTTGGAAATTCGTTAGTCATCCACAGTACAGTGTAAATTTACAGAACAATGGATTTTACCAATTCTTGCCCTTGGAACTAGATTAGAAGATAAAGTTGTAATTATGGCGAATAGCAACTGGTTCTTTACAGGATTGACGGGATTAAAAAGAAAAGCACAGAATATTCAAATCTCTAATTTTACTAGAAGACATCGATACAATACATTGATGTCGATACCCATACCCATGCCCATGCAACTAAAAAAAGATTCAGTAATAAGATATATTTTTATGAACAGAGGAAACATGTACTTTGTTAAGGCATACGTATGTAGTTGGGATCTAAATTCTGACGCAAAATATCGATAACCTACAAATTTATAAGTTAAGTCCTGATGGCAGTACTACATATTTTATTTATTTGACATATCTCGACAAAATGAGACTAAAAGCAAATATCTTTTTAGTGGCGTCCTTTCATAGGTCGGTAGATATTTAGCACAAATTATTACATCCTCATTCCAAAGATGAGAGAATCAAGAAGCTTTTGGCAAAGAATTATTGGTCCCAGCAGAAACCATAAGAAAACTGAAGATTTGAGTTGAGATTAGGAAACAATTGCTAGATTCCACAAACCTATGAGCCTCAACCCCTAAGAGAATTATTGAATTAGACTCATTGGGCGTTTTTCTTTTTTAGTTCAGAGCAGGGCCTGAGTTGTCAAAAAAAATGTTTGTGTTTCTTTTTTCGTTCAGAGTTTGCTCAGTTCAGTAAAAATTGACTGAGCCTTCTGAGCAAAACCCGAGCACGGTGAATTTGACGTTTGACAGGAGGTAAAGTAATGAAAAAATAAAATTGAAAACAATTAAAATGGAGCTCGAGGGTTTGTCGCCGAACCTAACGAAAAATTTTTGATAGCCAGGACTAAAGTCCAGGATACATCGCAAATGTATTTTATGTCGATTTTTTGTAGTTTTATTTGATCAAAAGTATAATTAATGAAATTTTTTGTGTTGGCACCCCATGAAATTTTCTCAAATTTGCCTTGGCAGCCAATGTGTTAAGAAGACCAAAAGCATGAATTTTCTTCGTGTTTCTTAAATAAATCAGAGTGTTCAGAGCGCGCTAGACATGTTCAGGGTCTGTTCAGAGCTCTTGTTTGAACTAAAAAGGAAAAACGCCTATTTTTGCAATTATGGGAAAAATGCGTAATAATGTTCCACACAAATAGTTTATACAACAACTGTGGTGATATACATATAATAAAAACATTATCAGTTTCAAACCAGTGAATCAAAGAAACTTTAAACTGGAAACGTAGATAAATAAGATATATGTATGTAGATGTAAGATATCTTTCTATATCTATCTATGCTCGAAATCAACATTGTGGGAAAAAAGCTTTCACGAAGACCAAGTTAATGACTTTTTGAAAATGCATTTTGAATCAGGTCAGCTTTTAGTTTTCAGTCGAGTGTGCAACCCACAAGTTGTCTCAAATTCTAATAAAGATTGAGAAAAATAAAAACGCTTTCTGTCTACTTTTACCATGACTTTGGATTTCCACATTTATTTTCCCTGGATTGACTGATTTATATTTTGTCTAGCTACGGCAATTTTAAGCGTTGGTATGGTTAAATTAACAATGGTAGTTTCTCTAGTTAGTGATCTACTTTGTAGTGCAGATAATAAATTAACTTATAAAATCAAAACTACAAGTTTAAATAAATATTTTTGAGTATACATATGTATCATATTGTTCGCGCTACGACATTGTCTTTTGATAACCTGCCCACCCACCACTACCCACCATCGGTCAACTAGCCACTCTCACAATTTCATTTAAAATCCGGAATTCCCGAGAACGGACCACCCGACGAGCGCATAGCTTTCATTTTCGCCCATTGTAGCGTATGCTTGATTCTCATATGATTCCGTACCGAATTTGGATGGGCAAAACGTCGCCCACATTCTAAAACAGGACATACAGGACTATCACGAGGATAGTGTCGATCTAAATGTTGTCGAAAGACTCTTTGTTCCAATGGTGTCTCACACAACGGACAAGGCAGTAAGTAGTTACTGTTCGCTGTTGCCGCTGTTGTTGATGCAGCAGCTGCAGCGGCAGCAGCTGCCGCTGCTGTTGTATTTTGGAGGATCTCTGGAAAATCTCTCGATCGACTTAAAGCTATTGTCCTGGCCATAAATAGATTTGCTGTTAGTTGCTGCTGATGTGATTGTATCTCATCTAAGTGCTGTTGGCTTATGTTGCATTTGGTCTCATGATGATGTCGCTGCAGGAATTGTTGATGTTGCTGCTGCTGTTGTTGCTGTTGTTGTTGTTGTTGTTGGTGTTGATGATTTTGCTGATGCTGCTGATGATGATGCTGTTGTACCAACGTATGAAACAGTGTTGGATCAGTGCTTTGAATATTATTGTTGTTATTATTATGTTTAACTGTCAACGACATGGCCGATGATGATGAATCATTTGAGTACTCATTCGATGAGTTCTCCAAAGATGGGGATCTAATGGGCGATCTTAATGCTGGCGGAAGTGATGTTGGACGATTTGAAGGCTCATCAATGTCATTATTATCGACACCATTACATTCGGATTTTGGAAACTTATTGGAATGTTTATCCGCTCCCGGAGAAGATAAGGCCTTTGAATTTTGTTCATCCGTTGGGTATGTATCAATGACTTCCTCCTTGACATTGGCCATTAACCCGTATTTATTTTGTACATCTGCAAACCGTTAGACAGCAATGGATTGCAGTGTTAGAGATACATATAGACTTTTGTTTTATATGGAAAAGATTTTTGTTTCTGTTTTTTTTTTTTAGAGAATGATCTGATTATAAGTATGTATGTGAGATAGGCTATGTATAGATTATGTATAATGTACTAAGTTTTTTTTTTAACAAAAATCATTCGCAGCCACATTCGAGCACTTTATCCGACCCTGATCTGTTCTTGGTTTTTTTTTTCAAAGATTTTTTTCTGTTTTGTTTTCATGTTGAAGATGACATTTGAAGATCATCAACAAAATCTCAACAACCAACAACAACAGAACTGAATTTGATTCTTGATTTTTTGTATCCTTAATTTGTAAAAAAAAAATACTTTTTTTTCTTTAATTAGGGTTAACATTTTTGTTTGATAGAATTTTGGGTATTCACTGCCAATCATTTTTTTCCAGTATTTTAGTGCCAATTTTCGTTGTTATTCATTCAGTTCTTATCGTTATAATTACTAATTTTGTAGCCAATTTTTCAATAATATTTTTATACATTCAATTTAACAAATAATTTGGAATAAAATACATTTTTTTTTGTTCAGAATGTTATATAAGATCATGGTCGTTATTTTAATAAGAAAAAAAAAAGTTTACTTTGAGGTGCAAATTAAAACTAAACAAAAAACAAAAATGCATTGCATAAAAATTGCAAAATAATATACATGAAAACAAAAAATATAATTAAAAATGTTTTCTAATATATTATGGCATCATTTTATAGGATTAAAAACAATTAGTAACCCTTTAATGTACAAATACAAACCATTGTTCAACCAACTTTCATTCACAATTAGATATGTGATCCGGATTTTTACTGCTGGAAAATTGCATGTTGGATACAATTAAGCTGAGGTACTCTAAACAAGGATGTCAGTTGATGTAGAAACGAACTCCACACAGTAATGAGTAGGTTAAAAGGGTAGTTCATAATTAAATAAGTCTTTGCTTGGTTTTACTTGTCTATCAGCAAAAGTTTTCGTTTGTTGCTTGATTGTTGAGTGAATACAGTTAAAAATCACTAAGTATTAAATTGAAACTGATGCTCTCCACCTAAGTGACAGATAGTGGGTGACAAATTTTGGAAACTGCTTTCGATGAATAAATAAGAGGAAAATCAACTCGTAAACCTTGGGTAAATACACGTTTTACTTCGTCCAAATGGGTGCAAAAAGAAAACTTAGCTAGTTCTTGTATAAACATTTGAAGGTTCGGTGATCTGCCTGCCAAAGAGTACAAAATGCTAAGTATTCTATACTAGTCAATAGTGAAGAAACAGATTACGTAATCCTGCACACACAGCAAGGAAGATTGATTGCTTAAGACTCTTATTAGTAGGGCTATACCTATATATAAATACATGTTTACATACATATACCTATATACACTGTTGGATCAAAGATGGACGTACATATGTATGTGCTGAAATAGATTTATGCTCGATAAAGATGGGCCTATGCACATCAATAAGAATACCAGACTCGTTAAGTAACTTGCAAAGCAGAATTTGTAGCCATATATAGTACAGAACATATCACGTAGACTATTAAGCTGCTACTAATGCCTTAAATAATCCAGAAATAAGTAACAGACCGGCAGTCGGTGCTGAGAATATGGAGAAACTTCTTCTGCAGACTGTATAAATGCGAGGAAGACCAATATCCCGCTGTCACGCAGAATGGAACATTTAAGCCAGACGATGACCAACTAAGGATCTAAGCTAAAATCCAACAAGGCTGATGGACCAAAGCAGCTGTAAATCACTTGGTAAAAAGCATACACCAACTCATTTCTAAGATTTGCTTGGATGAGTGTAATAAATGGACCATTTGCTACAAGATCCACAAAAGAGGCGACCCCTTTAACTGTGCTAATTACAGATGTACATACCTATACATAAGTTTCCTAAACCTCGCGTACAAGATCTGATCTGTCATATTGTGTGAACGTCTGAAACCCTTCATGCACAACCTGAATTACCCTTATCAGTGTGGTTTTAGGCCTGGAAAGTTCACAATCGCTTAAATTTTTACACTTCGGCAGATCCTGACGAAAAGAAAGAAAAGAAAAGTAGTCCAAACCAATACCCACAATTTTTCATCGAGTTTAAACAAATTGAACAGAACGCCACTACGAATTAGTCGCCTGAGATGGCTAGGACAAGTAGATCGAATAGATACAAAGGCTACGTCTTGCACTGTCTTTGAATCTAATCCAGAGACAACGCAGTAGGGGAACACCTCGCCTTAGGTGGCGCGGATAAGTAGAAGGGGACCCCAACGGATTTGGAGTGCGCAATCAAACTAACTGGAGAGGCGTTTTAGTTGAGGTCCGTGTTCACCCGAACTGTAGCGCAACATATTGCCAAGTATTTGGCTAGAGTCATATAAAGAAACATCCTTACCGAGTCTACTAAAACACTCATAAAATTGTTCGGTAATTTGAAACGTTCGCTGTCGCCACAGCTCAAATTATTGAGTAAAGCCAGATAATTCTGCAGTTAAACATTTACCGAAATTCAATGGGACACGAAGATCCCAGTCGTCTTCTATAGACGCCTGTAAAGAAAGGATACAAGAAACTGGTTCTAATCCTAGTGCTACATCAAATTCAATGCAAAGCAAACGCAATGCAAAGCTGGAAAAGCTGCATAAATGCAAGTTGAAGTCTACTGTAATTTTGACAGCTGCACGATTGCGCGCAAACTTGCACAATGAATAAAGCTCACCTACATTTATGAATTCTCTGCTTACCAGTGATGCCAATTCATGTATTCGTGAACTCTCTGCTTAGCACATCTTGCGCAATATTTCGTTTACGAATGAGCCCTTCGACTTTGTATTGAATAGACTGGAATTTAAGTTGTTTATTAATCAATAACTACTTTCCTAAAGATTATAGTCTATCGTATACCAGACTTGGACAAAAATATTTAAACCATTAAGAGCAGGTGGTGATTATAAAGTTTAACACTTGTAGGCTAGGTGTAGAATTTTCTTTGTCTTAGAGGGAATTGCTCAAAATAGTTTTCTTAACTCAACTATACACTGGATATTTGCATGTGTACATCATGACACTAAATCCCCTCAAGCGTCATAAACAGTAAAATAACATACATTATAAGCAATATTTGACACAATTCCCTATACGTGTCTTTATTTCAGTTACATCGTCGGTATATTATTATCAAAGCCCAGCTAATGTGATTCCAAAAAAAAAAAACCCGAACCATTTAACCCTTAAATAGTTACCATTTCCTCTTCACTTTCCAAGGGTTACTTTTCTGCAGACAGAACATGAAGCAAAAATGTTCATTTACTATACACGAGTACGAATTACAAAACCACCACCCAACTAACTGCCACGAAAGGAATTTACTTCATCTTCGTGTAATGTTTAGTACTAATGAAAACGCAATGAAGGGTTAACCACCCCCAACCCTAAACAGAGAGGAGGACAAATAAAAAAAAAAATAAAAATAAAAATCGGAATAGATTACCGTAAAAACAACGCGGTGCGGCTACAATATGACAAATTTGTAAATTATTGCGATATGAATACGAGGTCGAAAAACAAATTACCATTACCATTACCATTATTGTGGCAAGAAAAATAGTTGTTACCAATCACACCCCTGCATGTTTTTGGCTATAGAATAAGCCAAAGACGACACACACAAGCCATGCCAATACAATATGTAATAAAAAGGGTTGGCTTCGTCGCTTATACTTTGAATGCGGCGGCGGCTCTACTTATACCTTAACGCAATCTGCATGTACAATAATAACAATAGTAAGACATTCCAGAATTACTATTGAATGTTATAATCGCGTGTTGGAGGATTGTTAACAGCACCTTTTCTGCTATTCTTACCCTCTCACACATACAAACATACACAACCTACAACCATCTTCTTGGTTAGGTGCAGAATGATCGAAAGAAATGGAGAACTAAAACTAAAAGTATATAATGACATGTAGATCTGCTATAAATCACATTAAGACAAATATACCCTAAATGCATATGGAATATATGTACGTATGTATGTTCGTAAGGACATCGGGGTGTATTGTTATTGTTATTGGTATTCGAATTCCCGAAATGTTTTGGGTGTGCGCTCTGTGTTTGGAATACAAAAAGATTACACATCTATCGAATGTGGGAGTGTGCTCCAATATCGCAAAAAGGCATAAAAAATCTATAAAAACAAAAAAAAAAAAAAACGAACAAAATATAAATATGCAGGTATAGATACCGGTTAAGAATGATGCTGATGAATGTTTGGCAAGTGGGCGAGTTATCCCATCCCTTTTTCGGCCCACACCCAATGCGACCCACTCCTGAGTGAGTGAGCCTGGAAAGGGTCACAATTAAAAATAGAGCATATTGTCGTCCTATAAAATCAGTGGAAACCCACCTATTGGCCTCTAGTACAAACATAGAAAAATATTAATTTGTTAAATGTTTATTGATCGGATTTTGAAGGGTCAAAAGGATTTTTTTTTTTGACGCAGGAAAAAAGGCATCCTTTTTATCTGTCGTAGTATGTATTAGGTGAGAATACAAAAAAAAAAGATTATCCGACTGATACGCACTTCCAACATCACTAGTTTTACGCTACAGAAATGTGCAACCCAGGATCACCCGACAGAGATGCAATATCGATCATAATACGAATTTGGGTGGAAGCCTACATTAGAGTCAATTATTTTCCAAAACAGGTGTCACAAAACATTCAAACATAATCAACCTCGTATAGCTTCTTTTTTTAACTGTGTAAACCCTCAAAGAGAAGACTCCTTAGAAGCTCACAGATAGAATTCGGTGATACTACTTAAAGTCGCTTTAAATATCGCTCGTAGATGATGGAGCAGTTCAAGAACCCTTTAAATTGTGGGCCAGGCCACACAAACACTCTGTATAACTGCGAGTCATGGATACTAACCGTGGACGATCAGGTTGTAGTTTCCAAACCATAGTTGAAGTACCTTTACTATAGACGCAAGGCTAACTTTTAAGCAACATCATCAGCACCACGTAGCTGATTGACAAGGATTATGCTAAATATCGGCTGACTAAAAAACACGAAGAGATTGCTCTAAACAAGAGTTCCTAAATATGGGCTGATACCATGAAGACGAAGTCGCACAGAAAGAAGATGGGGGCAAGTTACAGAATCAACGCATTGATTGTATGCAGCGATTTCCGAACAACCTCCTACGATGTGACATGTGTAGTGGCAATAGACCTTCTTGCTAAAGAAGCCCTTGCTCTCCTTGCTAAGAACAACGGCATCAACAGCGACAAGTCGAAGCAATACTGTGGTACCACCAAGGACAAGTCTGGAAGAATGGAAAAAGAGATGGTATCACTCTGAAAAAGGCTCTTAAACGTGACGACTATCTTCCGCTTCATTAGATGCTTTGGGTGATATAAATAATCCCTAGGTATCCCAAATCGGATGATCTATGATATCACAAATGACATCTTCTGGTTTAAGTATATCTGTATAAACCCAAACCCAAACCTAAAGGTAAGTCCAACGCGGACAACAGGAGTCGCATCTTGAACCCTGCTCTAATGATGGCATAAGGCAAAGTCTTTTCTCTGCGAAACGGTTTAGGATGTATATATACATAGGTTTGACTCTCGACAGTAAGGTGAAAAAATGTGAAGAAATAAAAAAACATACCAAGAACCAAGAAAGGTTATATCTTTGGCATACTTTTTCGCAAAAGTTAATGATGGCTTTGTGGCATAAAGATTGCTATGTGACACAATAGACATATCTAATAACAGAGCCCTACGTCTTTGGTCGTGTAAGAATTTCAATGTTCAAAGCGGAGTAAGATAAACCTGAATACTAGTCTGATTTCTGGTAGTGAGTTACGATCTTCTCCGTGCAGTACTGATTGAGGAAAATGCAATACGATGAGCACTGATATTTTACCTTAAACATTTGATCTTAACTCTACTCTTGTTGACGTTGCAATAACTGCAATTTTCTCTATTTGCGATATATTGGAGTAGTTAACGGTTAACTGGATATGGGCAGCAGAATCAGGAAAACTACATTTAGAATGCCGTCAAAAATCTGTAAAAATCAAGTTGTGACCGTAAAGTAGGATATTCTGTTTTGATGGTATATTAAGGCTAAAGAATTGATTAGAATTGGTTGCACCTTACGCATGCTGTGCAATGGAATCTAGTTCCACAATCTGTCAAAAGAGTGTATCGTAAGCAGAAGAAACACAAACTTGACAGTGGTCACCATTGATACTGTCCACAACTGCGTTTAACTGATGTGTTCCAAATGTCTAAAGCAGGATGGATGAGGCAGTAGCTAAGACCCAAGAACAAGATTAAAAGAATAACATGGTGTCTTAATATTTAGCGAGATGTCTCACTATGGACATAGAAGTCGTCCTTATCTCATATTTCTACCACGAAGTTCAAAGTGAAAGTAAAATTCATACATGATGGTATTTTCCTGTCAAAAACTAATTCGTCAAACTATTGAAAGCATCAAGTTAATCTACGTGAAAATATTGCACAATTGATTTATGATTATTATGGTCATAACGTATCCGTTTATTGCCGTTCGATACACATCATAATGCGCCCTTCCCCCCACTCTAAAAACACGCAAGGACTCTGCTAATTAAATTATATTTTCTTAATCAAATCGATTCCTATTCAATGTTTTTGGGTGTGCAAAACGTTGGACTATGAACTAATTTCTCGAAAAAAAATATCCCCAAAACTACGAAGTGAATAAATGAGTTGGCACTTACAATCCCCCCCGCTCTACACACACACACATATACGCACACCCTAACAGACATTATCGAACATAATCATTTTCGATTTTGATTATTCCCTACGTATAAAGGATGAGTGAAAAACTAGGTGTGCTACTGCTTCTGTCTATTATTCTACAAAAAGCAACGGGGCACGTAATTTGAATGCGTACATCCCCAAGAAAAAAAAAAAGAGGTCCTTCGAGGGCTAGTCTCTCTCGCCTTGATATTCGTTCACACGATTATTGTTTCCGTCTCCTTCAATGAAATTCCATCGTGTTTCTTTATTAATAAAAAAAAAGTATTGAAATTGCATGCAGAATATGGTTTTGACTTTGTTTCTGTATGTGTGTGTATTTATGATACATTGTACGAGGATCTAAAACTAATGCGGGTCGAAAACGCAAATCGACATGTTATTCCCAATATTTCCCTGGCCCCCATTGCCAATAACCAAAAATAAATACATTATGTAGATTTTAAGGGTGTGTTTAATGCCTCTTATAGTTGCTCGTAATCGTTACGTTTTGTATATCGGTAAGTGGGAGGTAGGGTTTGGGTATAAATGTTTTTATTATTCCAATATTGAAATCCAAAATATGTATGTACATATGTATGTATGTATGGTTAAAGTCCATTTTTAGATTGGAACTTCTGATGGTAGAGATATTTTTCAATAGGACTATGCACGCATTTGTAAAACTGATTTGCCGTAGTTCACCTACTTTCAAGGATGTTTTATGATTGATTCTGAGAGTTTAATATCGTGTGAAAGTGATTGGTTTAGTTATAGCTAATAGTCCTGAGGACGGTTTAATGATCTTGCAGATACAAAATACATATGTGTCGAAACATAAGTTGTCCAAAAACCATCTATTAGGAACGTTTTGGTTTGGAGATCCGGAGATTCGAATATCAACTTGTTGCAATTAAGTTAGGCAGCTATCATCGAATTCTATCAAAACCACAAGAAGGCGGTAAAAAGAGTACACAAAACTAAACACTCATTAAAGGAAAAATAAGAAGAATCACGTCGATTATAGAATCCGACAGATACACTGCAGAGGGAATCCATCCGATCCGCAGCGATTCACTTTATGAGCTTTTAACTGTTCGTTATGGGTAAAAAACGTTCAACACCAACAGAGTAAACAAATCATAAGTAATGCTACGTTCCCACCAAACTGAAACCCCGAGGTTTCGATGAATTTTTACCGAAACTTTGAAAGCCGTTCCCACCAATTTGAAATCATTTCAAATGTCAATCTGAAGTCATTTCAAATGCCAATTTTGAAGTGGCTGACAAAACAATTGTCAACAATCCTCGTTTTTTATATTTTTTTTTTCTTTTCCTTTTGCTGAAAAAATTTATTTATGTGTAATTAGAATACATATTAGATCTTTGTCCGATTTAAAATGGAAATAAAATCGAAAAATTGTGACATCTACAACTGACGATATAAATGAACACCAAAATAAACCAAAGTTCACGCTATAGGTTTGTTCGGTTTGACTACCTTTCACGGACGGATGAACTCAAAGAGATTTCGCCGAAATCACGAGATTTCGAAAACCCGATAATGTATGGCGAAACCTCGGAGGTTTGGAGAGATTTGACGAAACCTCGCGATTTCGTTTGGTGGGAACATGGTATAATACGCGATGAAGCGAATCTGAAACGTTAAAGTTTATATAAAGTGGGGATGGGTTGCGTTTTCAATAATGGCAATATTTTACCGACATTTATTCACTTACTTACCGACGTTTACAATAATAGGAAACAACTCAACTAAGTGTATCCGTCGGATTCAATAATCGAAGTGAATAACAGATAGACTTATATACATATTGGTAAGTCTAAAAGACCGGTCTACAACTCTTTAGCAAAGTGGTGGTAAGCGCTTAGTAGCTTCTGGAGTAGTGTGATGTAATGATCAGTAGGGTGCAATGGGGGCTGATCAATCAGCCTCTTTTCTTAATCAAAACCTTTGTTGTTATTTGTCGATAAATGGAAATATATCTGGATTTATTGACAAACAACAACAAAGGTTTTGATTAAGGGAAAATGACGATCTTATTCGTTCAAGCCACATGGTCAACTCCGCCATTGACTAAATAGGTTAAAAGCTGAACAGCTCAGTTTTCAACTCAGCCAGGGAAGAGTAGTTCAATTTTGAAAAGCCTCACAAAGAAAGGAATACAAATTGTTTCAACACATGATTCTAGGATTACCACTACCATAATTTTAACAACAACAAGATTCGCGCGACATTGCTTACTGAGAGCAGATCTACATATTGAAGATTATGAAGGTATGTAACTCTAAAGGGACAAATATCCACTTTACTTATGTGAAATAATTTCCCACTGTAGGTGAGTTATAATTACCTTGAAATGTTGGTGAAGCTGTCAAGGTAAAACCTTTTTTGCTTTTGGGTATCCCCCATCATACAAAACAAATAGCTGAATCTTTGGAGATGAAACTGAAATGAAAAGAGCCAGAGCCAAACCCAGACACCTTTCCTTGATGGCGTTAATAAAATTCCAAGCAAAACATTTAAAGACATTGAGCTTTCACAGAACTCCATCTTGCATTAAAAGATGGCATTTAAAATAGTTCTTGGTTCACTTAAACCCATCTACTCACATCAAATCGCAAAACGAAGAATAAAATTCTTTAAGAAGAACTAGAAAACTTGCCTCCCGTTAACGCCTGAATGCAAACTTACTCAAGTTCGAAACCAAATCGAATTGAGAACTTAAAATTCTGATGTAATTTCATACTTCAATTGACATGCACTTCTCCAATCGCAGCATTATCGTTCGTTTCAGTCATATTCATCATTAACACCATCATCTCTCCACTGGAAAAAGACACTGGACACAAAGCGCGTTCCTCCTTCGAGCAATATCCTTTGAAATTAGAATTTTGCACTCTTCTGCACTTCATATCTGAGTATTTTCGAGATGCGAACCCAAGAATCCTCCTTTGTATTTAATTTCATTAATTATGCACATATAAGTCTCTGAGATGTGTATGAGTACACACAGAGAAAGACACAGGACTAACGCAGATTTATCGAGAGAATAAATGCGAACGTTATGGTATAAAACCGATGCATATACACATACTCGTATTTATACCTACAATGTGCACTTAATAGAATAGTTTATACTAAAAAGGCATTTACGGTCCTTGCTCCCTCTTTCTATGGTTTTTCGAAAATGGTTCACAATCCTTTAGAGAATTTTCTTTACCACCAGTCTCTCTTCCCACAATTTCCCCCCATGTTCATAGTTCGCTGCAAAATAATAATAATCAAGGATAAAATTGTGATGTCTAAAGATAGTCATTCGCCCGTCGCCTCTTTTGCCTTGCTTTTGTACGAAATGCATCCGAATTTCATTATTTTAAAATGGATCTGTGCATCTGAGAAGGAACAACGCCTGGGATCCTCTATACACTCGTTTCGTAGATAATCTATGTTCATTCTTCGTTTTAGATTATTTATGTAAGCTAAATGAAGTGGTTGGACATCATCGTTTTAGATTTATAGAAATGAGAAATGCCTCCTAGTTCTTCACTTATGTATACTTATAGTCATCGTCCTAGGTATGTGTATGTGTGTGTGTGATGGGGGGGAAAACTGGAATCAATAGGACCTTCCGAGTCTAAGAACTGTATTTGCTCGTTTAATTAGATTAGATTCGTTGAGGTGTATACCTCATCGTATTTAGTGTTCAGAACGGTAGTGGAATATTAAAGTATGTGTGTTTTTATTTTGCGTTAATGAGTTCATTCTATTTGATATAGTCTAAGGGGTACTAATTGTTCGTAGGACATCGTTCTAAATAGAATAAAATATGAAGAGAGATTGTTATGCCCCTTCATATCAGCTCTACATGCCTCCACATCCACAGGAAAGGGATTCTATAACTTGATAAAACTATGGAGATGTATCCTTGCTCATACATATTTCCCATCAATAGTACTGCACGAGTCATTTTTTGTGGCACTAATCAATACGTTCCAGTGTAATGTCTTGTCCGCCAAATACATCAAGTTTTCGCCTAAAGGTAAATACCTTAAAAAACTGTTGGTCATTGAATTCGATACGACGACGTATGAACTCATCGTATGACTTTCGAAAATACGCGGCAATTTTGCAGCACCTTGTCGGAAGTTTAGTTTTCGGCAAGGAGATCCGCAGTCTCGCAACTTTCTAGTATTCGAGAAGATAGTAAGGATACTTGCTATCAACATAGACAGCACTATACCAGTCCATTCAGCTGATGGAATGTACAAGGGACACCAAAACTCTGAATCTGAATCTGACTCCAAAAGCTGAATCATAGCTTCAAAGATCAATCAATCTCAAATGCCAGGCTGCTTAATCGAACAAACTGTCAGCAGTTTAGATTATAACTTTTCTTTACTTCTTAAGTAAAGTTTCCTTCTGACAAATGTAGGGAAGATTAAGAATTGTGTGTTCCTCTTCAGTAACAAGATACTTGATCTCATTTTCTCATCTCGAGATAGCCTTTAACTGCGTTCAGGTTGAGGGCACTAAATACAGGTGCATGTTAAGTTATTCAACCATTTCAATTAACCCTTGAAGGCAGCTGTGCGTTCGAGGAGGATAATGGTCGAGAATTTCTATATTTCCACGGGACTCATGTCATCAGGATTCGTCGGTGACTTGAAACAAGAATGTTTGGGTTGTTAGATGGTCGAGAACTTCTATATTTCCACCAGAATCATACCATCAGGATTCGGCGTTGACTGCGGTTGTGTTGCTTGATGAATTGGGTGCAACTTTAGAACAACAGGAAAGTGAGTATCCAAAAGTCTACAGGTGAATTCTAACTTGAGCAAAGGATATGGGTATGGAAGGAATCACAATAGGGCTATCTGTGGGTGAAGTGATAAGTTGATATCCTCCCACCTCTATCCCCTAAATCTAATCTAATCTAATCCAAAAGTAGTTCAAAGGATTCCTCACTGGATTCCTCAGGTGAATCTTCAATCGTCTAATAAAAGTCCGAATGTTTTTTTTCTTGAATATGTATTTATATGTTTTGAGGACCTGCAAGGGTCCCAATCTATACCGTGTCTTGAAAACTTGAGCACTCATTGAATAGCATCATGGTTTTAGTTATTTGCCTCTGATTACAGGATAGGATTTCGTCTTAACCTTGTTAAAAGCGTCTGAAGGCCGCTCGGAAGAAGTCAGTGAGGTATTATGTTTTTTCAGGTTCACCCTAAATTGTCTCATCTTCTCTGATAGTATTTTTGAATTACTGGCAAAGGTGCCACCTCGAAGGGCTATGTAGCATTAACTCAAACAAAGCAATTGATACACCTTTTCCAAGACGAGAATTCCAAACCATTTTTGTCACTAAAAGGAATTCTAATTTCTTTCTAGGGTTCACCATAGACCAAGAGCTCAATTTAAACTTCTTTCCTAAATAAAATATTTAGCAAAGCTACACCATCTTTTTAGACGTGCCCTAAAATAAGGCGCTCTGCACCGTGGGTGCAATAAATTCTGCACTAAGTCAAGAGTTTCTTTCCGTAAGAACTACCTTATCGGTAATTGTCACTTTGACTACCATTTAAAAAAGAGGATTGTTCTTTCCATCCGACATCTTCAATCATAGTTTAGTAGTTTCTCAGATCGAGAATCAAATCGAGCACAGAAGAATGGGAAAGCGATCATCTTTCCAACACGTAAACCATCTCTATTTTTACAGATATAGGATATAGGCGTAGACTCAGGTATCTTTTCCGAACTGCTACTCATATCAAAATCAGTTTCAAGGGGAGGACCTAGCAGTGCCAATACCACAAGAAGATATCACCTTTCTCATCGACACCCACGGATCAATAAGAGCGATTTCTGCCATCGAAATAAAATCCAAGCTTATGAAGTGCTGTCGAGCAGCGCTTAAGGTTCTTGGAACACTGCACTGAACATTCTACGCGCTGCTGTGTCCCTGGGCATGAAGATATACCAGGTAATGAGAAGGCTGACGAATTGGCTAGAAAAAGATCGGAATCTAGATCAGAGCAAGTCGACACACATCCCGCCTTGCACACTTCCACTCGAAACAGGGATTAAGGTCCTAAGAGATGCGAGCTACAGATGGTCCTCCTAGACACTCGTGTGACAACAAGAAGAATATGGCCTTGCTTCGACAAAAGAAAGACCAACGGGTATAACACATTGCGGTAAAGCTTCGACTTACGGAATAGGTCTTCTATGTCGAGAATGTGAACATGACAAAGACTTCACCCTTTTCTATCTGATTCCTAAAACGATAAGTTTCTGACTGAAATTGACGTCAATTTTCCAGTTGAATGAAATTAATTTATAACATTCAAGGTATTAATAAGCTAATTTGATACCAACCGTCAAGTTTGTCTAGAATTATATCAATTCTATGGCATTATAGTAATTTCGCTTACTGTACCCTCTATTGAGATAGGATACGAGTATAAGAAATCGACAAAGTACGTGATACATGGCCGTTAAATATCATAAAACTAACAACAAATTCTCTCCTTTTTAAAGGAAAAGTGTACATTTAACAACTATCGTTAGATTTAGTTCACCGACACCATCCCTTTCCGCCCGTAAACTGGGTGCGGGTAGATTATTATAGATTGAACGATACAAATCAAATCGAGTGAAGGAAGAGTATTACATTGACGACAGGATAAGGGTTGTTTCTGAAGTATGATTTTAAGTAAATTACTTTTGATGGATTGAGATCACTTAACCGAAAAACCGGAGACTACGAGTATGAGGAGTGGTTGCTTTGGACACCCTTAACCATGGTACCAGGAAACCCAAAAGAACTCCCATAAAATTTGTGTTTTCCACTCCGCTATAACATGTATTGTAATTATAATGTAAAACAATAAAATGTACTCGGCAATAATTTATGTTTCACTGATTTCGAATAGAACTTGCAGAGTGTGTTGTATATAAATACAGTAGACACATGAATAGTGTGCCAAAGCAAAAACTGCAATAAAACAGAGAAAAAAAAAGAAGAAAAACAAAAAAGAAGCAAAACAAGTGAAGTAATATAAAATCCAAATTTTGTCGGTATATGTGAGAGAGTGTACTGGAAACATAATAAAGATCCTTCGAAATCGTTAAAACTTTTGCCGTAAATCTTTTTTCTATACATACACCAAAATAATACAAAACACTGTACTGAGCGAGTCAAAGGGAGTGGGACCAGCGCGGGGAATGGGTAGTAGGTACAGACCCGGCGTTAAAACGCAAAACACAAAAACGAAGGAAACTATTAAATTTTCGATGAATTTAATGGCATGGTGTGTAGTGGCGTTAACAGGGTATTTCGGGGGTAGAGATTTAGTTTGGCTAGCTGGGTTTCCAACAACCCCCACATACACATAGTCTTTGTAAGTGCAGACAAAAGCGGGTGGGTTAAATACGCGCAGCAAAGGGACGAATTAAAACAAACCATTATGATGACTACAGACTGATGTGTGTGTGGGTAAACTTTATCAGCAAGCAATAAAATGTACTTATTCAAATGTATATACATACATCTAAACATATATACATAAGTATGTATATATGTATATACATAAAACATTCGCTGATATATTACTTCGGCCTAAAATGAAGAGATACGAAAATGGATTCAAACTATTTTGCGATTCCGATATCTTGATGTGACATAACATACAACACACAAAAACATCATCTCTCCAATTGAAGGGGATGATAAATGGCGAAGCAAAAACATTCTAAAGAATATGGTCAATCGGTCAGTCAATTTCCGTTCCAGATCAATTTATTTGATGTCTCGAGAAGCGAACAACTGTCGTTAAATATGAAAAATTAGAAAAACGACCAAGCTAAGCCGAAGCAGGTTCGTAGAATCAGCGAAAATGTCAACAAATTAAATCAAAGAACTATAAAATTTTTATTCAGCCCCAAGTGGTGGTACTGGCGGCTGCTAGTGCCAGCAGTGAGGGGTTAGAGCAATCTTTAGGCCATAAAAACTTTAGGATTATATTGTGTCCAAGAGGGGCTGGAATTCCAATTTTAAGACGACCGATATGGAAGGATAACATCGATGGAGGGGGGAATTATTTTTCGTCGACTTTTATATTTGTTTCTGTTTTACAACATATTTACGAAATAATGAAGCAAGCTAGCAAGACGCGTAGCTTTAAAGGATGAGAAAAAAGAAGCACTCAAGAGAAATTGACCAAAGTGCCAGAATTAATTGACGATATTTTGTGAAAAGATGGAGGGAGACTCCCATGCTTCATCTCATGCTAAAAAAAAGAAGTGTTTCTCTGTTCTATAGGTAGAACGTTCAAGTCACCAATATGGGATTGTCATAGTTATTTTTTAGAGAGGCAAGTCCACACCTAGTCAGGATATGGTGCTAGCTAGCTTACAACGAAAGTGTGAAAAAAATCCATATAGACCAATAAATCCGGCATAGTTCCTTCTCCAGACAAAGAAAAAGGCGATAGATACATTTTAAAGGGCCTTTTTGAAACCATCAAGCAAATTTTATGTATATTATATGTAGATGTATGAGCACGGGATGAGCGGATCACCTGTTAAGCTTGTGTAAATGACATAGTACTAACCGCCAGAGAAGGTTGGGTAGGGTGGATGTTCCCGCTCAACAGGGACACACTTAGACCAAAAGAAGGTTAATTGTAATACTACTATGGAAAAACCTGATTACCACCGCCGGAGTGAATAAATGCCGAAGAAGTATGGTTCGCCGTTTAGGCATTAAAGCAGTTTGACCCGGTGATGAAGCTTTTTATTTTGCTTAAGTCAAGTCTAGTTAGATCGTTAAGATTTTCGAAGAAGTACTCGCCTAAGGTTTTCCTTCTCAAAACCGATAGGGCAGAACAGGTACATAGCAGATGTGTCATGGTTTTTCCTCTTACTCGTTTCTACAGCTTCTATAGAAATCGTTGCCTTCTGAATGTCTGACTACCAGACAGTGCCTTGTGAAGGTATTAACTATCTTTCTTAAATTTGTTCTATTGACGGAGATAAGTCTACTGCAAATATCCAGTATACTGGAGTAAACTCCCGTACCGTTAATCTCTGCCGCAGATTCGTTTACAAATACTCCCGATTCTCAAGCACTTCTGCTAGGAATCCTGGTTTTATACTTGACATTAAAATCCAGATAGGAGACAATGCAGTCCGAATTACTAGGAATAGTGTTATGGCCGTTTAGGATACTTGCGTGGCCCATATTTCTACGAGCCAGTTGCAAAGATTCCCTAAGCCGTAATGCTGCTTTAGCCGTCATCAACTTCTCAAAGATATCAAC
Organism: Xylota sylvarum; assembly: GCA_905220385.1. Taxonomy (NCBI): domain Eukaryota; kingdom Metazoa; phylum Arthropoda; class Insecta; order Diptera; family Syrphidae; genus Xylota; species Xylota sylvarum. Next base: position 34,026,690 of record LR999960.1, read on the forward strand.
GGGAAGAAGATGGAGCATAGTTTCTAGTGCAGTTGTAGGAGTGGTCAGACACAAGATACCCATTGAACTTTCTCAAGTATTGGAATGTTGCTTTTTTGTCCAGTGCCATCCACCAGACTAGTACTCCGTACATAAGGATGGGTCTGGCTTTTAAGATATTTGAATGTTTTCAATGTGTTTCATTTGTTCCGAAGTTTTAGTGCTTAAGAAAATGTCTTTGAAACAGAATCTCATTTTTTCTGATGTTGGAAAGCGAACAAACGAATATTTTTCTCAGCAGCTCCAATTCAAACATTTTTGAATTCCCTCTTTATCAAAGTTTAACTGGAAGGTAATGTCAACAATCCACAATTTTATTCATTCCACAATTTTTTCCGTCCAAGTGCAGAAACTATAGGTAATCGATAGGCAAGGCTTGCCCTTTCAAAGAATCCTCCACATTTTGGGTCAGTTATTCTATAACTACAATGTGAGGACTAATTACTACAAAGTATACTGTAAAAAAGGTATCTTTAAATATTCAGCTATAATTCCATACATTACACCGTTGAACTATTTTACTATGCCAGCGAAACTAACTCTAAACAAAGTCACCTATCCAGCCCTGCCTTCAATTTAGTTCAACGTACATAGCCGCAAAATTTCAGTTGAATATTCGCAGCACAAATAAATATTTAAAAACCAATAACTTGAAATCCTTTCAATTTTTAAAAAATTCATATCCTTTATAACTACCACCTATGCGAAAAAAAAAACAAAGAAAAAACTTTTTTAATTCAATAATAAACCCGAAAGGAAAATTCATATGATATTAACTTTTGCATTTTAATCGACAGCTTGACTCCGTCAAAATTGATTTTTATCCTTCAAATTGCGAACGGAAGTCCTTTGTAGTCGTGTATGCGGTGCACATGTTCCCAGCATTATTAATCCATTTCACATATGTCATCCTGAACCTCTTTCTCTATGCAATATCCCACCCTCCCCCACCACCTGCGGCCTGACTGACCAAAGATACAATTTCCCGAATGCGAATACAAAAAGGATGTGTGTACCAAAGACAAAAAAAAAACCACACACAGCCGATGGTAGGAAAAGCTGACCTGAGGAAAGTTTTCGATGCGCGTGTGTTTACTTCCATTCTCTATTTTAGATTTTTCATTTCTTTTCCTTTTTCTTTTTTTCTTTTTTTTTATCCATTCACTCTTAACTTTGGGAGGGAAAAAAAACTTTGCAAACATTACTCTTGTCTATTGCTGTGTATAGTAGGACCTTTAAAATAAAAAAAAAAATGTATTTCTGGGCAGATTCTTTGATTCTATCTAAAGTGAAAGGACACATGGAGAAACAAAAAAAAAAGAAAAGGTTGAAACAAACTTAAGGACACTCTCACATGCGGGCTCTCCACATCATTCCCAATTTTTTTCTGATAGGTGGGAGGATAAAAGTTGACGCTGGGAGGACATCATTCTTTCAATCTCTCTGCTAACATATGAAATGAGAAAAGTTTATGCCCTATGTTTTCCTTTTCTTCTAAGTTTTCTTTTTTTCTATCCTTACGTTTGTGTCCTCCTCTTAAATCCTTTTCTTTTTTTAAGTTTCAAAATCGAAATGTGTAACCCACCTTAAAAAATGTAGCAAAAAAAAAAAGGAATGCGAAAGGAAAATGGAATGCCGTACATAACAGTTTATGAGCAAAGGAAAAAAAAACAAAACTGTTTTTTACAACACTTCAATGATGTGTTTGCTGACGCTTTTATTGGTTCTTGCCAAGGATCTTCAAAAAATGTATATATTCTGGTGTTTCTATTCAACTCTAACATCCACTTTGAAGAAAATTGCGAGGAGTACAAAGAATAAGAAGGACAACGGAGAAGAAAAATAATGGAAACGATGTGTTTCCTTGGTCAGTCTCAGTCGGCTCACTTTTTTTTTGTACGTATACAGTGAGTGACATTTTTATTAGATCACATTTTTATGCAGACAAAACAAGTGAAGAATATAAAGTCAAGAGATTTTTCAAACTAAATCCGAAATAGCGAAAGAAATATTTTATATTTCAATGAATGATGTCATCTCTATCGGACTTCACCTTTTACAATGATAGAATAAATCGAAAAGTTGTGGTTTCAAACCAGATTGACCGAAGGATGTCTTCATTGTCGGCAGAGATATTATCCCTCCAGGATGTGCGTTGAAATAGAAATAGGTATTTAGCTTCTTAGTTAGGCAGATGTAAAATTATATCAAAACAGGATTAGGGCCTCGCTTCTGCTGATGATGTCGGTCATACTAGGTAAATTATTGCCCACCATCGCTGATTGGCTACAAACAGCGCTGGACGCCCTGAATAATTGGACTAGACGCTGTGAACTTGGTCTCAATGAACAAAAAACCTAGAAAACCATGATACCAAGGGTGTATGTATATTGGATCGAAAATTGAACTGAAATGATAATATACTGGAATGCACGAAGAAAGCCTCGTTAGCTTTTCACGTGTCCACCAGAATTTTCGATAAATGATGGTGGTCCAAACCAGTTCAAACCAACCATTGGATGTGCACTGGCGTCGTAGGACCCATCCACACATACGGTTGCTTGGTCGGGTGGCTTGCGGCCGAAAACGTTAAAAATATGAATATTCTTACAAGGATCCAACGTCTAGCGTAAATAGGGTCGACCAGCGCTTTATTGGAACGACTATTAAGAAAAAGCTCAGAATCAAGCGAACCACAAATAGATCACAAGGTCATAGCGTCCAATGAAGCTGGAAGATAAGGACTACAAAACGAAATAGTTCAGATGATAATCCTTACCAACTAAACCCATAACAATCTTAGACCTCGTCTTAAAACTTCTCTCTGCAGAGAAAGAGTACAAATGACAGGACTTTATAAAGGAGATTCAAGAACTATTGAAATGACACGACTTTATAAAGCAGCTTCAAGAACTATTGAGAGCAATGTTTGAAGACCTATTGAAGGAGTTGAAATGAAGCATCGCAATGACTAACAGCAATCAATGGCTAGACTTCAAGATAAGGCTATGTCCGGAGAACATATTCTGGCTCTAGCTAGCTCTATGTACTATACGCAGAGACTACCAAGGCAGCCTTGGCTTGATGTGCATATGTAAATTAATTTCAACAACAGAAGAGAAGGGCTAGTACTGAGTGGAAATGGCGCATCTAGGTCTCCTTGGGTAGCTGAGTTATGGTGTTTGAGTCTTGTGGTGCCCATAATGTCTGAACTGCACACAGTTCATAGAATGGTAGGCAGTTGCAATTTTCTAAGATCTTTGCCGAGGACTCGTCCATCGAAATGTTAGAGTACCTTTCTAACTTGCCAGTCCTCGATCGACAGAATTTTATCCTGCAGCCTCAATCTGAATTCTTCATCAACAGAAGTAACTTCACCCAGAAAGTATGCAGTGGTTACACATGGTTTGGAGAAATCGTCTAATAACTGACTTAACTTTTACTAAAGACAAAGTTTAGCTGAGAAATAATATCGGAAAAGAGATTACTTTTATAGAAAACGAGCTTCTACTTGGATGCCCACTTAACTTAAATCATTTTGGGACTTAACCAAGTCGAAAATTTCTTCTTTGCCACACAGGGACTACAAATGTTTTCAAAAAAATTATCAGCTACCATCGGAAAGTAACACAACAGGGACTGAACGGTCATGTCTATCTTCTTAAGTCTAATTGAAGTCAAAGTTCAGTAGGTCAAGCAGTTCTATTATCAAGCAGCCATCAAGAGCCTCAAAACTGTGTATGTAGAGATAGACGCAACATCTATTATAATCAGACTCTGTCGTTCAAAAAAGATAATTTATGAGTTCAGGTCTCCTATCATTCCCAATCCTACAACCAAACCCATTCTTATCGAATGAATTATACAACAAATTTAATAAAAACAAAGTTCAAACAAAGAGTTCGAATCAAAAAAAAAACTCACTACAAAACTAAAAAAAAAAAAAAACAAAAAAAATCTAGGTGACCATATGAAATCAATCGCCATCATACCTATACAAGTACCATCTTCGACTTTACATACGATTGCAGTGGGAGAATAAATTTCAAATGATTCAATAGGAAGACAGATAGTATCCTCGCCAAACAGCCTCCCAACAAATCCAACCCCCACATACACAAACACATTTATAGAATCCTCTACCTTCGTTTATCCGCTCGTGGATGGTCCATAAGTGTTGGGTTAGGACACTATAAGTTGATTTAATGTGCCGGGTACCCTTCACTCCTGCCAGGCTCCCTCTCCCGTTCGCTTTCATCATCATCTTCTTTACGAATGTAATGTCCGTCGAGCACAATTACATATGGACATATTATTATCCTTGAAGGAGAAAGAAAAAATAAGAAAAAAAAAAAAAAAGAAAAACTTCGAAGGGATTTTCTTCGGAGATATCCTCCACAAGGATACTTCTGCGTGATGCACGAGTAGTGTTTTGTATGTTTGTATGTATTCTTCTTTTGATTTAACCCCTCTTTACACTCGGCCATAACTCATCCATCAATTTTCACTTGCCGTACGCACACATTGCACACACATTCATATTATATCCATTCGTCCTTCTTTCTCTTTAATTCACGCACCCACATCACATACGAGTTTTCTACATACGAACGTACATATGTCGTGTAATGTTAGAGAGAATTATTGGCCCTATGGCTAGTCATAGGCATTTTCCGATTTTACCGAAAGTACTAAACATTTTCACTATCCATTTGATGGCGGGGCGTGTGGAGAATGGGGAGGCGGAACGGGATGTGCGTTGTGAAGGACATGTGGCGTGCGGGGTGTGGGGTGCCGGGTTGGAAGGGTGAAACTCTCATCGTATATCAAAACACCAAAAAGGATATGGATCGTACGTGAATGTGTTTATTTGGGTGTGTGTGTGTGTGTGTGTAGTAGTAGAATATAAAAAAGGTGGATTTTCCGGCACAACTCATAAGGGTGTCTATGCATGTGTATGTGCGCTGGAAGGACGAGGCGTACAGCGTACTTGCTGCAAAGAGGGTGCAAAAATAAATAGAAGATCTATTCCTCTGTTTAAAAGTTCCGTTCTCCAAAGATGGATGATGGGTGGTGGCGGCAGGACGGGCGCCTCTTGGGGTGACCAACGACCCAACTCTGTGTGTGGGAATTCTCTTGTGTTGCTGTGCGTGTTTGTGTATGTGGGTGAATTTAAGGTAGGCAGAGGAAATGTGTGTACTGTGGTTGGAGTTGGTTACTTGCCAAAACTTTGAATTGAAAGTGTTCCGGGAGTTGGGGGCACAGGGATGTTGTATGAAAGTTTTGGTTTTTTGTTTTTTTTTTTTTTTTTATTTTTTTGGGCTCGTCGTTGTTGTTTTGTTTTGTGTTTTTGGACTCTACTACTGGTGCTGAATGGGAAAAGGCTTAGACTCTACACACACGACTTGCTCTAACGAACAAAACAAAGACCAAAACTATATATACGCTGAAGTGGAAGAAGCATGGCATCCCAGTGTGCAGGTTGGGTGTTGGTTGAGTGGAGGAGGCTGTCAGTTTGGGGTCGTCCTAGTTGGGGGAGGTGGAGATGGAGGTGGCTGGATAAAACAGTGAAAAGCAATAAATCAATACGGATGGTCCGTATACGTAATGGATTTATGTGAAGGTTATTTAGAAGGATATCTTTTGCACAGTACTATTTTGAAAACTAATGTGCTCTGTGTTGTATCTGAGAGAGGGCGGCGGTATTGTGTGTCTGTGTGCAATTGAGAATCAGTACGAGTAAACGAGCTTTGTATTATAATAAGTTTCGAGTGTTAGGGCATCGTACGTGCCCAAAGAGATATGCCTGGCTGAAGGGGGGTTGGGGGTGTATATTTGATGACGACGACGACGACGGGGCTGTATGGGGTATTACGGTATTGTAAGTTATTTGAGTATGTAAACATGCTTGGAATGGAGTTTGTTGTGTTTTTGTGTTTTTTTCCTTCTTTCCTTTTTGCATTTGATGAATAGCTATAAATTAAATTGGAATATGTAAGGCAGTATGTCTAAGGTGGTTGGGGGTAGTTTTGGTTTCGGTTAGAAGTACGAGTACACATGTATGACGAATGGTACAGCCTTATTCTAAAGTGGGTGTTTATGGATTTGTCCTTTGAAATGGGAATGCGGCATAATTCTTGGGAAAACTATTACATTCGATTTTGAAAATGGCGCATTTTAAAAGTAAGCAAATAGTCGCTTATGCAAACTTTTGTACAAGTTATAGAAGGTACCTTTTTTAATAGGGCCTAAGACTAAATAGTTAAATGACTTAATTTAGAATGTCACAAAGGACGAAGATATTCTTGAAGGTTTATCTGCACATTTGGTAATTTGGAATTCTCAAACCGTAGACGGTGCGAGGAATGAACTAGCATGTACTGCGACCTCAACCTCGCAGGATATCTGTAACAGTAGAATCGAGGGTTAAGTTAGGGTAAAGGCGATATGCTCATTAAGTGCGTTTAAAAGAGGGCAGAGGCATTGAACTGTATCCTCGTGAACTTCTTCGTCGCCACAGCCTCTACATACCTACATAACTACATACGTATATTGTTGCGTTTAAGATCAGTGTATAATACATTCAATTTGTAATATATAACAGGTGGTAAGCGTGTTCCACCTATTGTTGGTAGTCATTAGGATCTTACATTCCCACTCGCTCCTTGAGCTTACAGAGTGTTGGTTTAATTAATTTTTTGCAAGTTCGTTAGTTACATATCTCGTTTCCGGTTATATTCTTGTCACCAGATACCCAGCAGAGAGTAATACTCATTATCCTGCGATCCAAGAACCTTAAGTTCTTCATGACAGCGCTTGAACTTGATTTCAGAAGCAAAAATTGCTTTTATGGCGACATAATCTGGCTGGCTGCCTTTGTCACTCTCAGAGCTCCGCTTAGAAGTCATTGCTGTAATCAGGAAGTCTGGTCGAGGTGTGTATGTTTAGTTCCTGTACCCATGATTGACCCATCTGTTTAGATGGATATAGGTTTATGGGCTTCTCATTTTTCTTTACTTGGAAAACTGTAGGATAAAGGTTTTTCAAATTCGAAGTATGGTGACGTATAATCGCTGTTTACGTCTGCACCTACTAGGTTATTTAGAATCTGTGCATGCTTATTTCGAGGTTTGAGTCAGACAACCGTTTGATTGGCTAATCCCCAAGGCATTCTCGGCGGCAGATTCGTGAATGTACATATATACAGGGCTAGGGGTAGCATATTGCTATTTTAACTACGATTGTGCAATGAATAAAGCTCAACTACATTTATGAAATCTATGCTTACCAGTGATGCCAATTCGTGAAATTGAAAACTCTCATGAAAACATAGTTATGTCAAATTTCGCTTTAAACTGGTACCAACGAACAGTCCCTAATACTATGCTTAATTTATTAGCGTAGCATGCATTTGTTTCTATCTACGAGACAAGTACAAACTGCACAACATGGCTGACTATTAATTCAAAATGGCAATAAATCCTTGACGAATTTCCGTAATTAAACGAAGTTGGTAATGATTATGATTATTTTGGTGTGTTGGTTCGAAATATAGATGGTGTGGTATCTGAACTAGTCGGGGAGCATTGTACTTATTATTCGACGTGATTTCCGAAACATTTTATTTTTAAAGTAAAAAAAAGACCAGCCTACTCGTACAAACCGATATTCAGCGTGCAGTGTCGCTAGTTGGTCGCAAAACTCCCATTAAAATCGTAAGACTGGCCAGCAGTGTCCTTATGGTATTTTGTCTTTGAAGGGCTGTCTCAACAGATCGGCCTTTGGTATAGGCGTGTTGGACTGGGGACATATCCCTAAAACTTAGTTTGGAGCGAATGTGTACATCTATTAGCCTTTCAAATGTCTTGAGTAAGAACGAGGTAAGGCGAATCGCTCTAAAGTCTTTCTGGCTAGTATATGAGGGTTTACCCGCTTTGGCTACGAAAATGACTTTGACTTCTCTCCAGGGGTCGAGGAATATATAAGCAATTAAGAACCCCGCAGAAAATATTCGCTAGCCGCGGACGGATATACTTTTTGCGGCTTTGTAGCATAATGGCGAAAATATAGTCAGGACCGGGTGCTTTTGTTGATTTTCTTTACGTCTACCATCTGGTTGCCCAGGAGGTTGTTTGTGTTGCCTATTGTTTCTTAAGGGCCTTCTGCAGTGATAGATATTAAGATTTTGCATCCTGAAAAATATGTCCTCAAGAGGAGTTCTAGGATTTCCAGGCTCTGTCTGGTTTTTTGATGAAGCCTGGGACTGTAGGTTCATTTAAAAGGATTTCTCGCTGGGTCTTTAGTGGACTCTATTTTACTGCAGAACTAGCTCCAGAAGGTACCTGACACATTTGCTTTCCTTACAGCTGTCCCAATCAGTGGGATCTTTTAATGACTTTTAAATTTTCTGATTCTGTGAAGTACATATGAGGACCAAAGAATTCAGCGTTTAAGTGACGGATAGGTTGTGATCCTTTATATTAAACATTGCGTTACGTATTATCAGAGTATTTTCGGAGGCCAAGACTTTTTTATCATTTCCTGGCCAAAAGAACTAAGCGAGTCCTTTTATGTGTTAACCTCAAAGATATGAGCTAGTCTGGAAGAAACTAGCACAGGCTTGCGATTTCTGTTTAGAAGATCAATACACAAGTCTGTAACTTCAAGGAGAAAGAATTTAAGAATTTCTCTTGCATGGTGTCCCTACTGGTAGATTTTTGAGAGAATTCGTTCAACACCAGTTCTATGAAATCATCAACGTAATGCAATGTAGCGAAGTGCAACAAGTACGAACAAGCCTGCAAGCTTGGGGGCTTCTTTCAAATTCTTCTTTCTTTCCGGATACTTGGACACCAATATTAAAATACTTAGGTCGATGGTTACAGTGCTCACTGGCTAAGGGAGAAAAGCCTACAGTGGAAGTAACGTGCTTATGATGAAGAATAAATGCTAACGTGATGCCATCTATAGTAGTATGTTCCCCTTGTTTTTAGCTCAGTATTGTGTTCTTTTGGTATGATGAAACTAGTATAAGGTTGGAATAATTTCTTACTTCAGCTACATACATATTTCTTTTACAAAACTAATAACTCACTAACTCTCAGCCAATTCTAACCAAGTTGTACCTCTCGAGCTTGCAAAGATTTGTTATTTGGAGCAACATTGTGCTCGAAAAGTCATGTAAATGTAAACCAGACGAAAGTTGTCAGTAGTATAGTATAGTATTCCAAGTATTTGACTTCACAACCTGTGTTTAGTTCAGAAAGCAACGTCAGATCTTGATTACATGTGTATTCCCTTTGACAAGGAAAGATAATGTAAAATCATTATCATTGTCTTATTCTACGTTGGTGTTTTGGAATTACTTCTACCAACTATATCTACCAAAAGTTCACCTCCAGGACTACTACCTTTAAAAAAAAAATTATTGAAATAACTGACTGCTGACCACAACCTTCTGGGAATCGCACACCCAAAAGTCCACCCCCCCTTCCACCATTCGTATGGTTAGATGTGGTAATTTTCACTCTCTCCGATCATTTTCTTTTACGCAATTCGTCTATCTAATGATACAATTTCCTCACCACCATCGTACAACCCCTCTCGTCCATGCAACTTTTGACCCATAACCTTCAATACATTCACCCAACCCACCCATTCCATCCTACCGCTTGTACCCATATACAAAGTAACCTCTGCAAAAACTCTCAATCAAACCCAATACCTATAACAAATCGAAATTGTGGTGGGAAAACAAAGTGCAAAAGGACGAAAAACAACTACACACGCATACATACATACAACAATACAAATACAGTGGCAACGATATCTGCATGTAGAGAGATAGTAGATATTGGTGGTGGAAAGAGCAAAATAGGAATAAAACTTCATTTCGTAATTTATGACTACACACAGGGAATGACCAAAAAATATTGAAATATTATCCTTGGTCATTATACGAAGCACCCAGTAAAATACATCACGGCAAATCGTTTTCGCTTCGAGACTTTTCTGACGTCCTCTGACCGACCGAACTAACCGACAGACGCTAACAAGAGATACAGATATTTGCGCCATAAATTTTAAGGATACCAACAACAACAACAACAATCACAACAGCAAGGAGTATCGACAGCAATAGCAGCAAATAGGCCGACACTTTACCAAACAATATAATATCCTTCAATTATTGTTTTGGTGCGGCCGATGGTGGCTTGGTGGTGGCTTGTTTGATAGTTAGATAGTAGTTGGATACACCATCGCGCATTCGATAAATTATATCTGGGCCACGGCACGTTGGGGGGGCACAGAACACAAGCCAGTTTGGCATTTGGCATCAAACTTATTGGTAGAGTACACACCTTTCCGCAAGCATCGCATGTCCCTTTATAATAATATGCTTTATATATGAAATATCTGATCGGGTAGATATAGGCAGGCAGGCGGGTGGCTTCAAACGGATATATATGTATGTAGGGTGCAAATTATCCCCCATGCATAGCGGCATTGGAAACTTTAAATACTAGCATTATGGCGGGTTTACAATCTGAAGTCCTTTTGTGCTGAATTTGAAATGCTTCTATTTCGCCCACTGTCATTCGGATGACCCCTTTTAATATGGCCAAAAGGATCTACACAGAAAGAGGAGCGCAATAGGACTATGTATGTAGATCCGATTCGAGTGTGTAGTGAAGGGAAGAATCGAAATAAATTTATACATTACACCTACTTACGTATGTATGGCAATAACTCATCCATTAAAAGGGATAACTATGCGGATAGCATTGAAGAATAAAGAGTCCTTTCTGCAGCCCCCTTCCTCTTCGCCACTTCCACTGTAGGAGGGACGGACGGCATGGATGGCGCAGGGATTTCTCAATTTCTCCCCTTTTGTGTGCCTTTTGAGCAAAAGGTATGACTACAACAGCACATACGTCTATCTCTCTGCGTTAGATTTATTATGTATGCAAGGATATAGAGAGATACGTATCCTTTACGAAATCCCTTTCACTATGTCACTCTGAGCGAATAACCGAACACACAATTCAAATTATTAGTTTTGCTTTTGTTTTATTTTTATTCTTCTCCATATCGGTCGTCGTCGTCGGTTGGTCCTTATTCTTGTTCTTCTTTAGCATTGGCAATCCAATTCGAATTTTTGGGTAGAATGGGCAAGTGGTTGGGTGGGTGACTGGTTAGTGGGTAGTGGGTAGTGGTGGATAGTTTGGAAAAACTTTTTGATATTCAATACGAATATTGCCCTTGCTGCGTGTGTGAGTGTATAATGTACATACATAAGTTGGTAGGGAAAGTTTTAAGAGTTACTACACAAATGGCACAAATGGAAATTCAAATTATCCTCAGAGTAGGTCTTGCTACACACTACACAGTTTGATGGCAATGGCGATACATTGAAATAATCCCGGGGATTGTGCTGGAGATTCCAAAAATATATAGGATACACAGGCTCGACGAAGGGGCGGTCGGGCTGGGCGGTGAAGTAGAAAGGACTTATAGTCCAAAGCAGGACATAGAAACACAGATGAGAAATGCGAATGCGGTAAAAGTTATCCTTTTTCTTTTGTCTTTATGTGTATGTTGTGTCGCTGCCATCTATTGCATGATAGAGAGTATCGGTTGGACGTACATACATATAAATATTGTACACTGCAGGATGTGGTTCTTTTTTTCTATGCCGTGTATATAAACTAATTTATATGTAGATTTATAGGGTGTAATGTGAAAACAATAAGAAGGAGTAGCAGTAGTGAGGGGTATTCTTGCAGGATGTTGAATAGATTTTGCATGAAATGCTCGTTTTTACACATGACCGCAAGTGACAGGGAAAAGGTGTTGTCAGGCTTCTTTTTTTCTTGTTTTAGGGTAGGTGAGGGATTTACGTAAGCCTTTGGTTTTTTGAGAGGAAAGCTGACACTATCAACCCCTACATGGATGGGGGAAACAAAAGCAGATTGGTGGTATTAGAGGATGCTTAATGCAGGTGATTAGTCTAGGTACATACAGTGCAATGGGATGTTTGATGCGGTTAGATTTTATCGAATCTTTTCTGTTGGTTTAACTTTGGTAATACTTGATTCTTCTTTGTTTATGGGGGTTAGTATGGGAATTAGTGAATAGGGCAATTACATTTGCAATTTGAATGAAACTAAGTGCAATGCACTGACATAGTCTTGGTGTGTGGTATATGATATCGTAAGTCCACGAGACATTTACACTCCAATGGCCACATTTTCAATTACTGCTTCTTTTCGTTACTTATTTCATCCTCGTAACTGATTTGATTTGAGTTAAATTTAGTTTTGCCTTTAGGCTAGCTTAGCAATAACCATAGTTCATTTCCATTTCATGTAATGGCTGCCAACATCGGTAAAGTAGTCGATTGGTTTGTGTCTTAGATCATAGTCTCGTTCCTCTTCTTGTGCTTTGCCTGCATTTAGAAATACCGGATCAGTTTGATCGGAGATACCTAAATAAGGCCGGATAGAACAAGTAAACTACACACTAATGAAGTGAAGTTTGAAGCTGCAAGCGCGTTTTTGAAATTCCAAACTCAGTGTCCCAACACCAAGGAGAATAAGTTCGTTTGAATCGATCAAACAGGAGTGTAGCTCTGACTAATGTATGTACATATGTAGGGCTCAGGAATAAAATTGTGTTCCCTTTTCGAAACTAATAATTTGAGACCTTGAGGTATTCCATTAAATATTCGAAATTTGAAACAAGCGATGGGTAGTTTAATTTAGAAATGAAGAGTCGCCTGGAGTTCACTGTTCCGAGAAATGTATTGTATTTCTAACGAACTTCAGGATTTTTCCAAAACTGTAGCGTCTAAGATAACTCAGCCCGTGGCAAGACGTGTTTTCCCAGGTGTTTGCATTTTAGCGCCCTTACTGAAAGGCATTCGCCAAGGAATTGCTCGTTCTCTTCCTCGCATCCCGAGCAAGAGCTAGATGTCATCAGCCACAGGCTGTAGGCGTGTTTTATTTTTCAGTTTGATGTGCTTGGTGTATAGACCAACTAGCTGTCTTAATTGTCTTCTGTCTAGATCGAGCGTCCTCTTTGCCTGACAATAGCAAGGGCGCTCAGTCATGGTTTTGGCAGCACGTTTTGCAGTCACTAAATACATGTTTTCGTTGTGTATGCAGTTTTAACAATCTTTAGGTTGTAACCGTTAGTCGCCAGTTCATTTACGGCTTCATTCCCTGGTATATTACAGTAACCAGCTACCCAAAGCAGGTTGATCTGGAAGGTTGCCAAGAAATTATGTTTTTCCTTGCATTCCTTGACCAATTTCGAGTTGGTTCTTGGGTTTAATAATGCCTTTATATGACCAATCAATCATCAAGGAATTGTGAAAAAAAGCTGGCAAATTTGTGAAGAATTTGAAAAGATACATATGTATGTTCATATACAAATCTTTGCAAGCCAGAAATTCGTCGTACTCTTTCCTTGAAATGGTCGCTAAAGCAATTTGAAGTGAAGAAGCAATTGTGGCGTCATGACACAGTGGTTAGTGCATTATACTGCTGAGGTAGAGGTTCAAGTTTCAAATCCTAGATAGTACTTAAAGCTTTTTCACGGGCCCACCTCTCGCGAGCGTCTAAAAACCATCCGAGAGTAAAACTCTTATGAAAAACTTCTATAAAAACATAAATTGGTTATCGGACGCTTCTTTAAGAATATAACACACATAATGTGAATGGTTATGAGAAGCTAGGCCTTGGGTCCAAAGGACCAAAAACTTGATTTTTTTGTTTTTGATAAAGCAATTTATTCTGCTATGGCGAACATATCACTGTGCTTCGAGTGATCATCTATAGTCTAGTCTAGAGTTTTCAAAATGGTCTACAGAAAGATTGTCAAAGGATTCATTATCCAAAATGGGGTTTAGAAGAACAACCCGCTATCATCACTACTGTCCCGATGATGTTTACTAAAATAGAATTCAATGGACTCTAAAAGTATGACAACCGACTCTGAATTCAGACGACTTAAAGCTACTTAATTCCAGGCTCATTTTAAAAAGAATCTAAAAAATGTATGCACATACAAAAGTTCTTTAACTTAAGTGTCTAAAATGTCAACAAACCTTGTGTATTGCCTTGTTCCCCTACTTGGGAAACTTGGGTTAGTATTGAAAAATTCATAAAGGATAGCTAGAAGGCAAACACGCTTACGAATTCCGTCTAAACGTCTTACCTATTTCAGAATGGAACTTTTTCTTTTCTATTAAAAGTAACGTACCTACTTATAAACATACATCTGTGTGTATAACCTCCATCCATCTCCATCTTAAAACCCATTAGCGATGCACTTAGAGGCTTTTTCTTTGACCATTATATACATTTTCCTTGCGTGTGTGCATGGGAACTTCCGTTTCACGTCCGACACAATGGAATAAGACTTCCCTTGTTGTAATTAAAAACGGATCAGATTTTCTTCATTATCCATTACATCCTTACTGCCTTCGTCGTTTCTCCCATTACCACCCCATAGGCAAAAAAAAATACAATAACTATCATAGGTTCCTGTGAGTTCTCTTCTCTTGCCATCTCATCTATGGATGTGTTACATTAAAAATCCCAATTACACAATGAAAGAGGGCATTCGTGCGTACACACTTTCAACTATACAAACATACAGAACCGTAATGTATTTATATGGTGTATTAAAGTAAATATCCTTTAGCCAAGTGCCAACACTTTTATATAGCTTTACGGTATACTCGTATCTAACCATTGCCCGTTCTCCATCAGCTGGCTTAATGCGTGCTATATTTACATTAAATGTATTTGCAATACCAAAACACATATAAAAATTGTACAAATATCCTTTCCCCCCTTATATCCTTCGAATCGTTCTTCATTGTAAGAGAAACGAAAGGAAGGTTGTCGTGAACTGACCACCAAGAAGTAGCCGACGCGACGACGAAGGAAACTCAAATCCACAAATGCATGAAGTTTAACATCCTAACACACCCAATTCGATATAGTCCATCATCTTCCTTTCTTTCACATCGGCATAGTACTACATAGTACACGTTCGAAAGTTCATGTGTACGATTGGCAAGACGAAGTATAGTAGTTGCAAACCCTAAGAAGACCCAGCAGCGCAACACCAGAATAAGAAAACGAAAAGGGATATAAAAATCGAAATAGGATATTAACTTTTATCGGGAAGTGGTGGCGGGATTGCAAAGAGCCAAGGGGTGGTGGGAGGGATGGGAAATAGATATAACAATACCACTCCACCCAGTTGATGGTAGCCCGCGTTTTATCCACCATACAACACACAACACCAGCAGAAAGTTACGTCCGGTGTTTTTGGGCCAATACCACTCCCCATTGCCTGCCTCTTTCCATCTGCTTAGCTGCTGGCCACCAGCGTGTGTGTGCTATGTGAGTATGTCCTTGCAGAGGAAAGACGAGAGAAAAAAAAAACATTTTCTCCAAACGTACCTAAAATGCTATTAATCTATATCTACAGATCCATCTATTTGCCGGTTTGCACGCACGTTTTTTTTCGCTCGTCCTAGATACACAGATATAAGAGAGTCCAACCCAACCACCCCCTATATCACTACCACTACTGTGAGCCAGTGCGACTATCCTTCTGAATAAGACGGATGTGATAGATAACAAATAGATTGCGTGGTTCCTTATTCTTATTCCACCTACCTCCCTACGTACCACCTCTCCAACTCCTCGGCACAACTCGCCATCACATTTCATTCCGGAATATACGCAGCCAAGTTCGAATAACAACAACAAAAAAAGGGATAAAACTTTTTCCATTGCCAAGCTGTTTCTAATGTGAAGAGAATGTCCTTTCTTTTTTTTACATTTGAATTATTTTTTTTTCTCCTTTGGCTCTGGTTTATTTTTTTTTTTTCTTTTTTTTCTCATATTCCCTGCGAATTGTACTTTGTGCGTATGTGTGCTTTAAGGAGACGCGAGAGTGGTAGGTAACTTTTCCACATATCTAAGTGCCGGAAAAAAGGACTTTGGATCGCACACTTTTTCCGGCATCAGATTCGCAAGCCAGAGAGAAGACTAGGACACACTTTTTGCTTTCTCCTTTTGAGTTTTTTTTTTTTTCTACGTATAGTTTGAAATTGGAATTTCGCATTTGAAATTTTTTTTTTTTCTACCCAATGGTGTGGGTGGGGGTTGGGAATGTGTAAAGGAAAATGGTGTGAATAAATTTTATTTTGCCTTCAAAGTAATATATGTTACTTTCACTCACCCAAGCAGGACACTTTGAAGGAGTAAGGAAAAACGAATTCGGAAGGAGAAAAAAAAAAAAATAAAAACAATTTGTCTATGTACATCAAATTGTTGTTTCGGTGGACATTGACAAAAGGCTTGAAGGAATTCTCAAGAGATAAACACAAGGCGCGAGGAGAGGATGGGCGGTTTTTTGTTTTTTGACAGGACTTTATGGCGAACAGTGTAAGGTTTAAGTTAGGATAAGAGGAAAGGACATTAAAAGGTTGGAGTAGTTGATTTTTGAAAAACGCAAAGTGTTTGAACACTTGAAGGCGAAAATGTATATGTAATGGTTTTTTAGTCTGTAGTAAAAGATGGGAGGAAAAATGCTACGGATTATCTCGATAAAGGTATGCAGCAGTACCTTCAAGGTGGTCTTGCTTTTTGAAATTCTTTCCCAATTTGCTACTCTTCCCATTATAAGGCACAGATTCAGTTTGATCAAAGTTGAGGCAGTCTTAATAACGCAGAATATAATATTGCTTAAATTTTATGAGAAGTTATACGTGCTATGCCAAGAAGAGAACCCGCCTCCAGTCCGATGACCCATTTTCAAGAAAGGCGTATCCCTGCTTAATGTCGCATATAAGATCCTACCCAAAGTATGAGTATGAACGTCTGAAGCCCTTGTGCAACATACCAATCGGCGTGTACCAGTTTAGCTTCCGGCAGATCGATGATTGAAATCTGGATAACTTGCAGTATAATGCCTAATTAGGAAACAGTTCTTCCGAACTATTCCGAAAGTGTACCGGATTTCGCCTTGCACGATGCGGTATCATGTGACTTCTTCAAGCTCGTGCTGGATAGATAATGCACAGGGTAGGTGTTAACATGGAAGGCACTGTCTTCAACAAATCTGTCCAACTGCTGGGATATGCAGACGACATTCGCATCGTGCGGCAATCGAAAAACAGGCGAAACGAGTTGGCCTTGAGGTAAATAGGGACAAATCCAAGTACATGTTGTCAACAAACAAAGAATCATCTGTCTGTCGCCTAGGACAAAACGGCAGTTTTTAGTAGTAGTAATTAAGGAGTTTACCTACCTCAGAGTAAATATCTGCGAAGACTTACCCTTGGAAATCGCTGCTTCTTCGGTTTGGCGAAAGAAATGGGTTCAAAACTCCTAACTTGAAACAAGAAATGGATACTCTACAAAACATTGATTCAGTTCTGCTATATTCTGAAGCCGAGTGCTAGACGATACGCAGGAAAGCAGAGCCGATATTGAACACGTTCGAGAGAAAAATTCTTCGTCGAATATTCGGTACCCTATGCGAGGAGGGCAAATGGAGGAGAAGACACAACCGTGGCCTCTATGAGCTGTATCGAGATGTGGAAGTAGTTCAAAAAGCCAAAACAATAATGCTCAAGCAAGGACGATCTTCAAATCGCATCCACCAGGTTCGAGACGAGAAGTGAAAACAGCGTGCCCTGGAGCGAAGGGAGTGGAAGGCTCCTGTCTCTCAGCAGTCCCTCATCAGGAAAAAGTGTTATGGTATGTCGCTCACACCAAAACAAATGTACGATATAGCTGGAGACCTAGGTAGATTAGTTATAACTTTGTTTTAAGCGACAGACTTAAGTCTAGAAAACGTTCCTATGATAAGGACGAAATGTAAATATAGCAAGCACACGATTTTTACATCTAAATATCCACAAACATGATCCACATGAAATATTATACACATTGCCATTGACGACTTCAAAATTCTGGATGGCCAAACATTCCAAATGACTAAAATCGACTTAGATTACTACTCCATTGCAGCCAGGATAGGAATAGGAGTATCCAAAGTGCCACCACAAGGAAGAATTACTATAAAAAGATACAATATTGAAGTTTGCATGTCTAGAAATCTCTCAACAACTTAAAATGCCGAAGATCAGAAGGACACTATCAAATCTGCGGTCTATGCGGTTGGAGATGCAACGAAGGACGAGCAAAGTCAGGCCCAATCTTTCTAAAGTTAATACAATTCCTTGTGTACGCAGACGTATATAGCAAATGGGCACAGTCTTCGAATTCGGAGAGAAAATGCAGTGGACAAGAGCATCACTTTAACACACATGAGTAACAGGGTAACCAACTTGGAGTGCGCACCCACAGACCGTTAACTAGGTTGTTGCTTGAAGCCTGTTCTGTACCGCCACCTAACTAAGTATCTGCAGTTTCAATACACTACCATTTCAAGGAGCAAACCAAAATGCCACGTGCACATTTTTCCCTACCACTGACTGTATATGCACATAACCGAGAAAAAAAAAACAGAAAGAAAAAAAATATATCAGAACGACCATAACAACGATCTAAGGACACAAATAAAGAAAATAACGAACGAAACTGTAAAATAAATAATAAACATTTGAAAGTTTAGTTGCTTTGTTGTGTGCTGTCCATTCAAGAAGAGACCGTGTGTGTGGGAGGTTGAAATTGCAAACTTACCCTCTAAAGACGAAACCCACACAACAAACACTGACCGATAGCAAACAAATAGAAAAAAAAAAAACCAAGAAATCCTGAATATCCTTTTTCTCTGAACGGAATACAAAATGAAGAGCGTTCCCCGTGAATGGAATCATTGACATGTGATGTTTAAAGTTTACATTTAGTTTTTGTTTTTTTTCTTAAGTTACTCTGCATTTTATTTAATAAAAACCGTCGGTAAGCAAGAGGACAACAACGGACAAAGAGAAGGGAATACCTTTTCTGTTTTGTGTGTCGGGCCGTTTTAATATTTATTTTTCGTTTCGCATGTCACCCGAAGATGTTTTTCTAGGTCAAGATGGACACAGTCAGTGGGGGCTCCGCAAAAGGATGCGTACGGCTGGGCAATGCCTTTTAGCAGTCACATGTGTGCCAAAATTCAAATTTATATTTGTTAATCAAAGTGGACACAATATGTGTGAGTTGTATACACTTGGGGGGATGGGTCGAAAAGTAAATAACTTTTTAGATTTTCTTTTTTTTTTTTGTTGTTGAAAGAATGAATGGAGGAATGAATGTTTTTATTTAATTTGAATGTTGACTTAAAATTTCAATATGTCCACTCATGGGAGTCATGGTAAGAACAAAATGATATTGGAACTTTATGAAATGGGAATACTATTTAGTTTCCATCTGTCTTTTCCGGAGAAAAAAAAACTCAAATTGTATCAAATTCCTTTTGTCTACCAAGATGAAGGTTTTTGCATATATATGTATGTATGTACATAGGGTCCAAGTTTGCACAAAGCATCGTCTAAGTCTTAAGTTTTACAAAAAGCAGATAAGGTCAGTCATTATTAACTCACGTTTTACACTTTTCGAAAGAAAGTCTAAGGTTTTTGGTAAAAATCAACCAAAATGGGAAGAACAGGAGTTTAGTCTCTTGTGAAGGAGAAATATGTTCAATTTCAATAAATTAGGACCTTTTGGTGTTGGTAAATGTCATTTTAACAGGTCTGAGCAAGAGAAAATTTTCTATTTTATCCATACTTATTCAGTTAGATCTACTTGACGGTAGGTTTACTTTTTGACAATCTAGGTGATCTGTCAATCGCAAACGTCAGAAACCTTATCCTACTGTTGGGAATTTTTAATTTTATGATATGACACGAACTCCAAACTATGTAGATTGTGCGACCCCCGCCAAAGTTAGATTAAAATTCACCAGTTTGACCTAATATAGGGTGGGGGCCCATCTGTTCGTTTCTTTTTGAATCACATGCTATTTTGACACTGACAGCTCTTATGTGCTCAAAAAATTGACAGAAATTCAGTATTATATTTTGACGATTTGCACAACGTTGGGAAATATTGCAAAGTTACTTCCAAAGTGGATGCTATGTAGCCGAAACAGTCCGAATTTCGAAAAGAAATTTCGGTCGAAATAATACACCAAGTGCAGCTGGTGTACGCAAGTTTGTGATGAAACTTCGTGAGACTGGTTTGCTAATTGATAACCGAACATATTCCCGTGTTCGTCCTGTGTGTTTAACGGAGGATATTGCAGGTTTTTTGGGGTGGTGGCATTATTGGCTCATTTTTCTTCCAAGACGACAATGGAAGAAACGTTACAGTCAATGGAGAGCACTACGGAGGCATGATAACTGATTTTTTTATTCAGGCACTTTAGAACAATATTGGTCAGCCGAAACAGTCATTTGAATAAAACAATATTCCATAATTAATCGGAGGGTTTACTCTTTTCAATAAAGCAACAATCGTTGCAAAATATTGAACAGTGTTTTTTCTATAGCCTTTTTAGGAAGCCAACCAACAGATGGCCCACCCTATAGTAGCTGTTGTATAAAGATTAAATCCTTATTTGTCTGACTTTGGAACAGCGGTAAAATTAGAAGAAGTTTTATACGCTGTGCGAATGGTGGAAGTTGCATCGCTGTAAGTTGTGCAATTTCTTTCGGATATGTATGGATCCACTTTGTTTTCCCGAAAAGGGATTCCGGAAAAGAAAAGGTCTTGAATTAGTTCCTTGATCCCCTTGAAACATCTCGAGTTAAAGTGTGAATTTTAAGAAGGCTTTAAGTTGTGACTTTTGTGGCTTTTCTGAGTATTGGCCCGAATTATTGAAATGTTATTTTGTTTATGCAGAATCTTGGACTTGCATAGTGTTCTCCTATCTACGTCACAACATAAGCATATAATTTTAGATGGATTGCCAACAAAATTTGTCTGTCATATGTGTCAAGTGATGGTAGTGTTAATGCACCATTTCTCATACTCCTAAGCTCTGCAGTTCCTACTGGACTTTGCACAGTCCACTATATAGGAATGTCATCTACATTGTTATATCCACAGGCTGGGTTTCAAGAAATATACACACAACTCCGCTGTCAGTTCCAGAGTTAAGGTCTTAGAAATCGATGTATAACAGTCTGATGGTTTTAGCATCTGACAAAAGGACGGTCAATGTACATATGTAAAGCATAAGTAATTGATCGTTGCAAGTTCAACTGCCTTTTCGTTTATCCACTTCTATCTTGGATTACTGGCTTGATAGCTGACAGAGCTTAGTTTAAAGTAACAGCATGTAGGTGTCATCAAACAAACCCCATAAGACCATATTTCTTTGACGCACACTGTAAATTTCATAAAAATCTCATTTGATGGGGATAGGTCATTCAATGACAACCCTCACTCACTCATGACCTGGCCTCTTCTCTATGCAATGACGAGATGTTCTACTGTTTGATTTTGCCAAAGAATAAGAATAACGAAAAAAAAAAATAGCAGAACTTAAAAACAGTTTCATTTCGTGTTGTCATGTGTTGGATGTGATGTCCTTTTTTTAAGTATTCCATTCCTTCGAAATGAGAAAAAAAAAAGGAAAAGGCTACCAAAACGAGTGACCCATCATTTTTGTTTCCACCTACCCCCAGCGACGCAACACTACCCGACTACCGTTCAATTCTCTATCCCACTTTTGATGACCATTTCGATTTGATGCCTATATATATATATATATATATATTTTTTTTTTTGATTCCTTTATTTCTTTCCTTTTTGACTATTCACGTGTGTCCTTTGTAGAATTTCCAATTATACTACTGGTGTGCGATTTCATATTCCTTCGACTTATAGCTTTTATGACGTTTCCTTATTGAATGTTTATGATATTAAATTCGATTTGTGTCCCCTCGATAGTCCTTTTTTTGTTGTTGTTGTTGCTGCCGCTGTTGTATGGTGTTGTGTGCCCTCGTTTTGCTGCTTTGCCATTTTTATCCTACGCTTATTTTCTTAGTTAAGCCGGTTTTGCTATAGTTTCTGCTATTAGACACCCATCCACACACAACAGAATACATCTATAACATGGCATTTATTTCAAAATGACGTATGTGTATGGAATATTAAAACGTATAAAATGCTATTATTACACAATATTGAAAAAAAGGATAACATCGAACGGAAAACAAAACGATAATGCGAGTATGAGAGTCACATACACATAGTGAGAAAGAGAGATAGAAAGGACATAACCGGCGCTATTAGGATGGTCAAAAAGTTGATCGCACTTAAACGATGCGATATTATCATTTTAATGCAATATATCCTTGATATTACTAATACACAAGTGGTTCGAGGGGTGGTAGTCGGTACACTACATACATAGTGTGGGGGTGGGTATCCTTTCAGCAATGACCATCGAGGATAAGGATATTATTCCATTCTATTTTTTTTTTTTTTTTCGTCTTTTTATTATTTCTCTTCCTTGTCGAGGATACTATTTAGAAGCACGTACGTTCGACGAAAAAAAAATATCATTCCAAAAAAAAAAAAACATCTACAAGAAATGTTATACGCGTGGTGTTGAAGAGTCGAGGCGGCGGAGGGACACACTTTGAGAGTACTCTGTGAATGGGGATCGAAGTGTTTGCAGTATCCTTGTGACTATAAGATTTTATGGTTATTTCGCTTTCCGGTGACGAAGAAATGGGCGGGGGAAATTATAGTTGGAAATCATATTCTGTTATTATTCATTATTGTCAGTAAATGTGTTTTTCGATATATTTTTGAAGACCTTCGAATCGATGGTACATTTTATAGCACCGTAGATGGAGTTTATCCAAAGGAAGAGGGCGAATGTTTTAAGTATTCTAACTATGGGCCAAGGGAATTAGTATTTGAATGGGGAGAAAGTGATAGCCCACGTCTAGATAGAGCAGGTAACTCCCGCCCCAAAAAAGAGTGCAACAATATTTTCTGGGGATAGAGAAACTAAATTTAGGTTATTTGACATTATGTCGGACTTTACATATTATTTAGTACAATGTGTTGTCTAAACTTTCTCTTGGTACTTTGCATTCGGTTTGCTAGACGACGCTCTAGAGCTTGGGAATAATGGCATAAGCCTTTGACTGCGTTCTACCTTTTGAACCAAACTAACGCTATAACGCGCAGTTGCGTTGTGACCTTGGAAGATGCTGGTCATCATTGAAAATGAACATAATAGATTAAGTTCCTTCTGTCATTGCTCTATCAGTTTGGATGATGTGGTAGCCGAATTAATAGCTTTGTTTGTGGCTTGTATATCAGTGAAAAAAGCGATATTTTGCAAGGTAGTAGGGAGATCAGTATGTGACAACCCAAATGAATGGCAAGAAGTTTTGCCTGGAAAACATTGGCATACTCCGGTATAAGATGGGACATACCAACACATTCAGTTGATCTACAAAAAAAAATGCTTGCGTAGACTCCGCAGTCCATTTTTGACCAGTCCGTATAAATTATGGGGCCGCTGTCCTTATTCACTCTCCCGTGCTTCTATTCCTCTCTAGTTGGGAGCTATACTGAAGAAATATTTGCTGAAGTTTTTTGAAGGAGTTTTCTAATCGGTCGAAGTCTAACCAGTTCACCTGGTATCGTCTCCAGGACTGTACTGTGAACATACGGCTTGGTGGTCAAGAATGCAGATTCCCCGAGTTCTAATAGCCGTATCTTCTCAGGAGGTGTAGGATTATAGTTCGAGCATCTGTCGTATAGGATCTAAGCCCCCCGGTAGGACTTTTTGGGCTTGTTTTTTTAAAGCGGGCCACGAAAGTCGATGCAAAACGACTCTGTACATGCGGTAATTATTGGTTGAATTTCCCGCTTTTACCGAAAGTCTTAATGCAGACATAGAAAGCTATGCTTGTGTTCCTAACTCGCTGATTAGTATTTAGTTTTGAACTAAGTTTTGTGTCAAGAATAGTGGGCAGATACTTAGCCCTTATAAATACATAGCGAGTGGCTGACTAGTCTTGCACCTTTGCTTTTTGTGGTAGCATAGGTTTAAGGTTTTGGTTGGATTAATCCCGAATTCATTTCTCGTGGTGAAGAATTTTATTTGAGTTCATCGCGTACTTGGCAAGGTATAGACGACGGACCAATGGTTCGAGATTCCACTCCGAAACCCACCGTTGATTTTACAAAATTATTTTAAGTGTTACCACTTTATTTTACAAATTAAAGTTTTAAAAGTCACTTGTTTTACAGTTTAAAATTTAAAACCATTTGATCGTTCAAAATTTACTCACCTTTCACAGATTTTAGAACAATTTGTATAAGTATACCTATTGTGACTTCTAAAAAATATTTCTAAACATGTTTTCTCTAATAAAATGATGCCATAAATAAATTAATATTATTTTCTTATTTTACACAAAATTAACACAAAAAACAAAACAAAAAAACATTGTGAATGCAATAAAACAAAAAAAAAAGAGTAAAAAATAAACTTTATAAACAATAACTTACAGTAATTTACAAGAGGCAAATATATATATTCTATTATGTATATTATGCATAATTTTACAAATATGCATTAAAACAAATCACTAAATAATTACAGTGTGACTCAAGAAACATTATTTTTTTTTTTTTAAAGTACAAGGGTACTCACCAAAATCATTAGCACCATGAATTCCTGAGGGACCGGGTAATAAGCCCGGTATACCTTGTAGTCCTAAAAATGCACTTGGGAACGAATGAGATCTCTGATTGTCCAATGAACCATTCATACTGTCCATTGTACCATCCATTTGTCCATCACCACGATCTGATGGTTCTGTATCGCTGCTATTCGAATCTTCACCAGCACTTTGCGCATGTAGTGATGCCAAATCAGGATGTTTCTACATAGAATCAACAAATCAATACCAAGGATTGGTATAAAGATTTCTCTAAAACTAACCTGATTTCCACCCAATTGTTGTCCACTCTCCAAAGCTTGACTTAACAACGAATCTCTCAACTCTAAACTGCGATCACGATCTCGTGATGTTTCACGACTGTGATCACGATCACGATTACGTTCACGCGTTAGAGCATGTTGACCACTGTTACTGTTGCTGCTACCAATGCCAGCACTACTGCCTCCAACTGGAAAATCTCGTTCGATTAGCAGACGTTCGGGACTGATGCCATGTTGGGCACGGAAAAGATCGGCACTCTTGATGCGTTTTTGTGGCGGCGGTGTTAGGTGACTCGTTCGATTATCGTCTGACAGATCCCAGTGATGACTTGACTGCAGATAAAAAGAAAGCACGAATATTTCAATATTAATAATAACTACTTCTTGGAGGAAAGTTGACAATTCAATTTTTCAATTGGCACTGTCTACTTTACTTTGTGCTGTCTTACAGGCGACGGAGAGGCCTTAAGCTCTTGTACTGCGGGTGTGACATTTGATGTTAGGGCGGCCGCAACTATTGCCGATGCTGTTGCACTATTGCTGTTACTGCTGTTGGTGTTGTTATTATTACTGCCGAGTGATAGTTTCGTGCTTGTTATCGAGGATAACTTTGATGTAGGTCCGTTTACGTCGGCAAGACCGCGCACTTGCAGGAGATGTGCGGTCTTTAGAAAGTCAGATAATTGTTCGTGACTGACGTTCACTTCACCGTTGTACATGAAACTGAAAAGAGATGAAATAAATGTACACACGTACATACATACATATATGGTGTTGAGTTGGAAAAATTAAACAAAGATTGGAAGATATTTTCCGAATAGCTTAAAAAGACGTATTAGCAATTCTATCAAATCGCCTAATGAAGTGTATCAAGCTTCACCCATCTGTAAGCATCTCGGCGAGTTGTGTAAGTAATCTTCTTCCATAGGTATATTATTACCCAGAGAAAACCACCTCCGCTTAGTCGTCTGTGGCCGAATTTTTCGGATCCCACGTTGGGCGCCATTGGGTGAAGTTTTTTTTTGAAGCTTATGCAAGGCTATTATATCGAGATATGTTACTTATTGATAGTAACAGTTTTATCATGGTAAAGACACCACGGATGACGGTAAGAGGAATAGGTATACCAACGTACCAACAAAATCGGCTCCTGGAGACGTGGACAGTTTACGAACATTCTTTTCATTTACGGGGAATTGTATACTAGTTATGTAAGGCTTTCACCTTAGATAACGTTTAAATTCACCTAAACCTCTTAATGTACTTTAATCTAGTCTATTCAATATTTAAATAACTTAATCATACCCTTTCCCCTCTTACCTTAACAAATTCTCTACATCCTCGGAACGGATATCACGCAGTATAACAATCGGATGTTCACACGGATTCGCTTTCAGTAATTTCCTAAAATATGGACTACACGCACTGAGTACGACTTTGTGCGCCGTAAACGATCTCTGATCACAGGCCAATGTGACGTCCACAAAATCCTCCTCATCCCTTAGGTGACGAAACGATGACAGCATTGACGTCTGAAAGTCGTTCCATTTGAGGGCGTAATGCTGCTGCTGTTGCTGCTGTAGTGGATGCTGTTGATGATGGTGATGGTGCTGCTGCTGATTTTGTTGTTGCTGTTGTTGGTCATTATTATTGTGACTCGATGGTGATGGAGATGTTGAGATGGGTGGTGGTGGTTCCATTTTTGCCACCCCCGTATTATTGTTTTCTGTCGTTTGCAGTTGTGTTGATTCAGTCATTTAGGTTGAATTGTTTTATTATGTTTCTTCTTCTTCGTCGTCCCTTTTGCCCTTCTCGGATGATTTTTAACTTTCTCCTCGCCGTCCTGGTATAATTCCTTTCTTTATGATAGTTTGCTCTCTTTTGTTTATTCTTTTATGCAGAAAAGTGTGAATTAGTTTTTTTTTTCGGCAAATTGGAAATTTGTATTTCTTTTTGAAAAAAAGAGGAAAAACAAAAAAAAAAAAATTATAATCGAAACTTTGTTTGCCTTCGTCTGCCTTCCGTTTCCGAAGGAAAAGAGAAATCCAACTTAAACTGGGAAAAACGTATCCTTGTTTGAGTTGGAGTTGGTTGTGTGCTGCTTCTCCTTAGGTTTTACGAATTCGTCATTATGTGGTGTCTTGCGGTAGAGGGACAGTAGGAGCGGTAGTAGTACTGGTGTGTCCTGAGGAATGGGTAGACACTATATCCAGAATGGGATTTGTTTAGAATTTAATGACGGCATTGTATTGTTGTCCATTTTTCCTTTTGCGTCATCTCCGAGAAGTTGGATTAGAATTTATTTCTTAAAGTCTATTGTCTTTGCCGAAAAAACGATGCTAGACTGGACGGAATCTGCAATGAAAAGATATCAAAGAGGTTAGAGATATTTCTCGAAAGTAAAAAAAGCTACAATTCAAAACCAATAAGCCACATATTTAGATCTACCATCCGCGTTAATAAAACGAATTGCCTACAATTACATTTCACATTAAACTAATAAAATTTCAAGCGCTTCTCGAAAAAAATACGCCTCCCTAAACAGTACAGAGAAAAAAAAAAACAAGGAATCCCAAAGATTAAGTGAACATTCCAGAGGATGGAAAAAATTACCTAGATACGCAAACAAGAAGATCTATGTATCTGATCTCATCTTCATCGACGGTCCCGGTGAAACAGAAAAAAAAAATCATTAATTACCCTGCCAAGGGGTCATAGTCGGACACAAAACAAAAATCAATTACGCTCACTGAAGTCAGCAAAAAAATACAAGAAACAAATTACAACAGATAATAATTGTTAGATCGTTAAATTGGACAAGTGATGTTTATAGATACATTACGCTGGCTGACGTTCTTTTTGTTGGAACAGTATCCATGAGTGATCATGAAATAGATCACAGGTTGTAGGTAGGTATGGATTTCCTTTTGAATTCGTTTTTTGTTCTTCTACTTTAAGAAGAAGATACAACTTAAAGCGGACTTGAGACCAAAGACCCACAGTAGGTACAAGACGAAGAACAGTAATTGATGTTCAGTCA
Source organism: Xylota sylvarum (assembly GCA_905220385.1). Lineage (NCBI taxonomy): Eukaryota > Metazoa > Arthropoda > Insecta > Diptera > Syrphidae > Xylota > Xylota sylvarum. The sequence continues at coordinate 34,054,732 of LR999960.1, forward strand.
TTTTTCATAATAATTATAATATATGTGTGTGGTGGCTATTCGGGTGTTTTGCCCTTTTCTGTGGTCCCGCCAAGACATGAAAATATTTATTCACTCATCAATTATACAAGATTGGAGCATTTAAAATACAATAAACATTGAGTGATTGGTTTGGTGGTACATACATAGTTACGTGAGGAGATAGAGAGAGAGAGAGGAGAAAACAAGCCTAGTGTGCCGTGGGCGCCTAAAGTTTTCGTTTGGGTCAGTCTTTTAACCTGACCCATGAATTGCAGGTTGCAGTAGCTATGACCAGTGGCGTTAAGGGTAATAGCCTCGAGGGAGGTCGGAAGCACTTCTAGGAATAGATATAGAGCTTATAGTTGCATCAAAAGTGATAAATATCTTAACGATGCATATTTGAATTATAGGATCAGATCCATATGAATCATGTGTCTAAAGATATGATCTGCAAGACATTACCCGAAGCTTGTTTAAATGAACACACATAAATGCAATGACTAGGATCTTGTAATTTAAGACTTTTCTAACATAAATGACGTCCAGTCCTCTTTCACATTACAAATCAAAACAAAATATCTATATTTCCTATGGATATATGCAAATGATTATATACTTACAAGAAAGAATTTCAATGATACAAATTATCCTGTCTATAGCATAGTTTGTCCGCTTTTAAGAGAGAACTGATATAAATATTACCATCAATTCTATGTCAACGTGCCTATGTCCAAAGAATGTGAACAAATTAGTAGCTAAAAGCTCGCAAATTGGAAAACATTTCATAATAAGGTCACCCACGGTAATGTCCCTTTTGAATAATAATAGAGCTAATGGCATTTATATATGACATAGGCCAATCGATTGGCGAAATCATCGACTGAATTCCACACTACAAGCCTAAATTCTAACTTCAGTCGAATGAATGAAGTCCACGAAATGGAGAGTATCTGCAACTACTCTAAAAATTTAGACAACTCGACATGTCATGATGTCCCAAAATGATTGTCAAAATGACATTTTGGGTGACACAAAACACTTTTATCTTGAAAAAAAAAATGATTCAGAGATGTGTACAAAGTCAACTTTGTGGGGTTACCTCTTTCCTATAAATTGTAAATACCTACCAATACATTTGAGCTTGTAAAAAATTCAGTATACACACATCGCCATATTGGCTGTCAAAAATTAAGAGTTCAATACATAAGTGACATCGAGTATACAGCTGTCAGCGATTTATAAAATGACATTAACAATGGAATTCTTTCGTTTCACTAATGGAAAAAATAAAATATGACAGCTGCTACAATTGGTGATCCCGAATTGATCCGATGACAAGTAAATTTTAAGTTACCTTGATGAAAGACACCATCCTCATCTCAATACTGCAACATCTACCCTCACAAGGATATATGCATACTCTCTAAATGCATATTTCAAATTCAAATAAAAAATAAAAATGACACAAAAAAAAAACCGGTCAAAGTCTACCCATAATCCAAACAAGTACAATGGCCTCCATACACAAATTCAATTTGACGTCAATAAACTTACATGACCCTTACACAATATTTTGGAATATTCCATCGAGAATAAAGAAATATGAAATACATTCTAACTTTAGCACATACCCCCTCGGAATGTATTAATTTTTATTTGATTGCTATGGTTTCACCTTGTCTTGTACATACATACATATGAGTGTCATGTAACAATGGCGGGCTAAAACTTTGTTTGCTATGTGAGGGAAACTTTGATTGATTGCAATTCATTTCACAGATCCTCGATATACCAAACTGACTTTCGGTGTAAGTACCTTTTGTGTTTTACATAAGTGCTATGACGAATCCGAAAACGAAGAGCCAAACAAAATGTACAAAGTACGGCTGTCGAATGCGAATTCATTATCCTTCACAGCGCGTGTAAATAATTTAACAGGAAATCCTTAACTACACAACGACGAGTGGTGTGCTTAACTAAGAGAACTACGAAAACTAAAGTTTATTTTGATTTATAGATGAAAGTTTTTTTTTTATTCTTGGTTTTACATGAGGACAGATGTACGGGAAAGTATTATACTAAAGTGAGACAAAGATTTTGGACAAAGACACTTAGTATGTAATAAACAATCGTGTCTTTTTCAAATTGGCAGTTATAAACGATAAGTGTCACTTCTCGCGACTCATCTGTATCTAAAGCATGACATTCAAACGAAAAAATGGGTGACTAATGCATTTTACGTCATTTGGATATTATTCACGATAGAACTTAATATTTCCCAATCTGAAATGAATTCAGTTCTGTAAGCGTTCAACAGTGAACATGTCATATTCTTACTATCATATTGTGTTTTAATGGATTTGATTGAAACGCTATGTGTTACAAGTTATTTATGAATTCGCACTAAATTAATGAACGCTCTATTTTCGACCCTGTCTTTTTTGACAGCTTGTAAGTTTTTATTCGGAATCAATCTGGGTTTAGACTTTGTTTGGCCACACCGTGCGTCGCAACGTACTGAAATGACACTGTTTTAGTAGTATAAAAGACTTTGACGTAAGTTCTGTCGACAGCTGTCATATTCTAGTTACCTTCTAGCTCTTCAGTTGACAATCGGGTTTTAATTGGTTTTAGCTGATCGAAAGTCTACATCGGTTTTAAAATATTTTAAAAAGCTCTGACAGTTAAATTTGCATCGACGTTATCAACAGCAGAATTAAGTCAGGGGTGAAATCAGTGCTGCTGGATATTAAAAGTAGAAAAAAAAAAAAACATGTCGGAATCTAGATCGATGAACTACGTAAAATCTCTCGACACGGGTACTAAAAGTTAGCATGCCAAATAAAATTTATATATTTAATCGTATTCACCTAGACATCGAATTATAATAACGAATAGGCTTTCCTACATAAAACCTGATCTAGCATTTAATGGCTTACGATACTTATTTCCAAGCTGTTTGGACCAGCATCAATCGAAATTTTACAGAGAAATTTTTTGCTTCACTTAGTATAAATCAATGCTGAAGCGCTAATCGCGAAATTTTACTAAGACCTCAATACATATAGTTTTGAACAATTTTTTTTTTTTATTTCATTCTAACTGCGCCTATACATTTTTTTATACGAGTTTTTTGGGCTCATTTTGACATTCGTTCAGCATCTTTACGACCAATCTCTCTTGGTTCCAAGAGAGCATTGGAACGAAGGTGAAAATAAGTGCCACTAATTAAAGCCGAGGCTGAAGTATTTTATTATCCCTCAAATTGATCTAGTCGTTGTAAAGATAAGAGTTACACCTACGTACACAATAGGATCGTTGCCCTTAATCAATACGAATAATGTGCTTTCACCTCACGATGCATGTAGTGTGTGGTGGTGGTTGGTATGATCGAATGGAATGTCGGAATTTTTTTTTAATTTTACCATTTCAGAGATCATGTGCCATAAAATAGATTTAATTGCATGACAACCTTAGTATATCGAAGAGAATACATCGGGGTTTGTGTACCGTGCCCAAAAGTGGGAGTAGGCAATAGTATTCGAGGAATGTTTGTGGTGGACAAAATCTGTATCTTTTATGGGTTTTGTTTTCTGTAATCAAGGTTGTTGCTCTCTTTCGTGTTGAATGGGATTTTAGACACTTTAAAGGGCAGATTGCTGGTAGATGGAAATCTAGAGCAGCTCTGGAAGTGATATTGTATTTTTATCCACTAGCTCGGCAACTAACACTACACTCAGACTAAAAGCTCCTAGTCCTTGAACAGTGAGATCATATCTTTATGCCTGTATTTTATACCGTGGAATATCTCGAAACTTCGAATGGATACAGACATTATACCTCTCTCCCCATACAATCAGATATTCAATTCAAGAAGAGTCTGTACCGAAAACGAGCTAGCTAGCTGCACTGGCGACAATTAGAATCGATTTCAAGGAACAAAGCAAACTTAGAGTAGGAAGAGTTAAGGACTTCGGCTGCTTGACTGCTTGCATCTGCCGCACTCCAATAATTGAAAACTAAGGGCAGGGCATATCAGAACAGCTGTTCACTTTTCTAAGACTTTTCTGAAAAGATAGCAGAACGGATTACTGACGTAATTATTTCGCTAGCTTTGCTTTCTAAAAGCAAAGAAGAACTGGACACAAATATGGACGTTTAGACAAGTTTTTCAAAGTATATTGTTATTGGGGTTAGCCCATTCGCCAAATTGTCAAAGAAGTAGGTGCATATTGCATAGAGAGCCTGCCATGTGCATATAAGATGAAGTAGTTTTCTTCTCTTCTTTATTCATGCAGCAGAAGTCATGACGTGCAAACCGATAATGCAGTGCCCCGTAATGATACCTACTATGATTGGTACGAGCGACGTTTTCTGTCTAATCGGACAATTGGTGCGCTTCTAATTCAGCTTGGGCCAGATCTCTCTATTAATGAGGCAAGTAGTGTTGTCTGTGCATCTACGATTGATTAAGTTGATAGCATTGAACTTAAGCAGCAGTTTAACTTTACCGAAAGATATGCCATTTTGGAAAAGACACCGCTACTATTTCCGATTTTGTTATTGATCCGTTTATATTGTGCCACAAATCTGTGTTTTGCGGATGTAATCCAAGATCGTAAAGAATAGAGGAATGCCCAACCTATTCTACTGAGATAAAACCTACAAATATAGATATACATATGTACATAGCTACACAAGCTGCCACTTCTTTACTGTGGCAAGTAGAACAAAATATTTAAAGCAGCTGTTTGGGTGGTTCTTAGTGCTTTACCGATCCACAGGCAAGCCTACCTTTGTACTCGGTTAAGATAAGTTAGTTTGCAGGCTTTCTCCAAATCCGTACACCAGACAATAACGCCATACGCTGGTTAAATAGGCCTAATGACGTATACTTAAAGCGAATATGCAATACGTGTCTGTAGTCCCTATTTAGGTACTTCCTATTACTTTCTTAAGCAGTATAGGACTGTGGTACCTTTCTTTAAACGTCTTAAACTTTAATCCTTAGTCTGAGCTATATATTCAAAACTCATTAACTTACTTATGAAGTCCTTGTGCACAGAAAATTGTTCGGTCATGGCTAATCTATGTATTACCAAAGGTTCTATATGCAAACCTGATCAAGGATGGCTTCCTGTATACATAATTTCTTTCTTAGGTACGTACCAAGTCCATCAAGCGATAAAGTCAATATTTTTTAACTGCTGAGTCATATTGTCAGAAAGCATATACTTGGTATTCGTACTTAGTATACAGACATGGTCTCCCTATTGTGGTGTGTGACAAACTAACTTGTCATCATTTCCTGAGTGGATAAAAATGTACTTTAAAACATACATACTTGCTAAATAAACAATATTCTTGCCTACACTAGAAATAAATGAAAAAAAAAATCCCCTCTATTTGTCCACTCACTCATTCAAATGTATTCACTTGGCATCGTCTTATAATTGTGTATTTCTATTGAATTTGTTTTTTTGTTTATGTCATTCTGACAGAAGAATACCGCTCGTAAATTTAATGCCTAATAATGCTCCCCTACACTTAGGAGGTACACCACACCCCTTTTACCATAGATCGACAGTGTAATACCCAAAAGTAAAGCACTAAACTTTCTGGACTTAGTTCTTTTGCTTGGCTTCACTAATAGCAGTGATCAAATGCTGGCTGCCGCGCGTTCCAATACTAAGCCTTCGTGTTGGTCTTATGTCGCATATGCAATCCAACAGATACAATGTTGCCGCAAGTAAACTCTTTTTTTTCGGATTACTTTTCTTATATTCCTTTTCTCACTCGCCCTCATGGGGCTCCACTCAGTGATTGTGTCCCAATTTTGTGTTCGGGTAGTAAAACAATAATTCAAAATGCCACCCATAGACCTCCTATGGATTTTCTTCATATTTCTTTTGTGTTTCGTTTCATTGCTCGACGAAAATTTGTATCAAGCAAGTCATACAAAGAAGAGAGTAATAAGAGAATTTGAAAGAATTTTATATCCTCTACCGGTTATGTGTTGAATTTTATTTTTATTTTTTTTTTTTTTTAGAGAAATCTTCGATTAATGTATTTTTGAACAAAAGTTGTAATAAATTTTACAGCGGTCTATAATCACTTGATTTAGGGTCCCCAAGACATGAGAAGCCGCTGAGATACTATAGATCGGGTTCGCTGTAATCATAATTACCAGAAATACATCGAAATTTTATTCAAATATATTCACATGTTGGAAATTTATTACCCCACTGTTCCACTGTTGTTCACATGTTCTAAGCGAAAGGATAATTATTATTGAACAAACTTTCAAATAGAGAAAGGGAAATCAAAAAGAAAGAAAGAAAGAAACCCACGAACAACAAAGCAATTACATAAATGTTAGTATCACCATTCCTTGCCATATCGCCATCATCCACATTGGGACGGACTTTTTGGAGGTTAGATTTTCGCTTGGCTTTGTATGTACGCAATAAAACACCTAATAATGACATAATTTAAAAAGAAGGAAGTTGTCTACATTTGGAATGATTAAGTACTGGATTTTACAGAGCGTATTCTGTAAAGATATATTCTAAGATATCTGTGTGTGTTTTGAATACAAAAAACGTGATAGTTGCGATGACAGAAGGAGAAATTGCTTTATGAAAACGAATGTTCTCGTTTTTAAGGAAGTTACTAAAGTAAAAAATAGAAAATATTACCAGGAATAAAGAAACTTAAATGGCTCTTCAATTGTGATACTAAAGATACAAGATCAACTTGGCATCAATAAAAGTTTACTTTGCCAAGTCCATAACCCACCCAAGTTCGATTTTAAAAACATTACTCATTAATTTCATTCATTCACAAGATATTTTGACATCAATAAACTCAAGGCGGGAACTAAAGCTAAGTAAAAACAACTCTAATCCAGTTCCAATACATCTTGACTCACCAATATCAAGGTAATTGCTCGCAAAAAAAAAACCTGACTGACTAATTAAGTTACGATAAAATTCGTAATCTTCCCACGCATTTTTCGATCTGCAAAAATGGTCAAAAATCTTACGAAGAAAACCCAAATAAAAACACTATTTTGACTGTTTTAATGTGTAAAACATGGAAAACAACAAATCCGACTACACGCTATCTTATCAATACTTTCTGTCGTAAAAATCAGCGGTCGTTAATTTTGTTGTGTATTTTTTGCAAAGTTTATTTCACGATACCAGCTGAAATTATACAGGGTGTTCTAAAGTGAAAATTAGAACTGAACTTAGAATAATACTTCAAGTTTACTTGAAATACAAAATATCGATAACATTTACTGAATAGACCTTAGTAAATTAGGGCAGCTAAATAGTTGTATTCAAGGAAACTAATAAAAATTCTGTGTCCTTAAACTTTAAAATTTCATTGAAATCGATTAAGACGTTCGGTTTTAACAAAAAGACAAAATTATACAGTACTACCTCGATAATGTGAACTTCGATAATGTGAATCTCCCGATAATATGAACTCACAAATTTATCCATTACAATCTTTATAATATGAACTTTTTTTTAGTTCAAAGTCTGTTATTCGTTTAATATTAGCAGTTATGTACATGGGATGAGTTCACAAACGTCAAAAATCTGCGCAAGTACAATCGAACTTCCTTTCTTATGCGTTTTTGAACGCACTTACAACGCAGAATATGTGCAGTCAATATGAAGGCCTAACTTAGTACAATTCGTGTAAACGTCGTTCATAAACGTCGAAGGAAAATCAAAAGTTATATCTGATTATTTTTCCAGACTGAACCCTCGTCCTCCCTTTAAGGACAATAAGTTAAATTATTTTGTACAAAAACATAAATAAAATATTTCCAATACTTAAATTTTTTGTAGAAATAAATTTGTGTATTCGCGATTTTTTCTGCAGCCAAAAAATTATGGCTGGGCAATCTGCCCGACGCCGACGTTATAATGACGTTTATGAACAGCAGATACTGCAGTCGACCGACGTTATTTCGATCGAAAATCTGCTTTAATCAACGTGGATAATGTAGTTCTTAGTTAGTGTGACGTTTATGAACTCACCCATGTTTTTCCATGTTACTTACTGGGGGAAGTCCCTTTTACGTCTTACGTGGAAATTCGTTATTTCAGTGTTCTCTGTGAAAAACCACTCTCTGTTTTCGCTGTGTTTTAGATTCAAGATGTTCAAAATGATATCATTCGAGACATGTACTGAATTGCGGATATGAACTCGTACTTAAGGTCCATTTACGGCTCAGCGACATTTGAATACGCGAACTACGAATATACCATTTTTAGCACATTTAAAAAGCACACCATTTGTTTTATTCCAAACAGAGCTTATTTATAAATCGATTAATATAAAAAAATTGAATATCAATTAGTTTTTGTGGAAAAATTAACAATTCGCTGATTTTACACCGAATAGGCGAATGTTTTTCGCGAACTGTCAAATTGTATTCACATTCCACATACATATGTACATATGTAGAACGCAATCCAGATTCGGCTGAAGACCTAAAAATTGGGTTGAAAGAACTATCCTTGTTTATTAAATCGTAATATTAAACCACAAATGTCATTTAAATAAAAAATTGCATCAGCAGATCGTTTTTGGCATTTCAATGATGCCCATCTGGATGCATTTTAGAAGGATGAAAGTACAGTCATACTTTTGTGAAATCCAGCCAATCTTTAACAAGATTCTGCGAACCTATTAAACATAATTTTGCAAAGAAAACAACATACTTCATACAACGAGAAGTAGATAGATTCAGTTCAAAAACAAATTTACTTTTTATCACTTGTTGGGATACATATTGAACTAGTAAAAACCATTTTTTAATCACAATAATAGACGGCAAAATATGCACTGCCTTATCATCGGTCACCTCTTCATCACAAACGTGTTACACTGTAAAGCCAGCTGACATAAAGATTCCAACCATTATTTCGAGCAAATCTGCAAATTAAGTACGAATGTTCTTTGGATTAAGTCCACTTCACTCTTAGATTAGATTCATTGAGACGTGATACGAAGGTTTGGCAAGGAAGAGACCAAGAGACTGGCTTACTGGTTGATATGTCTACACAACAATCTGGCAATACTAATGATGGGAACACTGCTGAACGATTTTTTAGAGATAAAAAGGAAACTGGAGGAATTACTGGTATAAATTAAGAGCTCATGAAATGGTTTCATATTATTCTAGTTCCCAATAGACCCAAATGCTTTTGATACCCACGCAGCAGAAACAAGTGAACTGTATCTAAAAAAATTCCAGTGAGCGTTCACAAGGTCTTGTTTCCAAATGATCAACTTTCGGAAGAAGAGCAGAAGGCTAGGAATAAAGACAACAGAAAATATCGTTAACTTTTCACTAGAAAAACTTCGCGGGTGGACACGATAATGGATCTTCCAAATAGACTCTTAATATCCTCAGATCCATTTTTAGCAAGTCTGGGGTTCATTTCAAAAAGTATAGCATTTGATTGAACATTAAAAAAAATATAAAACTAATGGAAGAAACCCTACATATGTCGAGGTTGTGGAGGTGATGAATCCACTTTTTTTGTCACTGCACAGGTCTCACTCACCTTAGATACAGATTTGTTGGGCAACATTTCTTCTAGGACCTAGAAGTATTATCCAGCAGATCAGATTCCATTCCATTCTAGCCATTCTTTCTATGTACTTCCTAACTTTTACTAAAATGAAAAGTAGGACACGCACGTCCTGATTCTTTGAGTGGATTCCTTCCTTAAGACTTCTATATCAGTCTAACGTTTTCCTATTCAAATCCCTATACAGAATATTAGATATCTACATTCACTTTAAATGAACCCCAAGGGACGTCTCATCTTCCCAACATGCATATACGAAGGGTCGCTCGGTGGAGGCGGTATGATAATTAAAAAATTGCTCCAGAGAATTCATACTAGCAGCTTTTCTGGACATTGAAGGAGCCTGCAAGGTTTAAGAAAATCATATTAAACATACAGAGAAATTACAATCCGTTTCGAACGGATCGTTTGATACTCTATCTGCCTTTCATAATAAAGTGGGCGAGGCATACTGCATTTATTTTTCGAATTGCTACGATAACTTCGAACTTTTGAGGATGTGACATGCAAAATATAATGAAAGTCGGTTTTTTAATGAAAACGCCCCAAAAAAGTGGGCTAAGCTAAAGACAATGTATGGGTGAGTTGTAGACAATTTCAATATCTAAATATTTGGTCATAATGAAATTTTTCGGTTTCATGCGATTTAGTGAAGTTATGAAAGAGGGGGTGGACAGTGGACAGATTTGAAAAATGTTTTCACTTGTATTGCTTATCTCAAAAGCAAAGATATGAAATTTCATCGCCTTAGCTCAAAATTTAAACGCTAAAAAGTTTTATTATTATAATTATACGAAAACGGGATAAGGGAAAGTGTGTTCCAACCGGAAATATGTGTATGGAATCACCGAGGCCTGCCGATCACATCACTTCTATCACAACCAATTCAAAACTGGTTAAGTGATGCAAAGAGGAACTCAAATTCCTAAGCTTGAAGCATAGTATCACGGTTTACTGGTCGCTGGGACATATGGGTTTCCACGGTAAGAAAATGGCCGATGAGTTACCTAGGAAAGGCTCAGAATCAAATGAACTACAAACAGACTACACTGTCCTAACGCCCATCACCAAAATCGCTATGGACTTTCACAACCAGGCTAATGAAAGATGGCGTACACTTACCTAATGCCGGGTCACAAAAAAAAAAATTATGGACCCAATATAACAAAAAAGACGACTAAGCTACTTCTATCGGTAAACAGACTGTGGACTGATTCTCCTCATAGGAATTCTCACAGGTCACAACTCAAAAGTAGCCCATCTAAGAATAATGAGAATCAGTACCATGGATCTATCTGTGCAGAGGTTGTGGCGACACAAAAGTAGACTAAGATTGGTTAGATTTTCTTTGCATTTGTCCAAGCTTCCCTTTTACGTCTTACGTGGAAATTCGTTATTTCAGTGTTCTCTGTGAAAAACCACTCTCTGTTTTCGCTGTGTTTTAGATTCAAGATGTTCAAAATGATATCATTCGAGACATGTACTGAATTGCGGATATGAACTCGTACTTAAGGTCCATTTACGGCTCAGCGACATTTGAATACGCGAACTACGAATATACCATTTTTAGCACATTTAAAAAGCACACCATTTGTTTTATTCCAAACAGAGCTTATTTATAAATCGATTAATATAAAAAAATTGAATATCAATTAGTTTTTGTGGAAAAATTAACAATTCGCTGATTTTACACCGAATAGGCGAATGTTTTTCGCGAACTGTCAAATTGTATTCACATTCCACATACATATGTACATATGTAGAACGCAATCCAGATTCGGCTGAAGACCTAAAAATTGGGTTGAAAGAACTATCCTTGTTTATTAAATCGTAATATTAAACCACAAATGTCATTTAAATAAAAAATTGCATCAGCAGATCGTTTTTGGCATTTCAATGATGCCCATCTGGATGCATTTTAGAAGGATGAAAGTACAGTCATACTTTTGTGAAATCCAGCCAATCTTTAACAAGATTCTGCGAACCTATTAAACATAATTTTGCAAAGAAAACAACATACTTCATACAACGAGAAGTAGATAGATTCAGTTCAAAAACAAATTTACTTTTTATCACTTGTTGGGATACATATTGAACTAGTAAAAACCATTTTTTAATCACAATAATAGACGGCAAAATATGCACTGCCTTATCATCGGTCACCTCTTCATCACAAACGTGTTACACTGTAAAGCCAGCTGACATAAAGATTCCAACCATTATTTCGAGCAAATCTGCAAATTAAGTACGAATGTTCTTTGGATTAAGTCCACTTCACTCTTAGATTAGATTCATTGAGACGTGATACGAAGGTTTGGCAAGGAAGAGACCAAGAGACTGGCTTACTGGTTGATATGTCTACACAACAATCTGGCAATACTAATGATGGGAACACTGCTGAACGATTTTTTAGAGATAAAAAGGAAACTGGAGGAATTACTGGTATAAATTAAGAGCTCATGAAATGGTTTCATATTATTCTAGTTCCCAATAGACCCAAATGCTTTTGATACCCACGCAGCAGAAACAAGTGAACTGTATCTAAAAAAATTCCAGTGAGCGTTCACAAGGTCTTGTTTCCAAATGATCAACTTTCGGAAGAAGAGCAGAAGGCTAGGAATAAAGACAACAGAAAATATCGTTAACTTTTCACTAGAAAAACTTCGCGGGTGGACACGATAATGGATCTTCCAAATAGACTCTTAATATCCTCAGATCCATTTTTAGCAAGTCTGGGGTTCATTTCAAAAAGTATAGCATTTGATTGAACATTAAAAAAAATATAAAACTAATGGAAGAAACCCTACATATGTCGAGGTTGTGGAGGTGATGAATCCACTTTTTTTGTCACTGCACAGGTCTCACTCACCTTAGATACAGATTTGTTGGGCAACATTTCTTCTAGGACCTAGAAGTATTATCCAGCAGATCAGATTCCATTCCATTCTAGCCATTCTTTCTATGTACTTCCTAACTTTTACTAAAATGAAAAGTAGGACACGCACGTCCTGATTCTTTGAGTGGATTCCTTCCTTAAGACTTCTATATCAGTCTAACGTTTTCCTATTCAAATCCCTATACAGAATATTAGATATCTACATTCACTTTAAATGAACCCCAAGGGACGTCTCATCTTCCCAACATGCATATACGAAGGGTCGCTCGGTGGAGGCGGTATGATAATTAAAAAATTGCTCCAGAGAATTCATACTAGCAGCTTTTCTGGACATTGAAGGAGCCTGCAAGGTTTAAGAAAATCATATTAAACATACAGAGAAATTACAATCCGTTTCGAACGGATCGTTTGATACTCTATCTGCCTTTCATAATAAAGTGGGCGAGGCATACTGCATTTATTTTTCGAATTGCTACGATAACTTCGAACTTTTGAGGATGTGACATGCAAAATATAATGAAAGTCGGTTTTTTAATGAAAACGCCCCAAAAAAGTGGGCTAAGCTAAAGACAATGTATGGGTGAGTTGTAGACAATTTCAATATCTAAATATTTGGTCATAATGAAATTTTTCGGTTTCATGCGATTTAGTGAAGTTATGAAAGAGGGGGTGGACAGTGGACAGATTTGAAAAATGTTTTCACTTGTATTGCTTATCTCAAAAGCAAAGATATGAAATTTCATCGCCTTAGCTCAAAATTTAAACGCTAAAAAGTTTTATTATTATAATTATACGAAAACGGGATAAGGGAAAGTGTGTTCCAACCGGAAATATGTGTATGGAATCACCGAGGCCTGCCGATCACATCACTTCTATCACAACCAATTCAAAACTGGTTAAGTGATGCAAAGAGGAACTCAAATTCCTAAGCTTGAAGCATAGTATCACGGTTTACTGGTCGCTGGGACATATGGGTTTCCACGGTAAGAAAATGGCCGATGAGTTACCTAGGAAAGGCTCAGAATCAAATGAACTACAAACAGACTACACTGTCCTAACGCCCATCACCAAAATCGCTATGGACTTTCACAACCAGGCTAATGAAAGATGGCGTACACTTACCTAATGCCGGGTCACAAAAAAAAAAATTATGGACCCAATATAACAAAAAAGACGACTAAGCTACTTCTATCGGTAAACAGACTGTGGACTGATTCTCCTCATAGGAATTCTCACAGGTCACAACTCAAAAGTAGCCCATCTAAGAATAATGAGAATCAGTACCATGGATCTATCTGTGCAGAGGTTGTGGCGACACAAAAGTAGACTAAGATTGGTTAGATTTTCTTTGCATTTGTCCAAGCTTCAGCAGAACCAGATACACAATCCTCGGAGAAGTGGGAAACACGCCACCTAAAACCATCATAAAATTCATAACGAAAACAAAATGGGGTCAGGAGTCTGACTGATATATTTATTAGTATTTCCATTGTTTCATAGGTATCCCACAGCGGGCAACATAATGGATCCGTTGTAATCTGTAGATGCATTCACTCCCTCAACCAGCCACCCCACTTCATATTTTATAAATTTATTTGCACAGGGCTCGAAAACAGATTTCAAATTGACATTTTCAATTTCTTTGACAATCAAATTTCACATTTCATTCACAATAGCATGGTAAACTGAAGTTTAAATTATAGATACTGCAGAACCAATCAAAAACTTAAAGTTTAAACTCACATAGGCGTTTAGTTAAATTTTAGTTTAAGATCCCACTTTGAATCTTGGCATTGGTAATATATTCCAAAGTCTGTCTGGAGAGATAAAATTTAAAAAAAAATTGTTAACTAATTTATCTTAGAATCACCCTGTATACACCTCTTCAATTTTAACTGACTAATACTATTCAGGTATAAGTACTTTTTTCTTCGAAACATTACCACGCACTTATAAAAGTCTATAAAGTTTTTATTTATAAAAAGGGAGGTATCTATAAAAAGTCAATTACTCTCCAAGTTTTGTTTTTTTTTTTTATTTTTTGTTGACACCTTTTTTTTTTTTTGATTTTCTTGGGAACATCTAAGACCCGGATATTCAATTAGAAAGACAAACGCGTAACGGCGAATCATACCGTAATATTTAATTATTTTGTTTCATTAGCACATTTTATTGAATCGTGTACAGTATATGTATTTTTGTTTTCATCATTAAAAAAAAAAAAAATACGAAAAAATGTGCGAATTTTTGTTTATTTCTGTGTTTTGTTTCTTTTTTTTGATACATATTATGCAAGTTTTTTATTTTATTTCTTTTGGTTATGAAATATCACCAAAAAAGTTTCACTTTGACCACCTTTTTGTTCAATGCAAAATAGTGACGTTATATTTGTTTATAATTTTTGTATTTTTTATTAACCATACCATAAAGCATTTTGTATGTCAAGATTATAATTTGAAGGTATAGTCAGTCCATAGTCGGATTCGATTTCACTCGAGTTCACAGCGAAATGTATCTTTTTATGACAATGTGGAGTGTATAGTATGTAGTACATATCTAGCATATACTATAATCTGCAGCCAATGAGTGTAAAGTATTTCTTATAAAAATTCTGTCATTGGGCATACATATGTAGATACATATATTTATTAGATGACGCGCGGTTTACGTGTGGCTTGACATGAACTATTGAAGAGAAAAATGATTGCGTGTATGAAGAGGCTTTCTCCTCGGGGTACAATAATAATAATAATAATTATTCTTTGGTTTTTAATTAAATATTCCGTCTATCCACTATTTATGCAAATTAGATTTTGACTCAATTTGTTTCACGAAAATATGTGTGTTTTGTCGACAAAAAAAAAAGAAGAAAAATGTATGTGAGAAAAAAACAATACAATTCGAAACGGAAAATTACTGACATTAAGATGAATGAAGTCAAACAAAGCCTTTAAGGCATGACCGCCCTAATTATTTTGAGATTTAATTGTGCTTCAAAGTAGATTGGCATTAATTAAAAAATTATTTACTATGAATCAATAATTTTGAACATTTGTGACTGGTTAGGTCAGTATACGAAGAATATGTTTTTGTTTTTGGTTGATATACTCGTATGCATATCCTTTAAAATAAATATTACTACATATCCTTGAAATCAACAGACTATTGATGATTTACCGTAGATTCTGAGATACATGCAAACATACATATGTTTTAGCTCTAGGCATGTTAGACTTGAATTTGTCATTGTGAGAGATTCATACCGAATAGATACATATGGACCGAACTGTAGTCCCACTTAAGATACGTAAGGACCACATTAGCAGTCAGCCTTGTGATATTTGTCGGAGAAATGAACACTTTGCCACACTCATATATTTAGAAATGAATTAATTAATCACGCCTTGAGAAGGGACTCGCTTATGGTTTCATAATGGAGTTTTTGGCAATTGAGTTGCGACTTCAAGCAGCTATTCGCAAGATGCATATTCTTTAAAGATGTTGTACGTTTTCTTCGTAGTCCAAAACAGCAAAAGTCAAGTATAATATCGACAGGCTACAGTTGCAATAGCAACTTGTATAACTTGAGTGAACCATAGAAGGACACTGATTTCACTGGGATAATGTGAAAAGTGGGTTTGCCTCTAGGTTAGACCATTTTGTTGGAAAGATAGATAGAAAACAAAGCATCTGTCTCTCTGTAGATACCTGCAGATGAACGGAAAAGCGATAGAGTGAAGTCTAACGCTAAGTCTAACAAGCAAAACCAATGACGATTGGCTAAAAAGATGGAAGGAGATTAGCGTAAAAATCTGAATGAGCTATGAAAAGCTCAAAATTACCGAACTCACAATCCACAGGACAGCAAAAATGAAAAAACTTGGCAAAAATTCTGTGAAATTCTTTAAAGGCTCACCGTCCTAGGGGTTTAAAAGAATGGAACTGGTCCTCCAGGTTGGGGCTTGTGCCGTCGGAGCAACTTCCTTACCACATAAAAAAATATATTTATGAGAGAGACACTAGTCCCGGAACGTTCACGGACGTACGTACACTGTACACTCCTGGTGCTACTCAAAATCTTGAATCTGGTCTCACGCGATAAAAGGCAGATATTACCGCGATCCAAGAGATACGATGGATAGGATCAAGTACGCAAAAATGGAAATATTGCGACATTTATTACAGCTGTCACAAAAGACTGCACAGCGATCACCTGGTTCTGATCCGCATCAAGGCAACATTCCAAAACATCAGCATAATGTGTACACACTCCACTACCGACACGAAGCTAAAGACTCTATCAAAGAGAAATATTATGTCCTCCTGGAGTATGATGTCAAAGTCATAATCGGGGACTTCAATACCAAAATCGGTAAGAAAGACATCTTCGGGGGATTAGTCGGAAAGCACAACTTCCATGACACGACAACAGACAACGGCTTCCGGCTAATCGATTTTGCAGCAGCTTATAATATGGTGATAAGTAGCCGCTGTGTATTCACCATCCACAAACACCAACAATATGTGGAACAAGTATCGCGACATCATCAAAGGGCTAGCTAGTTGGTCTCACAACAGGCTACCAGACCCAGACAACACCCACCACCCAAAAAGAGCCCTTGGTATGATGATAAATGCGTGCGCCGGAAAAAAGTGACAGAAAATGCATACCTGCAAGCGTTGCAGCGCAAAACAAGGGCAGCAAGACTAGAGTATAGACCAAGAAGAAGGGAGGAAAAGAAGATCCTGCGTAAAAAGAAAGTGGCATACGCCGTCTCTCAGCTCAAGGATATCGAAGAGTCACGTGGTAGGAACAATGTTTTCCAGGAAAGCCAAGCAACTGGCAGTTGGCTTCAAGCCCGGAACGCAGGCTCTTCGAAACTTTGAAGGAAACCTAGTTACCGAAGCACAGGGAATACAACATGTCTTTAAGCAGTATTTTCAGCAGCTACTTAATGGGCATCAGAAAGAGTGAAAGGGCAAGAAGAGTACCCGCTTCTAGTCAATGAACAAGCCACCCCTCCTCCCAGTTTTAAAAAGGTTGGCTAAGCTATCAAAAAGATGAAGAACAACAAGTCCGCTGGCTCTGATAGCAAATCAGAGGAACTTTTCAAACATGGTGGTGATGGTTTGGTAGGATGCATGCATCAAATCATCAATCAACTATGTTTCATAAAAACTATCGAGGCATATCCTTGCTTAATGTCGCATACACTAAGGCAGATCCTGGAAAAGATCAATGAATTCCAAATCGATAGGAGATGCCCTATCATGTGATCTAGCACATCTTCAATAAATCTGTCCAGCTGCTGGGATACGCAGAAGTTTTAGAGCCTTCTACTGAAATTGAAGAACTGATGAAACGAGTTGGCCTTGAGGTAAATGAGGATAAAACCAAGTACAATTTGTCAACAAACAAAGAAGCATCTGTCCACCGCCTACGGCAAGACGTCACTGTTGACAACAGGAACTGCGAGGTGGTTAAGGAGTTTACCTACCTCGGAGTACATATCAGCTCCACGAATGAAAAATAAAACCGCTGCTACTTCGGAGTAAGTGTGATCAAAACTGCTAACTCGGAAGATGAAATGCATGCTCTACAAAAGTTTGATCCTGCCAGCTCTGCTATATGGAGCCCACTGCTGGACGATAAGCAGGAAAGCAGAGCAGATCTGGAATACTTTCGAGAGAAAAAAGTATTCGTCGAATATTTGGTCCCGTATGCGAGGAGGATGAATGGAGGAGAAGATACAACCGCGAACTCTATGAACTGTATCAAGATGTGAATGCAATCCAAAAAGACAAAACACGTCGGCTACACTGGCTCGGTCACATCGAGCGAATAGAAAATAACGCTCCAACAAAGAGGATCTTCGAACGAGAAGACAAAGAAGACGCAAACTCCGTTTTAAGGATTAAGTTATAGCGGATGCCAGAGCGGTTGGCCTAGACAACTGGCAGCAGCGTGCCCGGGATCGTAGGGAGTGAAAAGTCACCCTGTGTCAGGCAGAGAATCTTCACGGGTCGGGTGCTCGTTAAGTGATTCAATAAGAATCCTCGAGGTCTACACTACTGTTTGGTTTGGTTGTTCGGTTTGACTGTATTTTTTCAAAAATTACGTCTGAAATTCATGAAAGTAATAACTTTAATTTTGAGGCCTCATATGTTGTAAAAGGTGTAATCAGGGTCATAATTCTCTTTTGGCGGACATTTTGTTTAAAAATTACTGCCATTTGAAATAAAATAAAATTCAATCACTCAAGAATAAGATACTTTTATACTCTGCCTCTTCATATGTAAAATACATTTGAATTGCATTACATTATTATCTTATTTAATCTAATGTCAAACATTCCTGTAGATTTTCTAACTCTACACAAATCCACAAAAGTTAATTTAAAAAAAAAAAATATATAAAAATCATTCTCATCGAAAAATAATTTTCCCACGAACTTGTTGCTCCTATTTGATAGAAAATAAATTAGAAAACAATAAAAACACGACGATATGCCAATAATTAAGAATACAAATCAAAATGTGACCATACCCGTTGACTTCTAATTTAATTAATTTCAAATCATCTCCATTGGACTGCACAAGTATAACAAAAAAAAAAAAAAAAATAATGAAATAACAATTTTCACAGAAATGCAATTATAGAATTGCAAGCGATAATATTTGAATTAAATTATAAAAAGTTATACCTAGGCAAACAAAATTTCGCAATTTCTAGTTCTAATGCCGAATTTATTAGCAACCATCCGCCAATTTACACAAAACGACAAATATTCGCTGAAATTAATGATTAACATTCTGCAATTAGGCGAATGATTTTTTTTTGTTTGGGTGGGCTGGGCATGGAATATAATTTATTACCTCCCACCCATCCTCGATTTAATTAAGTTTAAATTAGATTTAAGCTTAGTTAGAAAAAAAAGAGAATACATTCAAATAACAAAACTATATCCATCTAATTATGCTAACAAATAAATTCAAATTGCATTGTCGATGATTGCGAAAAATTGCGCGAATTAGATACATTTGGGTGTTTGTCAGTAACAAATGATAATTATTTGCATTCGTGTGTTTTTTTGAAGGCAAGCTGTGCAATTATTATTGCATTGGCCACATTATTGACACATACATATGTATGTATGTACGTCAATTCGTTCATTAGAATTGCATTGGCGAAATGTCAATAAAATAGAAAATTTTAACATATTAATTAAAAATAACAAAATATCCGAACAGTGCTGATGATTTTCTAATTCCCACTAAAATTATCAGGAAATTTGCCACATGACTACTACCTACTAGAGAGACTGCTGTGATTTAGTAGATTCACTGTGTATCTATCGGTCGGAATCTGAAATATTGATAAATTATATCAGAGCTGGACCGTTTAGTGAAGGAGAGTATGCCACCCAAATGGTAGAAAGATATCTACAATAGGATGGCTCTTTTATTAGACAAAAGCGTCATAAAAATTAAAAGTAAATATTAAATTGAATAATTCAAAATAATTGCTCGCGAACTAATTGCGTTAATCATTTACGCAAATAATGAGATTCAACGTTCTATCGTTCGTTGTCGTTCGAGGTGCTCCTTGGACGCGAACAAATCATAGATATGTACATAGTAGCTATAGATAGATAGATAGAAAATTCATAGTGGGGGAGGAAGTTTCGATTGTGTCCACACCACAG
This sequence comes from Xylota sylvarum, assembly GCA_905220385.1. Lineage (NCBI taxonomy): Eukaryota > Metazoa > Arthropoda > Insecta > Diptera > Syrphidae > Xylota > Xylota sylvarum. The sequence continues at coordinate 34,074,954 of LR999960.1, forward strand.
TGCAATCAAAGTACACTTTGAAGTAGTATTCCTTTTGTGTTTTGGATAAGGATGATTCCTCATGGCTGCTATTAACTTTAAAGCGGTATTAAAGATTTTTGTTTTTCTTTTTAAAGATACATATCACTTAGCATAGATACTAGAGAAATTAAGATACAATTTCGAATTTGTTTTTTTTTTTTTTTTATTTTATTGTCATTTCAGTTGTTGTGTATGTCAGATGAATTATCGAGAGGAGAACTACACATGCGTATAGCGCTATGAACAAAAATTCATGATAATTGAACTAATTGAGTAATTTCATTTGAAAAAGTCGTGTTCAATTAATTTTCATGATTTTTTTTCTACTTCTTCTTTGCTTTAGCTTACCCCGTACTTCGCCTTTGCAGCTGCTTATTGTTCTGCTTGCGTTTTGAATATTTTACTAGTAAGATACTTGGGGTCTGGGTTTAAGATTTTGTGATTCTCCTGTTGGTTTTGTTGGTGATGTCTTACTCTCGGTACATTGGTGAATTGTTGGCTTTTTTCATTTTAGTTCATAGTACAATAAATTTATTGTCTTCTGTTTGGAACGTGCATTGGAAATTAGCCATGGGTGTCATTACGATGCATGTGTCAAAGAGTAAATGTTGTTTTTGGGTAATTCGGAGCGATGACGATGACTTAAGGTGTTAAAACTCATAAAATTGTACTGTGGGGTGTTCTTATTAGATGTGATTCGAGAGGAAGTGTTAAAAGTCTCAATGGTGGGCTTTGTTATGCCTGGTTAGGATGGGCTACAAGCACACTGTAGGTGGCATTGGTTCGTTAAGAGCTTTACAGTTTGTCTTGGCTGAAAATAATTTTCAATGTTGGGCGTTGTAGGTGGCATGGGTCCTCTTAAGACTTTATAAGGAAGTTTGGAGGTTGTTTCGGTGAAAAGTCTTTTGGAATTCAGTCTCAGATACTTGAAATTGGTCCTACGGTTAAGTTGGGCCAAGTTTCATGCGAAATGGAATTTAAGATTGACTAGAGTCAGTGTTGCGCATTGTTATACTTGATTAGAGTGAGCTCTGTAGATGGGCTTGGCTCACTATAAAATTATTCCAAATGTAGGCTTATATGCACATGTGTATTTAGGCTAGACTCAATATTGGGCTTTGTTATGCCGTATAGCGATGAGTTAAATGCAAGCCGCAGGTGGCATGGGTTCCTTTAAGCTATTGTTAATAGCGCAGCTGTTCAGTTTGGGATAAAATCATTCAAAAAGAAGTCTTAGATACTTGCCGTAGTTTAAGTAAACTCTGTAAGTGGCAGACCATAGATCAAGTCTTTGATAAGAGCTAAGAATCTTCTTTTGACAGAAGATCATTGAGAATGTTGACTCAGATACTTAGCATAGACTCATTGTTACGCCTAGTTAGAGTAAACGTTCTATGCATCAAGAAAGTGTTTCAGTTTAGAAAGAGCTTAGTGAGTTGGTTTGCAAGAAAATCATTAAGAATTTTGTCGATGAATGTAGGACTTCTTTTTATATGGTTCCTACATCCAAGACATATGTAAATAGCTTAAGTTCTTTTAAATTTTCATTTATAGTTTTGTGCTTTTACTTGGTTGAAACTCATGGGTATGAATTGAGGAAATCGGCTTTTCAAACAAAGGCAACCTATACAGAACAATAAATAGAAAGAATAAAATGAAAAATGGTCCTAAATATCTACTCTGAGGTGGGAATGCAAGCCAATTGTTGTTTAGAATTAATAGTCCCGCGTACAACGCCCATCATGAAAGTAAAGATAGACTGGACTCATGGTGGGTGAAGCAATAATAATTTGTGACATAAATACTATTAGCAGACCAATCTGAACGTTCACTAAGGAAGCTGACTACTTGAAGCCCAGACAAAATCTCTGTTGCATCATAAGTTAATCATGAAGCAACAGAGATTTTTTCTTTGTTCAACTCGATTCAATGTGCAAAAAGTGTCTTCGAAAGGCAATAGAAGAATTGAGTTTGGTATATGATCCCAGTGGAGATTGTTCTTTGTTTTGTAAATTTTTTTACAAATAAGCACTGTTAGATGCGACGCGTCCCTGTGCTGGTTTCCGGACCACACGGAAGAAAGGAATAGATGAATCTTAAAGAACTAAAAAACAAGAGAGGACAATATTACTAAAAGTGTGACAGCAACAACCTCAACGACTCGCCAGAATTCCCAGCTTGCCCTGGATGTGAGAAACACTCGAAACATGTTAATTTTAACTGTCCAAGGTTCCTTGAGGAATGATGGAAACTAGAATACATATAGTAGAAGAGTTGTGGAAATCAGTGGGTAATTAGGAAACGGTATGCAGTCACTGACAATGACGGCCTTGAAATATGGTAAGCCAGCCCCGCAAAGTAATACTTGACAGTGGACCCACGGGATGAGGGTCTGAGCTGGCGGATAAAGATATAAAAACAAAACCCCAACCGCAAAGCCCAAACTGCAAAGTAGAGTTCAGCCCGTAACTTGGCTAAAAATGGGGAGATGGTATAGCATCAGTACTCTCATCTAAATAAAGCTGACCTAACCTGTATTGTAAGACAACTAGGAGACTAGGAGAAAAAATACAAATATTTTGGCGCATCAGGTTCATCAAACCTATGGCCTAGTTTCTCACAACCATTCGTCTTGTGAGTGTTATATTCCTTACACGAATGGAAGGGGCCTACTGTTTAATGCTGTGTCCGAAGGGGCAATTTCTGTTTTGAGAAGCTTTTTTCATTATTTTTTATACTCCCAGATATTTGTCAGACGCTCACAAGAGGTGGAGCTATAAAAAAATGTTGGTGTTGTCTGGGATTCGAACCTTGAACCTACAGCTCAGTAGCCCGGACTTATTAGACTTATCTACGTCAGTAGGAAAAATTTGAGAAACATAGTTCGAGCCCTCACGGGACACAACCTAAGATGGTCCTATGCATCTTAACTTATTAAGGAGTAGATTATTGCATACTCAACAGAGATCTACCCCAGAGGTATGACAGCTGCGCTCCATGTAATAGTTAAGTTGCCTTTATTTAGCCTGGAGGTAGGAGTGATTTAAATACTGCCTAGTCGACTCCTGAGATTTATATCATATATGTTGATCCTTTTGCTGATTCTTCTGAATATTATATTGGGTCAAAAGAGACCAGACCAATATGCACTAATTTTTTACTACCTTATTCTTATAGTTAGGCTACTATTCAATGGCATAGTTGGGCTTATGGAGTCGTAGCAGCTATTTTAAAAAGTGTCCTATACATCGTGCAGCTAGTATTTCTTCCTCATATTTTTGATAAGATGGTAAGTATATTGCAGAAGGGTAGAAAACTAAGGGTAGAATCTAACCACTGTCTAATACGGATATCTATAAAGCACTTTTATCCGATTGAAAACGAAGTTTATTTCTCTTTAGATGGATGGAATACAATTTCAGTCGTTCCTCCAAATAACGTTTTTTGGTTATAGGTCCACCTTTATGAGAATCTAACGTTTACACGTACAGGCTTTAAAACTACAGCTGGTATGAGAATTTTTGAGGTCACTGCTTCGCCTGGACCACATATAGACTTCATAAACGTTACATAGAAATTCATTGTAGTAGTAGTCATTGGAAGGTATCGAGTATCTACAGGAGTTAATTTGTTAGGTCCATATCGCAAATTAAATAACTTGATGACCTTGCAAAGAGGCCTCATCTCATGCATGAGATCAGTACAACATCCAGTAACTAAATTGGTTTTGTTTTCCGAATAGTATTTGATGAGTCCCTATTCATAAATACAACGATGAGGGGTGAGGAGATTTAGGTTATAAAAAGCTGCACTAAAATTTTAAAAATATGGTCAGGCAATGTTTGGGTACAACAAAGTCTATCTGTTTAAACAATTTGTCGTAAACTCGTATACATTACGTCCTCTGGTGTGAATATTCATACTATTGAAGATTCACGACTTCTTAACGACAACTAAGCAAGCAGATACAACATCATAGCATAGCTTAAGATACATTAGTCACTAGAAATTCAGAAAATTCAGAAAACCCCCCCAAAATAAAATTTAAAGAATTCCAAGTATTTCCACATTTCAAGGCCATTGTCGTCAAGCCAACCGAAATAAAAAAACTAAAAACAAAATCACTCTCACGACAAATTAACATTGGCCCACTTGCAGTATGTCGCGTATCATTCAATTAATTTTTGCTCCCAAAGAGTAATTATTTTAATAAAAATGTTTCGTTTAATCAAAGCAACATGACATTATTGTCTCGTTAAACATCATCATTGTAGTCGTCCCGTTGTCGTTGCCATCGTCAATAGTAGCAACAGCAGTTGAAGCATCATCACTCGGAACATGTCCACAATCAAAGAACAGAGACGCCGGCAAATCACTCATCACTTTATACAAAAAAAAGAAATTCAAAACCCTGTCTATCTATAGAGATAGAGAGATGAGGGAGGACCACATAAAAAAGAAAAAAAAAAACAAGAAAAAAAAATTCATACCCAGCAATAAGTTTCGCATGGACGAATGGTTAAATCAATTAACCATCAAATAAAAACCAAAATTAAACATCCATATATAGACGACCGGCAGTGTACTTGCGCGCATCATATTCAAAAAAAAAAAAAAAACCACCTCCTAGCGAGTTTTTGGGTTCAACCTAAGCATCTCCGATCCGAGAAATACCGAAAATATTGCTTTCGGGTTGCCACCACTCTTTCTCGATCCTTCTTTGTTTAAATTGTCAAAGTGAAATTAACAAAGAAAAAAATAGAGTTTTGCTATTAATTATTGTTATGCTTTATCTATCCGATAAGATGTACCCTATACATGACCTTTCGTAAGGTACAAATAAAAAACTTTAAAAAGAAATACCTGATGGAAACTCATCAATATGATGGGCTTGAAGATTGTACTTGATAGTGTAAACAGGGATAAACTTTACCACAAAAAGAATCCGTCAATGTAAAGATTTTAATTTTGACACACTGAAAGCTTAAAACAAATAAAAACAAACAAGAAAAATGAAAATAAAAATACTTAGGGTACAACCCCATCCAACTTAAATAGTTACAGTCTCACTGCATGTTTTTGCTTGAAATGATCCAAAATTCTATATTTCTTGTGTTCAATCTTACAACACACCCTCCAATTGCTTGTAAATTTCTATCGGACCACTGAAACGAAAAACAATGAAGAATCGTCGTCTTGTATCTATAATACGAGTACTAGCGGCATGAGGAGGTAGAAGACCTCTGTGTACTTATAGTTTCGGCTGGATACACTCGACAATCTTCCGGAACGAAATCTTACGGCCCTCCGGCTCGATGTGGTGTACAAGTACATAGTTCACTCTGTCTGTCTCTTCAGTTACTGGATAGAGAGAGAACTATTGCCTTCCATCGTAGAATATGACTTCATTATGAGATACTTTGGAGAGGAGATGGCATGAATTCCGATCGATTGAAGACAAAAAAGAAACAATAAGCAGCATTATTTGCGTTTATTACTCATTATTGGTAGCGCGCGTTTGGACTTTTAATGGACCTGCACTTAGATATTCACATACACACGTACCTGTATTGGGGCATTTTCAATTCGATAGATACATTTTCTGTGCACAGAGGTTGAACTCTCTCTCTATTCGGATGGGGTACACCACCACCAGATCGTAATGTTTCAATTAAAAGCATTATTATTGTTTATTTCCTTCAAATTGCTAATTGATTTTGAATATTTAGGTTTGTTGCTCATTATTTCTTTTGTAAGACGCGGAATGATGGGTGGTATGAATAGCCCATTGACGATATTAGCAGGCAAATGTATATATCTTGTCTATGGATGAAGTATTTCTATTTCATAGGAAACCGGAAAAATTAATCAATTTTCAATTGTTTATAGTGCGCGAATTAAAAGCTAAGCAATAAAAAAAAAAATAATAATAAGAACAGATACTAGTAGAGTGGTGTGTTCTTCTTCTAAGGAAGAGTAATCGTAGAAACGGCCTGGTAATTGCGAGAATTATTGTAGACGATGGGAATAATGGGGCAAAAACCTACACATATGCAAAATATGACAATTACTTGTTTATATGATGAAATTATAAAAATAAACAATTCACGGTAAACATGAGGTTGGAAATTGTCCGAAGATACATCGAATCTAAAGGGTGACGCATTGAGATGGAGTATTTTGTTGCTAAGTGCATCAGCGGTTAAGGCATTTTTAGGAAGAAATATGTAGGTACATGTGACATATGGATGCCAAATAGTGAGTAAGAATAACATTCAATACCAAATGGATACATCGCCATTGTGTTAGCAAAACGTATCTAGATCTTCGGCGACTTCGGCAACCACAATGACGTTTTGTGAGTCATAGGAATTATATGCTATCGGTATCTAATGGTAGCTGACATTTGATATGTATGCATTCGACTAAACTACACTTTCACTGAAATGCTTTTAACGATTCTTTATTCCTACCGATCATACTGGAACTGGAATGCACAATATTTCATGAAAATGATGCAAGAATAATGCAGGATCCCGACCGAGGCATATGACTTGTGTGGCATCTATCGCTACTACATACTTCGATTACTTTGGATATCGATTAAGATTTCGTTACGTTGTTGCCCAAACTAGGGCTCCCTGACGCATCTAATTTTTGCAACTGAATCTTGAAAGAAACTTTCGCTATAAATCCTCCTCCTGGGAGGACAATATAAACTCATTGCCAATCATCAAAGTGAAATGTCGAAAGTCGACAATGAGTGTGTCCTTTCTCTACTATTGTGCTCTATGCTCTAGGGGTTCAAAAGATGACTGAACAATTTTTTATGCAAAAGTGTCATACTGTCACATAGTCACGCAGCTATTCATTTACCGACGTTCATATTAGAACACAATTAAGTAGTAATCTCCTATCGGTATCCCAGCACACGAAATCGGTAGACAACCCTGCACTCGTTGGTAGGAATCATTGAAACATTTTTTGGGAACAAAGATGTCACTATGGTGTTCCCTGAGCTTTCAACAACATCAAAACAGAAGCTATATCCGCTGCACTTCTTGACTTGAAGGTTGACAACTAGCTTTGCTATTAGATCGAGCAAATGGTTAAAAGCTGGCTTATCCATACTGAGCTGCGGTGCTGTCTAATCAGAAAGTCGGTGTACAGGGATACCCCCAAAAGCGGAGCATTACCACCACTGGTGTGGCCTAATGTAGTGAATGAGATACTCCTAATTTTGGATAAAGAGAGGTTCAGTGTCATAGCCTACGCGGACGACATTGCCATAGCGATATCAGGGAAGTTCCTTCTTACAGTTAGAAACCTGATGGACCTGTCTGCTCTAAATAAACTTGCAAGGTGGACGGATAGTGTCGGTCTCGGAATTAATCCGTCTAAGACTGAACTAGTATTGTTCACGTATAAAGTATAAAATATAAGGTATAAAATACTATATACATATGTACATATATGCATCTCCACCATAATTCAAATATGGGCCACGCAAGCATCCTAAACGGCCATAACGCTATTCCTATTAATTCCGACTACATTGTCCCCTATCTGCACTTTAACGCCAAGTATAAAACCAGTATTCCTAGCAGAAGTGTTTGCGAATCGGAAGAAATTTTAAATGAATCTGCGACAGAAATTTACACATACGGATTCAAGACAGTGTCTTGAACAGGTGTGGGAGTTTACTCCACTGGACTGGATATTTGTATCACCACTCGATTGCCGGACCACTGTAATGCAATTGCAAAACAGACGAGGATGAAGACCGGAACATCCCTGACAATAGGGGGTGACCGTCACCACCATTCGATGAAATTCCAATTAGATACCGCAGCCATAAGAATGACAAACAGTAGGTGGAACAGTATCAGCACCTGTCTCCCTTCTAAACAAATCTGATCAGAGCTGGATTGTAGGAAAACCAGCAGTCTTATTTCCGTCAATAGGATAAATCTGAGAAACATAGTTTGCACCCTCATAGAGCAGTGTCTGATAGGCAGACATGCCAGAAGCTCTTCAACGATTTCTGTAGATGCTTTTGAGATGAGGAAGATGGGACAACCATGACACTTCTTCTGTGTACCTGTCTTGCTCTATCGATCGGTCTAGGAAAAACGATCGAAAGTATTTCTTCGAGGATCTTAACGATCTAGCTAGACTTGACTTAGGCAAAATAAAAAGCTTTGTCACCTGGTCAAACTGGTTTAATGTCTAAACACCGATACTGGTTGCCCTGCCTCATATCCAATTGGGAAGTCTCTATGTAGATCTCCGGTGTTTGAAATCCGGGGTTTCCATAGTGGTATCACAATGGACATTTTTTTGGTGTAAATTTGTCCCAGCTGAGCGACGGCAGCCATTCAACCCAACTCAACTCTATAGCCTCCAATCTGATATTTTCGTTGGCCACGAACTGCTTTTTAACCTCTTCAGAAGGATGATAATGTTCCAGTTAGATGTTAATGCCAGTCGACTAAAAACGATGTTCATCTCATTCTACTGTTTGTCGTTTTCATATCCACATCACCTAGTGATTTTAAACTCATCAGCTTGTTGACTTCATCATTCCCAAAAGACTTACTACAAGGATTTATAGTGGAGAACACTAAGAATTTGAAATTTTGATTCTGATCAGAGATGCAGTTTAATAATGGGATATTTATCTAATTTCGACGGAATAATTCCTTCGATCCATCAGCTCTTTGTGTGAACAGGTGGTTGCATATGCATATGTTTTCTCTAAACTAAGTGTAGTGCTATCTTAGATAATTTGCTGTCAAAGATTGACTGACTGTCATAATGGTTAATTGATAATTTCAAAGTGTTATAACTCTTAAAGGGAAGGAGTAGGACTAAGATGTTTATCTAAAATTCAGTGCAATATGACGAAAAGAGGGATAAATACAACTGTCCATGCACACAATAAATCGATTTGTATAAACAAATGGTGTAACGATTCAACTAGATTTACGTATTCCTGGGCTGAATGTTAAGCAAATCAGTAAAAGTCAACAAACTTTACATTTTTGACAGTACATGCAAGCAATGCAAAAGTCAGCTTACTTCATGTACACCGGAATGGATAGGTTATGTTTTTCTTTAAACTGTATGTCATGCTGCTATCAAAGCATTGGAAACATCAACAATTGAAAGTCCGATTGCAGAGTATTCAGTCTCATAAATCAAACCATTATAATGCGATCTCTTACTGCCGACTTAAAATTACATACATAACACTCGAATGTACTTACTTTTCAAAAAAACAAATGTCTGACCGGCTTTCTACCTTCAAATTAGGGCTCGTTATTATCTGAAATGAAAACAAAATAATTGTTAATACCCCGTAACAGCCATAAACATGAAGTAAATTGACACTAAATTATTAAACTTGACCTATCACCCCCCCGCTCTACACTCCATTGACGATGTCAACAGAGTCATCGGATAATAATGCCTCTATAAAAAGGAAAAAAAAAAAATATATATCCTTATTTCCCGTCAACAATAGGCAAATTGTTGAAAAACTATACGAGTACGAGTACGAGAGTCTCTGCCAATGATATGACCCCACCATTCGATAGCATGTTCACCGGGCATATCAATTACAATTACACACGAACACAAGTCAGCTCGATATAAACAAGCAATGACTTAGTGGCCACCAGGCAGGTGTATGTATAGGTATAGGTAAAGGTAAATGTGTGTACCCCCACAGGAGCCCATACCACCTTGGAGTAGATAATAATTCTAATAACCGCGCGTTGGCAATTACACGAAAAAATTATGAATTCATAATGAAATTAACAGTTATTGTGAATAGGACGCAAGTCGTCCGTCCTTACCCATTTGACTGGTCCACCTCTTTACCCACATGAAACAGTGGTGTGTATTCCTTTGTTGAACCTGAAGGACGGCAATTAATGTAACGCCTATCGCACTTAATTTCAATACCACCGCTGCCCCCTCAGGGGAAAGCGTAAGCGAGCCAACAACTTGTAGTTGCGTTGTGGTGTGTATTATGAAAGTAAAATTACTCCGGAATTCTAAACACGGTAATCAAGCAGCCAGATCCGTTTTGTAGCTACATACAAAAAGGACCCCGAAAACGCCGAACGGTCCGTCGCTTTTTGCGAGAATATTTTTTATTACCTCTCATTTACAGTTGTTATTCACTCAAAGGTGTGTCATTGCTTGTAATTAATGGTTACCAATTACCATTTTTACTTTTTTTTCTTTTTTTTTCTTTTTCCAACCCCTGGCAAAAAAAAAAAAAAAATAAATAAAAACGGAGGGAGCAAGGAACTGTACTGATGGTACCACCAACAACCAGAGGACTACAAGTACAACACCACCATGATGGAACTGTCGCTGCCGCGCCGGTCAACTCGGCATTGGCATTTAACGATGTCGGTATTTATTACCGGGACGATGGCGTAAATTAATTTCTTGGTTTACCTCCGCCCCCACTATTTTCGGTATGTGACGTAGCCTAACCCCCCCCCCATCGAAAGGTGGTCGGGGGCCATCGGAAGTCCGCAAGAAACCGAAATCACAGGTTAAAATGCCTTTTAGAGTTGATTTCTTTGTGGTGTACGCCTTGACCGAGGGGGTTGGTCGCGACTATACATACATACATACATATGTATGTATGTAGCTATGTCCTGGCAAGGAGTGTATTGGTGATTTACCTTTAGGTCATCTCCCGGTCGGTGGGTGACAAAGTGTGTAACTGGATATCGTTTTGGTGGTCACATGCCAAGGGGAGAGAGAGTATTTATTTCCTGTGCCATGGTTAATTTTAATTCTACAACAACTCGATTTCCTACATAACAGGACGATGTCTTTAATTGGGGTAATTACGTTGACATGAAGTTTTTTTTTTTTTTTTTTCCTCTTGTTTTTCGGGGCTTGACTCAAGCGAATTAGATTGAGTTATGTTTAATCTGATATAGTGGATAAGACGGATGAGGAGAGCACGAAACGCGAGTACAATATCCGTATGTCATGGAAATGGATCGAGCTTGATCGATCTTGGAGTAGTAATCAGTAAGAGAATTGCCAATGTCACTCTGGGTCACATGTCATCATTTCCAGCAAGTAGTGATATTATGTCTAGATTCATGCAAGCTAGTGGCGCAACGTAGGATACAGGCAACGAACATACACGTTAAAATGAATACAGCAGGTACAACAGATTAGAGCTCAAGGCGGTTTTGTACGATTGGTAGGTAATGTCAATTAGGAATGACAAGACAGCAACCCTAAGATCTACAAATAAAGAAGCAGGATCGACAGAAACGGCAGCTTAAGGTAATATTCAAGACCTGATCCTAAGATCTAAGGGCGATCCTCATATGACATGGCGTAGAACAATCGAAAAAAATCTTAGGAACGGGAAAAGAGCTGGATGAAGTTGATGATTGATGCCCTAAGACCTAAGAAGCAGTATAACGTTACAGGGAACGTTCTTCAATGCTCTGTATTAGGTCTGCTACTGTGGAATCGAATGTATGATGACGTCCTGACTTGTTATAGTGAACAAACTCCTTGAGGGTTTGCACCATGACTGCAATAGAGCTATCGGGATGGTCCAGGACTGCTTAGTAAGTATGGGCCTACAACTTGTAGAAGAAAAGACCAAAGTAGTGCTCATCAGCAGAAGGTAAGTCATGGAGACTATAAGAGTGACCGTGAGCAATCCCGTCCTAGCTTCCAAAGTATTTTCTCATTACCTTAGATGCAAGGCTAAATTATAAGCAGCACCGGTAGCATCCAGCTGTAAAGGCTGCAAAGGCAATGACTGGACTGGCAAGAATTATGCCAAATATTGAGGGACCGAAACACAAGAAGAGATTATTCTTAGTGAAGTTGCCGAATCAATATTGCTCTACCGGCTCCCAAATATAGGCTGGTGCCATGAAGGCGAAATCATACAGAAAGCAGACAGAGACCAACTATGACGTGGCATGTGTAGTGCCTGGCGTGGTACCAATAGACCTTCTTGCTAAAGAAGCGCAGCAGAAACACCGTGTACGGAAGTTCCAACAAGGCGAAGTTTGGAAGAATGGCAGGAGAGATGGTGTCACACTGATAAAGGCAGGTGGGCGCAAAAATTGATATCCAATATAGAAGCTTGGGTTAATAGGAATCATGGGGAGCTGAATTTCTACCTTACCCAGATGCTTACTAACCATGGTTCTTCAGAGCCTACCTGCATAGGTTTGGACACGACGGCGGAAGCAGTGGAGGATGCTGAACACATCATGTTCCACTGCCCACGATATTACTTAGAACGGCATCTGCTGGTAGACAAACTGGGCGAGGGCTTAACCCCAGACAACTTCACCAGACAGATAATGAGGAGGGAAGAGTCTTGGGAAGCAGTTAGCGATGCTCTGACTAGCATTATGAAAGAGCAGCGAAGGCAGGAGCTACAACGATATGCAATGCATCAGGCTGCCAACACGAATATGCCGAATACCTACGACTGAAATCCCCTGCGCGATGAAATACTTGATGACAAGGCCGCGTGGCCCAAAGGATTTATTGGGTGGAAATTCCACGCTGTTACTGAGTACGGGCTCAGTTTCGTCTTTAAAAGATTCCCACCTTCCTAGTGGAAAAAAAAGGATCTAAGTAGGTACGAGTATGTGTCAGTAGTGTGGGTATCAGCTCGTTATATGGATTAAGTAGACAAAATGTTAATAATATGATGAATCCTGCAAGTCGTTCTTTAGGAGAAGGATGCTCTAACATGGCCAAAAACTATTACTTTGGGTACCATGTCCAAGAAGACTGTGGGCAGCATCAGGTCTACTGGAACTAGTTCAGGAATGGTTATGGAACTACGTATGTTTTTTAAATGATTTGCAAAAGACACGGCTCGATATATGTATGTATAAGTGGACACAAGAGGAATTCTGATGGCTAGGCCCAGTTAATAGGCAGTGAACATATCTATCATGGAAGCGTTATAGCAAATTCTATAACTTTGGTATAGGAACCAGAGATCTCTGCTGGAAAACCTATTAGAAAACGTTTTTACATGCTTGATCTGGGTATACAATCTTACGTTAAGGTACGATGTTAACTCATTAGAGTTTAGCAAACAAAATTGGCAGTATTCTGTATAGAATTCGTTTGAGACTATTGAGACACAAGTGTCTGTAAACGCCTGTAAAGTACGTAGCTGCATCGACTTCTCATTAATGCAATGGATCGTAGAGATACATGGCTACAGCTTCTGAGAACTTATTGATCGATTTTTTGTTGCGAAGTCTTAATGTAGGAAACGATACCTGGGAACGGAGTACGATGCTGATGAGTAGAAGGCCTACACGTCTCTGTATGAGCTGATGCTGTTCACAACAAGAAGAAAACGACTACAATTGATGTGACTTGTACTCTTGGACAATCAGCATCCTTTTGAACTCAAAACTAACCTTTACTAAGTATATAGAGGTATGGACACAAACATTCTCAATCTGACTGAGCTGCTACATCTCCACAACTGCATACATTCGGATGGACATAGGTTATGTAGACATTTAAAGAAGCTGGTGGACTAACTTCTTAAATATCAGCTCGGACTAAAAAACATGACTTGAGAGCCTTAAAGGATCCCGTTACGTTTTATAAGAAGTTTGGGCCTATGTAAGTGCTGCATTAAGGCGGATAAAACGACTTAGGTAGATACAGTAGGTTTATATGCTTGTCATTTTCAGATGACAAATACATTTAGTTGCAGTTCTGATAGGACATGGTAGCTTCAAGTATCAACTGATGGCTTAAGATGACGCTGCAATGATAAGTATGTATACTCATATTGTGACAACGTCCAGAAATTATCAGAATTTGAACTAAGCATACAACTTTCAAAAAAGTATGCTAGGAATGGGAAGCTTGTGGTGTAAGGCCATACTTTTCTTTATAAACCTGGTCAACCAGATATATGCGCATTGCCAATAGATATCCTGTCGAAGTTCTGTTAAAGTCACTATAGAATCATTTTCTCCCAATAATCTGTCGCAATAATTGCACCAGAGGCCATATTGCTGATAGTTCTCCTCCAAGTAGACGGAATTGTGTCGGCAGAATAGAGGGTAGCGTTCTTCAGTCACATATCCGTATTCATTTTGTTATATGGAACTCATCATATGCACATTTATACACCTTGGTCACGCTTCGAAATTCCTCTTCCATCCTTAAAAGTGGATCAACGCATGTCATATCAATCCTTCGCATCAACAACATTTTCCACTGTATATCAAACGCATTATACCATTCAACGGTATCATGCCCTAATCATAACTATAATTGAAATTAATTGCCATGCACCAACTCATTGAGTATCCATGCATGCATGCATCTACTGACACAGATAGAATCTCCTCCAAGAAACAAGACCAATCGGACAACCTCGTTCGAGTTTATGAATATGAATTTATATGCCTATCTACCTACATAAATCTACATACTTACGTATGTACGTAGCGACTTCCTCTCGCTCCCTTAAGCCATGACTGGACCGACTGACTGACTGACTGACAGCCAATTCGTATGCACAAATTAGGAAGCTTAATTACGACTATTTGCCAGTATAATTGCATTTATTATTGTTTTCTCTTCCATTCTTAATTATTTTATTTACCAATTGCTACGGTTTTTCTTCTCGAAAAACGCGCCGAACACAATCCTCTGCGTCTGTGTTTTATTACTTATTTCACAAATTTATTGCATTCGACGGGGGTATCTGGTTTTAATTGTTTGGCGGCGCTATTTAAAAATATGTAACAGAGGGTTATTTTCAAAATGTAACACCCACCCGTGTGTATGTTTGCCCCGAAACAAAGTAAAATGCAATAAAACATTCCAAAAGATACATAGATACTTTTCTACTAAAACCTGAAGAATGTACAAAAAGTGTATGTATCTAAACCAGCTAAAATGTGTTGCAGGTTTCTTCTGTTTGCATTCATTTCGGTTAAATTGAAAGGACGTGAGAAACCCCCAAGAAAGTACACACAATTAAATGAGAGCATCTATACTATGGGTATTACAATACATATAACATTTTTTTTTTTGTTGTTAAGTAAAAAATACAGAAAAGAAATTAAAAAGATTTATTACTTCTTCATTTGTGTTGTTTTTTTTTTTTTTTGTTCGGAGTTTTCCATACTTGTGTTACCTGAAGCTGAACGAAGACTGACCATGACAGCCCGAAACGAATTTTTACGTTCCACTACCTGTTTTTTGTTTTTGTATTAAGTCCGCCTTATGTTGATCATGTCTGCACTTCGAACTCAAGCTGTGCTACATGAAAAGTCAACATCAGCAGCACTCACGATAATAATGCAGTAAACAGTGGGCTACTTGAGGCATTCATGTATGGATACATATGTATTTTGTGAGGGACTTTTGATCGTCTAGTATAAATTGTCCTTAATTTTGATATACAAAGGCTTTAAGAAAACATGACCAAAACACTCATCTTAGGCGACATGTGCGGAAAGACTGACATTTCAGCTTCAAAAATGAAAAGATATTTATTTAACATCGGTTTACTAGAGCATTTCTTCGTCTCTTAATTGCAAGAATCATAGTCTTGGAAGCCCTAACCCATGAGGAAAGCAGACCAAAAGAAATTATCTGCGACTTCGGAAAAGTTCTCGTCCTAAACTATTCCATAATTCCAATATGTCCTAAGTCCCAGTGCACTCAAACAACACCTTAATCTAGGATGAGAATTGCTTATCTTTTAGGACTAGTTGGGTTGGTTAGGTTGTCCCTGCTCAGTAAGGACACACTTAGACCAAAAAGAAGTTCCATTGCGATACCACTATGGAAAAACCGGATTACCAGCAACGGAGACCTTCATAGAAACTTCCCAAATGAAACAGGAGGCAGGACAACCAGTTTAGGTGTAAACCCATGCTGAAGAAGTATGGTTCCCAGTTTAGGCATTAAACTAGTTTGAGTCGGTGACGAAACTTTTTATTTTGCTTAAGACTAGTCTACATATGTAGATCGTTAAGATCTTCGGAGAAGTACTCGTCTATGGTTTTTCCTTCTCAAAACCGATAGGACAGAAGCTGTATCATGATGCCATCCTCTTCCTCGTCTCTACAGCTTCTACAGAAATCGCACAAAGCCTTCTGGCATGTCTACCTATCAGACAGTGCCCTGTGAGGGCATCATCTATATTTCTCAGATTTATCCTATGTTATTTCAAATAAGTCTACTGGTTTTTTCTACAAGCCAGCTGATTTGTTTAGAAGAGAAACATGTGCCACCTACTGTTTGCCATTCTAATGGTTGCGGTATCTAATTGGAATTTTATTTTATAAGTGCTGCTCCCTCTCTATTGTCAAGGCGGTTCCGATCTTAGTTAGTTTGTCCGCTTTGCAATTGGTTGGAATATCCCTGTGGCCTGGAACCCAGCACAGGGATAGGTCGCACGTGATATCGAGTTAAGAGATTCGCTGCATTGGCTTATCAACTTGGATCGAATTATTGGCGATTCCAAGGCTTTTATCGCAGCTTGGTTGTCTATGTAGAAAACAATAGCGCTACACTCTATTGAGTTAATGGAAAGCCAGGTCGCGGCTTCACGGAGTGCTGTGACTTCTGCTTGAAATACACTACAATGGTCCGGCAGTCGACTAGTGATACAAATATCCAGTGCACTGGAGTAAACTTCCGCAACACTTCCAGATGCTGACTTGGATCTGTCTGTGTAGATCTCTGTCGCAGATTCGTTTAATATTTCACCCGATTCTCAAGCTAAGAATCCTGGTTTTGTATTTGATATTAAAGCCCAGATAGGAGGCAATAAAGTTCGAAGTACTAAGAATAGTATTATGGCCGTTTAGGATGCTTACGTGGCCCATGTTTCCACGAGCCAGTTGTAAGGATTCTTTAAGCCTTAAAGCCGCTTTAGCCGCCATTAGGTTCCTAAAGATATCAACAAGAAGAATATGGAGCATAATTTCTAGTGCAGTTGTAGTAGTCGTTCTAAGGGCGCCCGTTATACAGACTCAAGATAACCTTTGGACCTTCTCGAGTTTTGCATTGTTGGATGGGTCTGGAGACTCAGTTTGGGCCTAAGGCCTTCCTACATGAATAGATGACAATCGAGGCCTTCAGCACGGTCTTGAATATTCAGTTTCCAACTGACTTATTTTTATCGAGAATAACCCCCAAGTAGCTGGCGTGTTTTGAAATTGCAATTCAATAACCTTGAGTTTTGGAGAAGATATATGAGGTTTAGGACGGGTAACGATTAACCAAGTTGAATGGAAGTCATGGTTTTTAACTCATGTTACTATATAGCTTCCAGTTACAACTCAGAGTTCTTAAATTAAAATTAAGTCCAAAACCACCACAATGGTAGTAGTTAGGAGTCGGTAGTCCCACCGAGACGAATAGTTCTTTTCAGGCAACAGACATCTAACAACAGGCACTTATACTAAACAACATGAGCAGGGCCCTCGGTTCAATAAAATCTTCGGCCGAGTCAAAATGTTATTTCAACTCCTAAATGTTTAAGCCTATTCCTCGGGACAACCGATGTGTAGCCTAGGCAGGGCTTGACATGGCTTGTCAAAAATTTCCTTACACTGCCAGGAGGTCAATAGTGTTTCTAGCTATGTAACAAAGACGTGTCCTGTCGAGCCATTTTAATTTTTTCGGATGATTGGTTCGGACCCTGGTTGCCATCGAGTGTAGGTTTGCTTTGATGAATATGTGCAAATTGTTGAATTGAATACAAGAAGTCTATTTGGTAAAAGTGTGCGTGAAGGATTCATTAATCTTCATAATGGTCGTCAGTTTTATAAACTACAAATTGTAATGTTTTTTCAAACAAGAACAAACTCCATAGCTATTTCCGTGCTAACTGTTGCCTTTGTCTTGTTTGATTCCCTTAGTGCAATCCCCTACTCTGTCTGCGTCCCAGTACAAGGTATACGTTTGACTACTTTCAACACTCGATTCTTAAGTGACAATTTGTAATTAAATAGTAAACGAAATTGTATCTAGATGGAGTAATATACACGAAAAGTGCATAAAAGATTTACAAATACAAATTCAATCCATTGCTTGTCCAATTAACAAATTGAATGGACCTTATAAGATTTTTCATTCGACTGGCCATAAACCAAATAGTCTCTAGCCTTCAATTCATTAGATTTGGTTGATTGAAACTAATTTAGGCTCCTAGATTCTGCTCGTCAGTTAATTTCCAAATTCAAAGTATAAGGATATCGCACACATACTCGTACACTGATGCCAAAGAATAAATTAGTCAGTTAAAAGACAGGTCATATGGTTGACACATTACAAAGTTTTAGTTCCATTACCTTACCAGTCCTTATAGGAATGCAAATTTAGACGTGTATGAGAGGAAAACCCCTTTTGCATTTGTTGCAACGAAAAACAGCTTTCTCTAGGCAGTTAGTACAGTTGAAGTCCATTATCTACATATCGGCTGTCTCTGTATATCTCTGTCTTCCCTTACCTCTATTCTTTTAGTGGCACTTAATGCAAAAAAAAAACTGAGAAGATGGTCATATACACAATCAATTACTGCGAATTAAAATGCGGATTTAGCTTTCTTTTGAGTTTGAAATTAATGATTTTCGTATACCATTGAAGTTTTGTCAATTTTTTTTTTGTATCTTTCTTTATATGTTTCTCTCTGCCATCTTTGGTTTTGGATTTTTTTTTTTTTAATTTTTTTGTGAATAATTTTCAACTTCATTTTAGGTGTTGTGGTTTTAGTTTTGTTTTTCTTTTATTTTTTATTTTTTTTTCATGGAAAAAGAAGTAGCTTAAGAAATCATTGACCCACTAGGTCGTCAACATTTTGTATACTTGCATACATACATACATACATACATATATTTAAAATATTAGCGTTTTTATTAATGATCTGTAGATCTGAATCGATAGGTGATTTACATTTTCATCCACACTAGGTGTACAGAGTAACAAAAAAGGTAATAGATACTATTTTTCTTCCATAGATACATGATTTTTATTTATTTATGCCATTGCATTTGTTTTCAGTGTACGATTGTATAGTTGTTATGGATTATCTTGTGTCGGCTTTTGTTTATATTTCGAGTGATATTTTGTGAAAGTAATACGCGTGTGACACAAGTTCGATATTTTTGTATTTTAATTGTTCGATAAGTTTTAAAAATTTACATTTAAAGTTGAGAAATAATAGAAACACTTAATACCGAGAAAAACAATGGGTAATGAACTAAGGGCATATGATTTCCGATGAAAATTAACTGTTGTATCGGATTACTCATGTAAAGTAGACAATTCAGATTTGTTTAGGTTGATGGAAGCCTTGTGATGTCACTCTTTTTGCTTAAGTAGACTATTAATTCGATGTACTGTGTCAATTGCGGAAGTTGGTAGGTTGGATTCATCCAAATAGATAGATATACGTATAAACTGGGGGTATCTATCAGCTCTACGAAGTTTTAGTCATCGAAAGTGTTGTCACTAGAAAATAGTTTTGGAATGGATTTTACTGACACCTTGCCTCTTCGAACATTCAGAGTAGCATTCTGCGATAATGCCCACGATATTTCACTACACAAAGTATATTTGTTCGACTTTAGAGAGATACAATCAGACCTTTTTGTTAACAGAAGTATGCACGCTGAAATTCTGAAATTCTGATGAGATTTGTTTTTTAATTCTGAAGTAGATCCATCAGCCATCAGGCCGTCTCACACGTTATATTACTGCCATGTGCTCGAGAGTCGAAGTCTTATAATTTCTCGTTGTTCGGATGACAAGAACCCTTCATAGACCTTAACAAGACAAATTTAGAGCAATGAGGCTTTAGTGATAATATCCTAGAGCTCTAGTTTCGTTAGGAACAAACGTCCCAAGCAAAAAACAAATTTTTGGTAAAATGGTACAGTTCAGTCCGTGAGAGACCTTAAAACTCAGATCTCAGATCAGATCGTCCTGTGCGCTTCTCGAAGAATATTGCAGCTTTTTGTAGGTTTTTGAAGTGGCGGCATCATTTTTCTTCCAAGATGTCAATAGAAGAAACGTTATAGTCAATGGAGAACACTATAGACGACACGGAGCTGCGACTTGACGCCGTTGGACTTTTTGGTGAGGTGCAATTAAAGATCGATACTATGCGGCGTTTTACTAAAACGCCGATTGTCGTTTTTTAAGGTGTTTCGTATTTTAAGAGTTATTTCAGAAATTTAACGCCACAAAACTGCTTTGTTGGCTTCGCAAGGATCGCACTCTACACACGATCCACTCTTTAAAAACGAAGCTCCGTAATGAACGACAATCGGCGCTTTACGGCATTTTAATAAAACTCCACAAGGAATAAGGGTGAAAATTCCATAAATAATCAGAAGGTTTACTCTTTTCAAAAAAGCAACAATAGTTGAAAAATATTGAACTGCGTTTTTTTTTATAGACTTTTTTAAAAAGGAACCAACAGATTGCATACCCTATATTTACATAAGTATGTATGTAAATTATTGTAGGACACTTCCTCCTGGTCCCGATTCTTGGCATGACTTCGTATAAAACAACAAACTATCATAAGCATTAAGCTTTTTATTATAACAGCAGCACAGCAGAGAATCTGTGCATTGATCCATAAATTTGATGGTCTCCAGGATTAACTATCTACATCCAATTAGCCGATACACTAATTATGTGGCAAAAGAAATATCACTAAAGCCCGAGTTGCGAACCATTTTCTGTCTTCCCCCGTAGGTAATTTCTTCGTTACCCTAATTATTGAAGACACTTTTTACTACCTCAATTGAACTTCTCAAATCTTAATCTTACTTTAAATTCGGGCTTAAAATCTTCAAATAAGAAAACCTAGGTAACACATCCGGCTGACCTATTCTTCGCCATCACGTAATACCTACCTACTACAAAACAGAATGTCCGCCATACATACATATGTAGGTACAAATTCAAGTTCCCGTTGCAAAATTGCCTTCAAAATCAAACCAAAAAAAAACCCAGCACACTCGCATATCATCCCTCTCCTAAAAATAGATTATTTGATACACCCACGGCAAATAAGAATAAAAAAAAAAAAATACCGAAATGCACAATTTAGCACGCATTGGCATTTCTCGCCGTAATTTATTTTAAGGATTACCTACTTCTTTTTCCACCCCTCGGCAATCGCGTCCTATCTTCCTTCCTCGTTACGGTGTTTAATGTTGGCGGCACACACAGGTACCATCATCATATACAGCAGGTACAATACACACTAGCAACGATTAGTTCACCAAGGCGGATAAGGATACACTTTGACTCCCATAAGACGCGTAAGTATAAGAACCCGAGGATCACTTAAAAAAATAATAAATGAATTATTTATAAAAGCGATAAGCGAGAAAAGGGACACAACGTAAATAATTGTGATAATGCTCTTTTCCTCAATTTTTCTTATATTTTTTTTTTTATCTGCTGCACTCAATAATTCGGTACAAGGGTCATGTTACACAAATGCAATTGAAAAATGTGAAAAGGATCAACGCCTTTGCGTTTGGGTGTTAAAAAGGTCCTTCCAGCGGTAAAATTTGTTCAAGTGGTCTTCACTTGAAGACGTAACATAAATAGAAACACCAATTGCTGTCTGAGATTCTTTTGTTATTCGGAGTTTTCTTGAAACACCGAACGTTCACATATGCCGCGCATACCCATCAAGGGAATTTCTTTTTTAGATACAATTGTATCTTTTCTTGTTTGCCTAAGCAGATTTGCTAAATACAAAGAGATGATTAACGGATGAATGTGCGAGGAAATGCAAAGAGGGTGATGATGATGATGAGTGGGAAATTCCCGGCACTAATTTATTTTTTCTATTTTCCCGGCGAACATCTCAATTTGTATGAAATTCGTGCAATTTCCGCTCAATTAGGGGAACGGTTCGGTGGAGCTTCAAACATGAATGTCGAACATGATGGGCCGACGCGCAACGCAGACCACCACGAAGCATGAAGATGAAGAGCGTAAATATTTTTGAGTGTTTTTTTTTTGTATTCGTTAAGAGCGTAAGAGAACTAGCATAGTAGGAAGGCCAGCCAATGGCGAAGCCGCGCGAGTGGCGACAATTTTCTCTGCCAAGTAAGAGAAGTTTACGTCTGCATAGCAGTGGGCTAAGTAGGGATGATGGTGATAAGTGTGGGGCTACGCTATAGAAATGCCGGCGGTCGATGTTTTTCTGGCACACGACACGACACTACGACTGGGATTGCAATCTGCAAATCTGCATTTGTGCTGTAGCTGTGTGCTATGCTAATGTATGAGCCAAAACGGTTGCTCTTTAGTCTCTGGGAGCTGGAGATGGGGTTGATTTTGGAATATTTTTTTTATTTTTAAACAGTGTTGCCGAGGGAGGTAATTCGATGAGGGGAGTACCACCTACATATTGTAAAATTTGTGGAAGTGACGAAGTTAAAAATTCTATTTTACGATAGAACTACTAGAGATGAAATACTAATTGTACTCGGATTGGACGATTTTAAAATCATAATTGGTATCTACGTGTATCGAATCCAAGGAACTTTAAAATGGATTATGTGAACGTTCTACGTATGTTTCGATATCTGCCTCGTCCTGTTGCAATCAATCAAAACCACTTTATGTGGAAAACTTGTATGGCTAGTCTTAGGAAATTAATTTCTATAGCAACCTTCAATTGTAAGTCGGATTTGATCCTTTTCTAACCGACAATACTTATTTCTTCTTTGGGGATACTTACTTGCATACTTCTGTAGCGGACATTTCAATGTATGTAAGCTCTGCGATAGTTTAAACTTCAGTTTTGGAAAACCTATCAGTGGTGATGCTAATATTGATGCGTAGCTAGTTTTGCTGCAGCAATAATAGTGAAGAATTTTTTGGTTCCTATAATCATCAATTTTTTGCTGCTCAGTTAAAGCTACTGTTATTATTTTGCACTGTCATAAATTCATGAAAATCTCATTTCCCGCATTAGTGAAATGGGAGAAATGGTTTTAGGGATGACTAGAACTTTTGTTTGACAGCCTTCAAGTGGGTTACTTACTTACATGTTTACTGTATCTAAATAGCTTTTTATTGAAAGATTGACAAGTAGCAACCAAGATACCTACCTAGAACAACGAAAGTAGATACATAGTCCATTAAAATGCGCTATTACATTGTGAACGGTAGAAGAAAACCAAAGCGCAATAGCCATAGAAAAATCTGGTTGAGATTGGAACTTAATTGTCATAATATTTGATTGCGAGTCTTAAAGACATTCTTTTTCTATTGCTTACTCAAAAAACCTGCAATTTTTGAATACATTTTCGATGGTTACGGCCCCTATTTCACGAATAGCTTGACCAATATTGTTCTTGAGTGCCTGAATGGGGTCTGGATTGTTCGCATAGTATCGACCTTTAATGGCATTCCACGAAAAACAGTCTAACGGCGTCAGATCGCAGGTCCGTGCCGGCCAAGCATCTTCCTGGAACCATAAGCTCGCCCAAGATCAAATCCTCAATTTTTGGCCATAAAAACTCGGTTATTGTGCCTTGAAAGATATATAGCCCAATAATGCTGCTACTCCAAAAACCACACCAACAGCTGCAATATTCTCCGTTGAGCGCACATGATCAATACGGGAATATGTTTGGCTATCAATCAGCGAGCTAGTCTTACGAACTTTTATCACAAACTTGTGTACATCAGCTGCAGTTGGTGCATTATTTCGACCTAAGTTTCTTAAAAATGTGCACTGTTGTGGCTCAAGCGTAAATCGATACATTTCGTACCGCGTAAATATAATATGTACTGAGTTTCCGTAAATTTTTGACCGCATAAGAGCTGTCAGCTGTATAAACACATTCCAACTATCCATCTTTAGTCTTGAGGCATACTTTATAAAACAATACTTATGTAGGTACAATTTATGAAAGAGTTAAATAAGAGTACATTGGAGCATTTCGAGCTTTTCTGAACAAAAAGCCTAGTTTTTCTGTAGAACTAGAAAGAAGCGCCTAAGCTTCTTCAGGATTGCTATATACATATGTATAGATAGCTTATTTGCAAAGACAAGAAATATATGTATGTATTGAATTTCATCACCATGAAATAACTGCCAATTCTTTATATTTTCTGATCAAATTACATTACTTTTGTACAAGTGGTTGCAGTGATATAGACTTAGTGCTGAGATTATTCGTGTAAATATTACCTATAACCAAGATTTACCAGAATGTTTACTAAACAATTAAGTACATGCTATGGAATTTATAATTAAATAAGCTATTAAGTTGGTATTTACGATATTTTAACCGAATACAGACATTCACTGTTTTTTTTTACATTGTAGACTAGCTTACGTTTATAGAGAAAATGTGTGGTGTTGTACAAGACAATTTACAACTGTAATTTGAAAGGATAAAAGGAGGAAAACTAATTTATGCCTGCGGCTCGAGAAAATTAATTTAGACAACGACAATGTTTAGGGAATGGTAGGGCATATGAGAGAATACCGATTTTAACTAGATTTTATGGTCAGCTCCAAGCAAAGGGGTACGATTCAATGAATGCAAATGGATAATGTTTATTTTTTGTGTTAGTTAAAACGTAAAATAAGTACTACATACATTTATCGAAAAGGGTAGCCGAAGTTACCGAAACTGAAAGCGGCAAGATAGTCCACATCGAATCGCACTTTCATAACAGCTCTGCTTTCAGAAATCATTTGTTCTTGACATTGAATTCAAAGCTCCCGTCAGTGCGAGAAACTGTCCACTCAATTTTTCATTTCAATGAACCAGAAGATGATTCTGGGAAACTAAAGCTTTTCTTTGAAGAGTAGAGCCTGGTTAAACAATGTAGACATCTCTAAGGAACATACGACAAGCAGTCGGAAGTGTGTGCCTTGTCAAATAATCTTATGACAATAACTTAATGTCACTAAACCCTCGGCTTCTTAAGTTTTCAAATTTGAAGCAAAACAGTTTAAGATTCTTGCATATATGTACATAAGTGTACATAGGTAGAGCCTAGACAGTTTGAATTGATAGAAATTTCCTGCACACTGGCAACTTATACTTTCTCAAGCAAACCAAAATAACAAGTATCTAGCCATATTCTCCTTAAAATTCTAAATGTATGTCTATTCTACATGACAATTCATTAAAAATCCCCCTTCCTTCTCACGACTAAATTACTATCGTAACAAAAGTCACTCGACAACACTAATTTCTGCAAAAAAAAAAAAAAATGTGTAAAACGCCACAACCCCCTTCTGCAATTCCTCTCTTCACATTTCCTTCTCCAGCAATATTCACTGTCGTCATTCTCGAATTTACCCTTTCTACCTCTCTCCCGTGTATGATACATAATTGTCACCGTCGTGTGATTTCCTCCACCATAAATGTACAATATACCCCCACGTGTACCATACACTAGGTATGTATGTCTGATTGTTCTCCCTCTGGCTCTTTACTTGAATGAATGTAGCCCTCTCCCACCCACTCGCCTACCTCTATACACACGTTTTAATCCTGTCTGCAAAAAAAAAAACGGTGGAAAAAAAAATCCGCGACACGTGCTTTTTCAGCTGTTTTTCAACGAGACAACCACCAAAACAGAAAACAGCGGAATACATACATACATATCCATATGTATGTACGACGAAAACGGAAATAAAAAAAAAAATCAAAGAGAATAAGAAAAAAAAAAACAAAAACAAAAACAGAATACAGAAGAAAAGAGGGCAAAAAAAAGTAGCAAATACCAGCAACAACATGTAGTCGCCGGGTTTTGCCAATTTCTCTGATGCAGCAGCAACAGAGCGCAGTCAGCAGCAAACATGTCAAGAATTACAAAACGTCATATTACAGAGAGGACAGGACACAGTGTAGTACGAGTTGTGTAAAAGAAAATCTCTGCATTTTTACAGACCACTTTAGGGGGATGTTATAGCTGCTGCGACTGCGTTAGAATTGACAAAAATTGCATTACTTCAGAGGGTGACAGTGGATGGCTAGGTCGACTGTCGACTGTCGACAGAAAAACGAAAAGAAAAAGTTTGCAAACTTCCTTCTAGGACACTCACAGACACATACCTATCTAGCAAAGTGAATGTTTGCCTAGGAGAGCGTTACGTTTGCATTTGGAATGAGAACTGGAACGCATTTGAAGTGTGGGAATGTCATTTAGTCGGTTGTTCCGGTTCCACTTGACAATTGCACTTTGCATAGATTGAAGTCGTCGAAAAAAAGGACATTCGAAAGGAACTGGCTAGTATCGAATTTCCATTCGGTTGGCTTTGCGCACAGGTGAACATGGGAAAGATTTTTGAAGAGGCTAATGGAAAATTGAAGGTCAACGTGTTTGTTTAGGAATAAATTTTTTAAGTAAATTCCGTCAGATGGTCTTGCAAACATGTACAGAATGCATGACCCATTTCTGGTCACTTAAAGTAATTTGGGTCAGTTAATGGTACATACATATGTATATTGTAGGCTTGGAAATACAGCAACTTCTTGCTATTCAGAATAGTAGAATGTTTTAACGAACCTTAGTCGTGAACTACACATCCGGCGATAGTCGCAAAATTTTCGAAGAAGGTAAATATGGAACGATATATACCTTTTGGACGTTTGTAGTGCATAATAAACTATGAATCTTTGTTGTCACAGGTGTCCCTGTTATAGATGTTACTACCAGTATAAAAGCAAGAACAACAATTACAAATAGATTCGGCAATAAGAAGCTGGGAAATGATGAGTGTTACGAATCTGTCACAAAAACAAGAGTTACCATGCTTAAGCGATAACGCTGTTCGTAAAAGTGGTGCCTTGCAGGGACAATGCCAAACATCGAATAGGTAAACCCTTTGCTAAAAAAGACTAATTTTGTGTCCCGACATCGTGCAATGCTTACCGCAAAGTATCCGTATGCATCTACTGTCATTGCAGGACTACGTCTAGACATCTTAAAAGACTAGATGGACGTTTTCATCAAAATGTCGATAGACCAACGCAAAGAAAGTCAAAGAAAATTCAGAGATTCATTGCTGTCGAAGGTGAGGATTACAAAAAAGACCATCGGGTTTTGCAGAGAATGGGTTCTTTACTATCCCAGTTTGATAACTTTTACCGATAGAACTCAGCTTATGATTTTGAAACATGTAAAGGGTGTACTAACACTACTAACTTCAGAGAGTTATATCTGTCAAACCGATTGTCAGATTCCAAACTGTCAGTGTCATTTTTATTCAATTTCAGTTTCCAATTTTGTCGTGATGACATATTGAAGCGTTTCAACAATGTTATCAAATTTTAGATATTTGGTTCCAAAATTATCGCTCTATGCGCCAAATTTATAGAGCACTTGCACCATATTACACCCGACATAACGCTACGTGTCATACAGCAAACGAAACAATCACCTTATTGAAGGAAACATTCGATGAACGGATAATTTCGCGTAATGGACCTGTAAATTGTGATTTTTGATAAAGTCGCTAGTCTACGCTGACAAACCAATAACAATAGACGCATTATTATTCGTGTTATTGAGGACATACGTCCACAAATGCGTGACAAAAATGGTCGAAAACTTTGTATCTCGGATGACTTTCATCAGATCCAGCCGTAGTGGGCATATGCCTGAAGTTGTGTTTAAATATTAATTGCAGACTGTATTTTCTTGATTGAATACAAATAAATGCCTTAAATTTAATGAAATTTTATGTGTTTTGTTCAAAATTAAAGTTAGTACCTAATAGCTTAAAAAAACATCCTTCATATACAGAAGATCCGATACAAACTAGGATCAAATGCCGCAATACTCTGTCTGGTGAAGTGGAGGTTTGTTTTCGTCAACACATTTCAGTGAAGATCCTTATAAATACCAATCAGACACATGAAGAGGCTACGTTAGGTTTGAGTACATCAACCAAGTTGTCTTGTTTTTTGTGTTCAACCAACAGCTAATGATCGAATGAAGATCACATCTGAAACCAAAACCTCGACACGAGTGTATGACACTGTCCAATCTTCTTAAATTGCATTGACATGTGAAAATATACATATCTGTAGTGCAACTCCAGGTTTTTTGTATGTTTAAGCAAACGTGCGAAGGATGTGCATACACATATAACATATAACTGGTTATTAAAGCCAATGACGATAATTATTTGCGAACTTGGATCTCTAAAATTAAAAACAAATGCAATACTATGTATAACCCTTACAGCACAAGCCACATTAATTGCCTATACTATGTAGATTCCATAGTCATTTAGCATCCCGCTGCTAATAGAATATCTAGTTTGGGCGATTATTCGATGTGATGTTTTCGGACATGACGTGTTATCCATAAGTGGATCACTTCTCTTGAAAGGAAGTTATAGAAATTACGCAAACGGAAATGAGTCAACATTTTTTATTTAGAGTCGGTAAAGTTTGAGGATCAGATATATTTGACTAGGTTGCGGGTTTAAGTTCCAACCATTAATTCACTAAGAATATAAAACATTACTGAAAGAAATGTTGCAACTATAGTTTGCACATCAACTTTTGAATTCTAAAAAAGTTAAGCTCTCTGTGACACTTAGATCATCTATCTCCAGCTATTCTGTAAGAAACTTGTACCTACCTAGAACAGGTTCGTAGAGGTTCATGAATTGGTAAACACCATTGTACAGACAGTGTACATGTCTATATATTCTTTGTCGGATGGTTTTAAGACACATTTAAAATGAAGTTCATCAATAATCGAATCTACATAGCCGAAGTAGCAACGTCAGTACAATAGACTAAGCGTTAACTGAATACTCTTGTAGGTGAGAGTTTAAGAGACCTGTATATCAAAACAAGATCGACACTAGATCGTTGAAGGATAACAGGTACTGAGACATGATACCAAAGTCACTCACTCTACTTAGTAGACTTACCACCTTCGACACAATGTCAATTTAAAGTGCGTGCATCTTGCACCTCACCCCAACCAAGGAACCTCAGCTGGACTCAGGTCCTATTTACATTTGAAAATCCTTTCATGCTTTTGTTTACTTAAATGATTTTTCGGGAAGACGCTCTTCCCCGTCGGTCCTCGGCACTTTTCGTCACCCACACCATTTGTTTATTTTCTTTTCATTTTCTTCGATGCCTTGCCGTTGTCTTTAAATAGAGGTTTTCCTCATTTTTATTTTTTATACTCTTTCTAAGCAAATCAGTTTTACTTTTTTTTTTGTGTGTATGTGTGTTGCTTTTATTATTCTTTATTGATTTTTCATTTAAAAAAAAATTTCTCGCATTACGGGCATCTTTAATAATTTTCGTCTGACAGCATAAATTTGCCACGCTGTACACACTCACTGTACGGGTGACTAAAAGTGGGTTAAAGTACCGCAATAGCACACAGAGTGTACTAGCATATTATACACACCGAAGGAATAACACCCAACACCCCCATTCCACTGTGTATTTATAGAGTGGATGATTGGTGTAGGTTTTTGTGCCGGTGTGTGGTGCTGTGTGTTGGTCGAAATCAGCCTGAACTAGTAGTACCCATCCGCGCCTCGCCAACCCCTTCTTGTCGTGTGTATATTTCTATCCATCTATCTATCTATCTATCTATGTAACTACCCTTTTAGGATTTCAATGGAGTGTGGTGATTTAGTCCTTTCCCATTGCACATCACCTCGAAACAGAGCCAACATACAATCCACCCCCAATGGCCCACCAAGCGCGGGCCCAGCGCGATTCTCCTTTCGCTTTGTTTTGTTGTTTTTGTTTCGGAATTCTTTTTTCTTCTATTTTGTTTCTTTTTTTTTTTTTTTTTTTTTCCTGTTTCAGTGTTTTTCTCCTTTCGTCCTTACGCGATAATGACAAATGGTGGGTGGTTTTGGGTGGTGATGGCGAACGGTGGTTTATTTTAAGGGTGACCACAATATAAGTGGTTGGCGGTGATGGTGATGTGGTATTTTTAGGGAAAGGATGGTTTTGATTTTGCCATGAATTTATTTTACGCGGAATTGGGTTCAAGACACACAGCTCGCAGGCTGTGAAGGATGGGTAGTGGGAAGATAAAAAAAAAAAAAAAAATAAAAAATTAAATGAAAATAAAATAAAAAACAATTTACAGTTAAAAAATTTCCGAATCAAATGTATTGAGAGAAGAAGATAATAAAAGTCGTAAGGATATTTTTTTTTTGTTGTTGTTCTGTTTCTTCTTAACCCTTCTCTTCCTCGATAGTCCTACCCCATCCATCATTTGGAATTTTGATTTTGTGAATTTATAATTGAATACGGAGCCAATTCAAGACTCTTCGCTTCATCTTATTACAACGAACGATGATATCATTTATAGTCGCTTTTAGGACTAATTTAAATGGAACTGGGACTAGATTGGGGCATTTGCATATTGAATTCCGTAAGGGAATACTGATTTTAAGGTCAACGTTGAGATTTTTGTTTTTTTTTTCTAGTTTGCATCTTACCTTAAAATGGAGTGCCTTAGAGCCGAAAACAAAAAACGAATTAATTAACAATTTCAAAACGACATACTCGTAGTGTAAAGTAAGTTTTGCTAACACGGATATACTGAGCCACAAATGATACAATACTAAGAGGTAGATTTGAGTGTTTAGTCGCAATGGCTATGAACCAGGATCTGTATCACATTTTGATGTCGAAAACAAGAAGGTGCAACAACTGTCCAGTAATTTGTAGAACAAATTTCTTCTTACAGCCATTAAAAGTAAAATCAAACAATAGCGTCCTTTTAGGCCTCATCAGGTACTAACTTAAGCGTTCTTAAAGACACATTTGTGAGTTGAGTGGTTATGGTCAAGTTCTACCCTAGGTGCGGGCATAGTTTTCTCAATAAAACTTAAAATTGATTCATGTCTTCATTAAAAGGTTATCTTTGTTATAAATGGTAAAAAAAAGATCTATACGAACGTACTTAGATGAACTTGATCAGGCACAGTGGAACACGAGTAACTTACTTCCATAAAGGTAAAAAGATATATAGAATCCATGCTATAAATGTTACAATAAGGATGGTATTCTGAATCTTTGTTCATTTAGATCAGTGAAGAATGACATACTTTCTTTTGTAACTCATGCTTCCTTCGCGACTACCACCAAGAGTGTACTCTTTATACATACATATGCAGTATAGTTGACCATAGTTCAGCAATCTATTTTGTGGTTACCTAAGAAGGCAAGTTTCTTTTACTATCTACACCTTGACTTATAAGACTAGCGGTAGAGGTCACTTGATGAAAATACTACATTTGTTCAATCTTTCCAAGTACTGTGCAATAGTTTTGCAGTCATGAGCGATTAATTCATTTTATTTGATTCAGACTTGGAAGATAATATTTTTATAGTTTAGAATTGAAAAACCCAAGTCCTTTGAGTTTAGGAGCGATTTTTGAAAGAGTAGGTCAAGAGGTTAAAAAAACATGACGGCAAGTTACTGATACTTTTAAATCCTACTTAGGTTCTTGAGATTGTAGGATTTACACAACATTAAAGCCAATGGTTGGTTCAAGTTTTCTTTCATTCTATAAAGTGTGATTGCAAATCCAGATGACTGCACTTGGTTCCTTTTCAAGCTTGGACTGATCGTCTACTGACCTAGTTTCTCATAACCATTTGTGCTATGATCAAGAATGGAAAAAACAGTTTTTAGAAAGTTTCCCCACGATATTTATATTCTTGGATGTTTGTCAACTGTTTTGAGATTTGCACCTTGAACCCATCTCCCAGTAGTCCGGTGCAATAACCACTCACATACGTCCCTGTGTACACTCCACTCCCTATGTCTCTGCGCCCCATAAGTTAACAATCTACGATTGTGGAATGGAAGGGACCTGTATGCGAACTTCAGTAGTACGATGTACTATCCAGTTGATACTCTTCACTAAACTTATGGTTCACAAGCCGATAGCCGATCTTTAATGGTGGGCCATCTAGGCCTTCTGATTTATTATGGAATATTCTTTCATTCGAATGACTGCCTCAGCTGTCTTGGCAGTAGGCCATCTTGTCAACCCAATTTCTCAATACATTTTCGATGGTTTCGGCCCCTATTTCACGAATAGCTTGACCAATATTGTTCTTGAGTGCCTGAATCGTCTGTGGATTGTTCGCATAGTATCGATTTTTAATGGCAACCCACAAAAACATTCCAACGGTGTCAAATCGCAGCTCCGTACCAGCCCAGCAATATCATCAAAACGACTAATTACACGATTATTGAACTTAGTGTGTAATAAACCGATTATTAGAGGGCTTGTGTGGCACGTAGCCTCATCTTGCTGGAACCATAGCTCGCCCAGCTCCAAATCCTAAATTTCTGGCTATAAAAATCAGCTATTATGCCTCGGTAGTGCTCTCCATTGACAGCAAAGTTTTTTCCATCGTCGTCTTGGAAAAAAAATAGCTCAATATTGCCGCCACTCCAAAAACCACACCAACAGCCGCAATATTCTCTCTTGAGCGCAGACTAGTCTCACGAACTTTCGTCACAAACTTGAGTACACCAGCTGCAGTTTGTGCATTATTTCGACCGACAGTTCTTTTCAAAACTGTTTCAACAACATATCATCCACTTTGGAAGTATGTATCTTTGCAATATTTCCCAACGTTGTTCAAGCGTAAATCAATCCATATCGTACCGTGAAAATATAATACTGAGTTTCTCTCAATTTTTTTAACGCATAAAAGCTGTCAGTGTCAAAATAACATAGGATTAAAAAATAAACCAACAGATGGCCCACTATTAAGATACATAAATGCCGTGTTTAGCTTAAGGTCAATCCAAAATATCTTGGAGCATTCATTGCATTTGGAAGCATTTGAAAAGAGTGTCCAGCTTCGTCGAGAGCTTTATCTTCAGGACTGAAAAAGTGATAATATGTTCATCGATGGGCCTATGTATGAACGCAAACAAGAGCACGCCATATGGCTCATAACAAGTGATACATTAAATTAGCCGCTGGAACTTTTATAAACATTTCCCGTCTTGGAGTAGGGCAAACATTGGACGTGTTTTAAATCTAAAGAAGGACGGCTAATTATTGTACGACCTATAGGCCAACCGCTGCGATTTTAGAAAGCAATTGAGCAGAGATGTCCTATTGAAAAAAACCGAATAACTAAAATCCCGCGTGGAATCCACATAATCTCCATTATTTTCATCTTTTTGTGGGGAATTGCCTAAGTGCGAATGAAAAAAATCCTTATAGCCTTGCATGATTAATAGTTTTCTAAGATTTATAGTCCTAACTGCGTTGGCGGTATACTCTAAGCACAACTTGACCTTAGAGTACGTGGGTGCGTGAAGATTAACGTATATTCTGTCCCACATTGGATTCCCCTTATACAGATACATATACAAATCTTTCATTCCTTGGCGTATACTGTTTCAAAGAATCTTTCCTTCAAAATCATAGTCCTCATTTGAATAGGACATACTCGGTCAATAATCTTATTACGAAATATCATCGCTTTCGGTTGACCTACTATTCACAAATCTGCAATAAAAGTCCTTAAAAGTCTTAGCCAACTTATCCGGTTTCGTTGTCTTAAAATAAATACAAGTACACACAACTTACACAACATTGTAAATATTAATTTACCCCTTATGCAGTGGAGCCCTTAAAAGTGCATTATAGTGAAGAAAACTTCTAAGAAGGACAATGAAAAGTTAGTGGTGTCTTAAGAACTTCCTCGAAGAAAAAATGCTCTACCCACCTTAAAACCGTTCCACACCCCTCGAATAGTACTCCTAATCATTGTATTGTATTTATTGTTAAACAAAAAAAAATTTAACTTTATTTTTTGTATTTTTAATTACACATCTTAACAGTCGAAATGAAAGCACGCAGCACATTAAACAGCAAACAGCAACAAATCGAGAGAAAACAAAAAAAAAAAAAAAGAAGTCAAACACTGCGGTTTCTCATTTGGCATCCTTAAAAAGGATAATTAGTTCACTTATCCTTAAGTATAAATGAAACAAAAACAAAACAAAAAAAAAGTAAGCATTAAACTCTGGAAATAATTGCGTGGCCGACCAGCAGAGGAGTTATGTAAAATTGTGACAAATTAAACTCAGTCTCCTTGAATGGTGGGCAGGAAGGGGCAGAGTAACAATCATTTCGCGTCCTATTTTTCCTCATTTGTTCCGAAAGATAAATTAAAATCTTTAAGGCAATTAGCTGCAGAGTATTTCTCATCTTTATTTGGTATTTTATTTTTTTTTTGTACATAGTTTGGTAAATGTCTGCTTTTGGCAATTATAATTCGATTTGAATGAAATCTCAAAAAAAAAATTCATTTTTGTTCATATTTATTGATTTTACGCCTGCGGTTATCGTATGGTGATGGTTATGTTTGAATGATGCACTTGATCTTAGCAACGAAGATGAAGGAAGGCAGGTACATCTCGTGTGATTAATCAAAGAATCGCCTCTGTTGTAGGTCGACACGGTTTCCTCTACCCTTTAGGTCATAAGTCATTAATAGAGTTACGTTTGGTTGTTTGTATTTCGAGTTTTTTGTTTTTTTTTTTTGTAGGTGAAACGGCTGCCGGAATACACCTGAATTGCATGTGAGATTGTGAGGCCACATCACATTTTTCGTGAGATCTTACACAGTGCTACTAATTACACGTTGGCCACGGTCCATTCGCACGATTTGTTTTCCCTACTCGGGGCGAGACAGAAGCCGAAGATGGATTCGGGCCGAAATTAATAGAAGCAGCATAGTTTCGATAATTTTTTGGGGAAACGGCCGGCTATAGCAGACAAGAAGTGTAGATACAAAAGTTAATTTGATCTAAAAGCAATTTTTGGAGCTCATTTCGATTATACCGTGAAGGAAATTAGTTACTTACCACGACTGACGACGAGTCGATGACCCACAAGGAGTGCAGTTATTTTTCGGGTTTAAGTACTTTTTAATCGAATACCAAAATATACAAAACAGTAATCAATTAGATGTAGAGCCCACCCTGTTGCTTGTAGAAAGGTTCTATAAGATCACGGTGGCATCCGCATTCTAACGTTTTGTTTCCGTAGGACGCACTTGTGTTAAGTGTCACCGTGAAAACTTCAATTGTCAGGAGCGATATATTGATACAAGCACCACAGTACCTTGTACAATAACTCACAATTATGCACTCAATATATGGTATTTTAGATGATATCTCGTCTAGGAAAAATGAATTAATCCCAAACCAGTGGTGGTAATGATTCAAATAGCCAGCAAAGTCAGGGCCACAAGCGGTTAAATGCTTTTAGTCATGCACTTGCAACATTGTTATAAATTTTAAAATTTTGCATTGGCCATTTAACTTTGCGTGGTTAGGTTTTAAATGAACAAACGTTTAATTTCAAGACAGAGTCCATTAATAAAACAATTTTTTGATAAACCACTTCTTTTTAGATGGCTTTATAGTAGTCTCGGGAGTATTCGTGCGGAAAATGTAATTAAACTAAAAGAATGCAGCAATTATGTATATGCAATGCAATTAGGAAGGATTAAGACTAATTGAGAGTTTGAGACGTACTTACATATGTACATCACATTATGTAAGTGCATTGTTTCTAAAGAATATAAGATTCCAGTAATCTGGAAAAATCTGTAACATGATGCCATCGCATAGATCAAACAAAATCTTAGTTATCGCTAAGACTTAACTCTTTGTATAGAGTATAGCACCCATCTTCCTGTGTTAAGGAGCAAATATGTTCTAATTATCAAAACAAATGTATCATTCCTGATTTGATTTGAATCAAGGACAGCCATCAGTATCTTACACATTCAGGGCTTGCTTGACTTGACTTGAACTCAGATACTGAAAGCAATTTATATACTTTCGAGAATTGTATTATCAAAACTATAGTCCGAAGATCGCTGATATTTACAAAAACAGTGATTGTTCCTAGTCCTAAAGCTGTAAAGATAAATATTTAGTAGATGTTGATTCGTTTTTGTTTTTCTATCATCTTCACAACTCTAGATCGTTGATCCTGATCACAATTCCATACAGTCGATGACTACCTTTATTTGAATCCAACATAAAATAAAATTTCGGGTAAGTAACTAACGATAACTCTGTAAATATCATATAAGACGACGATAACAACAGCAGCAAGATTTTATTCAAGATCATTGAGCCTCAGAAGGTGGTTGACATTCCTATCAAAAGTATTACCATGATCGCTCCTACCAGGCATTAAGAGATCAAATTTGAAGCCTATCATAATCTAATGAGCTGCCATAAAAGAATCACAATCAGATGTTATTATCGGTTGAACAGTTCACCAAAGTGGCAGGGATCATTTGCATTTATGGTAGGACTTGTCTAGGACACGTTACGAATCCGAAGCGAACACACAGCGATTCGGTCAGGGATATACAAGATGAATAGTGACCATAGCATCATTTGATTTCGAATTCCGTGTTTTTACAGATTAATAAGGTAACAGCTTGATAGCTTTTTCTAATGCTACAGTTTCAATTTTAAATGTAGCTTATTTAATGTATTTTTCCTGATACGACAGAAAAGACAACTCGATTTCGACTTAAGACTCCTCAATTCATCGCTTTTAAGAGATAATTGGGTGGATGGAAGGGGTGTAAATCTGATGTCCTTAGGGACTATCAAGAATGAATGTAAGCTTGGGAATTCATTCGAAAAAACCCAATGCTATATCTTACTAGATATGACTATGAATAAAGAAATAGTTTTTTATCTACAGTAATGTGTGTTAGGAAACATCCACTCCAGCAACTCTTAAAAAACTCACTAATGATGAATGAAGTGCACCCCTAAAATTCACATTATCGTGGAAGATATAGAGCACAAAACTCACTGGCGTTTTTGTTTTTAGAAAATTAGGAAAATAGGAGATACCGATCTATTTTCTATGACAAATATAATTTATAATAACACATATCTAATTGTAACTTAAGCAAGACTTTGATTGTCCCTATGGTACTGAAGTCGTTCTTATTGGGTATTGGGCTGAGACCACAGGCGATCTCAAATAGAAATTAATGAATATAAATACTTACATAGATACACATGTAGTTTTTTTGTAGCTTTTATGTTTATGTTTAGTTATAGTCTACAGTTATGGTATAGCGACATTCATATCGTTTTGAAACAACAGGGTTTATTAGAGTCTTAATGTCTCCTAAATATGAAGGTACTATTGTTCCTAAGAAAGAACAGAATCCATAATATGAATAGGTACTATGTCTTCAAACTACAAAAGCATTGAAATTTGAAGATCACGTTTCTGGTATACATACTATGTACCTATGTACAATGTATGTACATACATATATACAAAAGTTTGGACGATTTTAAGATTGCAAGATCATACTATTGTTGGATCATTTTAATACAAATTTAATTTTAATTTGTGACAATTTGATTCTTGGGTCACCGGAAAGGTTCTGGAAACTGAGGACGATCTATGCTTATTTGCCCCAACTGGCTGTCACCGCTAGCATTGAGACGAAATCTCCAACAAACGGGATTAGTGATCAATGAGAACGAAACCAAGTATATGCTGTCAACAAGAAGGAACACAAAACATATTAATTCTGATAACGACAACTCAGCACAAATAAAACGAAGAGTAAAGAGTAAATTCATAAAAAATCGCAGTTTCATTGGGCTGAAAAGGCAATTAAGTAGTTAAGCCCTTTCCTGAGGAACTAAGAAGATTCTGATAATTTCAGTCCTACTTTACGGCGCTGAAACATGAACTGTATCGAAAACGATTGAGGATATCCTCGGTATTTCCTAAGGAAATATAAGTCCGATATATACATAGGTACTGAACGCTTGTCTATATCAGGCTGGATATCTTAAGTGGTTTAAGCTAAACCAAGATTCGACAGTGGTGACTCTTAAGTTGGCTAATATTTTTAGCTTTCTTACCAGCAATTTAATTTGCGCCTAGTTATGAAATTAAAGTCAATCCACATTTTGTTCAGATTATAATCTCTGTCTATACTTTGAACGTCCCTATAAATGAACCAAAGCAAGTCCTTGAACTATCTGTTGCCGACACTGATGTAATAAATTTAGGATCTGGACTTAAACACTTTAAAAAAGTCATCCAATTAGAAAATCCTTTGCCTTTTGAAACAGTCAGTCCGCGAATAGAGAATCGTCCACTCTTTGAGCTCTTAGCCAATCTCCATAAAAACTCCGGCTACAGACAATCTTTTAATGTATCATGACATTAACTTTCACACTATCTCAAATAGATAGAAGCTAAAGGACACTCCAACCCAATTTGAATATGTTTACTACATTTATCTCCACTTACCGTCAAACACGTTACAGCTTATGACAAATTTCGGCTGCAAACAAAGTATCCTTTCTATTTTCACCGGAAATCAACACAGTAACATATGCACATGTAAAAATTCTTGCTGTTTTCCTCTTCCAAACGAATATCCTTAACGAGTCACAATTCACCACCAAAATGTTATCAAAACTTTTTTTTTTATATTTTTTTTTTTTATTAACAAGAAATCAAATTTTCTCTTCTTTCTTTTACTATTTTGTATCTTTTATAAAATAAATTTCACCATAAAATTCACTCGCATATACAGTAGATAAATCAATTCAAATTAATTAATCAAACATATGCATTCATTTCCGTTTTTGCCTTTTTGTTTTGCATTCGCGATTGTATGAAAACAAACTAAAGAAAAAAAATAAAAATAGAAGAATTTTTCATTAATCTAACAGCACACTGTGATATATACTACAACCACACACAGTTGGAAATTATTACTATTTTTTTATTTTTTTTTTTCAAAACAAAATATGAACGAAAAACCGCAACGAAAAAATAAAGACTCTAATGATTGTACTAAATTATAATAGAGAAATGCAATTCTACACTACACACTTGTCGGTCTCGTCATCACACCGTCTTTCTCTCTTTCCTCTTTCGTTCTAGATATATATATTTATGTCATATGAGGTCGTTAGATACTCTCTTCATTTCCGAAAAAAAAAACAAAAAAAAAAAAAAACTGCAATCTGTTTTATGCACTGTTTGCAGAAATTCTATGCAGACGAGAATATGCAACTTAAAACAACAACCATTAAAAAAAAAAAAAACAAATAAATAAACACTCACAAATATTAATTTAAATAAATAATCAGTTATGAGGTAACATCCGTACACAACCGGGTGGCAAAAACAAACAAAAAAAAAAAATAAAAAATATTGCCGGATTTTTTTTTACCGGTTTTCCAATAACAAAACCACTTAAATTTAAAAATTAAAAAAAAAAAAAAATCTTTTTATTTTTTGTTATAAATTTAATTAAGTGCCACTAAAGGGAAAATTCATTTCCTCTAATTCAATGTAAACAATGCGATAAAAATAAAAGCATTACGAATAGTAGGTAGTTACAATTGAATAATAATTAATTTAATTAAATTATTTTTAAAAATAATATATATTTTCGTTATAGTAGGTAGATTACACTCTTCTCGCTCTGGTAATATAGTATTGACAAAATAAAGAACAGAAACGCACAACGGACACAACGACGACAACGACGACGGATACTTGCTACCCGCCTGATTGCTAAAAATGTACTGACATTATTACTTCGTTAAAAAACCTGAGTAAGTGTACAACCTGCGCACATTAAAATTAATACACAATGAACAACAAAACGTACGTAACAACGAACGTCTCGTCTGTCTGTCCGATTGTCGGGTCGTGTTCGTCGTTGGATTCTGCTGTGCTGTGCTGAGTTGCCTGTGTGTGCTCAGCTCAGTGCTGCTGGTGGTTCGGAAAAGGAGCGCGCATAAACAGATTTTTTTTTTTTCGCTGTTATTGTTCGTTTCGTAGTGGAACAACAACACAACATGCTGCACAGATACACTCAGAGATACATGGTTGGTGGAGAAGATACACTCTTTAGTTGGAATTGGAAAACCAAAAAAAAAAACTACAAACAGACGGAAGAGATACTACTTGCCATCGGCGACAGCCACACTGACTCTACGACCGAAAAACGCTATTCTCCACTCCACCTTCACCACACAACAAACTATCTGTTCGAACTGAGTACAATACTCGGAGTATCTTTGGGTACGATAGTTCGGTCCGGTCCTTCATATTCATAGTCCAGCTACAGATACTCTTATTCACTTCGGTCATCATCATCAGCAGCTCGCAGCTTCATGGTTTCTTTCTTCACTTGTGTGTGCAGCAGCACATAGTTGAGAAAACCTATTCGAATTTGACCAAAGTATCTGTGAAGTGGAAATATTAGAGTGAACTACATATTTTGAGTTGTTCGCATCGAGCATGGAGCATGTTGCATGCGTAGAAATTGTATTTTCAGTTTAGGAGAAAAGAACAATGAGAACAATTTAAGGTGGAGTACACATCACTCATTGTGTGGTTGTGGGACTTGAAAGTGTGAGTACTCGGATTTTGAGTTGAAATTTGAATGCAAATGCCATTCATTGGTCGTTGGGCGGAAGCAAATGAAATGTACGTTTAAGATTGGTTAATAACCGAATGGTTGTTGAGTGGAATGTTGTGTTGTTGTTGTTCCGTGTGTATGCTTCTCCACGCGAGCCAGCAATGTAAGTACTAATACGCGTGCTGCTTGGTAATGGAAATTGTTTAAACGAATTGTGCGTAGTTTTTTTTTTCTGATTTGCTTTTTTTCTCTTTTCATTTCGAAGATGTTAGGTATAAAATTGTATCCTATTGTCACCATCATCCATCGTGCTGGATTGAAGTATTTATTTGTAAATAGACCACATCGACAAAACTGGAAAAACATTTGTTGATTGTTTCAAAATTGTTGGTGACAAAGAAATGGAAGCAATCCGGCTGTGTGGGTGGGTTTGCATTAATTTTTTATTAGAAAATAATAGGTAGCAAACTTTAAACAAATTCAAAAAATTAATACGAACTGAAATCAAAATAAATCACATCCAGGCAAAAGGTGTCCCACAATTTAAATCGCGCGCTTTTTGTTTTGTAAGGTTGATGGCCCTGAAACTATGACATTTGTCATTTTGAAGGAGATACCTATTTCGCAAAGTTTGTGCAATTTTAAGTCGACTACTAACGATTGAAGGATTGATTCGAAAATGTGAAGACACTTGGTTTGGTATGAACCGGCATGGTTTTAAAAGCTAGCCAGATTATTGTAAATGTCGACAGTTCGTCAGTTCATGTTAAGAGAACCTGATTTTCACTAATGAGTTGTACTCTTTTATTAGGCCGTACTTTTTCAAAAATGAAACGAAATACTGATGTTCTACATACAGTTATTATCGACTCGTAAAGCAGATACATTAGTGTCAGTTATACAGGGTGAGCCATCTGTTGGTATCTTTTTGAAGCATATGTTTTATACTGACAGCGCTCAAAAAATTTATAGAAACTCAGTATTATATTTTCGTGGTGCGAAGTGGATTGATTAACGCCTGAACATCTTTGAAAAATATTGCAAACTTACTTCCAATTGCCGAAACAGTGTGAATTTTGAATATAAATTTCGGTCGAAATAATGCGCCAGCTGCAGCTGTTGTTCGCAAGTGTTGCGATGGAAGTTCGTGAGAGTGGTTTCCTCATTGATAACCGAATATATTCCCGTGTTCTTCCTGTGCGCTCAATGGAGAATATTCCAGCTTTTTGCAGGTTTTTGCAATGGTAACATTATTGGCCTATTTTTCTTCCAAGACGACAATGGAAGAAGAAGCGCTACCGGGGCATTATTATCGATCCCAGCCAGAAATTGAAGATTTGGATTTGGGCGAGCTATGGTTCCAGCAGGATGTGGCTGCGTACCACACAAGCCGTCCAACAATCGATTTATTGCACACTAAGTTTCATAATCGTGTAATAAGTTGTTATCTGGTTTGACTGGGACGGAGCTGCGATTTGACGTCGTTGGACTTTTTTTGTAGGGTGCCATTGAAGATCGAAGAATCCAGAGACGATTCAGGCACTGGAGAACAATATTGGTCAAGCTATTCATGAAATATGAGCCGAAACCATCGGAAATGTATTGAAAAATTGGATTGACAGGATGGCCTACTGCCAAGCCAGACGAGGCAGTTAGTTGAATGAAATCATGTTCCATAATTAATCGGAAGGTTTACTCTTTTGAATAAAGCAACATTCGTTGAAAAATATTGAACAGTGTTTTATTTTATAGCCTTTCTAAAAAGAAACCAACAGATCGTTGGTTATTATAAGCACCTTCCTCTAGATACCAAGTCGTTGACGGCTCACATTCCTACCTTTTAGACTGTAGATACGTAGTAATAGCACAGAAGAAATAGGTTCTCAAGCAGCCTGATATCTATGGCCTTCAATGGAACTAAGAATACCGAACACTTAAAGAGAGCTCATCGATCGCTTTTCAATGCGGAGTTTATATTTTGGTAAGGTGGATGCACCAAATCATCAACCAAGTATCTCTGTTGACTGGAATATCAGCTCATATGCGCCATCTACAAGAGAGGTGATCATACTCGCACCAACCATCGCGGCATTTCTCTGCTAAATGTCGGTTACCTATAAGATTCTATCCAACGTACTGTCTTATCGTTAAGTCGGGAATCAACACCTTTTCATCGATTTTAAAGCCGCATATGATAGGATTCATTCTCTGGAGCTCTACAAGACGATGGCTGATTCCTATTTATCTATTTTACATTTACCACCTGAACGAACGAAAATATTGTCTTTTTAATAAGAAAAGTGTTTGCATTCACTTTTCTTATTAAAAAAAAAGGCTTCGAAAAGTTGAGTCACAATGGGGAACGACTTCTGCAACGCCAACCATCTTGTCATAGAAGGCAAAAAGCCGACCATATCTTACGGACATACGGAAAATCTAATCAATTATTTTGCATCTTAGAAGCCGTCTCATGGACGTTGGAAACATACGAGGAGGAGTCACACTGTTAACCACTTTGAAATCACGTTTTGCATCAGTAAGAAGATTTCGAAGCAACATTAGGATGCCCAGGTAGAACATCAAGAAGTCCTTAGTGCAAAACTTCTTTTGCGAGGATCAGAAACAATCAGCAGTTTAGTGCCACTAACCATCCAATTGAAATCCTGTGAGAAATGTTTCGACAAAAGATCACAAGGAAGGTAGACCATGTGGCTTTCAGAAGATATCTGAAGACTGATCGGGAAATGAGAAGCCTTAAGACCTCGTATTACAGTAAAAGTCGAAGCAGCAGTGAATATGTAGGTTTGATAGCACAACTAAATCACCAATCACAGAGTTCTAGACAACACCCGATGAAAGCCCTAAACGCTCTCTATTAATTTCGGATAAGGACCAACACAAAAGTTGTAAGAAGCATTTCACTACGGTTCTAAGTCGTATATTCTCCAGCGATATGGAACCAAGTCAAAATGAACTGCCTGAAGCAACTGATGAGATCACTGCTGTGATTAAAGTAATCAAGAACAACAGGGGATAGGACTCCTACTTCCACTGGTACAGCAGCCTTATGAAGCTCAGTCTTTTTCCGAAGACTAGAAATCATCAAGCTTCCCATGAACAGAAGTCTCATGGAGTGCAAGAACAAAACAATAGCACAAATGAATGTTCAGCGAATGAAAGTGCATCTTGAAGACACTCTCGATGTCGAGCAAGCAGATTTCTGGTCTGAAGCCTCCTGTGTCGACCACATCAACACTCATTATCGAGCAGAACGTCGAATATCGATCACCGCTTCACTTGCTGTTCGTCGATTTCGAAAAGACGTTCGAAAGGGTCCCCTAAGCAGAATGTGACAAAATGAAGGTTTATTGCCCTATGTGATAATAAGCAAACGCCATTTCTTCGGTTTCCATTGATAGAGCAGCACAATGTACATCACTTATCACCAATAAGAACAATCCTTGTCGCACGCCGCTTTGGATTTCAAATTCCTCTGACAGTTTACCCCTTAGCAGAATGTGACATTTTGTTCAAAGCGGAGTGCAACAAGGATTGTTCGGAAACCGAAGAAATGGCGTTTGCTTATTATCACATAGGACAATGAACCTCCATCAAATGACAGCTGACATAACGAGAGAAGCAAACGTTATCGGGTTGAAGACTACAGACCTAATATTATTAGCCTTGGAACTACATCAGCCTCCCACTTTACCACTGTCGACTATTGCTTTTGATATTCTATCCAAGGTATGTAGAAGCACTGCTATGTACCGAGCTATGGCTTTTCGATGCAATGGTAAATATGTGCTGGTAGAAGGGTGCAACCCTGGAAAGGGTCTAAGACTCACGGCATATGACTTAAGATACATAGCTTGACGATGTAGAATGCGCTCTGTTCTGTGAAGGTAGGCAAAGACCTGAAGTGCACATCTTTGTTCCGCTATCAATTTAAACAACGATGACAGCGCTGGCGGCGGATCAATCGAAGCAGACTCTCTGTAAGACTCTGGGCACTCATTATGTAAATTTTCAGACGATACCTTCAGACGATAGTGTTTGACAGTTTTTGGGGTTACGTGAAGCAAAAGTTGTTATCGCTTAAACGATAGTGATTTTTAATATTACGGCAAGCAAAACTATCGGAAAAACGATATCGTTTATCGATATCATCGTAGTTCTGCTAAATCAGCTAGCCATTGGTTGTTTTGAGAGAA
The DNA here is from genome assembly GCA_905220385.1 of Xylota sylvarum. Taxonomy (NCBI): domain Eukaryota; kingdom Metazoa; phylum Arthropoda; class Insecta; order Diptera; family Syrphidae; genus Xylota; species Xylota sylvarum. Next base: position 34,119,724 of record LR999960.1, read on the forward strand.
AGATACTTCAAGTCTATGCATTATAGGCGGCGTTTTGAGAAGAATGAGCAACAATATTGCATAGATCTAGTGAGAACAGTCCGAATACAACAACCCCATGAAGACCAACTCGGAAAGTATCGATGTAGAAGAAAATATCATGTTAGATGGATCCGACAAATGAAATCCTTGGTATGCAAAACTGAAGCCAACTAACTGACTGTAGGTAGTAAGTAATTGTTGTTTACTTACGAAATAAGTGAGTTTCGCCTGCTGCTTTGTACCTGCTGGATACTTTCGATTCGAGTCATCGCACATATTAGTCAAATCATTAATTTAAAGTGGCTTAGCTATAAATATTTTGAACATATAAAAACATGGTGGGAAAACATGGAGACAGCTCGGTTTTTTAAAAACTTTTTTACGTTTTTTTTACGTCGTCGACTTATAGTTTATTGAGGCCTTGGGCACATTTTCCTGCGTTCTAACGAATTTGTTTATTAAACGATCAGTATTTACACTCGTGAAGCTCGATAAATGTATCTTTTTTTTTAAATATTTCAATTTAATTTCGTCTAGTGACATCCCAAAGATATAATTGTCTAAAGAATCATTTTATTATTATTTTCTTTCGTCTGGAAATTATTTCATCTTTTCTGACATCTCCCCGCTACACCCAAGGCAGCACACCCAGACCCAGCAAACACAATTTATAATTAAACAAAAAAAAAAATATTAAGTAAGATTTCAGTTGGACATTTAATTGTGTTAAATCGAGAATCTAAATGAAACTCAAAAATAAACACTCTGCTCGCACATCTCCTGTCGTGTACGATATATATTTTATTTTCACCGACGACGAAAGAAAAAAAAAAAAAAAACATTTTGGAAGCGACGAAGATGATCTTTTTCTCATTTCTAGCACTGCGGTCTGCTCCCCTCAAGATAAATTATATACGTATGTTAATTAGAAAAGCATGAATCCAAAGTTTTGTCGCCTTCGTCGGTCGGTCGTTGTCATTCCTCGGGGTCTATGTGTATCTATGGAGGTAGCCAGCATAAGCTGTGTACGCTGTGCTTCAAATACACTGGATTCATATCAAATGCTTCTCGAATATAAATAGTTTGATTACCTACACTGAAAATAATTAACCGCCTACACGTCGAGATATATTTTATTATTTTCTATTTCAAAAACAAGAAGACATTATATTATTTTTCTTCCTCTTGAAATGAACATGTCTGGGCATGGAACCGGGGGTGGAAGTAAGTGCACACATGGAGCAGGAGAAAATTTGTCCCCAACTCTGTGCAGTAGCAACGGATACAAAACTTCCCGCCACGCTGTGAGGTAAAAGATACTTTATAATCTTCGTCTCCTGGTGTTTTGAATGTGCTTCCATACCGTGGTGTAGGATGGGTGAAGAGGAAATAAAAATGCATCATTTGCAGTGGACACTCCAGCAGTAGGGCGGAAGTTTTTCGTTTTTTTGTTGTTTTTTTTTGAAAAATTTCATCCAGCACCTGTTTGGAAAATGTTATGTGTGATGCAACGAATGCAACTGTGACGTATCGTAAGAGCACCACACCAGCGAGAACAATAAATCTATTGGATTCGACGAGAAACAAAATCAAGCAATAAATTAGGATTTTTCGTATCTTTAAAATTTTTGCGTTTTCGTTCCTTCCAACCAACAAAGACAGAGAGAGGGCGACAGCGACAGGAATTCAGGGCCAAGACATACACATCGAGTTGACTTAGTTTTCTGTCGTTTACATTTGTTATCAAAGCTTTGCGGATAATTTTAGATTCAGACGGCTTTTATTATACACATATTCTTTAGCTTGACTAATTAATTTACTTTGTTGGATTGCCATGTAGTTGTGATGTAAAAATAAACAATATACGATTAATGATTGATTTTTCAGCGTTTCGTAGTTGGCAGATGCAATTGTCATCTGAGTAGAGCATGTCTCTAGATACTTATCAAATGATAATTAAAAACGAGACAAAAAATAATTTGCAACCACTATCTAAATTGATTATTATAATTGGAGGGTAAGTTTCCAAAGGAAAATATAAACCTCATCAGATATTCTAGGATTCCATGAGTCACGGGTGTATTTCTAAATGTTTATCGAAAATCATTAAAGCGCATCGAAAAATACGTTGTGATAATTAAAAGAGTTCACAAAAAATTTATCCAACAATTAATGTAGCTCGGAAGACAAAAATATGTACGTCCGGTGATGAGCCCGACGTAACATTTTATTTATTTGCCTAAAAATTATCATGTAGTATTTGTGGATACACGCATAATAAAATTATAGCAATCTTGAAAAAAATAAAAATATCACATTCAAGTAATAGATTAAATTAAATGGTCATTTAGATACAAAGTTGAAGTGAACGATAGGGTGGTGGAAAGGCTGCCAAATAAAAGAACAAGTAGGTACTTGGACTTACTTTAGGTAGGTAAATCAGGATGATAAATCTCATAAAATGTCCTTAAATTTTTGACATACACATGTATATGCTAATATTCTCAACTTAAGCAACGAACATATTCCCATCATCCTTTGCTTATAAAGGGGTATTTTTTAGTCCAGTACTAACTTCAGATAGTTATATCTGTCAAACCAATTGTCAGATTGCGAACTGTCAGTGTCATTTTTATTCAACAGTCTTTGCAATTTAATCGTTATGACATATACGCTCTAACAACGTTACCGCATTTTAAAAATTTGGTTCCAAAATTATGGTTTTGTATAGAGCAATTGCACCATATTAGACCTGACATAATCGACCATCTAATACCCCTATTCACCGCATTGTTCATCGTTTTCGCATCACAAGTTTTTTGAAAAACGCAGTGGCACCGAGACGAGAAGAGATTATTGCATCCGGTCAGAAGAGTGTTGAAGAAGATCCAAATATATTGATTCGACGTCGTTTACAACAGCTTGGGGTTTGTCCGTCGACTTTATGGAAAATTGTACGCAAAGATCTTGGTTTGAAGATCTTGGCTAACAAGATCCAGAGCGAAGATAATCAACATGAGACGTCATAAAATCCCGAAAAATACACAGTATGGTTTTTTCTGTGAGCTGGTGGAACCATATTTTTCAAAAACGAGGTTAATGGCCTCCAAGATCTTCTTATTAGACGTCTCTTGATTATTTTCTTTCGTAGTTGCTAATCTACGCTGACAAACTAACTAAAAATCGACGCATTGGAAGCCAACATTATTCGTGTTATGGATGACATACGGCCAAAATGCTTGAAAAAGTTGTCGAAAACTTTGTCTCTCGGGTGACATTCATCAGATCCAGCCGTAGTGGGCACATGTCCGAAATTGTGTTTAAAAATTGGAGAATGCATTATATCAATCGATTATAAATAAATGGATTTTTAATGAAACTTCATGTGTTTTGTTTAAATTTAAAGCAAGTACACATTACCTATGAGTCAATGGTGGTGGAGTATGCTCATACTATGTAACAAACTGGTCAGATCCGGTGCCCAGTCTCCATTTATGGGCCTTGAACCCTTCTGTGGTCTACCTGTTAGCCAGATAAAGATAGAGGTATGTACATAATTCACTGGGAACAAAACGAAAAGCTCTCGTAATGAAATTCAAAAACTGGCCAAGAATTATTTCCATTTCAAAAAAAAAAATAACTAAAGAGATTCTGGTAATGACTAAATATAACGCTAAGGTCCTGACGGACTTCCTAACCCATTTAGACCCGTGCCGACTAGGTTGGTTGAATTGGGTTGGGTTGGCCGGCTGTCCCCGCTCGGCAGGGACACACTTAGACCGAAAAGAAAGTCCACTGTGGTACCGCTATGCATAAACCGAACTACCAGCACTGGAGAGCTACATGGAGATTTTCCGAGTGGGACAGGAGGCAAGGCAACCAGTTTCGGTGTAAAACTATGCCGAAGAAGTATGGCTCCCCGTTTAGGCATTAAACCAGTTTAAGCCAGTGACGAAGATTTGTACTTAGCTTAAGTCAAATTTAGCTAAATCGTTAAGATCGTCGAAGAAGTACTCGCCTGGGATTTTCCTTCTCAAAACCGATGGGGTCAGATATGCACATAGAAGATGTGTCATGGTTGCCTCCTCTTCCTCATCTCTATTGCTTCTATAGAAATCGTTGAAGGGAGCACCAAGTCTTCTGATATGTTTGCCTACCAGACAGTGCCCTGAGAGGGCACCAACTATCTTTCTCAGATTTGTCCTATTGACGGAAATAAGCCTGCAGATTTTCCGACAATCCAGCTCTATCCAGTGCTGATATTGTTCCACATACTGTTTGCCATCTAATGGCTGTATCTAATTGGAATTTTATCAATTTAATAGGTGCTGACGGTTTTCCCTATTGTCAGAGAGGTTTTGGTCTGCACCCTCCTTAGATAGCTCGTCCGCTCTGCAATTGCTCGAATTAATCGAAAGCCCAGGTCGCGGCTTCACGGACTGCAATGACTTTTGCTTGAAATACACTACAGTAGTCCGGCAGTCGTGTGGTGATACAAATATTCAGTACAGTGGAGTAAATTCCCGCACCTGTGTATATCTCTGTCACAGATTGGATTAAAATTTCTCGCGATTCCCAAGCACTTCTGCTAGGAATCCTGCTTTTATTCTTGACTTTAAAATCCAGATAGCGGACATTGTAGTCCGAATTACAATGAACCGTGTTATGGCCGTTTATGATTCTTGCGTGACCCATATTTCCACGATCCAGTTGCAAGAATTACCTAAGCGGTAATGCTGCTTTAGCCGCCATAAGCTTCCCAAAGATATCAACAAGAAGAAGATGGAGCATAATTATTAATGCAGCAGTAGGAGAGGTTTTAAGGGACCTGTTATACAGACGCAGGTTATCCTTTGAAGCTTCTTAAATATTGCAATGTTGTTTTTCTTGTCTAGTACCATCCACCAGACTAGTACTCCGTACATAAGAAAGGTTTTGACGACTGCCGTGTATTCCCAGTGAAACACATGCCTAGTTTTGTAGTCAACCCTAGAAATTGGACTACAGCTTAATCCAGACTTAGACTTTGGTGAAAGCTGGTCCTGAAACCATCTTACTCTAAGTTGTCAAAGACGTAACTTAAGTCTAACCCGAGCTATCCCTCCACAGAATAGATGTTGATGTTCTCGGAAACATGAAGGTCACTGTAGTATCTGCATACATATATCCGTATTTTGTAATCCTCATCGCATGGCATGCCTCATCAGAAGGCAATGGCCAGAGAGAATCCCTACCGCTATTCTTAACCACGAAATTGACAAGGTTATGCCGGTTCAGATTTTATAATTTTGGATACTAACGCCTTAAGCGCAGTATGACTATCAATGTAAATAGCGATATTCTTGTCAGATGTTGATCCCATCTCGAGTGATTCCGCAGTTTTGAGCATAGCTAGAACCTCTGCTTGGAAGACAGTGCATGTGTCCGGAAGTCTCAGAGGTACTTGCAGGCTTATGTCTCTGGAGTATATATCTGAGTCTGGACCCTCACTGGGTTTGGAACCATCTGTGTAAATTACAATCTCACTTTATTAAGAGACGAATTTCCTATGTCAATACTTCCTTTCCGGGTATATTAATTTGTACGGTGTATCGAAGCCGAGGGTACCGAGGATGTCATCTGATTCAAAAGGGATGTGGGGAAGCGATTTCGTAAGAATGGTGCTATGCCTCTCATTGATGGACTTGAATGAGTTGAAATGCACTATTACCCGCCTGTAGTTTCATTTGTATGCCTATTTGTTTGTATCTGAACAAATCCGCTTTTCTAGGACTTCTGTAGGTATTACTGGCCCTGGTTTGGAAGTTGAGCTGAAAGCGTACCCATTAGGGTCCGATAGGGATGCCTCATCTAATACCCTCTATTTCTATATCATTAAATAATAATTGCAAGAAGCTAACATCTAGCACATTTTGCCTGTTTCTTAGGACGAAAGTTTGAGTAGAGCCCTTTCTGCATATGGTAAGCTAAATGAACAAAATAAAGTCAAAGCGCGAGTGGTTCGCGTTTGCGTCGCAACCCCCGATGTAAATCCACTTGTCTCGGGCCGTTAGCATTTTCACCTTGTTAGATGGGATCTCCGACATCTCATATGGGAGATAGGACACCAGACACAGCGGTTTCTTTTCCTATGTTTCGCAAGATACTACTACCAAGTCTCCATCACTGAAATTATTCAAAAGAAAAGCACTTATGTTATAATTAAATGTCCTGCCCTTCTTTTACTTTCGTCCTTGTAGCTTGTAGCATGTAATCCTTTATTTTGAGCCTCTGGATATGGTTGTTGTTATTAAATCAGGGCTTTTGTACCAGTGCTGTACGTGCGAGGGTGCTGTACCAGTCTTCACCTTTCTCGCCTCACTCGGTTCAACGACGTCATTAGATCTGTTCCTTTTGCTCTTGAACGCCTATCTGATCAATCTTCCTAGGAGGCCATCCCCCACTCATGGAATCTATATACAATTATACAGAAATAAGTATTTCTAAACTGCAATGCGGAAGTTCAAAGCACCCTGCGACCCCATGTGGCACTATTTATGTATCTCCACACGTTTAACATTTTGAAATCTCTCAAATATGCACATAAATCCATTTAGTTTCTTATCCGTTGTTATTTTTCTTTTTTTTTTAATTAGGTATTTGCCAAAAACAATTTGTTAACAATGCCACAAAAATCATGTAGGCGTTCACAACTACAAATACAAAATCTCAAGCTCTGTGCTAATGCGCAAATTAAATTATTCATTTTCCTCTAAGTAGACAAAAAAAAAAGAGTAACTAAAGAAATAAGAAACAAATACAAAAAAATTTCTGACACCAAAATTAATAATAACGCAATAAATTTCAAAGAGAAAACAACACTAACTAACTAACCAAGAAAAAAAAATTAAAAATAATCTTCGTACAAAAAAATGTAAATTTATGATAATTTCATAAAAAAAAAGAATTAAAAACAAATATATATACACAAAATAGACTAAATATTCTCTTGGATTGTTTTTTTTTTCAGAGAAGTATAAGATACACATTCCGCCTACAGTTGCCGCAAAACTCATTCACCAAAGGCAGTACTACAACTCATTTTTACCTCATTTAACATTAAACGAACTATTCGTGGCCAGAGAATCGGTTTATCTATACATCCATCGCTACAGCGACTGCGTATCTTCATTACCAATTTCGTATTAGATATACACAAAAAGTGGGGGGAAATACAAAATAAAAAAAAAACCCAAAGTACACGAGAAAAAAATAAACGAAAAAAAAATGGGAGGTGCTCCAACTAAAATGTTTATCGCAGATTGGACAAAAGCCCCACATACACCTACCAACCCGAACAAAATGAAAACAACAAAAAAATAATAGAAACGAAAAAAAAATTTGAAATTATTTTTACCTGTTTGTCTATTATTTACTTAAACGTAGATACATGAAAAATTTACCGCCTCACCAATAATGAAGCGACTTACGCGCGGCGGCGGCATCACCGAAAAACCGAATAAACCGAAAAACGTGTGTGAAGAGAGATATTTTTTCGGAACGCATAACGTGCTCATTGCGGAACATAGTCATGGGACCGAGGAGAAGGAATGAAAAAATCCCCCAAGTGGAAGAAGATACCCAACAATAGTGGCTTAGATACATTCATACCTGCCCACACTCTCTTCTCGAGTAGCATCATCATAATGCCCACTAAGTGTGCGCGATCACCTTAAAAAGTGGTCATTTCAATTTTTTTTTTCGACACTCGTGCGGATGAATTAAAAATGAGCATCTGATACACCTAGGTGAAGGTGTAGAGAAATCTGGTATTGTTGGCTGACTACACAGCGGTACCACGGGTATTTGTTGGCAAAGCCAATTTCGGAATTGTTTAAAAAAAATTATATACATACATACATATATATGGAAGACTTATGCGAAGTCCGGCATGAATATAATGAGACTGATGCCGTAAATCTTTGTATTTACATAACCGGCTGCGGAGAGCTGAGCGCACGTTGACCAGATATTTTGGAAACGTTCCGGTGGACAGTTGTAATAATGAATTTTTTATTTGCGGTTTGGGGTGTAGTTTGATATGTATTCGTACATTCCGCGGTAGGGTAATCTCTACCTCTTTGAGGTCCGGATACAATATTCTAAGATAGTGGTGTTCACAACTTTATAACAGCGATTATAACACCCGAAAGTATCTCTCATTATTCAAATTGATAGTCCAACACCTCCTCGGTTTTTTTTCCATTTTTATCGCTATTTAATCGAACAACAAAATTCATTTTACGAAGATTCATTTTACCACTTGAGCATTAGCTCTAAAAATCTGTCACCTAATACAGCCAAAGTCTAGAGAATGACAGTGGAAGTGTTCCGTCCATCGCTCTAAACATTAGGGTAGTTACGTATACTAAAGGTTTTATACTCCGGTTTTTTGTTTACTGAGAGAAAAAGAATACCGTGGAGTTGCATCCAGATAGTCAGCCTTCATTCTGGAGAGTTTTTATATAGAGCCACTCTGTTCGAAGACGAATTCTACCCCTAGAATTGGTCTTCGAACTTAAAGCAAGAATAAGGTCGAACGCCAACTCGAAGGTTCATTAGCCTGGCAGTCTTTTTCCTTCCTATTCAAAATACTGGCATCACATTCGATATACTGTTGGCACACCAACTTGTATGTGACAAGTCGCACTTAAAAGTTTGAAATCCTGAAAACCTGAAATCCTGATTAAAAACCTGGCTACAAGCAATTGTGACAATCTAGTAATCAAAGAAATATTTGTAAAACTGGAAAGAATATGATACAAAGTGATTGACCACGCAGTTGATATCGCTACTTCTGCCACCTAGACAGCCTGGAAAAACTTTTCCAATATGTTTATGGTCTCCAGATGGACCTTTAAAAGTGGGCCTGGAGCTAAACTAGTATTTGAGCTGAAATAAAGTTCTCGTAATTTTAAAACTAAAACGCAAATTTACTGGAAAGTGTAGTAAAGTCCTTATTCCTGGATAAAGGTTATAGACAGAGATGTGGTATACATATGTATAATCCAGAAATGCACTTTAGCTCAACATGTATATCATTAGGCCCATATCACGTCCTTAGATGGGCAGTCCAAGCCACTAGTAAAGTGCAAGAATGAAACAAAATATTGGGTTCCTGAATGAAGCCGCCAGTACTAGCTCCTTTGGATAGAGTCGGCTTAGAGCTCGAGTTAAATCCACTTACGTTATCAAATGGAAATAAAATAAACAGCACCTTCGGTGTTCACTAAAGAAATTGACTAGTCAGAAAGACTCCTCGAGGTGCAGGCGTTAGCAATCATCTCATGTATATTGAAAACCGTCACTGCCAAGAAGTTCAACGTTGATGAGCTCAAAAGACAAAAAAAAAAAAAAGAACTATAACACCAGTCGATCTTTCGAAATATCAGATGACGGGGCTTCATAGATCAGCAAGAGATGTTAGATTAGATGTTAGATTACCATATAGGTTAGAGCATTGCAGCCAATTTGGCAGGATGACACTGTGGACATTTTATGCTTCCTTAGGGGTTACAGTCTTTAAGTAGAACATAACTAGTTATACTTGCAAGTAAGGCGATCGCTGAATCTATGCGCCCAGATTTCAAGGTAAACCTAATTTGCTGTAAAAGTAGTAGTTCAACACTTGGTTTTGGAAATTGAATGTAGCGTACCGGAGATGAGTGTCTGAAAAACGCTAAGAGATCCTGAATGGTGTTCGATGTGAATGCCTAAAAATATATCTTAATGGAATGGTTCCCCACTAACTGATAACAGATCTATGTGATTGAGAGCCAGAAGCTAGGCAACGATTCGTGTTGTTCGTGTTAAATTCTTCACACGAATGAAAGGGGCCTACTTTTTAATACTATGTCCGAAGGGCAATTTTTAGTTTGAGAGAGTTTTCATGACAGTTTTACTCTCGGATATTTGTCAGATACTCGCGAGAAGTGGGGTCGTGAAACACCTTTTGATGTTGTCTGAGATTCGAATCTTGAACCTGTAGCTCAGTAGTCCGATGCAGTAATCATTGAGCCACGACGCGTCGGGACGATGATAACCAAAACTTTCATCCAACTGACTTAAATTAAAATAGGCTTCAGGGCCTGATGGTTCATTAGCCGAGCTATTCAAAGCAGCTAGAATTGACCTCGTAAAATCTTATTTCAAAGATTCAGTTAGATGATTGTATCTGCTATTCATTTTGACAAGAACACCTCAGCAAAAGTAAAATGAAGAATAACTCCAAGATGCACCAATAGCTGTATCTTTGACCTAGTCAGAAAACTGCGCTTCGGCCCTCAGAGTCTTTCGAATTAAATATTTACGAGCAAATGCAGCCTCACAGATAGTAGTATCAGACAAATACCTTGAAATGGTTAGCAAAATTTAACTGTCCTGTAAGAACGTCAGTAGGATGTTTGCAGTCTTTCTGCGGATGAACAGCAAGAAGCTATCCAATCGTCAATGGAGGACCTTATTGAGAAATCATCCTCTAAGCCTTATCTAGCAGTTTTATTACAGATCTTAGAAGAAAATTTAGTATGACTTGCAATGTCCAGAGAACTCAGCCTTAAGACAGAATTCAGAGAGTTCTTGCTTTCTCGAACTATATTCGGACTGGTTAAATGGTTAAAAAAAAGCTTTGAGAACAGCCTCCGTAATAGACCCTGATGTCGATGCTTCTCTATCTGTTCCTTACAATACAGTTCTTGTCTAACGAGTAGTGAAGACTGATTGTGAAAACTCGAAAGCAGCTTAGTCCTGGCTAGGAAAATCGGCTGTAAATTTGCAAACATGAGACAAGAGTAGCACACGCACTAGATCATTAAAACTCGAGTTCGGAAAGTACCAAAATCCACCCAGTCTATGACAACGGATTCCTTTGATGTTACAACCCATGATGAAAGTATCAGGAGGAGGTAGATCTAGCAATACCAGGCGAACTCGGAAACTGTCCCAGATCGTTCTTTTAAATTCGAAGCAGTTAAACTCGCGCAGAAGGCAGTCATACAAGTAACGATCCATACGTTAGTAAATAATTTGTTGCACTTTAGTTTGAGTTTTTCCAACCTTACCCCGTCCGTTGCTGGGCAGCATTCTCCTAGCCTCTTCATTGTAGTGATTTAAAGCCTAGCTTGCTACGCAGAGATTTCTTGTAGTTTCATATAATCTTGTGTTGTATTGATTATTGAAAGAGAGATCGGATGTCTATTGACATTTGACGGTTGGTTGACTTTTGTCCTTCCGCGTTCTTGCGATAGCGACAATGAGATTTCGAACAATGATAAAGCGGATACCTATGTACAATGTACATTGCCGTCCTTCATTTATCAACTCTTTGGTTTTTTTAAGCTGTTGCCTAAGCACAAACGCCCAATATGAAGGCCCAGATTCTTATTTAATGCGCTAGGACCATGAATGAATGAAGAAAAGGTAGTAACCCTCTACAGTGTATCTTTATGGGTTTTCTCCTAGAAAGACTTAGCAATCATAGTAGGTTCCATGAATACACCACGATTCCAGTAGAAAAGTAAATAGAGAGGGTAACTCAGAGTTCAGAGAACTTAAAGATATTCTAATACCTAGTTCATGCGACCTCTTAACTTGCAAACTCAACTTCAGTGCCTAAGGCATTCCTAACCTTACTTCATTTAAATTATCCTCGATATCAACGAAAGTCGCCCTCATTGAAGTCGATGTTACACTTTCTGTCCTTCTATAACAATGGTACTTAAAAATCCGCTCAAGCATTTGGAAGCTATTCATAGCCATAGGGCATATAATGCGGGAATGTAACCCCACCCGGATGATGTATATTTTGATCCTTTCAGTGAAAATATTTACGACAACACTTACTACAAAAAGAGTATTACCATGTCATGACAGGAATTAGCCCACATTCCAATTAAGAATATCTAATTCTAGGTCAACTGCATATCTATCGAATGCATGAGTCTATTCAGGAGCACAATACCTATCGCTGCCATCGATAAAAATAATGAAAATGCTGCATTAAACTGCAAAAAAAAAACCAAAAACAATAAAAACTCAAAACTACAAGTACCAAGCAGTTGCAGTTGTTGAGATCTGAGATTCCTGGAACACTACCGCATTGCATATCCGCAAAAATTCATTCACCAAAAATCTCCAAAACAATAGAATGCCCCCGATAATCCTTGCATCGATTATTATTGCTGCGCTGCCTATTACGAGAGAAAACTGCTGTAGTAGCCTCAGAGTCCACCCTCCCCCGGTGTTTAGACTGTACTCTGCTGCATTATGCATCATCTGACAGAAATGGCTTGTAACCAATCTGCCGACTAACCCAGATTGCAGGCAGTTTGTTATGCCAAAAGGAGTTTTTGTGTCCAACTTGTGTCTCCTTCTCGTTTGCTGCTCAATCACCATTGACACAAAGACAAAGGCAAACACAGTGATAATTTTCCAAACGAAGAAAAAATGCAAATACAAATATACAGAGAAAAACATAAATAAACTGACACATCAAGAAATTAAAAGAATGACAAATGAAATGTGTGTCACACAGAGTGAAAGAGTGAAAGAGTTTTTGCTTTTCGTTGAAGCGCCGCTAACTAACCGCAAATGATGTGCGGAACAAAAAACCTATCAGTCAACCCTTAGTAGAGGAAAGCTCCACCAGCTTACTTACATACCTGCCTATCTTCATCAGTTGCCGCTTTGCTTTGAAGTTTCGTTCTTCGCTTTTGTGTTTACGAAAAAGGTGAACGAGAAAGCGTTCATCTTTTTTTTTTTTTTTGCGATAGTACGTATACGCCCCGGTAACCCAGTAAAAGATTATTTTTCGCAGTTCTGCTGTAATAGTTGAGGTAGGACACACGATGGTATTGGGGGTGTACACACACACGACGAATGGGAAACATCCCTGCTACGTTCTGACATTTACACCACGCGCCACTCTCAGATGGTTCCTGCTGCATGTATAAAATTATTATTTTTAGAAACACTGGCAATCTCAGATGTGACGTCCAGCTGGCGTGTGCACATTCCTATCGACGTCAGGACATTTATACGTATGGAAATGTTTTGAGGTATTTTTTTTTTGTGAATGCAAAAGCGCATATTCAACGTGTTGGAGAGTAGACTGCATCATAGATTTTGGGGAGAGGAATGGAATCCGCGTGGTACGTATGTATGGGGTGGAAAGCTCACTTCAGAGGGATTTGTTGTGTGGGGAAAATCGTATGCCAGGGCAGAGTTTCGTTGAAAAAGTTGTGATAGCTTTGTAGAATGAAGTAGGTTTGTGTCCTTTCTAGGAAATAATACTGGTGTAGGGGTAGTAAAACAAACTTTTTTCTAGTTAGTTGAGGGACTTCCTTTTTCCTGGATCACGTAAACGATAATGAAATTGCATCTCTCTCTCTACTAAGCCACTTCGAACTGCTTTCTATAGCATTAAAGGTAGACAAAAGCTGAGGCTTTCATCGTTTAGATTGAATGATCTATTCTACCTGAAAATGTTAATGTGTGAGGGCTTTGCCGACCTTATCCTTGATTCTCTAACTCTGACCGCACTGCAAAATGGAATAAAATGAAGTCAAACCAACTTGTTGATGAAATATATCATGTTCCCGAGTGGGACTTGCATCAGATCCTCCACTTCTCAGAAAAATCTATTTCTCACGTAGCAGAAGCGACGAGTTTGGAGGTTGGTACAGTCACATAGTAGGTGTTTGATAGTTTCAGTTTCTTCTATATCATGACAGCTCCTGTAGTAATCTGGTAAGCTGATGCCAAGTCTGGCACACATTGTACCTATCGGGCAATGTCAAGTTAGTACACCTAGCATCATGCTGATTTCTTTTCTCAAAGACAAAATGGTTGTAATGCTTTTTTCATTCGACGTTGGACATAAATTGTGAGACATGATACAGTCACCTCTGGTTCCCCAGGAGGTATAGATATTTTCTCTTGCTTTCCGGTCTATTTTCATTTTTAGTACACCAAGACGGTTGGCTACTAGTTAGTTAGTTAGTTAGTTGGGTAAATTCTTCTTTTAATGTTCTCTTATATATTACTACGTCCGGGGACCCGGCAGAGAGTGACTTCATGGGTATTACATATTCTGTTACACGGCATGCGGAGACTGCTTTTGATCTGATCAGCACACTGTAAAGTGCCTTGAGTGCGGCTTAAGGGTGCAGGCAGATTGTGACGCTAGATGGGTTTAGCTTATTTGTGTGTATAGTCAATGCTGCTTTTCGATGCTACAGTCATCTGGGAGTTTGTATGAATCATAGATATTGAGGGATTCACAAAAACTCCAGCGCCGATTCCTATGTCCATTTTTGACCCATTATTATAGAGCTGGAAGTCCTGTGCACTGGTGAATGCGTAGGATTCCCATGCATGTCTGTTGGGAAAAATAATGGAGTATTTCTTGTGAAAGTCTATGTAAGGTACGACATAGTCAGCTGTTCTGACGAGATCAATTGATCCACATATATCTTTACAGTATATGAAGATCCGTGTCCATATGAGCTTTGTTTCCTTGTGCTTGAATATCTAAGATGAACCGGGCATTTGGCAGCCGTGCTTTGCATGAACTCGTTAAACACATACTAAAAGATGTACTTTCATAACATTAGCAAGATGCATTCCCCATGCAATTGTGCCGTAGGTACATATGGGTCTTATGATCGCAGTATGAGGGAGTCACACGCCCCATCGTTTGTCAAAGATTTCAAGGGTGATTCTAAGATACTATTCTTCTGGAGGGAGATTCAGTTCAACTATGGAAGATCGAATTTTTCAATTTTCCTCCTTTTCGTGAACAGAACTAGTTTGGTTTTAGTTGGGTTTATTACTAAACCATTCAACCCATAAAGATAGTTCTTTCAGTGCAGATTCCATAATATTGTATTATGATTAATACGTCGGCGTCGTTTGCGTATGCCACTGTTTTAATTCTTTTGGATTTGAAAGTCATTATAATTTTGTTCAAAACTAGAAGAAACAGCAAAGGAGAAATAACTCCTCCCTGTGGAGTTCCTCTTGTAAAAGTTTTTCTTACGACACTCATTCCGAATTCTGCGTTGATTACTTTGCTGTTGAGCATTTCATCGATCCAATTTGTAATATTTGCTTCTACTCCAAATTCGGTTAAAGCTGCTTTGATTGACCCAGGGCTCGTCCGCTGCCCTTGTCGACCGATTCGCCGATGATGACATAACCCTTGGTCTTAACCAAGAATCTTGGGTCGTCTCCGGACAAATGAAAGGTCTCCACTACATTATAGGTTGCGATGCCAATACGTACCATGAGGTCTGGGGCAGTAGTGGCATCAATAGAAGGGATGAGTGTCTTTTAGAATAATTTGTTAGTGGTCATGCAGATATTTTAAATAAAGGTTCTAAACTTACCTTCATAAATGCGATTCTTAAAGAGGTACTTGACTTCACACTCACCAATCCATTTATCTCCAACTTTATTGAAAAGGTGCCTGACGAAGCCTCGCTGTCTGACCATCAACACATCAGGTTCGACATTACCGGCAAATTATCACATGCTTCTCCTAGATATGATCCCAAGTTCATGGACTGGAATCGGGGACTTGACCTCTCTAAATAAGATGTGCTTGTTTTATCTATCGAGTCTAGATGAAGCAGCACACCAATTGAATGAAGTGTTGCTGACTTCTTATCACTACAGTTGTGTCCATTAAAGTAGTCCGTGTAAAACGTAAGGTTCCATGGTGGAATGACTAGCTTGCCGTATTTAGAAAAAAATGTTAGAAAACTCTTCAACTCTGCTAAATGCATGAAGAGTTGGGAAGAATATAGTAGGTTTGCTCTTATAGACTACAATTTGGAATTGACACTTTCTAAAAGTTATACATGGCGAAATGCGTTAATCTACGACCTATCACCATCAAAGGCACCACTTTAGCTTATTCCAATGAAGTTAATTATATCGGTGTCATACTTGGTAAACGGCTTAACTGGATTCTCATATCAATTCCGACATAGAGCACACCACTAGGGCCATGTAGGCCAGTAGATGCCTTTATAGTAGAACTTGAGGTCTAAATCGAAAAATACATAATACATTGGATGTATACAATGATGGTGACGACAATTATCACGTACGCCGGACATTGTTTGGTTGCAGAACGTTTTTGACCGGACAACGGCGAACTTCAGAAGCTCCAGAGAATTGTATGTCTAGGTATTACAGACGTTATGCGTATCTGCCGTACTGAAGCATTTGAAGCCGTTGCTGTGCTTTCTGCAGTACAAATCTTCATTAAAAAGACAGCCGTAAGATGCGCTATTAAGTTGATGCGCTTTTAAAACAGGTGACCATGTGGGACATGTGAGAATTCTTGGGTCAATTTCTTGGCAAAAAGGTCATGTTTTTGGATGTTTATTCTCCAAATGATGTTTTGGAAATTACTATAAAAAAAAATTGTACTATGAATTAAAGTCTAAATAAACGTCCAAAATTACTTTATTGCTAGCTCCGCTACTGCTCCGCTTCGCTGCTCTTTAACGATCGTCGTTATATCACTGTCAGATACGATCGTCGATATCACTGTCAGATGCAATGTATGTACCCGACAATGGGAACGATAAAAATTCACCTACACACCATCAGAATGGCAACAAGTAGGTGGAATAGCATCAGTACATGTCTCTCATTTTAACATATCTGGCAAAGCCTGGATTGAAAGAAAACATGGATGCTTTTTCCGTCAGTAGGAGCAATTTAAGTTACTTTGTTGGGATGGTCTAGAACAAGAGCACTTCTGCACTTATCCTAGTCGCTTTAACAAAGACAACCCTTGGCAAATTCTACTTTGAAGATATTTATCTAGGCAGACTCGACTTAAGGAAAATTAAAAGTCAAATTGGTTTCGTAATATGGCAGTGTTTTCCATTGAAGGTATGCTTGGCGAGAATGACATCAGCAATGAATATCAGAGAAGTGGACACATCCATACTGTCACCGATTGATAAATTGTATAGCATAATTGACGGCATAATAGAAAATGGCCCAACTGGTCCTGGTTATCCCGAGAGGACTGTGCCACCTCTTGTACATTATGACCGAAATTAAACAAAGCAAAAACAAACAACCTTCTGCCAATAGATCGATACTCTATCCGCACCTTAATTGGACCAATCACAGGACACTGTGCCATTAGAGTAATGCTCCGTAAATGGAGTGCAGAATCCAACGATTTATTTAGAAGCTGTGGAGATGAGGAAAAAGTGGAGTCAATACAACATCTGCTATACCACTGTCCCACTTGGCAGGAACGACGCCTATGGAGCTCAGGTTTTTTGCTAACACCGCAGAGGTTACAGGATCTTCTCCGCTTCATAAATTCAATCGACTGGTTCTCAAGTCGCCCAGTAACAGAATAGATTCTTAGTCACATTCCACACAAAAAAGGGGATTCACATCTTAGTGAACGTGATCACACATACATATTTATCACACACCCTTTCGTAACTTAAACTAAGATATCCCCTTTTATTTCATATGGGAAATCTGCATGTATGTAGATCCTGGTACTGGTAGACCAGTTTTTATGGTCTACGTTTATCTCTGCCTGAGTGGGGTGCAGCCACGCTACCCAGGCAGACCTTTTCACCTGCTGCTTTCATGTTTCGTTCTACTATTATGTTTCGAAAACGCCGTCACTGCTTAGGTGCTGAAAAGTGCTTTCAATTCCAATATTCATCCCATTCCTGAGTCCACGTCTTGATTGCCACTAAAAGTCACAAACTAGTCCGATAAGTAATATATACAGCATTTATTGTCAGCTATCCGAGAATATTATAGGTGTGGATATTTGGAGTATATTGGCTGAGTGGTAGAGAAATGACTTTAATAGCTATCTTCTGGATAAGCTTCATAAAAATCAGGTTAGTTTTGTGGCATATGGAAATAAAAAGCTATAGTGAACTCACCGCTTTCTATATGACCAAGATTTCGGTAGTTTTTTGGTAGTATACAAGACTGTGGTGGAAGATAGTAATTTCATGATCACTTAACACATTGCTTGAACTATCTCCCTGTTGGAAGATAGAACCGGAAAATTAATATTAAAATAATAATAGACAGACTTTTAGAACTAAAACTTCAACCTATAATCTTGATCACTCCTAGTAACCTCCATATGGCCTTAAGTGGTTTCCTTCTACAAAGTGGATTCTCTTAGTTCGAAAGCTGGTTTTGCAAAACCTTTGAGAACCAAGTCCAGGTACAAAGTATGCAATGGTGCTTATAACATTTGCACTGTCGAGTTTACTAATGTAACTTTTTAATTAGATTGCAATCCGCTAGGGTAGAGACCAGTGAAATAGGATTGTAATATGGATCTATAAAAGTATTTCATCTTTTTTGATTCCTGCATACTTATTTCATCTCTTAGAAAACTTGGAGTCTAGGCGATACCTTTGTAGAAGAAAACAAAACTATTTCGATGTTTGAGGGATTAACTCGTTTTTCTACTTTGCACAGGTTACAATTTTTTTTCTATGCGATCTTAGAATTACCTGCAAGTAATTGAATAAAGTTGAATGAAGAAAAAGTATCTATTCGTCAGAAATACTAAATGTCTCAAACACTTTTAAACACTTTAAAATCAGTTTTCGAAGGCTTAAACATATTTTAGATACGAGTATACCTAATGAGACATTTTTATCGAAGATACTATTTACCATCAAGGATGCTATTTAAAAATGCATTTCAGGAACAATGGTAGTGGTTTGAAACTCTGATTTATTCACTGTTCCACGGATGCTGTCTGAATTTTTGTATTGTATTGAAGTATAAGAGTAGTAAAATCGTGCGCAAATTGTAGTATTTTTAAAGAAATAGTAGTTTATAAAAATAATGACACGGTGACATAAGTACACAATCGAATAATGGAATTTTATCCCACCCGATCGGGGCAAAAGTTCACGAAAACGTGTGTGGCATTACATCCCACCTTTCCATAGGGCAGCAGTGATGCAAATGTCAGGGGTATGTGTTTATTTGACTACTTAATGGAAACTTAGTTTGTTATTTGTAATAAGGGATCAGATCTCACATTTATTACTAACAATAGGCAAGAAGTCATTAATGAACTTGATGGTATCTAGAGATGTATCGTTTTCTGACCACCGCTTTATACAGTTCGGTATTGACTTTAGTAGACTCCACCAAAATCTGTTTTTAGGAACACAAGGGGAACGGATTGGGATGTTTAAAGTACAAAGTACAGTTTTGCTTTAGTCCAGTCGCATTCACCATCTGATGTAGATCACAGGAGCAATGAATTAAGCCCTACTCAAAGATAGCAGAATCAGTATACACAAGAGTGGGGGTAAGCCTGCGCGGTGGATTAAGTAAGATTCAACGTGAAGGTACGAAGCTTTTTAATAAAGTAAAATGCTCTAGGGTTCCACTTGACTGGGATCTCTATAAGAGAAGTCTTTGGAAAGCTAAATTAGAGTTTAGGGAATCACAAAGTAAATGTAAAAAAGACTAGTGATTCACCTCGGATTAGGAAGCTCATATCCAAATCTCCAATTATCCGATCAGCCTATCCTCCTTTCGACAGACTTTGAAAAGGCTGATCGATGTTCACATTAGAACACATTTGCTCCATCTTCTTCCCGTTGATATCTTTGAAAAGCTGATGGCGGCTAAAGCATCATTACGGCTTAGGGAATCCTTACAACTGGCTTGTAGAAATATCTGGCTTGACTTGAGTTAAGCAAAATAAAAAGCTCTGTCACCGTTTCAAACTGGTTTAATGCCTAAACGGCGACCTATACTTTTCAGCATGGGTTTACACCGAAACTGGTTGCCCTGCCGCCTTTTGGGAAGTCTTCATGTAGGTCTCCCGTGCTGGTAATCCGATTTATCCGTAGTAGTATCACAATGGGCCTTGGTGTAAGTGTGTCCCTGCTGAACCCAACCAAATTCTACATCCCACCTTATTTATGTACATACGCACTCGCCTACCACATTTGAATTTTTATGAACTAACTGCAAGACCTTTGTGCATTTTTGAAGTATCGATGCTGCAACGGTGGCGATTTGGTGTAGTTTTCTACTTCTCGCTTACCCATGGATAATGTAAGTCGGAGGTATACAAACTGAGAAGGATCATGTCCCCTATTTGGGTTCATATGTTTCGCGTCACATCGACAGCATCAATCTGGTCATCAGGCTCTGATTTGACTTACCAAATTTGACCTCCATTTACCGGGGAGTGATTTAAAAAAAATGGTTTCCGAAATTTTGAGTTTCTATTGACAATGCTGCCTTCCTCTGGTTGAGACATTATCGTGGACACCTATGAAATGTTTCACTCACTATCCACTCATTTAGTTTTCCGACAAAATGGACGTTCAAATAAGCTCGGAATAATTTTACTAATATTACGTATAATTTAAAATCAGATTTTCAAAAACAGTGTAAACTTAGCTTAAGGATTATTTGGACATTTAGTTAATACATGAACCAATTTGAGCTTTAAAGCAAACTCTAACCCCTTTTCTATCGAACTTATCGAAGTACTTTCCCCTAATTTTCACCGCCTTCGACTTAAAAACATTACAGCTTTACCTCTGCCGTCATTCGTAGCGTAGCACATGGAAAGTGCTGGAATCCACCATAAGTTAATGCTTTCTGCCGGGAATCATCAAAACTTTGCAGTAAGTACCCCCCAAAGGAAAAAAAAACAACCCAAAATGCACCAAATTACCAGTAACATTCCAGAGATACACAGAGCCAGCACCCCCGAATCGAAAGTACCTTTTGCAATGTTACACTGAGAGTGGTAAAGAGAGAAAGCGCGCAACGACATCGGCGAGAGCAAAAGTCATGAGTAATATTGTATCATAGTTTCAATTCGACTGGGTTTCCGTTCGGGTAAGGCACACGTTTTTTTTTTTTATTGGCCCTTTAATGTCAGCTAACAGCACAGAGAGTTGTTCGCTTTTTGCTGTTGGGTATCGTCGTTGTCGTGTTCGGTTTTGAAAAAAAAAGAAATAAAAATAAATAATATAAGAAATCTAAATAATTCATTAATCATTTGAATTCATAAGTAGTTTGTTATAAAGGTGATTATTAATGTTTGTTATAATTATCGGCTGCCGAGATGTATATGCTTGTTATGGGTGTGAAAGCAAGTTTTCAAAAATATCTAATTTACTTCGTTTTCGAGTGCGTTTTCGGGTCAAAAACGGGTTCAAATGAACTTCGAAAATATAAGAAAAAAAAAAAAATCGTCGAATTGAATTGATTTTTAGTTTTCTTTTCCTCGTTTTTTTTTTCTGGTTAAGTTTCTGTGACCCGGGAATTCCTGTACCAGCTTAACATATGCAGGAAATTACATTTCTGTGGTGGATTTGAAAAATGGTCAAATGAAAGTGTCAAAGGGTGTCTTATATAAATCAACGAAAAGTGTTCAGTGCCCATTTTCGAATCTCCATAGAAATTCGTGCAACGAAAAAAGTTCTTATAAACATAACCTAGATCAATAATCAATATACCCATGGGTATACGTGTGTATATTAAAGTCTGCATCTTAATTGCAGTCGTGTGCTCATGTTTGACGTTTCTGTGCAGCAGCAGTAGCAGCAGCTAACAACTTATAAGCCTCACACTCGTGCTTTTATTTTTTATTTTTCTTATGCTGCAGATGGTCCCCGCCCCCACTTGTGGTGGTAGTGGTGGTGGCGGCCTGGCCTGTGGGAGTTCATAACATCGTTATATTTTCATCTTTCTTATTTTTTTTTTTGTTTTTATGTTCTTCCTCTTCTGAGGGTTGGTTGATTGAAGGCGTTAAGGAAGAATATCCTCGGATTCTTGATGTGTATATGAAACGCTAGGTGCAAGCGTACCCGAGGACCGATGGACTTTTGTTTGTATGTATGTATGTAAGGGGGGGATTGATCAACAGGCGTTTTACTGCATTGCTGGCTTTTTCGAAACTGAATACATACACTTTCTTCGGCTCCCTTGTGGTGGCCTGAATAGTTATGTATTTTTTTTTTAAAGCTATTTCAAAACCTAACTTTACTGAAGTCGGTAACGCAATTTTTGAGGGTTATCGCACTCGACGACTTGTGGTTGTATGGACGTCCTGATGTGTCAACGTCAGCTCAGCACAAACACACATGCCTTACGCGTTGGCCTAGTTCTCGAGAGGGGAGCTTTTCTCCCCAAATGCGGCTTGGACCGAAATGCATTTTGCAGCTTTTTTTTCCACCTTCTGTTCAGTTTAGCCTTTCTCTTACTTGGTGTTTCGTAATAGCGTTAGCGAACAAATCACTACAAAGACTGAGAAGGGGTTGAGGGGTTGAGGGCGAAAAAGTGGAGAATTAGATCGAGGTGCAATTGTAAATTTCGAGCACGATTGTAATTTTGAAAACAAAAAAATGGAAAGAAGGAGGAAACAAAAAAAAAAAAAAAAAAATGGAGTAAGCAAATATAGGAAAGGCAAATGAGAAACAGGGATCCTTGTCATTCGCACTGTGTTCGGCTATACAATAGCAATTATCGCACTGAAGGAGGGTAGCACCAAGTGGAGCTGGAAAATACAATGAATCTTATTTTGCAACGCTGTTCTTGAACACGCTTTCTGCTTACGCGATATGACTGTGTTGGAAAATTATATGTGCATTTTTTTTTTTTGTTTTTTATTGGACTTTTCTGAATTGAATTTGTTCAATGGCACGTTTAGTGTTTAGTGATGGTATTGAGGGAATGTTGTATGGTTTCATCATCGTCATCGTGTGTGTCATAGTGGTGGTGGTAAAGTGTCATTAGCCTGTTATCCAAACCACCGACGACGGGGGGTTGGATGTTTCTGGAAGACATTATATATATATATATATATATATATGTATGTATATATATAGGGGGAAATTCAATGTAAACATGGGGGATTTGAGAAGTAATAGACAATGGTTACAAGGTTCTTGAAAGGTTTTCTGAAGGCGATGAGAGAGTGACATGAAATGAAATAAATTGACACAAAAAAGGTGAACGATTGTAGGGGTGAACATGTTGTTACTTCATGGGAAAGATACACAAAAATCTGATAGTGGGGCTATAAATACATTTAGCACTTCTTATGTCAATATAAGGTTACGAGAAGTGAGCATAAGATCAAATGGCTCTTTTGATGATTTCAATGATTTTTAGAGAGATTCACCACATATGTGGTGTCTGTTAGAGGGTGCAGATTGTGCTTAAGGGAATTGATCTTTGAGCTTTAAGGTTTAAGATGTGATTATAGAATTGACATCGAATGTTGATAGGAAAGTCTTTAGAAGATACCCACTCTCTCAATTAGAACTCCATTATACATATTTAAATAATATTTCGACAGCCTTGGTCAGTCTGTTATCCATTTCAAGTTGAGTTGTTAAAATTTCCGCATCAAATACTTTCTCCATATATTGTCCTGCAAGGTCTAGATGAATATTTCAGGCATCAAAACTAAAAACTTGTCTATTTTCTAATGTCAGAATATTCAAGACAAAAGCGACAACGAAATGCAGCCAGGACAGTCGAGTACCTAAGGCTAAAGTCCCCTCCTTTGTTGATAAACCATTTTTCAGCAGTTTTGTGCGGTCTAGGAGTAGGAGGAAGGTTTGTTTAGTGGATAAAAATCCCAGAGATGCTTTCAAAAAAAGAACCCACCTTCCTATGCAAAACCAGAAAACAATCGAAAGGGACCAATAATGTCTATAGCTTCTGCTCTAGGCATCTTGCTTAATAGTTACCCAACTACTGACCCAAAAGTATTAACATGTACATCTAACGATTATCTTCGTTTTAAGTCCCCACTTTTATCAAAGTTTTTCCACAAGCATGGAAGACAATATTTATCCTCCTGTTAGGTATAGGTATAGGTTAATGGGTTGACCGGGCAAGAAGAATTTTGCCCCCGGTGCTGACACAGACTATCTAATATTATACTCTGATTTCAGTCCAAACGTTGAATCAAACTTCTTCTCAATCGAAGATTGAGCAAAAGGTGGGGCCATTAACCCGAATATAATCTCAATCTTCATGGACATCACGTCTCATCTGAGCCCGAAATTGCACACTATCTAAAACTTCCAAACCACTGCAATGTATTCGAAGTGGAAGCCGACGGTTGTTAAATCTTAACTTGTGAAACATTGCCGCGATAGACTCAAAACACTCACAGCAAATCACGACGTTACACACTGGTGGATTCAAGGACACATCAGTACCCAAGGGAATGAACTGGCAAACGAATTAGCACGTAAGGAGTCTGAACAGGACCTGACAATGGTCGTTAACTTTGTTTTATTTACTTACTTAACGGGCTTCCGATCCATGAAGAGTCTCTGTCTGAGACACGGCAGTCTTCAACTCTTTTCGGGTCCTGGGTACGCTGCTTCCAGCTGTCTAGACCAAGCGCTCTGGTATCCGTGATAACTAGATCCTTGAAATGGAGGTTCAGTCTTCCTTGTCGTGTCAAACCTGGGTGCTGTGATTCGAAGATCCTCTTTGTTGGAGCATTATTGTCCATTTGCTCGATGTGACCTAGTCAGTGTAGTCGACTTGTTTTGGCTTTTTGTACTACATCCACATCTTGGTACAGCTTATAAAATTCGCGGTTGTATCTTCTCCTCCATTCGCCCTCCTCGCAAACGGGACCGAATATTCGACGAAGAATTTTTCCTCGAAAGTGTTAAATATCTGGTCTGCTCTCTTGCTTATCGTTCAGCACTCGGCTCCATATAGCAGAACTTAGGAATTTTGAACCCATTTATTTCGCTAAACCTAAGTAGCAACGGTTTTCTAGGGTAAGTCTTCGCCGTATATCCACTAAGGTATCATTCGATGAGTTTATATGTATTTACTCCGAAGTAGGTATACTACTTAACCACTTCGAAGTTACTGTTGCCAACAGTGAAGTTTTGTCCCACTCAGTGGACAGATGCTCTTGGTTTTGTCCTCATTTACTTCAAGGTCAATTTGTTTCACCTGCCCAAAAGCCTCTAAGCTGGCGCACTGGGAGCGACCGTATCCCAACAGCTGGGCAGATGGTGTCTTTCGTATTAACACCTGCCCTAAGCACTATCTGTTTCAGCACGAGATTGAAGAAGTCACATGACAGGGTATCTTCCTGCGAAATCCGGTACATGTTCGGAATAGCTCGAAGGAACTGTTTCCGAATTGCACGTTACACCACGTGTTTTCTAGCGACATAGCTGAATCAGCTTAGCCGGTATACTGAATTCGGCCATCGCCTTGAAGAGCTTAAAATGATGAATGCAATCATATGCGGCTTGAAGACATGGTGAGTGTCGACTTGAAATTTATTGATCTTGTCCAGGATTTGCCTTAGTGTGAAAATTTGGTATTCCGATCTATCGGGTAAAAAGGCACACTCGTACGTGTCGATTAGTGTATTGCAGAAAGCCTTCACACGTTCACACATTACGTTGGATAGATCTTATATGCGACATCAAGCAGGGATATGCCTCAATAGTTCTTACAAGATAGTCCAGTCATCGGGCGTCCATAATTGGTTGATGATTTGGTGCATGCACCCTAGCAAAGCATCATCACCTTGTTTGAAAGGCTCCGCTGTGGTAGATCATCAGAGCTGGCCGCCTTGTTCAAAATTGGGCGGGGGATCGCTTCTGCATTGACTGGATGCGGGTTCTCTACTTGCCCTATCACTTTCTCTACCTGATGTCCATTAAGTAGCTGCTAGTAATGCTGCTTACACATCTACTATTCCCTGTGCTTCGGTGACTAGGTTTCCTTCACTGTTCCGAAAAACCTGCGTTTCGGACTTGAAGCCATCGACCAGTTGTGTGGCTAGTCTAAAGAACATCCGGATATTGTGCCCATCGTGGGATTTTTCGATATTCCTGAGCTGGGAGACTGCGTGAGTCCTGTTCTTTACG
The DNA here is from genome assembly GCA_905220385.1 of Xylota sylvarum. Taxonomy (NCBI): domain Eukaryota; kingdom Metazoa; phylum Arthropoda; class Insecta; order Diptera; family Syrphidae; genus Xylota; species Xylota sylvarum. The sequence goes on from LR999960.1 coordinate 34,145,718, forward strand.
CAGGATCTTCTTCTACTCCCTTCTTCTGGCTCCATACTCTTTTCTCGCTGCCTTTGTTTTGCGCTGCAGCGCTTGTATGTGTACATTTTTTGTCACATTTTCCCGGCGAACGCATCATACATACAAGAGCTCCTTTTGGGCGGTGGCTGGTAGCCTATGGTGTTCTCCACTACCCCTTTCATGAAGTCGCGATAATGGATCCCCAAATTTTTGGGGTTTGCGGATGATGAATGCACAGTGGAGAGTCTCTTGCTCAGGGTCTGGGTGCTCCAGTCATGTTAAAGCTTCCGACGTTGAATTTTGTTTTCTGTTCAGTTTGCACCGCAGATAGGCGAGGTCTGAATTTGGCTGTAACAAGCAAATAGTCGGAGTCGAATTTGGTATTGAAGTACCCGAGTATAACTTTGACACCATACTCCGGACAGGCTCCGTATTCTCCTTAAAGGAGGTCAAAATACTATTTGTTAGAATCTTTAGGGTCATGTGCACATATTATGTTAATGTTTTGGAATGTTACCTTAATTCGGATCACAGCCAGACGATTGCTCATCCGATTTCCCACGACGAATCCACAACCTAACATGCAGCTTTTGTGACAGCTGTAATAAATATTGCAATTTCCCGCAAATCCTTGCGCTTAAAAGAATGCACTTAGCAGTTTTCTGAAGGACTATTGTCACCCAAAATCGCTTATCGTCCCATCTAAGAAGAATGCGACTAAGTACAGATGACCTTTGCATAGGCTGTGGCGATACTGATGCAGAAGAAGGCACATCTCACTTCCCGTTCGAATGCCTTGGACCAAGAAAGTGGTCCTCGACGAATACCATTTTTAATATGTATTTGCGGGTAGGAATGAGCTAAAAAGAGCTAAAACGCGTAGTAGAACGCTGAACAAGGTGGTACGCTGGGATTGTTGGTACCGGATGCCCCATGATGTTTCCAGAGGCAACGCCTAGGTACTTCTATTTCTGAGAATAACTTATCCAGGTGCAATTGTAGCCGAACAATTAACCACTATCCAAAGGTGTATTTCATATTACAATTCAATTCATTCGTCAAACTCACAAGTAATAAGGTTGATGAAAGCAAAGGATCGCTCCATTCGACTGGGGAAGATGATACGAAACTGAATAATAAGGGAAGGTTCGTTAGGTCTTCTTTAGCTTTTATGGTTTCTAAAAAAAAAGGAAAATCAAAAAATCCTTCTTTCCGAATCCAAAATCTATTCTGTGTAATAGAAAATAGGAAAATCAAATCAATTAAAAGAATGCAAATATGTAGTACTCGTCAAATACCATATTCATTTCGACCCACAAGGATGCACCATACACACACACAACCAATTGTCATTTATTTTTATTATTTAACGCGAAAATAATTAAATTGAGAACAATTGTCCAGGGAATGATCAATTATTCTCCTAGTCCACATTACTGGGAATAGGTGTGGATGTACGACATCACCAGTGGAAACATGGAACTCACACATCATTATTGTTCATTTGAAAACGAATCTAATTCGGATCGCATGTACATAAATGACTAAAATTTTGTTTGCTTTCGTCCTTTCTCATCCTTGATAGAGCTATACATTCGTACATATGTGAATATAACAGATATAAACTACGGATAAGTAGAACACACGCTGTTTTTCTATTAAACAGATAGCACTGGGAAAATAAACACTCCCCCGCAGATAGGAGGCCGCCAATTTAGGCTCTCTTTTATTTTTAAAGTTCCTAAAAGCTTTGAAGTAGACATCATTTTGGATGATGACATTTCTATAGAAATACAAAAAAACAAAAGAATGAAGCACATACATACGAATGAATGAGTATACCGTGGACTAAGTATTTAGAAAGAAAAGTGTCCTTCACAGCCGAGGAGTAAATGAGAAAAATGTGGATGGGACAAGGTGAAAAGTTGACTTTTTCTAATTGCCTTGAAAAAACGAAATTGTGTATGTGTACCTAGTCGTATTTATTTTAGGCTCTTCCTATCGGTAATGGCTTTGTGGCTGTCGATGTGGAATAGCAAATCAGACTGACTGACCTAGTAAACAATTTGTCTGACCTTTAACGAACGGGGTTTGGGGCAAAATCGTGATGGCATTCACGCGTTGAGGGATTTAGAAATCAGGACGATGGTACCTACATCGATATTATTGACTGGATTTTCTCTATTCACTTGTATGTCAATGACTGCCAACGAAGGTATTAGCTGTAGTCAAGGGTGTGATAGGCGGAAAGGCCACGTAGGTTTACACGAGCTCAGTGACAGCTACTTTCGATGTCGGGATTATATTTGTGCATATCTGTTCTCAGAGACAGAGAGTTATGTGCTAGGTTTAATCCTGGATAAAATTCACATTAACTGAAAATAATATTCAAATGTTTTCATGTAACGCCTGTAGTTAGGAGTATTTCTGAGTTGGTCGAATCGATAAGAATCTGTACACTTTTTCTACAAGTAGAGTCTTCTGGCATACAACATACGACTTCCAAACCCTTATAGCATATTATCTACTTATGTAAATTCATGGAAACAGTAAAGCATCATTAAAAATCTTAGAATCGTCAGCAATACAGTCCAACTTGGGTAAACAGATCCATATTCCGTATCTGCTCCTCGCCATAGAAACACTCCCGCAGGATTTTCATTTCGTAGCTTTGCTTAAAAACGTCGGGGTTTGTGTTTGTTTATTGTAATATTATGGAATTTTAGAGTGGTCGTGAGCACCATTCGTGGGTTGGAAAAAACCTCTTTGGCGCATAAGTCCACGTCTGAAAATTCAGGTCAGCTGTTTTGGCATTGGGTGAAAAATGGGTAGACGAGAACTCTGACCACTCAGATTTGAAACTGTTTCCCATTATCCTCATACTGAAATGGTCATTGCGGGTGATTTCAATACACACAATTCTGGTCAGCTTCTACATTCTGGACAGACAACACCCGAAGGAAGATATGTTGAAATTGTTGATCCAGCTTGGGAACGACCTCACACGGCTACCTGACATTGATAGTCATTCCGCCATCACTTTGGGTTTGTTCCTTAGCTTCCACCCTGATAAATACACCATAAATATACTATCGCCTTTAAGTTCGTTGGATCACTATGTCGTATCGTCTAATTTCCAAGTCTGCTATCCACCGTATAAATGCTGGTGTTCCCCAAGGCTCCCTTTCTCCAATATATTCCTTTTCATTCTCGGTATGTGTGTTAGTGAGCATCTGCGATGGAACAACCACATATTCGAAGTCACCAAGAATACTGCAAAATGTCTAGGCTTCCTTAAACGATGCAGAAGTACTTTACCTCCTCTGATCTGGCTGCAATATAAGCCATACAGCCACCCCAAGCTTGAGTATAATGCTCATGCCTAGTCCGGTACACTCAAAACCTATCAAACTTTTTTTTTTTATCATTGGATTTTGGGATATGCAATTGAAGCCCCCATCCTAAGACAAAAGAATGCGTAGGTAGGTTGGCTATGAGGAGAGAAATCCCTCTTTGCCTCACTCAGGTCAGTATAGACCCATAATGTTGCCCATAGGACGAAAAGCTAGAATAGCAAAATGGAATGTGTGCTACTTACTGCGTCTGGTATATAAACCATCTTCTCGATTTAATATAGCTGCAGATGTCGTTCACCAATTTGTCGGGCAGTTCTTCAATGTCCTGGAAGAAGTATCCTCCCAGTAATTTCTTGCTTTGCTGACAGAGGCTTGGGCAAGGAGACAGCAAGTGCATAGTATCTTCTTGGGCACCCTTTTGACCGCAGTCTCTGCAAAGATCATCATTGGTCAATTGTAGTTTCATCATGTTGTATCAAGTGGTATCAATCTGTCTGTTTTCCTTTATTAAAACCAGGCCACATTTTTCTTTGTTGTGCTAAGACTTCTTCATCTGTTATGCGTTTTATTTGAACTTTATTTCCCGCTTCGTGCTTAAGGGTGCAAGGCGGAATGTCAGGTCAAGTGTCGACCGTATTTTTTATAGCTAGTTCATCAGCCCTTTCATCACCTGGTATACCTTCATGACCAGGGATCCAGCAGAGTCTTACTTTATGTTGTGTTCGAAGAACCTTAAGCTCTTCTCGACAGCACTTCACAAGGTTCGATTTTATTTCTATAGTAGATATCGCTTTTATCACTGCCTGCTCCTACACCGATGTCCATTTTGGACCCATCAGTATAAACTTATGTAACTTCTTGGCTTGGCACTTCGTTGTTATTCCATTCCTCTCTACTTCGATAGAGGCTTTGAAAAAGGTCTTATAAAGTTAAGATAGTGAAAGTGAATTATCTGAAGGATCTTAATGCATTAGTGTGGCCTAATGTATTCGGTCTCCGGCTGTTCCATTGACTTATCCTTAGAGCCCTTGTGTGGTGTTGTCATTACACTGGTAGTACAAATGCACGCCAGCCTTTCTACTTTCGTGATCGCCTTTAGGTTTGTCGTTTTTCTGGCGGCTTGCCACCACACTAGGTTGAAATAGATAAATATAGGCCTTTCAATAGCTTTATACATCCACATGATGGTTTTACGACTTGACACCCACTATTTTCCGAAAATTCTACTAGACTAATTAAAGGCTATCGTGGTCTTTTTCATTCTTTCTTCGATATTAATTTATTGTTCTAAAATCTTTCGCTGTAGTGTGGCTTGTTTTACCGGCATTTGGTATGCCCATCCCCATTCTCCATCGAAGACTACTGAGGAACAGTTTTCGAAGTGATGGGAAAAATATCATTCAATCCTAGCGATTTGAAGGGAAAGAACGATCTGATGGTCTACTCAATTCTCTCTTCTGTAATCATTCCTATTGGAGGTTCCATTTATCCCAGTACTGCTATTTATCATGTTGTTTATTTGGTGTGTAGTGCATCCCGAAAAATGCTTGCCAAACAATAGTCTTAAGGAGTCTGAGCAGAATTTAGTCCAGTTTCCATTGTAATCTTTTAAATATAATAGAGGTGTTGGTTCCCTAGAGAGCGCTTTCTTAAATCTTCCAGATTCGGTTGTACATTTGATTTCATTACAGAAGTGTTGCCATGAGCAGCGTTTTGCTTTCTGTGTCACATTTTTGAACATATTTTGACTGTTCTTGTAGTGATTCCAGCGAACTTCGAACACCTTACTTATTTTTTTAAGTACACAGCTTGGAAAGCCATCTTTTTTAATAGTCTATCATGTTTCATGTCTATTCTTCATTTTCTTCGTTTACGTCGCCACAGAGAGCAAAGGGACTGTCTGTGATAAGGCCTTTGCCATTTGTTTCTTTTAAGAGGAAAGGGTCTTGACTATTGTGCTAGTATTAAATTGTGTCGCAATAAAGATCTCAAATGAAATCAAATATATAGGAGGGATCCTACCAAGTCAAAGACACAAAAAACTTTCTTAGTTGCCTAGCAATTTAGATCTATAAGGCTATGACTAAACGATCTATAGTTAAGGCGTCGATTATTTGATGGATTTGGCTATTTCCAAAATGCTTTTTTGGTCTTACCTCATCATAAGGCACTAGGTGCCATAGCAGGCACACCGCGATTTCTACGGACTTTTCCCGGTAAAAAGACTAAACCTTTTCACACGAAAACTTGAATAAATCATTAATTTGCTGCAAAGACCCAACCTGTTCTAGGTTAGTAAAGAAGTATTTTCTGAGATGCTTTAGTCTACTTCGAGGAATACCCTTGTATACAGAGTAGATGTGTAATATTCTATGAGACGTATGAGTATCTGCATAAATCCGTATTCGATAATCCTTATCTCATAGTGTGCTTCCTCAGAAGGCAATGACAGTATCCCAATCGCCATTCTACTTGGGTTTTATAATTTCTCCAATTTTTTTCCAATCTAACACTGGTCACAAGTCCATAGACACTCTATTGATGGTAATAACGGCTGTTCCTTGAACCATGGCCAACATATTCCTTATATTCTTCTAAATCGTAGCTTTTACCCATACCTTAGGATGAGTGTGACTATCATGATACATATATAGCCAATTCATCATTACCGGTTTAAGGCTTCAATTTATCCCGTTGTTCTCTTGAAAATTAAGAGTGCATTGTAATCCTTACGGCCTTACGGTTTAATAAAGCTTAGATCCAAATCTGGCGGGGCTTCAGTGATGGTTATCCTTATGTATTAAGAGAGTCTTACGGTCACTGGTCACCAAATACCTACTGGTAAAGTTAACCAACCTAGATAACAGAGTTCTTGCCTATGATGTAAGCGCGAAAACTTATGCAGACTATGCAGACTATGCAAACCTATTGTAACTAATCAGTGCCTCTTTCACAAGAAGTAGAAATTAGGACGATAGACTTTCAAGAGTATAACCTGTCATGAGATAGCCCAAAACTTTGTGTTTAAAAAATCAAATCCTTGGGTTTCTCGTTAAAGAGTACTGTATAGGTCTGTATATCTGTTAGACAAAATAACAAAAGATTAATGAACAAAGAATGCTTCGATAATTATTTTGTCGATCAAGACTTCCTTGATGTGCCGTATTTCCAGGCGCTTATCAGCAAGGATCTCGGCGTTCTTTTGTCCCTTAGGTGTTGCAGATCGTTTCACATGTCGTACAGCTTCATGAACGATCGTGGCAAGAACTAAACTCTATTTTCTTCTATTTCTTTGTCTAACCTCAAACTCCAATTTCTTCTATTTGCTTTTTTTTAACTCCTTTATAAGGAATACGTAGCATACACAGAGTTCTTCGTGAAATTAGAAAGCCTTTGGACCGATACTTTTCAATCGACTCCCCTGTTTCAAGAATTCCATTAATACCGATACCGTCTGCCGATACCACAGTTGACAGCTTTAACCCTCGACTAAAGCTTATAGAAACAATTATCGGTATCAATTATCGTATCCTCGAGATACAATCAACTATGCCCCCCTTAATCCTAGTTAGACTGAACTACTTATCACAAAAACAAAACATGCTTCCTGCATGATACCGCCTATAGATATACCGTCTCTCGATACCCCACAGATAATAACTCCTCTGCAATAACTCCATTCCAATACGATTTCAATCCTCGGAAAAAAACGTTTATTCATAAGCCAAATACATATAAGTTGAAACCAATTTCCTTATCTCACTTAAAAAATTGTTTCCAAACGTACATGGCAAGTGTCATCCTTCTATTAGTGGGCGAGAGGTTTAAAATTAGAGAGTTCGCCATGTATGCAGACCATCAAGCATGTATCTATGTATATGCGTTTGTGCCATATTCAGCTTAGTGACCTCCGTGTATAGTGCACTAGCACCAGCTCTTCCCACCACCTACTTCATAATACATCCTACAACTTTGTGCCGTTAGTTTGTTCTACGTTCTATGACTTTATTAACCCAATTCCAAGAGAATGACAAAAACACCAGGCACTGGCTCCAAAGAACGAACGGACGGACAAAAAGAGTGCAGTAGCACTTCTAAGAACGTGCCTGCCTTGCTATCTACATACATGTGTATGTACGTGTAAATGTAGTTTGTGCTGATGTAGCTCCAACAACTACCCTCTTCCCGTTCTATGTAAGAGTGCGGATGTCGTGCAGTTCGTGTGCATTGTGATATCTTAATAACTGCACCACACATAGTAAAAAAAAAAAAAAAATACTGTTCACAATGTTTAACAAGAAAAAGGACACACAGCCTATATTGCATAGGCCTACAGCACTCCCCACATACATATGTACATCTACCCTTGCGTGCACCAAATAGTAACGTGCTGTCATCCTCCATACGTACAGGATGTACGTTACCCTGTATCTATACATACATTTGAGTCTATGGGAGGAAAATATGAATTTCCACTTATAGATCCGCCTATAGAGGTGCAGGCACTCAAATAATGCTGAAGTGAACATTTTCAAAGATTTCAGGAAGGACGAAACACAGTACATATACCCGAAGAGATCCTTGGCTTAGAACATAACACATACACACACATAGAGCAACGAAACACCACCCTCAATCCAAGCAAGGAAAAAAATAAGTGTTCGTCTTAAGTTTTGTGTTTTTTTTTTTGTCGATTTTTCGTGTTTCCCCACCCCCACCCACAGTTTTGTGTTTATAAAGTGCAAAGCGCATTGCAATTAAAAAGAAAAAAAAAAAGAAGCAAAAAGCAGAGTAAAAGTTTAAAATAAATAGCGCAGAAGGAGGAGGAAAATACAAACTGAATGTGAATGTGTCTGTGTGTGAAGAAAATTCCTTCGGCGAGTGGAATAGTGAACGTAGTGGCCGTTAATCTAGAGTGCACCAAGTGGGGGTGCTGAAACTGGGATGAATGCCAGACATCTAGAGCCATCCTTATCCCAATTGGATACAAATTGTAGTGATTTTCCGAACGGTTTCGAAGAGAACCTCCAACTACAGGTAAGCGTGTGTCCTTGTACAAATTTAAACTATACACTGTATCCGTATCTACATATATAATCAACACACACGACCAAAGTTCATGTCAACATTTGCACTCATTCATTTTGTATAGAATAAGTCTTGTAAAACTAAATTAGTACTCGTGTAGAATTTAATTAAATTAGGGGGATGTATGTATAATTAATCAATGAGAAGTTATTTTCGCTACCAAGCTGTAAAGATATTGAAATGGAAAGTTGATTAATTTGCTTTCAGCGATTGGTACGATTCGATACGAATTACAGACGAGTTTCGTTCGAGTGAGATATAACTTTTTACCCACCGTCATGAGTAGGAAGTTTAGTGATTGACTTTAGATTGATTGGAAATCTTTTGTGTTTTCGAATCAATAAGACACGCATTCTGAACTGATAAGTGGAGTGCTCTGAACAGATATGTTAAGGAGATTCGAACGAAAAAGTGTACTCTTCTTGAAATAAGTAAGTTTGAACAAGTATACAAGTATATACATATCCTGAATTTTGCTGCGCATTCACTCTACACTTTTTGGTGATGTATGCAGTACAATGTCGTAGCGCCATCTTGTTTGAAGAACATGCAACGAAGATCTATACCATGCAAAAAAGGTACTTACGGTGGTCACTCTTTCTCATACTCAAAGAGGACTAACGAGGGCATCGACCAACATCCGCAATACACTTTCGGATGCATTTAATTTTCTTAATTTTTTTTTATCTCAAATAAAAGGTGTTTTTTAACTGAGTACTAACTTCAGAGAGTTATATCTGTCAAACCAATTGTCAGTTTGCAAACTGTCAGTATTATTTTTATTCAGTTTCAGTTTCCAATTTTATCGTGATGACATACACGCTTCCACAACGTTATCAATTTTAGATATTTGGTTCCAAAATGATGGTTCTGTGCGAGAAACTTATAGAGCACCATACATATTACACCCGATACCTGACCGTTTTCGCACATTTTCTTTATAAGACGCAGTGGCACCGAGACGCATGTAAGAAGAGCGCGTACAGAAGAGAATATTGCATCCGTTTGGGAGAGTGTTGAAGAAGATACAAATTTATCGATTGGACGTCGTTCTTAACAGCTTGGTCTTTGTCCGTCCACTTTATGGAAAATGCACAGTTTGATGCGATCATCATATTTTTTTCAAAAATGCGGCTAATCATCATGTTATGGTCAATGGTGTTCATTATAAAGTCATGATTATTACCTTTTTCGTTTACCAATTGAATGATATGAATGTGAAGGAGATGTGGTTCCAGCAGGAAATGAAACAATCAACTTATTGAAGAAAACATTCGATGAACGCATAATGTCGCGTAATGGCCTCCAAGATCTTGTGATTTGACGTCTCTTGATTATTTTCTTTAGGGATACGTAAGGTCGCTAGTCTACGTTGACAATCCAACAACATTCGACGCATTGGAAGCCAACATCATTCATGTTATTCAGGACATATGACCACAAATGTTTGAAAAATCCTCGAAAACTTTAATGAAATGTCAAAATTGGGGTATATTTGCCAGTTTGCAATTGCAAGTCGCTATGCTGTGAATGGGCCTTAATAGCTACATTTTCGTCGTCGACTTTAAAAATCGGATTCATAGAGGCAATTTAGAAAATGTAGTTTTTTAGGAGCTTGGAAGCTAAGTAGTAGTTGCAAAATGGCAGATTAAGACGCCCATAGGTAGCCCTGGATGATATATTTATTAAAATTCTATTAGATTTAACCTTGTTCTAGTTTATGGACTCTTGTTCTCATCTTTATAGAATTTGTTTAACTTGGTATAATTTTTCGATACATAAACTTTTCAGCTGAAAATAATTGAGAAATTTGTGGGAAATTATTGGTTTCAGTCAGTTCTTCTATGATTCATCATCATGTTCACCATTTATTTACTACTATTATTTGAAGAAGGGGTATGTTGCACTGCGACCCGTTGGTCTATTGTGCTACCCAATTAACACCTTGGAAAGGTGCATACCCTCATTAGAGTTCACATCGCATTAGGATTCCTTTCGGAATCATTTTGAGGGTCATGTACTTTTACTACGCTTTGGTGGAAGAAATCTATCCTACAGCAATCTTACTCTAGTTTCCTTTAAGAATCAAAGAATGAGAGTTGGCTCTAGTGACGGCATTTTTCTGCCCAAGTTCTGGGATTTCACTGGACTCATAGCAGAAGCTGCAGAGGCCTTCTTCAGATATATCTATGCCTTGCTAGGAAACTTGTTAGAATACGAAGGTTACTCTTGCTTCATGCAGAAACATGCCCTAGAATTTTCTTTGGTTTGCCTCATACATTGAGCGTTATTGCCCTTTCTTTTTCCCTCTCTAGTTTCTTGAATTCTTCTTTGAGGGTATGATCCCCTATTCCGCAGAATAATTTAGGACCTACGAAGGTTTCTGATGCTCCCTTTTCTGCTAGGGTGTCGGTCATTTCATCACCCTCTATTCTCACATTTCCAGGTATCCTACAGAGGGTCACCTTGTTTCGTCTACCTAGTTCATTAACTTTTTGTTGGCATTCCCATACAAGTTTAGACTTAATGACATAGGGATCCAGTGCCATGATAGCAGCTTTAGATTAAGACACATTTATCTATGGCATAGATTTCAGCCTGAAAGATGCTGGAACTTTGTCCATGGATTCAGAGTACTTGGTTCTAGGTCCGAATACTTCTGCTCCAGTTCCTTCATCAGTTCTTGACTCATCTGTGTACCAATCTGTTGTGCGATTGGTCAGTTTGTATATTGTGGATTCGTTTCTAGAAAGGGCCAGGAGTGGTAGTTTTTTGAGCACCTATCTCTTCTTATTCCTTCTTTGGTCATACTTAGAATTGTATTTACCTCTGGCAGTAATAACTATATCATCAGCATATGGGGGCATTACCTACTATTATAAATATCAAGAGAAGACCTTAAAATTAATTCTAATAAAGACCCATGCCTGATATTGGTGTCGATGCTCCCCCAAATAGTATTGTGCGTTTTACCATCCCATCCAATCAGGAAAGGCAATTGGAGCTCCACAAGGCATTTTAATACCATAGACACTTCTGGTTCGTCACCGATGTGATAATAATGATGCGGTATACTCATTCGAGCTCCAGAGTTACCTGCAGAGGCATAAAGTCCCGCGTAGCGTATTCAGAAAGTAGAACAAAAGCTCTTGGATTAAGTATTCGGGTGTCCCTAATTACCTTCGCATTTCGGCACATCGCCGTCAGTCCTATGACTGCTCCTTTCAGGATCAATGGCTCCTGAATTAGTACAACGCCCAGTTGAGAACATCCGTGCTATTACAGCTGATGTCGGTATAGCATAATGAATGCTCACCACACTCAGGAGGACTTTCAGCTCAAATTTTATTTTCATTCTTCTGGCATCGATTGCTGGTTTGAAGTACCACTGATCATCAAAATAGGGATTTGAATCTCATGAGGTCTTTCAACTCAGTTTGTACTCCGTGAAGAAATGACACTGTGGACGGAGAGATTCAATTTGGCTTCGGTCATAGTCGTTGTGAGGTAACCCCAGACGCATAATATGAGTGCACGTGACAGAGTACTCGGTACATATGCCGCAGACGATGCTTAACCAGAGAAAGTATTGTTTTCTTGTCATACGCCGGCCAAAGATTACTAGCCTTTGCGCATATGTCCAAAAGGGTCCAGCGTAAGTTAACATTTCCGAGGAAGAGTCAATGAAGTATGTAGCGCCGATCATTTCCTTGCAAGTGCAACTGTTCTTTTCGTAAGGTCACCATATTGGTTCAGGTATCTCACTAGCCTAGATGTAAGTCTTAGCGGCTACCTGACTATCAAGTGACAGTAATTGCCCTCCTGATTATGTTATTTTGTAGATGGTTTTCAAAGCTTGACTGTAGTCGTTACACATTCTAAAAGAGTGGTCGATCTCTAGGGTTTTACAGCAGAACCCAGCTTCCGTACCGAAGTCGATTTGGGAACAGTAAGTGTAGAATTTCACCTCTTCTTCATAAGTAACATGTCGATTCAGTCAATCAAGTCAAAGGAATTCTGATAGTGATTCTCCTGATGAGCTTCTGTACGTGATCAGTACCATCAACTTAAGACGGATACATGTCCATAAGGTTCTAGTGGTCAAAATTCTGATTCCTTCAGTCTTAGTGCTGCCTTTGCAAATGACATAGCACGGCAACCAAAATTTGACTTCAATAACTCATTGATTGGCCAGTTGTGTGGTATGTAACGCCATCTTGTTGGAACCACACAAAGCCACAGCCGTTCTTCTGCAATTTGACTCAAAAATAGTCAGTCAACATGGTCCGGTAGCGATCCATTCACAGTGACTGTGTTTTTGAATTTTGTCATTGAAGAAGAAATAAGGGTCAGTGAACCCGCCAGAAATGAATCTCCACCAAACAGTAAATTTTTGTGGCTGTTATGGCATTCCGTGAATGGTTTCAGGTTGCTGACGTGCCCAAATGCGAAAATTTTTCTTAGTATCGAATCGGTTTGGGCAGTAATGTACTTCATGACTAGGAATGATTTTTTAATGAAAATCGGGATCGTTTTCGTACATGTTTAGGGCCCAACCACTGAAGTTACTTAGTAGCTGATGCTTGTTTGGCCTCGGTGGTTAGGTCAAAGCCATCTTGAGGAAGACAAGTCCAAGTCCTCGAACGAAATTCGCCACAAACTGGTCACAGATACATATGCCCAATTCCGGATATCGATGCGGAACCGACAAATTTGGAATATTATGAAGTGGATATGTTGACTTAAATTTTCACACCCGACGCGACGGGACGTTCAATTGTTCGTTTATCTGGATGAGTACAATTGCCAAAAGCTGAAGTAAATCCACATAAAGTTGACGCAGCCGAAAGGGAACTTTGATACTAATTTTGCGTAGTTTACGAACGATATTGAAGAGTGTACTTTTACATGATTAAATCTTAAGTATAGATGAGTCCAAAACACCAAATAAGTCGTAGTGACCTTCACGTATACTCGAGACACCGTATTTCATAAATGAGGCGTCTCAATTGGAAAAGCCTTAAGTGTAGGGGTATCCAACAAGAGGTGTCATATTAAATTAATAAAAAAAATGCAACATTTTTATGAAAAATTGTATATTTTTATTGAAGTCTAAAGCACAAACTCTGAGGTTAGTAATAGAGTACCATATCTGTCAAATCCCCGCCAACGCTCTGCCTACAAATAGTAATTCTTTTGATGAAATTTTTTATTACGTTTTCGCATAATTGCGGCTGTATTTCGCAAATAACAGCTTTGATAATATTCTTTCGGTTCATGAAACGTTGGTGGAAAAAGTCTAATGTTGTTAAATCACAAGATCTCGGAGGCCAATTGCAGACTCCATTTCGAGTAATCACGCGTCCAGGAAATATGTTATGCAAAAGAGTCATTGTTTGACCAGTTGTGTGGCATGTGGCCCCGTCCTGCTGAAAATAAACGTAGCATCGATTTTAGGAAAAAAAGTTAGTCAACATTGTTTGGTAACGCAATCCATTCACTGAATATTATCTATATGCAAAATGCGATGCAAAGAAGTTTCGGAAAGACCCAATTCCTGCAATCGTCGCGAAATAGACACATCTAGGTTTTCAGTTACACTCTCGACGGACACAAGTTGGAATCTTCACATCACTAACCTGCCCGAGATGTTCAAATTTATCGATTAAATGCACTATACATAGCTGTGCGAGAAGGCTCTTGATGATAATCTAAAGCAGTACGAACTTTACGAAACGTTTCCGAGATATTTCCACTGTTTTTGTAGTGAATTTTCACTGTTTGAACGCATTGTGTGAATGTGTATCGATGCATACTTAATAATCTCCTTATTATTAATTATCAAAAGTCAAAGCAATAATAGTTGATTGTTGACAGATCAACAACGACACCTATTGGATAACGTTTTAGATTGACATTGACGTTGGTTTAGAAAAATTCATAAGCTCTGTACAATGTACTCATATGTCTGTACATACATTCATATCTTGAAACACATGTGTTATTAGATTTCATTAGGTCGCGTTCAAGGTCCTATTTGTACTGATTTGGTAAATCCTTTTTAATTTTCAGTATTTTTCGTAGAGTTAGAGCTCCCATTTGGAAACTAGATTGATTGCTTATACCTTGACGGATATCCGGATTTCGCTCAAACTTTCCTTTTAAGTGACTCAAACCTAACTATACATATATGTATGTATATCTTTCATTTCAAATCGTCATAAGACCTCACTGACAAAGCCACAATTAGCCCCGAAAAAAAAGACAAAAAGACAAAAAAAAATGTATTGATCGAAATCATAAGCAAGATTTAAATACTTTTCATGGTTTTAGTATAAATTTTCCCACACCGCCGAGATCTACAGATCAAGCAGCCATCATCATCATCATCGAAAACATTGACCTCTCTAAAATAAAACGAATAAAAAAAAAAAATAAAAATAAATATATAAATGTTCATCTAAACATACTGCAACATCACATCACCCAGCAACGTAATAGAATCCTAATTTACATATCTTTTCAAACTGCATCCGCATTAGTTAGGCTTGAATCAGTCGTTCTCCCAGTAAAAGCCATTCGATTATGAAACCGGCATCGACGTCGTCGTCAAACTCATCCGAACTACCAAAAAAAAATTGTATATGTCGCCCCAGCTTCAGCCCCAGCCCCACTCAAGTCAAAGTCATGATTCGAGATACTTTTTCCTTTATTTCTATCGGATTTCTCGGCTCATTTCATTCAGTCATATGATTTAGGGTCATTTAGCTACGAACATACGAAAGTCGACGAAATCCGATCGACTCAGGAGAAACAGTGAATATTAAAACTCTTTAATTGTTGTTGTTCGATTTATTCGATTTAACGATTTTATTATTTTATTTTTTTTTTCTCTTTTTTTTTTATCCGAAATTTTATGGACATTTGCTTGGTGGATTCATTATCATAAAAAAGTTTTATCGATCTCTGTGTGTAGTTAGAATAGTTGCGTTGAACTTAAAAATCCAAATGAATCAATGGGTCAAAAAAAAAAAAAAAAGGAGGAAGCATGTATCCGAAACCAGATTTTGTTTTGGACCTGGCCGGGACGGGCGCGCTGCTGACTGACTGCATGGTTTAAATTTGAGATAACACGCCGAAATAATTCGGATTTGAATTTCAATTTAATTTCAGGTTTTTTTTTCTGTTTGTTATATTGTTTCGTTAAAGATTCAAATTCGGTACAGTTGGTGATTTCTGAAATCAAAGTGCTTAAGTGTTTATGGTAATTGTCATTGGATAGTGGTGGTTAGATGGCGAAGGCCTTGGCTAGCTGAATTTACTAATTTACTAATGAATGAATTGTCTTTGAGTGTTTTTTTTTTTTGGGCTTGCTTTAGAACTTTAGATACACGGATTGGATGCAGAATTTGGAAAAATAAAGAGGTGTTGTTTTTTTTCTCTTGGTGCTTAAGTTGGTTCCTGATGTTAATTAGGTGGTCTCTCACGAGGATGAATTATTTTTGGGCGGATGTCGTTAAGATTTAAGATATCCGATTGAACTGGCTGAAATCTGATTAAAGATTAAAGCACTTGGCATTCATACAACTTGAAGTTAAATGGATTTGGCCACGGGCTGGCAAGGTGGTCTGAGTTTCTTTCTTTGATTATAATATTCAGTTGAAGATAAATCGCGTAATGTGGACAGGATGGAATTTCTCGAACTTCTTGCTTAGAGGGAATATTCTTTCAGATAAAATCGTGTAATTAGACTGGTTTTCTCCATCCCATGTAATAGCTCTTCCATTGGTCTGTACGCTGGAGTGCGATATGTTCACAGTCGCCATCTGTTATACACTGTCGGATATCAGACTATCACAAAGTTGATGCAAGAGACAGAAGGTCGGATATGAGGCTCAGGGCGTATAGAATTCAGTTTCATTGAACATAAATATGTACATACACGTATCACGTTTTTTAAGGTAAAGCTTTCGACACTTAACTACATTTCTCTTACCTATTCGTTATTCGATTTGGATGGTATTTACAAGAGACAGTCTTATTTGATTTAAACTTTATCCTACGTCATATAAGGGATATTCAGAAATCAGAAATCAGAAATGATGTAAGACACATCTTCCTTTGATGTCTGGTATCGTACAATGTTCATAATCAAATTCTGGACGATTTTTTCGGCACACAAAAAGTCAAACAACCGATAGATATCCAATGAATATATGTATATCCGCCATTCGGATGATTTTTTTTCGTATCTTTGTACGAATTGGATATCCGACAGCCGATGTCGGAATGAAATTTTATGAACTTTTGTATTTGCTGTTAACGTCAAAACTTTTGACCTGCCAGCTCGCGCATATCTTGAAAATGTATGCCAAAGATAAAAAGATAATACCCTACTTATCAACCTCTTTTACAGCAGTTTAAATTAAAACGCCTTTTCTAATTCAATGACCTCTTTATCTTTAAAATAAAGATAGGAGGCAGGAGCTTGGTCTTCACCCCGACTGTCTAAGCCAAGGAGTTAGCAGAAGGATGTGATGCAACTAAAGTAAAGAAAGTAATAAAATATATCATGTATATTTATTTACTTACTTAGGTCCGTTGACCCTTATGGGGCATAGCGCGTCAACAACGTGTTTGGAGTTTTGCAAGCCCCTCGTGCTCCATTCCAGTCATACTCATTGATCTAGATCCCTCCTCAACTGTCCTTATCCAGGTCTGCCTAGGGCGGCCCACTCGTCTGTCTAATGGGGTTAGTGGATTTCATTGCATGGCGTACGTCGTCATGGTATTGACTTCGCGGCCTAAGGTGTGACCAATAAGCTGCCACTTTCTCCTCTGTATTTTGACAGCAATTAGTTCTTTACCCGTTGTCACTTGTAGTCGGACAGATGATCCAATTTATGAAACATTTGGTGCAGGTGGAGGTTTTTCTCTAGAAAAAGGAAATGCTGTGGCCAAGGGATGCTACCTTGTGGTATTCCGCTGTGGACTTCAAATTTCTCTGACATCTCACCTTGACGAAACTCGCCATATAGGCCATGTTCAATGATGATCCGCATGCTGTAGATGTGGTCGATTCAGAAGGATCTAGATCGAAAACCTATCTATTCGTTGTTGTTGCGTTGTATGGAGCTATTCTCTCACTCGAATTTTCAAAGAACTCGATATGATTAGCTAGGCTAGCATTGACGAAATCCAAATACTTGAGGTCTTCTCTTTCCAAATCAAAAGACTGGACAACATTTGACACAGCCACGCCTATAACCTCTCAAGATTTTGTTTTGTTAATCTCTCGTTGTTTAGATTGAGTTTTAGCTAAGACACCTTTGACACTCATAACCGTCATCTTTATTATCTGTGCCACTTCGTAATAAACACAATTGTTCGAACAACGAACTCCATGTTCGAATTGATTTAAGTATACTTTACCTATTCATTGTCGAAAAAAAGGATGAACAAATCAAACATAGTACTTACTACCTACTGATGCGCTTTCTGGAAGTATGCCTCAAGTTCTGAAAGCTATTTCCACGATGTACTTCGTTCTTGAATTCAGAGATATCAAGACATTCTGATATTATCAGGAACTTAATCGCCCCCATATGAGTAAAATTTAATGAAAATCGGGTCGGTTCGTTTTGGTTTTTCAACTGACATGTGTCAAGTGCCCAAATTACAATTAGTCACATTAACTTAACTTTAACATCTTCCCAATAGGTACAAAGTGTTATTTCTGATTTATGGTACCTAAACTCGTAGGTTAACATTTGTTGTTGAAAGGAAATTCAGTAGAACTTCCATGTCTGCTGAGTGTTGAGATTGTTCGAAAAATGAGTTTAGAACTGTCAAAGTTAAGAATTTTTGTAAGCAATCAACAGACTTGTTGATGTGAATAGAGCTCGCAAAACTGGGAGTTCAATTTGTCCATTAGATAGTGCTGTGGCTTCTGACAGAGGTAAGTCTTGCATGAAAGGTACCAGTACTGGTACCAAATTTGGATGTTACAATTCATTTTGAAAAAATAGAATAATTTGCGACTTTAATTGAAATCGTCTTATATCTGCTAATCACCAGCATTTTTGAAAAATGAATGGGGGTATGTCTGCCAGCCCTTAATATTGAAAATACTTGAACATGTTGCTCAAAACTTGCAACATTCAAGAATGAAGTAGATGGTTCTACTCATCAAATTTGTTGCTGCTGTTGTTTTTGATGAATGATAGAATGTCACGGATATTACAGTAAGGTAGTGATTCTTGTTCTACTTGCATACGTCAGTACCTCGCCCATGACAGCTGCACAAATGTACCTCATCTCATCGCGTAAATTTCAACCACTTGAGTAACCCACATCTGTTTGTAGACTAGTAATTTTACTGGATTTAAACTACTCCAGCAATTATAACCAACGTCACGCATTTGAATATATGTAACTCATCCACTGAAATATTTTCACAGATTAAAATGACGACTTTGGTCGGTTGGAGTCCGCCACGTCTACACACTCTACTTCGCGTGCACAATCATCAACCACTTTAAGTGCGTGTCATATCACGTATACCTCATTCTTTTCGTGATTTTTTATCGAAACTTTAGCGCCAGACAAGTGGAATTCCGTTTTGTGTTTAAATTAAAATTAAGTCCAAACACACACAGATACACCATTCGTAAATGATTTAAATTATAATTTTGTTGTCATTGCAGTCAGGGCATGAAAAGGCCATTTTAAAAGGAATTCAAATTCACCTCCCAGTGTAGACAGACGCGAGCGGCTAAAAGCGCCACAACGTCGACGGCCAGTGGAGGAGTATTTACCACTGGCCACAGCCAACAAAATCACCTTTTCGAAAATCTAAAGAAAACAATTAAAAAATTCTCTCTTTTGAAAGGCGTTTCACCTTCGGCTCGAAATGATTTAATTGCACTCGTTTAAGGTGATATGGGTTGAAAGGTGGGTAACGTTCGTTTCGGTTCACTGACATGACACCCGTTGTGGTTTGATTCGTGTGTTATTAGGTGAATTTCTCTCACTCTAATATGGGAAGTACGAGTATAAAGATGGAGCATAATGTTAACCTCGTTAAGGACTGATTATTATCAGTTATTTTTGTGTTTGTGATTGGATTGGGGAAAGGATATACGTAATTACAACGTTATTATAGCTCTATGTGACAGCACTTTGACGTATCGAATCATTCAAAGTTAAGTCATATTTCGAAAACCTTTTTTGTTTGAATATTCGAATTCGATATTAAAAGTAGAACTATGTGTAACAGAGTGACACTTTGAGCTCGCATTTGACATTCGTAAGACAAACGTTATAGCACGTAACGCGACTAAGGTGCTTACAAAAGTTGGTTTTTAGACTGACTGACTGAGACTATACGTAATAGCATGACAAAGGAATAAATACGTAAGAGTACCAATTTTTTGATTTTCCTTGAATTACGTCCATAATTTCTTACGGTTATCTACACTTAAATGGAGTTTTTCAGAAAAGTTATAGTTGTGTTAGACATTAATTTTCGGTCTTCGGTTTATGTTAGGTTAGGGGAGTAGGTGTCCCAGCGATCTTATGTCATACTTAGGATAGACAACAAGAAATAATTGAAACAAATTTGTCTGGATGAGGACCTATGCATACCTTGTCAGAGGGTGAATACTTACTTATTTACTTAGGTGGTGCTACAGTTTGAGTTAAACGTGGGCCTCAACCAACAAGAATCTCCAGGTAGCCTGGTACTTAGCTAACTGCCTGCAGTTGCACACTCCAAGTCACTTGAGGACCCCTTCTACTTATGTGCCTAATGTTAAAGAAGTCACATGACAGCGCATCACCTTGTCTAAATCCGTTTTTGACATCAAATGTCACAAGTCTCCTTTCTTGTGGATCAAGCAAAGGATGCTGAGATTCTGTTCATCAGGCATACACTTATCTGATCAAATCATAGAAATGAGCTTGCAAGTCATCTCCAACTACTTTGAACAACTCAGCCTACGGGCCATAAGGTTCAGCAGTTTTGTAGGTTTAAGCTTGGATATTGCTGTCCTCACTTCGCTTTGGTCAGGTGGACGGAAGTTTTAGATATCATCATCTAGATTGAATAGTCCACTCTAACTGACAGCAGGTTGTTGGTCTGTGTTGGCGTCTGCAGAACAAATTTTTCCATATTGTCAGTATCGACTGTCACTCTGCTGCGAGGTTTCCTTCTTCATCTCTATAGGCTTCTGTATGGGTCTTGTTGGCTTGATACGTTCTTTTTACCTTTTGGTAATACTTCCGTATATTTTTGAGTATCATCTCTCAATATCTTCAATCAGGCCCTTCTCGTACTCTTTTTTCTTCTTTTGGAGAAGCTGATGTTCTTTCCTTCTCTTCTCCTCGTAAACCTCACGAACCTTCCTTCCTGTCCTTTCTTTCAGCGCCGCCTTTTATGTTTCTTGTTTGGTTGCATGTGCTTGCCGGCATTCTTCGTCAAACCATGGGTTTCCTGGTGGTGGTCGGGTGAAACCCAGCACATCAGTTGTGGCACTTCTGATGGCATGTTGGCAGCGTTACCACTGGTCTTCGACACTTGATGCGGCATAGGAGTCGTTGAAAGATTTCGGTATACGGGTTGGGCGCAAGTTCTGGCGATCTCTTGCAATTGCAGCTTTCCGACGTTAAATCCTTTCCCTTTCTCAGAAATTCTTCTTTGTTGTGGTGTTTGGGATATCCGCATTCGTGCCTAGACTGCAATAAGGTAGTGATCCGAGTATACTGAAGGCATCCCTTGCGTCGATCTCAATGTGACCGTTTCATGATCGTGAGACCGCCAAGTTCCCTTGTGTATATTGAGACGAGAGAACCGTATGCTTGCGTAACATTAGATACGCAATGTCATTAAGCCTAAGTCCGTTCCCAGGCGTGGTCATGTAGGCTATGCTTACCAACTGTCCAACCAAAGATGTTCTCGTTTCCTATATTGGAATTAAAATGGTCTATTACGATCTTGACGTCATATTTAGGACATTGGTCATACGTCTTGTCGAGGAGCTTGTAAAAGCAGCCTCTAGTGGTGTCATCTCTGTCCTCTGTGGGGGCATGAGCTTTTTTGTTGGGGAGTATAACCTTGATGCGAATCGTCATAAGACGTTCGCCCACGTATCGGAAGCTCTAAACTTCTTGCCTAAGACTAGGGCCTCTGCTATTCCATGGTAGGTTCCAGTTCCCTTTCTATATAACTAGGACAAGGGGCTGGATTTTCCGGAGTCAGTAAACCGCTTCGGAGATACAAGCGCTGCCACTAGCCCATTAAGGGTTCATCCGCCACTCTTTTCCACCAGCTTGGCTCAGTTTTGGAGATCCCTATAGACTCAATTATGTTGAAGCAGCTCATATAGGGATAACTCTAATAGTTCGACCTGACTGGAACTATTAGACGTCACCTGGATCAAGACGAAGTGCTTTAACGAGGAAACACTCCTCTCCTGTCTCTCGTTCACTGTCACCAACGACCTTCTTGGTTGATTACTTAATCTCCAGTCGAGATACTAGGCACCCAGCACCCACCAACGTGTAGGTGGAGAGTAAGAGTTGATAGTGAGATGCTATTGTGAGATCGCTTGTGTTCCCATATATTCCGCATTACCACCTTTTGGCTACCACCTTTGGTTAATAAAGTATTAACCTTGTATAATTATAGGAGTATCATCTGTGACATCTAAATGTACATATGCAGATACCTCCCTACTCAATTCTTGTTTTTGTTTCTGCCTATTCGATTGTCTTGATGAACATTCGTCCAATTCGTTTAATGAACCCAACACGACTAGGCTATAAATCATGGATTTACTACTCTTCATGAATATAGTAGATCATAAAATCGACAGCACGTTGCAGCTTCTCGCCTAGGCTCTGCGACTTAAACTTTGATAGATACTTATTAAATTCCAACTATTACCAATTTAAATATACTAAAGAACAATGTCAACCGAATTTGTGTTTTTATACTCTCCAATGTGAATGTGCTTTCATTAATATTATTCCAATGAATCCCGTCGAGAGAATAAACTATTTTCGCTTAATTGTATCTACACGAATACATTACTTTGCTTTTAAGATTGCTTTCAAATCGCAGCCAGCAAAGAGGTTCATTTACATTAGTCACCAAAATTAATGTAACCCCAAATCAAAGGCAACGTAAATAGGAAAATAAAAAAAGGAATCCAACTAGAGAAATCCAACACAACAACCATTTTGTATCTTTTTGTTTTTTTGTTTTTTTTTTGCCTGTCTCTCATCTCTCTTGGCATCATCTTCTTTTGTCACTAATTGGAATGAATGTATCTCCAAATAAGCATTTCAATAAAAAGGTAATTTCTCAATAAATCTTTGAATTATACGCTGATGTCACAAATACTATCTCATCACCGCATCACGGTGGTAGTGTCATTTGGCACAAAGTAATCAAAAAAAAAAAAAAAACTCCAACTATCTATCTGAATAGGTTTTATGCCAAAAATTGTTATAAAGAGTCAAAACTATTCAAAATTTAAATTTTGCCTCTTTGGTCAGTGTGAAGCCCCCCCGAATTAGATGAATTAATTCGAAATTCTTATTCTGCGTTCGGTTCATTAGAGGAGAGACCAGAGCGCCAACAACAAAACTAGTATTATTAACGTAATTATCATAAAGTTCGCTCAGAGATTAATACTAATATTTTGTACTTATACTTGCGGTGTGGATCGTATTTCTATATGAATTTTGGCATTTATACTTTAATTGGGGACACACGTGTGTTTCTTCTTTTTGTGTTTATTTATTGTGATTTGTTTAAATTGTTAACTATCTATGGTCAAATGTAGTTAATTGTATACATAATGCGGTTAGTATGTATAGCTTTTTATTTATTTTATTTTTGGTAACCTTGTCATTTAGTTTTTTTGGTTTTAATGTTAGCCGGTACCGGCTAGGAATAGGTATTGTTTGAATGCAAATCTTAATAATATCTGTTAGATGAATATCTATTTCAAGGCTTGCTTGCTGTTCGACTGAAAGTTGCTGGATAATTATTTAATTACAGCAACTGAATGGAAGAAGAAGTTTTTGGGTATCTTCATAATTATATAGTTGTGATGCATGTATCTTCTGGGTTATGAGGTGAAATCTAAAGGAACTCCTTCGCAGGCAACACCTGCACAAGTTCAAAAAATAACATACAATTGTTGATGGATGGCATTTATGGGGTTCGCAACAAAAGATCCTGACTCTGGCACACCAATTACACCGGAATAAATCACCAAAACATGTTAACGATCCTTTTAGTGCTCCAGATGTTACCAATTGTGGCGCCAACACTTGTAGTTAAGTCAAAGGATTTATGGATACTGGATAAATCTAAAAATCTATCCATAGGAGAGGGATTTCCCCAATGAAGTCCTTTGACAACGTTCTTAATACCTACTAAGTTGACAAAACCTAGAAAGGAGAGATAAACTAACTATATACGATTCATAAAAGAGTTAAGGACATCTTGATAAATGTCTAAGATACCGGTGAAGACTTGACCGGCTTTCTTACTAAATTTGAGTGACATCTTTAAAAAAAAATAATACAAATACTTGGATCAATAGGTCCATGGGAGCTAGGACTAGGTTCTTACAACCATTCGCGTTGTCCGTGTTGCATTCTTCACCCAATGGAAGAGGCCTACTGTTTAATACTGTGTCTGAAGGGCAATTTTCATTTTGAGAATCTTATTCATGAAAGTTTTACTCCTTCATATTTGTCAGATGGCGCGTGAGGTGGGACTGTGAAAAACTTATTGGTGTTGTTGAGGATTCGAACCTCGAACCTCCAACTCAGTACTCCGACGTACTAACCACTGATCCACGGCGAGTAACATCTTCAGAGAATTGAATGTAGAGTCTTGTTTGAGCGGAACGAAAGTGCTCATAACTCATTATATCGGAATCGGAACTAAATCAATTCGTCATTTTAGTTCCTACAAAGCTTATATCTTTAGGATACTTGAACAAAATGGTGCATAAGATAACGAATAGACTGAGAAAATATCAAAACCAAAAGAGCCCTGTAAAACAACAAATTCTGGGTGAATATAGCAAAATGTGAACTTGTAAGATCTGTAATACAAATACTCAAACACCGAACAGAAAGGAGCTAACATAACTGGTGACACATCTGCACTAACTATGAAGATGAGTACTAGGATAATGTACTTATGTACTTCAGGTAAATAGGGATAAGTATCTTAAACTTCGTCATTACATTTTAAAAATTTCACAACAAATTTGAATATAACAAACTTTAATCCAACCAAGCATACAATAGTACAGGCTCAAGAGAGAATAGTGTTAGGTTTCTTTCGTCAACATTCCTATTGCCGGTTTTGCTTCGCCGATTCGGCTGGTTATATCCGGATTGGTTCCACCATCGGTAAAGACAATGATCCCAAGATCATGGAAGTCCTCTACTTTCTTTACTAGTTGTCCTGCAATGATGTACAGTATGTGCATACATACTTGAATGCATGCTCAAGACGAGACACATTGACTTAGAACTTGGTGACTGCCATGTACATTCACAGGGCTCTAGAGGCACCCCTCAAGGTGAGGTCCTATCCCCTCTACTTTGGATACTGGTCGCGAAAGGTATCTTAAAGAAATTAAAACAAAGTGGGATCAAAGTTGTCGAGGTGGTCCGTTTCACCAACAAGACAACAATCCCACAGATTGGGCATTGAGATTCAATGGCATACTCCTCCAAATCTCAGATAAGGCAAGATACTTGTGCTGTATACTCGACCGTAAACTGACCTGAAAAAAAAACATCAGAAGCGATAAACAAAGCCTTCTATACATGCTGCAAATTCTTTGGGTAAATATGTGGACCCAAGCCAGACCGTCTGGTGGCCTGCACCAGATAAGACAGAATACAAAGTTTAGAATTTATAGGAACTACCAGACTGCAGCCCTTGAAACTAAATTGGCATTGAATCCAAAGAGTAGTGATGCGAATATATGTAATATGAGAGCACAAGCGGCCCCTTGTCCTAGGGGTATATAAAGGGAACTGTCACCACGAGAAAGCAGAGGTCCTAGATTGCTATAATACAATCCTAGGCAAGAAGTCTAAAGCTTCCGACACGTGAGCGAGCGTCTTATGACAATTCAAAGACGACATCACCAACGAATTTTTCTATGAGCTCCTCGACAAGACGGATGAGCAATATCTGAAATATGACGTCAAGATCGTGTTAGACGATTTTAATGCCAATATAGGAAAAGAGGACATCTTTGGTTGGACAGTTGGTAAGCACAGCCTACATGACATCACGTCTGGGAATGGCCTAAGGTTTATTGACTTTGCGGTGGGTCGTAACGTCACTATTGCAAGCACACGGTTTGCTCATCTCAATATACACAAGGAGACATGGCGGTCTCATGATCATGAAATGACGCAAGGGATGCCTCCAGCATTCTACATGTGTTAGCCTTCCGAGCAGCCAACTCGGTACAAATGTGGATATCCCAAACTCCACTACAAAGAACAGCTATTATGGGAAGATTTGACGTCGAAAAGGTGCAATCGCAAGATGTCGCTAGAATTTTCGATGAACGCGTATACCAAAATCGTTCAAAGACTCCTATGCCACCAGCATCAAGTGTTGAAGACCAGGGGCAATACTGCCAACATACCATCAGAAGTGCCACAACTGATGTGCTGGGAACACCGACCACTATCAAACCCCTAGTTTGACGATGAATGCCAACAAGCACTTGCAACGAACCAAGAGACGTACAAAGCGGCGCTGGAAAAAAGAACGAGGGCTGCTCGCGAGTTCTATGAGGAGAAAAGACGGAAAGAACATCGGCTTCTCTAAAAGAAGAAAAAAGAGTACGTGAAGCACGCGTTCGAAGATATTGAGAGATTATACTCCAAAAACATTATACGGAAGTATTACCAAAAGGTAAATAGAACGTGTAATGCCAACAAGACTTGTACAGAAATATGTAGAAATGAAGCCGGAAACCTCGTAGTAGAGTCACAGTCAGTGCTGAGAATATGGAAAAATTTATTTGGCAGAATGAACCATTTAACATAGACGAGGATGGGCAAAACTTCTGTCCACCTGACCAAAACGAAGTAAGGGTAGCCATATCCAAGCCTTAACGGCTTATCAGCTGAGGTATTCAAAGCATCTAGAAATGATCTGGTAAAGAGCATGCACCAACTCTCCTCAAAGTCCACTGTCAATAAAATTTTCAAGGTTGGGCAGATCCTGGAGAAAACTCAAGAAGTCCAAATCGATACCCACCACTTTTTGCCGCATATGACAGCATTTATAGAGACGAACTATACAGAGTCATGTCTAGTCATGCTATACTTGTCTGTTTGTAAAGAATGATGATGGCGAACGCTTGCTGCTCCGTCATGGTCGATAATGACCTCACCGAGACATTTGATGTCAAAAAAGGATTTAGACAAGCTGGCGCGCTGTCATATGACTTTCAACGATGCCGACGATATTGGCATAATTAGTAGAACTCAGCGTGTTGTCAAGGGTGGGTTTGGTAGTATTGAAATTGAAGCTGCCAAAATGGGTTTACATATAAACGAGATGGCTGGAACATGCAGAGTGAATGAACACCAGCGCTCCGGCCCGTAGAGTCTTCGAATCGAATCCGGAGGGACAACGCAGTCGAGGAAGACCTCGCCTTAGGTGGAACGCACAAGTAGAAGGGGACCCTAACCGCCTTGGAGAGCGCGACTGGAGGCAGTTAGCTAAGTTACGTTCTAACTAGAAAGGGTTGTTGGTTTAGGCTCAGATTCACCGCGAACTATAGCGCCACCTAAGTATGTACCTCTCCGATGTAGGTTAAGCCAAATGGATTCCCTATTGACCCTATCGAATGCCTCCTTATTTGAACACACTACTCGAATGGTTCCAGACTGGAAACCTGATTGTTTGACAATTCATGTGTTTGGTATTGTAGAACTTAATAAACCTTTTGCTGTTGGTTGGCTAGTCCGTTTTTCCCGATAACATTCAACATGCATTCAAGTTTCCCAGCAGTTTGTCTTGACTACAGTCTGACTACACCAGGTTTATAGTACGATTTTGGTTAGTGTTTTTTTTTAAAACCCTCCAGCAGACCCCTTAGAAGGGCTCTCAGCACCGACAAGCACCACCTCCCAAATATTTCTGTTATCCAAAAATTTTCAAATCAATCTTCACCATTTGAGGAAACTGAATGTAGGGGAACTCCTATACCCTATACATCGATGCATTTATTCACTAGGAGAAATGCGTAATTGAATCCTTTACCCAGCACTGGTAAATATCCTTCCAATACAGAAAATGAGTGTAATACAATTGAATAAACTGAAACGGAGTTGAAATCTGGCCTTTAATGGATCGCTGAACGAGGATGCAGGAAGACCCTATATGGCTTTAAGTCCTGAGGAGTCATCCTAGCAAGTTCATCGGGGTGATCTTCTTTCCTATATGACTTGAAACAGACACAAAACATCCAAGGAATTCCTGCA
Organism: Xylota sylvarum; assembly: GCA_905220385.1. Taxonomy (NCBI): domain Eukaryota; kingdom Metazoa; phylum Arthropoda; class Insecta; order Diptera; family Syrphidae; genus Xylota; species Xylota sylvarum. The sequence goes on from LR999960.1 coordinate 34,173,716, forward strand.
TTATCAGACAAGAGGGAAAATGCTTAACGCGAAAGAGCAAAGTCACTCTAACTAATGCATACCTTAAACCAAATAATTAAACCGCAAATCAAACTAGTTTAATCCAAATATTAAAAAATAAACTGGCTTTCAAAATTCCAATGGAAAATTTGTTCGACTTTAAATATCCGTATTTGCTTATGCTATGCGCGATTGTGATTTAAAATAAAACCACTCTCACGTTAAGTAGCGCCCATTTAAAACAATTTAAAACAAACATAATCATCGATAGAGCATATCATTATAAATTTAATTTGTTGTCACTTAAAACAGTCCGTGACACAATCGGCCAAATGAAGGCATCCACAAGATGCTCTCCAACACTTTGCAATACAACACAAACAGTTTTAAATGTTTCCATTTATAGGTACCTACCATGCTTATTATTCAGTTTTGCCTTTAATTCATTAAATGTTAATGTTTTCAAAATAAATACTAGCAAATAATACAATGGGATTGGCTAGAGAAATGGCTAGTTTTTGGTTGTTTCTCTTTAAATTTTTGATATATGCAACATTTTTTATTCTAATTTATTAATTAAATGTTTTTTTTTATTTTTTATGTTAATGCTTATTTGCAATTTAAGATGATTGTTTTTTTTTTTTAATATTAATCTATTAAGTGGTGTTGGGTTTAAATATTATTTGATAATAATTATTGTGAAACAAGAAAAATTTCTCTAATTATATTTAGAACACGGGAAGAGTTGGATTGCATAGTGAGGGAACGATAATTGGACAAAATTTTAGAGAATTTACACATCAGAGCTGTAAAAGAATATAATTCTTTTCAATGCTCCGAAAAAAATATTTCAATTCAATGACTTCATTAATGTCTTCAATTTAAAAACAAAAAATCAGCATTCAGTTTGTAGTCATGATTGAAGCAATCATTTTCAGCAATCAAAGTGTTGAAGTCAAAGTGAATGCAATCTTTTTGATTGCTCTGCATTCAGTGAAGTCATCTTGAAGTCACTAGCATTCACTGTTGTCATTCAATCCATTGAAGTCCTTTGAAGTCCTTGAATGCATTTTCTTTGTTAAATAGATAGATATTTATTTACTTTTATAGTTAAACATTTACATCAATTTGATTTGGCACAGCTTGCACAGAGATATGATTATTGATACCTTACTTATGAATATATATTGTTCGAAAGATTAAGAACCAGACCACTGTATTGGGTCCCTTTTCGTCTCTCTTCCACGATCGATCGTAGCCGTTACTTACTTATGAAAGAAACAATTGATTTTAAATGTTTTTAATTGGTAAGTAAGTTTGGAGGAAAACAATAGAAAAAAACTGCATGTAAAAGACATTCTGCTTGTTGAAGTCATTTAAAGTCTTTGAAATCATTGAAGTCATTGAAGTCAGTGAATGCATTCAATTTTTTTAAGTCATTTGAAGTCATTTTAAGTCTTTAGTTTAAGAGAAAAAACATTGTTTTTTTATTTACTTCATAGGATATCTTCGAACACTTCTCTATGTTACAAACTGACTTTAAAAAAATTCAAGTGACTTCAAAAAATTTAATGCATTCACTGACTTCAATGCAATAGACGACCTTTGTAAGTTAATTAACATGGCATATGAGAAGGTATACCCAGTCAGAAGGGAGTCCAATAGCGAGCTAAAATCTAAGAAAAAACAAGTTAGGCACTTTTACAACTTTACAAAGTAAGAGAGTGTTTAAATCCTTGAGCTGGGTATCTACAAGAAAATCTTGGAAGCAACTCTGCGAGTCGCTCACAGATACTAGTGAGACTTCCAGGCTCCGCAAAATACTGGCTAAGGATCCGGCAGTACCTAGTTACATCAAGATATCTAATAGTTCGTGGGAGGAGAGCAGCGAGGATATATTAGAAACGTGAACGAGGAAATGGAACTCACTTTCCAGTGGTTTCCATATCGAATGGGTACTCAGATAATAATAGTTTGTCGGTAAAGCAAGAGGTAGTGATTCTCCTCACATGAAAACCCTTGCGTTGGGCTATTATGTCATTCGCACCTTTCAAAGGTCCAGGCCCTGGCGGCATTCTGCCAGCTATGCTTTAGAAGGCCCCAGCAAAACCCATGCACAGGTTTAGGGAAATCTTTAAACAATGTTTAAGGTCGGGCTACGTATCAGCTCTCTCTCGTCATTCCTTCTTAAGACACCAGAGAGGCTTCTATAGGTAGTTACAAATCACAGCCCAATCGCAGTTTATGCAAGGCTCAACATGCATATCTTAAGGATAAATAAGTAGGAAATGCATTACATGAAGTTATATATTGAAACTATCCTTCATTACAAGGAATTTGTACTAGCAGCATTCTTAGACATAGAAGGCGCATTCAATAACGTAAAGGGGAGGCCATTAAAAGCGCCCTGAAAAGTTACAACGTCGAGCATAGCATTACCAACTGGATTTGCAAAATGCTCCCTTTGGGTTCTAGTCATTGATAGTACACTTGAGGAACTAGCTAATACAGAAGTAGGCGTCACTACGTATGCGGATGACGTAGTAATATTAGTTCAGGGAAAATTCCTAGACACATTAAGTGAAATGATGGAATCAACCCTTAACAATCTTGGGAAATGGGCTAGAGATTGCGGGGTTCACGTCAATCCGGACAAAACAAATCTGGTACTGTTCAGCAGAAAATTTAAGATACCACCCTTCAAAATGCCACAGGTGAATGGGGATGGAGTTGTCCCTTTCGGATCGCTCAATCGCTCAAGATATCTTGGCATTGTACTGGATAAGAAATTAGATTGGAAACTTAACTTCTATGTATATGTCCGTAATGCCTACAATGCTCTCTTAGTTTACAAGAGAACAGCGGCGAAAAGTGGATCCTGAAATCACCAATGATCCACTGGCTACATATATATAAGAACATACACAATAAATAAACCAAAATATTTACTCAGCATTGTAAAATATCGAACAAGAAGTAACCACTAATAAAACCTGCCAAATTTGGGAAACCTCAAGGATAACTTTTCTACTTAGAAGGTACTGGCAAAGTTCGGTAATCGACTTGCCCTTCATCATTATGGAACAAATTCCCGGTTTCTCTGAAATTTTACTATCTATCTTGCCAACCCTGCTTTTTAGCTTAATGATGTCTTCGGATACATCATGTTCCACAGCAAAGGACCTAATGTGAACCTTTTGGGTAGTGTTACATTAGCTCTAAAACCTTGGGATACAGCTTCAACGTTCCATTTTGAACATACATAATGATGATGAGACCAATCATTTCCTACGACCCTGAAGATTGTGACAATAAGAAGGAAGGCAAAGTATTTGGTCGTGGTGGCGATAAATGCAATACTATATCTACCATGCCCATACCTCTTCTTGTAGAAAGAAGCACGGGGGTACTAGTTACAACAAGGCTGAGTATGAAGAAGGAATAGACGAGCAATTTAGTCATGTATGCCATTAACAATCATATCACAGCACGGTGAGAGAGGATGGCAGTTCCACCTGTATTCCTTTTCGAAAAGTGTGTCCAATTCTCTACCACTTCAAAACCACTTCCTTTTTAAAATTGATGAATAGCAGGTGAAGCGGTAAACGATATTCAACGCTCGATGATGATCCGAAGGGTGGTCAGGTGAGCAACACAGGAGGATCTATGCTTGTTCGGCATTTAGTGTATCTTCGAGGTATTCTTTGATTCGCTCAAGGATAATTCTACCTATTATCCTCGCCAGTTTTTGCACTGCATTAGGTTGGCTTATCTAGGGAGCTTGACGATCGTTTCCTTTTTCAGTCATCCGGAAAGTTGTCGACCTCCCGGGCTCTCCCAGGCTACTGGGTGCAGTAGATAGGCCGTTGCGGTAATGATCTAATCCTTACTGGGGGATGTGGTGCGAATTCGAGTATTTTCTGCTTCGGACACCTCAGTTTGACTTGGGTGCATATTGCTAGCGAACACTCGGTGAATCTTCATCCGATATAAGCAAGGAACCATCTAAGCCACTAGGTGTTGGGAGCTACGACCACCTATCAGTTCTTTGTTGATTCTGTAAACGGTTCTGTTGTTCGGTGTTTTCGTTCGTCGATCTCGAGGTAACCTCGGAAAGCCACGCCCTATGTTTTCCCTGCGTTGTACCGACAGTTCTTTCTGCACCTGATGTGAGAATCGTTTTCACAGTTGCTGATTGTTTCCACACCACGTGAGAGAAGTTCCTTTAGTTCTTGGCGCACTGACGGATCAGTAGGTCGTTCGGTGCTGGCAAAATGATCAATTTGGTTGAAGGTCACTTGCCAGTCAGTTGACACCCAGCTAATTTTATGGCAGGCTTTGTGCATAAACATAGTGTCACCTATGACAAGGCGATTTGTCTTCCCATAATAAATTTGAGCCTATTCGGCATTCAGGTCCCCCATCACAATGGGCGTTGCATTAAAACCGGCATCCAACTGGTTGTAGAAGGTCTCCTTTTCTTCCTTAGCCGAGCCATCTGTTGGGGGTAACCCTGTATAATGGTTACGCGACGTACTCTAGAATCTGTCTGTTCAAGTCCTATCACCGTGCGGCTGCTAGGAAATCAGGCATCTGCATGCTGCGGGTGTTAGCAAAAGTCCAACTTCATATCCACGAGGGCTTTCCGATGATCTTCCGGAGTAGAGCAGTACAGTGTTACGCGTTGGGCATTGGTACTCACCCGCATCAAGCCATCTTATCTCCCTTATTCTCAATATGACCAGTCTATATTATAACGCATGAACTTAGTGGCAGTTAAAGGAATCTGGCGTTTTGAGGAACTTCACTCTGTGACTCGAGAAGTATCTTAACATTCCAGAAAGCAGTCTTTCTCCAGGTAAGATAGCTAAAAGTCGTCATTAGTCAAGTCGATCATTAGTTTCTCAATTAATCCTCATGGAGATCCTTTTCTAGGCATCATGCTCTGGAAGCCACAGGTCGGCTGCAAAAATGATCGGAAAATGAATGCTTGGGGAGTGTGAGATATTTGTATATAAGTACAAGGCTCAAACTAAACGTATAAATCTTCATAGAAACATTAACCTTAGTTCCTAGGAAAAAAATGTTGATACCACCAGTGTACCGATGAAATTCCAGCTAATACCACACGCACCTATAATTACCAATCAAAACGTTACGTTCAAATCAAACTAATGAAACTTACACCACTTTAAACCTCCAAAACATAACAAACGATTACGTCTTGACAACTGTCACACTGTGATTTTGTCAATAGTCCACAAATCATTGGTTTCTTCATACTTGTCAGTATAGTAGCCTTACCGATGACTTATCTTCAAGTTAACGCTGTAAATCATAGTAAATTCTCAGTATCATATATCAAGACTCATAAAGGTATTGGGTAGGTATGTACTTCTCAACAACTATGCTTCTTACCAGTTATGTTAATTTCAATTGAAACTCAATATCGATCAGAAAAATCAACTCAAAACACTTCGTTAGCGTGGTCATTCTTCTTCTCTTTTATCACACGCACGGACCCATAAATAACGAATGAAATCGATATCGCAATATCTATCAGGTGATTGAGTACACTAGTACTACTTTATAGCACTCACAAAACTACAATTAAAAAATCAACAACAACAAAAAGATACGTTGTTAGTTGTTAGGTAATCAGCATCTGGCATTATAGATACATTATAACAGTTAAAATAAAATGTTAAACCCTCCAACTCAATCTATGACAACATGGGCAATGTGACAATGGTGGCGGTAGTGGTGGGGGTATTCCACTTCGCGAAGAGATACAAGAATCTGGAGGCGTGTTTAATAGCCCACCATCAACAATTGTGAAGATACTTTAACTTAATACTCTTCGTACAAACTATCTCTTCGAGAGATAACTGACACAATAGGATGGATGGAACCAATGTAAACGAAGACACGATTGAAAGAAATCCCCAAAAACCCCTCAAAAATAAAAAAAAAATAAAAAAACCAAAAAAGCCTGAAGAAAGAAATAATAAAAGAATAATCAAACCGGATTTGATGGATGAACCTAGAGAGCAAGAGGGAGAGGGCATTACCCGACTGCTATGTTTATAGGACCATCATTGACCTCACCTCTCTGTAGTGGACCATGTATGACAAATGCCGCGCGGTCAGCCGGACAAGTGACAAACGTAAAAATGTTCGTTGCACACAGATACGAGGTAGATAATTGGACAGATAATGTAAATTACACTCACCGACCGAAAACCTCCAGCACTGGCAGTTGAAAATGACTACGACCTGCATTTTTTGGAATAAATTATCAATTACCATACAACAAGAGATGTTTTTGTATCTTTGTCTGGTTTTTTTTTTTTTTTCGGTTTTGTATCTTAAGAGGAATGCCATTAACTAGAGACTAAGAGAGGTGAAAGATGTGTGTAGGACAGCCGCATGGTTTTGTGGGAGAATGAGTTCAAATATAGGAAAGCAGCTGAAGGTGACAAATGCGACTTATTGAGGTCGATATTAGTAATAGTTGACAGGTAATTTTTGTTTTTGTTTCGCTTCATTGGATTCGATTCAATGAAAATGTGTGGACTCACGACACGCATGCAAATGGTCTTGAGAGCAGGTTTGTCATCATTTTTCAAAATCGCAGAATACATTCAGTACTACAGCCATAATGAAGAAAAGCATGGTAATTCCAACAGAGAAGACTGAACAATATCGGTCCAAAGTAATCGGAGACTATGTTCTAGCTAAATCCCATAACACCATCTAAGACGCAAGATTGGGAATAAGCCTTCGTGGTGGAACTCTAAAATAAGTAAGCTTCCACGTAAAGGTGGGAAGCTTTTTAAGCGCTCTAGCGACTCACTTGACTTGGATCCCCATAAGAGCAGTCTTTGGAAATTTAATTTAGAGGTTAGGAAATCACAAACGGCCTCTTGGCATCTTTCTGTGAAAATATGGAAAAAGCTAGTGATTCTTCTCGGATTAGGAAGATCTTATCCAAGTCTCCAAATATTCGTAGTTACATTGGACTGGACTAACAAGGAAACTTCAGAGTTTCTTATGGACACCCAATTTCCTGGTAGTAAAACAGAGACAATACATTATGTAGAACACCATAAGAGAGTTCAATTTACAGTGCCAGGCGACACCCCCAAGAAAATACAGTGCACAGCTTCCTCCAGTGCAAACCTCCTGGTATCTTAACAGTGGAATTACAGCAAAATTTTGATACTTTAAGTCCTTGGCTCCACATTATTTTTAGGAGCTGTTTCAACATCGGGTACACCCCTAAATCCTGAAGGAGAACCAAAGTAGTATTCATACTGAAAGCCGGTAAGACCTCCCACGCATCCCCTAAGGACTTGTGTCCAATCAGCCTATCCCCCTTTCTATTAAAGACTTTAAAAAGGCTGATCGACGTCCACATTAGAAGAAATTTAGATAGTTAACCTATATTCGGTATCCCAACACGTGTATCGCAAGAGAAAATCGGTAGACTGGTCTGAAATCGTTGGTAGGAATCATTGAGAAATCTATTGACCCTATGGTGTCCTTCCTTGATATTGAATGACCTTTCAACAATGTCAATACAAAAGCAATATCTGCTGCACTTGTTAACTTGAATCTTGACAAGTATCTTTGTTATTGGATCGATCAAAAGCAGGCTTATCCATGCAGAGCTGGAGTGTTGTCCTGTCTAACCAGAAGGTCGGTGTACATAGGTACCCCTATGCGGCCGAGCTGATAGAGTCTGCTCTAAATAAATTCACAAAGTGGAAAGATAGTGCCAGTCTCGGAGGTAATCCGTCCAAGGCTGAACTAGTATTGTTCACAATGCGCTAGAAACTATGCTCCAACTTATTTCTGTTGATATTTTTGGGAAGTTCATGGCAGCTAAAGCAGCTAAAGCAGAGAATCCTTTCAGCTGAATCATGGATGTATGACCCGCGCAACCATCCTAAACCGCCGTAACACTATTCCTAGTAACTCGGACTACATTGTCCCCTAGCTGGACTTTAACGTCAAGTGTAAAACCAGGACTCCTAACAGAAGTGCTTGGGAGGAATTCAGAGAAATTTTAAATAAATCTGCAAAAGAAATTTACACAGACGTATCCAAGACAGCATCTGGAACAGGTCCGGGAGTTTACTCTAATGCACTGGATATTTATATCACCTCACGAATGGCTGGACCACTGCAATGTATTTTAATCAGAAGTCACAGCAGTCCTGGCTTTCGATTAACTCGATAGAGTGCAACGTTATTGTTTTCTTCATAGCCAGTCAGGCTGCGATAAAAGATTTGGAATAGCCAATAATACAATCCTAGTGGCTAAAGCAATATCGCAGATCTCTTAACAAGATCGCTGTCAGGTGCAATGTATCCCTGTTCAGGGTTCCTGGCCACAGGGATATTCCAAGTAATTTCAAAGTCGACGTGTAAGCTAAAACGTCCCTGACAGTATGGGGGAATCGTAAGTACCTATTAAATCGAAAAATTCCAATTAGATAGCGCAGCCGTAAGAATGTCAAACAATAGGTGGAACAATATCAGCACATGTCTCTCTTCTAAACAAATCTGGCCAGAACTGGATTGTAGGAAAACCAGTAGACTTATTTCCGTCAATAGAACAAATCTGATAAAGGTAGTTGGCGCCCTCACAGGGTACTGTCTGGTAGGCAGACATGCCAGAATTCTTGGTGCTCCCTTCAACGATTTCTGTAGAAGCTGTAGAGACGAAGAAGGAAATGAAACCATAACACATCTTCTGTGTATCTGCCCTGCTCTATCGGTATTGAGAAGAAAACCCTAGCTAGACTACCCTTACGCAAAATAAAATCCTTCCTCATCGGGTCACACTTGTTTAATGCCTAAACGGCGAACCATACTTCTTCGGCATGCGTTTACACCGAAATCATTGCCCTGCCTCCTCTCCCATTCGGGAAGTTTCCATGTAGGTCTCCGGTGATGGTAAACCGGGTTCTCCATAGTGACATCACAGTGGACCTTTTTTTGGTCTAAGTGTGTCTCTGCTGAGCGAAGAGAACCACCCAATCCAACTCAAGCAACTCATCTAAAACGTCAAGACTGGACTGAGAATCTACAGCACTTGAATATAAAATTAAAATTTTCTCTAAATCCTTCTATCCAACTAAATCCTACTAAATTGAATCGAAAGTCAAACCCAAAAAAATAACTAAACTGTACGTAACAGGCTTTGGAGGAGGAAATTCAACAACGAACTATACGAGCTGTACAGAGACGTCGACGTGCTATAGTGCTCCACTAGTGCTCCAACCCGCAGAGTCTTCGAATCGAACCCAGAGGGACAACGCAGTGGAGGAAGACCTCGCATTAGGTGGTGCGCACAAGTAGAAAGGACCTCTACCAACTTGGAGGGCCCAACTGGAGGCAGTTAGCTAAGTTCCCTGCTAACTGGAGCGTCTTTTTAGTAGAGGCTCAGGTTCACCCCAAACTGTAGCATCACCTTATTAAGTAAGTACGTACATACATATGTATGTATGTAGGTCATGCCAATCGATTTTCTTCCTTGTCCCTGTTTTCACTCATATAAACCAACATTTTATAAGGACGAACGTACAGTAATGATGAACAGTGCAGGTCATGTATACCATCAAACCCTCTAACATAAAACTTAACTAACTTCGCACAGATTACGCGATTGCACGCTGATTTCAGAAGTGTATTTCACAAACAAAAAGAACCTAACCTTGCATCGGTAAAAACTGGAAAGTACAAAGCGCTGAATTAAAATAATTTACACCCAAATTTTGATCCGCAAAATACATCCACCCCCCCCCCCCCACACGAAGTATAAAGCAATAATAATCGTCGGACTGTGGCGGCGTTATAATTAAATGCATTGTTCCGTTTTTTTTTTTTGTTTTGAAATTAATCTCATGTATGTGTTGTGTAGTAAACGCGGCACAAAAGCTCGAAATTAAAACGCGAATTCTAGGAATTCCGTCTGTGGAGCATTTATAAGTTCCCATGCCGATCTGCTATACCAGCGAACACATGATGACAATGCCGTCCGTTTGGCGCGGGGCTGCTAGGCTCCAGCTTCAGTGAGCCAAAATCCCATTAAATGTGTATCCGAGGTATTAACACAAAAGTCGGTGGTAACTACACATCCCAGCAGCAGCAGCAGCAGCAGCACATATGGTTTGTTGTGTTGTGTTCCGGTCCTCATGGCTGCGCAGGGGGGAGGAGGAATAGTTTCAGGGTCTTGTGGTGGAGCAGGTTTTGCAGTAAAGTCGTTGTTTTGTATCTTGGGAACTGCACATCAATACTCATCGTTGTGTCTTGGAAAAGGTGTGTGCGCACAAAACAAAGAGAATATTGGCAAAGAAGGAGTAGGATATCTACTCCTGCATTGGCAATTGCAGGAAAGATATGGTAAATCGGCGTATAACAATGATCATTAAGTGAAGTCTTGCAGCAATGCCAAGGATTGACATTCTTGTGGAAGACGTGATGAGATGCTCGCCAGGTTAATGGTTTCCGGAAGGAATTCCATGTGGCTGATTCGATGAAGGGTATAGAGCTTGAGATTTCTGGGAAATTGTAGTGGGTTCTGCGAAGGACCAAACAAGATCATTGAAATGTCGAAGAGTGGTCTATTAATTACGATGGAGGATATTAATGTTTCCCGTGGTTAGGCGAAGTTATTAAGTGAAAGATGAATTTAAAGATGTAATTAATCATGGCATTGTTTTTTTTTTTGGGGCAATAAGGTACAGATTATAACCGTATGTCGGACAATTCTTTGACTGTTAACCGATCAGGGAGTTGTTTCCCTGTCCTTGAATGAGTTTCAAGTTTCTTACAATTCAATATTGCCGCTTACTATATTTTTGAAATTTTTAATACAAAACTACGAGACAGTATGGCAACATCTGTCCGACATTAGAATAGTGAATAGTTTTTTTTTGAAGATTCAAAGTATTACTTACTTAAGCCTGTCCAGTTACCGCGGTCTTTGACTAACTGTCTCCAGTTGCGCACTTCAAGTAATGCGTTGTCCCTTCGAGTTCGACTCGAATACTTTGCAGGTCAGAGCTCATATCCGTCCGCTCTACTTGGTTGCCTTCTCATCCCACCTCTGCTGAGGTGTTATTATCAGAATTGATAGCAGACTTACGGTAGACTAAGTCTCTTACTACCTCAAAGTTATAAGTAGCTATCTATTGTGACGTTCTGACCAATTCGTCGAAGTTGTATGTCCCTTTTCATTGACAGCATATACATGGTTTTGCCCTCATTCACAACTAAACCCATTTTTGGCGTTTCTGTTCCAATATCTGCTAACGCACCAGTGACAGCTCGCAAACGATGTTGAGATTCCATTCATCAGGTATTAACTCGTTTGACCAAATCTTAGAAATGAGTTCGTGTATGCTCTCTCCAAATTCATTTTCAGTTGTTTTGAGTAGCTCGGCTCAGCTCCTTTTTCTTCTTTTGGAAAACCCGATGTTCTTCCCGTATCTTCTACTTGCAGAGCTCAAGAACAACTTTCATCCTTTTTTCCAGTCTTTGGAATTTTGTGCTGCCGCCAGCAGTTTGTTTGAAAGGTTATTGCTTTCTTGATGGTCATCACTAGGATACTTATCGAGTGATCATCGTTCATCACCAGCTCTCTGGATTTGTTTTTAGCGTGTCAGCTGGCATTTGTGTCATTTCTGAACAAGCATCTCTTTACCATCACCCTGTATATATTCAATAATTAAAAATTCAACTTTCAGCGAATCAACAGAGCTGTGTGGGAAAGTAAACTATCTTCGGCAGATGACTATGAATAACGATGCTTTATCCACTTAAGACATGATAAACCCTGGAAAGCATAAACACTGTAGGTACTCCATTATGCATGAATTCGTTTCTCTAAAATGTCAAAATTGGTCTCTGTGAAGAATGATTGATGCTGTGTAGTTGGCGGATGACCACCCAAATAAAAAAAAAACATGATCTCTCCTCTTTGAACTTAATGCTGTAAGTGTCGACTCCGATTAAAATTATTTTGATATGGCAAAGCAGTTGAGCAACGTGCGTATTTTACTGTTGATGAGGTCAACGAAAAGGTTAATCAGTGTGGATTTGCATAAGATATTCTTGTTTATTATTGTTTAAATGAATTATTTAAATGGGTGTTTTTGTTTAAACGTCAGAAGAAAGAGGTTTACGTGATGGTTCTCACGATTTAGTGGCTTATGTGGCGCTACATGTTATGGCTTAACCCTTCTGGCGTCTATGGACCATTTATCCCTTTTAAGAATCCAATGTAATTAATTCGAATTTAATTCTCTACGTCAGATATGGGAAAGTAATGGAAATCGGAGAAGTTTAGGTAGATCACCAATCAGTCGTTCCCTGACCTTGTCATATGGCTTATTAGAAGCTCCGGGATTGATCTTGCTCTTCATCTGGACATCCTTGCGTGACCGTATAGGAATTGCGTAAGTTGTTAGTTCCAGTCCCCGTATGCTCTCTTTGTCCACAGACAAAGATGTGTCTCTTCTGCTTTTACTGTCCTGATCCGGTCTCTGGTCTCTCGATTCATGGTTCGTCGAGGTAAACCCTTAGCATCCCGTTGGTAAGAATGTCGATGGGAATCATAACTGCTATAACACAGGCTGCTTCCACTGAGATTGTTTGGAAACCGGATATTGTTCTTATTGTGCAGAGCCTTTCTTTTTATCTCTTTCGTTGTAAGAGCTCTAACAGAATCCACCGATCTTTGCCAGCATCTCGGAAAGCGTACACTCTTCCTTTGATTCCCAATAGGGAAGTAAGGAAATTCCTTTATATCGCTTTCGCAATGTCGTCTGCATAGGCTATGACACTGAACAATTCTTTACCCAAGATTAGGAGTATTTCACAATACATAGTGATGATAATACTCCGTCCTGGGGGTAACCTTGTACATCGACCTTCTGTTTAGACAGCACCCCAGCTCAGCATGGCTAAGCATTTGCTCGATCCAATAGCAAAGATAGTTGCCAACGTTCAAGTCAAGAAATACGGCAGATATACATAGCTTCTGTTTTGACATTGTTGAAAGCTCCTTCAATATCAAGGAAGGACACCATAGTGAAATCCTTGTTCTCAAAAGATTTCACAATGATTCCTACCAACGAGTGCAGGACAGTTTATATCGATTTTTCCTTCCTATACGCGTGTTGGGATACCGATGGAAGATTACTATCCAAATTTGTTCTAATGTGGACGTTGATCAGCTCTATGCTGATAGGCTGGTTGAACGGAAATCTTTTGTGGATGCGTGGGAGGTCTTACCGGCTTTCGGTATGTCGAGCATTACTACTCTGCAATATTTCTTTGAGCTGTATCGATCTTTCCAATTGTATCTATCGGACATTTTGACAGATATGCCGAAGGTTCTCCGAGTGGCTTGTTTCCTTTAAGTAACAATACCGGATACTGGAGTTTCCATACTTGCTATAAAAATTTATGGTTTCTTTTGTACGGACGTATTGATCGCCAAATTTAAGATGCCATGGAGTACAGGCGCTTTGTTGTCGTCCAAGCCAGAACACACTGTATGTTTCCGAAAGTTCTAAAGCTACGAGTAGATATACATATGTATGTATGTATATACCTAACCATAAACCCTCTTTGCTTTCGGAAGCATATGTGTATACTGCAATCTAATTTTGGAACAATACTTCTTTCCTTTGCCAATCCTGCCTATCAAGGTACAATACTTTGTATGGTATATCGAAGTCAAGTGTTCCAAGGATTTTATCCGCTTTGTCAGGGATGTTGAAAAATGTTTCCTTAAGAATGGACCTACTCGTACGTCTTAGTTTGAACAGTTTTGCATAAACCCTGTGTAATTTGTAGATCCATTGGTAAAAGATACAAAAATGCCTCGAGCTTTTGGCGTAGTGCGTAGAGCACTGTTGATGGCAATGCACGTTGTTCTTTGTATCCTGTCTTACTTATGCCGGAGACTTCCATCATACAAGAACAATGATGTATAGTCAATTTGATCATTGCTGGTTTCAGGTCCCACTTTTTCATGCTGTCATCTTGAAAATGAAGAGAGAAAATGAATTGTAAGTCTTACGGACTCTTTCACTGTATGTTAAGTTTGCAGATTAGCCTATTGTCCAGAAAGGAAAAGCTCCACCCCACCAAGCTTAGGCAGTTTGAAGAGTGATATCTTGTATTTCCTGTTGAAGATGAAGTTAACAACCTTCAACTCAACTTTTTCGAGCCTTTTAAGGCCTGATTCCATCCCAATGTACAATAAGTTCACACATCTTTTAAAAGAATACTATCTGAATACCGAAGTCCCCGTTCATCGTTTTATCGATTTATTGGGACTCTGGTTTATTGCTTTATGTATGTATAAGTAGATACAATTCCCTCACTTAACCATTTCCAGTGCGTCGTGAAGGCCAGTTTAACATTTTATAACCAATGACCAACCCATAGTATAGATACCTCGTTTAAGGCGCTTAAATTTTCTATCTTCCTATCCTATGTCATATCTATTACCATCTAAGGTTATTACCTGCTGGTCAATGCATCCGCATTGAGAATAAAACATGGCCTACGCACTATCTGACTAACGGGCGCAGGTGTATTTAATTCCAGACCAAGTACTACATTCCAGGGGATACCACCTTTCTTTATCATGAATTTTAATAACACACATTACAATAATATGCTAATCCTATCGTCTCTAGGAACTATCTCTGTGTATTTGTGTGTGTGTGGCTCCTAATGCGGGTTAACTATGCGTATCTATGGCCGTTGGTGTTACACGAATACGGCGATATTCAAAGACAACAGCACTACGACTCGACCATACAAATATTTTAGTTCATTCACCTACATATGTACATATGTATCTGTGCTGCTCTCTCGGGGCAAAACAATAGAGAGTATCTATAAATAGTTATAAATTTATTTTGGTTCAAAGTCTGTAATTTGTTTTTGGCTTTCTTTCGACATGGCGGCACGGCTAAGTTCCTTGTACGCAGATACACATACTCGCAAGCGATGGGGGTCAAAAGTTTGGCAACAGTAGCGAGGCGTGGAATAGTGGTGTCCCCACCAACTACAAAAAAGGCAAATTGACATACACATGACATGACACGAGGTTTACAATACGATTCGAGTAGGTATTGATTGAGAGTCCGACTCGTCCGTTAGTGGAAGGTTATGTATGTATGTTTAATTGATTTTTGTGACAGAGATTCATTAACAATAAAACAGGAACATGCCCGTAGGCCGAATTGCTCATACATAACTGATTGAGAGGAGATTGTTTGGACAAACACAGGGTGACAAGCAATTGTGGGAAGAATTTTTGGAGAGTTTTATTCATTTTTATAAAGAGTAATCAATTCAATTTGTATTCTATCCTGTATCTGTATCGATAGATACATACATATGAAGATAGATAAATAGACTGCGAACTGTTACCACTAAGAGGGTACCAGAGTACCTACAGAAGATAATGACGGACTATTATAGAAATGGGAAAGGACACCGACGATGGAACGAGGAAATATAACGTCACAGACGCCGTTCCTCAAGGTTCACTACTAGGTCCGCTACTGTGAAATTTATTGTTCGATGACGCGTTCGGACTTGAAATCCCGAGATCTTCCAAAATGATGGTCCAGGACTGGTTAGTACGCACGGGTCTACAACTTGCAGAAGAAAAGACAGAAGTATTGCTCATCAGTGGCAGGCGAATCATTGAGACTATAAGAGTAACCGTGGGCGATCACGTTATAGTTTCTAAACCTTGGCATTATTTTAAATGCAAGCAACACCTGCAGCATACAGCTGAAAACGCATCAAAAGCAACGGCTGCCCTGACAAGGATCATGCCAAATATCGGCGGACTCTTGGCAAGAGTTGCGGTATCGTTAATGCTGTACGGCTCCAAAATATGGGCTGGTGCCATGAAGACGAAATCGTACAGGATGAAGACTAAAACAGCTTGCAGAAGCAATGCGTTGAGATTATGAAGCGCCTTCCGAACTACCTCCGACAACGCGGCATGTGTAGTGGCTGGCATAATACCATCAGACGTTCTTACTAAAGAAGCGCTACGAAAATACGGTGCCAGAGGGCTACAAATCAAAGTGATACTGAGGTACCACCAAGGGCAATTCTGGAAGAATGGCAGGAGAGATGGTATCACTCTAAAGGTAGGTGGACGCGGAGGCAGGTGGACGCGGAGATTGATCCCCAATATAAACGCTTGGTTTAATAGGAAGTATGGGAAGCTAAATTTCTACCTGATACAGATGCTTGGCTATGGATGCTTCAGAGCATACCTGCATAAATTTGGACACCACGACAACCCCTAGGCTTCAAACCCGGAACACAGGCTCTTCGAAATAGTGGAGGAATCTTAGGTGGATACCACAACGCCACACTCATTGTGATAACCATAGGGGAGAGATGTCATTGCCCTTTGGCTAACCCTAGATCTAGAAATGTGATTGCTATGAACTAGATGCCATTGGCTGGTGTGCTGGATATTCTAGGTCACGAAAGCAGTGTCGCCCAGGAAATTTATATCTAAGGTGGATACGACATGGACAGTGACAGAGAAAATGGATTGGATCCTCATTGACTTCCTCATCACCACATCCACAACATATATATCTTCTTCCGTTAGTTGCATTCTGTTGGTCCTACTCTTATCGAAACAAGGCCATATACTTCTTGTGATGACACAAGTGTCTAGGGAGGACCATCTGATGTTAGCCTCCTTACGGGCCCTAATCCCTGCTTCAAGCAAGACGGTGTGTATGTAGTGCAGTTTGAAAGTTCTACTTCGGAACACTTTCAGACATGCATCGGATTTTGGCTAGGGCATGCTCTATCATATGATTTATTTAATTTAGTGCTGGAGCATATATTACAGAGGGCTGGTGGCACTATCTTTTACAAGTCAATCCAATTGCTGGGATATGCAGACGATATCGAGGCGTCGAGGCGTTCTGATGTCGACATAGAAACCAACATCTGTTCACTATTTAGGACAAAACGTCATTAACGGCAACTAGAACTTCGAGGTGCTCAAGGAATTCCTAACCTAGAATCAGCCTAGCAAACCGCTTCCACTTTGGTTTAGCAAACTACTAACATGAAGGACGGAAGTGATGCTCTACAAAATATTTATCCTGTCACTCATACTACATATATGGCACCGAGTGCTGGACGAATAGTCGAATATTTGATCCCATGCGCTATGAAGGAGAAGATTCAACCACGAACTCTATGAGCTGTACCAGGAAGTTGATGCCGTCCGGAAGCGCAAAACACGTCGACTGAATTTGTTTGGCCACATCGAGCGAATGAACGACAATGCCCCAGTCAGGAGTGTCTTCCAATCCAAGCCCTCAGGTTCGAGACGACAAGAAATACCGAACCAGCGTTATAAGGATCAAGCAATCGCGGATAACTTTGGTCTGATGAGCTGAAAGTTCGTTGGCAGCAGTGTACTCGAAATCGAAAGGGAATGGAAGGACGCAGTATCTCAGTAAGTAAGTAAAGTTGTGTGCACTAAGCTGCAAGAGGGTTTACATACAATTCCACGCAAGTTCATCAGCTAGGACAAGGCTTCCTTGTTCGTCATGATTTCCGTCTGAAAAATGCTACAATGATCTGGGAGACGGAAAGAGATGCTCAGATTGAGCCTGTTGAAGAAGACTCCACAGCCCACATCCTCATTAGTCTTGAAACCATCCGTGTAAAAGTGGACTAAACTGATCTATTTCAAACAAACGAATCCTTAGCCATCGAATCAAATATCCAGCATATCACCTCTATACCACCGTCACCCAACCGTCACACGATGACAATTTGTGCCGTCAAGTGTTTTGCCAAGTCATCCACAAACGAAAACTCACAAAATACCTCTTAAGTAGCGCTTTAGACGCATATCCCACACGTGCCAGTACTCTTGTCAAGAGTCTCCAAATGCTCTCCGATTGTTCAATTTGGTGCTCTTGACAGTGTCAGTCAGATTGATTCCTTATGCCAGTCAGTCAGTGAAGAGGTCTTCTTCACAGCAATGAGAACCAATCAAAATAATGTTTCACCGCATATTTTGAATACAAAAGACTTGCGCCGGCCGCCGTC
Source organism: Xylota sylvarum (assembly GCA_905220385.1). NCBI lineage: Eukaryota > Metazoa > Arthropoda > Insecta > Diptera > Syrphidae > Xylota > Xylota sylvarum. Next base: position 34,191,866 of record LR999960.1, read on the forward strand.
GCCGCGCCGATGGAAAGTCAGCCCGCACCAGGTTCATCATCATCGTCAGCTAGACGAGGGTCGAATGGGGGACGCCTCACACCATGTGATGTGTTCATAAACACAGGCGTGGAGAAATCTTAAGACCTCATCTATTCAAACCGCGGAGGTAGCCGCGGTCGCTAGAAAACCTCGGCCGAGAAGGAAGGGAGGCGCACACATAATTAATCAATCAAAGCATTTAAACCGAAATGTTTGACAGTGGTTGACATGGCATGTCAAATGTTGACATGATAACTAATCATAAGTAAGTGTCAGCCTTTTGTGTTTGACGTTTGTTGTAGTCATTTTGTGTTTTTTGTTTTTTTTTTTTCGTTGTATTCATGGATAGGTTGTTTGTTCTTGAGCGCGCACTGTGCGTGTTCATGGATGGCGCCAATGTCAGAGGGCTTTATGCACATTTTTTCGAGAGAACAGTAATAATGAGATTATGTTATTAATTATACAAGGAATTAAATGTTTATTGGTCTGACTGACTGGTTTTGGATGCCTATGTCTAGCAACGGATTGTCACGAGATAATGTGTGCAGGTCTCACGTTTCCTTACCATCTCAGCTACATAACTCCTTAGGTACTCCCAATTGCAGCAAACGAACAATGAAAAATGTAAATAAACACAAAAGTACATATATTCAACAGCAGTGCAAAGACCAATCCAATAGATATTTATTTATTCAGGACGAATTCGCAAACATCATTTGAGTACCTCTCATGGAAAAAAGAAATGTATTCACTTCCTTCAGTAGTATCCTCCTACGTCTTCGTCGTCGTCGTTGTTGGTTACCTGAAGTATATTCCTCCAGTACCCTGCAGCTTGGTCGCCCGACAGAGTAATGTATCTTTCATTAAGGTTTATCTGTTTGTTGGCTTATCTGCAAGTGTAAAGGTTAATACCAAAGCAAATGCTCAACATGTTCACTTATTCATGCAGCCAAGAGCTGAATTTTTTCTTTCGTTCTTATCCGCCCCTCAAGTGCATTTGACTGGAATTTTACTATACTTGCAGGATGCTGCATTGCTGTTTTGTATTGCCCGACCTTTGACCGAGAGATTGAGGGTAAATTAATAGGAACAGGTACCTAGATATGGACTCAGGGCAGTGGTGGAGATGAACAAAAAAAAATCTGTTTGTCCTTTTGACATCTGGTATATTTTAGGGTGCATTACAGCATCTTTTTTGTTTTCGTTCGTCCTTTCAACAAGGATGTTTGCCGACATCGTCGATACTCAGTTCGACCATTAAGAAATCATTTTAGTAGATTTATTGATAGTTCGGGATTTTTGTGGTCAGGAATTTGTGGGCATCTATGATGGTTTGATATTGATTGCCAATAAATTTGATTTTCGAAAAAGCATTGAGTTGAATCCGTGTTGTGAACCTGCTGCAGTATACCTACACATTTTTTTAGTGGATTTTTATATTCGAATGAACATTGCGTTTAAGCAACGATAGGCCCTGGATGTTAAATTTTTTTCATTTCATTTTTACTGCATTTTATTGTTAAATTCATTAATTCTTACATGCTAGACAAAAGTGCTTAAAACTAGCTTAACTAACTTAACTATGTTATGACTAACTTACTGGCTCTGTATGAGCGCTCTAAGCTAAACTTAACTCTTAACCTATGTCTTTCGACGTAATCTAACTTAGTTATTACTTATTTATTTTTATTTTACTTTTAATTTTGATTTTCACAAAGAAAATGAGTTTTGGAAAAACTTTGTAAACGAATACTTTATGTTTGTATATAAAACTTAAAGCTACTTAAACTACCTTAAAATAAATAAATAAATCTTAGCCTACCTAACTATAATAAATATTAAATATAATCTTTTTTTTTTTTTTAAATTTTTTTTTTTTTTTTTATTTTTTATTTTTTTTTTTTGTTTTTTTTTTTTTTTGTTCCCGCTTGCTGTGTTGTATTTAGCAACAGCAAAACACAACCAGCATTTAGGCCTACCTTAAAGCTACGTAAGCCGGCAAGGTATATATACACCGTATAAATAAAATGGCCAGCTTGCCCTACTAACAGGGCTACCCAGGATTAAGAGGGATCGACGAGGGAGTTCGCTCTTGTACCACAAGCCACCAGAATTTCTGGTGCTGCCGTTCCACGTCTTTAATATCTCGCCCCGATACCGACCTGCTGAATCGGAGACGATCCTCGTTGCTCTGTGCTACGCCTCGATCGTAGTTGAGCCGCCTATCCACAGCATTTCTGGCGACGTGGTAGATTAACGGTGTACCCGTTCTCTCCTGTATCAGACCATGTCTATCAAAATAGAGGAATGCCTCTGGAGGAACAAAGCCGTTAAGGCGCACACTCTCGTGGTACATATCATTGGGGTAGTAAGCCCCAAAAAATGTGGAACGCTTCACGATTTTGCGTGTCATCCTTGCGCAGGGGCCATGCTAATCTTCTCTGTATCGTTCCAATTTTAGTATATGTTCTGCCGAAGCAAGAACCCTGGATGTTAAATATTTGTACTTGCATTCACAATCCTGAAGAGTGACTGAGGACGTTTGGTCAACTCAGCATAAAAGATCAATATCAGAATACTCAGATATTATCCTGTCATCTGACCAATCTAGATGGGGTGGCCGTATAGGGAAGGTAAAATATCTTGCAGAAAAGCAATATGAACATACTATATAATTTAGAGCTTTGGTACTGTTGGCTGTACTATAAGAATCCCATAAAAGTGAAAATATGTCAATAAGGTATAATCTTGTGAAACCTTCACAGTTTCCAGCGAAAATAGTCTTCCTGTTGCCGCAGGTGTTCTCCAAATGCGCCCTTTCAGTCATTGCCAGGATAATAGCTCGGATAGTTTTGGAACAGGCTGGCTTTCGCCAAAACCCTACGAATTATTATACATGTATCAATGTGTTGAATAGAGAATACCCTTGGGTTTATTGTTCATTAAATGTGAGAATGGTTTGCCATGCATAGGAGAGGCTACGTATGAGGGTGAAAAATTTCACGTTTTGCATTATGGTAAGGTGTCCGTACAAAGGTCCTGAACTTGTCCAATGCTAACGATCAACTCAACATTGAAGGATACGTTCCTACATTTAGCAAGCACAGCCTCGGCCCACCGTGTTACCGAACTAGACATCGAACTAGGTTGTAGTTGTAGTGATAGGTGCCCACTACTCTCATATGAAAGCTGGGAACCTTCATAAATATATAGGTGTACGTATCATCTTGAGGATTTTTTGGCCAAACCGTGTCTCTAGTTAACAGATTTATCATAGAATGGGCCTAAAACATACATCATCATCATTAGAAGGAGAAACTAGCAATGAATCGATCAAACCTTATGACGCGAAGAGAACACCACTGGAAAATATACCATCCAGTTTAATCCACTCACACAGGTAGGAGAAGAGTGAGTGTAGGTAGGTGTTAGGAGGAAGAGTGATTTGGAAGACACCCAGGAACTTCAAATTAATACCCATCACGCCATCCAATGAGACGAGCTATACAGAGTTAAGAACTTTGTCTTCCTAGAATCCGCTTGAAACTCAAACAATCACACCAGCGCTAGAGTTATTGCTCTTGCTTGATCTAAGATAGAGATTGAGTAGCAAAGTCTTCTTTCGAACAACAAACGTGACCCTGTATAAAACTCTGATTATCCAGGTCCTGCTGTAGGGTGCAAACGTACCGTTTAGACAGTGAATTTAGACAAATTTTGCGGTCAAAGGAAGTTGGATGGAAATATGCACGTTCATAACAAACTGAACTGGATCAATAGAGTTTTCTTATTCTAGCGTGTAGTGGTAGCTAAGACCACTTACTAGCGTGAGGCCTACTGATGCTAGCCACCGTCGAATAAGTAAGATACTTTCGTATCTAATTTGAACAACTTTTCCAAAAGTTTTGCAGTTACAACTACAGCGATGTCATCCGCAAATCCCATGATTTTAGCCTCGACTGGCATTTCAAGACTAGAGACACCATTGTACATGAGGTTCCATAGTATTGGTCCTAGTACCGAGCCCTGAGGTACTCCTCCAGTGACTGCGTATTTCTTTACACCATCATCTGTTCTTGGAGATACACTCTTTGCCGGAAATAGTTTTTTAAGATTTCGCTGATGCAAGTTGGTACATACTCTCATATTTAAAAGCACTTCAAGGATAAATGGTTCCAGCTCGCGGTGTTGAACGCATTCTTAACTATCCAGTGTTATGATGCGACAGTACTGCTTTGCGCCTCTTCTCCATCGTTTTCCTACTATCGCACTTTTCAGTGTGTCAATCACTTCCTTAATAGCATCAGCAGTGGAGCGTGCTTATCAAAATCCATACTGATGTACTGATAGTCCACCTGCTTCTTCAATCGCTGCTTCCAACCTGTTATCGATGATACGCTTCAGAACTTTTCCCGCCGTGTCTAACATACAGAGTGGGAGGTAGGCTGATGGATCTCCAGCGTGTTTATCTCCCTTGGGTAGTAGCTAAAGCCTCTGTTTTTTCCATTGGTTAGGAAAAACTCTCTTACTCAGGAAGGTATTATAAATGTTCACAAATAGGTCCATTCTAGTCTTAATCACAGCTTTCAGAGCTACATTTGGAATCCCATCCGGTGCATGGTGTCTTTTATTCCCAAGCCTGTTGAATGCGTTAAGAATCTCTTCTGAAATTATCCTAGGAATTTGCTGAGCTACTACAGATGACTCTCTTAGAAATAGGCCTTCGACTATTTGCTCAAATAGATCTGTGCATCTGTGCTTGGAGAAGGGGCTCGAAAAACTTTCAACTTTTCATCAACACTTGGTAGGCTCTCCATTGCATAGATCGGCGAAGCCCCGACGTTTGCTGGTATTTACTGCTGTTTTCAGGTAATTCCGCGCTACTTTATACCGATGGTGGAGTTAGTTCCTCTGCTGCACTGCTACTGTCTACTTGCGCGGTGACATTTAGTGCGTAGCAGTGCTTCGTATGAGTACGATACTAGCGAAGTTTCGTATGATTTTCTTTGCTGGTATGCATGTTGCATTTCTTTGATAGAGGGCACATCCTCAGAGCTACCTTGCGCCTATGCATCTTAACCACTCTTGCTTCCCATCTCAACCATCCATGCTTTTCAACACAAACGAAGTCAGACTTATAGATTATTGGACTACACTTCTTAGAAGATTACAACGGAAATAGAATCAGTGTTACTGATTTCTTTCTCCATACTTGTCCACCTTCTTTGCTTTGGATCTCGTTTTAAACAGAGAAGTATCTCAAAAATGTTGATGTGTTAGCTCTGGCTCAAACTATTGGCAACGAAATTATAGTAGTAGATGAATGTGATGTGGTATCGCAAATAGTATCGAATTCCCTACTTTAGTAGCGACAGTCTCATCGCTGTATCTGCAAATAAGTTATTCAACTAACTCCATAATTAATGTCATAGAATCGGTAAAATCCGAGTTTAAGGCACTGAACAGCATTGTAAATGGCGAATTAAAAATTCCTAATTAACATTACATTAGTTTTATAAAATCTAAATAATTAATTACAAGCCTTTCGATAATGCCTAACTCGACTAATAAACTAAAAATCGAAACAAAAAAAAAATAAGAAATATAGACTCAACCACCGGGATATACATACATAATTTAATTTGACACTTTATCTCGACACGTAAATAACGTAACTGTTCCTGAACAGAACTGACCCCACTAAAATATCGAAACGAACCTCAGCGTCACACTTCTGTCCGAGAGGTCTTTAACCTAATTTACATCTTATAAAGTTCGCCTAAATGATTTATGGCGAAACGAAACGATTTGGATTTTTATGATTCGAACGGACAAAAACATGATTAAAGATGACACTTTAAATATTTTTGTTTTTTTTTTTTTTTGTGTTTTACGATCTCTATAGGCGAAGGTAACTTGTTTGTTTTGGGCCTGAAGATGCACGCAATTTTGAAGTTATGAGGTTGCGATCTATGGCTGATGCGAACCCAGTTGGTGATCGTATAAATATTTTCTTAAATATATCGCTAATACTTGTTTGAAAGGTCGAAGTCATTGTTTATCAAAATATGTTGACATTTTTTGTTGTTTTTTTTTTTAGATGACTAAACACAATACCCTTGTGTTGACTACTTGAGCGTATGGCAATAATCTAATTAATTAGCGAATTTAAAACCATTTCCGTTTACCGCGGTATTTTGAATCGAACCGGTTCCGGCTGATATGCATTCTAATGCACGTTCTCGAACTTTTATCTCAATCTTTATTTGATTTTTCTCATTTATATGAATTTTAAGCTAATAATGATGTAATAGCCTCTATTGTTGTCATCGATATCTTGTTTTGTATTATTTTTGATAAGTACTAAACTGCTGGCTTGTCAGATCGGGCTTCATTAAATACTTCTTGTTTGCTTACGTGAATATGATTCATAATGCGCTCTGGGTCTCAGTCAACATTGATCTAGCATGACTGCATTCCTAAATCAGCAGTAGTTCATATAGATACTCCACATATTTAAGATGGCTTTTCTAAAGGACGAATCCGTCGTTGCTGGGAGTTGTGCTTATTGCCACTGCCTTGTAGTTAGGTTAGGCTATGAAAGGTATGTTATAGATACTTACTTACTTAATTAGGTGGCGCTACAGTTATGTGTGAACCTGAGCCTCAACAAAAAAGCATCTCTAGTTAGCCCGGTCCTTAGCTAACTCCAGTTGCGTGCTCCAAGTCGGTTGAGGTCCCCTTTTCTTTGTGCGCGGTACCTAATGCGAGATTGTCCTCTACTGCGTTGTTCATCAGGGTTTGATTCGAAGACTTTGCGGGCCGAGCGTTTGTGTCCATTCGCTCTACATGTCCTAGCCATGTTAAACGACTGGAATGCATTTTTTTATTAGGTCGATGTCGCTGCACAGCTCGTATAGTTCGCCGTTGAATTTCTTCCTCTAAAAACCATCAACGCAAACGGGATCGACTATTTTACAAAGAATTTCTCATCCGCTTCCGATAGAGTCCATGCTTCAGTGCCATAAAGTAGGACTGGGATGGCCAATGTATTGTATAGAATTTACTTAGCTGTTCGAGATAGTACCTTAATTCATCGCCTTCTCAGCCCTAAGATACAGCTATTAGTAAGAGCAATTCAACGTACGCTAGCATGTACATACATAGTTGCACAGACTAAATATTGTGCCTTCGGTGTTGGCTTGCCAGTTTCAAGTTTGATGCTGAAAAAACCACATCACAACGCGTCACCTTGTCTAAATCCTTTTTTGACATCAGTGGTCTTTGTGAGGTTATTATAGACCTTGATAGAACAGGGAGCGTTCTCCATCGTCATTCTGTACAGTTTGACAAGGATGCAAAAACTAGACATGACTCTGTATAGTTCGTCTCTATAAATGTTGTCATATGCGGCCTAAAAATTGATTAAAAGGTGATGAGCATCGATTTGGACTTCTTGAGTCTCCAGAATCTACCGAAGTGTGAAGATTTGATCGATTTTAGACTTTCCTGGTCTGAAGCCACGCTGATAGGGGCAAATCAAGTTGTTGATGAAGGGTTTCAGACGTTCACACAATATGGCAGATAGGATCTTGTACGCGATGTTGAGGAGACTGATACCTCTGTAATTGGCACAATTGAGGAGATCTCCTTTCTTGTGGATCGGGTAAAAGGATCTGAGATTCCATTCATCAGGCATACACTCATCTGACCAAATTTTAGAAATGAGTTGATGTATGCTCTCTACCAGGTCATTTGCAGTTGCTTTGCTGGTACGCCGTCAGGTCCAGCAGCCTTGATGGACTTAAGCTTGGATCTTTCTATCCTCACTTCGTTTTGGTCAGGTGGACTGAGGTTTTGGCTAACATCGTTTAGTTTGAATGGATTATTCTGTCTGACAGCAGGATGTTGATCCTTGTTAGGGTTATACAGTCTGCTGAAGACATTTTTTAACTACAAGGTTTCCTCCTTCATTTCTACAGGCATCTGTATGGGTCTTGTTGCCTTGACACATTCCTTTTAGGTTTTGATAAAACTTCCATACATTATTCCTGGAGTATATTCTCTCAATATCTTCGATTGCATTTTGGCAATGTTTCCACTCGGTTGCCAGAAGTGTTATCGTGTATGTCGTGCATGCTTGCCAAGTTTCCTACCATATATGTCCTCCTATCTTATCTTGGCGTTACTTAGAACATTGCTCAGATGTTTTGTCGAAGAGCTCATAAAAACATTTTTTGGTGGCGTCGTTTTTTGGCATGTTGGTTTCGTTCGTATTGCACCGGCGATCCCTAAACATGCCAGTCGTTGGACCCTATCTATCTGCTTCTTTATAGTTTTCTGATTGGCTTCTTGCCACCATACAACAGACACATATGTGATAATCGGTCTAACTATCATCGTATATGTACATCCAGTATGCTGACCTTGGCGAGATTCCCCACCGTAGCCCACATACCCGTTTGCACTGATGAAGCACCCTTTTCGCCTTTCTTCCACATGGAAGTTCCAAGTCAGTCCAGCATCTAGGTATACACCCAGATACTTAACCTTCCTGGTCACATGTAGCTGCGATCCCAAAAGTGTCAAGCGCTGAAATTCCAGATCTCTCCTCTTCTTTGTGAAGATGATTAGATCTGTCTTTTCCGCATTAATGGAGAGCCTTTGTTCCTGATACCACCGCTCCACCACTCTGAGACTATTTCTCATGGTATATGCTGTGGCGTTCATGAATTTGTCTCTTGCCATTATTGCAATGTCATCGGCTTATTCCACAATGTAGATGCCAGTCTCTTCAAGTCTTCACAGTTATGTTCCACAGAGTAGGTGATAAAACTCCTCTCTGCGGGCAACCTCAGCTAAGCACTCTCTAAGTCTTGAAGTTTCCGTGTGAATATTTTTCGCCCTATTTTTCAGCATATTGTTCACCCATCTCACCACCAATGGGTTAACCTTGCGTTCTTCTAAGGACATCGCAACCAATCATTAGATCTTCGCTCCTATCCCTGCAGACATTCACCAGAGACTCTACTTCTTTTGTTTTTGGGAGACTTTAGGGAGTCACACGGCAGGTATGCAGATATCATGACAAAACTGTGCGTTACAACCGTGTTTAGAGATTGTTGCAGCATCGCTAGTATAAATTCGTCAGTTCCTGCAGATTTAAAGGGTTTAAACGAATTTATAGCCCATGCCACTTTGTCTTCATTTATAATGTTGGTAATCACTTCCACTGCCTTGTGAGATACATATCTCACACATCCACCTGTCATTTTACACATCCTCCAATGCCAGATAACAAGAACTCCTTCACTGACTGGTTATTAAATCATGCACTACAAACATCTTGGCACTCAACTAGGACATATTGCCTAGGTCCCTGAAAGATGACGTATGCCTTCGAATACCAAAGCTGACTTTCTTCCACCCCACGCCCACATGCAACTGCAGAAGACACACTATGTACCTATACCAGTTGAAAGCAAACATGCGACCCACTTTAAAGCGGAACCTACCATTGTTCTTAAACATTTTACCCGCAACACTGCGGAAACAATTACTCCACCATTTGCATATGGCCGCATTGGAGAGTTATTATTATTATGGTGTTTCCTCAACTTCAGCAGACAGCTCGAATCAATTATGACAGCCAACTGACACATCTCGTGGAGTGTAATAAATTTGCATTTCACATTAAAGTTTGGCTGTCTCGGTGTTGAATGGTGGTCGGCGGATGGGCCTCTGCGAACGCTTATGAAACCCACCATCTCTCCACAGATGGTTATCTGTTGCCCCTTGTTCTTTGATGGAAATTAGTTTATTTTATTTTTTTTTTCGGTGGTAATTTGGACAAAACAACAATGAAACATTGCAGCAGCAGAAGCAGTAACAGACAGCGTAGTGGCCTCATTAGCCCGTAAAGTAGATCTGCTTTTGTGGCCAAAGTAAATGAAGATCAACAGGAAAATTAAATTCGTTTCCCCTCGTTGTTTGTGTGTGTATGTGTGTGGTTCTCAGCTATATCAACTTGAAGATACAATAAATTCCTCCCTGCTAGGGGCGAAGCGAACACGAGTGTACTTGTGCCAGTGCCAGTGCCATTGCCAATTAGCGCCATCAGTTGTACTATAAGATACACCGAGAATGTGTATCTGTGACAGAGCTAGCTAGGGTACTCACACTCAGCGATGTAGGTCATCGCTGTTTTACTATTTCTTTGGCTAGATAACGTGTTTGATGATGGCCAGCACGTTTGCATACATTTTCACCTGCGGCCGAGAGGAGAGGACTCATTAATTTGGTTACGAATAACAGGTGAACAATAGAGCAATTTAATTATTTTTACTACTCGTAGTCGACTTTTAGCTTCCATTGCACGGTGATGGGTCGAGAGTTTTTTAAGTGCGGAGATTCAACCATGAAAATATTGTTTTGAAATAGAAAAATTAAGAAAATCCATCTTATGTATGTTTTTAGGGTCGTCTCAGCGTATAGAGGAACAAATTTAATTTTATTTATGGGGCAGTTAATATATTTTTGTTTGTTGTTTAATTTTTTTTTTTTTTTTGTAGATTTGGGAGAAATTCGTTGACCATTAAATGGTTGGGCTGGTTACAGGTTACAGGCCATCAAAAGAGGGCCGATGTGTGTGGTTGGTTTCATTTACTAATTTTGCGAGCCATAAACTACACAAATACTCATTAAAAACAGTTTTGTGGGGATAAGTGGTTAAAGGGAGCGTTGCTTGTTAGTAGATACGTTTTGGTGTCATAAACCTCAAGTTATGATAGTTTGCATGCAAGAAACTATTAGCCAACGTTGTGAAAATTAAACTGTTGAACTGTGACCATAATTTGAGTATTATATGAGTTGATTAATGTTCTTATGTCATTTGAGGGAACCGCTGAAGTTCAGCTGTCGTAATAAGTCCTGGGAGATCTGCGTCTCGATACTGGGTCTTGATACTGAAGGTTGCATTACTCAGAACATAGACTTCGTTAGATAGAATCATTGGCTGATTAGTCAAGTCATTCTGTGACACTACCATAGAATTACTGATAAGAAATGAGAAGTTGGAACGTACGTACACTGTACACTCCTGCTGTTAATGATTGGTCCAACCCCTGCCTTCGGTGCGGGAAAGAGAGCCTAAGTACTTACTTCACCAAGTCACAGGAAATAGATCTTCTACTTTCAGTCCAGCCTATCAAAATGCGATGATGGAACTGCGGAGAACATGAAAGTACTGCAACTGAACTTAAATCATTGTCAAGCTGTTCAAGACCTACTTTCACATTCCGTACGTTAAATAGGAATAGATACATCTATACTTAGTGAACTGTATAGGCAACACAACAGAAATGTATGTGTAACTGAGGAAACAGGCACAGCTACTATATGGACATGTGGTAAAGTTCCATACCAGGAAATAGATAGGAGGCACGCTTCCTTCGTCAGAGCCAAAATTGATGGCATAAACTTATACAGTTGCTATGCTCCACCTAGCATGTCAATCGATGAGTTTGAATCCTTTCTGGACAGACTTACTCAAAGAACGAACAGGAGAGGAACTACCATATTGAAGACCTTTGTAACTCTAGATGTAATACTTATCAATTACAGAAATGACAACACGTTTAGTAGAAATGGGCCAGGTTTCAACATAGACCTTCCCTTTGTTAACAGTTTCCTAATGCGGAAAATAATGTGGGTAGTTAGCCAACACTGTACTCATAGTGACCACCAGGCAATACTATACCAGACTAGAATGAACCAAACACAAGCTAGTCACCAACCGAGGAATGTAGTTTGAAATCCACATCCCAACTTCGGCTATTAGTAAGACGCAACATACATATGATCAACCACATTAAAAGGGCATGCGACGCATCTATGTTACGCAAATGTTTCACCCGTGGATATACACCAGCTTACAGATGTGGAATGAGGAAATCTCACGACTGTGATCTGAATGTCATCGTTCAAGAAGACTGTAACAACGCTCCAGCTGTAGAGACACCTTGACCAAAGCAGCAATGGTTAATAATATACGCAGGGCTTTCAATGAATTTTGCAACAAAGTTGACCAAAATCCATGATATGTTAATGAAAAAACTAAAGAGCTCCCAATCAACAGCTCCCACCTGTCCAAGACTTCCGGAAAAAAGCGGTCTGTTACCAAAGACGACAGGAATCTATAGTAGAGGACGAACCACTACAAGAAGCATGCCGAATTAGTGCAGTCACTGCAGAAGAAGTAGATGAAGCGACATGCTACATACGGTTGGAAAAGTGCTAGAGCATATCGTCCCAATAAGTTAGAAGTAGCCATTAAAGTAGCCAGGAGGACTACCAGAACACCAACACGGTTTCCAAAAGTCACGCTCAACAATAGATGCAATTTGTGTGATCGAAAACACTTCGAACAAACCCAGAGAAGGCAGAAGATGGAGAAGATGGAGATGCGGTAATCATGCTTTAGGTCCGGAATGCATTTAACTCCTCAAACTGGAAGCACATCATGAAAGCCCTCCGAAATATGAGAGTACCAACATATTTCGTCAATATAGTGATATAGTGAAGTAATATGCTGTGACAGAAGGAGTACCACAGGGTTGAGCCCACTTCTCTGGAACGTTATGTATGATGAGATACTCAACCTACCTTTACTAGAAGAAACTACGATCGTGGAACTCGCGGATGACATTGCAATAGTCGCTAAAGCTACTGGAATAAGTGGTTCAATTAAGTAACTACGAAATCGGTATAGTACAACGCTGGCTGCAACCTGTGGGTTTAGAGCTAGCAGTACATAAAACAGAAGCGCTACCAACTAGTAGCAGAAAGAAGAGGGAAACAATCACTCTTACGATCACTCGACACGATAGGACACCAAATTACATCAAAGCAAGCCACCAAATATCAAGGCGTTATGGTTGGCACAAGGCTTTCTTTTAATGAACCCTCGAGATATGCTACATGCAAGGCCTTACGAGTGAATGACATCAACGTCATTGGTCGCTCCCAACCAATTGAACTTGAAGAACAGGCGTAACGAGTTGACCTTGAAGTCAATGAGGACAAACCCAAGTACATGTTGTCAACATACAAAGAAACATCTGTCCACCGTCTAGGACAAAACGTCACTATTGGAAATAGTAACTTCTTAGTTGTTAAGGAGTTTACCCACATCGAAGTAAATATCAATTCCACCTTAGTGGCGATTCGACGAATTAAAAACCGCAACTACTTCGGTTTGGCGAAACAAGTGGATTCAACACTGCTAACTTGGAAAACGAAATGCTCTACAAAATTTTGATCCTGTCCCTACTGCCATTAACTGGACATTAAGAAGGAAAGCAGAGCAGACATTGAATACTTTCAAGAGAAATTTTTTACAAGAATATTCAGTCCTGTATGTGAGGAGGGCGAATCGAGGAGATGATACAACCGAGAACTTCATGAGTTGTCCGAAGATATGGATGCAGTCCAAAAAGCCAAAACACGTCGACTACACTGGCTCGACCACATCAAACGAATGGGCAATAATGCTCCAGCAAAGTGGGTTTTCGAATCACAGCCACAGGTTCGAGACGACAAGAAAGCCTGAACCTCCGTTTTAAGAATCAAATCATCGCGGATCTTAATCTAGACAATAGGAAAAAGAGTGCCCGCGCTGTGGTGTCTCAGACAATGACACTTCACTGATCGGAAACTCGTTAAGTATGTAAGTAAGTAAATGACAAGCTCCAGTTGATGTAAGATACAAAAACTTTGGAATTACATACTTCTATGTATATCCTTTTCTTCCATAAGACCCAGAATGTAAGCTTTTACTAGATTGCCAATGATTGGCCGCGAGTGCTGTCATCGGAGCTATCGACTGGATTTACGAGGATTGGTGAAAGACAGAAGAATATAGATTGGAACTGCTGCAAATACTAACAAGGATCCAGTGCTATGACCTGATATCCTGATATAATAGGATTATGACGGTCACCATCGTACAAAGTAACGCCCCAACGGATACCTCATCTAGTGGCGGAGAAGAAAACTTCTAAATGCAATAAAGGGCAGCCGATCTGGCAGCAAATTTTTAGCTGGGAAATGTCTCGGTAGGTGGCACAAGATAGACGGTTTCTTTTATTGTAGGTCGGCCATATAGAGCTGACACTCCAGTCGCCCGGTATGATTCTGTCTTCCCGTACTTTACGAATCATCTGCTGCATGTTCCTTATCATAACATCGCCTGTTCTGATACTTCGTCGACTGTCTATGAGATATCCTTTTATGGTAATACTCTTTCTCTGTGGTTCTCATTCAGTAGCCTACACCTACAATTCTCTGCGCTTCTGCGACTAGGTTTTCTTCTCTATTTCAAAGAGTCTATGCTCCGTGTTTAAAACCTTAATCCAGTTGCTTGGCTTTCTTGTGAAATTCCAGATAAGGTTTCTGCATATGTCCGGTCTTTCTACGCAGTGTTTTCTTTTTCTCTTGTCCAGAAGGTGATCAGAGTCGAGATCGGGTTGATATGCCTTTGGAAAGTAAAGGCAAAAGTTTGACCGAAGCCCAGTTTTTGACCGAATTAGACTGGATGCTACTAAGAACTCGAAGAAACCAAAACCACTTATGTCGTTGTTTAGGTCTATTTTTCGATTAGGTACCAAAGATCGCAATCGTGGTATCCATTTGCAATTCCCCTACCAGAGCCACAAGATAAACTATCCATTAGAAGTGATGGATGGTGGACGCATTTCACTCTCCTCTGTCTTTGATATTAAAATTAGACAATAGATTTCATGGACAATATTTTAAGATATTGGTTAAAGACTTTCATGTAGATTCAAAAAATGTTAATCCTTGCTACCTTGGGATCCTCGCTCCACTCACAGTTTTAAGTATTGGAGTGTAGAAATCCTAATGGTTTATTTGGACAGCCAATGGACGGGCTAATAATGGGATAAAATCTCACATGAAATAACAAGTCAACGGATTATAAGAATAAAACTTCACTGAACAAAAATCCTTCTCTGATTTCTATAGTGTCTCAAATTCTTTGCATAATTCCTTCCATCTGACCATGCTCTATCAAAATTCCAACAGAACAGCACAAGGAATCATAAAACCACAAGTTATCTGATCCTGAATTGTTTACTCTCTGTCTACCAGAAGAAAGTGTGAACTAATTAGTTAAGAAAAGCAACAAAAAAAGTATCTACGAGTATCTAAAGTACCACAAACACAATCCATAAAACCAAGGAATGCAAAACCAACAAAAAAAAAAAGGACAGCCACCATTCCAACCACACTACTAGGTAGGTATTGAAGTAAAAATGTGTTTTTTTTTTTCAGTCTATTCTTTAAGATAAATATAAAACTGGGTAATACTTTGTTAAGGTAATTAAACGGACAGAGAAAGGCCATTAAAAACTGGAAGAAAAACTTTTATGATCGTCCCAAGCTCACGTTCGCACTTAGATGGTACTTAGATACTTATCTGTGGTCTTAAACCAAAAATAAATAAACCTCAACAAGCCAAGACCATTCAATAGATACGATTACAAATTGTATGTGTATTTAAAGAGTTGAACGAAAAGAAGGTCATGGATAGCTCAATCAATAGATCAATATGGTCAGTTGAAGTATATTTCTTAACCCAAACGTTAGATGGCCAATTTTTACTCCAGAAGCAACATATCGTGAGACTGTCCAAGCTCTCCAATGTCAACAGTCAAAAATATGTAAATCATTGAACTTTAAATTTGATTCAATACCCACTACATGCATAGTTACAGAATTTATTTTAACCCCACTATTTCAATAAATAAGCTAAAGAAAAAAAAATATAATAAATATGACCAAGTGGCTATAAATCTTTACGTCCAAAAGAATCCATGTAGATGCGTACATATGCTTGTATATTCGTAAAGGGGGACAAGATACAAGATACTCCGGGCGCGCTAGTAAGAAGAATAGAAAGAAATACAAAAATTAATCAGTCGGCATTAAACTTCATAGAAGATTCACCTATGAGATAAAAAATATCCAAAGAGACACTGAGAATAGATACATTTTATTTAGGTACTCATTTATTAATATTTCTCCATGCCACACTAACGTTGTTGTCGCCTCTTAGATACATAGATACGAGCATAGTCTTAGGAGCAATGACAGTGTTGCGTTCGTTGTTGTTGCCGTTGCCGTTGGAGATGTAACAAATGAAATGTTCCGGCGATCAAGGGAAATTATGTAAATTTTCATTTTCTACGGGAAAAATACAGCCAGAGATACATATACAATTTTTTTTTTCTTCCTCCTAAGTAAGTCAGATTAAATATTTTCTTTTAGAGTAAGAAAACATTTTATTGGTTTTCTTTACTCATGTAGTTGTTGGGCTTGTATCTGTTGGATTCGTGGAGTGACCTCCCTAGACACAATGTAATGGTTTTTTATTCACATAGTCACAGGTAAAAGTAGACAGGTTTTGTGTGTCGATTTTTTTTTTTCTTTTCTTTTTTTTTTAAGGTATTAGATTCAGATAGGTGCCTGTGTCTCTAAATATCTATAATGAACTTCAATAATTGCCCATAAATTAGATTCGTCGCAGACAGATCTATAGATGCGTGGATGTGGGGATAAATCTAAAAAGGTAAAATAAGTGTATTTTCTTTCTTCAGATAATTTTTTCGTTTTTTTTTTTCTCGAAACTGCTGGTATTTCAATTCAGATGCACGTTGATTGTCGGTACTAGTCCGTGCATGGGAACAAAATCACACGCATTCGATCTTAATTTTCTTAATTAATTTTTGAAATCGATATGTTTATGTACACATGCTTGGCTGTGTACTGTCTTAATGAAACTTCCATGTGGAAATAAGACCACAAGTCAGGGTCAAAGAAATGGTCTTGAACCAAAATACGAAGGAACCTGCAGCTCGGAATGAATTGAAGGCGCAACTGGGAATTTAGTTCGCATATTCTGGGTGATATTGACATGAGTAATAGTTCATTATTTCGGAAGTCTTTTGCATTCAAATAACAACTGTTTGTTCAAGAAACATATGTAGCGCTGTCCTTCCTTGGTAGGACAGTTGGTAAGCATAGCCTACACGACACCATGTCTGAATTGATCAAACTGTGATGAAGCACCTGAGCAGGCAACATCAACTCATATAGCATCGAAAAGCTGAAATTGCAAGAGACCGCCAGAATATTCGCCGAATGCGTTTCCCGAAATCTCTCAACGACTCCTATGCCGCCAGCATTAAGTCCCGATGACCAGTGGGAACGCTGCCAATATGCCATCAGAAGTGCCGCAACTGATGTGCTGGGGTCCACCTGATCACCACCAAGAAACCTCTGGTTTGATAAAGAATACCGCAAAGCACATGCAGTTAAACAAGAGGCGCTGCAAAGAAGGACGAGGGTTGCTAGTGAGCAACAACTCATTTCCAAGATTTGGTCAGACGGGTGTATGACTAATGAAACCCACGGAATTGCGCCAATTACTAATGCAGCAGTATCTCCTCAACATTGCATACAAGATCTAATCTGCGAATCTCTGAAACCATTCGCCAAGATTAAAAGAGATCCTGGAGAAAAGTTTAAATCGATATCCACCATCTTTTCTTCGATTTTGAGGACGAGCTATACATTTATAAAGACGAGCTATACAGAGTAATGTCTGGTTTCGTTCGCCTGTACAGGATGACGATGGAGAACGTTCGCAGCTCCATTAAGGTCGGCAACAACCTCACCGAGACCTTTGATGTCAAAAAAGGATTTAGACGCGCTGGCATGTGACATGTTCAACATTATACTTGAGAACATTGTACAGCTACATCGAACTACGCATTAGTTATCTGAGAAGGCCATGTAGAGCGAATTGGACACCAGCCCTCCGGCCACCATAGTCTTCGAATCTAATCCGAAAGGATAACACAGAAATAGAATACCTCGGCTTAGGTGGCGGGCACAACTCGAAGGGAACCTCAACCGTCTTGGAGTGAACAAGTGAAGACAAGTAGGTAAGAACCGACCTAATTGGAGAGGCTTGTTAGTTGAGGCCCAGGTTCAGCCCGAACTGTAGAGTCCTTTCCATCATTCTCACTGGATTGCTGTTGAATCTGTCTTGTAGTCCCTGAGCGCCTTCATCAGTTTTTGGACAAGTACGTTGTCTGTTTAGGGTACGAACATATTCGTGTGTATGTATATTCGTGCAATATTGTTATTTACTCTTTTGCGTCATTCGGTTGCGGTTGCCTTATTTGTTTTCCTTTGCAAGTAAGCTAGTAAGTCGCCATTAACATCACACTTTTTGAAAAAAGAATCCAAATGTTATAACGAGTACTTACGTTACGATGATTACATGAGTTCACTCCGAACGTAACAATGCCAAATTAAAATCTGGTCTCCATTAAATATACTCGTATCTATAGCAACATTGTCTGTACCTACATCTCCACGAAACTTCATTGCAGTTAAGAAATATGATCCACATGCTTGCAAAACATCATTTATTCGGATACAATGTCCCAAACATAAAACTTCTTTATCTAACATTTTCCCTCTATATCACCCGAAAGTATCTCTTACTTTACGTGCTCCTGACAATAATATCCATTCTGATTGCAATCCACATTTCACTGCAGTTTTACCATTATGTATGCATTTTCAATTACATTGCGGATTCAATGCATTTCTTAGTTCCTGGAAATAGCTAACGAAAATCAATTCACTAAAAATTTAGTGCATGAAGATGCTATCTTTCCTGTAACATCACGTACGTGGAATATTTTCCATTATATGTGCATAAGTATATACAAAAGCGGCTTATTGAGGTGTTCTAGATGAGTACAAGAATGGTCAAAAAAAAAAAGGAGAACAAAAAAAAAGGACGAATCTAATCTGATGAATGAGATAACAATCCGATGCACTGTCATCCTTGTGCGGTCTGCGTGTCATTTCGAAGTGAACATCGACCAAAGGACTTTGACACGTTTCAACATCTAAAAATTTCTTCAAAAAAAAAAAACACACCTTCTGTTGTTGGAGTTCCATTTGTATTTTTGGAATTGAATCATTGCACGCGTGCATCGATTCGCATTTGCGGCAAGGTGTAGATAAAAGGATTTTAACTACTTTGTTCGTTGCAATTATTTAATCCGTTTATCTTTTTGAATTAATTGCAGTTATGTGGGTGAATTCAGAGAATGAGTTGAATTGAATCCTTTTAGGAGAAATAAAATTCTTGGAAAATAATAGGGTTGGTGGTGAAAGTACTTTTAGGTAAACCAAACTGTTCGCGTCGTTAGTATAGTTTTTGAAATTAGTGATCATTTCAAGAGATTCGTAGGAAAAATATGAAACATGTACAGTCTTTCATGTCTCTCATGTCTCATGTCTCAAGTGTGATTGCTATCCACCTAATCTATAATTTAGATTCATACATTTCTTGAAAGTTTTAAGACTCAGCTTATATACGATTCGAATGACGATAGCACACCTAACTCTCCAAGCTTTCCAGTTGTGATCCAATACGTCAAATACTATCTTCACTATCTTGAAACTCAAAATGCAAGCGATTAGTCGAGGTCTTTATATCGGAATATGAACAGATAGTTAGCTCGCCATGAAGTTCCCACAAAATTAGACATTAGCTAGTATCAAGGCACTAGGGACATGTGGCCCGGTAGACGCCTATATGGCAGAACTTGAGTCTCAGTTGCAAAATGATACCTCGGCTCACCTACGAATTTTCCCTACAAATCGTCATTAGGAAGACCGGTGCTAGATCTGTTATTAAACTGCAACTAGAATACAAGTGGAAATGAGGAGATATTGTGGGACACCCAATAAATACTTGATCTACACTATTCCCGACATTATGCTGAGGAAATACTGTTTCGAAAGGTGAATTAAGGTAGACATATTGGACCGCAAAAACTGGTCCAATGGTGTTCCGGTACTGGACCCTAGAAGTATAGTCTGGTTCACTAACGGATCGAAGATAGAATTGGAAGTTGAATCCAGCGTCTTTGATTTCAACACCGAAGTTTCTATACTTATGGGAACGTGTCCCACTGTATTGCAGGCTGAAGCCTCTAAAATATATCAAGAATGCAAGAACTCTCTTAGTTCGGTATTAAGGGCACACTACGCTTTTAGTAAAGCGTTACTCGTTGTTACCCTAGAAGATCGACCTTAGACAAGGACGCCGTGAGTTCTAATGTTTCCAAACTAAACATCTCCTCTCACCCGCTAATAAACTTTGTGGCAGGAATTGAGTGGAATAGACGTAAATGACATGTAGTTTCAACAGGATGGTACGACCTGCCATACCGGGGAAGGCAAGCTTACTTTTGTGATCAAAACAGTTCGCCAAGAAGCTGCGAATTTTAAAAGTAATAATTTAACAACTCAGAATTGAAATCGAAAACTAGAGCCGCAAAATTTGCTACATGCGTGGCAGTCTGTCGATAATTGTAAGGACGACGGAAGTAAGACTTAAGTCTAAAGTCTTTTAAGAAATTATTGTTATCATCCACTATTGCAACAAGATTGGGAGAATACGCTTCAGTACCGGAGATTGAAAAGGTTGAAGCACGTTCTTTCGGCTGCACTTAGCAGTTGTTCAGTTGCTTTTCTTATCCAAGCTAGTCCTTTAGTCTGCAATTGCGGTAACCTTTTGGTATTCCATTGCATATACATATGTAGTTCTAAGTGAATGAGAATAGGAACAGTCCAAGTGAACTACCCATTAAATCAATCCCCATCTCGAGATACTACTGATCTATAGGGAACCCTAGCGTATAGATAGCTGGCCAAAGGGTAATGATGCGAATGTATAACAGCAAAAGCAACCTCACGCGAGCCTCTCACTATTAATTCCTACTCTACACCTCCCGTTGGTGGCTGCTGGGTGCTTAGTACCTCGACTGGGGATTGGGTAATCAGCCCCATTGGAAAGTCGTTGATAGCAGCGGACGAATTCCCCAGCTGGAAACAAAGGTAGCGTTCACAGTTCCAGTCAGGTCGAACTATTTAGTGTCATTTCTATATGAACTGCTCTGACATATTTGAATCCAGGTCTATAGCGATCTCCAATAACCAGAGTGTTGGAAAAGGGTTGCTGGCGGATGCACCTTTAATGGGCAATTGGCAGCGCTCATATTCCCCAAACGAAAATCCGGCTCGGGTTATAAAAAGGGAACTGGCTCATGTTTTAGATCATCTTTCGTGCCTATTTCATCCAGATAATCAAGGGAAGGCCGTAATATGTGATTTTTACCTAAATTCCGGGATCTGGACAAAATCGAAAATTTTGCTGGATAGGGTTTTTCCAGATATCCTTGAAGAATGAAATATTTTACGTAAAATTTTCGGTCCTGTTTGCGTTAACGTTCGAGATACATCATCCCCTTAGTACCAACATAATATACATTATTTTCTCGGTACATTCCAATCATTTGCAAGAATTGTCATTGAATTTGACTTGATGCACTGTAATCCTACCATAAACAGAATTCCAGTTCATTCTTCTCTGACACAGTATTGAGTATCATTTGAAACTCAGCTTCTACTCCCGTGTTATGTATGTAGATGCACACAATCGAGTTCCCCATATGAATAAATATGCATACATCACATTCGAACGTCCCACATCTATAGAAGATACTCCAGAAGCGCTGCCGTATTTGTTTGGCATGTTGAAGGCTCCAATTTAGTAGTTTCGACTTAACTCGATTTCTAATCTAAAACTCAAACAACTTCTCAAGTGTCATGCACACCAAAGTTTAACATACTCATACATATTCGCCCTCAGCCCCAGAGACTAGGTGCTAAAATAATTTATATGCAAAAGTTCGCTCGCAAATAGCACAAAGTTATTAATCAATATCAGGTACCATTGTTCTGTTTTGGTAATTCTGTCTAATATACTCGTATTTATGCAGTACAATGAACTTCTTGGTGTATCTTTTAGTATTTATATATATATTTTTTTTTTTGTGTTTTCATCGTTCTTCACCTGACCAACAAATCCATCCATCATTGCTAATTTCTTTAGTTGTATTTATGTAGATTTAAATTTTTTTTTTATTTTTTTCGTCCTCTTCTTCCCCTGTATCCCACTTGAAGCGATGATGCAAAGTAAAGAAGAAGCAAGTTAGGCTTTAATCGGTGTTAAAGTTCGTCTTGCCCACTAAAAGTAAATGATAATTACAAAACAAAGAACAACAACAGATACGAGGAGACCGAAAGGAGGGCTAATCCCAAACAAATTTAATAATTAATGAAAATTATTATTTGGGTAGAAACTATTGATTTGTGCTCATTAGCAAAAATCGGTTTATAATTTATAATTTTGTTTTTTCTCTTTGTTTTGCTTTGAAGTTTAGTATTCTGTAGTCTTTGAGGAAAAAGGTAATTCGATTCAGTTTATTTGATTTCATGCTCAGCAGGTCAAGATCCGATTAGCGGAGAATCAACTGGGAACCAATTCTAGAAAATCATGTATGAATCCATAACGAAACTGTGATCGAATTTGAATGTAAATGGGAGGATAATTGGAGAGAAGCTACTCACGAGTGGGTATACATTAATTTCCTTAAAGCCAGGTCTACCTAGTAGTCAGAGACATATTTATAGGTTCTAATGATAGATACCAATCCAATTCGTATTCAAGAAGAATATATATTTGGAATGTCTAACTGCCCAAATTAGTGGACTCAGTAACTTGAGGTCACGTACCTATCATGCATAGGCACTACTAGTGCAGCCTTTGAAACTATACTTGCACTAATTTCATTAGACTTGCAACTAGAAGGAAACGCCTGCGTGTCCTGTGTTTGAAACAATCCAATCTACTTTTGGAAAAGTGTAGCATGGTTCAACGCACTATTGCACCTATGTACTGAGTGAGGGAAGAACGGCTACACCTTGTAGTGCCCAATGGGGGGTTTGGTCCCAGTTCCTCTACTGGTTTTTTCCTAGTTGTTTCCTTACTGCTGTTCGGAGAATATGGTCTCCAACTCTAGTAATGTCCTCAAAAATCTGGAAAGATTGATTGTCAAATAGCCCTCGTCCTGGAAGTAATACCTTCTTAGTGTTCTGTTCTTCAATTGGCATAGGCTTGGACAGTGACACAGGTAGTGAGGTGTATCCTCGTACACCTCTTCGTCACCACATCCTCTGTATATGTTGCCATCGTTGAGTTTAAGTTTCATTGTATTGTTTCTTAGAAGATTATGGCCAATGAGTGCACCTAACAACATTGACAGCGTTTACTTGTCATTTTGCAGGAGTTTGTTGGTTCTGCCATTGTCGTATCGTAGCCAGAGCTTCCTTGATATATCACATGTGGTAAGCGATTTACACCTACTGTTGGAGAGTGGAAGTTTGATCCAATGAAGTGCCTGATTTTGCTCCATTGGAGACCTTTTTCTTGGAATTATGTCCGCTATCTCATACCCGTCCATAACCTTGTGACCAGGAACCTAGTAGAGATTTATATTGCGCTGTGAGCCAGTAATAGTGTCGGACTATCTTGGACATGATTTTTGTATCAAAACTTGCTCTAATGGCTGCCTGACCGTGGTATTGCCGTCATTGATACCATACTGGCTGCCTTTGTCACTGCCATCCTGGCTTCGATATCACTGTTGTAGTCAGGGAGTCTGATCGAGCTGTGTATGTTTAAATCCATGGAGAATATACCAGCGTCCGTTCCTGTGTAGATAGATATAAATTTGTTTCTTTCTTGGTTTCCCATTCTTCTCTACTCGGAATATGTTAAAGAATGGTTTTTCAAAGTTGGGGTGACATAGAATCGCTGTTTAAGCCTTCTCCTATGAGGTTCTTTAGGTCCTGTTTTTTAGCTACAATACATTCTCTGATCTTACATCCTTTGCTCATGGGATTGGTGTTATATAATACCATCTCTTGGGAATTCATCCCTTTAATCTGCCCTCGGATAGTCCATGGCTCTTGTATAAGGGCTATGTCAATATTGTTGGTCTTCATTGTGTAGACTAGATTGGCGTTGGTCGCCTTACTGTGTTGCAGATTGATTTGACACGGCAGCTAGTAGCCTCCCCGCTTATCTTACTGCCCACTGCCGCCAGCAGTCTTGCTTTGCATACAATTACATCCATACCGTTGTCAGAATGCTCTCCTGCCATAATGACATGCCAGTTCCTACTGAGGAATTCTGGCATCAGGTACTGTAGGTTAAACTCTATCCTCTCTGTGGGAAGGTATGGTCCCTGGATGCGGATATGACCTTTTGGTCTGGTGAAATCTTGGATCTCTTTTCTTCCTACAACGCAGGGCTTAGGATTTGGCCATAGTGCAACCGTATTCGCTAAAAACTTTTTCAACTATTCACGAGTTTCTTTATTGTCGCAATCTCGAAGTCAGCTGTCCGAAGAGTGGGATTTCTCCCTCTGCCTTCGCGATAGCATCATTCACGCCATCAAGGATTTGTAAATTATGTAACTTACATTGGTCGTCAGGCAGTCTTCGTTCTGCATTGCCAATGTCGGCTACTGCGACATGAAGACTTTTGTAACCTCTTCCGCATTTCTGAGTTTTTGCCTTCCTATCTACAGGGACTCGAACCTATCCTTTTTCGAGTCAGTTGCGGGTTGTAAGAGTCTACCCACAGCAGAAGTGAGGACCGGCGATTAGCCTCTCTTCCTCACTGCTTTCAGTCTCTCGCCAGCTCTTCCAGAAGTCTGCGCCCTAATGCTATGACTACCTAGCCTCACTGAGTTGGTAACCATTCTAGAACAGCCAGGAGCTTACTCAGATTCAAACGTATCTTTGCCTGGCCCAGTTCAGTAGGCTTGGCCTTATCTAAGGTGAAAGGCAAATGGTATTCCTTCCCTGATTCAGTTGACTCCGACCAAAATGGGAAAAAACAAAAATAAAAAAAAATAAAAATAGACGTCAGACTATGGTGTGTTCCACGACACGCTGGTTTCCAAGAGAATGAACTGGTGAACTGGATTTTCAGGATTGTGAACCCAACCCCATGTTCCACATGGGACCTTATAGGGTACTTGTCAGAAAAATGGGTACGGTAATATTCGACATCTCGTTGAATGCCGATTAATTGTCCTTGGTACCTCAAAAGGTTTTTATAGAATAAGCCACATAGTCCTTAGAATGAAGATTATGGTGTCGGTGATACATTCTTTACTTGGATTTCGAGTTTTTTTTTAAGTAATCGGTCAATACAACTTGTATTGGATGGATATACTTCTACCACAGACTTAACCAATGCTGGTGTACCGCAGGGTTAAGTTCTTTCCCCCACACTGTTTCTAATATTCATTATTATTCTTTCTTTTATAATTTCGACTTCATGTACTCTTTATGGTCTCCGCGGCAAGGACCCGAAACTGTGGAACATTCGGTTATGAACACCTAGTTCAGTTCAATTCATCCAAAACTCAAGAGGGATACTTAAGTAGTCAAATCAAAAAAATTAATGGAGTAGATATGATACGACGTACGGTGTGCAAGTTACACATAACCTTCTCTAGAATCGCCATGCAGATTATTGATGCTACAGAAAAAAAAAAATTAATTTAGAAGCCTTATGTTACTA
Organism: Xylota sylvarum; assembly: GCA_905220385.1. Lineage (NCBI taxonomy): Eukaryota > Metazoa > Arthropoda > Insecta > Diptera > Syrphidae > Xylota > Xylota sylvarum. Next base: position 34,217,499 of record LR999960.1, read on the forward strand.
ACAAATTTACATAAGTCTAAAGTCTAGAATTTGAATAAAACTCGCATGTTTTGAAGGGTTCTCCCGTGAATTGTTTGAGTTTACTAGATCATGTTCAGCGTCAAGCTTATAGATTGTTTGTCGATCACTCAATTTACAGTCAAATTCCTTCAGAAGATCTATGGAATAATAGATGCTTAGCGTATGATAATTTCCACCTTGGTTTCTGGTTTAAGTCTATAGTTGTAGCTTGCTTGTTCATCAATTCAAGAACGGCTCACCCTTTTATCTTAAAACCTACTATTATGTGGAGAGTGAAATTCAAAAGTTGTTCATTTTTTTCATGTGCTTACTTCTTTTCCTTTTTCTATCAACTCTTAACCCCCCGCTACATCTCTTGCTTTTTTCTCTACTATGGGGTTTAACACTTAAGTCACTTCAATCTTAAGTGATGCAGAACATTTAAAAAAACAAAATCATAATTTTTAAAAACTACAGAGATTATGAAAAGTTTTACAAATCCTTAAAATGTATTAAACTATTTATTCAAATCCAGATTAGTTCCTTAATAAATAGCACATATAAACACATTTGCAAAATTTTGTTATAAAGACTTTTTATTTTTGTAACTATTTTATTACAAAAACAAAAAAAAAAAAAAACATTTCATTAAAACAAAATTATTAAAACAATTATCATTTCATTGACATTTCAGGAAACTTCACCAACCCTCACCCTAATTTCATCGAAAGTAAGTAAGATTGGTGTTTTTATTTATTTTTTTTATTTTCATTAAATTTAATTTTTAATTTAATCATTAGGTTTGGATAACAAATAAAAAAAAATGTGTTTATGTGTGTTAATATTTTTTTATTTTATTTTTAATTCTACGTGTGTTTTATATTTCTCTTAATATTTTCTTACATTCTTAGTAAAACTTAGACTTAAAGTAATATAAATTTCTTGGCTTATCCCGAACAAACCTTAGATCAATATCAATGTAGAATCGATTGCATTAATAGGCTATTTTATCATTTTGTTTTAATTAGCATCTAGTTACACTAGAAACATTTAATTATATTTACCAACTATAATACTTTAGACAGTTCGAAATACATAATTCTGAGGTTAGAAAACGCTTGTGACTCAAATATGTGTTTTTTTTTTTTTGTAAGAAGGTAGAAACCACCGAAAGCCTAAGTGTAGGACTTTAATCCAATAAAACCACCTCTACATGCAACCCCAATCTCTATATGTAGCCCGTGCTACAAGATATGCCCGAATCCATGCTTCTTCATGTCTACGTGCAAAAAAAAAAAAACACTCCAATTCTCTGTCCTGTTTGCCACCTGCGTCACCGACAGTCAAGGTATTTCTTCGCAGAGGCAGGTTTGACATTTCGTCTCTTCTTTTTTAACAGACAGAGGTATGTTGCAGATCCTTCGTTTCCCGATACTCGTTCCTCTAAACCATGTTACTGCATCATACTTGTTATAATTTCATTTGAAGTTTCTCAGCCTTCTCTTGTTGTCAGGCTTATTGGGATCAATTGCCTTCCCATCAGCAAATGCTCAACGTTCTGGATTGCTCCTGCACAGTGCTGGCAGAATGGGTTATCCACGTGCTTTTACTTGTGGAGATACTCCCGGAAGCAGTAGTTTAATTCTCCGTGCTTTTTTCTGTTACTTTATTCATCAACGTAGGGATATCAATTTATATGTCCATCGCCCTTTGGTTGTGATGTTCCATCTATTCTGCCATACTGATTTTACAGCTTCCATGGCTGTTCTTCTGTCCTCCTGCTCCTTGTTTTCGCGTGGTACTACAGACTTCTTCGCTTCTAGATCGAGATAATACTTATCGCATCCGCTGATAGGGTTTTAAAGGCGCAATATACCCTTAAAGATGCAATTCTGTCCCCGAGTTCATCCTTCTAATGTACGACTCACGGACTCAGGCCTATATTGAGGGCACGTACACGAATATTGACTTGTTCCCAGAAGGTTTCGTATTGGCTGCCTTGGTTCTTTGATATTTGCCATTAATCTACTTAATGCCGCTACTACCGTAGAGGCTTTTTCACCTGCGTACATCATGTGCTCTTTTAAGTTGAGCCTGTGGTCCAGCAACATTCTCAGATATCTGATGTGTAGACTCAACTCGATGATATGCTCACCGACCTATATATGTAGCAAGGTTTTCTACTCGTTTCCGGCTGCTTATTAACACTACTTCTGTCTTGTGGGCTGCCAATTCCAAGACTGATGTTTGTAGCCAGGTTCTGACATCTCGGATGACGTGGCTACATTTCTTCACAAGTTTTTACCACAACAAATACTGGAATATTGTCAGCGTAACTGATGATCTATACTCCGCTCGGCTTCGGTATTCTCAGGATTCCATCTTACATTATGTCCCGTAGCACTGGGCCAAGAACTGACCCTTGAGGTACTCATCCTGTAATGTTGTACTTCTTTGAACCTTCTTTTGTGTCGTAGTGAAGGACCTTGTCTTTGAACTAGCTGGCAATTATTCTCATTAGATAGTTAAGTGTCTGCAAGTTGCATAACATTCTGTTTATACAGTTCCGGCTGACTGAATTGAAAGCTTTTTTGATGTCGAGGGTTACGATGGTACAGTTCTGTTTTGTCCCTCCCAGCCACCTTGTCTTACACTGCGTATACTGCCTGTATAGTGCTTCGCTTTTTTCTGAAACCATACTGTTGGTTGCAGGGCACGTGGTCTTCACTGTATCTCATTGTATCGTATGTGTTTTTTCCAGAACTTTACCCACTGTATCAAGCGTAAGGGCATTGGTCTTCGAGACAAGGACTATCGGCTGGCTTTCCACTGTAGTTGGAATGGGGGAATGATCTTTCGCCTTAATTGGACCGCTTTTTTCAGAACCAGGTTCGAGACTCCATCCATTCCTGGCGTTCTGTTAGTCTTTATCGCTGCTGCAACTTTTAGGATTTCCTTAGTTGTGACTGTGCGAGTATCAGGACTTCATCTTTCTATGATCTGAATTGGGCAATAGGAACGTGGAATCCCGGAAGTTGGAGTTTTATTCCTACTACTCTGGAAGCTAGTGATTAATGAAATCATATTAGTGACAGGAAAGTTGATCTGCTACAAATGCTGTGGACTTGGTTTCAATGAACAAAAAAATCGACCTAGTTATCTTTACAGTTAAGAGAAAAATACCCGACTTAAAGGCACCTAGACTATATGGAACTCAACTTCAAATATTAGACAAGCCAAGATACCTAGGTGGTATACTAGATCGAAAAATGAACTGGAAAGACAATATATGTACTTGAACGCACAAATAAGACTTTGATAGCCTTTACGCATGCAGCAGAATCTTCGGTAAAAATTGGGGGCCAAAACTGCCAAAACCGCAGTGGCAAAAGCCACAAACCTGATTGCCGTCACAAGGGCAGTCGTATAAGTACTACCAGATAGTTGTATAACATCGACCGTCGCCCTTGAAGTCATGATCGGGCTATGCCCACCTGACCTCTTCACTAAAGAAGTAGTGACAAAAAGCTCCCTACGCCCCCGACAAACCTGAATGTGGAAAAGAAACCCAATCGGATATCGCCTTCGGACTACATTACCCCCCACACGGACTTCAGCCTCAAACTTGACTTCAAATTTCCCTCTAGAGAGAGCTGGACGTGGTAAAGTGAGATCATAAACCCTGCTTCCATATCCATGTGCACGGATGGGTGACAAATGGACGAAGGTTCTGGCTCCGGAATATTTTCAAAGGAACCATATAACTTCCCAACCACGTGAGTCTGTTCCAAGCAGAAATACATGGAATCAGCGAATCATGTTAGACATCTACATACATAAATAGTCAAACAGCCATCAAAGATATTCACGTCGATTATTGAATCCGGCGGATTGATTGCGGAGGGAGTAACAGTTGACTTTTACATTTTCCCCATTATTGAAAACTTCGGTTAGCAAGTGAACGAATGTCGGTAAGGAAGTGAAAGAATGTAGCCATTATTGAAAACGCAAACCATCCGCACTCCATACAAAGTCTGACGTTTTCAATTCGCATTAAAATTGTTGCGGATTTACGGTAACAACTGCTGGGATTTTTTTCTTCAGGTGTGAGCGACGAAGTTCTTGCCAGTGGTGGGAGCTTACTTTTTTGTTCGTTCAAAACGTAGACGAATGCAGATTTATTTAGTCTAAAATTTTTAATAAATCTGAACACGATTTCTGGGCGGTTCTTATGGCGAATTGATTTTGTTATGTTATTACTTACTGAGTATCGGCCAACTCTAATACATCCTTCGCTTGTATCCTTATGTGTCTTCGTATACCCCTGCTATCAATTTCATTTTCAAGATTAATAAAAAATCCTATTGTATCCATGACTTTCTCAGAATTACTTAAATTTGACCTGTTGCAAGCGTATATTTATTTATGAATATATCCATTTTACAATAAATCAGCTGTCGACGAAGTCGTCGGTAAAGAGGTTCGATAAAGCGGTTCATCCGCCGGTTTCTATAATGTGATCACACAGAAAAAGTGAATCGTTGCGGATCGGATGAAATCCGTCCGCAATCAATCCGCCGGATTCAATAATCGACGTGATTACTTCACCATCAGAACCAAATCAAAACTGATTGAGAGATGCAAATAGAAACTCAAATCCCTAGGCTCGAGGCACAGCATCACGCTTTGCTGGATTCCGGGACATATGTCCTTCCACGGAAATGAAATGAATAGAAAAAGCTAAGAATTAAACAACCTATTAACAGGCCATTTCAGACCTAAAGCCCATCAGTCTTCTCATGTCCAAAATTACCTCGAACTTTCACAACAAGGCCAACTTACACTACACTTTGGGCCCAATACTACAAAAAAACAAGAACTAGAAGAATTCTATCGTTCCACAACCAACTCTCCTCATAGGCATCCTCATAGGCCACAACTCAATGGCGGCCCATCTAGAACGATGAGAATAAGGACCATAGACATATGCAGAGGCTATGGTGACACAGAGATAAAAGAAAACACAACACATTTCCTGTTCGAATGTCCATGCCTCAACAGAACTAGATACACAACCCTTGGAAAAGTATCTTTCAATGACCTTAGCGAGCTTGTAAACACGCCACCTAAAACCACTCCAAAATTCATCAAGAAATTGATTAGGTACAGGAGATCCGCTCATCCTATAAACAAATTGTAGGACTAATTGTATTGTTCATTGTTTCAGGTATCCGACACCGTTGAAAACAATGGATCCATTGAGATCCGAGTGAACCTGCACTCCTGTAGATGGAGTCACCCTCCCGAACCTACCGACCTACCTTATCATCTATAGAGCCTTTGATAAAGAGATCTAAGGTTCTATGTAACGTTTTTAGGTGAAAGGAGGTTAGGCTTATTGGCCTTAAGTCCTTGGAAAGTATGTGAGAAAAGTTGACTTATGTTGGTATGCCACAGACATGGATACTCCGGCAGAAATTGCTCAAAGTTACCCAACGAAGATTCGGTGAACATATTGGAACCACAGGTTTGTCTCTCCTGAGAAAAGACCTTAACAAAATTAAGTCCCTTAAGCTAGAAAGATTTTAAACTATTGCACGTCAAATCAGAAGCTTCGACAGAACCAAAATACAGGCATCTTAATTTAAATGAGACTCCTGTAGTTTCATCAATCCTACTTCAAGTGTAAGTTATTAAAACAGAGCATCATTAAGGTTACATTGTCAGATTGCTTTAAAATCAAGTGTGACAAACCTTAGGACATTTTAAAGAAATCTTACAAATGTCCCAACATAATATTATGTCATGACATCATACGATAATCAACATTTGTTATAAAATAAAATTCCATACATAAAGGTTCCAACGACATCTCATTAATTGGCTCCTCGCATTACCACAGTGATATACGTATAACTTCGGGGCTGGCTTAGTCATGAATCTATGTATGTACATGTATAGTCACTTACCGCTAAAGGCATCACATCGCATATCTGTATCTTCCTCGCATGATGACACCAATGGAATCCAACATACAAATTATTTCCGAAATTAAAATGATTTTCTTTTACCTCTCTTCTTGAATTTTTGTCTCCAAAAAATTGTTAAATACACACGTACGTACGTATGGTATTCCCAAATAGTACCCAGAAATATAATAATAAGAAATTTTTTTGTCTGTATGTATCCATGTGCGGGTATAAATCGGGAGACACAATCAATTTATACACGAAAATGAGAAAAAACAAAAAAAAAATAAAAATCCGAAATGTTTTGGGGCCTCTTCTTTTGATTTCATTTGGAATATTTATTACCCAAGGAAATATGTATCTTTACGTATATGTGTCGCTCTTTGCTATGTGCCATCACTTACAACATTAGCCGAGTTCCTGTAACATCCATTTGAATACATACAGCATTAGGCTAAAACTATACAAGTTGTTGTTGGTAGAATTTCAATTCCCAACAATAAAAGAAACGAAATAGTATCTATCGAATGCTGTGTATCTGTACCGTAGAAATGGAATAAAAATCAAACTTAAATATAGTAATGGTAATTATTAGATTTTGACTGTTGTTTATTTTTTTTATAGAACCGGTCATCGATATGTGTGGGGAGATGTACATATGTAGGTATGTTGCCCAGTGTAAAATTTATTCGATTTCAAATAAGAGATACCTGCTTTTTGTAGTTTGGTAATTGTGAGATACATAAAAGTAATCGGCGTCTTTATTTTAAATTCAGAGGGGGAGATCATTTTTTTTTTCCGATAGAAACAGATCCGGAAATTTATAAAATGATGACATTTTTGGGATGTTTATCAATTTTAGTTATTTTTAGAGTAAACATTCGAGAATGAAATAAAATATTTATTATAAGCTTTTGCTTTTCGTATGTACATAGTATGTTACCTATATTTACTTGTGGAATTTAAATAAAACGAATTTTAAATGTTTGCACATATCAAAGTATCCAAAAGAATAGAACTTTACACTGATGGATCTGTGACAGATACTCATATACTCATTTATCGATATATATCGACTTATATCGAAATTTGTTCCATCGAATCGATGACTATGATTGTAAGACCGATATAATTGTCGGTCTAAGTTTAGTTAAGTTCTATTCAATAGAACTAAAAAAAAAATAAAAAATATTTGCCGCCACCGGTCCCTGGGACCCAGAGCCTAGCTTCGAACAACCATTCATGTTGTGTGTGTTATATTCTTTACACATATAGAAGGGTCCTACTGTTTAACGCCGTGTCCAAAAGGAGATTTTTTATTCGACAAGCGACGAAAGACGAGACCGTGAAAGAAAATATATGTGTTGCCTGGTGATCGAATCTCGAACGCTTCGCTCCGTAGTCCAACGCACTAATCCCTTAACCCACGGTGCCCACATTGAACTAGTTATGAAATTAAATGATTGATCCGGAGTCTATAGTCAGAATTTCTATCTATCCTGCCAAACTCGTTAGATTGTACAAAATGACGATGGAGAATGATCGCTGTAATGACGCTGTAATGAGAACGATCGCTGTAATGACACTGGGACTTCTTTAACATTATACTTGAAATAATTATGTGAAACTCACAAACCAACACCACAATCTTTCATAAGTCTGTGCAGCTACTAGCGTACGCCGAAAATATTAATATAATTGACAGAACTTAGTGGGCTATCACTGCCTGGTGCGTTCGCTAGTATTGAAACGGAACCTGCCAAAATGTGTTAAGCGGTAAACGAGGGCAAAGCCAAGTCTATGCTATCAACCCCAGGTTCACCCCGAACTGTAAGTAAGTAAGATCCGCACTCTATATATGTATGCACATATATATGTTTAAGCGTTGGTATGACCACATAGCTCAGATACAGTTTTAAGGGTGTAGCAGACTCATGTACATCAAATTCGTTGAAGGTCGTGATTTAATTTGCTGGCATCGTCCTCGATAAGTCCTAACCTGCAACTAACGTAAAGATCCACATCACAAACATAGATATGCAGTGATGAATGTTTTATACAACAACGAATGTTTTATTTATAAATAGAGTGAAAAGTAAGGCCCCTAAAATAGATCCTTGAGGAACTCCAGTCGCAATTGCGACAAATTTAGAGTTTTTATTATTTATAACGACAGCTTGTCTCCTTCCTTGCAGGTACGAATGAACTTAATTTACTGCGGACGAGGAGAATCTTAAGTCTGTTTTAATTTTAGGTAAGAGTTGTAAATGATCTACTGAGTTAAATGCTTTAGAGAAATCTAATAAGGACAGCTATGTAACCCGTGAAGTAGTGTCCACCAAAAACGCAGCTATATTCCGGAGAATCCTTTTACCCTTTAACACAACAACCCTTTTAACACAACAACCAACACAAGGCACCTCCTGGGCAACCACATTATAGATGAAAAGAAGATCAAGTGGGCAATTAATTCCTTTGCCACCTTTAAAGCACCCGGCCCTGACCATATTTTCCCCATGATGCTACAAAACCAAGAGAAGTACTTACATAGTCTGGAGAGAAGTCAAAGTCATTTTCATACCCAAAGCGGGTAAATCCTCACATACCAGCCCAAAAGACTTCCGAAAGCCGATTACCCTTACATCGTTCCTAATCAAGACATCTGAAAGATTAATAGATCTACACATTTGATCCAAACTGAGTTCCTGGGATATGTCCCCAGCCCTGCATGAGGTGGTAACAAGGATCGATCGCCACAAAGAATTCACGCTTGCGGCCTTCCTGGATATAGAAGGAATTTTCAACAATGTAAAATCTGAATCTATACGACTTGCACTGAACCAACAAAACATAGACCCACTAATCTCAGATTGGGTTGAATCCATACTCAAGATGAGACACATTAACTCAGAATTGGGTGACTCCCAAGTATATTCACTAGCCTCTAAAGGCACTCCGCGTGGTGGATTCCTATACCCTCTACATTGGATACTGGTCGCGAATTAAATTTTAAAGAAATTAAAACAAAGTAGGGTCAAATTTGTCGCATACGCGAATGACGGTGTCATAATGGCAACAGGTAGGTTCGTACCCACCAACCCCGAAATACTTCATTCAACTGTTGACCACACCAAATCTCAGATAAGGTGAGATATTTAGGCTGTATACTCGACCATAAGCTGAGCTGGAAAGAAAACACGACAGAAAGGAAAGCAAGACATCCATTGCCGTCTATACGTGCAGCAAACTCTTTGTTATGAGTTGGGGACCCAAGCCCGCCATCAACCATTGGATGTACACAGTCATCGTCATACCCATTGTATCCTATGTGTGCCTAGTCTCGTGATTTGCAGCAGATAAGATCACGTGTCTTAAGGCACTGATCAGGATACAAAGATTAGCATGTATAGGAACTACTAGTGGAATCAAAACCACGCCAACAGCAGGCCTTAAAACCATACTGCCACTGATCACATTAGACCTATACCTAAAGGAAGTAACTCAAAGACTGCATTACGTTTGAAACAATTCAACATTTGGAAGAGGACGACTATAGCGAGGTGGGTACCGAGACAGATTATATATCACCATCCCACAATCTTCCCCTCAAGAGAGGATTGGATAAAAGCAGGACCATCAACGCAAATAATATCTCGATTTTCACGGACGGTTCAAAAACTGATGAAGGAATGAGCTCTGGTATACACTCATCTGAATCCGAAATTGCTTGCGCATTTAGGCATCCAAACCACAGTAGTGTGTTTTAAGCGGCAATATTAGCAATCGCAGACACGACAGCTATCCACAAAACTGCACTCAAGAAAGATGATCCACATATACGACGACAGTCAAGCTGCTATGAAGGCCATCTCACACCCACAGTCCAAATCCAAACTTATGAAACGATGCCACGTAGAACAGCACTCACAGCAAATCACGACGTTAAACTCTTTTGGGTTTCAGGACACAGCGGGATTCAGGGAAACGCACGGGAGGACGATTTAGCAAGAAAGGTAACGAAAGGTCGGACAATGGTCGTTACCTCTATTCTACCGCCCTTAGCTCTAGTTAAAACCTATTTAAATCAAGACTTTGCGAGACTAGGTAATGAGACATGGAGCTCTCATTTTCTATAACAAACTACACAAAAGAAGGGGAGTTTCGGGTATGTATTGTGCGTTCATTTTTATACCTAATAATGGCGCTGTTGTCAGTTTGACAGACGGTTCATAAAGTACTTAAAGTTACAAGGTTATAACTAGACCAAGTTATTTTTCTGTACTACCCTTTCTTTGAAAATATTACCATCTTATCCACGAATGTACTACTCTCATACTTTGTAAGAGAGCAACGCTGAACTATAGGTATAACTGCCCGGATTTCGTATGGACCTGTCGACCTTCAGGATCAAGAAAACAAAAACGAATGACCTGATACTTACCCAATAGCGGTAAGCCTTTCGCAGTACTGGTAGAGGACATTTGTTTAATAAAGTGGACATTGAATTTTTACTTCAACTATAGTGATGTAGTTGAGGTAAGCTAAAATGTCACACAACAAACGAGCGATTAGGTGCCTGTGAATGGTCCGAATCTAGGCACCTTTTGCACAATCAATTAGGTTCACTCGTAACATAGTTAGTCATACCTTTAAATCGATTACTCATATCCAATACGAGGTTTGATGATTACTTTCCGAAACCATTAGTAGCTCCGCGATCAAGTAATAATCAACACATAGCAAAAGATATTCCCCGAATAAACAGAAACTGTTGCTCAGCACCAATTTCTCCCCATAATTGTACATTTCACTTTACCCATTATTGCACAAAAAAAATCACCTTCATGATTAATACCCATGACTCATTGCTCCTTCTGATGAAATTACTTCAAAAAGCAATTGCTCATTGGTATAACAGCGAATTCCTTTCGCAAGAATCTCCTACCGACATAACTTGAATCGTGAAGATGGTAAATATCCGTAGTGGTACACATTATCTCCTTCTTCATGTATCCAAGAAGAGTAACAAAAATCTCGAATCCAAAACGAAATGTACCTGAATCTCTTTGATTGCGATTGTGACTCAGCGCAGCTTTCATGCGAAAGCCATCGAGTGTGGGAAAATAAAGAGCACACAGGACAAAGGTGTGCGTGATACGCTGTACCAGGGGAGTTCTCCTCCAACTACTTGATTTACGATCCGAAATGAACAGAAAACAAAAGATACAAAAACAAAACTATTTTTATAATTTTTTTTACTTTTCCTTTATTTTATTATCTAATTGGAACGTAAATCACTTGCATTAAATTAAAAAAAAAAAAAAATAATTTAATGGAGGAAAACAATTTCAAATGAAAGTCTTTCGTCGCGTCGCGTCGCCAAGAATTGTTATTTTTGGCTCACTTTCTTTTGTAATAAATTATATTTAAGCGTAACCGAATATTGGATGAAATGCTAACAAAAAAAAAAACCAAATATACTATATAATTTTAATAAGAACGAGTAATATTGTATTAGAATTTAGGAAGAACATTCGGGTGGCACTTAATTGAACCGAAACGAATGTTTATTTGTTTTTTTTTTTAACTAAATAAATTATATATGTAATAAAATTTAATATTTAGAGGTGGGTACATGGCTTTGTGGTTATACGTCACAGCTGGACGGACATATTTTCTTGGCGATTAGATAAATTATTTATTAAAATAAAATGCTATAATGAGAATGGTTTTGCGGGGTTTTTCTGATTCTTTTTTAATGAGGTGCGAAATTTTTAATTTAAAAAATAAATAAGTAGTGTGGTGTGGACTGTTGCATGCAATTAAAATTCAAGCTGTTGTAAGTAGTGAGATCCTAGAAGGTACATGTTTTAGTGTACATACTAAATATTAGCTGACCCGCTCGTGTGTTTTGAAAGTGCATAGTATGAGTAAGTAGATATGAGCATATATATTTAAATGGCGCTAAAAAAGTCAATTTAAGAAGATTTAAATACATACATATGTACATATATTATTTAGTTCAAGCTCATATTTATGAAGCAGTCGATTTTAGTCTTATATATGGTATCATACGATATTGAAACATGTGTAGACTGTGACACTGAACCCCTCTTTATGCCAGATTAGGAGTATCTTATTCACTACCATGTGCCACAATAGTGGTGATAATACTCCGTCCTGGGTGTAAACCTGTACACCGACCTTCTGGTTAGACAGGAGAGCACTCTACCTCAGCATGGAAAATCCTGCTTTTAAGCATTTGCTCATCACTACAAAAAATATACTCTACCTTTTTAGACGTTGAAGGTGCCTTCAATAACATTAGCACTGAATCGATTGAGGAAGCTCTGATGGGTGTGGAAGAGTTTATTAGCAAATGGATAGTGATTATGCTAAAAACCAGAATCATTCAATCGACCCTCAGTAACAGCAGTTCAACCATATCTGTCGTAAGAATAACTCCTCAGGGTGGGGTCATATCTCCTCTTCTTTGGCTTATGGTAATCAACAAAATCCTGCGTAGGCTAGACAGAGAAGGAGTTAAAATTGTCTCGCATGCGGATGATGTGGTAATACTAGTATGTGGTAGGGATGTTTCCTTCAGTAATCACTGAGATTATGGAAGGTGCCTTGGACAAGATTAGCAAATTCGCCACTAGATGTGGACTCAGCGTGAACCCAAGCAAAACTGAACTGATGCTCTTTACCACAAAAACCAAAATACCGACCTTACGCCTCCACGGCTAAACAACCAACTACTCTCTTTATCATCCAGTGCCAAGTACCTAGGTGTGGTACTTGATCCAAAGCGGGTAAAGAACGCTTGTGTGGCTTTCTATGCTTGCAGTAAAACCTTCGGTAAGTAAGTGGGGACTTCGCACGAAGATGGTACATATGTACATAGCTACATATGCGTCCTATACTTTTTTATGGATCGCTAGTCTGGTGAAAAGAATACATCATCAAACTTATCAGCAAAGTGCAAAAAAGTTCGGCTCTAGGAGCAACGAGGGCCGTGAGTCCGACTAAGGCCTTAAACGTAATATTGCACCTTCTATCATTCTTTTATGTTCTTACCTTCATGCAGTGCGGCGTTGTGTTGTGACCATAAAGTTTAGCACACCAGCGAGAAACAGGATGCTGGTGTACTAAACTTTATGGTCAAAACAACATCCTGAATCTATTACCACGAGACTTGGTAGCTAATCTAACCGACTATATAACTCCCAGAGCGAACTTCAGAAACGACGTCACAGTCAGATTCCCAACCAGGGAGGAGTGGGATATTCTCTGATTACCTTAACATTTCCAAGTCTTACTGGCGGAAGTTCTTGCAAGGTTTGCCGCCTACAGGCAAACCACCGCATCCTTAACACCATAGCCATTCTCATTGATAGCTAGGCCGCTATCAAGGCTATTATATCTGCCACCACATCTTCGAAGACCGTAGAACAGAGCAAAGTGGAACTTGCCTCGCTTGGTCATCGTTTCAAGATTAGTCTTCCGGTGCCGGGTCACAGTAACATTGAGGGAAATGTACGAGCTGATGAACTAGCAAGGCGGGGATCTGCCCTTGATGGTTCCCTGGCGAAGGCGGTAAACGTCCCGCTTAAGGGTAGAATCTTTGCGCACTTTCTATTAAAAGCTGACAGCGGATGGCAGGGGGTGAGGAACTGTGTCATATCCAGGCAGATGTGGCCCAAATACCACTGGAATAGATCACAAGAACTTTTAAATAGAAACTTTGCAGATATCGCAAGAGTTCTGGCAATTAGTACTGGCCACTAGCCCATCGGGTTTCATACGGCCAGAATAGGCATTCCATTTAATGCACATTGTCGCAGCTGCAATATCGCTAACGAGAAAGAAATAATACTATTATACCCTTCCTCTACAAGTGTCCAGCTCTATTCAGGGCCAGGAAGGACTTAGGGCGTGGAATGACTTACCGGCTTTCGGTATGAAGATTGTTTTGGCACTCTTCCATAATCTAGGGGTGTACATGGACTTAAAGTATTAAAACCTTGGTGTAATTACACTGGTAAGATTCCATGGAGACAAAGGGATTTCTAGGGGAGGAAGATGTGCACTGTCTATTGTTTGTTTCCACTGTTTTGGTTTTCTACAGAATGTACTGTCTCTGTTTTTTACCAGAAAAATGGGTGTCCATAAGAAGCTCTAAGGATTCCTTGCTGGGCATAGTCCAGTTACCATCTGGTTTCTTAACATAGCTAGGAATTATTGGAAATTTGGATAAGATCTTCCTAATTCTAAATGAATCACTAGTCTTTTCTATATTTTCACAAAAGAGTTGCCAAGAGGCCCTTTGCAATTTCCTAACCCCTAAATTTCCTAAGACTGCTCTTATAGAGATCCCAGTCAAGTGGGTCCGTAGAGCGCTTTGTTGATTAAAATCTTACTACTTTCACGTCGAAGATTACTTATTTAAGAGTTCTACCACGGAGGCTTACCCCCACTCTTGTGTCTACTGATTGGGCAAAACTTACGTAAGACCAAATGCATACCTCCCGAGTGTGTCCACCATCTGATCTACATTAGATTGACAAAGGTCACATGAATGCCTTCCTGTCTATTTTTAGTAATAAATGGGAGATCTAATCACTTATTACTTATTACGAATGAAATATACACTCACCGCGGACATTAGTATCGCTGCTGCCCCATGCAACATGATGAGCATTAGCGTCACTACATGAGGATGGGTCAGTCTCGACCTTACTGATCACTCTGCGTAAATTATCGGCAGGTCGAGGCCCCGTTTCATCACAGGGCATGCACGCAGAAGTGATCCAGTCTAGTTTCTCTTTGCGACGTTCCAGACTAACGCAAACGAAGTCAGGTTTGCTTAAATTGGATAGAAAATAAAGTGCACGACTGGGTCGTACGTACTTGCACTTTAATGCTATTAGTTTATAATCGTATAAGCACTGAAATTCAAGTTTTTTTTGTAAAAACGCCATCAAAAAGTGGGCGTGGCCATATATGATGTTAAGGTAAATTATAGAGATTTTCAAAGCCTATGAATTATGTTTTAACAATTTTTTTCGATTTCTAGTAAAATTTTTTTAAAAGTAGGCGTGGCAGTTCCAAAACTTGGTATATTATAATTTTGCATTTAGCATATCCACCTCAGATATTGATTTTAAGCCCAATCGCTGTAGAACTAGACGAGAAACAGTCAATTTGTAAAATTACCGTTATACGCATTTTTCGCGCAAAACGTGGTATGCCATCTAATAGCAAATGCCCAAACTAACTCACATATGAAATTTTATCAAAATCGTTAGAGCCGTTTTCGAGAAAATCCATTTTTAGTCAAATCGGCCTTAAGTAAACTACCCTTAATTTTGAGGTTAGAATGAAAATTCCACGAAACCAATACTTGCCCTATAGGTATAGGTGCAAGTAAAAACAGATTAAGGTTGTACAGGCACTGGGTTAACCTAATTCCTTAGCAAGGAAAACCGTGTAATTCTTTACTCTTAATCCTGCCATACTGTTGTCCTTTAGGATCCATGGATCTGGATCCATGCAATATCTTGTTCAAATTCCTGTAGGCAGAGCAATAAATTAGCACAGGCTTTTGAATGGTGAAGATTAATCTGTATCAACCGGAGAATAATGCTAGTTGGTACCGACGCCTCTATGACTGTGGCGATGCAGTCCTCCAAATCAGAGGATTGGTCACTCTGAACTGCTTCTCGGGCAGATTAGACTGAAACGAGTCAAGCTGTTTCTCAGCTAAGCCAGAAACCACATTTTCATTCCTCTGTTATACCTTAAGGTGGAGTGTATCCAGCCTATAAAAGATCCTAAAATCTCTTGCAGTGAGGGGCTCAATAGACTCCGGGATCAATAGCAATGACACTAATAACCCGGCCTCTTTTGGCTGGTCAGCTTTAAAAACCTTTCAATCGTATGTCGAAAAGTCAGGTTTTTGAATCCCTATGAGCCAAAGAATGTCCTTGGGGTCACTGGGACCAAGAGATATCCAGACTCTGACTCTGGAATTTAGCTTTTATATACAGCTTTAAATTTGGCGCCAGATCACACACCACTGACCTTCTAAATTGCCAACTTGATATAGTCAGCTGAATTCTCGTCGCTGCAAATTAATAAATTGCCACTATTCTGATGCTAACAGTCACCCTTAAAGTGCATCCTAGTGGCTTCATAAGCATCCAGTTTATCGCACTGATCCATCCTTCGTAGTCGTCGTGGTCAATGATACCAAAGATCAAATGATTCTTCGCAACCTTATTGAAGGGTCTAGAAACTGTGATGAATTTTTTGGCCTTCTTTTGGGTCTTAGAAGGATCCTCCTGTGACCTTGGACTCTTGGAGGCTGAATCCCTTCTGGCTTCAGAACTGGAACCTTAACAACAACAGGGGAACTTCATTTTTCGGATGGCAGCCCCTAGTAGTAGTGGAATGTTCCGCCGAGCTGGTTACTCTTATCTTCGAGAAAAGCTCTCGCCCAACTGGCAGACTACCGCTCATTCTCATCCCAGTTAGCTTCTCCCTTCTTCAGAAGACGCTCTAGGACGTACTTTACCGATCTGAATATTTTGTTCGCCTTCGCACTAAGATTGTGCTTCTTGTTAGACCTGCTACAGCAGGTCGTGTGTTGGCATACGTGATTACAGATACAACTTTCGAAACAAAAGTCACCATCAAATCGGAATTCGTGCCAGTGCAGACGATGGAGTCGTCAGTTTTATCATCAAAACTCAGCCTATGAAACTATCTCTCCACCGTCGTTGTGACATGTCTAGTCGTTTGTTCAGTCGATCATGTCAATGTCGTCGTTGCATGTGGTGTATTCGGCTGAGGGCTAGCCTCGAAATTTGTTGTGCTGTCTTGTTTTGGTTTTGAAAAGTTCATGTTGTTCCAACGAGTAAGCAGGTAAGAAGTGGTCCATTCTCAGCATAGCCGGGATAGGGCATTATTACGACAAGCCCATTTGAAGGAGCTTATTAGAAACTGATTTAACTCACAGCATTACATCCTTGGGCACGGTTTCATGAGAGCATCTCACACCACCACTGGAATCAGGTTGACTACTCTTTAGCTTGGACCCTCGGAAAAAGTTTTACGGAAAAAGTTGCACACTGTCCCTTGCTCATTCCCATCAATTAGATACATTTTTTGTTACGATCTTTTTAGTACACAACTGTAGTAATACACTGATAATTTGAGTCAGTAAGTTTGCAATGAAACTATGTATTCCCAGAACTTTCTTGACGGATCTGAGTGGTGTTCATTATGCGTCGTTAACTTTATTATCCTTTTTGCAAACAGTCAGTCGAACCTTACATAACATAACTTTAAACTTCTTTTTGGTCTTTTGTTCATTCTATCAACATAGGAATTTAGAACAATGCGATCGTAAAGGTCCAAGTCCAAACCCTTCGCTTGGCAACTTTGTAGAAAGATCAGTTTTTTTTTGTATCTCTTCCTTCCCATATCGCGTGGATACACCAAAGTACTAAAATGTGTTTCCTTTTTCTCCAACTCTAATCTATTGGCACAGAGACCGACTTTCTGTTTTGCGGTTGTTTCTTTTTTCCCAGCGCCCATTCCGGTTCTCTGAAACCACTCTCACTGGCCGACTGGCCAGCCAGTGGCGACATTAGCAAATGCTGCAATACACAATCGTATTCCAGGCCCTCTATGCATTAGGAGGATATCTCAACACAGCGTTGAAATAAAATTAGACCGAGGAAACCGGCCGGCGCAGCAGCAGTCAGTAGAAGGGTGTTCAAATGATTTCAAACCTCTTTTTCAAGGGCATCCTTGCACCTCTACCATATTGCGGTGCAGTGTATGGTATGGTGGCCGAGTCCCACTCACTTGCGGATTCGGGTGCTGCTTAAACTTTTATTTGTTTATTTATTTTCTGTTGTTTGTGGTGCGCTGTGCAACATCACCACCATCATCGCATCGCATCGCCAAGATCGTGAATTTTGTTTATTGCAGACGTTTGGCTCGGATCACATCACATGTGCAGTGTGAATCTCTGGAGATACACTTTCTGGACAAATCGCTGTCGTTTATTTGTTTTCTTTGCCTCCATCTTCGAGGGATATACTCGAGTATACTCCACTCTGAGTCGTTGTGTTGTTTGTTAGATAGACGTCGTCGTTTTTTCTTAGCCGGTTTTTAATTTGCCGTACTTTATTGCGGTATCACGTCACAATTCTTGAAGATACGTACTATGTTGGTGTGTATCTCGATGGGTCCCGAGGACTGGCGGAGGTGTCCTGCCGCCAGCAGAACAAACGCTGACAGCCGAAATATACCAACACATATAATTAAAGGAGACGAACAAATACTTTATGATTTCGTAGAAGGACTTTTTTTTCGGCAAATAATAAATGTACTGCAATAAAAGTGTTCCTGGGCAATGCAGGGTGTGCGCTTATTCGTCCATGGGTTGGGCCGGCCGGTTTGGGCCTTTAAGAAGCTGCTAAAAAATAAACGCGGATAAATTTGAGGTCTTCAACGATTTGGCAGAAGGACTAATTGCGTTCTTCTGCCGTCGGGATGTTTAACATTTAATGAATCGCTCAGCGCGATTTATTAGTGGCAGTTAAATATGTCGGAGTTTTGTTAGTCATAAGGAAGGGTAAGCAATGAAATGCGTGGAAGATAAAGTAAATCTTTGTATTCGGTATCATATATGTAGGCGAGGGATTATTTGCACAAAGTTCGTACTGGTATACGTGGTTTGTTTCTTTGTCCAAAGAAAGGACGAGTTTGTCGATTGATTTGAAATATTGAAATATGTGAACGTTATGTAGCTTTGGTTTGGTGTATCTTCAAACCGGGAGTGATACATACATATAACCTTAGGCAATGTCTTAAGATGCCTGTTTCTGGAAATTGAAAGCTTTAGAAACATATTTGATGGGACTATTTATTTCAAGTCATTCAGCAACAGAGAATTAACCTTGAGGGAAGTCTCTTTCGGTCCATGTGTGATGGAACCATCAAATGGATGCGCATGCATACTTCCTCTAAAATACGAGCATTTCATAGGAAACGCCATCTTGAATATTTTGCTATCAAAAATGAGTGAGAAACCCGCAATTTTGATTGTTAATTGTCATTTGTTTTTAATTGTCATTAAAGCTTCTAGGTACTGCGGTACATCGGCCAGAAATACTTGCAATAGCTCATCAGTTTGACATAGTTTATTTGAGATTCCGCAACTAGATGCCACATTTTATAATGCAAGGGTGATCGGTCTTGATTTATAAGCCCTAGAAGCCTATTACTGTCATTTTAGCGATTCGCGGTTCATTGTTTCCATCAGGCAGTGGCAGATTATATTTGACAACAGAATGACAAGTCATTAAGTGATCAAGAAACGTTTGAACGTATTCGATTGTTAAGAAATTTCATTAAAAATTCTGTTGTTAACACTATTTTTTTAAGAAGTGGGCGTGGTGTTTCCCAATTAAAAATAAAAATTCATGATTTCTCCTGAAATCCCCAACATTGAAGTCAACAATCATAATGAATAGCTTTAATGAGTTAACAAAGAAAACTCCCCCAAAAAGTAGGCGTAACCCTACATAATGTTCACATGAATTATAAAGTAAGTTAAACTTGACATTTTTTATTAAGTACAACTTTTTTGTTTACTAGTAAAAATATTGAGAAAAGTAGATTTTTCTGAATAGTGGGAGGATTTTGAAAATATTTTCAATCGGATTCCTAGAAGGCAATAGTATAAATTTTGTCTTCCTAAATCGACAAATAGGCCTGAAAATAAAGATTTTGTCGTATCCTTCAAATCAAGGACATTGAGGGATATCCATGGACACCATCGTATACAGTTTTACATTTTCTATAACTTTGCCCAAAAGTATTTCCTCTCAACTCCAACTTGTTTTTGAGAAAATCGACCGACTTTATCCTGCGTTTGAAGGCTCTAGGTTCCCCACCTGTTCGACTTTCATCATCTTTTCCTTAAATCTCAACTTAACCACCATCATGACCATCGAAGCACAAGAATACCAACAGCATTGAAATAAACGCTCAAAATAAAGAAAATTTGACGAAAACTGTGGCTAGCGAGTCACGAAGTAGCCAAAAAAATGCGTTTTTTTGACCCAATTTAGGATTTGTCCAAATCGTCTTAATCTGGCGAAGTATTGAAACAAAATGATTCAGATAGTTGGTTTTACAAATTTAATTGATAGGCAACTTGAATTCCACTTATATTGCGTCCTAAAATTGTATAAAGTTTTGAAAATGTTTAGCTTGGGGTTGAGATATAGTCAGCCATTTTGTCGGTAATTACGTTATGATTTAGTTGATGAAAATAGCAAATTCGTGAAAAACTGTTTCATAAAATTTATTATTTATGCACCAAATCGTATTAAGGATGAAAAGCACTAATGGAGGAGTCCAAGAACGATAGCCATGAAACCGTCAGGGCTCATGTGTGCAGAAAAGAGTTTGAATTTTCGGTGAATTGGCCACATATTTTGTATTAATAAGAAATTTAAAGGATTTCTACGTTTAAATTCCAGCAGTACACCATCGAATTTCTTCATATCAAAACCATTATTCTATTGAAATGACAGATAAGATTGTAGAGTGTAGGGAAATTACTTTACGGGCATTTATTCCATATGGGAAATTACTCCGTCTCTAGTGGGCAATTAACCCACTTTTTAAATGTGGAGTAATTTCGTACTAGATGTGGGAAATTACTTAACATGAAATTTCGGTGGAGTAATTTCCCAGTTAACATGAATTTTCTTCAATTTCTGTAATAGTTCAGGAGTTTCTGGGAACTGACAGTTGTTGTTCCTTAGGTAGGTAGGTTAGGTAGCTATGTACATACTTAAGCAGGAAAAAGAATGGATCCATTGTGAACCCCTGTCGTGGATAACCAAAAACCAAAACAAAAGTATCTTTGGGATAGCTATGAGATTTCCCTGAACCAACCCCATATTGTTATAAATTTCATGATGATTAATGGTGGTTCTCCTGACAGGTCGCCCAGATCTTCGAACTGGTATTCACCGACGGCAGTTTTCCTAGTTCTGCAAAGGCTTGGACATTCGCATAGGAAGTGAAATGTGCTCTCTTCTGGGTCCGTGTCGTCACAGCCTTGGCAGAGGTCATCAGTATCTAGTCGCATTCTTCTTCGGTAGGCCGCCAAGAGGTTGTGGCCGGTTATAAACTCCTTGAAAAGCTTTAACTTGGGTATGTTAAAATTTGCTCCAGAATTTTCTGGAGACACGACAAGATGAGCGTGCGCTCCATCTTTTAATAGTTATTCTATCGAATGCTTGCTCTAAATTGGTTTTAACTAGAGCTAGGGGCGGTAGAACAGAGGTAACGACCATTGTGAGGTCCTGTCTGGACCCCTTTCTTGCTAGATCGTCCGCCTGTTCGTTTTCTTGAATGGCGCTGTGTACTGGAACGCAAAGGAGTGTAACATAGTGTTAGTAAAGGGTTTTTCAATAAGAACATAACAATTTTGTATTCAAATAAAACACAGAATACTTGAGATATGGTGTAATTCATTCCAGATGCAGTACGCATGTTAAATATTAAGCTCAATAGCGATCTCTATTGACAGTAACATGGTGATCATTTTAACGAAAAAATATGGTCCAATCACACCTCTAGGATGAAATCCACACCACACGGTCACTTTTTGTGGATGCAATGGAATCTTTAGAAGCACATGTGGGTTTGTCACTATCACTGACAAACCATTCAGCCAAAAATGAGCATATTATCCCTAAATATGATTTTTCGATGAAATTCAGGATTATCTTCAAACTTTTGCAGGTCCCAAATGGAGAAGTGTCAAATGCTCAAGAAGCTTCAGTTCTTGAGTTAATTTGATCTTATAAGGGTGTAGCCTAAGATCTTTATGCAAAATTCGCCACAAAGTGGACTGAGAGTTTCCCAATTCCTGTGAACGGCGTGGAATCAACTGATTTGGCTCATTTTGAACTGAAGCACTTACGGCTGCGATATTTTCGATACTTAAACGGGTGCATTGTCTCACTGGCACAGGAGCATTCAATAGTGAATATGTTGACTCGAAATTATCTACTTTAGAACGCACAGCCTGTCTGGTGGGTCGATTATTATGACCGAAAAGTAGAGTTGCGACCACCAACTCAGAACTCCGGTAGTAATTTTTAATATGTTCCAAACGTTGCTCGTTCGTAAACTTCACTATGATAAAAACGTAAACCTTCACCGACGTTTTGACATTGATAGATCACAAAAAAATTTAAGGGTACTTTTTTATTAAAATACAAAATTGTTATGTCCTTTTGAAAAACCCTTTAGTTTTTCATGCAAATCTGCAGTAAGTCGCTGTGAAGTACCCCGAGACTATCCATATAATCAGTGAAAGAAGTAGGAGATTCTATTATATATTCTCTTAGTCTTTGGCTTTGGTTCTCTATTTTACACCAGACCCTCGCTAGGAATCGACCTCGGTCGGTTAAGGGATTCATCTTGGACTATAGTTTGTAGTTTGGATATAGCTTGGACTAATGATATGTGGTCACATTCACGTGGTCTTGCGTCTCCTTTATAAACAATTTACAGTCACTTTGTCGGATTCATATATGTATAACGTAGTATGTAGGTCATGGAGTTCCTTTAAGCTATGGAACTTCTGTCCAAAATTATGCAGCTACTTTTGCATGACCTTTTGCGCAATTCCTGTTCAACCTTTCCTTTTCCTCGATTCTTCGCCACTACCTACTAACTAAAAAAAGTTTTATATGACATTTAATAGGAAAGACACCCCCACAGTATATGTACGTAGGTACATAGTAAATACCTCTTCCATTACTTATAAATTTACTGCTCACCCACCCAACTGGCGACAACTTCATTGCCAACTAGAACGTAACTGCGCTCAAGTATCCTTTCAAAACAAAAACAGCATGTAAGAAGGAATATAAAATTAAGAATAAAAACAATAATAATAATAAAAATCCATTACATTTAAATTAATGTTTCCAGCCATTAAGTCCGGATTCAGCGCTGTTAAACCCTGCTTGGTGTGCCTCTTTGCATCTCCCATGTGTCAATTATATATTATTTCATTTCATCCCGGGCATTGTACGTTTACCAGCAGTAACCTCATTACAAAAGGCAATATAATTACAATGCACAACTAAAATGCAATGACCGCACCAAGAGGAGGTGGACAGGGTAAGTCACTCTCAAGCATCAAAGATCTTGAGAAGATGAAAAAGCAGAAACACTGAAAATTTACAAACAAAACGAAAAAAAAAAAAAAATTAAAGAAGAAACAAATCCCTTAGTCATAAATGCCAAGCGAAATAAAATCCAATTTATTAAGCATTATTAAGTGCGACGACCGAGTACGAATGCATTTATATCTGTAACTCGAACCTAACCCCCCAGTCGCAAGCACTACCGCCACCCCAAAGTCATACCCTCAGCTCAGATATGCAGATACATTTTACCTGAGAAATAATAAATGTGCGCGCGCACACAACCATATGTACTACGGGAGAACAAAAAGAACCACTTCTTAACAAGATACAAAGATACATTCTTTGCGCAGGCCGGCCGGTCGATCGGTCGGTCGGCCGCATGAAGTGGTAGTATAGGACACACAATGCCAGTCAGCGTTAAATATTCGCCTTTGCGCATGCGCACTTAAAAGTTATTTTTCAATCAATAAAGAAACATAATAAAACCATTAAATGGTTAATGCAATTCCAAAGTGAATGTGTCTGTCATGATTTTCGACGAAAACGCCAACAAAAGGAGGGAAATCGCTTTGGCCGCCAGCGGCACCCGCACCATGAGATGGGAAGCCACCACTACCGTGAGGCACATCACTCCACTCGAGCCTCGAGGAAGTGCAGTGTGATGTGTGTTTCTGGGAGCGAATTATCTGAGAATGACCACAAGAATACACTTTCGCAACATGTAGATGGGTAATGAAGTGTATCTGTGAGAGACAGGCTGCGTGTACAGTGGGGCTCAAGATTGGTTGTAGGTAAAGTTTAGATTAGGATTAGGGAACTCAATTTATGTATGTAACTGGTTGTTTATGGTATCGTAATGGTCATTTTGACTTTAAATCAGTAGACACATTGAATTGCTAGTTCGATCCAATAGAGAGGTAAGGGAAAACTACTGGGATAAGCGCATATTATTATTATTATCTATTCTTATCTACAAGAAACCGTAGTTATCTAAAGAACGTAAGTAAAAAACTTTCTTGGTTAAAGCTAGAGTAAAAGAAATATCTTTTCAGTCGTTCCGCTTATTACGAGTAACATGTTACCTGCATTTCTACGGAAGTAAAGCCTGCGACTCTCACAATGGACCTTATTTTTGGTCTAAGTGTGTCCCTGCTGAGTGGGGACAACTACCCAACGCAAAACCTTTGACCACACCTGACAAACTATAACCAAACTGTTGTTCATGAGACTTGTTTTTAATTTTAAGCCCAGTTATTGATTTGATTTTGTAGCTCATGGCGCTTAAGATACTCCTCCTGGTTATTATGCAAAGCGATGTCGACTTTTATTTTCTGAATTTTTTAAGCAAATATCTTCAAACGAAATGGAGGCAGTGTCGTCTGACTTTGGTTAGACTAGGTTAATTCGAATTTTTTGAGACTATAGCTCACAGTACTGATAGAAGGAAATTAATCAGAGAAAACACTCCCTAAGACCTAAGGCCGCTATATCTTTTCGATGTCCGTTCTGGAAAGTATAGGAAGAACCTAGAGTAAACGACTTAGATGGCAGACTTGTGACGAAAGTACAAAGGCTTGCGGGAATTGGTACTAGGTACCAGTGCAATGAGAACAACACCGACGGCAGGACTCTAGGTTATTTTCAATACTTATTTTTATACAAGAATCGGCAGTGACAAGCGACATCTTATCAGGCCATACTAAGATCCTTTAAGAGTATGTAGGGAATGTAACAACAACAGACTACATGACACATTATCTTGACTTTTAAAAACTTTTTACAGGCTTCTATCCAAATAGAGAGGAATGGCAAAACAGAGAAATATCCAGCCATCTTCTGGAACAGAAGTGTATACTAATTGGTCCAAAATGGACATCGGTGTAGGAGCGATAAAAGCGACAACTGCTACAACAAGGAAGAACCGACAGACTGATACAAAAATAAAGGAATTCCCTATCTACCCTCGTAGATAACACTCTACGGTGCCACATGAAGAAACTATGATTGACCACCTAGCCTACTAGCCTGAGGCTATAGTTGAATATCTTGGAAAATGTTTCCTCGATCAAACTCTTATTGTAAATATTCCCTGAATTTTGAAGCAAATCTAAATCCCGTGAGGTTACAGTCTGAGAGATGACTGAGATCATCCAAACCTTGGGCAATCCAATTCAAATAAATGACTCTCTGACTGAAACGAATCTTGTTAAGCCTTCAGCTATGAAACTCGGAAGTTTCTATAACACATCGTTTGGAGATCTACAAGGTGTATGGGTCCTCTTCTGATTTTGTCGAATATAAGCTGCGGACATTCCTCTATACGAGAAGTGTATATTTGCTTGCAGTCAGGCGAAGGCCTGGTTCTCTTTGCTTGAAATCGATGCTCGTCTGAGCAGATGGAGAAAGACAACTAAGCTACACAGACGCGACTAAATATGGTTCCATTGTAATGACGTCATATTAAATTACATCCTCCGTCCTTCTTATGTAATCCTTCTATTCAAATAACACCATTCGAGCACTTCAGTATAAAAATTAGATAGGTAGTGAGGGATGGCCGTACAAAGAGCAATAGTATTGACTTGAGGAGTAAACTCTTGCTGCGATATGTAAGAAAACCTCAAAACCAAAACTTAAGTTGAGACGTTTCTCACTTTCAACCCATATGTTGCTTCTGCATAAAATATTGCAACCTTCTACCTTAATCGATCACAGGCACCATCCTCTGAAATCCCCAAAACAAGCACCCAGAGATCTATAACTTCTTGATCTTCACTGAAGGCCGAGACTCTTTGTTTGCATTGATTTTGTTCAACCTTGATGTTTTGACAAACGAATTCCCTAAGATTACACTCTTCCAGATCTGGCACACGATGTCATTTGTAAGACCAACTTTTGCTCTAGATAAATCACACTTTTTAACGACTTCAAATATAATAACGTTTTGACTCAAGCGGTGGACATTTCGCCTCTGTTTGCCGACCTTATAAGTCTTAAGGTTTGTCTACACCGAACAAACTTATAAAAAAATATATCAGAAACTTTTTAGAAAAACAAAAATGCTACCAAAACGTTTCCAAAATGTTTTTAAAATGTTTCGCAAACGTTTTTTTTTTTGTTTTGTTTGTTTAACGTCTAAATCAGGTTTCTTGATTGTTTGCGAAAAGTTTTTAAATGTTCCATGTGAAGTGGTAAAATTAAACGTTTCTGTCGTTGGTGACGGATAGCCTAATTCAAAATGGAATAACAAGTGTGCTGTCACGAACAAATTGTGGAAATAATAAACTTGTGGATTGTTGACATTTCCTTCCAGTTAAACTGTGATAAGGAGGTAATTGAAAATAAAAAATATAATGACTTACAGTGCAATACTGACGTAAAAAGAAACTCTTTGCAAACATATCAAGGATGGAAACTGCAGCGAAGAATATTTCTTTGTTCGCTTTCCAACATCAGAAAGAATGAAAATAACCCTGAAAAACACTTTAAAACATTTCAGAAACATTTCGGAAACATTTCAGAAACATTTCACATACATACATAATATATAGGAAATGTTTTGGATACTATAAAAAAATATATTCAAAACAATCTTTTTTCAAAATGTTTGTTTGGTGTGGACAAACCTTTACAGAGCGTTTTTAAGGTTTCAAATCCAATCGTCTTGCAGAAGTAACTCAAAATAACTTTATGTATCTAACTATGTCCCCAATATTTTCAGGACTACCCTATTGATTTAATTAGTCTAAGGTATTCATTAGCTTTTCATTCTACATAGACTCAGGGTCACGGATGTAAGAAAAAACCCAATGAAATCTTTTCTAAGTTCCAGTCTTGAGCTCGGGTTGTCGCTTATACTTAGAAATGGCCATATCGTAAATACCTGTTTGGAAAATCAATACGCTAGGGGATGTCTACCCGATACGTATAAAACTTCCTCAATTTAAGACGTTGTTGAAAGCTGAAAGGAGACACTACAAGGACACAGATACAGATTTTTATGTCTATTTCTCAAAATCGTTTTCAATTTAAAAGCAAACGCTCTTATTCACTGTACAACGGCATCGCATTACATTACATCTGACCATAGTCATATCGGGAGCACTTGTATGCTCCCCACTTATAAATTGCTTATGAGCAAGGAATAAGATTTGCTTGAGCATTCTCGACGGTGGTAAAATATACAAATAAGTGACGAACTGACATTCGAACAAACTGATAGAGTGAGCATTGCAGTATGTACAGGTAGCCCACACGCCAATTGGCATGAAGGGGCTAAGGAGAACCCAACCACTGTCTAGTAGTAAGGACTGGTCGCAATCGCATTTCGAAGGTCACACACACACACACATGGTAAAGGATACGACTGCAAGTGATGATTCTCCGTTTATCGTTGTTGCATTTATTGTTTGCAATAAACTAAGTACGTTTCTTGTTTGGTGGGTATGGGTAGTTACTTGGGACCAACATTCGAGTCTGGTAAGAGAATTACGTTTTGTTCTTTCGTTCCGAAGCCCCAACACCAAGAATGTGAGGATGCATTAACGCAATTTCTTGGAAAAATTAATTAAACCAAAGGTGGACGAAGCCGTTTAAGTAGGGATTTAATGGTGAGTCGTATTTAATAGAACTAGCAACAGGAGACGAGATGCGATGGATTTTAACGGTGCAATTTTTTTCTTTTTTATTTATAGTAATGCACAAGTTAATGGTGTCCAGGGATAGTAAATGTTTTAAGGAGTCTGCGTGGTAAGGGTGACGCATTGTTTTAAATTTGTAGCTGCGACCTCCCAGGACTTCACATATAGTCTCACGGAACAATAGGAATACTTCTATTGCAACCATTGTAAGTGACTTTCAAAGAAACAGCCTTGGAATGTACCTCATTATATCATCATATATTATACTTATGTAAAACAGTAGGTGATAGGTGTTTCTCTAAACAAAGTGACCGCAGAAACAATGAGTCTTAAATAGAGGATGAGCACGGTACCGGATTAAAAAAAAGAGTGGTTTCAGGGGAATTAGTGCCTTATCTTGTAATAAATACCTACACTCAAGACCCTTTAAGGTCAATTAGTACTTTATCGTCGCAGACATTGGTGTCTCTTTAGCCTAGCACACTAAGATGTTTGGCAATAGGAAAGTGTCCGGTAAGAACGCCAATAAGTTGTCTACAGTTTTTTCTGCTAAAAGACGGCAAGAATGCTGCTGAGTTCTTACAGACGTTCGGGAGCATATGTATGTACGTTTAGTCTGCACGCATCCTGGAGAGTTGTGCCATACACAATTGTGATCGTAGAAACCCAATCGCCAATGGAGGCTCTGATAGAGGACGCGGGTTCACGTCCTGAGATACCATCCTCTGAGCCTTGCTTAGCAATCTCATTGGGGATCAATGATCCCGCAATCCCAACCTGACAAGAGTCAAAGAGTTCAGCCTTGCGACCGAATTCAAAGAGTAATTCTTGCATTCTCGAACTATTTTGGAACGGGTTACAGGATTGAATATGGCCTTTAGCCACTTATTTTTAACAATACAGTCGGCAGCCGTTAGGATAGCATAGATGCTTGAAAAATAGAGCCATGCTTGCCTAGAGAGTAGTGACGTCTAGTGTTGCTGGTCTCCACAAATACAACAGCACCAGACCCTTGACAAGTTTTGGAGCCAGGCTCAGACTCTGACCGAAGCCAGTCTTGAACACAGGAAAAGTCGACTCTAAATTTGTACAGCACCCGAAGTTCCGGTGTCATTCCATCTGATAGTATATTCATGGATCAAGGGTCGTAGGATTAGTGTCGGGCAAGTTCATCGAAACTTCAGTGCTCCGTCTAAGACGGTAGATTGCTTTGATAGTACAGCCCATGATGAAAGTAACAAGCGGAGTTAAATCAAGCAAAGCATCTAGAACAGCGCCAGGCATACTCAGAAAAGCTCCTGTGCAATAGAGACAGACCGTTCTTTGGAGTTTCGTGCAGAAGGCAATCACATACTTGAGTGAAAGCCCCCTCCACCAAACAACCGACGATTCAGAGGACCTTTTTCGGTGATAAACCCCATTACCAGAAAATTGAGAGCGCCTTGAATGTCTTCGACTTGATGTGCTTTGCCGAAAAAGTATCACTCCTAGATATTTCGCTGCATCGGTGCACCATTCATCGACCTAGTTAGCACAGACTGTATCTAGGCGTGAACGGACAGAAAGTATGGCAACAATAACCGCGTATGCCTAAGCGTAGACGTTTGAATTATTGAGAGTACGCAGACGAGAGTCAACTATCATCCACATAGAAGTGGAAACAAAAAGTCACCTTGTGGGCAGCCTCTATTAACTCCTGCCGTGACATCGGAGGTATACTTCATAGGCACCAGGCGATTTGAAGCTATCAAAAGATGCTACAGCATATTTGATAGTCTCATCTGTTGCCACGACCGATGCAACTCGGTATCCGGTATACCGAGTTTTGGGACTTAAATCAAGCTCAACCTGCACGATACTGGAGGAATTATCAAATCATAGGGAAGTAAGCTGACGCAGCGATAAAGGTTTTCCATTCTCCGTTCGCTTCGTAACTTAGAGCTGCAGCAATCAAATCATGGCCACAGAATTGTCCAAGTTAAGTCACTGAGAGAACGTTTGGTATAATTAGACAAGCTCTGGGTCTTTCAGGATCGGGGAATACAATTTAAACGTAAGCAGCTCCTATAAATCGTTACTAGCCGGTTCTATCTAGCTTTTTCAATAGACACGGGTTTGTGTGTCCTTTGGAAAGAATTTTACCAAATTTTTGGAGAATTCCTTTAGACTTTCCGTAGATCAGTAGTATTCCATACAAATCTGTAAAACAGAATTTTTCCAAAACCAAATCACACTCCGAAATCCTAAATTTGGTCACTTTATGGAGTTTCTATACATGGCCTTGAAGTCAATGGAAAACGATTATTTTTAACATTGAGTTCTTCTTTTCCACGATCTGCCTTGTCGCGAATATTTTATCTAGTATCGGACAACTGGCATTGGTGGCTCAGACATATACAGTTCATACTCCAGTTGTCGGATATGGGTTGGGGTTGGCTTACGTCTGCGATATCTTATTAAAATTTTATCGATTTAATAGGTGCTGACGGTTTCCCTCTATTGTCAGGGAGATTCCGGTATGCACCCTTCGTTAAGAGATCCGAGGCATTGCTTTACCAACTTGGATCGAATTATTCGGGATTCCAAAGCTTTCATCGTAAGTTGACTATCCATATTAAACATGATAGCGCTGCACTCTATTGAGTTAATCGAAAGGCAGGTCGCGGCTTTACGGACTGCTGTGACTAGTTATCCAGTGCACTGAGTACTTCCCACTGAGTACATATTTCCACGAACCATGAACAATCCAAACAATAAACTGCAACTCTGCAGTCCTTCAAAGTGCATACATTCGACAAGTACTTGGAACAAAAAATCCGCACTTCCAGGAATCAGTTAAATGAAAAACCACACAAAAAAAAAGAACACAAAACAAAACTCTACATCCATGCAATGGTACATTGTGCTCCACCCGAAAGGATATAAAATCGAAATAATTAATGAATCACTGTACACACAGCGGACAGGTATCAGCAGTCCGTCTGCGTGACGTTGGTCATCCCATTAATTCTGACTCCATACCATCCACAGGCAACTCATGCCTCCCCCCAAATTGTGCTTCGGACCAAATCTATTGCACCGCTAATTATTTCGGCCATCGCTCGTCCTGCCAAATCCATCGGCCTTCACCGTAGTCAAAATTCATTTAGATACCTTCCACTATTTCAACTTCAATAAGCGTCCTCCAGTGTATAATGCAAGTTCGTCCGACAGTGAGCAATAAAAACAAAAAAAAAAATCGTAACATTAGACTTTGGAGCCCGTTCGGAAATGGATCTCACTTTTTGGCAATCCCACCTTTTCGACCTCACTCACCAGTTGCTGGTTGCCGGTTGCCGGTCGGCGTGGTGGGTGCCTTTCTGCTGGAGGAGGAGGGAGTCCAGTAAGGGACAAGGAGAACTCAAAACACTTGAATTCTCGCATTTTTGTTGCATGATGAGTCTGCAGCGAACCTCCGCAGATACAAAGTGAAGTCGGAGTGTTAAAGAATCTGATTTATTTAGTTTCTTGTGTGTGCTTTGGTACCAACCTTCGCGCACCAGTAAAAACACCACAGATACACTCGTGTTACAGTGCATGAGTAAGTGCAAAGCATTAAGCACTTCTCCAAAACGAGCAAGTCAATTTTTTTTTTTTTTTTTTTTTTTCTTTCAACATGATGCTCCTGGACAATGAAGGGGGACTTTAGGAGGTAATGGTAAAGACTTCCACTTTGTTTTGTGAGTTTTAAGCCTCTTTAGCGATGGCTCTCTTAATGGCCTGCGACGACGAGATGAAGCTGAGTAGTTGAGCTGCACTCAGACGTGGCAATATTGTTGCATATTTATTTTTTGAGGACAAGTTCAAGGATTTTTGCGTTAATCGCAGTGTGACCATTACCTGTCCGTTTCGTACGTTGCATCGTCTCTGCCCAAAGTCGAGCGTATCTCGGCTGCATCTGTGTATGACTTTTGTTGAGCCCGCATAAAGGTATAGTAAGACGACGATGGCGACGGGATCTGGAGAATCATCGCAGATAATTGTTTCGATGGAATGAAACGAATTGAAGTTATTCCAGCTTGATGTGTATCTGCGTACTTTATGTGAGGTTTTTCGGGATTTTTTTCGTCTCTCCCTCGCTGCCAGTCTTTGGGGTTTGCACTTCCGAGCAAAAATTAATTGCATGCATAAAAAATGCATGTAATAAAAAATTTTATCACCCACGATGTGGCGGGTCGAGCAAAATTGTTGGAAGGACTTGCTGCTTGCTGCGGATGGCGCTGTGCGAAATGGTTTCTGGGAAATACATGTTCTTCTTCGTTGAAGGTTCGTGTTTAGCTGTGTTTGGCTTATCTGTCAGGAGGTAGTATACCGGTACATACCTTCATGCATATGCATATGTGCATGTAGTTTTACAGGCAAAATATTATCGTGACATATAATTGCATGCGATTTTATGTGACCGGTATGCGAGGATGAGCGTGTCTCATGTTACTAAATACAGAACATGTTGAAGGTGAAGCTTTAGGTGCATTTGTTTAAAAAATCACTCAAAATTATTTATTTGCAAGCATTGGTGTTGTAAAAGTTTTTCAAGATCTACGCATAAGCATGCGACTCTTATTTCTAAAGACTATATCGAAGGATTCGTGGAATGTGTTTTCTATTGCTTTTGGGTACTTAAGCTAAAAATATTTCATTGGACTTATCTCATTATCGTTGGAAAAGAGGCATAAAGACTACTGCCCTAAAACTTTACTTCTTATGCAACATCAAAGAGTCTGATTTAGTAGGATTTTTTTTGTGTAGACACGTGCACATATCGACACCGCGACCTAAAAAGATCTATTGTACCAATTAGGGTATGTTTAAACCAAGAGTCGTATCACTTCCCTAATGAAGGCTAGTACGTCCTTATCCTTAGCAGCAGAATTTCTCCACTCCGCTGACGAATATATTTCTTTATGGAAAATACGTCTCCTTAACCGATGTACTGGGCAGAAAATGTGCTCAGAATGCTCGCCATCTTCCGAACAGAACCTACATTCAGTTTCCTACATTCTAGGCCACAGTGACCTGTCACCAGCTTTCTAAGACTATCCTTGTCGAGATTAAGGATTTCCTTGTATGAATAAGGCCTGATTAATCGCTTGAATTGTTTCAGCTGCAAGACATTTTCCCAGTGGGCCAGACGAAGTTTGTGTTCCAAATCGTTAATCAGCACTGCAGTGGCAGCCCAGTTGACACAACAGTAGGGTTTAGGTCCTATGGACGCAGATTCTGAGCCAGCCCTGGCTAGTGCATTTGCAGATTCGTTGCCTGCAATTCCTTGATTACCAGGGACGCAATCGAGTTTCACTCTGTTATGTCTGGCAAGAAATTGTAGTGCATCGTAGCAACATTTAACTGATATAGAATCCATTGAATTGGACGACAGAGCTTTAAGTGCTGTCTGGCTATCTGAAAAGATATATACCCTAGCGCCCTTAATACATTTACTAATATTTATCCTAGCGCAGATCTCAATGGGATGGAGTTCAGCGTGGAAAACCATGGGGCACATTCCCATAGCTATCGAGACTTTGCTGTTGGATCCAAGTCCAGTTTCCATTTTCGATCCATCTGTGAACCAGACCAGACCTCTAGGATCCAGTGCCGGAACACCATTAGACCAGTTTGGACGGTCCAATATTTCTATCTCAAATAACCTACCGAAAGGGTACTCCTGACCATGATATAGGGGATAGTGCTAAACATATCCTTTTTTAAAATAGAGTCAAGAATTTTTAGGTGAGATTTTTTAGGCGCATTTAGTGGCCATGTTTCTAATAAAGATTTGTAGGGGAGAACGCCCAACAACAGCTTCTAATGCTTCTGTAGGGTACGCATGGCACCGTAGTCTGTTATATCGAGACAGACAATTCTCTGAAGCTTCTGAAGCTTAGTTGCCGTTGACCGTTTAAGAACTTTTAGCCACCAAACAATAGTTGCGTACGTGAAATTTGGGCTTCACCATCATTGTATGCATACAATGTATAGTTCTTGAATTTAGACCCCCAGTTCTACCAAAAAGGCGACTTCTTGCCCACAGAGCCCTAGTAATGCACTCGATGGGAAATTCCAGCTAAGCCGCTTGTCGAGGTTTACGCCAAGATACTTAACCTCGCTGGAATAAACAACTAAAGTGGTGCCTTTGATGATAATATGTCCTAGATTGATCAATCTTATTCTTGTAAAAGGCACTACAATAGTCTTGCAAGGATTGATCGATAGTCCTTCTCTGTTGTACCATTCTGACACGTGTAGCACCTTGCATGACACTAGAAATAGTCGTACGAATGGCGATGTAGACTGATGTCTGTGGACCGACTAGAAGATTGTTGATGACTAGTGAACACAGAAGGGGAGAAAGAACTCCTCCCTGGTGACAGGCCTTAACTGCAGTCACAGATACTGACAGCCCTTCACTGCGATCACAGTGTCTAGAGTGTCAGTACACTCCCCATGAGGATCAAGTAATAATTCGACTTTCAAGGATGTCCCTTACCCATTGCTACTGCTACTAATTGTTCTTGCTATTGAGTCGTAACCAGTGTTATCGTGTTATCGTCAAGGAATGCATACAGAGCTATTTCCATGGAACGAAAAGTTCCTTCTATCTTCTTCACAAGATATTAAAAAGGACCTTCTGTGGATTTAATTCTGCCATAGATTCTATTCAATTGTGAGCCCAATACTTTCATATGGAAATGCATTCTGCTAGCGAGCTAATCTCAAAGACCCCAATTTATCAAGGAAGCTTTTGCTAAGATACGACAAAGCCAGAACCAACAAACTTCTACAAAATGACAAAAAATTGCCGTCAAAGTTGTTAGGTGCACTCACTTGCTATGACCTACTCACGAAGATACACCTCACTTCCTCTGCCACTGCTCAAGTCCATGACACTTGAGAAACAGAAAACTAGAAAGACATTACTTCTAGAAATTACAAGAATTATCTAATCTAAGGACATCACAATGCTTGTCTTTAGATGCTTGGAGAAGCTGATGAGAAGTAAGGAATGGATCTAGTATTTTGGCCATCAATACAAGCGCAATATCATCCGCATGTCCAATGATATATCTCCGCTCGACCTCGATGTTCTTCCATCATACATTACGTTCCAAAGAATTGGTCCCAGGACCGATTCTTGAACTCCTCCTGTTATCTTGTACTTCCTTAGTTCCTCTTCCATGTCATAGTAGAGGGTTCTATTTTCGAAGTAGTTGGAAGGTAATTTGGTACCTCAAGGTCACTCAGTGTTCCTACTACACAGCCGCAGTCGAATGAATAGAACACGTTCTTGACGTCAAGTGTTACGACGGCACAGTACTGTTTTATCCCTCGGAGCCATCTTTCTCTCTCAATTGCTTTCCGTGCCATGTCGCACACACCTTGTATTGCATGGATGGTACTTCAGGTTTTTCTGAATCCGAACTATCGATTGTATAACCTCGAGTCCTCTTCTGTATATTGCTCGAATCTTGGTCGTAGAAATTTCTCAAGCACATTCCCCAAATTATCTAGCATGTATAGTGCCCTGTATGATGTCGATTGTTCAGGTGGACGAGAATTCATATTCGTCTAAGGGAGTAGAGATGTATGAACCGCTCGCTTAAAACGGCTTCTGCGACCACATCAGTTGTGACTGTTGGTATCATCTCCGTTTCATCTGCTGTTTTGCGTGGTAGTGTGAATCCAGCTTTCCTCGGGAATAGACTGCCGACAATTGAGTTTATGATGCTTGGGCACACCGGTGCAGCTGTCATGCCATTTTTAATTTTATTCACAACTATTGTGTATGCGCTTCCGAAAGTGTTGTGTTGTAGTTCCGCCCTGAGCGCCTGGAATGATACACTTTTGCTCTTTTTAATCAGTTTATGGAACTGTTTTCGTCTCCTAGCACTTTGCTGGCGCCTCAGCATTCTATGACAGTCGGCTCGGAGCTTGTCAATGTTCCACCAGTACACCGGCATTCTTCCATGTCATCCTGGCATGACTATATCAAACTCGCGGGTCAGAGATGATGAAACTTCTTTTCCTTGCTCTTCTGCTGTGTCCTTCGTTATTTCAATGTTGCTTAGCTTAATGCAGGCTCTAAGCCACTCATTCTCCAACCCAGCTTTTGCACTTTTTGGGGAAGGTTACCGTACTGGAACCGTGTTTGGTGTTTTGTCTCAAAAATGAACCTGATGGTCTGGAAAATAGCCTGATGGTCGCTATTCATGTACAAATCTGAGACATGCCATTTTGCGAATGTCAAGTCAACGATGGAGCCGGATCTCCCATTGCCTAATGTGAACCCGTTTCTTCTGTTTAACAGCACAAGGTCGAAACTGGCAAAAACTTCCAGTAACACTCTCGCCTTTGACTGGCAAGGCAAAACCCTTTTATATTGTTTCTACCAAGTTAAAACCAACTGATCTGTAAATTACTGGAATAGGTCCGTACCTTTTCTTCGGTCACTAGTGCAACCCGGGCTATACCAAGGGCTGCTCCATTATAACCACTTTCCATCGCCATTTTATGTGCATTTACATGTTTTATGTAGGTCTAGATAGGTACTTGTTTAAAATAACTTTTCCATATCATTGGACTTTTTGTAAGTTATCCTAACATTCATGCAGTGCCTAGAGTTTCATCAATATCTCTAAGTGCTTCACTAGGCTTCGGTGTCCTCGTTGCAGAGTAATGGTGGCTGTATTCACGAGAAACCATTACCAATTCCCTTGAAATTAACTTTTCGGACACACCTCCCCTAGTTACCGTACATAAAACTACGCACATATACATATGTATGTAGGTACGTTCCTTCCCATAAACCAATTCTTCCAGAGCTCCGTACAATATGTGTGTACATGACACATATCCTACTTAAATACAGTGTCTAGCAAAGACATAGCAATGTTCTACCCTCCCGTCGATTCCAGGAATTGCGGTCGCGAAAATTTCTGTCGGCCAACCCAACAAACAACACGCCATGCACAGAGGGCAATGCAAAAAGTATCTAAAACTAAAAAACCGTAAAAAAAAAAAACAAAAAACACTTTCAACGACAGTAAAATAATAAAATAAAAATTTCTCTTTTTTTTGGCGATCGTATGGAACCATTAAAACCGACACCGTGCACAGGAACCCATCATACACATGGTTGCCAGCCGTCCTCGACCAATCCACCAGCAAAAACGAAAAGATACAAAAATGCCCAAAAAAAAAAAAATAAAGATACACAAACCAGCGAAGGGAAAAAGGAAATTAACAAAGCGAATAATAAAATTAGAAAAGTTTTTGGCAACATTTTCGGTTGGCACTGCGCGCGGCAGGGAGGCGGAGGAGGACCGACAAGCAGTCAAGAGACCCGTCCCAGTGCTAGCGCGCACGATTTGGCCTTGAATTGAACGCAGTTGTTTATGGCCATTTATGCTTGGAATATGGCGTGCTCCAAATTTTGCCCAATGCGCTGTGACTGCTGTGCTGCTGCGAATCGGGTGGGGAAGGAGGTCCAGCAGGATGACTACCATGCCGATATGATGACGGTCTTAGGTAGGTACGCGTTAGACTTGCAATGACTTAGAAAAAGGATTGCGTTATTTTTAGAAACTTCGTTTGTCCGTGTGTTTGGTTTTGGGTTGGTTGCTTTCTATTCCATCATGGTCTGCACACAGCCAAAGTCGAGGAGGACTGCGGTGCCGGCGTTAATGTCTGGCGGTATACATACATATGTACATATATGTACGTGTATGTGCAGAAGAGGAAGCGGCATATGTGGTCTGTGTCGGTGGTTGCAATCCGCAACCGCAAAGCATTAGGGAATCTATTTCTTTGACTTTTTTTTTTTTTGTTAACTCTTGTGTACCCCTCATGGGTCATGTTAATGTTTAAAGGATGTTCTGCGTTTAATTATAATGATTGTGTGGTGTGGCTGGATTCTCATTTGGGATGGTTGATGGTGATGATGATTCGAATGGGCTTGCGGGAGACTTGCCTTGCAAATAGGTTTTTTTTTTTTCTTCCTTATTTTTGCGAAAAGGTGTCTGCTAGTTTCGGGAATAAATTAGATTCCAATGATTTGGATCTGCGTTGTTTTTTCCTGTGAAATGGACGGATGTTTGCAATAGAAACCAAAAAAAAAAGAAAGAAATAGTTAAATGTGTGGAACTTACTTACATTAGAATTGCAGATACGACCCAGTGACATCTGCCTTGTTCTTAATTACTTATTTAGCTGTGGAACATGGTTTAAAAATGAACACAATATAAAAAGGAACAAGTTATTGAAGAGTTTTTGAGTCAT
Organism: Xylota sylvarum; assembly: GCA_905220385.1. Lineage (NCBI taxonomy): Eukaryota > Metazoa > Arthropoda > Insecta > Diptera > Syrphidae > Xylota > Xylota sylvarum. Next base: position 34,255,686 of record LR999960.1, read on the forward strand.
TCTCCGACTTTGTGCCTCTTATTTCTTAAGTCTAAACATGAGAGTTTGAGCTTTGGATTCTTGGAGCTGTGGGCGTATGGATCCTTGGAACAGAGAGTAATCTACAAGTGATTGAATTTTTCGGCGACTATAACTATTTACATTCGACAAGGAAGAGGTTTTATCCGTTGATCCAATCCTTTTTATTTGAAATTTCTGGACGTTCAGCTGACTAGCTGTTTGTTACTACAAATTTTCAATGCATCTGGAACGTAATAAAAGCGATCCACAGACAGTTCAAGTGTCCCCTAGTCATACACAGCAAAGTTAGTTTTAAATGCAAAATCTCCCAAAGAAATCATGGAAAACGTTGAAATCGTTTCAAAATCCTTACAGATACAAAATATATTCATTGAAACTGTTTCTTGTTTATTTATGTACGAAAGTGTTACTGTGAAATCATCGCCATTTGACCGAAAATAAAAAGTCAGCAACACTTTCGAAACATCCCCCAACGTTGTGATGACTTTCGTGTTTGATCTCTCCCATCAGTGTCCTTCAACCTTAATACAATTTGGTAGACAATGAATTATTTTATGAAACAGTTTTTTTTACGAATTTGCCAAAATGGCCGACCATGTCTTGCTCCATTTCCACCCCAAGCAAAGCGTTTTCAGAGTTTTTCACAATTTTAAGACGAAATACAAGTGAAATTAAATAGTTAATCATTTAAACATCTAAAACAAACCATCTGAATGGATTTGTGTCATTAAGTCACCAGATTAAGACATTTTTGAACAAAACTCCCAAATCGAGTCAAAAAATGCAGTCAAATGAATAAGAAATGGAGAAGACTTTTTGGCGTGCTGCGTGTTACTCTAAAAAAATCATGGATCTCGTCAAAGTTTTCTTGTTTTTAGCGTTTATTTCGATATTTTTGATATTCGCATCCCTCTTGGATGGTGATGATGGTGGTAAAGTGGAGACTAAAGGAAAGGATAATAAAAGTCGATGATGTGCAAAGCATAGAACCTTCAAATGCACGATAAAGGTTGTGAAAGGTTTTTTGTGGATTTTCACGAACACGGTTGAAGTTCAGAGGAAATAATTTTAAGCAAAGTTGTAGAAAACATATGTACATACATCAGTAGCATATGTCCTTGATTTAAGGATTCCGACAAAAATGTTATTTTCATACGTTCCTATTTGTTGAACTAAAAACTTCAAATATAGATTAATGACTTCTAGGACGCCGGTGTAATCGATTTGAAAATATTTTCAAAATCCGCTCATACCCACACCCACTATTAAAAAAAATCATTATGTAGGGTTACGCCCACTTTTTGTGGGCTTTTACTCATCGTGATCGATTCATTATCATTTTTAAACTCTATATTGGGGTTTACAATACTGAAATTGCACACATTCACTTTTTTAAAGAAATAAATGGTGATTCTGTTCACAAAAACTTTTACGAAAAGTATATTGCTGAAGTCTGGCACCATAAACTCCATGTATCTGTAGTATAGAGTAAGACTGGCATCGTCAGGATCTTGTACAAGGATAGCTTAGTTATTTAACAGTGGGTTCTGCTATCGGTTTTAGTCCTAAGTCGAGAAGACCGCGGGCTAGAACGAACTCAACCTAAGCTAACCTATACTTTTTATAAGCAATGCTGCTCCAATTAGCAGAACTAGCAGGATCAAAGTTTAGTAGAGCTTGCAATTCGTCTTCCGAGTTAGGAGTTTTAAGCCCAATCGCCAAACCAAAGTAGCAACGGTTTCCTAGCGTGAGTCTTCACCGAATCTCCACTTAGGTGTGATTAGTGGACTTGATATGTACTGCGAAGTAGGTAAACTCCTTAACCACTTCGAAGTTACTTTTGCAAACAGTGACGTCTGTCCACCTAGGCGGTGGACAGATGCTTCTCTGTTTGTTGACAACATGTACTTGGTTTTGTCCTCATTCACATCAAAGCCAACTCGTTTCTCCTTCATTTTGTTCTTCAATTGGCGTAAAAGTCTCTTAGACGGCTAGGAGCGACCGATGATTTCGATGTCGTCTGCGTATCCCAGCAACTCGACAGATTTGTTAAAGATAGTGCCTTCCATGTTAACACCTGCCCTGACACACTATCTGTTTCAGCATAAGATTGAAGAAGTCACATGATAGCGGATCTCCTTGCCGAAATCCGGTACATGTTTGGTATAGTTCGGAGGAACAGTTTCCGAATTGCACATTGCACCGCATATTTTCTAGCGTCACGCGGCACAGCTGGATCAGTTTAGCTGGGACAAAGAATTCGGCCATCGCCTTGCAGAGCTCAAGACGATGAATACTATCATATGCAGCTTTGAAGCCGATGAAGAAGTGGTGTGTCTCGACTTGAAATTCGTTAATCTTTTCCAGAATCTGCCTTAGTATGAAAATTTGGTGGATCGTCGATCGGCCGAGCTGGAAGCCACAGTAGCCAATTAGTGTGCTGCAGAAAACCTTCAGGCGTTGACACAATACGTTAGATATGATCTTATATCGGACATTAAGCAGGGATATGCCTCAAAAGTTCGAACAAGACATAGAAGATGGGGCATACAAAGCTGAGTCCAGTCATCGGGCATGGCTTTGGGTGGCTTTGGGTGGTGACTGGTAGCCTATGGTGGTTTTCAGTACTTCTTTGATGATGTCGCGATATTGGTTCCACAGATTGTTGATGTTGGAATATTAAGGCAAACTCCGTCAACGTCAAACTATGTCACAGTATGAGTTTTGTAGTAAACGAGATAAAAATTAATAGAAGTAGGTCTAGGCGTTGTAATTTTCATGTTTTTTTTTTTTTTTTGAAAATAATGAAGCTAGTTTTATTACATAACATATTACAGATACATTGCTGAATCTTCCTTTTCTTTTGCAACCCTATGAAGTGATCTTCTACATATCTTAGGCAAGGTGGTTCGCATTACAGTTTCGATGATATATCACTATCCCGAATTAACTTTCCCACACTCAAGATCGACCTTGGCTAAAGTATAAATTAGGAAGGGATTTTATAGTTCTAAGGCCAATTGATCCGGGTAAATGCTCTACTTAAGTAATTGTGTTCCAGTTCCCCAACAAATATATGTACATATCTATGTGTATCCCTCTCATTATATCCAGTAATTCATCCTATTAAAGGATTTTCGTCAAACCGAATTAAGCTCCACGGCGGTGGCGACACATCATACCCGTCAAACTAAGTATAAAACATTCCATACACGATTCAATCCATCGATACATCGCATGTGAGTATCAGAATACGACAAAACAAAAAAATTGTGTTCCCAGAAATTATCACCATCCGACCATAATTGCAAAATACAATTTATTACACTTCATGAACACCCAACTATGCGGTCACCCACAACAACGCTTCTCTTTTGGTTTTATTTTTTTTTTTTTTTTGTATCTGTCCATCCATTGTCCGCAATTTGGCATCACATTTTTTTACCTGTAATTTACCACCAAAAAATATCTCTCATGGTCCAGCGCCCAACCTAATATGAATCACTTGCCCGCGCTTGATGAAATTCTCGGCATTGTTTCTAGAGAAACACTACGGTCTCCTCTATGACAATCAGAATCCTCCTCGATCAGCTACAAATCATTTACCAGCGATTTGACATTGAATCCGTTGATAGCTTCGGGTACGGATTTGAGGGGATTCCGTTCTTGTTGGATGTTTTGCACTCTGCGACTTCAGGTAGGTAATTCCTCGAAATAAATCGGCTTCGCTTTTGGACTCTGTGCACTCTGTGTAGTGTATTCCCGTCTAAGACCGGAATGATGTCATCTGTGTGTGATGTCTCTTTGTGAATTGTGTGCGCGTGTAATTCTAATGCAAGGCACATGAGGAGGCGAATCAAATCAAGAGGAAGTCTGCTTCATGAGGAGTGGAATAATTTCTTTGGTTTCGCCATGTGGTACATTATTCATTTTCCGCGAAGATAGAGAAGCACAACTTTTTTTTGGGGAAATGGGGGTTTGTGTCCCACATTTGAGTTGAGTTGTAATAATTAGTACTTATGTATGTACCATGTAGCCTAAGTGGTGCTGTTATCAAAATTTAACGTCAGCGTTTTGTGGATCCTAAAATTTAAGCCAGTAAGCGATAACCTACATGGAGACTTCCTAAATGGGACTTAAGACAGGGCAACCAGTTTGGATGTAAACCCATGCAGAAGAAGTATGGTTTGCCGTTTAGACATTAAACCAGTTTAACCCGGTGACAAAGCTTATTATTTTGCTTAAGTCTAGTCTAGCTAGATCGTTAAGATCCTCGAAGAAGTACTCAGGTTTTCCTTCTCAAGACCGATAGAGCAGGACAGGTACACAGAAGCTGTGTCATGGTTTCCTCCTTTTCCTCGTCTCTAGCGTTTCTACAGAAATCGTTGAAGGGAGTACCAAGCCTTCTTACAGGTCTGCCTACCAAACAGTGCCCTCACCAACTATCTTTCTCAGACTTGTCCAATTGACGGACGCTGGATTAAAGGAAAACCAATAGAGTTTTTCTACAATCCAGCTCTGGTCAGATTTGTTTAGAAGAGAGGTATGTGCTTATATTGTTCCGCCTACTGTTTGCTATTCTAGGTGCTGACGCTTCTCCTCTATTGTTAGGAAAGTTCCTCCTTAGCTAGCAAGACCAGTTATGCTAAAGCGATCACAGATGAGCTACATAATCGGTGTGCTCATGGGACAATGTGTGACAAGCCAACATTCTAAAAGTTTGAGCCTATTTTCGAATGATAATATGTACCAGTCCAGGCTGTCCCAAAGAAGACTGCTCCTTTCAGAGGCTATTTTCTTCAATAACCTAAGGGAACTGACGTTCGTAGACGTTATGATCCCCAACTTCATCAGAACTTACGGTTTTTTAGTCACTGAGTAGGCAAAGTAAAACGTCTATAGTATCACAAATGACCTCTTCTGGTTTAAGTGTGTCTCAATCTTAGTACAAACAGCCACTCTAACCTAAACTTACAGCGACTGGATTCATTAAAATACCTTTTCTACCGAAGTATGATAATCTCATTCTTTTGGATACAACTGATCGATAAGAATCTTAATGACACAACCCTGCAGTTAAGGTCCATTCACAACTTAGCCTACGAATGCGTGAACTGCGATCAAAACGTTTTTAGTACATTTATAAGCACGCCAGTGGCAATTTTACTATTCCAATAGATCAGAGCTTAATTTATCTATCGATTGATATAAAAAAATGTTGAATTTCAATTAGTTTTTGTAAAGAAATTGACAATTCGCATATTTTTCCCGAGTAGGCGAATGCTTTTCGTGACTGTCAAATTTTATTCACATTCCACACAATGTAGGACACAATCCACACTCCCACGACCAAAACATTCGTGAAAGTTTAACCTCATAATAATTTTGGTTTGCTATTCGTGGTCAGTTAGAGCTTACACATGATAAGTAAAATTAGCAGATTGATGCGACCAGAAAAAAAAGTTGCTGTGAATGAAATGTCAAAATTGGCGAATATTCGCTCGTTCGTATTCGCTATTCTGAACTGTGAATGGACCGTAATTTGAAATTTCCAGCTCAAAATTGTTACCAGCAATAAAGCTTACTCTGTTATGTCCACAAAAATTTAAATATTTGGCGATGCATGTCCGCACTGAACCTAGGCCCTAGTTTCTAGCAACCATCCGTGTTGTGCGTTTTATATTTTCACAGGAATCGAGCTACTATTTAAGGCCGTGTCGGTGGGTGAATTTTTGTTGTGAGAAGCTTTCTCATGACAGTTATACTCTCGGATGTTTGTCAGCCGCTTGCAGAAAGTTGAAAGTCGCATTCACTAATCACTGTACCAATGCGGTCGCTGGCGCTTACTGAACAAAAAAACAAAACTGCGGAATAATGAAACAAAACCGTTGCACGTCACTCCGACACAAATTTCCTATCTACTTTCAACAGAATCAAAAAACCGAATCAAAACAACGATAAAATTAAGAATTTAAATTTGAAAAAAATTCACTACCAACGATGACTATATAAACAAAAATCCAAATGACGAAGGACTACAATAAAATCTTAGTGTTGGTATCTAGATGCCATCATTGACATCATTTACTGTCAGCGAGGCCTGTTTTTTTTTTTAATAGTCAGAGAGATTAACATTAAAGATTGAGATTATTTGTTTTTCCTTCTCGCACTAATTAACTTGTTGTATATTGCATCCTGGTTAGTTTCCACAACGACAATAATCCATAGCAATGAAAATCCCTCTTAATTGGCAAGGAAGGCCCCAGATTAGTACAAATCTTCAAGAAAGTATGAATGAAAATATTTAGCATAGCAAATAATAAATGTTTTATTGTTAATATAAAATGGCATTTTAAAAATATACTTACATAAAAAAGCAGCTAATAATAATTAGAGAAAAAAATCGCTGCTGCTCATCATATGCTGCTCGATGTGTTTTTTTTGACAGTATTGATTCGTGGTCTTGACGATTACATGCAACTTGCTAATGTTGTTGATAAATAAAGCTAGATCCTTTGGTGAAGTTTTACACGAGGACTTAGAAAGTCCTACGTTTCGAAAGTGAATTACGTTTGGTTATTAAAAGTGCAAGTGGCTTGTGATTGCTTTTTGTTTATCGCTTACGGAAATAAATTAGAAGGTCGGATGGAGGCGCTGCAGGAAATTGGCGAGATCCTTGAGGATTATTTCGATTTCGATAAAGTCCGACATGTTCTAGAACGGTGTCTGGTCCGTAAGGTAAATAGATAGTAATGGTGCGGATTCATCGATTTGTTTGCTGCGCAAGTGCAGTAGAGTGCGAACTTGGTGCAAAGTTAATGTTGTGAAACAGGTGGTCATGTGTTTTATTGAGAATTCATAGAAATTCTGATGAAGATACATACTATTCTGTATACGTTACCCATCTGGTAAGAGAGTGAAATCCTAAATCCTAAGAGTTCGCAAATCCTACAGATTGTGATTTATTTCTTCTGCACTCAGGTAGTGATTAAGTGTTATACTTTGTTGATACTGTGATTTTTAAGAGTAGTTTGGTCGGCGACACTATCAGATCAATCCTACTATTACTGTTGAAGAGGTATTTAAAAAAAAGTGAGTCTCTTAACCAGGAATAGGTTGGTACGGAAACGTCATAAATTCGTATTAAAGGTGTAGCAGGTTTTTTGACAGTTTTTCACAATATTTTCTCGGAACACCTTGCGGCCTTCTGATAGTTGATTCTGTTTAAAAAAAAATTAACTTATTAAATTATTACGGGTACAATTCAATTGCAATAGGAAGTGTTAGTGATAGCGCTTTGCTACTTTAACCAAAAGGTTTATACGATCAGTCAAGGCTAACAGAATCTCTGCTATAATGATTCCAGCGTCATCTTTGAAAAAGTACTGTCCAATTGATTCGCCTGGCTCGTCAAGGACGCATCAGTTTCGAGCACATCACGTTCCCTAAATCTGAATATTTTGAATTTCGCGAAGTCAACTGGAACTTCACCTTATCGCTGAAGCTGGTACTCATTGCAAAATCTTTGTAATTTTTGTCACTTCTCCAGAATGCAGCTGGCTTGAGATCCACTGTTACATAAATTGGAAGTTTTTTTAATTGTCTCTTTGTTGTCGGTGACTTTTAGTAGAAATGTTTAGTTTTTGTGGACACTGTAGTGTTATCCATTGACTGAGAGTCAGAGTCCTCAAACTGTTAAGGGAAACTTATGATGTGACCAGAGCCAGGTACAGGAATTGGAAGGATTTCATTAAATAAAAGTATGCTATCCAACAAGATCTAAGTAAAATATTGGTATCCTCCAAGAGGGAATAGTTTACGCCCTGGTGTGGACAAACTTTTTAAATATTTGTAAGAAGAGGTCAATCTGAAAAAGCGTCTTAGGTGTAAGACACAAGGATCAAATCTACTCTTACAGCGTCAAGCCTATACTACTTTACGAACTGTTTATCTTATGGCCGATAAGAGGAAACCAATTTAACAATATGATGACGGTTTCTGGAATTGTAGAATCTAGAAACGACTACCAATTCGCCTATGTCATTAAAGAAAATGACGAAGCCTTCTTTGGGTCAAATAGGTGAATAGAAAGTAAATGACGGTTTCTTTCTCCTCTTCGTATCTGCAGCTCCTGTAGAACTTATTTGAAAAGAGGCCCAACCAATGACTTAGATCACTTTAGCATTACCAACCTCGCATTACGTTTCTAATCCAGGTTAGGCCAGATTTTGATATACGACACGTTAAGCCATTTTCCCAATTGTCAGGCCGCGCTTAAGGCCTTGCTCAACCCTGTAACCCGTTCGAGAATGCAAGCACTCTTTGAATTTGGTCGCAAGGCTGAATTCTTGGACTCTTGTCCGGGTTCCAGGTCACTCTGGATTGCGGGAAATGAGATCTCTGATTAGATTGCTAAGCAAAGCTCAGACGATGATTTCTCAGGACCTGAACTTGCGTTGGGTCTTCCCGCGTCCTCGGCCAGGCCCTCCATTGACGATTGGGTTCCCTACGAATACAATTGTGTGTGACACGATTCAGGCAGACTAAACGTAAGCTCCTGATCGTCTGTAAGAAATCAGTGGCATTCTTGCTATCTCTCAGCAGAAAAGACTATAGGCCACTTCTCGGCGTTCTTATAGGATACTTTCCTTTTGCCAAGCATCTTACTGTGCTAGGCTTAAGAGGCAGCACTGTCTGCAACGCTTGTGGTGAGGGCGACGATACTTCGGATAATCCGTTGACAGATCCCCGGTGCTATTGTGGTGAGTGCTAATACTGTAGACTCCTCATTGCTGAAGTCCATTCTCAAAGTCGAAGAAATTCCAGTAAAATGGGTAATACTGGATTTTGTTTCCTAGTAGTACAATGGACCAGTTGCGTCTGAGTGCTCTAGGTGAGTGTTTCCTAACCCGACTAAAAAAGGAATCATGTGCTCAGCACTCCGAGCTTTGTATCCACTTTCAGCCTTGCAAGTGCTTCTGGGTTGACATTGTTAAAAGCTTCCTCAATGTCCAGGAAGGCCAGAGATCTCTTAGTGATCCGTACAGTCCACAGTTTAGGAATGTAGACCACACTCAGACAACCCAAAATGATGACTTTGAGTCAAGGAAGCACTATGTATTAAGATTGCCGAATCTGAGCAGGATGATACCGTCAGTTTTTGTTTTGAGCTTTTTCATGACAGTTTTACTCTCGGATGTTTGTCAGACGCTTGCGAGAAGTGGGGCCGTGAAAGAAATTTTAGGTGTTGTTTGCGGATCGAACTTCGAACCACTAGCTCTGTAGTCCAACGCACTAACCACTTGAGCCACGGCGCCCATTCATCTGGATACATGTATAGAGAGTTTTTTTCGGAACCTAAAACCCTGTCGCAGAAGAGTGTCCAAGATCGGCTTTGGACACTTCTCAGTGAAGTGTTGCAATTTTTGAGAGACACTTTATGAATATAAGCATCCAAATCAACTTTCTTCTGAGAGTGTTTAGCTAAATTAAAATACGCTCTACTGTCTTTCCTAAGAGTGTCGACCTTTGATTTTTTTCTTTCCTTGAGGTTAACAGAGAGGACAAGGCACCGAACATTGAGGATCATTGAGCACCAATGTTAAAATGTTTACAATGCACTCAAGATCATCGGGCCTTTTAAGTTCAGTACGCAAAGTGGTCATGTTTCCTGTAAAAAGACCAATTGATCTTTATGTAATTTCTGAAAACCTTTCCATGCACTTAAGAATGTATCAAACAACTCTGTTGAGATGGAAGGATTATGTACTAGAATCAAAATATCTATTAGCCTTTGGGAGATACGTATTTGACAGAAAACCATGAAATTGTTAAGTTCTCAAGTGTTAAGCTGCAGCTATGAAAGTATCTTGGTATGGTTTGCATGAGAGAGAGTCAACTAATGTTCGGTACTCCTGTAAAGGTTAGTTCTAGTTCCGAATTCTATCCATTTTGGTGAGTAATGCCTAAGGAAATGGTTGAAGCAAAAACAAGAACTTTGTGTCGATCATCCTGAAGCAGTATTTCCATCCTGGGATCAAGTATACCTTGATTGATGCAAAGAAGAAGAGTAAGGATAATTGGGTTCTGAGATCTTCGATATCAAATGAATTTCTCAAATGCTATTATGCCTACGTATCTAACGTGTTCAGCAAAGACTTTAAATTATCCTCGATGTCCCTCTGAAGTTTTCCCACTCCGATCCCTCTAAGAGACGTTGGTTAGTTCATTCAGATCCCATGTGGTTGCTATATTTTTCTTTTACTTCGGAGTTTTTCGGAGTCCTACTGTCATCGTCATACAGTACAAATTAAAAGCGTAAATAAACCCCTTCCTACATGTATGCTTTCCGAGAAAAACCAACATCTTAATAATTATTCTTCTAAAAATAACTCATTGCACAACCCATGCCCGATAACAGTCGAATTTATTTCTTGCAACCAAAGTATCTTCTTTCTTATAAATTAGCATACGCACTTCACTTCAATTTCCACTTAAAAAAAATAAAAACACCAACATCAAGAACTTGTTGGCCATTATTGCTTCAATTGATCAAAACAGCAAACAAGCAGCAAAAAAAAAATGACAAACGCGACATTGTCGGCGGCGGCGGTGGCGGTTATACAAAGATGTGCGATGAATGCATGACCAGGCGCAAGACATCTTCGTCGTGGTCCTCGTAGACAAATCGGTATGTTGACGAAATTTTAAATTACGTCGAAGAGCCCGACTTGCTTGTACACTAATTGAATTATAATTTCTGCGAAATTGTTCTATGAAATGTTCTTGTGATTGCTTCATAACCCCACGCGATCTGGTCGACAAGTAGCGTGGTGCGGCTTGCCGATGGAATTCACATTTTATTCAATTTGTCAGACAAATGGTCGAAAGTTATTGAATATTGTTAAATAATATGACCATGCACAGAATATTTGATGGCTGTCGCATTGACTGCTGGGGTAAATGGTAATTGTTGTGCCGGCAAGTGATTTACTTTGCCATTAAGTCGATTTGGTATGAGCCTGGGGTATCGTATGATTGATTTCGGAGGAATAACGTCTGTAATTATAATTTTTAATGAATCTCACAATGACGAATATTTTTTTTTTAAACTGGAATTATAGTAAGTAGCCCCAAGTATTCCTCCACTTCCAGTCGATAAAGCTGAGTGACGTACATCGCAAGTCATAAATAAAAATAATATTGGCGAAAGAATGCAGCCTTGCCTTATCTCACTTTGGAACTCGAATTCCTTAGGTAGCCCCAAGAAGTAGAACGTGATATTTGAATCCATTGTATGTAGCCTTAATAATGAGAAAGAGAATACGTATCCTGCGCAAAGGCAATGTATGAGGATGATAAGTAGAAAAGCAAAGCCGACGTTGTTGGTGTTGCTCGTAGGAGCTTTGAAAGTTCTTGAAGGCATTTCGCAAACTCAAAGTTCCCAAACAAGCAACACCATTTCTTAAAAGTAAATGCTATCTGGAAGATCCCAATAATAGATTCGACATCAGGAGGAATTTTCAGTAGGTACGCATACTGAAAAAATTCTCTAAGAATACCAATAACCAGCCCACTGGTCCCCTTATAAAAACGACGAGACTGTGTATCTCAAGAGGCTGGAATGAAGACAGCAAGGGATTCTACAAAGAATTCCTTTGAATTGGAAACCCAAGTTTACGAGAAGCCTAGACGACAACAGGAAGGAGATATAGGTTGACACCGTTTGAAATTCTTTGAACGCATAAGGCCTCATGACCCAAGTTTACGAAAAGCCTAGACGAAAACAGGAAGGAGATATAGGTTGACACCGTTTGAAATTCTTTGAACGCATGAGGCCTCATGATATCTTTTCTGTGAAATTATAGAAAAAATCGTAATTCATCCTGGATTAGGAAGATCTTACCGAAATCTCCACTTATTCCTTGTTACACTAAAAAACTGATGGCTTGACTATGTCCAGCAAGGAAACTTTAGAGCTTCTTAAGAGACCGTACATTCTGTATAAAACCATAAGAGAGTCCAATTTATAGTGCCAGAGAACGTTGTCATCCCCAAGAAAATACAGTGGGCAGTGCACAGCTTCTTCCCGTACAAATCCCCTGATCTCGATGGTATCTTATCAGTGGAATTAAAGCAAGGTTTTGTGCTTGGTTCCGCATTATCTTTAGGAGTTGTTTGAATTTCAGCTACATCCCTAGATCCTGGAGGTAGTCTTCATACCGAAAGCCGGTAAAACCTCTCACGCATCGCCTAAAGACTTCCATCCGATTAGCCAATCCTCCTTGCTGATCGACGTCCATATTAGAGCAAATTTAGATAGTAATCTCCTATCGGTAGCCTTACGGAATCCTTGCAACTGGTTCGTGAAAATATGGGCCACGCAAGCATTCTAAACGACCTTAATACTATTCCTAGTAATTCGGACTACATTGTCCCCTATCTGGACTCTAACGTCAAGTATAAAACCAGGATTCCAAGACAGCGCCTGGAACAGATGCGGGAGTTTACTTCAGTGCACGACTGCCAGACCAATGTTGTGTATTTTAAAGAGAAGTCACAGGAGTCCGTGAACCCGCGACTTGGGTATCGATGAACTCGATAGAGTGCAGCACTATCGTTTTCTACATAGATAGTCAAGCTGCTATAAAATCCTTGAAATCGCCAATAATTCAATCCCATGACACATTTTCTGTGTAGCTGTTCTGTCCTATCGATCTTGAGAAGAAAAACCCTAGGCGAGTATTGCTTCGAAGATCTTGGCGATCTAGCTAGACTTGGCTTTAGCAAAATATAAAATTTTGCCACCGGGTCAAACTGGTTTAATACCTAAACGGCGAACCGTACTTCTTCGACATGCGATTACACCGAAACTGGTTGGAAGTCTGCATGTAGATCTCCGGTGCTGGTAATCCAGTTTATCCATACTGATATGAGAATAGACCTTCTTTTTGGTCTAAGTGTGTACCTGCTGAGCGGGGACAACCAGCCAACCCAACCCAACCCATAATGCTAAATTAAATAGAACTAATATTAAAAAAGCCATCCCGGGTCAGGTTTGAGGAAATCCAGATGCTGAACCTGAAGACCAGTTTATTTTTCGTAGATCTAACAGCATTCTACGACAGTGGGTGATAAAAATGCATCATGTACAAGAAATCTGCAAATTAGCAAAGGGCTACTCAATATCTTCCTCAACGACAAGCATGGCCAAACAATCAGACTCGACAACGGCCTTTCCAAGGATCTGTTCTTGGCCCTTTTCTTTTCAATACATCTACATATGTATATAAATACTCTGTTCTAAGAATTATTTGTTTCTGTCCCCACTATTCACGACGGTGACTATACACATTGCTCTGCTTAAGTGTCCTGCTTCTTCTTGTATCTGTTACATGTAAATGAAGCCATTCCTCTTGTTGTTGTCTTTCACAAATTCTTCGCGAATATTTCCCATCAACTTCGGTCAATTTCCTTTGCAATCATTACGTAATCATTTCCAGACTAATCGGTCTCATCTCCCTCTCCACCGTGTTTCGCGGTCGAAAAAAAACGAAACATTCTACAAAATTACATTTCCTGCCTACCCTACGCAAAATCCAATGAAACTGAAAGTCCTCCAATCTTCCACTCTCATCTGGTTGCCCCAATTTCATTCTCCGCATACACACGCATGTTTCCGAGGAATCTCCTCCGTCTGGCATACGCATGCTCCATTACCAGACGCACTTTCGCCGCCGCACCCCGGTATCTTTGGAAATTCGTCTTCGCCTCAAACCGTATGTAGGTTGAGCCGTTCTTCAATTATCCCGACGCAAATCTATGCCAAGATGATTGGAGCGGAGGGGAACGACAAAGCTGAAATTGAAGACAGCTCCGACCAGCCCTCCTCATATCCCAATCCTTATGCTACGTCGCATTTCAAATTGCCAGATACGCAAAATTTTTTATTTTTTTTTTGTTTTTTATAAATAATTTCGCCAAACAAAAAGAAAGATACAACTCAAGTCGAAGTTAAGTTGGCAGTAGGCTAATATGCCCAGGCAGGGGGTACTCGTCCAAACAGCCAAACCAAATGGAGGACACACATGGAAGATTGGAAGGAAGCCACCACGATAACTATACGACAGCACCGACCGACAACCACCACAACTGCGACGACGACGACGATGGTGATGATGCAAAAAGAATTTCAAAGTCAAGGTTAAATGTTATGTTGGACTGGTTGGTGTTGTTGTTGTTGTTTTGATATGAATTCAAGATCAAACTGATCCACGTACTATGTCTGTACGTAGCGTACGACGACGGCAGCGGCGACGGCACAGCACTTTTTTTTTTTACAATCAAGCGCACAAACGTACGTTATTATCATTCGTCCCGTTTTCCGCGCGGACGTGCAGGGCGAAATTGTTGTTTGGGTTGAAGTTGATGTCTGTCCCGTCTGCAAACCGGCCTGCCTGCCTGCCTGCCCACCACCACTGACTGGGGGATACACGCCTTGCAAATATCGGCGTTAGATCGGGCCGGGGATTCAGCAGAGGGAATGTGTATGTCTGGCCGACTGAGTACGGGCTGGTAAACCGCCAAACGAGTATGTGCCGTGGAATTAAATTCACTGAAACCGAAATGCAGCATTGAAAGGCGTCCTCCTCGGCAAAGTGTTGATACAAATGCGCGCCGTCCCTTAATGTCTTTGCGCGACATATGCACATTTGTATGTTGCTAGTATGTTGTATGCTCCTATCTCTGTATATAGAAATGGTAATAAACATTTGACAGATATTAAGTGCCCGCGTATGCTATATGTGTGAGCCACAGCCACAGACAGTCCCCGCAAAGAAATGTTTATTTGGAAATGGAAGGAAGCACTTGAAACGTTTCGGGCGATTAATTTGGCAACTAAAAGTGATCATCGCTTGCGTTTGCAATGTGTGACTACTTTGTACGAAGGAATTTTGAAACATTCTAGCAGTAGCAGCCATCCATCATTCAAATAGACTATAGATTGAAATAGTTTGTTGTTTAATTGAATTTTGTTTATAAATACCATTATACCATTCCGTATACAACACATCACATAGAAACAGTAGAAACTAGCTGAAGATATCGTTACTATCTACTCAATCTAATTTATTAATATTTTCATTTTCAGATTTAACTGGACTTGCCTTATTTTCCTTTTAAAAATAAAAACACAAAAAAAAAAAACAAAAAACAAATATTTAAATATTATTCAGCAATAAATTTTGCGGAACCAACAGGTACAGAAAAATAATAACAAACATTTACATCATCTGTAGCATATTTAGAAATTGCATAAATAAATTCTGTAATAAACCCAAATTCTCCATAAACCTATAATAAGATCTCCACTCGTAGGAATACAAATTAAAAATTCAACTGACAATCGATAATACGTCTCTAAAAAAGTATCTATTGCGCCTAAACAAATGTGCTGACTGACAGCTTAATTAGTAACTATTAATGAATTTTGATAAATGAATTTCTCCAATGAAGAGAAATATATTATTAGCCGTAGTTTTGTTGAACTTAACTACTTATATTGTATCTCATCACTTGATTTGCCTCCTTAAATAGACATCCGCAGAGATTTGGTATCGAAACACAGACCTTTGTGTCGAAAATGACACAACAGCAAAGTACATACTTCATACGGATAGAATCAAACCATCTAGGTTACATCTAGGTTTTGAAATTGCATCCAACTAGAGGACGAACATGAACATTCTGTTCTTAAATATGGTACCACTCTAACCTACCCGTAGTACAGAAGACGGCATCTTCTCTGACAAACTGAAGTTTAGAAAATCTTGTCACTTAATTATTTTTAAAGCTTAGATGAACTTTCTCACATTTTGGTTATATTGGTTAGATTAGATTAGGGTTAGATTAAGTCGAATGGTTATTTCAACCCAGAACCCACATATGTATATCCGAAATGTAAAACCATTATTATCCGGTCCCTGCGGTTTCAGAACTCGTACCTGGTGGAATGTTCTCATTAAAGGGACTGGACTGAGTGACTTTAACCCTTATGAAACTTGTGGAGTTCAATAGTCTCTGTTCTCTCTGTTTTCAAAATAATGTATCTTGTCTAGTGTTGACAGACCTGGCATACTTAATGAGGTCAACACTCCCTAACCAAAACAATGAAATTACACACGAAATGAGACACAAAAGTCGGAACTACGTGGAACTAATATGGATTTTATAGAGCAATGTCTACGTTTATCGTGCTCATTCAACTGTGCAGTATGGGTTTGCGTATGTAAAGTCTACGGTCAAATCCGTCACTGACATCATGGCGGTTCAGTCAATCGCTGTATTATGCAATTTTTTGCCAAAGTCTGACGAAATCGTGGAGTGCAAAAGTGCAATGAAAAAGTTTTTGTCATCTACGTGTCCTATCCTAATTGACTAGCAAAGCCATATCATGAGAAACTAAGAATACGATTTGAATTAAGAACACCATTACCATCATAGATTTTGACAACTTTCTTCCAGCCTCTCGGATATTTACTGAATAATCGGAGCGATGATCGGGCCTTAGTTTCGAAGAGATCTAAAGATCTATTACCACAGACATGCCTCAAGAGTGAGAGCTATCACCTCTTCTCTGTTTCTGTTCGTTAATAATGCCCTAGGTACTATTTATAAATGGAAAGTATTGCTTTTTAATGGGTAAAGTAGACTTTTTTATAATGTCGTTAATTTGCAGAAATCAACTGCCAACTTAGTCTTTTCAAATCTTCCGATTCTAATATTAAATTTTTCTCCTCGAAAAAACGGTCGTAATCTTCCTTCAGTTACTTCAGAATCAAGTAACTACCTTGGTGAAATGCGACTTGGGAAGGAAAGTAGGCTCCTATTTAACCTAGATAAAAGCTCTCGTAAAACGACTGATTAGGATGCCTACAAGCTGTGTCTTAGAAAATCAAAAACTTCACTGAGGAAGGAGAAACGACTTAAGGCTACGGTAGATCCTCTCCAAGTTTACCCAGCTACCTAATGCAGCCAAATATGTAGTCACTGAACCAGCTTTAGTAAGGAGTCCATCGACCGTCTACTGAACACGCATTTTCATGGTAGCTCCTCAGTTGATATACCTCACTTCGAAACCACCTCCTCTACACCATGCAGCAAATCCACGAAAATAGTTACTACTGAAAAAGATCCTTTGGGTCATTCACAATTTCAAACCATACAAGTCCTCAGTGTCAGACAGTATCAATCCGGCTGAGCTTCAGCAATCAGAAGACATGGCTTAAAGTCATGTCTGGTTGTCTGAATCTGGTTCACATTACCAAACTATAGACTGAGGTTGAAGTTTTGTTCATACCCAAAGCAGGAAAATGCTCACACGTGAAACCAAAGGATGTCCTACCCATTAGCCTATCGTCCTTTCTATTTAAAACACTAGAAAGACTGATTGATATCCACCTACAACAGAGCAATAGCCCATCTATGCTCTATGTGGCCCAACATGCTTTCTACAAAGGCAAATCAGTCGAGACAGCCTTGCACTCATTGCAAAATCACTGAACATCAAGTAATTTACCACGGTCGTGTTCCTCGACATTGAGGAGCCCTTTAACAATTATCAATTAAAAGCTGGGCGGCGCATCGACTAGAAAACTTTTTATTTGCGGAACTCCTCAGGGTGGCATTTTGTGCCCTCTTCTATGAAGTCTAGTACTCAATGGGCTGCTATTTGACAGAGAAATGACTGGATGTAGAATTGTTGCCTATGCAGATGGCATTGCTATCGCCGCCTCCGAAAAGCACCGTGATAATATCAGGGAAATCCTCCAATGTGCTTTTCTACAAAACTTGTCTTCTTTATTAGGAAATATAAAGTTCCCGTTATTCACAGTCCCACGATAAATGGCTTTAGTCTCTCCTTTAAAGATAATGAAAAATACTTGGGTGTCATTTTGGATAGGAAACCTAAGTGGAAAGCCAAAAGTATGATGTATGTACATGTCCGTTATTAGGCCTATACTATGGCATGATCGTCTGGTGACCAGCTCTTAATAGGGCTACTCACCTCAATCTTCCATCTAAGGTCCAAAGATCTGCATCTTTATGCAACTGGTTGTGCACTGAGAACTTGTCCCTCATTGCAAGGCTAATGAGCTCACCAGACAGCGTACGACCCATAGGATCCTGCCAAAGTGCCGGAACCTGGGTATACCCCTCGCTACTTGTAACTTGTACTTGCTCTTACTAAAACTGGGCGCTTTTAGCAAAAACAACTGATACCGAAGTATCTCTACTTGCTACATTTCAAGAGAAATCTGGCATAGGCTTCATCTGAAACGAAGTACTAAATTGTTCCTGTTGAAGCGATCACAGATCAGCCAAGTTATCAGTGTCCTTACTAGACGCTGTTTAATAGCCCAGCTGTAGGGATGAGGAGCAGGATGAAACCATTCTCCACCAATAGATTCCGATAAGAAAAACTCCGGTGAGGTACGTATGTAAAGGTGTTTATTTTAAACGCAACTGTTAGACAGTTGACTGGTGAAAGACAGTATCCGAGTCAACAGTCTTATAATAATGAGAATTTTTAGGAATAGGGATTTAAGCCTTGTAAGGTGAAGTAGAATGCTGAAAGTTAAAAAAAACTCATATTTGAAACAATATCAATCATTGTCTATGTGCTTTCGTTTTTCTAAAAGTACACACCAACTGACTTACTATCTGTATCTGTAACAACTCGATTAGAAACTTATTGCAAACACTCTTCAAAATAATACTTCATAACTCAAGAATTTTGGACAAACAAAAAAACAAAAACAAAAGAAACTCTCAACCGACAGACTAAATCCGATCATCTTCTTCTTTTCACTTGAAGTTGAAGTTCTTTTTTGCCCTCAAACCTCAACCACAACTGCGCAGCATAAACCAGTTAATGATCATGACCGCAACAAAAAGTTAAAAAGAAAAAAAAAATCCAGAAACCTGCTAAAAAAGCAAGACACGAGCTAAACCTAAAACCGTTTGGCATGTGCCCTAAAGGAAGCCCATAACCAATTGGACGTCTGTCTGTACTACTTTGGGCAATTTCTTACCCAAAAGTTATTCCAAACGGACACGGTGAGTGGTTTCATCCTTCGCTTAGAATTCCCATCAAGTGACTCGTAGGTAGTCTAAAATAAACGCACCTGCTGCTAATTCTTTTCTGTTTGTCTGGAGAGGGGCTGCTGCTTCAAATATTAAAAATACATCCTTTCACTGCACTTGTGTGTTTTATGCCAAAAGGAATCCTTTTCTGCCCAATCAAAGGATAACCGATTCATAAAAATTAAAATCAACTCAATATTACTGCAACGTGCTACAGTTCGGTACCTTGTCAGAGTTTCCACATCATTTATTCATACTCTTATTTGCTTTCTCGTCCTTTGTGCACGCCACACAACACCACGTGCTAATAGTGCGGTGTGTTTAGTGAGCGCTCGACTAACGTAGTATTTTGCCACCTTTATGAAAGCGCACACAAATACACACCGATTGCGGGGTGGATACACAACAAGACGGGTATATGAATCGATAATGACATTGTAGTACGTATACTGCAAGGATGTGTGTGCCGTAATCCTTTTATATGAAAGAGAAGTCGGATGGAACCAAGGTGTTTGTTGGCAAATTTTATTACCACCAGCCTCACCATTGTAGGCTCTCTGTGACTTTATTTTATTCCTTCAACCAACGCGCCGAGTAGATTTCGTTGTCTCGAGACGCCTTGGGAGTGTTGAAGCTAATTAATTTATAAACTTATAACACAGAATGCTCCTATGATGAATTTTAAAAGGATTTCGGCATTTTGCTCCTGTTGTCCTTGATGCTGTGTGAGTAAATTAGGTGAGTATTTGTTGTAATTACAAAAGGGTTACTGCTCCTTGACGTGAAGGTGTTGAAATGTAAGCAAGTCGGTGGGTAATTTACCAAGAATACGGGTAGGTAATTTTCTTAAGCTAATCGTTTTCTTTCAGGATACGTGGGGTCATGCCGACTTGTAATTAAGTTATTTCAGAAACATACATTGATAAAACCCCTACTGTTTACCTACTACCCCTTCTGACCAAACAATCAAGGTGTTGGGTTTTCCTAACGTGACATGATGGCATTTGACAGGAGATTCACTGGAGAAATCGACAAGTCTCCAAGAAAGAAGAAGTTGCCTTCTACCCAAGTGAATTTTCATAACCATTGTCCATACAGGAGGTTTGAGATATTAGGAGTCAAACATTCATCTAAAGTTAAAACGAATATATTGTTTATTAAGCTCTAATCATAGCCACCGTTAAAAGCAATCTTATCAACTTTGCTTGCGCCATTTAGTAAATATTGGCTATTTTCATTCATAAATAAAGATGGTACCAACAGTGAACCTTATGGCAATGCATATACCACAACGGGGAATCCATTTATTCACACCGACATGAACAACCATTGTACGACCTTAGATTAGAGTTGTTAAAGAGTTACGAGTAGTCTCTGGCTTCATGACCATCACTTCAAATATCAGCAGTGCTCCACTAATTAAAAAAAAAAACAACCATTGTCAAGAAGTCTTTGTCTTCGCAGCATACGGCGTTGTCAAACTACTGACACTTTCTCTTTTTTTTTCTTTTTGAGGTTTGGGGCAGTGTTTAGGGATGAAACTAAGCCAATCTCTATTGACAGTGGAGCATTTTCAAACATTAAACCCACTTCCATTTCTTTCCCCTTGTATTTACGGTTTTGCTGTGATGGCGAGGCTCAGTTGCCTTTCTCGTTGGAGGTGTCGTAGGCAGCAGCAGTGATACAGAAAACAAATCTATTGTGTGGTCCTGTTCTGGAAAAATGTAAATGTGACAGACAAAGACAAATTGATTACTGGCTTGGTGATAGATGTACGACCTACCTCAACCATACCGAAATTGCTATGAATTTTAGGACAATCAGTCTCCGAAATGATATTTCCCGATGGCCGTATTTATGGTTCGGCTTATGGTCAGTCATATGCGAGCTGTACTTTCTTCTGCGTCAGTATCGCTAAAGCTTCTGCAGTGGTCATCTGTATTTACTCACATTCTTCATAGTGCCTATGCTTAAGCCTAGCTTACTAAGATACTTGCCAAAAGGAAAGCGTCCTTTAAGAAACCAGTGAATGGCGGCCTTGATCGGGGACAGGGGAAGATCTAATACAGGTTCAGGCTCTAAGAAATCATCATCTGAGCCTTGCTCAGTAATCTCACCCATAATCCCAGTGTGACCTGAGACCCAAACAAGAGTCAAAGAGATCAGTCTTGCAACCAGATTCTTGAATTCGCGAACTACTTATTTTGATAGGGATTCCGGGGTTTAGCTAAGCATTAAGGGTAGCCAGACTTTCGCTACAACGCAGATACTACGACCCCTACATCTTTCTTAACAATATAATCGGCTACCATTAGGATAGCATAGATCTCCGCTTGGGAAACAGAGGGATGCTTGCTTAATGAGTAGTGAAGTCTATTCTTGTCGGTATCCACGAAGATTCCAGCAGCAGACACTTGACTAGTTTTGGAGCCGTCCGTGAAAATTCGACTATAGTTCAATCCAAACACAGACACTGACTGAAGTCAATTCCGAGCGCAAAGAAAGTCGGTTCTAAATTTTGCGCACTGATTATGTGATTGTATCAGACGGGTCATAGCATCAGTGTCGCGCAAGGTCATCGAAACTCCAGTGCGGATGCTACCAACAGCCACCCCATCTTGAAAGGTAGATTGCTTTGATAGTACATCCCATGATAAAAGTATCAAGAGGAGGCAAATCAAGTAGAGGATTTAGAGTAGAATTAGGCGTACTCGATAAATCTCCCGTGCAGCCGAGACAAGCCGTTCTTTAGAGTTTAGTGCGAAAGCCCGCTCCACTAAATGATCAATGCCCAATTTCTTATCAAGAGCACCCTTACACTACCAGAATACTGAATGCACATTGGACGTCTGCTATTTAACATGCTTTACCCAAAGAAGTTTCATATCTAGGATCACTATTAGATATTTCGCTTCATAGTGATCTAAATAGTGATGCCCTTTAGCACTAGCTGTGTCAGACCATTCACAATTCTACTTCTCGTGAAGAGAGCAACCTCTGTTTTCTTGTCTGATCGTAGACGTTTGAACTATTGAGAGTATCCAACAGAAAATCCACCGCCATGCACCCTAGTAATGGAGAATAAAGTCCTTTCCCCCATTCTGTTAGCTTCACTGTCGATTAGCAGATGTTTATAGTTCCTCATTTCGTATAGTTCTTGAAACTTCTTGGCTAATATGTCGACTGGATATAAACCTTCTATTACATTGACTACATCTTCTAATATCGCACGAAATGCACTGCCTACTCTACTCACACAGAGTTGGTATCAATCCAATGTCAATCCCATTTAACGCCTTTAGCGATTAACAGCTATTGGTGATCCGTACATCTAACCATTCAGTTCTCCATGATTTGCCATAAAACGAATCTATCCACTATTGACCTGTATGGCTTTGTCACTGTCATACACCAAATGCTAATTAAACGCAACCCTTGTTTCGACTTAATTTTATCTCTGCCAATCTTTAGTAAGAGTGGTTATTTCCCTCTTCTTTGATTAGCATCGCTACCGACTTAGGTTCTTCTAACTTTAGACCTTTAGATTCAGCCCAACACAATCCAGATTGCATTTAATAGCTTGGTGACTTCGACTATCGGAAAATTGTTCGTGAAGTCTACAACCTAGGCTTCTTCTGGTATAGATACTTTGAGTACTTCGTCATAAATACATTCCACAACAGTTCGCCCAGAAACGAAGCCTGTCATCGCTCTGTATTTATATCTACCCAGAAGCTATGTACCAACTTTTGCAATAAGATACATATATTTCAAAAGTCGAGGCCTATACTGTATTGTATCTTTCTAAGCAAATATTTCAAGTAATGCAGGAGGCCAGTTTCATAATAACGTCAACGATACGATATGGATCGATATAACTTTTAACCTAATACGAGTATATCCCCACGGTAAAACTTTTGAATTAACAATCGCCTCTGCATAACCAATACCATGACTGAATAGGAAAAGAAAACATTTTCCGTTCTACTCGTACACATGCATCCATTCATCTGCATGCAGTTGTCACTGATTGTCTTTACGTTTCCTTATTTTCGTTTTGTTTTTATTCGATGCCGCTCCCCACAAAGCCCTAAGACAAATGTCCAAATCCAAATGGAGAACAACAAAAGGAAACCGAAATTCCATCCAATTTCTCCGCTTGATCATTGCAATAAATTTCCAAAGCGCGCGCTACAATTAGAAAAACACCAAACGAAGAGAAAGGTAAATCCAAAAATACACTACCTACATACATATACGACAAACAGGAACGAAGGGGGATAGTGACATGAGCCCAAGAGGACATTAAATTCTAAAACAATCGTAATATCTGTGTAGGAAGTGTGGTTGTACCTTTGAAGCAGAACTAGGCAGTGGGAGTTTTTAATGTCGTTCGTGTATATGTATCTCTTCCCCTTTAAATCGGAAATGAGCTTGGGTGACCAAATTTAAGAATAGAACTTTCAGATGTAGAAGTTTCACTTCTATAAAGATGGAGGTGTGTATGTATAGAATACTGGTGATAATATGTCAAAAGGCCAAGTTTCTGTACGTAGTACTTTATCTTTAGTAGCAAAACGTGTATCTATCTGGTTGCCCCGTCACCGACTGAACTCTACACTTCCTGGCAATCGAATCCGCATCCTTTATTGCAAATCAACCACATGTACCCACATGTAGATACACGGAATCCCACCGTCTCGTCTGCCAGGCTATGAATTACGATCACCGCCGTAGGTCGCCTCTTGTTCGCAATCCAATTATTTTCAAATAGTCAAATTCATTCTGTGTTCCTTCGCCCATGATAGGGTTTCCTTATAATTCTCAAAAAAAAAAAAAAGATCCAAAACATTTGGTCCTCAAATTAAATGAACCAAACAAGAATTAGACCTTCAGGGTGGTTTCCAAACCAAAATCGACTAAAAAAAACCAACGACTGCTGCCATATTTTTGCAATTTATTGTGCGACTCTTCCGAGTCTCTGCGATTCTATTTCGCATAGGAGTAGGTCCGATGTCTCCTGGCAACTCCAGCAGTTGATCGTTATTGAGGAGGCCAGATGGCTAAGCGCTTGCCTCATCTACATACACATCTCTGGTATCTGAGTGTATAACAACTTCCGACAAACACATATAGCATGTAAATTATGTTCGTATGAATAAATTTAGGTTACGAGGTAAATTGGCTGCTTAAAGCTGTGGAACACCCTTGCCGCCCCGCATTTCTTTAAAAAAAAAAAAAAACAAATTCTGCGAATTTTCACATGACAAATGAGACCTACTATCTGATATGTATCTGGCCAGGGTGTGTGTTTCTGTCTTGGTTGCCTTGGTAGGCGATTAAATTTGAATGCTTAACAATATAAACATTTTGGTAAAGACATTGTTCGTATTATAAGTTATCGAGGACATGCAGATGGTTAATTGGGCTTTTTTAGATATTTTATTGCAGATCCTCTGCACGAAATCAAAATCAACTAAATTGCTTTCCCATCGGATGCAACATAATTTCGAAATGAAAATGCAGTCAGCATGCAGGTAATAAACAGTGCAATGACCCCATAGATACACAAATACTTAAATTTGTCACAATACACTGCACCGGCAAGTACGGGGGAGGGGGGCTTTCGGGGCATACTTTCAATTTAAACGGATGGATTGAAAGATAAAAATAACATCGATAAAATTTATGAAGGAAGCAATGCTTCGAAATCTAAATTGGAAGTGAAAGCAAGCATGTTGCACTGTTGACATTATCTGGAAATAGTTTTCGATTAACGAAATTGAAAATGACTCCGTGATTTTAATGGACTATATAGAATGGAAGCTGGTACACATACATATATGTATATATATTTAAATACTAAAAGGTTAGATTAAATGCAATCGAAGGGGGTATTTTTATTTTTATTCATTGGTTCATCCAAATGATTTTTGACAATCCTTTTTTATCTCCGTATCTATGAGGAGTGTAGAGGTTCGAAATATTAAAACACTTGACAAGTCTTTCAAGTCTTAGTCTCAGGTATCTTTTCCGAACTAGCAGTGACAATAGCCACCCGTGAGACTGCCTTGAGGGTAGGTAGGTAAGTAGAAGTAATGGTTCTGTTCACAGAACTCAATTAGTATAGTTGTGACGTTTTGATACCACGACTCATGTGACCTGGATGTTGATGTGTGTTGATGAGGAAAATCTAGAGCCAACCTGTGGAGTCTAAAAATAAGATTAGTTCACTTATGTTCTAACCCGAGGTCCGCTCAAGTAAATTAAAGAAGAAGTTGCCTAATGTTTGTTGTCTAGCCCTGGCTAGTGCTGGACAAGTGCACATGTAGTGAATGGTGGTTTCTTGTTCGGTTGCAATATTGCCACTACAACAGTGTGTATTATAGGGGATACCTAATTTGGCTCTGTGATCTCCTATCGGCCAGTGTCCCGTAGTTATTGCGGTTATGCTGGCAATATCCTAGGGGGTTCTCTTTAATAGAGCGATTGTTTTAATCTTGTTATAGCTAGACCACATCTTTCTGGATATGACGCAGTTCGTCACCCTAGGCCATTTAAACTTGGCCTTTCTAAGAATGATTGAGGAGATGCTTGCCTTTATTGATTCGGGGTGTGAACTAGTTCCGCAAGTGAGCAGTCAGTTCATCAGCGTGTTTATTACCAACAACGTTGCTGTATCCTGAAACCCAGATTACCGTAAATTGACCATCTACTGAGGATAGCTGCTTTCGGCATTCTAGTACTAGTTTGGATTAAATAATAACCGAGGCAATGGCTTCAATAGCAGCTTGACTATCAATGAAAATAGCGATTTTTTGTCTTGGTAGTACATACATATGTGTATGACTGGATTTGGCGAACACGCTGGCAGTGTTCGGAAGTGTATAAGATTTTGAGATGCTTAGGCATTCCGAAAAAATACAGATCAGATACATCCACAAGGTCAATTTTGGTTGCAGACCCCATCTTTTGCCAAAGGATCTGTTGCAGGTATAGAAGACTATGTAAGCTTTCTTTACTCACTGATCCAGTTTCCAGTTAAGTTTAGGATTTAGGGCAACTAAATGCCGGTCGTTTTCTATGGCCATGTTCGGGATCCAAATATGGATTCTCGGTCACCTCGGAATCTCTCTGGCCAGGATTAGCTTGAGTATCAAGCCGTCTCATGCGTCACGGATATTGTCAACGCAGCCGTTTCGGAATTCCTAAAGAAGGCGTTCTCGCATACCCTCTGATGACCTCGGGTGAGTAAAAGCAGGGTAGCGGTCGTGCTTGATTATTAATTAGATGGCCCATGCCCATTTCGGATAGTTTGACCTCAATGGCTCTCCAAACTTTAGTCATTCACTTTCTTCCCGTCTGCGTGCGACTTGAAGATTGTCTCTGAAAACCTCGCTGACAGTTCCGAGTGCCGAGGAGGTCGAATGGTCATTGGGTTTGGATGCGGACAGCTTAGCGGCTTTGTTTTGTTTTGCTCCTTTGGGAATCGGACTTGATTTCCTCCTGGAAACGGTTACGCTTTGTCGCCTCACTTTTTCTACAACCCGCTGGTATTTAACTTTCTCGGCTGGGTCCCGCTTAGAAGCCTAATTCTTAGTAATCTTACGCAAAATGAAAATGGCACGCTGGTATATGCTTTTTCTACGGTTTCTGGCTAATTTGTGGCTATTGGATATCACCTTTTGCATAAACAAACAGACAACAATAAAAGTGATTTCTGCAATTGTAATAAAATCCAAGCTTTTAAAGTGCTGTCAATACAAGTTAAAGATTCTTTGAACATAGCACAAGGTTACGCTCTGTTAGTTACCTGGGTAATGAAGTCATACCAGCTAATGAGAAGGCCGAAAATGAGTGAAAGGCGATTTGTTTCTGCCCAGTAAAGGTCTATTTACATCGCAAACAAAGCTTAATTTATCTATAGATTGAATAAGTTGAATTTCAATCTGTCAAATTTTATTTACATTCCACACATGTAGGACGCAATCCACATTCAAGCGATCAAAACATTGGCGAGAGTTTAACCTCACAATTCTTTTGTTTTTTACTTGAAAGTCGGTTGGAGCTCATAAATGACAAGTAAAATTAGAAGATTACTGCGACCAGGAAAAAAAGTTATTGTAAATGGAATGTCAAAATTGGTGAACACTCGTTCGTTCGCATTCGCAGGTCGCTGATATAGAGTGTTGTATATGTATATATTTATTTAAGAACTTGACCCTACCCAAAGGCATTGATCTAAGAACTATATTCTGACACGTCTTGAATACTAAGCACCACCTATATAAAGGTATATA
Organism: Xylota sylvarum; assembly: GCA_905220385.1. Classification (NCBI taxonomy): domain Eukaryota; kingdom Metazoa; phylum Arthropoda; class Insecta; order Diptera; family Syrphidae; genus Xylota; species Xylota sylvarum. The sequence continues at coordinate 34,283,153 of LR999960.1, forward strand.
CATACGTCCTTCATAGGGCAGTTCCTTAACGAGCGGAAGTGGGTTTCTAATAGGTCAGGTGATGTATGATGATACTGCTTGCATCCATATTCTCTCGGTTTTTGAAATGAAATGTGTAGCTCTTGCTTTAGACTTCGTGAAAAGCTCTAAAACTTATGAGACCGGAAAGATTTAGGGAATGGACAGCGCTGTTATTTGCTATATGAAGAAGATATGTATGTGAAGAGGATGTTCCAGGACTTGCAGAATCTTCTTTATTAACTTAGCCACAGTCCATGGCACCACAGTTCATGGTAGAAAGTAGCCAACTCGACCATTAGGCAACTGGCTTTAGATTCGTACACCAAGTCGGTTAAGGTCCCTTACGACACGAGTACGGATGATCTTCCTCTATTGCATCATCCCTCTGTGGTGGTTTCAAAGAATCTCCTAGATGGAGCGTTATTCTCCGATTTAATACTCACGAAAGTACTACTGACATCACGCTGTGTTCTTCCGAGTCTGTCAATATCATCGATGAATGCAAGCAGTTGTAAGAACTTTTGAAAGATTGTGGCTGGGATGTTAGCGTGTCAGTTCTGAAAATTCTTTCAAGAAGGATATTGAAGAAATCATATGACAGCCCGTTGAATTGTTTAAATCCATTTATGACATCAACTATATTCCGATGACAATGCATCCATTGTAACCATATAAATGGTTTCATAGATGTCCTTATAAAGAATACAAAGGATGTGAATATCCATTTTTTTAAGATCCACCGCAGTGTGAAAATTCAGTCCATGGTAATCCTTCCCTGCCTAAGACCTCTCTGACATGGACCTACCCTATGGCTACAATTGCTTTCTGCAGAGGTAATCTTTCCATATTCCCAATATCAACTCGGATTTTACTAAAATATTTCATTGTTTGTCCCTGAAAGCCTCATTTCTGGCTTAAAAGCTTTGAAGAATATTAGTATGTATCTAATTATAGGCAACTCGGAGTGAATCTCAAAAGCAACTATCAGGAAGGACCTATACTTCTTTTTACAAGAAAAACTCAGTAATTATATCGGTTACCCATTCCGTAGTCCCCATCATCAATGCTAAAGTGAGAAATTCCATCCTCGATGACTCATTTAAAATCAAATATTCCTCTAGTCTAGAATGGGAACATTGGTGTCAAGAAAACTTACCCATACGAGCATCATCCCAAAAATCCCCAATGGTGACATCACGTGCAGAGTTCTTATTTTCTATGATTGATTATCCACGTACCTACCAGAAACAGATAAGAAAATCAGAATACAAGAAGAAGAAAAGTATCTAAGTTGTAATTACCTTACGTGTAGCTAGTAACGAGTATAACTAGCTTAAGGCTAGAGTTTCATAAAATGGAAATCCCCGAATTTAAATGGAATTCCAAAGATTTTCAAATTCTATAACCGAAATTACACCGCACTCATGGAAGAGGAGCCTTAAGGGATATAATTAGCTTTGCAATGGTATGGGCTAAGGGGCGGACGAACGGTGGTGTACTGAGGCCAAAGAACTCTGTGTAATTAGCCAAGTAAAAAACAGAAAACCTAATAATTACAGCTGTGCTTGTGCAAATTAACTTGAATAGAACTATTTACAAGTAATTAGTTTTAAGTAGACTCAAATCGGCTTCATTAACTTGTGTCTATTAGCTTTTAAGACAGAGAAAGGCATGATTAGAGAGAGGTTTTTATTATTTTTTTTTTAAGTGAAACAAAAATATATCCTACTGGTGTTAACTGTTGAGTGAAAGGTGATACAGAAGTCGGCTAGAGGTTTATCTATGACTGATAGATACATTCTATAAAGTGACACCACATCAGACTTGGAATAATTGAAATCAAATTTGTAGGATCCAGGATTTAGAGCAGAAAGCCAAAGAGAAGAGGTCGACAAGAAGCAAATTATTCCTCTAATTAGAATCCATCATCAATTCATTGGAATTGAAATCAATCAAAGCCGAGCGCTTCAAGGACAAGATAGTTCTCCTTCGAGGAATCACCCCAAGCTACAGAACGAACTCTGAAATAAATAAAATTCGCCCGCAGCTATGTCTACTTTACTCTCTCAAAATGATTGCGATGTCGGAAACTTCATTCATGCCTTGTACAAAATTCCGTTAGATCAACCTTGATCGCCACAAATCCAAGAAGCCGCCACAACAACAATGTATGTATTTTCAAATCTACCTATACATACGTATGTACATGTTATGGTCTTGCAATTATCTTCAGACAGGCTCCCTCAAAAAAAATATCGTGCACTGTGCCACAGATGCCTGCGATGCATGGCGGCTCTCGAATTCTATCACGAATCGTGTGCACCACTAAAGAAGACCCTTTTGTGGTCTAAAACTTTATTAATCGCTCATCGACGGGTTCCAATGAACGATCAATGCCCATGCCCAAATAAATAGCCGCACATAATTATAGGTCTACCATATCCTTTGGCTCTCTCTCTGAGCTTCTTCATGTTTTCATCCACCACCAGAAGCTGGGTGATTATATGTATGATGCGACCAATGCAACAGAGGAACGAGGAGAGATTACCTACCAGGAAAGTTGGATAAGCAAAGAAAGAAGTGTTCAAGGTTAGACGGATAACTGCAATGTATCTGTAAACAAGAACGGGAATTAATTGCTACTTGATTCGATTTACAAACCGTAATACAATTCAATTAATCCAGTGACTGGGGTATGAATATATGAATGACGAAACAGATCGAAAACAGTTGACAAACAGCCTGGGGAATTTATTCATGTTTATGTTAAAGACGTCATACTACGTATCTATTGTTAAGAGTACTGCTTTATCTCTACGACAATACTTCACGCGAAGGTATTGCAAACTATTAAGGCAACTCGAGATGGTATTTGGTGGCATGCTTGCATGCAGCGGGGGTGTAAAGTTAAAAGTAAGATTGCACTTAGTAGCCCGCGAAAATTTCTTTGGAAAAAGAACCGAATTAAGCCTAGGGTGAGCCGTTTTGTTGCCACAAAACTCGTGAAAAACCTAAATAATGTGATTAGACCCAGCCCGTGGAGTTCAAATAAGGCACAAGTTCTCCAATTCCTTTTGCAGTCATCTCGCCGAGATCCACGAGGAACTGAATATAGGGAAATGTAGGTTCAGCAAACGGCAGACCTCCCAAATCGGAAGAACCTCCGCTTGAAAAATACTAGAAGAATCTAGGAGACTTAAAGACTTTGACATATTTAGTTGGTCAGAGAAGATGCCTGCGCCGACTCCGGACTTCATCCTCAGACCGTCCATATATATACCTATATCACAGTCGCTGAACAGAGGCGTTACCGTTCTCCCAAACCTTAATTGGGAGTTAGACTTTTCTAACTCCTCCAAACATTCCTCCTTTGTGACGAGAAGAAAAGTTAAACTGTTCTTCCGCTGCTGTTCGGTCCTAATGACCGCCCAATCATCCATTGGAACCGTGGGGTTATGTAGTTTAAGACTGTTTCCGAATTCCGAATTATTTTCTAGCGTCACGCGACACAGCTGGATCAGTTTAGCCGGAACCCCGAATTCGGCCATCGCCTTGTAAAGCTCAAGACGATGAATGCTATCATATGCGACTTTGAAGTCGATGAAGAGATGGTGAGTTTGGACTTGAAATTCGTTCATCTTTCGCAGGATCTGCCTTAGTGTTAAAATTTGGTCGATCTGCCGGAACTCACACTGGTACGTTCCGATTAGTGTGCTGCAGAAAGGCTTCAGACGTTCACACAGTACTTTGGATAGGATCTTATATGGATATGCCTCGATAGTTCTTACAAGACATAGGATCGTTTTTTTTTTGAAGATAGGGCATATAGAGCTGACATGGCTTCATCCACCCATACTTGGTTGATGATTTGGTGCATGTACCCTACCAAAGCATCACCACCATGTTTGAAAAGCTCCGCTAGTAGACCATCAGAACAGTCAGCCTTATTGTTCTTCAACTTTTTTATAGCTGAGCCCATTAAGTACATAGCTGCTGGAAGTGCTGCTTAAACACATCTACTATTCCCTGTGCTTCGGTGACTAGATTTCCTTCTTTGTTTCGAAGAGAATGCGTTCCGAGCCGGCTGACAGTTGCTTGGCTTTCCTAAAAAAAACATCCGGATGTTGTTCCTATCGCGGGACTCTTCAATACCCTTGAGCTGGGAGACTGCGTGGGCCCTTTTTTTCTTACGCAGGATCTTCTTCTCCTCCCTTCTTTAGGCTCGATACTCTTCAACGATCGCAACGCTTGCATGTGTGCATTTTGCGTCACCTTTTTGCTGTGCCAATAGCCCTTTTTGGGTGGTGAGTGCTAGCCTATGGTGGTCTCTCCTACTCATTTGATGATGTCATGAAACTGATTCTACAGATTGTTGGCGTTTGTGGATGGTAAATGCATAGCGGAAAGTCTCTTGCTCAAGCGATCTCTGTTGCCTCTGGCTACTTCAGTCGTGCTTAGGCTTTGAACGTTGAATTTCTTGCTCTGGGCGGTTTGCAACTTCTTCTCGTTGGATAGTCGAGCTCTGAATTTGGCTGCAACAAGGAAATGGTCAGAGTCGACACTTGCCCCTTTGAAAGTTTGAACATTAAGAAATCGATTGATTGGCGGTTCGACCATCTGAAGAGCGCCGCAATACTGTGTGGATTCGTAGTCCTGGAAACCCAGTGCTACTTATCACCGTATTACGAGATGCCGCAAAATCGATTGCACAGAAGCCGTTGTCTGTTGTCGTGTCGTGGAGGCTGTGCTTTCCGACTAATGCGCCGAAGATGTTTTCCTTACCGATTTTGTCATTGAAGTCTCCCAATATGATTTTGACACCATACTCCGGACAGGCTCCGTACACTCCGCCCAGGAGGTCATAAAACTCTTCCTTGATAGAGTCTTCAGCTTCGTGTCGGTAGGGCATTGTTTTAAAATGTCGCCTTGATGCGGATCACATCACATCCAAGCGATGGCTGACCGGCTTAAAGTCAATTATCATTGAGCGTAGCAGATTTCCCACGACGAATCCGCATCCTAACATGTGCAGTCTTTTGTGGCAGCTGTAAAAAATATCGCAATTTTTTCGTTTTTTAACACTTGATCCTACCCATCGTATCTCCTGAATCGGGGTAATATCTATCTTGTACCGCGTGAGGACAGATTCAAGTTTTTGAACAGCACCAGTAATGTACAGTGTATGACGTTCCAGGTGCATAGACTTAGTTCATAATCCGTGAAGGTTCCAGGTCGTCATATTAAATGAGAGGGTCCATTATCCGGGGCTGGTATCTCCCTCATAACTTTTTTTTTTAAGTGGTAAGGAAGTTACTCCGATAACCCCTAACCTGGAAGGCCAGTTCCAATTTTTGAAACCCCTAGGACGAGGGGAATGTGAGCGCTGCACAATAAGGGCTCATCTGCCACCATCTCTTTTCTAAAAACCTGACTTATTCTTGGAAATCTTTATCGGCCTGAGGTCCGAATATGTCGAAGTAGCCCAGATATAGTGTGCTTATGCTTCCATTTGAAGCTGTGATGCCACCATTGATTCCATCGAGAGAGTTCGTCCGCTATCGTATTTATAGTGCTGCTATTTTCTCTTGTTCAACACTCGCGCTGATAAGTTCAGCATGTCGGATCCGGATGGAGGTAAATTAAACACAATTGATGCGCAGCAACAGTTACAATCCTGGACATCACCAGGTTGACGCCAGTCAGTTTCTACCCTATTCCTACAACATCCAGCTATCAAGTCTGAAATAATAGTCCTTTCAATTCGCATAGTCATTCCACTGACATCTGGTTTACATGGACAAGGGAATATGCTCTCCCCTTCGTGGATATCACAATGTGTCTGAACTAGCCTCGGTGTGACGAATATGCCTCTTCTCCAAGCCCTCTTACCAAACGTTTTGCAAATCACTGTGCAAGTCCTCACATATTATCCCTTTTCTGTTAGCTTTCGTGTTTGCATCAAAAGACTGTGTATCATTAAATTTAATATTAAAAATAGACTTAGTCATAAATCATTTAAAATAACAGATTTTTTTTGAATTTACATAATCTTTTATGCTTCCGGAAATTCCGTGGAGTGCTTTTCCTATAGCTTTTATGTATCATAGACACTCACCTCAATATAGCGAGGACAGTTTGCATGTTCGCCATCTGCCGGTAGATAGCGAAGAAGACGAATCAGAAATTATACACAAACCAACCAAGAAAAGTCTCCAAATTCTTATTGTGAATTATTTTGTGCATTGATGCTACTTGAGGGTGGCGTATGTGTAATCAGTTAAGGCGGAAAGAAGTCGATGAATAATTTAAAACAAGTGAAAGTGGAGTATGAATGCATCAAGTAAATATAAAAGCACTAAGTAGGATGATATTAGTAGAAAGTGTCCTGTTCATCATAGCCTTGATGACAGTTCAAAAGAGTGTCTTCGTCAGCAAAAGGACGCGTTGATGTTTCGAAGTTGTGTCTGGTCGTAGTTAATCGTGAAATACTTCGGCGAAGAGATCGAATAAGAAAGCCGATAGAAAGGCCAAATTGTGGGAGCTATGCTGAGTACCAACTTCTCTGGATGTACTGATGTTTATCTATTGAAGAAATGAAAACATGGACGATCGTACCAAAAAAACATGTATAGCCTTCTACGCACACAAGTGGGTGTTTCAGGAACACATGGGGCCTCAAACTAAAAGTGGTATACGGGATATATGTATACAACGCATGGATCGATTTCACTTTAGAAGAAATATTATCTTTCAAGTCTCTATGAAACTATGGAGACCATGCCTTATCCTATTCCACTTGATCTCTACTCCAATAGTACGGCAGTTGATCAAAACCGTGTTTAGCACGTTGAACTAAACAGGATTCTAATTACCAACACCATATGATTGTGTGATTATCTAGTACTCTGCACTGAAAGTTTTAAAATGGATATCGGTACTGGAGCTTTGGTTTGCTGCAAAACCTTAGAGATCAACCACGGAAGACATTAAATCAATCCCAGTGAGAGCTAATACAGCGACATATATGGACATCTCAGGTAGCGTAAGAATGCAGGCTTTTCCATTTGTAAAAGTTACTTTTAGCTCTAGCTCTTTATCAAAGGTCTTTGATCTCGTCATCAAGAAGCCTGCAGAAGCTGCAGAGAATCTTTCTTACCAAAATTATATTTTTTGTTCATTTGGACAGTTTTTGGTGAACTTTATCACTCAGTAGATTGCCACAGATTTGTCACAATTTACTCCTCTTTAAGGATATCCAAGTGAAATGTTAGTGCGGTGTTTTGTGGAATAACTACATGGCTATTCTACCATTTGTCATTGATTCTCCTTGTCCAAACCCTGTCAACGTTAATGTCTTATGAAGATTTATTCGCACAATCACGGTTAGCTTCATTTCCCTTCGATATATGTATGTATGTACACATTTACTTACTTAAATCATGTCACCCCTCGAGGGGCATTGTGCATCAACAACGCCTGCGCGATCTTGTCTTGAATCCTCCTTCGACTGTTCTTCGGAATGTTTGCTTAGACCACCCCATTTTTCTGCCTGACATTTTTTCAGTGGATTCCACTGCATGACATATTTTGCAATAGGACCATTTTCACGTCACTTCCTCCTTCGTATGGTGACGTCTATAGGTTCTTGACCCGTTGTCAGATTAAGTTATTCGTGTAAGATGCGATTCGGCCAAAAAATCCATAAAATGTAACGTAGACATCTGTTAACGAAGGTTAACATTGCCTTCGAGTCGCAATGTTGGTAACCTTCCAAGTACTACACTCGTATAGTAGTACTGATTCTACATTGGATCTGACCAGTATCAGCTCGTTTTTTGGGCTGGAAATATTCCAGCTTTTTAACAGCATTCCGAATGCAGCTTTAGATTTCCCGATTCTGCATCCCACATGCTTCCTAAATATAGAAAATTTTCGACTTTCTAGACCTGTTGTCCGGCAAGGTTGAGTTGAGCGTCGGAGTTTGAAATACTCACGGCCTTTGTTTTTCCTCATTTTTATTAAGTACGGCTTTGTTTGCCGCTGCTTGCATATTTTGTGCTATTTGGTGGAGATCCATTATTTTATGTCTAAGGAGGCAAACATCGTCAGCGTAGTGCAGGTGCTTGAGGTAAGATGTGACGTTATCCGCCTCAATCAATGGTTTCTTTCCCGAACTACATCGCTGATGACTACTAGTAATAACAACGGTGAAAGTATACAGCCCTGACGTACTCCTCTATGGACTTCAAAGTCATGTGACACCTTACCATTATGTAGAACGTGACACATACCACTCTAGTAAGTAGCCTTAATAATAGCTACAAGTTTTTCCGGGATATCTCTGTTGCGCAAGGCTATCCAGATAACATCTCTGTTCAAACTGTAGAAAACCTTTTTAAAGTCAATGAACATTAGATGTAGCGGAAACCTGAACTCGATAATGATTCGCAAGGTGTTGATGTGATCCACGCAAGGGGATCCGCACCCTAAATATCGCTGTTTGGCAACAAGTGTTGAGTCTAAATACTCTCTTATCCGCTCTAGAACTATCTCAGCTATTATCTTGGCTACTGCTGGGAGAATGCATATTCTTCTCCAGTTCCCACATTCCTTCAAATTGCTTTTCTTTGGAAGTTTGATAATCATTCCTCTTTTCTAGTAAGTAGAGTAATTCTGCCGATGTAGTTGGCACCAATTGAAAACGATCGACAGGGATACCATCAGTGCCTACCGTTTTTTTAGGGATCTAATAGCGGCTACTATTAAGTCCGATTTGTTGTTGGGAAACTATGGGAACTATGACGGTGTATCTTAAAGTATTTAGCACTAACGCGAAATGTTCCTACCATCTGTTGAGCTAATCCCCATCCGAAATCACCAGACTGCCATCTAAACCTTTCACTGGATGTTATTTAAAACTCGAAGCATTAGTAAATTATTTTAGCATTCGAGGACAGTGCGTTGATGTATGAACTTATGATGTCACATCTGACACTACGCTGCACTTCCTTCCTCTTCACTCTTCATATTGGGTTTCTAACTCGGGTTTCTCTACTGCTGATGCCACCTTAAATAAAATACGCTCATCGATCCGACTCCAGCTGTCGGCTGATAACTATGTCCCGTGACCATTCTGCCGTTGTAGGCAACTGCCCCAGATACTAAAACGATTTACTTTTTCTTTGCTTTAGTGCCATAGAGTAAGACTGATAGAATTAAGATTTGATTATTACTTTTGATAACAATATGTATCTCATCCGAAATCAAAAGCTGTTTCTTTAAGCTGTAAAGACAATCAATGTTAAAACCCTTTCCCACAAAAAAAATTTGCGATTTTACTAGTAACAATCCACTAAATTGTAGATACTAATTATTTCAATGTCATGAGCCTATCCAAATAGTTCCAGACTTTTTAAAAAAAATTGGTTTATGAGTTTTAGAAAATCCGATCATGCATCATATGGAAAATGTCATATGACAGCGCGTCACCTGATCTAAATAATTTTTTGACAGAGCAGCGTGAATTCTTCATTGTCATTCTGCTTAGACACAGATTTCTATAATTTAAAGTTCTTTGATTTTCTAAAGGATCTACTAAACTGATAAAACCTTTTGATAATAGATAGTGTCAATATCATGACTAAATTCAATTGAAAAACATTATCACTGGGATCCCAAAATTTAGTGTCAATAGATGAAGTTAAGAGTGGTACCATCTACGAAGAGATAGATTGGAGTTAAAGTAATAGATCAAATGTCATTGAGCGGTTTTAAATGTCAGTTTTAGTAGGAAATGGAGTACAAATACATCCATTTCCTTGACAAAAATGAGTTGAACTTGAAGCTTATTAAATAAATAACTATGCGATAGTATATCAAAAACTTTGGCGTTATAGAATGCAACTACAATCACTTCCTCTATACGTCCAAAAGTTCAATTCATGAAAACAGTATTCGTTAAAATTTTCAATAATCAATTGTCTTGTGAATAACATTTTTCGATTTCATATTTTTCGCTACAAATAGTTTACAATGTATCTTAAACATCTGGTACACCACACGAATGCACTATTGTATTGTACATATTTCTTCGATTGTAGTTACAAGTTTAAACAAATTCCCATTGAATCTGTCAACGTGTAGTGTTTGTCTATTTTTAGTATAACAATGTGTTCATACGTTTTTTTTTTATAAATACATAGTTCAGTCTCTAAGAAGAGATTCTCTGAAAATGTTACCAGGCCAAAAGAACTTGGGAAGATGATTTCAAAGAATAAAGTACAAATGAATGCTAGTATGGGCTTAAGCCTGTCACAAGGGCGCAGGACCATAAGTTCGCAGTATGAATGTTAACTTATAACCCACCTAGGTTACTCTTAAGTTCATAATTCATTGGAGGAAATCGGTCAGAAATGCATGTTTATTAAATGAGTTGGCAAATGTAAAGACATAAGTGAGAAAGTTTTGTTAAAATTCACATAAAATACATAGAATAAATCTTAAAGCATAATTGTACACTATTGCACCACTTCACTCTTCCAATCACTTTATCTTCAAGACACCAGTAGTTTTCCAAACTCTAAGTAACTCTTGAAGATAAGGAAAATGATGCTGGTGAATCTTTGCAGTCATTTTTAAAAAATTGTTTTATAAGTGAATCTATCATTACATCTTACAAGATCTTAAGAACTTCCTATATTTGTATTGAATTTTGGGGTTTTTTTTCTAAACTACAGCGTCTAAAATAACTCAGTCCAAGTTGGTTTTTAATATCTTAAAGCCCCTCTTTAATGACATTCACAGAGGAAGTATTAGAGACTGCTTTCCACGAATTCCGGTCAAATTCTAGATATCACCAGTCCCAGTCCATAAAGGTGATTGCTCAGGTGGATCAGTTCGATGTACCGACCAAACTCTTCTAATTGTCTTCTGGCCACATCGAGGACAATCTGCAGTCCTTTCCAAACGAAATGCTGTATGCAGTTTTATGTATCTTTAATTCAACTTCTATAGTTGTAACCGTTAGGGTGTTCGTGTTTCTAGCCAGTTCACTTGCGACTTCATTTCCTGGTACATTGCACTACCCAAATACCCAAAGCATGTTGATCTAGGAGGAGGCTACCAAATGTTTAATGTTTCCTTCCATTCCTTCACCAATTTCGAGTTGCAGGGATAAGTTAATCCAAATTACTCGAAAAATCATCATCTACTGCTTCGTATATTCTTAGTGTTTTGCGAGTTTCTGGTTTTGATGACTTTATATGAAGCCTATCCAAAACTCCTGTCTGAAGATTCGCTCTGATCATATTCCAAGTTGACTTTCCTTACATTCAGGAAATCAATGCTACATCAATGTAAGAGTCAAAATGATGGTGGCTCCCAAATCCATCAATTTTTCAAAAAGCGTTCTGATTTTATACTGAATATGTAGTGTGTGAAGAAAAAGTTCACTTAATCCGTTAGTCACTTAATCCAAAGCAATTTGGCCACAAGATTGAACTCACTGTGTCCTTCAGTATTCAGTATCATCGACCAGGCATAATCCCTTTTGTGGTATGGTGGATGTTTTTCTATTGCTTGACAGCGAACGAAAGAAGAAAACAAAGTCTCTCCACCTACTGCATAAAAAATTTCCCAAATGCCACAAAAACCAAATTAGAGTTTAACTTTTATGAAATTTGAATTTCCTTTTCAAAAATGTGAGTCTTTAGACTACTTCTTGATTTTAGAATGTTGTGCGGGTTATTTTCTATACACGAATAGAAGGAACCTACTGTTTAATGCCGTTTTCGAAGGGCAATTTGAGAACCTTTTTCATGACAGTTATACGCTCGGATGTTTGTCAGACGTTCGCGTGAGGTGGGGCCGTGAAAGAAAGTTTAGGTGTTTTCTGGGGATTGAACCTCGAAACCCTCGCTCCGTAGTCCAACGCATTAACCTCTTGAGCCACGGGGCCCACCTTTCAAACACTAGGAAATTTCATCAAAATTTGATTGTTTTCCAGTGAATATTTCCTACTCCAACATATGAAAAGTAACCTCTTATCTTTATATTCTCATGTTGAGGAGCTAATTATAATTTCTAGTAGTTATGTATTATTGTAGCCTGGGCTAACTCGCAATTTTCGTAGCTTTTCTTCTACGTAGAGTTGGAAAGATCAACTCGCAAGTAGTTAATTTGTTAAATTACATTAAAATGCATCTACTCTGGCAATGCCTCAGCCACTCGATCAAAAATAAAAATTCATTTGACCATTTAAAAAAAAAAAAAAAAAGAAAACTTTTTTTGAGAAATGCTTGTTTCCTGAGATTTTGTCGCCACTTTCCTCCACTCTCTCGGAAAATGTAAATATACAACAAAATTTCTGTTGTGTTTTTCTCCTTTTGAGATCGCGCACACCAGGCATGGCAGTCTATTTATTTATCTTTGCATTTTGGTTTGCTTTTTCGGCTGCTCGTCGTCGTAGTCGTCGCGTCATATTGTACTGCAAGATTGCGGGGGAATTTCCATATCAATCCGAGGCCGAAACGGAAATTTTTTTCTCTCTACTCATCTTTCCCATAAAACGCAGGGAAAAACGTGAAAATTCTTTGATAATATCCGCTTTAGTATTAACATTCCATAAAATTATTTTTCAAAAACGTACATACGTACTCCGAGTGGACAATCGGTTATTTCGGAATTTTCGAAAGTTTTTCATCTCGCATCGCGGTTTTGCGATACTTTTGTTTAAAAATTTCGCTAATATTTATGTAATGTGATTGAAGTGTGAGCTACTTAAGGGAGCTAGTGTCTGGCAAACAAAAGAAATTTTCGAAGGCGCTCTAGCCTAGTGTGACCTAAATTTTGAGTTTTATCGCAGCGCCCAGTGATCGGTGATGCGCCGCTGGTTGTCATTTTATTAGTTTGACAGTGCATTGTGTCTATTTTTAAAAAATATTTTGTTCTTTCAAATATTGGGGAAAAACAAGGTTAAAGTTCGAATCTAACCAGCTGATCTAGCAGAGAAATAAAAATGAAGAAACTTCATTTGGGTGTAAAAAGTAAAGACCACCATCATCATCGTGGCAAACACAACTATAGATCTCCATTCATGATTAGGAATAAAAATCGGCGGGTAAGCTACAGATACTTTGCCTACATCTAGATACGACTTGCTTTTGTGTCACTTGTCGGTGTGTACAAGTGTATTTTTCTGGTGCCACTCTGTGGTATGTGTCATTATGCTGAAAGAGATATTTTTAACAGCTCGTTCTGTTATTGTATTGCGAATAAGATACTTGCAATACAGAGGCAGGCGGCCGCCGGCGACGACGACTTTGATAGGCGGTCATACACCTAGCTATACACATAGGGAGGATATGGATTTTTTTTTGTTTTTTTATGACTAAAAGCGAATTTTGTTCTTGAAAATAAACAAATTTTTGACTTGAGTCTTATTAATTTCAATTTGAAGTTTTCTCTTTTCATTTTTGTTTATTACTTCGATTAGGTACAATGACTTTTGGATTGGTTTTCATTGCTCATGTTTTTTCGATGTAAACTCGTTAAATTTTCTAAACGAACAGGTGCCAGTGTTTGAGAAGCGATTGATGAATAATTAGATTTTTTTTTTCGGAGAATACGCATTTATTTTATTATTTATTTATTGAATTCGATATGAAAGTGGGACGGAAGTGTAGAAATTACTTTGCAGCTGTTTTATTGAATCGGTTACTGAAATGATTAGCTTTGTGGATACAGCGACTCATTCATTAACCTCATCAACACAATAGATTTCAGAATTAAATAAGTTTCCCCAGTAAAGTTACTAAAAATTACATTGTGTAGGGGTTGAAAATAAAGATCGTCAAATTCAAATCCAACAATTTCAGGTCGGGTAAAAAGACTTTTAGTATAATCTGAGAAGAAGGTATGTGATGGTGTACGAAGTCCGATGTATTTCAAAATCACTACTAAAGAGAATAAGTACATACTAACTGACCTATGGTCTCCAAACGAGAAATTCTACGCATTTTGCATAAGCATCAACGATTGTCTGGCCCTATCCAAGAAATATAAAGGTCAGGTGCTGATTGGGATGACATCATCAGGTCAAAAATGGATACGAGTTCTTCTTAAAGTGGAAAATCAAGATAAAGTCATATAGAGACGATAAGCAATGCAAGCTGTGTATGTTGTGTTTGTAAATGCGAGTGAAAAGGTATATATCTTCAAAGCAACCCAGATGACACCATGAAGGTACTCTAGTGATTGCAGAAACTCGCGTAACTTCCTTATGCTATGTTCCCACCAAACGAAAACCTCGAGGTTTTCGATCAACTCTTACCACCAAACGAAAACCTTGAGATTTCGATGAACTCTTACCGAAACCCGTTCCCACAAAATTGAAATCATTTCAAATGTCAAATTCATGTCAATCTGAAGTCTTTCAAATGTCAATTTTGAAGTAGCTGACAAAATAACTGTCAGCAATTTCCGTTTTTTACATTTTTTCTTTTCTGTTTGCTGAAAAAATGTATTTATTTGTGTAATTATAATATTTCTTTTAAAATATTTCCTCTCTATCCGATTTAAAATGAAAATAAATACGAAAAAATGGTGACACCCAAATGAACTCCAAAATAAATCAAAGTTCATGTTTTAGGTTTGTTCGGTTTGGCAATCTCTCACAGATGGATGAATTCAAAAGGATTTTAAATATGTAAGTTTCGCTGAAATCATGAAACCCCGAAAATGTATGGGAAAACTTCAGAGATTTGTAAAAATTTTGCGAAACGTCGGGATTTCCTTTGGTGGGTACATAGTATTCAAGAGCTTTTCATTTTCACGCATGGAATTAGAAGCAAATATTTTTTCGAACTCGTTTAGCAACAAGTGTTCAGATCTGTTCTTTCTTGGCTCAACTCTGAACAGCAGAAATATTGTCAGTATCTAAACTTTCTGAAACACTAAAAAAAACGAATTTAAGCATTCGTTTTTCGCCTCGTCTAGAACCTGAAGCAGCATACTAGAGTTAAGCTGGATGGTACCCCAAGCCGCGAGGAATAATAATACAAAAACAAAATTAGATGAACGATGAAGTTCTTCGGGTAATAGGATTCTACGGTCCCGATCGAAATTTTTTGGATATATTTCCCGATTTAAGGGTTAATTAATCGCGCGCGGGGAATTAGTTTAATGATTATAAGGGAGAAAAAAAAGAATAAAAAAAAACTGGAGGTAAACAAAACACACGGCCGCGCACGCGAATGGAAAAGTTCGAATGAGGGAGAGGGAATATCCCAACAACAGCGAATGCGAATTCGCCGCCTTCCGACTGCTCAGCAGGGATGGGTTCGGGATGTAATGGGGGGATGTTCCTTAGGGTCGGAACACAATGGGCGCCAGGTAATCTTTTGGAAAAAGAGGTAAAATTACCAAAACCTTTGAAATAAGAAAAGACGTAAAGTGGTAAATAGATGATCGGTATATTTTGATATATATGTATATATACGATCGTAAAATGGTATACTCAAGGCCGC
The DNA here is from genome assembly GCA_905220385.1 of Xylota sylvarum. Taxonomy (NCBI): domain Eukaryota; kingdom Metazoa; phylum Arthropoda; class Insecta; order Diptera; family Syrphidae; genus Xylota; species Xylota sylvarum. The sequence goes on from LR999960.1 coordinate 34,298,698, forward strand.
CACCATAGATACTACCACCAGAACTACGAGATCATTGTTAATAAGATTAGGCAGTTATATTGAATATCATGCCTTAGTGTCACCTTGTAAAGAGGAAGACGTTCCTAAGAAATGTATGAAAACCGTAATGCATGACCAAAGCCAATGGAGATGGGCAATCCGTTTTTTGGATTAATGGCTATGCAAGTAAAGATTGGACGACGCCCTACCAGGAAATCAGTTCAAATTGAAGATCCTTCGACGTTGCCACCAATGTAGTACACACGACATATGTATGTATATACATATGTATGTGTCCGTAGATTCATAGCTAGAAGAGTAACCCCAATCCGTCTAAACTTCATTCCCCCTCTATTTCCCGGGAGACAGTTAGGAGACTCTCATCGGATCGAATGACCAATGGTTAGACATTTTTCTCTCATCCTCAAAGTCTCTTTTTCAACTATCCTATGGCATAGTTGCTTTGGACGGCGCAATTTTCTGCCAGAGAAGATTCTACCGCATAATGTATGGGAGTATCATTTACTATCGAAGGACTTGAATTGAAGTCCTTTAATTTTGTGCCTTTTTGATCTACTCTAGCAGGTGGGTGATGCTTTAATTCCCTAGAAAGAAGCACTACTTGTTGCTGCTTCCAAAATTCTTGAAAGATCCCCTTCTCCAAGCAGGTTTTATAGATATCAGAAAATATTTGTAGACTTTGAATACCGCGTAAGGGATTCTAAGGATTCCCACCCAAGAGACTTTTTCTCTCCTACTTTGTACCAGATTTCTATACTACAATTTTTTGTTTACTACTAAAAAGTAGTATTAGTACTACTACTAAACTTGTACATGAATTGTAAATGATTTTTCTGTTACTCAGTTAGCACATTTCCCAGACAAAATCATCAGGAAAACCATGTCCGTTCCTCAGGCTAGGAATAGTTAACTAGACCTAATATTTTGCAGAGACCTGTGTGTTTCGACATTACGGGTTCCATGCACTCATGCCCAACCGTCGTTCTAAAAGTCCTTTTCTGTACTTCTTCCACGTATGGAAATTTATGACAAATCGCTGAGTCTGGTATGCTGAAACCCCATCCATTTTTTAATACCACTTTGCTGGTTGGTTTACATGTCTATTGTTGTTCCACAACAAATCTTTAGTTAGCATTGCCACTTCTGTTCGAGTAGAGTATGAGCAAAGCAAACAAATGCTGTTAAACTATACACTTCGGTCACATTAGGTGCATTAAATATAGGCACACCTATGCCGCTAAATAACATTTGTTTTATACAAATTATAATGGGGTTAAAACAAGCACTAATTTATTAACCCTCAAACTAACCAAATTCATCCCTTAACTAAAAACATATATATTGTGATATGCACATGCATATGTATGTACAAGGGTTTCTCTTCAAATAATGAAAAATAATTTCCGAGAGAGGCAAATCACCAATGTCAACCCCTTTCGAACAGGTGCATAGGCTGCATAATCATTTGCCATAGCACCCTTCCGCACCTGTCAAACTTAGTTTTCCTCCACAACCTTCACACTCGTTCCAATTAGGGAATCGCTTTCCATCTGGAGCACGACACGTGCACGAATTGCTTTTTTGTGTGTACGAAGTGTACACACATTCACTGCACAAAGTGTTCATTGCCCTCTCCAACGCGAGTATGGTGCAATGCAAACAAACAGTTCGCAGTCTATTCCATTCTATGTTTGCCTACACGCACAAATCACACACACACACTAACAGCCAGGGACATTCATAAAGTCATTTGTACGCGGCGGCACACTTCGGATTGCGTTAATAAAATGTGAAGTCACCCCCTTTTCGACTTTGGTCCCCGATGACACCGATGCCGTGGCCTGGAACAACAACCAAATGATGTGTACTTGGAATGGCCTGGAAATTGAGGATGTTTCCAGCTGTGGAGCTTTTCATTATTATTTTGGGAAGTTTTCCAACATTCTCAATGGCAAGATGGGAGGACGCATGCGTTCCGGAACGAAAAGCACTGGAAGTGTCAATTTCATGAAGTACACGATTTTCGAAGTAAAGGGTAAATATGCGTACTGCCCAGTGGGGCATAAGCGAGGACTTAAATGTCATCATCGTGCATTTAAGCAAAGGTCACTGGGCAGAGACCAGAGAGTGAGACTTCTTTGTTGGAAAATTTGTCGTAAGAACAAAGATTGCCAAAAGTATACTGTTCATATTTTGATCCACAGAAACTAAGTTCTCATTATTCGCTTATAAATTTTAAGAAAAAAACTACAGTATAATAATACATATATAGTACACATGTATGTGTTTTCAAGTGCGGTTAGAATTTAGGACTGTAGTAGGTTTACTGACCCTGAATAAAATGTGCTTCTTCCTTATTTAATTTTCCGGTGGTACAATCGTTTATACAAACTGGTGAAGTCACAAGCTAATCGGGATTAAGTGTTCATTCCAATTGAAAAATTCACAACTATGGATGTTTTTGAAAGTTCTATTCTTAGTTATGAACTCGTAGTTAGTATTATGGAGACCCTGCTGCAGAAGTAAAACGTTAAGACTTTATCATTTTTAAGATTATTTTAGGTTTGTAGATTAATGCTTTGCTTTACTGTCATTAGTGTCATTGGTGATTCGGAAGACACTTAAATAGCAAACATTTAAAAAAAATACTGGAAAACGGATTTTACTTAATAAGAAAGCTCCTCAACTTGCCAGTTCCAGCTACAAAGCTTCTTTATCTCGTAAATCAATACAGATCTGTCTTGTGCGATTTTATGAGAGTATCGGACACCTAATGTTCAAGTATTGCATTCAATGTTATGCCTCCACCTTTGTTTGTCTTTTTCTAACTCCACTACGAATCCCAGCCTTCTAAGTATATCATTTAGAGTCCTTCGCTCTATCTGACCTTCTACCAGATTGAATAAATCAGTGCCAAAACTCTACAAATTTTAAGTATTTTTTCCAAGCCCCACTCTTGACTGTCGTCCTCCCGTAAGACAAATCCTGGAAAAGACCAACGTATTTCAAATCGGGAGTCATCACCTTTTCATCGACTTCAAAGCCGCATATGGAAGACAAAATACATTGTCTACAAATAATAGTTGATTCTGCTAGTTCTGCTGTATGGAACTGAGCGCTGGACGATAAGCTAATTTTATAAGATAAGATAATTTTTCAGAGAAAAATTCTTCGTCGAATATTCGGTCTGGTATGCGAAAAGGGCCAATGGAGCTAATCTGCCATAGTAGAGCATGACAGTTTTTTTTTTTTTTGAGAGTGGGATTCACCAGCATCAAATCATCTTAAATCTCTCAACCTGAAGATGTTTATCTCATACCGCTTGAAGTCACGCTCTATTTGGTGGAATCTGCCTTTTTGAGGCCCATCGTGAAGTGAGTCAAGGAGGATCTAAACTTTCCAGAATCCTTGTCCAGGCTTTGCGTTCCGTTCCGGAGTAATTAGGCTTTTTTACGATTGCAGCTCGCTAGGCCACAGACCAACGAATACTTATCGTGTTTTGTGGCGCAGGGAGTTGCCCATCCGTCCTCTCGTATTCCCCCTTCCATTTCCAGTGGCTGCTAGGATCTCGGCTCTAATGGCTCTTTAGGCATTTGTTACAACTGAATTTATAATATAAATTTTTGTTGAACATCTACATATGTAACTCAAAACCTGACTAACGAATTTATACTAATTATCTTCGGGCCTTGATTGAATAAGGGATAAGATTCCTATATAAATATATTTTTACCCTCCTGCCATTCCTATTCGCCTTGTCATGAAATTAACAAATTACTAAAGATTGGACCTTCTTGTCCTTATGTGCCAAGTAAATCTATTTTGGGTTCTCGTTTCAACGATTTACGAAGCATTTTTGGTAAGAGTTCTGTATCGAATCCGACTCAGTTCTTATCTGCGACATCAGGTTTAATGTTCCATAAAACTTTGTCTTTTAAGTTGAGACATAAGAATCAAGTCTAAGACTGGTTTTCCGTTGCCGTGAAGGACTCAACGCAATATGTCATCACCGGATAATATCCATATCAACCGGAGAGACGTGTTGAAGTAGTTCCCTTCGAATTGACATCAGCTCTGAGCACTATCTGTTGGCTATAACATGATGACGTATCCCATTGCCGAAATTGGAATAACTTGAAGCAAAGGTTTCTAAATTGCATTCATCGTGTTTCCAGCGCGACACAATCTGATCATTTCGACGAGGTGGGACCGTGAAAAAACTTTATGGTGTTGTCTGGAATTTGAATCTCGAACCTTCATCTCATTAGTCTGACGGATTTACCACTGAGCCACGAGGATCACTTTGTGAACCATTTTGTGTAAACGTCTCAGGTAATATGCCAGACGTCTAATTGGTGATTTGGTGCAGTTCCTGCATATTATTTTCATTGTTTGTCGGGGGATTCTTCATTATTTTCCTTGAATATATGCATTGCTACTAAAGAGTTCGTATTCCGGTCTCAATGATAAGTCGTTGGACAGCATTTTAAATGTGGTTTACGATTACCGCGAATTATGAAGCCATTTAAAACCTCGTTTTACAAAGTATTCAGTTTACAAACATCCAATGCACCATTATTTTACAGTTAATTCGTAAATCATCCCCTATCGGCTTTAATGTATTTCTACGGTAGTCACAATTGGGGTCAGTTCATTAGTCCAAGGGCTTTGACTGCTCACAACAAGTTACGTAGGTATGCGCCATTTATTTGCAATTGGATTTCTAAATGGTTCTTTTATGACGACATAGTGAGTCATGAGTACATGAATACCCATAAAGCAATGCTAATAAACTAGTGCAGTGTAAAAAAAAAAATTATAATAATAACATCCCTGTTCCTCAAACTGCGTAAGACATTTCCCATCGACGATGACTGCAATCCCCAAATGGCACTCTCTAGTACTCCCCAAACACATGTTAACATTCCATACAAATGATAAAACTTCCTTTCTTCCTTCCAGTACAATTCATGTTCGACAAACGAATAGAAAATAAGGCCTCTCTGCATTGTTGTTGTCTCGTGTTATTTGTCATAACCCACTTCCTATAGTAATGAAGTGAAGTAAGTGCGAAAATATAACACTGTCCACACCACCAACCCCCCCGGTTTGTACGCATTCCTAAACACAAAAAAAGAGCTTTCACCCAATTTCCAATTTTTCCAGCATTTACTTTTCTAACTGGAATGAAAACACACGAATTTTTGTTCCCCTTTCAATCCAATTCCAAAAACCGAAAATATACATAACCCAATGAGTTTTCCAAAAAGAAAAACCGAACACAGAGAATTGAAAAACACTGAACAATCGACACCGAACGAGACAACCAGTGTAAAACACAACAAATTTTCCGGACCGTGTGTGTGTGTTGATTCCTTTTTTTTTCGGACCGTAAATCGGGAAATCTTTTGAGTTTTCTAAATTTCATTTCTTTAGTTTATTTGCTAAACAAATTGGAAACGGAAGTGCAACGTAAAAAGTCCCAATACAAGTGATGAAAAATTTAAGATAAAAAAAAAGTGATGCAGAAAATGGTGTGAAAATTCATTGGGGTGTTGAAAAGTTTTCCTCCCTCCAGAGAGAGAGAATTAATTCACATCACACATTAGTTTTCCAGTGCGAAAAAAATTCGGAAAAATCTTAAAAAGAATCTGTTAAATGCAGGGTTGTTGTTTTTCGTTATAAAAACGTGAAAAGTATTTAATAAGCAACAAAAACAGCACCAGTTTTGCTAGAGTTGTTCCTGTGAAAAGAAGGCGTTCTCCTAATGAACAGTTTCAAAGCACTATTCCTCGAGAAAAGCAAAGTTTTTTTTTTTTTTTTTTTGTAACCAAAATGATTTTGTTAATTGAAATGCCATTGTGAATGAAAAAAATATTAACAACAACAAAAGAACAACGAAGCAAAGAAAATTCCACATATACACCTATACAGCACCTCCTCGTCCGCCCCCTCAATTCGCCGCGAAATATGCCATATCGGTTTGAACTTGTCTGTACAATGGTTTTTTTCCTCCTCGCGTTCCAATAGATTTTCCAGGATTTTCGGTTTTTCTTTCTCGCCATTTTTCTCTTTTGGATACTTTATTAGATATTTATTTTCTCTTCGTTAATCGGGACTTTCTTTTGGGATTGTATTTTTTTTTTTCTGTGTCGAGAAGTAACTTCTGTCATGCCGCAGTTAATTGTGTGTCGGGTGCGTGTGACCGTGTGTGAGAAACATTCTAGGCAATTCCAATAGTTGGATGAAAATTTGTATTTGATTTTCCCAAAAAAAAAGAAGAGAGTGAAAGAAAAAAGGAAAAGAAACAATAACCCTATTGAAAGGACATTAAGGTTGATATTTGTACAAAGAATATCACCTCAGGGGCTGGGTACCACCGGGGAACACTCGAAAGGGTATATCCACAAGCGGTTGTGCTTCGTTGAAAAGTTTTTGTTTTCCTTTTCGTGTCTTGTGATTGTTGTATATCCTTCCATCGTATGTGATTCTTTGTGTGGCCAAAAAAAAAAGAAATTAGTTATAAATTCCATCATCATCCCAAATGATTTGTGAAACGCAGACAAAGTCAAAGTACCTCGTCGATGGACTTAGCTGATGCAAATGTCGCGTATCGCGTATCCCTTGCAGCACACATGACATTAGATTAGACGCATTTTTTTCATCTACTATGCAAAACACATACATATACACTTGAAGCAAACAAATTTCAATTAATTTTCCACTTCACTGTTAATTTTTGGAGAAAATTTTAGTTTTTTTTGTTTGTTTTTCTTTTGATTTGAAACACCAACAACAGTATTGAGTGTCGGCGTGGTACGCGTGTAATTTGCGGACGTACGTGCGGATCTATATTGTTTTCTTTTTTTTTTTTCTTTAATTCGAAATTACGTTGCATAAAATTTTATCAAAATATCATCATTCGAAGAAGATTACAGGGCTGACCGGCCCATGGTGCAGAGAGCATCATCATCAGATGCCCCATCCATATCGGGGGGCCATCATCGAGAGTCTCGTTTTGGCCTCGGTGGTTATTCGTCACATCAAAGTGGTTACAATAAATTGTTTACACAGGTTCGTCTTTATATTTCTATTAAGTTTTTGTTGTCAATTTTGTGTTCTGTTGTCAAATTCTTTCTATGGAACGCCCATGTATATACATGTATGTAGGAATTCCTTTTGTAGGATACATGATACTTTAAAAGTTAACGTTAATGTCTGGCTAAGGATTTCCTATAAGTCACTTTGCGCAGTGGAATTTCTTAACATACCACTCATAATACAACACATTCTCTAAATGCTTAAACTGCAGTTTAACGAACGCACTTCCCTTGACGCCTATGATACTGCGTAAGTGTTTTTTTTATCTATTGTAGCTTCTTCAATCCTTTACCCTTATGTATAATCTGTTTTCGATATTTCAAAGTTCAAATAGATTTGTGTCTTCTTTATGTAAGGTTTCCTGCAAGTCTACTGAGCTAATCTCAACATCCAAATCGTAAATCAACTGAGTCCGACATCCACGGCTTAGGAGCTAAAATTGAAGTGTCCATCAATCGCAAGATATCTCATTCCTATTCTTCATTCCAAAAAATACAAGTTCCAGATTTTTGTGCAATGGTATTCGTAACAAAATAAGTATTACCACCGTTTCGCAAATAGCTGACATTCGTGTAGAGTTTTTTTTTTTATTTTTGAAGCTAGAAGGAATAATCTTTAAAAGATACAGTAGAGTATGGTCAATATTATGCTAACCAAAATCACTTTTTTTGTTACTAGCAATTTACCTCGCAAGACTTCATCAATCAGTTAAAGGGTTCTAGCACCTATGTACAATCAACGTATGGTGTGTTATGGTTTCTGGTTCTAAGTATGCTCTAACATTATCTAAGTTTATCAGCAAAGGAAACCTTAGACTGAGTTCTAGAAAAAGCTCACCCCTAGTTTTCTATTCTTATTCATCGTCTTTAGTATTGTATACAGGTACTGTGTTTTTGAAGACAACAGAGTCTATCGTTGTATCCGATCGGAATGGAATTTTCTCCGATTTCTACAAATTTCCATTTCATGTATCCACTCCGACATTTTCTGAAAGGAATATAAGAAATTTTACGCGGGAGCTGACCCAATTCAATGTGCTTAAAGCATTTTTAAAGACTAGCGCTGTGATAACGTGATTACGATTAATGTCAATACTACTCTATCGTTAAGCATTTCTTTCGACCACTATTTATGTTAAAGTTACGTGGCGCCGTGGCTCAAGTGGTTAGTGCGTTGGACTATGGAGCAAGGGGTTCCAGGTTCAATCCCCAGACAACACCTAAAATTTCTTTCACGGCCCCACCTCTCGCGAGCGTCTGACAAACATCCGAGAGTAAAACTGTCATGAAAAAGCTTCTCAAAATTGCCGTTCGGATCCGGCATTAAACAGTAGGCCCCTTCCATTCATGTGAAGAATATAACACGCACAACACGAATGGTTGTGAGAAGCTAGGCCCTGGGTCCCATGGACCTGTTGCGCCAAAAATTTGTATTTTTTTTACGTATTTTCCTGGTATCTACGATCTAGAATCTTGACAACAATACTGATCATGCAGAAGAGTTATTATACGATGGGTTATATTGTAGGTGTGTCGAAAACGTACCCTCTAATCCAGCTCTTAGTAATAGGATGAATCTTTCTCAGTTACCGGCAATAGGTGGCATAGCTTTATAGCTAAAAATCATACAAGTCAAACATATGTCACTTTATGTGCATGTATATGACAAGAACTAGCCCATTGCTCTCGGATTCATCTCTGATTTAATGTTCACAAAGACCGGGTTCTCAAACTTTGTACCTACACAGACTGCTTAAAAAAAGAAAATAATAATACTGGTGTGAAGTCATCATATTCTGAATGAAAGCCAAAAACAGTTTCTTGGAATTATCTTGAGCTAGATTTTTATTAACTTTGGCTAAAATTCGTAGTGCATAAGATTTTTCTGAATCCCAGCATGGTGGTCTAATCTACCGAAGCTAGTTTTTGCCAAAGTTTAACATTTCCCATCATCTTGAACTACAGCCGAAGCCGAAGGTATTTCACATTATTAAAGAAGCATAGAAAAACATGTCTTTTCTCAATCGATCCTTTATCAATCAATAAACTTTCAATTCAATCCTAGAAACAAGCAAATTGCTTAAGGTTTATTTTCGAAAGGATTATCTTGGGCAGAAAAATCTGTAGAAATCTGCAGACCTTCAAAAAGATTTGTGGTGTAAATTTCTAATTCATATTAGCAAACTTCAAATGGCTTAAATTTATTCAATAGTTTCTTATTCAACTGTTTTACTTACTTATGTCCTATATTCTCTTGTGAGTCCTACGGCCTCTACAACGCCTACGCGCCATCGTGTGTGTTTTCTGGCAATGTTCCTCAGCTCTTCCAAACTCTTTCCCAGTTGCCGTGCTTTATTCTCTAATGTTCTGTGCTTTATACATCTAGGACCGCCGTATATCCTGCCATTCAGAGTTAGCGTGTTCCATCGCATGGCGTTGTTAGCTATGAACCTGTCACCTTTACGAAAAGTGTTTCCAATCCACTGCCACTTCCGTCATTGTATAGTTGTTCCAATTGGTTCATGGCTCGTTCTCCGAAGCGGTTCGTTAGAGATACGGTTTGGCCAGAAAATCCTTTAGATATTGTGTAGGTGTTTGTATTGTAAACGAACGTTTGTAGCTTTGTCGTGATAGTAGTGGTTACTCTCCAAGTACCACATCTATATAGCAACACGGATTCAAAGTTAGAATGGAACAGTCGTAGCTTGGTGTTTAAGCTAATGGAATGAAAAAAAAATTTTGGTTAGCATCCCAAACGGCTGGCTATATCCAGTTCGGTTCCACCCTCGATTGAGACAATACTCCGAAGGTATTGGAAACTCTCTACTCTCTCAACCGTTTGTCCAGTAGGTTGGCGCTGGTCATCCTTACTGGGGGGATGTGGTTCGTGGTTTGGGTACATATTGCTGGCAAATACACGGCTAAAAATGCTCCTTCCGTCTCTTCAGTTGATGCTCATCCGACATAAGCAAATAACCGTCGAAGCCTTTCACCGGGTGTTGGGTAGAGCTACGACCACCTATCAACTCTTTGGTGATTCTGTAAATGGTTCTGCTGTCGCACCTTCTTCTCCTTCAGTACTCCGCACGCTACGCTGCACTTCTCTCGTTTTCATGCGATATAGGGACTCTAACTTGGTCCTCCATACTGCTGGAGTTGTTGCAATTCGAACTCTAAGTTGTTTTTGTTCGTCGATCTTCTCTCAGAAAGCCACACCCTATGTATTCCCTGCGATCGACCGTCAATTCTTTCTGCACCTGATGCAAGAACATTTTTCACAGCATTCCAATGGTTTTGTATGGCGGCGGGCAGTGAGCTGCTGATTGTTTCCACACCACTTGAGAGATGTCGGCTAAGTCGGCCGATGTTGAACCTGTGCATCCTTGCAATTTGCGTTGTAAAACTCAATGAATCTTTCACGGTTGTCGTTGCGGTTGTCATATTTGAGCCCTTCGTTGTCATTGCCGGCGCCCAATTGGTTGTAGAAAGTCTCCTTGTCTTCCTCAGATGAGCCATCCGTTGGGGAGTACCACTATGTAATGGTGACGCGAAGTACTCTAGTCTGGAATATGGCCGTTAAAATGCTATCAGCCAGGAAATCAGGTTTCTGCGTACTGTGGGTGTTAGCAACAGACCAACTCCATATCCAAGGGGACTTCCGGATGGTTTTCCAAAGTAGAGCAGTACATACAGTGTTACGCGTTGAGGATTGGTACTCAACCATCGCAACTTACCATTTTATCTCGCTTACTTACCTGATATGTATGTCCATTCTATAAATCAATAAACTTATGTTCCAGTTGAAGAAATTTAGTGTTTTGAGGCCCTTCACTATGTGAGTCAAGAAGCGTCTTCGCATTCCAGAAATCAATCATTGTCTGGGTACGATAGCCAAAAGTCGTCAACGTTTTATGATTCCTTATCCGAGGTATTATGTCAGTTTTGGTAGCGCCTTTTATTTCGCCAGCAGAATACTGGCCCAGGTTGCCTAGTCTAGATTTATGGCTCTAGGCAACCCCGCACTTTCAATTTTTGCCTGCATGTATAAGGATGTACACAAGCAGTTGCCCAGGGACCACCACGAGGCGAGGAGGTAAAGCAACCACTACATTACGAATTTGATTGTTGCGCTACTGCCCCAATCCATGTTTTAGACGATCAGTAGTTTCCCGATCAATGCCATGGAGCATGATGTAATGTACTAAATGAATATTTTCACATTATGGGTTCATGTATCAACATCTCTCCTCCTACAGCCTGAGATAGTTCTTTGTGTTGAAGTGGGTCTTGCATTTTTTTTTCAACCCCACAAACTGTTCTTACCAGAGACTTCTCTAAAGAGATGATTCAAGCACATATGTAGCTAGCAACGAGATTTTTGAACTACTTCCCCGTGCCATGTTATGAGGTCCCCAGAACAACCCAACTGCCTTACGTTTGTTAATCACGTTTCGATGACATTTGCCTTAATCCTAAACCACCAGAACGACCTTGTTCACTGTATTTAGGTCGAATCACTGTTTTTAAAAACTGACATTGAATTGTTGATACATTTGCTTCTATGTAATGCTATCGCTTCAGCCGACATAATGTCAAATACGAAACGACAAAAACAAAATATACCTGCTCTCTTATTTGAACACCCTGTATACTAAGTAATTAGAAATGTACATGTAATTTAATCCATCCTTATATACGTGAGTGTTAATGCATTATATATAACTTATAAATAAAATCATTTAACCTTTACTCCATTTGCCATGTAACTCATATAAAACCGTAGAACAGCATCCAACAGAACTAATCCCATCTCGTTTTTATCCCATAAATAGGAAATAACCAGTCTGAAATCATGGACCTTGATCTATTTATAAACAAGACATTTTTATTTGGAAATATCGAAGGCAATATAATTTGTCCCTTATTAGTGAATGATTCGCTTTCGTAATGGCGCAGCCCTTCGCTGTATGTAAGGTAGATACATATTTGAAAAGCACCCCATTTGTCGAAGGGTTTCCATAAACGAATCAATCAACTGAATGCACTTCTAATGAAGCAATATAATATACAATGTACCTATATGTAGCAGATTTGCCACAGCCTATGATGGTGCCACTGAGAGCGTGCGGTTTTTGGTTGTTATACATATTTTCGTTTTTCTATCGAAAATTCACAAACGTTTTAAACAATTTATATAACTATGTAATTCTAAGCGTATAACGAAAGTAATTAGTTAATCAAAAGAATTTTAAAATAAAATATAACTCAAATATCCCAGAAAGTACACTCATCAAATTTTAAAATCAATGCAACTGATCAAAATGTGAACGATCTGACGACTGTGTCTCATCATTTCTTCTTAATAGAGCTCTGTCACTTAGTGGTTAAAACTAAGAAAATTCTATAGAGAAAAGAAGTTGGCAAAAATGATTCTGTGTTGATATTGTTGTCAAAATTTAATGCGAAGCTTATGTAGATAAAATCCTTAAGACAAGATATCACTTAAAAATCTATCCCATGATTAAAGCAAAGATAAGACAATCGCAGAGGAAGTGTTTCGTAGTATCATCACTCCCGCACATAACAACAGTTCAATTTGGATATTTCCTGGCAGAATTGTAGAACTCCGTGATAAGAGACAGCGAGATTGTCGCAGATTTCTTATAGATGTCTAAAAGGATTAGTCTAATTTGTATGTATCTTTAATCCGTTTGTTTGCGTTCAGAAAAAACTAATCGACTCTTCGACGCCTAAACTAGACCTAAACTATAACCTCTAAGCAATATTTCCTAAATCGTCCAGTTCCGCAAAGAAATAGCTCCCAAGAATGTATTTCCATTTGTTGTCTAGTGCGGACAATCATATACCAAGTGGCGAATGAATTCTATTTCCCTTTCGTCCCTTCAGTACCTACAAAAGCTTATCACGCAGTGTCCTGTCACAATAAACTATCCCTGCGACTGAGTTTCATGAGATCTGCAGATCTATTTTATCATAGACTAGCCATAAAGATTTGGCCGTAGCTCAAGTATGTAGTAGATACCATCGCCTGTTAGCATCCTGATTGAATTCGATGTCTATTTCCCTGTTCAAAGTGCTAAGCGATGTACTGGCCTCAGTACTGGACCTTAGATGTCATCCTGCCCTGGCTAGTTCATCCTCTTTTTCGTTATGTCCACGTAACCCAGTACCCAGCAGAGGATTACCTTATTGGCCACCGAGTTATCTTCCAACCTTTTGACGCACATTTTAACAAGTTTGGACCTTACTAATGCTGACTGGAACGCTTGACTATCAATATAGATACTAATTAGAAATATTTTCCTCGTTAATCATATCCGCAGCTTGTTTTATTGCAGTAACTTCGCTGTTGCCGTCCCTAAGTCTGAAGGACCGATTTGTATTTCGAAACTCGCAATAGATGCCAGCACCAGTACCTACATCCATGTTGGTTCCATCTATATAGCTAGCTCATTCTCGGTTCAGACCACAACTCCCTGATAGGAATTCTTACACCGAATCTCTGAGTGCATGTTGATAGTGGAGCGATGTAGTTCGTTTCCTACTGGAATCTCGATATATTCCACTGGTGCAGAATTAAGTCATGACCATAGGGTTTAGCTAACCACAGTCCGGCTTCCCTTAGTCTTAGCGTCGTTTTAGCTGCGGAACTGCCACAGTAAATGTCAAGTGAAAGAAGTTTCAGTATTGTTTCCAGTGCTGCTGTTGGCATTGATCTCATCGATCCTGTTACCCCCAGATAGCCTGCCCGTTGGATCTTTGTCACGCTTTAAAGAAAGCCTTCTTGATTCGATTGTATGTATTTTATTTCTGGTATAGTCAGGAATCCAGTATTACGCCGTGGAATTTGAAACTTTCTGGGGTATAAGATCAATTCCGTTTATATGTGGGTATTTATAGGCCTCCGCCTTGGGGACAGGGCGCTTGACTCTCATTCTGCTATTTACATCTCCTAGAGAGAAGTTGACTATGATGGTGCTGAGCATTTGTTCAACCCACACCTGCATATTCCCGGATTTATTTGGGCCTTAAAAAGGCTGCTTGTAACTGCTTTATTGCTTACAATGCCCCTTCGATGTCAAGGACGGCACTGAGTGTGTATTCCTAAACTTGAAAAGGGTTTTCTGTTGTACATAGATACCACTTTATGGAGAGCGGTATCTGATGATTTACCTTTTAGGTACGCGTTATGAGATTTCGAGAAATACATAGTTATCCCCAATCTCATCTCTTACGTGCATATCAATTAACCATTCCAGTGTTTTCAATTAGGACAAACTTATTGATCTGTAATTTTTCACACTAGAGTGGTTGAGTTTACCCGATTTTGGTATAAACATGAGATTTCGGAACATAGCCCATTCGGAGCCACCCGCTATAAATATGCTTGAGCTATGAAATGACAGATTCCCTCTACTCTTGCAACATTATAGGATGTATCCCGTTCATTCCGGGCGTTTTGTAGGGTCCAAACGATTTATTTGCCCATACAATTTTCTGATCGTCAATTATTCTGTCGATTGTTTCGGTCACAATGGTTGCTGGCATATGTGTATCTGCTGGACAGTAGGTCCCTGTGTTTACACAGCCAGTGAAGTGACATTTTAGGAGGGTGTCTAGCTTCTGGCCTATCTAAAACTTCTAAGTATTCAACGTCTGTATAGTATATTGTTCAATCTCCAAACTTCAATCCTACAAATTCGTAAATGTTTATTCGAAAATCTAGAACTAGATTTACTTCTTTCTTTACGATGTGACAGGGAGCTTTGAAATTAGTATTCTTCATGTCTTTTAAAATAACTGGTTCATACCAGAGTTGGACTGCGGAGAGAGGGGTTCGAAGTTCGATTCCCAGACAACATCTAAAATTTCTTTCACCTCACCTCTTGCAATCATCTGACAAACATCCGAGAGTACAACTGTCATGAAATAGCTTCTTAAAAACATAAATTGCCCTTCGTACACGGCATCAAACAGTAGGACTCTTCCATTCGTGTAAAAAATATAACACGCACAACACGAATGGTTGTGAGAAGGTAGGTCCTGGGTCCCATGGATCTGTCGCAACAAATATTTATTTATTAATTTTGCTTCATACTGCCTGGTAAGGCATTTTTTACAGAGATCTGTAATCTCTTTAGCATAACCAACCTAATACTATGTTTTTGACCTAACTTAGAACAGATCAGTCTTGATATATGACACAACAAACCATTTGTTTATATGTGGTTGACGTTGCTAATAGCGTCAAGCTTTAATAAATATTTACATATAGCGAGAAGTACATAGAGCTCGTAATTCCGCAAAGTCCATCCTGGCGAATTTCTGTGACCTATCACCCAGCATGGGTTAATAATACGGACATCCCTGGCATTATCTCACTCTCTGCGTTTCGGAAGGGTAATGTTCAGTTGATCGAGAAGCGGAAATGCAAATCCCAGAGCACGCAGACTACGATTTTGGCCATATACCAGGCAGACTCTCTTTTTCAGTGATTGTAAAAACTTACGTTCTCTCACGTGGTTTGGTGGCTATTGTTTGCTGTTAGCACCTGTACTTAAACCTGCACGATTCTAGTCACAAGCTAACACACTACACTATTGCTACCCTGGATTACCCTGCCTACATTATTATACCTATATCCGTAAATATCGATCTGACTAACAAGGTATAACTGCAATATGGTGCTCTGTGGTGTACTCAAAATTCATTATATTCCACATCAACACTCTGCAAGACTTACAGCTACGATCAAAAAAATAGTACCATAAGCGCGTTAATGGTATTTGCAAGCAATATGTCTTATTTATCCCTCTGAGGCTCCTTTTTTCACATCGGCCCATCAATTTTAACATTTAAATATTGTATTTAAATACTTTTTATAAATTTGCGTTCTGTTTTCATATGAAATAAAGATTATATTATTATGGTATTATTATTATTTTCCAGTGGCTTGAAGTTTGGAGATTAAGGTGATCATTTCATCAAACTGATCTTAATTTCTTGGAACCACCTTTTGCTGAAATGTTTGCGGTTGTTATCTTGTTGGAAGACACACCTCAAAGGCATTTATTCGAAATCAAATGGCAACATAACTTCTACCATAATTTTAACATAAAGGTGTTGGTCTAGTATGGACTTGATCCGATATATTGGACCAGCACCATGGTAAGATCCCCAAACCATTAAGCAGCAACTTATGACGTGTTAAACCGTGTTTGTGGTATAAGCTGGATTGAATTCTGTGTTTGGAGGTATTCTCACATAACAACACCACCAAACAGCATGATTTTGCTTTCGTCAGTCCAGAGAACATTCCTCCACTTGATGAACCGGCCAATTGGTATGATTTCTCGGGAACAACAATCTTTTTGCCACATGACAGGGTCTTATAACCATAGTCTTCACATTGTCTTTCCTCAATCTCGGACATACAGTTTCAATACTTGCCTATACATCGCTTTTCATTTGCACCGCTGACTTGAAGACATCCTTTTAGCGAATCGTATTACTCGTTTTACTATGTGAGGGAACATTGCTGATTTTTTACCCAGTGCTTTGTAAATTTGTAATATCAGCAAAAAGATAATTTAAATAAAAAATAAAGGGCTTAAAATTTGTTAGGCGAACCTATTTAATTTATGTACCGGATTGAGTCCGTTTGCAACCGTTTTCTAATCGAAACCAACCAAAATTTGTTGTTGATAGCAAACTACAACAAAACTACAGTGAATTTAATAGATCCGTTCACTTACCTAAATAATTGGTACAAATTCGTACGAATTTTTACGAATTCTAGACTAACTCTGGTTCCTAACACAAAAAAAAATCGAGTGAAGGAAAAGTAAAACATTTCCTCTCAGTGGCAAAACTTACAAATTCCTACCGAACAAATTTCTGTAGATGAGTGGTGTACGATCTGTCAAATGCACTATACAATCAACTGCCACTGTAATTCAGATAGTCATCAAATTTATTTAGAATTTAATTTTAATGTGGTTTCGAATCATATACCCTGAAAATTTCTGAAGATTCTATCACATTTCTCGTGGTTTATTCATTCTCATACATGACATTTCAGTTGTGCTCTGATTTTGTTGTTTGGTACGTTGTCTAACTTTCTTCTCTGAGATTTTACGATTTTAAGTGCAGAAAGTAAAGGAACGGACGTTATGTCATTGCGTCGCTCCATGTTTTGTCTTTCCTGAAAGCCAATGGTTGCTTTCATATACTAGATAGTTGTAAAGCTAATTTTTATGTATTATACCTTTTTTTCTGTTTTTTATCGCTAGTTCGAATAAAACTGTTTTTTGTTTCGTAAATTTTCTGTTTTCTTTCTGTAAGTTGTGTATGGGAAAATGTGAAGTACTTTTTCGAGTCAGGTGAGGGGAAAAAGGATTTTTTTTTTTGCATTAGCATGGGAATTTCTATGATCACACACTGCCAATACCGCTTCTACCGCGAGTTTCTTCTTTTGATTGGTATAAAACCGCATTTCGAATCATTCTGATTTAACAGTCAACAATTTCCACAATGGCCTTGTTTTACTTCCAATATAATAGAGAACACTTCGATTAATGGTATAAGAAATATGCTATTTTTTAACCACAGCTGTACATACTCGCAATGTAGTGGTACTCTAATGTGTACTGGGGACTAGACCAACTAAAAGAGTCACATGTCCTTTTGGGATTTCATCCCAAGAAATGGTTATACAATACGGCAGCGACAATGCCAGGTACCTTGTATTCAAATTTTAGGAGAAGTTCATCTTCGTGACAACAAGAAAACAGATTAAATTAGAACAGCAAGGTGAACAGCATACTCTTGAACAGTGTTTTTAAATTGTTCCTTCTGTCTAATATTATTAGCGCTCTATGTTGCCAAAACTGTGGTTTTAATTGTTTATTTTCGCATTTATTTATTACCCCAAATAAGCTAAAAGAATACAAATAAAAACTCACTCAAGCATTTAACGTAGAAAACGCCACCTTGAGCTCAATACACAACAATCCAAAACACCCGTACCCGAAAATTGTTTTAACAATTCATTTAGAATATTTACTCAGATAATGCGTTAAAAATTTAATTATAAACAAAATACAGATAATAAACGAAATTTGTTGGAAATATGTATCAGCGGGCGGTTTTAGACTTTTTCTTTGAAGCAAGTGTTTACATTTCGAAAACCGCCTAGACACTAGTGAATCTTTTGAATCCATGAGGCAGGCATGGTCAATAGACTATTGTTTTTCATTAATTTTTTTTAGAATCTATTTATTGTATCTAACGGCTACATTTTCTAAATAGCACCTGTTTGTTTATAACAACATTGTTGAAATTATGTTTCAAAACTGAATATAAGTTCGTGACACAAGTATTTCCAAATACTGCAACTTTATCCTCACCAAAAGCAGTAGTCGTTGCCGGCTTTTATCTATCAAACAATCGAGTAAGGCGTATCAAAAAACAGACACGAAAACAGCCTTTGTGTATCTTCCGATCTTTTTAAAATTCCCAATCCTTTCATATCCATTCTTTCAATTATTAGAAGTGAACTTCACTCTAAAAACACTCGTTCCTCTCAGCAAAATTGAAATAAGCATAATTTCATTGCCCAAAAAAATAATGGAATAATTCTTCTGTGTTTGGATGAATGCCAATTGCAAATAATCATTTAATGGAAAAGGGTATTTTGTCGCAAAATGGTAGGATTTGGATGCCAAAAAGTAAAACGAAGCGAGCAGATGCTAAAAGTTAAAGTGAATTTTTTTTTATTTGGCCTTCTTTCCAAAGGGTGAGGTAAAAATCTTTCCACAAGCTCTAAAGCACTTTTTTCTCTCTTTTCAATTTTAATGTATTTCAATAGATTTCAAGTCTTAGATAATATAACGTGTCATACATTCACCTGGAAAAACCTAATCACTCCAATTCTTGCAATGTTTTGCAGTTCTTGTCGTCCGATTGCTGTCGAAATGATTGGTTTGTTATAACTACTTCCTACTTACTTACTTAACGGACTCCCGACCCATGAAGAGCCTCTGCCTGAGAAATAGCACTTGGGGCTCTTCGAAGGTCCTCTTTGCTGAAGTATTATTGTCCATTCTCTCGATGTGGCCGAGCGAGTGTAGTCGACATGTTTTAGCTTTTTGGACTACATTCACATCTTGGTACAACTCATAGAGTTGGTCGTTCTATCATCTCCTCCTTTCGCTCTCCTCGCATACGGGACTGAATATTCGACGAAAAATTCTTCTCTCGAAAGTATTCAAAATCTACTCTGCTTTCCTACCTACCATTCAGCACTCGGCTCCATATAGCAGAACTGGCAGGATCAATGTTTTGTAGTGCATGCATTTCGTCTTCCGAGTTTGGAATTTTGAACGCATTTGTTTTGCCAAACCAAAGTAGGAACGGCTCCTAGAGTATGTCTTCGCCAAATCTCCACTTAGGTGTCATTCGTGAAGTTGTTATTTACTCGGCGGTAGATAAACTACTTAACGACTTCGAAGTTACTGTTCCTAATAGTGACGTTTTGTCCTAGGTGGTGGACAGATGCTCCTTTGTTTGTTGACAACATGTACTTGGTTTTGTCCTCATTTACTTCAACTCGCTTCGACTGGATTTCAATTGCCGTAAAAGCCTCTAAAATAGAGCACTGTGAGCGACCGATAATGTCGATATTGTCTGCGTATCTCATCAGCTGGACAGATTTGTTGAAGATAGTGCCTTCCGTGTTAACACATGACCTGCGTACTACCTATTCCAGCACGATATTGAAGACGTTACATGAAAGCGCATTTCCTTGCCGAAATCCGGTACATGTTTGGAATAGTTTGGAGAAACTGTTTCCGAATTGCAGGGTCACACGGCACAGCTGAATCAATCTAGCCGGGATCTCGAATTCGTTAGACTTTTCCAGGATTTGCCTTAATGTGAAAATTTTATCCAGATGCCCAAAAAAAAATGGGAGTTCTCTTCCGTCTTGGTTGTGAAGACAAGAGTGTTATTAATTTTAAGCAACCTCAACACATTTGAACGTTACAGTTGAGAAATTACTGATGGAAGCAGAATACAGTAGATAGTAGTGACAAATGAGTGTCACTTTTGGCAAAGTTGGATTAAGTAAAAGGATGAGGTTACAGCCACTGTGGTTGAAATCTTATAAAAAAGCATTTGGAAAGACGAAGATGATCGAGATGAAGATGTCTCTTCCTATGAAATCAATAAAGTTACACCTTCATACAGCCAGATAATAGAATGGCAAAAAGCAGGTTAAACAATATCAGTATATGTCTTTCGTCTAAACAGATCTGTCCAAACCTGGATTTGAAAAAAAAACAAGAAGACTTATAGCCGTTAGTAGGAAGGCTTAAGTTATATAAATGGCGGCCTTACCGCCATTTAACAGGGTTCTCCTGTAAATATTTTTTGTAGCTGAAGCTGCAAGACAAAAAAGACGGAGAAATTATGACTCACCGTCGCGGCGATGTAAATCTCTCGTCCTAGAGGCATTGAGAACACTGAGTGGTCTAGATAAATTTATATAAATGGTTACTCTAACCGATTAATTAAAATTCCTTTTGTCTAAAAAGAGAAAAAGGGAAACATGTGCATACGTTTTGGTGTTGGTAATCCATTTTTTTTTTTTTTTTTTGTGACATTATGTGACTTATGTGACATTACAATGGACCGCCATTTTGGTCGAAATGTGTCTCCGCCTGCGTCGTATAACGTAACCTAACTTAGTGCGGCCGGAAGTACGCCTATACATTCTAATAAGGTTACCCCTTCTTAGGAACTAGACGACCACCTTTTATCTACTCTAGAATCCTTTTATCTAGATGTGAGAAGGGGGTGTAGCAGTGCTGCCGATGAATTCGGTGCCTCTTAATCTATTTCAGTTGCCTTGGATGTGGTTAGTATCGCTTTGCTGTTTCGTGATTTATAAACTTATGATAAACTTATGATCACCCAAATTCAGAAGAACAGAATTCTTCACTGAATATTGCGTGAAACTCCAACCACATGTAAGTTTCTACAGTCAGATTTGCTAGCCCTTTTTCAGCACTTGCAGCAAGAACTTGCATTGACGTAAGTTTGCCTATCATCTCTACGCTACAAATTTTTTGTTTTCACGTATCTCAAAGTCGAGTATCAATAATCCTAAAGCAATTACAATGTGAACATTGAGTCTAATATGCTTAGGTGTGTCTTTTGTGGGAAAATAATCTTTTTTTGTGACGTCTATCTGCTGAACTAGCAACCTAGATACCTACCCAGCCTTGTGGCGTGGATGCTCGGAATTCATGCTCTCCACTAAAAATTTAAAAAAAAAAACTTACCAAATGGCACCAGGAAGAGAAACGAAGTAGGATATATGTACATACTAACACAGTTGAAGATGTTTCTCATTATCATTTCCTGACGTCTAAGGATCTTGTTACTAATGGCAGTGTATTCTAAAAGCTATAAGCTATCTTCCTGTGTATGTCATCGTCTTTGGATATCCATATCGAAAATCTTAACGTTATCCAACAATCTGATCCATATGTCAGTTTTTACACTTATACTTGGACATTTTTAATTCGATACAGAACTATATTGTCTTCCAATCACCTTATAGTTATGTATACGTGTGTAGATATGTATATGCATAGTAAAATGAACTAAAGTTCAACCTAACATCAATTTCATTCCAATTTAAATTTAGGTAAGTAAGTACTCATTGCATTATTTTTTCTTTCAGGGTTCTGCCGATTCAAATTACTCACAACCGTCATCCGATCTGTCGCTAGACGAGGAAAAGGAATCGCTTCGGCGAGAAAAGGAACGACAGGCCTTAAGCCAGCTGGATAAAGCAAGGGTATGCTTGTTTCATGACAAAAATTCTCTTAATCCTAAATTATATATCCCTATCTGACAAAATCCTTTTTTTTTAGAGTAAACCCGTTGCGTTCGCTGTGCGAACAAACGTTTCATACGATGGCACAATCGATGACGATTCGCCTGTCCAAGGGAGTGCGGTGTCATTTGACGTTAGGGAATTTCTTCACATCAAGGAGAAATATGACAATAACTGGTGGATTGGCAGATTGGTCAAAGAAGGCTGTGATGTGGGATTTATACCCAGCCCCGTTAAGCTAGAACATATTCGAATGCAGGTTAGTCCTGCTAATTTACATTTATTTTATCATATTTGAATGACTCTCATTTCATTGGTCTCTAGGCATCGGCGGCTAGATCTTCAAGACTGTATGCAACAAAAGGTTCATCTAGCGGGAATTTAGGTGGTTCAGGAGTACCAGGTGCGGAGCCATCACGAGGTAGCACACCCCCTACACCTGGTATGACACACTTTTCATTTCCTCGTTTTTAGTTTTTTATTGTTTTTATTTACTTTTTTTTTAATTTTATTTTAATTTTATTTTAATTTTTATTTTATTTTGAGTTTAATGTTATAAAAAAAAAATATCAAATTTATTAGGAAAAATAAAAATATCCTTTAAGTAGTTTTTTTTAATACCGAGTCTGCGAGTTACAGGCTTTAGAAGATTTAAACAAACAAAAAAAAACTAAAGGACTGATGTTGCTTTTTAGTTAATTATTCTACATTTTTGAAAAGGTCAACGATCGTCAACCAGGTTTGATGTATCACTTGTTAATTGAATCCTTATTCATTATAAACTTAATTTTAGATGAATTTCTTTCGATATATGTATATCTCGTTTTGAAACAGTATTCATGAAAGACTTACGAATTGATTAAGAAATTTACTTTTTTTTTCTTAAAATTTTTTTTTTTTTTTATAATTTGTTAACATAAATACTTACACATTATACAAACATTGGATATACCTACTTTAGAGGTAGATTAATCGGTTAGGTAGGAAGTTCAGAAATTAAGGCGGGAAACATAATATGAGTGAATGGGCGGAATATGGTTTGCTGTTTTCAGTTGCCCGCTTCAACCTATATTCATGTTAGGAATGCAAAACAATCAAGCTTGTTTGAATTTGAAATAATTGATTATGTCAGAAAGGGTCATCATTTTTTAGTTTTCTTTTTTCACTGAATTTTTTATATGCATTGCATACATAAATTTCGTTTTGTATGTACAAGAGGTAAATTATCTTTCGAACACGTTTAAGCTAGGCAATTTTTATGACTGGAGTACCTTAAGTTTATAAAACGTATAAAACTTACATACTAGACGTTCTTATCAGAATCAGAGCACTGTTAAGAAGATTTAAAAATATGAAGAATATCAATGAATATGAATTATGAAGATCCACTGAACTCCTCTTTGCACTCTTCTAGAGTTTATATTTATGTTCCAAGAAAAGTGGACTTCTGAACTGTTCTGAGGAAATATCTATCAAGTTGACGCCTCGTCCTTCTGAAAATAGAACAAGCATTCGTTAATTGGAACATCTACTTATTCCGATTGTCAATAATTAACCAATTGATAATTGACAAAATTTAGTAATCAATTGAAATTGTATTAACAGTAGGAAATTTCGTTCAGTTGCTTTTGCTTATTGTTTACAATTGTTTAAGTTATAAACGGAAAATAAGTTAATTCCGCTTGTTTATAATTTTTAAACTCCAATATTTTAATTTTATGTCCTTAGTTTCAATTGAAATTGTGTACTCCGACTCAAATTATTGGCGATTCCATACACGTACCCGTGGACTTAAGCCTTTCTTAACTACAGCAAGCTGCTTCCACTTTATGTCTACGTATTTGAAGAGAGTCTTTTATTACCAATTTTATTAATTTCCTTTTGTTGCTAACTATATTGACCCTATTGGAAAACATTTTTTAATTACTAGAAATAACAAATTCAAAATCCTGTTTCACTTCGTCAACTGCAATTTTGCGATTCATATAAAAATTCAAACAAATCAAGAAAATTGATCTCGATTGTCACAATCAACAATTTATAATTAATTAAGAATTCTCTACTATTTAAGCAAACTTTATCTACAATTCAAGTTGGAAAATACCGCCACTCTAATCCTTATGGTTGTTTGGCTTAGCCGCGACTGTTCTATGGATTTGAATTGATATTACTATTGAAAAATCATTTGGTTTTTTTTTTAAAAGGCTATAAAAAAAAACAATGTGCAATATTGAAAACAGTATACCTTCCGATTAATTGTGGAATATTATTTCATTCCAATGACTACCTCGGCTGCCTTTGCAGTAGGATATCCTGTTAACTTAATTTTTCAATACATTCTGGATGGCTTTTTGAGTGCAACCCACAAAAAAAAAGTCCAAGCGCGGCAAATCGCAGCTCTACGAACACAGCATGGACAAACACAGGAATATGTTCGGTTATCAATCAGCAAACCAGTCTCACGAACTTTCATGACAAACTTGCTTACACCAGCTGCAGTTGGTGCAACATTTTTAACGAAATTTCTTTTCAAAATTCGCGCTATTTCGGCAACACAGCATCCACTTTGAAAGTAACTTTGCAATATTTCCCAACGTTGTTCAAACGTAAATCGATCCATTTCGTACCACGAAAATATAATACTGAGTTTCTGTCAATTTTTTGAGCGCATAAGACCTGTCAGTATAAAAATAACATATTCAAAAGAAATTTGGACAATCTGTCATTTGATTGTTGCAGGAAATCATTGTTAAATCATTCAATCAGCTGAATTACCGCTGTCAACAAAATGGTAGTCATTTTGTTCAGGTTCATAGTTCTCAAACACCAGAAAAATATTTTTAACGTAGTCAAGATGTTTGAGGTAGTCTTTATGACTTTATTACATCCCTTTGATTCAATAAATTCTTCTGTATATGTTGACACTTGCAGCTTTTCCAGTTTGCCTTAATAATATTCACTTTAGTCATCACCAGGAGAACTTCAAATGGATACCTGCCAGTATGCCAATATTCGCTTACAATAATGGCGCCCGATGTATGTTGGTCTCATGTGCAGTTAAAAGAACTCTAATATTAGACAAAGGATAGGGACAAATTACTAGTAACAGCAAGTACAGCAAGTGAAAGACGGAGAGTTCTCGAACCCTGTGTCACAACCAAGAAAATTTGACCAATCTACAACAAACAAAACACCGAGAGAGTTTTACAAATGAACAAAAAATCATTGTTATATCTTGTGGGTGTTATCTCTGGTCACAACATACTGAGATATCATACAACGAAAATAAAACTAAACACAAATGACCTGTGCAGGGGACACACACACTTTCTTTGTCACTGCTCAGCACTCTGCCACATCAGAAATAAAATACTTGTCTAAGCCAGCGCTAAAATCATCTTCATTGATTGTCCCATGCAAGCTACAGATATTGTGTCCTACTAATGTACATATGTCGGCATAGATCGTTCCAAGGCACATAGATTAAGTCCATTGTAACACAAGATGCGGATCCTAGAGACTTGAATTGGTCGCTTAGTTCACTAAAGAAGTTGTCTTCCAGGGTTTTAACTTTTTACAGCAAATAGACCAGAATAAAAGCCCATAATGTAGATAAATAGATAACCCATCTTTATCTGCATCTGCATAGCTTTTGCACAAATCAACGTGGTCCCCTTTTTGTTGTCAGAAATCCTTTTCTAGCAATTTATTCTCTAAAGAAAACCATACGACTGCGTTGATCAGTTCTTGACTTTTAAGGCCCACAATTGCTGCAGTTTTTCAGACATTTCAAATATTTTGCCAAAATTTAAAGCAATTACGGCTTTCTTAAAAATGTATCTATAGAGATAATTAGCATCGTTTATGATCAACAGCGGTTGATGACCCAATTGAGCTTCCAATGAAAGCAGTAAGTTTTTTTAGTTTCCATTTTAATAAATTTGTATCTGTCCAAATGTCCATACCTAAGGATCTAATAAGAAGAAACAATGAAGTAAAACACAGAACACATTCCCGAACAACACAACACAAATTCTCTATTTTTCTTTTATTTTCTCTTTTTTTTTACATTTTGTTTCAATTTTTTATTTAGTTTTTTTGGTTTTTTTATTTTTATGTTTTTAAGTTTTTTTTTTTTTACTTCACTAAACATTTCGTACACAGTCCCCCACAGTGCCTTCGTTTTAGACGAACGGCGTCTTGTCCGGCTAACTCAAACTCGCATGCTAACACTTTTGTTATTTATGTTTAGTTTTCAAAAAACAAAAAAAGAACTTAGCTTTAGTGCACGGTTTTCTTTTTTTAATTTTATTTTTTTTTAACTCCAAATTAAATTTGCTTACAATTTATGTTTGGCAAAAGTGAAATTTGTTAGCAATTAGTTCTTGAGTAACACTGAGCTTTTAAAAATGTAGCCCAATTTTTGTTAGCAAAAGAATATCACTCCTCTTCAACCAACAACAAAGAAAACCATTTTCAGTACTAAGGTTTCTTTCTAATCTTAAGTTCATCTCAGTTTTGTCATTCCATTTAAAAAATCAATTCTGCAAAGCACCCCACTTTCATTTCAAAATCGAACATAGCCAATCGGTTTCAAAAAAAAATTAAAGACTTCCTCTCATTTGTTTTTTCCTCAAACTTAATATGCAACATCATCTTCCAGATTAATAACTCTCCTCAATACTAGTTAGAATTAGCTAACAAAAAATTAAAATAATAATTTCTTGAAATAAATTCCGCTAAACAATAGTTTAATCATTTTGTCTAACTTACAAATCTCACATAAAGTTTAGAAAAAAAAAAAATTGCAAACCAAAAAAAATAAAATTCAACTCAAAATTCAAATCAATTCTCAAAAATAAATCACTATGGCGCCGTAGTGAGTAGATTCACAATTTCATCATAGAAAAAAACATATTTCTTGATACTAATATTAGGCGACGAATCAGATTCCATGGGACCATCACGCCACGGCAAAACACCCCTGGCCACACCACCAACCAAGGAGAAGCGTAAACCGTTCTTCAAGAAACAGGAGACATCATCACCCTATGACGTTGTCCCATCGATGCGTCCTGTTGTCTTAGTGGGTCCAAGCCTCAAGGGCTACGAAGTCACCGATATGATGCAAAAGGCTCTGTTCGATTTTCTTAAGCATCGTTTCGAAGGCAAAATAATAATAACACGTGTTATGGCGGATATTTCATTAGCGAAACGATCCATAATGAATAATCCGTCAAAACGTGCCATTATGGAGCGATCCACCAGTCGATCCGATTGCCTTTCCAAAGTACAAGAGGAGATCGAAAGGATTTTCGAGCTAGCGAGGACCCTACAGTTAGTCGTACTCGATTGTGATACAATCAATCATCCGTCACAATTAGCAAAAACTTCACTAGCGCCAACAATAGTTTATTTAAAAATTAGTAGTAGTAAGGTAAGTGTCAATTATATTATATTACGAGTACGTACATCTATTTTCATTTGGATATCATTTATTGCAGGTTTTACAGCGATTAATCAAATCACGTGGTAAATCCCAGGCGAAAAATTTATCCGTACAAATGGTCGCCGCTGAAAAATTAGCCCAATGTCCACCGGAAATGTTCGACGTAATATTAGATGAAAACCAATTAGAAGATGCCTGCGAACATATTGCTGAGTATTTAGACGTAAGTACGAAGTGCTCTTATACAACAAAAGAAAACCTTGTGTAGGTTGCTTCATTATAAAGCACAAACCTTATTTTTCATCTGAATGTACATAATGGTAACCATAATCTGATAATGAAAATTAGATTTACTTTTATACCAATAAGCCGTTCGTTTCTTCGAAAAGAAAGCAGACCTACCTCCACCACGATTAGACGAAAGGTGAAAAATGTCAACAGAGTTCTGCTTGTTATTGACCTCGTAATCGGAAAACGGAATAGCAACTAATATACAAATTGCTTCAAACTCTTTGAAGCCATGCTAAATTGTATCTTTGTAGACATTTTTGTATGGGAGCTAAAATTTAGTGCGAGTGGGTATAACCGGCCATTCTTAAATCTGCACTTAAATACCTAGGGATTAGTTTAAAAGGGGCTTGGCAATTATGAGGATCCGTGATACTTTAACTAAAACCAAATTCTGGTTTAGCAGTTCTGAGACATTCCGGAAATTCTATCTGCCGCTAAAATAAATAAAACAAATAAGTGTATATAACTGTAGCATACACCAGTGTTTTCATCGTGACTTGAGTTGACTTTGGTATACTTTTTCCCACGCAGATGGATAAGATTAATGTTGGCTTGGTCGACCATCTTGGTCCCATTTAATTGTAGGGAAGCTATTAATCTTGCTGATATCAAACTTTCCAAGGCTTTTTAAAATACGTAGAGAGCGTTGAAAAATGTTTATACCTCAGGCTGTATGCCTCAAAAGTGTTACTATTTAACCAAAAAAATCATTTGCGCATTTAATACCTACAATTCAGCTCTAGATGGCCATTCATATCCAATAACATTGATTTTACCTAGACTGCTTGTGGTTTCGTAAGGACCTGAACTAGATTCATAAATCCATAGTCTACAACTCGAAAGATACTTTATTATTGAATTGGTCTGGAACTAGAACATATATCGTATAAATTAATGGGTTCATAAGAAAGCTTAATCGTTTTTACCTTATCCTTACTCTTCATTATCTTACTCTTAAGTCTAGTAAGCATGGAATTGTGTTAAATAATATTCTTACATCTTCTCCGCACATGAATCTTTTCAAAGCATAGGTTATACTCTAGTTTACATATAAATACACATTTTTGGCGCGATAGGTCTATGGGACACATTGCCTAGCTTCTCACAACCATTCGTGTTGTGCATGTTATATCCTTTACACGAGTAAAAGGGGCCTTCTGTTTAATGCCGTATCCGAAGGGCAATTTTGTTTTTTTGAAAAGCTTTTTCATGACAGTTTTACTCTCGGATGTTTTTCAGACGCTCGTGAGAGGTAAGGCCGTTAAAGAAATTTTAGGTGTTGTCTGGGATTGAACCTTGAATTCCTCGCTCCGTAGTCCAACGCACTAACCACTTGAGCCACGACGCTGTCTAATTTACATATGTACATAAATATTTATATAAAATTACATTTAATTTAAACAATTTGCGGATTGACTTAAAAATGTCCTAATTTCTTCAGACTTATTGGAAAGCGACACATCCAGATATAAGAACGGCTCCATCGATACCAAGACCTCTGCAATCTCAGGAAGCATCACCATCGGCGGAGCAAGCACGAATGGGTCCAACACCACCTGGTAAGGCAGCGCTTCAAAGTGCTATAAAGAATATCATTTACATTCTTAGGTTCATAAATATATATATCAAAGCCGATAGTTTCCATAAATCTACCGAACGTTTTTTTTTTTTTTTTGTTTTTCATTTCCAGTACATTTTTGTTATATCTTTTATTTTTAAAACCTTTATTTTAAAAAACTAAGTTCTAAACACACAGAAGATAAACGTTTCTCCACAAAAAAAAAAAACATCCTTTCATTACCTACCGTCCTAAAATTCAACCAATAAACATGACAGCATTTAACTCTCACAACAAAACAATATATTAAATATACTTAAAAACAAAACAAAAAAAATAAATAAACAATATCTAAATTAAAAAAATAAAATATAACACTTTTTAATTTAAATAGCCGATAGGGAAAAGGATGCTAATCAGGATAAATATCCAGAGGAAAAATATAATGAAAGGGAAAGGGACACAAACAAAGAAAGAGACAGAGAGAGAAATATAGACAGAGACAGGGAAAGAGAGAGAGAAAGAGCAAGGGAAAGGGACAGAGAATGGGAAAGAGAAAGAGAAAGAGAATGGGAAAGGGAAAGGGATCTAGAATGGGAAAGGGATCGAGGTAAAAGAAAATAATTTCAATAATTTTTTTTTTTAATTTCTATATGCCTATATTGTACTATTCTTCGTATACTCTTCTCTATGTACACTCTTTTGCTAATTTGTTTATTTATATCACATTTTAATTTGTATTTAGTGCTTATTTTTATTGCTAAGCCGTATGTTTTGTTTATAGTTAGATGCAGGTTTTTTTATTTGTTGCCAGTCAAATAGGATGCAGGCTGTAGGAAACTGATTAGACTACTAGATGTAGACTTAATAGAAATAATTGTTATCTTTGTATATTTTTGTTGTTTTAAATTTTAGTTATATTTGAATTTGAGTTATACATAGGTGTAGTGAAGATTAAGTAGAAATTTCTACGAAAATGCTCTTTTCCACAGAAGTATTTTTTTCAATTGAGTGGAATATTGTCCTTTAACTCTGACTTCCATTAAATTCTTTTATTACCTGTCGAAACATTTTTTTTAGCTATAGGAAAAACTTTGACCAAAATATAGGCTTACCCAGCACCTCTAGTGTTTTAGATTGCAAAGTCCTTTGCCAGTATTTCTGTTGGTACAACACCATATTTTGAACCGCGCTTTGCTGAATTTATAAGACCCTGAATGTTGATTCTACACAATTATTTGCATTGGAGGAGTTTTATGCATTCTACATGTATTTTAGAACTAAGTTATTGTCCGTGATTTTTTCATTGGCATGCCGTTTGTGGATGTCTTTTGACTGGCTAGACAATCTTGTAAAAGACAATGCCCCCTTTCCATAAGCTGGTCAGTGTTTTGATGGAAATTTTTTTCAAATTAAAGTTTGGTAGTGGAATCTCTGTTAATAATAGATCCTATCTAGCTGCAGAAATTTCAAAATGCTAAATTGTTTTTTCCTCCTTACATAATTCGTGTTACTATGAACACAAAACCATAGTTAAAAAAAAACTATACAATCCAAAAGTAGCTTAAGTTTATTATACAGTATATTATATTGTGCATTGTGTATCCTTGAGTTTACAAACCCTTATTTGAATGTCTATTATTCTCCTTTAGTTTGATATATGTATGTATGCATACATACATATGTACATACTTTAAATCTTTTCCGGTTGTATTTTTCTAAGAGCCAATTAGTCTTCCTTCGACATCAAATGTCTTTTAGATTCCAGCCCTTGATTTTTATTTCCATTCGTCGACATTGTGTTTTTGAATACAGTCCCTTACTTTGTAGTATTGTCGCTGGAGTTTTCTCAGTTTATATTGATTCGGATACACCCTTTCTTGACCCATCGGTACATCACTTTACATTGTGGTGAATTATTCCCTCTTATTCGTCTTCTTACAGAGCAGGGATATACCTTATTATTGGTATTACGTATTATTACTCCAAAGGTTCGCAAGTCTCACTTGAAATACTACAACTGCTGACTATCAGTATTTAATGTTTTGTTAAAAAAATGTCCATTTTTTTTGCCTTGTTTTCCTTGATCCTAATGTCATCGAAGCATTTACAGAACTTTATTTAAACAATCTGTTTTGTTGCCAAATGGTTTCTTGATTTCAATAAATGAGAGCATTGTGTTTATTATTTAAAGTGTACAAATGTGGACACAAAACATTGTATAGACAGAAGTTAACACAGAAAACTTTTTTTTTAAAGAACCAATTACTAATTTCATACAGGCAACTCTCTCTAAAATTCAATTAGATCATTGTCAATTCAATACACATCTCAATTATTTCAAACATTTCATTCTTTTCCAGCCTTTACTCCAGATGATATTCCCGGCTCCTATTCGATATATTAATATTTCCAAGTGACATACATATTATCTAATTAAATCCTTCATATGTAACTTTTTTTTTATCCAACTACTTCGCATCAAAATGTCTCCAGGTGCTGATACTTTAAAATGTTAAAAATATATTTTTTTTCATTTACTAACAAAGTAACATTGTTTGTTTCGCAACGACACCCAGTAAATGTACGTAGGAGAATGTATACAAGTTTGAGAATCAAAAAGAAAGGCTAATTCGCTTTTTTTATAATTTCAAATCCGTCAGTTTTTAAAATACATTAGTACTAATACATATTAAACATAAAATAGATCAAAATCCTGTTGGATTTATTATACAATTTGTGATCGAACATTTTCTGATGAAAAACAAAACATTCCAATAGATCCTACGTACAAACTTAAGCCATTTTTCTTCAGCAATAAAATACGTACTAACCCGATCGCACTCATTGTTTTGGTTATAAAAATGCTAACAAAACATTTGGAATATTTATATTAACTCGTTTTTAATGGTATTCATTTTATAGTTACTCCTGGTGATGTTCGCATCTATAAACAACTTTTGTAATTGTAATAATGTCTTAATGTCTTCACATAAAATAAAAAGTAACAAAATATACATAAAATGCAAAAAGGAAAAAACATTTTTCTTGATCAATAAGTGTTCTTAGTAAGTATCAGATACTCTGACACTGAAGCAATTTAATAAAATATAACAAGATTTTGAATAAACGTTAACGATACGAAATTATTCAACTAAATATTTCTAGAGAATGCTTAAAACCCCTTTGCTGAAGTTTAGGAATATACTTACATACAAATGTATATCTAAGCAAGCGATTTTTTTTTTAAACATTTTCCGACAGTGTGGTCTTACCTTTTAACTGTTTTATTAATTAATTTATTTTATTTTTTTCCAATTACCTACATATTATGTATATTGACATAATTTGCAAAAAAAAAACAAGTTAAAAAGAAATCATCGGTTCCAAATGAGCTTAAATGATATATACGTCATCTTGTAAATATCTTACCTAATTCATATTTCTCGCCACTTTACTACTACGTTTACCTATATACAACCTACTAACCTATGTAGGTTTACATTTATGAATAAAGTTTTAATTAGCCTGAACTGGGTTCGACTTGGTTTTCAAATTAAAACAAGGGCATTAGAAATGTTAAAAAGAAAAAACAGGAAAATCTGAAAATTTTCTATATTAGAAAAATGTGGTACTATAATAAAACATAACAGCTTTGATTTCATTCTGCCAAAAAAAAGAGCGCGATAAGAAAAGCAGAAGCTGCAATTCTCCTTTTAATTTACATCTCCTTTTAATTGGACACGAGGCGCGATTTAAAAAATAAGTCTTCGTATACATATATAGGCAGATATAGTTGTTTATATGTATTTTACGAGATTCGTACGAAATACCGAAAAAAAAAATCTCCATTGGTCAAAATTTCCAAACAATTAAATCCAACTAGCTATTATCTCCGGAGAGAAAATATTTATAGACAAAATCTCCAAAGAATCAGACTTGTCTGCCAAAATCCCTACGAAATCTCCAAATTCCCAGTGTCCAAGTGATGCCGTGACATAAGGCCAAATCTCTATATATAAAAGCGACTAAAGGCTAAATTCTAGCATTTGGGCTTATGACACTTTGAGAAAACGGTATAAGGCCAAATTATTTTGAGACATAAGACCAAACCGTGGAATATGTACGGGGTGGCATGCTGTATAGTTTCTTTATAACCATGTTTCGCATGGATTTAAGGAAACTTTGCATATACCCAACCTCGCACCTAACCCAAATCCCAGGCAGAAGGCTGGCGGGGTCAGCATGCCCCTCCATACATATTCCACTGTTTATCACTATAAAGTGACATAAAGCCAATTTTGCCTAATGTCGATTTATCAAAGTGTCATAATTTGATTTGAAATATTGTTGAATGCACTTTTTAGTCTGACGTATATATGCATAAACAGACTAAGCGCTGTTTTGTTCGCACCAAAAGTTGAAATGGATGATGTTATGTATGTTTTTGTATTAATTTTGAAATGTAATTTTTTTTAAATAAACATTACAAACGAAAATTACATGTTTACTTTGAGGATAACATTTCATGCAACATAAACTAAACCAAATATCTCGCGCGATTTAATCGAGTGATTCACTATTTGAACTTCTTTCTTTTGGGGATATTGGATAAGAGATTTTAGCCCTAGGAATTCTCTCTTTAGGGATTTTGCGATGGGGATTTCTGTTTGGGGATTTTGGGTTTGAGGCTTCCTTCTTGGGGCTTATGCCTTGAGCAAAATATCAAATGTATAATCCGCCACCGTCAATAACTTCAATGAAATAAAAAAAAAAAACAAATTCCGTTTTTAAAATGTAATTTTTTAGTTTTAAGGAAAAACATATTAAAAAGGAAACTTTATTAAGATAAGTTTGTCTGCTTATAAAAGCATACAGTTGAAATATATAACACTTTAACTTATTTAATTATAAGCCAATATACAAGTATGTCATATTTTGTTGCCTGTTGCCTCACCGCAAGTTGGATTACTCATATGGAATATAACCTTGTAGAATAAGGTAAAAAAGGTCAATAAGTCCATTTGGAAATGATTCAAAATACCTCAATATTTATAAAAAATAATCGTTGCTTCCCGACCGCTAAAATCTAGGTCTCCATGTACCATGTCTTATGTCAGATAAATAAAACAATTTGCCGAGAAATCCAAAATTTCATCATTTTTGTATTATCGGTTATTTTATAGTTGAAAAAAAAAATATTAAAAACAACAGCATTAATAAGATAGGCTGTCTGCACTAAACATACATAGGCGACCAGAAGTGGTCCATAGATAGATATACCACGGATCTATGATTGATTCTAAGCTTCTTAAAGACTACTGGGGATAAGGTTTAAAAACCATTTCGATCCAAGAACCAATATTTTAAAATATGTATATCCGTACTTTTAGATTGTATTTTGATCGGGTCATTTAGAATGAACCATATTACAAATTTATACCACTTTCTCTAATACTCATACTCTTCTAAGAACGTAGCAGACTATTAAATGTATGTACTTACATATTATTTTTAGGAATACATTTTTGTAGTCTCGATGTAAATCTATCCGTAACCGTATATATACAAAGTGTTTATTTTTTGATCTGCTTCCCCTTTCGAATTTTGAGTGTAGTTTTAGCGTAATATTTTTTGATTTTCTTTAAATCCACTTAAATAGCTTTTTAAAAAAAACTGCCTTTAAACTAAATAATCATAAAATGCATGAACTCAAAAAATATATATATATACATATATATCTAATTGGTCATATATAAACAGTATAAAACAAGAACATTCCAAATATATACTACAACAATTTTGTTTCACCTTGTTAGCGATAAATTTTTCGTTTTGTATCTAAACAATATATACAAAAAAGATTTGCTAATTTCTTTCTTGAGTTTTGACAGACTTTTGTTGGTTTGAAGTTTTGGTTTTACTTGGTTTTGATTTTTCCTAAAAGTTTGTTTATTTCTATTTCTGGTTTATTGCTTTTGAAAAATTTACTCTCAAATTGGAATATTTCGTAATGAACTTCTTTTTTGTTTTCCTATGTGTAGGTGTTTCCTATCATAGTAATCGACGTCAACCATCTCAACGCCATGAACGAGATCGTGAACGTGATCGCGATCGTTACGATCGTGATCGAGAACGTGATCGTTATGATCGCGAAAGGGATCGCGATCGACTCGATAGATTAGATCGAGAGCGTGAACGTGAACGACTACATGCCCGCGAACGTGATCTTATGCATTACGATCTCAATAGTGATGAACTTTTAGATGAAAGAAATTATGGTGCTGATTATACAAGAGGTGTGGCAGGTGCCGGTGCTAGAGATATTGGTGGCGCTATTAGCCATCATCATTTAACATCATCCACATCAGGAATACATCATAGTCGTGGTGGTGGACGTATTGACGATATCGATTTGATGCATGATCGCGATGATCGTCGATACCCGTCATCGTCCCGTGGAGATCGAGGAGATGCATCACTACCCCCACCATCCTCAAGTCGACGCGATCGCGACGAATATAGTCCACATAGAGGCGGTGGGAGTAGTAGGAGAGTACTTAATGCCATGTAGGAATCGTGGATATAGGGGTGGGATCAGATCGATTATAATATGCAATACAGCCATGACCATGATGAAAGTAATTGTATCGATATTGATCATGATATTGTTCAAAGTTTTACCAACAATCATGATGATCCTAAGGATTATCACACTGAGACGAATGTTGTCGATGTCGATAGGTTTTATTAAGGAGATTTATTGACAAAACAACAAGCAAAATGTGTTTTATTTTATTTTTTCTGTTTCACTTTTATTTATTATCTTAATGCAAAAGTATATAAGCAAAAAAAAACCAAAGAAACTCAATCCTTTAGCCTTATTAAATTGCGATATTAATACATATGTACATGTATATTCAAAGAAATTTTTGCATTTTTTCCTCTCTAGCAAATAAAGGTTTTTTAGAAATTGATTTCCATTTTATTCTTCATTTTAATAATATAACATAAAAAAAAACATAATTTCTACAAGTGCCAAACTTAAAAAAATATACATTTTCTTTTGATTTTCCTTTTGTTTTAAATTTTTCTTTTATTTATCTATAGTATACATACATTAAAAAATAATAATACGTATATACGCTAAGGGGAGCCTAATGTGTCTTAAATTCTATAAATATGTAATAAAAGTACATAAATAAAAATGCAAATGAAATATTATCTTGATCAGTTATATATCTAAGTGTCAGCTTTAAAACAAAAACAAAAAAAAAAAAACATTTTTTATAAATACAAAATATATTTATTAACAAAAATACTTGTGTAAATAATAAATAAAAAATATATATAGTATATATTAAGTAAGGTCGAGATAATATTCCAGTAAAGGCATATAGAACACAAAAATTAAAAAAAAAAAAAAATAAAAACAAAAAATTAATAAATCTCCTTAATTAAATCTATAGAAAAAAGAACTTATATAAATAGTTACAAATGGAACCAAGAGAAATGTGTTTTTTTTTACAAATACGTATATAAAGGAATAATTTATATAAGAACAGCATGCATATATTAATTATTGTAAAAGATTATGAAATATTTAATTTCTTTCTTGGCACAAACTCGTATGAGGACAGCATTTTTCTTCTCCATTTTTGATTTGCCTTCTTTTTGTATTGAAAATAGTTTATAAAATAGATACATAAATAAAAAATCAGAAACTACTATTACCGTTAAGAAAGCCTTTATATTGTGTAAAGTGCAAGAAGCATATACTATAATACTTTGTTTGAATCCAAAAATATAATATTTCTTTTAAGTTTTTGCACTTTTTTTATTAAAACCAACACAAATATTAGATGCCAAAAATATATATACATATATGTTTTAATTTTTTTATATATATGAGAATGTTTACAATCTGATCTGACCTACTCCTGAGTACTCTCTGTGCAATTCCAACCGTAAAAATCTGTTAAATTTTATTTTTTAATTATATTAATGCACTTATAATTTATTTATTGTCGGATTTAGTTACATGCATCATGACATCTTTGTTTTTCTTAAATTGTTCTTCAACAATCGAAAAGTTTTTTTTTTTAAATCATTTTGATTTCCTGTCACGTGCATTCATTGTATCCCAATTGAACAATCATGGTAAATAATCGAATTGATCACTGCACCCCTAGAAACAAAATTAATGTTGTATAATGAAAAACAAAACAAAACAAAAAAATCTGTATATTTACTTTCATTTTTGTAATGTTGGAGCGTATTTTTAAATTTTATTTTATTTATCAGAAAGTGTTGGGAAGAATTTAAAATTTTTTTGTTTTCTTAATTTCATTAAAATGAATAGGGGAAATGCAATACACCATGTTACAAGGGCTCGTAACAAGTTGAATGTGCATTTTACAGAAAATTATAGTTTGTCTAGAATTCGTTGTCTTATTTATTAATATTCCATGCAATCCTAAAGATCATGATTATTTTATTATTCTAGATAACTTGTGCCTATAATTTTTATACTACAATTCTATTCCAATTACATCTCGGTAAATTAGGGTCCTTGAAGGAAACCATTGAAAGAATAGTGGAAGTTCTGTGTTAGGTTGAATTTAAGGCGGAATATCAATAATCAGCATGAGAAACCATCAAAAACTATTTTCTATTTGTTATTTTGCATTCCTCAGATCGGAAGCTGGTATTTCTTAGCCACCTCAGAAAGAATGACTTTAATAACCTTTACAACACTTTCTGATAAATTTACCATAACTTCCATGAAGAAAATACGCTCAACCATAGAAAATTAAGAAAAACAAAAACCAATCACTTATTTAATGCTGTAAAAAAATTTAAACAAATTTTTAGAAAATATAAACAATTTTTGTATGAAAAATTTAAATTGCATATAGATCTGTAAAAAGCAAAACAAAAAAAAAATCCGGCACAGAACCCATACAAACGAAAAACTGTGTGTGTTCTGTATTGTTATTGTAAGCAATTTTGCAATTTACAATTTTCCTTTTCTCAATTTTAAAATACAAACTTAAAAATGCAAAAAAAAAACAATTTTAACGTCGAATATATAAGCACCGGCTATTTTACATAGTTATATATAAAAAACAATTTAAATAAACACAAAATAATATCTTAAATCTTTTCAAACTTATGAATGCAAATATAAACAAAAAAAAATTGAAAGAAACGATAAATTACACTGTTAAATATTATTATTAACAAATGCTAAAACAAAACCAAAAAACTTTAATAAAATTACACGCTAGGTATAAACAAAGAAATTTTAAAAAATAGAACAAAGATAAACATTTCTTGTATAAACGTTTTTCGTTTTCGGTTTCTAAACATAAGTTAATAATTAATAGTAAAATTAATAATAATACAAATATATTATTATATAATAGATTAGCTAAATTATAAATTACTTTTTAATATGGAAAACAAAAACAAAAAATAATCATCTTTTTTAATATCAAAAAACAAAACATAAAAAAAAATGAAAGCAACAGAAAAAAAATTAACAAAATAATTAAAATGCGAACTCTAGTTTCTTTTTTTTATTATTAAAACCAAAACAAAAGAAAACTATGATAAAAGTATAATGTTACTGTTATAAAAAAAATTAACAGAGAAAAATATTTAACAAAAAAAACCTTTTTCTTAAATTCAAATTGAAAAACAAAATAAAGTTATGATAAATGAAATCTTTTAAATAGAATTATTTTTCGTCCGTTTTTTAATGAATAACTTTAGTAAAGTGAAAAAAATGCAAAACAAAAAAACAATTACGAAATACTTCTACAAA
This sequence comes from Xylota sylvarum, assembly GCA_905220385.1. Lineage (NCBI taxonomy): Eukaryota > Metazoa > Arthropoda > Insecta > Diptera > Syrphidae > Xylota > Xylota sylvarum. Next base: position 34,337,872 of record LR999960.1, read on the forward strand.
TTTATTAGCAGCAAAATTTATTTTTTAGCTATTTTTCAAAGAAAAACAAAACAAAAAATGAGAATGGGAAACAATTTATTGTAGGCACATTTACCATTTTCTGTTACTTTTTTATAAGAGCAGTGCAACAGATTGCATTGCGCGCTTAATGCGATTTCACTAGAGGATACATTGCCACGGAAGTGTCCGAAGGATACAGGAAAATGATTAAAAATTTTTTGTATACAATTTGAGTTAATTTTATGCTAGATAAACACACACATTATTTCTGTTTTTAATTTATATTTATTATAAAAAAATTGTATATTGTTTTATTGCTTGGTTAGCCGTTAAATATGTTTAAAAAAAATTATGAAATGAAAAAAATAAATAAATAATATCAAAACTTTTCAACATCCAAGAGAATACGTTTTCTTTACACATCTGATCGTTTTATTTGTTGGAGATGGAAAATACTTACCCGCTGTTTAGTGAAATGTCTACAAAAGACAAACAAGTTATGCGGGGCTTCCATTTTTGATGACTTCCATAGAGATGGAATAGAAGAAGTTAAAATTATATTATTGAAAACATATACAAGAACTGCAAGTAAATGAGGCAACATAATTTTCACAAAACTGGGATGAATTTCATTAAAGCTAACAGCTTTTGACGTAACATTCAATATTGCTTTAACAACATCGATTTGCTCGACACAAGAGAATTCAATACTAGGCAAAGTATTCACAATTATCTCACTATAATCCAAGTTATAGGCGAAGTAGTCTGTGCAGAGTAAGATTTTGTAAAATCATTGTTTATTTGATCGGGATCTAAGTTATCCAAATCCTTTTTATTTTTTCGACCAACACCTACTTCACGCAAATTAATCCACAGTATTTTTGTAGGCAGGCTATTGTTGAGCCGAGTTTAGTAGTACTGTCTCTTAGCTTGTTTTATTTTGGAATTAACATTATTAAGTAAGTCACGAAATGACTTTTAAGTAATTACTCAATTTGAAACGTTTCCACCTGTTGAAGGGTAGGTTGCGCCTATTTTTTAGATTTAAAATCTCTGCGGTAAACCAAGACCCCATACTTGAAGGAATTGTGCGAAACTCACAAGCCAACACCGGAGGCTGCGAAAATGGGTCAACGAGAACAATATCGACGAATTGGACAGAACGTCACAATAGACAGCTACAACTTTGAGGTAGTTAGGGACTCTGTCTACCTCGGCTCTGCTATAAACTCTGATAATAACATCTGATCAGAAATTAAACGCAGAATATTTCTTGCCAATCGCTATTTCTTTGGGCTGAGAAGGTAATTGAGCTGTAGATCCCTATCCCGAAGAACTAAGGAGACTCTGTATAAGACCTTGATTAAAACTCGCTGAAACTTGAACTCTGTCTTAAGCGGATGAAGATATCCTCATTTGCTTCGTTAGAAAGATTCTTCATAAGATTTTCATAAGATGCGTTGACGGGCTCTGGAAGAGGAGATTGAACGAGCTGTACAACGACATCAACAAAAACTGCGCATTAGTGGTTTGAGAGGGCTAGGATATGTTGAGCGAATCAACACTAGTGCTCCGGCCTGCAGAGTCTTAGAATCAAACCCGGAAGGACAACGCAGTAGAGGAAGACCTCGCCCTAGGTGGACCGCACAAGTAGAAAGAGACCTGAACCGACTTGGAGTGCGCAACTAGAGACAGTTAGCTAAGACCGCGTTAACTTGAGTTGCTTGTTGGCTGAGGCACAAATTTACCCCGAACTGTAGTGCCACCTAAGTCAGTAAGTAAGTAAATAAGTAAGTATGTAACGGAATGCTGCTAGCTAGCTATGAAATTCAATTATATTTTAATGCCAAGGTCTTCCTCGGACTGTAATACCAAAGCAAGTAAGTCTGCTCTAGACTATGTTTGTACATATGTATATGTCAAACAGAAAGGTATTCCAGCTGCATTTTTTTAAACTGAAAATAATAAGGTGAAGTATGAAGAATTTTTCGCTATTATAACAAGTGGAGTGTCCATTAAGTAATAAGAATAATTAGTCATCGATTTACTGATATCTTTATTTAATGATATCTTTATTTAATGATATCTTTGGGTAAACAAAATTTATTTCAAATTTTACTTTGAATCAGGTAGCTTTATTATTGATTAGAAATGATTTGTATGGAAGCAAGCAAACAATTAATATCGATTTTTGTTGCCTTTTTTTTTCTGTGTACATTTATAATCATATATGTATGTACATACATTGAAAAGTATGCTATTCTGGAGACCACTTGTTGCATAAGTTAAAATATGGAAAATAACTACGATTGTGCACTTAACTTGTTAATTTAACATAGTGACAATAAATTTTAGCTCTTTATTCATGGTGAATAATAAATTTTGATTAGTATACTAATTTGGTTTTAATTGGATTTCATATGTACGTTCATCTCTAGCTAGAAGTTTGTTTAAAATTATCCGCGTACAAGAAAAATCAGCTTCTAGTTAGTGCACTCAACTAAAAGTATTTTATCTACGTGCATACACGTACAGAATAATGTTGTCAATTGGATTTTATACTGTGCTGTACATATTTGCACTTTTTGCGGTTTTGAGGCTCGAGCTTGGCTTTATCAGTGAAATATGTGCTATGATCGACTATTTCTCTATTCATTGAGACCTAATACGTTGGCGTAGGTCTTGAGTTTAAGAGGGTGCTTAGCACTGAGTATAGAAGATTTTTAGAATGTTTTTAATACGTCGTCAGCACAATGTTCCCAACGATATATGTACATACATATGAATGTATGACTTTTGCGTTAACATACAGTAAGAACATCTTACAACAATGTCATGAATTCTCAGTAGCTCTTGACGGTGAAATGTACTCTTCATCATCGTACTACATACTTGGGGGATGTTGGACGATCTGACCGAATGCGTAGTTCCTACTGACTACCATGATGAATAACTATATTTCAGAGAACTCTTATTCAAAGCTCGTCCACGAGGTATGTATAAGAAGTTTTTCGCCTAAGAATCCACAAAGCAGCTTGGATTATACCGGATGATCGTACCGCGTAGCAAAATCGCAGACGCAGACGACAGCATTCTAAATGTGACTTATCAACTCTTACCACCCGACCAGCTTGATCCAACAATATTCAGGGTTCTGTTTCAACTGGAGATCGACTGGAGATCGTTCCTAAAAAGTGCAGGTATCCTACGCACATTTCCCAACCACAACGTACATATGTACATTCAACTAAGTACCGCACCATTATCAAAGTGTAGTCACCACCGTTATGGATTACCGAAGAAATAGTGTCGCCCAACCTGAAGAAACTAAGTACATACATATGTAGGTATGTATGTATACATCCAGATTACTCAACATCACCCGGAAATGCTCAAAACACCAATCCAATGCTATGGTTCGAAGAACAGAAGACAGTGATTCCGATAATTATTATCAATGAGGATGGGCTTTGAAGAAACTTTTCAAGGGAAACTTTTTACGCCATCACCACTATCTTCTCGTGTCAAGTTCAAGCAAATTTACCTGCAGTGGGACTTTCTCTTTATTTAGGTAACTAGAAAAATCGAGACTTTCTCACATACAGCACAGCAACCTAATCGAATCCATATTTCTCACACATGAGTGATTACAGACAAATTCTTTCTGTATATTTATATTAGATTTATAAACAACAGCGGTAACTTAAAAATTCAAATACTATTTTCCCATCCCGTGATGGGCAATTTGAAGGAAATTTATCCCAAACACAGCACGGCGAATTCACCAAAACGTCATTCTCCGATGACAACCCATTTGACATTTCATGCATAATCAAAAAAAAAAAACGAAAATAAAAACATAAGTTGGAATAGTGCAATTGTTTTCTTTTAATTTTAAATGTGTTTGGATTTTATTTGTAAAGAAATTCTAAAAATACGGGAATGGACTCCCCACCCAGAAACGACGAATGGATGCCCCTGGCCACTCAACAACTTCGACTGAGGCATCTAATTCGAATTATTGGACTTAACATACTGTGTCGCGATAGATGCAAACTTTATTTTACGCTGCACCACAAATTAGATTGTCCCCCCTTCTACCAAAGCGCCAACATCCAGCCCTGTGGTAATAGTGAAGCAATACTCTGGGACGCTATATCGTGTCCGGAAATTTACAAGTCAAACTCACGGTCTGTTTGTGTTCGTGTTTGGGAGCACAGTACCAACAAAGTTGAGGACAAGCCTTTGTTCACCTGGCATGTGAGCTTTTCTGGTCTTACACTCACTGGCAGTTGTAGCGATGCAAAATACTTTTGCAACACACTGGTGTTCCAGCTGAATGCGAATTGCTTTTCGTCCGCCGAGCACTTCTCGAGCTTCTCTCTGGAAAACAACGATTATTTGTACGACAATTTGCACGACTATGATCAGAATGCTAGTAAGATTCACAACACTGAACTATATGATGCCTGTAGTACCCGAGAGATCACTCAAAGCGAGTCTTCCTTAAGCACTAAGTCAAGATATACGGATTCTACTAGCGACTGGTGTGATAATCGCTGCGTTACAGTTCAGCGTCTTAAGAGCTCCACCCGCCAGAGCTACAACCTGGAAAAACTGTTGCGCATTCAGAAGATACAGAGGAGCTGTAAACGTTTACAGAAAGACTTGCAGGAAATCACCGAACAAATCGTCAATCAAAACTTAAGATCTAAGAGTAGCATCTCCAAGGGACGCACTATCGATTATTTGCTTTCAGATTTTGATCAAACTAACCCTAAGTCGAAAATAGAGAGTAAGGAACTAAGAAAAAAAATTGAACAACTGCGCTTTAAGTGCAACCTCCTCGAGAAGGAGCGTGAGATGAGTAGGGTAAAAAAACAAGAACTGATAAACCAATTGCGTAACAAAACAGATTTGAGGAACAATCACAGTATGACTCTAAGGGAGAACCACGCTCTGCTGGCAGATGACGAGTCATTACTCTACAATCGAATCAAAGTGATCCTAAGCGGTGTAAGGACAAAGAAGGATCTCGAGCAGAAAATTCACAAGCGCCTAAGTCTTTTATGCTCCGAGCTGAAACACATCTATCCAATCAACAAGAACATGCGTGGCTGTTTCACTGTAAGTAATATTCCCTTTCCGGATAGGGATTACCTCAGCAGCAATCCGCTGCACACAGACCACGTAAAACTGATGACACCCGCAGCGTTAAGTGTTACGCTGGGCTTTGTGGCGCATCTAGTGCAAATAACCGCAATTATATTGGATAAACCCCTTCGATTTCCACTGCAAAACAAGCCGTCTATCCCATCGAAGCAGATACTGTACGGCATATATTTACTGAATCAAAACATAGCGCAATTAAATTACGATATATTCGGATTACGTCTCGATCCAAGAGCAACTATAGAGAATTTTTTGAAATTATTTTGTAGCATAATTAAAGTTGGCGAGGATGAAGCTGACAGTGAAATTAGTATTTTAGATGGTGTCGATCGAATAGAAGACTTTCCAAAGGCGAGATCATCCATCGATGTCAGCAGCAATAACCTGCAAGTGGAACGAATGCCAATGCGAAAACCATTCGCCACTGAAGACAAACGATATCACAGCGAAGACGACTTGAAGACCTTAGCTGAGCGTTGCCTTAAACATTCTTACTCACACGAAAGATTAGACAAAGAATAGGGTATATGAAGCGCGTACTGTAAAAAAATGAAATATCGTAACGTTGTACATTTTAATAAATTGAAATACAAATATAACAAGAGAAATTATTGTGAGTTGTGATTTGACGTAACTGTTGCTTGTTTCAGGTACTCCTTTCAATGCAAAAAGTATGTGGTACAATACATATGCATACAGTTGGATGTCGTCTTATCGACATTCATCATACAGATCTTCCTTTTAAACATTTCCTCTCACTTTCAGTTTTCATAAATTGGTAAGTATTGCCTACCGAATCAAGATGTTTTTTAGACGAATATCAATAACTGTAACTCGACATTCCTTCTCATAGAAATTGGAGGTAGACACAAGCTCTTTTGTCTCAACAGCATTTCCTCTTAATATTACCATCAATCATTTTTACTGATTCGAAGACTATTATTAAATGTAAACATGGGTGAAAGGACTCGATTGCGTCTTTTAAAACATTTTCCGCTCTAACGACAAAAAAGTAAGAAAGAAAAAGCGCTTAAGGCTTCGTGCATGGAGAGAAATCAAATCAAACTCCTTCACTCTGGCGCATGAAACTTAGAGCTCTGGACCAGAAGGATCGGAGTTCTATTTTAATACATTACCCTATGAAGATGCAAAGCATTTTCATGAAACATTAGACGGTTCAATGTTCTTTCATTCGCTTTAGTTGCCACATTATCTTTTTTACCCAGCGACAATGACGATCACCCCGTTTTCGAGTATTCATTTTCCCAAGCTTCCTTTATAATTGAAAAGAGTAGTTCTTTTTCTGCTTGCTTCTAAAAATGTAGATATTGTAGTATTTAAGAACTCGTCGCATTTATTTCAAATAATCTTCGGATGTGGCTTTACCTACCCATTAGTTCCTTTGTTTATTTAAATGATCCTTATGTCGTCGCATTTCTTTTCTGATTCCTCCAGTTTGTGGTGCATTACACTGCACCTGGAATGTACTACACTGGGACACCGAGACTTACCGGAACCTATCCACTCTTAACAGCAATACACTTATGGACATCTACATAGACACCCAAACGCCCATTAAAGACTCAGAATCAAACGATCAACAAGCAGACAACTCGATCCTAATACCCATCAGTCTTCTCATGTCCAAAATTACTTCAGGCTTTCACAATATGGTCAACACTCACCTCATGCCGCATGTCTAGAAAACTTTGGGCCCTATACACCAATCGTTAAAAAGACCACAGCTAACTCTTCTCAAAGGTATCCCCACAGGCCACAAACCAATTGTTGGACTAATTGTCTTATATGTTCCCCAATGGAACCATTGTCTTCCGAGTGAGGCTACACTCCCGTAGTTCCAGTCATCGATGTTTATCTTACTGTACAGCTAGTATAGTTCATCGTTGAATCTCCTCCTCCAAATCCCGCCAACGCGAACGGGACCGAATATCTTACGAAGATTTTTTCTCTTGAGGCGACCGAGGATATATTCATCCGCTTTCGATAAAGTGCATGCTTCAGCGCCATGAAGGAGGACTGGTATGATGAAAGTCTTATATAGAATCTCCTTAGTTGTTCGGGATAGGGCTCAATTACCTTCTCAGCCCAAAGAATCAGCGGTTGACATGTTAATCTTCGTTTTATTTCTTCTGAAATGTTGTTTTATTGCCAAAGTCCCTTACTACCTCGGTTCCTCTTCATTTTACAACTTTGTCAATGTCGATGTAGAACGGATATGCCACCATGTTCTGCAATCCACTTTTAGCAAAAGTGCAATTATGAATTGTACGTTCGAAAGTGAATATTTTGGTGTTCTACTTTTCACTCGAAACGATAACAGTAAATTCATGGAAATTGACGTTTTGCATTTCGAAAAACTTTTGTTTTCATGTCGAGTCACAATCGAGTTTTGTGCCGTGAATTGAATGCCTTTGAGATGTGAATTAGCGTGTTACCTGTGATGATTAGAAGCATCTTGAAAATGGGAATTAAAAAAATTAATTTCTATTAGTGTTTCAAAAGAATTGATTGAATCTCTCTGTATCTCTCAAAATCTTCCTGCGAACTCTCTCCATTCGGGTTTCTTCGCAGATTTCATCCTATGCAATAAAATAGCATCCATTTTAATAAAAATGTCTTTTATTAAACTTTTAATTCATTTTCACTCCACTGTCACTTGAAATGCAGAAAAGAGCAAATGTATATTATGTACATACATACTTGTTATATAGAAGTGGGCTCTCTGTTATGGGAAAACTATTTTAAAATGACACAACCCACAATCTTCTGACACGATAAATTCCAATCTAAATACGATATAGCTGATAGATTCACGCCGTCACGAATCTGTTGAGGTTCTCACATCAGAAATTAAAACACTGCATTTCTTTTTGTTGAACTATGTAGAATTTTTCTTTTTTTTTAATTTCCAATTCATTTTAAATTTACGAAAATATTACATAGCACAATAATAATTTTGAGCGACTTTCATTTACAATTTATTGGTCCATGTTCATAATTTTTACTAATTGTTTTTCATTCTTCGAAACATAAACACTACAATAACGTATTTGTAAAATAAAATAAATATTAGCTAACTAAATAAGAAAAGAAAACGAAACAAAAAAAAAATAAAAGTTTTCATGGACCATATACATACATATTTATACTGTAGCAAGATAGGGGGATTACAATGAAAAGAAAACGTGAATATTATAGGAACATATTAAAAATAATTTTTAATTTCTACGTTATTTCATGTATAGACATCACAATAATTGTATTTATTAATAGTTGCTTCACTCACTCGTGTTAGACGCAGCGGTTATGATGGGACACTGCAGCAGTGTTATTTTACAGCGTTAGGCTGTGAATTATTATTATACTTTATATTTTCACCACCATAATCGCTGTTTCCCTTTGTTATAAAACATTTATTAATAAAAACTAAACATTTGCTATTCAATTTATTGTTGTTTAACCCTACTCATTCGTAAAAAAAAGTTTTACAACGTCCTTCTTTGTTTTGTCTAATTATCGTTAAGAAATGTTTTGGCTTGTTTTTTTTTTTAAATTGTGGCGGCGTGGTGGGTGAGTACGAGTATGGCAACTTCCCCCTCTCTCCTAAATTTGTTACTATTACAACTAGATTTAGATTTAATGAAATGAGATCTCTGCTCATTCTGTCTTATGTACTCGTTTTTCTTGTTAATATACGTTCCAATCGCTGTAGAGACTCTTTGTGCTGATGATGTTTAGGTCGATGGCGAAATGTTTGTGTTGTGATTGACCAAAGGTCTCTATAAGAACGATCGTTATATCTCATCCTCCTTTTTAACTGCTTCTATTTTGTCCGCACATTTCACGCTCTTCTCAAACGAAGAAGGAAACAAAATATCATCTAAGCGACTTGCTATTGACGAATAATAGCAACCGTCGTTTTTGGGTATGTGTTTGGTGGTGTTTTGGGCTTAATTTCGTTAGATGTGCAATTTGGATGCTTGCGCACTTAATTCGTCCATACTTTTGCGTGCGCTCTCAGCCATGTCATCCAGGGATTTCTTAGTTGTCATTAGAAGGTCATCTGTACTCTTGGCAGCACTCTCAGCGATTCCTTTAACCTACAAAGAGATATGACAGTCAAAATAAATCAAAAATTCATTGTATATGCGGACTCACCTCTGAGTTAATGCGTCCTATCACCCATTCGAGACCCTGACGTCCTTTGCCCGCATTCAGACTTATTGTGGATGTCAGGAGATCCTCCATATAATGACTAAGCGGCACACCTTGTACACTAACTTGAGCCTCTTGTTTCAGCAGAGTTTTTGATGGGTCTTTAGGATGTGGAACATAATAGATAACTTCATCAATGGAAATATGCCGGCAAAAAGTTAAATTCATAGTCTTTAGAACCATTTGTTTACGTGCTGGATCCACTGTGGATTTTTCGCTGGCAAAACATACTTTCGCTGTTCCGATTAACTGAAAAGAAACGAAAAAAAAATTGTAAATACACAAAGGGTGTCGGCTAGTTATGTTTTATGTTCTAAAAATAACAAATGACAATGAACTGTTCATGCCTGCAAATGAGAACCCTCGCTATGCAATATCAAATGAAACGTATTCTAAAACTAGAGAGCCTGAGTAAAATGAGAAACGTAAAATGCAATTCTTTGTAACGCCAGAAGACGCAATTAAAAGGTTCAACATCGCAGATGCAATCACAATAGCTTGCTCAGAATTCGACGTTCTTGGCGTAGAAATGTATTACGTACAATACAGGGCGCACATGTGTTTATTTTGGGAAATGTTAGAAGTTAGATAAGTCGTTGAACTTTCTATGTATTTATAGATCATCAAAAGATTTTGGAACATGATGTCAACATGTGACAAGAAATAACCTACCTAAAAGGCTAATCATATACAAAACTAGCACGTACAAATGGAACGTGATTCGTTTTATGGTATCACGATAGCAAAAGATGAATTCATGTACGTGAAGAGATGTGTATTTTGCATGTGATCAGCGATTTTATCATCACCGATTATCAACACCCTTTTGCCTTGTTCCCAGCAAGTATAAGCGCTGACTCATTGGTAGCATTAGAAATTATCTCACAAGTGTTTCGCTAGTTAAAGAGCTGGCTGCATCTGACATTTTGCAATCTTATTCAGGACAAATAAGAGATGTTACATTTCTTATCTATCAGAGTGTCTGCAAGTTCTCGAATTGTTGCTGCTGTATTTCCTGACCAAAATGATATCGCAATTCCACATGTCAACAGAAAGTAGACAGAAAACCTTTCAGCAACAACACGAACAACAGAATGGCCAAAGAGCATATCTTGTCTCTAATTGAAGTGGTAAAAAGCAGAAAGTATTCCAAACTACACCTTACTTACAAATTAAGTAAAGTAAAATAATGTGCCTTCAAGGCAAATAAGATCCATTGCTTCCTTAAATAGTAATGCTTCCTATTCCAATGATATTTACGTTTCACCGCTACAACACACTATAGATGGATCTTTGTTTAAGAAAAGCATCAAACAGCCTTTAGGTTAGATTAGGTAAATGGTTGCCCTTGTTGACAGGAAATTGTTGACAAGAAATCGGCAACGTATAACTTAGACAGCTTTTAATTCATTACTTCTTGTACCACAAGTACAATGAGAAATACACTTAAAAATATAATAATGAGCAGTCAAGACGCAGACTGTAGCTGCATGTGGATCGTATTAGGGAATGAACAAAGGAAAGCCTGTCGCTACTTATCAATGTCTGAATATATTTCCAAAAAAGAGGCATACGAACCGCTTAGTTTAAATGCATAGTTAGTACCTTAACCTAAAAAACTTCAGAACTGAATATTGTAGATTTGAGTAAAACATATTAAAAAAAAATAAATAAAATGAATAAAGTTGAAAGCAACGACCTGCTTAAAGACCACAATTTTGAATACGTATTCTCAAAAGTGCGACTGCTTATCTAATCTTTTCATTGAAATCATTGATAACAGAAGCGGTTATTCCGTGCCTAACCCTAACCACTATATAACATTCTATCAGGTTGTAAATATTTCCACAATTTAATAGGCGAACATACTCATCAGCGATAGCAAAGTTTTAAATAAAAAATTTAACCAGACATAGAACGCTTTTAATGGGGCATAGTCCAAATCGAATAAATGATAAGAAGTCAAAAGTCTAACAACGAAATAGAAACAAAAACGTATTAAACGGTAGACCTCCAGAATAATGTTGCTTAAAATTTTCATTCACGGTCTGGGTTGGTGCCAAAATCCTTCCCACATTCATGTAAATATAGACAATTTGAATTCTTTATCAAGTTCAAGGTAACTGAATCTCCATTTCCTACAACAGAGCCCCTAATGCTGAATACGATAATAAACACAGGAAGGAAGTGTGAACACTTATGTACATTTGTATGTATTTATGTACAATAGATAGAATAGAAATATAGTATTTTACTTACCGAATGTGTCCATCTCGGAAAACACCACTTTGATTGTACCAATCTGTGGGTGTGTAGAACACCATCGACAACTTTTCTATCTACAACATCTGTACCAATAATTGATGGGGTCATAGGATTTGGATATTTACGCCATGCCGCCTGTGTGACAGTCTCCCAGGGATGGCTACAATAAGATAAAAAGAAGAAAAAAAACGATTAAAAAATTTATGAATAGATTCTCAAGGTGAATTGGGGGGATATTTCAAGAGTGAGTTTGATGCCAAGAAATTTTAAAAGCTTCTATACATTGACGTATGTAGTTATGTATTATTCTGGCGTAGTAAAAAGAATAAAATATATCACGATGCAGACCCATTCTCCATTGAGTCTTCAAATTACCCAATCACTATAGAAACTAATCAATTATGTAGTTTATGTTGAAATGCTTGAGAACTATTGCATAATCCGTTTGACGTGGGAGAACACATTATAATGGTGTATAGCTTCCTATTTGCCTTGTACTGAAATTTTTGTAGGTTTCTGTTACGTCGCACAGACTCGTTCGTGTTAAGTTTATGATAGTGCTAACTTCTCCATAGAAGTACTTTCTATAACTAGGTCCCCACACGCTACTTTTAATTAATATTTCGTTTAGTTTTGCCGGACACAAAACAAGGAATTGCATATTAGTTGCATGTGGGCTCGCTCTCATACTTATATTCCAATGATAGTCACTCTCGCTACCAATCAGTTATTCTATTGTGTACATGTTGATCAAGAAGTATTTAATTTGAGTTACATACATACACTACATATGTATGTACTTGTTCTTATCCTCAATCCCAACCTGACTATAAAATGTCCACTGTTCGTTCTGAGCGAACCGTACATGACAATAGGTAAATATTATGTGCCATAATTATTCTAATTATCATAAAAATAAGGAACCTACGGGAATAACGAACGGTGGGTTAATGCTTTGGTCACACCAGGTCACAAAGTATCATGCCTGTAACAAATGGGAAGGAGAGTCTAGCGAGGATGACGACTTCTTGTTGATAGAATATCAGCAAAAAAAAGTAGAAGCTGTAGGAGAATGGGAGCCGTGGCTCAAGTGCTTAGTGCGTTGGACTATGAAGCGAGGGGTTCGAGATTCAATCCCCAGACAACAGCTAAAATTTCTTTCACGGCCCCACCTCTCGCGAGCGTCTGATAAAACTGCCCTTCGGAAACGGCATTAAACAGTAGGTCCCTTCTGTTCGTGTAAAGAATGTAACACGCACAACATGAATGGTTGTAAGAAGCCCTGGGTCCCATAGACCTTTCGCGTCAAATATTTATATTTTTTTATAGTAGCAACTTTCCAGGATGTCTGAGGAGCGTATCCGATTCAAGCCGAAAAACTTAGAATAAGAATTAAGTTTAGCTTAGGACGCCCGCATGGGGCCAGTAAGTTAGTCATAACATAGCTAAGTTACTTAAACTAGTTTTAAGCGCTTTTTTCTAGTATATAAGAATTAATGAATTGAATTAATAAAAATCGCTTAAAATTAAAATGAAATTAATGGGAAGGAGAGTCAAGAGCGTTAGAGCCTTTTCCCAAAAAAGTACCTAGCCTCATAAATGCTTTTAGTACCAATGAAATAAAAAAAAAAAACTTGTGCAATGAAATAGTCAATGATCGCTTAAGTACTTAGCACTTAACGATTCACTACTAGCGACATTAATCCAACATTTAATTGCTTACATAAAGAATCAGGCGGACAAGCTTTTCAATTAGAATAGTTAAATATCATATTATAAACCATCGTGAGATTCCACTTAGTTGTCGCCTTAAGTTGACAGAAACTTGAGAATCCTGTTTTCAAATATGAAGTGCTTGATAAATCCAACATGGGGCAGAATCAGAAGGCGAACAAAACCAAAATAAACAAACTGGGTATACAATATTGCCCAAAAAATGTACATTTTAAATTGTCGTTTTCTTACATAACCTCCACGGATTCTTAACCTTTAATTGTTATTCAGCATATAATTATATTTAAATGATTTCACAAGAATTATGAGGGAAATCACCGTCGGTATTGTTTGGATATGAATATTTATCTATGTAGATATGTACATATATATGTATGAATACAATTAATGGTAATCAAATGAGAAAACAAATAAAGTCAACAAAAATCTAGTTAGCACTTTTTTGCCGAAAAAATACTATTTAAGCCGCTGAATCCTAATCGAAATCATCAGTTGAAGTTATCATTTCAAACTTTAAAGTATCGTCATGAAATTCGTCTTTGTCCTTTGCTTGCTTATTGCTGTCGCAATGGCAGCTCCAGATCATCACGGAGGAGGTCATGGAGGAAATCTGGGTGGAGGCCCTGGCTTGAGAGGTGGTGGTGTACAACAAAGTTCATCTTCAGCTATCGCTTCAGCTTCAACGCAGAATCAAGGTGGATTGGGTGGTGGTGCTTCTTCAGCTCAAGCTTCAGCTCAATCTTCAACTTCAAATCGCGGTTAAAATGCTCAACATCTCATAAGGAATACGAATACTCTTCTTTTTTTTAATTCATTATAAATAAATAAACCAACTAAGGCACGATTGGATTTTTCTATTGCTAGTTATTCGGGAAGACAGTGTTTGAACACGGATTGCATTCAGTCATATGCCTAGTGTTGTTTTAATATTGAAGTGTTTCTGGTAAAAGGATTACGGAAGAATAAAAAAAAACGTGCATTTAGCAATAGGGTGTCAGTTTACTTAGATAAAGTAAAAAAAACAAAAACAACCAAAATATACTGTTTTTCATAGTATTACCTAGGAAAAGTTACGAACATTTAGCCGCAGAATATTAAATAATTCTTCAACACGTTTAGGACTGTAACATAGTTCAGTTTTTAAGTTACCTGATTGTAAGTAGTCTAGCAATAAGTCTATCGGTGTTCTATCGTTCCTTTGTTCGTTATTTCTGGAATTGCCTATTGAATGAACAACGTACTTACTTTATCAGTTTTTTTTTCCTGAAATAGGTAGTACATTAGTGACTCAATAATTAATGCGTTGCCCAACTTGATGGGAAGTTTCAGTTTCGCCCTAACAAGTTGTTTAGCTCTCTTCAGCATCTAATAACCTCCCGAGTAGAACTGATTTATGAAGTACAATAAAATTATCATGAATGCCATTTATGGGACTGCGGCGTTGTATAAGTCAATCTATAGTAACCTTATACAAGCCCAAGCGCCAATTGATATTCAAATTCGTATTTCAAGGTCAAAAAAGACAGTGTCAATAAGTTAGAAACATGTACAGTAGACGGTCGATATAGTGAACTAATGAAAACCGGGCCTGTTCACCGTAGTGAGTTTGTTCATTGCAGCGAGCGCGGATTCCTTATGACAAATTTCATCAAAATGTGAATGTTTTTGCATACAATATATCGATTTAAAATATTATTACATTTCTGTGTGATTGCTAAAAAATGAACCAATATTTATTAAAAAGAATAATTTCAATTATGGAACAATTCTTCCATAAAAAAACTTATCAAAAATAATACATTCCAAAAAAAATAAATACATATTACGTGTTCACTATATCGAGCGTTCACTGTAGTTATATTCGCTAAGAATTAGACTTCCTCATTCACACCTGTAGTGCGAAAAATTTCCTTTTCACCACACAAGGTATGAATGTATCATGACGATGCAATTTGCAATCTATAATATGTTATAATCAAAATCCATATCATTAATTAACAATTCTTAACAATTAACAATATTAACAATTCGTACCGTTCATCAACAACTTTGAACGAACCGGTCTCCGCATTTGTCTCGATAAGTTCAAAGTCGGATCTTTCATTCTACGTATGTTTTCGTTTCTAGATAGAGAAAGCGATTACTTTTGGATGTGAATATTTCAAACGAGGTATAGATTGACATATGTATGTATGCATGTATTTTAAAGACTTTCATTGAGAAAAATTGTATACATTACTTTAGATCAATATTTACACAGTAACAGAATACAAACTGCGTGCCAAATAGCTGGTGAGCTTGCCCTTCACCAATTCGTTCAAATACTGTAGACCCTGCTTTTTATTGGAATTGACACATGTACCTCAACTTGTAGTAACCATGCAAAGATACATACTTCAAATAAGGCGATTTTATACTTTGCAATATGTACTGTTACAAATGCTTTTTATATACAAAGCATTGACGGACATGTATTCATTTTACGTTTGTACGGTAGCGTTTACGGTAGCATCTCCTCACCATGGATTGCCAGCTTTTTGAGTAATAGATCAATATAAGTTGTACTGGACGGATACTTCTACCTCATTCTCAACCAATGGTGGTGTACCCCAGAGCTCAGTCCCCTCTCCGACCCTGTTTGTTTATATTCATTAACGACCTTCTCTCTCTTATTCGCAATCCAATCCATTCCTTTGCGGATGACAGTACTCTTTACTTCGCATATTCTTTGGCGACTCCACGACTGAGAGCCCAAGCTGTGGAGTCTGTGAGTTCAACTCCGATGTTGATGCAATCATCAACTGGGGTGCGAAAAACCGATTTGAGTTCAATTCGTCAAAAAACCAGTAGTGTCTCCGAAGTCTCTGAAGCGGGATACTAATGTAGCCAAACAAAAAATGAATGGAGCTGATATTAAAGAATCTAATGCTTGCCATGCAAGTTACTTCAGACCTTCGCTGGAATCATCAGATTTCCGAAGTTGCAAGAAGTGGCACTAGATGCATTGGATTCCTCAAGAGGTGTAAACGTTTTTTCAATCCTGCAGACTTGGCTACTATTTACAAACCGTATATAAGGTCCGAAACTCGAATACAACTCACATGTTTGGACGGGAGCTCTGATACCTTGTCTGACTTTATTGGATGGTGTCCAGCGTCAGGCATATATGTACATACATAGATTGGTCGGCGACTTATCAATTCCAAATTCGTTCGCTAGAGCATCGTCGGAATAAATTTGTTTATAGAACGTGGCAGCCTTCTCGTTCTACTACCGCATATAACATTGCTTAATAATTTGGGAAAGATTTCAAGCGCAGAATTGATTTCCTCAGAAGTATCGTTCGCTTCATATCCAAAACTCCGTTTGGTTAAACTAATCCTTGGATAATTTAGCAATAGCGTTCGGTCCGTCGTATCAAAATGAACGTTGTCAAGTATAATGTACTCAATGTACAACAGGTACATTATGTCGGGCAATGCACACTTGAGCTAATGAATTCGTTCTGTGTCTGCTCATTTTTCAATTTGGGCAATTAGTTTTTAGATCACATAGTTGAAATTTGATGGAGATCCATACGCAGAGAGGGGTAACTGATGAGATACTGTCTACACATTATCAAAGTTGTTGACCAACTGGTGAAAACGGCCGACAATCTCATCCAAAATACCTCTAAAAGATATTAAGTTACCATTGTGGACAAATGAACAGTCTTATAGTCTTAATCGACTGATTTTGGCACGTCAAGTCAAATTGTAGAGTGTACAGATAAGTCAATAGTCAATAATTTTCTGTTCCAGACTATTCGAAACAAGTTCATTGGACAAAGCTATTGCTGATAACAAAGCCTTAAGTTTATTGTGCCTATTGCACGCTTTCTATGTAGCTTTTAAAGCTTCACTAAATCACAATACGATGGCGTACTAATATGGACTTTGCCCTTATTTTAATAAATTTCAATTAAAACTCACTACTGGGGTCAGGAACATGATGACCCCATCATACAATCTTGCCTTGTTAAACTATTACCTTTTTGGAAAAATGAGCACTAATATGTACATCTAAGATTAGTGATAAGCTTTATGTCTTTCAGTTCAAGTTCAGAAGATGACTTTACTAACGAAGTCAAAAGATTAGTGCGAAATATGTATGTATGTACCGAAACTAAATTGGAATCGCGTGGCAGATTGAATAAATAGTAGGAATTCCATTCACGTTTTGTAACGCAAAGGCAATCAAACTTGTCACCACAGCCGTGAATGTTTACGACTAATTGTAGCCATCGTCCAACCTTATACATACGTATGTAGTATGTACAAATGTATGTAGATTGTCTATTTCATTGAAACAGTTTTTCTTTCGTGTTGACATAAATAGCCACTACTACCATCCCGCTAGATAGAATCATATAAATTCCGCAATCATGTGCGAGTATTAATCATTTCAGTTTGGTAAACAAAAATGGTTCCTCGTGACACACTCATACTAACTCTCCCACCTGCGTCATTGTTCAAAGTTCAGATTTTGAAATTCCCCAGAGAACGAGTTAGCACCAATCACATGTATTCCTCCATTCACTTTTCCACTTTCAAAGGCAAGGCATAAGCACGAGAGAGAATTGGGTCTTTCTGTTGCTATGTGAATGCCTGGAACGTGCTCCGGCAAATAACTTGAGCATGCTACTTCTCACTAATCTATTGAACAGGTCTCTTCGTTCGAGCCACCAACAGTTTATCTACCTTTGGCCAGACTGAAATAGTTTCGCTAATTAGACGATCAGAGCTTTTTATTTGGTTACGTCAGACTGCGATCTACATTGTTATAAAATAGAAAATGAAAATTTCGTTTCGGATTTCATTGATAACACAAATTTTCATGTTAGACTGGCTAAGCTGCATCAGACCTTAGTCCAAACCAGTAACACCAGTCGATGCCATTGAAAATGCCCCACCAAGCCAAGCCAACTTCGTTGTATTGACGTTTTTTTTTTCCCAAAAAATGCAACAAAGGAAATGCACAAGCGACCAGGAGAAAAAAAATGTGAAAATTTGGGTAAAATTCCCCCTTCAGATCGAGCCCTTGGTGATTACTTACTTGAATGTGTGTTCCGATGTCCAGATCTTCATGTTTCGAATTTATTTAACAGATAGTATCAGGACCAGATGATGAACAGATAATAATCGACGTGTGTTGTGTAATAGGTACTATTTCTTTTTTCACAGGCAAACTTCGATGACGAGAGGTACACGCTCAGAACAAATACACAACAAAAAAAATGGCAAAGAAATTTTCGATCTGCTGATTTTGAGTGAATTCAAATGAAATATAAAAATATTTTTTTTCCTTTTAGTTGAAGTTTGACCCGCACTACTTCAATTAAAGTGAACTTTTCTGGATTTTTTATATTTTATCTGAATATTGTGCTCTGGGCTATGATGACATTCGCGATTCGCGTGAACAACTTCCTCAGCGCGCTGAACGAAACCAAAAGAGATGAGAATTCGATGAAGGGGACATGCACATGGGTTTTTTTTTTCTGTGGGTGAATGTGTGAGTCGAAGAAAAAATTGCCGCCATAGAGTGGTAGAGCTTTTTGGATGAATTTTTTTCATTATTGACGATAGAATGCAAGGAAGTATTCTTTCAAGATGGTGGTTAAATCGTCTATAAATTAATTCTTATTATTTTATATTTAAAGTTATTCTTATGACTAGGTTAATTGGGATTCTTATGATGGGAATAAAGTAAATTTAGTTCTTTAAAGAACGTTTTACTATTCGGTTTTCTTTTTAAGAAATACCGAATGACTTTCCATATCCGCGCCAATATCAATCCTCCGATATTATTGTCCGTATTCTTTGAAGAAAAGACATTTAAAGTAAGAGCCAACCAGTGCCAGGTGAACCTCCCGTGTCAATAAATTAGAAATATCTATTATTAGGCTATTATCGGCCTAACCCCCAGAATCTTTCGTCAAGAAAGCAGCAATTGGAAAGGCGGTCTGTCTCTGGAATATTCCATATGATAGTGTGAACATATTTCGTGGTCTTGCACTCGGATTCCTCCGGCTAGAAATGCTCAGCATGGCTTCCAAAATTACGCCTAAATCGTTTTGGTTTGGCAATTTGGTTTGAGATTGGAATC
This sequence comes from Xylota sylvarum, assembly GCA_905220385.1. NCBI lineage: Eukaryota > Metazoa > Arthropoda > Insecta > Diptera > Syrphidae > Xylota > Xylota sylvarum. The sequence continues at coordinate 34,357,423 of LR999960.1, forward strand.
CCAAACGAGATTCACACACTACTGGCGGACCGCTGCGGTGATTTAAAGAAACCGTGTGGAATATCGCATACAGTTGTCCTAGACACTTAAAACAATATTCTACAGAGGATTGAATAAATGACAGGGCCATCAACTCGAATAATATCTCGATTTTCATGGACGGTTCAAACACTGACGAAGGAGTGAGCTCTGGCATATACTCACCCGAAATTTCTCGCTCATATAGACTTCCAAAGCACGACATTGTGTTCCTGGCGGAAATATTAATAATCGCAGAAGCAACGCCAGAATTCATAGTCGTCAAACCCAAACCTGTGAAACGATGCCGTGGAGAACTCACAGCACTCACAGCAAACCACGACGTTACACTCCTTTGGGTTCCAGGACACAGCGCTATTCAGAGAAACGAACCGGCGGACGATTTAAATAAGACCTGACAATGGTTGTCACCTCTGCTCTACCGCCCTTAGCTCTTGTTAAGTTCTAAACAGAGCAAACCTTCGCGAGACCAGCTAATGAGAGATGGAGCGCACTCCCATCTTGTCGTGTCTCCAGAAAACTTCAGACAGAACATCACAATCCAAAGACCAAGCAAATTTTTGCGCTTAACAGATCCAATCTAACAATCTTCAGACGGATTATTACCGGCCACAACGACTAGGCACTGATCACATATTCCAAGGCTGTGGCGACACGGACGCAGAAGAGAGCATATCTCACTTAATATGCGAATGCCCAAGCCTGTGCAGAACTAAGCAAACGACCCGTCAAGAAAGCCACCAAAGTCCCAAATTCCCAAAGCTAGAAACCAACTTTTTTCTTCGTTATTAGTCCTAATGTTCTCAGTGTATGCCAGACCGCGCTTTAGGCTATTGTTATATGCACCAATACCATAAAGTCGAAAAGGCTTTGCTTGGTATCCTGATAAGCTAATGGCTTACTGAATTATTCATACGAATCTTGTCTGTAGGAGCACAAGGTGTTCTAAGGTGTTTTGTGAGGAATGCTGATCCTGGAGGAGGATGGAAAGAGAGTGACCGCCTTTTTTTTTATAAAAGACAGCTTATGGTAGAAATTTGTATTTCTGTATTCTTTTGAGAGTAAACAACAACTAATTCTTGCCTTGAAGGCTTTACATTAAGTCCACAAATTAGAAAGATCAGGAAAAAAAGAAGGCATCGTTTTTTAATAAATCCATTTCTGGAAAAATGCATTTGTATGATAAATAGAACTCAATTTTCTGCACGATGTTCTCGTGGAATTCGGCAATCAGCTATGTTTTCTTTATAGTATAACTCAAATTGATAGTGAATATTAAATTTACTTCAGGGTTTATGTCTTTAAAGAGATGGCAAGAAATAAAACCAGATATGGTTGTCTGCCATAAATTATGTCAAGAAATTTGCGATCTCCATTGGAAATTTCAATGTCAGTGGAGAATAAATGAATCAACATACGATAAAGTAACCGACGTGCTATTTCTGAACACACCCAATGTTGAAAAAGCTCTCACCAGCTGACACCGGTATTCCAAATTCATCCAAAGTTGTCAACTGATTGGGTAGCAGGATTTCGATTTAAAGGAATTCCCAATTTATCTAATTCATACCCTTTTCGCATTATTTTTATAGAAAAAAGATAATTTATTTTCGTTCAAGAACGTGGACTATATATACACGCAGTCCATTTTTTTAATCACTTTACTTTCCCGCAACCAATTAATTTGAAGGATAACATCAGCTGAAGAAAGGGCATATGTACGTCACAGAAGTGTAAACAATTTCCAATTTGTTTATTTTGTTATTATTTGTCATCAGGGAAACAATGTTTTAACAACATGAAGTGGGCTAAACTGTTTACATTAATTTTCGCCCTTATCGTTACTATAATCTTTTACTGTGAATTCCTAGTGTACTATGTTGTCCTTGTACAAGTTAGTGGTTTCAGGACCCTTAAAAGGACATGAATTGTATTAGTTTTATTATTTACAGTGCAAATGGCCGGCGTTACCACAACACGAAACCAATACATCGCCTTTGACCCCTGTGAGGTCAGTAATAATCGCAGACACTCATCTCCTGGGACCATTTTTGGGCCATTGGTTAGACAAACTATTCAGAGAGTGGCACATGCATCGTGCCTTCCAGACAGCAGTTACAATATTTCAGCCAGATGTTGTTTTTATACTTGGTACGTTTATTTATTTTCCATTAGACTGATTAATTAGACTTTTAATCCCTTTAAGGTGATGTATTCGATGAGGGTCACATGGTAAATGATGAATACTTCGCCAGATATGTTAATCGTTATAATAAATTATTTTACACACCGAAAAGTACTCAGGTAATAAGTATAGCAGGGAATCACGACGTTGGATTTCATTATCGGTGAGTGGGTACTTAGAAAAGTTTTCACACTGATTGGCCTTAGTCAACTTGTCTGTCGGATGGCAATAATTGTTTTCTATCATACGCAATCGATCGTAGTTAATGGTAATGTATCATGTGCGATATCACTGGGATACTCACGTTCAAGTTGCAATGGTGCAGTGGGTAATATGTTTGGCTCGAAGTGCATCTATGCATGTTTGATCCCGAACGGGGAACAGTATCAAACAATGTAACAGAATGCGAATGCAATTTAAGCTTCTCCTACCACTTTGGATTTACCTTAAAACAGATACTCTATTCCCTGGCTTTTAAGTCAGCCTCCGATGAAAGCCAATACTAGATAATATTTTCTTCAAATGTGTTTTACCGCGATGGCAAAAGTATTTCGTAAATTATCTGTCTTTCTTTTGACAGTGCCCAAATTAATAACAAGCAACATTTGTTGAGTCCCTCGTTGAAAAGAAAAGAAGAGGAATCTAACTTGCAGTGAAAGCAGTAGTTTTCTGAGCAAGAAGTTCACTACTATCTCGTTCTGAAGGGAGAGTCTTGAAACACCCGGCTATAAAAGAGGCCGCCAGTTGGCTAGAACAAAATTCTAGGCAACTGGTTTTCCTTTAGAATTTGGGAATTAAGTAGACAGTCCAGTAATTGGGTGGTTTTTCAAAATCTCAGGCACCAAACATTTGGCGCAATACAATCATACAAGACACAGTGCCTGGTTTTCCACAATCATTCGTGTTATACTCTTCACACGAATGAAATGGGTCTACTGCTGATGTATTTCGTTAAATTAAATAAGTGATGGATTATTCACAGGATGCTTTTAACTTATGCTGCTGCCTGAGCTTTGGCTAAATAAAATTTTGCGAGTTTCTTTCCGCTGAAGCCGCTATATCTTGGTTCCTGGCCAAGTGTTTTAAGGAAAATGTAAATCTAAAGCTTGTTTAATAAATGTCAAAGACACTAATAATTCAAACTGACTGAAGATGATGAAGAGAGGTAGATAGCGAATAGCCTCTCCGTTTTACAATTGTTTTTCCCTTGGTGCAGCATTGGTACTGGCTGTCGTTCGACTCTCTTCATTTTTATCTTTATCGCCTCTAGGTTAGAAGCCCCACTTGCAATAGACCAGTTTTTATTGGTATGGAACAGATTTAGGGACTCCAGTAGTGATATGCTTGGCTTTCTTCGGTAATACTGGTCGTTTGCATTCCAGACGTTCAAAAGTATCAATGGTGCTAATATATCATTTTTTGCAGAAGAATCATTTTAACTAGTTAGTTCCTGATATTGGGAGGAAAAAACCTTCTAGTTATTGTTGAAGCTACTCGAAACAGTGCATTGTATCAAAGGACTGTAATATATAAAACTTTAATTTTATTGCTAAGACAACTGCATTAAATGGATGCGTCTGGATTTAAAGTCCTAACTAGTCAAATATTTTATGACTGATCGATTGGCACACGTGACCCCATTAGGTATAGCTGGGGACTTGGAATCCGAACCTATTTACTCGATCAAATAGAAACGTAGCAAAGGCAGGCAGTTCCCTCAAACAAAAGGAAAATAGTGTTTGTCTTAAGTAGCATTCAAAAGATATTACTGACCACTCTCCCTCGCACCTTAATCCACTACTGTCCAGAATCCTTTTGCACCAGTACTCCTCCTTTACTCGACTTCTACGGTACGCTTTAGAACCTTTACGTTAATTCCTGTTTCTTCCACAGAATGCATCCATTTTTTCTGCATCGATTCGAGAAGAATTTCAACAACACAGGTATCCACTTGTATACCATTAAAAATGTACACTTTGTCGCCATCAATTCGATGGCAATGGAGAATGATGGTTGCTCAATATGTGAAGACGCGCAACAGGAATTAAAACGAATAGGAAGTTAGTCTCACAGTCAAATCAAAATTCTAAATCTATAAGACTTTTATCCTTAGATAAACTAATGTGCATGAAGGACCCAAAACTGCCCAATTGTCAAGGATCTCAGGCGAGTTATTCACGGCCCATCCTTATGCAGCATTTTCCAACATATCGAATCTCAGATGCCGTATGCGAAGAGCGTGATACACCAAAAATCGAACGCTACAAAGAAAAGTGGGATGTGCTTTCAAAGGAGTCCACAAAAATTATAGGTAATCTATTTCGATTTCACATAAGCGCCTTCTAACATTTTTGAATTCCAGGAAATGCATTAAATCCGCGACTAGCATTTAGTGGTCATATACATCAATATTGTAAACTGAGAAATAGTCTGGGGATAGACGAGTACACAGTAGCTTCGTTCAGTTGGAGGAATAAGATTAACCCAAGTTTCCTTCTTGCCCAATTTACACCAAACACTCATGGTGTCGCAAAATGTGATATGCCCGTACAAAATACGAACGTGACAATATACATCACCGCTATTGCGGTGTGTTTAACCGCAATAATTCTGAATCTCTTCAGTGAGAGAACGAAAAAGGAATAGATATATGATTTAAAGTGTATGATATTTTTTACGATATTAAATTTTATAAAGAAAAATTCTCAAAGAATGAAATGAAAGGTTTTTCATAGAGAAGAATTGGACAGGTCTAATGTAATCAGATAACATAGACTTTTCAAAACAGCATCGCCTCTCACTGAAAAGAAGAATGATGTCGACAAACATTGTTTCTACTCCTACTAGTGCTTGACAGAACACTTGAAGAAGTGCCTATTTTTGAAGACAATTATTCAGAAACTAAGATCAGGAAAAACTTGCAATTGGTGAGTAGAGGTGAGGTTTACTAACGAACCAAGCAACTGCCAGCATTTCCAGTTGTTTTTTTAAGAGCTCATAAAATTTGACAACGGCGAGCCGACAAAAGTTATAATGCGAGTAGTTGTAGCTAACCTTAAACAGAGCTGCTAGCTCAGACTTATTTAGATCTGAACTTCTTAAGACTACGAAGCATGGATCAGAAGGGAACCTCAGCTCATTTTGTCCAATCTTTAAGAATGAAATAAGGCTCGGTTGCACCAGTTGTAGCCAAGTGTGCGATGGTCTTGCATCATACTTAGTCATTCTTTTGCACTCATTAGGATCTCACCAGTCTGCTAATTCATATTCGATGTCAATTTGGGGCATTCGTAGAATAAGTGCGAGCTATCTTCACACTTCGTCCATGACTCAACCAATGGTGATTGGTGACTGGTGGGCGCTAAGTGGGTACTGAATATAATCATACATACACAGGTACATGCATATGTTAAAATAAATAAATCAGTATGTTCATACATACATATCTACCTAATTTCGGGAACATTGGATGTAATTCCTCGCTTGGCAATCGTTTTAAATTCGACATTATCGTTCAGATCTCGAGAACAATCACAGTGACTCTAGGCTGTCTACGATCTGGAAAAGATACTACACCTAAATATAAACAAGACTTCCGAGTTTAGAATACCTTTTGGTGCTAAAACTGAATGACCAATCCTGTATGCGCCTTCAATACCTACAGTGTGCTGTCAACCTAATGTAATTACCAAATCCATCAACCACCTAGAACAACGTATATATGTATGCATGCACCTTCAGTAATATCGCATACCACTGTACTTTGTTCATAATAGCTTCCGGTTATTGATTTTGTTTATTGACCAACTGATTCGAGTCAATAAATACTTCTAATTCATGACATCAGTATTTTTTAAACTGAAAGCAGTTTTACTGGTTTTAAATCTCATAAAACCGCATGGCAAGCACACACACACTTATAATTATGTTGAGTCAATAATAAAAATTCCAGGGACCGTGCTAATTAGTATTATACCAGCATGCCAACATAAATATTTACATAAATCCAAGGGAAAAGTGTCTAAAAATATCTAATGACGTACCCAGTATGAGGGATTAATTTAAATTAAAGATGACGTAACTTAACGATTCGTTAAATATTATTGGTTTGCATGACGATTGATCTCTACAAGACGAGTGTGTTCACTCTGCGTTTGCAGCTAACATTTACATTTCTTAAAAACTTTTCAAATAAAAGATATTTTATTGATCGAAATAAATAAATGGATTTTTTATATCTACCAGACCCTTGCAGGATTGAATATTTTAGGAAGCACCTATGGCCATGGAGAGAGAAGAACTTGGGCTTCGAGCAAAGAGACGAAAAGAAAAGACACTTGAGTGCTAATGCTGCGCTCAATCGTTCAAGCTTTAGAGCTTAGATTGACCTTCTTGACTTAAGAGCAAATAGCCGATATATAGTAGGCGAAAACAATAAGCTAAGAATATATCAGTTCAAAGAAATCGGTTTTGTATATACATTACATTTCGAAACCATTTATCTTTTACACAAGTAGAATGGACGTAGACTTTTGCCAAAAGTGGCCATTTAGGATCTGTGCCTCACCTTCAATAATCTAATGCTACGTTCCTACCAAACCGAAACCTTGAGTTTTTGATGAAATTTTACCGAAATCTCGGAAGCCGTTCCCAACAATTTGAAATCATTGCAAACGTCCAATACATGTCAATCAGCAGTCATTTCAAATGTCAATACAACCTTTCACAGATGGATTCTACTCAAAGGGATTTCAACTAAGTTTGGCTAAAATCACGAGATTTCAAAACCCCCAATGTGTGTAAAATCCTTAGATATTTGGATGAATTTGGCGAAACCTCCGGGTTTCGTTCGGTGGGAGCATGGTATAACGTAGTAATCATCGTGTCAATAAACGTATTACATACATACATATGTACATACATTGAGAAGCTTTCTCATGACAGTTAAGCTTTCGGATGTTTGTCAGACGACCGCGAGAGGTGGCACTGTGAAAAAAACGTTGGTGGTGTTTGGGAATCGAACCTCAAACCTGTGACCCAGTAGTTCGATGCACTTACCATTGTGCCACGGGGCCCATATTCTTTTCTGGAATCCCTTGGACAACAGATGGTCACGGTTTAATTTCAACTGGTAGACTTTAGGCTCATCATTTTCAATAAAAATGTTTTCGGAAAACCTGCAGCGTGCTAGAATACGTTTGGACTTAATATGGTAAACCCTTCGGAATAAATTGGGACCAAGAAATAGTTGTTTCAGATACTCAACCTTATCTGGAGCTGAAGTCCGGTGAAACAAATTTCCGTATTCAGTCATGAAAATTATTTCCTTTCGAATTTGGACTATTGGCAACTCAGAATTATTCTATAAAAACTTTACCGTGGTTAAGGTCTGACTGGTATTGTGGAGGTACTTGTTGAAGTTTTGCAAATAACATTCATTTCTTATTAGACCAATATCTGATTGGATAACATGTTTTTGTTTTGCTATTCCAATCTCCAAAATTCACAGTCCAGCAGACAGCGCAATTTATTTTTCAGTCCTACTTTTAAATAATATTTCCAATTAAAGACTAATTTAAACACTTTAGGTTTTTGAATTCAAATTTGTACATTTAAAAATCTGATTTGAAATATTTTAAATAAACAAATAACCTGCGCCGTAAATAAACACTACCACACGCCCACACACTGTATAAGCCCAGCGACTCTCCACGAATCTGGAGAGTTTCTATTTTTAACGAAAGCATTGGACGCTACTTATTTTGACATTTCGTTATAACCTCCATGAACTCGCTGGATGTTTGATTTTAACGACAAGAAATTTCACTCTGCGACGATTGTGTGACTAAACATTAATAAATTTGTAACCAGATTAGCTGTAAGTTATCAAATCAACAGCCTCTATCGGTAAACAAGTGTGCAAGTGATTAGAATTTTGTTATTTTCATGTGTCTAGATACGAGAAAAGACGAATCAATACAATAGCTAGCGCCGCCACATCGTCCGCCTAAAAAAAAGAAACACATTGAGACGACCTCAATATATATCAGAATATTAAGAAAAATACTATCAAGGCCACTCACCTAAACCAGGTAAGCTAACAAGTTTTCTATGTATGTGTATAACGTGTGAAAATTAAACAATTTGTTCTTCAAATTCAAGGACAATGTCTACTAAAGCAAAAAGAGCGGGTACAGCCACACCCCAACCCGGTGGTACATCGACCCCTCTTCTTGGAACTAGTGCTCGTCCCTCCAGTCCCCTCAGTCCAACTCGTCACAGTCGGCTCGTTGAGAAAGCTGAATTGCAGAATCTTAATGACCGTCTCGCATGCTATATCGATAGAGTACGCAATTTGGAAACCGAAAATGCCCGACTTTCGATTGAAGTCCAGACAACTAGGGAGACCATATCACGTGAAGCCTCCAACGTCAAGTCGATGTATGAGCATGAATTGTCCGATGCCAGGAAACTGCTCGATGACACTGCCCGTGAGAAGGCAAAGCTTGAGATCGACACCAAGCGCCTGTGGGAAGAAAATGACGAGCTCAAGATAAAGCTCGAGAAAAAAACCAAGGAGTGCACCCATGCTGAGAACAGTGCACGAATGTATGAGTCACGTTGCAACGATTTGAGCACCAAATACAACTCAGCGGCCGCTGACCGCAAGAAGGCACAGGACGAGGTTAATGAACTGCTAAAGGAGATTGAACGTTTGCGCAAGCAGTTGGATGATGCCCGTCAGCATCTCGAAGACGAAACATTGGCTCGCGTCGATTTGGAGAACAATATACAGAGCCTTCGGGAAGAGCTTACGTTCAAGGACCAGATTCACTCGCAGGAAATGTCGGAGACACGCACTCGCCGCCAGGTGGAGATCAGTGAAATCGATGGTCGCCTCGCAGAACAGTATGAGGCTAAGTTGCAGCAATCTCTTCAGGAACTTCGTGATCAATACGAGGGTCAGATGCGCGCCAATCGCGATGAGATTGAAATGCTATATGAGACAAAGATGAAAAACATGCAGAGTGCCGCCAACCGTAATTCAACCGCTGCCACTAATGCAATTGAGGAGTTACGCACTACGCGCACCCGCATTGATTCGCTCAATTCGCGCATCGGTGAATTGGAGTCTCAAAATGGTGCGCTGAACTCCAGAATTCGCGACTTGGAGCAAATGCTCGATCATGAGCGCGCTCGTCACAACCATGACTTGAGTAGTCTAGAGGCTGAGCTCAATCGCATGCGCGATGAAATGACTCAGCAATTGCAGGAGTACCAGGATTTGATGGATATCAAGGTGTCGCTTGACCTAGAAATCGCCGCCTACGACAAATTGCTCTGCGGGGAGGAATCCCGTCTTAACATCACACCCGCTGCTTCTAACACAGCAAGTGTAAGCTCACTCAGTCAATCGTTGCGCTCAACAACACGCGGCACTCCAGTTAGACGTACACCAACACGCGGTCAATCCTCTGCCAGCGGAGCATTCAAACGCAAACGCACCGTCGTAGAAGAATCTGAAGATCGAAGTGAGTCTGAATATTTTGTCACCGGAAGCGCCAAAGGCGAAATTCAAATCTCCGAAATCGATCCCGAGGGCAAATTCGTGAAACTGTTTAACAAATCAAACAAGGAAATCAGCATCGGCGGATGGCAATTGTTGCGCTCATGCGGGAACGACGAAACATCATTCAAGTTCCATCGCTCAGTGAAAATCGATGCGAATTCCACCGTAACTGTTTGGTCAGCCGATGCTGGTGTTACACATGAACCACCAAGCAACATTGTAATGAAGACACAGAAGTGGTTCGTTGGCGACAACATGAAGACTGTTTTGTTCAACACCGAAGGGGAGGATGTAGCTGCCTCCGAACGCATCAAGAAGACCGTCTCCAGTCATGTGACACGTCATCGGTCCTCAGCACGGGGATTCCCATCAACACATGTCGTTGCCGGAGATGAGGAGCTCTACCACCAACAAGGCGATCCACAGGGAGAGGAGAAATGTCGCCTTATGTAAGGCACGTTTCCAAGGTTTACTTTTTTAATTTCCTTTACTTCGAACAAAAAACAAAAAAAAAAAAAACATTATTTACGCCAGAGGGCCTTAAAAAAAGAACCGTATTCTTGTTTACTCAAAGAAAAAATATTTAATTTGTGTTGAAATCGGAAGAAAAAATGTTTTGGTAATAAAAGCCAATATTGTATACTAATCCTAACACTAACTCTTATTTTTCTCTAACTCCTCATCTACCAGCTACCTTTAAGTTACTCGAAATGACCCTCATCCCGTCAGTTCAGTTTGTGGGGTGAAAGAAGATAAAAGTATAAGTTTTAGGCATCACCACGCTGGTGAGAGAGCGCGCGCACAAAGTGTTCATGCAACGCATTGCAATTTGGTTTTTGTTCAACGAAATTTATTTAATTTTTCTTATATATTTTCTATAAAAAAATAATTTACCTAAAAGTTGAGATATAAATCTATTTTTATTATACCCTTTTTTTTTGTTGGTTTTCCTTGCACACATTCTATGCACTTTTCTAAAATTTGGACCAAAAATTATTTGCACACAAACACAGTGATTCTTTCTGGCCGTACAATTCCATTTACTATGCTCATCATAACACACATACCCCACCGCTTTTGTTTCCACATTCCTGATCAGTTTTTATTGACAAAAACTGCACGATGTAGGGTTTCAAATTCAACACCGTGTAATCGTACAACAATAACCTTGCCATTACTTACACAGCATTTAAACAAATGAATAACATCGTTAAAGCAGTCCTAACTATCGTATAAAGTATTGAAATTTAATACAGTTCTACTTAAGATTTTCTCTTTTTAATTTTAAATATAAAAAGTACATAAACTTAAATATAATCAATTATAATATGTAGGCAAAGAAAGAAATGATTTTTTATATATAAAAAAGAAAAAACAAAAACAAATAGATGTTTGTGTATCGTTGTCTTACTTACAGGAGATCATTGAAAAATAAATATCGTATTCTTTAAAAGAGACAAAACAAAAAAAAAAAAAACAATGAATTTACAAAAGTACAACTAATTGTACGTATTTTATTTTACATTTTTTTTTTTCAGAAAAGAAAAGCAAAATGATTTAAAAAAATCTTGCAACTCATTTTATTATACAAAAAGTAAAACTAAATTTCTTTTTATGTTTTGTGTTTAGTAAATAAATAAAAACCACTTAAAAAAGTACGACTGTTTGGTTGATTTTCTTTTCTTGCGAAATAACTGGAGTACAGAGGAAATTACGTCATAATCATAAAGTGACTAACCGGAATATAAATTTCTCGATGACGATTATGTGAGCCCTATATGAGGTACATAATTTGAACAACAATGGCAGCGACCTCAGCAGTACTACACTGGTACAGTAGTCTACAGTGTTTTATTGCTTTTTGTTTTCTTTTCAGATTTTTAACTGCTGTCTGAATACATTTTGGTTATTGATGTTACACACATCAAGTTTCTTTCTACTGTTGAGTGTTGATCCGAAAAATTGATCGTAGAGGGAGAAGGGAAGGGAACGTTACCAAAAATATTTGGATATGATAAATTAATGGACAAGGACTTGGCGAGCTGTTTTTAATGTAATCAAATCTTATTTTACTTATATAAAAACGATCAGTTCGCCTTTATTTATGAGTTGGGTCCGTATTCGGTCCGCAAACGAAGCAAAATTTCTTGACACTCGACACAAAGTTAAAAACGAAGTCACGTAAGAAAATAATGAAAATGACTTGAAAATGAATGTAGAGTAATTATTACTCAGTAACTTGAAAATCATTTCTAGCTTATAGAGAATATACAGTTATACGCTAAAGTGAGCTGGATGAGATAGCAACAGTAGGGAGTAAGAGATTTTGTCTAAATTAGCCCTGCTATCAATTCGAATATACCGCGCAAATAAAAGCAACCAGCGAATGATATTTGTTATTGCTACACTTTTTGGATTAGCTTTAAAATATATTTCGTGAATATACGGTTGTCATCAGCACCACAATTGTTTCGGAAATGATTAATCATTTGAGTTGCATTTAATTTGTTACACATTGTTTCAGATTAGCAAAAAAAAATTATGAGCTTAGCATAACATTCAAAACGTCATGATTCACACAAATGCGCATCGCATAGTTAAAGCATCGTGTGTTTGTAGCACCGACTCTGCACTACGACTCTTCATAATTCCACAAACTACAGATTTCTTCAGTCATTTGTATTTTCCTTAGTTTATGGGTATAGGTGGAATCAGGCCTAGATGGAGCGTAACTCCTGTTCTATGAATACGATAAATACTATCGCATCTAGTCGTTAAACTCTTGTTTTAATTTATTGATATGATGCAGCGGAGTGCTGTGCACCGTAATTACTCCAATGCAGACATTTAGAACTTGCCCATTATTTTCAGCTGCTTTTCCAATCACAATATCTTTGTGGGTATACAAATGTTCCACCATCTATTACTAGTCTCCACAGTAATGCTTTTCTTCCTTTGCCGAGCTTGAGTTCGCAAAGACGCCGGTTTTCTCTAAGGTTAGGGATAATCCCATACTTGCTAATTCGCCTGCCTTCTTGACAGCACTTAATACGGCAACCTTTGATTCCTGTAGCAGATATCATTTTTATTGTTGTTAAAAAAGGTGATATCTCCAGTCTTACGGGTGGGTTCTGTTATTGCTATGACCTCGGACTGGAAAACACTTTTGTCTCCGCCTACGCAATGGCCTCTGTGTTGTTATGGTGGCCGCGGCGATGGGAAATTTCCCATTTATTGCTCCCGAGTCCCTATTGCTCATATTCGTTTAGCATCATGTAGCCGTATAGCTACATATCAGCGGACAAAGAAAATTTGGATGACGAACGAGATACTAAACCTGATGGAATAACGAAGAAAAGCCAAACACAACCATAATAGAGAGCATACCTCGATTGCTTAATCGACATAAGAGAAGCAAAGAACAGATTCTGGTCAGAACAACGTAAGGAAATCTAGAAGGTATGATATCTTCAATATGCATAAAAAGCTCAAAGAAATAACATGTAAGAATGGAAAGACTCTATACGGACATACATATGAAAGTGGCAATATACTGATAGGAACGAATGCAAAAGTTATGAGATGGGAAAACTATATACAATACAATCAATAACAGAAATGTCAGGCCCAAAAAAGAACAAATTTTTGGCGCGACAGGTCCATGGGACCCAGGGCCTAGCTTCTCACAACCATTCATGTTGTGCGTGTTTTATTCTTCACATGATTGGAAGGGGTCTACTGTTTAATGCCGGATCCGAACGGCAATTATTTATTTGAGAAACTTTTTCATGACCGTTTTCCCTCGGATGTTTGAAAGACGCTCGCGAGAGGTGGGGCCGTGAAAGAAAATGTCAGGCCCGGCGATACTATAAGACGAAATCATCGAAGCCATAAAAAACTCAGAGGACACGAAAGCAGTTGGACCTGATGAAAAGCCAAAACGAACTTATAAACTTAATAGAGAAAGAGAATATATCTGTGATAGTAGATCTGTTTAATAAAATATACCAAAGTGGAGATATCACAAAAGATTGGCTAAAATCATCCTTTATAGCGCTGCCCAAAAAAAGTAATACTTCTAAATGCGAGGACCACAGGACAATCAGTTTGATAAGCCATATGCTGAAGTTATTTTTAAAAAAATACATAATAGAATATATAAAAACTAGAAGAAGACATAAGCGATACTTAATTTTGGCTTAGAGAAGGAGTAGGGACTCCGCAGGCCCTTTTCGCACGAGAAGTATGGAGGAAAACCAGTACCTATGTATGTATATATGTATGTTTTATAGACTACGAAAAAGCATTCGACAAAGTGCGACACTCAAAACTGTAACATATACTAAGAATGGAATCGACAGCAAAGATTTGAATATCATTGAATCCCCATATTATAATCATAATAGCCTATATAACAGTGGAGGGGGAAAAATCCCAAGAAATTGATATTCTTAGAGGATTAAGACAAGGATGTACACATTTTGTAAGTTAACTACACCACTGGTCAAACGTATACAAATACGCACCCGATTTGACGGATTTCATAAATAAGTGCAAAGAAATTTCTTGCATTAAAATTCGTAGCATAGGGAAATTGTTTACTCTCTCGTGAGCGCTTTCGTCTACATAAAACTATGAAACTTTTGGGTACTCCAACAGGAATTCGTGAATTTTCGAAATTCGTACGCGAACAAACCTATTATGTTTTTATTTTTTTTTATTTTTTTTTTGCAACCTCAATAAATTTTATAATGAATTTACGACGGCAACTCTAAAACCACTAAAAGAAGTGACATGTCCTCTTTTCAATACTTCTACTGTATTCTTATCTAACAGAAACTGTCATTTTGGTTAGGTTATTGACCCTTTCCAATCTATCTTCTTGCTTTCCAATGATCGAACAGCCGGGTCTCCCAATATCAACATCATACGTATGGAGATAGTTCTTTAAGTGTTTTTCTTTTCCTTTCTTATTGTCTTATATCAAACAATTACATTTCCAATCATTTTGATAATTCAAGCACCCAATTCAACTACTGATTATATTATTTTCATTGTCAAAGTGCGCACTCGGTTGTTAGGAGTCGTTTGTTGTCTGTAGGGGGTGGTACTCTGCGATTGTGTTTGGTAGAGCATTTAGTTTCATTTCAAAGCAGGAACACTCAAATCTACTTATTATTGCCGTATCTTATAAAAGGTAAGAACTTTATGCAAATAAAATATTATTTATTCTTTTTTGTTACGTGGGGGCAATTGTCTTATTTGCTGTTTGGGACTGGTGCTAAACAAGTTTTAAGTAAATCCTAAAGGTCATTCCAATGATTTTCAACAAATGCGTATAATTCAATTTGTTGACAATTTTTCAAATGAAATGAATTTTAATGAAAGAATACCCTCGGAAGTGGAGATAACTAAACTAAGTATTGGGTGTAGTTTTTCTGAAGTGTGCCATCCGATGACCTAAATTCCCTTGAAAAGGGTTATCTGTCTGAGAACTCAACTGGATTTTTCTTATCTTTTGAATAAAATCTAATCCCTTTTTATTTCAAAGTGAAGAAGAACAGTGACACAACATGAAGTTGATTATTTTGGACACTGCAAACTCGGTGGGAGAATGGGCAGCGAAATATGTAATGAAAAGGATAAACGAGTTCCATCCAGGACCCAACAAGTAAGTAGAATATTTAGCAATCTATAAATTGAGGTTGATATATGTAAGTTTTCTTATAGATACTTCGTTTTGGGATTGCCAACTGGGAGCACACCCCTAGGGATGTACAGAAAATTAATTGAATTCCATCAAGCTGGAAAAATCTCATTTAAATACGTTAAGACATTTAACATGGATGAATATGTTGGTAAGGAATCTGATATCTATTCAAGAACACTTAAAAAATTAACTTGTTTTAAGGAGAAGAAAACTCTTATGTTTTTTTCTGGCATTAGGCAGTGTACATTAGTTATTAATTTTTTTTGAAGAACTGATCGAATCGGTTTTGTGAATTCCACATAATGGACTTAGAATTTCGCTCATACAATTGTTTTTAAAAGCCAAAGAACAAACCTTAACGATTGGGTGAGTCCTGTTGTGGACCTAACCTCACCAGCCAGCTCGATAGTTAGCCTCTAGTCTCACAGAGCAGGTTGGTTGAGATTCCCTTCCACTTGTGCGCACCACCTTAAGCAAGGTCTTCCTTTACTTCCTCGCCGTGCATCGGTGTGGATTCGAAGAGTATCCCCTCTATATGACCCACCCATCTTAGTTGAGCTTTGGCGAGCATGTAAAAAGCTTCTGCCAGCAAACAACGTAGTTTATAAATATTGCCCGCTATAGATTGGTTGCCGTACAAAAGTTGTTATCCATGTTAAGCATGGAAAAATACAAAATGCAGGATACGGGTAAAGGTAGCCTCCTTATAGAATAGTTTTATAGTTAGTTTTAGTTTAGTTTAATTGACTATTTATTTCATAAAAAAAGAGATTGTTAACAATTTTGAATTCTTAGTCTATATGGTTTGGCTTAAGGCCGTCTACCAGTAATAGTTTTATACAGACTGTCATATTCCGTAATCACGCCACATAAAAGAAAAACAAAACATTCTGTCTACGTTAGTTGAAAAAGAAGATACGTGGCTATTCCATTTTTAATATTCGATTTGTATAAGAACTTTTCCATTTCCAGGTCTTCCACGTGATCACCATGAAAGCTATCACTATTTCATGTGGAATAATTTCTTCAAACACATCGACATCGACCCGGCGAATGCACATATTCTCGATGGAAATGCTACCGATTTAGTCTCCGAATGCGATGCTTTCGAAGTAGAGATTAAAAAAGCTGGCGGTGTAGAACTCTTTATCGGTGGTATCGGTCCAGATGGACATATTGCATTTAACGAACCTGGTTCTTCATTAGTGTCTAGAACTCGTGTAAAGACACTCGCTCAGGATACATTGGAAGCGAATGCCAGGTTCTTTGGTAACGACATGAGCAAAGTTCCAAAGCAAGCGTTAACCGTTGGGGTTGGAACCGTACTAGACTCGAAAGAGGTTATGATATTAGTGACTGGAGCACATAAAGCATTTGCATTGTACAAAGCTATTGAGGAAGGTGTAAACCATATGTGGACCGTAAGTGCATTCCAACAACATCGGAATACGTTGATGGTGTGTGATGAAGACGCAACACTGGAGTTGCGTGTAAAGACAGTAAAATACTTTAAGGTATGTATGCATCTTGTGTTTGTAATCTTTTAGGGTGGTGATGGAATTTTGCTATGCAATTGGTCGACTGGGAATGCTTAAAAAGATAAGAAGTAGTTTAATATATTTAATTTTCTTTTATCAAATTTTATTATATTTACATAATTAAATTGGTTGGTGGATTAATATACTTTCTTATCTGCACTTTGTTATATTATAATAGTGTATATGATATACAACAATCAATTGGTTTGTTGAAAGAAGAAAATTATACGTTGTCTGCATTTTGTGTACAAAGTGATACCGATTTTTGAACAGATTGCCAAATAGATCGCGATACCGTCAATACTTTTTGAATGTTCATTTACATCTTTAACGTATTGTAATATTTCTCAAATTTATTGCATATTTACTTTATAAATCAAACATTTGTTGATAAATATGGATTATTATTGATTCGTAGTGGACCCGCTTACACCCAAAGGCATTTATTGGTGATCTCTTGTAGTTGGTTCATATTTTGTAAAAATTTATGCCTCACAACAAGGTTTGCGTTTCAAGTATACAAGTAAACTGTTACTAAGTATACTTTCACGGAACCCTAATTAAATACCCGTTAATTGTTGTCAAGGTCAAGGAAGTATATCACAAACTTTGAACTTTGGTAGACGTGCATCGATATATTCTAATTTATGCTTTAGCAAAAAGTCAAACTACGTTCGTTTCTTTCACATTTAAAATGCTCTGTCGTTAAGATCTTAACATAGCTGTATTGTAATATATTATATAATAGTATTTATCAATGGTGATGGCTACAATTACAAACAAATCTAACATTTTCCATAATGTATTCTATTTTAATTTACTATAAATGTTCAGGTCTTTGGTGACAACAAGGCATAAGTACATACTACATATTAACTACATATCCTACAACTGTTGTAAATTATTGTCTGCTGTAAATTTATTATCCATTTTAAAAGGATAATAAAACAAATCGAAAGCTTTTCCTGTAAATAGTATTCAGATTTCTCAATTAAGCTCTTTAAATGAGAAGAATTTGAAATTAAATTAAACATTTCATCTCCGTATAGGGATTATTTATCGGAGTTCACGATAAGATGATTGACTAAAGGATTCCCAGATTAAAATATAAAAATAAAATTCCATTTATCACTCAACGATTTGCTGTTGACCTTAAGTTGGTATATGTATTATTTTGTTTTTATTACAAATTTATAATTTTTTATTTCAATGTGCTATGATTAAGGATGAAGTTTTCATATATTGATGATTTACTTTTATTTTACAGGGTCTAATGGGAATTCACTCCAAGCTTATTGATGAAATATAAAACAAAACTCATGGTGCATGGTGGTGTATTTCCTTTCTATTTTTTCTATGTGTATCAATTTTTGCTTGTTAAGTTTTTTTCTTAAACTGTAAAGACAAACAAAGACATAAGATATGTACAATGTTTTATTTTTTTATCAAATATATTTTTTATACAATTTCTTTGTAAGGCTTATTAATGTGTTTTGTTAAGAATAACAACTGAATGAAACAAATATAAAGTACAACGACATTGGAACCTTCTTCAGATGGTTTATGTTTCTTGATAAGCCAATGTAACTGCATTATATTTCACTGAGACTGATACGAGAACCATGAATGTGCAAATTTTGTGTTTTTTTTTGGTTTTTATGGTTAGTTTAGTAAGTCTTTTTGTATACTATCTTGTGTCAGAACTGTGAATGTACAGACAGTGTGGAAATAGTAATTCCTTGCTATGTCAATTGGGTGAAGGTTAGGTTAGGTACGTGGGTAGGCAAGTGGAAAAATCCACAACGCCATACTCAGGTCAATACAAACCCATAGGGGAGAGATGTCCCTTGCCCATTGGTTCCTAGTTCTACAAATATGGTTCCTATGACATAGCAAACCATCCAGTTGATTTGATGTAGTTCAATGTGTTATTGACTGGTCTGCTGGATAATTCTTCTAGATCACGGAAGAAGTGTGGCCCTAGTAATTTAAATCTAAGATGGATAAGACCTGGATAGTGACGTAGAAAGCGGGTTGTATCCTCATGGAACTCCTCATTACCACATCCACGATATACATATGCCTTCAAAAACAAATTATCTGATGAAGATTTTTTGGTTACCGAAATCCTTTAAAGAAGTTGTCGGTATTCATTTGCAGGCAACCGTATCTACTTAAAGACAACGCCTGTCGTTGAGGCAAAATCCAAAGAACTGAGTAAAATATATGACACGGTGGGGAGTCCAGAAGAATACCAAAACTTTTATAAAAACCCAAAGTTTTACAATAGCGTTCGTGATGCCTGGAGGAGCTTAACTTTTCTAATGATTCCGAAACCGACAAAGAGAACTGAAGGATTACTTATTAACAAGGAATTGTCATTTCAAACTTGACTGTAAAGTAAAATAAGGTTTTTCATTTGTATGTTTTTCTCTAATGCAGTTTTTTAAAATTACATTTTTTTTCAATACTGGTTAAAAGAAGATATAAAGCCATTATATATACATATGTATATGTATTGATAAATGAAAGTGTTTAATTTTGTTATATATATATTGTTCGAAAGATTACGAACCAGACCCTTTTCGTCTCTCTTCCACGATTCATCTTAGCCGGAGAGTCTCTCTGGATTTCTCCACAGTTCCTATCTGGCTTTGATTCCTCGTGATGTTAGCATCTGTTTAACAGAAATCTGGTTCATCCTCTGGGTTTCTCCCAGGACCTCCCTTCTTCTGCTAGCTAACACCGGATATTGACCCAATATAAGTGCTGCCGTCCCGACTTCCTCCAGGCATAGTTCAGAGGTGTCGTCCTCCAGAAGACCCATCTTCTTTAGGTGAATTCCGAACTGTAGATAACGCTACCACCCATTTCAGCGTTCTTCGCCCTAAGCTAAGAACCTATCCATTTTCGCCCGCCTGCAACTTTCCACGGTTTACCACCTTATTTGGTGTTCCGCCGCGGCCCAGTTGCTTATCAGGTGTTCTACCATCCCTCTGCCAATTGCAGCGAAAGGTTCCGGACCGGACCGGAGAGCTCCGGTCTGCTTTGTCACAGAGTCCGCCTTTTCGTTCCCCTCAGTCCCTACATACGTGCCCTCTAACCCAGAGCAGCGTCAACTCATTTCGAGATGAGCACTCATTGATAATCGGTCTAACTATCATCGTGTACATCCAGTATGCTGACATCGGTGAGATTCCCCACCACATACCCGTTTGCACTGATGAAGCACCCTTTTCGCCTTTCTAATCTTTTCTTCCACATGGAAGTTCCAAGTTAGTCCAGCATCTAGGTATACACCCAGATACTTAACCTTCCTGGTCACATGTATATAGCCCCAATCTGAAAAGTGTCAAGGGCTGAAATTCCAGATTTTTCCTCTGCCTTGTGAAGAAGATAAGATATGTCTTTTCCGCATTGAGAACATGGAGACCCCTTGTTCTTGACACCACCGCTTCACCACTCGGCGAGCATTTCTCATGATATCTGCTGTGATGTTCATGAATTGCTATATCATCGGCATATCCCACAGTGTGGATGCCAGTCTCTTCAAGTCTTCTCAAGAGAGAGTCTACAGTTGTATTCTACAGAGTAGGTGATAAAACTCCTTCCTGCGGGCAACCTATGCTAACGCTTCCTCTATGTCTTGAAGTTCTCGTCTGAATATTTATCGCCCTATTTTTCAGCATATTGTCCACCCATCTCACCACCAATGGGTTAATCCTGCGTTTTTCTAAGACTATTCTCAGACTTTCGAAGCATATCTTATCGAAGGCAATTTCAATGTCCATTATTATGGCCATGTGATGCCTCCGGTATTCATCTCCTCTTCCGCAACGCGTACCACCTGGTGTAGGTGTAATGACAGCGATTAACTTTCAAACGTCATAAGGGTGGACCATATGTAATTATATTAAAAGTCAACAATAGACATTTTAATAAGCTGGAGAATTGTTTTTTTTTTGTGATTTTCGAAATAGTTGGCGAATTGTCTTCGATTGAAAGAGTTCTTGCTGTAGAAAATTACTTCAAACATTTTCATCTCAAATAACTACATAGCTCCTTCAAAGTGGATGCATTTCACACAATAGTCATGCATTTAGAATTTACATTTTTTTCGTTTCTTAATAAGCCTCACGTTGGGCGCTAAGATGTGCTTCAACTTTTTTACATTTCAGATGCAGCGTTATATGACGTATAAGCTGTTTGACAATGTAGACCATAACCGATCAAAATACTAAAAGCAAAACATCTTGGAACGAATTTTTACATCAAAATATTGTCCAGCTATTGACTTACGTCAACGTTACTGACACCATCATTATTTACCTAAGATCCTCACAAAAACATCGCGTTGATACTTTTATTTTGATCTAACATAAGGCAAATAAAATTTTCTGCAAGCTGACAAGGACCAGCTAAAAGTACTCAGTCGGAATGTAGATTTGTACTCGACTCACGGTCGCAAAGTATTAATGTGGCCAATGCAATTTTACATGACAAGAACGATGCAATCTTAAATTCTAAATGAAAAGAGCAAGTCGTTAAATTTTTCATTCAGATTATCAAGTTTGTTTATTAAATACAAATACAATCTATATATATACAAACTATAATCTAAACCATCTACGAGTGTAAATATTTATAATTTATTCAGTAAGGGCTTCAGTAAGGGCTGTAATAAGTTTAACAGTACATCTGTGGTGTCTCCTCCTCCGTACGCGCCTGGTTGATGGTCTTTTGTAATTAACCTTCTTTAGATGTATCATCAGTTCTATCAGTTTTTTTCGGTATCCCTGTAGTTGCTCGATTTCAAGAAAAATTTCCTCCATTGCAGAGTTATTCACGCTAGTCATGTTCTGCTGCAGTCTTGATCGGTTTACACGAATAATGTCCTCAGTTAGAGATAATTTTGAACGAATCCAACTGAGCAGCTCACGATCTCTCTGTTGAATTCTTTTCTGGTACAGGTAAATGTGAAATCTGTAGTTAATACTGGCATTAGGTCGTGAATCCAGTTCATCCGAAAAATCATGAAGAACCTCCTCAAGTGTCGGCGGTGGATAGATACCAATTTGCACTGAGTTTGAACCGAAACAGCATCCCATATTATTTGTGTTGTTTATACAAGTCCAATCAAAGATGAATTATTTTCTTCAGAGATGCTAATCTTTTCAATAACAACCAGAAACTAACGATTATAAGGACGATTCGGACATATTTATACCTACCTCCCTTTGGAAAGTAATTAGAGATTTATGAGTCATCACAATGTACCGTGAGCGTCCTAATTAAGATTGAGTAATTAGTGAAGGACCATTTTATTGATACTGATATGACAAAATGAGATAAAGAAGGAAAATCTGGTAATTACTGAATTTTACTTGCATCTGCATACACATGGGCATATATGTACCTATAGCGGAAGTATTGGTTTCGACTAAAATCTAAATTGACATAACTACATATTTATTATGGAGAAGTTAAAAGCAGGTGGTACGCAGTCCATCTGTCGGCTGGTATTGCTTCAAACTTATATACCTAATGCAGGGTCATACTTCCAAGTGAAGTCGAACTTTTTATTCGAATTTCAACGGCACTAACTATGATATAGGTTTGGAACAGCCACGATCACTTTTCAAAAAATACATTTTTTACAAATGTTTCCTAGGAATTAAAAAAACAAAAATTTATAGACGTTGGAATTCTCTTTAAATATAACCGAACTTTGTATATGACTACCCCCACTTTTTGGGTGCTTTCTTTTTAAATATTTGTTTTTGTGAAGTCTCGCAACTTACATCAGTTCAAAAATTCCAAGAAAAATGCGGAATGTTTGAATTGAATTTCAATCCTCTATAATTTGTGAACTTATTAACCTATGTATAGCATAAACGGGCAAGTACTTACGACCTAGACGTGGACCTTATTTTTAAGGAGTATATGAGAATATCCGCTTCATATAAAGGGGTAATAAAAGTAGCTTATTTTGTATGTATATACATATGTACCTATTTAGATGCATATATATGCATATGGACATATTTATATGTTCAATTTTAAATACATATTAAGGGAGGGTAAATGAAGGAATCTGCAATTAATAATCTCTCGATATACAGTTAAATAAAGATACATATATGTTCTCATCTGATCATCTGCCATCTAGTGTTGATAGTAATTAGGGGAACTCTGTAAAGGTCATCCCTATTTAATATCGGAAATCAATATGTTTGTCCCACAAGTATGTTGAGTACTTTTTCGAATATTATAATTGAAGATAGTAAAACAATTAACGTAAGCTGGCCAATGTAATTAACCCCCTTGGTTGAAAAGAAAAACACTTTGACTCCCATTTAATAAAAAGGGGATTATTGCCCACTTTATTGGCTAGGGATCGAACCTCGAATCCCTCGCTCAACGCACAAACCACTTTAACCACGGCAATATATGAATGTATATATGTACATATATATATATTGCGTACCGCTGTTCTATGTAAACATGATTTAGTGGGAGTTTGTGTGATCTTAAATATGACGTTAAAATCATAATGGGTGATTTTACCGCCAAAATAGGTAAGCAGGCTATCTTTGTTATGACGGTAGGCAAGCACAGTCTACACGACACAACGTTCGGAAATGAACTTAAACTTATTTACTTCGCTGTGGTCCGAAAAGTCCTCCAGGTTGGGGGTTGTGCAGTCGGGGTAACTTCCTTACCACGTAAAAAAAAAAAAAAAAATTTAGTTATGAGAGAGACACAAGCCTCGGATAATGGACCCCCTCATTTAATACCACGACCCGGAACGTACACGGACTATGACATAAGAGTATGCACCTGGAATGTACGTTCACTGTACACTCCTGGTGCTATTCAAAAACTTGAATCTGTCCTCACGCGGTACAAGGCAGATATTACCGCGATCCAGGAGATACGATGGATAGGATCAGGTATGCAAAAACGGAAAAATTGCGACATTTATTACAGCTGCCACAAAAGACTGCACATGTTAGGATGCGGATTCGTCGTGGGAAATCGGCTACGCTCAATGATAATTGACTTTAAGCCGATCAGCGATCGCCTGGCTGTGATCCGCATCAAGGCTACATTTCAAAACATCAGCATAATATGTGCACACGCCCCTACCGACGAAGCTGAAGACTCTATCAAGGAGGAGTTTTATGACCTCCTGGACGGAGCCTACGGAGCCTGTCCGGAGTATGATGTCAAAATCATACTCGGGGACTTCAATGCCAAAATCGGTAAGGAAAACATCTTCGGCGGATTAGTTGGAAAGCACAGCCTCCACGACACGACAACAGACAACGGCTTCCGGCTAATCGATTTAGCAGCAGCTCGTAATACGGTGATAAGTAGTACTAGGTTTCCAAGACTACGAATCCACACAGTAACCTGGCGCTCTCCAGATGGTCGAACCGCCAACCAAATCGACCACGTGCTAATAGATGCGAGGCACGCATCCAACATTCTGAATGTGCAAACGTTCAGAGGGGCAAACGTCGACTCTGACCATTTTCTTGTTGCAGCTAAGTTCAGAGCTCGACTATCCAATGAGAAGAAGCTGCAGACCGCCCAGAAAAAGAAATTCAACGTTGGAAGCCTTAGCACGTCTGGAGTAGCCAGAGCCTACAGGTAGCGCCTGAGTGAGAGACTCTCCGCTGTGCATTCACCATCCACAAACGCCAACAATCTGTGGAACCAGTATCGCGACATCATCAAAGGGGTAGCAGAGACCACCATAGGCTACCAGCCACCACCCAAAAAGAGCCCTTGGTATGATGATGAATGCGTACGTCGGAAAAAGGTGACAGAAAATGCACACTTGCAAGCGCTGCGACGCAAAACAAGGGCAGCGAGAGAAGAGTATCGAACCAGAAGAAGGGAGGAGAAGAAGATCCTGCGTAAGAAGAAAAGGGTCCACGCAGCCTCCCAGCTCAAGGATATCGAAGAGTCCCGCGATAGGAACAACATCCGGATGTTTTTCAGGAAAGCCAAGCAACTGGCAGCTGGCTTCAAGCCCGGAACGCAGGCTCTTCGAAACAGTGAAGGAAACCTAGTCACCGAAGCACAGGAATTAGTAGATGTATTTAAGCAGCATTTCCAGCAGCTACTTAATGGGCAGGTAGAGAGAGTGATAGGGCAAGAAGAGAACCCGCATCCAGTCAATGAAGAATCCATCCCCCCTCCTAGTTTTGAAGAGGTCGGCTCAGCTATCAAAAAGCTGAAGAACAACAAGGCCGCCGGCTCTGATGGTCTACCATCCCTGCTTAATGTCGCATATAAGATCCTATCCAACGTACTGTGTGAACGTCTGAAGCCCTTCTGCAGCACACTAATCGGCACGTACCAGTGTGGCTTCCGGCCCGGCAGATCGACGATCGACCAAATTTTCACACTAAGGCAAATCCTGGAAAAGACCAACGAATTTCAAGTCGAGACTCACCATCTCTTCATCGACTTTAAAGCCGCATATGATAGCATTCATCGTCTTGAGCTCTACAAGGCGATGGCCGAATTCGGGATCCCGGCTAAACTGATCCAGCTGTGCCGCGTGACGCTGGATAACACGCGGTGCAACGTGCAATTCGGCAACAGTTCCTCTGAACTATTCCAAACATGCACCGGATTTCGGCAAGGGGATGCGCTATCATGTGACTTCTTCAATCTTGTGCTGGAACAGATAGTGCGCAGGGCAGGTGTAAACACGGAAGGCACTATCTTCAACAAATCTGTCCAGTTGCTGGGATACGCAGACGACATCGACATCATCGGTCGCTCCCAGCGCGCCGTGTTAGAGGCTTTTACGGCAATTGAAGAAGAGGCGAAACGTGTTGGCCTTGAAGTGAATGAGGACAAAACCAAATACATGTTGTCAACAAACAAAGAAGCATCTGTCCACCGCCTAGGACAAAACGTCACTGTTGGCAACAGTAACTTCGAAGTGGTTAAGGAGTTTACCTACCTCGGAGTAAATATCAACTCCACGAATGACAACTTAGTGGAGATTCGACGAAGTCTTACCCTAGGAAACCACTACTACTTCGGTTTGTCGAAACAAATTGGGTCAAAACTCCTAACTCTGTATGGTCTACAAAACTTTGATCATGCCAGTTCTGCTGTATGGAGCCGAGTGTTGGACGATAAGCAGGAAAGCAGAGCAGATATTGAACACTTTCGAAAGAAAAATTCTTCGTCGGATATTCGGTCCCGTATGCGAGGAGGGCGAATGGAGGAGAAGATATAACCGCGAACTCTATGAGCTGTACCAGGATGTGGATGTAGTCCAAAAAGCCAAAACACGTCGACTACACTGGCTCGGGCACATCGAGCGAATGGACCATAATGCTCCAGCAAAGAGGATCTTCGAATCACAGCCCCCAGGTTCGAGAAGACAAGGAAGACCGAACCTCCGTTTTAAGGATCAAGCTATCGCGGATGCCAGCGCGCTTGGTCTAGATAACTGGAAGCAGCGTGCCCGGGATCGAAGAGAGTGGAAGGCTGCTGTGTCTCAGGCAGAGACTCTTCACGGGTCGGGAGCCCGTTAAGTAAGTAAGTGGTCCGAAAAGTAACAATAGCAAGCACACACGTTTGATCACCAAACGGTCAACCAAATTGATCACATTGCGATCGACATAAGGTATGTCTCCAGTATTCTGGGTGTCCAAACCTTCCGAGCAGCCAACATGGACCCAGATCATTACCTTGTTGCAATGAAATGCGGATATCCGAAAGAAATACTGTAAGATGATACATGTTCTGAACGCATATCCCGAAATCTCACTACGACTCCTATTTCAACATGTCATCAGAAGTTCCGCAACTGATGTGCTGGATTTCACCCAACCACCACCAAGAAACCTATGGTTTAACAAAGAGTGCCGGCAAGCAAATGCAGCTAAATAAGAAGCACACAAAGCGGGGCTGCAAAGAAGGCCGAGAGCTGCTCGCGATCTCTATGAGCAAAAGAGACGGGAAGAACATCGGCTTCTCTGAAAGAAGAAAAAGGGGCACGAAAAGCTCGCGAGCGAAGATATTGAGAGTTTAGTTATTTATCTCGGGTCGGTTATAAATTCTGATAATAACATCTCAGCAGAAATTAATCAAAGAATAACTCTTGCCAATCGCTGTTTCTTTGGGCAGAGAAGGCAATTGAGTAGTAGAGCCCTATTCTGAACAACTCAGGAGACTCTGTATAAGATCTTGATAATTCCAGTCCTGCTTTGTGGCGCTGATGCTTGGACTCTATTTAAAGCGGATGAAGAAAGATTCTTCGTAAACACAGTAGACGACGCCCTTAGGTGACGCGCGTAAGTAGAATCGATTTGGAGTGCGCAACTGGAGGCAGTTAGCTTAGAATCGGGCTAACTGGAGAGACTTGTTAGTGGATGCGCAGGTTCACTTCGAACTGTAGCACCACCTAAGAAGAAAGAAGTCCTATCCGATTTTTATTGATGGCTATGTAAAAGACGCGAACGACTGCTGTTCAATACAGACGCGTGAATATTCATTTATCTGAAACCCCTATAGGCTGTGGATGTCAAAGAGCGAATTTGGGAAACATTTGAAAATTAAAAACACGTCATGTTTTATGGGCCGCGGTACGATGAGGATCGGAATCTACTAAAAGAGAAACTGTAAGCCGAAAATCATGCTAAGATGAAGATGAGCATAAACGATGGTATGGATTCTGTTATTAATACTACGCTTATCATCCTGGAGATGCATTGGAGGTACATAAATAAGCAATTTGTGAACATTTTGGTCGTTGATGGGTTTTTAAAGCCATCATTGCTTATGTAATCAAAAATTGCTACAGGTGCATAATTCGCCTTCGTCCATAGTCAAATAAGTTAGTAAATGCACCCACAAAAAAAAAAAAAAAATGGAAGGATCTTTTTTTGCGCCGGGACATTTTTTTAACACTTCTAAAGAATTTTCTGTCGCTCCTGAGGAGAAGAATTCCTACAGGTCCAGATTGAAACCGCAAGAATCTTCCTTCGTCAAAAATCTGGAGAAAGGCTCAGCGACAAGTACCTTAGACGGTTTCCGATAAAAGCTGAGTGTTTTTCCGGAGCGGATAGGTGTGACAACAGCTTGAAACTATATAAGGGTTAGGCTATCTTTTGATTTCTTTTTGAATCATATGTAATTTGGACACTGACAACTTATATGCGGTGAAACATAACATGGTTTGACAGAAACTCAGTGTTATATTTTCGCGGTACGAAATGAATCAATTTACGCTGGAAAAACTTTGGGAAATATAGCTAAGTTACTTCCAAAGTGAATGCTGTGCGGCCGAAATAGTGCAAATTTTGAAAATAAATTTCGGTCGAAATAATGCCTCAACTGCAGCTGGTGTACGCAAGTTTGTGATTAAAGTTCGTGAGACTTGTTTGTTCGTTCTGTGCTCAATTTTTTTTGTAGGTTTTTGAAATGACGGTATAATTAGGCTATGGGCTACGTTTTTTTTAGGTCCAGAAATTGAAAATTTGGACTTGGGCGAGCTATGATTCCAACAAGATGGATTTACGTGCCACTCAAGCCGTCCAAAAATCGATTTATTGCACACTAAGTTCAATAATCGTGTAATCAGTCGTTTTAGTGATATTTCTTGGCCGGCACGGAGCTGCGATTTGGCGACGTTGTCCATTTTCCTGAGGTGTCATTATCGATGCTATGCGAACAATCCAGAGACCATTCAGGCACTCAAGAATAATATTGGTCAACTATTCGTGGTATAGGGGACGAAACCAGGTTTTCTGGTTTTGATTAAATTGTACAGTATTTTTAGACAATTCAAATTAAAATTTAATTGTCAAAGAAAGTGGTCGCAATTATCCGCCGTTTTGAAGGTGCGCAATATATTGCCTTCTAATATGTGTTCTGTGGGTTGAGGCAGTCATTTGAATGAAATAATACTTCATAATTAATTTCTAAGTTAATTAGTTTTCAATAAAGAAACAATCGTTGAAAAATATTAAATAGTGTTTTTTATATAGCCTTTTTAAAGAGAAACCAACAGATGGTTCACGCTATGGTAACCGAAAGCATATTTAAATTCACCATGCTTTCGGTTGACCAAGACCAAGGGAATCGCATAATGAAACAAATGGTTCCGCTTAAAGTAAATTTTTTTAGGTACTTTATTTCTTAATTTTCTTTTAATTTCTTAACGTTATATACTTTTTCACATTTTTTTTTTTTTCAAATAAATAATAATTAACATAATACAGTTTTATAAAAAAACAAATAAATTTAAATAATCACAACATCTTGACGTTTGGACAATATTTAGCAAGAACAAACAATGAATCTCCCGAACGGTGTTTATAAATAAATTTAGTTAATCAAAACTTCTTCTCCAAGGGGCGGATTCCGCAAGCGTGAGTATTACTGTGTACGCGAAATAAACTGTCCAGTGACTCCTTCCGAATTCACAAGTGTGAGAATAATTTTTATTGACAAATGTAGTATACTAAAATGTCCTTTACAAAACATAAACATAATACGATAAAAAATCACAACTAAGGATCAAACTACATTCAGATCACTCAGTTGCGAGAAAATAATTAATTCAGGAAGCGGACTCCGCAACCCAATAATTCATTCTCGCAGCTCGTGAACACCAAATCAAAGTCATACGATTCCGCAAGTCGTTGCGAACTTTGATAAGTTGAATTAATTATTTTTTCTCGACTGACTGAGTTGTGAATTTGTATTGAAGTTTTCATGCTTTTTAAATTTGCCAACAAATTTATTTTCACTCTTGTGCAATCGGATGTAGTCACTGTACACTTTATTCCGTGTAAGTATAAAATAAAATTCGCGCTTGCGGGATCCGGCTCCTGGACAAGTCGTTAATATGTCAAAAAAGGTTTTCAAATAATAAATCTACCGAACGACGTCTATAAGGCATAAATAGATACAAATAATTCAAAACTTTCTCACGTTTATATAAAGTATTAATACGTCAAGCAATAACTTGAAATAATGAATCTCCCGAACGGCGTCTAGAACAATCCTATCATTATTTCTCATGCGCTGTTGGTACTGTTCCTCCAAAATTAATCCAGCGAGCTTGCTTACTCGTCGGCTCAACCGACAAGCTTCAGTG
Organism: Xylota sylvarum; assembly: GCA_905220385.1. NCBI lineage: Eukaryota > Metazoa > Arthropoda > Insecta > Diptera > Syrphidae > Xylota > Xylota sylvarum. The sequence goes on from LR999960.1 coordinate 34,387,606, forward strand.
TTGCGTGCACGTTTGAATTGTTCGTGTGCGGAGCGTATTTTGGGCGGATGCGGTCTAACCATTTTGTCGTGAAACTTGCATATTTCAGAGATCTTGTCTGGAGAAATGGAAAACATCGCATCGTCGGTTTTAATTTGAAGCATAGCCACTGGCATGGCTGAAGAATCGGCAAAGTGTCTGCTTTTTTTTCTAACCGGTAAATCGCTGCCAACGGTAGAGCAAGAAGATCGACGTCTTTTAGCTCTTTTCTCCCTTTTTATCTGCTTTTCGACTTTAACACGAGCTTCATCCAAGTAGTTCCTTTTAAATGTACGATAACCAATTTGTTGTCGTATGCATTGAAATTTGAAAGCAACTGAGAATTGTTTTGTATTTTTGCGAGGATTTTTAGATTTACGAAGATCGTTGTCTCTGCATAGAAACAACTGACGCCTTGCACGATCAACGTGTCCTGGTTTAAGAATCTGTGTTTTTAAGATGTCATCGACCAATGTGTGGAGGAGTCTTTTGTTGAAATATCCTGTTGTTGGTGGTGGTACAAATGGAGCATTCGTCATGATGTGAAGTTCTCTTATATGTGTGTTCAAATTTACTCTTTTCCAAGGTACACGAAAACGTTCTTGATTGACCGCGCTGTAGGATAGGCTGAAGTAGCCATGTGGATCATTTGCGTTAATATCATCAACGGATATTACTTTCATTGTTTGAATGTAAACACTATTTTGCTATAACACTGACACTAAGGCTGTTCAACAGCTTTATTTTAGAACACTATGACAGTGACCTGAGCACGTCGGAAGTTTAGATATTAGTGATTGTTGATTGTGCGATGTTTACTGTTTACTGATTCAAATGACAAGTACACTGTATTTCCATTAACTCGATTTAAATGACAAAAGTCATTAAATTATCCCAATAGTGTTGCCGCGTCGATGCACTCCCAAGTCGACAGATCCGGAGTAAAAACTTGTTAGATTTTCAAATAAAACAGAAGGTTCTTCTAAGATTTGCTGGTATGTAATGCTAGTTTATAGTTATCGTGGTAATTCCATTCAAAATGCAACATATGAACTCCACTTTATTAGGCCTCATGCATGAGAACAGGTATTGAGTTTAATGCATATCATTTCAGATGAATTGGATTTCATGATTTAACTCAAATTTCATACCTGTATAGTTTCTAAGCGGATAGGGAATGTAAACGCCACTGGTTCCGGTATTGGTAAGGCTCTGCAATAGTATACGCGTGGATTAGCTCTTATACAGGGAAATATATACTCTTTTTGCCAACCAATGGTGGGTATCATTACCCAGTGGTTAGTATGTAGGACTACTGAGTGGGTTTGAGGTTGGATTCCCAGAAAACATCCAAGGGTATAAAATGATTAACAGGTTAGACAATTAAGTTGGTGTAGATGTTATGAATGTATGTAGAAAGGTTGTCAAGTTAAAACCAAAAGGTGCCTTTCCATTCGTATGGAAAATATAACACGCAGAACAAGAAGCTAGGCCTTGGGTCTCCTACGAACTTTTCGCGTCAAATAGTTGAATTTTTTATTTCCATTTGTATAAGTATTTTTTTTAGAAATAAAGTTCATTTAAAACAAAGTGAATCAGAAAATAGTCCACAACATTCATTCAAAATTAAAATAGGAAATGGAAAAATAGAACTTTTTGAGGTTCTGAGGGAGTTTTTTAGCTCCCTAATTTTTGAAATAACTTGTAATACAAATTCAATACAACAGCAACACTGTATACCTCGGCGGATTCCGCCATCTATCTGTGAAATTGTGTGAAACATTTAAATTCTTATTGAATTAATAAGTTTTTAAGAATCCAGTCTGTAATTAGGAAAAGTAATCAAGAGAGCAATAATAATGTCTGAAGAGGAGTTTTAAAATGATATATGTATGTACATAGTTTATTTGAAAAGGGACATGTATTTATGTGTGTATGTATTTATTTCCTTTACTAATTGCTTTGGCTGTCGTTAATTCGATTCCAGACTCTCCTTAAATGTTCGTTACGCGATATTACAATGCAATTATCTTCGTATGTAAACAATATTTTGGAGGGAAAGTTGAGATGAGAGTTGAATTTTAAAATGTTAATAATATTCGCATTATGACTCTATTACTACCAATTTAACGGGAAGACTTGATACTGAGCGTTGATGGTTCTCCTGACTTACAACAGTTTTTTTTCATTTCGATTTTGGTAAATGTTTCCATACATTGCAGTGACTTATACCGTATTTTTCGGGTTTTCAATCAGTGAAGAGTCTCTGCTTGAAAAACTGCACCCTTATAGCCCATTTGATCCTGAGCGCACTGCTCCCAGACTCAGATCATCAGACCAAGCATCTTGGGTTTCGAAGACTGTTGGCTGGACTGCTGTCGTCCATTCGCTCCATGTGGCCAACTCAACGTAGTCGATGTATTTTGACCATTCGTACTATGTACATCCACATCTTAGTAGAACGCATAGAGTTTACAGTTGAATTTTCTCCTCCCTTGGTCGTCCTCGCATATGGGAACGAACCTTTGACGAAATACATATGTATATGCCACTCGACATACATATATGTAGTAGTACTGTCAGAATTAATGTTAAACCCAGTTGTTTTGCCAAACCGGGGTAGCAGCGGTTTAGTAAAATGATTCTTCGACGCATTTCCACTAAGGTCTCGTTCATAGAATTGACACTTACCTCGTAGTTGTAGTTGCCGATAGTGACGTTTTGTCCTAAACGATGGACATTTTTTATTTCGTTTTGTCCTCATTAACCTGAACCTCTACAATGACTCGCTGGAAACGCCCGGTAATGTGCGTATGCGTATACCAGCAGATGGATTGATTTATTGAAATCAAGTATTGACACCATCCCTTCGAACTATCTGATCCAGAAATAAATTGAACAAATCGCAGGACAGAGCATCTCTTTGCCGAAATCCGGTGCATGTCTGAAAGGTTCCGCAGTAGAACATTCCCTGGATTAGTTTTTTTCGGGATTTCGAATTCCGCCATCGCTTTGTACAGATCCAAGCTATGAATACTGTCATATGCACTCTTAAAATCGATTAACAGATGGTGTGTTTCGACTTGAAATATAATGCAGAACCTAGCGCGAATGGTAGATTTAACTTACGCCTAAAAGTCTGCACTGTATTGCATAACGTAGGTTAGAACTTAGTAGGTTCGAAGCTCAGGAAAATTAGGTCTCAATACTTCGTGGGTGCTATCTGAACTGATCAGGGAGATTTTGTATCAAATTTTTGCATTCGGTTTAGTTTCCAGTGTTTAATTTGATATGATCACTCTAGGTGAAGACGCACCGTGATTTTAATATCTATTTCAGGAAAATTAATTGGTATTGATTGGAACTTAAACCACCAACCAAAGTTAGTGGTTAACTACACCATTGTCTTTTCCAGGATTTGTTTTAGCATCAAGATTTGCTCTATAGTCGATATGGCGGATCTGAAGCCATATGTATTGTTACGCGTCCTGTCGTCGGAAAATTAACGATCATAAACTAACAAATCGCCATTACACATACTACTCACATACTTTACCAATTCATATTTACCTCTTGATAAAATGTATACTAAATTTCTTACATTTTAAAATGATTGTTTTCACAGTCTTTCCTGGCATCCATTACAAATGTTTGGTCAATCCACCCACTACTCGTTTCCTATGCAAGTGCTTGTATAACCTACGAGTGCCGGTCGCACCCCTAAGCAGTCAACGACCTTCCACGAAAACACAAAAACCACAACCACATCAGCTGAGATCCATATACTTAAATCAATTACGGAAAGTCGGTTGTATGTCCCGCCACTGCTGGTCTTCACCTTTTGACACTAATTTATGTGTGTCAACCCGATATGGTTTTACCCTATTGATTATGCTTAGTGTTTCTGTGTGAACTTGCTGGAATAGTTACGTCATGCAGTAAATTGCATGTGGATGTGGTAAACACTAACTGGGAGACGGCAGACTCTTGGGCACACTTAGCGTTATCCACGTAAATCGGGCTGTTAAAGGGGTTATTTGTCAGCCATTTAACACATACCATAAATAGTCCACGGATATCAATTTAATATCTTAAATTTCACATCACAGAAAGGAATTGAATATGCCCCACCAACTGAAACTGCCCTGTAACTGACAATAAACGATTCAAAATGACAAATTAAAGAAACACTCCAACTCCAATCAATTTAAAGAGAAAATCAAACTCAATCTGAAGTATTAAGCGAGAATAACACGTTCCATGATTCACCCCACATTCACCCCACGAAATATCTCATTAAAAAATTATACCCTTGGAATTATTAAAAAACAGACAACACTGCATCACTCGCAGTCTTTTGTATAATATTGAATCAATGGCCGTTACTCCAACACCCTCTGCTGCGTCATAGTATTCCGAAAACACTAGAGGGTGTGAACTTGTACTACTGTTCTTAAAAAGGGCGTTAAAACCGATACCATCCCTCGTCACAATATTACTTCATCATTCACTTTTTGAAGTTCGCCAAACAGTATCTGGATGCGTCGGGGAGTTTATTTTTGCACTCTTGTCAATGAATTGAATGAATTTGCGTATGTACTTGAAATATGATTTATCGAGGGTGTTTTCGTCGTTTTCCCCCTCATCATCATTGGGGAGTCTTTCTGGTTAACATCAAATAATTACGAATGTCTACAATACATTTAATTAAGTCATGAAATTTTCACCACCATTAGTGTGGACATAACCTACTTTATGGACATTTAATAAATTAAGTGAGAATTGGCTTGGGTCATTAAGCAATCGGACGTGGTCATAAGTAGCAGCAGCCTGGATGGGAAAGTGCTTGGTTTCCAAATAGCCTTATATTCATAGAAAAATTAATGGAGAAACCATAAACAACATTTATGGTCGAGAATCTGATTTTGATTGCTGGCTTATTTGTGAGAATGTTATCGTGTTACTGATTTGTAAAAGATTTGATTTGTTTTGGAGCGATGCAGAAATAAATTGGATTTTAGAGCCCCAGGAGGCTCATGGATTTTTGCAGTGATTCTCTGTTTCATTGACGTAATGGCAATAATTATGCATGACGATGAATGGCATTTAATTACAACAGTTTCCTTTATTTAGTCGAGTTGAATTTAGTATTAACAACCAATTCAACTGAATACATTCCACCATTCAGATCTGTTTACCGGCTTTATTCTCAGCTTATCCTTTCAAAATCCTATTCTGTGCTACTGTCAGTCTAGAGGATTTGCGGGCATTAGGCCTATTTGTTGATCCTGGACTTTATCGAATGGAGAACTAAACCTATTCTCTAGATTTACAGAGAAATGGATACGCCCTTTTGAAATATACTTCTTTGGCCATGATAGCGCTAATACACGATGATAATAGGTTTAAAAGAATTTAAGTAGCCCATCGTTGGGTTATTTGACTGAAACCAAAAAGAACGTCTATTGTGATATCACTGTGAAAAATCGGATTACCAGTACCGGAGACTTCCCAAATGGGACAGTAGGCAGGGCAACCAGTTTCGATGTAAACCCATGTCGAAGAAGAATGGTTTGTCGTTTACGGATCAAACCAGTTTGACTGGGTGATAAAGTTTTTTTATTTTGCTTATGTCTAGTCTAACTAGATCGTTAAGATTTTCGAAGAAGTGCTCACTAGAGATTTTTCTTCTCAAGACCGATAGGGCCTGACAGGTTCACAGAAGATGTGTACCTCATCTATACAGTTTCTACAGAAATCGTTGAAGGGAGAACCAAGCGTTTTGGCATGCCTGTCTACCAGACAGTGACTTGTGCCGGAGACAACTATTTTTTTCAGATTTGTCCTACTGACGGAAATAAGCCTAGTGGATTTCCTACAATCCAGCTCTGCCAAGATTTGTTTAGAAGAGAGACATGTGCTGATATTGTTCCACCAACTGTTTGCCATTTGAATTGCTGCGGTATCAAATTATACGTCGAACTTGACAGTGATCTCGTTAAGAGATTCGCGGCACTTCTTTACCAACTTGGATTGAATTATTGGCGATTTCAAGGCATTTATCGCAGTTTGACTATCTATGTAGAAATCAAAAGCGCTGCACTCTATCGAGTTAATACAAAGCCAGGTTGTGGCTTCACGGACTGCTGTGACTTCTGCTTGCCGATTAATATCTGTAGATAGACCGCAAAAATTACACCTAGCGTTCTTAAAACTAATCTTTATTCAAAATCGAGAAAGTTTAAGAACTATCCTTCCTTCACCATGCCAATACTACCCTTCGACATTAAACTCCTGCCATTGTTCAGCAAACAAGACAACCCTCCAATAGTATTTTCTGTAATATTCCCGCTCCCAGTTATTTATCAAAGAAATTGTATATTACCATCAATTTATGGATGCAAAATTAAAACCACTTGCTCATAATATACTGAGCGTCCTTTGCTTTTTTTTAAATACATTAATTTGCAAATTGTTGCCGCTCTGTCTTCGTTTTGTTGCTGCTGCAAGCATCCTACTTCCTTCTAATCTATGTACGTCCCAGCAATACCAATTTAACTTGGTAATGTTTTGTAAATACCAAAACGCCCTACACTCCATTCCCATCGTTCCACTTTTGATGTACTCTCGTACTCGTACAAGTGAAATTACTTTCTTGTCATGCTTAGCCTTCACATGGCGTTTGGCTTCAACACAATAGCTGGGATGTGCCCCATGTGCGAGGACTTATTTTCTAAAAGAAGAAAAACAACAAAATTAAAATAAACCGAGTCGGAAAGAATTTTCCAAGTCACTCTTGAGGCAGCATCAACAACGATGATGATGTCCTTACCCTGTCGGGGTGGTAATGGTAAATTATGAAATTTTTCAGCATAAGCAAAAATAATTTGCTGTTCCTTCTGGTATTCCGGTTGCACTTATCGGCGTCGTTCTTTTTTTCTGTATCCTTGGTTTTATCTGTCCCAGCCGGAAGAGAATGCGAACGTTTTATTACTTGCATGGCCCATAACACGTTCACCGAGTTGTCACGTAAGGATATGAGCTTTGTTTACAGAATTGGGTTAGCAATTGAGTTGCGAACTGTTTTACATGTAATTTTATATAAGCTGTGTTTTTTTTCCAATCGAATGTATTTCGATTTTATGGAATGTAATGTATTTTGCGCTGGCCTAGTCAATTGTTCAAGAATTTCCGTAATGTTATTAGAACTGTTTGTTGTGGATCATTTGTTAACCATGTTTTTTGTCTTTTGAATATCTCGATGGCATAGGAAATTCTGCACAGTAGCTAGATGTTCGATGATAGTGGAAAAGATCTAGTTTACTGTAAGAACTAAGAAGTAATGAACGTCGTCTGAATCACTTTGCTAGATGTGCATATGTGTGTTTTATATCAACTCGTACATACCTTGCAAACACAGCAAGGTTTTATAACTACTATCCTGCTTTAAACGAAACACTTCAAATTTCAGTTTTGACTACCAGTGCTAGGAGATGTTATCTCTCAGCAGGTTTCAGAGAGCTTGTAGCCGCTATAAAATCAAAACGCTGGAAGTCCTTCTAGTCATTTCCTGTCCTCATCAAACTATATCGTTCCTTTAAAGTTGTAATTTAAAAATTGCATTTACCGAGATAAGTATGTAGTATTCGAATCTCTATCATCAATTTGACTAGTACACTGACACTGCAAACATGCCAAAAAGGGGTAAGAGTCGAAATTTTCGGCCTTAGCTACAAATTGTCTGTGTTGTCATTCTTTTCTTCTATCAACCAAGCTCTGCTATCGAGTTCAGTGCCAAAGAGTGCATCAAAAGAAACTTCCGAAGATCACGCATAAACATTTTATCAGATAGCCAAAAGACAATAGCTCTAATAGCTATCATGTCCTTTGACTTTGAGTCTAAGCTGGATTAGAACTGTGTTTAAACTCTCCTACAGCTTGCTGTACACAATAAATTCACATTAACATGTTTCTCAGAACATATAGGCATCCCTTGTAATGAAGCTGCTGATGAACTTGCCAGATCCGCTGCCCAGTGTCCAACCATTCTGTAGTCGCTCAATTAGCCAGATAAATATATCTTTCTTCACTGGGAACAAAAACAAAACTCTTACTTATTTGGTGGCGCTATAGTTCGGGGTGAGCCTGGGCATCCACTAACAAGCCTTTCTAGCTAGCCCGGTTCTTAGTTAACTGCCTCCAGTTGCGCATTCCAATTCGGTTGAGGTCCCCTTCTACTTGAGCACGCCACCTAAGGCGAGGTCTTCCTCTACTTAGTTATCCCTCCGGGTACGATTCGAAGACTCTGCGGTTCGGAGCGCTGGATGAACTCTAAGTATATGTCCTAGCAACGACTGATGCGCAGTTTTTCGATTAAGTCGATGTCACTGTACAGCTCGTATAGTTCGTCGTTGAATCTCCTCCTTCAAAGCCCATCAACGCAAACAGGACAAAAAATTTGTACGAAGAATCTTTCTCTCGAAGCGATTGGGGCTATCTTAATCCGCTTTAGATATAGTCCAAGCTTCAGCGCCATAGAGCAGAACTGAGATTAAGGTCTTATACAGAGCCTTATTAGTTGTTCGGTATAGGGCTATTCAATTGCCTTCTCAGCTCGAAGAAATAGCGATTGGCAAGAGGTATCCTTCGATTTATTTCTGCTGAGATGTTGTTTTCAGAATTGATAGCAGAGCCAAGGTAGACAAAGTTCCTTACGACCTCAAAGTTATAGCTGTCAATTGTAACGTTCTGTCCAATTCGTCGAGGTTGTGCATCCCTTCTTGTTGACGGCATATTTGGTTTTACACTCGTTTTGGCAGCTTCGCGTAAGTCGCATAACAGCGCGTTACCTTGCATAAATCCTTTTTGACATCAAAGCGGTCAGTCAGGTCCTTACTGACGTTGATGGAGCGTTCTCCATCCTCATTCTACAGGTATACCAAAACTGGACGTGACTCTATTACAGCTCCTCTCTATAAATGCTGTCATATGCGATCTTAAAATCGATAAAAAGATGGTGGGTATCGATTTGGATTTCTTGGGTTTTATCCTGGAACTGTTGAATTATGAAAATTTGATGGACTGTGGATTTTCCTGGTCCCCAACCTGAATTACCAATTCTCTTTTTATGCACCTAGGACAAAAGGCCGGATTTTGCGTAGTGAGTAACCCACTTCAGGGATTTGAGTGCTGCCGTTCATCCGTCACCAACTCTTTTTCAACACCCTGACTCGGTATTGGAGATCCATATAGACCTGAGATTCAAATACGTCGAAGCAGCTCATATGGGGATAACACTAAAAGTTCGACTTGGCGGCAATTGGCAGACGTCACTGTTGATTTCATCCATCCAGTGCCGCTTGGATCAAGAGGTAGTGCCTTAGTGTGAAACCACTTCTACGCCTCTCTCGTCCGCTAACAAAGGGGTTGATTACCCAACCTCCGGACGAGGTACTAAGCACCCAGCAGCCACCAACGTGAAGGTGTAGAGTAGGAGTTGATAGTGAGAGGCTGTACGCTTGTGCTCTTATATATTCGCATCACTACCCTTTGGCTACCTATGAAATAATGGAATGGAAACTAAAAAAAGAAAGATATCTATTCAGAAGTATACTATGCCATACCATCAGAGCTAACAGTTATTGGTTTCAATTTTATTGTGTAAACCGACGATAATCCAAAGCACTGGTCAAAATTATGGCAAGAACCTTCTCAGTTTTTGCTTTCTACGAAAGCTATTTTTTATTTATTTTTACAAAAGATTATCTAGACAAAATTTTGTAATAACTTTAACATGTTGTTAAGCCATTCAATGTTCCATAATAAATTGTTAATGACTACTCTTCAAGATCGTCAAATGCGAACTGACAAATCAAACCAACCAAACCAAAATGGTGACCAAATTACATCGAACTGGAAAATATGTAAGAACGAAATCAAAATGGCTGCCAAAGAACGTCGGTAGGGAACTTAGAAAACTCCCTGTTTTTGAGCCGGATAACCGATAATATTTTTTTCCGTCTAGAACACAAGTAGCTATTCCATAATTTTATAGTAAGATCTATTTCAGATTATTTTCTCCCCTACATACGAGAAGTTCTTCTCATTTATCACAGTTACAACATAAACGCACCCTTAAACACAATTTCTGCTTATGTGGTTAGTTGTTCCATTATTTTGAGCTTAGAACTATTTTACTCGGTTCCGAGGAAGAATAGGTTAAAGGCGATTTCCAAATGTTTTCACAGTTTTTGTTCATCTAAGTGACCCATAATGGTCTTCATTGTTAGCATTACATATGTATGCTGATTTATATACACTTTTATGTGAATTTATTTGTAATTGAAACTCCCCTTTATGATCGACTAATTAATATGCATTCAATATAGTTCCATGGGCCCCATAACACACCTTTTTCTTTGATAAATCCACCCCAAATTCACCCTTTTAAATACCCTTCCTGTAAACATCCTTTTTGTCCCACTGACTGCATTATGGCTATGCGTAATGCAGGATTTCTGTAAAAAAAAAAATATGAAAACCAATGATTTTCGTAATCCAATTTCGTTTTGTTATCTTACTTTACATTTCGTGCAAAGATCTAATTCCGTCTTGATGGGCTTTTATGTTTTCGATACATGCAGTAAATTTGATAAATAAACAAATCAAAGTCTCTTGCATTTAATATACGGAAGTCGGACACGATATTTTAAGAAAAGTAATCCAAACACGATATTGTTTATGTTCTTTACTACTAGACCAACATATAATATTTTGTTATTACAAAAAAAGTGTTCCAAACAAAATTGAATGGCTAATTAGTGTGTGGTGTTAAATGCTTTGCCAATGATTGTTTATGTTTTTCTTTTGCTAGTCGTCAGCGCAGATATTTTGTTAAAAGTTGTTTTCTTCAAAATTGTTTTAACCCCAACCTTGAGACTGTCCAGACGCGAGTAAACAGTAATAGTTTATTGAAAGTGTTCAGCATTTCAAATATGTTCGCGTGGTCTATAATATTAGAAGGTAATAATTTTTTTTAACTTTGTCATTAGTGTAGACCACTAATGAAAAAGTTGGAAATATGAAATGAAAATAAACAGATCGCTTTTTAATTTATGCAACCGCGTCCCTTATGCGACGTAGGTATTGTCAAATTGCTGACTTGGGGCTACTGATAAATAAGCATCTCACCCATACTTAAAAAAATTAACGAATCCGCATTTCCTTTAAATCTCACTTCTTCACAGGGGTGAAACAGTCAGCAATCAGTTTCTCCCCAAAAAAAAAGGCAAATATTTACAAACAGGACAAAATTTAAAAAAAGAAACGTGCAGATGAGCTTTTTTATTTCCGTTTTTATGGAATTAAATAAACACAGACACGTGCAAGACGATTTTTAAATCTGCTTAATAAAAAGGTTATTTACTCAAATGGGGTGGACGTTTTAAATACTCCAACTTCTATAATAATTGTCAAGCATTGTTAATGACATAGAGAAAAATATAACGTCAGACCCCTTAAACCCAGTATGCAAATGTCGTAGTACCCCAGCGAATGTCATTTCGCTCGGTTGTTGGTCAAAAAAGTATGAGCCAACCACGACTCCAACCCCACTCCAGCCCGACAGTGTAAGGACATTGAAGGTCTTTAACACTATTTCTCGTACATCAAGTTCTCGTAATTGGAGGAAAATAGTACTTTGTGTGCTTGGATATTAAACAGGAATGAACCATTCACATAAAGCCTTCAAACGAATCCTGGATAGAAAAGGAATCAATGGCCAGTATCCAATAAATACTTAACAAAAACTCAAGCATGGTATCCTCGTATCTGCTATTGAATAATAGCGTAGGTAAAAGACAAAAAAGTAAAAAAGTGCTGTAAGGCTTTCTGGAAATATTATCGATGTTACTGGTACATACGAGTATTCTTACACATGATTCATTTGTAGTCAGACGAGTTTGTTTGCATTTATATTTTCTTTCTCGACTTCAGTTAGATTAGAGTGGATTGTGTCAGATATGATCAGACTGTGTTTCTTTATAATGAGTTTCTTGATTCCGTATTGATGATTGACTGAAGAGGTTTTAATTGATGGAAAGATGTTACTTACTCAATTGTGAGTGATTGGCGGTTTCTCGGTGCTCGTAATCGGTCGAATTTTTAGTAGTTCGCTAATCTGTCAATTGGTCAGTCCATCAGTTCGTCAGTTAATCAGTTCGTCACATAATAAAATTGAAATCGGGTTTCCAAATGATTTCCTGTAAACAAACAAAAATATCCTGGAAGGGCTTGAGTTGTTGTACTTGAATTATTTATTTTTCTTCCTGTCCCAAGGGTGTCCTGTTGGAAAAAAAAACTTTACAGTCAATGGAGAGCGCTATCAATTCATGATAACCGATTTTTTATGGCCAGAAATTGAGAATTTTAACTTGGGCGAGCTATGGTTCCAGCAAGATGGGGGTACGTGTCACACAATCTATACAACAATCGAGTTATTGCACACTAAGTTCAATAGTCGTTTTGGTGATGTTTCACTCAAGAACGATATTGGTCAAGCTATTCGTAAAATAGGGACCGAAACCATCGAAAATGTATTAAAAAATTGAGATGACAAGATAGCGTATTGCCAATCCAGCCCAAGTAGTCATTTGAATGAAAAAATGTTCCATAATTATTTGAAAGGTTTACTCTTTTCAATAAAGTAACAATCGTCGAAAATATTAAACATTGTTTTATTATAGCTTTTTTAAAAAGAAAACAACAGATGGCTGACCCTTTAACATCGCTACTTAGGCATTGATAGCTTGGCACTCTAATCAAAGTGTTTACATTTTGCTAAGTTTGGCTGTAACTTTGTAATACATATATTAATTCCATCATCCCTTATGTGTCATCAGATTTACATTTACCTGCGCTAGGAATCGTAAGGAGGCTCGTTTTTTATTCTCTGCATACGAACTGTTGGGAGGCTTTTAGGTTCTTTCTATTTTGTTCTTATGAACTGCATGCAAGTTTTCTATGTACGGAGGGTTTTGGGAAATTACTGTTCTTAACAATTTTTTTTACGCTTGGCCATGTGGCTGACACTGCGACCTAAAAGATCTTTTGTATCAGAAGGGTGCAATTAGCCTAATACACATACCACCACTCTAATGTAGTTAATATGCAGCACAGTCTTCCAACTGCTGTCGTACGTATTTTTTTTAGAAGATACATACGTCTCCTTAACCAATGTTCTGCCGGACATTCACAGAGAGTATATGGGTACAGAACAATATACATATGTATGATTTAGCATCCTCCGAGCAAAACCGATATTTTGCCTCTGGACACAGTTACAATTTGTTAAGCTGATACTTCAGGCCACAATGCCCTATGATTAAATGAGGATTAAAGGATTGATTAATCGGTTGGGTTGTGTAAGCCCCAAGACATGTTCCCAATGGGCTAGATGATGTTTGTGTTCCATGTCAATAATTAATCCCAGCTGATACCATAGTAAGTTCCTGGTCCTACGAACGCAGTTTCTGAACCAGCAATAGCTAGTTCATCTGCAGATTTGTTGCTTACAATTTCCTGGTGACAATGGAAAGGTTTTACCTTGTTATGTCTAACAAGAAATTGATAGCATCATTTAACTGACCTTGAGTCTACTGAGTTGGACGATATGGTACTCGTATGTGTTCTAGCGCCTTTAATACATTTGCGAAGGTTTCACCTAGCGTAGATCTCAATGAGATTTTGCAGCTTAGTTGCTTTCAGTGGCTGACTTGATATGTGAATTCCAGTTAAGTCGTTTGTATAAGTTGATGTTGAGTTATTTTACTTCACTGGAATAGATTTATGTGGTGCTTTTAATGATGACCGATGCGAGATTGAAATGTCTCCTTTTTGTAAAAAGTACTAGAATGGCCCTGCAAGAATTAATGGAAAGTCCTTCCTTGCCATATCCATAACTTCAAAAAATACTTTTTCACTAATGTCTCAAAAATACATGTGTATGTATGTAGTGAAGGTCTTCTAATGAATAAGATTTTCATACTATAGTGCAAAATGTAAGAGAAAACTTGTCGCACCAATCGTTCTTCCTAACAGTAGCCATGGTTACTTATACATATAACAATGCGGTGCTGTTAAAGTCGGCAGATAAAATATGTGTAGGCTTCAATGTCAAACTAGTTCGCGTTGATAACAATCGAGAACCATAACTGGTAAATGTTTGAAGCTTTTTACCTACATATGTATGGATGTGTTTGCGTAAGTGATTTCTAATCTTTGATGTCAAAAACGTTGTATTTGAAGACGACCTTGACATATATGTTCCTTAATTCCAAAATTCCTTGTAAATAGGGTTTTACAAGGAACACTGTAGTATAGATACATTTCGAATGTATCGAAGCTCAGTTGATTGATTAGTTCGAGTTCGTAAATATTCAACTACAAACATTAGAGCCTATGTCCAACCGGCAACCGAGCAAATACCCCTGCAAATAATTTTTAGACAAGCTACATCCAGTCGTTCAGAATTATAATGAACAAGCAGGAGCAGCTCAGGGCGATGGCTAAGCGTTAGAGGTTCAGCTCATCCAAAAAAGGACTAAATATAAACTATAATCACAAATTGAAAATTATAAGCTATCTTTAATCTGCTATAAAAATGCTCAGGGGACAGATCATTCACTTCCTAAGTCGATGTCGGATTCTCTGTGCTATCAGGAACTAATTCTTTAGATATTTGTGTAAGCTAAGGCAAAACTAAAAGTCATATTAGAGGTCATACTGTATACAAGTGTTTTGTTATTAACATCTGACTTTAATTATCAAAACAAAAATTTATGTCCGATGCACACAAGTGTGTAATTAAATTATATCTCAGTGGGTGATGTCCGTTCCATTTTGGAAAACTTTCAAGTAATTTGATGACCTAATCCTTTACATTCAAGATTAGAGTAATTTCATTTAATTATCCTAATTTGCTTTTCACCAAAAACCTTCGTACAGTCGTCACTTGAGGATAAAAACAAAATATGTACGTTAATCTGCAGTTGGGAATAATTTGTTCCATCAAACAGTTTTCTAATTTGTAGGCTAAGCTCATTAGCGCTACAACCTCTCACAAAAATTCCAACCACCCTTGACACCAATTTACTTCCCTCAGAGACAAATTTTTCCAAATATTCTCTTTAAAGCAAATGAAAACGTAGCTAAACTCCTTAACTAATTCTGCAGCTCACCTTTACCAGGACCAAAATAATCGCATGTACAGTACTGTGACATGGGTATGTGTGGGTACTAAGTGGCATCACAATCACTTCAACTGAAGTTTCACAGCACCAATCTACACTTGAAACTTGTTTGGGCCTACAAAAAGTGCACCCTTCACATAGACCGCATAATGTGCCACTTGAAGACACTCAACTTTATACGCCAAGGCCAAAACAAAGCGGAAGATTATTACACTTTCACCTTTTTTCTCCTCTTCGCCTCACGCTTCCGGTTGCCATTGAAAGTTCAAACTGTTGCATTACACCCCGTCAAAATGCCAGAACAGTCGGCTTCGTTGGCTGATGGATTTCTATCCCCATCGCCCTTAGGCATTGCCGAAAGCTATGCTACACCATATATGTAGTTACTAAAGCTTTTTGTATTGCCAAAGTTTGTTTGGTTTTGTGGCTACAAAATAGGGGTAGGTACTAAAATGTACAGTGGTGTCTAAAAAACTTTGGAATATCAGAAAAAAATATGAAAAGTCCTACAATAGTATCTGACAGATTGAAGAAAGTAAATTTTCAAGGAGAGAGTCCAATTTGTTTTGTGTAAAAACTATGAAAATGATCAACAATGTTGAAATTGAAAGACTGCACCTACCCGTGCATGACGTGTATGCATCAACAAGATGACATTTCTTAATCGGTTTTCTTTCCTCTTTCTTTCCCAAGAGGAATAATAATTGATAAAACGAGTCTCCTATGGAGATGTCTATTGCCTGTAGCTACCTACCTGTTTTAAAACCACACACTGTAGAAGAAAAACGATTCAAATACAACTGTCATGTCAATATTATTCTTGTTTATTATTATTTTGGAAACGTTCATTCAATAACCGGGAAAACGTTGTTGGTAGCACTTTAAGATTCTGGGATACGATTATTTGGTTTTTCTTGTGTGTTTTTATCTCGGCTACGTGTTTAAGTGGAAATAAATAATTGACTCAGATGTTTTCTAAATTTTAATTTTGAATATGTGTCACTAGGCGTGGAGAAAACAACGAAAAGATAAAGAATGAATGTGAAATTTAAAACATTTGAGATAAGAGGAAAACAAAACAAAAAAATATTGCCATGTTTTGACATATTTGTAGATATGAAACGAGTAATGCTAAATCAATAGGTTGGTAAAGCTTAGGAGGGTACATTGTCATATGTCAGGCGTGTTACGGGATGAACTTAAAAAAGACGGAGCTTATTTTAATTCTTCCTTAAAATGTTTTAAAAAATATTGTCTAGGCTCTTGTTTACTACTTACTTATCGGGCTCCCGATCAGATAAAAGTCTCTGCCTCAGATGCTGCGGTATGCCCTCAGCTGGATTCACTTATGAAAGATAGCAACTTCCGTTTTGAATGTCAATCCTCCATACTATCTGTTCCAGTACTAAATAGAAGAAATCGCGTGGAAGAGCATCTCCCCTTCCGAAAACCGATACATGTTTGAAATGGTTTCAAAGTGGAATTTGCAAGCGTGCTTGCCAGCGTAACGCGGCAGTAAGCCACATTGGTGCGTGTCGGTAAATCTGGTGCCGAACGGCTTAAGATGTTAGCATAGTATGCTGGAGAGGATCTCATACGCGACGTTGGACAGGGAAATGCTTCGATAAGTGCCACAAGAGGGTCTCATTTATTATTTTCGCCCTCCCATACTTTACTAACGATCTGATGCATTCAAAATCAAAACATCACCTTCATTTCAGAAAAGCCCCTGCAACTTTCTGGGAGGAAACGTGTGTAACGGATTTCCTTTCAATATTTCGATAATATTGAATCCATGGTATGGAAATATCGAAAGAAAGAATCAATATCAGTAAATATCGTAAGTATCGGAACTAACGAATCTAGTTTTGGCCAGTTTATGACAAAAAGAGATCGGCAGATCTCATGAAACTTAGTCGCAGGGATATCCGGACACCTGTTAGCGTCGTGACAGAACACTGTGTGATTGGCAATCATGCAGCACGGCCAAGACTACCGCATAACGACTTCCGTAGGAACGGCAGAAGAGGAAATAGAATTCATTCACCACTTGCTATGTGAATGTCCAGCACTAAGCAATAAAAGGAAAGACACTCTTCCTTGCGGAACTGGACGATTTAGGAAATATTGAACAGAACAAACTTTTGAGATTCATAAACATATCTGGGAGGTTTAGTTCAGCAGTCGTAGACTGAAATTAGGTTATCAGTGATCTTATAATTGGGTACAATGGACTCTTTGCTAGTCTAAGTAAGCCATTGACAGTTCTTGTCAACAAGGGAACTCATTTACTTAACCTAATCTAACTATTGGCTGTGCATTGGTGACTAGATTTCCTTTACTATTTCTCGACCCGTGCACTCATAATTTTTTTTGGGTGCTTTGTGGTCTCTATAGTGGTTTGTGGGTACCTCCTTGATCATGGAGGCAACAATGGAACCGCTGGTCATTCTCTATTGCTTTCTGTAGCTTAGGCGCTCGATTACGTATGTTCTCTTCAGGGCAGACCTTTCATCTTGCAGGATAGTTGAGCTCTGAAGTTGCCTTTCTGAATGTGGGTGCAACTCATCAATATGCTAGGTTTTTTGTGGGTTCTCTTATGGTGAAACCTGATGCTGCTTTTCAACGTATTACGAGTTGTTGCAAAGACGGTAAGACGACGATTTTAACATTTTAATCAGGACAAGCTCCGTAGCCTCTGTAAGTCACATAACCCCTTTTTCATAGCGTCTTCAGATAAGGCTGATTTACCCCTCATTACTTTTATTTCAACAATATTGTTTTCAAACAAAACAATCACTGGTGGCTCCCTAAGTCCTAAGAAATGATACTTGACCGACATAAGTACATAAAATGAAACACAGAGTTGGATACGGCTTCGTGGTGAACCCTTCCTGAAGATATTTAATGGATATTGTCAGTCCACTTGATGAATTTTGACGGCATAGTGGAACATCCGATCACTGGCAATGACGATACATCTACTTGTTTAGTCAGAAAGTTAATAACAATTTTCTTCCAGGTGATGGAGTTCCTAACATGAACTTTGTCTCACTTTCATCGAGTGGGTAAAACTGTGAGACCATAAACGGCCGAAGATTTTGAGCAGATACTCTTCAATAACAGGAATACATAGTAGTAGCACGTACTCGTATAAGTGCAAACGCAGTTGGGTTTTGTCAGTTTAGATGGATTAGTGATAGTTGGTACGCGTGGGTACCTACTATTATGATTGGTGGTACTCATAATGCACACCTCTATCATTAGAGGCAACGAAAATAACACGCTTGGACGAGTCTGACCGACTTAGACTAAAATTATAGGTTGTTTAGAAATTCATGAAAACATTATTAGCCTCAAGCGAACAGTTTAGTGACCATATTAAGGAAGCGACGCACATGCGATAATGCCGCATTGCCAACTATCTTAACTGGACTTGTGTAAAAATTATGTAACAGAGTGTGCCTTTCCTAACCTGGAGCATAATTTTTATGTGATTCACTTAAAAAGATAACTATCGACTTCATCTAATCA
Source organism: Xylota sylvarum (assembly GCA_905220385.1). Lineage (NCBI taxonomy): Eukaryota > Metazoa > Arthropoda > Insecta > Diptera > Syrphidae > Xylota > Xylota sylvarum. Next base: position 34,406,406 of record LR999960.1, read on the forward strand.
CCCAGTTATTCAAATGGACTTTTTCTTTAAGTCCAATTGAGTTACAAATCGATTAATTATTACAATTGCCAGCATGTTTTATGTTAATGCCGATTGCCCGAAGCGTGTAATAGCTAAACAAGATGGAGTAAAAAAAAATATTAATCGAGAAATTATCAATTGAATTAAAGAAATTGGCTTTGATAAACTGTAATGGAGAAAAAGTGTAATTGAGATAGTCGTTCGATTTGTAGAAAGACAGGTTCAGCGTGATGCTAAAAGTGTAAATCAGCCTTAAGCTTAATTGAAACTACAAATTATGCTTGACAGTTGTAAATAGAAGCGGAAATGGACAGTTCCTGTGGGGTTTTAATTCTTCTTGCGTGTAAATGGTGCTACCTTTCTTTTAATCTGGTCTATGTTCAGTTGTGGAGTGTGTAACACATAATTAAGTGGAGTGTGTAACACAATGATATGGGATTGTAATTTGTTGCCTCTGGTTGATTCCTGGGAGAATTAGATTGAAGAAACCAAAAATCTAAAGTAAAAGGTGGCTAGGATAGAACTCCAGAAAAGTTGTTCCAATATTCGGTGTACCTACATTCATATAACTCTTCAGCCTAAACGTCAATCTTACCGTCAAGAGAGGTATGAGTAAACGGTAGAGGGCATTGACCCGAATAGAATCTTAAATTTCTCCGATGATGCAGTGGGTTCTGGGATATAATCGTCTGAACCTGAAATTGCGCACTTATTAGACATCCAACTGTAACTACCTACCTACATAACCTAACCTAGACATCCAAACTATGATAGTGTTTTCCAAGTAGGAGTATTAGCGGTGTAAGTTTCGTAAATAACTACACATCGACAAGGCCATCTCATCCACAGTCGTTATAATCTAAACTTGTGAAACGATATCGTGAAGAGCTTACAGCAATTATAGCAAATCACGTTGTTATATTCTTTTAGCTTCTAGGACACACCAGACCAAGAAAGTAACAAGTACTTGTTAAATCTGACATAGAACTAGCCCATGAAAATAGATCGCACTCTCATTTTGTCGTGTCTGCAGAAAACTCTGGACAAAACACGACAATACTAAAACCAGAAAAATCCTGGCGTTTAATATGACGAATTCAGCGCTCTTTATGGGGTTTATTAGAGGCTACAACCTCACAGAGTTCTTCATCCAGGAATAAATCCATTACATTTGAGTACTTGACGTCCACACTAAGTATGAAGAAAGCTGAGGATTGTCTAAACAATTCAGGACATTATGTCATAAAGGCGCCTGATTCCTATCTGAAACTGATGCAAGCAATGACAGCGGTCTAGATCTTGATATTACTTTTTTGTTATGACTGAGCAATGGCCACTGAGAAACACTATCAAAATCTTTTGATCACCTTTGCTCATAGCCAAGATTTATTTATCTGATCTTTGTCAAGTAAAGACAAGTAACCCAGATCAGAGATGACAAAGTCACAAGTTTTTGTTTTCCCCGGGCTTGTTAATGTTGCTAACAAGAGACTTATACAGTTTATTCGTAAGCCACAAATAGACATGACGGTTTGAGATCATGGTTATTGGTTAGCAATCTATCTCTTTGGGAGCTGGGACCCATGTGTTTGTTGAAAGTATCTTGCTGCTTAAGGGTATATAGACATTTATAGACTCAAAGTCGAAGGAGTTTAGAGTTTTAAAGCATTTTTGATCCATCCTTGGACGACAGTAACTGGAACGCAACAGAAAATGATTCTCCCAAAAGTTAAGGTCCAAAATTATGATTTTGATGAGCCGATGTGTGTCAAGTCTTTAAGGGCATGAAGTCGAGATGCAAGCAGCTGGTGAAGAGAGTAGGAATAGGTGGTCGTCGGCCTTAAGCTTGTTGCAGAATATCCTCTATCTGTTTTGTCTGTCGGAGTACCTTAAACGTAAGCCTGTCGTAGTTCCTGAAACCTTGCATTCCTGCATTAATATTTTAAACTATCTGTTAACCAGTGGGTACCGTGACTTAAGTGGTTAGTGTGTTGGACTACGGAGCGAAGACAGTTCAAGGTTCAATTCCCAGACAACACCTAAAATTTCTTATACAACCCCACCTCTCGCGAGCGTGAAGATTATAACTGTCATGAAAAAGCTTCTGAAATTGCCCTTCGGAAACGGCATTAAACAGTAGATCCCCTTCCATTCGTTTAAATAATATAACACGCACAACATGATGGTCACGTGGTCCTTGGCCCTGGGTCCCATGGACCTATCACATAGACCTATATTTGTATCCGTTAACCAATGATACTCTACATGCACATCTACTTTTTGTCACCACTGTAACACGCATTTACTTTTTAGTACAAATGTTGGGGAAACAAAAGCTAACATCCCCTCAGAGCCAGACCAACTTTACTGTGTGTAATTTCACAAACGCAATATCCTGATAAGGCTAAGTACGACAGAGGGTGGCACATACATACGTACATATGTATACTGGTGGATTGGATCAACTTCTTGTTTTGGGGGATTCCGCACACCGAATTCAGTCATTGTCAACGGTTGTCTCTTCATCGCAGCAACAGTACTATCGTTGCTTTTCATCCGTCGAGTACGAAAATAATCATCGGACGCACAGATCTCGCTCAAGAGTGAGTGTCAGAAAAGTGCTTTTCCATTTTCCTGTAGATTTTCCGGAAGACTCTTCGTCATTTGTGTCTCGTTCGCTCGTCATAGTTGTCGTGGCCGTCGTCATCGTTGTTTAGTGAGTCGCTGTCTGTTTTACTATGTCTGAAGGATTAGAGGATGTGTTGTGGTGACTTGCCACAAAGTGAGTTTTCTCGTCGTCTAACAGTTTGAATCCGACATTTACGCGCGACGGTCTGACGGAAATACTACAAATACGGTTTAATAGTAAAAACACAGAAAAACCGGTAACACTCATTTCGTTCGGCAAAGGAGGAATTCAACCATAAAAAAGGGATGTGTTTCCTTCGTTTTTTTATACGATTGCAATTAGTAAAGTGATTATTATTAGTGTGTGCATGGTGGTTTTGTGTTTCCGGATGCACTTATGCATTAAATAAAAATATAATCGTGTCCTTATTTTTGGGCTCCCCCTAGTAGTGTTCTAATTGATTGAAATTGAATACTATGTCAGTGTGACAATTATCTGAATATACAAAGCAGTGAAGAACAAACATAGAGATATCAACGCTTGCTTGCTTTTGGATACCTACTACATCATGGCCACATGTTTGGGATTACAATTTTTAATTGCTACGGCAGCAGTCGTCATCATCAGCATCGACACCTGTGCCGGTAAGTTCAATCAAGTTCAATGCATTCGATTGGAGTGGTGAGGTTTTTTTTTTTCGTGGAAGTCTGTTGTCCCTGAAAAAAAAAACTCCTCATTAATTTTGCAGTGGGTGGGCGACAGATGGGGGTTGTTGAACACACCCAGTAGATAAACGGTTTCTGTTGGGGTAAACGAACTTGATCAAGCTTAATTAAGTAAGAATGTTTATTTTCCATTGGAATTATGTATGAGAGTGGGAATGACGGTGGTAGTGATGACCAATTCACCCTTAGCGAGTTGGTGGTAGGTAGGTGGACCTTGAGCACATGATAAATTGATTCGTGTGCTTGATAATATGATGACGGGTTTCTCTTACGCTTTAGGGGTTAAGTGCATTTTGACGGTTTTTAGGTTGGGTAGATACCATCAACGTCAACGGAAATTATGAAGTGATCTTTTTTTGTATAAGGTTTGCGTCATAACGCTTATATGAGTGTACGTATAGCGTCGACAATCAACCTATTTAAAACTCATTTTTATTCGCATTTGCATCTACTTAAATCGAAAAAAGGAATTGTGGCACTTCAATCACAATCGCCCAAAGCAGTGTAGGAATTTTGAATTGGGTCAAACAAGGCTTAAAACAAACTCAATATGCTATCAGAGTTTTTCATATTGGCAATTTTGATTTCTGTTTATCTATTTCAAATCAATCAAATAGTTTGGTCTAATAATCCATGCTTATACCCACTTAACCTTAAAACAGTTTTATTAATTTTGCAGTGGTAGGTGTTAAGAGCACGATACTGTAGCGAAAAGTTTTATGAAATATTCGTTTCCCCTATCGAATGGAATTAGAATCGGTGGAAATAATGAATGTCCGGTAGTTAAACGAATGAACAAGGATTCACCTCCACGGTGAAATAAAGAGCAGTCATTAAGGAGAGTAACAAGAAACCTTCTTATTGTGGTAATGACTACCGACAAAGCCAGAGGAAGTTTAGAAATGAGAAACAGAAGTCTAAAACTCGCTCGTGGCAACAATCGCGAACTCATCAAAAGACTAAGAACACGCATTAGCTTTTCCAGGTATATTCTCTGAACATTCAAATTAATTCGTCTCCCGAACCTCGAACCATACCCAAATCCAATGAACTAGTAGAATTTAACTATAGGAATCTAAGGACCTGAATAATTTTTTTTTTTTTTTTTTCCAAACCGATCGCAGATATTTGCTTTAGTTCGCGAGCTATGCTGCCTATGGTGGAGCAATACATTTTTATGATTACCACAAAATCTGCTTTTGTTGGGTTGATTAGAAGACAAGCTTTGTTCGTTCACTTGAGATTTGATTCCATTCTGTCTCTTATTGTTGGGAGAATGTTTGTCGAAATGTCTATTGATATGTCGTCTGCCCAAACAAATACTTACATTCGTGATTCATTCAAGGTTGTAAGTATATCAACAGCCATAGATAGTGACACATCCATGCCTGAGGAAGATTAATGATAATCTATTCTCACCATCTTCTCATTTTGTTCAGATACTGGAGCTAAAATTATCCCGGACTGTTGTTTGAAGGGTGAAATTGCTGCTACAAAATAGTAGTTTTTTTTTTATTTTGTAAGATTTAACATGAAATATACTTGTAACATGATACTCTCTTAAGTTTTAGCAAAAAATAAAAGTAATAAATAAATGCAGTGTCTCAAAACATAAAGCACAAAACGTACATTAATTTTGAATTACATTCTAATGAACTACGAGGCACTGACTCAGATTCGGTTAAGATTTCTGAAAAGCTATTAGGGGAGGACGACCCCTACGACAGATAAAGTAGAATACAAATGCTTTAAAAAACTTTTGAAGACAATATCAAGGATCCTATCCTGCTCCAGCTCCTAGCTGCAGAGAAAAATATTCCTTTGTTTACTTTCCAACATCAGAAAAAATGAGATTTTGTTTCGAAGATATTTTCTTAAACACTAAAACTTTGAAACAAATGAAAAACATTCACATATCTCAAAATTATTGAGAAAACGTTTTTGAAACATTTCGGAAACATTTTAGAAACGTTTCGGAAGCATTTAGAAAATGTTTTGAAAACTATAAAAAATATTTTCAAAACGATGTTTTCCGATGTTTTCAAAATGTTTGTTTGAAGTGGACAAGCCTTGTGTTTCATTAAGAGTTCTATGACTACATCTAGTAGGTTGATTTCATATTTTGGATGGCAAAAAACAAGATTTTGATTTATACCATGTGAGCCGTAAATCTGGCCATATCCCTCAATGGTAAAATAAGATTACTGGGATACGTAACTTCAATATCCCGATTGTCTTAAAGGCTGTGTATTGTGTTGCCCTGTTTTCCTGAAATCATATGAAATTCAGGACCAGCTATTCTCAACTATCAGGACCAGCTATATTCAACTATTATTTTCGGTCTTAATGAAGACCTTGCCTTAACGCATCCTCAAAATAGTGAGATTCAATTATGCTTCCTGTGCTATATAATATCGGGCCAGTCACTTTCTGTGACAACCTAAAGGGGATCTTGTGTGTGTCAAAAGCAACAATTTCTTCACTGGTATGTACCTGTTGTTCTTACTTTATTGAGTAAAGTCCGTAGTCCTGTTGACATTGCTTCACCATTTCACATTCAGCATTCACTTACTGTCTCTACTGAACGCGATCTACTACGAAGCGTAGAGTTTGCGAACGTTTTATGTTGTTTACAGCGTGTCGCTAGATGCCAAATTTCGCATCAGGGCGAGAGTCGTCAATGGACCATCTAGGATTCAAGTTCTATTCACAAAGGAGGAGAAACTTCCACGTGTTCTATTTTTTTTCTCTTGACTTTTTAAGAACAATAAAAATACGGCGGACCTAAATATGCGTATATGAAAACCAGTCTGTTGTTGCAAACTGAACTCTACAGAGTGTAGGCATAAACCTTACTCTCGAAAGAAGTCTGGTGCGGTCAGGCCGGTGGTCTTAGCTGCCAAATGTAATCACCCAAACGTAAGATAAGACGACTTGTGTTCCTAAAAACGCTAGTGAGGTGTAGAACATCACCGTGTCCGGAATTCTGTAATACCCTTTAACACTTTACAACTCATTCCCAAGAGTCCAAATTTTTCATCAACCGTTCTATGGCAAGTTTTGATTGAGCGAATAGCTCTTCTGACTGATTAGGTGGACGGAATACATTGCATGATGCCCCCGACCAGGTATGGAGCTGTTTGTTTGAGATGCGATTTGGCTAGCAAATCCAAAGGTGCTATGAATGCTCGAAAGACAGTGGAGGCCACAAACTACCACTTCAACTGATTCAATATTTGAGCATTCCGGACGCATATTGCCATCATACTGAAACAATATTTTCTTCAGACACTGCTCTTCCCTTTCTATCTCCAAAATGTCCTCTAAACTATCTTCATAGCGCTACGATGAGTTTTGTTTCTGGTTATTAGTTCAAACATTCTCACACAGGATTCAAGTTCTCTACTGATTTTTCGAGGTCTACCACTACTAGTGTTTCATGCTGTTGGACTCGAGTGCCTGAACGCTGAATTAAGTCCGCATCCGAAGTCGCACCACAATGGTACTGGCATTGTGTCAAACTTCTAACTTTTCCAACAAGACAAGATCATTTTCTAAAATTAAGTCCTATTAACATTCGAAACTAATTTTAGCCGTATTCTCTATATTTGTCGCGATAGGTCCATACGGGACGCAAACATTAGCTCCTCTCATAAACATTCGTGTTGTGTGTGTTGTATTATTCATAGAAATGGAAGGCACCTGATCTTGGCGTCATAGTGTCTGTTAGTCGTGAAACTATATAGGAACGTGTGGGTAAGGAAGTGACGTACATACATATGTATGTTATATGTCAAATGATAGTCCAACTCTAAGGCAGTTGACATCCTTTAAGAAAAATTATTTAAACTTTGGCATCTTAAGGATATCTCATAAGCCTTTGTAGGGGATATTCGCCATGGACGGGAATTGTTTCCTTCTCCGATATTCAGATTGGAGAGGAGGGGGTTTTTGGTAACAGAAACTATCGGCACAGTAAAGTCATTCGATAGATCAAATGACTCTCTCTGTCTTTTTGACTAAATTAACGACACATGCTAATGGATTATTTAAGCTGAGGAAGACGTGACATCAGAAGACAAGGTAAAGCCTTTAACTTTGGAAACATTCAACTGGAGCATTCAGACGCAACTGGTCCATTCTTCTATTAGGAAGCAAAATCCAATATTATCCATGTTACTGGAATTTCTTCAACTTACAGAGAAAGCCGAGAATGCGTTTCAGGGCTGAGGAGCTTGCAGTCCTGCAAAAGCAGGACAATAACAAAGGAAATAATTCGAAGTATCGTCGCCCTCTTCACAAGCTTCGCAGACAGTGTTGTCTCTTAACCTAGCACCTAAGATGCTTGGTGAAAGGAAAGCATCCCGTAAGAACGCCAATAAGTTGTGTACAGTTTTTATGCTAAGATCCAGCAAGAATGCCGCTGATTTATTACAGACGTTCGGGAGCATACGTTTACTCTGCCTGCATAATAGAGAACCGTGCTACACACAATTGTGTTTGTAGGAAACCGAATCGTTAATGAACCGAGGACGCGGGAAGTCCTACCGCAGGTTTAGGTCCTTAGAAGTCATCCTCTGAGCCTTGCTTACCAATCTCATTGGAGATCTCATTTCCCAGACAAGAGTCAAAGAATACAGCCCTGCGAATGAATTCAAAGAATTGTTGCATTCTCGAACTATTTTGGAACGGGTTACAGGGTTGAGCAACATCTTAAGTGTAGCCTGACTGTCGCTACAGAGGCAGATACCCAGACCACGCCATTTATTTTTAACAATATAGTCGGTAGCCATTAAGATAGCATAGATTTCTACTATCTTGTGTTGTCGGTCTCCATGAAGACACCAGCACCGGACTCTTGACAAGTTTTGGAGCCATCCGTGAAGATTCGACTACAGCTCAGTTCCGTAGCCAGTCCTGACCACAGGGAAAGTCGACTCTAAATTTGCACAGCAGCTGAAGTTCCGTTGTCATTGCATTAGACGGCATATTCATGGAACCAAGGTCGTAGAATAAGTGTAGCGCAAGGTCATCGAAACTCCAGTGTGGATGATACCAAAAGCCACTTCGTTTTAACACTGGCTGAGTTAGACCGGTCAAAGCATTGATCGTAAGCCCATTCCTAGTAGCACATCTGCGCGTTAACACAGGCAGTCTGTGGGGATGACTCGACAGAAAGTGTGGCAACATCATCCGCGTATGGCCTCAGCGTAGACGTTTGAATTATGGAGAGTATGCAACAGAGAGCCAGTCAGTTACCATGCACCATAGAAGTGGAGACAGAACGCCACCTTGCGGGCAGCCTCTGTTAGCACCTGCCATAACATGGCGGCCACAGTCCGCATCCACAACCAAAGTTCTATTCAATGTCAATGTCTCATCTACCCCGTGTTGTCTAGCAGAGTTACACATGCAATCAAAAGTCGCACTGACGAAATCCCTCTCTATGTCGATAAAAATGTCCATTGCCTATTCTTTCCTATCGAGCGCTCATTCAATTCTAGCAACCAGATTTTGAAGCGCAGTTTCACAGGATTTTCATCGCAGATAGAGGGCGCATTTTTAGTGCAGAAATGCGTACGTGAATCTCAACTAGTCTCTCCAAGCTTTGCAGCAAGAAGGAAACAGACTTTAAGGTCTGAAACTCTTTGCAATGGAGTAGTCATCTCTACCTCAACCTGTACAGGCGGGCTAAACTGTGACCCAATCGTTATTTGGTTCCGCGGAAAGTGATTTTCCAGCAGAAAACTATAAGTCTCCATTTCCGTTGCAGTGAAGGTATAGTCAGGTTTTTTTTTAACTGAATCCGGTTTGATTGGCTTGCCTTTTTTGAGAACTTTAACCAACCTACTGGTTTCACCTAGAGTGTCAAAGTCTCAAAATCTTTTCTCAAAGTCTGGTGATGATACTATTCAGGTATCAGCATCCTCGACCATCCATCTCGTTCTGAGTTTAGGAGTAGTTTTGTCAGACTTGTCTAGCTCTTCTCTAAAGTGTATCCAGTAAGTATTTCGCGGATTCTTTCTCTCCTACAAAGTAATGGATTCACATTTGATTTGGAAGGCGATGTACCTATGATCCGACAGGTACTCCAAAGAGCGCTCAGTCTGCTAGAAAATGTGATGTGCATAAAACAAAATAGTTGAAGTATGGCAAAATGCATCAAAAGAAGACGGTTCTCATAATTGTTCTGTGAATCCAAATATTTTATGGGGTGCGCGATCCTCATCACCCATTATAAGTTTATTTATAGAATTAAGATAATTTTTTCTATCCTTGTTTCTAGTTGTTATCTCTTATAGTAATATGGACAAAACCTTCATTCCTTTAATCTTCGGGTATTCTATCTCTATGCGACGGCGCATGGCTTTCACCAGATCTATGTACTCGAAATAATGGTAGTTTAAGCAAATAAGAAACACGTCAGTACTAACATTATTTATAAATACTATTGTTGTTATTTTTAACTCTCGCAACATTGTGCAGATATTTTTTTGGAATGAATCTCATATTTCTGAATTACCATTCTTAGACTCAAGAACCTCCTGAAACATGATCATTATATTACAATTTCGTTCTTTAAAATTCCAATATAATTTTAATGATATGATGATGATACTTGGCCTAACCAGAAGAGTTCTCCTCATATCGTCTTCAAGACAACACCCACTTCAAAACTTTAAAAAGCCAAGTGCCATTGAACTTCTCCTCCAATGTATTGTTTTGGCAAATTTAATTTGAAGATGTTTCTCGTCGAATAACACCCAAAGTGTAGTGTATTATGGGCCCAACAGAGACACGTATTGTTGTACAATTAAAATAAAAATTTATTAGACTTTGGAATCATTAATTAAAGCAATTTTTACTTCGACATAATAAATGTTCGATTTGGACATACAAAACTAATAAAATTAGAAAATGTCTCGCGGGTTGATACACGATGACGCTGTGTGTGGGAGAGTGGCCATCCCAACTTAATCGAATAGGATTGAATAAATTTTGTTGTTCAGTAGTTTTGTAAAGTAATTTCTTTTACGACTATGCTTTTTCATTAATATGGCATTTTGTGGAATTTGATTTATAAGGCGCCATCGCCATTCGAGTTAAGTAATGATGTGTAAATATTTACACATACGAGCATTTAAGTGAGGCAGCTGTTTTGTTGAACATCTTGTCCAAGATCATTAAAATAATATGCTACAATATTTAATGCTCACTTATGTCGCTTTATTTGTGTTCTAATCAATATGGTAAGTCAATGAATCAGTAACATGTACCTACTAATGTTTACCTTGGTTAAGAACAAATGGTAAAAAGAACTCCAAGGCAATAACATCAAATTTAGGTCTAGGAACTCAACCATGAAAGAGAGTGTTAAATAATTTTATGATGCAATTACGAAACATACGCAGACGATTTGCGAAATGGAATAGTGAGAAACTTTCGATGTTCCTTAGAATCGCTAATAGCCTTCGGGCCTTAAATATTTTAGTACGTGCTCACTTATGTCGAAAACAACTGCAAATGCATTTTTTTTTTCTAATAAAATTTAGAGTACGGAAATTTATGTATGGCACATGTATGCACTTATTTAGACGAGCAACATTGTGCAGATACAGTCCAATGTGAGAGTCTCGACACTTGCAAATTGACGGTGGCATGAATGAGGTCTTTATCGCTCCTCTACTGGACCCTTCTTCCGTCGCGTCAATTCGAAAATGGTAAAATTTAGCTATGGGTTACATGCGTGAAAAACAATCTTGAAAGTCGTAGATCTTGTACCAAAAGACGCCTCTGCAGGAAGCCTACAAAAAACCCAATTATTAAAATTTTATTAACATCTGAGCTGTCAATATTTTAGGGCCATCGATAGCTCACTTGAATCCTCATATGCCATTGACTTCTGCTTAGTTTTCTCGAAATTATCAGTTCGACCAAGCTTGTAGAGCTCAAGATGATGGATTCTGTCATACGCGGATTCAAATTCAATAAAGGATTCTGGGTTTCGCGATGGTCTTCACTGGTTCAAAATGTGCCTATCCCCAATCTGCCGTGCCGGAAATCTTATGAAATGATATGAGTTGATACTCGTTGATTCTGCTAAGCGTTCTGTTAACGAAATGCTAACAAATTGGATGTAATGGACGTAGGTTCTTAGGTTGTAGAGGGTTATGACTTCGTCATAAGCACTAAGCACCGTAGTGGGCTCATTGCGATCCCTAGTGAACTCTCACGCTCAGAAAGCTGAACCAATTCGCATTTAATTTTCCTACAGAAGCTAAATATGTCCTCAATTTTGTTCAGTGAACCAACCTCCTCCAAATTGCTGAAAAAGTATCTTCCGAGGTACTTTATTCTACTCCGAGCAATGGCTTGACATTCACAGAATAGATTAGTAGTATTCTCTGTGACACGTAAGTCATCACAATACTTGCATGTGTCCGCGTTCGGTAAACCTAATCTCATTGCGTGCTTCCTCAGAAGGCAATACCTCGAGAGCATCCCTATCGCTATTCTTAACTTTGATCTACTGAGTTTTATTAATTCTCCAGTTTTTTTCCATTTGTTAACTCAGGCCACAAGGCCTTAGAAACCATTGGTGGACTAATGCCTTCAACTATATCATTTACCTGGAGTTCTGCTGCTTTTGTGGTAAGTACGTTGGTACTTTTGTGCCTGACTATGTATCAATGTAGATGGCGATATTCTTTTTGGATATTGATCCCATCGCAAGTCGTTCCGCAGGTTTGAGTACGGCCAGAGCCTCTGCCTGGAACACATTGCATGTGTCCAGAAGTCTCATGTAGGTCTATATCTTTCAAATATATGCCTGAACACGTATCCTCACTAGTTTTGGAACTATCCGTATCAGGGTACATTACTTGAAGGGTGCGTCGAAGTCGAAGACTTTCATCCGCTTCGTCAGGGATGCTGTTCGTCAGAATAGAGGTATGTCCTATAAAGCTAGTATGTCCTAGAAGAGCCCTGCGTTAGTGAGCCGAAGCGCACTATTACCTACTTATAATTTTATTCGTATATCCTGTGGTAAAAGATACATAAATACCTAGAGTGCAGACATGGGCGTACTGCGTAGAGCACCAGTGATAGCGATGTGGACTGTTCTTTGTACCCTGGTCAGCATATCCTGTGTATTTTTCTTAATCGTGGCCTTCCACTAAACGAGAGCCCCATATGTAAGAATGGGTCTGGCTACCATAATGTATAGCCAATACATCATTGCAGGCTTTAAGCCCCACTTTTTTCCCGCTGTCCTTTTGGAAATGAAGAGAGCATTGTGAGCCTTACGAACTCTTTCCTGAACGTTAAGTTTCGAGTTTAGTTTTCTATCTCGTCGTTTACCAAGATAACTTGCGCGATCTGAGAGGGAAGACTCCACTCTAGCATAGTTCCTTAAGTATATCGTCTATGACAAGAACCCAGAGTAGGGGAGAGATAACCCCCCTGGGGAGTGCCTCTAGTCACCGATTTTCTTATGGAACTATGTCCGAGAGTGGAATTGATATTTCGCGTAACGAGAATCTTGCAAAGTCAACTAGGAATGCTATGCTCGACATTTATTCTTTCCAGGACACGTTTAACTGCCTCCCCTCTCACATTATTAAAGAGCCCTTCAATATCTAAAAAGGCAGCTAGTGCGAGTTCATTATGGTAAAGGCTGCTTACTAATTTGTCTACTACTTCTTGTAGAGCTGTTTCTACAGATTTACCCTTTAAATATGCGTGCTAGCCTTTGCAAAAATATTCGTTGCAAAACTTACTTCTTATATGAATGTCGAGAAGCCTTTAAATGAATATATAGTTTTTCGCTGAAGTGTGGTCTTTGGGTATAAATACAACCCGCACTTCCCTGGACATCCTGGACGTAAATGACATGTGGTTTCATTAATTACAGCTGAGTCCTATTACTCTTTCTTCCTGATTAAGTGATACTTCGAGTAGTTACTTCCTGATCATATGCCTTGTTTTGAAAGCTGTATGATTTATTTGTCCCATAAGCTTGACTTTTTTACTCCTTTTTCTAAAGCGATAAACTCCCCTGGATGTTTGCGATTTACGTACCTTGTATCGATTACAAATTGGTTGGCGATTCGATTACACTTGTGATACTTATCACCGAGGTGCGAGCTGCCACTAAGTCAAAGCTCGGCTCTGTGGCATGAAATCCGTATTGCATCATCCGACTAATCTATTAGATACTATATGTGTGGTTTACCGATTTTTGCATTAAACTAGTCAGGTATTAAGATATTCACTATAGGCTACCCAGGAAGACAAAGACATACAATTACTTTTGATTATTTCAAACAATCACTTATTTACTAAAATGGCGCTACAGTTTGCGGTGAACTTGGTGGGCCTCAACCAACGTTCTTGTTAACTGCCAAAAGAGTTCATAAACATGACAGCAGACAGCCTCACAAGATCATCAGATCCAACCTTTTACTTAGACCAAAAGTAGTACGAGATCAGAGCTTCCCTCGGGATCAATTGGTAGCACAATAGTGGGCTATTGAGTATACTAAGTATCAGTATCTTTTCTTTTCAACGTAAAGACTAACAAATGTCTTTCTTATTAGATCAAGCAGATGCTTAAGTTAAAGTCAAAAAGGTCAGATTGTAGGGGTACCCCCCAGGGTGGAGTACGGACACCACTTCTGTGGGTCATGGTAGTGAATAAGATACTTGTAACTTTAGGTAAGGAGGGGTACTACAGTATCATAGCCTATGTGAGTGACATAGTGATAGCGATATCGGGAAAGTTTCTTCTTATACGAACTGAATATTCACGACAGTGATAGAAAGATCTCTATTGGCTTTTATTCATATTCATGTAGGAAGGCCTTGGACCCGAATTGGGGCTTCGCCCTCTAATTGAACATAGAATACTTGTCTATACAATAGCCGTCAGGTACATGTACGGAATATTAATGTGGTGGACAGAACTGGACACAAAAATCGACATAACCGCCCTTAGAACAACTCATACAGCTTCACTAGAAGCTGATGGCGGCAAATGCAGCATTCGGGCTTAGGAAATCATCACAGCTGGATCGTGCTAATATGCGGTTCCTACGCTTTTATGAAATCGATAAAATGCTCTCATTTCAACAGATCTGGCCAAATCTCAATTGGAAGAAAACAAGGAGACTTATTTCCGTCAGTGCGAAAATTTAAGGAACGTACATATTTGAAGCCCTCACGGGGCATTGTCTACGACAACATGCCGTCAAATTAGGCGTTCCCTACCACGAATTCTGTAGAAAATGAAACTTTGGACCACCTTCCATGCCCTGCCGAAGTTGACAAACCTTTGGTGAATACTTCTTCGAAGATTTCAGTGAGTCAGAGTACGATTTAAAGTTTTGTCTCTGGGTCAAATTAGTTTCACCGGAAAATCATCATACGCCATGGGCTGCCACCGAAACTGGTTACACTTTCTTTTATAGCAAATGGGAAATCTGGATGTCTATCGAGGTGTTGGTAATTCGGTTTATCCTTTGTGATATCTCAATAGATCTTTGTTTTCGGTCTGAGTGTGTGTCTACCTAAGGAGAGATAGCCACCAAACCAACCAAGCGTCAGTATCTTTAAATATAAAATGAAACCACATTCTCCAGACCCTAGTCTATTTGCTATCATCCAATCTTTCCTTTGAGGATCAAACAAAAAAACGATCAGGAATCTAAAATCGATGCTCATTCGTTGAGGTCTGTAAGGTAGGTGTCTTGCTATTTGGAGCAGAACTGAATAGTTTCTCGATTCAGCCCCAACATTACAGACTATTAGCAGATTTATTATTTTCTCTCATTCAGCACTAGCGGCTTCAAAACATATTCACACAGTTATAAACCTTTTACGATCCTTTAAAAACTGCTTGTGTAACCACTAAGCGTCTAAATGTCTGAAAAAAGTATTCAAGTGTGGCTAACACCAATCCAAACTACCCCATGATTCCTGATTTCTCATAATTCCTGGTATATCCGCCCATTACCCATCTACATAAGCTGACAAATATCCGATTAAGGATTTGATTTCTAGCACACGACACAGTCCTACGTGCTTAAAGCTCATTGTGCATACGTGGCAATATGATTTAGAGGTGTTTTGACATTTGGTCTAGCGTGGCATAAGCGAAGGTTGGAGGTGATTACCCCACACATTCAAACATGTTCACACACCACACTGTCACGGAAAATCATAAATTGTTTAATTGTGAAGCCATGTTCGTACGCGAGCACGAGTACAATCATTAAATTAGCGCTACACATTTTTCGTGCGCCATAAATTTAATTTACTTTCTGTCCGACACACTACCGATAAATTGTATCCAAAAGAATATTTGAAAAATTCTTTTCGTCGCTAACTGAATTTATGATTATTAGGCGACAATTAAATACCCAGTTGATTTGGTTCACCCCAAAAACATTGTTTTGTTTAATTAAAACGTGTGTACTCGTAAGTCCTTAGCGTTGCCAAATGCATTCTGTAGATACTCTGCATTTACAACTATAAATTATCGAACTTATCGATTCGATTATGGGTCTATCGACAATAACAACAAATTTGCGTAATGATGACGGATATAGGAGGTGTTATCTTCATAAAAAAGAAGAAAAAAAAAAAAAACAAAAAACAAATAAACTGGGCTAAAACAACAGGCGAAATGATTTATCGACCAACGGCGGCGGCGGGGAAATGGATCGGGTAATGTTTGCAGATTGGTTATCGCGTCGGTAATGACGGGATTTGTGAGAACTTAATTGCTTTTAATTAATATTTATTTTACGCGAGCAAGGATACGTGCGCACATGAAAGTTGTTTCAATAAAAAAAATAGTGGTTTATGATGGTTGAAATGGTGTATGATTACGGGTGAGTAAGTTTAGCGCTTTTTGTAGGAGTTAGAGGTGGTGGATCGCTACACATATTCTAGAGACAAACTAGGTTAAAGTTATAACTCCATTAAATCAAATTTAGAGACTATACAAATGCACTAACGTCTGACTAGAGGGATAATACATAGTAAAAAGCCACAAGCAAAGATAATACATAGCCACAAGAAAAGGGTTAAAAGCAGTATGTTTATTTGAATGCACTCCTTGTACATAGTAAAATAATAAACTCTTAAAAGTACATAACAATACAGACGAGGAGTGTTTTTTCACTAAGGCACTTCCTCTTGATCCGGACGGCAACGGTCGAATTCTCTAGATGGAATCAACGGTGATGTCCACAGCTCCAGTCGGGACGAACTATCTAGTGTCATCCTTATATGTGCTGCTTTGATATACTCGAATCCCAGGTCTATAGGGATCTCCAACACTTGGTGGCGCTGATATCCCAGAGGCCCTACGCTGTTATAAAGCAGACATCACCGCCATCCAGGAAGTATGATGTAATGGGCCGGGCTAAAAAAGGGTGAAAAACTGTGACATCTATGTATTACGGTGATTGCTATAGAGAACAGAAACAGCGCTTATTCAGATGCGGATTTGTCATACGCGGCAGACTAAGCCGAGAAGTGTGAAATGTGCGTCTTATGACAATCCGCTTCAAGGTTAAATTCGCGAACAGCCTAATATGCGCTCATGCCCCCCAGAAGTCAAGGACGACGCCACCAAAGAATGTTTCTACGAGCTCCTTCACAAAACTTACGAGTAATGTCCTAAATATGACGGTAAAATCGTACTGGGTAATTTTAACGCCAAGATAAGAAAGAAGGACATTTTTAGTAGGAAGATTGGCAAGAACAGCCTACATGATACCACGTTCGGAAACGGACTTAGGTTTATTGACTTCGCTGCGGGGCGTAACGTCACTATAGCAAGCAGATGGTTTTCTAATCTCAATATCCACAAGGTGAAATGGCGGTCTCCAGATCATCAAACGGTCAATCAAATTGATCATATTACAATCGACATAAGGCATGCCTGCAGTATTCTGGATGTCCGTTCCTTCCGAGCAGCAAACTTCGATTCGGATCATTTGTTCCAGTCCCGGTACGAATGGGAATATCGCAAACGCTACAGCAAAGAAGAAATACTGTGAGAAGATATAACGTCGAAAAGCTGTAATGGCAAGGAACCATCAGAATCTTTACCAAATATGTATCCCGAAATCTCTCAACGCTCAAGGCTCCTATCTTGCCAGCATCAAACGCCGAAGAATAATAGCAACGCTGCCAGTATACCATCAGAAACGCCGCAACAGAAGTGCTGGGTTTCGCCCCACCTCCACCAAAAAACCCCTGGTTTGACGAAGAATGCCGGCAAGCACATGCAGCTAAATAAAAGACACATAGAGCGTCGCTGAAAAGAAGGACAAGTACGACTCGCGAGCTCTACGAACAGAAGAAACGGGTCGCACATCGGCTTCTCCAAAAGGAGAAAAAAGAGCACGAGAAGCGCGAGATCGAAGATATTTAGGCACAATTTTTCAAAAGTCTGGATCTAGCGATAAATGAGGGCAAATGCAATTATATGTTGTCAACAAGAAAAGATACACACGAATTGTATAGAACGTCACAATAAACAGCCACAACTTTGAGGTAGTAAAGGACCTGGTCTTCTTTGGCGCTGCTATCAATTCTGAAAACAACACCTCAGCAGAAATAAAACGAAGAATACTTCTTGCCAATCGTTGTTTCTTTGCGCTGAGAAGGCGATTGAATAGGTCTATACCGAACAACTAAGGAGGCTTTGTATAAGACCTTGATCGTCCGAGTCCTGATTTGTGGTGCTAAAACTTGGACTCTATCTAAAGCGTATGAAGATTTTCGGTCCCATTTACATTGACGACCTTTGGAGGAGGAGATTCAACAACAAACTATACAAGCTGTACAGCGACATCGACTTAGTCAAAAAATTGCGCATCAGTCGTCTACCATGGTTAGGACATGTAGAGCGGATGGACATAAATGCTGATTGTACACTTTAAATGATTTTTACGTAAAAGTGCAGCATAGTTTTACCATCCAGATGTTAGATCTTGTCCTTAAGTATGAGAACTGTTTAAAGTTTTCAAGCATAAAGTTAGTTTTCAAAACATTATCCAATTGCACGCTATTAGCGGCACATTGCAAAATGTGTGCAAATTATGTCCGGAACAAATCAGTTATCGCCTGTCTGCTTCAATCATCGTCGTGTTCCTCTTGGCTTTCTAGAATCCAACTGACCATCTTCCGACATTTAAAATTGTCTGCTGGTTTGAGTTAATGGTGTTTTGTAACAATTCGTCACATAGTGAACGATGTCGAATCAATATTGTCGGACTCTTGGAGAACGACACTTTCATTGATGTACTCCATTGACAGACGCCACACCTTGACCCAGTTTTTTAATCAGGCATAGAATTGTCGTCCGTAATGGTTTTTCACAATAATGAAGTGTTATTTCTTCGTGTAGTGTTCTATGAATAATAATAGTTTGAACGAAAAATAACTGAGAGCCGCCAACCTTTAAAATTAAGAAAAATCGGTATGAAATTTATTTTGTCCGACTCTAACACTTAATGTCGGTCAACACCAACCAAGCAGCCAATTCGAATTAGTCGTGTACACAGAGTTCTTGTTCTTAGTTTTATTTTGCCACTTTAGTGTTTTGCATGCTCTTATAATTCAAACATCAACAAAGTTTTTGGAAAAGTTTAAGTGGGAAAAAGATTGATATTTGAGCATCACGTCCGTACGTGATGTTCCACCATGAAAAGAACTTATTGTCTTGTAATCGAACCTCGATTTTTAGTTCGAACATATAGTCTTTTGTTAACTATTGGCGTTCTGATCAACATGTTCTCTTTTGACCAAAAATCGAGACAAGAAAACCTACATTATCCCAAAGATATTAAACATTTTTGATGGTTCGTCAAAAATATAAAAAATTGTGCCTCATTTTCCATCCCAACGGTCGTTCGCAATGACATTCCAGCTGTCAGGTCCTTGATATTTCAAAGGCATTTGACAGAGTTTGGCATTTGTCGAAAATGCATGCATTTGGCTTCGATGAATCTCTTATTCCATGGATTAGAAACTACCTTTTTTCATTCTCGGTATGTGTGTTAGTGATCTCCGATAGATCAACGATATTTCAAAATTGCCAAGAATGCTGCGAAATGTCAAGGCTTCCTTAAATGATGCAAGAAGTACTTTACACCGTCCTATCTGGCTGCAATATATAAGGCATACATCCGCCCTAAGCTGGAGTATAATGCTCATGTCTGGTTTGGTGCACCCAAAACATCCTTACACCTCCAAGATCGAACTCAAAATCGTGTGCTAAAACTAACAGGAGACAGAAGAATAGCTCGATCACCGTAGAAATGTTTTCTGCCTCTCATTGTTTTATCGCTTCTTCCACCAACAGTGCTCCAGCGAAATAGCCAGTTGCATTCTGTCCCTTAAACCAATTTCCTGCAATTCCCGTCACGATTCGAATGCTCATCATTATACTGTCAAGCCTACTTAGGACGTACCGTCAAATATGCTCTATTTTCCCCTCACATTACAATCCAAAATATTTAAAGCTAACGTTCATCGGTATCTCTTATCTTCTCGTCCTAATTTCCCTACTGCCCGCACTGTGTCTTGACATATAAGTGTAGCCTTAAAACTTTGGATTGTAAGTCGGACTATTGAATGAAGAGCTCCAACTTAGAAACCCGGATAGCACCGGTAACGATCTTTAAAATGAATATACAACTTTGGTAAGCTTTAACGCCTTCGAGTATATTTAATCCATGAGGACTATATAGCCTAGGACTACTCCAGTATCGATTTAGAACACACCTGTGCACCCGTCATGATTTGAATTTTAATCCTTTCAGATCTTTCCAACTTGAAAGGTCGTCAAATAATTTAGAGCAGTATATTTAAAACATTATCGTTTTTTTTGGTACATATGATGTACTGTCTACCATCAAGGTGTGTGTTTACTTACACCGATGTTTTGCATCATGGCGAGTGGTTTTACTTCCGCTTGTAAATTAGTAGTGTTTATAATAAAGATGACTTTATTATAAACACGATTAGAGGACATCGTAAGAAGTCTGGAACAACATTTTATATCTCGAATCCATACTAACCTGACCACATGAGACAAGCATGACTTTGAACTACTATTTGATTTGCATGTGTCTAGAGACGACAAGGTCTTTGGTTTGCTTCTGCGGGTAGACATCATCTTTCCACATGCATATTCACAGAACATTAATCACACGATTTTAACGATATACACGCTATTCTTCGATCATGGCACGCTCACTTTTGGCACTAGTTCAACACTTTTCTTATTTTTATAAACAAAGGATAGCAGACCAAAAGAAAACAAATATCGCAACTGTTGTCTAGCCTCAAAGAGTGAAATTAATTTTTCATCATAAACGAGAGCGAGTATCTTAATAAGCTTGGATACTGTTTGGGTGAATCAACGTGCAGTAGATACTTGTTTGGCTGGGGGTATGGCATACGACTGTCGTTGGTTATGCATATCCATGATGTGGGAGGTCATAATGTAATTTACATATCCTCAATGGAGTGAACTTGGACTTGCATTATTGAACAATGAACTTCGACCATTATCCTTTATTACAGATGTGTTGCGCTTTAGATTATCATACAGATACTGTTGCGGCGGACAAAGCAGATTTGTGTCGACATAAAGGGTTGCTTTGGATAAATTGTTTTATTCAACTTTTCTTATGTTTTCCTGAATTTAATTTAATTGGAAGGGTGTACCTGATGATGCAACTTTTGCACTCTATAGAAATTGGAAGTACTTTAGTTTCTGATTTATCGAGGAGATAAGACATAAGACTGGAATTGTCAAAGTTTCATAGCAATGGGGGTAAGAGGTACTTTAAGTTTCAGTAATAGCTTCTTTATCTTAAACAAAGCCATTATCATAGTTAAAGACTGCTGATAGGCCACTTAGCTTTTTGTTTAGAACACCGTTGAGTGAATCCTGTTTTACTCCTTATTGTCTACAAGTACTTGGTTGTGTATGTTCTTTATCTGTGTACGCAATCATGTTGCAATTGAAGTCTTCCATAACTCTAGAGATGAAGATATCGAAATTTAATTTAGAATCGATCTTCATAAGGATGTTGGTGGATGGGAAACATACTTGTTTTGATCGTTCCACGTTTATTACTCTTTTTCGTCGAACTGTTTCACCAATAACTCCATTGTATGACATTATCGCGCCATCCTGTTGAAACCGCATATTATCCAGTTCGATGTCATGTAAATTTATGTATCGGGGTGCATTTACTTTACTACTTATGTCCTGTATCCCCTTGAGGGTCCTAAGTCCTCCACAACGCCTACGGGTCATCGTGTGCAGTTTCTTGCAATGTGTCTTAGCTCTCCCTAGCTCTTTCTCCTTTCCTACTGTTCTGCCGCATATGCATCTAGGACCGCTGCGTATCCTACCATCCTGAGTTAGAGGGTTCCATTTATCGCGTGGTTATCTATCTACCTTTTCGGAAAGTGTGTCCAATCCACTGCCACTTCCGTCATTGTATAGTTGTGCCTATTGGTTCATGGCCAGTTCTCCGATAAAGCTGTACGTTAGAGATACTATTTGGCCAGCAAATCCTTAAGATATTGCGTAGACACCTATTAACGTATGTTTACAGCGTAATACTAGCGTTTACTCTTCAAGTACCACATCTATATAGCAGTACGAACTCAACGTTGGAACTGAACAAACGCAGACTTTACTTTGCCGATTCGGTCCAACGACATCTGCTTCCCTCTCAATATTCGCTTTCATTTGGTGAGAGAGTAGGCATACATCGCCAGCGTAGTCGACGTGTTTGAATTCGGATGTAAGAGTCCTTTGAATTCCGTCATTTCCTGTTGACAAAGCAGCAGTTAGCACATCCCTAATCACCAATAAAAAGAATATTGGTGAAATGTTTCAACCCCACTTTGAACTTTGAACTCATCAAACAGCCTTTCTCTATGCAAAACCTGACATGTAGATTCATCGTATGTAGTCTTGACAATTGCTATTAGTTTATCTGGAAAACCTCTCCTGCGCAAGGCACCCCAAATAAATTTCCGATTGACACTATCAAACGCCTTTTCAAAATTGATGAATGGTGAATGGTATTCAACACTCTGCTCGGTGATGATCTGAAAGGTGTTGATGTGGTCGACACAGGAGGATCGGAAACGGAAACCTGCTTGTTCGGTATGTAGTGTATCTTCGAGGTGTTCTCTGATTCGCTCAAGGATAATTCTAGCTATTATCTTAGCCACACCAGCAGCACACAGATACATATCTCGCCAATGCATTAGATTGCCTTTTTTAGAGAGCTTGACAATCATTCCCTTTTCCAGTTATCCGGAAAGCTCTCAGCCTCTCAGGCTCTGAGACCCTACAAGTGGGTGCAGTAGATCGGCCGATGCAGTTGGCACAGTTGGCAGTTATCGCCTTGTTGTTTTTCAGTGCTTTCATCACGGTAATGATCTGATCCTATTTCTTGCTTCGGACACTTCAGTTTGATTTGGGTGCATATTGCTAGTGCATACACGGTTTAACATCGTAGCAAAATGCTCCTTCCATCTCTTCAAATTATCCTCATCCGACATAAGCAAAGATCCGTCTAAGCCTAACCTATCAGCTTTTTGGTGATTCCGTAAACGGTTCTGTTGTCGCACCTTCTTACTACTTCTTCTGATTCAGTAGCCAACGTATTGACGTAATTGCGCTTGTTTCGCCTACACAGTACGCTTCACTTCGCTCATCTTCATGCGATATAGGGACTCTAGCTTGGTCCTCCCTGCTGCTGGAGTTGCTGCAATTCAAACTCTAAGTTGATTTAGTTCTTTGATCTTTCTCCAGGTGACATCGGAGAGCCACGCCCTATGTATTCCCTCATATCGATCAACAATTTTTCCTGCACCTGATATGACAACCGTTTCCACAGCATGCCAATGGTCTTGTATGGTGGAGGGTACTGAGCTGCTGATTGTTTCCATGCCACGTGAGAGGCATTCCTTTAGTTCTTGGCGCGTTGGCTATTAGGACAGCCTAGCCCTTGTAGTTCTTTGCCAGGGATCTAATCAAGACCAGTTCCCTATGTTATAGAAGAATGCGATTTCCTGAAATCATACTGGTTATATGGTCGTCGTAGATAAGGTCGTTGATCTGCAGTTAACAGGATTTACAAACTTTGTTGATTCTTTTGATCACTTTATCTCAGGGAAGTTTCCATCGGAGTATATGAAAGACTACAGCCACTTCATTTTTACAGATTCATCAAGCACCTACTGTACTCGTATGTGATCTTACATAAGTTGGCGACTTTCAAATGGTCGAGTCTGTCTTCAGCCTAATAGGATTTACAGTCTATACGTGTCATTTTGCACCAAAAGATAGTTTTCTATCCTGTATATACCTGGTGCAATTATTAAGATCTCAACTAGTCTAGCTAATATTATAATGAATACGTTTTGATATAAATGATATTTATATGAATAAAAGAAGTGGAGCCTATTGTCAAAATGAGTTCATAAGTTGGGCCTGGATCTAACCATTATATTCTCCATTTTAATGGTGTAATCATTAAGCATAAAACTACTAGACTTCTATTGCTATTATAATACGACATACTATACATGGACTGCTAGTGAAATGTCATTTTCATACAACCTTTGCGAAAAAAGTGTCGCCAACATAACTAGCGGTCGGAGTTCGGAGCGGCAAAAATGCGAAGTATGTCAATGCGTGCCTACTTCGAACTTCAGGTTTATAAATCAATTAAGATCTTCATTCACTGCAGCTACAAGGCAAGAAGTACCACAGAGTGCTTTACCTCTTACGTAACTAGAAATCAGGTAATTTTGCGATTTGGATATTTGATAAATTGTTAACAATCAAGTTGGCTCTGTCGTAGTCTATGTATCCACAGACATTGTGTGATTATGCAAATCTTTCTCCACGCCATACATTGTAGCCCCAAGCGATAACCGTCAAGATCCCCTGATCGCACGAGGAAGAAACTCTGATAAATTACCCTTAAACGGTGCGAACAATAAAACACGCCGCGTTACAGGAACAAGTAGGAGCGGACGTACTTTGTATGCGCCTTTGCAATAAATTAAATTTTTACGTTAAGCTTCTTGTCGGTCATCGGAATAGGCCAACAAAGTTGTAGGTAATACACAAATATGTATGTAGTACCACCACTAATAATTTATAGTCAGTAGCAATAATAAAATTTGTACATTTGCAATGCTATTCCGACCGCGAAGTATGCAGCATCACTGCTGGGGATTAATAGTACAAAACTCTTGGTTATTACTCTCACAAATCCTAAGCACATCCACTATAGCTATACCATCCATGTACTCGTATGTATCTCTCATAATAATTTTAGTATCCATTCGCGAGTCGCGATAGTTTTACACGCGCGCACTCCTAAAACTCCAAAGACGTTATATCCATTTATAAGAGACTTACACTTAAAAATTTCCACCAGAAATCATTGGACAATGGCGTTTCGCTGCACGTCATTTTAGTCAGATACGGAAAAGTTTTCCTTTGTCTCTGGAGAAAGGAGTGCTCTACTGCGGCACAGTTTATCTTTTCCGCTTTTTCTTCCCGATTTCTATTGTCTGTGAAAGAGGATGGAATAAACTTGGTCATTTTTTATTTCCGTAAATTTTCGTTCTGGAATTTACAGTGATTAGCAAAAGTTTTTGGACTTCTTATGGACGTTAAGAATTATTACATGTTGCCACACCTTATATCCATGTTCCATGTCCCCCTTGGTAAAACAGAAACAATACACTAACGACAATTAGTCCTTGTAAACAAAATAATTGTTTCCTAGTTCACTGAACTGCAGTAAACTAATGTGTTCGTGTTATAGTATTTTGCATAAATGAAGGTTCAGAGGCAAATTAAGCATTGCGTTGGTAAAAATCATTTCCTGAAGGGTTTGCAAAATTCTGTAGTCGAAAAGTCTAGTGGAGGGAGTGTAGGTATGTTTTTAGTATTCAAGAAGCAGAACAGAGGCCGAACAACTTCTTATTTTATGCAATAGATCACCTCGGGTACGATTTTTTTAAAGAATCCTTTCCATTGTGCTCCGAAATACCTATGTATTGCCTTAGTAATCAACCCGTGGTACTTACCACCTTTCTTAAGAGGGTATGTACCTCCCTCAGTGGGGAAGTTTCTGGAATTCGCTATCGTACGAATTTATTTGTGGTAGAAGTGTAGTACTGGTCATTCTTAAGGAATGCAGTTGAAAGCTAACTGCTATTTAAAACAGAGGTGGCGTCCGAATCCGAATATAGATTTAACTTGTGAAGTGGACAGTAATGATCTGCGAAGAAGCCCACAAACTTTCTATAGACTTCCTTGTTTATGTCAAGGATTTCCTTGATTAATCTTTTGCATTCCCTAGGAAAATAAACACACTTAGGACAGAAGAGGTCCATAGTAATAGACTTCCATTTGCGGCTAGTTACACCAACCGGAATTTTTTATTAAGCGAAGAATGCTCATGATGCTTAAGGATGACAGTTCGGTGAGGGCGTCGAAGAGGAGTGCCGGATAGGTGCAAAGGGAGAGGATGGTTTCCTCCTCCTGTCCAGAGGTCAAACTTTTAATAAGTTGGCCTATCAGATAGTCTCCAATGAGGGCACTAATTATATTGTTGATCTGTGATTGTTTTAGCATTACCAACTCGACCACATCTCGTCTCCTATTATGACGAGATTATCAGTCTTGCAGTAACCCAAAAGTTTAATAGATCGTGGATCGGAGAGTTGCCAGCGTGATATCTAGAACGCTGTGAGAAGGCGAGGAGGCTTTTATTTGGAAGACCGCACTAGCAAGTATCAGTTTGCCGGATGTACATATCTAAAGGAGTCATATAAAACAAGATGTCAATGATGCGCATGATGAGACATAGACAGCAAAGTAGAGCTAACGCTCTGGCGTAGATGGTTATCAATCAACCTTCCTAGCATTCCCTTCAGGAGAAAGGTGGATAGAGTAATAGGAAATCCTTTAGATACGAAAATGATTTCTCCCTTAGTCCATAGTTTGGCAACCTGGACAAGATTCAAACCACTCAACATGATGGTTTTAGGCCAACGAAGCACTATTTCTTGCTGAATCGCAGCAGGTATGATACCGTCAGGTACTGGGGACTTGAAGGGTATGAAGCTGCGTATGGCTCTGAGAAACTTTTTCTTTTAGTTAATATGCTCAGGGACTTATTACATGACGTAGATGAGGTATTATCATATTGAAACAAAGAAACAGCGGAGCAATCAAGAAAGCGAGTATCTAATAAGAGATTAATGGACTCCGTACTAGATGTAGTTAAATGATAAGAGTCTCTAGGATTGTCGTTGCTGAAACTGATCCCAAGAGACTAGGCGAACTTGCGAATTGTTAATCGGGCAGCTATGCATGCCATTAACTGAAGATAAAGTTATTAAGATAACTGAAAAAGCTGTGGTACCCCGGACAGAGTTTGACTTTGTTGTTATGAGATTTTAAAACATTGCAGCAACACTTGACTGACTTGGTATTAAACAGAATGGGAGTGCACCCTGACTACCTAACAAAAATATGTATCCTAATACCTTTCTCAAGTTTCTTTCAAGCATATATCTAAAAAAAAAGTCACCGTAAAAGATTTACAATCTTTGCTACTTTGTGGAAAGTTCAATGGGAAAATAATTAAATCTACAAGTAGGTACATCGAATGCAAATGATGTGCGAAGAATTATGACGCATCAAATCCCAGGCTACCAACACTTCTTTTATAAATGGAAGAAAGGAACGTTTCCCAAATAAAGCCGGAACTTACTGAAAATGTACTTTCCGAAATGGTCAAAATAATAGTTTTGATTTCAATCTTGAGAAAATGTCCAATTGATACGAAGTGATATCTGGATAGTTAGTTGATACCATGATATCAGATGGTAGTTAGTTATTAATGATCTACTTCACAGATATACCGACTATGTCAACATTGTTTGCCTCCTATTGCATAGAATTATGATCTTGCATTTAATGTTCACCGGTAATGGCGATCTGTAGAAATATAAAAAGGAGCAGCAGGTAAACATGCTACATGAATTCGTTGATTCTTAGAGACTAGTATAAAATAGTTTGTAAGCGAATTAACGTTTCCCAACTTTAAATCTCTCCTTTTCTATTGTCTCCCGTCCCTTTACTCGGCTATATTGTGTCAAAATGACGTATGTGCGAGTTGCAAGAATCAAGCACATTTCATTATAAACCCTTATTGACCGAATGACACCGATGCCCACTGTATGCTCACCGAACTGTTACATCTTCCCCTAATGCACCGCAGAATACCACTGCGAATGAGTAATTACACAACGGAATATAGTTTGCCTGACTGCCATACGGACATCGAAAGACCGAAAACTTTTAACAAAAACTTACTTTCATCCTTTCTGCAATCCTAGAGCTCATGACTCATCAACTACGCATCCTTCCGTATCAGAACATCTACCCCACCCAATCAAAAAATAGAAAAAGGATTTTTCCCCCGAACTACTATAAGTATGTAGATACACGTAGGAGATGACGGATATTTATTTGCTTATAAAGGAAGCTGCGTCCTTTGGCAATAGGACAACACTACTTTAAACTTGAACTTGTGTCTGGCCGAAGGTAGACAAAAAAGTCATTCGAATAAATAACCCATTCACAATCTCATCCCTCTGTAGAGGGGAGTTTTAACATTTTAGTATGACGTCCTTTTTCGTGTAGGTTTTTGAAATTTCATTACGTTATTGATTTGGTTCTTTGACTTGGTGTTGACGTGTTTAACCAAAAGGATATGTGTACATATACCAACTGAAGACATATCATTTATGTAATTAAAACAATCTCTTGTTCATTTGGTTCATTCTGCATACATTTACCGGACTTTATGCGAGATTAGTAGTTTCAAAAAAGTAGTAGGTAGTGTCAAAATAACAGTGTTAAATAGCATTGCGATTTGACACTACTGATTTGCAATGCTTTTTAGCGCTTCTATTTGATACTGCTATTTTGAACTGCTATTTTAAACAGCAAAGACAAATACTGACCTGATAGACCGTGACTTACATTTCTGCATAAAGAAACCACTTTTCTACTTCCTTGTTACTTGATAATTTTGAGCTATTCCCAAAAAAAGCAACCCTCTCTAGACTTGGAGCTATGATGTTTTATAGCAAAGTGTGAAATGTCTAAGAGATCCTTTCCGATACAAAGTTTTATCAAAAAAAAAGGCACTTATACTTGACACTACTATTTATAAACATTTCCATTTCATTTCCTAACTTAAACTCACTGAAAACTCTAAGCATGTGAATAGATTTCAATACTACTCCCTAAGGACTCACAAGAAACTATGAAAGTAATTTAGCCTTTATCAGCCTCTTGTCACTCCTCTGTTTATCTAACCAAAGAAAGGAGTAAACACTTTTGTCCTTCCGATAAAACTAGTGCCAGTGGTGCTTTCTAACTGATTTCCGAACGCAAAAGTGTCGCCCGAAAGTGTCATCTCATACCAAGTGTTTGCTACTCAAGGAGATAAGAGCTGGAAAAGTGCTCTCTGTCCCAATGATGTTATCTGCGTTTTTCTTAGACAAATTCTTGAATAATTTTCATTTCATAACATGAGTCTACCCGAATGCTTATGTCATATTAGTCCCAGGATAAAGAAAAAAAACATTTCAAACAAAATTAGATACATTACACTTTAGAGATACAAATGAGATACCCCCTTGCCTTCAGGGTAGCTTTCCCTTTCTCAATATTTTGATTGTCTGCCAAGAGTGCCAAATAAACTATGACTGATAATAATGAATTCGTATGAAAATCGGCGGATGAAAATGTTTTTCACTTGAATTTTCAAATCACCGATTTTCAATGTGACTCACTCTTTGCATTCCAACTGAGTGGGTCTGTGACTGAATTGGGGAAAATCACATCGTGTCGGTGATGCTGACTATTGACGATGAGGATGACTATACAAGACTGGTGACGACAATGAATACGATACGCGATACGTTATTATTATTTTGTATTTCACAACAATATTTTATACATTTCGTTGGAAAAATCCATAATCTGATGTCGCCACCTCCGGATATCTACATTTTGGTGCAACAAAGGATTGGAAATGGTCGTGTATGGGAGATATAGAAGAAATTGCGTTACGTGAAACGCAGCTTATTTAACTGACGACATAATGCAATGATTTAATCTTTAATAAGATATTTTGTTCATTGGGGTGACGATGGCATTCACATCTACATACATATATACAAACATCCATACATACATAGATAAACATGCGTTGAAATATATCTATGGGGATGTGCCGCTCGTGTACTTAGTAGGTACGGTTGTCGGTATCCTTGAGTTTTATGGAAGGTAATGGGGACTGTTGGCAGACACACGCCCGTACATGAGGGAATTATAAGCTAATTGAAAGGTTAATTAGGCTTGCGATTGCTGAGCACATAAATGATTTGCAAACAACTAGTAATGGCAGAGTAGGCCCAGTAAGATTATTGTGTTATGACATCGTTTTAAATATTCATTTTATCTGTTTATTGGAAAATGGTTGTGTAATATTGGAAAGGACAATGCTAATGGGATTTTACAGAGATTTAACAAACAAGATACATATTAAAGCCAAATTGGATAACTAATGCCATGAGACTCCATGCTTTTAAGAGCTTATGACTTCGATTAGGTGTAGGACCATGATTCCTTTGTTCTTTTATTTAAATTTTGGTTATATGGCTGACGAGTCCCCTAAAATATATCTACTACGTAAAGGGTTTCTCAATAGGGACATAACAATTTAGTATTTGAATACAAACGCAATCTTAAACTTCATACGATCTGACAATTTCAAAACGTCAGTTAAGGTCTACATTTTGAAGTTCACGAACATCATCATGGTGAAGTTCACGAAAGAGCAACTTTTCGAAATTATTAAAAATTACTACCGAAATTCTGATCAACTTTAAGAGACACCAGACAGGCTGTGCATGCTATAGTGGATAAATTTGAGTCAACATATTCACTATCGAATGTTTCTGTGCCAGTAAGACAACGCACCGGTCAAAGTACCGAAAATATCGCAGCCGTAGAACGGCTTCAGTTCAAAATAAGTCAAATCAGTCGATTCCACGCCGTTCACAGGAATTGGGATTCTCTCAGTCCACATTGTGGCAAATTTTGCATAAAGATCTTGGCCTACACCTTTACAAGATCAAATCAACTGAAGAACTGAAGCCTCCTGATCATTTGAAGAGTAGAAATTTCTCCGATTGGGCTCTGCAAAAGTTTCCTAAATTTCATCGAAAAATCATCTTCAGCGACGAATATCACTTTTGGCTTAATGGCTTTGTCAATAAGCAAAATATTTGACATTAGACAGCAACAAACTAGCATGTGCTTTAAGCTACTCCATTGCATCGACAAAAAGTGACCGTGTAGTGTGGATTTTGTGCCGGAAGTGTGATTGGACCTTATTTTTTCGTCGATGAAAATTATCGCCATTTTACGATCAATGGAATGTCAATGTTGGAGGACTATTTTTGGACAAAATTGGATGAAATTGACATCAGTGGTATGTGGTTCCAACAAGACGGTACCACATGCTACACAGCTGGTCAAACAATTGATCTATTGAAGGGGAAGTTCGGTAATCACGTAATCTCGAGAAATGGTCCGGGGTGGAATGGTCACCTAGCTCATGCCATTTAACGCCGTTGGATTTCTTTTTATGGGGTTACGTTAAATTAGCCGTGAAATTAGCCCTTTACCATCAAATCTCTCAGTTTTTGGCATCAAATTTCGCGAAGCAAGTAGGTCACTACTTCGACGCTTTAGATCGGAGCATTCGTGTCCCACAGTTACACTTATTTTGAACATCTGACCATTTGCATCTAACCGTAAAGAATGCTTAGTTTATCGTTGAAACTTCTCGTCTATAGCCTATCAGCCTACAGGGAAGGAAGCATTTCTTAGATAGTTGTTCAGTTAAAATATAGACTTACGCTTCTGGAACACCTACTTGCAACTGGCTCGTGGAAATATTAGCGAGACAAGCATCCTAATAGGCCATAACACTATTCCTAGTAATTCGGACTACATTGTTCCCTATCTGCACTTTAACGTCAAGTTTAAACCCAAGAATCCTAGTAGATGTGCTTAGGAAACGGAAGAAATTTTAAACAAATCTGCGACAGAGATTTACACAGGTGGATCCAAGGCAGCGTCTGGAATAGGTACGGAAGTTTTCTCCAGAGTACTGGGTATTTATATCACCACACGATTGCTAGGCCACTGTAGCCTATTTCAAGCAGAAGTCACAGCAGTTCGTGAAGCCGTAACCTGGCTTTCGATTAACTCGTTAGAGTGCAGCGCTATTGTTTTCTACTTCTAGATAGTCAAGTTACGATAAAAGCCTTGGAATCGCCAATAATTCGATCCAAGTTGGTAAAGCAATGCCGCGTATCTCTTAACGAGATCGCTTCCAGGGGCGACGTATCGCTGTTCTCAGTTCCAGGATATTTCACATGGATATTTCAGTCAATTTCAAAGCGGACGATCTAGCCAAGGAGGGAGCAGACCGGAACCTCCCTGACAATAAGGGGAACCGTCAGCACCTATTAAATCAATAAAATTCCAATTAGATACTGCAGCCATTAGAATGGAAAGCAGTAGGTGAAACAATATCAGCACATGTCTCTCTTTTAAACAAATCTGCCCAAACTTATTTATTTCCGCCGATGGAAAAAATATGCCCCACAGGGCACTGTCTGTTAGGTGGACATGCCAGAAGGCTTGGTGCTCTTTTCAACAATTTCTGTAGAGGCTGTAGAGATGAGAATGAGTAGGAAACCAAGACACATTTTCTGTGTGCCTGATTTGCCCTATCTGGTGCGTCACCTTGTCCTAACCCTCTGGTTGTGTCGAAGGTTTTAGAGAAATCCTCTCCAATTTTGACGTAGCAGCGAGCATTCTCCAACGTCATCCTGATAAGTCTTATCAGATTAGCAGGATACTAAAGCTGAGCATGTGCACGGTATAATTCTACCCTATTCACACTGTATGTCGTACGCACCTTTGAAATCAATGAACAGGTGGTGGGTATCGATATTAAAGTCGTGGGTCTTTTCCAATATCTGGGGCAATGTAAAAATTAGGTCAGTGGTAAACTTTCTATGTCTGAAGCCGCATTGGTAAGGACCTATTAGACTATCGGCAAACGGCTTGAGACGTTCGCGTAAAACGCTGGCTAGGCTGTAGCGGTAACTTCCAATTACAGCCGCTGTAACGTTGAATTTCCTTGGCGTAGGTGTTGATCGGCTGAGAGCTTCGATAGATATTCATAAACGCAGTTTAGTACCAACCAGGTAGTGGTCGGAGTCTATATTAGTTGCTCGGAAAATACGGAGCAGTGCCTTTGTGAATGTCATGACGATTGAATTTCGTGCTGCTTACTTGATGAGCCTGAGTCCGTTATCGAATGTGATGTCGTGTAGATGTGTTTCTCTATCGACTTACCAAAGCGTACTCTTTCCCAATTTTAGAGTTAAAATAACCCAAAAGTATCTTAATGTCATGTGTTGGGGCGTTGCTAGTAAGTTTTTTCAAGGAGCTCTTAGAACCTCTTCTGTATGGGCATGTGCGCTAATAAAACTCAAATGATAGAATTTGGCCTCGTTGTCATTTTCTCGTTGACTTCGCGACAGTTCAAGACAATTTGCCTAAGTCTTTCTCTTACAGCAAGACCGCATCCAAACAAGCGGGATTTAAATCGCAGTTTTAAATTTTTCGTTGGTCTGGTCCATCCCATCGCATCTCCTGGAGGGCTGTTATATCAGCTATGAAATTGATGAGGTCCTCGTCTTCAACATTATTTTGTTCATCCGAGGATTGTTCCCTCACAATAGGTTTTTCCTTTACAAAGCCGGCTTATGAGGCCTGTGCATGGCTGAGATCATTTTAGCTCTTCAGAGCTTTATCTTTTCGTTTGCTCCTAGCTCCTAGGTAACTCAGATGTCGCAACCCATGGATCCAATGAATCCAACGCTCGTCGTTAGTTCATCTTTCGCATCACTTGGAGGTGACGATGCCATTTTACCCACCTCTGCTCTGATACACAGTATTGCAAACACTGCCCTCAACTTATTTCGAAATTGGTCAACAACTTCTTGACTTGACATATTCGATTGAAGCCGCACTTCAAAAATATATTTGAATGTCTCTTTTGCCCTCTGCTTATCTTTTATTAAGTAATCATTGTGCTTAAAGGCTGCCTTCGGTCGGAGCTCTTAAAAGTTCTTGCCCTACACAACATATATCGCAGAAATCTACTTATAGAACTTAATGACCCTCCGTCGCCAGTTTTTATTTTTCATTAAACTTAAAACCCTTTTCTTCCTTTCTAGACTTTTATTAACTTTACGCATTTGGGTCCTTAAAAGATGCCGACGAAATGCGATGGTAAAATTGAAACTACTTTAGGACTAAAATTATATTCACTGGATTCTTTGCTATTTACATCCCTAAGTCCATCGTACCCTGTTTTAATATTAATGATTAACGATGTCCGAAATGAGCATCTCATTTACAACGCCCAACATAATTTGGTGTATCACATGTCCATAAAAAAAAAACAAAAAACAAAATAAGGCGCACGACCACCATTAACGTCATTCATAGAAAATTCCTCTTTAGGCCAAAGGCAAATCATTTGTATTCTATTTCCACGTCTTCCTTATTCTCCTCCCCTTGGCGCATAAAAAAAGGGATATCCATGCCAAGACTATGTCAACGCTATGTGGACACTGATGACTGTGATCAATTTGCAATCGCAAACCACCCCCGCGGTGGTCAAACAAATTCGCGTCCATCACGTGTCAATTAGTGGCGAATCAGCGAAGGACGAAAATCAATTTG
This sequence comes from Xylota sylvarum, assembly GCA_905220385.1. NCBI lineage: Eukaryota > Metazoa > Arthropoda > Insecta > Diptera > Syrphidae > Xylota > Xylota sylvarum. The sequence goes on from LR999960.1 coordinate 34,440,781, forward strand.
CGAACTGCACCCCACTGGCTTTTTTATTTTTATTTTTTTGCTGTTACCATACAATTTGAGACTTCCGCTCCGGTGAATCTATCTAATTTGGAGGTTATTCCCCCAGGCGAGCCATGGTAGTTATCCCAGATACCCGGCAGGATACACTAAACGTTCCGATAACCGTAATTGGGTTAATTGTGTATTCCCAGTTCGTTTGTATTCAGTTGAAATCGTTTGAGTGCACTTGAGAGAACGTTCCCTCCCCACTATGACTGACGAAACCGAAAATGGGGAAATCATGTCCTTTTGTACTTACAGGCTCATCATCAGTTTTCTTCTTTTTTTTCTACTTCCAGGATACGATGTATTCTTTCCGCTGTCATCGGTACAATTGACAATACCCACCAATGAGAAGGCACACAGCATATTCACAAAAATTCCATTTGGAAAATTTCAAGTGGTCTCGCTGGCGAACAATAATCCTGCCGCAAACTACACTTACAGCCTGGAGAAGAGTGCCGATGAGTATTTGCAAATAAACAGTCGGACGGGTGAGCTATTCCTCACTAATGCGGCGTTTCAAGGCTTGAAACACAGTTCGCGATATATTATGTCAGCGCAGAGTGCTAGAGTTAGATCGGTTAAAATGCCACACTTGTCTGTGGAAATTGTGCCAACCAATTCGACCGAGTTCTGTGGACAGCTAGAGAATGTATGCTACTGGAGTGGGGCACACTACACAGTGGTGGAGGACAGACCGGATGTGAAGTTTCGACCGATGCGTATTGGTGAACTACGACCAAATGGCATAAATTATTTGTGTTCTGAGTTCGATGTGACATATACGGTTGTAGAGTCTGAATATTTAACGGTAAAGGATGGAATATTGTATACGAAAAAGCCATTGGATCATGAGGCACTTAGTGCATCAACTAATGGGATATTTGCTGATGTTAAGTGTTTGGTTAAGACAGCACCGAATGAGAAGGCCGTTGAGATTCATAAGAGGATTAATGTTACCGTCATGGATAGAAATGATAATGGACCGACTTTGCAGAATGATGAGGAACTAACATTTGAACTACACGATCCGCACTTCAAAATGGTATGTACATAAATATACGCCTTAGATACATATGTATGTATGAAATTTGTTGAGATAAGTGATCATATTGTGAAATCTACGCCAGGACTGGGTATGCCTAAGTACCGATTTTAGATCCTTCTTTGATCGAAACATATCAAGTCTTAGTCATCGAAGGTATTCTAAGTTTTTTTTCAGTATAGAAAGGTGATTCTTTCTTGTTGTATAACCTTGTAAAAAAAGCTTAGCCAGGCTTCGCTTAGGACATTGCTTAACCATGTAAGCACTTTCAAAATCGTTTGATTCGCGTTGCAAAATTAAACTAATTGATTCTTGTTTGGATCATTGGTCACAATGAGAATGAGGCTCTTTGACCAGGCAGACTAAATTAAGTCACTCGGTTACGGTTTCGAGTGACTTAGTTTTTTTATGAGCACAGCACATAGAAAGAATAAACGAGTGGCCTCAGACTATGGCATGTTAATAAACATAACGTCCTAATGGAACACTTTGCTTTTCCTTAGCATCTCATCCTGACGCTGCTGTGGAAAGGGCTTTGCGATTGACCTGTCTTTGCTCGGTCACAGGACCTAAACCTACGTTGGGTCTTCCCGCGTCCTTGTCAGGACTTTCATTGACGATTGGGTTTTCCTCGAAACCATCTTGCCTTTCCAGGATGCAGACAGACTATTTGTATGCTACCGTACGTCTGTAATAAATCAGCGGCATGCGGTCTCTCAGCATAAAAGACTGTAGATAACTTTTTGGCGCTCTTACGGGACAGCAAGCATCTTAGTGTGCTAGTCTTAAGAAACAACACTGTCTGTGACGCTTGTGGAGATTGCGACGATACTCCGAATCATTTCCTTTGTTATTGTCCTGCCTTTGTTCAGATGAGGTGGCTGATTTTCGGTGCTGATGTGATGAGTCCTCATCCCTGAAGTGCATTTTTGGCTTTCTCCGAAAATTGAAGAAATTACAGTAGAAAGGGTAATACTAGGTCTTGCTTCCTGGAAGTGCAATGGACCTGTTCCGTCTAAGTGCTCCAGTGAAGTGTTTCCTAACCCGACAAAAAAAAAAGAAAAAGAAAGGCTAGTTTTTGTCGATATATTCTACGTATACTTTACTGAATAGAGACCCGAAGTTTGTCATAGAATCTCACCCAGTTTATACTCTGCGGATGTTCAAGGATCCTTTTCATGATGATAAGGCCTCACCTCTTGCACTGATAGTGATTCTACGTGCATACATACATATGTATGTATTTCAAATGGAAACTAGCAAAACACTCTGATTATGCTTATTTTCTTCGATCCCTGGCGGACGACTACAATTCAATTAGAAAGAATGAATTCGCTGCCAGTATTTACGTTAAAAAGAGTTTTTATTTGTTACTGCACATTGCCGGCTAGCCGGTACAAAAAAAGGAAAACATTACAAAACACGTAGTAGTATTACTATCGCCAAAGATAGAACCACATGCTTGGTAAGACAATGACCGACGACGACGGTCGTCGCTGTCATAAGGAATCGCGTGTCACAAAATCATTAATGAAACCGTTCGACGAAGTACATTAGCCATGCCTCTTTCTCTATCTCCAGCAGGAAAAAATGTAGACGATTTGTTGTAATGTCTATCTATAGAACAGCAAAAGGATACAACCGGCAATATGCTATTTTTAAAACACAACAAACTATCGTGAAAGCTTTTACGAAGCAAGTGAAAGGGTGGCCGTTTCTCTGTGATGAGTACATAAATCATCCAGGGTATCAGGAGGAAAATTCTGCCCGCCAAATGCGACAGATTGGCTGTAAAGGTTAATGGAGGTTAATAACGTTGAAGCAAGGATCTATGTATATTGATAGGAATCAGGGTTTATTTAACTCGAAGAGTGATTGCTTGACCCGATATAAAACTGAAAGTAAACTCGATTACTTACTGAGATTACGAAAATATTTAACTGGCAGATATGACACACGACTAGAAACAGTCTTTATGTTATGTCGTTAAAAAAAAAAAAACAGAACTAGCCTTCTTCACAAGGAAATATAAAATTCCCCATTTTGACACCCAAAACTATGTATGCGGCATCAGGCTGGCACTCGGAGATAAAGCCAAATATTTGAGTGTCATCTTTGACAATAAACTCAGCAGGGAACTCATCATTTTAGAACGTGTTAAAAAAGCGACTACAGTTCTGTACTGCTGTAAGAAAGCACCAGGAAGTAGATAGGGACTAAAGCCACGGCAGCTTGTGTGGCCACTTGGTTGAAGTATTACTGGCAGACACACCATTAGGCTAGGCCGCCTGGTAAATGATTTCTGTAGAAGTTGCATGAACGAAGAAGAGGAGGGAATTATACTACATCTTTTTTTATACATGCGCTCTACGCTTCGAAAATAAGTAGCCTCCAGTACTTTATAATAAGTTAGAGACTTTGATGCATGTGTTAACACAATGGACCGTCATTGGAGGTTGCATACAGCGCAGCCTGCAGGTTAACCTAAACATAACCTAATTTCCTCTTATTCTGTTCAAAACCAGCTTAGCTATAACTTTGGCTACGGCTCTTACACACCTACCAGGTTACCTGCACCTGTCAACAATTATAGTAAGCCTTCAGCTTGACAGTGTGTCAATATGAATACATCGTTCAAAAGCGACTTTAATACGTCCAAATGCATTGCGAATTCCATGACATTAGCAAATTTATTCTTCCAACTATAAAGTCAAGTCCCAAAAGAACTTTGCATGTTTTGTTAAAATTTCAAAACAAACAAAACGAGCAAACACGTTCGAGTCCTTTAATTGACACGTCAACACATTTCTACGGGATGTATGTATGTATAATTAGTTGTGACTCGTCACAATAATAGTGTTTAGTGTTGATACAAAAATGAGCCTTTTCTTGCACTGTTTTCCCTCTGGTGAAAGTAGAATTCATCCTTTGAGAGGATACATTCCTTTGGGAAGTCCTCACAGAAAAACCTACATATATGTAAATGTATGCATTTCATCATAGATGGAAATACGAATAGAATGGAGGACAAGGGACTCCACAGGCGCTTAGGTGGAATATGCTACAGAAATTTCCAGTAGTTTAACCTAGCGCTTGGTATAGTAAAAGTAAGTTCTTAATTGTAGGTGACATTGTTCCCATTAATACCGGGCCCACAATGACTTCATATTGTTGACACAAATGTAGGTTGTTCTAGATGCTATTGTATCATAAATACTTTTAGTTATTGTTTGGCTAATATTTTCGGAGGGACTGTCTGTCATCACATACCTACAGTAGTTTTGTTCTTTAGGGAGGTCAATTTAATATGTAAGTAGAAACAGGTTGTCTACTGGTCATATGTGCAGTGGTAATTAGTTAATTATACCCAAGGACATCATGGATATGAAAAAATTACATTTGCGCAATTATTTTATTGTAGACTAGGTAAAGATAAAGCGAACAAAGACTTGTAACTTAGTCTTATACAATTCAATATGTGCAACGTTTGGACTGAAATTTAAACAATTGTGTTTTGGTAATCCCTGAAGAGTGTGAAAAGCATCACTGAGGTTCTCTCAAAGCATTAAAGCCAAAACTAAAGAAAGACATTCAGTCAATGACGGTTCAGGGAGGATCTGGGAGAATCTTGGCCTCAACCAATCAGCTTTTCTCCAAGCTAGGCCCTGCGTCCCATGGACCTGTCGCGCCATAAATTTGTTTATTTTTTTGGTGTTGTTGTACAACTCGCAAAGTTTGTCGATGAATTTTCTCTTCTAAACCCCGTCAGCGCAAACGGGACCTTGCATCTTTCGGAAAATTTGTCTCACAAAACGACCACGGATATCTTCATCCCCTTTCGATAGAGTCCAAGCTTCAACGCCAGAAAGTAGAACTGGGAAGATTGTGATCATATAGAGAATCTCCTGAGTTGCTCAAAATAGGCCTTACCACTCAATTGGCCCAAAGAAATAGCAGAATGGAGGTACACAAACACCATTATTACCTTAAAACTATGAGGTAGCCGAAATTCATTACTATCTCAAAGTCATACCTTTGGTTCTGCTATCAATTCTGACAACAACACCTGAGATTCCGTTTCAATACTACCGTCGCAATTCAATACATGCGTTCTGTCAATTATGACAGTGCATCACATTGTCTAAATCCTTTTTTGTCAAAACTAGAGGTGACTCAAGTGCGACCTTAAAACCGATGAAAAATAGGCCTTACCACTCAATTGGCCCAAAGAAATAGCAGAATGGAGGTACACAAACACCATTATTACCTTAAAACTATGAGGTAGCCGAAATTCATTACTATCTCAAAGTCATACCTTTGGTTCTGCTATCAATTCTGACAACAACACCTGAGATTCCGTTTCAATACTACCGTCGCAATTCAATACATGCGTTCTGTCAATTATGACAGTGCATCACATTGTCTAAATCCTTTTTTGTCAAAACTAGAGGTGACTCAAGTGCGACCTTAAAACCGATGAAAACCGATTTGGAAAACTTGATTCATTCCCACAATGGATTTGCTGGCCTGCAACCACGGTGATAAGGGCCAAATAGGTTATTGACGAAAGGGTTTCACCCTTTCAGACAATATGGCAAATAAGATCTTGTACGTGCTGTTGGATAGACCGAATCTTCTGTAATTTGGGCAATTGTGAGTGTCTCCTTTCTTGTCGATGCTGAGATTCCATTAATCAGGCATACACTCGTCTGACTAAGTCTTCGAAGTCATTTTCATCTGGTTTGATAACCAGTCAGATCTAGTAGCCTGATAACCCGTCAGATGTAGTAGCCTTTTCGGATTCAGCTTGGAAATTGCTATACTCATATCTTATCCGTTTGGATCAGATGGACGAGATTTTAACTATAATAGATAATTGTCTAGAATGGTCCATTCTTCTGTACTGAATGACTTAGTTGGAAACCAAAGCTGATACTAGATTCTTTCCAGCGAAAGATTTTTCATCAAAAGTTTGGTCATGTATGCGAGGAGAAAAAAAAGATGAAGCCTCGAATCATGTGATTTGTATTAAGATGTAAATCCAATACCCAAAAATACCCTTAGTATGAATGCGTGCGCCGGAAAAAGGTGACAAAAAAATCCACACATGGAAGCGTTGCAGGGCAAAACAAGGGTAGCGAGGAAAGAGGATCGAGCCAGAAGAAAGGAGGAGAAGAAGATCCTGTGTAAAAAGAAAAACACCTACGCAGTCTCCCAGCTCAAGGATATCGAAGAGTCCCGCGATAGAAACAACATTCGGATGTTTTTTAAGAAAGCCAAAGAACTGGCAGCTAGTTTCAAGTCCGGAAAGGCTCTTCGCAACAGGAAACCTAGTCACCGAAGTACAAGGAATAGTAGATGTGTTTAAGCATCATTTCCAGCAGCTGCTTAATGGACATCAGGTAGAGAGAGTGATAGGGACAGAAGAGAACCCGGATCCAGTCAATGAAGAAGCCATCCCCCCCCCAGCTTTGAAGAGATTGGCTCAGCTATCAAAAGGTTGAAGACAACGAGAACGCCGGCTCTGATAGTCTACCAGTAGAGCTTTTCAAACATGGTGGCAATGCTGTGGTAGGGTGCATGCAGCAAATCATCAACTATAGGCGATCCATCTTGTAAGAACTATCAAGGCATATACTTGCTTAATGTTCCATATAAGATCCTATCCAACGTATTGTGTCATAAAGACGGTTTAGGTCGAGCACCTCAAAGAGACTGTGGCCTAGAGATCTTAGGTATTCTAATCCTCTCTGAAAGGGATGAAGTAAGCAGAATATTAATAGAATGACTACGTTGATAAGGAATAAGTTGATAAATTGATCAAATTTGGGTCTGAGGTGTGTGTATCCTTATCCAATACCAGAGTCCATCCAGCACCGAAATGACCTCTTTATTGTTTTACTGAACTATATTGTAGTACAGGACAATATTTCTACATAGCATCCAATACCGATTCTTAGATTGATGAAGGCTGTTCCTGTAAGGAATTTAGAAAAACCAGTAGATCGAATTCCCTGCGATGGTCAACTACAACACAAATCGCAGAGCAGATAGAACTTCTCTGAAGGATCTGGCGAAGCGTTGTTGATTGTGTTTAAAGTCTCATATATCATAGCTTCTAATTATTACTGTATGTACATATTTCCTTTTTTTTCAGGACGATCCTGTTGGAGAGAAAATTTACTTCCTAGACTCAGATACATTGGAAACAAACTCCCACCTTGTTTACGAAGTTCACAATGATAAGCACGATTTGATTCGTCCCAACTGCAATGCATACGAATCGGATCACATGGAAAAACGAACTTCAATAATAAGTTGTCGTAAGTCAACAAAAAATATCAACAAAATTACTTATTTGCATGCATACTCATGTATTTAATTTTGTTGTTTTTTAATAGAACTGGTGTTTGCTCGCAATGGCATACTGAGCGAGAGTCCCTATTGTGTGACACTTGAGGCCAGTGATAGCACTGTTGACAATATCAATCCACAAACAGTAAGTCATCATTATACATAGTCCTTATCAAGTGGACCTTTGAAATATCTTTTGTAACCTTACAGGCCAAGGCAAACATTTGTATTCACACGGATCTGACCAAAATTCATGAATCGAATCGTCCAACTGCACAGGCATTACGTTCATCACGTCAGAATCGTAAATCAGCAACGATTGTCAATTCAGAGGAGTCCCTTGTTGGACTTGATTTTGGCAGCAAGACGTTAAGTATTCTGCCAATCACCTATGCGAAGGAAGTTTATGTTTACCGAACGGCTGCGGAATTGAATCGAGTAATACAACCTTCGAATATGGTGGACTTAATCAATATGACGGGTTTGAGATTTCGAATTGAAGAGGATCGTAGTGGAGCCTTTGGGATCACTGATACGGCTGGTATTGTGTATGTCAAGAATACAACGGCTTTGATGAATGCTGTGGAAATGGTGTATTTGTGAGTATTTCATTTGTGTCTTTGCATTTATATACCCAAGGTTAGCTTTGTTGTAAGTAGTTCCACATAACATTTTCATTTGTGAATATTTGTTCACATCCTTGTACAGTCGTAGTCTTGTCTTACGTTTTTGTTAACGGTTTCCTCTTTTCATTTCAGCGTCACAGTGAATTGGACGGATACACACAACAGATCGTTTATCATAAATGTGCATCTCAATGATGGCCGGCCTAGCAACACTTCCTGTGAGCATAGAGAAAAGTCTCGCAGTCAAACCTGTGCTCAGATAAAATGGAAAAAGCAATGCACTAAATTTTGTGGTCTAGCTACAGATGGAGGAGCATGCCACTGGCGGGGTACCAACGACGGATTTAGTCGAAACTATGCATCATGTGTGCCAAATGAAATCTACTGTCCCGACAATATCTGCGATCCTCTGGAAGAGCTTCAAGTTTTTGCATGTCCCCAGGATTGTGCGCATTCGAATAAAATCATGGGACCACACACAACCAATGACAATAAACGAGGAATTCTATCCGCCTCGGGAACATGCACTTGCGAGGATAATGGCAAATGTTCGTGTGCCCCTTTAGATGAAGACGATTACGACAAACCCAGAAAGGGACGAAAAAAAAATCAAACGAAAGAAGCAACCAAATTGAGCAACATTGAAATGTCCACAACTGAACCAGCAACTATGCAGAATTTACCCGGAATCGTATGTGGAACTTCCTGCATCATATTGGCAGTAACGTGTCCAACTGTTTTGGTGTTTATTATCGCTTGTTTGATGTTTTCGAGACGTAAATACATACGCAGGATTAAGGGGAAGTCCTTGAATCCAAAAGATATTGGTGGGGGAGAATGCGATACCCGTAATGGGGATCTGCCACTGATGCCATTGGACAACGGTTTCAAGTTTGACTCGGATACGAAGTGGGAGATAACGAGAGAGAATTTGATTTTAGATACCACCTTGGGTGAGGGTGAGTTCGGGAAGGTTATTAAGGGATATGCTACGGATATTGCCAAGTGTCCCGGTGTTACTACTGTGGCGGTTAAAATGCTAAAGAATGGTGCCAATTCGGTGGAGTATATGGCGCTGTTGTCGGAATTTCAATTGCTTCAAGAGGTTTCACACCCAAATGTGATTAAACTACTTGGGGCTTGTACGAAGGGTGATTCACCTATGATTATAATCGAATACGCAAAGTATGGATCACTGAGAAGTTATTTACGTTTAAGTCGGAAGATTGAATGTGCAGGGGTGGATTTTACCGATGGAGTAGAGCAAATCACTGTAAAGGATATTCTTTCGTTTGCATGGCAGATATGCAAGGGAATGGCCTACTTGACAGAAATAAAGGTGAGTCGTTCAATGTTATTATATAATACCAACCTCCAGCTGATCAAATTGAATAGATATCACCATAGTTTGGATTCTAAGCCTTGATATAGAAATCTCACTTAGCTCTTAGAGCAATTATGTCTCTGTCACAGAATTGATGTTCGCTGTTTATGTATGTGCGAGGCTAATCTTCGAGGCAACCTATTAATTGCTCCAAAGACCAGGCTTTTTACATCTTCTGAGCCGTAAATAATTTAAACCTGGGAATCAGATAACTTTTAGCATTCGTTGAAAAGTCTAGAAGACCAATAACTTGATCTCTGTTATTCGCTCAACTTCCTTGACGCAATACATTGCGATATTTGTTGATAGAAGCAGTTCGTTCTCAAGCTAATTTCAATATCGAATTTCATTTGTTTTATTTTGCAGCTGGTTCATCGTGATTTAGCAGCCCGAAATGTTCTTCTAGCTGAGGGTAAGATTTGCAAAATTTCTGATTTCGGATTAACAAGAGATGTCTACGAAGATGATGCCTATTTAAAGAGAAGCCGTGATAGAGTTCCCGTCAAGGTATGCACATATATACATTATTCTTCTTCTTTATTCCAATATACGGACTAATTTGCTGTCCGTCTTATTACAGTGGATGGCTCCAGAATCTTTAGCCGACCATGTTTACACCACCAAGTCTGATGTCTGGGCATTTGGAGTGCTGTCTTGGGAATTGATTACATTGGGAGCCTCACCATACCCAGGAATTCCACCACAAAATCTATACCATCTGCTGAAAACCGGTTACCGAATGGAACGTCCTGAAAACTGTTCAGACGAAATGTAACCAAAAGATAAACTTCACACTTCTAAATAAATCTAATGAGAAGTAATTTATAATTTCAGTTACGCTATTGTGCGATCCTGTTGGACAGATGATCCTAACGCACGACCATCATTCAAATATATAGCATCCGAGTTTGAAAAACTTTTGGGAAACAACGCTAAATACATTGAAATCGAGGCAAATGCAGTATCAAATCCACTCTATTGTAGTGAAGATACTGCCACCTCACAAACTGATCTATCTAAACTTACTAACGATCTAGGAGAACCGGATTGTCTTGATCACCTGTGGCATTCGCCAAAAATTACCTACGACAACAATGAACAATGCAATAGTCATGAGCATTCATTAACAAATGCAGAATTTCTTCCACCACCTGGTTATGATATGCCAAGACCTTTAATCGAAACTAATACGACTGAACAGATTCTACGATATGAAAATGATCTGCGGTTTCCGTTGAACATTCGTAAGTCGCTAAGGGGTAGTACACCCATAATTGATTCAAGTCATTATTCGGTGCCTGTGAAACGTGGCCGTTCCTACATGGATATGACCAATAAGACACTGATTCCAGATAATTTGGATAACAACGATGTGGAAAAGAATATTTCGAAGAACATCTCGTTTCGGTTCTCGAGTTTATTGAATCTGAATGAACAGGATAATACCGATTAGGTGTGAGTAAGGAAATTTTGTTAGGTTTATGGAATGTGGAAAAGAGAAGTCTAGCCAAAGATAGGTTTAATAGCAATACTCAGAGTTTTTAATGTAAGTGACTTATTTTATTATTTTTAAGCGCTGTTCCTTAAACGCAGGCAACAGCACTGATCTCGTGAATATTTTTAAAATAAAACCTAGTTTTACTTAGCTTCTTACATATGTCTCCAGAGATTACATTAAGCCTTAGTTCATTTATAGATTGACCTGAAGATCGGTCTGTTCGCATACTTTCTGCACCAAAATTCGTAGATTGTGAAATTTCAAGGAATGGTGTTAAAATTCTTTCAAATAAAGATGAAATTACGAAAAAGTAAACGAACGCGGAATCAACGAAGTTTGCCCACTTTCTAAACGTCGAATGTCAAACGCAGTGCCGTAGCTAAATGGGAAAGGGCCCCGGGGAGTCCTTCCTCTCTCTGCCAAAGAATTTGTTGCAAGAGCAATTAACCATTCAAAGAACCATTCAATTAAAAATTTGTCCAAGTTAGGCAATTTTTGTTTAATTTCTCCTCTTTGCTACCCCAGGGCACTCCCCTCTTTGTCCCAAGCAGCTACGATACTGGTCAAATTTATACTATTTGACAGATTTCATAAATCAGTGCAAAGAAATTTTTTAGTCTAAAAAAGATATCTTACTCTCTCGTGAGCGTTCTCTTTTACGAAAAACTACGAAACTTTTGCTAACTTGAACAGGATTTCGCGAATTCTCGTGAAAATTCGTTGTTTTGGGAGCAGACCTTCTGTTATACGTTTAGTTAAAAGTCCCCTTTAAGTCCTTCTTGGTATCATATGTACTTTTAACTAAAGCATCTTCCAGTACAAGCTCTTCACCATTTTACACATAACTCTTGGCAATATCTCATTTTTGTGATTTAATTGCTTTACCGTTTAATCGTAGCTACATACGTGACTCATAAGGTCTGTTCCCTTACCGTACAAATTGTTACGAATTCTTGTCCAACATGCAAAACATTTGCTCTCAGTAACAAAATTTTCTTTTCTCCTAGCAATTAAATTTATTTAGGATTTAATTTTTCTTTGATTCGAAAACATATATTTCTGAAGATTTCTGAAAATTTCATCGTCTTTTTCTTGTTTTGTTTTTCCTTATACATGACATTTCAGTCTGGCACAGGTTTCGTTGCTCGATGCGTTCCCTAACTTTCATAAAATTTTCATCATTCTCTGAGCGAATTATCCCCCACTCTTAGAAATTTGTGATTATACGATGCTTAATGCATGATGCAGTAGTTGAATGTATAGTACTTTTGAAAGATCAGAAATCAGAAATCTGTTCGGTAAAAAGTCGTAACTTTTGTCAGTCAGAGAAAATATTTTACTCTCCCGTGTGTCCTGTCTTTTACGATTTTTTTGTGTTAGGGAACGGAGTTGGACAAAAATTCGTAAAAATTCGTACGAATTGGAAGATATCAACTTTCTAGACATCCTGTCATTAATATTTACTTGAGTCATGAAATTTTTAACAGGCTTTGGTTTAACATTAGTCGTTAAAATCCACAGGCTTGTTTTACCCAACTTTATAGTTCAAAATCAACGGACTCCTAACCGTTGCAAATAAATAGCAGATTACGCAGAGACTGCAAGTTGTTAACGAGTCATGTCTATGCAGTGATCTTATTGAACAACCCTTGTAATAATAAAATAGATTCCAATCGCTCAACTATCTTTGCCCAACAGAGAACTCTCATTACAGACACTTGCAATTGTTTGCTTGTTTGCCTTGACGGGAGCCCGTTATCCAGTGATGGGAGTCTAACAAATATTTCCTTTTAGGGCTTTTATACTTAAAATTTGCTAGGATTCCTATTGCTTTGCACATTCTTATGAGTGCACTTATTATTGAACTTTAAGGTTTAAGGGCGGTAATCATTTCTATCGGAAATCCTTGATAATTATGGTGGTTGTTGAACTTATTTACCAACCTTTTACCTTGACTAATTACAACTTAAATGTCTTCCAGCTTCTCTCTTGAATGATTTACTTCTATAATTGCTATAGTTGCTATGTTTCGTCCTGAATATCCTATTTGTGTCTCTTTAAAGATCCATAGTTAACAGAAGTGGAGTTAAGATATCAGGTGCTGTCCGACTTTGATTTGAAAATATTAATAACTAATCGAAACTAAGTAAGTTTGACTTAAGAACTTATGACTTATGTGGCAATTCCATGCCTACAATGTCTTGAATGATAAAATTAAGTTTTGTAGAAGAACAACATTATTTTCTGATTTCTTGAACCTTTAGGCCTTAAAAACCATGTCATAGTTTTATCCAACAACGCAGACACTAGATCATAATCTCAGTCAATATCTGGAGTGGACCAGAGCTTAAAATAATCCAAGGATTATTTCGAAAGAATTTTGTTTTCTTGATTTTTATTTTTCTTCATATCCTGTAAATATTTGTTAATTATTATTTTATTTTCTTAATAAGTTATATTTAATATGTGTATGTACATCATAAAGAAATCTAGTTTTTCTATTTATATGTGAATGAATAAATTATTATAAACAATGTTCCAATATATATGTAAAACTTAAGGCTTTTTATATCCGAATTTGTATATGAAATTATTTTGTATTTAATTATAAAAACTAAATCAAAACATTCCTTTTAAACAATATTCTGAATGATGCAATAATTTGTAAATATATACGTTTTACCAACTTAATCTTAATTAGTTGATGAAACTAAATTGATATTAATTAAATAAATATGAAATGAACATTCGTGTTTTTGTGTAAGTTGAATTTATGGTTCACCAATTTAGAGAATTTTAACCACCGTTCGGACTGAGCTCTTAGTAATGATACCTTATTCCAGCTCAGAAATTTACTGACATACAAGGATGCAAAATAATCTATTTTTGGGATTCACTCATTCTCTGACATTTCTTCATTGATTTTCAGGACCTAAAGGGTGGTCTCACAAATTAGTAGGATATGTAGGCATAAGTCAAGACCAGTAAAGCTCTAGACTTTGATGGTTTACCTACAGTGCACTACATCAAAATAACCTAGAGAGAGAGAGTGCAATGTCAGTTCTATATATATTTCCCATGACCAAGAAACACGTTCTTATCATACCAGCATGTTGTGTTAACATGACAACAGATTTTCAACCTAGGGTTCCCAACACTGATTCAGTTGTGGCGCGTAACACTTGTAAATTCAAGGTGTACAGCTAGGAAATATTGTCCTGAATTTTGGCAAGGAGATGATCAAATATTTCATAGAGCTAAAAAGAATTAACATCGAATGTACTGTTATAAGGATCCATGGTGAACTGAATAACAGACAAGAGTTCGTCTTATATAAATGAGAAAAATGTGTATGCAATGCCAACAAATAATAAACAACTTGTCAATAGACTAGGACGATCGCATTCAATAACTACATACATACATATGTATATCATCAAATTGACCAAGTAGTGGACCTATATATACCTAGGCTTTTAGTGCAGATTCAACGAAGAGTGATTCTCGAGATCACTGATTTGACTAAACAATTGGGTTTGAAACTCCTAACCCGAGGGATGACAATTATCCTCAACCAAATACAATAATCTTCTAAGATTAGCGTCAAGAGCTGGACGGTATCTAGAGACGTGTCGTTCTCTGACCACCGCTTTATACAGCTCGGTATTGACTTTAGTACTCCCCCAAAATCTGTTTTCAGGAACCCAAGGAGAACGGATTGTGTTATTTAAAATACGAAGTTGAAAAGTCGTCTCAATAGTTATGGTTTGGTCCAGTCGCAATCACCACCTGAAGTAGATCAGATCAAAGGAGCAATAAATTTGGCCCTACCCTAAGCTTGCCCAATCAGTAGACGCAAGAGTGGGGTAAACTTCCTTGCTGGAACTCTGAAATAAGTAAGCTTCGACGTAATAGTAGGGAGCTCTTTAATCAAACAAAGCGCTTTAGGGACCCACTAGACTGGGATTTCTACAAGAACAATCTTTAGAGGTTAGAAAATCACAAAGGGCCTCATGCCATCTTTTCTGTGAAAATATAGAAAAGACTAGTGTTTCATCTCGGATTAGGAAAATCTTATCTAAATCTCCAATTATTCCTATTTACATTAAAAAACCAGATTAGCTCCGGCTGGGCGATGGTCCATATGAAATTGGTTCGACTGAGATTTAACCTAGAAAGCGAATGCTAAGTAAGTGTCTGACTTAAATCCTCTTCGGCCAACGAGCTGAGGAAGAGGTAATTTTCTCTGAGTTAACATTTCATCATTCTGCCGTAGTATTTCAATAAAGAAAAGAAAGGACCTTAGAAGAGCCCACAAACCAAACCAATACGTAATTTAAAATTAACATTTTTTTAAATAACATTTTATTTAATTGCATTATGATACTCTCTTGACCTACTTTTAATAACTTTAATATTTTTCCTACTCTGGCACCAGTAAGTTAAGATTGGCTTTGCTTCCCACAGAGCCCAAAAAAACTTCTTCATCGCCTCTAATTGACAGCATCGCTCTACCATCGTCGATCTTCCTCTCCCTTATCATTGCCGTTCGTTCCCAACGTGACCCATGACAATTCTTGCAACTCATTTTCGGTAACTTATGCACCGTAGCAGTACGATTACCACAGTCCTTGCACTGATAGAATCTCTTCTCTGTATCAATGACTTTGAGCAGATGCTTCTCTTCCTTACAGCGATCTGCAGCTGAAAATGCTGTATATTTGCATTGTACACAGATAACCGCTTTACATGGCACCTTGTATGTATTCAGCATTTTCTCTTCTAACGCTTCCTTCTTTTCGAGTTTATTGAAATACTTTTCTTGTTCTTGAAGCTCACGCGACTGCACCAGGTTTGTATGCGAAGAGGAGGCGTCCATGATTTTCTGAATTCTCGTCTTACGATCGATTTCTCTCTGGTCCTCTTCAAGTTTCTGTCTCTTCGATTCGGTGCCAAATTTATCATTTAGCTCATCGATTGCACGTCGTTTGCCATCGGCGGTGCCACGGTGTTTGATGAAATTTGGATTCGCCTTTTCAATTGGTTTTTTCTTCAGCACCTGCATGGCTTTTAGCTTGGCCAAGTTAGCGTTTTTATCGCCCACATTCACCTCAATGCAGAAATTCTCACTATTCAGTCGTGGTGACCGTGTAGCAAAGCTGAATTCACGGTTCTGGAATTTCTCGGGTATTGAGGCGGTTGGGGAAGAGAGCGTAATTGATTTGGAGGAAGGTGTAGAAGCTGAAACAGGTTTGGCGGCCGAAGCAGTTGTGGATGGTGTAGTAACCTTAGATTCAGCTGACGAAAACTTTACAGCTTCTTCCTGTAGGATTTTCAATCTTTCAATGTCCTTGAGACGTTGTTTCGTATTAGTCTCCACATTCGAGGCTAGTTTCGATACAGGACCACCTCGAGCGGCGTAAGGAACTGCTTGTATCTGCCTTGGTGCAGAAGTATGATTCACACTGGCGGCATTCGGTGAAACCGCATATTCAGAGAGACTCATCAGTCTCTGAGAGTCTTTAGCGGCTAGCTTTGCGCTCTTTTTCGCCGGTACCGCCGTAAACGACTGACCAGCATAAAACACCTCACATTTACCTAGAATTTTATTCCGCAACTCGTTCAAACCACGTCCTGCCGTACTGGACTGCAATTCTGACCTCTGAGACATTTTGCTGTACTCCTGCTTCATGTGATAAATACAATAGTCACAGTCGCCCAGATTTATTGTCGCAGAACATGGCTCGCCGTTCTTCTTACGAGCTTTACATGTTCCCAAATCCTTGGACTGACCCAAAATCATAACCTTCTGGTCTGTGTCGATGGAGAGGCAAGCTACATCTCCACTCTCAGCTCGTTTGTCAAATACACTTGGATTTAACACAGCCACAGCCATGCCATTTGCTGTCTTCCAGAGCTGCTTATGTGCACCCTTGAACATAAACAAAGAAACTAACTTAATGTCACCTTTAAGATCCGATAACTTCCAAATGGAGAACGGTGCTCCGGTTTTTGTCGTCTTTACAGGACTCTTACTAATCAGTACACCAGCTATGACCCAATCCTTGGACAAATCTCCACGTTGTGTGTGGAATGCAAGTGATGAAAACGGAATTGGTGTCCTGCCAGTCATGCGTTCTATCAGACCAGAACTAGAGACAAGCGGGTTAATGAGTCTTAGTCCAAATACAGGATCAGTAAAAACCGAAGAAATTACACCTGCCGTTAGATAATTTGTTATCAAGTTTGTAGGTGTTGCTGAATTCTCTGGCTTGAGGACTTTTCTAATACAACTACTCGCTGGATTATGAGTCTTTCGTTGAATGGGATTGTGTGGATTTTTTAAAACGCTTTCAGCAGTTGGTGCTGTTTTAATGGCTTTAGTAACTTCCTGCGTTACCGCAGCTTCATGCTTGGCATTGGTTTGCTCTTTCAACTTTTTATTGATGTCCATACCATATTCGTTGTATTTGCGTTCAAGGAAATTCTTGACTTCCTCATCGTCCGATGAATCCATTTCTTCAACAGCGTCCGCTGATTTAAGAACTGATGCTTTATCCAATACAGTTGAGTCAATGTCATAGCTGAAGGCATCAGCGAAGGTACTGTCTTCTCGGAGACTAGGAACGCGATTCGCAATTGTTGGTGCAACAGTAGGTTGGGTTGATGAATTTGCTTCATCTGCTTCAGCGGCAGCCAGTAAGCTTTCCAAAGCATCGATATCATCGTCGCCATCGGTTGCATCGAGTGAGATGGATGGACTCATGTTAAAACTAAAATGAAAAACAATAGACTTGATTGTAAGGAATGGAACAAAATATAGTCAGATAAGAGTTCAGGGAAGAGGTGGGGATTGACGTACGATATGTCGCCTTATATTGAGGTTCGACTCCGCGGAAAACCTGATATGGTAGTGGATTTATAGCACCATTCGAAAGTAGACTATATAATTAGCTGTTACGACAAAGCATCAGAAAAACCCTCGACCATTTGTTGAATATGTATACTAGGATGCCGATAAGCCTTTTCCGTATGGAAGTTCCTGCTTAAGTGCTTAAGGTAAGGTCTCAATGAAACAAAATAAGTAAAAGATCAACTTTTATCGACAGACATACACACATACTCTAGAAGCACATACAAACACAATTATAATTATTCACTCCCGTGGTCGCTCCATACAAAGTTATCTTTCACACTTTTTATATTCACATCAACTTGGATGTGTATTTTGTCATTCTGGGTTGATTAGGAAAGGTGGTTATACCGCAACTAAATCAATAAGACATTGCTGCATTGACTGCTTTTTCAACATTTTCAGCGTAACCACTTGCTCTGGAACTAAACAGATTTATAAATTAAAATCATATTGGTATCTACTTGCACATAAATTTCACTCATTTATCATTACTTCGAGAAATCTTAAGGCAATAACATTACCCCTCATGTGTTCGTTCAAGATCAGTGGTTTGTCGTAGATATAATTCAAAGTAAACGTGTATGGTACGGGTCTGAACTTCGTTGGATGCGGCATAATTACTATTATAAATTAAATTTACGACTACTTTTTGATTCCGGTCAAGAAGCTACTGACTTTTTTAAACTCGGTTCAAACTATAATTTCTCATGGCGAGTTGTTAAATAGGAGTTTATAAATCACTTCTGCAGTAGGTAGCCGAGCGAGGCCTATGCAAGCGGAAGCAGCGTACATACTCTGTGAGTGCATATGGAGTTTACATTTAACATCGTCGGTAGTTAGTGCTGTGAACAGGCATTACCCGTCAACTTGTCTAAGATATCTATTGTTAGACCTAAATTTTGTTTAACATACATAACAGGTGGAAATCCTGCTTAGTCTTACTAT
This sequence comes from Xylota sylvarum, assembly GCA_905220385.1. Classification (NCBI taxonomy): domain Eukaryota; kingdom Metazoa; phylum Arthropoda; class Insecta; order Diptera; family Syrphidae; genus Xylota; species Xylota sylvarum. Next base: position 34,459,591 of record LR999960.1, read on the forward strand.
CTTAGCTCTTATTGTTGAAAGCGAAGCCAGAAAACCGCTATACCGAAGGGCAACTATTACACGGGGTCAATTTTAGCGAGAGTCATAGGAGTAAGAAGTTACCGTGTTGGTTCAAATCTGTTCCGTACGAGGCGAATACAGTTGTGATGTTAGTTGATACTGTCGAACATATACATAAATATACAGACGGTTGCTAGCTTTTCTGTAGCTGCAGTCTGAATTGCTTGCATCAAACAATCTGCAGACTTGAATAGATTTCTGGAAAATGGTGAGCACTCGCCTTTATTAGGCAACAAAATAACTAAGTTGTTACATGTCCAAAATAACTTAGCACGAACTCACCTCATGTTTATATTCGAATAGGTTGATAGTCGAACCAGCCGAAGAAATAACCTGAATAGACCCGGCTAAAGAACATTAGTAGGTCTCGTTACTAGTTTCAGCGTCCGACACGACACGTAGCCGTTGTAGAGGTCCTAAGACCCACAGGGGATACAAAATATAAGTAAGTACGGTACATTCAGACAATTTCTGTACTATAGTAACCAAGTCACCCTCGATCGAGCCTTCTTCACAACCTTTATAATTAACTACAAACAACGGGATACCTCAATACTGCTTCTGTTCAAGGACATTTTGATACATTCGTTAAAATTGGAGATCCATAATTGTTCATTTCTTTCCAGATCGCTTTACATTGTTTCTTCCTTATATCGATAAAGCACTAAACAGTCAGATTGTCAATTTAAACAACGACTAAACGAAATGATCGACCTTGCAGCTCGTAATAAGGTGACAAGTGGTACGTTTCCCCGCCTATTGTCTTCCTTGCTGCAACTAAATTCAAATGTCGACTTTAACGAGGCGGAAAGATGCTACGAATACCAACGTTGACTGTCTTTGCGCTCCTAATCAAAAAAATAATCAAAGCCTGTCGAAAGCCATTAACAATGTGAGCTCACAACAAGATCAAGCCCGTGATTTTATGAAAGAAAGCGTGAGAAGACTTACAAGCAAACTTATCGAGAGAATAGCATTCAACGAAGTGTAGAAAATCCTGTGTAGGAAGAAAAATACACTCGCAGACTTCTAGTTCAAAGAAATCTGAGAATCTAACCATATCGAAGAGGATACATGCTCGAATGAGGAGCATACGATTTGATCTAGGCAACTGACAGCTTCACGATGGATCCACAAAGGTCGACGGCCGTGCCAAATTGTAATGTTAAGGATCTAGAGCAATTGAGATGATAGATAGACGTTGTCATCCCGTTTAGAGTTTGTTCCTCTAGAAGGATTGTTCTTAATTGTAGTAGGGCAGACATAGCAGGCAGATTTAAATTTAGAAAACACAAGCAGGCGAATGAGACCACCAAACTGTTTATTTATTGACAAATTCCCATTCACCTGAAGTTATATATAAAATGTCACGAGTTGGCTTTGGTACGGGAGCGGGGGTTTTTGAGGCTTCTTCTTTCTCTTCCTCTTCTTCCTCATCGTCACTTAAATTCGATGCACTTTGCTCACCAATGGAACCATTAAGAGGTTTTTCTTCCGCAATGCAGTTGACAAGGATGGACTCCAGCATCTTGATTGTGTTTTCAATATCTTCTGCATAAGCCTTACTTCTAGAACTAAATAGATACATACATATACACACATACATATTGAAATATGGAAATGCAAGTAAAACTTCACTCATTAGTCATTCCTTCGAGAAATCTGAGTGCCCAGCTAATTTGTGCACTTCTTAGAAGAGCTTGCTTTTTTTTAGAAAACACTATCCAAAGGACAGCGATAGTATGATCCAATAGAATATGAAACGGCGGACAGTGGGCGATAATGTTACACCGTCTATGCTCGTCTAAGATTAGTGGTTTATCAAAAATATCAGCCAAGGTGAACGTATATGGTTTGGGTTTGAATTTTTTCGACATAATCTCTGGATATTTCAATGAAAAGTTTTATATAATTATATACAGCATTGGATTTACTAATAAATTACCTTTAACTAACAAAATTTATGTAATTTGGTTTTGTTTTAAAATGATTTTTCTAATTTTCTCGTTCTACGACTGATTTTCAAATTTTTCTATTAAATTATTTTGTTGACGTTCGTTTTCCCGCCTGTGGAATACGAAACATAGAAACATCGCACAGTAAATACTGTGCTCATGGGTGGGTTTTTTTTTCTGGGAAAATATTTCGGTGATGGAATTCAGTTTGTCGTTTTACAGGTTGTGCAATTATAATTTAGTAAACATATTCGCATTTTCTCATTACATTGGAAAACTTTTGGATATATACCGGAGGTTAAAAGCTTCCAGTTGAACACTTTTGGTTGTGGATTAAATATGAAATTTACTTATCACTTATACATGCCAATTACTGCTTTGACGATCTGTTCCAGATTTGACGATTTTCGTGCCGGATGGCAGTCTACTAGCCATCTCAAATGCGGACAAAGTTTCTAATCGATGTGGTTGGATTGTCGACAGCTCTTGTGGATTTAAATGTTTTTCCACAGTCCAACCTTCCGCGCTTGTCTGACAAACCTCGGATGTTTGTTAAATGAACTCGCAAAAATTTACGAGCGATTTCCGCATAAACACATAAATCATGTGTTGGATCTCGGCCTTGAGCTTCAGAATTTGTTTCTCTCGCAAGAACTAGTCGTACGGTGTCAAGTAGCCAAGTAACCTGACCTGCGGCAAGTTGTATTGTTTTTTCGAACAGATTTATAGGTCTTGCTAGAACCATATGTTATGTCAAGTCATGGCCGATGAATGGACTATCAGTTCAATATGCCCAATCTTTAGGAAAGGCGATTCTATGTCTTGTAAGAACTACCGAGGCATATTCCTGCTTAATGTCGCATAGAAGATCCTATCCAATGTACTGTGTGAACGTCTGAAGCCTTTCTGCAGCACACTAATCGGCACGTACCAGTGTGGCTTCCGGCCCGGCAGACGATCGACCATATTTTCACACTAAGGCAGATCCTGGAAAAGACCAACGAATTTCAGGTCGATACTCACCATCTCTTCATCGACTTTAAAGCCGCATATGATACCATTCATCGTCTTGAGGTCTGCAAGGCGATGGCCGAATGAACTTTTCCAAACATGCACCGGACTTCAGCAAAGAGATGCACTATCATGTGACTTCTTCAATCTTATGCTGGAACAGATAGTGCGCGGCGCAGGTGTGAACACGGAAGGCACTATCTGTAACAAATCTGTCCAGCTGCTGGGATACGCAGACGACATCGACATCATCGGTCGCGAGGACAAAACCAAGTACATGTTGTCAACAAACAAAGAATCATCTGTCCACCACCTAGGAAAAAACGTCACCATTAGCAACAGTAACTTCGAAGTGGTTAAGGAGTTTACCTACCTTGGAGTAAATATCAACTCCACGAATGACACCTTAGTGGAGATTCGACGCAGACTTACCCTAGGAAACCACTACTACTTCGGTTTGTCGAAACAAATGGGGTCAAAACTCCTAACTCGGAAGACGAAATGTATGCTCTACAAAACTTTGATCCTGCCAGTTCTGCTGTGTGGAGCCGTGTGTTGGACGGTAAGCAGGAAAGCAAAGCAGATATTGAACACTTTCGAAAGAAAAATTCTTCGTCGGATATTCGGTCCCGTATGCGAGGAGGGCGAATGGAGAAGAAGATACAACCGCGAACTCTATGAGCTGTACCAAGATGTGGATGTAGTCGAAAAAGCCAAAACACGTCGACTACACAGGCTCGGCCACATCGAGCGAATGGACAATAATGCTAAAGCAAAGAGGAACTTCGAATCACAGGCCCCAGGTTCGAGACGACAAGGAACACCGTACCTCAGTTTTTAAGAATCAATTTATCGCGGATGTCAGAGCGCATGGTCTAAACAACTGGAAGCAGTGTGCCGATCGAAGAGAGTGCAAGGCTGCCCTGTCTCAGGCAGAGACTCTTCACGGGTCGGGAGCCCGTTAAGTAAGTAAGTAGAACCACATGTCAACGGGCTCAAAGCCGATGCTTTCAGGACACAAGTACTTCACTGTTACGAATGCCAATTACGGTTCATGTATTTTAGCTTGAAAAACCTTATTGATCAACAAATACCAGCTCTTTGACGACTCATCGCTATCTCCTGAATGCCTCGACGGATTCCTTGCCCCAAATGGCAAAAGTTTGTTTGTTGAAGAAACCAAAGTCCTCCTCTTGGTTCTAGCTGTCGGCACTAAGAAAGTTTGTTTGTTGAAGAAACCAAAGTCCTCCTCTTGGTTCTCGCTGTCTGCACTTAGAATGGTTCAACAGCTTTGGTCCTACAAAAACGTTTAATTGCTGTGAGCTATGCCGAATTGATTTGCTTGGACTTTCAGTGAAATTTTCATTTCATCCATAACCAAAAACAGTTTCTACAAATGTCTAAATAAAAATCTTAAAATTTTCGATAACATTTTGCCTGTCGCTTAAATAACCAATAATTTTTGTACAGTAAAATGTAGACACACCCTAGCATTTTTATTCCATTAGAAACCGTAGTAAGACTTATTAGAAAAAGTGTTCTAATATGAATTCAACAACTCCAATATTCTAATTGCCTGAATATGAACTAACGATTCGGATATGGAATTCCTTTGTGACCGGCAAAAACCGCATTCGCAAAACGCCCATACATTCGTTCGTATGTGTGCGTTTGTGTGTTATGTAGCTGGGAACATAACATGACAGCCAGAGTAGTGTTCGTCTTTTGTTCGAATACCGCTAAGCCGCCATTTTCGATATTCACCCCATTCACTTGAATGAACGAATAATTTTTTTTTTCAAATATGTCATATAGTGGTGTCGATATGTAATATTTTTCTTCCGCCGCGAATGAGAAAAAAGAAAACACAATTTTTGTAATTAATTTCGCGAGTTATTATTCTCCATTTTGTATTCTATAAATTGAACCCAACATTTCCGCCGTAAATGCGAAGCATTCATCCCAAACAGACGATTGCAATTCCGAAAAACGTGCAAATACCCAGGAATTAAACATTTTTCCAGAGCATATCTCGCAAAAAGGTAAAAAAAAACGAAAAAAAACCACCAGGCAACTTTTTGTAAAGACAAAAGAATCGCCCAAGTGACCAATAAAATCAAAAATCTAGCGTACATAAATTGTGTGAAAATTTCGTCTGCGGGCAGATATATTTTTGATTTCTTATTTCACTTGGCTGGCCATCATCATCATCATCGTCGTCGTCATCCTTGGATTGGATGTCTCAGCAGCGGAGGAGAAGTGTGCGAGACATTTCGATTTTTCTTTTCTCCATTTTCCCCACTAGTCGTGTATGAAAAAATAGGTTCTTGCAGTTTTTGCATATCTTTTTCTGTGTAATGGGAGCGATTTTCCAATTAGCCGAAAAAAAAAAAAGAAAAAACTAATTTTTCATTTTGACCCAGTGCATGGCGGGGTGTAGTGGTGGGCGGAAAATGACAAAAAGCATTGCGTACTTCGTAGAGTGATGTTTCGTAGTTTGTCCACTGTAAGGTGTGATTTGCAACGGGGAGTGGGAGTTCGTTTTAAGAAGCGATTCTTTGTGGAAGCACGTGCTGGAGATGTATGTATGTTGATGCTGTGCGAGGTTTTCGTGTCGAATTATTGGAGACCTTGACAGTCTGAATGTCTAGATAGCAAATCCAAAGCGTTTGAAAATTTGTCAATCGAGTTGATACCAATACCTACATAAGTACATACAATTTTTGTTTATCTTTTCTTTTTTGCTTCTTGTTATCCGCACGGGTTTGCTTCTGAAATGCGTTGGTATCGCAAAAGTATATTTCTGTTGGCTTGGAGTGGTGATGGTTGGTGGAATTTCTGAGTGGGCACACATATCAGTCAATTGGCAGTAAAGGCCAACTCCAAGCTATCTTAAGTACTTTAACTCCTGAAAAACGTTGATAGAACTTTGCAAAATATTTTGTTTCTTTAATAACTAATAGATTTGTTCAACTAATTGCAGGAAATACCTGGTTTTTTCAAGAGGAATGTTTAGTAAATGACCCCTAGTTTACAGACGTCGATCTAACTCAACCGATATGCATACATTATTAATTATGCAAAAGTACGATGTACAAAAGGACGACGAAATTGTCAATATCTTGTTAGTTTGTACAGTTTTTTGGGTACATTCCCAGCAAGAATAGACCAATAATGTGATTTGGCGTTATAAACTCTCGCTCAGGTGTCCTACAATACGAGATAAAATGCTGTACTCTAAAACAATGTATTACATTCCTCTTTGCAACGATATCGATTTATAAATGATTCCTCTTTCATTGGGACTTGAAAATAATAGCCATCAGGATCATTGACCCTTTCAACATAATCGTCCACGACATGAATTTAGTACAGTAACTGAGACTAAGCTTTAATATTTCATTACTTGGAGCATTTTTTCGTTTCAGATCCTTGGCACTCTGATTTTGTTCCAAACAATGTCAACGCTTGTGTTTATTTCGAATTGTTATGTGATGTATTAAGTGCTATTACAAATGTTCTACATACCTCCTAAAGATTTTGTGATTTTAAGATGGAAATTACATTCATAACAAAAGTTCACCTGAATTAAATGTTCGAAGAAACTGCCATTGAAGCTAAAATAAGATGAAATTTGAAATTAGTGGAAATATCTTTCGAAGAGGGTGTTACTTTGCTCGTTCAAGTCAAATGACAAAGACATATACATAGTTCCAAGACGTGAGCACTATCACTGTATCCGTTTCGAAAATGTTACTAATCGTAATAAAATTGCAATTGCAATGCATGACGCCATCATGATATCCACTTTTGAACAGAAAATTCAAAGGCGTATAAATGTATTTACTCCACGAAAAATCTGAAAATTACTCCACAACGAATAACTCGTAGAACTTTGGAGAAAGAATCATAACTAATAGAAAAAAAGCAATATGTCGCAGGCAATTGTTTTGCGACGTTGTACATCATCCCCTTTCCGAGAATGTCTCGGATAGCACCATCGGAACGAATATCATGATGTAAAATTCACCGATTTCGTATGAATCGGAGAAAATTCCGTTCCGATCGGATACCATGATGTCTGTCAATCCTGACGCTTTTCTTTACTATTAGTCAAAGTATAGGCACAAGTCTGCTTCTAGAATGTACATACTTATAGACATATATTTAAATTTATTAAAAAGTTCAAGTAGATTAGTATTAGGCTTAACTAAACAAAAGTTCTTAAATTGGACCAGTAAAAGGGACACCGTGACGCAGAGTTTAGGTTGCATGCGGAACAAGTTATAACACAGCCAAGGAGATTTGATCGGAAGAACAGCGCGGTTTGTTATTGAGTTGAGGAGAAGCTAACTATCAATTTTGGCGCCTGATACAGCGATACACAATATTCTCCAAATGAACCCAAAAGTGAAGTACTTCGATAAATTTAAATTAAAGTGTAACGTTTTGTATAGGTTTATGTGGAGCTTTGAACATTCATCGGTTGGGTTCAGTACCAACGGTGACGAATGTGACAAATATCGATTGTCATCCTTCTCATAAATCAAGCGTTTTTGTTTGTTTAACTGATTTAATGTAGCTTTTCTCACTTGTTTTCTCGTGTTTTTGTTTAACTCGATTTCTTTGCTTAAAATGCTCCATGAACACACGTGTAATGTTTGATATAACAAGCAAAACAAGAATGTTTTCGTTTGCCAGCTTTGTTTTTCGTTATTCACACGTATTTGGTGGCACACGTATTTAAAAGTGTTTTTTAAAAGTTTTCCTATTTAAATTAAAAAAAAAAAAACAGTTTCTATTTCTCTTAAGCGGTTGTGTTCTATTTAGTGTGGAAGTACCCTTATTCGTACTTAAGGTAAACAAACGCAATATTAATTAGATTTTTACAAATTAAACAAAACAAAAAGAATTTACATTTCTCAATTAATTTGCAAATCACTGTATTTTTTATATCACATCGAGAAATATTCCGTAAATATTATGCCTTATGATCCATAGAAACCGTCTAACTAAAGGCAAATATATTTTATCAAAAGCAGCCAACAATTTATATCCTTTGCAAAGGGAGTGTCTTATTTGGTTCTCAAATATAAAAACAAAGTTGTATTTGTCGGCATTATTATTTCTTTTGTTCATTTCATTAGATAGGAAACTTACAAGCAATTCGTAAATGGAGAACAAATTATGAGAGAACATACATTTTTCCCGAAAATCGCGACGTTTAAAGAATTTCTTCAATAGATGTTTCTCGCCTATGGGCAGATTTAGGTTTAGGTTGAGTAGGGTTATGAGTTTGTCATAAGACACTAGGCACCATAGTGATCGCCCATCGTGATCCATATTTGCCTATGGGCAAATATATTTATATTTAATCACCACGTGTACCCAAACTGTGTAACTATTTCATACGTAAATTATATTTCCATTGCTTATCTTAAAAAATTGTCGCTAATTGGTATACTAAAAACACATTAAATTCCATTCAAATAAAATAAAATTGTGGAAAAGTGGAAAGTAAATAAAAAGTGGGGTTTTATAAGAGGTTTGATAAGAATATGGTTCATTTCACCAACATTAGAAAGCTTCGATAAACCCTTGAGATAAGATCGATTGAGGGAATCATATTCGGAAGGATTTAATTTAAATTTCTCTTCTTATGACGCTTCTCCCTTCAGGAGGTCTATGATCATTTGTTTTGTGTGTTTTCGGATATTAACAGTCCTTAATGTTTGACATTATAGTTGTTGTATTAAACAAGTTGCATAGGTTACTCATTTATGTTTTACGGTGTCTGCCGACTGCTCTCATTGTTACGTGATATGCAGAAACCAATATTTTTCATTTGTAATGGCATGACACAGATATTGGAGTTTTCGAATTTTGATTGTTTTCAAAAGTTCTCGTCTTGTTCTCTTTCTGGTCAGGACCTCCGCATGGGATTGTATTATTTGGAGCAGTCACATTTCGAATACTTCAAATCTTTCTTCGCTGCTTTGTACAGGGTTCTGGTTTCCGCTCCATATAACAGTGTCGACCAACCGTAAATGATTCTTATTTTCTGGTTCAGCTGTATATCTCTGTCAAATAACACCTTCTTTAACTTGTTGAAAGCTCCCCTAGCCTGTTCAATTCTGCATTCATTTTTTTTGGAACTATTTGCCTTGTGTTCAAATTGTGTACCCAAATATTTCAGTGTGTTAACGCGTTCAAGGTTTGTTCTGCAGACCTTCAACTCTACATTTATTATATGGTGTTTAGAAGTTACCATACATTTCGTCTTAGCTGTGGTGATCTTGATTCCAAACTCGTTACTGATCCGATCGATCCGTTTTCGCGATGATGTCTGAATTGTCCGCGTACCTTAAGTCATTGACCTTAATTTCATTCACATCGATTCTGACTTCGATATAACGATTCTATTATTTTATAGTCTCTTCTGTCAACCCTACTCTTCTAAGGATCTACAAATTGAGTTTTTATGCTTCTCATCGCTTATAATAATCAAAACTCTATTCGACAATATTGTGATTGTAGCTGGTGCATATACTACATATTACACCTGCTCACAGAACATATTTGGTTGGTGGGCGAGTGGATGCGAATGCGTTTTTAGAACTATCATTCGTTGATTGAAACTTGAAAGTCTCAAGGGGCACCATGAGATTTTAATTAAGATCCATATGTATCTATTACGGCTATACATAGAGGAGATCGATTTGACTGAAATTTCTCTTCGTCTCTTTTTCGGTAGACCTTACAAGCGACTGCGGTGAAAGACTGCTCTTCTGGTTACTGTTAAGATGAAGTGGTATTTTTGATTCCAAAACAATTACTGATTTGTTGAAAATGTTGTTAAAAATTCATACTTCAACCAGGTAAGCCATGTACCTAACTAATTACAATTAGACGGCTTACCAGGATTTTTGAAAAACTGAAAATCGTTTACAATTCGCTTCACAAAAAATAAAATGTGCAACCCAGTTGTGTACGACATTTACATTTGATGGTTATGAAGCTACAGTATTGGACGAATATGTCCATTTAACAAGAACCACATTCCATCCAGTTGGGTGCGATAAATCGTATGAAGATTCCATATTATTATTTTTAAACTAAAGTGTTTTTTGCTAATATACTTCCTCACAATTGCTTTGAAAATCTGGCAACCCTAACTAATAGCATGTGCATTACAAACACAATCTAACAGAAACATTACTATGCATACAGTTAAAGAGTTGTTGCGCAGTTATGCTCTCTGCAGGATACTCTGGCACACTATTTTTCAGGTCGGTTGGTCGGTCGCAATTCCTAAATATCTTCTCCCTGCATAGTTTAATTACCTTTCCCCACCTCTGCATCTATTAACGGCAACAACAAATATCTCCTCCTAGTAGGTCAACATAAATAAATTGAGATTTATTTGGCAGTGCACAAACAAATAGTTGTCGTCCTTAGGGAATTATTTATTTTTATTTCGAGGACTACTATGTATGTGTGTATGACGAAGGAGAAAAATACTTATACTCGTCTCCTTGCTCCATGTCATCGTCGTGGTGTTGAAATGTTTTTCTTTTTTTTTTCCCAATTTGATTCACAAGAACATAGCGCAGGAAAGGAATATATGCAAATGTTGAATGAGAACATGAGAACAACACGGGAAAATGTGAATTTTCTTTTACCCCTTTCTCTCGCTCTCTCATTTTAAGACTTGTCATTTTTGAGGAAAATCGCAAAGTACCAAAAAGTGATTTCTCATCATCACCATCATCAACAAATCATTGTCATCGTACTCTCCGCCTTGGTCGTTGTGTAGTCGTCGTCGTCGTCGTCGCCTGGTCGCCGTTGTAGTATTTTTTTTTGTTATTTTTTATTTCGCTCGTGATGATGCGAATTTTCCCGAAATACTATTGTAAAGAATATTTGTTTTGTTCGATTTTCGGTTTATAATTTTTCCATTGCATATTCTGTACTCAATTCGAGTACCGAAATTTGTCGAGATACTTTTCCTTTCAATTTGTTGCTATGTGTCCGCTCCGTCGTTGTATGGTGATCATCTCCCTTTCTGTGGTTAATAAACTAATTTAAGTAAAAATAGAGAGAAATATAAATTATTCGACAAACAGTGCCAAAATAGACAAAGACCGACCCACAACGTGAGAGCAATGAAAACAAAAGAAAAGAAAGAAAATTTCACACGTCTACTCTACAGATAGATTTTTCTCTCTCCTATTTAATTAAAATCACTTGATTAACATTTATTAAACATTCTTAGCGGATCCATTGACATTGGCTTTTGTTGTTTTGTAGAGTACTGTCTCTCTCTTAGTTTCTAATTCGTTTCGTACTCTCCACTCTATTGTGATTTTTTTTCCCTTTACGTCGTACCTACTCTGGTTTTGTTTTGTTTACCACATCGCAGAGTATAAGATTCAACCACCACCAGTCCACACCGCAACCAACTAGTCAATCCCTATAAGTGCAATTATTAACGTTCAAACTGACATTTGTAAATAAAAAAAATAAATATAGTATAAAAAAAAAAAACTGAAAAGAATCAAAGATTCTCTCAATTGTTGCTAATATCTTGGATGTTCCTACGAGCTTTCTTCCGTGTACTGCCGGTTGGTAAAATAGATTTTAAATAAACTTTAATTCATTCTTTTACGCCCACTGGGTGGATTTGTGTTGCACCTTCATATGTATGTACATAATCACATTTTTTTTTCTTCTACATAGTTCCTGTCGTTATTAAGAGTGTTGTAATGTTGTGTACTTTTTATTTTATTGAATTAGTGTAGAACGAGAAAGACAAGTATAACCCTTCGAAATAGTTAGTGTGAATTATTGACTTAAGGAAGCAGGAAAACCGAGGAATAGAGGCGCCTGATCGACTGCTCGCTTGACAGTTGGCCTGTTGGCATGGTTTTCTTGCCGAGAAAATACTGCATAGTGCGACAGGGGAGAAACAGCATCAACCAGTAGGAAATGAGAGCAAAAAAAAGCTTAATATATTTGATGAATTGTTTTGTGGGGTTTTTTTTGTGCTGCCCCTTATGAAGAAGGAACGAAGTCTTGCAGTGGAGGGATACATACATATATTCATCATAAAACGTCGGAGTGTTTTGATTTGAAATTCATTTATTCAAAGTTTGTCTCCTTTGGTTAGGGAATCTGCTTGTGTCATTTGTAGTTGATGATGTGGTTAGTTAGTATAAGTTCAGAGATGAGTTTGGGATGGGTCATGTAACCCAAAACGCGTTGTAATTTGATAGAAGGTCAATTGTTAGAGAATCAAAGCAAATAGCTGCATCATATTACATCCAATTCAATTTATATGCATAACATTGAATAATGCATGGCATGGATTCATTCATCAAATTAAATCATGAGCAAGAAATATTACCCCATTAGACATGACCACAGACAAAACAAAAGGAGTATAACATGTCATTAACTCAATAGGAGTTTATAAGTTAGATGCTTTGATAAATAGATCTTCACTCAGAAATACCATGTTCTTCATGCAGACCCTCCTAATATAACAAACACCAATATCAAGGATGTGCAACTGCGAACTGTACATGCCGGCTTATATTTTAATATAAATAAGTGAACTTTTGGTGAATTTCTTCTAAAAAAAATATACACCACACTCTACGCATTTGTGTTGGCTTCCACAATCTAATTTTTCCACATGTTCAGCGCAAAAATGATATTTGGATTGATTTAAAAATAAGCATTAAAAACAAATTGTTAAGGCCCTACTAAGCGAAGTTATAAGCACAATCTAGCGAAATTCAAAATGTATTGCATTGTATTGTCAAAGGAATAAGTTGAGGTAATTCCTTCTACAGCACAGTACAAGCATACGGTCTGCTGTGCCCCTGGACATGAAGTAATAAGAAGGGCAACGAATAGCCTAGAAGAGGTTCAGAATCTAGATCAGAACATACTGAAGTAGAAGCACAAGAAGAATATGACATTGGTTTGGTATGGTTCAGTTGAAGTGGCTGTCAGCTCAGAAGCGCCAACACACTTAGACCAGGAATAGGTCCATTGTGATACCACACGAATTATAGGAGAAAGTTTCTCTCTCTCTACCTACTCGTTAAACAATTTTGAACCTCTGATGAAGCGTTAGAGGATCTTGATATCTATGTTTATCAGATCGCCTAAATCATTATAATAGAAGGCTCTCAAGTAAAGCTTCCTTCTGTGGAAGAGAGCTGGGCAAAAACAAAGGTGAGGAATGGCTTCGTCGGCTGGATTATGGAAAAGCATACCAAACGCCTTTCTACTCTGAGGGAAATCACGGGGCATAACGCTCACATGAACAAACTAAGATTAATGAATGATACCTATCTAGAGCATGTAGAGATAAGGAAGTCAACGAACACACGACTCACTTTTTTTGTCGCTGTGCAGGTCTCATTCACCTCAGATATAAATTTCTCTGGTCATTTCCAGGACCCAGAAAAAATATCCAATAGACCAGACGACATCTTGAACTACATTAAATCAACTGGATAGTTTGCAAGTTCATCACAGAAAGAAGGTTAACCAATTGGTAAGATACCATATGGGTATCACAATGGGTCTGTATTGACCTGCATGCGGCGTTGTGGAACACATCCACCTCGCCTACCCATGTACATACATACATACATATGTACATAATCTAATCAACTGCTGTTTCATTATTTTGAAAGTTCAAGCATTTTGCTCCTTGTAAATGACCTAGCAAAGGCACCAGCTAATTTTACAACCGCATTTGTAGAGTTTTTAAATCCATTTTTAAATCCTGTAAAATACAGCATATATTTTTAAATGATATGTATTTTCGTTTATTAATTTGATTTTTTTGATTTGCATTTCTAAGAATTTCTAATCACCCTTATTCCGTGTGGCGTTTTATTAAAACGCCGTAAAACTCCTGTCGTTCTTTAAGAAGCTTGGTTTTTTTGGGTCCTATTTGGAATGTATACCCACTTAACGACGAAGCCGTTTTGTGGCGTTAAATTTCTGAAATAAATCTTAAAATACGAAACACCTTAAAAAACGACAATCGGAATAAGGGTGATTCGTTTTATTTGCGTATATGTACTCTTTTTGTGGTTCAAAGAAGGCTTCAAAGGCTACGCACTTCGCACCCTCTTTTTTTTTTTTTTTTTATTAAATCGCTATCAAATCATTAAATAAAAATTAGGATGGATAGCCTTGGGTTCGAACCTATAACCCGAGATTCTCAAGATCATCGCATAGCATGTATCATTATCATGTCGTCCCCGACCACATTGCAGACAACTGTGTGATCAAATACTCAATTCAAGGATATGTATGTATCTGCCCGGACAGTCTAAGCCTTTAACAGACTAAATTTCTTTTTTATTTTTAAGTTAAACTTTATTATGAAACTTCCATTGTTCATCGCTATCAGCCTTTATCAATATTTATTTATTATACTCAATAGTACAACTTTAAGTTCGTTTAATCTACTTTGCTTCCTTTCAAAAAGGTAATGCAAAATAGTGATTGAATAGTGAGCACCTTCATAGCTCAAGTGATATAGGCACTGAAATGTCAACTTCCTCTTAGAAGCGTAGGTTCGAATCCCAGCAATGTATTGCTCCTGTTTGTGGTTTGTAATTAGGTGCGCCAATTTACTTTGGAGATAAACAGCAAACATTGTTTGAAATGTAAATAGTGTTTGAAGAAACCTCTCCTAGATTAATTATAAACACACATACAAGGCTTTCTCAATTGGTTATCAATCAATGATAAAGTTAGTTCTTGTGGTGACATTTTTTTATTGTATTTATTAATTTTTTTTTTATTGTAAGCAAATTTTTTTTTCCCTGTACACAAAATTGTTATTATTGCTTTTTTTTAGATTGTTAATAAAAGCCAATGGTATAGAGAAAAAGGGAAGAATACAGAATAGAACTAAGAATTGAATCAAAATACTTATACGGAAATGTGTAAGGCAATCTGCGCATTAATGTTCAATCTTTAGAAATATTGAGAAAGGCAATCTGTATACATCGAAAAATTTCAATGTGGCAATGATTTAAGAATTTAGATGAGAGAGTGCAATCGAAATCGTGATGGAAGATCAAAATTTCTGCACGAAAAGCCCAACAACTCAACTAACTGGTGGAGTTTAAGTAGAGTAATTCCGTTAGGGATATGGTATTCATTTATAAATGTAGATGGTTGTTAAGAAATACATAGGAGTAAATAAAAGCGAATTTTGAATGAGAGTAATGACTCGAACCTCTAGTTCAGTAAGACTATACACTAAGTACGTATACGCAACTTTTCTTTGGTTGTACCTGATCAGATAAGAACGTCATTAACCAACTTAACGCTAATGAATGGCTTACAATCGTGGTTAGATCAGCAGAATATGTTTAAGTCGTTCCCACGAATATAGTCACTATCGATCGCACCGTTGAAATCTGTTCGGCTTGAACGACTTAAGTACTATTCTATAGAAGATTTAATTTTCATTTTATACTTTCAATATCGAACATTAGTAAGTTTAACATTATCAATAACAAAACAAAGTATAGCGTTAGAAGTGACAAAGAAAAGATAATTTTTTATGAAAGTAAAAATGACAATCAAAGTAAGGTACATATGTTTTGAGAAAATCAAACTTGTATTGGGCGTTCACAAAGCCAAAACGTCTTCATTTCAGGAAAATTATGGAGTGATTCTTTCAATTTGGATAGATTTGTAGTTTTGGTAGTTATTGGCATCGTAAAATTGGTGTTTTTAAAGAAAGGGACTTCAATAGTGAATTTACAGCATGAAGTATTTAAATTTATTAAATAAATGCGAAAGCAATGTTAGAACAAAGTGTACATTCATTGCGCATTTTATCCTGGGAACTTACGTATTCCACTAGTGAGCAATGATTTCAAAGGAAGGTATTTACATATGTACATATGTACAGTACAAATTAGGTAAATCTATAATACCTAAAATACAGACACTGAATTATTACCTGAATTATTGGTCCAACCAATTCTTGCTCCTCTTTTTTTTTAAGGAGAGCGGATCGCAAATCTTTTATTCTAATATATTTCATACTGGACACAAAACAATATATTGAAAACTTTTTAATCTATTTCGTTTTAGTGCTGCAACGAAAAAGAAATGAATTCTGCATCAAATAAATGTTTGCCATCAACGGAAAACGGTCTTCACCACGATAAAGTAGCAATATTAGATGCTGGATCTCAATATGGGAAGGTATTAATGAAATTCAATATTATTACCACATTATCGCTAAAACTATTTGTTTATTACAGGTTATCGACAGAAAAGTACGTGAACTGCAAATAGAATCTGATATTCTACCACTAGACACAACTGCTGTACAGCTGAAAGTCAATGGCTATCGAGGAATTATCATATCCGGTGGACCATGTTCTGTTTACTGCGATGACGCACCTCGTTACGATCCAGATATATTTAAAGCCAAAATTCCTATCTTAGGCATTTGTTATGGCATGCAGCTATTGAATAAAGAATTCGGTGGAACAGTGCACAAAAAGGACATCCGGGAGGATGGTCAACAGAATATTGAAATAGAAACATCGTGTCCACTTTTTAAGTAAGTAAATACATACCATATGTATATTTAAGCTATAATGTGTTCCCACTGCATTCATATTATTCTCTACACTTAATTTGAAGGATAAGATAGAGATTCATCAACGAACTTAGGTGATTTTCGATACAATCCTTCTAGATAAAATTTTAAATGCTTTGAACATTCCAATATTGTTAAGTTATAGATATTGGGCTACACAAGGTATGACATTATACTATAGTCCATATAGAGTTTACTATTTAGTTTGCAAATAGTGTAAAGGGACCTTGTCTGTTTGTCTTCCGTTGCTCACTATGCATTTCGTTGCTGAATGCAATTCATAGTTTATGTATTTTTAATAATCAAATTAAGCAAGACCAACTTAATTGAACTTACATATATTGACTTATGCATTTAATTTTCAGTCGCCTTAGCCGAACACAGTCTGTACTATTAACACATGGTGACAGTGTCGATCGATTGGGAGACAAACTTAAAGTTGGAGGATACTCAACAAGTCGTATTATAACTGCCATATACAATGAAGCATTGCGAATATACGGAGTTCAGTTTCATCCCGAGGTAAATGTTGCATAACACAAGAAAAATCAAATATCACATGCTCATGGTTACTCTCTTTCACATCAGGTCGACTTAACAACTAATGGGAAACAAATGCTCTCTAACTTCCTCTACGATATTTGTGGCCTCACACCGAATTTCACGATCGGCAATCGAAAGGAAGAGTGTATTAAATATATTAAGGAAAAAGTTGGAAACAATAAAGTTTTGGTAAGTGTACGCACACTTTGCTCGAACAAATAAATCATGACAATAATGAAATATAAATCAAACAAACAAAATCGATTAGTCACCCGTAATTTTCTTTTTCGAAAATTAAATATTTATACGTTTCTATAAAATTTCTAGTTACTTGTAAGTGGTGGTGTGGATTCGACTGTTTGTGCTGCTTTACTGAGACATGCTTTGGATCCGAGTCAAATTATCGCCGTACATGTAGATAACGGTAGTAGAATTCTAGATTTTCGTTTTTTTTTGTAATTTTAATAAATTTACTTAATTTTGGGGAATTGCAGGATTCATGCGAAAAGACGAAAGTGAGAAAGTAGAAAAATCACTCAGAGAAATCGGCATCGACCTGCTAGTAAGAAAGGAACTCTTTCAATTTCTGAAAGGAACAACTTCTGTGAAGAGGCCAGGCCAATTATACATCGTGGAGACACCAATGCTTTGTCAGACCTTTAACCCGGAAGAGAAGCGTAAAATTATCGGCGATGTATTCGTTAAGGTGACGAACGACATTGTCAGCGAAATGAAATTAAAACCCGAAGAAGTACTGCTAGCACAAGGGACATTACGGCCTGACCTTATTGAATCAGCATCCAATTCGGTTAGCGTAAATGCGGACACAATTAAGACACATCATAACGATACCGATTTGATAAGGTAAGTTTATTTGATTTATTTGAATTTGCATGCTTGTAGGAAAACATACTGAGATAGCCTTTCGCAATATAAATATGTATATGTACTTATGTATAGTTCGATGTTCACGGGAAGTTTTATGTATGACAAACATCTGTATTGAGGCGGACGAACGATGTAATTCTAGTAATAAGCTGTCTAACTGCTTCACTTTTTTATGTAGAATAAGATCTCGAATCAACAAGAAGGCTATCTGATTTCAGAAGATATGTTCCTCTGGCTACTGTGGCTAGTTCTTGTATTTTAATGTGGTGGCACATGATATTGCGGGGATCTCCAACTTTTATTTAGACTCAAGTTCCCACTTAATGTTAATCAATTTGAAATTATTTGCTTATTTTCATTATAGAGAGCTAAGAAATGCTGGTCGAGTCGTTGAACCACTTAGTGATTTCCATAAGGATGAGGTGAGAACTTTGGGCTATAATCTAGGACTGCCAGCACCTATGGTCGAAAGACATCCATTCCCTGGTCCTGGATTAGCTATAAGAATTCTATGTGCTGACGAACCGTACATTGAAAAGGATTTCTCCGAAACACAGGTAAATTTAAGTTCAAAGTTATTACTAAGTTAACACATCTAATTCAAGTTTATTTTTGTGTTTCTAAGGTTATAGCACGAGTGATAGTAGACTACAAAAATAAATTAGAAAAAAATCACGCTTTAATAAATCGAGTAACCGGCTCAACGTCAGACGATGAACGACGAGAACTCATACGAATTTCAACAAATTCCCAAATACAAGCAACCGTCTTGCCGATCCGATCAGTTGGAGTTCAAGGTAGGATGTTTCAAAATGATGTGTGTTTGACATGAATTAAATGGAAATTTCTTTAAAGGCGACAAAAGGAGTTATAGCTACGTGTTAGGCCTTTCTAGTGACACCGATCCAAATTGGAACGATATAATGTTTTTGGCCAAACTTATCCCACGCATCTTACACAATATCAATCGAGTTTGCTACGTATTCGGTGGACAAGTTCAGTATCAGTTTACAGATATAACGCATACGAATCTGAATCGTTATGTACTGAAGCAATTGCGACAAGCCGATGCGATTGCTACTGAGGTAAGTTTCTTTTTCTTTATTAAAGATAATAAGGTTAAATGGATTTTATTTTTTTCTAATTTGCAGATTATCCAACAAGCTGGATTAAATAGAAAAATCTCACAGATGCCTGTTGTGTTAATTCCGCTCCATTTTGACAGAGATCCAGCCA
This sequence comes from Xylota sylvarum, assembly GCA_905220385.1. Lineage (NCBI taxonomy): Eukaryota > Metazoa > Arthropoda > Insecta > Diptera > Syrphidae > Xylota > Xylota sylvarum. Next base: position 34,478,947 of record LR999960.1, read on the forward strand.
ACCGTACACCATCATGCTGTAGATCGATTGTATTACGGCCTTTTATAACAAGTGACTTTATGACTGGTGTGCCAGCCGTTCCAGGTTCTGTTCAACTGCCAATTCATGTGAGTTTTAATGTTAATGTGTTTTTTTTAATGGTGTGTCTTCTGATATGGGCTTCATAACTTTGAAACATGGGACATGAAATTTACAATGAGTGTCTGTTTTCGCATTGTGGCAACTGTGCTTTGTGATACCCTACATATCCCATACCCATTTACCGTATATCATATATATTATTAAGTCTAGTGAAGTGAGCGATCTTGCGAGTGTGGCAATAGTGTCTGAAAACAAATACTTATAAACCTTTCACAATTCAGTGGACAACCCGATCTATTCAACGCGATGGCTGTCGTTTCAGAGAATTACAAGTTATTCACTAGTAACGATTGATGACTGGCGTATCAATTTATCCAATATTGACCACGCAATATTTACTCATTCTCCAAATAATATATTTCTTGTTCGTTAGACAAATATCCTATCACATTTGAATTACAAACTATCCACTTATCTTTTTCAGGTACTGGAAAATATCGTGCGTGAAATTTCCAAATTGGATGGTATCTCAAGGGTTCTCTATGACCTGACTTCAAAACCGCCCGGTACCACAGAGTGGGAATGATTCAACACACTACCATCGCAGCAGAAAATATCTTTCAAGCTCTTTTTTCTGAAGTTTGTTCTATTCACCTGCTGGGTATAGGATTCTTCGTTGAACAAGTCAAATACAGCTAAATTAAGGAATATATAACACTAGGAGTTACAAAAGCAAAGGAAAATTAATATAATAAATTTAAAGATTAATTAAACAAAAAAAAACTTCACTCTTAAAAGTCAATAAGAAATAAATTCTAAAAAAAACACGATCGGTTCTGTTTCAACGATCAACATGGTGATCAGATGAAGCCCTTAACTGAATCCAAAAAATTATACAACCAAAATATTATGAAATAAAAGCAAAATTGTCTTGGACGAACGAACAACACTTATGTAAAAAATACAAAAAAAGTCTATAATATGTTACTGTGTTAAAAAAAAATAAAAAAAAAAACAAAACATCGGATTAAAAAAAGAGATATAAATAAAGAAAATCCATATAACTGTTATAAATAAAATCTTAAAACAAAATGGAGAAACCAGAACTTAATTCTGTGAGACATTATATTGTAATGGTTTTTCTTTTACTTTTTTTTATTTTCTGTTTTCAAAAAAATGTTTACAAGTGATTCTATATAAATAAATAAAAAAAAAATACAAAATAAATCGTTTCTGTTAATTTTTATACGTATAAACAAGAGAAAACATTTCCTTCTTTTTGTAAATGAAAAAAAAAAAGAAATATTATTTGTTACCGATAGAGTCGCGCTAATTATGATGATATAATTTATAATGCAAGTAGGGCAAGGAAGATATATGGAGTGAATATAATTGTTAAACAAATAAAACACAATAAAATTATATATACTTAGGTATGTGCTGCATTTTAAACAAACAAAAATAAAATTAAAACAACATTTCACAGTTTTCATTTTCCACTTCGTTAAACATTTAATTATAAATTTATTTAAATGATAATATTTAAAAAGGGAAACAAAAGCAAAACGAAACAAATCGATGAGGAAATAAAGAATTATATTTTAAAATATCATTGTTTGATTGTTTTTTTTTTTTATTTTGGGATACATGCTCCAGACGAATTATCGCGCAACAAAGTTGGCCATGTTCTAGATCAGCGGATTGTAGGTCTTCAGTTTTAACGCTCTTGTTCTTTATTGCCTATTTCACACAGGTAATCAAAGAAAAGTCGTAATTTGTGACTCCTCTTAATTTCGGGACCTGGGCAAAGTCAACAACTTTTGTTGGATAGCGCTGTTCAAGCAAAGAGGCCCTTTCATTTATGTTATACACATTCAAGAACAATTATAAAACTGGGTTGTTATCGAGATTCTGTGCTGAGGAAGACTGTTTTCCTAAATTGAACCGAAATGCGCGTTGTGTCTGCACTTCGCATCGGTGCTGCAAACAGGATGCTTTCACGTTGCGATGCGCATTCTGTTGCATTGTGAATCATGACGTTTTGAAATGTTACGCTAAGCGTACAATTTCTTTTTTGGTAATCTGAAACAATGTGTAACAAGTTAAGTGCAGCATAGATAATTAATAATTTCCTAAACAATTGTGATGCTGGTGATAACCGAATATTCACGAAATATAATTTAAATCTAAACCAAAAAGGGTAGCAATAACAAATACATATTATTGAATCGTACATTTTCTTACTATTCGTAACTTTTTCGGAACGGATACCATGATAGGGCTGAATATCTATTGTCTTAAGCGAGCTCATGGATGTAGTTGAAGAACATATTTATCCCAAGTGGATCAAGCTTCGAAACATGCACGAAGAAGAGAAGGTCATATTGATGTTTTACGAAAAGTCTGGATCAGGGTCATCTCATGATCCCATGGTATTAAACATGAACATGAAATAGAAATACGTCGAGCCCAATAAAGACTTGCGCTACCGATAATAACAGACTTTAGTTCTATTGTGAATAGACTTTGGCAATAAGGCCATCAGAATCAAGTCTAATAGCTGTTGTCTCTGTATTTAAGTGACCATGACAAGGCTTGTCCTGTTTATGAGGATATACATACATATGTATGTATGTAGTCTTCCACGATTGCAATATTAGCTATATATTCGGATTTAAGTTTGAAAGGAGACTTAATTAGAAAAGAAACGTCGCTGAATTTGAAAAAAGTGGTAGGCATAGTGTGCATAGTACTAGACCGCCTTGAAGAGCAATTCATATCCAATCTGATCTGAGCAAAATCTCTGATGCATTGAGAACGTTTTCTTCAACGGCGATACATCGCAGTTATTCATTAAGACTGAGGAACTTCGAACAATGGAAATCGCTACATACTACAAATCGAACATGCTAAAATCCTTTGAATGTGAAGAAAAATTTAATTTGTGCTATTGCTACTCGATACTGAATAAAAGAAAATGAATGGATCTCGACGTTCTCTCCAACGAATCTCTGTCAAACTGAGTAGGGACACGGGTCATCTCAAAGGATTTGTATATAACATTGCAGCATTATTCAGACTAAAACCACACCTGTTCCACATACAACTTTGGTTGCGGCTAATACTTCATTCCAGTTAGATATTTTTATCTATTTACCTAGAAATATAACCGTAAGCACATACATATGTACGTATATCAAAAGTCAGGCAGCTATGAATTCTTTAATATCTAGCACTACTTAATCTAATGTAGTCAATGGCTGTCGCATATCTCTTAATGGTGTATGTATATGTGTACATTATGTATGTACATAGTTCGAAAGTGCAACATCACCCTACTGAGTACCAGGTTACTATGGCATCTCTAGAAACTGATGAGCTAGTTCGACAAACTACCTACTTTTATTACAAATAGCATTCCCATTGAGCGCCGTGGCTCAGATGGTTAGTGCGTTGACCTATGAAGACGAGGTTCCCCACCTCTCATGACACAGAATTAAACAGTAGGTCCCTTCTATTCGCATAAAGAATATAATGCACAACACGAATGGTTGTGAGAAGCTAGGCCCTGGGTCTCATGGATCTATCGCGCCAAATATTTATATTTATGGTTGAGGCCCAGGTTCACCGGGAATGATAGCGCCACCTAAGCAAATTGTGGGGTTAATTCGTCGGTGGAAGAATCAATGTTCAACATCAGATAAAAAAGAGTCTATCGAGGTTCGAAAGCACTTACTAACGAAAGCACTAACTTACACTCATGTAGCACCATTTTGATTTGTTGTTTTTAAGTTTTTTTTTCCAATTTGGCAACGAATTTGGTAACTTGCATTCTAAAATCAAATCACCATTGAAAAACAACAGTCAAGCCCGATCCACACTTTCCTGAAGTTTTAAAATAAATCCAAACTTTCCCAAGCCATTTTTTCCTACAACAATCGAGAGAGACAATCGCAATAACAAAATATTTATTAATAATCACTGCAGCTTCTCCGATTCATAGTTGTTGAGTTGTTGAGTGGTTCTCGCATAGTTATTGAAATACCTAAGCTAGATTTGACTTTTGCATCAACACCTTTAATTTAAACTATAGTCAACAAAACCCACTTTCTTCACAGAGATAATACTACGCATATATGTGAAATGAGTTAGTCAGTAGTTGGATATTCACCGAAAAATTTTTCAGGAGGTAAAAACAAATCAATCTTTAATGGTCACCAGTAGATAAACAAAAAGTTGTCCTTATTCTCTCCCACTTACCTTACATTTATTTTTAATTACGGCTCGGTATTCGCTAAAGTATTTCATTCTCACCTTAAATCTACAACAAATGCAAAGGTATTGTAACCTCTAACGAGAAGTAAAAAACAAACCTTGTTTATATTATTTAAATAATTTTATTTTCAAGATAATTCTATTATATATTATGGTTAGTCGAATCACGTGTCTTTATTTTTTTCTCATTTTTGTTTTTTTTTTTTTTTAATTAATTTATTAATTATTTTACATTAAGAATTTATTAATGTATATAATGTATTACTAAATTTTTTATGATAGTATTTCATTTTTTTCTCTCTTCCATTTGTATATATAATGTACTATTTATGTAATGAATAATTATTTACAAAATTAGGACTTAAACTCTTTTTTGGTTTTGGTGATAACGATTTCATCTTATTGATCCACGCCTCTATGATATTTAATGCATTAAGAGTAAGTTCTTTTTTGGTTTGGTTTTGTTTCGTTTTATTTTATATTATTTTATGACGATAATGTTACACTTTATTTCGATTTACCTAGATTGTGTTGCTGTAATTAGTTAATAGTATTTAAACAAAACAAAAAAAAAATATATTTATATATTTCGGGCGACGGTTTACTCATATAGTAAACGATTATATTATATTTTCTTTTTACAATAAAAAAAATCAAAAATGAATCTAGCCGTAGAGCAGTCAATTGTTGTTAATTTTCGTTTTAATCAAATTTGTTGTAATTTTACGTTTATTACAAGTCGTTCTTTTTCAAGTTGTTAAATATTTTTGTTTTCATTAAATTGTAGTTTTATTTTGGTTTTATATGTGTACGAGAACATATTTCCTTGCGCTTATTTACATATTGTCAATTGTTAAAATATGTTCTTTTAATAGATTTATTTTCGGTATCTCATAGATTTATATTTTAATTAAATTTGTTTGTTAAGTCCTAACCGTCTGTCTATAATATTTTGTTTATTTATGCATCTATATAAATATTTATATTGAAATTAATTCATTTTGTTTTTTGTTTTCCGCCACTACGTTATTAATATACACTATCCCAAGCGCATTACCAAGCATAGTAAGTTCATTTTATTTATTTTTTATTAAATGTATGTGAAACTCCGTCGAATGAACTCGTTTATTTTATTTTCTACATTTAAGTTTTATTTTAAAATTAATAAAAAATTAAATAAAACTTTGAATATTTTTAGGGTTTATGGTAGGGAAGGGAATACGAAACAGAATTTTTTTAAATAATGTGCATATTACATATAACAATGTTTTTATTGGAACTTTCTTATGAAGTACTCATATGGTAAATATTAAGAATTTTATATAAATAGGAGTGGAAATACGCAAATATGAATGTAGATATCAAAGAAGTTGTTACAAACACTTTAAAAAAATGTTTTCTTCTTTATGGAAAGTTGATTTTGTAAAATGGATGTAACTAGAGTAAAAAATTTGTGCAGGTTTGGTGTTTTTTTTTTTTCATTTAGTTTTTGTGGCAGGAATTATTTCTTTCTTTTATTTATTCCAAATAAAATTTGAGGTCATGTAGAATAGATAGATTTTCAAAACAAGTTCATTTTAGAAGGTTTTAATATATGTACATCAGTTAAACAAATTTTAAATGAATAAATATTGTGTTCACTAAATCTGCTTTGCAAGGATGATTAGGCAAAACAAAGGAGTATGTCCCAGAAATCTTCACAAGTACCGATATTTTCTTCACGGTAAGTAGGGTTACCTCCAGAAAACTGGATAAGATGTATCTTTAATAGTGAATTGACGTATTGAATCGCTTATGTTCTGTCTGCAGAAAACTTGAGGACGGATTTAATTTCCAGAAAACTTGTTGAACGTACATATCAGGTTCCAGTCCAGTCATAAAGACAAGAAAACAAGACACATTTCTCTAAACTTATAGAACAATTCATTCAAAATATGTGTTCATGTTCATATATGTATGTATGTACTAGTTTCCTTAGTCGTTTATGGAATAGAACGAGTCTTTATTCAAGAAAGATAGGACACATATTTTGATATTTACTTTTCACCCAACAAGGTATGGACAAAAGTCCATTTTCTCCCTTATCGATTTACAGGTTCGAACGTTTTAATGTTCTGAGTAACCGAGTAACTGATGCCATGCCAGAAAGATACTTTATTAAGGTTCCTTAAAAGTGACTTCCTAAGTCTTTGATAGTTGAAGTCATTTTTATCCCAAAACCATGAACATTATTCTATAAACATTATGTATGTATTATATGTATTCCCTTACAAACACGATGTGATTGATATTAATGGCATATAAGATACTGCATCTCAAGACTCTAAAGTTAAATGGTATTCCTCTAAAATTTTCAAGTCACAACATATGTACCCTGTCAAAGGAATACTTTACGAACACTCACTTAATCGGACCAACAATAATATTGCACCATCTGAGGCACCCAGCAAATAATACTATGCAATTTATTGTACAATAATATTGATGTCTAGGGGCCGCTTTAAAGTCCACAGAGAAGACAATGCGAATAAGTAGACTATTATTCACTATGAGTAGGACTATATTCAACATATGCTGTATTTTGGAATGCCTTCTTTTAATGTCACAGACGAGCTAGAGCAGGGAAGAGATTTGTAATACATACTTTGTGAACCGAATACGGGATTTTAGCCAGATGATGCGCTATCAAATGAGATCAAAACTTTTTCAGATGACATGTATGCTCCACAGAACACTAATCCTGTGATTTATGTTATATGGTGACTAGTGCTAGATGATAAGCAACAAAAATTTAGTTGATATTGGGATGAATGAAATTAAAATTCTTGGTCTAATATTATATCGAGAATGTAAGGAGGGATAATGGAGAAGATTCAATTCAACTCGAACGATACGAGTTATTCCAAGATGTAGATGGAGTTTAGAAGGCAGAACATGTTAGGTATATAAACTAGACCACATACAGCGATAGGATGATAAGAAAAACTGAATGATCCACTTTAAAAGCTTGATTCTTTGCTTGGACAAACTTCTTATTCTATGAAGAATTAACTAAGCTGGTGCTGTAGACCATTTAAGGCATGGGGGGATGATTTGGTGGAGGGCACACACCAACTTATTTCCAAGATTTGGTCGGAGGGGAGTATGACTGATGAATGGAACCTCAGCTTTATTTACTCGCTGGTGCTATAGACCATTTAAGGCAGCGGGGGATGATTTGGTGGAGAGCATGCACCAAATTATTTCCAAGATTTGGTCGGAGGGGAGTATGACTGATGAATGGAACCTCAGCTTTATTTACCCGATTCACAAGAAAGGAGACCCTCTAAACTTGGCTAACTATAGAGGCATCAGTATATTTACCATTGCATACAAGATCGTGTCGGCCGTAATCTGTGAGCGCTTGAAACCATTCGTCAACGAGCGGATAGGCCCCTATCAGTGCGGTTTAAGGCCCGATAAGTCCACAATCGACCAAATATTCACACTACGGCAGATCCTGGAGATTCAAGAAGTCCAGATCGATACTTACCTTTTTCTCGATTTTAGGGTCGCATACATATAACAGCATTTATAGACACGAGCTATACAGAGCCATGCCTAGTTTTGGCATTCCTGCCAAACTCGTCTTTTTGTGCAGAATGACGATGGAGAACGCTCGTTTGTCCATTAACGTCGGAAGAAAATCTCACCGCGACGTTTGATGTCAAAAAAAGTTTCAGACAAGGGATGCGCTGTCATCCTACATTTTCAACATCATACTTGAGAAAATTGTGCGAAACTCGCCAGCCAACACCAGACGCACAATTTTCCAAAAGTTTGTGGAATTACTTGCATAGACCTTTTCGCCTGCTTGTCAAAATTGTGACGTTTAAGCTGTTACGCGTAAAACATTAGCTCTCCGTTTGGTTTGTGAAACATTCACATAAATATGAATTAAAATAATCACTGATTTAGCCGAAGTGTTGTCTTCATTAAATAATATTAATTATTAACTTTATTTCATTAAATACACCACATGAAAAACTAAATCGAGTGGAAAGGTGATTCTGCACACGACACCAGACTACTATAAATGTAATTTAACTAGAATTGTTTTGCTTGTACTGATTAATAACATTTGTATGTATAAATCTGCGTACAAGAAACTTCAAAATATATAACAAATATCACGCATTAAACAATTCTTTCCACTTTTAATAGATATTTCATACGATTTCGCCGAATTTCGCCCTTTGTTTGGCCACCAAAAGTCTGTGACAGCTTAAACGTCAAACGGCGAAAAGGTCTATACGCTGTTGACATTGACATCATCACAGAACACAGCGAGCTGTCACCGGTGCTATGAATGAAGGTAAAACTAAGTAAATATATGCTGTCAACGAATCGGATAGAACGTGACAATAGCTTTAACCTCGGCTTCGCTATAAACTCCGACAACAACATTACATCAGAAATTAAACGAAGGGTTACACTTGCCAATCGCTGTTTCTTTTTTCTAGAAGGCAATTGAGTAACAAAGCCTTACCAAGAAACACTAAGGAGACTATATAAGACCCTCATCATCTCCTTCCTGCTGTATGGTGCAAAAACATGGACGTTCACGACGTCATGCAAGGATTCTTGTTGTTTGAAATATACCACATCTGTAGATTTACCCATACAAAAGAAGGGTAATCGCAACTTACTTGTATGAATTGTATGAATCTCAATAAATTTTCATGTTTTCCTTTCAATGCAATTTTCAATCATCACCAACAACCAATCGTTTTAAGTAAACAGGCTGGATCAGAATCATCATAGTAGTTTCATTTTTCTCACGAAGATTGCAAAATAGTGTAAGATGATGTAAGATGGTAAGATCTATTCGCATTTGAATATTCCAGATATTGGATGGAAGAAGAAGGAATCAAATTTTCATTCTTTTTGTATCACCGCTGAGGTTTTTTTTCGAACCATTTTTATTTATTAACCTGCCAAACACGGACGTTTGCTGTAACCACCATTTCAAAATGAATTCCAACTGATTGGAAATTCCAAACTAATATTACACACAAAATATTTAAAAAAAAAAAACAGGTTAGACTTAAAATAAATATAATATTGGGTAGTAAAAGTATATATGTATATATGTATTTAGGTATTATTTGCAAATTGAGCCATATCTATTAACTACTGGCAGGATTGTGTATATTAATTGTTTAGCAACTTAATGGAACTAGGTATAAGAACAGCAGATTGAATGCTTTTGAATCGCCATGTTTTCATTTAATTTACTCTTTTCATTCAAAATGTAATTGCTTGTTATGTATATGTATAATTATAAGATAATAAAAGAAGAATCCTACGTAAGTACTTTATAATCGAATCGAATCGAAAATGGAATTGCTGTTTTATAATTTTAAAAATAATTACCAACCTTCTATTATTACACACACAGAATTAATTTAGCACCTTTTATTTGTTTTTTAAACAAATATACTTATAAAATTCAATATGTTATCAAAAAAATAACAACAACACAAAACAAAAACCCACAAAAAATGCATTCATAATGCTTTGTCTTTCTAATTCATACATATTACTTAAATGGAATGACCTATACAATGATTTTTTGTTTTTTGTTTTTTTTTTTTCGTTTTTAGTATTAATTGATTTGTTTAATATGTTTTTGTTTTGTTTTAATTTATTTAAAGCTTTATTATCAGTGGCGTTCGTATTGTGTAGTGCATTCTTTCATATGTGCGATTTTCAATTTTGTTTTTTTTTTCACTTTTTGTTTTCATTGTTAAAAAAATTATTTTTAAATTTGCTTATAATTATATGTCTTTTGTTTAAAATATTAAAACTAATCGTTTGCTCTTAGGATATATTTTTAACTAATTTTGTTTATATCTACAAATATACAAAGGAAAATAAATTCCAGGAAAAAAAAAATTGCACTAAAAGAACACAATGTTTTTTTACATATTGATGGTTATAAATAATGCTTGGTGTGCTTATAAATAATCAAATTATTGCAAATCGTTAATATACATTCTTATATAGATATTATTACGTTTTTTTGTTGATTTTTCTTTCGTGTTTTTGTATGAAAAAATATTTGCTTTCTGTTATTTGTTTTATCTGCGGTAAGCCTTTAATTTTTTTTTGTTTTATATTTTCTAAAAGATAGATTTTTTGTCTTGTTATGCAAATTTGTTGTATTATTTTGTTAAATTTATATTAAAAATACGTTCTAAGCTTATTTTAGTGGACGAAAATATTATGTTAGCGTTAATTAATATTTGTGGTTTTTCTGGTAGCTTTTTTTTTTACTAAATTAGTTTGTATTGTGTTATTTTATTTTATAGTTGTTGGCGATTTTTTATTTTGTTTTTTGGTGGTATAAGTGTTATTTTTTCTATGGAGAAATCGAATTGCTAATTGAAACAGAATAGAAAGGAAAACTTTTAAAAGTATGTAATTTGAAGAAATTTTGAAAAAAAGTAAATTGTGGACTAAAGAAATATATTGTGTTTTTTTTTTTAAAAAGGGGGAAATGTGCCTTAATCAATTCCTTTTAAGAGTATTTATAAGCTTTTATAAATTCATTTTTTGTTTTTTTTTTTATTGCGATTTTTTTTTATTTTACGTGAAAAAATGTGAAGCATCTATGATTAATGTTTGACTATATACAAAAAGGCATTTTCTTTATTAATTTTTACATTAAAATACAATTGATTGCGATCGTGTAACATTTGTTATTAACAATTTAAGAAATTTGTAAAATTTCTAATTTTTGTTTTTAGTTTTAAAATCTTATATATGAACACATGCATAAATAAAGAAAATAGGTTTTAATCATATCTTTGTCTAAAGTTTTTCATATCAAAGTATAGCGTGAAATACTTTTATTTTTACGTGAATTGTTTGACTTAAATCAGTGCCTCTATTATATTCACAGAAAACCCTAATTACAGGACAATTAGAATTAAAAATTTGAAGCACTTATTTTTTTGTTGGGCTTCTACAAAGAGTGGTTTTCCACACGTGTAAGCCTGTACTGATGTCCTGTCGCACAAACCGATATTTCGTAGATGAATTTTTTTTCCCAAGTTCGACAAGGAAACACCAAGCGATTACGGTTGTCAGAATTCTACAGAAAGCAGCGTGTCCGGAATTGACAAAAGTGAAAATAGAATTAAATAGAAATGAAAATGACTGTCTGGCAGGGATCTTACAAAATTGGGACAAAAACAAAAAAATTCATCTACAAGGAAACATCGATTTGAAAATAATAACTTTGTTAAAATAAATATACATACATAGTTAAGACTACCAAAGGCAACTCATACATGTTGATTAGACAATGATTAGAGATTAAGAGGCAACCTTCAGCTCTATAAAAAAAATCTCAACGACGCAGATCCCTCGATTGAAACAAGTAAAATGGAAGGAAAACCTTGTGGGGTATTCCCCAAATATGTTATTATGGTCCAGCTCCTTAGCAAAAACTTATAATCCGTGCTGTCGATTCACAAAATATGGGAGTAGTTAATATGTGTGGTATAACTTTGGCCAAATATATGGAATAGTAAGTAGTACATACAAAAATACTTTGTTCGTCACCAGTAAATATGTATCGGAGTTACCAAATCCATGGTGAAGTGAGTGGATACAACTTACAGTAAACAAAATAGAGATTATGTAAAAATTACTTTACCGATTGTGATGACCAGTGAGGATACTCGGGACAACTTAGACTGCCCCCTCTTTCCTAACAATTCACTGCTTTGGCTGCTAATATTTTATTCAAACAAATCTTCCAAAATACAACGTTGACAGTGAAACCTTTCAAATTTGTCTTCTTTTAGAACTCTACTTGTCTATTTTGATTTCGAGTTAAAGCAGGAAGTGGGTTTTGCAACTCTCAGGGGAAATTGTTAGTTAGCTGAAAGCTGCGCTGAAATCGAGTCTCCTTCTTTTAATATAATATTTAGTCTTTCATATTTATTAAGGGTAGACATGAACGTTAAGCAGAGCTTCCTTGAAAACACCAGATGTATATTTATTATCTGGGACATTGTACTCGTTTAGAGAAACGTGTCGTCTTGTCTCTTCTCAGATGTCGACAAGATAAAGAAAATTTGGTAAAAAAAAATAAAGAAGTTACTGAAATTTTTAAATAAAAGCAAACTAATGGAACATAACTCCATTCTTTTGTATTAACTATCAATTTGAACGCATGTTAACGACATGACTTGTGGTATGCTTGCAATAATGTAGGAAGGCTTCGAAAAATTCGAAAATCGAGCCCGCTGGCTTCTGAAAAGATTTTGAAGGCGAAGTGTAGAGATGATAGAGAGACTGACTCTTATCCATTATTTCTTCTTGAGATTAAGATGTAAATTCCATATCGACGCAGTAGATACGGATATGACGTGAATGAGATATAGAGCGACATTGGTGTCGTCAATTGAACTCCAACGTTGATTTACGCAATGTTTTCGAATCTCTCCCGAGGCATGATGTGGTAAACGAAGACTTAATTTAACATGGCATTTTCGAGTGGAAATGCCCAAATCTGAAGAAGAATTAATATTGGTGATAAGGTTTCTTGTAATGTCCTAAGAAATTAAAATAAGATTGATGAACATATTACGAGTACTTATGTATGTATATTTCCAAATGCCAACATAAACCGGTCAGAGGTAGTAATTAGTGAGGAACAGTAGTTAAAAAAAAGAACGAGGTATCTAATAAGCTTAGTAATGTTGGAAGTTATATTAGTGGAGAATTTCAACAATAGCCATTGACGTTCGTGACTAAAGAAAGTCGAAAACTAAATTTTCTATCAACATGTGAGGCGATATTTCGAAATCAATTGTTGGGCTTAATTTGATTTTGTAGTATATTACAGAATAGCATTTTTTATGGTTTGTATTCTGAATATTTCATATAACAAACCAGATGTAAATATATATTCAATAAATAATGCCGTTTGTATTGTTTGATTACATTAACTTACATAAGAACATTCTCTTATACAAATTTTATTTTTGTTTTCAATCTATTTTGATTATTTTCATGTGTATGTGTGTGTGTGGTGTCTTCAAGTGTGTATGTATGATGTGATGTAAATTTATGCTATTTTTTTAAATAAGTTTATTTTTTGTATATCATGTATGTATGTATGTATATATATATATATATAATATATTTTGACTATTACGGCAAAGAAAATTGTTTATTAATTATGTAAGTCATTCATTTTTGTATATTTGTTTCTTCGTTCTTTTCGGATTTGTGCAAAGTTGACAATTTTTTTCTTATCTGTTATTAATCTTTTTACTAGATATATGTATATATTTTTTTTAGTTTAATATCGTTTCACGCTAATCTTAAAAATAAGTGTATCATATATATATACGTCGGCGTATATATTTTTGTTATTTATATATTTTTCTGTTTGTTGTTTTTTTTTTGTCTTAATGAATTTTACTAGGTTTTGTTATCTATGAGTTTTGTTTCAAATTTATTTTCAATGTAATAATTAAATAACTAGAATTTTACATGTTACTGTAACAAATCATCACATATCAAAAAATGTTTATCTTTTATCGTTACATTATTATTTATTTATTTTTTCTTTTTATTTTTGGGGTATCAAATCGTTTCTATATTCAATATTTTATTAGAAAAAACATTTCATTGTTTTTTTTTGTTTTTTTTTTGTATTTTTTTTTTGTTTAATAAAAAAGTAGCATTCTAAATGTGTACAAATCTTATTCTATGTTTATTTCAGTTTAGCGAAGTTTAATAATTTTTTTTATGCTAACTGTAAATAAGTAACAATTATTGAGGTGAAAATATTGCTGTTATCGATTTCTTGGTTAAAATTGTGTAAGGGTATTTATTAAAATAACAAAATATGTATAACACGTAACAACAATTATAGACTGTGAGAACAAATTTTGTTATAATATAAACAATGAATCAGGCATGATGTGGTGTAGAAAACAAGGTAATCAAATAAAATTTAATAAATAATAATTTTCTGTAGCCCGTTTTCATATTGTAAGGAAGAGTCGTGAGACTGAAGAAAATATGGAACATGTTTAAAATATTTTGAACTTAATTCAGGGTTACACCAATTAATTTAAAAAAAAAACAATATGAAAATTAAAGAAAGTTTTTATTGCCAGAAACGGCTAAACTTAAATATTAAATGATTTTAAAGCATAAAGCTGAAACGACCATACAAATTCTTTATGTTCTCAGGCACATTTTCCTTAATGTTTTACAAATTGCAATAATAAATTAAAAAGAATGTTTATAGAATTAAATATTATAAAAACAAGAAAATAGAGTGGTGTAACTATACATATATGTATGCTGGCTTTTATCCCTCGGTTCTCTGGATGAAATTTACACGAATCTGGGATTTCTGTAGATAAGAACATATTTAAAAGAATTTTCAATTCGGTGATTGTCGTTATGTTAAAATGTTCCTATATCTATAAAATTAACATTATTGCGTATGATCAACTTCCCTAATATGCAGAGTGAATCTTTTCAAACCACTGTTGCATTATTGGAAGATGGACTTACGCTGATTTAATCAATAAAGCAAATCGTAGATAGAAGGTGATTCTGATAGAACAACAAAGTTCCTTCCCTTAGCCATATTAGAAATGTTCTTCCTCCACAACTATTTAAATACCGTCTACACCGCCAAAGTGAATAGACTTACCAAAAGGAGTAGCGCGTCTGATGAATAGATAGGAAATATTGGTCTAAGTGCATCTTACAATAACTTTGCAAACGAATAAATCTCACAAGATTCTGCCACTTACATAGATGCTGTAAGGGATCTAGCCTACAATTGAACAGTCCAAAACTAAGCTCGGGTGGTGGTGTGGATGTTTAAGCTCTCATACTGACGTAGTCGGGTCAAAACGTTCCTTAAAAGTTGGTGCCACACCTATACTACATGTACGGTCAAATTCAAGCAAATTGATATTTGAATAAATGGTCTAGAGACTGGAAGAGAATCCAGGACCTTAGTACTTAAGTAAGTGAAAAAAAAATAGATACCATTACTTCATGCGTACTAAGTTGCTTTTAGTCCATAATATGCCTATATGTCCAAGTATTAAACACTGACTAGCTGTGGCGTATGAGTACTATTTTGACTTATGCATTATGTACGTAAATACATAAGTACATAGGCCTTGGTGTTGCTAGAGGTTTGTGGGCTTCTCTGTGTACCGTCTCCAAACGTAGAAGATTTCAATATGGTTCGACAGTATAAAATGAAGTCAATCTTTGGAGTGAAATATAACAAACTTTGTAATTAATAAGCTAGCGAAATTCAATAATAAACCTTGTACGTATGCTCACTTAAGCCTTTTAGCCTTCAAATTACCTTAGCTTTGCTTGGAATTAAAAACAAGAATGTTGATTATCTAAGCGGTTTTCATCTATACACAGAACTGGGTACAACAGATATTTAAAATTGTATACCTACACACTTAAATACAAGATTTACTTACTTTCACTTAAACTTTGTCGCTTTTTCAAGGAGAGTGGCGCGTCAACAGTACCTATCTATGTGCCGTTTTATTGCTTTTACGATAATTGTTACAAACTGGATGTGAGCAGGAGAAAAAGGAAAGCTAAAAATGTGTTTGAATCCCTACCAACTATCTAAAAAAAACAATGTATTTAGCACAAGAATTTTGCTCCTACTTTTTCTTTCTATCGGTTTCTTTCTTAATCGAAGTGCATTAAAAAGAGCCCCGCAATCACTCGCGTGTTATAAACATTTCGAAAATAAATATTTGCGCCAATATGAAGTATTTTTTTCTTCGAATTATAACAAAAAGAACAGGAGAGACTAGAATTTATAGTAATCTATTTATAACCAAATGATAGCTAGCGAAAAAATCAATTGAATCGGTGTAACAGAGTAAATTGCTTAGCATGCCGGTGTAAAATCTCAACCTTTACTCCTTTAGAGTTCTTAGAGTTCAATGAACACACGAACTCAGAAATGTCCGTTTTCAACAAAAACGAAAATAATGGTATCTGTGAAAGGAATTAAGTCAATCCATTTAAATTTATTGTATGTTCATACCAAAAGTCAGTAAACCCTGCTTAGAACGTAAAAAGTAAACTGGTTGCTGCCAGAGGACAGTCCTTTACACAGATGATTTGATGATTTGGAATGGAAGATCAATTTTAGAAAATGGCAGATTTAATTTTTTTATTTTTGACCATCTTCTTCTATTTAAACGGTTTTTAAGACTTTGTCAAAGATACACACGTTCTAGGGTATTTTAAGCTAAGAAGACGATATTTCGCACATTTCATCAGTTTTGTTTGTATTTGAAAATGTGGCACAACCATATTTTATTAATTACATCATTCGATTTGAATCAGCAAATGTTTTGAAGACAATTTTCGAACTAAAATATCTACAGACAATAAATTGACAACTCCATCGAATCGTGGTACAGTGACATGAACTAGAACATAGATGTACATATATGTACATATATCATAAAAAAAGCATTCAAAAACAAAAAATCAAAAGCAAATATTTAACTGTGCGTAACCCTTTTATTTTGCAAAAAAAAAAAAAACGAACAAGACCAAAAATTATAAACAAAATGTAACTTAAAATTAAGAGAAAAAAAAGTCTCCACCACAAAATGGTTTCAGTACTTATCATTTAGAACGATATAAATGTTCGTACATTCAACGGAACAATATGTATGTATGTAAATGTATATGAATATATATTTCTATAAAACAAACTTCAAAGGTAACAATGTTATATGAATATCTGTTTTTTTTTCTTCTTAGTTTTCTTTGTTGCATGTGCCGCGTACTGTGTACATTAGAATTAAACATAAAATAATACAAAAAACAATACAATTATAAACAAAAAAATTAAAGACAAACTTTTATCGAAAAGCTGTTGTTAAAGCCGATTTTGAGTGTTTCATTTTTGTTTTTAAAACTTTTAAACTTACAAGCTCTCTATAACAAAATTTTTTTAATGAAATTGAATTTCTCTTTCTTATAAATAGTTTTGAATTCATTGTTTCTTTCCTAAGAATTGTTTAAAAACTAATAATTACAAAAGTATCCAAGTGTTTCTTAAACTCCCAATTTCATCACTAATTTTTTTTTTTTGGTTTTAAGTATATTCATAAGAAAAAAAGAAATAAAAGTTAAAATTATAAATTCTATGTTAAATATTACACGACGTTGTGTTTTTGCTTTAAGTTTATTTTTTATTAACAATTTTATCAATTTGAAGTTAATTTCGCTAAAGTGTTATTGTTTTATCGTCGTATGTCAAACGGGATCACCAAGACCAGTTCGATGGTGTTGCTGATGATGACTAGTAGGAGTTTTTCCGGCACCATTGTGATGTGTCGCACGATTGCCACTTTCCGCAGTGGCGCCGGCAGTATTACTGCTTCCAGCCGCATGGCGCTTTTCACGCCAACGATCGAGTGGCGTATAACAACATTTGAAAAATGGCGTCCGACGTTGATCGCTACCATTGCTACTACTGCTGCAGCCACCACCATTTTTCGTCAAAGACGATGACGATCGCGACGAAGTGGAAAGTTCGGTTTGTATCACTTCGTTACCAGTTAGACGACTGGTCGTACAATAGGTTGTTGCCGTCGCTTTAGCTCCTGTTGTTGGCGATAGTGTGGTGGTGACGATGGCCGATGATGGTGGCGGTGTGGTAACTACATCAGTTTTTGCAGTTGTAGTTATAGGACTCCTAAGTTTATTATTAGCACTACTAGAATTCGATGAGGCTGCCGATGTGGTTGACGTTGAAGGCCGAAACTCATGACTACTGCTCCCAGCGATGGCAGTGGTTATGGTTGTTGCAAAACAACTGGTTTCCAAATAATGGCAGGATTGAAATATATAATCGTCATACTGTTGTGGCAGGAGCAGAGGCGCATGTGTATGATCGTCGCCACTCGTTTCCCCATCCCCGTATATTTCGCCAACACTCACTTCGACACCTTCGCCCCAATCGGAGTATCGAATCTTATGTGATACCGATGTTGGCGATGATTTATTTGACAATGACGATGTTGGTGTTACAGACATTGCCGTCGTTGTTGCCGGTTTCATTAGTTTTCTTCTTTGATGTGGCGGCTGTGACGGCTGAGCTTGCGCTTGCGAATGATTATGATTACTACTACGATGCAAATCAACAATTTCTATTTCTTCTATATCACTAAAACTATTTAATTGTTTCAACAAATAATGCACATCATTTCGTTTCGTTTGATTATCGTTTGTTGTAGAATAATAATTATTATACCAATTGTTACTCGTATAATAGTTATTATCTGCTGTTATTGTGGAATTAATTTCTTTTCTAGTATTATTGAAAACATTTGCCTGTTTCTGTTGTTGTTGTTGATGGTGTTGGTGTTTTTGATTATTACTACTAGGACGAGTTAATCCTTCGATAGGTTGTTGTTGTTGTTTTCGTGAGTAATAATTTGTTGCGGGCATTGTATTATCGATAATTCTATTAAATTTAGCTAATGCGGATGTTGAGGACAATAATGACGACGACGATGACACTACTACGGTTGTCTGTGGTTTTATTGCTGTATCACATGTTGTTGTAGTAGTTGTTGTAGGTAAATTTATATTACTAGGACTTATTGTAGAAACATTCGAAGTTGTTACTACTGTTGCTACCGTCGATGATGGCAGCTGTTGCGTTGCTGTCATTAATAATTTCGTATTAGCTAAATTTTTTGTAAAAATTAATTTCGACGAAATGATGTCATTATTGTCGCTCCCCCGCGATTACCGGCTGTCGCGGGCGGAGCGAGGCCTTCCCTAACTGGATGTAGATGCAATTGGCGATACCGGTGACAAAGGGCTACGTGCCGATTCCCGAGGGCAACCAGATAACGTTATAACTAATTTACGAGAGCCAGCTTGATCACGATGTTCACATAGCCATACGCCTTGCCATGTGCCTAACGAGAGTTTTCCATCTGTGATGGGGATTGTCAGTGAACTACCGAGAAAGCATGCTTTCACATGAGCTGGCTAGAAGTAGAAAAAAAGGAAAACGTAGTTAGTTAAGTACATATTTAAACATAAAAAACTAGATAAAAATCACTAGATGGATATTGGGGATATAGGGTTGACTAGAGCAGTTAACCTCGGCAGAATATTGGATACAATTCCTTTGCAAATTATTAGTAGATTAACGTACTCACTCTCGGATTCAACCGATAGAGAGAAAAAAATTCATAAGAAGCTCAGTTCTGACCTCATTTTTGAAATCCAAACAAAACAAGTGCAATCGAAAAATATACTAATGCCCTCTACTGCTAAGAAAAATTTACAATTTTTAGAACACTGAGTACGATGGCTGCACAAAAGAAATGGTTTTGTTGATGGGCAACATAGTTCATCTTTCTAAAGATTATGATGGTTGAAGTGGCTTACTAAAGTAAACCGAGATTGAGAAAGCTGTACTTCGGAGATTACTTCTTTTGACCATAAACATAGGTTACGATATCTACAATTGCTGTGATGCTGGCATAGTTAATAGAACAGAAAATTTTTCAAAGTATTAGGCTATCAAGAAGCTATCAATTTACTTAATAAATATTTCATTAATTTAGACTATGCTGAATCAAGGGATTTAAAGAGGTAAAAAAGCACCATTTAAAGTGTGTTTCCTATGACTCTCTTCTTCAGAGACTGATCACAATGTAGATAAAACATTCAATCCCTATATGAAAGCTTTTTATTTTATTCATCAAGGATAATGAATTTAGATCAAAATTTTAACAATTGTGAAGTTATATTTAATTTGCATAACATTACGTAAAATTTCTATATTTACCATATCATCAGGTCCCTCACACGAGTGCCTGTACGGTAAGCCTTCTGGAACTATTTTATTTAACATCATTTCCATATCGTCCCTGCAAAGCACAAAAGAAGAAAAAAAAATCAATTTATCCAAAAGGATATTGCATATCGAATAAAAAAAAATTAGGAACTCTTCAGTTTTTTTACCTCACGTCTGGATCCCAACTTTCGTTTAACGCCAAACTCGCTGATGTGTGAAGAACTGAAAAGTAAAAAAAAACAGCATTAAAATAATCTGTATAGTTTCATAAATATACAATTTTTAGTTGCAATATCTGATGCATGCTTAATAGATTATGAATAACTATCTGTTCAAGAAAAAAAAGTAGAAAACTTCCTTTTTTCGAGTTGTGTTCTTTTAATTTTCATACACAAAGACTGATAATAAATATTTTTGGTTTATTTGGGCTTCACGTAGAAGTCTTCTTTGCCTTCATAGAATATTCTCACCCGTATCTAAATGTTTTTTTTTTTATATTAGAATGCTGAATGAAGAAATTGATAAGAATAAATCAGTATCAGGATTACCAGGTTGACTGTATTGTGTAGAAAGCTGTAGCCCATTCGAAAAGTGTGATTATTCACTAACTCTTTCGTTGTTGAATGGTGGCTCTTATTGGTGTTGAGCCCTGCTTTGATAAAAACATCTTTAGTCTCATTACAGTCGCTTTATTTGAAGACCACTATCGGCAAACGTTGAAGGTATACTGTTACATTAAATGCCCAATTTATGGAGTCAAGACCTCTTGTCTAAGGACAATAGCTAGGAATAAGAACCATAAGAATACACTTCCCTTGTCACAATTAAGGTAGGTCACAAATTAAATCCGCACAAAAGGACTATTGACTTTTTTGACGTCTTAGTCTCCTTCCAATCATAGCACAATACAATGTACATACATATGTACATAGGTGTATTGTGAGTCCATAATAACGATAATCGTCCTAATCACTGCTAACAAAAAAAGGACAATAACCAACTTAAAAATAAAGTTACAAAAAACTGAATTCTTTTCTTAGAAGTGTAACATTTTTTGTAAAAAAAATAATTCATACCACATCTTACGTTGCAGCTAGACAATAAGAGCATTTACCGTAATTAACTAGGTACTTTTCAGGCGTTTTTGCGAAACAAAAGGACTGCACAATGCTTAAGTTTATTAACTCGCTCTCTTTACCTACATTGATGCTTTGATGCTCTGTGGGGTTAACATTAATTCGAGAAACAGGGCTTTGTTTGAATTTGGCTTAAACTCAATCTTTCATATTAAATAGAGTCAATGACCCTATCATAGCTACAGCAAACCGGAAGGGAGGAATATTATCATAAATTAGCTGCGTTTGTTTTATCAAGTAGAGAATGTTTAATGGAGCATTATATTCCCAGCAGAATAATGAAGCAGTCGGATAGCATGCATTCAAAAGATCTTGATCTTTGAGTATCACAGTGCTTAAAATAGAACAAACGGGTCTGTCAAAAAGAACTCGTTGAGCGATAAGATTTATTTATTAACGGTCGCAGTTCGGATCATAGAGTTCTGAAAGTGCAACAGCAATTTACATTTATGTATTTTGCAATCGGAACAACACAATCAGCAGTTAAATGCTAGTGAACACTCAGCATAGTGAAGAACTCTGTCGGGATAACCCAAAGGGGCAAAGCTCATGACTGCCAAGAGATACTTGGAAGCAGATGCTAATAACAACCCCAGTCAACCCAGATCACAGTACCACAGTGTTTAGTCATATGCACACCCTTGCAGGACAGATTGAAGAATCAGTGAGTAAATGCGACAGTAACACCGTCCATAGAATCACCAATATAAATAGGGTAAACGGTAACCTATTAGAATTAGCAAAGAAGATGGAGGGAAGATATTGGAAGGAAGAATGCATCAAAATCAGAATATTTTGTTCGAAGTTTGTAATACCTAAAATGGAATGTTAAAAGTCACAGTGAGACTTGGAGAGATCACTGCTGTCAAATTTTACACAGCTTAGTCGTGAATTTCAGCAGAGCTTTAACACCATCTTATACAATGGACTTGTCACACTAAGGCTTTCACTTACGAATGGTACAAAATGACTATCAAGTTCCTAAGGAAAGAAGGTGCTTTATATGGTTATTTCAATTGCCACAATCCATGACTGTGAACAACCTGATTTAATATGATTTGATGGATATTATAAACGTGCACTGTTTATGTGACTGCATTCTGCAATAAGCTGAACTGCGTATGTACTGCGAATGAATGAATGAATGCATAATTCAATGATTGAATGAATGAATGCATTCATTGTCATTCATTCATTCATTCATTCAGGAGGACGAAGAAGCTATTCTTCAGTTCCTATGTACGTGTCCAGCTCTGTCCCAAAAAGAGCACTCCAGCACTCCCCTCTTTGACAACCTAGGCGAACTGGCATCATTAGGCGTCCCGAACTTCCTTCGCTTTATCAAAAGCTCCGGTTGGTTTCATTAGTCTCAGGTAGCCAAATGGTGGGATCCATTGCATCACAGTGGACCTTTATTGATCTAAGTGTAACCACTGTAACCTTAACCTACGACTGAGAGGATGATTTCTAAGGATCTAAACCTGCTGTGGGTTATGTGATAAATACTGATACTACAAGCTCCTCATCACAGAAGTGCATTTTCGACTTTACTTTTGTTATTCACAATTGACTCAATTTCCGGAAGGCGAGCTCGAATCCCAGAAAACAAAAGCAAGTTTTGATGCGAAATTCTCACAAATATCTGAGACTACTGCCATCATAACAAAGCTTCGCAATATTTTTCAGTAAATACTTTTAACTAGACAGAATGGAATTAAAGTTTATTTAAAATTAGAGTTATTCAAATTTTCTTAATTTCATTAATTAACACTTCAATTTCGTAAAGAATTTCAAAATCATTTCCATGTTTACAATTTAATGAAAATGCTTTAAGAACTAATGATGTGTAATAGTATATTCCTCTTATTTTATGTTTGGATAGAAATTGAAAATAAGAGGAGTAAAGTTTTATTTTAAAACCTCTAAAGTTTTTTTTTTGAAAGAGGAGTCTTTCTCTCGAAATCACTGATTCAATTAATACACGATAAAGAGTCAGAATCATAATTTGTTTTGGATTTGTTTTGCCACTCAATTAAGTTGTAATATAGATTAATAAACCAGCGAGTGGTAATGTGTAGAAAAACACACTTTTAATGTACTTCAGCCACTGGTTGAAGGGCTGCGTGATTTGTTTTACATTAATTTGAGCGAAAGAACAAGTTGTGTTGATGGCGTTTAGATTTGCTAATAATTATACATACTTTGTTATGTACAGCTTACGGCATTGGAAATAAATATGTATGCAACTATACAACACTTCATTGAAAGTGCAGATTTGTGTTTTTGTAACTTTGCGAGCCAAATTTTTTTACATGGTTTGTACAAAGTTTGCACATTATTTTCGAAAAAACAAACTGTACTAAACTTGCCAAAACCCACTCTGCAGTAAAAGAAATCACAACGACTTCCTAATAAGCAACGATACAACCAGAAGGTTTGGTTATATTCGAATAGTCAAACTTACCGAAGATCTTATGATCTTCTACGATCAAAGGCAGGACAATCACAAAATAAATGATTCGAAGTATAGTCGCCTTTCACAAGTGTGCCAGGCAGGATTTTCACTTAAGCCTTGGACATTAAGTTTGTTAAAGTTGTCTACAGTCTTTTCTTGCTGAGGAACCGTTCTTACAGAGGTCCGGGAGCATTCTTTTAGTCTCTCAGCAAACTGTAAAGCCAGGCCTTGACCGAGAATGCGAGAAGAACCAACCCACGTACAAAAAATAAAAATATTTCGCGTGACAGATCTACGGACCCAGGGCCTATCTTCTCACAACCATTCATGTTGTGTGTGTTATATTCTTTACACGATTCTGTTTAATGCCGTTTCCGAAGGGCACTTGAGACAGGGCGGCCACGCAACGCACGTACAGGTCCTTAGAAATCATTCTCTGGTCATCGAAAACCCTTCACCCCAGTGTAAGAATTAAAGAGTTCAGCCTTGCAGTTGAATTCATAGAGTTATTGCATTCGTAAACTACACGAATGGTTAGTGCGCTGGACTACGGAGCAAGGGGTTCCAGGTTCAATCCCAGACAACACCTAAAATTTCTTTCACGGCCCCACGTCTCGCGAGCGTCTGACAAACATCCGAGAGTAAAACTGTCATAAAAAGAGCTTCTCAAAATTGCCGTGCGGATCCGGCATTAAACAGTAGGCCCCTTCCATTCATGTGAAGAATATAACACGCACAGCATGAATGGTTGTGAGAAGCTAGGCCCTGGGTCCCATAGACCTGTCGCGCCAAAAATTTGTATTTGAACTACATATTATGTATTTTGAATTGGTTTAAGACCTTAAGTGTAAATTAGTTATCGCTGCAGATGAAAATCTACAATCATCAATCTACTTCTTAAAATACAAGTCCATTGAGATAGGATAGGTATACTCTTGGAAAACAGAGACATACTTACCTAACGAGTACTGAAGTCCTGTATTGTCGGCCCCACGAAATCACCAACGTCGACACTTGACTGGCTTTAAAGCCACCCGTGAAAATCCGGCCCAATCCAGGCTTAAACTCTAGCCAGAACACAGGGACAGTCGTCTTTTAACTTCCATAGTAGCCGAAGTTCTGGTATCAGTGCATCAGAGGATATATCCACGACAATAGTGTAGTAGGTCGGGCAGGCATTGAGTTGACAACAAATATAGTGTGAGCCACCTGTTAGTTTCTTTTTGAATCATGCGTTATTTTGACACTGACAGCTCTTAATGCAAAATTCAGTATTATATTTTTATATATAAGTGGATGCTGTGTTCCTGGCACAGTGCGATTCTATCTATTCTACTATGGTTCTAGCAAAATGGGGCTACGTGCCACACAAGCCGTCCAACAATCGATTTATTGCACACTAATAACGTGTCGGTGTTTTGGTGATTTTGCTTGGTTGCTTGTCCGGCACAGACCTACGACTTGACGCCGTTGGACTTTTTTTTCGTGGGGTGCCATTAACGATCGATGCTATGCGAACAATCCAGCGAGTATTCAGCCACTCAAGAACAATATTGGTCCGCTATTCGTGAAATAGGGACCGAAACCATCGAAAATGTATTGAAAGATTGGGTTGACAGGACGGCTTACTGCCAAGCCAACCGAGGCAGACTTTTGACTGCAACAATCGTTAACAAAAGTACCAAAGAGTGTTTCTGTATAGCCCTTTTAAAAAGAAACCAACAGCGCAATAGTTTTCCAAGAAATGTTAGCCAAACTGGTAAAAGGTCCGCTTAAGATATTAAAACAAAAAGAGAGCACGTGGAGCGAAATGAAAAAGGAGACCTAAAGACCAATTTAATAGTTCTTTCTCTAAATACTAGGGCTAGCAGGATGGATGACATTTCGCCACGATTTAGCTGACGGCATGGGACCAGAGTTCTGATTCCGGATCTATTGATTTATTCTTCATTAAAAATCGAGAAGTCTGCAAGCAGTTCCATGATAGATTCACTAATGCATCCTGTACCTTGGTATTCGCCGAAGACAGTCTCGTCTTGCCATGTTATTCCCCTTGTCACTTTTAGCACAAAAACTCATTCCTCACTCTCTAATCGGAGCATTTAGAGGCTTCTGACTGCCAGAGTCAATATAAGTCCTAACATCCCAACGTCAACAAAAGTACACTGCCATTACAATTCCCTTCGAAGTCTTATGGATTCTGTGCAAGTTTACTGGCCCAGAATTAAGTGGAAACTCACTGTGTTAGTTTCACAGAATTCACAATTTGTCCTCTACCATTCGTAATATCCAAAGAAATTCTAAAATTGCCACCACATTGAGATGGGTGTACCAGTTCAGCTATAGCGTATGTTTCTCCTCGTAAAAGACCTCGTAGTTCTATAACATATGCTGCCGCAGAAACGCTTGTATCTACGAATACAACAGAACTAAGTAAACGCTGTTTACTTAAAAGACTTCTTATAAAGAAATAACAAATCCTTTGTTAAACTAAGAGAAGTAGAACATCTTCCTCCATGTGGTGTCAAATAACACAAAAACTCCGAAAAACATAAACAAAAATGTAAAATAAAATACCAATGGTTTAATTAAAAGGTAAATAGACCAATGAATAACCTCATTGGAATCTCGTTTCAGGCTACTGTCATACACCACTACTCCGTTTTAGCCTACAATGAAATATTAAGAAGTCTCTTTTTTTTTCTGTATCAGCTCACCACATCGAAAGACCAGAAAAAAGGACACTCACCCTTCTTTGTATTTGTATATTTAATATCGACCAACTATACATTGCTGTTTGGGCTGTTTTATTATTGTGCCCCCCCTTTTCACCCCTTAGAGCACTGGACTCTTGGGCGTATGTGCACTACAATCTAGAGACTTGATGCATAATAAGTTTGCTCCGTTTTAAGTAAGTCCTTAAAAAAAATGCCAACCCTCACACTGCGGAAAGGGAAAATGAAAAAAAGGGCACCTAGGAAGGAAGAAAAAAAACAAATAACCGGCGAATATTGTAATTAACACAATGTCCTTCGCCACACCAGTCTTTGTGCGAACGAAAGGAGCTTCGTCCTTAAGTATGCATTGTGTATCGGGTCGTTATAGGCACATATTGCACACTTATTGGGTTTTCTTCTATCATCATCTCATATTTTGTTGATTCTTTTTTTTTTTCATTCTCTCTACTACTTTTCTATATATTCGTATGCATATGAACGTGATTATATAATTTTATTGCTCATCAAATGAAAGATTTACAAAATTCATAAATATATTGACGACGACAATTGCTGGGGTTGTAATGGTGCGGCACCGACAATGACAACGACACGGCACGACCGACGTCAAACTACGACCGCCGGCCGCCCAGCCGCAAGGACCATCGACAGCGGAATCGGAAGTAGAGAAAAAAACATCGACAAAGAGTGAGCGAGACAAAAAGGACCACACACAAACATAGATACAACAATAATGACGATGACGATGATAAAAATTATGTATGTATGTACAAGTCACTTTATGCATTCGTACAGTGTATGCATGCAAGAGTGAACGAAATTTTGAGATGTTGCCAGGAAAGTACCTACGACAAAAAAACCCTACGACCGCCGATGGTTCATTTCGATTCAATTTTTATAGCGTAAAGGGCGGGAAGGAGGCTGACACTTGACTCAATTCCAGAGTCACATACTTACATACATATGTATGTATACAGCCGGCGGACGACGACGACAGAGAAACTACAAAAAAAGAATTTGAGCACACACTATTGTAACTGAAATGCAACGCGATGTAGGCTGATTCCTTTGATGTGTGTTAGCTGGGTTTTATCCTTTTGAGAATTTGCGTTATTAAGTTCATAATAAAAAAATATGTACAAGCGGATTACCATTAAGAATTTGGTCTTACGAAAAGTAATCGTCTTGTTTTTATCTGGCTGTTGTGAATCCTTGTTTAATTTTTCTATTACGGTAATGCCGAAAACGCAAATAGTTTTGAAAAAAAAGAGTTAGTTTTGATAAAACAAATTTAGGGTTTGTCAGCACTGTTGTTTGTACTACTAAACCTTTCTATTTTATACTACTGTTTCGACAAATTCATGTGTTCATTGGAAGCTATACGCTTGGGAGAACACAGAGAAATGTCACTAATACGATCACGGGTATTGAGATTGAATCGCTATCAACGAGGATAAAGTTCCTCCACGAGCAACTGAGAGCCGAGCGATGATACAGGATTAATTGTTCTAATTGGCTTAAGGAAGTCTTTTTCGAACAAGAAGATGTGTTAAACAAAATATAGAATACTGAACCTCTTCGACAAAACATACCAGCAATATCCTAAGTATGACGTTAAAATCGTTCTAGGCGATTTTAACTCCAAGATAGGAAAGGAGGACATCTTTGGTAGGTCTAGTAACGGACTTAGACTTATTCAATTTACGGCGGGGCGTCTCGTCACTATAGCAAGCACACGGTTTCCTCATCTCAATATTCCCCAAGGGGACATGGCGGTCGCCTGATGATGAAAAGATCAACCAAATAGATCACATTGCGATTAAAGCAAGGTATGCCTCCAGTATTCTGGATATCCGAGCCTTTCGAGCAGCCAACATCGGATCTCGGACTCGGATCACTACCTTGTTGCAGCCAAGATACGAATGCGGATATCTCAAGCGCCACAACAAAGAACAAGACATAGGGCCTTACTAACAACGAATTAATTAGTCGTGACTTAAAAAAGGAGTCGACTTAAATATTAATACACACTTAAGTCTAAAGTGTACTAATAATGTTTTAATAGTCGGCTTTTACTTAAACTTGGTTCTTTCAAAGAATTTACTACATTTTTATTGAATCTACTACATAACATTGGTTTGACGTTTCATATTTGCACTTGAATTTGAATTTTCATTTTCTTCCATGATGCTATGAGGACAGTGGTTATAATTTAAAATTGAATTCAATGTTTATTTTAGATACTAATATCAGGAGACGCCTACACACTTGGCATTCGAAAGTCGAAATAAAGAAAATCAGCTGATATTGTTTTCTTCGCTTGTTTATACATATAAAGCGGTGATACCAATGCACTGAAGTTAATACGCTTTGTTGGTTCCCTTTTCCCTCCTAAATGGAAACAATTATTTTTAAAACTCTAATATAATATTATTTTTATCAAAGAATAACTTTGTATAACGAAATATGTAGTAATTAATTGTTTCAATGAAACATTCATGAAAAACACATTTTTACTGTAAAGTATTTCAGTATATAATAACGAAGATTAAGGAATTTTCAAAATTCATGAAAGTCGAATAACGCTTATACAGTTTCAGCTAAATTCAATTACCATTTGACGCATAATTTTAGTATTCTAGATACCAAATCTAATCCTTTTTAGTATTGTTCGTGTTATTAAATTAGTACATTGGCATTACTCTGGTCTTTAATGACATATTTGTAAAATTAAACATGACTTTCTGTACATTAAAATTTAGCTCCATACTAGCACTAAAGCCGAATATTAAATTCGTTATTGGTACACACATTTTGGAAAATGTGGAGATTATACTTAAGCCGTATACTAGATTTGGTTGTTAGTAAGGCCCATAGTGTTGAAAAGCTGCAATCGCAAGAGACCGCCTTTGCCGAACGCGTATCCCAAAGTGTTTCAATGACTCCTATGTCATCAGAATCAAGTGTCGAAGACCAGTGCCAACACTACTAATATGCCATCAGAAGTGCCGCAACTGATGTGCTGGATTTCACCTAAACACCACAAAAAAAAAAACGGTGCTTTGACGATGCTGGCAAGTACATGCATCTAAACAAGAAGCACACAAAGTGGCGCTGTAAAGAAGGCCGAGATCGGCTCGCGATCTTTACGAACAAAAGAGACGGGAAGAACATCGGCTTCTCCGAAAGTAGAAAAAGGAGCACGAGAAGCACGCAATCGAAGATATTGAGAGATTATACTCCAGGAATAAAGTACGGAAATTTTACCAAAAGGTACAAAGGACGTGTCAAGCCAACAAGATCCGTACAGAAGACTGTAGAGATGAAGAAGGAAACCTCGTAGTAGTCATTATCGGTACTGAGAATATGGAAAAACTTCTTCTGTAGACTGTATAACGGCCGTTGTCAGTCAGAATGAACCATTTAGCCAAAACTTCCGTTCACATGATCAAAACGAAGTGAGGATAGCAATATCTAAAGTTCAATCCCATAAGCTATCTGGAACTGACGGCCTATCAGGCAAGCGGTTGCTGGAAATGACCTGGTAGAGCAAGCACCAACTCATTTCTGAGATTTGGTCAGATGAGTGTATGGCTGATGAATGGAGTGTCAGTACCGTTTACCCGTTCCACAAGCAGACCCTATCAATTGCGCGAATTACAGATGTATCAGTCTCCTCAACATCGCGTACAAGATCTTACCTTACCGTCCTGTGTAAACGTCTGAAACCCTTCGTCAACAAACTGATAACCCCCACACTGTGGTTGCAGACCAGGAAAGTTCACAATCTTTCAAATCATCACACTTGGACAGATTCTGGAGAAAAATCAAGACGTTTAAATCCTTACCCACAATTTTTTCATCGATAAATGCCGCATATGAAAGCATCTATAGACAAGCTATATAGAGCCGTGTCTAGTTTTGGCATCCCTGTCAAACATGTCCGTTTCTTTAGACTAACGATGGAAAACAGTTGCTGTTCTATCAAGATCGGCGGCACCGACCTAGTAAAAAAAAACTGGGCAGTCGTTTGAGATGGCTAGTACATGTAGAGATGGAGATCTAAGCCAAATGGAAACAGCCTAGACATCCAGACAATAGGCCAACGATTGGAGATTATACGTAGGGGTTTTCTTTTAAGTTTCATATTTTCGAATCTACAGAAGCAAGGATTTAGGTTGGCAAGGTAAAGTAGTAGACCAATACTCAAGAATAAGTGGCGCATCGTTTTCCGTTTCAGATAAATTTTTGTGTTGCGACACACACACTGAGCATTGGACTATGGTAACTGCCCTTAATTTTTTCTGCTGACCCGTTGTTCCTTAGTTCCTTAGATTGCAAAAAACGACTACAATTGTCAAAGTTTGACTACATAAATACTAGAAGCTATGCAGCCCGTCGATTACATACATGATGGACATTCTAAACCACTGTGCCATTTCCTTGATGCACTGCAAACACATATGTACATATTTGCATCGTTATGATTAGAACATGATTGATATTCATTCCGATGTTAGAGCTTACATGGTAGATTTGTTGACTCGACCAATCAAGTAATTCCCAAATATTTTCTTGGGTGTCACTTGCACTTAAAGAAAAACCTAAACAACTATGCAACTATCGCATTACCCATGCAGCGATGACTGCACCTATGAAATCACCTTCGCCACCAAACAGAATGGACGAGGCGCTTCGATGTTTTGACGTCTTGGACTTGTCCTCAATGGGCGACAGGAGCCACTTACTCCCATCGATCCACAATGTATATATATGTACGTAACCCTCTGTTCGGCGCGGTGTGAAATTTCACAACAACCCTTATACATATGTATGTATATACCACACACGCTAATAAACCCCCCGAACAATAATTATGTCTACAAATGTAGGTGAGTTTGTTGTCGTCGTTGTATTGTTGTTTTTTTTTTTTCTTTCTTTTTACAAAAGTATCATACCAAGTATGACGAAATCATTTCACGTACTGTACATATATCCTGTCGTTGGCTCTGATGTGCCTTGTTCATTCACATTTTACTATTTTGCTGCGCTATTGCCTCCCAAGAAATGTAAGGAGTTTTTTGGTACAAGCAAGAGAAAGAGGACAAAAACCGACCAAGGAGTGGAGTGCTCCTGTGTACTATACCACACTATACACTGAGAGACAGAGGTCCACCAGCTCATGTGCTTGTTTTGTCCTACTTGTTTATATATACATATATATGTATGTATATACACGTAGCTACACGTTAAGGAGAATGCGTTTCCTTCCCACCCCATTCTTAGTTCGTATATCGTACACACAGGCTCACACATATTATATGCCACTAACGTGACTTCCTTCAATGTCCTCTCTGCTGTGGTGCTGCACGACCAGGACGAGGATGAAGGCGAGGCAGGACAAAGCAACACAGAGCTAGACAAAAAACACGGAATTCAAATAGATTCACCATCGGATTTGGGTCATGTAAAATAATAAACAAGGTGTCTATTCGCATTATGTAAATTGTTCGTCATAGTAAATGTGGCCAGTATTATGCTTGTAACGAATGTATATAACATCTGCAATTGAATTAATAATGCATTCTCAATAAAACATTTGTTATTTAAGGAAATATGCGGGGCTAACTTACTGGCTAATGGTTTTTTCCTTATTTCACAATAGTCGTACACACAACACTCTCTGGGTAGCTAAATGCTGGTGAATTTAATTTAAAAGTGAAGAGTATGAGCCACACATGGCGAAGGGTTCCGGCTTCACCAGC
Source organism: Xylota sylvarum (assembly GCA_905220385.1). Taxonomy (NCBI): domain Eukaryota; kingdom Metazoa; phylum Arthropoda; class Insecta; order Diptera; family Syrphidae; genus Xylota; species Xylota sylvarum. Next base: position 34,511,313 of record LR999960.1, read on the forward strand.
TTTGCACGTTAGATGGAGCACAGTGAAAAAAAATTTAATTTCACACTGTTACTAAAAGGATAAAGATAGTAAGTACTTGAGCGCTCGAGTGCGCAAATTGGAATCTGTTAATCATTTCATTATTAGTTTTTTGTTGGAACGTTGTACAAATCCTCAAAAAGGTCTAAATAGAACTAATGATTTGAGAAACAATGTCGGCAGCAGTGGTCGAACATTCACTTATGTTCTCTAAAACAAACAGTCCTAGGTCCGGACTAAAAAAATAGAGGCGTTACACGTGCCAGGATGAGATCTGGTGGAGCAGATCATCCGAAAAAACAACCAAACAACAAAAAAAGAAACAATCGGCATGAACTCTCACCAAAGCAACTATTTGCGTGTTTCTCCATCCTTTCTGCATGGGTTATCGCTTCCGGCAAAGGAGCATGACTTCTTGATCTAAATACGTACATACGTATGCTCTGCATGTAACAATTAACAACTTTGGGCACTCTGTAGCCCAAATCAAAATCAATGAAGCGACAGTTTTTAACAATGGTGTCGTTCCTATGAAGGGCCTTAGTTATTCGAGACTTTGGTTTTGATGAGTAGCAGATTTGTTGTCCTACGTCTGCTCAACTTTCTAGCATGATTGCACGTATCAAGATTACGCCATTTTACATTTCCCTGATGCAAAGATATTCTATCTTGCCGTTTCGATTGGTAGCTGAAGCCCACTTTAGTACTTGACAGCTCCTGTTTAGTGCCACTTTGGGCTAGTACGTCTGCTTCGCAATTTCCTGGGAACCAGGAACCCAGCACAAAGCGAGATTACAATTATTCGATATCTCATTCAGAGATGCGCGACATTGTTTTACCAATTTAGGTCTTTTTATTGGTGATTCGAGTGCTTTAATAGCTGCCTGGCTGTCGGTGTAAATGACGATGTCAGCGGTTTCACGAATAGCCATAACATCCGCTTTGAATACACTGTAATAGTCTGGTAGTCTAAAAGACATGCTTGTTCTAAGAGAGACTCAAAACAGTTCAGCTCTCGCTTGTCGTAGACCCATCAGTGTAAATTTCTAATACTTGTGTAGTATTGTGTGTTGAAGTCCAGGAACGGGGTTACGTAATCCATGGCTTCTGTTATTATATGTATGTACACGGCATGCTACAGCGATGACTCCCTCAGTCGCAGCGCTGATTTCATTCTGTTTGTTTCCCACTGCATCTGCATAAGCTATAACTTTGAATCCGACCTTTTCTAGGGTGAGAAGTAATTCGTTCACGGTAAGGAGAGGTACTATCACCACAACTGTGGAGTGATAGTACCTCTCCTTGTGTTGTGTCGTGTTGAACTGATATTCTGGATTTACATTGACCAAGTTCCGAATTGATCACCCTGTTGACAACCATCTGGTTGATCCAGTGACTTATCCTATCATTGATCCCCAAATTTTCTGAGAGCCTTCACGATGGCCTCTGGTTTTATGTTGTTGAACGCCCCTTCTGTCAAGGAAGGCTACCATTGTGAATTCTTTGTTGGTCACCTATTATTATATGGAGTGCGGTTTCAACTGATTTTACTAAAAGCATGCTGCGATCCCGAAAGCATTCTTAAGTTAATGTTATTATGAATGTAGATGTCCACCCGCCTTTCCAACATATTCAATGGAAAGGAGGATAGCTTGATGGGTCTGACGTCTTTCAGTTTGTCAACTGTTGGTTAACCAATTGGCGGCAATTGTCAGAGCAGATATTATACTTACTCATACATATGTGCGAGAGAAAAATATTTCCACTTAACTGAAGATGATGAAAAATAATGAAAGTCCTAAAGATTTGAAATTAAAATGAAGACCAAGTGATCGCGGATGCAAGAAAACTTAGTCTGGTGGTCTAGCAGCAGAGAGTCTGGAAGACTCTTTAAAGTTTCGAACCCGTTTCGTGTACTAAAAAAAGTGTTTAGAAAATTATGTAAATTTCTTCTTTAAAGTCGTTTTATTACTTTTTCTACTTACTAACTTTCAGTAGCCGCTTTTCTTAGCCTTCTACCAAAACGCAATCTGCCATGTTTTTATACTTTCATACTAAACACGCAACCATATCCTTTCTTTCCGCTAAATGCAACAAAATAAAAGTTTTCGTCTTAATTAAGAAATTCAAACTAAACTTTGAAATTATAGCCATTTAAAATGTATATCTATGCATTCAAATTAAACTTTCCCATTGCAGTCATTCAATTATACCCGATACATAGTGGGGGCACAAGTATGGCATAAAAATAGTTATAGGTATGTCAGTCAGTTAGCCAGACACTCATTCACTCATTCAAAATGACATCCACGAAGACTTCTGACACGTGCAACCAATATCCTTTCGCAGAAGTAGCACACAAACACACAATAGACGAATGGACATTTTGCACCAAAACAAAAGGGAAGTACCTACACAAACAACAACAGAAAAACAAGCAAGGAGAAGGACGATATTCTTTTTCACTTAACAGAGCACAGGATTATGATGAGAACTAAAAGGAAACTGATGTCATAGACAGAAAGGGAATAAAAGACGAAAACTAGTCTTACTGTATTCTCATGTGGGGTAGGTTAGGGTGTCAAGAATTGGGGAATTTTATTTGCTGCCATCGAACCGCGATTTCCATTCTTTGTGATGTTACCTATTTTTTGTACTAATCCATTTTGAATTATAGCTACAGTGACAATCGCTTCGAGGCGATAGATCAAAACGTTCATAAAAAAGCTAAGTGCCTATATAATCACATTCGTGTGCAATCAAGTCCGCGTTTCTCATAACTATTTTATTTATAAGTCCATGGACTAACAAAAACCGTATAGTAAAGAGTTTTTCATTAACCATATTTGAGATTTTAAAAAAATAAACATTCTGGCTAAAGTACCATTGATGCGGTGAATTATTGAATACAACATCATTCAAATGTCCTCCATGGAAACACCTGCACAAGTGAATGCGCTCAACACAGTTTTCCATGACTTTATTGCATAAATCGAGCGATATACCGGCAATTTGGCGTTCGATGTTGGTCTTGAGGTCGTCTAAAGTCGCTGGTTGTTTGGCATAGGTCATGGACTTAACATAGCCTCAAAAACAAAAATGTCCAACATCCACTCAGATCACTACCTACCAAGGTACAAATGCAGATATCCAGAACATCGCTGACAAAAAAAATACTGTGAGGAAGTTTGACATCAGACGACTATAATCGCAAGAGATCGCTAGAGTCTTTTCCAATCGAATGTTTGGAGCATCAAGGACTGAAGACCAGTGGCTACACTCCCAAAGAACTATCAGAGATCTCGGCTCTGTGGGTTTGTTTCGACCACTTCAGTGAATCCCCTGATTTGACAAAGAATGTCGGCAACCAAATGCAGAAAAACAGGAGGCATACAAAGCCTGCGTAGAAGAACCAGATGGGATGAACACCGACTTCTCAGAAGAAGAAAGAAGGAGCATGAGAAGTGTGCGATCGACGAAATAGAGAGATAATAGTGCGGAAATGCGGATCAAAAGTTTTACCAGAAGCTCAATAAATATAGCAAGGCTACGAGGCCATTACCGGAGCTTGCAGGGACGAACAAGAAAACCAATAATGATCGAAATTCTGCTATTAGGCAGAATGAACAATTCAATTTGTATGATGATAAATGATCCCGCTTACAGGATCTTATTTGCTGTATTGTGTAAGGCTAAGAAAGTCCATCATCGACCAAATTTATATACTACTACAGATCTTGAAAAAAAGAAAAGGTTTTTTAAATCGATGCCCAGTACCTTTTTATATGACAGAATTTATAGATACCAGCTATACTTAGCCATGTCTAGTTTGGAGATCCCTGCTATACTTGTCCGTTTGTTCAGTATGTCGATTGAGAATGCATCAATGTTGGAGAAGACATCACCGAGATGCTAACATTTGAGGCACAATATGTCAAAAGTCTGTGCCGATAATACAGACATAACCTGAAGAACACAAGTGAAGTCAGTACTGATTTTGTGAGTGTTAAAACGGAAGCAGTTAAGAAAGGTCTAATGGTTGTCTGGGATCGATCCTCGAACCCCTCGTTCCGTAGTACAACGCACTATCCGCTTAAGCCATGGCGCCCACATAAATAGGGCAAAATAAGGTATATTCTCGCAGCACAACATTCACCTTACCAAGGATCTGCTATAAATTCAGAAAATTACATCAGCGCTGAGGTCAAAAGAAGATTAACTTTTAACAATCTTTTCTGCTTCTTTGGGCAAAGAAGGTAAATGAGTAGCGCTCTCCCGAACAGCTAACGTGACAACACCTTTATCACCCCAGTCCTGTTTTATGGCGCAGAGGGATGGACCTATAACCTGGTAAAAAAGATCGAATAGTGAGTAATTTTAACAAAACATTTCGACTTAGGATTCGGACTTAGAATTCTGACAAATCTTTGCAAGAAATACCATTCACTACAAAATCAAAACCTGTCCTTTATTTATAAGTCAGTTCCTCCATTGGCAATTTTTTTTTTATCAACTATACACTGGATTCGGATCTGTAGAAAGCACAATACAAACCAATAAAGGACTACATACTAGTTCAACCAGAGATCGAAATCAAAAAAAAAATATTCAAAGAACAATATATACCCAGATATGAACATAACCAAAAACAGCTCAGTTCCTTGGTGCTACTATAGGTATGTCACTGTGATTGTATGTTTTCTTTCTTCTCCTTTTTTTTCGTGTCAGTTTTGCCCCAATTGTATCGTGCATTTTAAATTTCCCACAGAGTAGAATTAGGGTGGTCGTGGTGGTAGTGGTAGTAGGCAGGCAAACTAAAGGCATTGCCACATGAGGCTTAGGTTAAAACGCCAGAATATCTCCACTTCTTTGTCTACGAAAAGGAGAACTGGTTACCACCTATACAATAAAATAAAATACACAGCGAAATATCAATGAGAAAGAAGAAATATTGGTAGGACTTAGAGCACGGTGTGGCAGCAATAGCAGCAGCAGCTGAATTTAACTGAACGGAACTCGCTGAAAATAACGTGTTCAGTTGTTGGTGTTTTTTTTTCCTCCGAATTTCCTTAATTTCTCTATAAAAATTGAAAGAAACAACAATTTGTTGTAAAAACAAGAAACGGATAGACATAGCTAACACGACCGAGGGAATTTCGACAAGGCAAACGGCAAAAGGAAATGTGCTTTACTAGCTCCACTAGCCGAGTGTTGTGAAAAGTTAACTTTTATTTGCAATTGTACTATACCAGCGGTTGATTGCAACTGCAGATAGATGACTTACATACATACATATGTATGTATGTTACTCAGGGGAATGGGGGCCGGCCACTTCAATAGCGCAGGAAGAGAAACGGATTTGCTGCAGGCGACGATGATGACGACGAGGAGTTGAGTGATATTTCGAGAACACGTGCTAGGTTGCTCTGCATGACTGTTTTTAAAGTTAATGATAATTTTTTTTTATTGTGCGTTATGCTAATTCTAGTTTGCTAACATATAGATACTTGAACTAATTGCATTGCAGACTATTTGGATAAATTACACATTTCCTTTTCAGAGGATTGTTGCAAATTGCGAGAGGCTCGTGGAGTGTTGAAAATTAAAAGCTCCTCATTACCTTTGATGAAAGGTTCTTTCGAAAAAAAAAAACTGTCGTCGCTGGCTGGTTGCTTTCTGGAGAGTTGGTTAAGTGTCCTTATCGTTAAAGCCTTAGAAATCAGAGTGATATTTTGTGCTCCTCTTGAGTAAGCTGAAGTGATGAATCTAGAGTGGAACGTCACGTGATGGCAATGGCCACTGTAGATCGCAAAGGCTGAAATGCTGTTACACAGACGAAGTCAATGAAGTTACAATAATAACACAAAGTGAAAGCAAAACCTTGACTTTGGTGGACAATAAGTCAGCTTAAGTTACCAAAGTATAAGTATACATGTGTACATATGTAGATATACACTGTACATATGTTGGTACATAATATAATAGTCAGAATCATCTGGGATGTAACGATGAACGGACTCAACCAATCGAATCTTCAATCAGAAAAATAAAGCATAGATAGGTATGTACTAATCCCTCCTCACAGGCGTCATAGATTGGTATAGGTAGGCTCCGTTAGGATCCACACTTATACCAGTCAAGGTCCATTGTGGTACCACATGGTTCTAAAATTTCAATAAGAAAAACTACCATCACAACCATCTGGAGCTTATTATAAAGCGCTGGAGGGTATTGATGTTGGGGTTGGCCATTTCGCCTAAATTGTTGAAGAAATAGGGTCCTAAGTGCAATCTTCTACAAGCGGAGAGAGTTTAGAGGGCACAAAGTTGGTGTAGTATAGTTCCCTTCTCTTCATCGACCATGCAACTTCCACAGAAGTTGTTAAGGAGGAGGTCCGGCCTAATGATGATGTAGGGCCTTGTAATGACACCTGCTATAATTATTGTAAGCGACGTTTTCTGTCCGTAATAAGGCATGTAGTACTATATCCCCGTCTACGATTGGTTAAGTTTACAGCATTGAACTTAAGCAGGGATTCAAGTTTAGCGAGAGGCATGCCGATATTCACCTTATCCGATGAGATCGATAAGGTAGTGCACTGCCTGTTTTTGGTTTTCCAGGTATTTGATCGGAGCTTGACGATTAAATATTACATTGTATTTCACTTGCAGCACTTAGACTAGACCACTTGAAACGAGTGGCTCCACAAGCTGCACAAGCTGCCACCTGTTTACTATAGATATCTAAAGGTACCAAGTGAAACAAAATGTCCAAAGCCGCTGTTGGGGTGGTTCTTAGTGCTCCAGTGATGCATAGGCAAGCCGACTTTCTGAGCTTACTAAATTCCTTATCGATCGATCAGTCAGAAGAAAGTGGAATAGTTAGGAATAGCTAGGGACTCGAAATCCGGGACTCATTTTCTAAGGATCACATGTGAAGATAAATTATTTTTGCTTGCATTATATTGAATATTTAAATCAATTTAATTCTGCTTGTCTTGTAGATTATAAGTAAAAGTGTAGGTGCATACTTAGCAACACAAATCATTAAAAAAGTATATCCCTATAGAATGCAATTGTTGAATTGTAGCGATTTCGATTTAGAAAATATTATTATCAGTGAGGTTATCAAGGTCTAAATCGTAATGATACATTTATGCATGTATTTGAATCTACATATACATATGTACATACATACATATGAACGTAAATATAATAATTTTGAAAAGAAAATATAAAATAAATTACTCACTTTGCACGTGACACAATCCAACTGAAAATTGACCTAATTCTGGCATCTGTCTGAGAATCTCTTCAGTGACTAAATGAACACCACGATGTTGAGGACGTAAATTTATTTTACGCTGAAACCAAGCCGATCCAATTTGAATACCGCCGCCTCCACCGCCACGATGATTCGACGAAGCCATTGTACTTGTCGAACTACTATTGTGACAGCTACTGAGGGTGGTGCTGGTTGGGATCTTCTTCGTCTTCGTGGTGGTAGTGGATACTGTTTGTCCTGTTGCTACTGTAGAAGTTGGTATTGTGCTGTTTGATGGCCTTTTATTGCTTTTGGTGGTGGATTTCGCCGCCGTTTTCGTATTCGTCTTCGCCGTCGTTTCCGTGATCGCCGCTGGATCATAAATGCCACACGCCGTTGTGAGGGATTTTTTTTTTGATTTCCCGGCTGGTGTTGCTGCTGCTTTTGCTAATTCGTTTGTTGTGGTTAATGGTAATGATGATGGCAATGGTGGTGTTTTATTTAAATTTGCCGTCTTGATTAAATTATTTTTTTCCACTTATTTAAATATTAATCGCTTGTGGTCACTTTTTTTTGTTTTGTTTATTGGTATTCTTTCTTTATTCGATCAAAATATTATTCTGTAAAAGATTTATTTATTCTTTTTTTTTTGTTTTTAAATTGAAAATATTGTTTTATGTATCTAAACTACATATATTCGAGTGCACTCTTTCATTGAATAAATTTAACTTTATTCAATCAAAAATGATACATATTCAGATAGACAGGTGTAATATAAGATTCAGATAAAGCTTTGCCACAGGTAGTATTACTTTGAGATACATATGAACGGAAATAAGTGGTATGTCTAAGACAGGAAAACGTATGCTAAATTGCGACAACTATGACATTATTTTATTCATTCTAGAAACGAACTGTTTTACAAAATAATCACATTTACAAAGCTTAATAAATTAAAATTACTGGTTGTTCGACACGAAATTCTTTACAAACTACGATAGCCCTTGAATATACTTAGATAAACAACATGACAGGCGTCCATATTCAATTTTGCCCGAATACGCAAATGTTTTGTAGTTTTTCGTAAAAGAGAGTGCGATCACGAGAGTATAAGAAATTTCCCCATGCTACAAATTTTAGTGTAAGAAATTTCCTCGCACTAATTTCTGAAAACTGTCAAATCGCCGTACGTTGACTTGTGTATTTGTATACTAATTCTTTTGTATTGAGAGGACATCAGAAGGATTTGGAAGGATGCCCCAGCGGCCTTTCCCATCTAGCTATGCGACTGCGTTTGACATCTGACGTATAAAAAGTGTGCAAACTTTTGTTTTACCACAAAATATACAACTATCTGACGCGACAGGTCCATGGGACCCAGGGCCTAACTTCTCACAACCATTCGTTTTGTGTGTGTTATATAGTATTCTTTACACGAATGGAAGCGGCCAACTGTTGAATGCAGTATCCGAAGGGCAATTTTTTGTTTTAAGAAGCTTTTTCATGACAATTTTACTCTCGGATGTTTGTCAGACGATCGCGAGAGGTGGGGCCGTGAACCAAATTTTAGGTATTGTCTGAGGATCGAACTTCGAACCCCCTGCTCCGTAGTCCAATTCACTAACCACTAGAACCACAGCCCCGACAGAATTATTTTACATAGAGAATTTTACCCCCACTCCTTGAAATTTCACAATCTATGAATTTTGGTACAGAAAGTACCCGAACAGACCCATTATATCAATAAAAGTAATTCTTTCTGGAATGTCGATTCCAAAAAATATTAACTTTACTGCATAGAGCTAGAGAGCAAGGTAATCCAGTGGGTTATGTTCATTAAAACGCATATCAGCAGATTTTTCAGCTCGAAAAAGGCAGTCACACATCAGGATATGAAAAACCTCAATCTTGTCATCGTCCCTTGAGCTTCTGTAGCAGTCCTTGTAACATATCCCAAGATGCTTGTAGCGGATTGTATAATAACAATGCAGTGCGTCACTGGTACACGCACATTGACAAGTATGTCCTTACTTATGGAATTATTAAAAATCACTTAAGCAACCATAGTTAGTGCGTTAAACTACAGAGCGAAGGTTCAAGGTATGGATGCCACAAAATAACAATGTCATATACCCCAACTTTAACGAACATCTGACAATCAGCCGAGAGTACAACTGGCAAAAGAAAGCTTCTCAATGTTTCGGTATATGTATATTTATAGATATTCACTGGTCCTTGATACTTTATCCAGATGTCAGTTGCTGTAGTCATTGGGACGATGGAATAAAATCCAGCGTCCATACCTTTAGTGCAAAAAGCCAGTTTACTTTTCGCTGATGATTTGTTGACAATTCCAGTCATATCTGAAAGGAATTCCCATGTCTAATGGCCGAATCAGGATCATGAATATAATCGGTTTCAGTCTGTCTGTTTAAAACAGCATATGGGATATGAGTGTATAGTACATATGATGACCATAATCTTAATTTCCGTAGCTTGAGTGAAATAACCGCCATATTATTGCAGAATAGATTGAGAACGGTACCAATTACTGTAGTGGATTTTACTCCTGTGAATCCTAAGATCTTGATCCTGGATAAATATTCGTAATGTTTAAAGACGCTATTTCAAAAAGAGGCCTGTTGATTGAGGCTGAGATTGGCTGATGACTGTCATATACATACATGTACACATATATAGGTAACAAACGTGCATGCACACACATGTATTTACTCAGCTCCTGTCAACTCCAGACGCATACTCATACTTGTTTTCATACATACACATATACTTGTTTGTACATGCACCAGTGTTGTCACTTTCCCACAATTCTGGTAGATCTACCATCCGTAGCAGATTTTTTCCATTATTTTTTGCAAAGTGGGGAGGGGGAGGGTGTTGTGGAATGTACCAATATCAATGTTAACAAATCTACCACATTTGTTTGTCCAATCTACCAATTTTTTCAAAATCCAAGTGACAACACTGACATGCAAACATTTATTTCTGCTTTTATCATGTTCTTTGGAGAGAGGCGAGCATACACATGATGCGATTACTATTTACTCTGCTCTTGTTGGAGATTTAAAACTACTGAAAGTATGTTTTCGGGTAATACTATAATAAGGTGACGGCTGCCTAGGTGGGCGGACGAATATCGCATTTCCAGTGATGATTCCATAGAGTTCTTTGGTTTTCCTCTCTTCAAGATATCGCTATAATATATGCATATGCATACATACATACATAAGTTAAGGTCTATCGTTACACAAAATCTTTAAATAACGCCGACATCGCCATGTTTTTTATTGTTTTTTTTTTATATGGGAAAGCCCATAGCAGTATATCCAGCAGTTTCAAAAAAATTAGTCGGTGGAGATAAAAGAAATAAATTGTGCAATGCTGTGACGGCTATGCGACTTTAGTCGCGATTTGACCCTTTTTTGACGCAGATACTATGAGCCGACTTTTTAAAGAAATACCTTTTTATTTTTTTTTAGACTACTTCGTATAATACCGCGTTCACACATTTCATATGTACCTATACAAGCACCTGTATTTGAATGGCGAACTAACGGGACGTTTACGAGAGGGATCTCCTTAGGTATGCTTGGTTTTATTTACAAGTTCGATGGCCATGGAGGAGTGTGTATGAATTTTTGTAGCACACTTTTGACTAAATTTTACCAACAGGCAAAAAGAACGGGTCAAGCCAACAAGACTCGTACAGAAGCCTGTAGAGATAAGAAGGAAACTTCGTAGTAAAGTCACAGTCTGTGCTGAGAATATGGAAAAACTTCTTCTGAAGACTGTATAACAACGACGAAGACAAACATCCCGGTAACTGACAGAATGAACCATTCAATCTAGACGAAGATAGCCAAAACTTCCGTCCACCTGACCAAAACGAAGTGAGGATAGCAATATCCAAACTTAAGTCCAACACGGCTGCTTGACCTGACGGCTTACCAGCCGAGTTGTTCAAAGCAGCTGGAAATGATCTGGTAGAGAGCATGCACCAACTCATTTCTAAAATTTGGTCAGATGAGTGTATGCCTGATGAATGGAATTACAGCACAAGATCTACAAGGAGACCCCCTCAATTTCGCCAATCACAGGAGTAAACAGTCTCCTCAACATCGCGCACACGATCCTATCTGCCATATTATGTAAACGTCTGAAACCCTTCGTCAACAACCTGATTGGGCCTTATTAGTGTGGTTTCAGACCAGGAAAGTCCTGGAAAAAACTCAAGAAGTCCAAATCGATACCCACCATCTTTTCATCGATCGAGCCGCATATGACAGCGTCTATAGCGACGAGCTATAGAGAACCATGTCTAGTTTTTACATCCCTGTCAAACTCGTTATATTGTGCAGAATGACGATAGAGAACTACCGCTGCTCCATCAAGGTCGGAAACGATCTCACCGAGACCTTTTATGTCAAAAAAGGATTTAGACAAGGTGACGCTGTCATGTGACTTCTTTAACATCATACTTGAAAGAATTGTGCGAAACTCACAAGCCAACACAGAAGGCACAATCTTTCAAAAGTCTGTGCAACTACTAGCGTACGCCGGTAATATCGACATAATTGGGAGAACACAGCGGACTGTCACCGGTGCTTTCGTTAGTATTGAAACGAAAGCTGCCAAAATGGGTTTAGCGGTAAACGAGGACAAAACCAAATATATGTTGTCAACAAGAAGGCACACAACATCCACGAATTGGACAGAACGTCACAATCGACAGCTATAACTTTGAGGTTGTAAGGGACTTTGTCTACCTTGGCTCTGCTATCAATTCTGACAATAATAACTTAGCAGAAATTAAACAAAGAATAATTCTTGCCAATCGCTGTTTCTTTGGGTTGAGAAGGAAATTGAGTAGTAAGGCCCTATACCGAACAACTAAGGAGACTCTATACAAGACCTTGATCATTGCAGTCCTCCTTTATGGCACTGAGGTTGGACGTTGGGTTGACGGGCTTTGGAGGAGGAGATTCAACGACGAACTACACAAGCTTTACAGCGACATCGACCTAGTCAAAAAAGAATTAGTCGTTTGAGATGCCTAGAACATGTAGACCGTAGATGGATACCAGTGCTCCGGCTCGTAGAGTCTTTGAATCAAACCCGGATGGACATCGCAGGTTGAGGCCCAGGTTCAATGATGCTGGGAATATAGTCACAGGCAATGAAGATACCTATCGGACCATGTTGACTAACTATAGGTTGAATTGGAAGAGGATGATTTAGACCATATGTACATATGTGGTTGACAACGTATGCCACACACGCCAAAAAAATGATTTACTGTAGCCGCAGTGCTTTGGTGCTACATATGTATATAAAGTCCATGGTCTATGCCAATAAAGCATAGACTTTAGACTACTTGACGACCCTTATCGAATGTCAAACTTACTCCATATCGCCTTATTTATCCAAGTCATGCGAAATTGAGTTTAACGCATTCACATGTACAAGCGTTCCCGTGAAAAGCATTTGAATGGTGTGTTCCTTGAACCCGAAATATATTTTTCTCTATGTACTATGTACATATGTTCTCACCAATAAGGTGTAATTACAATACGAGTCATCAACAGCGTGAATTAATTAGTTTAAAATAACTTAACATCGAACACATAAATAAGTACATACCTACAAACAAAAAAATGTTTATTAGTAATGATTTTCACTAGACAAATGGAAACCATTAATTAAGCTTAACTACTGGTTCAATGGTTTTACCATATCCGTTACAAATAATAATTTGAAACATACATATTGCTTGCGAATTTAAATATGTATGTATATATTTTATTCCACTGGCCTTCACTGTAAGTTAGCTAAAGAACTGATTATCTTATTAGACTGCTAATTGCAAAATTTAGCAAAGTGCTTCAGAACAATAATTTACAATTGCTAATTAGACCTTCACAAACTTGACGTCGTATTCTATTCTAGCAATGAACAATTAATAAGTAGTCCTATTATAACGGCAGTAGATATGCTAAGTTTGCCGACCTCATGTAAAAAAAACACACATTTCACTCTGATACCGTTTCGAGCATCACTGTACGTTTCTTCATACAGAAATGAGTTTCAAAATCCTTCTAATTCTTGTTATGACCGCACTGACCTATAAACGTCAGGATATTGTATTTTCACAATACAAAATACTCCAAACATAAAAACTCAATCATTGCTAACATATTTCGTTTCATGCAGTTTCTGTAAAGTGCATTACTCTCCAATTTCTAGCCATTTACAAAAACTCGTGCAATTTCAAAAAAAAAAAACACACTTTTTTTTACATGACCTACGTAACTATCGATATGTATTCGAGCGAATTCGTTTTCTCACAAAACTACTACTATTTGGACGTTTCTCAAAGTAATACACCTTTCTAAAACAATGTTTTTCATAAATAACGTAAATTCCATAAACATTTACTGCAAAAAATAAAAAACACTAAAAATTTTGCTGCACCTGTTTTCGAAAAAAAACGCACACACACATTCCCCGTCGAGATTATGACGTGACACACTCTTAAGAACAACAGTTAAATTAACGATTTCGCTCAATCCGTTTATTAATCTAAAAAATCACAGAATAAAATACAAATCAACAAACATTTCAATTGTTTTATGCAAAAAAGAAAATTTACTGCAAAATGAAACCAAAAAAAAAACCGATTATCCGTAAATTCGACCGACTGACATACAAAAATTTTGACAGATGCTCATTCGCTTTATTTCTTTTCTTCTTTTTTTGTCCGTTCTCCACCACCAATTTCTTCATTCTCGACTCTTTTTCGCCGCTCTCTCAGAACACACACAATTCATGCCAGTGCTGTCGTGTGCAAAAGGTAGTACTTTTGGATAGTTATGCAGTACAGTACAGTGAGCTCTTTTCAATTTGTAAGAACTTGGAAAAATACAAACCATCGCTTGACAATTGCATTCGATTCTTAGAAAATATAATAAAAAGTTTACTTTGAACTCGAATGTGCGAACAATTTTTCGAAAGGATAACTACTATTGCAAATAATCTCAAACTTTTCAAATACTATACATACATGTGTATACTGCACCCATTCATATGAAAGATGTAATATGAAATCATAAGAGAAACAGGCAAGTTTATTTGTTTTATCTTGCCTAGTATTATATTTGTATTCAAATCTTTGCAAAACTTTTACTCTTGGAGTTTAATGCCTAACCGGCGAACGAGTTTATGGCATGAGTTCACATCGGAACTGGTTGTCCTGTCTCCTGCCCTGGGAATTCTACAGCTCTCGTTGCTGGTAATCTTTGGTGGTATCACAATAGACCTTCTTTTGGTCTAAACGTATTCTTATCGCAGCGGGAACAGCTGTGAACTACCATATTTCATATAAACAGCTTTATAAGATAACGGATCAGAAATTCAAAAGCGATTATACAAAGCCAAAGTGACACGGATCATTCGCTCCAGAGTGACTGGTCATATACTGCGAAAGTACAATATTATGGTTCAAATATTTTTTATCGGTCTACTGATCTATGTACATACATCCCTATGCCCACAGAATTCTTCTCGACACCTTTTATAAGGCGGAAACACACCTCTGGTGCTTTCGGGTGCAAAATATTTTCTTCACCATTTATCCACTGCATTATCTCTATGGAACAATAAAGAATTTATCCTTCGTGGGCAAATATTGCTGTAGAAATGTTCATGCAGAAAAGATTTTGTTGGTAAAGACAACAATTTTAACGAAGCTGTGTCTTATCTAAGATATTCCCTAAGATCAGTCCCTTTATCCTGTTTGGATGTATGTACATAAATAAATGAGGTTGTATCTAATTCCTTGAGGTTCTGATGTTAGCCCCGCCTCTTAAAAGTGAAACATTCCATCCGTTCCACACTTAAAATAACCATTTTATGGCTAAGCTGAAGCTTGAATTTTCTTTCCTTTAACATAAAATATGGGTCGCTTGCTATATTGAGAGTAGGCAAGGACTTGGTAATTAGGGGTAAAAACCAAAATTCAAAACACTTTTTAACATGAAAGGTCGTGTGAACCGCCCACTTTGGTTTGTCACATTGCATTTGGCTTTGATCTGTTGAGGTCTTAGATCAGTCACTAACCGTTACTCTTGCCAAACTCTATACAGAATGTATTTATTTTGTTTTCCTTACGTACTACTTTCCAAATTACACAAGCGACAGCACTGACACACAAACACACACACACACAGGAGAAAAAAAAAACAATAAAATATTCAGGCGAAATTATGCTTGCATTTTGACAGTTATAAAGCGAATATTAGATGGCGAGATGGCGAAAAAGGAGAGGGGCAAATTCAACAAAGAGGATTGAAAAAAAAAACTATTTCCTCCTTTTTTTTGGTACACACTACTACTCACACCACATTTAAATTTCTTTTCCCACTTGGGAGGTTTTGGGAATTTAATATCTACCGCTCGCTCTCCGAATATATGTAACACTCGATGAATATTTTCTTATGAATTAAGTTTTCACCATTTATCCACAACCGTTGCTGTTGAACGGCGAAGTAGAACGAAGAAAAAGAAAACTGCTACACGATTACACGATACCATAGTTCTAGCGTAAAAGAAGGATGAAACACGGTATGGGGGTGAGGCGTATTTTTCAGTTACTTTAACAGATCTAGTACACTACGATAAACTGTGATTGTGGGTACTTCCTTCTTTTTTAAGGCACCAAGGATGTTTTTTTTTTTCGTTTTCGTTTCGTTTTTAATTCTAAAAGAACGAGACAATTTTTAAGTTCGCTTCGATTAGAGGATCTATTCGCGTAACTTTCACCGAACAACGTCGCGGCGGATGTCCTTCCGAGGAATTTTTTCTTCCAATAAATTCATTCAAAGAAGAAACGTCAAAACGACGACGGAAACGGAGACATACCCCAACACAGTTTTGCATGTGGGTTGTTTTTCACACGAGTCGATGCGAATTTGCCGTACTCCTCACGTATTGTATATCGACTTGCAAATGCACTCACACATATATTAGGTTGTGAACGGGTACAAGGTAAATAAACTTTTCACCACGGAAACACTATGCGACACACCAAACAAAAAAAAAGGCGAATCCTGGGGCGCTGTGGTGGAGATGGTGAGTGGAGAAATTTTTTTTGGAGAAGTTCCTGGTGGAGGAGCAGCAGGAGGTGGCGGAAACTCGCCCATTCATAGGTTTTACTCTCGCAAACACTATGCAGCAGCAAATGTTATCATTTTTTCTTCACATATACACACAAATATCCTTGTCAGTGATCATCATCATTGCATAAATCCTTTTCGTTTTCGGAGGTGATTTCGTATTCACCTCACCTCTGCTATTTTATATACACCAGGGGTGCTCTCTCCGGTACACACTGCGCTCCTTTCGCCAACAAATGAGTGTACTTTCGATTACAAAATTTTTCCTCCTTTTTTTGTTTTACCACTATTTGGAAAACTACATTTGTGCATTGCGGAGATTGGGGATTTGGAATTTACCTAACGAAATTAATTATTCACTTATACGAAAGTTCACCTGAATGCTGGTGTATGGTTTGTGGTGTTTTGTGTTTTCGAAATTGGGAAATTTTATGAAAAAAAGATGCGGATAAATTTTTACTCGATTTCTGCACTTGTACTTTTTTTACACCACTAATGCTGTACTTGAGTTTTATTCGCCGTGAGTTAACTGAGGTGAATAGATTCTATGACATTTTGGGTGAGGTACATTCGCCTCAGATAAAGATAGGACATGGCAATGCCAGTAGTTCATACATGAACCCTAGGTTTTTGCTACAAGGATGCGTTGGAAAAGTTATGCTGGGTTTGCTGCTATGACACCAAGCAAAGGTTCACTGGCCGGTCATGCCAGACTAAGAAGATTTCCCATCAGAATCATTGTCTCAAATGTTTTTTTTTAGACATTATCGAGATGCGGGAGAATTATCGATCACAGATAAAAATAAGATAAGTATATAATCTGAGATATCAATGTAGTATCAATAGCATTAGATAAAATGATCTAAAACAACGTAATGTTAGGTTTTCTTAAAAGTGTGCCTGTTTGCATGGGTATTGCCGGGAAAGGGTAACATAAAATCTATGGTTTCATCAAAAGACGACATCCAGTTTCGGTTAGGGAATGAAGTCAGCATTTTAAAACAGTTAATGACTATCTTTCTGTGAACAATACCAACACAGTAAACAATCGAGCGTATTCATCCCCGTTTGTATCATACTAGCGAATAAAAGCGCAATGATTTTATAACGAACGAACTAATACTTGCACGCTCTACAACGATATCGGCCTAGTAATACAAATTCGCATCCACTGCGAAATGCACAACGGAACCCCAATCCTAAGAATTTTCGGCAAAAACTCGGTTTCATCAACGCTGAATTTCTATAGATTTGGGTGATCAAAACACTTATAGAATGCAGAGACATTCAGGATCAAAAAAACTGTGTAAAGTAATAGAAGAAATAGAATTAAGAGAAGTAACTGACAAGTCAATTTAAGGTAATTAATAGGATTGAGAATTAACACGCTATGAGACGTGTCGAATTTATTAAGGGAATTTCTTCTATGGTTCAACACTATGGCAAGGTCTACTGCTTTATTGTGTAAGTCCTCTCGCTCAGCAGGATCTAGTCAAGTAGAGCATAATGTATTCTGAATCAAGCGTCCATCGACGTAGCTCCGCTCATTAGTCACTTTAGCGGGCTATTATACCTCTAACTAAAAGCAGAACTAAAAAAAAACCTTCGACCTTACGACTCAGGTTTGTACCAATAGATGTGTATATCTATGACGCTACTCAAAAGTCAAACTACTCACTAGAGATTAGTATGCTATCAAAATACCGTGCCAGCTCCAAAAATATTGATCATCTCAATTTTTCTTTAAAATATTCGCACCTCTTACCACTTATTGGGAGTATATCATGGAAAGTGGCGTCGGATTTTACGTTACAATTTGCATATCATTTAAGACCATTATGGGAACGCGTGTATAAAAGACTAATCCACAGGGAAGTATTCCGAGAGGCACGTGTAGTTTTAGGTATAGTGTCCCGAAATGAGCGCGAAACTACTTAAGGGTATTGTATGTATCTGGTATTATAAATATCTTTTGGGGAATGAAAGAGTGATAAAGCGACAAAGAAATTTATTTCAAGAATAAAACAAATCTGAATAAGAATTGATATTGTATTTGGTGTCCATCATGTGCGTACCTATGTTCAGTGAAGAAAATGAGCACCGAATGTTTTCAAAATACTGCATACATTGCAAAATATGAAAAGCCTACGCAGCAGAACTTGTACAGCGCATATTGGCTAATGTTATATACCGTACTGGATTCAATTTCCTCAATAATATGCGAAAGATTTTTTTACTCTAATACCAACATTCTTATGTATATCAAACAATGGATTTCCAGGCGGAACATGCATAGAAGAAGGCGATGTTTTGATCTTTGGATTTGATTGGGTACTTGAATGTATTGAAGTAGGTATGTACTTACAGGAATAAGACAACGTTAAACCATTACACCTTATACTCATGCTTGCAAGAAAACTATGTGACAACAAATACCTTTGTAAGATTGTAAGACCCAGTGCTGTATTATGTTATGGACCTATAATTATTTTGAAACGTAGCAAATATTACTTAAAGAAATTTTAGGATTAACATTATAAGAATTATTTGAGAATGAAGTGACCCATTTTTAGACATTGAAAATGTCTGCCGAATTTATTTGTGAAGCCTTTACTCTTTAATTTTAAAGAAGTCCTGAATTTTTTATAATATTTTAGAGAGAAAGACCATATTGTAGATAAAAACTTATACAAATGCCTCAATAGTCTGGTTAGCACTTAACAAGGTCTCTACAGAAGCTTATTGACTAAATAACCCTCATCTGGTATGGAAGTCGTCTCAGCAAAGTGCTGTTTCAATATGTGACTCGATTGGCTATTGGGATAATCTTATCACTTTTTCAAAAAAGCATCGAATCTCTATACACTATCAGAGTTCACTAACCTAGTAGACTCAAATCATTCACACAAGTTGAGTTTTATAGTATTCAAGGTCATGAATACAGTTCAAATTGGGTATCAAATCCAATCCCAAATCAACGTGTCGGTCTCTCGTGCTATATACCAAAGTTAACTCAACTCAATTCCCAGCTGGACGCTTTTGCACAAAATAAAAGAAAAAAACCCAAACCAAAATAATCAGAGAAATGATACGCTGTATTACCCTGGCAATTCCCGTGGCCATTTACCGTCAACACCGAATGGATACAAATTGAAAATAATTCTCAAAACGTTTAACCACACAGTACTTACTCGGTACATCCATTAAAGTTTGTGTACATTGAGGTCAAGCCCTACCTGCAGGAGTAACAACATTCCATGGCGTATTAGCCTTACTCGAGCATAACTTCCAACCACCATTACCACATATCAAATGCGGTCCTCCTCCACAGTAAACTCTTAGCACATAGTTATGGATGGATTCATTTTTCAAAAAGGACAAAAAAGAAAAAAAAACCTCGTATCACAGCAGGGAGTGCCGCCGTTCATCATCATCAACATCGTCAACAGCACGAGCCCTGTGTGCATGCCTTTTCCGTTTGTCAGACAGGGGAAAGAAAGGACGCACACGGCCAAAAGGGGAATGAATACAAATAGAGATACACCACCCACTGTCGCAGGCAGAGCACATGAACCATCAAAGTCACCAACGTTCTAGCAATCCTTAGAACTAAAGTGTGTTTTGGGTGGATGGCACTCCTTTATTAATCGACCCATTCCTTGCCACTTAGTAGATGCTGCTGCTAGACACTCAAAAGTCCAAGTTATTCGTCCTGTTGGAAAATGTTTTGGGAAATTCCTTTATTTTTCAGTATTCGTTCGGTCCTAGCCTCGTCTAGATCCGCTCGCAAGGATATTTGCGATTTGTCCGTTAAAACTTGTTGATTTCGGTGAGCGATTTCGTCATCGGTTAGAAATAGGTTTTCAAACACACAGTGAGAGGAAAAGAGAAAAAAAAAAATAAGAAAAATGTCCAGCGACGATGAGGACATTTTCAAGGTAGATCCTGAAACTGCCTGGCTGGAAGAAGTCACTATTGGTGGATTTCGTGTCTGGCACATAATGGCAATTTGCCTAGCTATTCTATTGAGTATTAGTGCGTTTTTTGCTCATGGTTCCTTTCCCATTAAATTCTTCTAAAAGGATTTCTTTGCTTCCGTTTGTTTAACAGTTATCATGGTTTGCTGTTGCATACGGTTTCGAATTCCTCGAACAAAGCAGGAAATCGAAGCTGACTATCAACGGAAACAACTTACGAAAAAATTTCGAGAGAAGTTGGCGCAAATCAAAAATTCTGAAATGGATGACATGGACTTGCAGAAAGGTAAAAGTATTTTCTTAAAACTTAATCCTTTGATATACCCTTATGTGTGTAAACTACAAAGTTAAACGCAGGTGGGCCAAGCCCATGTACATAAAACGAATGAACGAAAGGCTGTTTAGCGTGTTTCTTGGTGGATAATATGCCTTCGTGATATACTGATTTTTATCGATGGTCATAAAGAATTATAATTTCTCAAAAAAAAAGTGCAGTCTTTTTCGTTTTCACGAATCTATTTGATCAACAAATGACAGCTGTGACCGTCAAAGGGAGCGACCTATTGCTTTGTATTAACCACTCCGAGAGTGTCACCTTAATTTTTTTTTTTTGAGAAATAAGAAAAGATATTTACACAAAGAAGTTCGACTATTAAAATATTTATTACCTCTACTGCCCGATTTGTTTTACGAGGTTTCGACTTGTGAATTGTCACAGCTTGGTTACGGGTAGGGAGCTCACTCAATAACTTTAGGTTGCCTTTACATTTAAACCAGGGCGCAGCAATTCTTCGTCACTACGAGTACGTGATCCATATGGGCATGGATCTCTTCAGACATCGAACTAGTGGACTTGAATATTCAGTAATCTTTCCCGAGAAAATTTTGCTCATCGGTGTTTTGTTTCGAGCTGCATTCCATTATAGACTAAAGATTTTTTTTAAGGAAGCTTAAAAGTGTTCGTGGGTAGTTGTTTAATTGGTCTCTACGACAATGCTGTTGTGCGTAGTTTTCTCCAATTGCCATTAAGGCTATTAATTTCATAAACTAAGTTGACCATTGCTTTTTAAATCGTATCACTGGATTTGAAGGGTGTACTAAACTTGTTACTTTGTTTTATCTAAAATGTGTTGGCTTGATGCCTCGATGTTGGTTATGCCTAAGTCGCTACTGCTTGCATCGTAAGCGACTTGTCGGATTTATTCATCAGTGACTGTTCAAAGTAAAGGGCGAAAGTCTCTACCGTTAAAAAACATAAACTTGGTAGTATTTTACACCCTCAAATCTGATGGTTGCATAACTGTCCATATATTTAAAGAATCCAATCTTCGGGACAATATATCATTGCCCACCAAGCAACGGTAACATTAACTTCACAGAAATACAGCATGGTCTCAAAAGGTCAAAAAGAAGAGTAAACGTACAGATTCTGATATGAAACATGAACACCGAGTCTATCAGATACACTTAGAGGAAGGAATGTTAAAATCCTTGATTCTTGTTTTCACTTTCATCCGCAGCAAATAGACAGTGATTCTATGTAGAGGGCAGACAGGTTCATGGGACCAAGGACCTAGCTTCTCATAACCATTCGTGTTGTGCGTGTTATATTCTTTACACGAATGGAAGGGGCCTACTGTTTAATGCTGTGTCCGAAGGGCAATGTTTTATTTGAGAAGATTGTTCATGACAGTTTTACTCTCGGATGTTTGTCAGACGCTCACTCCGTAGTCCAGCGCACTAACCACTTGAGCCACACGGCGCCCACCTAAATAAATAGTTATAGCTCAAATAAAAAGGAAAGGTGACAATACATCAATTCTGGATTCTGGAACATATATTCTTCTCTCCATCGAGAGTAGCTTTTCCTAAATTCTGACCTACCAGTTAACTTTTTATGAATGATGTCGATTAAAAGAAGGTTATTTTATTACGGATTTGTTATTATCTCAGGAGACTTGGGAGTATTTCCTTTGTAGAAAAGTTTCTGAAAAGCACCGGCATCCGTACATATTTATGTATATACATACATATACATATGTAGAATCCTTTCCAAACTTTCTAAAAAGAAGTGACATGCTATCGCTATAGGAAGACTTAGCCTATTAGCTTACTGCTGATACTGAGTCTTTAATACTCGTAATAAAACCGAAGTGTAAAAAATGGTATTACAAGACCACTGTGTATAGCGTAAGCCATTTTAACATGAGAGGAATGTTACCAGGGACTTTTTTGTCACGTTCAGAGACTCGTATCCTCCCGCGGTGTATGACCACTTTCTTGAGAGTGGTTTCCTAACATTGGGTCAAAAGGTATGTTGTAGTACCGAAATAGCGACATAGTCTTGGACTTCGTGTTCTCTAAAGAAGACTGATTTATTAGAATCACTCATCTCCTCTCTCGTTTAACAAGTTAAACTTTTTCACCAACATTAGAAGAACATCATTTCGTCAGCTTATTTAGAACTGCTGATAATACAACATTATTTCTTTTTCGGCGCTTGATGGGCCTTGAAATAGCTTAAAAGAAGCATTACGACTTTATAGAAATCTTTTGTGCTATTAAAGATATTGAGTGGTTTTGGGTACTGTGGTTTTGGGTACTGAAATCAAGTTCATGAATGAAACTTAGGATTGTTTGAGCTGAGTAGAAGTTGACATCAGAAGGCGAAGTAAAGCCTTTGTGTAAATGTTTGAACCTAGTTTAAGCAATGGCAGGACATTCACATAAAATCTGTTCGGGAGTTTCAGTGTCGTCAAAGCATAGCCAGCACATGTCCGATCGGCTAATACGAAATTCCTTGAGGTGGTATTCGAGACATGATCAATTAAGAATTTCGTCAGAATCTATTTAGTCAACGCTAGAATCTCTTTGTTTGTTTTTTTTTTTTTTTTGAGGAAATGATAAATTTTTTGGCATGTCCTTAAGTCAGGTGAGCGCCGTGGCTCACGTGGTTCCAGGTACAATCCCCAGATACCACCTCTCGCGAGTGTCTGACAAACATCCGAGAGTAAAATTGTCATGAAAAAGCTTCTCAAAACAAAAAATTATCCTTCCTATACGACATTAAACAAAACATTACGCCCCTTCCGTTTGTGTAAAGAATATAACACGCACAACACAAATGATTGGGAGAAGCTAGGCCTTGGGTCCCATGGATCTGTCGCACTAAAAATTTGTATTTTTTTTTTGTACCTAAGCCATTTGGTGAATTCCAGTAAGAGAGCTTTTCTCCCGTATATTCATACATATGTAGATATTTATTTTTTGTACTTCTAATCATGAAAAACAAGTAACGACTCTCAAATAAATAATAGACACCGGTTCTAGCTATACTAGATACATTAGCTGACCCAGATTGACCGTTTGCCTTCGAAATTTATGTTTCTCTTTAACAATCCGCAAGATAGAGGATAGTTTACGCCGCTTATGTTGTATCGGATTGTTTAAATTGTTTAATTGTTAAATTGACATCCAAATTTATTCCTAAATCAATTAACCTGAGACCGGTAATAAAATTGTACTGTTCCTTTTGGAAACAATCTGCGACGTCTTCGCCCATCTCCTTTTTAAGGGCATAAGCACAAATCAAACAGACGTTTTAAAAGTATAATACTTAGGCCTGCTCCTTTACTTTCTGCACTGAAAATCACATATTTTTTTTTGTCACTGAGAGAAAATATTTTACTTTCTCGTATACTCTCTCTTTTACGATTTTTTTTTTGTGTTAGGCAACGGAGTTGGACTAGAATTTTCAGGTAAGGCAACAGACCTTATGTTATTAATTTCTTTGTCTTTCGAAGGTTACTAGCTATTGAGTAGATATCACTGTGGTTCACATATGTACAATTTGGTGGGATTATGTTGCCATTCCAATTACGACTTTACAAAAATCTGCAGATTTTAGTGCCGGTAGTGATTCCGGTTTGTCAAGGGGTGCTCTTAAAATAAATAGTCACAGAAAAAACGATAAGAATGTCTTATTCTAATTCTTACAAGTCTTATCTTAACCGGTGAAGGAAAGGATAGAAGGCTTTCCGAAGGTTTTAATTTCATAATCTACACTTTACTGTCGAAATACAGAACTATACATATGTATGTACATACACTCATATGTATATAAATTGACAATTTTTATTATCACACTAAACCTTCCCTTTTTTCAAGTGTGCTTTAAGTTTGGGTAAGATAGCAGCCTTAGTGTGTCAAGCGCTCCAACAAATATGCGTGTACATACCACGATGTGTTCCGGGTCAAGCTTCTATTTTTTTAACCGAGGACTGCGCACAATGGCTTTAGGTCAATGCTTTGGTTTTTGAGAACAAAATCAATTTGAAAGTGTAGAACAATAATCATACACATGTTCGTAAATAATATAAAACTTTCAAGCTTGGTTGAATGTAAATTTTATTACAATAAAAAAAAAAGTCCAATCCAATTTCTACGTCTCCATTGCTTTGATTTGATGGATCTTCAACTGCTGATTGAAATCTTCTTCAATGTTGTCGTCATCCCAGTTGTCCTCCCACACATTATTCGCTCCATCGTCCTCGTCAGCAAGGTTAAAATCTACAGGAGTCATGGAAAAATCAAAATAAAGCGCAATTCATTGCGAAAAGGTTTGTCGAAATTACTAGCCTTCAGCGGGAAACTCTTCGAACTCGTCATCTTCTTCTAGGAGGCCCAAATCTCCTTTTGGTTTATTCTTATCAGCGGGTATTTTATCCATTTTTAGTTGAAAAGTTAAATAATATGTTAAGTCTTTTAATATGCGGTTAAGAGGACAGCGAATAAAATTTATAAACGATTTCACACTAAAGTGACGTTTGTCAAGCGTTTTTGATGTTTCTTAAGTGTAAGTGAGATAGATATAGACCATTTGCAAGTCATCCTCTGCTATGAGTGCTGCCAGAACTTAGATGAAGAAATAATTCATTTTTTTATGCTTTTTTATGCTAAAAGGAAAAATTACTTTTCGGTGAAATTATTGTTTATTGTTCTATACTACAATAAGAAGATTGTTCTGTACTTCTTGTCTTGAACTGTGCGTCAATTAAAACAAATTCACGTCTTCCTATTAAAATCGAAGAGTGAAAATTCATTGAAACTCACGGTTGACACTGGTCATTATTGGAGTCCGAGTGAACTTTATACCCTTCGCGGGAGCTATCTGTTTCAAAAGTGACGAACAAGTTCTTTTAATGAAAACTTCAGAGTAGAATAAAGCACACTTCACATCCCTGGGAACGCATAAAGAGAATCCGCTGGACTTATATAAAGAATTTAACCCCAACGCCGAGAAATCGATCAGGAGAATGTTTCTAATAGAATGTTAAAAACTTTAATAAGACTAACGATGGGCCAACCCACACCAACATCACTCATAAACATTTGTTAACCCAAGAACCCACCTCCAATTTGTCAACTTTATGAAGAAAGACACCTATTAGCATTCAAGTAAACACAATCTGCAAAATCTCAAAGATCTTTTAAGTTTTCCTCAAACGAAAATATGTAAAAAAAAGTATTTCCAACCCTGCTAGCAAATAATTTAGCGAATAATATTTAAAAAAACCTTTTCTTATTCTAGGCCCTAGCTGCTAGTACTATTTAATCTCAATTATTAATATTTAATTCACTTATGGAATTAATTAATTTATAATAATAATAATAAAATACAAAAAAATAAATGCAGGTCGATTAACATAATGTCCACTTTTTCGGTCAATGATTATAGTTAGGATTGCAACTAAGGCGTGTGCTTTCTGCCGTTAGTGAGATCAAGAACTTCGCTGCACTACTTAACAAAATATCAAGATTTTTGGGCGGACAATAAAATAAATACGGATAATTTTTTATGAAATATGGAAATATTTATTTTTTTTAAATAGAATTGAATACATAGTCAATCACGTAGTACCTGATCGAGTGACCTTTGTTTTTTAATACTGCTGTACACCTTTTTGGAATAGAGTCCACCCACTTTTGACACATGGCCAAGGGAATAGACTCTCACGCTATCTTTACCTCCTGCCTGAGTTCGCTTCTATTTCTCAGTTTTGTTCTGGTTACATCCTTTACTTGTTTCTAGTAAGTTTTAGAATGGATTGAGATCTGGTAATTGTGACGGCCAAGGAAGGACTCTTATTCCTTTTAAAGTAATTCATTTTTTTTGTAGCTTTAGCTTAATGTTTTGGGTAATTATCTGCCTGTAATGTCCAAATTAGGGGAAGATTTTATTCCGCATATTTAAGGAGAGCGTAATCCAAGATGTTAATATAATATTTCTTCATCATCATCCCCACTGTTAAATGAATAGGACCGCCGCCAGTTTTCATCGTCTTTTTCATGTAGCGAGGATTATATGCAAAATTGGGAGGACGTCTTACAAAGCGTCTACCATCGGACCTCAACAAACTGAGTTTGTTTTCGTCCGTCCAAATATGTTTCTCCATTTTTTTCTGGCCCTCAACACCAGACCACTTTTGGTCCTTAAAAGCAAAATCCATTCTATGTCGCAAGTGTCTCTAGTTGAGAAGTGGTACCTTCCTGTGGGATTTGGCTTATAGTTTGCAGTCTACCAATCTTCTCCTTGTTGTCCTTAAAGAAACATCTGCATTTAGTTTTTCCAAAATGGTGCCTGACGAGACAAATGGATTCCTTCTGCCTTCAGAGATAATCATTTTGTTGGTTGTTTTTCAAGGTCTTCCCCTTTTTTCTTTAATTCTTTTATTTTTGAGTGCATTTTGGACTTTACCAATGAGACAGCCAATAGTTGCAGCAAGTTTCCTGTAACTTGAGCCATCGTTCTTCATTTTTTTTTATAACTCTCCCTCCTCAAGGTCGACCCATTTTTTATTCTAAAATTGAATTTTTACTTAGAATATTGGAAAGAATGTAACCAATATTTGTTACTTAATCAACTCCACTTCAATCCGGTTTGGAAAAAGCCCCTAACTTTATTTTTATGATTGAAAAGATTAATGTATTTATTTTATTGGCCACACGAAAATGCACAATTCGTGACATTTTGTTAAATTTCAGTATAAGTATCTCGAACTTATCCATCTGAAACGGCTGAATACACATATCTTTAACGACTTATCAGTGGATATACAATATAATGGTTAAATACAGTTATTGACAGAAAAAGTCGACATAATGTTCAGATACCACCTGTATTTATTTTTTTGTCCATAAGTGTACATACATACTACTTTCCAAGCTCTAAGTATCGACTTAGAATTTAATGCACATCGCGATGCAATCAATGCTATCCGAAATGCCTAATTCGAAATAATGAATGCAAATACATATTGTAATTTTTTTTGTTATTTTTCTTTCAAAACAAATTAAATCCGAATCCCAGAAACACTCAGACTCCAATTTAGTCAGTTGTAATTCCTGGGAGGTTGTTTTTTTTTTGTGCACTCTCATTCTCAAACCAGCACAGTTCGGATCGGGTATCGTTTGACGGCAGCAAATATTCACAACTGTTACTGAACCATGAAGGGACAATTGGTAATATCGAAAAAGTTAAAACGTATCTTAAAAGATAAACGACGTCAAATAGAATAATTGTAAATGTTTTCATCAAATTTGGTTTCCAAATTTACTTCAGCCGTAGAAAAAGTATGAGAATCATTAAACATTGTATAGGGTGCTGGTTACAAGAGTAAGTTCGTAATATTCAAAGTAATATCCATTCCCTATAGTGGTTGATATTTACCCCCACTTGTATTTTAATGATTCACACTCAGCCGTCGGAAGGAATGATTTACTAACAATGAAATATTTGTATATTGTATCGTTGAAAACACACGGATCGAATCTTTCCTTACATTTGACATCCGCATCAAAGTTAAACGATATCCTCGAAAACCTTTTAAATTTATTTTAATCAATCAGTTTGCCTTTTTGTATACACCCAACAAGGTTGTATTTTTATATGTACATATATACTCTTTAAATTTAATAACTTCCTTTGAATTCAAATTGCTTACATTAATTTTAATAACTCACTTTACCAACTTACAGCGCTTGCCAAAATACAATCAGACTACCTTTCCCATCACAACAGCAAGGAGAACCTAATGAGAGATGATTTTAAATTTTCAAACACAATACAGAATCCAGTTTAAATTAGACATCGTAGAAGAGTAATTATTTTTAATATAAAAAAAGAAAATGGAAATATGTATACAAAACAAAAACATAGGTAGAAATAAAAGTTAAAAAAAAGTATATCACAAAATTTACACAATAAACTGAAAAAAAGCTATACAAAAATATTATTGTGAAAGGAGTAGTGTAGTGAATAAACCAAACAATTAAAACACACTACGTTAAAGTTCGGTTTGAATAATTTCATTTTTATTACTTTTGTTGTTTCAATTGGATGATTTCTGGGCAGCATTGTTTTTTGTTTTTCCTTTATCTGTTGTTCCTTTAGTTCATGCATATTTGACAGATATTTTATATTTTTGTTCAACCCACTTTTTTTGTTCAGAATCTCATTTTTTTTTCTTTAATATATTAATAAATGTTTTATACCGATTTTTACTTGAATGGAAATACAACGTTCTTGGAATACTTATATATTAATTTTAATGTTATTCTGTTTCTCTTGGTTTTTTTTTCCTATTAAACTTCTTTCCTTTCGTTTCTTTTTTTAATTATTTAATAATTATTAATACATTAATATATAATATATAAAACAACTAGACAACGTCCATAAATCATTCTTTCCGAGTAAATGTCCTCCCCCTGTAAATGTAAATTAATTGAAGATTTACATAAGAAAAACAAAACAAATAAAGAGACAGTAAAAAGACAACGTACGTTATAGTTTTCTTTTCTGCGGGTTTCGTCTCCGGCCGAGCACGATTGAGCACTTTAAGGAAATCTGAAGTTTTTGCTCGCATCCTTGAATGGATATAAGCTTTTGAACACTAAAATTGAATAAATTAAAAAGATATTTACATATTTGCATATTAAAATAGTACCTTAATGTGATAATGCAAGTAGTCACGGAACATATGGATTAAGTTAATAGTGTTGTCTCTGGTTTCCTTGTTTGTGTGGCGGGGAAATAAAACTAAAAGAAATTAAAGGAATTAGTTATAATAAAACCAGGACAAAGATTAAATCCAGTCATCAAAAGGTCGCAACAAATACAATAAACCAACAAGAATAGTTACACGCAACGATGGATTTTCATGTGCACAAACAGAAGTCATCTGGTATAAAATTATGGTTCACCAAGGAAACCCTTTTCTAGGAGAATTTCATACAAAAAACGAATGTGTTATCAGGAGCATCTCACTTTTCGCTCCATTCTAACTAATCTTACACTCAACGAAGGATTTTCATGTGCACAAACACAAGTCATCTGGTATAAAATGATGGTTTATCCAGGATGCCGTTCGCAATCACTTGTTCTTGGAGTATTTGAGAGACAAAACGAATGTATTATCAGGAGCATCTCACTTTTCGCTCCATTCTAACTAATCTTACACTCAACGAAGGATTTTCATGTGCACAAACACAAGTCATCTGGTATAAAATGATGGTTTATCCAGGATGCCGTTCGCAATCACTTGTTCTTGGAGTATTTGAGAGACAAATCGAATGTATTATCAGAAGCATCCCACTTTTAGCTCCGTCCTAACTAATTTTACACGCAACGATGGATTTTCATGTGCACAAACACAAGTCATCTGGTATAATTTGATGGTTTATCCAGGATGCCGTTCGCAATCACTTGTTCTTGGAGTATTTGAGAGACAAATCGAATGTATTATCAGAAGCATCCCACTTTTAGCTCCGTCCTAACTAATTTTACACGCAACGATGGATTATCATGTGCACAAACACAAGTCATCTGGTATAAAATGATGGTTTATCCAGGATGCCGTTCGCAATCACTTGTTCTTGGAGTATTTGAGAGACAAATCGAATGTATTATCAGAAGCATCCCACTTTTAGCTCCGTCCTAACTAATTTTACACGCAACGATGGATTTTCATGTGCACAAACACAAGTCATCTGGTATAAAATGATGGTTTATCCAGGATGCCGTTCGCAATCACTTGTTCTTGGAGTATTTGAGAGACAAATCGAATGTATTATCAGAAGCATCCCACTTTTAGCTCCGTCCTAACTAATTTTACACGCAACGATGGATTATCATGTGCACAAACACAAGTCATCTGGTATAAAATGATGGTTTATCCAGGATGCCGTTCGCAATCACTTGTTCTTGGAGTATTTGAGAGACAAATCGAATGTATTATCAGAAGCATCCCACTTTTAGCTCCGTCCTAACTAATTTTACACGCAACGATGGATTATCATGTGCACAAACACAAGTCATCTGGTATAAAATGATGGTTTATCCAGGATGCCGTTCGCAATCACTTGTTCTTGGAGTATTTGAGAGACAAATCGAATGTATTAGCAGAAGCATCCCACTTTTAGCTCCGTCGTAACTAATTTTACACGCAACGATGGATTATCATGTGCACAAACACAAGTCATCTGGTATAAAATGATGGTTTATCCAGGATGCCGTTCGCAATCACTTATTCTTGGAGTATTTGAGAGACAAATCGAATGTATTATCAGAAGCATCCCACTTTTAGCTCCGTCCTAACTAATTTTACACGCAACGATGGATTATCATGTGCACAAACACAAGTCATCTGGTATAAAATGATGGTTTATCCAGGATGCCGTTCGCAATCACTTGTTCTTGGAGTATTTGAGAGACAAATCGAATGTATTATCAGAAGCATCCCACTTTTAGCTCCGTCCTAACTAATTTTACACGCAACGATAGATTTTCATGTGC
Source organism: Xylota sylvarum (assembly GCA_905220385.1). Taxonomy (NCBI): domain Eukaryota; kingdom Metazoa; phylum Arthropoda; class Insecta; order Diptera; family Syrphidae; genus Xylota; species Xylota sylvarum. The sequence goes on from LR999960.1 coordinate 34,542,614, forward strand.
ACAAACACAAGTCATCTGGTATAAAATGATGGTTTATCCAGGATGCCGTTCGCAATCACTTGTTCTTGGAGTATTTGAGAGACAAATCGAATGTATTATCAGAAGCATCCCACTTTTAGCTCCGTCCTAACTAATTTTATACGCAACGATGGATTATCATGTGCACAAACACAAGTCATCTGGTATAAAATGATGGTTTATCCAGGATGCCGTTCGCAATCACTTGTTCTTGGAGTATTTGAGAGACAAATCGAATGTATTATCAGAAGCATCCCACTTTGAACTCCATCCTAACTAATTTTACACGCAACGATGGATTATTATGTGCACAAACACAAGTCATCTGGTATAAAATGATGGTTTATCCAGGATGCCGTTCGCAATCACTTGTTCTTGGAGTATTTGAGAGACAAATCGAATGTATTATCAGAAGCATCCCACTTTGAACTCCATCCTAACTAATTTTACACGCAACGATGGATTATTATGTGCACAAACACAAGTCATCTGGTATAAAATGATGGTTTATCCAGGATGCCGTTCGCAATCACTTGTTCTTGGAGTATTTGAGAGACAAATCGAATGTATTATCAGAAGCATCCCACTTTTAGCTCCGTCCTAACTAATTTTACACGCAACGATAGATTTTCATGTGCACAAACACAAGTCATCTGGTATAAAATGATGGTTTATCCAGGATGCCGTTCGCAATCACTTGTTCTTGGAGTATTTGAGAGACAAATCGAATGTATTATCAGAAGCATCCCACTTTTAGCTCCGTCCTAACTAATTTTACACGCAACGATAGATTTTCATGTGCACAAACACAAGTCATCTGGTATAAAATGATGGTTTATCCAGGATGCCGTTCGCAATCACTTGTTCTTGGAGTATTTGAGAGACAAATCGAATGTATTATCAGAAGCATCCCACTTTTAGCTCCGTCCTAACTAATTTTACACGCAACGATGGATTATCATGTGCACAAACACAAGTCATCTGGTACAAAATGATGGTTTATCCAGGATGCCGTTCGCAATCACTTGTTCTTGGAGTATTTGAGAGACAAATCGAATGTATTATCAGAAGCATCCCACTTTTAGCTCCGTCCTAACTAATTTTACACGCAACGATGGATTTTCATGTGCACAAACACAAGTCATCTGGTATAAAATGATGGTTTATCCAGGATGCCGTTCGCAATCACTTGTTCTTGGAGTATTTGAGAGACAAATCGAATGTATTATCAGAAGCATCCCACTTTTAGCTCCGTCCTAACTAATTTTACACGCAACGATGGATTTTCATGTGCACAAACACAAGTCATCTGGTATAAAATGATGGTTTATCCAGGATGCCGTTCGCAATCACTTATTCTTGGAGTATTTGAGAGACAAATCCAATGGTATATATGGAAATATCCCACTTTAAACTCCATTAGCTATATTTTATTAAAAAATTGGTTCAACTTATTCTATAAAAAACTGCACATCCACTTCTAAGCGACCTTTTGAAAAAAAATAATAACCGATATAATTTGAATGTACTTACCAAACGTAACATAACCAATATTATCGCCAACTTTAGCATCTGAATTAGCCAGCTCTAGTGGCGGTTCTCGATGAGAGAATAATACTTGCGGCGCTGTATGCGATGCTCGGCGACCTTCTCTCAATTCCTGCATAAAAACTTTACCTATAACTACATCATCTTCATCACGAAAGATAGTACTAAAAACAACTGTGACTCGATCTGGTTTTGCTTCAACATATCTATTAAAAAACAGAAATCCAGTTATAAAAATGCTTTAAATAAATAAATACTTTGTAAAATTTTACTTACAATGTTTCATCCGTACGATAATTGATAACAGCCCGCTTCTGGCCTTCTTCACCTTGTTCCTGGAAATCGAAATATTTCTCGAAAACCGAAGCGAAACAGTTTCTTTTTAATAGACCAATCTTATGAGCAATTGCCTCCCAGTCTGACGGTATATTTTCTAAATTAATAAGTACTGAGACGTTGTAACCTAAAGAACAGACAATATAAAAAATTATGAAGACATGCAGTTTTACTGAAGCTTAAAATATATTACCTTCCTCAGTGTCTGTAAGCAAACTACCATATTCTCTCTTTAAAAGCTCATCAGCTCCATGTTCTTGCAACTGTTTGTAGAACTTTAACGCTATGCTAGTCTGAAAATTGAAATAGAAGTTTAGAAAAATTTTTTTGAGGGTATTCTAAGTTTTCTTTGCTGAATGACTTACTCTAACTTTTGTTTTATCACCGTTCACATTCGATATGTGAAATAAAACACCATCGAAATCGGCTGTTCTGATGTCAATTGACTCGGCTTTTAAACTGAAATTAAAGAAAATGTTCAAATATAACATGGCAATATGAGGTCAATAGTAGAAAAACATTCCTTGTGTCTAGTCGGGGGTCAAACAATACTGTCGAACAGCGAAATTATCGCTGTTATTAAGTAGTAAACTAAAGTTTACAGGAGCACCGCATGATCATAGAAAAATAGTGGTTGATTATATGTATGTACATACATGTGTAATTAATTTGATTTGGATATTATTCATTGAATAAAGTATGTGAACCTGATGCAGAATTTATGCAGCCAGAAAAAAGGGGCGATGATTCATAGGATGTATTTCTTTATTTTCTATGAATATTCGAGAAAGAAGAAAGGAAGGAAAAAACAAACAGAATTTTATATATCTAACACATAACTTGTAGCTGAACGCGGGGGCGCACAGCACCAAACTCAAATATTTAGCTAAAAATTAATCTTTGATCATTTCTTTCAAATATTTCGTTTATTCTCCCGCGCTTTCTTTTCGGTTAAATAAAGAAATACGAAATAACACGAATAGAATATTCATACATATATGTATTTAGAAACATATCCACAACAGTCATATTGTACATACATATGTGTGATATTGATAAATTGAAAAATAAAAATACATCTTTTCTAGAGGCTATACAAAATTGTTCCAAGTCGTATCACATAAGAAAATAAAATCATTCTATCTTTAAGGCATTATGCATTTGTAGTTCTTTTCCGCCATTACTAAAAAGGGGAAGCCCCGTAAATGGAAGTTTGAAGTTGATATATCTATATATTTGAGACAAGAATGAAAGGAAATGCAACGGAGACATATGTACCTACATATGTATGCATAAGCAAGGGCGCCAAGAATCAGTATTCAGTGCGTAGAACTACTGAGCGGGAAGTTCGATTCCACAACATTAAAGAGTAGGCCCTTTTCATTCACGACGATTACAACACGCATAACACTAACGGCTGTAAAAGGCCCCGGGATCCCGCGCCAAATATTTGTGTGTTGTACATACATATATATGTAGGTATACAGGCAAAGAACGCGTCAGCCTTAGATTTACTAGTCAGCAATTGTAACTCCTTACAATTCTTCCTTCTTCAAGAAATAAGACACCATAAATGATTTCGAACAGTTACAAGTTTAGACAAGATAAGTATGGTACCCGGAGGAATACAATTGCAAACTATGCATAAAAGAAGTCTTGTATACTTCTCTAATGCCAGAACAAACAACTAGGGTAATGTCCAGTTTGATGAAAGGAAAACAATTCAAAAGTGCAGCAACTAATTGTCCTCCAAAATCATGCGGCTTAGAGTCCTTCAAACACTTGCAATTTGAGTTGTTTGAAAACTTAAGTATTAACCCGAATCCAAAGGGCAACATGAGAGTTGTAATAATGGCCTTTGTTTCATGTTATTTACGGAAACTTATCAAAAATATAGAATTAGGTGATTAGTATTTTCCAAGGTATTCAAATGAACAATAATGTGATTCACACATAAGAAAAGTTTTGATGTACGCTTATAGAATGTTTTAGGAAAATCTTCAATAGATCATTGCTTTTAGTAATCTCAATAAGAAAACAAGAAAAGTCTTGGCCCCTATTAAGTATATGTACAAATTTGCAAAGATTATTTCTATACTGCATGATTTCTCCTACTGTGTTTACTTGGAATTTTTGTACATAAATGGTAATATAAAATGCACTTTTCACGATTGGCCGATTCCCAAAATGGCAAAATCCTATCCTCATTATAGCATTGAATACAAAGCAGTTTGGACTGAGTAACACTAAACGTAGCCAAGCGGGTTCATATCAACATATTGGAATAAGATTATAACAAATCAGAAGTAGCCACACCTATGAAATAACAATAACAACATAAAAAGATTCTTTATCGAAAACTTGTTAAAGATTAGTCACCAAAAAAAAAGACGATAGATGGGTATAAAAATGAAATATTTACTCAACTCTTATCAGAAGCTTTCTCTTCAACCAAATTCTTATCTAAAATGGGTCGTTCCATAAATAAGCACAGAGGAAACTAAAATTCTGTCCAAAAACAAAAAACGGAAAAGAAAAGAATGCATTTCACACTTTGTGACCTCATCAACCGCCGTCAACTCTACCAATTGACTCCTGAATGCCCCCCCGCAACTATTATAGTGATATTTTACAGAATGAATAATGCTCCAGGGTGCCGCTGCCTGCGATGAGAGCTGCCCCCATTCAAGAAGCTGTAGGAAATACCGAATTAACACATAAAATCCAATTGTTATACAATTGAAATACATATGTATCAGACAACATTTTTGCCAATTTGACACAAATTAATGGAATTTTGGTTCACAACCTAAGCCAAGACCGCGTGCAGGTTATTGAATTTTTTCATTTTCATTCATCTTTTTTTACACTTTTTTTTTTTAGTAGGTACTCACCCAGCAATTGCATTCCGGAATTTAACTAAGAGGGTTTCTTCGACAGTCCGATTGTTGATTTCTAATAAAATCATATTTCTGCACTTTGTTTGGCCGTGTTATACAAAATAAAAATAAAATATAGAACAAATGACAAAAATTATTTTTCTTTTTCTGCGGTAATTTTCGCCGTGGCCGAGTGCTGAGCGATTATCTTTGCACTGTTGAGGCGTTTGCTTGCGATGGATTACGGCTACGATTTGATGACTGGACTGGGTAGGAAAATTGACGGCCGTGCAACGCTTGTGAACGCGAAAATATTATGCGAATTCCTGTACTGTGGGGCTTTCGCAAAATTGTTTTCACATGAATTTAACGGGGAATTTGGGACGTTAAACGGCAGGAAACTTATGTAAATGCAAAAACGAGTAAACTAATTTCGATTGACTAGGGAAATTTTGATTTATTTAAGATGTACAGTTTTTTATTTACTGTTTAGTGGCGCAAAGAACTTTTTCATTGCGGCCAGCAATGCGACGTACCACTTTGACAGCGCGATGCATTTTTCAACGGTTAGTTGAGTCATGCGAATGAAGATAGGTGTGGTTGTGGCATTGGAGTTGGTACAACTGCTTGGATTTCCATTTCCTTATACATAATTTGGATTTGAAATTTCATGCGTTTCATGTTTTAATATTTAAAATCACAATGTTTATCCTGCTTAGGCAGTTTTGTAATCATTGCTTATGAAAACGGAAGAAAGCTAACCTAGTGCCACCAGTAAAGGGACACTGATATTTTGATTGGCGTCGTTGCTCAATTGGTAACACATAACGATGGTTGTGAGAAAAAGGTCCCATGGACCTATTGCCTCAAAAATGTGTACATATTTGTATTTGTATGCAAGTTTGCTATATAGTAGATAAGATATTTCGAAAGTGGACTATTTTGTTAGGAATATTTATTCTTGGATTGGTATTAAGTAGAAAGCTCGGTTAAGCCTTTGCCAGGTTTCTGTAGCAATTTTCGACAAATCAATCAAACTTTTCTTTGGATCAAACAAGTGGTAATATTTGCTTCTCCAAATGAATTGACCGATGAACACAAATTAAACTGGTGGATGGCAGCTTGGAAAGAAGATTATCCTTATTATAACTTAACCACTGACCGATTTACAGGGAACATCCGTTAAATTCTGGAAATGAACATACATACATATGTACATATATCTGGTTTATATCAATGGCTCGTGTAAAACGTTAAGAGATACACAAAATTCTTGGCGAACACGTCTTGCAAATGATTTATTTCTATTTAAAATAGTTTGTCAAGGATAGCATTATACATATTTTTTGCACAGAGAAAAGTAAGAAATAAAAGCATTTAAGAATTTTATTTGTTTACCAATTTTTTAAGGTAAACGTATGATTTCTGCATTTATCTAATAAATGACATATATCCTTGCACAAAGAAACCTTTATATAGTAGAGAATATGGAAAAACTACTTGTGCTGACTGTGTATATGTATATATCAGCTACGAAGACCAAGTACGATTAGTTACGCACAATCAACCAATAAATCCTTCAAGGACACTGAATTTAATGGCTTACCGGTCGAATTATTTAAGGCAGCTGAAGTTGACTTAGTAGATCTTAGCATTGTTTGACGAATTCCTAAATAAAGAGGTTTCCTGAACTTTGCCAATTGCAGAACCAAATCGATACTCACCGTGTTCTTATTCATTATACTAAAAGGTCGGCTATGAACTCACTGAGACCTTTGATTTCAAAGAAGGATTTAGACAAGCAGATGCGCTGTTATGGAATTTCTTAACAGTACATTTGAACGGATTGCCTGTAAGTCAATAGCGGAGGCTAAGTCTTTCAAAAATTAGACAAATTTTCGGTTTCTTTGTTTCCATGGCATTTTATGGTACTTAAGCATGGATTCTATTGAAAGGGTACGAAGTCACCCTCGGTCGATCATCAGCTCCGCTTGCGTTCATGTTCTTTCGAGGAGAAACGCATAGGGCCTTTAAGATTGATAAAACATGCAAAGCCTTCAGGAAGTAAATTCTTCAAATCTAACACGGAGAGCGACAACGCAGCTGTTGAATATATCGCTTTAAAAGGTCCGACCAATTAACTTGAATTGAGACCAGCTTGGAGTGCGCTACTGGAGGTGCACACCGAACTATAGTCCCACATATGTATATAAGTACATACGTAAGTACAGTTTCTTAAAAGAAACATTTCTTGATAGAAATCAGCAAAGCTTTCCTTATATGGCAAACAGTATCATAGACTGTTTATAAACACGGAAAATATGTTTGGGCCACTTATAGTGTCGGTATGTATGTATGTATGTATGTATGTTAACGATTTTACTGAAAAATAAAGCTAGATGGATATACTAAGGAGTGTGTTTGAGAATTGATTTGCGAAAAAAACTTAAAAAACGATATTCGCCCTCTTCTCTGGACCACCAACAAGTATTCCCCCTCGCTCGATGGGGAAGTTGGACTAAAAATTATAATTTGAGGTATTTTAAACAAATGAATTGTTGCATCCAGTTTACTGAAACTACTTCTCCATGCTAAAGCAGACTTTCCTGTTTTTTCCGTTTTGTTCTTCGAAGATAGTCATTACTTGTAGTAAAGTGCTCCTCTTGTTACACCATTTTCATAATCTTTCTGATTGGTAAACTCTGGGAGCTTAAGTATCTGTTCTTATTGGCATGGTTCTAGTCTGTCTAGCTTTTTCTTACTGCTATATCCATATCGCTGTGCCGATTTTCAGTTAAGGACATCTAGTGTTAACTATCTGTTCTTTCTGACTAGTCCGCCAAAGATGTTTACCTTCCCAATTTTTATTGAAATTTCGAAATCACACTTCGGACAGGGACTACAGACTTCAGCCAGGAGTTTATTAAATTTTTTTGACTGATGTTTTAGAATGTGACTGTGCACTAAACAATTCCTTACCAGTTTATTGACAACAACCCCTAATTCTTAGTAAAAATGCACATTCTTATTTGTGCAGTCTTTGTGGCAGAAATAAATAAATAGCGCAGCTTCATACGTATCCTATCCTATTTAAGACGAAATCTTACACTACAGCTGGTATCAATTGGCTTTTTACGTTTACAGCAATCTATATATGTAAGTAAAATGCTACATGGAATTAAAAAAATATGTCTTTACAGTTTTATTGATCACAAATATACATGCACATATGTACGTATGTATCACTTTTTAGTATTCAAATTTATATTTATAAACTGTACTCTAGATAAGTATATGATCACATGAATATTTAAATTAGGTAGGCCTTCCAAGTTTCTTACTCATTGCAGCTTCTGTAAAAAAAAGGAAAAGTATAAAAATAGAAAATAATAATTATTCGGTCTTTGTTAGATGAATCTTTGTTCTGTTAGCAATGTTGGTAACACCTGTAAATGAATTGTTAGTGTTTCAATTATTAACATACATTGGATAAGTAGATATGTTTTAAATACATTTGTATAAGTTGACGTCTCCTAAAATAAATGACTTTTTTAAAGGTACAATTGAAGAACTCAAACCTGCAGAGCTTTAACGCAAGGACATTATCTGTGCAACTTCTTTAATATTATCTTTATTATCTAAAGTGCGAGATCAGAGCTTAATATCTTTACAAATCTTTGTAATTAATGGTAATACTTATCCTCAGTTCAGTAAATCGTCGAATAAACAGATCCTTAGACATTATTGCCGTTAATATTTCCCACCAACTAAAATATTTAAATGGAAAAATTCAATCGGATGTACGCATACTAAAGTACCATGATATTGTTGCGACAAAGATTCTGCACTTCGAATCAATTGTACATATCAGCAATAGGTAAGTTTAATCCGTTGGATTTCTAGTACAAATGGAAGGCACAGGTCTTGCTCGAAATAATTTTTTTTTTTTCACAATGTTAAACAGAAAAAACTTCTGATATTCTTATCTTTATCTAATGGGTTTTTGTTTGGAGATCTCCTTACAGGATCCGATTCTTGGTCTACCTATCCCGATAAATTCTATCGCATGGCATACATCCGTTTTGTTTTGTGTTCTATTTCTAGTTTTTTCTTCAATCTGTAGTGATGTACTGGTGTGGAGTTTAAATTGAGAAAAAGAAACAAAGGATAAGTAAAGGACTGTTTTTGTGTGCGGAAAAACAGATGTTCCAGTTCTGTACATTCCTGGTAAGCTAAATAAATCCTCATTTATTTGTGAGACTTCGAAGTGAGAAGAAGAGGCCGTTTTACATTGTGTGTTGTACAATATTCAATATTTGTAGAAAATAATAATTAAAACTATATCAGGTGTGTTCATAAATATAGAAGAAATTAGTAGTGAAAGTTTAACTATAAACAAAAAACAATATCAGTATTCCACTTTCCAACAAAATGCAAGATATAACATCGCAGTCAGCAGAAGCTGACCTCAAAATCAAAAATAGTCCAGTTCCATTTATCAATAAATCGTGTAAAATTTGTGCTAGAGGGTATCAGCCTTACAGTCCTACTTTATCGTGTTCTAATCAATCTTCTGTATCTTCGAATGATAATAATTATCCAGATAAGTCTGAAAGTTCTTCAATAAATATTTCATCGGTAAGTTTGATATGACTTCAATTATCAACGATTACAAATTATGTTGATTCAAATAGGATTCACCACTTCCGAAAGAAGATAGCATTGCAGAAGAAGTAGCAGACCCTGATTGGCAAAATATGAAGGTAATTAAAAACAAAAACTTAGAAAATTAGCCATAAGACCATGTTAACATATTTATTTATTTGTACATAGACATATAATGGAGAATTCGCACAAGAAATGGATAAAGTTATGCAGCCAAAGAACCGAGTGACTACGTTGACTCAAATGATTATTGAAGAATTGGAGGATGTATCCGATGATATTTTCTTTGACGCGAAATGGAAAATAATAGATATTCTTAGAGAAGCACAAGCTAAGCAACGAAGAGCTCAGGTAATACCGAATTATGTAAATATCCCACCGGGGAGATTTCCGACATCATCAGTGTCATCAACGTCGTCAGCATCAGTTATAATAATACAATCACCGATACTTTTTCCAATATCTCCAGAACTAAACTCATCTACACCGCAAAAAGAAGTTAAATCATCTGTACTGAATTCGCAATCGCCTACCTGTCCTCTGTATTCAAACTCCACACAAATCGATCCTTCAAAAGCGGAATCTTTTAAAGGGAAAACTATAAATTCTGAGAGTGCAGGTAGTTAAACCGGTCGGAGAAGTATAAATAAATTTGGAGAACAATGTGAGAATTTTACAGCTGTTTCGAGATAATGACAACAACCATATGGCTAAAATAAAGACTGCAGAATTTTTTTTTACAAAGGTCCTTTTATTTTTATTTGTCTTGCATGTCGTGCCAAATCCATCGGATTACCAAAAGTAATTTTACTGTTTGCTAATCCGATCACTGCCTATCCATTTCTTGAATCCGACAGCAGAATATTTCAGAATATGTTCTGACTAATGAAGTAACTAGTGAATGTTGTACTTGAAAGGTTCCCTATGACGAAAAAAAAGGTTAATCGGGCGCTTTCGAAAACACCATATTAGCTTTAATAGTAATCCTAATCCACCCGTTGACAGCACCTCATTTCATAGAATCGTGAGCATCAATATAAAGTAGGATGGAGTAGATCTGCCTTTTATCCTCTATCTCATTGTTGAGCAGATGGTTTGCTTGGGAAAGCTATTAACAGAAACGTCAACTTATACGTACACACAGCCAGGGATAAACAGATATGTACATAGCTGAGTTAGTTTGCAAACTTTGCTGTTATTTTGTTTTTTACTAGTTAAGGAAAAAAACTGGTAGGAGAAAGTACAAGGCAGGAGTTTCCACTTTTCAGCAATCCACGGATAAGAGCGAGATCGTCTGGTGTCAAGGACCAGCCACTCAATTGACCAACACTTTGTAGTTCCGGACATCGTTCCATTAAAATCTATAAGAAAAAGTAATGATAATAATAATAATAATGACATTAAATAGAATTTTAGAACATTGTTCAATTCAGAGATACATATTTATTCAGTAGTTAAAATAGATTTCCGAAAATGCTTTTAAACAACTTTTCGGACACCAAAATAGGATCCAGGTAGATGAAGGAAAAACAGAAAACATGTAACGTGATACTGGAAAGGAAATCGTCCGCAAATTAACAAAGATCGTATCAAGAACTCTACGCCCAGTGAAATATTTTAGTAAGGCTTTCCAACTTTTAAGTAGGATTTATGGAATGGATTAAAGAATAGCCGTACAAAGTCCTTTAGAAATTAAAATTAAATGTTTCGAGAAATTCTCAAGACAAATGATTATGTTGATTGTATTATCGAAACGGTCGTATCTGTTTATTTATTATATGCACGTATTATTCAGAATATTATTTTGCGAATCAATCTATTTTCGAAATCTAATATAACAAAATCCTTGAAATAAATTATATTGGTCACTATCTCCAATTAATTCTGGTTACCCAACCCCCTCTCTAAGAATCAAAGGTGTTCAGCATAGGCTCATCCGCCTTCCAATGCAAATTGGTTGAATCTGATTAAGTTTGCAGTCCGAGGCAATGTCGCCATCGTAAGCATTCAAAAATGTTTGCAACGACCCCAAAATTTGGGTAATCTATCTACTCGTATCTAATTTCCGTCCTGTTTACTCACCTCAATAGAAGTTACAGTCAAATTCGGTGCCAGTGTAAACCACACATCTTCCAGCTCTAAAAAGTCATGCTCCACAAAAATGCTGGAATGATTCATTATTATATAGCACTTTTTCTATACAATTCCAAGTGAATCTTAAACACACCTGGTAATATCTTCATCATCAAATGAAACCGAATCAACGGCTAATCTTTTCAAACTAGTAGAATTGCAAATGAAACTCTTTAACGCACTGCTATTCATTGGACTGCTGAGCATCTCTAGTCCCTCCAAATGGTCAAACTGACGAGTACAACTGTAAGAGATCATATCCATCATGTAACAATCCAAATCAATCAGCATCGGACAAATCCTTGTCAATTTGCCAATATCTAGATTACCATCCCCCTTAATCATCGTAAGATGAGCCAAATTACGACCTATTGTATCCAAAGCATTCAACAATTCATTGCAAGAGAATTTGTAAATTTTAATTTTTCGCAAGAACGTATCCTTAAGTATATGCAAAATTCCTGAATTCGGTGTATCCAGATAAAGCGATTCCAATTTCGGACACGTTTTTACAATGACACGAAGCGTGTCGTCATCCGTCGTCGTGTCATGCAGGTACTTTAGTTTGCACTTGAATTCCTCATCGATGTTGTCGTGGATAAATTTTAGCGCTGGCCCGACATACGAATACGTTGACAAGGTCTCGACATTTGGGCAATGCTCCAAAATCATTGCAATGTCTGAGTAGCAAATATTTTCTTCTCCCGGCATTCCGACGTCAACCACAGTTAATTGATGGCACGAAACACCTTTACTGAGAAACTCCACACCGATTTCGGTAATGTCTGTCTCACCGGAAATGTCTATCAATTGGAGTTTGGTACATGTTCTTCCGATCACCTCGAGCAAATCGTCATTGGCAATGTACGGAATATAGAGTTTCGTTAGATTCGGGCATTTTTTCACAATATTAAACATATAGTGCATATGCTCTTCTTTCACCCAAATACCCTTCAAGTTCAAGGTACGCAAACCGGTGCCTTGCGCAGCAATGACTTGAAGTATTTTCTCATAATACGAAAACGGAAACACCTCCGTCACTAAAAATTGAACTCCGCCATTCAGCAGCATTTGCAAGCAAGTGAATCTCATTGACGCCTCCAGATAGTCAGATCCAAGGATTACTCTCAGTAAGTCCTGATAAATATTACTAGTGGCACCTGCCATCTCTAGATATGAATTAATCTCAACCATTGTTATGCTTATGTCACGATCAAGGTCAACATGCATAGAGTAACCAATTGCTGACACGATCACGTTTGCCAATTCGGCCAACGAACTGTCGCTGAGCGAACGAATGGCACACTTTTTCGCCATACTTTAGTTTGTTAGTTTGCGTCTATACACCACAGTCAAACTTTGGAATATATTTTTATTTACTTTTCAGGCGAAGAAATCAAAACATTAGCCATAGCAAAACATTGAAAACAGCAAAAATAATCGACACAATCCACTTTCACCACATTGGCGACAAACGCAGCGGCAGTAGAAGTATGTATTCAAGAGTTACATCATATTTAGACGTTTTATTTTCATCCGCGATTCTAATACAAATATTCTAGCATTTCAAACGAAAATATCTTGTTTCGGTAATATGCTGCGCAAAAATTCTTGAATTTTGCAGAAAAAATGTATTTTTAGTTGCAATATTAAAGTCCACGGAAGTTTTACGAGCTCTTGGAGCGATTAAATTCGATTGTTTTGCGAAAATATGAAGTGTGGGGTTTTTATTTCTGCCTCTGCAGTACGGAGCGCCACAAGGTAACGTCTGCTTGTGTCCGATCACGGCGGAGAACTGTGGTGGATACAGATTGGAAGCTGGGACTATTTTTGTAGAAAACTTTAGAATATTGTTGAAGAAAAAGCTTCGTGTTCTTAGATTGTTTGAATATTCAAATCTATTTTATAATGAATTGACTATGGACGCAAAGTAGCATCACATGAAGATGAAGATAGTTCTGGACTGACACAGACAGAGCTATGGAATGAAATTAATATCAATCGGAAGGTGTTACAGTCCGACTAGGAAGCATCTTCATTCAGAGCTATTTACTATCCAAGTAGTCATTCTGCAGTGGATTAAAAAATTATTCGATTTTTTTTTTGGATTCATTTACCCTGGATCTTCTTCATTAATTCGATTTCGTTTGTACAAGTCATACAGTTTAGAAACTTATTCTCAATGTACTCACGAAGAGGATAAAACCATAGACGAGGTATTGTGTATCTGCTTTTTACCCATAGACGCAAAGCTTGTAGTGTGATGGATTTTCGCGCAATTGGCAGCGACATCACAAGCGATTGGGTGTTTATGGGAGAGATATTTCGCCTAGTTTCACTTATGATCGAATACGCTTAACCATAAACGCAAACTTACATTGAACCGATTACATCTTCCAGAAGCTACTTCTACAATATGGACTGGACTACAAGGAAGGAGACTTAATTTTATTGTTTAAAGTTTTACAGACAGTGCTCAAATTTTACCCTCAGGTTTCTCACTTAAAATGCTGTCAATAACTTTAGCTCAAATAAATTGTAGTAAAACTTAAATCAAGTTGCTTTAGGTTCTTTGGACGTCGTTTGTTTCTTTTTCTTTTTCTTTTTTAAATTGTTTGTATTATGTCAAAATTACGCAGTATTTTCAGGCCTTTAATTTCAAAATCCCGTCGTGGTTTCCTTCTAAATAGCGCAATAAGGATCAATCATCATCATTCAAGACGTATACACAGGTGTAGTCACCTTGCATCAATAGCATTTATTTCATGGTTCTTAACGGCAAATCAAGACTCTTCTTTTCCTACTCACTTTGATGCTGAAAAACAAATCTCCCAATTAATTGGACAAGCTGAGGAGTGTATTTTAGATGAAAAACATGGCGAGGCAAGAAAAATCCTTAACAATGCTCTTGTAATGGCCGATGATAACCAAGCTTATGGCAGCTTAACTTATATATGTGATTTACTCACTTCAATAGTGTTGAGTGAAGGTGAGCTTCACGAGGCTGAAAATCTATTGGTAAAATTCACAGAGAAACTTCTCCAACTTGGTTATCCCGAATCGCATAACAGTATAGTGAAATTCAAGTTGAAATTGGCACGGCTTTATCAACTGCTCGGAAGTCAAGAAATGGCTGAGTATGGCTTTAAAGATTGCATCGGGGTGCAAGAGCAAAAAATGCAACACTCGAAAACCCTTGATGAAGAGAGCAATGGCATTTACTTGACGGCTTTATTCTGGTATGGCAAGCTTTTAGTTGACCAAAAGGAATACATTCGAGCAAAAAGGGAATACAAAAAGTGTTTGGATAGAATTTCAAAAGCTACAGCTATTCTGCCGTCACAGAAAATGGTTGTACTACACAATGTTGCAAGTGTTTGTGCAATTTTAAAAGTGAAACTTTCCCTTATTTATAAGGCAATAGTTGCTAAATAAATTTTCTTTTTTCAGGATTATGATGGAGCTCTGAATTACTTGTTTGATGCAATTGAGATTTGTCTACTTGAGGATCCCAGTAATCCAGATTTGCCAATCTACGTAGTGCAAGTGGGTTTGATTTACCTTCAGAAGGGAGTGTATGAAGGCGCATCATTTTGGTGTCAAACTGGTCTATCTCTCGCGTCACATGAAGGAAACAAATTGGCTGAAACAGAAGGTCAAAAATGCGTACAAGAGCTTCGAAGATTGAAGGTTTTACCATAGGCAGTAAATGTACATACCTATAAATACAATATACAGTTATGGACAAATAAATAGGGTCAGCAGCAAGCTTTGCAGAAAAAAAAGTTTATGTATTCATTGAAAGTGGTTCAGCTTCATATTTTTAACTTTATTGAGCTTACATTGAAAATATAATACTTGACACTTATGGGGGGATGGACATTAAAACAAGGTCACAATTATTTTTTTGTAAAAATATATATGTAATAAAATTTACTAATAAGCATAAGAAATAATCGGTACTAATACTTAGTCATATGGCTGTTTTGATTCAATACGATTTAAAAACTACTATAAATGTTACTGAGACCTGGCTAAGGCCTGATTTGGATGATCAACTGTACAACATTCAAAATTACAAAATTGTTCGGAACGATAGGGTCACGAGTACAATAGGTGGTGGAGTAGGTCTTTACTGTAATACTTCCTTGAATTACCATATAATTGGGAAATCTGACGGTAGCGCCACTGAGTATCTTTTCGTGGAAGTTAATGATGGTAGCACCAATTGCATTATAGGCGTTGTTTACAGTCCCAATCGAAGTTGTTCTCCAGAACCTTTGTTCTCCGCACTCCAAGAGTTCTCCCCATATTATGAACACATAATTATAGGTGGTGATTTCAATGCTGACCTATTCAAATGTGACAGTAGATCCAACCAACTCTTAGACTTAGTTGCCACTTCCGCGCTAGTTGTAGTTAACTCATATGCCACCCGCTTTGCACCTAACTGCTCTCCGAGTCTTCTGGACGTTTTATTGGTATCTGATCGGTCGAATGTGTTACTGCAGGACCAGCTGTCGTTAGAGGGTGTCACAGACCATCACCTAATTTTCTGCACTTACAATATTGATTTTTCTCGTTCCTTTGCACCATCAACTTTCCAATTCAGAGACTTCGTATCAGTGGATAACTACGCCTTGCAAATGGAGGCGAGTTTGCTTCCTTGGCATAATTGTTATGTGTGCGACAAAGTGGCCTTATTGCAATCTCTACTACTTGTTCTGTTCAATAACCATGTTCCCTTAAAAAATGTCCATGGTTCACATCTGAGGTTCACGATGCCATAAAAGTTCGCAGAAAACTTTATTCGAAGTGGAAGCGTAGTTCAACTAGTCTCAATTGGGAAATTTTCTGTCGAGCACGTAAACAAATTAAGTAAGAAAAGATATTTTTTATCTAGGCTGGGTAGCTTTGGTGCAAAAAGCTTTGGTACAACTTACGCTCAGTCGGTCTTCGTAAAAAAGATGTTGTCGACGTTATACCTGATCTCGATGATCTTAATAATGCTTTCATCCCTACCTCAATTGATATTATGCCTTCTCTATCCTGTCATCTGCATTCTTCTGAATCCCCACCAGTTTTTGAGTTCCAAGTTGTCTCTGAAGTCGATATCATCAGTATCATTAGGTCTCTCAAGTCTGATGGCGTTGATAAAGATGATATTCGCATCCGGTTAATCAAAATGATCTTAACCCACACCCTTAGTGTAATTACGCACGTAATTAATTTTTGTATAACTTCTTCATCTTTTCCGTCTTGTTGGAAGTTAGCTAAGGTCATTCCTGTTCCTAAAAAACCTCTACCTTCTCTTGCCTATCAAAAGTTTTGGAAAAAGTCCTCGCCAAGCAGATTTCGAGTCACCTCGATCAAAATAACCTGCTTGCCTCGGTTCAGTCTGGTTTTCGAGCCAACCACAGTTGTTCTACGGCTATGCTTAAAATTCTCAATGACATAAAGATCAACTATGACTTGAACTTCATCACAGTACTCTGCCTCCTCGACTTTTCCAAAGCTTTTGATACTGTCAATCACTCAATCCTTTGTGAGAAATTGAAAATGTTTTTTGGGTTTAATGAGAGCTCGGTACGTCTCATCAGCAATTACTTAAGCAATCGCAGTCAAAGGGTTGTGGTTGGTGATAAATCTTCCGATGTGAGGAATGTCCCTGCGGGAGTGCCTCGAGGCTGAATATTGGGTACTATTTTATTTTGTATCTTTATTAATGACCTCCCTAAAGTGTGCTCAAATGCTTGCCCCCACTTCTATGCGGATGATACACAAATATATTTATCTAGGCCAATTGGCCTTGTTGAGGATCTTGTTTACAGGTTGAACGAGGATTTATCCGCAATCTATCAATGGTCGGTACGTAATGGCCTGACGCTAAATCCAGCAAAATCTCAACTGATCCTAATTTCAAAAAAACTTTACAATAACGAACTTATGCTGCTAATTTACCTGAATGATACACATTTGCAGTTCGTGGGTTTTAAGATAAACCGCTCTCTCTCCCCAGTAAGCCACATTAACTACACTGTGGGACGTATTTACGGTGGTCTACGCAAACTCTGGTTACTTTCGAGTTTTACTCCTGTAAATACGAGGCTGAGACTTGTTAAAACCTTACTCGTTCCCTATATCGATTATGCGTCAGCTGTGTACTGCAAACTTGACTCCCTATCTCAGCATAAATTAACTGTTGCATTCAACGATATGGTTAGGTATGTGTATGGGCTTCGTCGATACGACCACGTATCCAATTACCACAAAAATATTCTTGGTTGTACGCTTCAGCAATTCTTAAATGTTAGATGTTGTGTCTTTTTGCACAAAATTATACAGAACAGATCTCCACCATACCTGTTCGAAAAACTTAGATTTGCTCGGTCGACTAGAACATTTATACTAATAACTCCCTCATCGAACTATCTGAACTCCGCACGTCATTTCTTCGTTTTTGCCACCAGACTCTGGAACTTTCTACCTACATCAATAAAACAAATAATTGGAGCCACTGAATTTAAAAATGCCACTATAGAATATTTCTCATAATAATGCAACTATCACTTAATTACTTTTTCTTCCTCCTGCTGTCCTCTTTTTCACACTTTTACCTCTCCTCCTATCCCCTCCCTGAATATTGAATTTCTTAAATATTTAAGTTAATTAGATCCACCTCGTGTCCAAAAACCATTTGATGGTTAGAGCCAAAACGAATTGTGGATTTTAGTCTTGTTTAAATTGCCAAAATAATGACGTTTGCCACTCGGCGTGAAGCAGGATTACCACCTTCAGAATGTAAACGTATGTACACATATATACTCGTCTACCGTCCCCATAGCCAAAATAATAGATCCGATTCCATACCAGAGGAAGCAGCCACATACCATTAGACTATTAATTCTATGTCTTCATGCCTTGATAGTATAACGATGGCTTAACTCTGTGTTTCTTGTATTCCGTACATGAAATCTGTTTCGTTGTCAAGCACATGGCGATTTCGTCAGACCATCGCAGTTTATGGCACTTCTTTCTACTACTAACCTACTACTACTACTACTAGCCTAATATATTTTTTTCCACCACTGTCACTTTTGGCTATGTTCTGGCAACAAGACTCAAGATTCAAGCTTCAGTTGAGTTGCTGGATTATGTTACATTTTAATTTCAGCAATACAATGAATCAAAACACGCTCTTACTCTTTTGGTTTTCTATGCAACGGGTGCTGCTGACTCTATTTAATTGTCCATAACTACATATATGTACATATAACGGAAACTTTGGCTTTCCGTATTCCTAATGATTGCTTCTCAGAAAACAAGCAGCATTTTTTTGAAGCGATTTCTTAGATGTTATGTTAAAAACAAATCTATTGTTTGAATAATCTACTTCTACTGATTCCATTTTGCAACTGCAATGAAATTCGAATGTGTTCTTTGACGAAATATTAAATTCGGAATAAGATGACTCAACCGGAATTTAACCAAAAATTGAGAAAAGAATTAATTGAAAAAAAAAACTACTTGAAACAAGTAATGATTTTAACGGCCTTCTTTACAAAGCTTTGTTTAAAACTTTAAACTTTATTCCTACAAAAACATCTCAAAACGCAAGAACTATCGGATATAACTCCTAGCAAATGCAATTTTTTTTCATCAGTTAAATAGATCCTATCCTACTTTGTGGAAAGACTCTTAGTCGTTTTGAGAAAAAACAGAATGTACTGCAATGTGAAACTCAAGAATTTTAACGCTTCAAATTCGAGAGTCATTTAAATCCAACTCGGAAAGATAGAGCTCTAAAGGCATAATAGAGTAAATAACAATATTTATCATTTTATGGTAACTATAGGAGTTAAACCTTTATTTTCTCGTCGAATTGTATAAGGTATCTTTTCCGGACACTTTTACAGTAGATCACATTTGTAAAGTCTTAAAATCAACTGTCTTGCCAGGCATTAGGTGCGTTCGGATTCCTCGGCTCTAGCGTTGCCTAGCTATCGACTAGTCAGAAGAATGTGGTTTTAAATGTTTGTGGACTATGATTATAATGTGACGGAAAAATGGAGCTTGGTAGAGCATTCCACAATCGTGTTTAGGAAGAAATCTATATATTTGAGGATACGTCCGAGGATAGGAAATGTAACTGGCTATTTGGTTGAAGCACTGTTGGTGAAAAAAGCGATAAAACAATGAGAGGCAGGAAACATTCCTTTGGTGTTCGACCGAGTCTATAACATTGTCATTAACACACATACTGAGAGTGGAAAGTTCTTCGGTTTCGGCGATGCAAGTATCATTGATTGATAATAGATAAGGGTTTAGTTAGGCTTAAGTGACAGAAGACTTCTTTGGGTTTTTGAACGCAAGGGCCTACAAAAACTAGAACATGGGACGCGTACCATGTTGAGAGTTCTGCATTCACACAGTGAAACCATGATCAGAGGTGAACTTGCATCAATCGTCATTGTTCGGAATAGACGTCATAATGTCTCTAATTATGTCATAATGTCTCTAATGATGTTCGACCTAAATGTTGTAAATTTCTATATATGTACCCACTGAGACATGGTTGAGAAACCATAGGCTTCACCATAACAAAACTAAATCATATTTGATTTAACTCATACCAAACATAAATTATCAAATTGATTTTTCGACTTTTTTTAAGTTGCGTACGGACGATAAGCATTTACTAAGCCCATACCAAGTACGCGTACCATGATTTAATGCTGTCTGTAGTTCCCTTTAAAGGAAAAATATGAACTGTTACACTAGAATTGCCAAACAAAACAAATTGTATACTTGGCGCTGCGATCAGTATGTAGAAATCTCAATTCATATTCGCACTACAGCTGTCATAGTTATAAACAAAAGCCGAATAAAGTGATTCTGCAAAATTTTTCTTCGCTTCACCCGTAAATTCTTAAAATAATGCCGCACGGACATTCGCACAACCATGGAGATGAATGCGGTCATGAAGCTACAGACGTCGATCATGCCCTCGAAACGGGAATCGAATACAGTTTGTATCAAAAAATTGACCTGGAAAATCTGGAATGCTTGAATGAGGAGACCGACGGAAGTGGAAAAAAAGTCTTCAAACCGTACGAGAAAAGATTGGACTTTAGTGAGGTAAAAAAATATGGTGGCACGCAATTTCAATTTCTGATTGGAATTCCCTTACAGTTTGTCTCAAGTGACGCCGACGAGGAGCTCCTCTTTAATATTCCATTTACCGGGAACATCAAGCTAAAAGGGATTATCATCATTGGTGCAAACGATGATTCGCATCCCAAAAAAATTCGTCTGTAAGATTCTTTTGTTGACTAGTCGATTGATTTGGTCTTATATTGATTTATTTAGATTCAAAAACCGAGAGAAGATGTCATTCAGCGATGCTGAGATCAAAGCAGATCAGGAATTCGAGCTTAGCCGAGATCCCAGGGGAGAAATTGAGTATTCACCAAAGTAGGTGCAAATAAAATGACTTTTGCAGGTGAAATTTTACAGATACATGTGAATCTATTTCAGGGTTGTAACATTCTCATCGGTTCATCATTTGACCTTGCATTTCCCAACGAACTTCGGGGCGGAGTGCACTCGGATTTACTATATTGGTAAGATTCACATTTGGTCTCTACGCGGAATATCTCTATGCCACTGACTCCAATGCATTCAGATAATACAAATAAGAATGTCCTTGTTTAGTTATCCCTCGAAAACGAGAGCCGACGTTTTTAATTCGAAAACAATCTTTTTTAAAGCAGGCTATTATAATTTATTTTTTGTTCTATTTTGTAGGTCTTCGTGGTGAATTTAGCGAAGCACATTTCCACGGAGTAACTATCTGTAACTATGAATCCCGACCGAATGCCGCTGATCATAAGAACGAATTATTTGATTCAGTCAACAAGGAAGTCCAGTAACGATGCAACTGTTTCATTTTTTTCCATTCATCGAAGTCAAAGAATTTAGAGTATCTAATTGTGTGTAATTTATAATCACTAATGAAAATAAAATTGTTAACTTAAAGGCTAGCATTTTCACTATAATATGTGTCCATTTGTCTACAAAGAAAAATTATATTAAACATGAAAAGAATTGAGACTAGGTTCAACTCTTTGAAATTCATCTAGAATGTCTTATCAGTATATTTTAAACTAACAGTTTTAACAGTAGATTACTGTAATATTTCATTATATCCATTCTCGTTAATCTATTCTTCCTTTTGAACTATATAATAAAGGATTATTTATAGACCGATAAAAACCACCTCTTCGCACCAAAATTCTGATTTTCCGTAAGAAAATCAGTTTAGCCATGTCCGACTAACTGTCAGCAAAAAACCGACTGATATCCTAAGAGAACAGCCTACGAACCTCTAAAGATTAACTACCATCAACGAAGAACTACTATAATGGACCACAATACCAAAATACCACAGCGGAGTGTGATTACCGAGATGAGAGTACAAATAATAACTAACTACCAGAGACGAGGGATTGAACCATTCAATGCAGAGCACAATCAACGACCGATTACCAGAAGTGGGAGCCTTGAAGATCTTTCAGAGTAGGTTACTATCAATGACTGACGACAACCACCATCACGAGAGACGAAAAAAGAGAAATCATTGAAGTTGCACATTCAAGTACCATCGCTGAAAGTCGAAATAAAAATATCCAGTCAGGACGGGATACCATCCTCGATTGCAATTTTTAAATTCTCTAGAAAAAAAAAACATTACGTCCCTCAATTATTATCAGATCTAAATACTTCAAGTTTTCTTGAGTTTATCTCGACGTTACTGTTTGCTATTCTATTGTTCATTTATGTATGTATCATTTTCCCTTGAATTGAAATGTTTACCCAATATTCGACTCCAATTTCTCTCCTAAATACCGTCCTCACTGTCCTCCGAGAACTGTGGTGGTTCCACTCTGAGTGGAGAGCAGCTACCATCAACCACCCAAACCTGTAAGAAATACAAATAAAATTTAAGTCTTTTCAACGCTATAGGTACTACACTAATTGAAGGATTCCTGCCTGGTAGGGCAATTGACTCATATTAAAATCAGTGTGTTAAGATTTGGATCTCTAAAAAAAAAGTGAAAAAAATCGCTGCAGTGAAATCGAATAACTCGAGTGAGTTGTTGAATCGTTGCAACGACATGAAGGACGATATATTTAATGGCTTTACAAATTTTCGATATTCTTCGACCAATAAATTGAGCTCTAAACAAATTTAATTTGGTTACTATATAATATTTTAACTTGATTAAATATTTGAAATTAAATCAGATAGACGGATTACATTTTTGGTTCCACATGAAAACATTTTAAAGATTTATCTTGTCTAATAACTATCTTATCTTAAATAAGAGAGCACATCACTCATATACCATTTCTCTACTTGCAGCCATTCTTTTTTTTTGCAAAATACTCTTTTTCGTTTGCCTTTTCGCGACGACTAATTAATTGCAGATCTCTCAGAAAATCGTAGAAACCATCACACAAGCTTGATTCCAATTTCGCATGAAGGTTAATCTTTCGTAATACAAAAGCATCTCTTTTTGAGTACGATACTCGTATCTATTAAATGATGAACAAGCACAAATTTAAGTGTTTCGAATCCCTCAGAATGTGAGCCCCCAACCAATACACGGGCAAAATAATCACAGGTTGCATCCACCAAAAGATGTTACGTGGAAGGTAGTTAATAGAGTTCTGCAGTCTGCTAAAAATGCTCGAGGTTTTCTTTACCGTCGTCGTGTGTGCAAACAACAAGCACTGGGTCGTTACGCTTCAAAAACTTTTCCTCCAATACAACTCTATTCACTTTTCCTCTTTACTGTTGTATAGTTGCTAGTTTAGGTTGAAACGTTATGGTGATTAAATACAATCACTATATGGATTTTGAGTACTCTTTTATATGAAGAGGAGGGTGAAATTTTGAGACGTCTTCATCCACCTGTGAAATCACAGAGACATCGTCTTGAAATTTTTTAACAATTCAGTAACTTTCTTACATAGTTCGAACGAAAAGCCTACTCAGTCTTTTGCGTAAGTTCTGCTGGTTGGGATGTTTACATGAAGAAGAGTTTTTATTGTGTGCGTTATTATTTTGTAATTGTCTATATGTGCTAATATATTGTGTTTTTGTGCAGTGAGTTGATAATAATAGAAATCGAAAGTAACGTAGCCTTCAATTTCCATAAAAACAAAAGTAAAAAACAAAACAAAACAAAAGGATTTGTTTAAATTGTGAAACCCTATCGCGTTTGAAACAAATTAATATTGCGAAATAACCAGTTATAGCGTTGTAAACGCTTATGAAATACTTGCTTGTGACAGTCTAGGCTCAACTTGATGACTTTGACTGTGAAGTATGCTATCTGATATAGTTTTGAAAAAAATTACAGAAACTAGGTTTAATCAATCCAACAACTTTAGTCCAATTATCTTGTAATCCTTTTTTATGGAAAAAAAGGTTTAATCCAAGTGTAATGCTGTTACGATTAAATTTATATTTAAACTCGATAATTGTTCCAAAATTCCTTTTTTTTTAATCCTCATTAATAGATATGTGTACGTGTACCTTTATCATTCCTTTTCGAGTTTTGCGGGTTATACATACATATGTTATTTTTTCACATAGAAGTGACTTCGTGTTTTATTTGTCACACCATTCCAAGGTTATAAAAAAGCACTAGGAAATCCATTTTAGTTTATGGTATCAACACTAAGTGGGTGTGACACTACCTAATGCCTGGATTACATTAAATTTACCAAATAGCTTCTGGAGCGCATCGTATGATACCGTACTCTCCTTTTCTTAATAAAGCCTATTACTTGGGCGTGGTAAGCTTAGATAAATAATAAAATGATATTATAGTTGCATTTATTTTTACTACAACAGTTTGTGTAAATATTCAAAACATTTACATTGGTTATCAACCTTTATAAAAGGTTATTCTCTTAAAGAAATCGTTCGCATTATTTAAATCAATTAATTAAAAAAATATATTACACATACAAAGGAATTTGAAAGTGCATTCGCTTTAGAGTCCTAACTTTATGCTATCTACATTGTGTAGATAATCGTATTGCAAAGTTTTTGAGCCATTTGAGAAAGAGTGATTTCAAGCTCTACGATATGTTCAAAAAACCACGAAGTGATTGTAAAACTTTGTAAAATTTTGCACATGTATGTATATATGTATGTATCTACAGCGTATACCACAGTCTAGGGTTTGTGGCTGTTGATCGTAACCACTCAAAAAAAAAAAAACACGAGCCGATCTATAAAGCTAAGATTTTGTTCATAAGTACGCATGTATGTATATCTTCAGTACAGATAGCAGACTACGGTCTATGGTTATTGATCTTTGAATTTATGGTTATTGATCTTTCAATTTTCGAAAAACAGGATATTTTAAAAATTTAATTTCTGAACGCCGAAAAGTTGTATAAGGCTCAGCTTAACGGAAAGGATACAGAACAACCGTATGTTTTCACAAGGTTTTTTTTTTATTATAATTCGCCCGCACTCAGGGGTTTAGTACTACCCTTTTAATGTTAATACACAGCGTGGACATTAGGGAAATTATGAAGAGAAGATAAGAGATACCGATGAACGTTGGTTTGAAATGCTTGTGGATTATAATGTGAGGGAAAAATAGAGCTTAGTAGGGATATTCCTTTGCATTGTTATTTATTATTGCTACAATTTTCATATTATTAGAAGCCTGCTCTATGTAAACAAATCTGTGATTTGAAATCTGCAGATCGCTACTTTTCTCCTGTTGAAACTCGCAAAGGACTCTCTATTATCTATTCACCATAAAATGGGTGATCCCTGCCTTTAATAAGAGATTCCTACTTCTTATTTTTATGTGACCTTTTCAGTCTTGTATTTTTATATACTCGATATATGTATTTAGATCACATAATTTACCATGTTACATACAAGGGTTTTACGTGCAATGATTATTAATGTTGTTTCATGTTAGTAGTTGCATGGATGGGGAAGTTGAAAACAGTGTAAATGTCATAAAATTAATTATAAAATGTTTTAAAGTGTCTCAAACAGTAGCGTGACCAAACTAATTACTGGCTGACAAGGCGGAAAAAGTTTGCCAAAATCGTTAGTATTGAAGGTGGTAAATTTAGATAAGGAAATTACGAATGAGTAATTAAAACCGATTTTCCTCTAACAGTAGCGACAAATTGTGCATGGAATGAATTTTTATGACAGACTGTTACGCTAAATAAGGTTTTATTCAACATTCTTCAACTCTGCTGAAGAATTTCGGTTTGACTTACAAGATTTTTTGTATCTGATTTATCGACGTTTTACTTACGTTGGGGAACTTACGATAACTGGGCTTATTGCTGAAGTGACTGGTCTTCCGAATCGTTGCACTAGCTTTCAGTAGTAAAAGCAATATTATATATATTATGTTTTTTTTAATCTCCTTCCATAGAAACTATGCTTTCACCCGGTTGTGGGACTAGTAACTATGAGGAAACAAAACTGTTCTAAGCCTTGCTTTAAGAACAAGGAAATTACTTTGTACTTCTTAATATTATTATTATGTACAATGTTCCGAAATGTACACGGAGATATTTGTCCAACTTCAGAGGAAATCCTACCATGTCGCTGTTCCTTACAAGATAAAGAAATCCACATATGGTAAGTAAATATGTACCTTTAAAGAAATACATAGTTTAAACCTTTATTATCACTCAGGTGTTCACACAGCAGCTTACCACAAATTCTCACCAGCATCAAGGCAATCGAAAAGTTCATAAAATCTCCAATAGATGAACTGGTGTTAGAAAACAATCAACTTCCAGCGTTACCAGGACGATTTTTTGGATCCTTGCAAATAGTACGCTTGATGTTGCGTCATAACAGTCTAGAGCGTGTATCAAGCGGATGGCTTAACGAGCTGGAGAACAGTCTAGTTGAAGTATTCATTGTTGAACCAAGATTGCGTAGCATTCCAGTGGAAAGTTTAAATGGTTTCATAAATCTTATAGCTATTACGATTCAAAGTAATGAACTGAAGTATTTGCCCGATTTCTCGGGTCTACTTAGCTTAATGTACCTCAACGTTCAGAGTAAAGTGCTAACAGAATTACAGCCTCATATCTTTCGTCATCTGCCAAAGTTGCAAGATATTCACATAAATGGAGGTCCGAATTTAAATCGACTACAACCTGGACTCTTCAAAGAGTTGATATCAGTGAAAAGCATTGATTTGGCTAAAAACGGAATCAATTGGATTCACCTTCGAGGACTGTATCGTCTGCCGAATTTGGTTAATTTTAAACTATCTCATAATGATATAAGTGATGTGGCTATGGTGGGTAGGCTTCTTACAGGTCTGGAAAGCTTAAAGAATCTACGATTAGACCATAATATCATCAGTGTTCTCGCAGAGAACTCATTTGTAAATCTTCCCAGCCTAAGCGAGGTACACCTCAATAACAATCGGATTACTGAAATTAAGTATGGGGCATTTTATCGAACTCCGAACTTGAAGAGGGTGTATTTGCACAATAATCACATCAAACGTATCCATCCTGAGTCATTTCTACAAATGTCCGGTACAGGAGTGGAGAGTCTGTACATCTATCATAATGAGATCGAGCGTGTAGACGAACTAAGGTCTTTGTTAGATTCGTTGCCAACCCTAAAGTTCCTAGACATAAGTAACAATTATGTGAGAGCTATTCCATTTGGAGTCCTACGAGGTCACGGCACTTTGGAACAGTTGCATTTAAATAACAATTACATACGAAGCATTGGACGTGATGCATTCATGGCAATGCCCGCTTTAAGAGAACTGCGACTAAAGAACAACAGCCTATCAGACAAATTACCCAGGCCGTTCTGGAACCTGCCGGGATTAATGGGACTTGATCTATCGCAGAATCTATTGACAATCATCGATTCAGCTCTGCTTACGGGACTGCCTTCGTTGAGACGCCTAGATTTGAGTGAGAACCTTTTAAACAAGATACATCCCGACGCCTTTCAAAACAATCCTATGCTGGAGACACTAAACATCTCCTCCAATGGACTGTCACTGGTGCATCCCGATACATTTAGAAACCTTAACAGACTCTTTGAGGTGGATGCTAGCATTAATCGAATGACGGAGTTCATACCAGGACTGCCAAATATTGTAGAACGAATATCGATAAGAAATAATCTTATCTCCAGCCTTCATCCATCGGTGGGAAAATTGCCGAATTTAAGAATGCTAGACCTGAGTCTAAACAAAATTGAGCATATTCCCAAGCGGACGTTTCAAATGGCTGATGAACTGCGAGTGCTTAGTTTAGCAGACAACAAGCTGCGAACCCTCGAAAGGGGAACCTTCTCTGGTGGTGAACGAGTGGAGTTGCTGAATTTGCAGAGCAACGATCTGTCCGATATCGATGAGTATACCTTTTCCCTGATGGACAACTTAAGGAACCTGAATTTAAATGGCAACAAATTGGAGTTCATCCCCGATAATATGTTTGTGAATAACACGAAACTGGAACAATTGAATTTGGCCTTAAACAGCATACGTAATATATCAAAACGTTCGTTCGAGCAACAAGACTCACTAGAATACCTGGACATTTCCGGAAATCGACTTAGTGACATGTCAATAACGTTAGCCAATTTAAAGAACCTACGCGACATTGACTTGAGCTACAACAACATAGTCCAATTGAACATAGACGTTTTGTCGGCGTGGAAAAATGTTGAAGAGATTCGACTTTCAAATAATTTGGTTACAGTTCTATCCAGTGGGACATTTCAAAATCTCCCCAAGCTACAATATCTAGATTTGTCAAGCAATGAAATAGCTGTTATTCAGACAGGTGCTGTAAAGAATTTACGAGAACTCCAGGAACTAGTATTGGCAGATAATAAGATCGTCGATCTAAAACATCGGGTATTTGAAGATTTACCAAATCTTTTGGCATTACACTTCCAACATAACTTGTTGCGATTCATTGCTCCAGACAGCTTTTATAATTCTCCTTCGATAGTATTTATGAACTTGTCGAATAATAACTTTTATTCAATGGATAATGTTGGCCTACATAATATGAAAAATTTGGAGGTGCTAGATTTATCGTTTAATTCGATTAGAACTGTGTCGACACTGCCCCTGCGTTCATTGAGCTGGCTAGTAGAACTTAAAATGGACAACAATCAGATATGCAAAATGCAGGTATGTTTGCAGAGTTGTTTTATTTCTAAGGTACATGGGGATTATTGGGAATTTGGAATATAGAAAACATAGTGTTATGTAAGTAAGCTATATTATTGTCCTCATAGTCAATGGTATAGGTTAGGTGGGGATTAGGTTAGGACTTTTATTTGTAGTAAACACAGCAACACACTTATGTCATTTATTCACTTAATGAGCCGATTCTTTGATCATTTTAAAACTAATAGTCTTTGCACATCATAAAAGGTATCATTGAATGTACCCTAAATGTCTAGAAAGGTAATGGGCACTAATTGGATGAGACGCGTTTTTACTTCTATTTACTTGATAATATAATAAAGAAATCCTCGTGTGGATTTAGTCAGTGGCGTTCGGATTCAGACTTGTGTGGAACTGTCAAATGGATGAACCAGAAACGTATCATTTCCTCAAGACGTACCGTCGCCTTTCTTAAGTTATCCTACACAATTTCAAAGATAATTTCCTCCCAGGAGCTCAAATAGAAGTTTTCAATGCTTTGTTATATTCTGTCAGACTAAATCTACATTCGTCCCACATCAGCTTCTATAGTATTAAGCTCTTATCGATACGCTCTTTCCTTATTGATTTAATCTCATTTCATTTTTATTTTTCAGGGATATCCTTTTGAGGTAATGCCTCGATTAAGAGTTCTTTCCCTTCGCAACAACCATTTGCGAACTCTTCATGAGAAGACATTCCAGAGTCTTCGTGGTAACATTGCCATTTTGGATATAGATGGTAAATTCTTGTCAAAATCTCTGTTTTCGTTATAACTTAATTATTTTGTATCTCTCTATGAAGGAAATCCTATGATATGTTCCTGTACCGTTCAATGGCTAGGTGCATGGCTTGAGGAAACAAGCTTTCCATATCCTGGACCAACATGTCAAGATGGCCAGTTGTTGCGAAATTTACGAATTGACAAACTTAACTGTACTGACGATCAACGATCTTCAAATTACCTTCCTCTATACAATGAACATGGCGATTTATTTATGGGAGAAGGGCGAACTGATATCAAGGATGATTGTGATTCCTTAGTTATGGAAATAGATAACCTTACGCGGCCTCAGATAGCAGATAGTGATTATTTTTATGATCAATTTGTAGACTACCCGACATTTAACAATACTATCCATACCAACATTAACAATTCCTCGATGAATGTAAATCTAAATAATGTTGCTCCAGCCTTGAGTCACAATAATGCGCTTGTGAATGGAAATATTGATTTAAGTAAAACTCTACTTAATACCAGCATTTTAAACAGATATCCATTGGCACCACAATCACAATCGCCTTTTACCTTTTTTGGATATCCAATTCCAGCACTGGGTATGGGAGGACTTTTAGGAACAAATGCACGAAGAGACCGTGGGTATAAAAAGATGATACCGACCAGAGCCAAGGTCCGAATGCTTCAGCAACCCAATAGCAGTGAGTTAGAAAAATACTTAGCTCAGAAAACACAGTATCATGGAATAACATCTCGAAGTCGAGGTTTCACAGAATCTGGATCAGAAGAAGCAGCGAGCAGTGAGGAACCCAAACAGTTCAAGACCTCATTAACGGAGCCAAATGTCGAACAGGGTGGCTTCAAACCAATTATGCCAGAACAGTTCGGAGGATTCATTCCAATGACACCAACGAGACAAGCGAATATAATTTCCTATTCGCCTGATGAAATACCACAAACAGCACTAAATAGTAGTACCACTACAGAGGCACCTCCTCCATTGGAGGAACCAACAACAGTGAGTGCACCACCATCATATACGTACTATGTTACGGAAAATGAGGTTACAACAGCCCCAACAAAATCTGAAAACGTTATAACAGAAAGAAAGTCGTTTGCAACGAAAACAACAGTTTTCCCAATTGAAGAGTCGGAAGAAATTTCATCGGAAACAACGACCTCTAAGACGATTCTTCTGATTCCTCCTGAAGAAGAACTTAAACACCATGCATATAGAAGCTCTTTCTCAACGGACATACCAGTGTATATCAGTACAGAGAAAAAAGAACTAAACTCAGTGGAGGAGATTAGTCCACGCATCTTAAGTGGAAGACCAACCATTACAAAAGTATTTACTCCTCAAACACTGCAACATTATCTTCCATCTGCCGAAGAGTATTTCAGTGAAGGTAAAACAGAGGCGAGCATGAGATATGATGCCGATACGCCAGTTACTGCTTCCTATAGAGACGTAACTAATGTCAAGAAAGATGGAATGGATTGGTATTACAAAACTTACAAGAGTCGAAATCGATTGGAGCGACATGAACGGCTGGAGAATTCTTTTCACAGCAATGGCTATAATTTTCGTATAGAATTCTCAAGTTTAAGTATTGTCTTAATATGTTATTTGTTTTATTTAAATTAATTAGGCCAAGATCAATAAAGACATGAGATTTAATCATTATATTATTATCATTACATTATATATATATTCATTATATTATGATAACACCAAAGACAATCTTTCATCGAAAGCAGAATCGTGCGCAAGATTCAAGATGACGAGGAAGAAGAGTCCTAGGTTTAGAAAAAAGGAAACAGCAAGCTCGGGTTCTTCTCAAACCATGACTCTACATGAATTGCGAACTCGACACAATAGTTCATGATGGCTCTAGACTTGTTTGTCTTTCTACATATGTATGTAAGTTGACCAAGGAAAAGACGTTAATATCCTTCGGAGCTTGGTATAAATGTCGAACTCTATGCATCAACAATTTCCCTAGATCCATAACTCTCACATACATATGTATGTATATTTCTATTTTATTGATACATTCCATTTTTATATTCAGCTGAGTATGATAAGTGTTATGTTACATTTAAATTAGTACAACTCTGCTTGAAACTTAATTCTTTTGTAATAGCTTCATGAATTAAACCGCCGCAGGAGTAAACTCTTATCGAAGGGAATGTTCTTAGCTAATACGAAAACATTAGATGTCTTTTCTCAGAAACCCTATAAATTTTGAGAAGGTAATAGTTTACTCTCTTGTCTTCGTTTTGTGCTAAATTTAGCAATAAAATCGATAATCAAATTCGTTCAGATGCATCATTACGTTCAGAAGTCTCATTACGTTTAACCTAAAGATCCATTAGACCTGAAATTAATGTTGGTTTACAGACATTAATCTAATATTACACAAAACCTTACTAAAACAAATTGTTGGGAGTAGAAGAATGCCAAAAATCAACAACTCAAACAACAAAAGAAAAATTAATGAGTATGATCTTATTAGATCGCCAAACTAGAAACCGCACATAACACAAAGCTGTGTTATCACAATGTGGCAACTGTAATAAAGAGCATGTGGCTAACTACAGACAGAAACTGTTTCGTAGCAATGGAGTTAATAGCAAACGAAAGACAACAAACAACAGAAAATACAGCAATAATGGTGAAAAAATTCAAAAACTCTCGCTGAAGAGACTGAAAGAAAATGAAATGGCTAATATGAACATATATGTACATATGTATGTATGAACATACACATGTATACCAGCAATCGAAACTGAATGAAAAACAACAATTAGAAAACAGATTTATTTACCGATTATCTAAAAAAATATTTATGAATATGTACATATAGACAAACATGTGTACATAGAACACTGAAGAAAGGTGCGAAGGAGTGACATTCTTCTTTATTTTTTCGTTTTGTAAGTGTAGTACTTCCGGTATTAACCGGAAATATGTAAAAACGATATTTCTCCATCTTGAAAAATAAGTAACGAACGTAAAAAACAAAAACGTTACGTATCGTAAGGTAATCGATTTTGTTTTTGATCCGTGTCGTCCTGTTCTTGAAAAACTATTGTAATCCTCTTCCCAGCATTCTCAATGTTACATACATCACACAAAATATGTACATATGTAGATAACGTTATTATTAAAGGATTAGATTTTTAATTTTATACTTTACGTATTCAATATCAAAAAAAGATACCACCAATAAGACTTAAAGATAAGGGTGATTCAAATTTCAGTGATTCCCTGGAAATAGAAAAGTGAATAAAGAAAGTAATCCATTACAAATTAAAATAAGTATCTGATATTTGTCTTAAATGCATGTATGTACATATGTATATATATACATATATTTATTTGATCCAATAGAAGATAACTCTGAATCGATTTGAATAACCCTAAGTTCAAACACGTAACTATTTTTTCTGAACGCAGTTTATTTAAATCGGTATGCGGCATAGTGGGCATCTTTTATTTCCGAATCTTTCCGTGTGGTCAACTAGCATCTCAAAGCAAGTTTTATGCAGTTGATGCCCACATTTAAGAACAGTATGTTCTTTCCCAGCCATTGTATCAAAGCATATTGGACAGTCTGGAGTTCTAGACATATTAATTAAAGTATTAGTTCATTTGACATTAAAATGTTTTTTTCTTTTTGTGTTACAGGAAGACTTGGGTGTTCAACTGCCGTGCAGGGTCTTGGTTACATCTGTACATAGAGTATGCAGCAATCGCAGCAATCGCACTAATACCAATGCTAATGTAAACTCCGTTCCGTTTTTTATCCTCCATTATTAAATCACTTGTTAAAATAAACTCGATGAATTAAATTCCGATATATACAATAAGTTTTTGTGAGTAAGTTTAACACGAATAAATGATCAGAATAGAGCTATCAAATTGAAGTAAGCTTATCTATTGCAAACCAAGACATGTTTTGTATGAAATGCCATATTTTTAAATGACGTACTTGCGTTCCCTGGTTATAGTTCATTTTATCTGAAAAAAAGTAGTATGAAACAGAATTGGTAAATGACAGTTACTTCTTCGGTCTGTTCTACTGTTGTGATTCTTTTAGTCTCAATACTGCTTTCCAGCTGAAAGTTTTTCGAAGATATTAACAAGAAGATGAAGGATACTTTCTAATTCAAGATAATCACTCCAATTCTTCAAGTCCAATGCCCAGACGTATTTTCTTTCGTATTTAAGCGCCCTACACACGGTCAATGTTACTTAACAAGTATTATTGACGTGTTTTTGTGTCAAGTAACTTTGACACCACACGTATCAATGAACATTGGTAATATATTTGCATAAATGCTGTTTAGGTGGGCGCCGTGGCTCAAGTGGTTAGTGCGTTGGACTACAGAGCGAGGGGATCCAGGTTCAATTCCCAGACAACACCTAAAATTTCTTTCACGGCCCCACCTCTCGCGAGCGTCTGACAAACATACGACAGTAAAACTTTCATATGTGTCAACGAGAATGGACAATAATTTGTACCTGCTTGCAGCCAGTGCTGCAGCAAGTAAAATAATATTAAATAAAAAAAATGTAAAGCTTGGATAAAAAAGTGGTTGCTGAAAAGGAAATTTCATAGAGATTGTTCGTTGTGAAGAATTGTATAATTTTGATGAAAATTGCAGAAATTTGTATGCATTCATTGAATTGCTGGGGCTGGTTTATGATTAAAAAAAAAAAGATACTCTGATGAGGGAGTGTAAGCCGTCTGAGCGATTGTCATCAACTTAGTTTTGGTTTTCATCAATGTAGCAAGGTTACTTGACAAGAATATTGAGCACACAAACGATCAATGTTACTAGAATGATGACTCATTCAAATTATATTAAAAATCTGACTGTGGTCGGATTCGAGTCTCGTATACGAGTTGAAGAATTGGGGTGAGAATAATGTTCTCGTTTCAGTAGTATACCATAACAATACTCATCTAGTACTGGCGTAATAGTTTTCTAGTCAGCGATACTTTTAAAACATATAGAATAGTAGTTCTAGATGTTTATTGCGAGATTTATGTATGTAAGTCTATTAGACTGTTGTCAACTCTATTAAGTTTAATTTTGGTATCTGGTAGTGAGGTAGAATTTCTGAAATATGACCTACCGTGATTCGAATGGGTTGCGGAAGTGGGTGGGCGAAAATTAGAATGTTAAAAAATTTGTATTGTTTGGTGAAAATATGATTGAAAAATTTCAGGACATGAAAAGTCACTACATTTATTTATTAATGAGAATTTCATCATACGCAGAATTTAATCCAACTCATAAGTAGTTCAAACGATGAGATTATGTGTGGTACATGTATAAGCAACTTAGGGACACAGCTTGGGCTGTAGTACCAATTGTAAAGTTGAAGATATGGATCTTTCGTCTCAGTTAACAATTTCAGAATAGCAATATTTTTCAAAAAAGCTAAGGCTTTCAATAGGACGGAACATTTTTTATTAATCTTTCATCGATCCCTGTTATCTGAGATATCAGCTCTGGATTTTCAAAAAAAAAGAAAACGTCTCGCAGTATTCCCATCATTGGTAGAACCAAATTCAGGTTTTAGCTTATCGACGATATGAACCATTTTTGTGTTAAAATATTTTTAAATTTCTTTTTTTCTGTTAGCGTAGTTTTTTTTTATACTTTAACTACATTTAAAAATTAGGATATATTAGATTTTTACGGGCTTTCGTGACTAGTGATTAAGATGTTTCAGTCAATGGAAGACGTTTGTTGAATTAAAATTTTAACCCAACTCTTAGGCAATTCAAAATTGCTTCCTCACCATATTTGGTGTCGTTTTTCAAGTAGATTGCGATTTCTCGAACATGGACGTTTCATAAAATTTGTGTTGACCATTGAAAGTTTTTGTGTTAAAATTTGCATTGGAGTTTTTGGCAAATCACTAATTTGAAGTATTTCCAATAGGTAATGGCAAATTCCCTCAATTTTAAAATTCCCATTTTTCTAAAAGTTCGTTAATTTTAAACGCCGTATCTTTTCCTAAAGAATGTTGAAAATTTCAAATGTTAGCAAAAAGTAACAGACAGATCAATTAATATCATTATGGAGACACTAACGATTAAATTGCAGTAGAATTTTCAGGTATTTGAGGTGAATTACTAATTGTACCTACACTTGAAGACAATGTTTATGTTTAAAAAATCCTCACTAATTGAAATAATTTAATAAATGTCCATTGTAAAATTCAGATACTCTTACTTAAAGATGTCATTTAAAATAACCAAAAAGAATAAATCAGAAAATTTCATTAGTTGCTTTTTAGTAAACAAATTGCCGAAGACTCACAGCAAATTAACAAAACTGAGATAAAATGCAAGATGTAGATGTAAAAATTTCAAAAATAGCAAATTACAACTTCCGAAGCATACCCTTCCGAAAAACCTTAAACCAATCAGCCTAACATCTTTCCTTCTCAAGATTCTTGAAAGAAATCTGGACTTACACATCAAGGACACAATTGATAGCACCCTACTATCCACGTCACAACACACCTATAAAAAAGGTAAATCTGTGGAAACGGCTCTTCACTCAATCATCCAACCAATCGAAAAGTCCCTCTTAATTAAAGAATTCACACTGGTGACTTTCCTAGACATTGAAGGAGCTTTCAACAACGTAGAAACATATTCGATAATCAATGCCAAAGACTGAGCTGGTCCTTTTCACAAGAAAACATAAACTACCTGACTGTAATCTCCCAAAGTTAAGAGGCACCTTAACTCAAATCCTCTCAAATAGCACCACCTACCTAGGCCTAAAGCTTGACAAGCTTCTTTGGAGAGAAAACATAGTCGAACGGGCCAGGAAATCCCTGGCTGCCCTATACATATGCAAAAAGGCAGTAGGCTCCACTTGGGGTCTACAACCAAATACTATGCACTGGCTATACACTACGGTAATAAAACCGATCATTATGTATGGAGTATTGGTCTGGTGGCTCGCCCTGGAGAAGAAGTCCAACCTAATAATATTGGAAAAGATCCAACGAGTTGCATGTCTCAGTATTATTGGTGCACTGAGAACCTCTTCCATCGCAGCGCTTGAAACCATGCTCCACTTACTTCCAATCGACATCGTCAGCAAACAACTGGCTGCCTGCTTAGCAATGGAAGGAGCAACACATTGGACATGCCAGAATATTACCGATGCTTCGTCATCTTCCACAAGTCACTAACCACCTACCAACTGAATACAACTTCAACATGGGCTACAATTTTCCAATACCAGACAGAACTCAATGGGCACAACGGGATGTCCTGTACCACGAATCGCTGTCAATTGGGTCCAAAACCGAGGACGGAGTCGGTGCTGGAGTCTTCTTCGAGGACCTGGATATTCATCTCTACTTAAACCTTCCAAACTATTGCAGCGTTTTTCAAGCCGAAGTTACCGCCATTCGTCAAGCAGCTGACTGGTTGGCGTTTAATGCAGTATCAGCATCGGATATTGTCATATACATCGACACTTCCGGCAGCCATCAAATCTCTTGCATCCAGCACAATGAGATCCAAGGCAGTGAAAGAATGCTGCACATCTCTTAACGAGATATCTGGACAGTATAACATCACCCTCTGCTGGGTACCAGGTCACTGTGACGTACCAGGGAACTGTGACATACCAGGGAACTGTGACATACCAGGGAACTGTGAGGCTGACTAACTAGCCAGATAAGGC